>OZ022518.1:4856326-9712653 GCA_963989415.1 Cerceris ruficornis
GCAAAAATTGCATAATTCCAGGGAACAAACGGAAATTTTTATGTCATTAACAGTGTTGCCACATATAAAATGAAGAACTTAGTGGAATTATGTAGTATAATTTTTGGACTAAATATTATATCTTTGCGGAAAGTGGACTTACACCACTTTCAAAGTAATTATAATTGTAATTTCATTAACTACCGAAATTTTTATTGACTAAATGATGAAAATTTTAAAGGATTTTGTTTTGGGAACTGTTTACAGACGAAAAGGTCGTGGCAGATTGCATTCACTGTTATCGTTAACTAACTTTTTGTCAAAAATGGGATTACACCACTTTCAAAGAAAACAGCTCATATATAAGTGGAAGAAACAAGTTTGTAAATCACAAATTCAAAAAAATGTCTGCATTCTTCAAATTATTATAACCGCTATTTCACTCTCGAACGATCACAATCTCATCAAGGAAGATTTCGTGTCCAAATGAAATATTTGCCACGCTTTCACAGTCGAAGTGGTAGAATAGAAAAATCCTCTAGGAAAACAATAGCGGCGACGGAAAGGATTCGTTTGTCGAAGGCAATCCGCAAGTGCTTTTCACCCGCATTATCTTTGCGCGCGGTTAATCCGTTAATTTTACCGAGGAAAATTACGTAGCTCTCGGAGTTTCAGCACTTGACTTTGCAGGATTCGAAAGTTAAAGAGTTGAAACAGGATGATGGTAAAGGCAGACAAATAGAGGGAGACAGAAAGATCAAGAAAAATTAGGAGAGAAAGAGGAAAATGGGAAGTTGGAAGAATCGAGAGAACAAAAGAGAAAATCAGATTTAGTAAGATTAGAAGAAAGAAAGAGTGAGAGACAAAGAATATAAAGAGAGAGAGAGAGGGAAGAGCGCGGGAGAAAGAACTGAGAGGAGACGGAAATGGAAGGAAAGAACAAAAGGGAACGAGGGAGAGAGAGTATTAGAGAGACAGGGAAATAATAAAAGAGATAAGAATAGGAACATTCAGAGACGGAGAAAAAGAGAGAGAACAATAGAGTACGATTAGCAGAAATAGGCAGGGGATGGGAGACAGAGAAAGGTGCAAGCAGAGAAAGAGAAGTGAGAGACACAGGGTCGAAGGTTATCGTGGTTTCAAGCAGCAGGCTAGAGAGCAACCGTTTCTAGGATATACACTGAAACCTATTAACGAGCGCAACCTCCGGCCAAACTTCTTGGCTAAGCTGTTTAAACAACCGGGTTACTGGGTTACATTAATTACTTCTTTAGCCGGAGGTGAAGAGCTTCTAACTCCTTCGCTCTCCGCCTCTCGCTCCCTCTCTTTTCCTCTCTTCGCTTATTTCTCCATAAAATTTACTCTCCTTTCCTCTACACCATCCTCCATCCCCCTATTTCTCTCTCTGACAGTTTTCCATTTCCCCCAGAAACTACGAACGACATTCGAGGTTTTTCACAGCAAAGAAACTCTGGAGTCGTCCGAAAGTCGTGGGGAATGTTTAAGCCAGTTCGAAAGAGGTCAGGAACGCCAAGATAATTAATATTCAACGGAGTCCTGGAGGAAAAAAGAAAAATATAGAATTCAAGTTCCGCTTGGAAGTACCACGGACGACGGGACTTGTACTTTTATTACTTCGTGCTCGACGTTTCTTCGCCAACTTCTTGTTCCAGTAATTAGACTTCCCGGAAGATTATCGCATATTTCTCGAACGATTAAGTGCAACAACCATCGCGGAAGTTCAATTCGCGTGGCGTCGTCAATTCAATGGTACTGAACTTCGTTTTTGTTGCATGACAATTTTATGCCGGTAACGGGAAGAATTGTAAAATTGGGAGATAGTAAAAACGATCCCTGTTTCAGTATAGCGTCGGCCTTTAATTTACAAAACACGAGCGCACACATGGACCAGTATGCGGAACCGGAAATTAGTCGGGAGCGTTGTGGAAATGGTTTTTATTCGGCATGCAGACCGATGGAGAAACGGAAGAACTTTCGGACCCGTCGAGAATTACGCTAAACTGTTAGTGACACTGGGCGAGTTGGTTGTTTTTACATCGGTAACGATGTAAAATACGCATTTCAAGGTTGAAACTTTACTATATTTATTACAAATCACAATGAAAATCCGACCACGTTGCGGAAAAATATCCAATATGGTTTGCAAATACTCAGTTTAATTACTGTTGCATAGTAACACTGTAGGATCGTGAAAAAGAAAAAAAGGCGCGCGGCAACCCACCCAAGCTGAGGTACTCGGTCTGTGTTGCTTAACACGGAGATCTCCTGGGTCGCACAGTGTGTAATTTGGCCGGTCTAACTGGACAAAACTATTTTTTGAAAGAAGTTGCGGTTTTCATTAATTTTACTGAGTTTTCTACTAATACGAAACATAATCTTATTCTTAGTGCAATAACAATACATATTTTAATAATTATTTAACATTTATACGTAAAATAAGAAACTCTCAACTTTACAATTTTTTAGTACTTTAACGGTAATAGTTATTTAAATTTTTCCTGCGCAAAATAATTCTGTGAACTACCGCGAATACAACGATGTAGTATATTATTTTAATGTTATAAAGATTTAAATATGTTTAAACAATGTTCAAAGCGGAGCAACGCCCAAAATGCCCCCATTTTTATGAATATTTTCCAATTTAAGCCTAGAAACTAAACGTCCAGGAAAAAATATAATAGCAGGAGGCGATAGGGCAGACGTTTTTCTTGGGGAACGCTTAAAAAAAATTGCAAACAAAATTTTGTTTTCGACTGAGAAAATAAAATAATTCCGCAAGACATTTAGTTTCGTCCGCTCTTTCCCCGCAGCTAGAAAAAGCCGCGTCCGTCGGTTAGGGACGGAACAAAACAAAAGAAAAAGATAGATGTCATCATTTGTCTACAATGGCTCTTCGCATTCTCAATTGGTTATACCTTTAGCTTTGAACACATAAAATTGCAAACGTGTAATAAACAGTACACTGTATCAGAACTTAAATAACTTTCTGAAACGGAACCGTAGTGCCGAGCCGCGCGGAATAAAACAATAAAAAAAAAGATAGATGTCGTCATTTGTCTGCAATGGCTCTTCGCATTTTCAATTGTTTATATCTACAGCTTTGAACACACAAAATTGCAAAAGTGTAATAAACAGTAATCTAAGCTAAAAGTCTACATATTTTTCGGAATAGAACTTAAATTACATGTTAATTGTTAAAGGGAATTAAAACGATAACAAAAGGTCGTTTGGAAAAAAAAAATTGTAATCATATCCCAAATAAGTGAAGATAACAATACATATAAACAAATACCATTCTCACCTACCGTTAAGTAACAATTGTCGAAAATGTCTGGGGCATGATACGAGCGTGTAGAAGCAATCTACGGAAAGTGCAACTTTGAGGGCTGTTAATTAATTACTGCAGATTATTTTTTGAAATAATTTTTACATTTTCTGTTTATATGGACATTTTACTGTTCATTTACAATAAAATTTTATACATATTGACCATTAAGAAAATTGACTTTTGTCCAGCTAGATCGGTCAAATTATACACTGTGGGTCAGCGCGATTCCACTGCGCTAGCGCCCTCTCCCTGATGACATTTCTTTTCCACGTCCTTTTCACCTAAGTTCTTTTTTAGGAGCGCTTCCGCCCGATCCCACAATATCTTATATTTCCCGATATCTTAACTTTGATATTCTAATATTTCAATTTTAATTAAAGAGGAAAAAACATGTGAAAGGGATATTAGGAATATAGAATGGCAGTTCTCTTACGTAAAACGTATACTTTATGAAAAGCATTTTAACTGTTTATTCAATGGGATCTTGAAATCTTTAGAATTTTTGATCGAGTTTAGAAAATAGAGTACTATGGATTTTTATTTGAAAAAGAAATGTGCACTACACAGGAAAAAATTGTTTCAGATTATTTTTTTATTCATAAAAGTGTCTTTTTCTAGAATACTTTTTATGTAATATTCAAATTGTTGCTAATAATTATTTTATTTAAGAATATTCTTACAATCGAAATAAAGTTAGATGAAGTAAAATAAATAAAATATTCAATCTTTCTTTATTATAAAGTTTGAAGCCTGAAATTCGATAATGGTGAAAGTAAAGATATTAGCCTTGTGAAAGTAAGGTTTCCCGTATTGGAAATAGAAAATTCTGAGTTTAGAGCATTATTTTATTTGCAGTTACTTTCGATTCGTTGTTCCGCTTAAGAAGTATCCGATCGCTATCAAAGGAATTGTTAAAGAGTAAATTGTATATCTGCAATACAATCAATAAGCCTTTAACTTTTTATCGTTACCGAAAGAATGTGAAATTTATGAAAGCAATTTTACGATTTTTCAATCCTTTAATAATAAGTTCCAATCAGCAATTATTTCCTATATTTTTGCCAAAGTAAATGAACTAGTCGTAAATAATTTGTTGTGAGATTTCTCAGAAGCATTTGCTAAATAATCGAAATGCGCAATAAAATTTTTTCATTGAGATTTATTTCACAAAATCGAAGTTAAATACAAATATTGAAAAATATTGATGAATATGAGCAATTAAAATTTTGTAATACAACTGATCAATATAATCGTTTAACATCAGGAAATTTTTTTTTTATCAATTAGAAATTAGATACGTTGGTATCGACATGCCGTTATTTAAATTCCTAGGTATTTGGACAATATACATATATGAAGCTATGTATCCTCCAGATCACAATAAAGTGGAAGAAGATTGTATACAAATTTTTTATACCTATATCTATACGAGGGCTGTTCAATAAGTTCGTGCAAGTTTAAAGAAAATATACTTTTTCGGAGCAAATCCTTTTTATTTTCAACATAGTCTCCTTTGAAGTTTATACACTTACAATTAGTCCAGCGATGCTCCAATTTGGTACTAGCCTCCATATAGTAAAATTTGTCTAACCCTACAAAACAGGCAGTTGTTTCGTAAATCACCTACCCATTTGACAAAAATTTCTTTCCTGCCAGCAAATTTTTCATGTTCGAGAACAGGTAGTAGTCTGAGGGTGCCAAATCTGGAGAATAAGGAGGATGCGGAAAGTTTTGGTATCTTAAGTTCAGCAATTTTTCGGCCACAATTAAAGAGGTGTGAGTTGGTGCGTTATCGTGGTGAAAAGGAACTTTATTTTTCGCCAAGTGTGGTCGTTTTTCCTTAATTTTATTATTTAAACGGTCCAGCAAAGACACATAATACTCTCCAGCGATCGTTTACCCTTCACCAAGAAATCTTTGCAGATTATGCCACGAGTATACCAGAAAATAGTGGTCATAACTTTTCCTGCTGAAGGAACAGTCTTCGCCCTCTTTGGTGCAGATTCCCCAACTGAAAACCATTGCTTTGAGTGTTCCTTGGTCTCAGACTGGCAGTGGTGGGTCCATTTTTCATCCACTGTTATGAAGCAACGCAAAAATTCCTGTGAATTCCTTTGAAGCAGCTCTACATTGTCCTTGCAACGCTCCATTCGATCATGTTTCTAATCGATTGTGAGCAATCGCGACACCCATTTTGCGGACATCTTTTTCATTTACAAATGTTCATGTAAAATGTTATGTACCCACTCATTCGAGATGCCCACAGATTGAGCAATATCACGCATCTTCATTCTTCGATCATTCCTCACAATGCCGTGAATTTATTCTATTATTTCTGGAGTTCTAACCGCAATAGGCCATCTAAGACGTTCGGTGTCACTTGTTCTCATGTACCCATTTCGAAAATAACGAAACCATTTAAAAATTGTTCTAATTCAAGGTGCAGATTCATCATAATGTTTATCAAGCTTATTTTTAGCTTTCTGGAACGTTTTTCCTTTCGAAAAATAATGTTTAATAACGGCACGAAATTCTCTTACATCCATTCTTCAGAAATCACCTGGCGTAGTCGATTCAAACAAATGCCAAGCACAGAATAATAGATCGATCTGGTTGAAACTTGTTGTGTGAAGTTCCTTCAAGAGCTTGCATAAAGTAAAAGTAACTTCGATATGCATCAAGGATGCCGTCGTTCAGCCTGTGCACGGACTTATATAGCAGTCCTCGTACTGTTACGTCCGGAATTTATACCGTTACGCGAATTTCTCTTATTAAGATTTATAATTAGAAATTTCGCGACTTTAAAAAATTGAAAATCAGGTTTCATGAATACTTATAATTAATTAAACAAATTAACCAGCATATCCTGGCGCTCATTCAAGTCGATATTCCATAAGGGAGAAAACAATACTCATTCATTTCTATATCGCAGTATCAATTTTATTCATTCGTCCATTCAATCGTATTGAAACACTGTCGATACTGATCTCTATGTAATTGTTAAAACAATTTAAAAAAATGAGGAATGAAGCCAGTAAAATGGAGCCAACAGTGCATGAGAAATTAATAGCATGACATTTACACATTGTTCAGTAAAACAATAAAACCTTAATATACACGTTCATTTCGAATTTCTCACGGTTCAGAATCAAATTTCGCGCCCAATTAATTTTCCAGAGAGTCTCCCGATCGTACTGTCGCATTGGCGTGCATCGTAGAGGCAATTCGAGAAGTCAGTGTGGGGAACTTGGCCGTTAAGCGGTGAAACGGACAAGAGTTGTGTTTGTGAACACACACACATTTAGCTCGAAACAGGTAAAGTTACAGAGAGATAAAAAAAGGAGCCGAAGAAGGACCAGAGAGAGAGAAAAAAATAAAGCAAACGGGAAAGGAAGAGAAAATGAGAGAATTTGCAGCAACCGAGAAAGAGAGAACGAGAGCAGAGAGCTGTAACAGAGTTAGGCAATCTGACGACACGGGGTATCATCAGGGTGTCTCGGATACAACTTCGAGAAGCACCCTCTCGCATAAGGATTTCCCCCCTTTCGACTTTTCTCTCCGTCCCATAAACTGTCACGAGTGCTTCCTTTTTCCTCGTCCTTCTGGTCCCATTAATCGAAACTTATTCCAAGTTCTGCGCTCATTATTGCCGTAGATGTGTTTTAATTAAAGCGAACTCGTTGAGAGAAGAGCAAGCACTTTCGGCGATCGTAGAAATGTGATATTTCGTGTTTCTCACGATTGTTGCGATTTCAAGAGCAAATCGTCGTGGTTTTATTTCCGAATTTCTTCCTCGGATTTATCTATCAACGAGTCGTTTCAAGGGTGCACCCTTGTTACGTCATCCTCTCCTCGATGGTCGACCAAAAATCTTGTTACGGCTCACTACGCTTCACCGGCGAATAACTTGCGAATCACGAAGAACCTGTTAAACAGTAGCTGTTTCTCTCTGTTCCATTCAAAGGCTATGTCGGGATAGAGTGGTCCTGCCGCAATTATAATTCCGAATGAATCTCATTTCGGAGAGTTCACTGTTCTCTGTGATCTCAGAGATGACTCTTCACGATCTTTGTTGGAATCGCTCGGTAATCGTAAGAATATCTTTTCTGCAAAGAAATACCGATTAAGTTTCGTACCATTGTCGTTTGACTTGAAATCAAGAATTTTTTTTAATTGTCCTTAATTCAAATCCAGCGCCATTAAAAAATTATCAATCTATAAAAAGAAAGCTGTTTTTTCTTAATAACGATGGACATCTCTTAGAATTTCATTAATAAGTTGAATATTATTTTTGTAATTTTAAAACATAATGAGATATTACAGAGGAGGAGCTGTATTTTATTCGTCATGAAATATTTTTGAAAATCTATGAGATTTAAGGAACTCGTTTAGGTTTGAAAAGTGAGAAATAATTTTTGTACTGTCCATTTTACAATACTTTTGAGCTGCCGGCTTATTTTTCCTGTTTGCTCTTGGTTGAGTATCAAGAGATTTTAATTAATATTCCTTGGTGCTCTTTCTTGCAAATTAAATTGTATAAATGTACTTTTGAAATAGATTACATGAAGGACATGTTAATCTGAAATATCTTTCAAGTTCTTTTTATTGTCAATGACCTACTGACAATGAGATGAATAAATCATTTTATTCAGCAGGAAGTCAATCCAAAGTATCGGTGGTTTCCTCACTTTCTCTACTTAATGTAGTGTACAAACTTCAAAAACTTTTGAAATGTTATAAAGATGACAGTATATGTCAGTGATTTTTTCAGATTCTTCCTTTGCCATCTCAACAAAAAATTAAGAGCGAAGAAGTATTGTAAAAATGTAGATTTTGAATTGAAATTTTCTTAGCATGATTTATTCGTTTTTACAGTAATTAGATTTAATCCAAATTTTTTGGATGTATTGCATTGCTGGTGCAACAAAAGCAGTTAATCGCGTAAAAAACATTGTCCAATTTCGTGTTTGATAAAACACAGTGGAAAATAATTCAATAAAAAGTTGCTTCACATATAGGTAGTAGACAGATCTACTGACAATGAGATCGATCTTCGATACATCTTATAAATCTATCATAAACAACGTTTATGCAGGGTAATTCAAAATATACCTTCTATTTTCGTTCGTCGGTGAATTGTGTAAACATTAATTGGGACACGAGAATTATTAAAAAAACTGTTAATAATTCAAACATCGTTTTCCAAGTTAGGCATGGAATATTACAGTTAAACGGCGGTTTGTGATTATTTACGAATTTCGTAATTCGTAATTGTAAAATGTCTCTAAATTTAGCCTATATAAAGTCCTGAAATATAAAATGCTTAGAAATAAAGTCGTAATTTATACAATTATCCTAAATAATTACCATGATTGTAACCCAAATCCATCAATAAAGTCCCACGGCGTTAGCTGTATGTTGTTTCCATCATCTGAACAGAATATACATACAAATGTATTGGGTTGGCAACTAAGTGATTGCGGATTTTTACGAGAGATGGTTTTAGTACTTTTTTTGTTTCGTCACCATGTTCAAAGCACCTAATCTATAGTTTTCTTGTTGTTTGGACTTCCACCTTTCATTAGTAACAAAAATCGTATCGATGAGTCATTTAGTTTCCTTTTTATCCCAATTAGAAAATGGAAGAACAAACCGCGCATTTCAGACATATTTTATTATACTTTTTCCGAAAAAGGAACGCATCCCAAGCATACAAGAAGTTATGTGCCGTATATGGGAATGAAGCCTTGAAAGATAGGCAGTGTCAAAATTGGTTTTCCAAATTTCATTCGGGTGATTTTTCACTCCAAAATGCGCAACGATCTGGCCGTCCAGTTACAGTTTATGAGAGTCATATCAAGGTTATTATCGATTCATATCGTCATAGCACAACACGTGAGGTTGCAGAGAAGCTCAATGTATCGCATACATGCATTAAAAAAAAAATTAAAACAGTTTCGCTATGTTAAAAAACTCAATTTATGGGTCCCTCATCAGCTTAAGGAAATTCCTTCTTATATAAACCCGCAATGACTTAGTTGCCAACCCAATAGAATACACAGCATTTTCGTTCGGAACCGTAACAGAATACGTTGGGAGAAATAAGAAAAGTCAAGTTTGTCGATAAGAATGGTGTGTCTCTTTGAAGCGTGCTTTCGATCTTGTATCACACCTCGCATGAAATTCGTAGCTCCGAGGCATGTTGCCGGTGATCCCCTTTCAAAATCTTCTTCCGCTACTACTTGACTTCAGTCAGCCTGAAAAATCCGCACGGCTTATCCGTGCTGAGCGAGACAGGCGGTCGAAAATCCCGTTACAAATCGCTGCACTCCATTCGCGAGGATTCAATTGCCAATATTACGTGGCCCTCTTTTGTCGCAGCGGACTTCGAGGATCGTGCTTAATAAAAAGTGACCAAAGCGATAGACGGCATTTGTCAAGAACCACGAGGAAAAATGTAATCCACTTCTATTTAGCGAATCGTATATCGTTCGTCGGATTTTGTCGTTGAAAAATCCATCGCATCGCCGATATCCACCTGGAATTTGAAGATACGTGGGTATCCTTTTGTCTTATTTCATTCCGCTGGTTATGTTGATAAAAAAAAACGTTGTTTTTAGCTGTTCCTAGATTTCAATCACCAACTCAGCCGTGACAGAAGCACTGTTTTAGAATATTTGTGGAATCTTTGAAAAATTTGAATACTATTAAATACCGGAAGAAGTTCGCGAAGTTTTCTTTTGGGTAATGCATATCATTCCCTGGGCTTTCATAAAATATTCGATAAATAGATACCGAACTGTTTAACAGAGGAGAACAAACACGAGTACTTATTTTGCAAGAGAACGCACGGCCTCAAGTTTCATCTACTGTTAAACAGAAAATAACAGAAGTCGGATGGGAAATTGAACCCCATCCTCCTTACAGCTCTGTTCTGTTTCCTTCTGATTATTATCTAATTTTATTTTTTTCAAATTTCGTTACCAATAAGAGTTTCATAATTAATGCCGAGATAAAAACGGCAATTTATTAATTTATTTCGAATAAAGCTCCCGATTTTTACAAGAAAGGGTTGTATATGCTTGTGGAACACTGGAAAAGTGCCATAGAAGTTAATGTTGACTACATAATAAAATAAAATTATTTCTTACAAAAATTCGGAGTATCTGAATCTTGACTTAAGAATCCGAACGAACTTTTTCCGATAACTAATACATACATATTTCACGTTTTTTTTTGTTTTTTTTTTAATTAATTTATTTAATGTCGCATCAGCCATTGGCCATTAGCGACAACGCTATCATACATTGGTATAAATGTGCATATAATAATATTAATATAGATGTAACATGAGTGCTATTTTACAGAGTATTATACTAATAGAATAAACTTATAGCATAAGACTAACAATCGAAGCTTAAGGTATCACTAGTTACATTATTGGATAACAGGGTTATTTAACAAGTAGTGGTAGGAATTTAACTTGATTTTTCTTAACTTATTGTAGGTTATTACCTAAATTTTTCATATATCATATAGGATCCCGATTTGTTCTAAAAATGTTAATATTTTTTCTATAGGTTTATTATCTTGTAGACATTCTTTAATGTTCTTGGGCAGTTTCGCTTTTTCTCTAAGGGTTTTGTTTCCGATGCATTCCTGAATTATATGTTTGACAGAAAGTTTAGAGGTACATCTGCTGCAAGTAAGTTCTTCAGTTTTGGTGAAAAGATGTTGGTGGGTTAGTTTGGTGTGTCCTATTCTGAGACGAGTGAGAATGGTTTGGGTTCTTCTTGTCATTGAGAGAGCCGGGTTTAGAGAATATATATTTTCGTGGATTTCGTGAAGTTTCGTGCGATTGTTTGTCATCCATGTTTCGTTCCACTTGTTTATAATCTTTTTCGTGACTAGCTTTTGGACTTCATTGAATGGGATTGCAAAATTAGATATAAGTATGCTGCCCTCGTCTTCAGCAATTGTTATGGTGTATCTTTTAGGATTCCCTTTACATATAATTATATTTTTATGCCCAGACAGTTCGTATTGTAGAGTGTTTGTTAACGGATCGCTGTGGTATGGATTGCATATATCGTTGTACGTACTAGATTCAGGAGTGGTAATTACATAGTTTTTCTGTGGGTTTACTGCTGTATCTTTTAATGCAATTAAAATAATATATATATTACTCGTTTTCATTGAAATTATATTGGGAAAATGAACGATATAGGAAATTTGTCCTGTTATTCAATCATTACTTTTCCCACTGGGATTAGTAAATTGTCCAGATTCTCCTTCACTACTGACTGTGAGATCTTAGGTTTCTTAGTGCACCTATTTTTAGGGTTTCCCTTATTTGTATTTCTTTTTCGATTATTTTATGCTGAGAATAAGGAATCTATACTGCTTTCTGAATCAGAAGACCCCTCGTGTAGGATGTCTGTCAATGAAATTGCTTCCGAAGACGTTGACATCACCCTTTTATTTCCAGTTTCCTTAGTTGGTTACGGTTTTTCATAGTTTTCAAGTGACAATGGGGGAGTGGTGAGTTTGAATTTACTTGTTTTAGGTACAGAGGATTGATTTTCAGTTGAATATGGGTTGATAGGTTCAGGTTGTATGACTTGTATAGTTTCGGTTTCTCGGGATTGAACATGGACAGGTTGTGTTTGTGGATTAGAGCCAGAAGGGCAATGCTTCGCTAAATGCCCTTCCTTCTTACATATGAAGCAAGTAGGAGAGTCTGTTGACAAGAAAATCCAATAATTAGACTCTTCATATTCTATTTGCAGTGCATCAGGGTTTTTTGTTATGTCGTCAGGATGGATGTGCACTTGTTTTCGGAAGCTTAAAATGTGTGAGCAACCTGGCTCATTGAAACCCGCTTTAACCGTTTGAGTCCCAGAGGCTTTTAAAAGAACACGGTCAATAAAACCCGAGCAGCGCGATAGCGCTTGTCTCAACCGAGTATGTTCTGGGACTTTTCGACACAAAATCTGAAGAGCGCGATCGCGCTCCTTGGGACTCAAACGGTTACTAAAGGTAATATTTGACTCAAGTCTGATTTTAAGATTTGTGAAGATTTTTTCAATACTGTCGTGTGGAATAATGGGACATACGTTAGACAGTATCATCGTTATTATCGTTAGACAAATTCATTTACTATATCTTTGGTACTAAGGTATATGCAGATTCGGTTGTTAGATATTCGTGACACAAATCGGACATTAGCTGGATTTGCCAACTTTGTTATTTCTTTAACATAGTCCTTAACGGTTAGTCCTTCTATGGCGTCCATGATAATGGTTTGATCTTTCTTTGGGAATAGCGGATTTTTTGCAACCCTGGCGTAGTCCATTCTTTTTTCTTCTATATGAATTTGGTTACTTGTGGTTTGCATTTTGGCGTTGGAAAGATTGTTGTTACTCCTTCTGTACTCAGCGGGAGGGGAAGGAGTAAGAATCACTTTAGTGATTTGTCGAAGATTTCACTTTACACTTAATTGGCACTTTCAACTTTGATTACACTGTATATCATATAAATTCGGCTATTACTAGGTTAAACTCGTGGAACGAGCTCCGCACTATATACAAATACCTCTGTACTTGACGCTGGCACAGAGCGAACTCATTTCACGTTTTGCTACTTGAGGAAATCATATTACATATCTGAACTACAGCTGCTTACAATTAGAGCCGTCGCAATGCCTAATCTTATTTTTTCGAGACGAATACTCGCAGAACCTCTTACATCTTTAAATTGCATTTAGTCAATTTTGCGTAAATGGATATGTCAAAAGATATATTAAAAATAGTTTTTACTTTGTCTTTGATTTAAATAAATTAAAAATGAAGGCTTTCTCAAATAGAAATGAGCTTTCCATCGTCATATTTCAATTACCTACCATCTGCATTATGTTACATGAATATCGTAAGGTGGATTGTAGGACTCTCTTTGCGAGTATTTCCATTTTAAAATGTAACTTCATATTTGTAAACTGATAATACGTGAAAATGAAATTTATTACTTCATGACTTCTTTCTCTTTTTAATTTCTTTAAACTTTATGAATGATTTCGTTTTTGTTTCTACATCGGATGTAGCAGTTTAAAATTTTTAATAAAATCACATTATTTAATAGTATATTGGGGATATTATTGGCGGGATATGTTATCGATTTCTATTTTATCTGCATTTCATTCTCCACTTCTGCTGTATATTGGAAATTGTACGAGATTTTTTCAAAAATATAAACAATACTATGAAGCAAGTAATAAAAACACAAGTTTAAAATCTTATTAAACATTTCTGCAAAAGATAATTGCAACTTATTCTATTTCCAACGTTTTTCTTTGCCTGGAAATGTGTGAAATATAATTAAAAGACAGCTTTGTCAAACATTATAATAATGATTTGAAAATAAAGAAGAAAATGTCATCGAAAACAAAAGAATTCGGAAGAAAAAATAATTAAAAATCAGCATTCGTGCCTTTAAACCGTTTAAATAGCATAATTAATCCTGACATAATTGACAAAATTATTGAACTTTATGTCATCGACAATAATTGTATAACAAAAAATTCGTTGAAACAATTTGAAATTCGTAATACCTGAAACTTTCGTTCCTTCCTGCAATTTATTTATTTGCAGTTGCATCAGCTTATTGGCAATCAATGATTATTACCAAAAACAGTACAATAGATATTTTTACATTGTTCCCAATATTACACGAGTTATTATAATTGTTCGCACAAATGTACTACTTAGCGCTTAACTTACCTTTCTATAAATAAAATTATCTAGTATTACATTGTCCGCAATGTAGAATATATATCAATTTAATAGGATAAAATTTATATACACTTGCCAACAAATTTATATAAATATAACATTAAGGAAAGTGTTTCGTTAGCTTGAGAGAATTTTTTAATAAAATCTCCAGCAATTAAGTTTTAATCGATAACAGCTAATAACTCAATGGAGGTAAGATAAACAATACAGTCCGTACCAATAAAAGTTGTTTTCTTTTCCCGTATCAAGCAGTAAATGGATGACTGATAGACTATAATAGGTGTGATGCTGTGCGATAAATGAACCAATTTTCTAAGGATTTAGTCCGTCTCCAATATTGGTAGCTGGAGAGGTGCATGTACGAGGGTAGACGACTATCCAGGATCACTTCAAAGCCCAGCTTCGAGAGATAGGTGGTTGTCGATCCGAGGAGTGGATTTTCTAGATGAAAAAAATCGTCTCCGGGTTATCCTGAAATATATAAATCGCTTGCCGTGCACTTCCGAGGCAAGCCGATATTTCTCTTGGCAGCTTTGGTTAAGAAACGCTCCGCGTTCGAAGGGACGTTATTTATGGCGGAAATTAATGTCAGTTAACACGATTTATTCGTGCAATCTTTGCGTGAAAAATACCCATTTATAAGTGGCACACATGAATCAATAATTCAACCGCTAATTTGATAATCCTTGTAACGGTGTAAGTTTTAACATTCCACGTTCTCGTGAAATGATTCTCCTCAATGTATATAATTCAAATCATGATTTGATGTAGCTATTTGCACACATGTAATACATGAAATATAAGCGGCATATTTATTAGCACATTATCTGTTAACTGTCAGTTCACGGTTTAATATCGGAGGCCATACTACGAATTGACTCGTCGAAACTTATATGACTTTCAGCACTAATTGTAGGAATGTATGCGTTTATAGCAAAGAGGTATAAATAACAGATAGTAAGTATCTATATGTAACACTCTGTATATGAAACAATTGATGGAATATTTGTATAAAATGGTTTTATTTATTTGAAGGTATAATAATTTTAAGCTGTTTTAAATATAAATGAAGAATAAGAATATAAAATAACGTATGGTCTACTCTCTGCGGCTGTGACTTTGAAACTGAGGACGAAGTTTTACAGCACGCGGGGCGGCTCTGCTTTCCTATAAACAAATCTTAAAGCCGCCGCTATCGTTTCCTCATACAGCCGTCGAACGTTACATGGTTGCACTTCAACAACAATGTTAAAAAATAATAAACAACGGCGACATTTAAATAATGTTAACATTTTCGGAATCATTAATCCAATATAAATCAAAGAACGGGCTTGAAATCGGAGAAAGTGCACATGTATATCAGTTTAGCATCTCTGACCTTCATTCGATCCTTAAAAAGAGGTCACACTAAAGTCCCTAGGGCCTTTTCTGACCCGTAGTCTGCTTCCAATTAGAAAATATGATTTTCCTTTACTTTTTTTTTATATAACAACATTATTGTGAATAATATTTCTTTACTGTGTACAGTTTGTCTCGATTTGGGTATAAAGTGACCCCAGGGACTGTCAGAGATTAAAATAAATTATTTGGTAAATCTTTCATGGTATTATGTCGAAGTATAGTAGGCGTAAACTTTTGTTTCAGCCAATTTTTCGATAATGTGAGCTAGACTTTGAAATTTAATGATTATTTTGTACATTTAACTAGAGTCTTCGTTAAAACGCATATTCTAGTTTGCAAACATGTAAAATTAATTGCTTTATTTTTTATTGTTTCCGACATTATTATTTTTAAACGAAATTAGGCCCGACTTCGAGGTTGCAAAAATATTCGGACACCTAATATTACATACCGTTTTTTCATTACAAACAGTTACACATATAAAAATTATAATAATTTTTATATTTTGGCATATTGTAAATGTGTTAGTATACATCAAATGCTTTTAATTAAACAATTTTACGTAACACAGATCCGCTCATTCATTAATCGTATTTTTAATTTTTCTTTCATCCTTATGAGGGTTATATTGGGATGGAAACTAAGTGATTGCGGATTTTATATAAGAAGGAATTTCCTTAAGCTGGTGTGGGACTCATAAGTAAATCGAGTTTTTTAACATAGTGAAGCTTTTTTAATATTTTTTAAATAACTCATCGATACGATTTTTGTTACTAATGAAAGGTGGAAGTCCAAACATCAAGAATACTATATCAAGAATACATTGGAGTTTGATACTTGTACAACCTCATAAGGATGAAAGAAAAATTAAAAATAAGATTTAACGGAAGAGTGGATCTGTATTACGCAATACTGTTTAATTAAAAGCATGTGATGTATACTAATACATTTACAATATGTCACTAGACAAAACAGGCACTCAACAAAATATAAAAATTATTATAATTTTTACATGTGTAACTGTTTGTAATGAAAAAACGGTACGTAATATTAGGTGTCCGAATATTTTTGCGACCTCGAAATCGGGCCTAATTACTTTTATAAGTAATAACGTAGGGAACAATAAAAAATAAAGCAATTAATTTTACATATTTGCAAATTAGAATATATGCTTCAACCCACTGCAAATTCAAAAATTCCATAATTGCATTTCAAGTAATTATATAAAATAATGAATCCTGAAGTACCATGGGTGTCCGAATATCTATGCGATCCACAGTATGTATCGACAAATCTCCCGTTCTTGTAATCAAAAAACGAATTTCATAGTAAGGAATTGATTTCTTATTCGCTTCTAAGAGCCCATGTATCTATGAATCCGCATAACAAGAATCCCCGTAAGTCGACGACTTACTGTAACAAAATAGATGAGAAAAGAGCCGACAGTTGTTACATAAATATACCGCATCATACATCGACGCCAAGTTATTCTTTGGCGCTGGCGCCCAGTGGGCCCTTTCTGTTTGGAACCATCGGCCTGCGCACTTCTTTACTCTAGAATATGTACTCTTCCTCATTGTATTCTAGTAAAGTGTTTGTACTAAAATCCTATGTGCATCAATAAATTGGTTAAACCTAACAACAACAGTATAGTAATGCGATTAAATCAAAGTAATAACGAGACAGCCATTTCCCTCACTAATAGTATAGCCGTCATCGTATTAAATGCATATTGGCAAAGAAATGTCCAAGAAATAATCGTAGGAACAGTTCCCCCTTTACTATCTGAGGCTGACCAAAGACCCGTAATAATATGTCTGTGGTTATTCTCCATCGAAATCGCCATTGGTCGGCTTTTCCCTTTTTCGATCATTCGACGACACCGGAAAGAAGCGTCTGAGAAGAACATCTGAGAAGGATATATACACAGAGACGAGAAAGGAAGAGCGAGAAAAGAATAGAAAGAGGGTAGGTCTGGTTACAAGATGGAATATTGCGTGTTCCAGCGATCTTCTTCTCTCTTTCCTAATCGTTTTTCCCTTCCAGGACGATTTCGTCCCGCGAAATGGTATAAGGACCACGGCCTTCTACAGCACCCCTTCCTTCCTTCCCTCATTTCACCCTCAGCCCCTCTTGCGCCATAACGATTCCTTTGATGTTCCTGAGACATACGCGGGAATCCATCAGTCTGGAATACATGGAATAACTGAAAATTGTCGGAGGGAGAATAAGTAAGTCCTTCTTTCCCGTACCCCTTGCGAAGCGAAAGGACGGCCATTAAACCTTTCCAATATAATTTTTTGTTCCTTCTTTCACTACTCCGCTTACGAATTCAATCCGAATCAATCTTCGAATTCACTTAGATCATAGCGTTTTCGCGGGGATATGAAAATTTGTAGAAACATCATGACGATGATGGAATAAATCGTACGAGAGAGTTGAAATTTCAGTAGTGTTGTTTAATGGCACTCGGATTTTGCGTATTCTTCATAAAAGCGATCACGCTGATGTCTTTGATGATCGAATTCTAAATATGGAATTCTGCTACAGCGTGGCATACATATGAACAACTTGTGAATAAATGTGAAAGACAAAAATAGTAATAATCATACGGTTACACACTTTTTCCTTCGCAAATTTTAGTCTACTCGGCATATATACTATATATATAGAGAGAGAGAAGAAAAAAGTGATTAAAACAACGATGTTGTTATAACAAAATTTCCAATAAATCAAGAATCATTTTGTGATGCGTTTTCCCTGTTTCTTATTGTTAGAAGTACTAATCTCAAAATGTAACGAAGATTTTACATTTAATAGGCTACTTCATTTCCATAGAGAAGTTTACAGTGAAAAGCAGAATAATCCGTATAACTTTATTTTGATATTATTTCTGAAGAAAAGAGTTTTAAAATAATGTAAAGAAACAACGTCACAACTAATGTAAATAAAATGCGACGTAAACTGTCGTACATTAATGATAAATAACGATAATACTTGTGGCGACCGTGTCATGAAGTTCAGAAAATCGTAATAACTCTATCTTAATAATTGTCAACCAACGTATTTAGTAAAGTATTAGTAAAGTAAACTCACAGCCGCGGACAATAAGCAAATGAGGAACTTCTTGACACGAGATACCTAATATAAATGTACCTGCTTAGGGCGTTACCCCCGCATTACCTCCTTGACCAATTGCAAGCGTCGAAGGGACACGTCTAGCGAGACATAGGTAGACGTCCCCCACTCTAACGTACACATAACATAATCATATAAATTAAACCGAAAATTGTATGAGATGTCACGCAAGGGTCCTGAAACTTTTATTTTTGATCTGATACCAGTCGGCCACTTAGAAAATTTACGAAAAGATGTAAACACAAAGGGGTCTCGCTGTATAGGGCCGCTGTCCGAGAAACTAGTATAAACAAATTACGATCCCCTACAATCCTGTCAAGATTTATCCCATACCGCCTTGGTGTCCCTAATCTCTCTTCCAAAGTCCTACCACCTTCACTCATTCTCCGTAGTTTTTCCCAAAACCGAGCCCTATATAAGCGAGATATATTTTGACTCCTCGGGTCCAGTATTCCTTAGAACGTCACGCTGTTACTTAGCGTACAGAAATTTCAAAGTCCACGACTTTTGCATCGTTTGACTATTGTAAGTACAAGACGTGGAAACCCCCGTGAAGCGGCGCGTGAATTTCGGCTAAGTTTAAATTTAAGAATCATTCATTGTAATTGCATTCTGAACAACTATTGATAATAACTTTTAATATACGCTTACATTCACATTGTGACATTTCAAACGTCTTAGTTATTTCAATTTTCTTCCTTTAATCTTCATTGTAACAGGGCAACGATCTCCCTTATTCACTCTTACCGCTTGGGGTGAATAAGATTTTTAAAACGAAAGTTACGGGTGTTCGTTAGAAAATAAAGAGTCTACGGGTTGGAACAAATTTCCATTTTCCTTATACTAGCTACTGGCGGTACCCCCGTATCTTTGGTACGGACCTGATCCGCTATCTAGCGCGAAAGTACCGCGAGGTGCCTTTCGTTATTAATACTAGATTTACGGGAGCCGTCAAATTGACGGGTTCCTACTTGTCTTATAAATATTTTTTAAATTTACAGAGACGTTGTACAGTGGATATTTCACGTGTATTTTAAAATACAATAATCACTTAACGAATTACAATCTTTGCCGCTTGATCCCTTTTTTTTCAAAGTCCTTATTTAATATATTGCAATTTAACAGATTTCACACCCATAAATCTAGTGTTAACGGGCATACGGCGACCCTATAGTTAGCCTATAGGTTATTCCGGTCCCCGGATATAATTCCTAGACTCGTTGCAATCCTTAACTCTCGCAAGTATAATTGCATTAACGTATTCGGTCTCGTTCTGCCACTCGCCCGGCTCGTAACAGAGAAATCAGTGTAACCAGAATACTAAGAGGAGCAACTCTCTCACTATAATAAACCCTCGGTTCTGGGAATCATTCTCGCCTACACCTTACCTTCATAATATTTTCACAATTTAAAAATCACGTTCTTTGGACTACTAAACTGTTCGGCCTTGTTGTGGAGCGAGGGAGTGATACGCGAGAGTTCTTGCTTAACACTACTTTATTGTATTATTACAGTAATCGGTAATACACGATGTGCGTGTCGTACGCGTCCAACTTACAATTAGTCTCTCTTGGCTTGTAGTCCGCTTTTGTTTTTTCGCATCTTCTCGGTTACCGACGTCGTGGTCGGTAAATTAGGGACTAATGCCCCAACATAAACTTTGTATGTTTGAAACAAAATAAAAATTATAACTCACCCTCATAGAATGTATTCCAAAGCAAACATTTGACGTTCATTTTCACAATGAATAAAGTGATACTGTTTCAAAGTTAAACTTGTCCATTCATTTACCAATAAAATGTTCCGTTTGCCTTGCACGTATTTAAATGCAAAAAGAAAAACTTATTTGGTATGGCTTTACTAATATCACGAATGATATAAATTCATAATGTTATTGTCCTAGAAATTCGTAATTAACTAATAATCTGAATTATAAAATAAGTAGATATTAATTAATAATAGATTAATAAATAGAAATACTATTTTTCACGAAACCTCCGATAGTAAAGAGAAACTTGTTCAAATAAATATATCGTTATCCAAGAACATAATTCTGTTTCGCTGTAAACATTATTTTTATGTGTTTACTGAAAGTCCCGTGGAACAATTTAATATAAATAAATCTCGTAAACTTTAAGTTTTGCTCGCCTTGTCTTTGTTAGTTATTTACAATTACATTTATATTGAATATGTTGAGAGAAGGTTTTAGATGGACATTCAACATTCCAAGCAGACAATAAAAACATGAAGAAAAATTAGTAATTTTCGAAAATCGAAATATATACAACGTTCCTTAATAAGTGTGGGATTGGTTAAATTAGGATGTTAAAATATAAGGTAAAACTAAATTTATTATCTAAAACTATATACTAAATGGTAATACAAAATGAATATAACTCTGAACTGCCTCGTTTGATCGCTTCGTAAGAACTAACTACCATTCGCTCCGCTCAGTCACTCGTTCGTACTCATACATCCGTGCACTCATTCATACATACGCGCATGCATTCTTTAAAATAGGGACCGTAGGGCCTCCGCGGCACGTATCTTACAAACATCCGCCTAGACTAAACAGTCTAGGCGGTCGCGATGAGGCCATACTTCGATTATCGATACCACATAAGTTTAAAAATTCTAGAGCATTTTCATAAATATACCTTTGTATCTTATGACGGGTAATAACTAACAGAAACCCCTGTCTAAGATTGTATTCTATTAAACTGATTTCAACTTAGGGGTTTTAATAATCGTTTTAAATAGTTCACCTAGTAGTCTATGATACTCGTAGTTGCCAAACCAAAAAAATTTGACAGCAGGTTGAATTATTAAATTAAGAAATTAATTTGAATCAATAAAAATTCAATCTTTTCCATCTTTTTAATTCAATTTCTTCAATGCTTTAAGAAGAATATACAATGTTCAATTATATCAACCGTTTTATCTTGAAACTATTTTTCAACTATTACTGAACCGTCTTTTTATTTTTATATTTTATATTTAAACATATAATATATTGCTATTTGTTTCTTAAACAGATTCTCTGCCGTATTAGCCTCAGAAGGGAAAATGAGATCACTTCCATGCCGATTTTTTGGAAAGGTTAAAAGATGTATATAAATTAATTTGTTATTATTAGTCCTCACGACATCTTTTGAAGTAAAATCAATTTGTAAAATCACGACTTTGTCAGTATAAAAACTAGTAGAGACAAAAAATTAATTTATACTTTTCGGTCAGAAAGGAATAACAAATACCGGTACGCGGTCTCAAAACATTGCAAAATAAAAAGTTGGACGTTAAAAGAATTCGGAAATATACACGATAGAAAGTCACGTTGTGTCCAATGTATAAAATACATTGAATGCCATGTTAGAATTGTTGAAATTATTTAATAATATAAACTAGTAATAAAGTTAACAGTCATGGGCATTCGTTACTCACTCGCGGGCCATAAATAAACAGCTACTTGTTTGTTATTTTCCATAACACTTTCTGTTCTCATTTCTAGGTGTCACTGTTATCTTCTTCTGTATCACTCATTCACTCGATATAAAACATTGAGTATATATAATAAAAACAACTTCACAACTATCTAATAAATTGTGAAATTTCATCATAAAAATATTCCGTCGAATTTATTTGAAAGTACAGAAGGTGAAATCAGCCGATATAAATACGTGTATCCGTGCCGTTGCTTTTCCCCGTAAGCTCGGTTTCTTGAGGCAGTTCGAATTCCGGGTAAATGTCTACTCCTCGGATTATATACTTGCATCGTGAAATAAATTAGATTTCGAGGGCGCCACGGATAAACTGCCGTTTCTGTCTCGACCGCAAAATTTATGGGCGTGAGCCTTAAAGGTGCCACGTCCTACGTTATTAATGGCCGTGTGGTGTTTAATACATGCCGAACCTGCCTTTGCACGAACTCTTTATACTTCGACCATGTCGATAAAGGATCAAAGTGCCACTGTTTGAGTATTCTAAATAATTTTACATAAAACGATGCGAGGGACAATATACTCGAATAGTTTGAGTTGTTCTAATAATCCTAAAAAGGGCTAACAACTAACAAAGAAATGTTATATTTTTATATGTTCTCCAAAACTAAGAAACTTTTGTAATCATTATTTTTCCGAATACACATTGCTTTCAAGATATTCAGGGTGTAAATTTGCAAATAAATAGCCTGGATTTAAGATGAATATTCTTGGATTCCGTGATTTTTTGTCAGTTCTGCAATGGCTTCTGATATTTCTTGGACGAACAGTTTTCAATATTGGAACTGATTGTAGATGTTATATCAATTAGAGATTATGATGTACGTATTACAATACTTTTTAGCGTAAAAAAAATTTCGCAGAGGCAATGGAGATTTGTATTTAGATCTTTTAGACAGTAATTCGAGCATTTCAACTTTTTACCTATTACAGTTTTTGAAACATCCATTTTACATCATCTATAAATTTGTATTTCGGCTGTACAGCACATTATTTCTGAATTCGAGATCAGACAGAGAAGATACAAGTAGAATATAGGAATGTACGTGTATCTAGTACGGCTAAATGGTGTAAATAGCAAATAAGAATTACTTGATGGTGGTTGAAAAGATTGCAAAGTCAATATGTACGTGTATCTATGGGAAAAAGGGAGGAATACTTTGATTTTACGAATTTGTAAATGTAATCCACTGTGAAGTAAATAATTAGTTTTTATTTGGACAAGTGAATAAAAGTATGAACATTTTAGATTAGGGTGATAGGGTTTGGCAAACAAAAAATCAATGTAAAAACGTCATGTGCAAACAAGTGATAATTATATAATTTTTTAAATATTGTGATACATTTAATTCTCCAATTAAAAAATTACGTACAGAATTATAATCTTTCAAGTCTGCTTAGATGTCTAGGATGCAAATTAAATTTGGGTACTCACTATACATTTTATATAAGCTTCGGTGTAATGTTCCCAATTCAGTGTGATGCCTTAAAAGAAATATTATATTCCATTTCAATGCTGTCTCGGTCGATTTCGAAACAGAATAATGCAATCGTTACGCGGTACCGCCGATCAAAAGAGTACATAACAATTTTTCTGGAAGCAAATATTTACCCAGGCTTCCTAATTAGAGGCGCAAATTACCTACCACGAACAAAGAATACTGGCAGATGTGTTACATGCTGGCACACGGCCGAGGATTAAAATCCGCGAGGCACTAATTAACGTGGATCGGATGTAATTACCAATGCCAGAGCCAAGTATCATTCTCCAGTTTTCGTGTCTCGAGTGTTTCGTGAAAATGCCGAGACAGGCATCTGTATGTATGTATCCGGTTCCTGACAGTCGCTGGGGTTTAAATTTAGGTAATCAAAATTATGTGGCTAAGGAAGTCCAAGTTTAAGAAGAAAATATTTATTTACCTGAGCCTATATACTCTTACATAACTTTCGGTTATGTAACTCATTTGAATTATCATAAATTCTCGGATCATTTTTTTAATTATACAAAAACAGATAGCTCGTCACTATCAACTGTATCTCGTTTGCGGCCAATCAGGAAAATTGTGTGCCGTGAATTTTAATAGTCTTACTGAATAGTAGAATTACCTTTTTAATCATAATATATTGAGGTTTACTCGCGATATGTTATGATTTAAGAAATTATTACCTATCTAGCACTAATTAGTATGCAAATTAACCACTTACGATGACAGTTAATTTACAAATGCTTATGCCAGAACGCAGCACTGTATTTTGCTGCAAGGCGTCACGTAGTTGTCGATTTCCCCATCAACAGGAGTCCAAAAACATTAAAATCTATTAATTGTATTTGATTTAACCCCTTCGCTACGGAGTGCTTTTTTGCAAGTGTCCTAACACGGTACGGTGTAAGCCCGGCGCGAACTGACTTATTTCACTTCTAGTAGAATGTGCCTTTTAATGGCTTGAGACGTAATACAAATAATTACTTCGAAGTTACAATGCATAAAATATATAAAAAGTAAAAACTTATGGTGTTTCAAAAATATCCAATTACAAAATATGATCTAGTAATTAATATCCAAATAACTTCGTTTAAAGTTTTTTAATATGATGTATTTTTTTATAAATCTCTAATATAAATACAGAATAGTCGTTAAAGTTAAATCTGTTACAATAAAAATTACCGAACTGCAAATAACATTTTATAGCAACATATTCAACGACAGACAGATAGATCTTGAAGGTGGCCGTCAAAATCACCCGATTTCTTACCATGACTCCTTTTTACGAGGCCATCAAACCTATAAACCCCATTTACGAGGTTGAAAACTATATTATTAGAAATAAGAGTCATATTACCGAAATATCATATTCCAACCGGTAGTAAATATTGTACTGCACAATGTAGAAAGTATTTTTTTTTAATTACTTCGCAGGCTTGAAGATCTTTTTATAGCAGATCGTCCTTGCTACTGTCGTTTTATGGTACTGACCAATCTGTACCTTTTACCTTTAGTTTTAAAGCCGAGAAAGTAAAAAAGAAAGACGGGAAATGGGTGGGGGGAAAAATCTTTAATTTTTCACCTTCGTGTGGATTCAACTTCGACCATTGATTTTCTTAAAAACATTACAAAACACATTTTTTTCTTCCATTTTTTTTCAACATCGAGAAATTAATAACGTAAACACCTTGCCTAGCAATACTTTAAAAGTAAGTACTGTAATTGTATGCAATAAATTACAGATAGTGTGTAAACCTGCGATCTTACGTTTAATTTGACTCAATAGTGATTTCGTCAATGCTAAGGATGACTGAATAATAATTAGTTGTTTGAATTGGCTACACTTTCTACAAATATTTGCCGGTACCTACGTACTGTCGATTAAAGTATCCTTACAAGGGAACATGTTGATTTCGTACACGCCGATTTTAATGAAACAATTTCCTGAAGAAATATTTGACACGTATTTTTTTATCGGCTCTATACCACACCGAAGGGATGTAAATACCACTCATGGTTGAGGGCTGAAAATGCATTTTTTTGAATATCTCAGTAACAAATTGTTTTGTTGCTTCTTCCCGACGAACATTCTTCCGCTATCGAATAAAACATACGTAAACAGTAAACGAAATTGGTAGGTACACTTTTTTTTTTCATTTTCTCGCGTTATGCCGCGTCGTGCGAAACTATTTTGCCGAATCGGACTTTTTTCAAAACAAAGCTGATTTTATTGCAAGGACTAGCATTCTGTGTAACATTTTATATGCAGTTAAGTTCTCTGTTAAAAAACACAAAAGTTAAAAAAATATTGTTTTGTCATCCGATTACCGAGATATTTTTCGAAATGCATTTTCAACCGTCAACCTTGAGAGGTATTTTCATCCCTTTGGTGTGGTACAGAGCCGATAAAAAAATACGTGTCAAATATTTTGCCGGGAACTATTGTTCACGTACGTCTCATCAAAATCAACGTGTACGGATTCGATATGTTCCCTTATTAGTTAAGTTTAAGTCTGAAATGAAAAATTATTTTTGCTTACGTCAATGACTGTCGCTAACTAACAAGAAGTCTCGTTGGGAATTTTCTTAACCTCCCAATAAAGAACTTATGTTTTTGAAATATTTTGATTCATTAGATTGCAATATATCGCGATACGCTCGTTCACAGTGTTTTTGTTTTTGAATGTGCTACAATTGGCACGTGTTTGTGAATTTTTAACGTTTCCACAAATGGATATTTTACGAGCGGATAAAACCTACCGTGAATTCAAAATAGCACGGAGCGTGTGCCTTTCGATATTTCATTAACTGGAATATAAAGCGATAACGTAATTCTCTGCATCCTGTTACAAGAATAATCGAATACCGTTCGCTACGAATACCCTGCGTAGTTACAGAGTTTTTCGGTGGAATGACATTTCCATCGATTTCTACTTGCATTCGTTATACGATCCCCAAAATGGATCGTGCAACCTAAAAATCAAACTATGCGAGTTTCACCTGCAACATCGGAGCATAATTAAACTTCGTTCAGGGATTTTTTTCACAAATATATTTTCTATTCGTTAACATTTTACCCTGTTTTTATGGATTCAGTATATATTGAAATTAAATCTGAGTTCCTCTTTGTTTTTAAATTTTCATCTGATCTTTCTCTTGCAAATGTAGCATTTTGTAAGTTTGAAGGAACAGTACGTTATTTATAATACAAAGCGAGCTTTTACAAAAATAACAATAACATCCATGATGTCAATAATGATCTTCATCCCTTCCCTTTCTATATATACAGGGTGCGGCGGAGTAACTGTTGAAGTGACTCGTCGGACAGTTAAGTCGTCAGAGCCTAGTTATGTTCTTCTCCCGGAAATAAACTTGACACTCCGTAACTTGTCGTGTTTTGTGTTTATTATAACGAAAACGAGATATATACAGAACAAGAAATATAACGATAACAAAGAATATAACAACGAGCACAACGAAGATGTAGAAAAACGTGGTAAAATGTATGTTTGAAGATGTTGTGTGAAAAAGCCTCGTCGGGACGCTTGTTTGGTCCCTTTATTAAATTTCCAAGCACCCCTTCCTCCGTCGACATCCCTTCCGAGGAGGAAGTGGTGACTTGGTAGGGAGGAGGATGTTGGGCCAGTGCAAAAATGTTATTGGTTCTGCCTAGGCTTCGTGGGTGGTTACCAAAATGCAGAGTTTGCATTGGTTTTTGCCAACCCACCGAAGGCCCAGGCAGAGGGGGCCTTGGGTTGCGAGATTGACGAGACTTGGCGAGGAGATGCTAGATTTATGACACCTGTCATAAACCCAGCTTTGGAGGAATATAAGCGTGCAAAACCTGGTAGCCACGTGCGACCCTTCGGTCATCGACGGGTGTTTGCCAGGTGGGCCAGGCTTGCACGGCTGCGGAAAATAAATGTAAAGTTGTAAATTTTCTCTCTCGCAACCTCAAGGCCCGCGTTGTCAATTACGCCTCAACAGTAACATGTATGTATGTATGTACTAGTGGGCACGAGGTGATTCCTCATGAAAAAATAAATACAAAATATGCAATACAATTTTCTATTCAAGGCTTAGTTTTCGA
Source organism: Cerceris ruficornis (assembly GCA_963989415.1). Taxonomy (NCBI): domain Eukaryota; kingdom Metazoa; phylum Arthropoda; class Insecta; order Hymenoptera; family Crabronidae; genus Cerceris; species Cerceris ruficornis. The sequence continues at coordinate 4,884,052 of OZ022518.1, forward strand.
GAAAAACGAATTTGAAAATTCAAATTTTGGTAAATGGTATGGCAGGATAGGGTGTCAAAGATGCCCTTGAACTGATTTTAATGGGTGAGGTGTCATTCGATGGGTAACGAACAGCGATCATTGTTTACCACATTTCAATCCTGTATCTTGGGGGGGGGGGGGGGGGGGTAGTTACAGGATAAATTCAAAAAACAGGTTTTTGCCCTATTTTCCCAATTTATTGAGGTGTACAAAATTCGAAAAAGTTCCGACACATTCTACATACCGCAGTACACGCTTGAGATATTTTTTCCGATTTTTTCATTGGAAAACCTAAATGCAATAAATGAGACATTTTTTGCTGTATTAGCATACGTACGCATCGGTTTTTCAAACTCGATTTTTTCGAAAACTAAGCCTTAAATTAAAAATCTTTATACAACGTTTTTTACTCATTTTTTCATAAAGAATCACCTCGTGCTTGCTTATACATCTTATCCCGCCGCACCCTGTAAATATATAAGAATTCAAAAGAAGAGATGAAGATAATTGTTAACATCATGGATGTTATTGGTTACTTGTGTAAAAACATGTTTTTAAAAAATTATTATTGTATATATGCATACAAAGCCATCTCCTGTTAAATAATACAAATTTCTTTACCTACATTTCTTTCGATGTCTTTCCAGATGTACACGAAGTCCCACTTACGTAGCTGTTTTCTATTATAACTCTTTGAATTATGTAGAATAAAATATCCAGTTTTCCACCCTGAAAAACTCACGCCACAATATTTTACCCTTTACAATGTTAGTTCAACTGTGGTATTTAACATCCTGAAGATTTCAGGTTGATATCTACTATGACTTCAAAGAAAACAACTTGATACACTTTATTTGCAGCTTCCTGCATATGTCATTTATGTTATTCTATCTTAAATTTGAACGTTTTTAAATATTCCAATATTCCTACAACAACAGTGGTAACAGCAATATTAATTTACTGCAACAAAGAAAGAGCATCCGCTGTTATGGCTCGTGTAACAAACAATTTATACAAAAAATTGTATATGCATATCTGGCAACTGCCAGAACCTGGACATTTTTCGAGTTTATTTTTTCCACCGATTTAATCCATGCCCCGTATATGTAGTAGAATAACTGTACCTTTGGAACGCCATCCCCAAAACGTCTGGTGAGAATCGGAAAAGCTGAAGTTAAAATTGCACGCCTGCGGCTTGACATTCTGTTTTAACATGAAAATATCTCCATGCTTTCATTTAAATCATCCTGTTATATCCTTAAGAGAGTAAAAGACGAAGAACTGCGATATTGAGTATCGGATGCATAATGCTCGATATTGTCTGTGCTATATCCAGGGGTGAGGAACATCTATATACATGGACACGATATGATTCCTAATGAAAAAATAAGTACAAAATATGGAATAAAATTGTTTCATTTAAGGCTCAGTTTTTGACAAAATCGAATTTCAAAATTCAAATTTTGAATACATTATTTAAATAAATAAAGTGCAAGTTTCATTATGCAGCTACATTCTCTGTTAAGGAATACATAATTGAAAAAGAATTTTTTTTTACTTTTTCTAGTTACTAAGCTATCCCATGTAAATGCATTTTCAACTTGCAACATTGAGGGATATTTTTACCTCTTCAATATGGACGATACCCGATAAAATAAAATACGTACCAAATATTCTTTCGAGAGCTACATCTCACGCAAGTTTCATTAAAATCGGCGTATATGGATTCGACATACACTGGTGTGGTCTTTTCAACTGTAGCAGTATATGTACCCATCGCACTTTCAAATTCGAATTTCTCGAAAAGTAAGCCTCACATTAAAAAATTTCATTTCATATTTTTGCATAAAGAATCATATACAGTGCGTATGATTGACTTTTTATCTTAAAAATTTGTCGTAATCTACCTACCAAATTCTTGACATTTAGCACACTCGGACTTGTGTCTTGTGTACTAAATAATGACTACGGGGGAGGGCATTTGTTCGTTCAGAAATTGCTTCGCGATCGACCGCTCACCGGTCCACCGCGGTGGCCACCCCTGTCTATAAGGTCTCTGTGTTAGATTTTTTCCGCGGTTTTAATGGAAATAAAAGTACCGTTAACAGAAATCAAGGAGTAGAGAACATGCTGTAAGTAAGTAGGTATATAATTAATTCGTCCTTTGTGAAATTTCAGACGTTATTGTTTGATATTCTGCAATGGGAGAATATGAATGAAGGGAGAGAAATGTTGAGAAAGAAAATCTGCGACGCTCCAGTTTACCATTCTACCTGTTGTGCAAAAACTTGATTCCATTTACGTTGAAAATAGTGAATTGCACGATTGTTGGAGTAAACCGTAATGAAATAGAACTCGAAGTAAAACAACTTGAGAATGTTTCAGTTGGATACTTCTTCGAATAGTTCATATTCAGCTTAAGATGCGAAATTACAATTGTATCACCGATATGTGTATATATATATTTGTTTGCATTTGAAAAAAAATGTACGATATTGATGATGAAATTTTAATGAAACGCTCGGATAAAATGAAGATAATATGTCAGTCTAGATTATAAGGTTTTAGCTGTTTCCCCATATCATCAATATGCACTATTTAAATCAATATTATGTAGGTATATTTTAGTGTTGTTCATTCGTCCATTAATGTAATTCAATTGAAAATCATTACAGTCATATGGATATAGATGAACATAGGTGAAAAATAAGATTTAATCATTACGAAAATATTTGAATTTTTTTAAATGTTTGAAGTAACTTGTAGAAACTTTAGTGAGCCTTTGATTGATTCTTTAAGTAGTTCAAATTCTAAGCATTTAATTATTTCAGTGAAAAATAATGCAACTATAATTCAGTGAAAATAAATTTGTATAATTAACTATAATTGGTTTTCATTTGCAGGTAAATCTAAACACTTAGTAGCATTACTATGTAGCCTTTAAAAAACATAAAATATTCCCCTAATGTTCCTGCACTTTAAGTAAATATTTCAACGAAATTTTCCAAAAATAAACCTTAAAATGCAGATGTTTCTAACGCTCATCCTTCGATCGCGTTTACATTCCGTATATTCTTTGCAAAAAATAATAAAATTTCATAAAGACAATGCAATTATTACAAGACAAGTAAATGTTTTACGCTCTTTCAATAAAATGATGTCTCTTAGCGAGTGCCATTTTCAAAAACAAATGCTTATAATGAAAGTATCTCCGAGGCTTACGCTTGCAAGCACGTGCCACGCAACAATTACTTTTCAAGTCGCAAATAATATATTGAAGAAACATTACAATTATGACATGGCACAACAATATTTTATGTTTTTTCAGTGAAATTATGAAACTCCTGGTGTCATCTTCGAAAAGAGCACGTTACATTGAAAGTAATTCTAGTTCACGTTATATTGAAAGTTTCTGCTTCAAGGCAAGTTTCCTTCCAAAAATTCCAGCGGATAATAATGTAGGGCTATGACGAATATGGAATTAGGTTCGCGAACTCCAAATTAGTGAACTCCAATTTTTTGTTGTCACTTCTGACAAGGGTTTCCTATGTGGTGTATATATTACAGTCTCGGTGTTCGAAACCTCTAAAACTGTAGGTCCTAGGTGAAATTATCGTTCCAACCGAAAAATACAAAAAATAAAAAGAATAATATACGGTGAGTTTTGCGACACGTCTAAGATACTGAGACCGCCGAGTTGGCGGCAAAGTATGCTTCGGCGAAAAATAAAGAACTCAGAACAAAGTTCCTTGTAGAATAAATGAAATACCAAGAATAAATAAATTTTCTTCATTTATTCGCCTAACCTATTGTTCACCATCGCAAGTACTTTATTCCCTAATATAGATTTCACAATAACAGTGTTTCTTAGAAATATTACAATTATTACAAGACGTTGTTAAGGAGAAAATGATATGACAAATTTAAATATATAGTACTCATTCTTGGGTAAGTCTTTAAAGATTTATACAAAAAATGTTTAAATAATCAATCATAGGAACGTTGAATTGCATCGATCTGACGTCGTAGTCACGCTTCATCTTTCATTTGCAACCACAGTTATAGATTTTGGGGAAGTATGTTTCGCATTATTGGTGAGAAATACTTTACGAAGGTCAGAGTTGTCTTAACTTGACTAATTATCGATACTGAACTTGTTGCTCGTAAACTGAGTAGAACAATCGTTACATCACAGTCTGCGGTTAGTTACTAAACTTCGCCGGGATTTTGCTTTTGAGCATCCAATTAGTCGGCTAGGTATGTAAATTTCTGTTGCAGTGATCTTATCCTCTACAAGTACACAGACAGTCATGATAGAAAAAAGTCGGAGGATTTATAATTATAACAATTTTATATATAGAAGAAAGAATGGTGTTTGCATTTGTCACAATTAATTAGTTATGTATACAGTAAATTGGGAAATTCAAAGAATTGAAAATACGGCAGAGAGTTCGTATTTGTGGGAGATACACTCAATTCTGTTTTCACACGAACTTCTTTTACAAGATTTTGATTTAACACGAATTAGAAAAAAAAAATTAATTCTCTTTTTACACGGCGCATTTTGATTTAACACGATCGACCCAAATTCTAAGAACAAAATTTTGCTTTATTGTGTCCTAGCCAAAACACAAACACAGCGATTAATTACTGAATTTGTTTTTAAATCCACTGAAACATCGGGACCACAGGGAGCTGATCTTAATTTTGTTCAAGAGATTACAGAAAGAATTTCACCAATGGAGCACGAAGACGAAACCATGACAGTTCTAGTGATAGCAGTAATATTGAAGTCCTACGCAAACGTATGCGTTTATTGTCAGAAAGTGATAACGAATAAAATCTTTATATGTGTAACCCATATTATTTTGCCTAATTTTTATGTTCATGAATTAGTGACATGTTTTTTTCCTTGTCAAACGATAATTTACTTTGTATGATACATATGCAATCTTTATGAAATAACAATAACAAATAATAAATAAAAACTTTCATTTCATACGGCCCTGAACCTTTTATTTTTTCATTTGATACCAGTCGACCGTTAGAAAATTTACGTAAAGATGTAAACCGAAGGGGTCTCGCTGTACACGATCATTGTACGAGCAACTAGTATAAACAAACTACGATCCCCTACAATCCTGACAAGACATATTCCATGCTGCTTTGGTCCCCTAATATCCCTTCCAGAGTCCTACCACCTCCACTCATTTTTCCCCAGTTTTTCCAAAACCGAGCCCTATATAAGCGAGGCATCTTTTGAATCCTCGGGTCCAGTATTCTATAAAACGTCACGCTGTTACTTAGGGTACAGAAACTCAAAAGTCACGACTTTTCACATTCGCTTGACTATTGTAAGTATAAGACGTCGAAACCCCCGCGAACCGACGCGTGAATTTCGGCTAAGTTTAGAATTTAAGAATTGTCTATTGTAATTGCATATTGAACAACTATTGATTATAACTTTGAATATACGCTTACATTCACATTGTGACATTTCAAACGTCTTAGTTATTTCAATTTTCTTCCTTTAATCTTCATTGTAACAGGGCAACGATCTCCCTTATTCACTCTTACCGCTCGGGGTGAATAAGATTTTTAAAATTAAAGTTACGGGTGTTTCATTAGAAAAGAAAGAGTCTACGGGTTGCAACAAATTCCATTTCCTACTACTAGCTAGTGGCGGTACCCCCGTATCCTTTGGTATGGGACTGATCTGCTATACTAGCGCGAAAACACCGCAAGGTTTTTCGTTATTAACGGGCATACGGCGACTCTATAGTTCGGCTATAGATTAGTCCGGTCCCCGGAGTTTTCCTTATACCAGCTAGTGGCGGTACCCCCGTATCCTTTGGTACGGGACTGATCTGCTATACTAGCGCGAAAACACCGCAAGGTTTTTCGTTATTAACGGGCATACGGCGACTCTATAGTTCGGCTATAGATTAGTCCGGTCCCCGGAGTTTCCCCTACTACTAGTTAGTGGCGGTACCCCCGTATCCTTTGGTACGGGACTGATCCGCTATACTAACGCGAAAGTACCGCGAGGTGCCTTTCGTTATTAACGGGCATACGGCGACCCTATAGTTAGCCTATAGGTTAGTCCGGTCCCCGGATATAATTCCCTGGATATTATTCCTCAATTCGTTGCAATCCTTAGCTCTAGCAATAAAATTGTATTAACGCATTCGGTCTCGTTCTGCCACTCGCCCGGCTCGTAACAATGTATTGAAGATACAAATTTAAAATTCATTAAGTAAATACCACGTGCCGTTTCCTGTAAATCCAATACATTTATTTTTTTCATAATACGCTTGTCAATAATGACAATGTTGACTTACTTTCCAGCAATGAAGAAAACAATTATTATTATATTATTAATTCAAAATATCCGTTCCAACATAAGTGTCTCATTTATGCATTTTATTTGTTTCGAAAAAAGTCTCCACTTTGCAGAATGTAACTTGCAAGGGAAGTTTGAGGACTGATACACTCCGATTTTGATAAAACTTTGGATAAATATTAATTAGACATATCCAAGCAAATAGCTGTAATTCGTTCGTGCCTGTTTTCAACTTTGAGGGAGATATCAACCCCTTTGTGTGAACCGTCCTTTCTATAATATATACGTACTTGTTAGACGTAAAGAACAAAAGGTACTAAAAGTAGTTAAAATAAAAGTTATAGCGTTCATTGACATCTACAAATCTGCATGTAAAGTTATCTGAAAAAGCAGACAGGGCAGAACAGGCAAGGACAAGCACAGGACACGCACAAGACAGACGGGACAGAGAATCAAACCAGACCAAATAATACGTAAAAAGGAATTTTCTTTCTTTTGATCAAACCGGTTTAAACCGGATCAAAGAACTTTGTAAAATTTTGAAATATTCCTTGCACCAATCAAACTAGATCAAACCGGATCAAGCAACTTGTAAAATTATGGAATACGGAAATGGAATTTTTTTCATATTTTTTTGATATGGTGCAACGCTGTCGGAAAAATCAAAAACCGATTTCTGGGCCGCAGAAACGCGTCCCAAAGAATTGAGCATAATAATGGTTACATCAGGTACTTACTATAATTATTTAAAAATTGTACTCTGACGATTTCAGGGCAAAATTTATATTTTTCCGATTTTTTTTTTCGTTTTTGTTTTTTTGCGCGTGGCACTTGCAACGGAAGAATCTGAAAATTATTCCTAACGTGTGCAATCATGTTTAGAATGTGTCAGAATTTTTTCGACGTTTTTCTTCCGTATGGTTTCTTATGGTTACCTATCGAATGACGCATCGTGGCATAAAATAGCTTCAAGGGCACTTTTGACCCCCTTATCCTGCTAGACCCTTTCATAAAATTCTGAGTGTATCACTCGGCACTTGAATAAGAACATTCAGAACGCACTTTATAAATACTAAAGTAAACATCTCATATGATGGAAGCAAGTAAGTCAATCGTGATACTAGCAAACAAAAATGTTTATATCTCAGAAACGGTTGACCTTTCGACCCACGATTACTAAAGATTTTTTCTCATTATCAGTACAGGGTATACTATATACCATATAAATATTGAATGGTTTTTTTAACTCCTTGTATAACGATATTATTAAATGTGATTTTTCTTTTCTGTAATGATATAATATGTGACAGTATCAACTGACAACTTACTATCAGCTGCATTCAACTTGTTTAAATACCCATTGGCTTCTATTTTTCGTTCTCGAAAGGTTCTGTTTGGATTTTAATGTTAACGTGATGAAAATAGATAATGTGGACACTTACTTTCGTACGGAGGGAGTATTATTTAAATTCAGAAACTAACTCATACGATACTATTGTGGAGACTAATGTAACTAAAGGCTTCCTTGTAATGTACCGACCCTCCGATTAGATAGTACGTAGGATATCTTTAATGAGTAAGGACAAATATTTTGTAACTAGCTAACTTCTGTCATCACCACCGACTCACCACCTCAAATCCAGATCTCCTATTTTTCCATCCCGACCTTTTAACTCCCTAGCACAGTCACCATCCCTTAGTCATCCCCGAATCATCACGCAAATCCAAGTTCCAACTTTCTATCCCTACCCCTTGGCCCTGACCACCAACAACAACACTCCCACTCCTTCTCCAAAAACCTTTAAAAACCCTTACCCAGACCAAAATCTCTCATTAACTCATTACCACTAATTCACGACTAAATCATTACAATCACATTGGCATTACATTATTACTAATTGTAAGTTACTAAATCATTATTACTAAAGCATTATTACCAATTATTACTATATTACCACTACACTTACTCTGTCTTGCCACTGCGGATCTACGAACATTCTAAATAAGAATAAAATCAACCATTCTAAAAGTCCATTTCTCGAGTTTGGTGGCTCCGAAAACCACGAAACTACGATTTCGCATTACATCCTTTTCAGACCAGAATCTTAATCAACATACCAAGGATGTTAGATTTCAGAATAATGTAGATTAATTTCTTCACACAAAACAATGTGTTTATGCACATAAAATTACATTTCTATTAATAAATCATAATTCTTCATTACATGTACATATCTCCTTTATCGTAACATTCATCGTAAGAAAGGGTATTTAAGGGACTTGCAGAATACTTTGTTTAAAATATCGTAGTCCGTTTCGCAAAAGAATTTGTGCCGTTCCTGACTTTAAAAGTTTTACGAGGACGTAAGCCCTTTTCTTGGGATTACAGTATAAATAGAAACTATAGAGAATTAATAACTATACCGAAGACAAACTTGATTCAAGCAAGATTTTCTTTAGAAACAGTCAAGAGCGCATCGCTCGACAGGAAAATGCGACATGGAACTGTTTTTAACGATCGTCAGTACTTTCATGTACAACTGCGACTTTTAGCTGTTACTTTCATGCCTTCTTAGATTAATAATACCAATTTCTCTGTCTTTCATTTGTGTGCATAGCATATACAATCGTGTAATCGTTACGATAAACTGTATTGTATTAAATCACGCAATATTTTTTAAACAAAGTGCATAATTGGACACAGTAACATGTTATACGTAGCGTGTAATGAAGATTATATTATCTGCCACCGTATAAAGGAAGACATTTTTACAAAAAATTGTTATTAAGTTTGCTAACACGCATTCAACGATGAATACTTTTGTTAATTTAATCTCAAAAATAGATAAGGCTTCTGCCTCATTCAACGCGGATGAATTTAATTGATTTTTTCTACAATATTCTTGTATTCTTTTTTAATGGATTCTGGGAAAATATTTTCTAATATCTTCAACTCTTCGCTTTATATAATTTTTCAGTTGCATTAAAGTAGAAATGCATGAATAGTAAATTAAAGATTGTTATGCGTATCTTGCAATATTATTATTACAGAATTTATTCTTTCTGGTAAGCATCACTAAGCGATAGGCAATATTTCAAAAAGTTGAAATAAATTACATAAGTCGTATGATATTTTGTTCTAAGTACAAAATAACAAAGATCATTGATTTTTTACGTCATCACCGTTCTTTTGAAATAATATTTTATTGTACAGAGCATTATAGCTGATGCTAATTGAAATACACATTTCAATCTCAATGACAACCTCTTTGTTTATCTCTTGCTATCTATTATTATTGGGCGTCATTGTGATATATCAAAATCTTTGGAATATTGCATTTCATAAATTTAGGTGACCATAATACTACCCATTTGATATTTTCCATTACATACTTTCTATTCTCAATTTCTAGGTGTCACTCTCAACTTTTTCTCTATCACTGATTCCCTCAATAACAAACATTCATAATAAAAACAACTTCGATTTAGATATACAAATTCGCTCTTATTAGTTTTATTATTAAATTGATGAAGACCAATGAATTTAACAAATTTTGTGTCAACTGTGGACTCTAATTTGATTTCGAAAACACGAAGTATATATTATGCAGTGTGCACATTTAAAACGTTTAATAAATGATACCAACATTCACTCTAAATTCTCCCATTTAATTCAGGCATTCAGTTAACCGAATATTTTAAGTTCTTTTTCAAATTCCGATATTGTAACCTATAGTCACTATGTTCGGCATTTAATATGAATTCCGAGCTTAATATGAATTCCAAACTATCGCAGCTTCGGTACTCATAGTAGATGAAAAATCTCGAAAGGTGACGATGCAGAGATTCGTAAACAGACCTTCTACATGCAAAATCGAATTATTATTGGACAGACATTGCTTTTTACTTAAGAGTTTATTTTATTTTGCAATTTTTGTTTTTAATGGAATTGTCTTTATTTCCCTGCAATGCTATTGAAACACTTCATTAATTCTGAGTTAATCATTATTTTACATTACTTTCTTTACTATTTTAGTGAATATTTCTAAGCATGTGATGCCGCCGTATAAGAAAAGCAGCAAAGCTTCTTCACCTTCAACATGCCCATACGGGATTAAAATGTGGCAGGCGAATTTCTTGAAATCCTTTTAAGCCTCTCCATCGTTAATTTCCTACTGAGGCAAATAACCATGTGACGTACAGCTGTGCGAGGGAAGTAGGCCCAGCTCAGGCCCCGTTAGAAAACAACTAAAGGCTTGGATAGTTCGGTAAGGGCACAGAAAATTCCGAGACACTCCAAAAGATATAGACATGCGCAGTGGACGATCATCCCCACATTGCCAGCACAGTCGCCCCTATTCTTCCTTTTGCGCCTTTAACACTAGATTTACGGGCGTTAAATCGGTCACACTTAAATATATTAAATAAGTGCTTTGAAGAAAGAGGGATCAACGGGTAAAAACGAAGATCGGTTAAGTAATTTGTATATTATAAGATACAAGTGAAATATTGACTGTAAGTACCACATCTCTATAAATTTGGAAACCGTTTTTAAAAAAGGAGGAATCCGTCAATTTGACGGCTTCCGTAAATCTAGTGTTAAATCAGGCAACTGCATGAAGTCAGGCATAGCCAGTTAGAACAGTTACGCATTCAAAAACAGTCAGAACATGGCAAAATCACTTTCAGTTACACACTTATTAGACACACGTTAGAGACACCTCAGAAAAGTTAAATAACAAATAAGTAAAGACACATATATCTAGATAAACTGTTATTAAGTCAGACATTATAATCATTGTTATCTGTTTTTGTAAATACATCATTGGTTGTTAACCCTTAGAAGGTGTAATGGGTGAAAAATCACCCCATATAAATTGTTTTTCTAATATTAGTACCAAACCGAATTACTGGTAACACTGATTTTTTCTGTAATCATTTATGGCGTCAGTAGAGATATCATTATCATAAAAAAGTTCACTTTTGTTACGTACTTTGTTAGCTGCACAACGCCAATACCACCATCAACATCTAGGCAAGGAAGATGTTGTATTTGTACAAGGAAAGAAGATAGAAAATATACTGTAAGATGTGCAATATGTACAAGCTTCATTTGTAAAAGGCACTGCAATATTATTTGCAATAACTGTAAAAAATAAATTTTATAATTTTCATGAAATATATAATTCTTATAATGTATCTAATCTCATTGACATGTCTTTATTAAAGGGTCTAGCAGGATAAGGGGGTCAAAAGTGCCCTTGAAGGTATTTTATTCCACGATGCGTCATTCGATAGGTAACCATAAGAAACCATTGTGCACAATTTTTTAATCCGATAGCTTGACCGGGAGGGTAGTTATGGGGTAAATTCGAAAAACCGGTTTTTGCCCCATTTTCGCCACTTATTGATGTGTAAAAATGACGAAAAAATTCTGACACATTTTAAACATGATTGCACACTTTGGGAATGATTTTCAGATTCTTCCGATGCAAGTGTCACGCGCGAAAAATCAAAAACCGAAAAAAAATCGGAAAAATATAGATTTTGCACTGAAATCTTCAAGGTACAATTTTTAAATAATTCCAGTAAGTACCTGATGTTACCATTATTATGCTCAATTTTTTTCATATTTTTTTGATATGGTGCAACACTGTCGGAAAAATCAAAAACCGATTTCCGGGACGCATTTCGGGCTGAAACGCGATCAGTATTTGCTATCTTTGCATTATTTTAATTCAGTATGTTCATTTTATTACCTTTAATGTCTCTGAATACGAAAAGATACGTGTTAAGGAAGAGAATCAAGAAAATAAAGTAAATTGTTAATTGTATGCTCCTTATATGCTAGAACTTTGAACCTTCTTTCAAGAGATGAAATGGCGCAGTGGGTAGAGTGTCTGCCTGTGGAACCGCTGGAAACTTTTTGTCGCGGGTTCGAATCCCCATGGGGGACTTAGTTTTTTTTTTCTGTAATTTTTTTTTTTAAATTATTAAACACATAGCAATAATCAATAGTCGCTTTAAGGTGTTTCACAAATATTTTTAAAAATAATTATATCTACTGTTTTTAATAATGCCACGATTTTCGATTACTAGTATTTTTAAACATTTCGTATATTGAATAAACATCGATTTATTAAGACATTTGAAAATGTATGTGAAATGTAAAAGGATCATGAAAAGTTACAATCTATAGAAAGGAAGAAACTCTGCCTTCCTCCACTTTGTTATAACTTTCCAAGATATAATATTATGTCCCTTCATTATTTAACATATATTTTCATGCATTATAATAAACCAATATCTATTAAGCATACAAAATGTTTGAAAATACTCATAATTGCAAAATATGGCATAACTAGGAAAATCATACCGTATGATTATTTTCATGCCGGTTTTATATTTTTTGAAGACATAAAAATGTCTGTGAAACACCTTAAAGCGACTATTGATTATTGCTATGTGTTTAATAATTTAAAAAAAAAAATTACAGAAAAAAAAACTAAGTCCCCCATGGGGATTCGAACCCGCGACAAAAAGTTTCCAGCGGTTCCACAGGCAGACACTCTACCCACTGCGCCATTTCATCTCTTGAAAGAAGGTTCAAAGTTCTAGCATATAAGGAGCATACAATTAACAATTTACTTTATTTTCTTGATTCTCTTCCTTAACACGTATCTTTTCGTATTCAGAGACATTAAAGGTAATAAAATGAACATACTGAATTAAAATAATGCAAAGATAGCAAATACTGATCGCGTTTCAGCCCGAAATGCGTCCCGGAAATCGGTTTTTGATTTTTCCGACAGTGTTGCACCATATCAAAAAAATATGAAAAAAATTGAGCATAATAATGGTAACATCAGGTACTTACTGGAATTATTTAAAAATTGTACCTTGAAGATTTCAGTGCAAAATCTATATTTTTCCGATTTTTTTTCGGTTTTTGATTTTTCGCGCGTGACACTTGCATCGGAAGAATCTGAAAATCATTCCCAAAGTGTGCAATCATGTTTAAAATGTGTCAGAATTTTTTCGTCATTTTTACACATCAATAAGTGGCGAAAATGGGGCAAAAACCGGTTTTTCGAATTTACCCCATAACTACCCTCCCGGTCAAGCTATCGGATTAAAAATTTGTGCACAATGGTTTCTTATGGTTACCTATCGAATGACGCATCGTGGAATAAAATACCTTCAAGGGCACTTTTGACCCCCTTATCCTGCTAGACCCTTTATAAAATAAAATTCATTTACTGGGGTGAAATTACATCCATGATACCGTTAACGTGATTTTTTTTGTATGATACCTTTTAAGGGTTAAAATACAAAACACAAAGGAGAAGCACAGTTCTTGCGAGATAGACATTTTTGAGAAGAGAATCATACAAGTTTCTCTTTCGCATCATAGCACTGTGACACACCGAGTCATTTAAAATATTTTGTCAAACGCACCTCAATTTAAAATCTTAGTCAGGAGGGCAAGAGTTATCCATACTTCCTAACATATTATTTCGAAGTCCTTAAAAGGATGAATTAGGGTTCGAGTAAATACAGTTAGTTTGCAATTTTCACGAAAGCATTTAGACGGTCTGCGTTTCGTATCTTTTGCATCCGGAAGTCAAAAGTCATGTTGGAACCCTATTACGGAATATAACAGCATCCCTATATGCGAGACATATAACACAGATCTTGTCAAGATGCGGAGATATCTAAGAATAGTACAAATGAATATCTGTCCCCTGGAAATCATTTTTCACTTATTAGTTTCGTATTTCATAAGATTTTAGTGACAGCGTTAAAATCGAAATATTTTTTCTGTAGAAATTTACTTTAACGAATTGAAGCTCCTTTCTAAAACATTTTCTTCTATCCTCGACAATTACGTTGAAATCTGATAATTACATAAGACCTCTATACCTCTAAAAGTGAATTTCCACAGAAAGTAGATTACTTCTTATTTTGATCAACACAGAAAGCTTTTAAGAATATAAAAAAAAATTGCGCATGCTGCAATCATCTTTAGGAGCTAATTTGTGTTCCTGAATTGAAGGCAATCGATTGAAGATAATTTGAAAACATGTTTGCTGCCGAATATTTACTTATACTTTTTACACGCTTTTCAGGATGCATCTGTACTCTGTTAAATTTATTAATCACCGCCAGAGATTTGTGTATTTTTCATTAGTTAAAGTTGCCCGTAATAAAAGTTGTTTTAACAATTATATCATTGTCAACTGTAAATAATTGTATTCAGTATTAAGGTTATTTAATCACTATGAACATTTTTCATATGTGAGAAGGATATTTTACGCAAACGGTGCAAAGCAAATAATCAGTCATTATAAGAGCTTTTAAATAAATAAAATTTATTGTAAGCTCTAAGAGAAAAATAATTGCACTGCAAAATAAACGTTTTTAAACGACAATATCTAGTACAAAGATTTTATTTTTAATTCAATCACTAAGGCTCGTTAAGGTCTGCACCGTTTCTTAGTTCCGAGTAGATGGAAATGTAAATAATTTTAAAACAGATTTTAGACTTTTAACCCAACAGAAACTTCATCTTTATGGAGCGTGCATATTTCATACACCTTGAAAGCTATCATTAAAAAATCACCTTAACACTATCGCCAGAGACACGTTGCATCGGTATTCTGTTTCTTAGTTTACATGGAAACGTGAAAAAGAAATGTAACTAAAAGTTTCTTGCGAAAAACGCTTAAACCTAATGATTTAGGCATTTTTAAATCTTTTCTTGCATACGCTACAAAGTGCAATATAAATGGCAAAATTGACAGACATGGAATACATTAAACAAAAAGTTAAAAATGTGGCTGCACAAAAAAGGGTGCCTTCCATAATATTCTCTTTTAAAAATATTTAAATCATGTCATGAATATTCATAATGGCATTCATCTTTTTTAGCTTATGATATCGAGTCATACTTTTGACATAGAAAGTATTAAGTATGTAATACAGGATCTAAAATTTTTAACAAATTCTCAAATTGAACATATTCAAAGCGGTAGTACATCACTAAATCACTTATACGTCATCAACTTTATTTTGAAGTATGCAGAGTAGATCCTTAGTAAGTTTTTATTTCAGCAATTTTATGATGAACTATGGCACTTGATCAGAAGAAATCGTTAAACAAATAGTAAAGAACACAGTAGACATTTCGCTGAACTTCTTCAGTCGTAAAATCTTATGCAAGGAATCAAAGAAATTGTATCAATGTCAGTAATTATTTTTTAAACCCAGGTCAATATTGCCAATAACCTTATTTCCAGAGGATAACATCGGATAAAAAATCAGAAGTTCCTGCGGCTATAAATTCCACGAAATTCGGACTATTCATGCCACATTGCAATGGTAAAGAACATTTACTTTTATCGGTACACTTAAGACAATCAAACCGAAAGCCACAATTCAACGTTTAAACACATAACATTCAAACTCCAACTCTCAAACATTTGTAATAGTCAGTTTCCATATTCAGTATTCAAGTTAAGTGTGTAATAAACCAGGTCAAGCATATAACGAAGTGCGGCTCTTCAATTCGAATAAACACGAGGAAATTAGATTCCAGCGTATTAATTTATCCAAGAGCCAGTGCCCAGAATTTCTATTCGAACCGCAATATTCAACATTATTGCATTAACGTCTTCGTATGATCCATTTGTGCAGTCAAGCACATCAGAATATTCTACGTTAGTTGCATACAATTGTACAAAGTTTTACTGGTAGTTAATCTATAAACGAATGTTTCACATATTTGCAAGAGGTCTAGTATCCGTGAACATCATTTTTGGAAACGGTCTGACGTAAGTTGTGGAAAATTGTAAGTGTAGATAGTTTTTATCAAATCAAGTGTTTATGATAGCCCACTTGTAAAAAATTTGATTTGAGTAAATATATGAGGCTGTCTTCGCTCATCGATTTTATCGATTTTCCCTGAATGTGGAGGCCATTGAAATTGAGAATAAGGTCAAATTATTGTGTGAAAATTATTCTTCGATCAGGAGTATTACAAAGATGTAATACTTTTTTATACGAAATTGATTTCATAGTCGTGCTAACTTCGAATATTGAATTTCAAGAACATTCATTTTGCAATAAACTATCAGTGATTTAAGGAATTTCCTCAAAATCTATCACTCAATTAGCATTAGGAATATCTGCAACATCCATTGTAAAAAATGTATTTAACACTAACCATATCATGTACGGCTAAATGATGGTTCACATGAATGAAAATATGTCATTTCTTTAAGTATTAATTAAAGGCTGTTTTCTACGTTGTTTCCTACATTTCTTTCGTGAAAATTTTGTTGTTATTTTATAATTAATGAAATGACCGAATACAGTAAAAATAGGTATACATAAAGTGCCGGTGCAGATACTGTTCAATTACCGAGAGTGTCTCTAAACTTTCGATAAATACAAATGGCAACATGAATTTTCAAGAATTTCGGAGTTATCAAAGTACTATCACTTACATGACTGCTTAGATGTGGGAAGATCAAATTCTACAAAAGTACAAACTTATAGACTGTGATAAGCTATTAAATAAATGAACAACACACATACACAGTACTCAATAGAAACAAAACTAGAGTATAGATATATTTAGTAATAATAATCTCTGTAATAATGGTAATAATAATTATAGGAGTAACAATAATAATAATGGTAATAAGGAGACGAAGTCTGTCTCATTGAGATGGTGAAACCGGACTGCGTAAAACACTATAATAAATCGACGTTCATCGTCACGCGGAAAACAAATGACCGCGTGCTAATTATCCACACCAGTATGAATGCGTTTTCATTAACCCTTTCGTTACGAAGGGTGGCTATAGTCACTCAACATCTAACGCTCACTATAGTCACTATAGTCACCCGTCAAAATTTCACACGAAGTTATATCAATATTAATTACTAGATCATATTTTGTAATTGGATACTTTTTAAATACTATAAATTTTTACTTTTTATATATTATATGCATTATAACTTCGAATTAATTATTTATATTACGTCACAAGCCATTAAAAGATACATTCTCCTAGCAGCGACATAAGCTGGTTCGCGCCGGTAGTGCTCCGTACCATATTAGCTGTTAGTTTCCTATGTTTCTACAAACATAGTATATTTGAACATACAAAAATCAACTGCTATATTTTCTTCTTGGAATGCTTAAGAGGTTGTAGCTGTAATGCTATGCAGTCTGTTTTATGTTAAACCCGAAAAGGGTCCTTAGACCCTCGCTAAATTCTTTTAGACCTTACTCTGTAACTTTCAATCTTACTTACAATTAGAGAGAAGGCGTACCCTCTTCATATTTTGGTATGAATGGATTTCTAGTTATGAATGTAGCGCATCAGTTGTTTGCCCTGAATGTGTAAAATCATCGAGAAGCTTCCGGGAACAGGATCTTCATTTGTCCTTAAAGGCCAACGACCCCGGAGCTATCGATCGGTTATCACTATGGCAAACAGCTGATGACGAGAGTGCGAGTGCTGAACGAGTATGCCGTGTGAATGTTATAAATATATGTGCGATTGAGAATTGAGAGAGAGACTTCCGAGAGACTTCTGAGAGACTTCTGTGAGATCCGAGAGAGAATTGTGCGAGAGAGATTAATAATTGAGTTGTTTGTGTAGTCCGAGTTGTTTTGCGTCGTTATCTATTATATAATTTGTGTCGTTTTGTTTTGTGTTATATTAATATTCGATTTGCTGTTAATTTAAATAAACATTCTTGATTTTTTCCGTTTAATTCCTACAATATATTCATATAATAAAGTCTTGATCTATTCCAATAGTTTATTAACAAAGTGTTATTATTGAAAGCCCTAAAAACCAATGTCAGCACACTCGCGGAAAAGCACTCCGTAGCGAAAGGTTTAAAAGTTTAAACGTTTAAAATGATATCTTTTCTTTAAATGTACATATTTTTTTAAAGGGGTACCACAACACAAACTCATTCATGTATAAAGAATTACAAATTCTACATGATTTTGACACATTACAAAACAACAGTATATTAAGGAGAGGTCTTATGGCAACTTGATTTACGAGGAAGGACTAATAGGGGTAAGCGGTGTAACATCGATAGGGGACCGGTCGGATGAAGCAATCGGGTACTTCTCGCACGTTTTGCACCTTGCGGAAGGATGGCTGGGAGAAAAAGAAGAGCTGGTTACGCTCGCATCCGAAAAGCAATCACCGAAGTAAAAGTTCAGCTCGGTCAGCTTAGCCGGTAGTGGTAATAGCTGTATTACCGTTGATTCATTAGCGCAGACAATAATTAAGGACTTGGTGTCGGAGCAAGAGATATAAGGCCGTTCCTGCATTACGGTTGATCGATTTGGTTAATTGAACGGGGATAACTGCGGGACTGGTTTTTTTCGCATGACAGAATGCTCGATGGAATTGATAATAGGTTAGAACGCGCAATAGTGGATTAATGACGCTACCTTGACTCACGAGTTGAGATACCGAACGTTTTTAGAACGACGCGTCATTCGTTAACTTCGGCGTTTGTGATTCTAAATTTCAAACTGTACGTGCATGTGTTCAGAAGATTACTATGAAAATGTTATAATAACAAAGAGAAGAATAACAAGAGATCAGGGACTTCACGACGAGACCCGCGTATAATTTTCATTTTTTCAGAACATTATTATAATAAGTCGTTGTTCGTTCGAGGCTTTATTTTGTATGCTAAACACCAGGGGTGGACAGCTTCTAGATACGTATGATCAACCTTTTTTTGAAAATGTTTCGTGATCTACTTGCGAAAATCCTAACATTTAATACATGGAAGCTTATGTCTTGTGTACTAATAAGTGATAATGGGAGAGCGAAACTGCGCATTGAAATCTTCTCTTGTCTATTGCGAATGACCAAGAATCGCTTCGCGATTAATCGGTCGAATGAGATCGATTTGTTGGACACCCATGCCATACACCTTTGTGAAGTGGAAAATTTTAACCCCTTGGCTACGAAGTGCTTTTCCGCGAGTGTGCTAACACGGTACAGAGCAATGCCGACGCGAAGAGACTTATTTCGCTGCTATACTGATGGAATATTTACTTGGCAGCTGAGGTGTAATTTGCTCTGATTCGCCCGACGGATAGGGACGCCCCTCTCCCTCACGCATTTTCGATTTTGACGCGCTATTGGCAAGAGAGACCGCCACATTCGTTGCGCCGTCATGTGAACGACGAAAGTAGTGTTTTATTTTCGGTTGTCATTCGCCGATCCGAGGTTTCCAGGACCGACATGGCGGGGATAGGCGGTGCGAGAGCAATCTCCTCTTCCATCTCAGCTGCCAAGAAACGGTTCCCCAGCTCTAGTAGAATATACCCTTTAATGGCTTGTGGCGTAATATAAATAATTAATTCGAAGTTGCGATGTACATAATACATAAAAAGTAAAAACTTGTGGCATTTAAAAAATATCCAATTACAAAATATGATCTAATAATTAATATTAATATAACTTCGTGTGTAATTTTAACGGGCGACTGTAGTCACCGTCAATATATAGCGAGCGTTAGATGTTGAGTGACCATAGTCACCGGTAGTAGCGTAAGGAGTAGACATACGTATGTATATATTGTGTATATAACGTGTACATACATACACGTTTCTATTGGTTGTCGTTATTATCACTCAGATTTTTTTTGTAAATGGTGGTTACTGGGAAAAGATAACTGGGGAAAATGTTCTGCAGCTGTTTCATTGAATATAATGGTGTGCATATAGATGTTTGAACTATTAATTGTTTTTAAAAACGAAGATGTCGTCTTATTTGTTTAATAGATTGCTATATACCTTGGTATGTCACATGAAAGCATGAATTTTGTAAATTTCCTCCACTACCGTCATCTTAACAAATTCCTGTAACCAGTTATGTACTGCAGATTTTAAAAAGCAGTACAATTTTTGCGTAAACACTTTTCAATTTCTCTCGTCATTTTTTTCACTATTCCCCATAAAAAAATATTGAACTTTTTCCTTCAGTTATCGTCAACTGCTAAAGCCAAATTATAGCGCAAGCAAAAGATTTGTTTATATTGTGAATGAATTACTCAATGCATTTTTGTATTTTCAAATTGCCTAACCTCTCTTGTCAAATAAAATCTGCGCTGTTCTAGGATCAATTTTGTGTTGTCGAAAAAATGAATACTATTTGTTTTGTATGTGCGGATCGAATAATTGTATGTCACTTGTAACAAAATTTTCTTTATTAATCGTGAGTATGTTTATTAAATGATACAAGAATCGCAGTGGATAATATAACATAAAAATAAAAATAGGTGCGAGTGGTGGCATGCGCTATTCTATGGTCGTCTTGAGAGGAACTGAACTAAAAACGTGGCGTTTGCAACGCGAGCGAACCTTCGCGATCGTCTTTTGTCTCTACCCGAGACGCAAAATACAGGGCCGTATTTATTCGCTTAACACTATTACTTCAAACAACATATATGTACATTGATCAATAACTTCATTCTCATATTTTATAATTTATAAGTCAGTTACAGTGTCTATACATTAAAAACTGCTTTATAATTCTAACTGGAATTATTAATCAAATCCAGTATTACAAAAACTGTCCTACTTCGCCCGTGACACCAACAAATACGTAATGGTGCGGCAAGGTCTTATTTCAAATTCAGTTTGAATTAAGACCGTAGTGGATAAAAGATTCCAGGAAGCGGAATGAATTAAGCGAATTAAAACCGTTCCTGCAACTAAAGAGAATTCCGTGAAATAAGACCGAAAACTAGACGCTAAATATCCGGACGAACGCGATAGGAATACCTACTCTAGGGTGTCGGAGGTATATTCGTTTCTCGAATTCACGCGGCGAGCCCGAATCTTCCAAAATCGACGTGATTTCGCGGCGCGACTTTAAAAGTTAAATTAGATTTCAGAGCCCTGGGGAGGTAACGAATTTACTTGCTCTCCTCCTCGTCGCAATAGCGAAGAAAGAAGAAACTCGTCGAGTTATTACGCCCATAATCCACCGTGCTAAAACTTACCGGTGCTCTCTTAGGGGCCGAAATAAAGGTCAGAAATGGACACGTACACGCCGTAACGTTCGGGATGATCCTCGAAGGGTGCATTTACATACATTACTAAACGCTTTTTATCGCACTTTCTTTGAAAGTTCATAGGACTGACGAACGCAACCATACGCGATCCTTTACGACACAATTTTCGGTGAACGAGCACCCATTCACGAGACCGCGATGTACTCCGTCCGCGTATTTTCTACATTTTTCATCTCGACAACCTCGAGCGTATAATCGGAGAAACATTTCACGCTGCCAGTTCTCCCTCGCACCGTGAGTAACGAGGAAAGTAATAAAAGGAAACAGTGGAGCTAAATTACTTCTAATTAATCGTAACATTGGTCTCCATTCAGTTCAGATTCTCCCTGCATCCTTCCTCTCTTTCTCTTACTATGTGTTCCTCGCGCGATCTATTTTCACCAGCCTAATCGGGTTAGATTTTCTCTTCTGTCTTTCCAGATTATACGGGCTGCGTTCGTTTGCTGCATTTACGTGGCCCGTCGTGCTGAGAGATGAACATTAACGATGACATTAATACAGAGTAGTCTGATTTTACGTGTGTGATAGATAATTATATTGCAGTTTTATTATACAGGGTGTAGCGCTACCTTTGTTCATCTTGAATATTTCCGTTATTTGCAATAATATGATAAATTGTTACATTTTAAACTTGAACAGTATAGAGGGGGACATATTGCGATACAAACAATTTTTGCGTGTGTGGAGGCATAGAGGAGATTTCAAGGTTACCTCTATTTTTTAAATGGAATGCTATGTTCTTTACCGCTATGTGATAGCCAATGTGAGATGATTTGAACGAGCTATCGTGGAAGGCTATGCAAGGTCAAATGTGGCATTAAAATGAACTTTCTTATATTGCTACCAATTCATGTTAATGCTATGAACTGCTGGGATGTTTACATTTCTCAATACGTCCGATGTACGGTTACAATATAAACAATGATACAAGATTGTTTGCTTACATAGAATTACAGAAGGAGACAGTTTTTTTCCGGAACAATGTAGATATCCACGTGCAGGTCAGACTTTGACCTGGTCTCCTGGGAGAACCCATCGTGCCGATATGTCATTGCGTAGCAACGACATCGTTTTCTACAAACTTGAGGGTCTATGAAATACATACAGCATGTGCTAGAATAATACGTTTACAGACGATAAGCATGAACGTGATGCAGCGATACGAAGATTGCAACTTTATATTGATGCAAACAGTCACCACTTCGGACACATTTCTGTAATGTAAGAAAGTTCATTTTATTACCACATTTAACCTCACGTGACCTTCCGCGATAGCCCGATGAAATGGTCTCGACATTGGCTATCACATAGCGATCAAAATTTGATAGTATTTCATTTAAAAAAATAGAGCTGACCTTGGAATCTCCTCTACGCCTTCAACGACGCAAAAAATGTTTGTATCACAATTTATCCCCCTGTATACCGCGCAAGTTTTGCATATAATATTTTTCTATATTATTACAAAAAACGGGAATACTCAAGCTGAACAGAGATACGCCCCACCCTGTATAAAACAATGTACCATCTATAACTTTTTCGAAATGCGTCAATACGATACAGAGTGCTACATTTAACGCGACATCCGATTTTTTACCTACTTGCAGCCATCTGACTTAATTTGAAAAAGTATTGGAGAAATTCTCAGTATGGACACGACAGTAGATTATGATTTCTTCCTTTTACCATATGGTGTTTTCTCATGATATGGTCATCTATGCTAGGATTTATTGCTTTAAGATTCAAATCACCGATGCTATGGTACGTATAATTTCCGCCGTTGTGTAGACTGGCACAAAAAAACGAAGTATCATTTTCTTCGGGATGCATGTGGTTATAGTCTGTACCAAAATAAATGTAATATCTCATTGTTTAGAAAAATGGCGACATTTTAAAGTTAAAATAACCATTTCGGTTTATTCTTTCAGTTTGAACATAATAAAAAAATTGAAAAACGTTAAAGTAATTTAAAGATTTTGGTACCGACTGTAGCAACAAGTCTGGTGAAGAACATAAATTCCAAATCAATCGGATAACTACAGTGCCCGAAATTTCCATAAAGCCACCATATTTTTTGGTAATATCTTATAATTATTCTGTACTTATGAAAAATTTTAGTACGACTTCATTTCAGGCATATTAAAGACACACATATATCGATTGAAATAATAGAAATAATGTTTATATTAAAAAATAAACGTAATTATATAATTTTATATAAAATTTACCGCGAAATTTCTATAAAGCCATACATTTTTTGGATAAGTAGGTTCAAAATTAACAATTAATTAGTGTTTATTTCTTCACTAGTAATTAGTAGAACTGCCATTTCTTCGAATAACTTCGAAAATACGATGAGGCATTGACGAAATCAAACTTCGCAGTGTGTTTTCTTGAATAGATGCCCATGCTTCGTTCACCGCTTTCCATAATTCATTAACATTACTGTATTGCTTACAATTGCCGTAAACTTTCCTTGCGAGTATCCCCCAAAGATTTTCTATTGGGTTTAAATCTGGGGAACAAGCTGGCCATGTCAAAACCCTGATTCTCTTTTGATATAACCACTGCTTCGTGTAATTTGATGCATGGATGGCAGCGTTATCGTGTTGATAAATGAAGTTATCGTGCCCAATATCTTCAGTAAATGGTATTAAAATTGTATCTAATAATTCTGTATATTTTTCAGAATTCATTTTAGGGGTAATGCGACAGATCGGTGTCTTGGCGTCTGCTCTAAATGCAGCCCAGATCATTAATGTACCACCACCAAAGTTACGACTCATTGTTATGTCTTTTTCTTTCTTTAAATCGTGCCAATAATATTTAAAACCATCTGGTCCGTCTAAATTGAATTTCTTTTCATCACTAAAAATAACAGATTCCCATTCTTTGGACCAAGACATGTGTGTTTTTGCAAAATCAAGACGAGCCTGTTTGTGTTGTGCTTTGAGTGCTGGTTTCTGCACCATGTTTGTCCACTGAAATCGTTTAGAACTTTTTAAAATTTGTTGTACGCGTCTCGTAGTTACTGGTAGATCTAATTCAGCGCAAAGTTGTGATGCACTTCTTAATTCCTTCGATGCAGATCTCATTAACAATGAACGCTGTTTCCTGGTCAGCTTTTGATTTCCCCCTTTAGCGTGGTTTTTGCCATAATCTTTTCCCAAATTGATGTCATTATTTACAACGGTACGTGATCGATTAATTTTTTTTGCAATTATGCGATTAGAACAGCCCATATCGCTATAAGCATCAATGGATGCCTTTTCTTCGTTGGTCAACAATTGTCCTCGTGGCATTTTACTAATAAGAAATTAAAATATAACATATTACGATGTCAATAAATTTACAGATCTGTTTTTACACAAATACTTACCTTTCAATAGCAGTTACACTTCTTTTATTTTGCTTAGCTGAACTTATCCACTCAGAATCGAAGCACAAACTGAGTGGCTTTATAGAAATTTCGCATTTAAACTTTGCTTCGTGCAGCAACAATGTAAACACACGCAAAAGGTATACATTTCCGAACAGATATTTGTCGGTCTATTATTAGTATCAACTAAATATAATTGTTGATGAGAAAAAGTAGTAAATTTGATCATATTTTTTAAAAAATACGTCAAAATAGAGGTGGCTTTATGGTAATTTCGGGCACTGTAGATCGTGAGATATCATACATTTTCAGCAATGTTGGAAAACATCGTTCCGAGAAGAACGCGGTTAAACCGAACATTGCAGCTGTATATAGGAAAGACAACACCACTGATTCTTAAATATCTGTATCTTCGTTATTTTCAGGAATTTCGGCATATCGGAGTGTTAACATAGATTTTCTCAAAAATATTTACTTTATGAAAATGAAAAAAAGAAAAATCGATTTTTTAACGTTGGAAAAGGAAATACCCCCATAGTATGTGTGTCAGTTAAAAAAAATGACGAAAACAGTTTATTTTTATGGCGAAACCGAGGTGAGCATGGGTTTTACAAATAGGAACATATTGTTATGCGTCTTTCGCATTCACGGAGCTTTATTTAACATTATTAACAAATCGACACTATTTTAAAAATATATGTGGTAATGCAGAGCGAATGAGCGAGTGAATGAGAGTGTTTGATGGACAGAGAGCGAGAAAGGATGGTGCGGAGTAGGGAATGGAAAAAACAAAAGACAGTGGAGTTGGAGAAAACGGAAGGAAAGCGTGCAGAGAGAGATTGAGAACGCCATTGCTTGACTGTGGAACGTATTCGTTATTTTTGTTATTTCATTTTGTATTCTTGTTATATTTTTAAAGTTAATAAACGTTAGTTTAACCCGACTGTCATTACCATCAATACTAGTATCCCTACATATATCCAACGTTTATTTTTAGTTTTAATTCTGACTTTTGACATCAGACCTGGGAATCTCATGTTCTCCTCTTTTTAATAATTGACATGTCCCATAATGTAGTAACATTAATTCTACTCTGTGCCTTATGCGTAACAATATATACTTTTTGTATCGCATTGTAGAGGGCATTGGGACAAATTAAAAACACATGATATTTATACTAACATGTTATTCGATTTACAGTAGTGGAAATTTCTTTCGTTCTAATCGGGTGTATAATTCAGTATGTAATGTTTCCAGTGACAAACAGTCTTTATACTGTCTTAAAGCCAATACGAAAAAAAGCTAAACATTTTACATTTTCACTACTGGAAATGGAATAACATGTTATGAAAAAATATCATGTAATATGTGTGTTTAATTCGTCTCGACGTCCATCACAGTATGGTAAAAAACAGTACGTGTTACTACTTGTAAAATCCAAGGTGGCCACGATTTAGCCATGAAAACAGTTTTCGAAGTTTTCTTTCCTGATGTCTATTGTGCATGCCGTACCCTGGAACTCTTGTTGTAAACTTTTTTTTGTTAGATGGCTGTAAGTGGGTGAAAAATCGTACATCGTGTTAGAGGTAGCGCCTTAAATAATTATGAATCTAAATGACAGACTAAACTTTCAAGTATCGGGTCAGTCCATAAATTCGTGGATATTCTATAATATTTATATATTACAAAATACGCACAAACTTATGGACTGACCTGATATAATTGCTCTGTTTCGTTGATAGATTAAATATCAGGTGTCACTTAAAAATATCATCAAAGAGATAATAATTGCTGCATCCATCGCCAAGTGTAGTATAATTGTCGCTTAATATAGACTTGGAATTTGCATCATGTCTGGTCGTCATATCGCGAAAACTATTTTGTTAAAACGAAGACCTATCAAACGCCTGAACTCGGTTATCGGAGCGTGCAATTGAGCATAGACGTATCAAAGATGGGTAATTTGGAAAGAGGACTCCAATGCCAATTCAATTCAACTTGAATTCAGGTAACCTGAATCGAAGTGGTTTCGTAAACAGCATACAGTTAAACAGAGTCCAGATTAGGTGTTGGTCTTTTAACAGTGAAAGGCGTATATATACGTCCTGAGTGCCTAAATTTTGTTTGATATGATTTTATGTTATACCAGTATTTATATTTCCTTCAAGTGATATGATATCCAAGAATTTAAAATGTACCATTAAGTCATTTTTAATTGTTGAAATGTCTTATCCACTGATTTTACACAGGATGTTTATAATGTTTATGCTACTGATTTAGGGTCGTGAATTTATATATGTCGCACTCCCTAATCACCTCTTTCTGTTTTGTATCGCATTCAAAGATTAATAATGACATTAAAAATAATAATAACATAATAAGAAAATTTTTTAATCCTTACTGCATTGTAAAAGTTAGAATTATTAATGTTAGTTTTCTGTTGCTCCAATTCTTTTCGTTTTGTATTTGTTCTTCTTTAACTGATATGTTTATTTCCTCTTCCTGTAAGATCTACTGTTACTATCCAAGAAAAATTAATTAATACTGGTAAAACATGTTATGGAGTTAATTTCAATTAATAGACGACGAATTGGAAAAATTATTTCGATCGCCAAGGTTAAAATATGATAATTACTTTTACCCAGAGGGCAGGGGAGGGTGTATCGTGAAATTGTCTGCACGATACGTCCCGCTTCAACTTAATGAACCGCCAATGATTTTGTTTTACTCGATTTATTGTTAATCAAAATAAACTTACAAATTTTAACAAGTTCTACGCTGATGATGTTTGTACAACAATGAGAAGAAGCGCTGTAGCTACGGTTGGAATTACAATGAAAGAGAAAAAGTGTTGTAAATGTGTTTAACGATTGATGACTAATGAAAGACCTTCAAAAATCTGGGAAAAATGTAAGCTTCGTTTCCCTCCAAGGATCTTGATACGAATTTTCACCTTCTCGTCGGGGACGTCAATCGGCCATTCCTGATGCAGAATGTGAATTCTCCTTCTCAGAATTCAGCGAATTCTGCAAGTTATTTTCAAAAATAACCATTACCAGGACATGCAATAAACCTTTTAAATGATTTCTTAATACATTGAAGACGCATGTTTTGCTCCCAACTTCGAGCCTTAAAGATACAATGAGTTTAAAATGACAATATGAATAATAAAGTTAACGGACACAACAATTTTTGTAAATCGTCTTCAATCTACCAAGTTAATTGTGAGGACCGAACAGAGGGGGTCACTTATTGCCATAACTATTGAAATTGAAGATCTGTGACAATAACGTCACCGAAATGGCAGATTTTTAAAAACTTGCCCGAAACTTAAAAAAAAACAGGGATACGTTCAAAATTCAAGAATTAGATATCACAGTTTTTCGAAAAGTATGCAAATTTTCTTCAGAAGAAAAATGAAGGAAAGATTTCGCAAGAAGAAGGATTTCCCATTTTCCACTTTGCTCCACGAACGCAGTTAACAAGGAGACCTATGTAAATTCGAAAGCGGCACAAGCTAAGAAAAGAGAATCGAGTCGGTCGTGCCCTGTCTGAGAAACTGCCGTTAACTGTGCAAGAAATGGCTACGTTTTCCGGAGTTTCTACTATTACAGGCTCTGTAGTAGAAAGATAGTTAAACAAGGATATTTCCAAGTGTAGCAGATAACCGGCGGGCGAAGTTTGTGCGAGCGAAATTACGAGTAGGCGCCGAGTCGTTCGTCACTCCGAACTTCTTCGTTAATGTAGCCGGCGCACCATGTTAAGAGAGGTTTGTATCTCGTACTTACAAAACGGCATCGTAACGCTTAAACGTTAACCATGGAAGTCGTTAATCGGTTGCAGCGCGAAACATCTAATTATACCTCATGTTCGTTGTCATTCTGTAGATTAATGCTGATGATAATTAGAAAACGTTTTTAAGTGAATTTTACAAATGTTTTGACATTGTATTGTATATTATTGATGTGGTATAGTGGCACACTCTTTCTCCGTTAACCAGTCGAAGTCGATTGATCGTAAGGCAATGCGGTAATGTGTATGAACTATTAAACCCTTGTCTTACAACGAGTTACACTCGTGGCGTAGAAAATAGAGTTATAGTAATAAAAGTTATACCGTTTCTTGAGATCTATATAGTTGCATCGGAGACAGCTTTTACAGCAGTGAAATTCTTCCGAACAGTGTTTGCAATGTAAATATTTCTTACATAATCAGAACGAAGTATAGTCAATTCTTTGCATATATGGCACCAATGAATTTTGTTAACCGAGAACTAACCCAACAGACAGCACAGACGTTCGTCGAAATATACTTTATAACCCTAATTTTGGAGGCGGTTTTCACCCCCTTAACATGACTGACTGCCAATAAAGAAAGTCGGTATCAATATTTTTATGAGAACTACATTGTACATGAGTTTCATTAACACGTTGACTACCGCGCGTGTTTCCAAAAAAATTTCCTTCAGGCCACGCGCGCCGCTGTACCAAGCGTACCCCGCGAGGTACTCTCACCGATATTTGAATAATGCTAGTCGTTGGTGGTCGCAAGAAAAATCTCCCGCATCATTTGTTTTCATGGTTTCATGTTTGTTCATTTGTTTCTATCGTTACATTTCTGAGGTCCTCACTTACCACCTCGCCACTCTACACGGACAGTTCGAATTGGTTCGAATCTTTGCCGAGTAACGAGACGTATAACTATTGAAATCTCAGCCCTAATTCGTTCCAGGGTCGAAAAGAAAAATGGAAGAATTATTTCTTAGTGAGTCACATAGCAGTGAAGAAGGAACCTGTTACGAGGCTTCTACAACTTCAGAAAGTAGCGATGAGGGAGAGATAAGATTTTCCAGAAAGGGAAATATAAATAGAATTACATCGTCAGATTCCGATTAATTCATTTTTGTATTACCTTTATAACAATTCAATAGTTTTATTACATCCCATGGAATGTCTTTTCAAACACCTGCAAAGACCCTTCGTAAGTAGTTAAACGAGCGTCATTCGAATACGGATGACGCAGCCCGATGGGAACTTTTGCTATCACCCGAATATGAGTGCCGCGGCAGTCAACGTGTTAAAACTGGTGGTTGACACCTCGGGATGATCCCTTGTCATTGTGATTGCAACTATAGACTATATTTTCTTCCTTTTTTCCATATGGTGTTTTTTTATGGCATGCCATCTCTACTAGGATTTACTGTTTTAGGGTTCGACTCACCGATGCTGTGGTGTGCATAACACATGGGACAAATTTACCATTTATTGGAACTCGTGTTCAGTAATTGAAAGTTCGAGTGTTTAACTCCTTCCGACAATGATTTTGCCGCCATGTGACATTCAGTTAGGATATAGGTTTACTGTAGATGAAATTACTGTATACCTTTACCGTACATCTGCCGGTATTCCCTCTTAATTGACATTAATTTTGTTGTAATATTTCTCGTTAATCGATGTTATTTAGTATTTCCACTCTCTGGGTGATCGTTACATCGCAACAAGCGCTACACATTTTTCATGCTTTTTGATAATTATTATCAGATACGATAGGATTTTATTTGCAATATTTTTGTCGTTCATTAATGTGAATGTGTGAGCAATATTCTATTACAAGTTTACGAATGTATCTACGGCGGGTAATCCTTTTTTATGAGCATATATAATGTTAACTCCGTTCGTTATGCTATACGCAAAATTTGGAACAAATTATTTGAAAGGAAATTTATTTCTCCGTTTACTCCATTGCATTGGGCTAATGCGTGTTCGTTATATTTCTGAGAATAATAGTAAATTGAGTATGAAATGTTCAATTATAAACAAGCAGATTTCTGACGATGGTTGAAAAATGGTCGCGTACGATAATCCGTTAAGAGCTATTGTTATTTTTACCCATTGTGTTCGACTTTAACGATAAATTCATCGTTACGTTTAAATTGAATCTTTTCATACATATACTGCCGTTTTTCCTGAAAATATGCCATTGTCTACGCCTCATGAAATTTGAAATAATTTTAGAAAGAAATGTGAATTTCGGTAAAAAGTGTAGAAAAATAATAAAAACATGAGAATAGAAGACAATAAAATCGTGTAGTGGCATATTCTCTATTGGGTTCAGGTATATGAAAAATTATGAATAATGATTCTCAAAAATTCAAAATAATTTGGCAGAAGAGAATGATCGAGTGTGCTATCATTTAGGCCGTTGTATTCGGTGGTATTTCCATACTGCATACAAAACGTATTATTTGTTAAGGCTTATATATCTATTAAGTTTTATATTATTGGTTTCTTATTTGCCATCTTAACGACTAAATATCCACCACAATATTTAGAATAGGTCACTGAGCATAATCGGGATATTCACATCGATCAGTAGGCCAGATCTTACGAATTTCTTATACCTCGCAAAAATAGAGAAGTTTGGGTAGAATACAGGCCGGTGCACGGTGGTCCAGAACGTCGATCTAGCTGTTCAGGCACCTCGCACAGTTTTCGATCTCTTTGAAATCCTCGCCAAAAGCGCAAAACACATCTGATTTAGCTAAAAATTAGTATTCCTATATTTTTTGATTCGCTGATTACGAATCTGAACTCAAAATTTTTAAAAATAAAATGGCGGATTCAATATGGCGACCAGGTATATCGAAAAATTAATGGTTGGAAAACCACCTTCTACATTTTGTTATTTTTGCCAAGAAGGAGAATAATTTAAAAAAAAACGTTTTTACCTGACTCATTCGGTGGTCAACATTTTCGGCTTTCTCGCCGCCCGCGGTTGATGGCATATGCGACCTGCTGGTTGACTTAGAGCCGTTAAGTTGTAAAACCCACATTTAAGAAACTATCGACTTGTAATTGCCGATGAAGGTTTCTATTTAACTCTCGGTTTTTACAAGTTGGCTTAGCGAATTCCGAGAAGTTATGAACCGCATAGCGTTGCACTAAAACCGTTCTGATTGTTTTCCGAATCCATTTAAAATGATATTGTTTGAACTACATGTAGACAGAAATGTCGCATACTCATTTACAACACAAGATTAACTGTTTACCCTCTTCTAATTCAACCAATTCATAGAAAGATTTCCTTAAAACCGCTGACAGACTCTAGCGGCGGGCAGCCGCTGGAGTGCGCGCAACTCTTTAAACAATAAAAAATCAAATTTGTGGGACGGGTTAGGATCGTTTTTTTGCAGGGTCACATAGTAGAGACCTTACAGAGAAGGGCCTTATATGTCAAACTACGAATATATACGGTAGATAAAAGATGCTGACTGTCAATGATAGAAAACTTTGATGATTTTCTCTCATTTATTAAACGTTAATTTTTGAATTAACTACAAACGCCAATTTCATATTCAGCATATGCATTTTGATCGTAGAAGAATGCTCTTTAATTTAAAAAAAAATCGTTAGAAAATGTAAGATAGATTCGTCAGAATGTCACGAAGAAGACAACGTGTTTTTTCGATAGAAATTGGTCTCGAGAAAAAGTTCCAACTTTAAGCGTTTGTTGTAACTACAATTTTTGTCGCATTTCATTAATTTTGCGATTTCTGAAATCCATGGACATTTAGGAATCGATATAAAGAAAAAAAAAGCTATTCGAGAAAATCGACTTTTCGGCAAAAGCGCGGCTAATCGCTCGTTCTGGACCACTGTGCGGTGGTTTGTTCTGATTCGCCCGACGGATAGAGCCACCCCTCGTTCTGACGTCATCCTCGATTCTAACGCGTTATTGGCCGAAAGAACCGCACATTCGTTGCATCATCATGTGAACGACGAAAGGAGTGTTGCGTTTTCGGTTGTCATTCGCCGATCTCAGGTTTCCAGGACAGACATGATGGGGATAGGCAGTGTGCGCGAAACTCTCCACTTACTCCGTATCTCATACCTCGAGACTTCTCTATTTTTGCGACGTATAACAGTAGGTCCAGTTTTTTTATAAGTATTACTCAAACTTATAGAGAACCAGTACGGTAGATATTTCACGTGTATCTTACAATACACAAATTATGTAACTGATTATCTTCTTTGCCGCTTGATCCCTCTGCTTTCAAAGTACTTATTTCATATATTAAGTACAACAGACTTAACGCCCGTAGATCTAGTGTTAAATTGATCTTACAGACGTCTTTAACGTTGGAATACTTAGACCGCAATACAGATGTTTGTAAATGATATACTTACGTTTAACTCCTGGGTAATAACGCCGATAGAATATGAACAGCAGAATGGGAAATTCAATGGGTGTTGCGAAATACACTGAACGCAGGAGGAAATGAGGATTTATGTTTGATTCTTCCATCGTTTATTTCTATTCACAGTCAATAAATTAACACTTATCGTTGAAAACCATACGAGAACTGAGAGACGATAAGAATTATGAATTCGTGACCTCTATAAACCCCGCAATTAATCAATAAATACAAAATCAGCTTATAAAAAGGTTTCGGTGATGCGCGCTAGCGCGATCGCGATCGCCGTTCTCTAAATCTGTTCCATTATCTCTTTTTTTGTTCTATTTTATTACTTTATGTACATTATATATCGTGTCGATTCGTTAACTTCGCAAGAAAAAACTGGACTAGACCGCTAAGTAAATGTTTAATCATCATTCTCGCTAGCGATTCAGCGACTCCATATAGGCGCCATCGTCATCGTCCTCCACCATAACGACTACTTCATCCCGATCGTAATTATCGTCGGACGAAACCGATTGCCCTTTTGCTTCGTACGAAGTCAAAAACACATACGTAGCAGCTTTCTTCGCGACAAAATTCCAACTCGTCCTTCGGTAGAATTCCCTATCTCGATTACAGCCCATCGCGTCTACCCTTAGAACGAACCTGATTCTGTTTATACATCAAATGCTGCGTAATCTTTCCGAGCTAATAAAATCACTATTGTGTCTATCGTATTTTCATAAACTCGTCACTAATTAACATTTTTCATGCACTCTCATTCGGATTTCGCGCGCGTAAACACATACATACATACACAACTCTTTCGTATTATCCGCGATTCATCTTACATATCGCCGTCTACACGTCACATTAAAATCTCGATGGAACGGATAAACTACAGCGTTAGGCTCGTGTAAATCTTAATGGAGTTTCCTTTAAAGTCTTGTTCAATGTAACATTGTCGCTTTGCGAAAAAGTAAACGTACAGTCAGCGTGATCGCATTCGCGTCGTACAAGTATCAAATGACGCGTTTTAATTTAATCGTAAAATACAAATAGAGTTTCGATGCCTTATCATCTAAAACGCGGACGCATTCACCGCGCTAAAGTAGAAAAAGAAACGACAGTACGTAGTTCGTTACCGAGAAGCACACAATAAACCAATCGCGCCGGTGGAAGCAATTTCTAACAACTTATCCGATGAAAGTACGTACATAAGTCGTGTCACAAGTCAGTCGGTAGCATCGTTGGACGCGTTAATCTTTTTTTTTTTAATGTTTTTATTTCCTTAAAGCTTTTAGTTTACGTAACCTACGTCCCCCGCTTCGAATTCTTCACGCGCGCCAGAGAGCGTGACGGATTTATTTGTTAGAAAAAGAAATGGTGACATACTCGTCATTCTAAGCCTACTGGTAAAATCGATAATGACAAAGAATGTGTAAAGATGCGCCTTAAATCCCAGAATTTGTATTATACCGCATAATCGGTCGATGAGAATCGTTTCAATCGTCCGTGCCAAGTTTCTTATTTACAGCAATGCCATTCAGCGCCTTTAAATCGTAACGTGTTAGCTTTGATGGGTTTAATTATTATCATTATTATTATACTGTATCATCGTAGCATCCGTTTCTTCTTTTATCTCTTTCTCTCTCTCTCGCTCGCTCTCATTCCCGACGTGTCTTTCTTCGTTAAATTCATCTATCATTTTACACTATACAAAAGATGTACATAAGATCCAACGGTGCGATATAACGTTATGTATATATATTTATATATGTATACGTATATATTTATATGTATAATATAGTCTAAAGTTTTGGCAAAGATCGGGTCAATACAAAACATCGTTACGTTTCTACGCGTTATTATAATATGTACATACAAAAACTTTGTAACTTTCAACGTTTCCTATGGCGTGGTCAATATACACATGTACAGAATACCATCTTGCCGAAGAACTAATGAGAGAAGGTCGCCGAATTATGGTCACTAATTTTAATGGAATTTCGGGTGAATATGTAGTGGTCGGATTTAAAGATTTCATAGTATCCCGTTTGTAATTATTTTTAAGATGAAAAAATGAAATCTCCGATGGAACGTATCGCAAGTAAAAGTTTGCGTAATTAAATATGCTTCAAGTGATACATGTAAACATTCAAGAATTTCACTCTCTTTATTCCAGTCTTCCTTTCTTATGCGAATCTCATTTTTTTAAAGGAAACATAGAATATTTTGCCATGTATGTCTGACTTCGAAGCTGAATCAACATCGTTTTTTCTATAAAAAATTTGGTAAAAGCAATTTTTTTTTTAAAGAGGAATGTTCAATATAAAAGTGATCTGATAACTATTTTATACTTTTTATACGTTCAACCAAAGTATTCTTTGACATTTAGAATTACTGCTATCGTTAGAAAAAAAATAAATATCCAATAGCAAATGTGATAAATCAGTTAATTTCAATCAGCTGAAAATAGTTTGGAACAGTAACGTTGTTGCGTTGTAGTGTTGTTGTTACTTTTAGTTGGCATCCACTTCATTGGTCATAAGCCTAGGAAAAATAGCTAGCACATTTTTATGTCTCATAAGTTCACATAGAACACCAATTATCATCCTTTGTCAATAAAGATTTTTCCCACATATGTACTTAAATTACTCTTCAGAATAGAAACGTGCGAGTTTCATCAAAATTAAGGACTGTTACTCAACGACCTTTCCTTTTAAGTTACAACGATGATGGGGATTGTCGATCGTATATTAGTAATTGTAAAGTAACACGTTTGCCTTCTCAGTCGCAAAAACCCAAAAGTTAAAAAAAGTAGAGAAAGGGGATAAAAGAGCAGCAAAAAGAAACGTCGGGACATATCGATAGGCATCGATTGCTCGAAATCTTATGAAAAAGAAACATCTCTAAAAAAAGATATTCGTAAGGCATTGTACGGCCTAATGATAAATCTGCATTCTCAAATAGAGCAGATACTTTGTAAACGTTACATTCGGATGAATAGCACGAAAAGATAAGTTTATCATCGCGTAGAGTACCTGATAGTCTCTGGGTGCACATTCTCCTTTCGTTATCGGCTAAAAACGCTAAAACGTACAAAGGGTCTCGAAAGATCGAAGATGAAACGCGCCGGCTTTCTCGCGAGAGGAAGCAAATACTCGGCTGGCGCTGGCAGTTTTCAGTCGAAAACGCGATTCGATACATCGCGAAAGTGATCAATAGGCAAGTCATCGTCGTCGAATGAATTTACATTGTTTGGCGAATATCCTAAATTGAAACTAATCGAGCACGTCAGCGTAATTCACTTCGTTCTCCGTTAATGCTCGACGTCCATTCTAGCTTTCTCTTCGCCTCACTCGTTGTCGTCTTTATAATACGCATCGGATCACGATGAAACGAATGATCGTCGTCTCGTCGAGCTTTATTTTTATCTACCTACTCGTTAGTCACACGTTATATTGCTACCGTATCACATAGTAATTCGCTTATTATTAATTCCGCACGACCATCGACTCGAGTATGCCCGTTGTGCAAAGAGTACTAAAAGCGACAGACGAGATCATGATAACAGGCAGTATCGTCGTTTATTTTCTTTTCTCTTCTTACTGCCGAATTCGTTGGATTCGGAGCGTGCACGGTACAAACGTCGAGAAACTTCGCCGGGCTCCCAGAGGGAGACCTCGTTAAAACTGCTTCAATTTCGCTTCTTACGCTCCATTCTTCCCCTTGTCTTCCTTTCGTGCAGATTTTTAAAAATTCAGAACGAGAATAATAAAGTACGGCTCTGCCTTCTGACGTTCAAGTCATAATACGTAAAACGAAAGTAAAGCTCTTGCGAGAGATATTCCTGCGAGCACCGTGTACTCGCGTCGCGGAATAATGAGGGGAAAAAACGCGAAAAGGTATTAGGAAGTACCGGCACCTCGTTATTTCCTCCGATCGGACGCTCCTGTTTGCGCAATTCATGCAAATCTTTTTTATTTCGTGCACAAGTTGAAGCAGTTTATAGTCGCGAGTATTCTCGGTAATTATTCGTCGCTTTCAAGCATCCCTTTAATGTTCTCCGTTGATACGTTTCCGAATAAACGAGCTGCGAACAATATACTATCGGTCTTCGTTACAAAAAAGAAAAATCTATCGCGGGAGTCTGGTCGAGGACTACAAGCCCTGCGAAGTACAAAATACTTACGGTATAACGGAAAAGCTGAATAGATCGTGCTTATTGTGAGATTCGGATGCGAAGTCGAAATTATTCCCAAATCGTAGCTGATATTTTGCGACAATTTTATCAAGACATTTCTTCGGAAAAATCAAATAAAGTCGAGTCAATATTCAAATATTCATACCCACGTGAGTCAAAAGAGCTGCTACGATTCAAGAAAAGTTCAGCCGCAAAGACGGCTGGCTTCTCACTGATAACTACCATCGCTACTCTGACCCTTGTTAGCAGCAGCCATGGACGTGGGTGAGGCTCTCGTGAAGTTACCAAAGTTCTTGGTAGGTGAGTCAGAAACAGCGCCAGCGGTAGCAAGGACCTTGTCCCGAGGCGGTGGTGCCGAACTGATGCTCGACGAACTGACACCAGAGTCGCTGGATTTCTCGCTCAGACAGCCTCTCTGACTGAGACCGGCAACATTGCCGGCGCTTTCGAGGCCAAGGTCGCTGCTTCCGCCTACCACGTATTTCACCATGCCACCTAATTTCTGGCCGCCCTCGCAGGCGTCTTCGATCACTACCGTCTCACCAAAGTTTCCCCTTTTTGCAATGAATCGCACGTTTCCGCTGCGCAACAGCGGCGACTTTTCGAACTGACCTTCTTTTTGTCCCGCCACGGCAGCGCTGATGGGTATGTTTGGATGAAAGTCGTCCTTGCCGTCGCTCGAAACCGATCCTTCCGGGCCGACACCGCTCGCGTTCTTCGTCGGAGCTACGATATCGAGATTGTTCTCTCTGGGTAGTTTCGTGGTTGCTGTCGATTCTGGGCTCACGGTTCGACGGCTGGGATTCTTGTGGGCATCGTAGCAACCGGAGTCCCGGGAGAATTGTCGGCGATTAAAGGGAGAGTAATGTCCGGGTGTCTGCCCAGAGGTTAAGGCCAATCGGTTGACCTCGTCGCCTTCTGAACTTGATGCAAGATCACCCTCGCTTCCGGCTGTTGAGATACAGGGCAAAAAAATAATGTGTGCTTTTGTTATTCTGCTTCGGGGGCTGTTGGCACCTAACGGAGCCCTGGGGATTTGAATAGGGTTTAGAAAGATGAATTATTAATAAGAAAAAAGGAGATGGAGAGAGATAAAAGTGTATGTGGGAGATAATATGTGAAGGTGGTAAGTTTTTGTGCGAGCAAATGGCCGAATTGCGTTCTGAGCTAATGGCTATGAACCCTCCCGTGTAATTTTATAACTGAGAATGATGAACATTATATTTCTAAGATAACAATGTTTGTCTTCACGGTTATACCGTAGAATTTTTTGCAGTAGTTCTAAATTAATGGCTGTGAACCCCGCTCCTGTAATTTTTTAACTGTGAATGATGAACATTATATTTCTTAGAAAACAATGTTTTTCTTCACGGTTTTATACCATACAAATTTTTATAGGTGTGTAAAAACTTAAAAATTGTATCCTAAAGATTTCACTGCGAAATCTACATTTTTCCATTTTTTTTCGTTTTTGATTTTTTACGCGTAGCACTTGCAACGGAAAAATCTGAAAAAATTCTTAACGTGTACAATCATGTTTAGAATGTGTCAGAATTTTTTCGAAAATTTTGACACATCATTAATTGGGGAAAATGAGGCAAAACTGGTTCTTCGAATATACCCTATAACTACCCTCCCGGTCAAGGTACCGGATTAAAAATTTGTG
The DNA here is from genome assembly GCA_963989415.1 of Cerceris ruficornis. Taxonomy (NCBI): domain Eukaryota; kingdom Metazoa; phylum Arthropoda; class Insecta; order Hymenoptera; family Crabronidae; genus Cerceris; species Cerceris ruficornis. Next base: position 4,922,979 of record OZ022518.1, read on the forward strand.
TACAATGGTTTTTTATGGTCACCTATCGAATGACCCATCGTGGAATAAAATAGTTTCAAGGGCACTTTTGACCCCCTTATCCTGCTAAATCCTTTGATACAATTGTTGCTAAAAAGTTTTTCTAACACAAATACCGAAAACGATAACATGTATTTAATGAATATAAAAACTCACATTGAAGATCGTGCAATAGCTGTACAGCGGTGAGTATCTTGGCGCGATGTTCTGGCTGATGTATGCGCAGATAATCGAGATCTGCCGGCTCTATTTCTCTGAACAGCTCCAAATCCTCGTATCCGTTCAACACAAAAACGGGAATGTGTTCCTGCGAGAACGGAGATCGTTATTTCACCATCTCTTAAATTCACCTCTTCATGCTTGAACATTCAATTTATCTAACATCGTTGCGTTAATTGGACAAAAATAAAAATGAAATTCCAGAGGGAAAAAATTCGGATAAGATTTTGTTTGGTGTCGTTTACAACGAGAAAACCATTCACGCCATTTAACGGACGGATCTCTCTGCGCATGTTCGGAAGAGAAAAAAATTACTTTCACCCTCGCGTTCCCTTTCTGACACGATCCGTGTGCAGGGTGCTGTTCGAGTTCCAATTAACTATATACAGCGACGAAAGGGCACATGGTCAAACCGACAACGATGATCATTATACGATCAATCATAGTGGCTTAATTAAGTGGCACAACCCCTCGTATTCGAAACGGCTTTTCCGGTACGTCGACTCGCTCGACTTCTCGCTCTTCCTTTCTTCTTCGGCTACCGTATCCACGTGGTTCGCCGTGAAGGGGGCACCCTCCTTTTTGAGACTTCGACAGTGAATCACGATCGAAGTTAATCTGTTGCCGAATCGAAACGGCGAACAGGAGAAAGAAAGAAGAGGAAGAGAGATCAATGGGGATGAAGGAAGATAGAAGAAAAGAGTGAACGAACGAGGGAAAGAAGTGAAAGAGTGAGGGGAGGAGAGAAGGGGGAAAAGAAAAATGGGAATGAAAAAAGAATACAAGGAGCGAGAGGAGAAAAGACGGAAGAAATAAATAGGAAGAAGAGAAGAGAAGGGAAGAGAAAACTGAGGGAGAAAAAGAAAGTGTCGAGCAAAAGGAACTCATCATGGTCTGTGGAACTGCGATCTGTATGCGGTATAAGAGGCGCAGGGTATGGATGAAGAAGAGAGGGAGAGACCGAATAAAGAAAGGTATAAAAGCAGGTTCCCTACTTTGCATTCGAAGCGATGCAAATTCGAATCAGTTTGTTCGAGCCGTGGCAAGATATTGCTCTCTACCTGAAGATTCATTCTCTGCAAGAGCTCTTGAACGGAACCAGGCTTCTGCCTGTATCTCTGACTCCACTTCCCCCGGTCGGAGTCGCCGCGCCTTGGTACCCTGTCGTTCAGTATCTCGACGTTTATGAACTTGAAGTGGCCTATCCTGTTGTGCAAGATACCCTTCCACAGTCCGCTCTTGTTCATTTGTACCACATCGATGATGTCTCCCTTCTGTAACAAAAGCCGTGCTGTTGTAATTCACGCGCCGTGTTTTATAGGAGATGCTCGAAAACGCTTCTGCTTTATCATTTACGAAATTCAGAAAGCAATTGCGAGAATTGCGATTACTGGTAGGTTATTAAGTCCTTACAGCTTACGTTGATGATCGTGCAGTAACTGCACGGCGGTGAATAAACTCGGTGTACGGAAATAAGCACCTTTTTTGTGTTTGGTTTCTGTACTTTTGGAATTAATTAAAGGTACGGCGGTACACGATACACCCAATTCCGTTTGTACACGAACTTCTTTTACACGATTTTAATTTAACACGAATTGGAAAAGAAATTTAATTCTCTTTTTTCACGACATATTTTGATTTATTACGATCGATCCAAATTCTAAGAAGAACATTTTACTTTACTGTAGCCTAGCCAAAACACAAGCAGAACGATTAATTACCGAATTCATTCTTAAATTCACTAAAACATCGGCACCACGGGAGGCTAGTCCTAATTTTGTTCAAGAGATTACAAAAAGAATTTCACAAATGGAGCACGAAGACGATAACCAAGACATTTCTAGTGATAGCAGTAATATAGCAGTTTTACGCAAACGTATGCGTTTATTGTCGGAAAGTGACAACGAATAAAATCTTTTTATGTGTGACACATATTATTTTGCCTCATTTTTATGTTCATGAATTAGGCACATGTTTTTTTTCCTTTTCAAATGATAATTTACTTTGTATGATACATATGCAATCTTTATGAAATAAAATGTTTAAGATCCTAACGTGAAAACTGATGGTTTATTGTGTTATTTTTGGTGATTTCTTAGGACTGAAACCAATCTTCTATTTTTCCATAGATTCAATATATTTTTTTACACGTATTCTTCGAGAGCGTATCTATCGTGTAAAAACAGAAGTAGGTGTATTTCTTTATGATACTGATATTGGAAATGATATCTATCTTTTCAAAGATGAGATGGGTAACGAGCGCTAAGTTTCTATAAAGAAGAACCAAATGTTCACATGTTCCGTTCAAGTTATTGTGAAGTATGAGCAATTTTATCTTCATGGATTGAAATCAATGTTTAAGTTTTCATTGCACTTTTGAAATTAATAATACAGAAGTAATTTAGAAAGATAAGTTACGCTGAGAAACCGTCAAACTGGATCTATTTAAAAAGAGAAAGCGAAATGGGTTTACATAAAGAAGACAATATTGTACTGTAAAATGCAGCTTGGTATTTCACTTAATATTTAATCAGTATATTTAAAATTTCCAGGCTCTACGAAATGAGAAATTGTGGGGACAATATAACAGAGCTGGCATGTAGAAAACATTGGAAAGTGTTATAGTATTAAAACAACTCCAATTTTGATCATGAAAGAAAGCAAACTTCATCGATAAGCTCAATTTGTTTATAATATATTTGTTAATATATCACTTTTGCTGGTATATATTTTGTAATAACAATCTATAAAATTTGTAAACATTCAGTTCTACTAACACAGACTCTCCTTTAAACGATATTTTAGCGACAGTTATTGGATTGCCACTCATATAAAATCCTTTTGAAATAATTTTATATTATGTAATAATGATTCCATTATGCGAACACAAAGGGCTCCAAACTCAAGCATAGATTATGATATACAAAAAAACAGATCTGATAAAAAACTGAAAGGTACGATAAAGAGAATATTATTATGCTATATATTGACGTTTACATAGGCCTCCATCTAAATTCAATGACATTTGGTAAACATTAATTTCTTTACTCTTAAACACTTTATGATATTTCTTTAAAATTACACAAACTCATGAGAATTTCGTTTGGACATATGTTAGATAACAACTCACTTTTAATTAATTTCTGATATAAACTCTACAAAATACTCTCACCAGATTTCACACACCAGCAACTTACAATAATATACTTACTACATATACACTAAAAAAAAACGTAAAAGGGAATGGATAATAATCAAGTACTTTTTTATTAACTGTGTCATTTCAAAAAGAATTAATATTACAGAAAACTTCCTAATTGCATTAAATCCTGATAATACCCCAGTGACATCGTCACAGAATTTCCTGATTCATAGCAAAAATGTTCTGTGTTCGAATATTGTCCTCCGAGAGTCAAAGGTTAATTCATCTCTCCATCACGCATACAACAATAGATCATATCAGACGCGAGTATCTTATAAACATAACAAAACTCAGTTATATCTCTCCCTACAGTATAAACAGGTTAGCCGAAATGTTACCTTAAACTTGAGTGCTTCCTTGTCGTACGGGCTAGGGATATAATCGACGAGTGCCCTGGCTCTGCAGAGCACAGGTCCGATGGCCGTCGGACTGACGGCATCCCTCTCCTCGCAGGATATAGAGCTATGATTGCTTCCTGCACGCACCAATGCCTGCGTGCTCGAGCCACTTCCGCTCGGTAGGCTCTCGACGCTGCTTGCGCTGCAAGGGAAGGCCTCCGAGGATGTGCGATCTTGCCGGAGCCTTGAGATCTTTCGTTGAACGTCATGCCTCAAATTCCTCGCTCGGCCTGCGATTCCCGCTCTAGCATCTCCCTCTAGGAGAGCGCTAGCTTCCGACTGGAAATTTTAATCGAACATTGGAAAATATCGGTGGTGTTGCGAGAACGGTAAATACGTTCTTCTTCGCTCGTATCGGTGGAAGAGAAAATGAATAGGAATTTCGTAACGCCGGGAGGTTATTAATTTAGTCGAGGAGTTACGAGGGCGAGCATTCGGGAAGTCTCGCTTGCGATGGTGTTCTCTCGCGTTCTTTTGCAATGCTTGTTGAAGAAAGAATTCACGCTATGCGTTTACCTAATTTATATTGGATTATTCTCGCAAAACATGGAACCTTATTGTACTATCTTTTGATAGATATTTGTTATGTTGAATTTTAAGTACACATTGCTTACTTTAATCCTCTATTAATTATTTCGAATGGAATTGTTAAAAGATATGATCAGCAAAATTCTTGTTGATTGTCGAACTGAAAAAAAATTGACAAGTATATTAGTATCGTGCAGTTCCAGGTTTTTATTAATATTTAAGAAATTTAATCAATATTATCCATAGAAGATTTGAAACTTACAGTGACATAAATAGTGCCACTGCCTGGCATGTACGTCAATTAATGCAATGGTAATTATATCTATTAATGTATTGATTCTTAATAAAATCAATATAAAGATAAGTTAGTTACTTATGGAAATGGTTACTACGCTATTGATTATTTAAATTTTGTCTCTGTTTATCACATACAAAAATGTACCGCAAACGTAATGTTGTTCTAAGATTATCGGCAAAAGTAACATCATACAATTTACTAAACATCTGAAAACGATAGTACTGATATAACATTCAACGTCCAACATTTGAGGAAAGTTTGATGCTCATTTTTATAGTATTTTTTCCGTGCGATTATTACTTTTACGATTGTAACATTTGCGGAACACCTATGATGTTGCATACGTATTACTGAAAGTTAAAAAATTGGCAATCCCAATGCTACAAGAGCCATGATAAATATCACTTTGCTCCGCTCGTCGCACATTACCCACACGATTAAAATAAACATGTGTGATTGCTCAATCAACAAGAAATATCCGTGTACTTTGCTTTAACATATCTCTCCGCAAAAAATAAAAAAATATGATATGCATAAGCATCAAATTCAGCTGATTGATATCTTTCAAATCCCTACTCATTTTTCAATGTCACCTTCCCGCCATTATTTATTTTTTGCAAATATCTGAGTTACAAATAAGTTCTTAACAATAAGTTCCAAATAATTGTGTACATAGCGTGTTTATTGACTAATCACGTTAATTTCGCGCTAAATTTAGTTTAGTGACTGTTAAATAGTGCAATTGCGTGTAAAATGATGCAAATAATTGATAGAGGCGTAAACGTCAAAAATCTATTAAACAATTGGCACAAAATGAAACGATAACAGTGAAATTTACCATTCCACGTAACTCCTCGATCGTTTTCTGAAAATGACATGTGGAATCTTTTTACAAACGGATCAGGATGCTTAGGAGTTACGTTTCCTTCTTGATATTAGAATCGCTCTCCTGAAAAGTTTCGAAGACATGCAACGATTATATTATACGGCACGACCGACGATTCGTAGAGACGAATAAATCTCGGCTCTGAGCTTGCACGACGTCGTTGTCGACTTGTCGGTGGAATAGACGCACGTGTTGTGATTGTATAATTCGTGGAGATGTCTAAAGGCGCATCTAACTTCGCATTTGGCGTGTATATCTATGAATTGATGCAACCAAATATCGCTACTACAACGGAATGCTTCCAACAACGAAACAATTGGACAAAATGGAAAACAGTAACGGATCACGTCTAACTTAATCGTTGAAACAGACCTACGTGCACTCGGGTTTAAGAACACTTTGGACTAAATTTACCGATCTGATTTTCAGGTCGAAAAGAGTTAAAATCCGGAAGTGTTTTACTGCGGAATGGGATGAATATTCATCGATGCGAATGTTCTTGATAGTAAACTTCCATAGGCAATTAAAAGATTGTTTGACGAATAGTCAGGTGTTGACATTTTCTATTTGTCGACAGAATAATAGCAACATGTTCAAACATTGATGCTACAAATGTAGCTGATCAATATTGTTACCTTAGTGCAATAGATGAACCCATTCAGCCAAAATAACGAGATGTACTGCAATTTTGTGTTTAGAGTATAAAGGTGGCATAAAAAGTACCACAAACTAAATTGTTAACAATTTTTGTACAGATACTTTTATCTGAATTAAAGTGTTCAATGCAAGAAGGAGCTACAATAACATTACTGAGGATAATAAGATTCTGAGATATTTAAACTTTCATAAAAAGTTTTCTTTCGATAAAAAACACCTAATCACGATTGCTATTTTTTGACTTAAGTTTTATTTTTTCATCTTTTGCCTGTATACATTAGTAAATTGGATGAAATAAATAAGTGTTACAAAAACTACGTATTAAATTGTTTTTTGTTGAAACGTATTTCATTAAAAGAAATAAACTTTTAATTTCATTAAAAGTGGCTCTAAAAAATAATCATAAAGCTAATGACTGAATCACATCAATAAATCATGATTCTTATACTTTTCGTGATGCTCAAATGCATACGAACATTTCTTGAAAAATTGCATGTATATGTGATGCTTACAGTAGGCAAAAGTACTGCATACCTCTTTCTTCCACACAAAAACGGTAACATCCTAGGAAGCCAATTATGCATATACGTTATCATGAAACACGCAAAAAAGTTTCGTTCTTAAACTGACTGAGCGTTCTCTTGTACTGAACCCCTCAATTATAAAACTTGCCTCATCTTACATCTTGCGCTGTTCGTCGGAGGAATCTAAATAACCGTCGGCTGAACGAGTTAACATTAAAAGTCTACTGCACAAACGAAGTATCGAGAGTAACGCATGGACAATAAAGGTGTTGCAAGGATAAACCAGACCAATGTAAAGTTAGCCCATAGCGGTGTAAAATGCTTACTTACCCCACCGGACAGATAAAGATGCAGAAAATGAACGAACAAAAGAAATCCTAAGACCACATTCAAACTTCAACGTACAGATCATACCCAACCGTGCTCATGCATCAGTACCACGTATCACCGCACAGAAAATTATAACAGCTTCTACGCACACACAAAGGGACACTTACTCGATATAGCCACAATCATGCAAATATCCACCAATGACCATGCAACAAGAGAGAAAGACAAAGAGGGGGAAGACATTCGAAAGAGTGGAGAAAGAGACACACTCGTGAATGGAGGACTTTGATATATCACGTACTGTGTGTACAGCGGCCGAGTGTTGATTCTCAAGCTCTTCTTGATCCTCGTAGTCGCTGCTCTGGCTGGGCGACAGTCCTTCCTCGCCGCTACTCCGGCTCTAAAACGTTGATACTCGCAGAGACTGTTCTAATCACGCATATTTAAAAGGAGAAGCGGGCTCTAGTTAGGCCTAGTAGGCGCGCGGATGCTGTTAGAGGAGAGATCGTTTCGTTACGATAGACGCTAGATTTAAAAGAAAATCAAACGTGAAGGTACCATTGATAGAATAGATCGAAAGAACAGCAAAAACGAGGATATACAGTGTGTAACGCAAATTTCAATGATTACCATACGTGCACGTACGAGGGTCAGCCCAGAAGAAATGCATGCTATGATGTTTAGGGGGAATGGGGTACTGTTTATTGTGATTGGTGTTCTGACTGTCCGGTTACTTCGAATTGGAGGAACACGATTACGTTGTGTATATCTTGCTTTTTGCTACAGTGCCTATTTTTTTTAATATTAACGACGATTGAAAATTTCAAGGATTATTATTTTTATGCAGCGCAGAGATGAGAAGAAATGAAGGCAAGAGATTGCGAATTCTGTCGGTAGGGGATACCCTATCAATTAACGCATTTGCATCACAACTCTGAATGCGCTGCAGGCGTCATTCATCTGAGACACTCAACTGATAGCCTGCCCGTATTATCGCGCATTATCACGTAATAATAGTTCAACGATTGCCGAGAGAGGAATATTCCGCAGCTGGTGATAATTGACAATGGTATTATGTGGACCATTCTCCTTGCAGATGCAAATGGGTTAAGATTTAAAGCAGTAATGGGTTATCAAGAACTTTGAATTGCTTTGAGTATACCGACCTACTACTATGTCAGCGTAGCAATAAGGCAAAAGTTGCGGACGTGTCACAGGTGAGGTCAACCTGAGCGAACCCAGGACTTTCAGTGACCCTGTATTGTCCCGCTAAACTTTTTCTCATCTCTGAATTATGCTTTCGCTCATTTAACGATCATTTGTTTTGAAATGGCCCTCGTAAAAGTAAAACAATGGCAAGGGAATATTATTATAGAGGCAAAAAGATTCACATTGAGGTACTAATGTGAAATAAAGTTCGCTGTATTGCTATTGAAGCATGCCTCGGAGATAATTTCGAATAAAGCATTCTCTTGTGAGTGGAGAGTATGCCCTTTATGTACTGTCTTGATTTGTTGTTAATAACAAGTTAAAACTTGTAATGGAGCATCGTAGTATGTGGGAGGAATTGAGAGTAGCGTACTAGACGTTCCGAAAGTTTGGATTAAATTTCTGGAAAGTTACATTCTCAGCCATTTGCCGTAAAGTTCATGAAGCACGGTTGATTAACTCATCGTCATGCGGAAAAACTTTCAGTCGGTCGACATTAAATCAAAGCTCTATTTTAACGTTTTTGTTGCTGTTAAAATGTAGCAAGTGTATATATCGTTTTGTCATTTATGCATAAAATCACTTCTGCCATAAAGGAAGCTTAGTAATATATACTATTAATCTCTTCAGGGCCATTGCTACATGTGTGGAGATTTATTTTTAAATCCAATAAAAAAAGTTGTCTCCTTTGGGAAAATAGATAAATGTACAATTTTTACTTAATCTTCTATTCAGAAAATTAATTGCATTTTTCAGAAGATAAATAAAAGAAATAATATTTCGGATAGATAGTTTCATAACCCATTGATTCTAATGATCCGCGATCATATTTATGTATAATTCTTTTTTACCTTTGCTCGGGATTTTAGAATATAACCGTTATTCTTCTATTTCGTATATAACATAACGATAAAAAAAATTTTCTTTGTCATTACTGAAAAAAGGTTCGGCGCAGAAGATATTAAATGGTTTACTGTTCGACCTGCACCAAAAAACAAATAAAATGGTTGTAGAAATTGCAAAGTAAACGTAATGCATTTCTTTCATGAAACGTTCTTTCATGGAATTTAATGTAGCATTTAATCTATTAACAGCGTTTACTTGAGATACGACACTACAATTTAAAAATTCCATCGAACATGAGCATTAATTGCTCAAAATCGTGATCGAGCAAATAACGCCCGAGTAACTGAAACGGACTAATAACAAAACGTCAGTAATACCAGTTAAACTTTCACGTAGCAAAGCAAACAACGAGTTTCATTTCGAAAGCTATGTATATAAAATGAAAAGGTAGTCTCGAATAATAACCGCTAGTTTAAATAAAAGATTAAGGATTAAATGATACCGAAATAATAGGTCGTTAGGTATATATAATTTTCTCGACTCGTATAATTTACAAAACTGCCCGATAACATGATATACTCTCTCGTAAATTTTAATGCACTCGGATTGTTTTAAAAGAAGAAAGGGAAGTCAAGCCAAACTGGCGTGCCATTCGTAACGTTAATGAAAAGGAATCGCGTGTTATTAGAAGTAAACAGCGACTGCAGTCCACGAGGTTCTAGATGGGTTAGTGATATACTTAATATGGGCGTGTCAGTGTGTGAGTATATATATAAAGAGAAAAAGAGGCTGTCAGTGCTGTGTGGGCGTCGAGGAGGGAAATGAAGGACCATATGCTACTTCCACGATCAGATTGCGCGTTACGAAAGTTGTACTTAACGTCGAGCCTGATTACTTTAATATCGCTTGCTTCCTGGTTAACAAGTTAAATGAACATAGAACTTCGTAAAATCAGTACGAAAGGAATATATTTGGCGTACGTTAATGGCAGCAGTATACTCTATATTATCGCTACGAGCACTCGAGAGAATGCATATGAATTCCAATCCACCGTAACATTACCTTGGAAATAAAATAACCCGTTCCTACCGGAGTGCTCCTTAAGTCCAATGCGCAAAGCGATACCTGCAATACTCTCGGAGTATTAAGAGAAGGTGGGAGAACGGGAGAGACGAGAAGAAAAAAGAAGATTCCCTTTATGCTGAAAGCAATTGGCCGACGCAAATCCAACGTGATTTTAACCTAGACCGTCGCATTTGATTCCTTCCAAACAATCTGCAATTTGCGCGATTCCACAATCCACTCGGTCCACGAATGGAATGAGCAGATCGTGAGATTCGGTTCGTTAAGCCAACACACTGGAAAGCGACTCGCGGAGAAAGGGAGAGAGCACGACGGTTATCGTATGGTTCGCTTAGATACACATGTAACTGTGTTAGCCCTCGCAGATGTCTGCCTCTGTACGCGAATTTCGTACGGGAGAGATTGGTTAAAAGGGTAGGGGGGTGAAACCACGTTGAAAACGAAAACCTTCCCGGTGCATGGTTAGTAGGTATGCGCGGGGTAAACGCTACGAAAAATCCATATTCATGAATGCCACTCTGCGTATGCGTCTAATCTGGAGAAATCTCTCGCTTCCTGGCTCGAAGATGTTGATATTTCCTTGCTGCGGAGCTTCGGGTAAAGGTTCGCGCGAGCACGTTTCGACCGCAATAGTCGAAAATTACAGGAACGTTTAGAGAATTCCATCGTCGTGTACGTAAGGAAATAAGTAGATTGTACGAAGCTTCGCCTACCCCTTTCATTAGGTAAATACAAATTCATACTTGGAGTAAATGATCGGATTTCAACTCTCGACTGATAAGAATGTATAATCGTGGCCGAACAATGCAACGTGCGTGGGAATGGGTAAAATAATTGAATCCGGGAATTGTATTAAACGAAGTGGAATTTCATCACCTCGCTTTTGAATTTGAGCATTACATTCTTTAATGATGATTTACGACCATGTAATTACACGGATTTTGTGTATACCGTTAACAGTAGAATTAATCAAAATGTAGCTCGTTTGTAAATTTTGTCGAAAACATTTCTTTCTGCCTTACGTTTAAGTACAAAACCGTATGCGATGGAATGTATAACTTTGCGTGCAGAAACTGGAATTAGTAAAACTCTAAGATTTATCGTTCTTAGTCTTTTGTAATTAAAATTTAATTCATTAACGTAAGAAATTGTCAAAGGACCCTTACGAGCAAACAAAGGACGTTCCTCGTCGCTGTTGCAAATTAGAATTGAATGGAGGAGCATGATAACAATGAAATACAATGTTTTACGTTCAGTCGATTTTCCTGACAATGAGATTTCTCCTAAATTATATTTTCCATCACCTTCAATATATGTACATACATTATGTTCTACCTTCTGGTAGCTTTGTACCGCGTTTCTATATTTCAACGTACTTTAATAATTGACACTTGGAAAGCAATTTAAATTGTCCGATTTCAAAGATTATGACACGTTCAATTAATAAATCGTAACTCTCGCACCACAAAAAAAAATCCAGACATTTTATTTTGCTGTGCATCACACATCAGAGCAAATTTTCCATTTCCAATAAACTGTACAAAACTACAAATTATTAAGAACCATAATCAACAATCTCTTTCTGCAAACACAATCCTAAGAGGAAAACCTCATTGGCAAAAACTAGAAAATACCTCCACTACAGCACACCCAAGTTATTCAAAATTTCGAAGTCACGCGGGAATCTCGCGCGAAAGGACCTAGCGAACGATAATTGATTACAAACGTAATTAAAGCGAATCATCCTTCTCCGTATCTACCTAGGTATTCTTATATTAAGCACACACGCACACAGGATAGGAGGTAAGTAGGTTAGTATGGAACTGCGGTAGCCGTTTCAGGATCTACGTCTACAGGCGAATACAAACGTGTCTAGGGACGGGTCGACATCGCGCATTGGATTGCAGCGAGGGTTCCATGTCAGTAATGTCGGTAATGGTAGTAGTGTCGGTAGTAGAAGTTGTGGTAGGGTTGCGTTGATTGAGTCGAGGTGAGACCGAGTGTTGGTGGTGTTCGCGATGACGGTATTGACCGTGGTGTTGGTGCTGTTCGTGGTAGTTGTGACGGCGCTCATGGTAGTATCGGTGGTGGTGGTATCCCGAATGGTCAGGGTGAAGACCACCCACCGGAAGCTGCTCGGTCCTACTCGTGTCCACCGACACAGTCGACAGTCTCGAGCTCACACTCTGCACCCCCAAAATTAAATAAATCACGCCGTGACGTATACCCGGGAGAACGTGGGCGGTACTCCGTGCGCTGTTGGGAGGGCTGATGTTCCTCTCGCGAGAGAAAGAGAGATTGAGCGTGAATGGAATATAAGGGCTGTGATAGAGGAGACGGATAGATAGATAGAACGATAGATATGGAGATAATGCGACGGTATACACGTCACTTCTCGTGATAAGGGAACTAATGTAATTCGACTATGGATTACCGGCTGGGTTCTAATAGGTTTTCTATAGAATTACGACGAAGGAATTCGATCACGGACTGAATCCACGTAGTGGCGGGAAGGGTTGATTTAAACGAAGCACCGTGGGACGTTTTGGAAACTCGAGGACTTGGAAATGGACGAGGGTGGGTGTCGATCGTGTTTTGTCGTTTTCTCTTTTAATGAGTTTCATTTTTACGATGCAAGCAGGAGCAGAGAGACATTACGTTGATCAATGATATTTCACGCTCCATAAAAGCGGTGATCCTACTTCGTGGATTTCTATAAATGAATGTTATTTGTATAGTATTACGATATTCGCTCAGATTCACCCTGCGTAAGACGTTGCGACGTCTTTGCTAGTAATATTATTTATTAAATGTTCAGTGAATAGTGATACAAAATGTTTAGGAATGGTGACGTGTAATGTCGAAGGTCGCGAAGTTGAAAGTGATTGCTGAACGCTCATTGAGATTTCACGTCACAGTTGCCTCCGATAAAAATATATCAGATGTCTTTTACGATTGAAGACAGTTCCCTTGGGAGGACTTACCTGAACGTCACTACTTGCATAATCTCCGCTCTCTCGAGAGGCTCTCGAGTGCGTAAGAGGTATGATTGTTGGTGGATTATTGTGACCCTGAGGCACAATAAGTCCTCGCATCGTCGATGTTGCACCTTTTCTAGAACGCTCTCGTGGTAGGCTGATGTCACCGGCTGTTGGAAGAGAAATGACACCCTCGCCTCTATTTTCCGGCCTCAGGTTTAGCGTGAAGCACACCCTACGTCAAATTACAATTGCAGTTACAATAATGCATTAAAAGAAATTGATAAGAAGTACAACAGAAAATTTTGTTTCTTGATCTACCTGAAAATTAAGAGTCATGATGGAATGTGCACTTGGACAATTATAATTATTACGCTTTTACTATCGTTCCACTTTTTAAAAGAATATTACTGCATTGCTTAGAAATTATGGTATTTTTGTAACGCCTTGTGTTAATTTTATACTTCTAAATATAACAATTTTCGTTACATCTTAGTCCTAAGATTGCATACACTTAATGACTATAGTAGTTTAGAAATAACTAAATTATCTGAAAAACCTAAAGAATGGCTTGCTAAGATTTATATGTATTAAAAAAACAAGGTACGAGGCAGATATTTTGCACTATAACTAATAAGACACGTCTGTCCACATTAAGTGCTAGAATTTTTTCCTATTAAGTAATAAATGAATTTAAATTTATTTTTTCTTATGATTGAATTTTCTCCAAATAATTTTTTAATGCGCAACAAGAAAGGAGATTCATTTTATTAGCCAAGATGCATTTCCACATAATTAGGAAGCATGCAATTGAAGAAATATCAAATCGAACGAAATGAACGTTATTAAAATCCTCTTACGCCATCTTACACTGTGTCTTATTTTATATGCTGAAACTATTGTATATTACTGCTACAAGCTACTTCGAAGTGTACACATTTATCAATGACTTTCTGATTTACCTTCCGTTCTGAATCGTCGCAGTTGGAATTGGGCCTCCGCTCGCCCCCATAAGAAAATCTTCAGGGTCCGATTCATATGGTGGCTCGTCATACCAATGTTGTCCCCCAGGTCCGGGTCCTAAACCACCTACACCTCCGCAACGTGCATCTTCATCGTACATGTAAGTGTCATCTGTAAGTAAAAATAACACTTGTGTTTTAATACATATTCCACAATCTTCGTTCACATTAAACGTTTGCTTATTTTGTTTTATTTGTTTATCTTAAAAGTGGCATAAGCCACTTTCTTTTTAATTAAGGCTATTTAGAATTTGCGTTTTAATGTGTTTAAGCGTATTGACGTTGATTTTCGAGAATGTTATCTTTTACTTGTTATCTTGCATCCTTAACCCTTAGAGGTCTAACGACTCGCAGCCTACGCGGTCCGTACGGACGGCGTGCGGCTGGCGCTGACGATCGCTGTGGACGGAATACTTTTTCGCTAGACTGCACTCTCTTGATTAACTATTCAAGCCGCAAATAAATAGCAATAAGTTATAGTAATCCTTTTGCACGAGATTAAATAATTAAAAAGCGTTATTTTTGTGTAATTGTTTATTATAAACATTAAAATTTCCAATAAACTGAAGAAATAAATATAAAAAATATAACAGAAATTAATAATTTAATTGGGTGCGAAAAACTTCGAAACATCGATTGATGCATAAACCAACATCGCATTTTTTGCATTCATATCGCGTGTCTCTCCTTAACTAACTGCTACAATTTATGCGTTGCCTATGTGACACAATAATCGTTCCTAAGGAATGCATCTGTATTCATTTTACACAAAAGTAACTGCAATACTTCTCCGTAGATGATCGAAAAAATCGACAGACGCAAATATCCTTAGTCCACACCAATGGCTTTCGCCAGACGCAAATATGCGTCCTTAGTCCACGCCGATGGCTTTCGCCAGACGCATATATATGTCCTTACAGCTCAAAAGGTTAAATTTTTCTCGGTATAAATAATTTCTTATAGTCATTGAAAAATCGCTATCTTTCGTTACGAAAAGTGGCTTGTGCCACTTTCGAATTAAAGGACTAATGTATTGCCACTACTCAAAATTATTTTAATCGCAATGTTCTCCATAGTAAATAATTAACTTTCCTTCATTTGTATGCTTCTCGAATTCCTGTTACACACCAAAATAACACTTAACCCTTTGCACTCGGACTTTTTCTCGCCTAAAACTTTCAGCGGCTCGGACTTTCTTTTGCTGTATCTGGCTATGTAATGTGTGATTCATTTGAAGGTAAAATTTGCATATAAAATTTAAAAGTCAAGATATTTGTCTATCAGGTCAGTTGTAAAAAATAAACTAAAGTATTTGTTCCGTCGCTAACGGAGGAACGAACATTTCTTTTATATTTTTGTTTTCATCGGTCTTAAGCGAACTTCCGAAGATGGGGCATTGACGGAGTGTTGGAGAGACAGTCTCAACCCTGGCGGCAACTTATTGCATTCCCGTCACAACATTGAGGCCAGGCCAGGGATTTGACTCCCACAACGCGTGGTGTATGTGCCGAAGAATTGCCCCCGTCCCCTGAAGTTCGCTTCCCCTATCTTGCCACCTCCTTTTGGTTTTTTGGGCCAATGACTCCAGTGTCCACCGGGTGCCCCTTAGCTCTTGGGGGGACGGGGTTTGGAAGGCCTGGAAAGGAGGAAGGCAGAAGCAGCCGACCCGTTTTAAGAGACTTTTTGCAAACAGAAGCTCCAGTTTTTTGTAACCATATCTCACTTATTATTTTTAAATATATTTACGTAAGTTAAAAAGGACTCGGAATCACTTCAACTAAGCTTCCACCCCTCCCCATCATCTCCTGAGCCAGGCACGCCGCTTATTTGATCGCCGCTTGTGTCCTTGGAAGCGCTCCGCCTGCTACTCCTTCCCGTGCGCTCAAGAGCTCGTTGATTGACTTGCCTTTCCCTTGTCAGGCGCGAACCTATTGCTACGAGCGTGGTGGCGCATTGGGGCGACATTCGTATCCAACCGCTCGCGCTGGAAAGATATGCCACGCGCGCCGATCACGGAAATCAAAACGACGTGCGCGGTACGTCGAGTATGGTTGTTTGTCGAACAACAGTTTCAGATCGCACTAAGTTGCGTGTAGGGCAAAACAAAAGTATTATTAGTGAAAAAGTATGGTCAGATATGTCTAAAAACAAATGCGATTAATGGATTTTAATGTTTTTTGACTTATGTCAATGGTTTTGGTCGAATTCGACTATTACGTGACTCCTTACGGCAACATATAGTGTTGCGTTCTTGCACGTGCATTTGTAAATAAATTTCCAGCGTAAATAGTTAAAAAAACTCCGTGGCAGCAGAACGCAAGGTCTTCTCGCCTCAAAGAATACATTGTTGCCATCGCGGCCGTCTTAGCGATACATTTTACAATCCTGCCTAGTCCCTCGCCAGCAAAGTTGTAACAGGTTTCCGCATCATCCATGGGGTACTATTGCCAATGCGTTTTTTTTGCAGTGGCAACCCCTGTATGGATGTCTTTTTCTGCTTAATGGTTGCTGAAAAATCGCGTTAAAGGAAAAGACTAGGCAGGAATGTAAAATGTATCGCCAAGACGGCTGCGGCGGCAACAGTGTACTTTTTGACGCAAGAAGGCCTTGCGTTTTGCTGTTGCGGAGTTTTTTTAACTATTTGTTGTAGAAATTAATTTACAATTGCGTGTGCCAGAACGCAACACTATATTTCGCCGTAAGGCATCACGTAGTAGTCGAATTCGACCAAAACCTTCGCCATAAGTCCAAAAACATTAAAATTTATTAATTGCATTTGATTTAAGACGTATCTGCGTATACTTTTTCACTAATAATATTTTTGCTTTATCCTACCCGTGTCGTGGTGCGATCTGGAACTGTTCTTCGATAAATAACCTTAGTCGACGTGGTGCGCAGGTCGTTTTGATTTCTGTGACCGACGCGCGTGGCGTGTCTTTCCACCGCGAGTGGTTGCACACGAATGTCGCCTCAATACACCATCACGCTCGTGACAATAGGTTCGCACCTGGCAAGTGAAAGGCAAAGCAATCAGCGAGCTCTCGAACGCACGGGAAGGAGTAGGTGGCGAAGCTCTTCCAAGGACACATGCGGCGATCAAATAAGTGGCTTGTCTGTTCTGAGCTATACCACCGAAGACCACAAGGAATAAAATTAAAAATTAACTTTTTTGAAGTCACTGTGGCATCAGAAGAGTATTCAAAGGGTTCATTCATATTATTTATCTGTGGGCCACATGTTTTGTATCCAGTTGAAAAATCAAATCCTTCAGGAGTAGTGTCTTCTTCAATGATTAGTTGTCAATTATTAAATGGACGATTTTCGCTAACACTACCTAAATTTTCTGATGCATTTTCATCACTTTCACTAGAATCACTATATTGTAATACTTTTCTTTTTTTCTTCACTGGTAGAATAATGTTGCTGTCATCAGAATCACTTTCATATTCATCCACACTAAATTCATCATCACTGCTATCTTGAAACAACGCTTCTTCCATCACATTTTTCGCCATGGTGAATAGTATTTTTTTATTTTTATCGGCCAAACAAATGAC
Source organism: Cerceris ruficornis (assembly GCA_963989415.1). Classification (NCBI taxonomy): domain Eukaryota; kingdom Metazoa; phylum Arthropoda; class Insecta; order Hymenoptera; family Crabronidae; genus Cerceris; species Cerceris ruficornis. The sequence goes on from OZ022518.1 coordinate 4,940,734, forward strand.
TAAATACTGAAATCAACGAAACATTAAATCGCAGGCAACTAAAATTTAACTGTAAATTACAATCGATTGATCTTCAGGGCAGTATATTGTTGGCGTGCCTGAGAGATACACTTCGAGTACAACGCCAAACTTTGGCAGTGCCTGTGAGGAGTACTTCGAGTGCAAAGGGTTAAAAGTAAAATCATGATAATATTTTCGTTTACACTGAATATTTGTAAAGCATCACCATACACGTAATATTTTTTTTCGGAGATTTCGACCATTACATTATAAAAATTAGCGTATTTCAGAAACGTTTGCTCGTTACTCTTTCCAGACAAGACTGGCATTAATGCATGGTAATCCGACGCGTGAGAAGACCTCGAGTATTGCTGGTGTCAAAGACCGTGTAAAATCGGGTGTGGAGGAACCACGCATGCACGTATAAACACGCATGGAGACGCGAAAGGGGTTGAAGGATTGCGAAAAGGGGGACGCCGGAGAAAGGAGTCGACGGCTGTTGACGATAACGAGATTAAGCTAGTATATACCTAGGGGCTTCGCGGCAGAGATACCGTCGGCTCTGACGTCGACTTGATCGCGAATGAATCCATCGAATTGCTGGTATAATGGCAATAGAAAATTCAGAAGGTAGTTGGAACTATCGAATTACGTTTAACCGGCGACTTCTTCTTCAGTACTAAAGACGTATATGTCATATAAAGTGGAAAACTTGGCGGGGTAGAGGGCAGGGGTAAATTAACACTATGTGTACAGGTCTCGTAATTTTGACGCACTTCGAATTTCATAAGGATAGAAACCTTTTAAACTTTTCTTCTGTCACTTGTACTGACTTTTATTCATTTACCGAGACAAATAGGTATATGTATAGTAACCCTACTTGTACCACAACTTAATGTATACCTATTCTGACCGCAGTCTATCATTTGACCGGTTATGAAATAACTATATACTTTTCCGAAATAAATGCAGAAGATTGTCAATTTTATATAAGAAATAACGCAGAAAGCAGACTTCAGTTAATAATACAAAAAATGACGTATTGTTATTCCATTAAACCGGCCATTTGGCCGCGTATGTTACGGTTGGTGTTAGAATTCATTTTCTTCAAAGCTTTCTAATTTTGAAATTCTCTCTGTGATACACCTATTTCTACAAAGTGAAGAGTGTCCGTAAGGGTAAATGTATAAGAAATGTCCGTAAACTGAGCGTTAAAATAGGTTTCTCACTTAAATTAAAATGAAGTATACTTATTATTATTAATTACTGATGTTTGTTAAATGATGAAACATAATTGAAATGATTATTGCAATTCTTATAGAGAAAATGTATTGACTAGATATTTTGTAGCTATTATGCAGAATGATAGGGGTACATACAACAGCATATTTTCTGTTATCTCATTATATAATGTTATTCGTTCATTGTAGAGGGCCGAATGAAAATTACTGAGTTATTGTTAAGTATGCACCGTTTTCGCTGTTTTTCATATTGAAGTGTAATCTTCGTTTTCCTGAAATATTTGTAATTGTATTTAATATGTTTAACTACTTCAAGAAGATAATGTCTTGCTCCCTGCATGGATGCAGTTATAATCAAGATCCATTTTTAAATATGTTGAAAAATTGAATAATCTTCTAAAATAAACAAATGGTTATATTTTAGCTAGAATTAAATATAGAACAAAGATACTTTAATATGTGTAATTTTTGATATCCGTTAGATAAATAACATCGTTTGTTTCCTTTAAAAAAATAAGTCAATGATAGCAACTATTATTTATGTAAAAACAACCCATTTCTAAATTAACGTAAGTTTGTTTATATAAACATATCTGAGCATTCATAAAAGCTGCACTTTAATGAAAATCACTATCAATTAATACCCTTGATTAAATGTCAATTTATTCAATTAACTGAATTATCTATAATTACTCACAAACAGTAATGATCTAATTACAAAATGAAACAATTAATCAAAACCCAGAACACTACGCAAAAGGCTATTCGACGATTAAACGCCAAATGTTTTAATCAAAGAGAGAGGCGATAATCGCAAGGGAAATGCCATGATCCATATTTTTAAACCTTCCTTTAATCCGATAACAACAAGGCATTTTACAATAGCAAAAAACACCGACTATCGCTAGTCAGATTCGCTAGTCTCGTTAAAGAGGACAACCTCGTTCCGTTAAACCTCCAGGAGTGAACACGTCGGTGCGAGATTTTCTGAAAAAGACTACGAAGGGACCCATCGGGAAACGAATACTCGAAATGAGTCTCATGAGGGCGCCGAGATACGTAGGAAGTGTCAGGCATTTGGGAGTCGATTCTCATACGGCTGGCACGTGCGCGTTTCCGTTCGGGGCAGACACGACTCCCGTACTTCGATGGTGGAGTGCACACAAGCTCGCACAGGGACCAGAGGGGTGGACAATGGTGGTTGGAAAGGGAAGGTTAGAGGTCGTGGAGAGCCGAGGCGACAACTAGCTGGAGGTTACTCCTTGATGTACTTACCTCCAGGGAGCTGACCCCGCCCGTCCCGTCCTAGCTGCATTAAACCCTGCCGGATGTCCCTCAGTATCTGAAACAGGAACAATAACGAAAACGTGGATGATGGTCCATTTGAACGGGATTAAAACTGTTATTAATTGTGTCCAATTACGCGGCGGTATTTGTGTTGTTATTTGTGTAACGTTTAAGAGGGACAAACAATCGAATGAACGTATAAACAGTTACAGGGTAAACAAACGGATGGTAATTTATGCATATTGTAGCATGTAACACACCAATGGGAATTGATTTAAACCGTGGAACGAGATAACAACCGGTAATGAAACGTAATGATAACGAGGGGAAAAAGCTCGTCGCTTGTATCGGATCGAAAATGGGGAATTTAATTCTAATTTGGAGGAACCAACGTTATTTCTCGCTTTCGAAGTGTATTACACAAAAGAATGTTCAAATTATTGCACATCGTAACGGTAATTGAACGAAGAAGAGGAGCTGGGGGGTGAGGGGTCGCGGAGGAAAAGACGAGGACTCGATTGGGCCACAGAGAATAAAATGGCGCGCTACAACTGAAGATAATTGGGAGCGTAATTGGAAACGAGCAGCTTCCTCACGGCGGAGAAACTTTTTCCAGTTGCCGTCCGAACGGTCGCGTATAATACGAGCAGTGTAATCGAGAGCGGACATGAGTTCCGCAAAGGATAATCGCCGGTATCCGGCGGGTGAGACCACCGTCGAAGTTTTTGAACGCATCGGGCGCGCCGCGGATGAAAGTCGCCGGGAGAGTGCATCGGCGTTTTTCTGCGCGTGCAGCCAGTCGACGATGATGATCGGCGGAGTGCAGCGGAACGAAACGAAAGCCGATTATCGAAGACGACGTTGCAAAAATAACAGCGTGATGAGAAACGTGGTCGGAGTTTCCTGGCCGGTGAAAAAAAAAGAGGAAGTGAGGGAGATACCAGGGAGACTTTGGTGGATGGCAGACGATCGCCGGGGACATAAAAGAGAAAGAAGAGAAAAGAAGAGAGACAAGGAGAGAAACGAGGTGGTCATGGTAGTAGAGGAAGAGGACGACGACAACGACGATAGTTGCCGAGGTGGTCGCCCGCGGGGTTATCCCGCAGTTCCTCCTGCAGCAAAGGAGAAGTCAACCGGCGGCGGAGGAAATAGACGGCCGAAGGATGCCGGGGAACAGAGAGAAAAGAAAGGAGCTCCCTCCAGGGAGCGGTAAACTCGCGGAGGTAGAAGTGACACTAAAACTTTTACACGGATACCGACCTTTATTTCCATATTGCTCGCAGCCTCAAAGGAAACTCCCCGGCTTTATTTCTTCCTCCGTCGCTCTTGCTTCCTGTCTTTTTTTTCTACCTTCGCCTACCCTGCGGCCACGGCCGACAGTTTCGGCCAATTTCAGGAGACCTTTTTTGGCCCCTTAAACTCCTCTGAAAGCGTACGTACGAGGCGGCTTTTCTCGCTTATGCGACCACAGAATCGTCAGTTTCGCGTAATTAAAATTCGCAACCTGCTCCCGGTAGTCTCATCAATGACACCCACCCTTCCATCCATTCTTCCTTTTCAATACCGAAGCTTCTCTTTTTTCAGGAAGTATGTTCCGGGAGAATGTCACTCCCGTTAGTAGACTCGAAACTTATGTCAGGTAAGTATAACAGTATCCTGTGTTTGCAATGTGAAATGCTCTTTATAGGCACCCTTTAGTTGTTTTTTATTATATATGACCTACACCGGCTTCTTTTTAATTAGGTATGATAAACATCACTCTTTTAAGTATTGTTTATATTAATTAAACGTAACTTTCTGCACCGGATGCATATTTTCTAATTGCACCATATTTTCTCTTCTATTTTAACGTCTTTTAGAAACTCTAAATAAAGGTAACTCTTAAACAAGCCGTCAACTTTGAATGTGGTGTAGTCCATTTTTTTGATTTCGAGGTATTACAACTTTCTAAGTCTACATTCTTATGACGTATTTAGAAAATTATTCATAAAATTGTTCACGATTTCACATTGTTTATAATAATAAATACTTTAATTTATTAGAAATTTCTTTTAAAATAGCTATGCATTGTCTCCTCGATTTAATTGGTATTTATTTAACGCGATTATCTTTTTTACATAATGGCAATAAAGTTATCTTTGTATAATATGTAAAATGTATATTTTATAATAAAAACAGGCCTTTTTTATACTTTTTTGACATTAGCAGGATGATTTTAAACATTTAATTGCGTAATAGAAGAAACAAATGAAATGATCAATTTGCATAAATTCAGGAGGGGCGGCGGGGGGGGGTGTATTTACATTCAATTTCCTTTTAATTGCAAGTTTAATCAATCTTAACTATTAAAATAGATACAAAAAGTTGTATTATGTCTATGCTTATCTTCCTATTTTCAAAAGAACAACTGTTACCCAACCTTTTCTATTTATAATGTATAAAGCTGTAATATGTGATAATACGTAGGTACATCGATGTTCCCATATAGGGCGTGCTAAATTTTTATGAAAGTAGCATATGTCACCGAGCGTTAACGATTCATACTAGTACCGATAGTTTTCACAAATGAGCTTGACGAATTAATTTGAAACCGTGATATAAAAATGACAGTAAGAAATTTCTCATCAATGAATTTGTGCTCCTTGCACAATGAACGTTTCATATTTCCCTTCACTGTATCGTATACTTAATTACTTCTTTAATAGAAAATTTATACATAAATGAAATCAGGTAAGAGAGTTCAACGTTATAAAAATTTAGTCCAAAGTTCAAGAAGCTTGATGAAAGAGGACACGAACGACTGGCCGGGCATCTGGTTATTGACGCCAAGGATGAAGGATGCGATTCCTCAGAGTGCTTCTCGATAATCGATCGCTCGAGAGCCATTTTAATTATCGAACTTTCGATACTCTATTACGTAATTATCATTCTGACTCGAATGCGGTCTCACTTTACAAGCCGATAACGCGAGGGGGTGGATTAATCGAAGACGGAAGAAGCAGCAGAACGTCGCCGGCGACTTTTTCCACGACACGGCCGGATAACTTTTTAATGAAGTTAATTTTTTAATAAAGTCCGCCATGCTTCATCCTCCTAAGTGTCCCTTTCAAGTAGTTAATTTAGCCTACCCGTTCCACCTCGTCCTTTTACATCGTGGATAAATTAACGATGATAGATTCTCCCAACGAGACAAGAGGAACTCGTCCCTGAGAATCGCGGGGAATGGCATTGTTTCACGAAATTCATTCCGATCGTTACGTAAAACAGGGAGGTAGGGTCAAGCTTACTAAATTTACCTCGGCGAATCGAACGACAAACTTTCCCGTTAGGAGAACACAACCAGGGAACTTCCCTCGGCTAATCCCGGATGATCTACTTCGTTCTGCGTGTTGCACATTCCAAATGTCGGATCGCCCTTTGAGGCCGTGTCATCGAAATAAGGGTTGTTTAAATGAAAAATATTTCGGCACTTGAAAAAAACGCCTCGATATTTTGATCACGAACCGTATTGGTTTTTATTACTTTGTTGTATTCCGTATACGGTCCCAATAATTTTTATTATAAGGGAAAAGCTCTGGACTTTCGGATACAGGAGATAAGAAATTCGGGCTGTCACGACATGTCGGTATGACTGCGTAGGAAGTTGCAAACTAAAACTGTGCTAACTCGACTCGCAGTATGTCCTTTCAACATATTCGAGACCGGTTACTCACCGTCTGGGTCATGCAAAATCTCTCCTGTACAGTGGGCGACCCACCTTCTGGATGGTGGTAGGTTTCTATATAAAAAATATATATTTCGAGACTGATTTTACAATATCGAATCAGTTGAATCGATCGTTAAAGCCTACCAGAGACTGACTGCCTCGTCAGCGCTGTCGCTGTGTATTTAAATACAATTTTTATTTGGTTCCAACACTGAAGAGTGACAGGGTTGAGCAAAGAAGTTGCGGAAATAACTAAGTACAATAAATTACACGAAAACGTAATTTATTTGATACAAATAAATACTACATATAAACCGAGAAAAAATAACGTGTTTAGTTTCAATAAGATTGCGATGCCAACTGACTGCCCTCGAGCAACGTCCTGAGTTCAAAAACAAAACGCGATCGCGGCTCAGCATGAAAATTACGAAAAGAAGGAGAAGGGTAACTTCGCATATATTTCTCACAAAAAGTTAAGAATTCTAATATCTATTACGTAACTTTGTATTAATTGTTACATCTTTGAAATTGTATGTTGTTTTTTAATTTTTATTAAAACGATGTTTTACTTCTACGACCCAAAAATGGGTCATCGGCCACCCGATATTAAAGTTGTTCCCAATAGCCGATAACTCACACGGTGAGTCGTGATCATAATAATGATAAGAATTACTTAAAATTTCTTTTCAGATTCAGCTAATCTCTATTATAACTGCACAAACGTTGCCGGTTATTGAGAAAAATTTTGTTTTAAAACGTCGGTCTCCAATGTGTTAAGGACTCCAAAATAATATAGTTGGAGGTTTACAACTCTGAGGGAGGTGAAAAACTATGACTTTCGTGACTAATTGTAAGGTTCTAAAAAGCAAATATTATTGTTAAGGCATCCCTTGATATGTTTAAGGTATTCGTGGAAAGGGATAACTGATCGGAAAATAAGTAGTGTGCTCTGACTTGGAATCTAACAATGAGTCACTTTGGAGTGCGTCTTACTAAATATTTAAAAGGAGGCGGTATCTATTATAATAACGTCTTTCTGAGAACGTAAATTGTTCAGTAAAAAATATGAGATTTCAAAGTAACGTTTACAAGAGAAATACAAGAGAAATTCATAATGGAACGTAACAGTGAAGGACGAGTATCTGTTCATTCTTTTTAAAGTTTTTGACTTTAATTACTACAGCCATCTTACCTAGGATACACGGTTCTACATATATGAGCGGCGAGGCTTTTGATATATCCATCACGTAGAAAAATTTCCCAGAGGTGATGAGAACTGGGATTCGATTCTACTATATAATTAATTCCGCAACTGAGCCTTTATTCCCGCTGGCACCATAGACCCTGCTGCAGCACAGTAAAGCCGATTATTCGCATCACTAATGTTACAGCTATGTATTCTGTTTTCCATGTTCGTTTTAATGACCTTGCAATTTCGTGTGAAAATGTCAAAAATCTTTATTATCGGTTTTCTGTGCAGAACTCAAAGTTACTAAGTATAATATTTGTAATCGAATGAAATTTACAGAATTATACCTATATTTAAGTACAATAAAAAAGAGTAATATGCAAAGTCCATGAACGAAGTTAACATTCGAAATTAGGATTTTAAAAGAAAACAAATCACGGACGGAATTTTATTTCCGTAGAATATTGTGTAAAAGTTATTTTTAATATACCAAAACATTTAAAGAAGTTATTAAATGAAATGATTATGCAGCAAAACAGTAAAGCCGTAATTTTTCGTCAATTTTGTAAAAAAAAATATTTATTTTTCATAATGTTCGGATATCAATGCATCCATTTTTTTCTGACAATGAATTCTACTATGAAATGGTAAAACGAAATCGTTTCTATACTTTTAATCTACAATAAATAGCTTATAGATTTGACGAATAAGAAATACAGCATTTAAACGAATCTCTTGTATGCAAAGCAACAAGTATAAATATAACACTATATCTGGATATTAATTTTTTACAGTCTAAATTATGTCGCTAGTTTTTTATTCTTTACCTTTAATTTTTCATTTTTATCTGATGATGACAGTAACAATAAATGCTGAAGGGTAATTAGATGATGATATATCATCGGCAAATTCCAAAACTCAAATTAAATCAATAAATAGAATAATAACAGAATTTATAAAAAGCATATAAAATATAGTTTACGATTAGAACACATTTCTTTGTAGGGATTAAAACACAAATTTTAAAAATTGCAAAATGATATTATTGTTACGCATGGAACACGATCGATGCGTAAAAACATTATAGATCCATGTGTGTTCAAGAAGCGAAATAATAATGTTTTTTTTTTAAATCAATCGAATAGTGAAATTTCACTTAAATGGAATAGAGAGTTAAATCTAGTTCGGTACTGGACTGCAAAAAGTTAACACTTTTCATGCCATGGGGGTCAGGGGTAACCGGTGCTATTGAATTCAACACAATTTCTTATGACTTTTAAATGATTATACTCACGAATTTGCTAAGATATTGAATACTTAAGTATTGTCGTGAAAAAGGTGAAGTATTGCTGAACATAAAACTATTTTTACCTTTAACGTTTGTGCTCTATAAAGACGTAATTTTAATACAATTATTTTCCTTTCAGTATAACTGATGAAACTAGAAAAATTCGGGTTACATTTAACGCGGTAAAATAAGTCAACTATAACCCTGCTGCCTTTAGTTTAACCGGATTTTCCATACCCAAAATGGCTGGCATTACATGGAATCCTTAATCCCTTGCCGTACAATAACGAGTGACACTTGTAACGCGGTAAATTGGATAGGAAATTTTCAAGTTCTGTAAAACCCATCAAATCGAAAATATCAGCGAGATGCCATACGATAAAATTATTTCTATAATATTAATATTACGTTAAATTGTACAATATATCAAGAATTACCGACCAATTTTTATTTTACTCATGTAATTCTGAATTATTGCGCAGGCACTCACAAAAGAAATCGTACGGCAAGGGGTTAAAGCGACACGCCGCCATCCAATACTATAATCCTTGCCCCTTCCTCTTCTTTTGCTCTAACAACACTCTGAAGCTTCCGGTAAGAAACCTTGAAACTTCGACGAAACACTCTATATTATCGTAAACGAGGTAGGAGTACGGCGGAAGTTTAAAGGCATCAGCGATGAGTCGAACCAACGACGAGAAGCAGCGAAAGAGAGAAACAGGAAAAACGCATCGAAACTCGTGAGATTCTCTCCAGAATTCGCGACTACGAGCCGTGTTGTACAAAGAGAAAAAGGACACGACCGACGAGGAGGAAGAAACGCGAAACGGCCGATGAAAATAAGAGAAGCGTGAAAACGTTCCACGGGTATGGTATATCGTAAGATCGCGCATAAGAAATTCACGGCACAACGTCGCGGTACACATTGACGATTATGACGATATCACCCCGATCTGGCTACTTTGCATAATAAGAGGTATCGAGTTGGTGAAAGACAGACACAGAGAGGGAGTGAAGTGCTTGGAGAGAGGGAGGAGAGATCTCAACAACGAGGAAGGAGGGAACGGAACATAAGGAGTAAAAAAAATCAACGAGTGGGAGGCGGAGAGTCCAAGTGATAGCGGACACATGCAAATTTCGTCCTGCAAGAATTCTGCCGTGAAAAGTGAGAGAAGGCCTGGGAAGAGAAGAGACGGTCTGTGTATCGGATATGGCTGTTGGCTCCCAGGGCCAATACTGGTTGAACGACGAGAAGCAGGTCGCCGATGATCCAAGGGAATGCATGGGGAAATCGATGGTTGAAAATAAACGAGCTAAGACACGGGTCGGCTTAATCGCGATAGGACTTTCCTTATCGCGATCAACGTCTACGATAACGGAAATTGTCGCTTACAGGACATCGAATGGTAATTCTGGGACGAAGTATAAACTGGGGAAAGTGTATCTTTACGAGCACTGCGACCGATGAGAGTTATTTGGTAATTCGAGAGAGATGATAGGGTGAACGAGGCCTGTTTCGATATCGAAGTACGGTTAGTTTGAAAAGATATGGAAATGTATGTGATCCGGAAGATACATGTAAATGGAGCTGTACGGAAGGTACGTCTATGTGAAGTTTACAAACTTCCATAAATGAGATAAGATGTTTTTATGGTTGATATACCGATATGAGATAGGATCGTGAGGTGTAATGAGAATTTGGATGAAAAAAGGAAAAGGAGATAGGTAAAAAATAAGCTAGGTGTTCAAAGTAATCAGTAAAATTTGATTTACTTCCGTTTTCCACTTTATAATGGAATATTTGCCGAGCTTAATATTGCTAATCCTATTTTACATAATCCCTGCGTGAGTTTTAACGTTTATTGCAACGCGAAATTAGTTTTGTAATTTCATATTGAAAAGAGTCCGCCTCGTTGAAACGTAAAAACGTTAACGTTTCAGTTTTAATTCATTCCATTGTCGTGCTAAAACCAAAGTGGATTCGACGATTTACGTTTCTCTTTTTATGAGTGTCTTTTTTCTCGAAGCCATTGAACTTATTTTAAGCAGATCAAGTCAATTTAAATGTGGAATACAAAAGCGAATTTTTGAAGACCATAAATATTTAAATGTAGAATCACAATGTTATATCCTTGTAAATCTGTTTAGAGTCATATTTATAAGTAATATATCACAGGAATTGAAAATATTTTTATGTTGACTCCTGATGCCAATTTCAACATCATTTCTTTTTGAATTATCTGTAATATTTTGAAGAATCTGAAGTAAAAAATGACGAACAAAGGACGTTAACACATTTAATAACGTAAGCACATTAAGAGTGTGATGTAAGTGTCAAAATCATAGAATTATTCCATCTTGCAGAATTTCAAGCTCTATAATTTATTGAGGCTCTGGAAACTGCACTGCTTAGCTACCTTAAATAGAAAACATAGATACTCTAAAGTCTAAACAGATCTAACAGTTTACATACATACATAAATTATCTTATATAAGTTGTGGACAACCGCCGTAGATTTTAACATAATAGTTTGGAAATTTTCAATTTCAATATTTTAAAAAAAATTGGTTTGAGGGTTGTTTCCCTTTTTGCATATGCAAAATTTTCCATAGAAATTAACATATTTAATGAATTATATTTTTCTGGCCCGCTCCTAAACGGTTTGCCCATCACTGTTTCTTACAATTTTTCTGTATTTTAAGGAGTCTTAAGAATTGTTAGAGCTTTCAAACACTTTAAAGATAAATTACCTTGTATGTAGTAGAGTACAAATGGATTATTAAATGCTAAATTATGGATTCTTGAAATCTTTTTCTTAAAAATGTGTGTCTATTTTGTTCACCTGAGTTTTCATTTGTATGATTTTCCAATCTATACGATTTATAGACTTGTTTAATGTTAATTCATTTTGGAGAAGTATTTACCGAAGAAATTTCCCCTCAACTTTCTTTTGATACAACTTTATGTACCTCAAAGAGATGTACAATCAAATAGATAAACAGTTTGCCTCGAGGTTTCAATTTCTTAAGTTATCCTACATATTTCTCTTTGGACTTTATTTCTGGTCTTTGGACTTTATATGGTCTTTGATATACCATACGTGTGCCTTTAATTTCTGAATTCAAAAGTACTTTGTTCTTGCGATTTCCCATCAAACCTCCATTCAAATGCACCTTTTCGATATTTCACAGATGGATGCAGCAAATAAGCTTCAATTAATATAAGATACACTATCAATTTTCTCTTTATCAATAACCTCAGAATGTTCAGCAATCTCTACGTACAAATTTACCACTTTATAGCCGTACACCGACCCATAGTCGACTTAACTTTCCGTTGCCATTAATTGTCTCTCGATGTAATATCGACCTTAGAGTTTGACGATGATTTTGTTTTTTCTCCTTAATATTATAGCTATATTTATTGCTATCATCGAACTCAACTGGACAACAAGTGGTAGAGAATTTCACGAAATTAATTTTCCTTGCTTACTAACATATTGGAAAAATACTTCTGACTACATATAAAGAACAAATATTTCAAAAGTTTGTCGAAGAGAGGAATATTATCGTGGTAAATTCATCGTAGAGTAAGATGAACGACAAAAATAAATACCCAAGATATTGGAGAATTTCTGTAAATTAATTTCACTTAGCTACCATTATGCGTTTATGCAATAAATGCTGCGAGCAACTGCAACCATTCTTTATCCATTACTGTAGTTTATTCGTTTATACTTTATCTGTTACAGAATTGATAGTGTAGCTCCCTCAACCGTAGAAATTCACAATCAAATAGCATCGCCATTCTTTATACGGTGTCCCTCGATTCTTTCCACGCATTTGTACTCTTTCCTACCGAAGACTCGCGTGTGACTCGTGCTGCGATAAATTCTATCGTTTTACACGTACGATTATAAGTATCGCAGCTTACTAATGTTATTTACGACTGATTACGTATTCTGCGGATAAGCGTTGCAGGGGAATCGAAGGTAGAAAATACAGAAACAGCTTGGTAGAGCTCTCGGTTTAATCGCGATATGGCCTCTTACCGTGATTGCTAGTCACGATAATAGAGGGTGTAGTTTATGGCATATCGTCGATAGAAATTTATAACTGTATAAAACGCTGAAAATTGTCTCTACACTGATGGAGAAAAAGAGACGGAAGAACATTAAGAACATTGGGTAATTTAATTTGTAAAGGTTTCGTAAAGTATTGGAGTACTGACTGAATTTTATTCGTCGTGATATCGGAGTACATATTAACACTAGGTTTACGGAAGCCGTCAAATTGCCGGGTTCATACATTTTTTATAAGCATTTCTCAAATATGCAGAGAAGCGGTACAGTAGATATTTCACGTGTATTTAATAATACAAAAATTACTTAACGAATTATCAGCTTTGCCGCTTGATCCCTCTTTTTCCAAAGTCTTTATTTAATATATTGCAGTGTAACAAATTTCACTCCCGTAAATCTAGTGTTAATGGATAAAAGAAGGAATAAATGAACTCAGGCTTGATTATCAGGTTCATCCAGTTATTCTTTTTTAAGTGTGTTTCGTTATACTTAACCGTTTGACTCGCGCGTAAATAAAATTTCATTAGTAAATTAAAGAGGTGGAGGGGGACGGGAATTTAAAGTGCACTCACCTCTTCGTGCTCTTTGTGAAACCGTTCCTTCTTCCTCAGGGCCTCTTGAACTTTCAACTGAAAAACACAAAGCGAAGAAGTTCAGCGACTCCTATCGAGTTATTTGGAGAATATTACATGATCCTACCGGGTCGTGAAATAAATAAAAAGTAATGTTCGATTTATGATAATGATGTTGTATGGAAATGTAAAATATTTGAAGGTATAAAATGGGAGATATTTAACTGTGATTCTTTCAATAGTTTTTAAAGTTAGTTATATTTATTTGACAACCTGTAGTGAATTGCATGTTAATATGTAATGTAACGTGCGTCGTGCGCCAATTAATATTATGATTGTAGTCATTGTTAACGTATTCGCATTTCATTAATTGCTGCAAAATTACCAATATTTCATTATCGATTTTAGTTTCATTATACGCGTTAATTACAATCCGGCGAAACACAAAGACATGTATACTTTAATATATTGTAATTAAATTAATGCTAGTCAAATATTCCTATTACCGCTGCTCGAACTGATATAATAAAGTGCGTGACGAAATTATAAATAGCAATTGTTACATTAAACTAACGTAATTTGCAGAATAAACTGAAAAGCAGCATCATTAGTTGTTAAACTATTTCCTAAAAAGTAAACAGAATATTACTTGTTTTTATTACAAATACGAATTCAGATTTGAAGAATAAAATATATTTGCGACGTTGTCAAATGTTTCTAGCAAAGTAAAAAGTTAATTTTAATGTATTTCGTTGTATTATTCAATTTTGCCTAGGATACAGTTGATATCTTACCCTGTGTATAGTCTCTTCAAAACTGTTTGGCTGGCCGCCATTCATCTGCAAGTATCTTAATCGATCGTAATCCCGTGGATCGACCATGGAACGTAGAATGGTGTGTCCCATGTCTGGTCCGAGACCCAATCCACTCTGCAATACACTATCTGGAGTATCCACCTGTGTTCGACAAACAGAAAAATAGAACAACATTATTTACGAAATTGAAGTACACACGGGAAAATGGCCATCGTTATATTTCCCCTGCTCGCTAGTTGCGTAGCAACTATTTGGATTTAAAATAAATAACAACAAATGGGATTAAACCTATTATTAACTCCATTCTCAGTAAGTAAACGAAACAGTGCAATCTTTTTAGCAGAATCATAAAATGCGTATCCTGTAAAAAAGAATTTTTTTATATTGTGCATTTTAAATTTAAACGGAGAGGTATAGACAGGGAGAGAGAGACAGTATATGAGTAATTGAATGAGTGAGGGAGAAAGAGAGAGGAAAAATAAACTTCGTTTTTCTAAGATGATAACTTCATCAATGCAAATGCAATGCAATGAACTAGGAATATACTTAAGTAATAATAATTGACCTAAAACGAACATTATTTTTATACTTTACTTGCGAACTTTCCTATTTATTCTAAAATAGGTTTTATATTATTACTTATTTTTAATTAGTACTATTTGTAAAACTTATTCAGTAACTTGATTCTTCACTTATTCCAGGGAGGGATCATGTAGTGATTATTACTTTAGAAATAATGTATCATAATGTAGCTATAATTACATGTTGAGTAAACATACAAATTTCGAATCGTTTTTTCGATAGTGGACCAGTTGTAAAGTATTATTTAGCTGTCAACGGAACACATATATATCCATGATTATGAAAGAGATTTAATTGTAAGGCAAATATTAGAGAAATTGAGCTTATCACTAATTCTATGTAGCATCGATTTAAACTAGAATATAGAGAAATAATTTCGTAGAAATGAAAGAAAATTGAATGACTGAATGCAATTGAAAATTATCTCGTAATATAGAAAATAACGTGGGCTCTAAAACGAAAATTAAAATATCTCAAAATGAAGATTAAACAATAGAGATCACTGTAACATATCCTGATCACCACAAAGTGAGTCGCCAAAATGCATCAATTGAATTTATCATCTATTTTTTATTTGGACCAGTATTACAACACGGCAGAGTAACTTTGTAGAAATGATAAAAAATGAAACCATGTAATGGCATTTTTCAGTAAAGTACTGCAAGTAAAGACACAGACGAACACTATTTTCAGAGCTAAATAGTCCGCCTCGCTATATAATAATTCGTCTAAAGATCACTATTATACTAATACAATATGAATAAATGCACCGTAAGATAATTATGCGTCCTCCTTATTGTGACATTTTCTTTTGTCCATAAAATTATTGAATTATCCTTACGAGGAATAGACGATTCATTACTCTGATAGCAACCCTACAAAACAACATTGTTTCAAAAGCCTGCAGTTATAATAAAAATATTAAAAGTAATATTTTTATACGACAAAGGCAATAATAAAAGTAACGAAACCGGAAAGAAAAGAGAAGAAAAACAAAACGAAATACTTCATTTAAGTTCGATTACACTGGACATACATTTCTCCGCTGTCATGGTGCTCGATTGTTTCTTTCATGCCGGAGCACTCGTCGTTCCACGGAATGCAAGGTACTTTAAAACCAACTGCTAGTTATTCCTCTGACGTACCAGCTACTAATGGGGATCGTACGTAAGAAATTCAAGACGCGGCACCGCCACGCCGGTGCTCGTCAATTTCCTCTTTCCCTTAAGAGCATCGACCAAGGAATAATATCGTCCGGAGCACGCTCAAAAACACGCAATCCAAGATCGTAATCGTGGCAGGAAGTCGAAATTCCGGACGGCGCGTCAGTCGAATAATTAAAACAGAACATGGACTATTTTGGCTGCGGCAACTTCGGACAAAGCGCTCCAAGTATTTACAAAGCTCTTCCCCTCCCATCGTAGCAGATTATCTTCGACAGAAAATTCTAAGACGGCGAGATTATACTCGAAAACTACGCGAAATATTGTGCGAAAGCGCCCCGGAGAAATATCTCAGGGAGAGAGAGGGAGTGTGAGAGGATGAAAATTGTGATGACATTCTATGAGTGCAGTTTCTCGGGTCTGTTTCGTCGCACTTGAGCGTCAATGTGAAAGTTTCCCGAAGCTAATTGGAATCTCTTGCGAAATGAGGAGAGATGAAATCAAGGAGAGATGCATCTGGAATTATAACGATAAAATATTTTTAATGTTACGCTCGGATGTTAATCAACGTTAAAATGAGGTATAGGAAAATAAAACAATAAGGAGAGAGAAAGAAAGAAAGAGAGAAAGAAGAAATAAAAATGTTGAGTTTACAATGTAACATGCGACCAATGTTTTGGAAACGGCCCTTGCTCATCATGTGCCGAACTGTGTCGCTCCTGTTTTGTTTATGTCGCGTATCCGATTTTGCCGTGCCACGAGGCACGCAGTCGAACCGAGTCGCTGGCGAAGGCCACATCGCCTGTATTTAAAATATACTTTCTTTCTTACATATAATTCCAGTCCTAAATTACCCGCAACCTATCCTCCAATAAAAAATATAGAGAATACATAGTGTAGGTGAAAGAGGGAGATTTGTAAGACAGGTAGACTAGAAAAAGAAAGAAAGAGAGAGAGAGCCCGATTGAAAAAGTGACAGAGGACAGACGATAAGAATGCCAGAAGCATATTTTATATCGTATATTATCACCGTCTGCAAAATATTACGAACAATAAAGCGAATCCTATCTGTTTCTCTCGACGTAACAATGGGGTATCGTTCGCTGAGAATCTTTCGTACAGTTTTTCTAGCGGTGGAAACAAAACTGAAAGAATTTCAAAAGAAGAGATACTCGCATTATGCATAATTTTGTTGTTCATAGAAATATGTTCTTTCGCGTATGACTTTGATATTCGTTCTTCAGGATTCAACGATTTTAAACAAGATAATCTGACTGGATGAGTACGAACTAGGCGTGCTTTATGAAACAAAAAGAGGAAAAATGAAAATTTGTCGAGCACTAACGTTGATACCAAGAAAACAAAACAAAGAAACGTTTCAACAGCTATGCAGGGACTATTATCTCTCGGGCGGTATTTAATTAAACCACGTGGTGTTTATGTTAAACGGATTAAAACCATTTGTTTGCGTTCGCAGGCTGAACTCCCATCGCGAATGCAACGGTAAAGGAACGCGCGGCCATAGCATCCACTAATCTTGAATAATACCGAGAGACAAGGCTGAAAATTTACGCCATCCTTCCTTGTTTACCCTCACGATGTTGACTTTTTCTTTCGGATCCTAGAACGGCTAGTGCGGTGGGACAATGAAAACTTTGAATTGAGGGATTAGTTTTGGATCTGCTTTTCGTGGACTGTTCAAACCGATTGAAAAATTAGTTTACAGATCACATTCGTGAATACATGTTTTTTCCCAAAGAAAATTACTGGCTATATTTTACAATTCCATTTTCCTGATTGAGGGAAATAAATAATACATTGGAAAGAAACTGCATATCAAAATTTTCGAATAAATAGAATACAAATTGTGTTGGTAAACGTGTACGGTCAATTAAGATTACGTAGAACATTAGATTAAATGATTATATCGAATTTTTGGTCGACGTTATCTTTGTCCAAATGAATTTTTTTCTTGTCCTCCATGTTTTCAGAGATGTTAAGGCACTAATTGTTATTGATGTACTTTATACAGAGATTCAGTGATATACATATTCCTTTATGACTTGATTATCGATTATTTCGAGTTCTCGTTAAAACCTCCAAGAATAACTTCAACAAACACATAAATTCATGTTCACCCCGGTCGCTCAATCATTCACGGTGAAATATCAATACTATACCTAAAACTCAATTTGGAATCCACAGTTTAATTTTGACTTGAGCTTATCACTGAAGCTTCAAAATTCGACTGATCGTAAATCGACAGGATTTATCACGATGTACCAAAGGTAACATAAATCCACGATCATAAAAATGCGCACAACAGCAAGCAAACAATACAATCCGTCAATTCCTCCCGAAATCCGCGTTGCATTGCCATTTCACGCATTCACCTTCTCCAAATAGGAACACCGCGACAAACGATAGCAACAGTTGCTGATTGCCGATTGCCGATTGAGTGTCAAGTCGATCGCCCTTCGAAATGATGGCTCCCAAGTGGCAAGCGGCAAGCAACATCGGCGTAGCCTTTTGCGAGAAAGATTAAGCGATTGCTCTCCTCCGCAGTTACGTAAATCACAATAAACCTGCTGGTCGTTTGCCGAGAATAAATGGTAAGTGTGGGCGTATAGATTCGGCCGAAAGGGTGTTTGAGGGGTTGGCTGCGGGAGTCAGGCAAACGAGCGAAATAGCAAGCTAGATAGGACGATGGGCGAAGGTCGAAACGGAGAGGAAAGGAGGAGAAGGAGGCAGACATATATTTTTAAGGTTAAGCAGTTAACTGGCCACCTGGGGCTGGTTCTCCTTATAGGATCGGTTTATAGCCGCTCTCAGTCAGGCAGGCTGTGCCGCCTACCGGTCAATTTATCCTAGCATTGTTACCGCTTCGGTTCTCTGTTTTTCCACATGGGATAGATACATCGCTACTTGGTCTCGTGACAAACGCAATTAAGCATCTCGCGACTTCCTGCGCCGCGATATCTGTAATCTGAGCATCTAAGGGGTCGGAAGAAATATGCGCGGACTCGGTATCCGGGGAATTTTATTAACAAGCAAATTGCTCGGCGAAATTTGTTGCCTGTATTATTAAGCCGAAACGTCGGGGTGTATTTTAAATGGCTGCGATTTGTTGATTGTGCTGATTGCGTGAATTATTATGGGATTTGCGTACGTGAGAAAATGAATTGAAGTAGACCTGGGGATTTTTGAATTTGTAAGTGAAGTATTTATGCGTTGCTTTCTATGGAATCTGAATTTTTCATGATGATCCAAAACGTATTACGAAACTGTGGTAACATACTTAATCACTGAGATGCGATTGATAAATCAGTGATTGGTTTTACTTTCTGAACTTTCTTCTCCTCGACAGGATTCCTACTTTTTTTATAAACATTTCTTAAATTTTCAGAGAAGCAGTACAGTAGATACTTCACGTGCATTTTATAATACGAAAATGACATAACGAATTATCATCTTTGCCGCTTGATCACTCTTTCCCCAAAGTCGTTATTTAATATATTGCAGTGTAACAGATTTCACGGCCGTAAATCGAGTGTTAATAGAAACTTGACATTTTTAATTGTAATTTGTTTCACTATTTCTTTCCTATTTTGCAAAGTTTTCCGTTCTAGAAGGCTTGTATAAATGTTTAAAACTATTTTTTTCTCGCCAATGTTTGCAATGTTTTGTAAATTGAAAGAATTGTTTAACATCCCTAAATAGAAAATAAGATAATGTCGAATGAGATATAATCACCATGGATTTTTGTCGTTTCTGAAAATGCTATTTTATTAGAATGAGTTAGACTGTCTTGAAATATTAACACGTTGAGCCGGGCGTCGATATTGCTGTCCTTTCCGTTCAGCCGGCAGCGGGTGAACACTTAACGGCGAGCGCTTGGGCGATATTTGAGATTGCTAGAATGAAGATGTATCAGATGAGGAAATTCCTGTGCATATTGAGAAAAGAAGTATTCATCAATTACGAAAAAGGAAGATGTTCACAAAATCCGAAGATATTGTTATGAGAAAAATTCAAGGCTATTCAGACGCAAGACAGCTAGAAATTTGACTAAAAAAGTCGTCACTTTTTGTAACACATGCAAAAGCAAACCATATCTTTGTTTAGAATGTTTCAATAAATTTCATTGAAATTACCACATTTATTTTTGAATTTTGATACCGTCGGTCCCAGGGACCAACGCTGTCCAAACGAAAAGTCCACTGTCGGTCCACAGGGACCGACGCCGGGCTCAACGTGTTAAAAATTTCTATTCTTTTAGGGATTATTTTAATTTCAATGTAAGAAGAATGTATTAATCATCGAATGGATATTCATTTCTATATTAATAATTTTTGGATAATAGATTAAGAAGTTGCACTCAAGCCCTCTTAATGATAAATAAGTTTGTATTTAGCGGTTATTTAATTGATATTTTGGCGAGCGCCACATAATGTCTTGCGTGCCCTCTGTGGCCCGAGTGTCGCCACGAGACTTGATCTTGGTCATCACAAGTGTAACCAACATCATGTATAACCTAATAAACTATCATAGATGGTTCACGTTAAACAAAATTGTATAATACGGTAGAATTAGGCATACAAAGAATTAAGCTGTATATTTATCTTTCAATCATGTGCGTTAGCTTTTCATTATTTTTAAATTACTCGTTTAGAGATAACAGAAAAAAACCTCTGTGCCATTGATATAATCGTTACTAAATTAATATAATAATATAAAACTATCTCAAAATTCCGTCAGAACAGGCAGAAAGAGTATCATTTAGTAAACGTTTCTTTCATTGTTCAGAGACGACTAGTATATTTAAACACATACCTGACAATATTTCAAATAATATTGGTATTATTTTATGTTTAAAGCACAATATATACTTTCTATAAAATATTCTGTTATTGGCACCATTCACCATTTTGCATTATTATGTTCAATAATGTAATTAGTATATTAATAAAACGATAACCAATCGACACGAAGCATTTGCCTGAAAATCAGCGTCGTTGTTAATTAATTGCAAACTTTTTATATGCACTAACTGCAATTCATCTTTCATTTTACGCGTGCTTACAATGGAGCCGTTTTTGTAATACGCTGAATGACATTTCTGCCTTCCTTGACAAAAGCTCTGAAACGTTAATAACGAGTAACAATGGTAATGCCGTAAAGAATAATGCAACGGGCAAGTCATACACAATTCTATTTAACGCTTTAAAAAGCATAACGTGCAAAGTGCTAATAAAAATTTCGAAATGCACGTCACGGCGTCTCAAGCTCGAATTCGTCACGCAATATCGAAAGAACAGCAGCTTCCAGTAAATATATGAACAAATAAGACGGCTGCAGTATGGAGTTTACTGAAATTCCGGTGAACATAAGACCAATGTTTCCATTTAAGGCCAACCGCGTGACCCTCAATATTGGACGGCAACGTCACAAAAATTCCGGTCACGACACTTGGATAAAAGTGCTTTTCAATAAAGAACCCCACCAACGCCTCGGCTTTCTCTACGGGTATTGACTGTCACGATGGCCAATACTTTGGCAAACGTGGCAGTCGGATGAGTATGTCGCAACAAAAAATATTAATTATATCAGATTGCAATGCGGCCGCGAGAAATCACCAGAATATTTTGATCGATTTACAGATAAAAAGAAGCTAATAAATTACTTCAAATTGTACAAATAACAATGAATTTAAGAGGTATTGGGTGGGATACTATGGGTAGGGTTAATCTTCATCCAATCCTTAAAAAAATCACAGTGAAGTCTCTAGGGTCTTCCCCAACCAATACTTTATTTTCTATTAAAAAACAAATTTCTTTCTTAATTATTTCTTTATAATAACTTTGCAGAGAATAATATATATATATATATATATATTTACTGCGTACAATTTTTCGCGATGTGGATCAAATGAAATCTCGTTTTAGATCAAAAAAGACCCCAGGGACTAATGGATAACACTATTTCTTCCGCGGCTTTGTGTATACCTATTTCGACCAAAAGGTGTCTTTCGATACCTTTGCACTTGAACGCAAATATCTTGGGAGTAATTGTTAAAAACTAATTTCTATCTAATATTTTTTCTTTTATCAGTTAATTAATGCAACATTGTAACCTTATTAACTAAAAAGCAGCGTTATAAAGTGTGTGTGTGTGTGTATATATACACACAACGTCCTAGCTGTAATGCGACGCACTATTTTTCACCCACTTGCAGCTATCTGATAAAAAGAGTTTGGAATAAGAATTGTAAGGTGTGGAGTGTGCTATAGATATGTACCAGTAAAAAAATTCAAGAACAGTATGGTTTTAGGGCGAAATTGATGTTTTACAAATAGGAACACATATTCTTTTTTTATCCCCAATCTCACCCTGAAAACAAGCTGTTTTTGAATCTTTTTTATTGATATCTATATTGTATACTTCATACCCTACAATTCTTGTTCCGAACTTTTTTTTTATCAGATAGCTGCAAGTGGGTGAAAAATAGTGCGTCGCATTAAAGCGAACACGCTGTGTGTATATAAATACTTTTCCTTTACAACGCTGTTTTTTAGTAAATAATGTTACAATGTTGAATTAATTAACTGACAAAAGAAAAAATATTAGACAGAAATTAGTCTTTAACAGTTACTGCCAAGATATTTGCATTCAAGTGCTAAGATGTCAACAGACACCTCATCGCAGAAATAGGTATACTACATACGTATTTTAGATCCAGAAAGAGATTGGAGAAAAAAGATATTGCATAATTAATTCAACAACCATTCTAGGAAAAGTCAAAATTTCATTTCCGAAGAAACGACTAAACTAGTGATAGTAATTTTAAGCGAGAATTTCAAAAGTGCCTTTTGACACTTTTTGGCAGAAATAGTGCTAAGCAAATAAATATTCAGACCTCCACATAGTAAGTAGAAGTTTAAATTAATGTCACCTATCGAATTAAATATAGTATGTATGTAATTAAATGTGATGATGATGGAAATAAATGATTATACTCCTACGTAGTTTTTGTATTAGTAGGCCCAGATTAAAATTGACATTGTCATAAAATTAAGGACCTTTTTGTGAAAACTCATAATTAACACTAACCGTACCACACGCGGTCAAATGACCGGTTTAGTGAAATGAAAATATGTCATTATTTGTATTGTTAACTAAAAGCTATTTTCTATATTAAATTGACAATTTTCAGCATTTATTACGAAAAAATGTTCATTATTTCATAACCGGTCAAATAATAAGCTTCGGCCAAATTAAATGTACATAAAGTGCCGGTACAGTTAGTGTTAAAGTAATTCAGCTAACCATGAAAATAATTAATAGTTGGTTACTAATTAACACACAAAAAACACATTATTTGATAAAATGTCAATTTTCCGGTCTATATGTACTTCACTTGTAAATTTTGACGTACTCTGAATGCTTGGTAACAGCACTATACCTATCCAGTAATTTGAAAGTTGTGATCTTCGCTTCTGACGTGTTGTACCGTTCTTCCACTCATTAAACAGAAGGAACTTTGCAAATTTTAAGCATTATCGCTTTAATTTTAATAGTTCGTGAAAGTGGCTAATTTTGGACTTGTATCATCCTTCAACTAGCAAATTCAAACAAAAGGTCGAAGGATAAAATGTCATTTCGAATAAAACAATATAGAAATTCAGTAACGTCTCCATAAGATCCAACATTATAGTAGCTACAAATTTTTCTTTCAACGTCATACAGCAGAATTCAGTTCATCGTTACACATGGCATAGTATTAAGATAAGATTTTCCTACGGAAACGACTTATTCGGAGCGCACTTGGTCTGGCAGAAAATTACAAACGCAAATCTCGCCACCAAGCGCACGTCTTTCGATATCCAAGTTAGCTATTTCAAGGATTCCAGTCACGGTCGCCGGTCGGGCACTCGGATAAAAGTGTCTCCCATCGAAGAAAACACCATGGCCTCTTCGAGCCTGATGACGCCTATGTACGACACCGTCCAAGAGATTCCATAGCGCACATGTACGAATAGTGGGGAAGATTCTGCACGTGACGGAGAAACGTGCTACTGGTTTCTATTTGCCAAACGCACGCCAGTAATCTCACTGCGAACGTCGTCGAAACTATGTAGATGTTGCAAACTATGCGTATCGTAACTACTTAATAAAATTTGAATTCGTGGCTTAGACTCGTGATGCCTTGCGTGAGCGTTTGGTGGTGGAGGGAAAAGAGAAACTAGGAAGAAGAGGTAAGAAAAAGGTGAGGGTCGAGACAAGAGGCGAAGGAGAAAAAAAGAGTCGGAGATAGACGGACAAAAAAATTGAAGTATAAGGAGAGAAAGGATTGAAGTACTGGAATAGGGATGGGGAGCCAGACTTACTGGCTAAAAGAATGAATTGGTATGCTTGAAAGAGAGGGTTAGATAACAAAGAGAGAAATAGAGAGATACCGATTGAACAAAGAGAAATGAAATGAAGGGAAAGAAGAGTCGAGAGAGAAAGGGCGAAATTGAAAGTGAGAAAAGAAAAAGAATGAAAGGAGCAAAGGAGATACGAAGAAGGAGAGGAGACACCAGGTGGAGAGAAACAAAGAAGTAGCGACGTGTAGAAAAAGAGAAGAGAAGAAATGAACCGATGAGGAAAGAAATAAAGGGAAGATGGAGCAAAGCCGGATAGAGACATAAACATTGAAGGAGGAGAGTGATATAGGGAGACAGAGGCAAAAGGAGGAGCGTACGGAAGATAAAAGGGGGAGGAAGTTTGACTGTGTATTTAACATCGCAGATACGATATGCTGCATGGAAAATCGCCGACGTGGTATGTACGCAATCCCGAAATTGCATGTGATAAAACGCATACCAGCATGAACGAACTCTTGCCGAAGAGTACTCGTCGTCTTCGTGTACTTGAACGCGTTCCTCTGCGAACGCGGAAACGAACCCTCCGGAGGTTTCCTTGGATTTTCGACCATTTGAATCTTAATGCTGATACTTCAGCGTGGTAGAACGAGAGCACCCAGTTATTTCAGGAATGAGTTGCACTTCGCGCGAAGTACCGCTGTTTCTGTATTTCTTACACTGACAAACATTTTAAGGATGTATTGTTCAACTTTCCGGGTGTTTTCCGAATAACAAAAAAATGTTTCCAACCTAAACTGCTTTGAAATTGTATCTAGATGTGACTTTTACCTTTCACTTTGTATAAGAACATTTTTCCTGGTGGCGACACAAATTACATTAACGCTTAAAAGGTATCATGAGTGAAAAATCACTCCATATAAATTGTTTTTCTAATATTATTAACATCCCGAATTACTGGCAACGCTTACTTTTCCTTTATACACTTATGGATTCAGTAGGGATACCATTATCATAAAAAAGTTAGTTTTTGTTATGTACTTCGCTAGCTGCACAAGGCCAATACCACCACCACATCTAAGCAAGAAAGATGTCGTATATACAGGGTGGTCCACGTAACTTGTGCACCTCGAATAACTTTTAAAGTATGCGTTGCACGAAAGAATGTTATATACAAAAGTTACATGGTTCAAAAGGGTACACTATGTGGTGCGTTCATTCTTTTTATAGGTGGAGGCGTTTCGGAGATTTGAAGGTCAACTTTGTTTTTTTAAATAGAATGATATGTTTTTTTATTAAACATGAAATAGTACGTTTTCAGACGAGTTCAACGACCTATGACTCAAGGACATTCAAGGTCAAACTTGCAGGGATATTGCAGAAAAGGTGTGCTCCTTTCATTTGTAATATAGTATGTATTCAACAGGATTACCTCTTACTTCAATGCACTTAACAATTCTTTGGGTAAATGAATGAACATATCAAAACAATTTTAATACATTTCCATTCTCACCACTATACTTAAGTACTATCGTTCAGGGAGGATACCTTAACACGAATAGTAATGAAAGTAAACTGACTGTCGTGCAGAAGAGCACAGTAATAAATAAATACATTTGTTTTCATTTCATTGATAATGACTTTGTATGGGCACGGCAGAGACTTCGCAATCGATGCATTTTTGTCGCATGCCGCTGCAACATCTCCATACGGGATCCGGCGAATGGCAACGACGTTAATTGTCATCGACAGTCGTAGCATTAATACTGGTGTATTTATTAACACGCCAAACGAACACGCTAAGAATTTGATGTTGCCCTCATTAATTCTGATATTGAAAACATGTTATTGTTTTGGTGTGAAAGTTCGTAGGCGCAAACTGAAGTACAAGTAAAACGAGCACACCTTTTCTGCAATATCCCTCCAAGTTTGACCTTGAATGACCTTGAGTAATAGGTCGTTGAACTAGTCTGAAAACTTGCTATTTTATGGTTAATAAAAAAACATATCATTCCATTTAAAAAAACAAAGTTGACCTTCAAATCTTCGAAACGCCTCCACCTATAAAAAAAAATAAACGCACCACATAGTGTACCCTTTTAAACCATGTAACTTTTGTATATAACATTCTTTCGTGCAACGCATACTTTAAAAGTTACTCGAGGTGCACAAGTTACGTGGACCACCCTGTATATACAAGGAAAGAAGATAGAAAATATACTGTGAGCTGTTCAATATGTACCAACTTCATTTGTAAAAGGCACCGTAATATTATTTGCAATAACTGTAAAAAATAAATTTTATAACTTTTATGAAATATGTAATATTTATAATATATCTAACCTCATTTACATGTATTCATTAAAATACAATAAAATTCATTTACTTGGGTGAAATTACCCCATGATACCGTTAATGTGTTTTTTTAGTTGATAGCTTTTAAGGGTTAACTGTTTATTGTCCAATCATTTTTTTAATTAATTGCACTTTTACTAACAATATTATTTGCCGCTAGTTGCTCATATTTCTTTGAGGGTAGCATTAGTTTCATATATTACACGACGCTTTGTTTGAAATGTTGGATAATTCTTTAAACATAAACAATAGCATAATTTTAAAGACTTAAAATTGAAATTTCTTTAAGAAAACAATTAGATATGATAAAAAGTTATGTCGATGATCTCGGTACAAGACTGCTGTGCGATAAATCTTGAAAGTACATGCAATGTAATTTGTTAGATACTTTTAACTAATGCCGTTGTTGGCAATAAAATGTATGCAGTAAAATAAATATTGACTGCTTATGCAGAATACCGATGTGCTATTGTACTGTAAATAGATAAAATATTATAAAATCTGTAGCCAAGTTCATCGAGAAGGTCTTTGAACGTGGTTCCATCCAATTTACAAATAGCCCTGCTTCAATCGGCCGTCGGTTTAGTAATTCCTTACATTATCTCAGAAGAATACCATTCACAAAAATATAAAACAGCTGTAACTAGAATAAAATAAAGAAATGACATTACTAGAACATCTGTAGAAAGAATATAAAAACAATGCATATCTCACGCGGAATATTGCAAAATCCTCCGCCGTCAGACTTTCCACGGAATTTAAAATTCAAAACTCTATCATCTTACCGCGTACGTGCAGAAAATACGGAACAGCCTCATTGTACTACAAGCTAACGTACATAATTATGACCGCATGGAGAAAAACATAAATTACCAATAATAAGCAACGTAAATAAATCCATTGAAACTACGCGTCTAATAAAATCATTGAAAAACGATCTCCCCGAAGATTTTATCGCCGATGGAAATTCGCAGCGCATAAATATCCATTTTGCCTGTCTTCCCCCTTTCCCAGCCGACCGATAATCATTTAACGAGATACGGAGTCATCGATGAGATGAACGAGAACGAGGCGGTAAACGAGCGGTAGTTATACCAACGGTGTTATGGCATATGTCGCGACGACACTCGGGGTAGAAGCCGGAGATGGCGAACACACGCACGAAAGTGGAAGTGGTGAATGGACAGGCACGGTGGAAGTTGGAAAATATGCGCGTGCAAGGTTCGCAATATATTGCTTATATGCTGGCGCAAAAGGACGCCGGAAGCCCTCGGAAACTCGCTCGAACGTTCGTGCGCTCCGGGCATTTGAATCTTAACGCCGTCGCTCTTGCGTTTCGAACATGTGTTCTTACTCGCTTCGACAAAATGTTTTCTGCCTGGCTACGTACGCGATGAATAAGATACGATTATTATGGGCACTTGGGATAGCGATTGCCCGTGACACTCGATAAAGTCACTGATATTCCGAAGGAAAACCGATACTTTCACGTGCACTTGCATGGCGCTCGAGTTTCTTTTTAGGTGAGAATAATGTCCGAATGTCTCTTTCAGATACAGTGGGAGATCTCGGAAAAGGATGTTACGCGGTGGTTGGGCTGTTATAGCGTGATGTGAGCTTTTTTTATATTGTTTTGTTGGTGAGGAGATTACGGAGAGTTAGAGGGATGATAATTAAATGGTATTTGTTTTTTTTCTTGATGGCTGTTGATGAAATTAAAAAAATATGTAGTTTCTGTTACATGGTACGTTAATTTTAAGACACAGCTATGTTTAAGGATACCTTCAAAAATATGTTATACTTTTTTTGTAAAGAATTTAGTTGATATTTTATTTGCTGCATTTGACGCTCTTTCATGGCACGGTAGTAGTAGGTAAATCGCTATTGCAGTAGTAATTTTTCTTTCGATTATTATCAACTTATTAGCTGATTATGATAGAGTTACCTGGTTTACGAAATAGTGCCGCTTGGTTCGTAATATGAAACATTTTTGTAGTTTTTTCGTTTGGGATCTTTGCAAAATTTTGCATACCATAATCCAGTCGATTTAGCTTTACATATTGTATCTACGGCACACTTTAAAAAATAAACAAATATTTCTATAGTCCAATTTGTCCAATTTGTATCAAAAATTTTATTCTGCTACTTATACTTGGCAAGTTATAACAAAACAGTTGCTGTAACAACAAAAGTCGTTCAAATTTAGAAAGTAGTTTAGATACCCTACATATTTGTCTAACTTTGTAAAGGATTTTATTATCTGTTTGCAGGACCAAAATTTCGTTAAAGTTGTAAATTGTCCCTCATAGCAAATTGCTTAAAGATTGTCTTTCATTAAAATAACACACGCTTTCATGTTGAGTCAACAAAAAAAATTGAAGCAATTTAGATGGACAGATTGAACACAGTCTTATATCCTCCACTCGTTCTGTCCCTCTTCACATTGTACCATCGCAAAATTACTTCGTTAAATCACTGCTCGCATTTAAAATAAATATTAATATTATTATACCTCTCGGGCACTTTTTAATTCGAAACAATTGTATTCTTATATTCGACAATAAAGAATTTATAAAGAAACATCCAAAAGTCATTAGTGGCTGAAATAAAGATGAGTATACACCTATCCCCCGATTTACACGGAAGATGGATTCCTTAGAAAATCGTGTAAATCGCAATCGTGAATTTTGATATGAAAATCTGCGTAAATCGACAACAACCTAAAACGAGTATAATTCAGTTATCTATTTCAACGTTAACCCTTTGTGGACGCAGACATTTTTGAATATTGAGAGATAACCTTTTATTTTGCGATCCAAAACCATCTTATTATCAGCAAGTTAGGCTGTTAATGTATATAAACTATAAATTAGTATTTGTTTAATCATACTTCAACGGTTGTATTTCAATTTTTCAACTGTAACTGTGCATGCTATCAGCGATAAACTAAAATTAAATCTTTTCTCAGACCACGTATATGCGTCGCTAGTCCTCAAAGGTTTAAATAGTAATAACTAACAGCAAATTTGTTTAAACATCCCCTGTTTTAAGCACCGTGCAAAAGGGAAATCGTGTATATAAAGTACCGTGTAAATCGAAGGATAGGTGTATTACGCTACAAATATCTTAAAAAATAACAGGCAAAATTTTCATGACCACCTAATGTTATAATATTTGCTGCGTCTAGAAACTAACATTCGTATTATAATATAAATAATTATAGATAAATAAAAACTACAGATATTGCATACAACTGCAAATTCAAGAAATATTACCTAGACTTGTTCAACAGATTATTTTACATCGCTAACGTCGATGACATAAATACCGCATGTCCATCCCGAAGCGAGGGAGGTGCTCAAAATGTATCGTTCGATGCAAATGAAACGGCGTAGGTCGCGAAAAGAGCTATGACTCTCGTCAAAATGTTTTACGCGGCGTGGAAGGCGTAAGTCATAGGCGTACGCCACGAGGCGATCGTATTTCATGCAAATTCACCGGTTCGCCTCTCACGTGGCAGAGTGGCTTCACGATACCGAGTAGCGCACCTTTGAGATGCCGGGTCACGAGGGTCGAACAGTTAGAAACACGGTCAAGTCACCCTTTCTTATTCTACTCAGCTACATACGAGAGTGCTGACGATTTCCTAGAGCCGTTTAACCGCAAACTTGAAATCCTGTCTGACAATTACAAGAGATTATTGCTATCACCGCAACAACTAACAACAACGAGACGGTGGAAGTTTCCGTTGGCATCTAAAAGACTTCATTCCAACATCGATTATTCTTTTCCTCTATTTCCTCTGCCGCCACTGGCAGCTGCGATCGAATTCAATGATAGTACCACTTTGGCTTTATTTCGATCTTATTACCCGCGAAACGTGATTATTCCACGCTCCCATGAGACACGATTACGGTCCGCTATTACCGGGTGGTATCGCTAGGACAGATCGGGCTTGGAGTGCGAAAGTCTTACAATTAGCAGCAACTTTATTTCCGTATCCGTAGAGAAGCCACTTTGGAATAATATATGCGTAATTGGTTGTAACCGATTTAATTAAAGTTGTGCCGTTTAGACGAGACACTTTCGTCTGGTGAGGTCTAGTTGGAGCGCACTTGGAGATAAGTGGTTACTTGAGTAAGCATATTACCCTTTACGTTCTTCATAACTGTTTACATAGCATGGTAAACATTTTAGAACTTTGGTTCCTAAAGTAAAGACACATCCTCGTATGGAAGTAATCAGAACTTCATGAAACAACTTCGTCAACCTGTAGACTTAATACACGTGTTATCTTCGATGTGTCAAATATCAGGGGTCCGTTTGGAAAAGAGATTTCGGGGCACTGCTTTCAACGTGTTCTCCTTACGCTGCACTTGTATGACATTTTAATGATTTCCTCGAGGGAAACAGTAATTAATGTTTCTAGGTTATTTTATATGTGAATACGACGGATGCATTTCTGTAACTTTGTAATTCATAGCAAAAGTGGAAAAAAAATTGAGTATAAAATGATTTTATTAAAATCGCCAATACGGAACCTAGTTAACACTATCATTTTAGGGCAAATTGATCACGGTAGTTAAAGTTGAAATATAAACTGAATCAAAAAACAGTATAGAATATTTTATATTTCATTGAAATTTACATATATCCTTACTTAATTTAATTTGAGCGAATATGTATGAGCTAATATTTCAGATGCTACTTGCTTCATTGTTCTAAGTTCTTACATAAGACTCTTCTGTTTATTCGATCACAAACGTATTGTAGAACGCGATACAGGGCGTAATAAAAAATAACGCGATTTATTTATACAAATATGTACACAGGAAGAACACGCCCACACGATGCAGTCATTTAATAACTATCTGGAAAAGGACTCCCTCTAATCGAACACACCCTTTTGCATTCTCTCAAAAACAACAATCGTCCCCTACCAATGCATATTTACCGAACATTTGGTGATACTCAAATGCATGCAGTGAGCAAAAAAAGCATGGGCACAGCCCAGTTATATTGGACTGTCTTTAAATTATTAAGTAAGCTATTAATATTAACTGTGTTCATTAATGTCTTTTGAAAGACATAAATAGTATGTTTACTATAATTCTTATCATTAATTAACTTTTTTTTTTTCTCGAGAATGTATTCTACCATAAATTTCCGCCGAATGTAAAACAGTTCGGACTGTTGGCACTTACAAAAGCATTTTTTATTGCGTTAACGATGTAGGTATGTTCTTGCTCTAGTTGTAAGTACTTGTAGATAGCCTGATCGTGGTTTCTCCAAGATGCTATCAGTTTCCTTACATTTTGTTGCTACATTTCTCAATGTCGAGAAACTTAAATTTAATGAATTACTGATTATTCTTTAAATTTCACCACTTTTATATAATGAAATAATTTCATTTCGCACGATCAATGATAACTCTTCCTTCTGCACAGCTATGATTCTAGTTCAAAGTGTAAAGACAAACAGATTGTGTCAATTGAGAGAAGTGATTCATAACAGCAAATTATGTGAACGTCCTTAGAACAGAATTCAACGCGTACGAAAGCGAATAACACTTATCCTTATAGTAAAACCGTATCGGTGCCAATACTTTTTTGACTACGGAATTTTCGATTCATTTACTTTGCTTGCTTACAACAAATAACTGGGAATTCTCAGTCAGCATACTATCTATGTGTATCAAAACACACTAATAAACATACTTAATATTAATAGCTTACTTTATAATTTAAAAATATTCCAAGAAAATTGAATGTGCCAATAGTTTTTTGGCCCACTGTATGTACATACACGTATCACGCTCGGCCTCAGCAGCAATTACACCATGATAACATATGCTCCTAGAACCTTCCATATTCTACGCATACGTACAGGGTGTTTTAAAAGGTTTTGTCATGGCTTCGGGGGGTTGTTCTAGAGCTCGGATTGGATGGAGATTTGTGAGAATCACCTGCCGCAAAATTATTTGAGGAATCCCCGATTCAATCTGGCTGGGCCATCTTATTCGTATTGTACACAAATATCGCTCTTCTTCCAGAACGATTATCCTCGCGAACATAATAGGTGCGTCAGTGTCGTTCGCATTAGCAGCCCTACAGTATATATAACTATTATAAAGCCTCTATTAAAATATTTTTAATGGTATTCGCACTTTTTACGATTCATTCTGTCCTCCATTGGTTTTGCGTAATATGAAAACACTAACATAACTTGTTTATTTGTTAAGTAACTGAACTTCTTATATTCATTTCATTTTCAGTTAGCCTCACGTTATACTAGCTAACGTTATACTGCAATGAGACAGAAGATGATAGAAGACTGTGGTCGACTCTAGGTCATTAGAACAATCTCTCTTAATAAACATAAAAAGACATAACATTTCTTTTTTTAATCAAAGGAATGAATTTATTTACCTAAATGGTATAAATAAAGCACTACAGAAAGAGTGAAATGTGGTTTCCTCTGCCTTCAATGGAGTTCTACCAACTTTTTAGCTCTCAACAATACATCTGTATCTTGATCTTTCATTTCAAACATCGGCACACGTTTCCACGTTGTTTAATATATTTTCTTTTTAACGTTCCATCCCTTAATTTTTCAATTTGATAGTTATCATCTCTTTGCAGGTTTTTCATTCGTTCGTTTTCTCCATCACTTTCATAATTAATTTAAACAAAACGTTGCCCATTTGCATAAAATGCATTTTTTCCGTTACGTAGCGACGTTTTTTTTCCAAAATGTCTCCTGGATGTCGATGCTCCGGTTACCAATTTGTGCGCTTAACTACCCGTGCATCGTTGCAGTTGCTGACCGAATCGATCTTCCAACGAGGTACGTGATCGACACGGAACATTTAAATTGCACGCAGTTCGGTAATAAATTAACGCGTTGAATGCCGACCGTATAATTTACGTGTAACAGTCCAATTTCAGCGGACGCCTTTATCGGTATTCAGCGATTTTAAACACGAGAAACCAAAGCGTGGAATCAACAAATCACGCTTTTCAAGTTATTCTTTCCTGTTGTTCAATTTTAAACGGTAAAATGCAACGAGGTGATTAAGAGAATATTTGCACGAATGGCAGATTAACGTGATAAAAGTAATTTTCTTTTCGGAAGCATTTTCACACAAGTATATCGTATTATAGAATCATTGGTAACGTAAATTGTGTTATATCTATACATTCGATTTTTCTAATATCTTTTCAGAAGTATCTGCTAAAATAATATATAAATTGTATGATTAATTAGTATATTTTATTCTCAACAATGTAAAATTTTAAAAATTTGTGTTACCGTAGTTTGTATAACTACAAAGAGGTAGTAGTTTATAACTAATGCGATAAAAAGGAAATACAATAATATTCTCTTAAGTATTTTTAATTACATTTTTATACACTTTTATTAATTTTGTTCTTTTTGTTGAAATTATATAATAACAAAAATTATTTAATAATACAATAAACAGTCAAGGACATTCGTTACTCATTCGCGGGCCATAGTAAAACTACTAGTCATGTATTTATTTTCCATACATAATTTCTGTTCTCACTTCTGGGTGGTACTCTTATCTTCTTCTCCGTCACTTATACGCTCGATATCAAACATTCATAATAAAAACTTTTCACAATTTTTATGCTTTTAACTAAAAGAGAATAATAATTTAAAAACTCTAAGTACTGACAAACTAAGGCAATGACACAACACATTAAATCAAACCCCTGTCCTACAGCAACGAGTGTAGTTTGCAATCAGAAAAATAATCATAAGGCAAGAGGTTAATAATTTTAACGTGTTTATTGTATGACTGCTTCTTTACTTTAGTTATTCGAATCATAATTTAATTAAGTTACAATCCGCAACACTTTCCGCAAAATGTGATAATACAATGTATCTAACGATGTAATACTCCAAAACTATTTTAAAACGGGCAACCGAATAATAGAAAAAATTGTTGTACGAAATACAAAACGTTCCGGAGTCGTCATTTGAGTGCAGGAGATTAACTTACTGTGCACTATGCTTTTTGCCTATTTCGTACGTAATCCGTCGTAATACTTTATTCTTTAATTAACAACCTGTTCCGCGCTCGCATGCGATACTTTCTTTTCTTTATTTCTGTGGTACTACTTACTTCCCAGTATAATTTATAATTAGAAAATTTTTATTCTATAATGAGAATGAACGTTTATCACTTTAACCGACAATCTCACTGTCAAACGCAAGTTATCAAAATACGAATTAATTTCTGCTTTGCACAGTATTTTATAATTGCTGATAAGTAAATATATTAACAAAATTACGTTGTGTGTTTATTTTCCTCTTCGAAATTAATCAAATTTACTTGATATTAACTGACCAACATTTTATAATATTCTTGGATTCGTTAAATTAAATTAAATTAAATTTAGGAAGGGTTAAAGTATCTGAATAGGACGAATTGTTTAACATACATATAATGGATCAAAATATGGGCGATGTTCTACTGGTAATTCGTTATTACTTAGTTATCTCAAGACATCCATCCGCACAAAAATTTATCATGTAGAATGACGGGTACAATTTGGTATTTATACGTAAGGAAATAATAATTTTTCTCTACTCTGTAAGGTTAAATGCGTTTTGCAAAGCAGCAATATTTTCTTTTACCTGTTGCGAAAGTAACAGTGATCATAGCACTTTTCTTTTAAGAAAAAGTAGTGTTTTATTATTTGGATTTTATATGACATGTGCGAGGGTGCGGTAGAGTTTCAAGCTTATTGCTACCCTTCATTACAACATCAGAAATATGTTGCTGTTCAGCACGGAGTGTGTATGAGTGAATTAAAAAATTAAAGTAAACGATGCATTCGTTGATTCTACTTCTTGATAGAAAATTTTATTTTTCAAGGATATAAGAAAGCTTATACGACAATAGATCAAGAGTATTGACATATAAGGAGGCTGTAATAACAAAAATAATATCGTAGTGAGAATTCTATTTGTAATTTTAATAAGTTTTATAATTATACCGAGGATTATTATTATATCATCGTTCTATGAAGTTTACTGCAATGTCGATCGTTGATAACTGACACTATTGATCGACTTTTGATGTTAAATTGTATTTCACCGGAGATGACACTATTTCCCAATATTAATTTCGAATTACCAACACATTTAATTACTCGACATATTAATTACTGAACGGACAGTCCTAAAGAAAGTGATAGATCAAAATAGCTTGTCGATGTACAGTGTATAACATAAATTTCACATCGTGCAAGATAAAATCATCCGATGATAAAGCCCATGCACGAAGAGAGCACACGCTGTTTATTATTTAGCTGCATACGGTGGCCTAACGAGCGACAGAAAGCAGTTTAATTAAATGACGTTCGTTAAAGTTACTTGAAAAAGCACACGTATATTTGTCGCTAATGGGTGTACTTTATGTACGAAGAGTCAGGCGTTCGAGCCCCGCTGTTGAAATAATTTTCACGCCTGATATATCGCACCATAAAGCTGACTTTTTTAATGACTACTTCGTTAATAATTAAACGTTCCACTTTTATAGGATCGGTTTAAAGCGTACTACGAAATCAATGAGGATAAAATTGCAGTGTGAGATGTCGAGGTAATATTGTATACCAGTTACGGTATAAACGCAGATAACACTGAAAGAAGATCATAAGTTAAAACTATATTTCCATTCGCATAAACGCATGGATTCTCGTGCTCGAAAGCAGTACATTCATCGCTGATGGAGAACGTAATACCTGTTTTCAATAATGCTCGAATAAATCGGAGAATTTACTCTGATCGTTGATATCGACATTATAATTTTAAATTTGTAAACGTCTCCCCGTCAAAGGTCGGTCTTCAAAGTGCAACGTAGCTGAAGAGCAAAAATTTCAACGCAATACCATCGCAATTCGTCGTTGACGTAGAAGAGAAAGAAGGGGAAATATAGCACTGTGTAAAAATAAGAAAATGCAGAGATGAAAAAAAAAGCGTAAGGCAAGAACGAAAGACGAAATTCAGATTGAGATAAAAGGGCAAGTCGGGAAAGAAAAACAGAAATGAAAAGGTAAGAGAGACGTTGTTAAGGAGGCGGGTATGTGAAAAGTCTGCACCTAAGAGCTCAAGCTACACTGAAGAGTCCGACGCGAAAGAACGACAGTGAAAAGGAAAAGGAGAAACCCCGAAATAAAGAGAGAGTGAAAAAGAGAAGAGAGATGGTGAAATCCGGGGGAAGAGGGAAGGTCTGAAAAGGACCCCATCGGGGCCCTGGGGGGCGCACTGATATCTTGTTTAATTAAGCGGACTCCAAAGCGCGGCCCGGCGTCTTGTCGTTGTAAGAAGCCGACCCATTGTGAGACTGGAAGCCTCCACTGTCCAGCACTCGCCACCGCTGAAGCGCGCTGGAGAACCAACGTCACCTTCCTTTTGCGGCCCTCCTTTTTCTTTTGCCTCTTCTTCGGTCGAGCTATTCTTCGACTTCTTGCACCAGCAAAGACGCCGGAATTTTACGTCTAACGCTGTATTCATATGTTTATACTTATATTTGCATTCATGTTTATACTTCGCGTACGATACTGAAGGAAACCTTACATGATTAATCATAGAAGGAATTTTCTCTGATAGTCTAGTCATGTAATTCTATAAACATAATATATTACGTTTATCCATAAGCATTTTTTGAACTAATGTCCTTACTAATTGTAAGACATATTTAACCCTTAAAAAGTATCATGGGTGAAAAATCACCGCATGTAAATTGTTTTTCTAATGTTATTAACAAACCGAATTACTGGTAACACTGATTTTTCCTGTAATCATTTATGGCGTCAGTAGAGATACCATTATCGTAAAAAAGTTCACTTTTGTTATGTACTTCGTTAGCTGCACAACGCCAACACCGCCATCCACATCTAATCAAGGAAGATATTGTATATACACTGCGAGATGTGCAATATGTACCAATTTTATTTGTAAAAGGCACCGCAGTATTATTTGCAATAACTGTAAAAAATAAATTTTATAATTTTCATGAGATATGTAATTCTTATAATATATCTAATCTCATTTACATGCCTTTATTAAATTTATAAAATAAAATTCATTTACTGGGGTGAAATTACACCCGTGATACCGTTAACGTGATTTTTCTAGATGACACCTTTTAAGGGTTGGTTAACTTCTGCGGTTTGATGCATTTATCAAACCTCGTTCGTGCATAAACATAGCAAGACACCTTGTTGAAGTGTCATAAAATTAAGTCAATTTTGCAAACCTTTGACATACACTTGTGTATAGATCAAATGTGTCGCATTAAATAAACCATAAAATATGTCTAACTTTAACACTTTCAAGACCGGACCCGCGTATACTTGCAAATACCGTTTGTGTCAGAAAAACCGCAGTCGTGTATGTAGGCATCGACGGAGAAAGGGTCAAGCACCAGTGCCAACCGAATTCACTTTTTCTATAAATAATCGATCCAACCAATCACCTTATACACATGTGATGAAACACATTCGGAGGGTGTTAGCGAGGATCAAAAAAATAAAGAACGATAGAATCGAATCGCAGAAGCCAGACGACGTATTCTTTCCTAATTACGCGTCACTGGTCGTTATCGTTGGTTTGTCGCTGTTGTTGCCACTAACATTCTGTCGTTGGTAACGCTGCTGCTGGTGACACTGTGGCTGCTTCAGAAGCGCTACAGGGTAGAGCAATTAAAGCGAATAACGAAAGGCACGAGTAGTAACGAGTAGAACATTTCGACACAGTAGCACGACAGAAGACGCGCTGGAAAATCGATACTTGATTACAAGTTACAGGCTGAGCACGCCCGACCGGAGAAAATACGACGTAAATAGTTTTTCTGGAGAGGAATCGAAGGAGCAGAGAAGTGTGCACAGCTGGTAGGTGATCAATTGGTGTGAGGATATTTTTATAATTAAAACTCGGAGATGAAAACCAAGATTATAATTAATCTGAAATGTATCCGTTTGGATATTTAAAAGTATATTTATAGTTTCACTTCCGTCAGATAAATGTCATTTCAATTACATTAACGCTAGATCTATTACAATGGTTTTTAATATTTCATTTTTAAATTTCTAAATTTATAATGCTGTTTCTGTTTCACCTTTCTGTGTTCATCTGGCAAAATGTGAATGATTTAATCAATCAATTCTCTTCCTCCTTCGAACCTTTTCTCAACATACTTTCAAACATGTCTAGATATATCACAGCCAATTTCCGTTATCCTAATGTCAAGTTACCTTGCGAAACCACCGCAAAATATATTTTTGTACAATATGAATCTAAGATATGACTTTTGTAAACATATCGATTCATAAAAACTGTGCAAATTCAACAAATATATTTCTGACTATATAATATACAGGGTGTTCAAAAAGAAGATTCAAAATTTATATGGTATATAGGATATACTGTACTCGGTAAAAAAAAACTTTAGTAAACATAGGTCGAAGGGTCAACCGTTTCTGAGATATAAACATTTTTGTAGTTCGCACTTTAACGTGTTTAAAAATATTGATGCCCATTTTCTAGACATTTACTTACAATTAGACTTGTTACCTTGGACACTTATATCTTTGTCAGTAAAAATGGTTTCGTATAATTATTAAAAATCACCATTTTCCATTACGGTAAACTGATTTATGTCACTTTCAAAATAAAGAGCTCAGATTATATAATATATTTTAAATGTATGTATATAATATAATATTTTATTTCTATACAACATATAAGGAAGCAATTACAATACAGCTTCGGTCTTTCACGTTTATGTCAAATCAGAAGACAAACCAAACGAAACAAACAAAAAAACACTTTCTTTTAATCAATAGTATCGAATAATAACACCCATACGTCGTAAAACCACTTATTCACGCATATATGTATATATAGGTATACCTACTTATTGTGTATTATTTTTTAATTAAATTCCATCGAAAAAGTGCAGAGACATTTTCCATAACCCGTTAGTACTATGCTGCGGTCGTTGAAGCGTATGGTTAATTAACTTTGTAGAAACAACGCAAATTTTGTCGAGATGAAAAATATTCAGGAATTTGTAATCCTGCTTTATTTGGGAACTCGTAATTTTCTCTTACTTCCTACTTTTACATTTTTAATTGTCTAACTTCCACGGTACACATGAAAGATTTATCAAGAGACTGTACACGAAACAGGGACACAAGGGAGCTTTCAGGCGAACTTTTTGTAATCAAAAAATTTCGCATTCTAAATGATGAATGAGTTAGAACACAGTTGGGGAACTAAAAGTGAATTAGAGAAAAGTTAAAGTCAATATGCTGAAGATCAAATTATAAAAGTAACGTTACAAGTTCAAAATGCAAATGGAGACCGAACTTTAGCTGTTGCTAAACAAAGGAGGAATAACATTTTTTATTCGATGCATGGTCATTCGATGTACAATTGTTCTTAACACGTTCGCGAACGTGAATGCTATAACATCCATTTTCATCGTAATGTAGAATGACGTGAATGCTATAGCATTCATGGCATGCCAAATGATAAAGCCAATTAAAATTCATTTAATTTTATATAACCTTAATTTTTTGTAATTATTATGCAGTTTAAAGTGAAGGCCAAGTGATTCATTGAGTATTTTTGTACTATTTTATTTTTTCTCTCTGTAGTTAGAAGTGTAAGTTAGAAGTGTAATTCTTGACTGTCTATTTTTGCAGCTCACTGGAATTTTTACTGTCCGCGAAAGTGTTAAAACACAATATGAATACCTCTGCTGGTATTTACGTGAGAATGTTGACTCACTTTGAATTTATTTACTAAATGATTTTTTTTTAATTTTCCAACTTTTATATTAAAATTATTTGTTTTTAAATTTACACTTTGCGTACATCCTACGTTTGTCGTCTTCCTTGAAGGTACTTTATACGTAAACCATTTAAATTTCTGACCTTTTTAGAAATATTTTGTCTCTTTTCCGGGACCCAGAAAACATTTTTCCCGACTTTGTCGCATACATAACCCAGTAATAATTTATTGCTATCGGTGATATTGTAAGTAATACATGGAAAATACTTGTGGTAGGTATTATGAACAATCGTATACGATTGCTCGAGGAATATTGAAAATGATGGGGTTCCTTGGTAAAATTAAAGGACAAGGTTTTAATAATACAAATACGTTTGGTGGTAAATTTTACAAGACAGATGTAATGAAATTCCGAATATTACATATTCAAATATTTTACTTTGGCATAGAGTTACGTGAAATGAAACGAACAATAAATTCTCACAGAAAATGTAAAGAAGGATGCATGCAATTTACTTCAATTTATTTAAGAAAATAACCATTTTTCATAGTTAAATAGAAAAGATAATGTAGGAAGTTTATAGTGGAAAGAACCGCTGTTTGGGCTTAGTTTCGGTATAGTGAATTCGCCCCTTTTGTTTTATTTAGATTTTAGAAGTTTCAAGTGGGCTATATTTTTTGGTTTTATTTAACTTAACAAACTATTTAGAAATTGGAGTGACAGTGTGTAGAAATTGTGGTGTTTTTAAGAGTTTGTATGATTGTGTAGTGATAGCGGAGGGCCAGAGCCTGCCCTTTTATGAATTAAGAAACATCACTGCATTCCCTCACTCTTTTCCAAGAACTAATCAGAAGAATTTGACGTCTGGGGAGAATGCAGTGACGTCTTCGTTCAAGGGGTGTTAGGGCATCGGCAACGCTGGTAGTTCCGAGTCGCAAATTCCTCACCCTTAACCTTCAAGCGGTACCTGAAAGGGGGTTCGGAACTAGCGAGATGTGCGGGCCCTACGGCCCGCTAGCCAAGGGGCCAGGTAGACAATGGGATAGGGCCGTCTTGCCAACACCTCACTGGCTTGTTATATGGCAATAACTATTGAGCCTACGTGGAAAATATGGAAACAATCAAACTCAGAGGCGAGGATCTTTCTGGAATTAGGTCCGCAGAGGCACAAAGCTAGCACCTCTGAGTCCTTTAAAAATAATTAAATACTCACAAATAGTTGCCTGCTCGTCCGTACAATAAACCCGATACATTAAGACTAAGGGCTTAACAACCGCTATGTATGATTACTGCACACTATAAAGTACCAAGTATGGGAACATCATATTCCTATTCTCTTGTTTGTACTGATCAAAAATGTCAATAGTATTGTTCAAAAACCAAGATTATGCCGATGGAATTAAGGGAAATAATGCAAACAAAATGCAATTTTTCTTCTTTTACAGCGAACTATTTCAGTTCAAAATGAAGAACATATTTGTTACCTTGGTTTTATTTATTTACAAGAAACTATGTTACTGTATCATATCATTTTGAAATGTTACTTGTCAATTTTCTTGACAACTCGAATGGCAATTTACCTACTCGTATACTGAAAATATCTTACAATTAGAACATAAACATCAATGTATATGTCTGTATCATTGAAGCGAAGATTAGATCTCATTTCGAATTATTTATACTGACTACTTGTTAAAATACGCAGATAAAACAAATAGGTGGTTTACTTCTACCATGAAACAACCAAGTTTTAATATTAATCTTGGCAACTCAATCGACGACGCACTGAATAAATAATACCTCATTAAATTAAACGAGAGATCGAAATAAATGAATATCCGTCGCTCGCGGAAGAAGAGGCGTACATAAATCTTTTGAAATCCTCGTCATCTCAGCGTTAAATCGATCCACATTTAAACGACCGCGCAGAACGTGAATTCGCGCGGATTCATCTTCAACACGGTAATCAATTTTTTCCCGTCGGTATAATTCGACGGGAGCACGTCAAAAAGAGCGTAGACGCATATAAACGAGCCGTCTAGACAGTCGGCAATCGATCAACCCCACTTTAGAAAAATCTCACCGTGGAAACGACGTCGCGCGAAGCCCCGTATCGCGTGCGTGGAAAATCGCAAACGAGACGTTATCAAAAGCTCACCGGTCCCTTCTACGAATCGACGTCAGTAAGTCACCGACATCGAGAGCCAGCAACGATGCTGAAGGTGACACTCGTTCGATTTCAGTATTATTTCTATTGGCATATCATCTGGATGGATAGATTCGCTAATTAGAACGGAGGCCGGCTGAAAGGGTTGAATCCTCTTTGGTTTCGGTGTGCGCGCCGGTGCTCAGACAAGAAAATTGCAGAGACCGTGACATTGAAGCTTTCGTCGGGACGAAAGGAAGGAAGGGTTGGGAGAAAGCGACGGAAAAAAGGTAGAAAAAAGGAGGAGAGAGATAGGACCCGCTTGTAGGAAGACGAGAGGAGAAGAATGAACGATCCACGAAATAGGGACGGCGAAGGGTGTTCTCCGAGCCCGAAAGGGTGACGACAGAGAAAGGGAACGAGAGAGAAGAGATAAGAGAGACAAGCCGAGAGGAAAAGTGAAAGGCAAGAAGGAGGGAGAGATGGAAAGAGTTCAAGGAACGAGGGTGGTACGCTACATCGATCGCACCTGAAACACCCACCTTTTGCTGTCGCGGTCTGCTCGTGTCCCCTTTTCTTCTATCGTCTTTTTTTCTCCTACCCCCCTTTCTTTTTTCTTTCAGCCCAACGCAACGTGTGACGAGGGAAACGCGGGAAGGTATCGGATCCTCTTAGCACCCTTCGTGCCAGTCGGTCTCCGATATACTATGCGTACAACGTACGGCCTACGTGCGACACGCATTTGCGTAAGCGTAATCCCTGTCGGCTCGAGGCTGAGATACACGGCTACCCTTCCTGCTCGTCGACGTGCTCGTTTCTCGATCGTTTCGCAAGGATTCACTGAATAAACTTCGTCTAAACTCACTGTGAACGAGCTCGCTGATAGAGTCGAACTAGTCTTGTCGGAAATTCTCGGGACACGGTACACACACCAATGAGCGTTACGCCAAGAAAACCAATTACATCATCTAACCTACTCGCGTTGGTGCAAATACGGCCGTGGCAATGAGAATAGAATCTCGAATTTCGAAGTAGTCGGTTAGAGTTTGAATCTTGTTGCTCGATCTTACGATTAAAGAAATTTTTCTGCTCAATATGTACACAGTATCGTACCTTTCATAGGTCACTGTTAATTCTACTCATAATACTACCACCTAACACTGTAGATCTATATTGAAATGGCCGTATGAGTTAGAGCGAAAAATATTGTCAAATGTCAATTGCCGTAAACTGGATGGAACAAGAAGTTATTGAGCCTGACGTTCTACGATTCGAACGTGCCGTGCGATTCTATAAGGCGCATCAAAAATATTTTACCCAACATCCCACGTTTCCTTCTATACCTTCGTATGAGATTTGTAAAAAAAAACCTCGCAAAGTTATCGCCGACATTAAAATTCACGGTCAAATTCGTCTCGTCACAAAAGTAAAAAGTCTAAAAAGAATCATGTCGAAGTTGCAATTACCGTGATTGACTTTCCGATTGGTAGAACAATCGTTGCAGAGAGAAAACATAGAGAAGAGTTCACACATAACCTTTATTAGACGAACAGTTGCGTCCATTATTTCCGTAAACCTACACAATGGCAGACTTCACGTGCCTTAAGTATCGGTGACGCGATCATCCAACCAGTGTTTATGTCTCCTTCTCGGGAACATTCTCCCAAGGTTCCGAAGCCAATCACAGGTCACTGACATCTTCCTAACGATTGTATGTACGTAAATTAGCTAATGAGTCAGGTCATCTTTCTACGGTTACATACATCATTCCTCCTATTTTGTTATTTGACGAAGGTAGAGATTGATGGCTACGCACGAGTAATGTTACTCTTGATACGTGTAATAACTGTCAGCTCGATTACATTAATCAGTCGTGTACCATGGAACAGTAAACGAGCAACGTATAATGTGTTGCAATAAGTATATCGTACGAATAGGTAAATATACAATTTTTCTGGCTAAGAACATCATTTCCAGCCAGCAAAAGGACTTTCTGGTCATCAAATTGTTACTGAATTGTGCAAAACATTCTAGAGCGATCGCACGGAAATTACTGACGAGTGTCGCCAAGGAAGACCGATAACTACGGATGCAATTCGTAAAGTGGTTCCCTGTTATGATAAGTGCATGTAGATGCTCGGGGGATATATCGACAAGTAATAGCCGAGTATAAGTTTATGTTTCTAATAAAAAATATCTTCTTACTTACATTTTTTACGATATATCTTACGTAGACGAATCTGCGTATTGCA
The DNA here is from genome assembly GCA_963989415.1 of Cerceris ruficornis. NCBI lineage: Eukaryota > Metazoa > Arthropoda > Insecta > Hymenoptera > Crabronidae > Cerceris > Cerceris ruficornis. The sequence continues at coordinate 4,985,606 of OZ022518.1, forward strand.
GTGACATGAGATGTTGGCGTGCTGTTTACATACAAGCCGGAACAGTGCGGGGGGAAGTTGACTCGGACGCTGGCAGCACTCGACTGAGGTACTGTGGCATAATTGACACGCCTCTTTACGGACAAATTGTTATCATTGGCTGAGTCAGTCACGTGTCCAAAGTGTAATGTCAATTGCTGAGAATCAGAATTTCTAGGAGAAGATTGAGTTACGTGAACGGAATCTTTTTCCCTTTCCTGTGCCATTTCAGCTTATAGGTTCGGGACCAACGTATGATTTCCCGCTAATACATCATTGTATAATAAATAATGTTGAATGCTTCTTACAATCGATTGATTTTTTTTGTTCTATTTGTGCCAAAAAAAGGATCAGAAAGTTATAACATTGATGTCACAAGTGAAGAATAATACAAAAATGAACTGCTTAGATTATGAAGTAAATTTTTAATGAACATTTCAAACGACAAACAGAAAAATAACGCATATGACGCAATGCTAAAAGATTCAAAAATTCGTAAACTCGCTTTAGTGACAATCGTAGTCCTCCAAAAAACAAAGTCTCGTGATACAGCCATGGGATTATTGCGATGAGCGCTCTATACGGAATAATTCAAAATGCAATTATACGTCCGCATAAGGAAACAAGACGATACTGTCTGCGACATATAGAAAGACGACACGAAACCGAGACAAAAGTGATAAGGCGAACCGCGTGTAAGCGAAGTGCAGGAGGGCGGCAACTACTGCACCCTCAATGAATATGAAACAGTCATTAGCGCGCCAATCCGGAATCACTTAGGTACGTGCAGGAGCCAGCAGCCAGGAAAGCGAACGACTCGTCCTTCGTTGACGGTGCTGGTGATTGTGGCAGCGGTGGTGGTGCATTGAAATGCATTGCCTAAAGGCCGTTCGCGGACAGTACCGGGGACCGTATGGTCTGCATTCTCATAGCTATTGGGTTCTACGAGCGAGCTTCGAGTAAATAGAAACGCACGAGAATCACGGGACCGAGGGAAGCCCTGTACGCACGATAAGATCGGCGTTACATTCGTGCGTTCATCGTGTGTTTACTGGCAGATTGCGGGCCGCCGATAACGCAAGATTGCAACGTGACTATAAACTCGCATCTCGTTGTAACTGCGAGAAACATTTCCGGACACTCGGAATGCCTCGAAAGCACCGGTGTGTTCTAAAGTGGGTGGACGAAAAGACGAAGAAGAAATAAAGAGGGAAGTAGGTGCGCGTTCTCAATATCGTTATCGGTTAAACAATTTCGTTTTACGATCGAAAAACGTCACCTTTGGGAAGGATGATCGATGTCTGAAACGAGAGTACTGCTGCCCCGGCGAACGTGATGGCGGATACAGATGTGGGTGAATTGAAGCACCGGTAATCGTAAAATTCGTTTCGTAGAAGTTCACGGGAAATTAATTTTTCTGGTTTAGTTATTAAGAATTATTTCGGGTACGTTCAGTTTTATATTTATACTTATTCTTTGTTTATTATCAAAATATTTGTTTTGTTAATTATAAGTATGGGCTGAGCAGAAATGTTTGTGCCGGATTTTTCATTGGTTCGAAACAATTTCGGAGGCGTTTTAATACGATAAAAGGTTTCCATCAGCTATGGTTCAGAGACTTGGAACTTCAAAATTCTTTAGCCGTTATTCTATGATTCTTAACAATTTTTCTCGTCAAATTATCCTCGTCCATTGCATTTGGATGGTAAGGATATGGCACATTTCGTAAGTCGAAAGTTCCGGATCGAAATTTGTGGAACAATTTTTGACCATGCGAATTAGTCGCAGTACGGTTCAATACAAATAACAAATTTCTGGTACTGTTTCTACGACATTAGCTGTTTTCCGAAACTCACGATACAGTGGATGCCGAATGATCATATCGGTGCCTACGGGCGTATAATTTTTTAGTAGATAGTTATGTACTAGTCTTTGTTTTCTTCCAGTGTTTTTAGAATTATCTGGATTGCTGATGTATTAGTAACTGTCAGAAGAAAAGACGGTGGCTCTCACTTTCCAAAACTATGCATTTTTGCCCGTTAAATCGTTCTGTAACAGCCTGAAACACCCAGAAACTACGTTACTGCCTATTAACACATCTTAAGCGGGAAACGTCTAAACTCGTTTCGTGCATATTATTATTAAAACGCGGGAGAAGACAAAGCAAAGTGAATAAAGGAATTATTTTTTAAAAAAAACTGAAAGTATATTAAAAAATAACCCATAGTTTAAAAGTGATAGCTATTTTATGCAGAAGTAATTTTGCACGCGAATTGCAGAAAATTGCCAACTATATGGTAAGAATTTGACGAGAAAATACCCGATTATGATGTGATAGTGTGTTAACACTAGATTTACGGAATCCGTCAAATTGACGGGTTTCTACTTGTTTTATAAACATTTCTCCAATTTACAGAGGAGCTGTACGGTACATATTTCACCTGTATTTTATAATACAATAATGTCTTAACGAATTACTATCTTTACCGCTTGATCCCTCTTTTTTCAAAGTCCTCATTTAATATATTGCAATTTACCAGATTTCACGCCCGTAAATCTAGTGTTAATATCTGTACAGTGTTAGAGCTTCACGAATTAAACTACTTTTCTAATATTTTATCAGTTAACTGACATTAATTAAATATTGTCGATTGTTCAGTATTAATTTTTCTTCAATGTAGCAGTAATTATAATCACTGAAAGATATTTTCTAAAATTGAAATTGAACGTACTTCTTCGGAGAGTTAGCACGATGTAGAATAACATAAAGATTGCACCATTTCATTTAAGAAATCACAGGAGCAAGTCATCTGAAATTACTTATCTAACATATACCTGATATACAAATTATGTATATAAATGCATTGAAACCAATAAATACGTTTTAAATACAACGATGACATTAATAAGGTTCTCTTCACGAAGTTGATATTTTTAATTAAATTACACGCTTGGCGAATGGTAAAAGTAATTCCGGTAGCCACTTCACAAGTGCAACGATATCACGAGCAGACTAACGATCAAGAATCGAGTAATAAGGGATAAAAGGAGAGGAGTACGTTTCCAGGCAATTCACGGGGTTAATTCATTAGGCAGCCTTCCAAGTCGTTACTCTCCACAACCACGCCGGCAATTTGAGCTCTCCCTCGCAGACTTCGACTTTCAAATATTTCGAGGATTTGCTTATGGAAAAGCACGAGGTGAGAGAGACCGGCCACCCCTCGGTTCCTTACGATTCTCGTCGACGAGCCTCCATTTTATTCTTCTCGGTGGGCTAATTCAAACAGGGAATGACGACAGAGACGTAGTGCCGGTTAACCCTGAGCCATCGTAGATTCCCTTAACTGCCACCGTAAGTTTTTCCAACTACTTCGTTGTTTCGAGCCCTGTTACGTGGACTATGCAAAGCAGCCGTGTTTCTGCACAATGCAGTTTTCCTGCGTGGCTATTCGTATCGGGGAAGACGAGGAAAGAAGGGAAAAGGAAACAGTGAATTACGACGTAGAGGGTAGGGTATTTTCGAGGAATCGGAATCGCAGGGCTCTTAAAAGGGATTTCATCGATTATACTTTGTAACAACTGCCCGGACTGAAGAACTATTTATAACAGAGGATTGGGAATCATTGCTCTATTATTATTAATTCCCGCTTTAGCTATTAAAAGGCTAATATTTCGTTAGGATAAATTCTAAATGTAACGAGAATATGAGGATAGAATAAACCGTCTGTAACGTTTCTACTAAATCGTGTGAATATTGTATAACTGTAATCGTATTACGAGGTGTACGGAATTATGAACGATTACGGCGTTAAATGTTACTCGAGTGAAAGATAGGATCAACAAATAGTTTCGGCAAGTAATTCAAGCGACCTTGTTACTTCAGCGTAATGTCAGTCTATGTAAAGCAGCCACTACTAAAGACAACCGTTTCGCAAATGTTAGTCTTCTAGAAGAGAGAGAAGGATAAGTGTAAAAAAAGAGACGAGAGAAGGAGGAAGAGAGACAAAAAACAGGCTGTAGCGACTGTTAAAATGGGCTTACGCAAAAGGAACCCTCTGTTAGGGGATCTAGACCGATGGTGGTAGGTATATTTTTTATCTTAATGGCATTACACAGTTTTACGCTCAGACAATTTAATGGAGTTACTACAGTGCCAGCCGGTACCATATACTTATACGGTATGCCACCGGAAGAGTAATAGTCGCACCGCCTTGAATCCGCTTTCGTCTCGAAAGGAAAGTAAATACTGTGCCACGTGGATGCCACGAGTAACCCTTAAGAGGATTCATCGAATTTCAACGTTGTAAGACCTACCCGTTGTTAAGGCGTAACGAAACACTGATAATGCGAATGCCTAATGTGCTCGTTAACTAACTAACTATTCGTGAAATACTTGTCTCCAGATCACAGATAATAAATGTAATGAAGGAGCATTGAAAATTGCGTTGAAAAATAAAATACAATCAAACAATTTGGAAGATAAGGCTGGTTTAGATTGATCTAGTTTCTGATAGTAAGTACAAAATAAGGAATGTTTATACACGACTTCATCCAAAAATTGCAATACTGCTTCATGTGTCGTGACAGTTTCACTTTATAATATTTCATATAACATGCGAAGAATAACTACAGTTGATCATTGAACGAGCAATAATGCTTCGTTGCATTCTATCTCATTTTAAATAAATATATATTATTAATGAATTGGTGGAAGGTTCCTATCAACTTTATACTCTGACGTTGACCCATAAACGACGAACAGTAATTGACACGTTAGATTTATGTCACGCACGAAGATTTTACGTTCGATGAGTGAAAAAATTCATTCATTAAAAATCGCATCCATCAATCCGGGATCGTTTTAACGAGCAGTCACTTTAATTTGAAGTATATATATCTTGAAAATTTTATCAGGGAATCTTTTATTCCAAGAGAAAAATTTCAGCAAAAATGTAATCATTCCTTCTGGTATCAGAAATAACGATAATAATGGTAAGTTATAATTGTTTTTTTTGTGGAATCACATACTTGTTACAAGTTGCACATCCTTTAGGTGCGGAAACAATAATTCACCCAGCGCGCTATGATTCATATATCAATACGTTTATTCATGTTTGCAGATATTACAAAGATGCTTTGTCCGTGAAACAGAGCGCTTTCCTTTACCATACAGATTAACCTTATCTTTGTTTGAACGAGGTTGCCGTCACAGAGCAAAGACCTGCTTGACGCAATAGCTCAGGTCAGGAGGTTAACAGTTGAGTGTATTTCACGCCCCTACCAACCCTAATATTAGCATATAAAGCGAGATGCTGTATTCACGTATAGGAATGCTCTTCTGCTGGCATTTTTACTTCTTCGTTCTTCTTTCACCGATAATAGCCTTCTTTAAGATTCGCATATTTATTTTTCACATGCATTCATTCCCAGAAGGAAGTGCTTCAGATAATATTCAATGAGAATGGTCAAATGTGAAACAATTTATACGGGGTGGACATAAATATTGTTTGATTTAATAACACTCTGGAATTTTATTATTACTTTTATAAAATAGAGTTTTTTTCTCCTAGTTATACATAATTCTTATTTATGCATTTTCTATTCCTACGAAGCTTTTCGGTTTATTCAGGCTATATTAGGTATTTTATTCTTATTCTGAACAGGTTAAACTAACTTATTCCCTAGAATTCTTTTTTATTATTTATTATATATTCTATTTATTATTTGTCTCATTTTGATACTTTGCTGCTAGTGCCCTCATTAAGTATTTTGTTTGGTGATCATACAAGTAGCAAGCAATATGTAATATTTACATTGGAGTTTGTTGATATTTTGTTGATTACTATTGCCTATGTTATTAGCTTATTTATCGGAAGTTGCAGTTTATTTTATTCAATAACAGTGCATGCAGTAAGGGGAATATCGGGGATAATGTTTAATTTTCATTTTCCATTTAAGTTCATAAATCATAAGTACCCGTTATCAAAAATAGAAATTGATGCTATTCCGTCTATTTTTATTTTGTCAAATTACATATGTATCAACATTTAGGTCATAAGACATGTAGATAAATATGTTCCAAAATCTTTTTTATCCATTTACATTCTTATACACACGTGTTATGCTTTTATGCATATTTACATTCTACTTTCACATACTTTCTGCCTCTTTATCACTTATTTCTATTTTCTATACTCAAGTGAGGCACAAGGAGACAGGAAGTGTGAAAAAGTACGTTGAAGTATATGAAAGTGCATAAAAGTGGTGCAGGCACATGAAAAGCTGAATATGTGAGCATAAATGAGTTTTAATGGATAGAAATGAGTATAAAAGAGTGAAAGAGGATGTGGGTTTGACAAAAAATAGGATAGCATATAGGCATACCATTAATATTAAATAATTGTGACGTTTAAAATTAATTACTTGAAGATAGTTAAAGAAACTATTAAAAAGTTAAATGAAATATTCAATACTGACAAGATACACGTGAAAATTAATATTTTTAACGAAAAGTCGTCAGCTTTTGTAAATCTATTTAAACAACCAGTGTACAAAAATTATCATTGATAAAGTACCATGCTTTACAATGGTAAAATATGAAGTGTTGATTTTATGGAGAATTTTTGTACTGCAAAATGTTCGCACGACTCTGTCAGAAGTACTTTAAATTTGCGTGTTTTTATATCCTTCCTTCTGTGCATTACGAAGCGCTCGTCGAGGAAAAAGCTCACTAACAAAGAATATTACGGTCATTGTACAGTTTCTCTTCTTCCATTGGTGAGATACAGCATCAAAATGTCATAAATTCTAACATAAAAGAGGCAGAATCGACAGTAATATTTATTGCATTAAGGATTCCCGGTGGACCCAAAGTGCGGATTATTACTTAGGAATATCTTTTAATGAGGCAAAATTTTATAATCGCTTTTCATTGATGATAAATACGTGTTTATCGTAAAGCGAATAACTCATTGAACGCTCATTGTCAGATAAATGCATAATTCACTGGATTATAGAACTAATGATTTACGCAATTGGAATTCCGCTGCAGAATGTTGCAATTAGTTGAACATGAAAGTCGATTCTCGTGACTTTAACTATTTCTTCGATTATTAGTTTATTTTGAAGTTGTAGTTATTAAATCACTAATTTCAATGCAATTCTACAGTTTAGACTACTCACGAGGAAACCTTCCGAGGTCCCTATCACCGATTTTGATAAAATTCAAGTATGATGTAGTTCTCATTAAAATATTTGATACCCACTTTTTTATCGACAATCCTCCATGTTAAAGGGGCGAAACCCGCCTCCAAAGTTAGGGTGGTAATGTATATTTTTGCGAATATCTCGGAGACTATGAGAGATAGAGTAATCGAATAAAATAGCGAAATGGCGAATTTAACGATACAAATTATTTTGTACAATCTCCATTTGTTTAAACAATATGTTAAAAAATAACATATTTTTAATAATTTTACCAATTTAATGTCAATATATCGTCTAGAGTATTTATTTATCAAAGCTATATATCCATTACAAGATTAAGGGCAAAGTGAAATTTCGATTTTTTCATGAACAAATAAGTTATTACATTTAAAATGTTATTGTTCGACGCGAGAAATACAGTGCATACTTGTCAGGTTACATCAACTAGAAAAAAAGGTCGTATGAAGTCATTCTATTTCTTTGTCTTGATTATTATAGAAGTATGTAAATGATATCCACAAGGAAGTACAAAACTCAGTGAATAAACAAACGATAAAATAGTATTAAAATAAATTGAGCAAAAAACAGCGAAGAAAATTATGATTTTTTTTTTGGAAATTATTGAAATTCTTTAAGAAGAGAGAAACGTCAGGTTATTTCTTCCGAAATTACTTTTGCCAGGATTTTATAGAGATCGGGACGATTTATGGCAACAGGTTTCTAACACGTGTGCATGAATATGCCAGTGGTCGATTTTTGAAAGAAGAACAGGAATGTTTGAAAAGAAAATTTAAACGTTTTATCACTATTCTTCAAACTTCCATTCAGCAGTAGCAGAAGTTGCTGAATAGCTCAGAATTTCGGTTGTTATATTTTGGACATAAGGAGATGTGGAAATTTCTAGTATCGAATCAGTTTGACAGATGAAAGTTAAACTGGCCGAAAGAATTTATCTGCTTTTTCCCAGGACTTACTTTTTATTTTTGTACTTCAAGTTTTCGTCACAGATGGACACGACAAATTTTCCCATATCTGACAATCAGAGATTCCGACAATAGTAAATGTCTTTACATTTTCAACTTTATAATTCAACACTTACATTGTTTTATATCACGCAAGCAACCGGTTATTTTAAATCAAATATCTTTTAGGAACTGTATTAAATTCTGTAATTAGTACCTTAATTCGCCGACCACCCGAAATTAATGTTACAAGAGTTCGAACATTAACCGAAGCATCCGCTCTCCGAATTAATATCCCACATATACATTTCACAGAAGTACGATTCACATCGGAATCGGAACAGAAAAGCAATCTTTATAAATCCATCCCTAACTATCCATTTCCTCGACTGTCACGACAGATTCGTGAATTCCCAATTCTCATCGCGTGCTCGTATCCCACGAAATTACAGACTACACCGGATCCACCTTCGCTCTCTCCTTCGTAAAATATCGCACGTACGATTTTTCCAGTATCTTTCGAATCTTCTAAGATCAGCGAAGCTGAAACGCCCCGTGTGCAATCGGTCGAGAGCACACCGGCAGAACTGGCAACAATAAGGACATCCCATGGGATAAGGCCTCGCGGAATAGTGCGCGAAAGGCAAAATGTTCATTCAGCCATCGGATTTACATATGCGTCGTCGGAATACTGACGGTAGTCAGTCCAAAACAAGACGAATGACAACTTGCGGTGAGTGGCGTCGACACGGATACTCGTGGCGCCGTTGACAGTTCGCGATATTCCATCCTGCTGGAGTCGCGAAACGCCTAGCAGCCTCCGAGAACTCGTCGGTTAATGTTGGTCTTCGTTGTAACCACTGGGACGTCCCTACAGGCTGGGAAACGTAGCCTCAGCTGCGGTTACGACAGCAAATTCGTCCAACGATTCTGGCTATCCGGATGACGATATTTGTCCCCGTAATGGAGAACGCACGTGTGTGTGACATTGTATGTCAGCGGTTCTTAATTTCATTTCGCCGCAAAGCTCTTTGAGGATTGAATGGAACCTGTGGAGCTCTTAGCTTCAGAAATGGATGAGAGGATGTATACAGTTGAAATTGAGAAGTGACACCTGGTATTTTAGAGCTTGCTTTTTTGGCAACATTTCTGTCGGTTTTATATACTTAACATTCATCAGTCCTTGGGGACTTTTTTGACCCAGATCGAGACACATTGTACACAGTGAATGCTTATTATTCTCAATAAAGTTATTAAAAAGAAAAAGTAAAAACACATCTTGTTTTTAATAGAAAATGGACTGCGCATAAGAAAAGACGCAAGGGAGTTTAGTGTAATTTTTGTTAAGGACCGGATGAAAATTAATACCTGGAGTGAAAGAGACGAGTGTCGACCGTATCAGTTTTCTGTGCCAGATTTAAGCCTGACAGGCTATATTTATTCCATGCCTTGCAATTTTTTTTAATAAAATTCGACATTTTTATCTTTCCATCGGAAACTACTTAATTAGACTTACTGATATATTAATCTAACCATTTTAGATCAGTCCGTTGTAATGCGAAATTAAACGGTATATTTAAGTCCAAAACTTCAAAATTAAATTCTAAGTCAAGAGATTATGGAGTGCAAATTCTGTTCTAAATAAAATTTTTTGTTTGTTTGAAACTTTTAATTTGTTCAATGAGTGCTCAATAATAATTATATTTTTGTTGTGCCTGTGTTAAATACGTGGCATTAATAAATTCGAAGTGAAAGAATAAAAATGTAATTTCAAATTTGACCAAAATGAGGCGAATGAATTATTGCTATTTAGGTATAAAATTTGAATTTACTAGTTGTAATTGAGACTAAGAATATATTTGTACACTGTAACTTAAGAATACATCAGCCGTTTCCGGAATATTATAAAATTTTGCGATCTTTCTGCAAATTATTTTAATTTCTGGAATAAAATGATAATGGTATTACCTTAAATCGGATGAAACAATTTCGATCAATTCTCTTTATGTTAATCAGTTATTCAAGAATTTAACAAATCAAGCTAATAATTACAAACCAAATCCTATTTTCTCAGAACAAGAATTAATCATTTGGCTAATTAAAAAGGGATACACATTAAATTAGATTTTAAATTAACATTATCCCATGGGATTATTTCCTCTGCTAAATGAAAATCACTTATTCTGACTTTTTTTAAAATCCATCAACGTTATAAACCTCACGCTTGCAGTGCTTTTTAAAGTATATCTTGCAAATTGTAAGCGATTAAATGAATGAATTTTTCCCTTTTCTTTCTTGTCCGTTCAACTCATTTGTTTAATGTACCTTTAATATAACCCCGTGTTAATAACAGGGTACGGTTCTTTCTTGATTTCATAATTGCATATTTTAGGGCAAATTACATTTTTTACTTTTTTGAAGTGTTCTTTATATACTCTTGCAACAAGAAATTCTGTCGCATTTAGTTTGGCTTATTGTTCATTGAGAATCATAATATATTTGTAAGATATGCTCTACGTAACACGATTTTGACGCAACAAACATTAAATCCAGATTTTTCTGCATCTTCTATACACTAATTCGTAAATATATTTACTTTACGAAACTTGTTTTTAAGTTAATTAAATTACAGGTTTCCATTCATCAGAGAATTTATTACTTTCACATATAATGTTTTGTTTCAGTCACCTCAAACAAGTAGCTTTGAATAAATTATGAAGCCCTGTCAAAATGCTTGATTGATAAGTACGATCGTTGTTCACTCTGCGGCAACCTAAACGGATACTTTTTGTTTTCCATTCCTTCCTCCATCCTGACGCGTCAACATTAAAGTAATATCCAATTAATTACGTAACATGACGATCAGTGGAACATACGAAAATATCCTACGAAACACATTTATTACGTTCACGTTCGACCGATCTCAACGTAAACTGCTTCGCAAATATCCACGGGAGCAACGGGTAAAGGCACCGCTCAAGAAACTCTGTGCAAATAGCGCGAAACAGCGTGTAGATGGAAAAGACCGAAGAGGCGATTGGAATGGGACGGACAAGAGGCGAGTCGGCAAGAGCGATGATCAAAGCCCGTTTTGCATGTCAGATGGAAGGTAGTACCTCTCCGCCGTCAGAGACGGCTGACCGAGTCAGATGATCTCCCGCTACTATCGACGATGACGTCCCGTCTGCTCTGACCATCGTCCGTAAACCGCACTCTCTCAGCGCCGTCTCAAATCGCCCTTCGTTCCATCCTGCCCACATAATTGAATCTGCGTCGCGATAGACGTTGATCGTACTTAAGTTCTTTTGCATTGAGAAACGCACCAGGTCCAACAAAACGGTCAAAAGCGAATTCGTGATCTCAAGGCACTGAATAGTTTGGAGGTCGATGGTCTAAGAGAAGGGTAGTCGTTCGATACGCGTGGCTCGGAGCACGAGACGTTGCTGATGTGGGAGTGCTCTATCGAGGGCTCTCAAGGAAATTTCATTCCGAGTACTATCGAGGTTCGCGCTACTTTGTGCCAAGGTCAAAGCGAGAGGAATGTCTTTGAGGGCTCGCTGAGAGGTAAGCGACCGTGGCTCTGTCTATATATCACGTGGCATACCTGTTGTACGTACTCCGTATAAGATAAAAGCAACCCTCGTCTACTCTATGAGGCTGATCTGTACCGGGTAATTCTGGGTATGGTCAAATTTTCATTTTACATCCATTTGGATATTAATGTCGGTCGAAATTTCCCCGGGTCAAGGGGCATGGAAATTTGAATGAGAAATGGAGGTTCGTTTGGAAAATGAAACAATGGAAGTTGATAGTTGAGTCGTTAATCTGCGGAATTTAAAACGCTTGCTTTTTGTTCGTGGAATATCAGCAATTCATCAAACTGTTCTTTTGGCTTCGTGAAGGCGAACGAGATTTATGATTGTATTTTAATGATGAAAAAAAAATGGTATTCTTCGTTAGACGTAAGGGATAATGGATTACTCAGAAATCTTTTTGCAATTGGGAGTATTTGTCGGAATGAAATATGGGATTTTGTGATGGTTATTTGGAAGCTGCCGTTCAATGGGGAAGATATTTAGTTTGAAGTTTTGCACGGGGAAACACGCAAGGAACGATGGAGAGCATCTAAGAATTGCACGTAAAACTAAGGTAGTACTGGTTTATCCTTGGAGTGATCGACCTGTGTATATACGGCCGAAACTAGCTATCCTCCGCTATTTTTGCAATAACGTATGCAAATTCGACGTCTTCGTTGTGCCATCTAGGCTAACATTAAATTTTACGGTTTTATCTATAAAACGGAAAAAATGTATTTATTTTATGTGCGACATGCGGGTTAAGCGGAGAAAAAAAACATTGATAGTACTGGATTTTTATGTTCGTGTGTAATAAATATTTACGCTACAGCGTACTAGAGAAGAAGAGCATTCAGTATTTTCCATGAAACCACTATGTCTGTAAATATATAACAAGAACGAAGGGAACCTTGAAGTTGCCATTTTTTATTTCAAGTGAAAATTATAAATATAATACTTCAAGAATACAACATGTACATTTCCGTTCATAAGTTCTGAGTTCTGAGTTCTGAGTTCTGAGTTGAAAATAGAAATGTTACGAAAATATACGATAAGTTTAATTTAACCATTTAAATACGTTATTAAATAAAATAGACGCACATTCAATTTTCAGTGAACGTGTTGCAAAATATTATTGTTTTATTGAATCACCATCGTTAACATGATATCCCATTTTAATTCTACAATACATCTAGAAACAAAAGAAAATTTCACTATAATGTTTCGTTTAAAAAACTTCTACCTTAATTATATGGCAATTAAAGGAATCCCAAAAATTCCGCAAACAAATAGTGTCTTTTTTTACATTAATACTTTAAAATTCTAATAGATATGACAGTACAATGCACAGACACTGTTAACAAATATATATACATATAATATATACAGGGTCAGTGTTTTATAATATAATAATATAATAACTTCAACATCCCCGTTGAATCAGCATGCCTAGCAATGCAGGACAATTATTTTGCGAATGTCTCAGTAATTGTTCGTTTTAGATCCTACAGGTTATAATGAGCTTTTATGCAGAATTCGATACTTTACTAGATTTTAGAAAGAAAATACCGACATTTCATTTAAGAAAGTGAAGGTGATCTGCATATCGTGATAAAATAGTAAAACAGCATAAAACCCATATTACTATTGAATGCCCCCTTCGTGACCTCGCAACTTTTGTCTGAAACATTTTTTCGTACAGTACATATTTTATGAGTTATTTAGAATCGTCACATTGCGTGACCCACTCTCCATATGCAAACATTTATATTTTACAATTCACTAACTCATACTTTTTCTCTACTTTGTGAGAAGGTACAAAAAATCTGACCAAATTACCACTGACAGATTTCCAATGAATAAAGATAATGTAATACTTATCAGAGAACATGAAAAAACTTTACTACGCTTCATAGACCATACATTTTAACGAAATATACGTTCACCAACAAGTATTTCAGACAGTCCTCAACGACTAAGCGTACAACGCCATCGTCTTCCTTCTTTCTGCAGTTTCACATAAAAAAGAAAGACGAACTTTCTTGAAACTCGATAAACTCTGAAATTCCCACTTCTACGAGGTTACGAGTCGGCAAAGTTAAGACAATCGTATCCGCACGTTGCGACGTTCGTGATTCTGAAGTCTCCTTTCAGAATCTCCCGGTCGTGACGCATCTATCGAGGGAAAAATTCACAAATGAAATTAGACGCGCCGCCGTGTCTGCGAAATCGTAGCCACCGGGGAAGCAGTTCGTCATCGCCGTCGCAAAGAACTCGACAAATCGACGGCACATGGGAAATCTTAGGGATCTTTAATACTCCGAGGCGGCTCGTCAGCTCCGCTGATGCACACACCTACCGTTTTGCCCTCTCCTGCCATCTGACGAGCCGGAAATAACGGTTAGTCGGATTTCCCACGTGCCGGCACGTTATCTCTATTCCCTTGTCTATTAACGTTGTCGGTTTTTAACAAAGTTTCGCCGCGGGTGACAATTTTCTCAACGAGATTACTGTCGCGAGCGATCAGCCGTGTGTCAATGGAAAAGTCATTATATGGCAGGGATGGCGACGCATTTGCAGTCATGAAGCTTATTTCGATGAAGTTTTAGTTTTAACGCTAAAACCGCTGGCGATTAATTTGTCATTTTTAGAAATATGTGGGAGGTAAAGTGAACAACGGGGCGCGGAAGATTGATCGATTTAATATTGACATCTTGTAAGGTAGAAGTAGAAAGTTAAAGGAACCACAGCGTGGGAAACTAAAGAAATTAAAGAAAACGAAATACCAGTTATTTTGAGCATTATGATGAATCTAGCGTTAACATTGTTTTTAATGGATTGAATTTGAAGGGCTCGAACTACGTGTGAGTGTCAACAAGGCATCTATGAAAATTTTTGTCTCTTATTAAGTTTAATTTTACGTCAGTGATATTGAATCTTTGTAAAATAACTATAGCTATCCTAGTTGAAAATAGTTTTTATCTGAGGGGAGTATTAATTGCGAATTCTATCTTTACTACATTTAAACTTCGCGATTCGAATTCTTTGTCCGGTTTCCTATCAATTAATTAAAATTAATTTGATAGTATTTTTACCGTTAAATATCTCACTTTCATTTATGATAACAGTAACTACAGATATGTAAAGATACGTCGTTAAAATATGCAAATTATTAAAACCAAAAATCGAAAGTACTTGACTGCAAATGTAGCTGCGGAAAGAAATCATGTCGATCATGCTTTAAATAACAATGATTATTTTAGTCTGTTTCATGCGTGCTTCTTCACTTTCATTCTCTTTCACGTACCTCTCTAGATTTTCATATTTTTACACATATTTCTTGCCACTACATCACTTACTCCTCTTTTTCTTTATCAGAAAGAATAGAACGAAAGAAACGAGAGGGGAGAAAGATAGAGAGACAGAAAAAGAGAGAGAGGGAGAGGAGTGTAGGGAGTATATCAAGATATGTAAAAATGTTCAGACTGTCAAAGTCGGCCTAGGAATATGAAAGAGTAGGTATTAGTAAGTAGTACAAGCACATGTTAAGTGAGACTAGCAGTCAGAGAATTCTGGAGAAAGTAGAAATATGCACGTGTATGATAAAATATGAGGCCACATAAATATAATATTCCTTTAACGTAATGTGCAGGGGTCAAGAATAAGATACTTTTGTTGTGTGACACATCCGAATGCCAAAATATTTTGGTGAACGTGTCACTAGATAAATTCTAAAACATGGTTGACAATTCGTGCAAGAAGAAAATATATATTTCCTTCCAATATGTAATCTATAAGGCGTAGTAAATGTTCTTTGTACGTTCTTTTAATAGAAACGTTGTCTTTTATTGATTCCTGACAGTAAGTAACAGTTTTCATTAATTTCGAAGATGTTTCAGAAAAGAAACAGCTTTAATGTAAAGCAGAGTAAAAAAAATTAAACTAGGTCATGGTAGCACGTTTAATTAACATTTTCGTAACATCTGCGATATATCACATTGTCATATACAAAAATTTGCGATTCCATCATTAGTCGAATACTGTTTGTTGTGGGAGCGAAGAACAAGGATGAATAAAACAAAAGAACTGCGTGTCGAGGAGAGAATGAAATTAAGATGAAGGGATCCAATGAATAAAAGCGAACGTTCGTCGAACAAAGACATACGGCAATTAAATACCTTTTACATTGTTTTCTATTAGCCAATATTTTTGTTTAATTAATTGTGCAAGTGTACTGTTTGTTAAGGCCGTAGCCTTAATGTATCGGGTTTATCGTACGGACGAGAAGGCAACTATTTTTGAGTAATTAATTAGTTTCAATGGACGCAGAGGTGCTAGCATTGTGCCTCTGCGGACCTAATTCCACAAAGATCCTCGCCTCTGAGTTTGATTGTTTCCATATTTTCCATGTACGCTCAATAGTTATTGCCATATAATAAACCAGTGAGGCGTTGGCAAGACGGCCCTATTCCACTGTCAACCTGGCCCCTTGGCTAGCGGGCCGTAGGGCCCGCACATCTCGCTAGTTCCGAACCCCCTTTCAGGTACCGCTGGAAGGTCAAGGGTGAGGAATTTCCGACTCGGAACTTCCAGCGATACCGATGCCCTCACAGCCCCTTGAACGAAGACGTCACTGCGTTCCCCCAAAAGTCAAACTCTTCTGATTGGTTCTTGGAAAAGAGGGAGGGAACGCAGTGACGTTTTTTAATTTATAAAAGGGCAGGCAGTCGCCCTTCGCACAGACACTACACAATCTTACAAACATCCCAAAACACTTCGATTCACGTCAATTGTAAGAAGTTTGTTAAGTTTAAATGAAATAAAAAATACAGTCCACTACAAAGTTTAAAATCTATATAAAACCAAAGGGCGAATTCACCTAAACGAAACTAAGCCTAATCACTGTTAATTCTCTGAACTCTGCATTACCCAGTTCTTTATACATCTCAATTAATTTTGCAGATAACAGTAGACAGCAATACATATATGTATATTAATTATAATTTGTTTATTGTTAGTCTAAAAATCATTGTATTTATTAATTTTAATTTTCAATTATTTTCTTATCTGCAAGTATGCAGTTCCTTGGGATTTGTGAAACTGCGAAGGAACTCCATAGCTTGACCTAATTTTTCCAGTTGCCCACAAGTTTTGTTAATGTCTCTTGGTGAACTTCTTTTCAACGTTCTCCGAGCTATGTTTAGAAATTACTTTTTTAAAGATGAACATTGTCGTTGCGTGATTCCAACTTTAACTTTTTTATGTGTTTTAGCTTTGAATATGAAAGTAGCCACCTAACTGAATTTAATTTCCTCCACAGTGTTAATATAGATCTAAGTAACTATGTCTGTATTGCAATTTATAATTTTACTATGACAAGGTATCAAGTGAAAACTACTATTGGATTCAATCTTAATTTTACTTCTCCTATATTTTGTAAGGAAGACTTCTTTAGAAAGATTTTTATATTATGTTAACGTAAAATAGATAAATAGATTTATATAAGACTATCAATACATTTTTGTCTATTAATATTACCTTACAGTAAAAATTGTTAGAAGAAATATTGTAATTATACATATAAAATATTATACGCTCCATTTATGAATTTGTGATAATACGAAAACTTTAATTGCACGTTACAACTGTAAATTAGCCATATATGTGTGGAAAGATAAAGCTTAACTCGTGCAGCAAATAATTTCCATTATTTTAATTGTAACACTCGTCTCTTCCTAGAATTTTCAAGGCAATTTTCACTACTTTTATTTCCTCGCCCGTATCAATGTTTGCTGAATATTTCGAAAAATGTGTACAAAGGACTTAAAGCGTTTCGAAAATATATGTGCCATAAAATGCATACAAAGTATCTCGGAAAGCTTTATCGGTATTGTAGAAGACTTTTTGCAACAATGGATTGTACACTGCAGTCTTGTCGGTACACACAAAAAGATAAAAAGGTTTGAGAGGGAAAAGCAGAAAGGAATTCCGATAAAAAGTTCAAGAGAAGAGGAGGAAAACCGCCATTCCATGGTTTGCCAATGACGGGAGGTATCGTATAGATAACATACATTAGAGGTTTTTGCGAAATTCGCGCAAAATTTATCAAATTGAAGGAAAGGGTGGAGTTGCAAGTTTTATGCCGATGGTCATTTGATTCTTATTGCAGAATAGTTTTTTATACTTTACAATGTAGACGTTTTTGAAGCAGATGGCGATAGAATATTTTTCGTTTAAAAAACGTAAGGTTTCGTTCTGCTGCACACAGTAGGAAATAGGCAGATGGTTTTCTGTAGAATGTAAATATTGCACTTTTAAAAAATAATAAGTGTACCGATCGATGAAAACCTGGTCTAATGAACTTCATTTCTGTTAAATATACTGATGTGTGCGTTCGAAGTATATATAATTATATCTGTATGACATTAAATATTTTAACGTGTTTATTCATAATTATTACATACTAAATAAATACTTTGGAAAATAATCAAGAGGTGAAGAAAAGGAGGAATCAAGAGGTGAAAAAAAGAGAAATCAAAAGGTGAAAATGATTATCAATTAAGTAATTTTTGTTTTATAAGGTAGACGTGGAATATTTACTGTATGGCTCCCCTATGAATTTGGGGAATTTTTAGAAAAAATTGCGAACCAGTCATTCTAACCGACATGGTAGTTTAGTGTTAAATATGTAAAAAATTCACTTTATAGCAAAACTGATAATGAGGCAAAAGAGATATCACCAATTTTAAAGGTCTTAGCGAACCACCTTTAATTTGTTAATTCTAATCCGACTGAATCCATTAGCACGTAAAGTTGCGAAATTTTAAGGGACGAAACCGTTACATGTTAATGTGCATATTAAAGCCGTCTTACAGGTGTTGATTCCTTAGACAATTTGCACGATGGTATGCGTAATGTGTGATAAATGTTCGTTACTGCGGAAATGCTGACTTTCACAGATAGTTCTACCAACGTTCCAATTGTAATCAAATGTGATAATTACTATAACGTTATTGCGATGAATTTTTTTCCGTAAATATGTGAATTGTATTGTTAAATATGTAGAAAACCGTTAGTATTATATTGCTTGGTATTCTGATAACCGCATTATACGGACATTTTGTGGAGAACACGACTGCAATTAGTCCGTTATTAAACGTCATCAGCTGCAAGTTATGAACATAGTAGTACTGCAAATAATTTTAAAGCATTCTAACGATACAGGCTAGTTAATTTGTACCAATGAAATTTCAACTTATGCGTACTTCGACATATTAATCATGTACAATCCCGACCGCAAAAGATCTGATAGCTCGCGGTAAATCAGTGCGGCAAGTGGGGCCTGTCGCTCGCACCTCCTATTTCCGCCATATCGTTCCTGGTAACCTCAAGCTCGGTCAATAACAACCAAAAACAAAACACTTCTTTCGTCGTTTACATAACGATCTCTCACTTTCATTTAGGCGGATCATTCATTTTCATTGTCATGCATTCTTATTTGAATGTGTGGCTTTTTCGACCAGTAGTGCGTTAACACTTTAATGGCCGCTCACACAACATGTGTGCGATAGTCGGCACAACTGTTAGTGACCGATCACACAACATGTGTGTGATGCTACCGCCGACGGTTATTGGCCGGTGACACGCTCTCTGTCTGATGATTTCTCTAAACGTTATTGACGGATCACATAATACATATAATATATAGTGAGGGACCAGAAACAAGGCACTTGAGGGGTAATTTGCTCTAATTCGCCCGACGGATAGGGACATCCCTCTCCCTCACGGATTTTCGATTTTGATACGCTATTGACCGAGAGATCCGCACATTCGTTGCGTCGTGATGCAAACGACGAAAGGAGTGTTTTATTTTCGGTTGTCATTCGTCGATTTCAGGTTTCCAGGACCGACATGGCGGGGATAGTCGGTGCGTGAGCAATCTCCCCTTCCGTCCGATGTGCCTTGTTTCTGGTCCCTCACTATAATTATTAAGCCATAAATTTCTTCTCCCTCTTCTTCCTCTCTTGCAAATGTTTTTGTATTATTGGCAGCATAAATGCATATTTCCATTCCTGTGCTGTACATACCTGGAGAAGTGTAGATATTGTAGGAACGGATATTGTGTTTATTTTTATTGTTTTTTTTTTATTAAAAATGTGTATGTTCACACATGTTCAATTATTTCGTGAATTTATATAAAGTTTTTTTTATTTAATTCTTTAAAAGTATTGCCGGCCCCTGGCGAATTTGAACTGCGCAGACGTGCGGCAATTAAATTGTTAAAATCGAAAATACGTGTGAACGAAGGATATCTCTATCCGTCTGCCCAAAAAGACCAAAGCACTTGTTACGCGCCATCAGATGTTTTGCGGTCAGTAATATGTGCACAAAAAGTATATAGTATGTATAAGGTTAATATACAACTTCGCTTAATTCCTACAAAGCAGAGAAGAATATTTTCTTTAATAACCAAATTTCATATAAAATTGACATTAGTGCAGTTCTGTAGCTTTGATATAATAAGTGAATGTAATTGCTACTATGAACTGTAATAGGAGTAAATAAAATTGACACGAATGAAGGCATTTTCTTTTCCAAGAAATTCCGTTCCAAACGGTTAACACGGTAAACGCTGATTGTATAGTTTGCCTAATCTTAATAGATATAATCTATTTATTACATCCGTGTGAAGTGTTCACCGTAAAAAATACAACATTATAAACTTACTATACGGAAAGAAATTAACTAAATGCACGATGACGTACTTACTGTTACACTGATGCTATTACATTAGATATAATAAAAAAATCTATAGATATCGTTGCGACGAAGCGAAGCTCCCGTCCAGATGAATTAGTTAACAAGTGTATTCTTCGAGATATCGAGAGTCGAGGGTCGAAGATTGTATCCAGGACAAAGCTTAACAGGATACCAGCAGAAAGAAAGGAGAGTCTGGAAGAGACTGCGCTGGAGATAAGAGTCTCATGTTTGTTTATCTGCGGATCGTTGTAATTTTATAATAAAGGACCTATTCTTATATAAAAATGTCGTGTGATGAATCTCCCCGGCGCAACAATATAATAATTTAAGAATTCTAAAACAGTATAACTAATTAATTATCAACTGTTAGGTACTGATGTTCCACGAGATGCTTAACGTGTTAAATAATGCAATATAAGAAAAAGTCAAACAAGGAATTAACCCTTTCGATACCACCGGCGACTATGGTCATCCGCCGCCTGACAATGGTTGGGTACTATCGTTCACTATAGTCACCCGACAAAATTTCACACGAAGAATTAATTATTAGATCATATTTTGTAATTAGATATTTTTTAAATACTATAAGTTTTTATTTTTCATGTATAATATGCATTTCAACGTCAATAAAGAATTAATTATTTATATTACGCCACTAGCCATTAATAGGTATTCGCCTGCGCCGGAATTGGTCCGTACTGTCTCAGTACATTTGCGGAAAACCACTCCCTGGAGGAAGGGTTCAAGAATTATCGACTAATAATCACCATGTATACGATAGGTAAAGTGAAAAATTCTATAAGTATTGCCATTTCAAAATTTTTATATACTCCAATCAATTTAATAACAACAGTAATCGGTGAACTCTAAAGCATTCCTATAGAAATCGGGGTATCGGACATTGCATAATTAGATAAATAAAATAAGTACTTCCATATGACAGACAAACATATTTAAATATATTTAATTAATAGTACAAGGAAAAAGGGAAAAGAAGAATTCTCGATCGTTTTAAAAAAAATCATAGGCAAGGTCTACTCAAAGACCTTACCTACTTCTTTCGTCATTGCGCAACAGATTCAACTTTCAGCAATGCCATGTATTAACACATTGTTGACCGGTGACGAATTAACTCGTCATTGCACTTGCATTATCTATTTCTATTTATGAAACCCAGGGCGATATAGAATATTGCAAAAGCTTTGCGCATCGTGTTTAGTCGTGTCCGCTTTATAATAAAGAAGATACTTTTCTTGGTATTTACGTTTTTATCACAATTTTAGTAATCCAAAAATTTCAGCCATGGCGGAACGTAACGGTGAAGAAAGTTGCAATGAATTATACGCGGATACTTTATCTGAGTGTCCGAGTGATTTCGAAATAAATTGCAGTGATTCGGAAAGTGATGACTGACATTATACCACCAAAACGGCAAAAAAGAAATGTTATAGAATCTGACAGTGAAAGTAATTTTGAAGATTGGATTGAAAATTACATTACACCTTCCTTGAAGGATTATTCAAACATTTCGGGTGTAACTGTAGAATTTAGTGATGCACCGAGTGATTTAGCGATTTCATTTCATTCAGTATAAATAAAATTTATTGGAGTTTATTTAGAATATCTTACTTTACTTTCATATTAAATACAAAATAATAGCCGGTGACATGGCATGGTTTCTGTGTAAAATGTCCGGTCAACAAAGTGTTAAATGACGCGACTTCAGAAAACTATGCTAATGATGAACGTTGCTAAACCAGAAAATACTTTTTCTTTATTCATTTAACTTATACTTATAATTAGCTCTGCCGAGCTAACCAGCAAATCTGAAGCAAGGAAATATTTCGTGCAGGTGAATAACACTCATTGTCAGTTGTGTCTTCACTACAATCAGAAATTGAGAAAACACCGATAGTAATTGCCAGCAGGAAAAGAAAACTTGGTGCAAAATGTGCACGGTCGATATCGTGCGTGGTTCAACTTTCGCGAGCAATCGTAGAGATGCACGGTTCTAAAAGCGGATGAAAAAAATTGCAAGCTCCAAAGCGGGATTGGTGTGGCAATTCCGCAGTGTCTGGACGGGGTTAATAAAAGCGCACGCCGAAGGCAGAGCGATGAAAATTACTGTTCGGCACATCGAAGTGTCCGCCGGCGGTGGATCGTTTTCCGCGAGGGTTTTCCAGTTTAATATTAAATTCAGCGAGGAGCTTTCGGCATACGACAATGTCGTACGGTGACGCAATTAGAATAGATTTACGAGGTGGCTTTTATGACTACGAAAATATAAGTGGTCCATGAAACAGAATTAAACACCGCTTCCGTCCCGCGTTTCCGTCATCGCGGAAATGAAATTACAGGTGAACACCGATGAGCCGGTGGAACGAACATTCGCAGGTATGAAAAGTGCTTCGCACAACGTCCCTTTATGTTGGATGAACAAAACAAGGGTGAGAAGGGTAACAGAGACAAAAAAAGGTGTACTCTTTATTCTTCTCAGAGAGATATTTTGTGTTTCGAGTAGGAATTTTTTTAAATATATTTGAGAATAGTTTGTATGAAGTGATACGAAAATATGAACGACAAAAACATCGTCACGTATTTTTGACGGGTAGATTTTTGTAGCACAGTGTACTCGTTACCCTTCTCAGCGAAATAGTCTGTGTGTCGAGTAGGAATATTCTGAAATATATGTGAAAATAGTATATACGAGATGATCCGAAAATATAACTGACTTTAATACCCTCACGTAATTTGAAGCGCAAACCAATATTATATGCCTACAAATGTGTAGCAGTACGATTTACAGCTGTTGCTTGTAGCTGTCGTCTAGTTGGACGACATTATGTGTTAGAAGGTGCTTTGTTACTTGTCGTATTTTTGCACGTCTTAACACGTTCCATGCCGCGTGTACCATTTATGGTACACGTTAAAATTGATCTTTAGGCCACGCAGACATATATATTTAACGCGTTGAAAGCATATATTTTATGACAAATTTAATTCTGTAAAATTTATTTCCATCAAAGAATGAAACAATATAAAAAATGCAGTATAGAACTTAGCACATAAATTTGTGTAATTGTTATATATACAATAATTAATAATTAGATGTAATGTTTGACTTTTTTAAAGCAGGAGATGCATAATTCAGCTTGTGCAGGCAATCGCTGCAAAACGTTACTACTCTTCTAGTTTTTTGTCTTGTTATTATACTTCAGTACCGAAATTTTTACATTTTGTGTGAAAAGTTTCGGTCTAACTGATTTTTACAATCGGTCTAACTGATTGCAGCGCCAACGTGTACCATAAATAGTACATGTTGTAATAACTACTCTAAACAAGATAATTACTTATGAATTGATGTAATGAAATATTGTGTTATATTATATTAATCTTTAGTTAAAACATCAAATGGCCTGAACGACAAGCGGGGCAAAAACGTCTTGGTACGGAACGTGTTAACAGTACTATAATTCGAACATATAGCGTGATGTATGGGGATTTAAAAATATCAGTTGCTGATGCTAGTTGTCGTATGGGGTAGAAAATTATACTCGATTTTATAATGTACTCGATAATATAATCAGC
This sequence comes from Cerceris ruficornis, assembly GCA_963989415.1. Classification (NCBI taxonomy): domain Eukaryota; kingdom Metazoa; phylum Arthropoda; class Insecta; order Hymenoptera; family Crabronidae; genus Cerceris; species Cerceris ruficornis. The sequence continues at coordinate 5,009,715 of OZ022518.1, forward strand.
TGTATTTGCTTCAATCCATATTATTATATTAGGTTGATGGAGATAAAACGAATTAATTACGATCAAAATAATGTTACTCATTTTTTACATTACAAAATATCTTGTGAAAATAATGAAATTTCAGCTTCTTGTGATTATAAAGCTAAATATGAAATACGTAATGTAGTATCGTGAAAAAGAAAGAGAGGCGCGGTAACCCATCCAAGCAGCGGTCTCGGCTTGCCGTTGCTTAACACGGAGATCTGGGTCGGCGCGGTTCTATTGCGCCAGCGTCCTCTCCCTGATGACAATTCTTCCTCACGTCCTTTTCTCCTAAGTTCTTTTTTAGGAACGCTTCCGCCCGATCCCACAGTAATTTAACTAGTAAAATATAATTGAGCCATTCACTTGTCAAATCGATTAACTCCATAAAACCTAAAGTGGAGAAACGTGACGAAATAGTATATACTCCTTTTCAAAATTCTCTTCGAAATATAAATACAAATAAGTATTGTAGCATATATAATGTCATGTAGCTTTCCTCTAACGAAGTATAAAATTAATAAGATGGAATAGCCTTGGAATTAATTAGATTGACTTCTGAATTCAATTATTTATTATTCGATGGCCAAACACGAAACATAAAAAGTTAGGATTCAATCAAGTGCTTTGAGACTTAAACTTAAAAAACTTCAAAAAGTGGTGTTAATCACTTTGTGCTGTGAACGGCTCAATTAACGAAACATGAAATATGTAATTTAAACGTATGGCTTGATGTGTCGTCCGTATTAAAGTGGAACTATTAATTTTAAAAATAACTTAATATTTAAATAGCTACAGCGTGAAAATATAAGAAATAAATGTAGTAATATAATCAGTAAGTATTTCACTTATTTTATACCACAACTTTTATCCACGATATATTGCGAAATTTTTTCATATTCAACTTCAAATGAAGAATGTTGTCAAAAGGCGTTGATTCAAAATCGGCCAAAATTACTCGAGACCAATTTTTCTGAACTTTTGCATATTGGTAGCTATTTGGGTCTAACATTGATTCCATGCAAAAAAACATTCCGCCGAACGTCATGGTTACGTTCGACAATTTACAAAACGAAACAACGTTACCAATAAATGAAATTGCAAATATTATTGATCAATTACGGAAGTTCAATGAAAATAAACCACCTAAATATAATTTTCTTTATAAATTACATAACACCGAATTAAAAACGTGGACTGGCTTAATAAAATGAATTACAGAACTTACCAATGTGTTTCACTTTTTTAAAACAGTAAAATTGATAACAATAACATAGCTGTATTACATACAGTGTACATATAATCATAGAAAACGCTTTTTCTACGTCAAAAATACCATTCATACTACCATTAACGAGCTTTGATTCACTGTAAATTGTCCTATATATCAAGCAATCGATCCATCATAGATATCGACTTGATAAAACACAGTGCTGTGTATGGAATTCGCTCGTCACTTTTAATGGCAATCTCTCGAGGAGACCCACAAGAAAAAACGCACTAATCTCCCTTCCTAACAAATGGAGGTCTATCACGTGAATGCAATTGGTAGGTGATGATATCACTTAAATCATAACGTTGTAAAGAAAACAAGTGTAGTACCTACATCAACCTAAGAGAAATAACTTCACGAATTAATCTTAGTAAAACTACACTAAAATGATAACATTTTTAATGTTAAATTTTGGTATCACGTTTCTGCGCGCGATTATCAATATATGTACTTATTTTCACATTCAATATCAACTTAAGTTATGTGGCAACATAAACGTGTAATATTTATTATTTTATATATTCAGGTTCAGCTCCTATTGGTTCTAACATTTGAAATAGATGATGTACCATGAAGACTATGACGTCGTACGAAAGAAAGGTTTTAAAGTTCAAAAGAACTTGAAACTCGGCCTATTAATGAGAAGCTGTTCTATTTTGTAGCTATCAGAGCATCAGAAGTCAAACAAAATGTTTATACGTAAGACATATTAATAATATGGAAGAACATTTTGAGCACAAGAGAAATCCATCCACTAGTCAGTCATTTCTCGCGCCCACTGTATTTCATAATCCATCGTAATTCGCATACAATTATCTCTTATACTACTAAATTGTATTTGTTTGTTAGTTGATTAATTTCCGCTAGTATTTATTTACGAAATACCTTTTGTTCATTTTTACAAATTACATGCTCCTAAATACATTCTGAATACACCCTTAATACCACGTTATTAGAAATTCAATACATGAACTGCCTGAAAAATTCTGTAACCCAGGTTTAAAATAGCAAGTTACATTTCAGATTATAACTCTCGTACGTACGTTCTCTCCACAAACTTTTCCACGTGAAACGGATCTCGCGCGCAGGCAGTTTCTATTAATTTGCGTCCCGTTAAAGTGTCGGTTGGTTTTTCAAATTCGAAATTACGGTTGCAAAAACGTAAGATTACCATTGAATAAAAGATACAGGTGAAATCAGAATTTACGGTAGCAAACGGCTGCACCGTCGGGAATGGGATTACATTTCTGTACACAGATACACACTTACTCTCTGCGGTACTCCCATCCTCGCTCGGGCATGCCTCGGGGAGCCCTGAGCTTGGCCTTGTTTCTCCTTCCTGTGCGTCTTAAGGCCCCGTAGTAGCCTCGAAAATGTCGTTTTCTTCTTGCTCGTATTCTGTCCTTGTTCTGCAACGAGAAATACACGATAAATGAATACGTAGCAAAGTGTATCCCGTTCTAAAGCGATACTCCGCGGGAACGGTCCACCGTGAAATAATAATCGCATCCTGGGTGAATGTGAAACGCTTACTGAATAATTCCGCAGCGAATATCGGACGGAAACGAAACGCGAAATTTTAAGACGATTATCGACGCTTTGGAAATTCCCATTGGCATTCGGTACCCTGCGATCGGACCGCGTCATTTTTATATTAATCGTTGGCTGATCTCACTGTTTAACGAGAGCTCGATGAAATCTTTCTAAAATCCTCCAATTTCGGCGGCAGTGGTTCTAGGCCGCTTCTACTCTACCAATCTCGCAAATAATCGAATGAATCGGGGTTTCCCGCAACATCGCTATCCATTAACGGATAATTCAGGCATGCCGTTAGTTACCCCTTCCTCCCTCACCTCCCCTGCTGCGACAGTATATTGTATTAGTGTCAACGCATCCGTTTATTAGCACCGACAAGAACGGTCCCTAATTAGCTACCTTTACCTCCTGCGCTAGCAAGAACGAATTATCCTGCTTCCAGCAGGACGCTCATCGTCGGTATAATTCGTAGAATTCGCCATCTGATACTGTTGGCCATGAGAGAGGAACGCCTCGATACTTTATGTAATTGTCCAATGGACATAATTATCCGGTTCGGTCAAATGGAATACATTACTGGCACGTAATTGGCTGTCATATTGCAACGGTGCACGGTTAGGTAATATATTAATCGCGGTTATTGCATGTAGTTATCTGACCCCCTCCTTGCATGTAATTCCCCTCATTGAGTAATTAAGCGCTTAAGATTAGTGCTCGACGATTAAAGGACAACGAATTCTCCTTACTGAATTGAGGGACAATCGACGTTTGAATGGTAAATTCGAAGGGAGGTCTCCATGGAATATAATGAAAAAAAATGTTACGGAAACAATGGAGATGTATTCTGAACGTGAAGGATACGCGGTACGAGCTGAACAGCGCAGTGAGGTTGCTGTTTGAAAGCGAATATCGCGTAGTCGCGGAAACGTTTTCGATGAAATCGATGAAAAGTTTAAACGCTACCAGAATCATTGACAGAAATGGAGTATCACCGGAATACATATTGGAAGCTGTTGAAACGTACTGTGTTAGTAGATATACGATGTGTATCCACAGAGAGGCAGAGGGAAAGGGCGAGAGAGAAGAGAGAAAAATAAAAATGAATGATAGAAAGGGACAGATGGACAAAGAGATTCCGTTATAAATCTGAATTAAACACGTGGAGTTTTGCTGACAAGGGAAACTCGTGAACTCGAAATCATCAATTCTGATGAAACTTCGTTGGAGTGTAGAGTGATCCACGACGTGAATAATTGTGTTTTTAATTTGTACCTGCAAGTTGTTTAAAGAATATGTTACACTCTAAAAACGAATGGAAAATTTGTATATCTTCATGGATAACTGGCAAACTATTTTAATTGGAAAAAAGCTTTTAAAATAAGAGTTTAACAAAGCAATACATACTGCAATTGTTGAAGGCTGTACCACCAAATATCAAATGTGTGGTTGATACCAACTTATGTAACCAACCAGTATAGGGACTTTTAGCCCGTACAGATTTTTGCCGTAGCGATCGACTAATAAGCGCTAAGCTATGGGGAATTTCCGACGGATGTAGTTTTAGGCAATGAGACTAGACGACTAGAGACTAGAGACTTGAGACGACACGTTGTACACACAAATAAACATATCTAAAAATCATCATCGTCAATGAATCAATCTATCCAAACAACTGTGGCTGTGATCATTAAGCTGTCCACAGCAGTGACGACGCTGTGTATCGTACAGAAGATGTTCCAGCCCGTCCGCAACAGCGGCGAAACCAAATACGCGCCGCAACAGCAATAATGTGTCAACTAAATTTTGATCAAGTTGTCTAGTGATATTATTTAATTTGTCGATGTTATATTTTAAATATTGTTACGGGTCGACCGCGCACGCAAAGTCCTTTTGTACATAGTAAATGATTAACACACTTTTACAGAAAAAGGACAACGTTTTATTTCAAACACACGTCCGTTAACGAGGAGCTCTGACCATAGAATCCCTTATTTATTTATAAACAACTGACATGTCCCGTAACCCAGTAACATTAATACTACTGGGTGTTGTGTAAATACATGGGGTGTCGCGTAACAATATCTTCTTTTCCTTTGTAATACATCACCTGAGCGCAAAATTTAAAAAATAAATTTCATCCTACAAGATGCACATACATAGTGTTCAGAATATTTCAAAAGAATATGTTGCGTACTGCTTGGAGCTATGGTTGAGCTGAACAATTATTTACTGCCTTGTGGCGAATTTCTCACGATACGTATAACGCACAGTAGTTTACATTTATACAATTATGATTATATGTAAGGACGGTCATATATAGAAACTGAAGACACCTATCGCCCGATGTACAGGGAAAATAGGTTCCTTAAAAAACCGCGTAAACCGAAATCGTGAATTTCGATACGTAAAGGTGCGTAAATCGAAAACAAACTAAAACGTCTATAATTCAGTCATTTATTTCAACGTAAACCCTTTGCGGATGCAGACATTTTTGAATATTGAGAGATAACCATTTATTTTGCGATACAAAACCACCTTTTTATGAACCAGTTAGGATGTTAATGTATATATGTTATAAATTGATATTTGGTTAATCATATTTCAACGGTTGCACTTCAATTTTTCAAATCTAAATGTGTATACAAACAGCGATAAACTATGCGCCACTAGTCATCAAAGGGTAAAATAGAAATAACTAAAAGAAAGTTTTTTTAAAAATCTCTTGTTTTAAAAACCGTGTAACAGCGAAATCGTGTAAATAAAGCACCGTGTAAATCAGGGGATAGGTGTACTTCCAAATCTTACCATTTTAAATCATCTATTCGAACAGTTCGTAATGTACGTTTGGTTTCAAACGTATTATCATAAAGTATTCAAGCCATGAAATACAGTTAAAAATATGCATGTTATTATATGGCAATCTGATAGTATAGATATATAGATATCGGAAGTATATAACCAGAAAATTCACGAGGCCCATGGATATAGATCACACCTTACATGTGCATTTACATTGATAGGGGGAGACTTTTAAAAGTGGGGGAAAAAATAAAAAATTCTTAAAGGGGGGAAGGGTTTGTTTAACTCTGATTAAATAATTATCATGATAAATATATAAATATAAAAGACACTTTAGATTTATTTGTAGAATATAACGAAGGTTGAAACAATCTATGATCTCGACGAATTGTTGAATTCTGTTGTATCAAGGAACACAATTACTTCAAATGCACTCCAAAACATGCGTGGGTAATTTTTTGGCAAACTAACTTTTACGTGGGGTAAAGCGACGGTCTCTCGGAGCATCTGCTCTGAAGTGTGGAGCTATTCTTGAATTACACACAGCGTGTTAACTAAACCCTTTGTACTTCGGCGCAGAAGAATTACCTTAGTCTTTTTCACTCGTAAAATCCCTTTTCATAAAAGTGCCATTTTTCTAAAACTTGATTCAATGATTCACCGACAATCCCACTTTTCAACAATTACAGTAATTTGTGACTTGCAATGTTCCGTCGTATGTTTTTCGGTTTGAAACGACGAAATGTTTATCCAGAACGTTGTCAATTATAACGTCACAAGCAACAGTAAACGTTATCGGGATTTAATCAGAAACTATCGCGATGTGCTAATTATTGCGACGCAGTAACAGTTTCATACAAAACGGCTCGTTAGAACAATGTAACGTGTTAATTAGCGGAGTCATTACGCACGCGTGGATTTACGTAGAAAATTATTCACATTTTCGTGCGAGGGAAGGAAAATAAATTAACGTCGCTGTATAATTATTACGGCGCGCATTTTGCAGATATGAGTTGCGATTGTGGCGGTAATGATGAGTCTAGTGCACGACTGTGCGCATAAAACTGCAGTCGTGACGAACTTTAAATAAGACTTTACGTTTCTTAAATCGCGTGGAACACGGTTGTTGCAACGTCTACGGACACTTGGAGGCCGTGCAGTTTTGTAATAAATGCGTTTGGCTAAATTGCGGTAAATTATTATTGAAGCGGTAAAAAACACAATTTAGTAGTGTAATGAAATGTAGTAAATTGTACGTTCCATATATGGTATACGTGCGACGGTGTAAAAGAAATGAGAATGGCAGAATGTTTGTATATTTTTTTCTTGATGGAATTTCAATTATGCAGGATGTTCTTTTCAGAAACGACGTTTAATGACTTAGAAAAGTTTTGCAAAATAAATTAGCGTTTGTTTTCACGCATTTAACTTTTTATGTGCTATAATGATTTAAACGTTGTAAACTATACACACTGCGGCACCTTGCACATTTACATAATTGTTTAATTATGTGATTTATTAAAATTAATAACATGGAAAAATTGTGCAGATTCAAGGACAATATTAAGATGTGCATCAAACTTTAATTAAGGCAGATTTATGTTGAAGATTCATTAGTAAAACTATTGATGACTAATCTGGCAAGTTTAGGCTCACCACCTTGGCAATTATATTCAAAAAAGGAAATGAGGGGGCAAAAAGATCGATCAAGTTTTTAAGCTTTACACAAAATATACATTGTGTTATTTGTATAATCTTAGAAAAGCAAACGAAAAGCAATGTTGGCATTTTGAGCGTCATTCTTAAAAAATGAAGAAATACTTATTTTGGCAGCTCAATAAGTTTAACTTTAAAGGTCACCTTTGCTTTATAGAATGAAATATCACCTTCTGAATATATAAAATAAACATATACTTTCGTCAAAATTTTAAACAAAGTAAAATACTGATTAGAAATATATTAATCTCCATGTTGGATCGTGTATATTTTGCCCGAAGGTTAGTCGCAGATGTCTGATCCGTTGTGAAAGCTGTATAATTCAGAATATAGAATTCAATCAGAACATCCCCCTACGCTTCTTCCATCAGTTTCAAAATATCCCACTTCCTACGATTCCAATATTATCCCTCATTATTTTTCTATAACTTATTCTAAATGTTTGAACCTTCAAGTAAGTAACCAGCCAAACAGTTCACAGACTTCCCGATTGGAAGCCTCTAGGGTGGCTACTTTCTAAAATCGATCCAATCGCTGGAATCGTCCTCTCTGCCTTCGGTATCTATCCAGCTACGAATCCCCGCAAGCCACTATTATTCCAAGGAGAACCGTACGTATTTTATCGGGGCGGATTGCGAACTGCGAGTGAGCGAGTGAGCGAACGAATGATATGAACAAAGAATACAGGAGACTCGCGGGATTCTCGAGTTGGAATGTCGGCCCGTAATATCGGAAATATATTGCGAGGCCTGTAACCACAAGTCATGTTCAATCGAATGAATCGTATGGAATAAAAATAAACCTGCCCATCGGAGACGGAAGGCCCAATATACCGTACCCTGATAAAGGTCTACCGGATCGACGAAGGAGGAGACCCGGAAAGGGGAGGATTGTTAAGCAGAAAGGTAAAACAGGAGTGAGCGAGAGAGAGAGAGAGAGAGAGAGAGAGAGAGAGAGAGCGCGTGAGAGGGAGGGAGAGCGTGACAGGGAGGGAGAGAGAGAGAAGGGATGGGGCTGGTGTGTGAGGAGTGAAAAGAGAGATGAAGAAGAATAAGAAAGGAGAACGAGAGGAGAGGATCGAACAAATGTTCTCCCGGCACATGCATCAAATCTCGAAGTTGCGTGAAAGATGAAGTCCTTGCTTGCTCAGCGGCGAGTCGCGATAAAAGCATCGTGACTTCCTCTTCTTTAAATCTGTTCGGTATTCCACGTTCGCCAAATCGAACTTTACTCTGAATTAAGAGTTTTACAAATATTCGTAAGGAATTTAGAAAATCAAATGTCTCTGATCCGGACACTGAACCGGGATTTGTAATTAATTTTACGGCGGAATGTCACATTTTTTGCGAATTATGATTTTTAGTGAATACGATGTCTGGAGTGTTTGAAAGAAATATTTCTATCAAATTCATAGGTTGCTATAAAATGTACTGTGAAAAAGAGACGGTATAAAGTTATTTTTGAGAGAGAGGGTTTAAAAATAGAATAGGTTTTCCTACATTTAAAAATATGTCTGCCGTATGACGATACAACAATAGCTATCACAATATGAATATCGTGTTGAAATATTTTTAACAATTATAATGGGAGACATATGCAACGTATAGAACCGTCGTTTCATAAACTTTGACACATTCATGCGAATAAAAAAGATTTAAGGAATAGAATTACCCACCACCCCGAAAATTATACTTCATTCGTGTTACCCTGAAAATTATTATGGATATGTTATTATTATATATATGAAAATTACAGATATAAATACTGTTTTTAAGAAGAAGTCTCAAAAATAATACACCCTGTTATTCTATTTCTGCAGCTATTAGATGATAATCCAATGTAAGAATAATAGGCACTAAATTATTGAAAAGTATGTTACAACATATTTAATTAAAATGTACGTTAGAATGGTCCTACAATTTAGCGGTTTACAGACATCGAAATATAAGAAAACCCACAATGTATGTATCACTTTCATCTTTAACCCTATATGGTCGTACGGCAAGAGCCCAACAGAGCTTTCTTTCATAATTAAACTCTTGAATTCATTTCGTCTCTGGAACTCAATAATGACTTTACAGATTTATCCGATCTATGCTTCGATCCTAGTACCAACGTGTATTTAAATAATCATGTATTTAGTGGAATTTAATAACTGTTAACTAATAAACACATAACGAAAGAAAACTATTCATAATAATTCCAACCAATCGTAAGGAAATTAAACAAAGAAAATGTATTGCAGAGAGCTGAAGTTATATTCTCGCTGTCATAAACTTTCTTTCTCCTAATTTAAAAAAACCAACCAAAAGATTCTTTATTTTTAAGCAGAAATAAATAGATTTAGGTGCTACAATACCCATTTTTTCACAAGTAGAGGCTCCTTCGAATTTCATCTCGATTTCCTACGAATGCTCTTCGTACAAATAATCGAATTTATTTGCAGTTCTTCGTCAATTCTGTAACTATCTCTCAATATGATTCACCTGTCATATTAAAGACTTTATCGAAGTCAACAAAAAAAATCTTCCCATGAAACTTCGTTCAAGATCAACAATCCGCAGCTCTCCAATCAATTTCTCTTTTAATATTTCGTTCCACAGGCTACGAGTCGACTACGAAGCCGAGTACCCGTAGAACTTTGAAGACGTTGTCCGCAAACAACCGACGTAAACGTTCACGAGGATACACCGTCTTCTTCTCTTTTATTTTTATCATTTAGCTGTATATCCGCTGAAAGACCGAAGCAACAGCTGACATACCGTGCTGTAAGCTGAGATGAGAAGGAAAGAATAAGGGACAGAAATAAAAGGAAAAACTAGACGAGAAATAGGAAGACAAAGGGGAAAAAAAATCGTTGCGAGAGGAAGAAAAATAGGGGAGATATAAAAACGACGCAATGGAAGAGAGAAAGAAAGATAGATAGGATAAGAAAAACGGAAGAAGCAAGAGACGATGACGAGTCTCACAATCGGACAGAATTTTTTTTACCAGAGCGATCATCATCACGCGCACCCTTTGCAGGATTCCCACTTGACCGCGTCTACCATCCTTTCCGGTGATACGGCAAGAACGGATAAGTGGGTAGGTGGGTACACTTGCACGTACAAGCCTGATACTGCCGCCGGAAGGTAAAAGAGATAACGGAAGGAAAAAGATGGACGAGGAGAGAAAAGTGAGATACTGGGAGTATAGCTGCATGGGGAGACAAATGCAGCGAACTGCATCCGCGGCACCCCCGTATTCGACTTTCAGCCTCTTATTTTTCCCTTGTTTATGCCTCTTCGACCTTTCGTCCCTGTCTCGTTCGTTCATGCCGCATGCGTTGAGACAGTTTGCAATAGCTTGTTCGGGGTACGAAAAATTATCCAATTCCCTGAGATTTTAGCCAAGTGTCTGTGCATCTCGTTGGGGAACTTATATAAGACCTTGGTAGGCATGACATGATTCTGGTATCTTTTTTTTATACGTATGTATAAGTTGATAAAGTAGTTGGAGATTTCATTTTATTTATTCCTAAACCTTTTAAATTGGATGACTTAACACTAGAACCACCGGCGCCAAATCGATTATATTGAAATGCATTAAATAAGTACATTGGAAAAAGAGGAATCAAGAGGTAAAAATGATTATCAAGACAGTAATTCATATTTTATAAGATAGGCATGGAATATCTAATGTATGGTTTTCCTATAGCGTTAGAAAATTTTTATAAAAAATTAAGAACCAGTCATTTTCACTGCCACGGTAGTTCTAGTGTTAATGCCAGTATTTTGATTGCCACGTTGTTAATTTATGACCGATCCAGTACTCTAACATTAAATCGTCGGTACCTGCTTGCCTTGCAATTTAAGTTCGTGGTTTGAAACTGAAACAAACTGTTTAATTTCGCTCGACGATGTATATGTACACGAAACGGTGAAATATAAATTAATTGATATTGATTTGACATGCTAATTTTCATTATAAAGATAATGCATTTCATACTAACTTATTGCAATATACTATATCGCGTTAAATTACGTTACTGACATATTTGTTATTTGGCGTAACAGCGTAGTATTTTAAAAACTTATTTCAAGTTCTCTACATAACATCCAAAATCCGTGAATTCTATTACAAATAATTTAAATTGTGGTTAAGCAATCACATGTTAATATACGCTAATACACTTCTTATTTTGCACACCTTTTAGTCGATGTATTTGCTAATTTATTTTTCCGCAGTAACCTGTATGCATTGTTTTTGTTTGCAAAAATGCAAGCAATTCTTCCAAATTTCACCTCTAAAGCAAATTACACCTCATAAATACCATTTACGCTGTAAAAACTACATTTGATCACATGCGAACTTCTAGAGACTCCAAGTTTAATTCATCATCTGTTTAATGTGGCATGTACTAACTGCATAGCTTTTGATATTCATTAACTCGAGTTTCGTGCCGTTAACTCCATATATTCCCGCACTAACTTCCGGAGAGCAAACAATAATTTATGCCGTGATACGTAAACAAGTGGTTCGTGTAAATAAGAAAATACCCCTATAAATAAATAAGCATATTAATCAAAGTCGCCTTTGTTACTTCGACTAACGCAGTTACGTCGCTGTTATTATTTAATCTGATAACACTTCCGTCTGCACAAAATGATGGTGATATATTTTTTCCTATTGAAAAATACACGTAATATTCGCATTCATAAATTTTACAGCGCCAGAATTCTTAAAACTCATTGCATAAAAACAAAACAATTCAAAAGTACGAAAAACAGTGTAATCGTATTTGAAAAAGATTATAAAACCGGCCGAGAAGATTAGAATTCGGAACGATCGCTTCACTAGGTCGCCGAAGGCGTGCTACTCGTAAGTTCAATTGGGTTAAACGTAATGTTCGATGTGCCTCAATTAGCTGACTTTCGTCGGGTCAGTGATAAAAGTTCAAATAGAAGGCACACGTGTAACTGAAACTCCGCGGTCTAATAATTAGTTCATCGGAAAGAGGCAGGAGCCTGGAAAATACTAGGTACCATGGCCGACAAATTCAATTGGTTGCCGGCAAGAGGGTACCCTTGATTATAACTGGACCACTGGGGAAAAAGAAGCGGGCAATGATATTTGCCCCCGGTTTTCGACTCCTGGCACGTTTCCCCGTAAATTACGAGAAGAGTTTTGTGCGCCCTTTTCACGACGGGGTGTTCTCGATTTTCCGCATTGTACCCCAACGCGAGAAGAATTTCACGTGCCGAGGAAAACGGGTTATTAAAGTCTGCGAGATTTTCTATCTCGCCCTCTCTTATTCGCCATCGCCCGCTTTCGTTTCCTGCCACTCCTCTCCCTCACCTCATCCCTCTGGCAGGGTATGCGTTTGTCGGGAACTTTTTCGTCCTTCCTGAATTATTTTAGTGCAACGACGGAGTAGGAGGTGAGAGCCTGAAAAGTTTGCCCTGCGACGAAGATACGTGCCACCAATGACACGAGAGAAAGGGAGAGAGAGAGAGAGAGAGAGAGAAAGACGAGAGGTCAAGAAGCGTTCTTACGTATTCTGCAAGCTCAGGTTTGCACGTCCGAGTTATGACCAGAAAAATCGGAACTTCGCGACTGAAAAGTGGTTGCCGAGTAGCTAGTGTGTGATGCGCATAATAAAATGCTCAATGCGATTTACTAACCAAGTCTTGGGGTTTCGAAGTGAGTCATTCTACAACCACTTCCGAGTACCTGTCAAATTTGATTCAGGGGTAATGGGAATTCTAATCTAAAATAAAACTTAACTGTACAACGTGAATTCGCTAGATTTAATCTGTTCAACTGCGTTGCATTTTAAGTAAAGAAACGTATGTATCTTTTGTTTATTTTTTTACGAATATAGTGAAATGAGATAGTTAATTTTTTGGAATCTTTTAATTCCAGAATACAGCCGTTAATACAGAAATCGCACTGACACGCAAATAATAATTCTAGGTTCTAATGTATTCCAAATTTTAGAATGCAAAGATTTTCTCAGAATAGATATTTAATTTTACCTGAGGAATCTCTATATTGTTAGGCAACGTATACACGCAAATTTATCATTTCCATGCGCACGAACTACGAAATTATCAAAGCATGTAAGAAGTTTGAAAATGAGAAATAATATTGTATTCAAATTTTCCATAGTGGAGAAGAGAAAAGGGAATTACAATGCCAAAATGGTTCAAAACCAGCCACAGAATATACTGTAATTCAACTGTTCCGTAATATTTTTGCATACTATCCACTTGCAGTTGCATACTTTGCTATCTACTTGTTATGGCATATAGCAAAACACAGATTTTACAGTTCCTACTACTACTACGTCTACTTTCTACAATGTAGAAAAGTTATTATTATCTAGAATTCCTTATTTCATTTTTTTCTGAAGAAATGGTCAAATAACAGGTTCCTGTTACAATGCAAATGGGAAAACGTAAATCTATCATATTCATCTCCGTAAGTCAAATAAAACGATACAACCACATCTTTCTATTGTCACTTGATTTCCAATCCTAATTCAAACAAAAACATTTCATTCAGACAAAACGCTTTGGAATATTCTACTGTATTTACGTCTGCCAGAATGTTTCTGTATTCCTATCTGATATATGAAACGTATCGAGTATCGTATGAGATTATTTTGTAGTGTGTGTCCTCTGTGTCCGCATCGTAAAAAAATCACAACTGTCCCGATAACAGTGAAGAATCATACACAAAAGAAAATTAACAATGTTACACAATTCAAGTTCTTTCCAAACGATTAACCAACGATTTGCAGAATTTAACGTCTTTCATAAGAAGTAAAGAAAACTAGTATACACCAGCAGAAACGAGCAATACAAGGGATTCGCAGAAACGGAACATATCGTCCGACAATGCCGAGAAAAAATTTGCTTAATTTGCATAGGTGTAACATCGACAATCTCAGGTCATAACCGCCGATAATGCCCATGGACTTGGCGAAGCGGGAGAACAAACCTGTTATTATGAAAATCTTCAAGCGGCGAAAGCGGGGCTATAAGCATGAATAAATAAGCGATATTAAAAGCCACTTTCTTCCTCCTTCTCCACCCTTGCCGAGGATCGCAACGCTTCCTTCCTACCCGACGTAGGCGCCGAGTTCTACTTCGCGGCTGGTGTAATGGCATTCCTCTTCTCCTTTCTCTTCTTCCTCCTCAACAATTTACTTCGTTTCGAGGCGCTCCTCTATCAAGCCCTCCGGCTATTCCTCTCCCCTTCTTCGTTTGCCAATAGAAGTTACTTCTTGATGCAAGAGGGGGGAAGAAAATGCAGGAGGCAGAGAAAGAAAGATAGAGGGAGAGGAACAGAGAGAAAACCTTTTTCGATAACAAAGTCTACCCGTAGCGATCCGTGGCTAACGATTGGTCGGACAATCATTCTCTAAATTTAACGACGGAAACTTGGTGAATCTGCAGCACGGTATCATTTTGTTGTGTTCTATATACAGTCAGCGAGATTTCTCTCAACGAATCTCGACGACGAGAATTCGCAGAGTTTCCCATTCCTCGTACAACCAAATTCGAGAGCTGTTGCATGAATATTTCAACTGTCACGTTCGTGCTTTACAATGTACTTCTTTGAAGATGGAGCTTTTACAGGGAGATTAATGCCGGCTTAAAGTCGGCCACCTTCAACAACACTGAATAAATGAACACCGAGATAAATGGACGAGAGTATGCCGATATTATCGAGCCATCCATTTTTCACTTTCTCGATAACGCGCGGCTCGCGAGGACGGACCGGAAATCGTGCTATTAATTACAAGCGGATAATCGGCAGAAATATACGACGATCGACGATAAATTTAACGAACGCCGATTTAAATTTCAGCCCGCGGTTTAAGAAAAAAAAGAGAAAAAAAAGGAAGGAGAAAGGAAGAAAGCGCCGATTACCGTCGAAATTGTTGCATAATAAATTCTACTAAAATATAATTTATCCTAGATTTCAGGACGCATTCGCGACACGAATGAGGGTATGAAATTCCAATTTGCGGGCCGACAATTTAAGCCCACTTTGCATGCTCGTACAGTTACACCGTATATTTACCTCCAAAGATTACTAAATTATTCTCGCCTATGTAGTCAAGCGTACTTAATGAAACGATGCTCAAAGCGGTTGTCCTAGTTGCAATCTATTTCCCATTGGACCGCTTACCGACAGCGGTACGCTCCAAATCGAGCGCACTCCACGTTGCATCATGGGGTTAAAGGACGGGTTGCCGCACGTGACTTTCATGGCACGAGAGATGCAGGAATCGAGGCAAAAGGGCAATGAAGGGTGGAGGGTGCGAAAGCTGGATGGGCTCCAAGGCATGCAGGAGAATAGTCCTGTATGCACGGACGGTCCTGGTATGTCACGTGGAAGGATGGACGATTAAAAATAGATCTCTTCTAACCGTCTAGAATTAATCGGGATTTTTTCTTTACTTTCATTTTCTTTGTAGTTACGGCTTTGTACCAAGAGTGTGGAAGAGACGTCTCTGTGTAAATAATTTTTTTGGTAACAAATTTTACTGCTTGACGATGTCTGGGATAGGGAAAATATTGAAGAAACCTCCATATTCCTCGAATACGACGAATTAGAGCTTTCAATTTTAGAATACACATTCTTCTACTAGAACAAACATTTTCTACTAGATTGACATGAGGGGATTGAGATGGCCAATACAACGTTTCTCATTCTCTATTCCGGGTAAAACCGGCTTGGATGTTTCGGATCATTATCCTCTTGAAGCGTCCACTGCTCTCTAGTTCAATTAAAACAATGTTTTTAACTGATGTTAGGAGACCCTTTTCGTATAATTTGATCTATTTTTGAGAATTTATTTTATAGCTAAAGGCGCGTAATGTCCTGGCATCCCGAACTTTAAAACGTCCCCAATCATGGACATCCATTCGGTGTTTAATGCTCCTTTGAATAACTGGTATTCCACGTTTTTTCCCAATGTTTGATCCCCTATGAAGTACAATCTCCGAGGAAAGTGTATTTCAAAATTGAAATCCGTAGTTGGTCTCTTCTTGCCTCATACGTCGAAAAGCTGGTCGAAAGTATGCTCAGGAGTTGTCAAGCAATAATCGTAAATAGTGGAAATTAGACGCACTACTAAGTACGTGCATATTAGCACAGTATTTTACGAAATTTAAAAAAAAAATTATTTACTCAGAGATACTGGTCCACGCTCTCGTGAAACAGACTATTTCGCTTAGGTACAGTTTTACCTGATATATATATCACATCGGACCAATTTGTCAGAAGCGATAGCAGTTTGAATTCAAGACTTATTGCTAAATAATTTGTGACTCTACTTGCATAACCGCTAAGACATTTCCTTTTGATTTTTGTTTGCTACTGGAAATTAAGACCAGAAGTAGAGGAATAATGTATGTTTTGATGAATATTTTATTTTGATTGGTGAAGCGAGGGGAAGTAAGCATTGAAGTGCCTGGAAGCGGTCCGCGAAATAGGATTAAGGCGATGGAGTGTGAAGATTGTGAAATCTGGGTGACTTCCAAGATGTGCACACGTGTACTGTCGTGTACAGAAATTTCTTTGCCTTCTTTCAAGAAACAAATTTTAATATCGTGAAAACTCGAGGAGAATATTTTTAAAAAGATTTTGTTCCACTTTACGTTACAAGTAGACGTGAAATTGGTATATGTAGTTATTAATATTACGTCAAAAATGTTCTTGTTAGGTATGTGTTGGCATTTGCATTTTTAAATTTGTCCGAAAATTTTCAAGCACGTATCAGTACTGTCATACGTCATTTGATATTTATGTAATTATTATTAAACTGCAGAAATCAAAATTGATTTTGTTAATAAACGATGTCCGCTCCACATACATATATAATATCAGAAATTGGCTAATTGACTTCTTTATCTAAAATAAATAACTACCAGAAAGAAATTCAATATCTACCTCGAAATCACCGTGCATATAAAGACACGAATACCCGCCTTGGGCTATTCCATCAATTTTAGCGGTAGAAATGCAGGAAAAATATTATAAAGAGAAAAACTTTCTATTATTTATAATATAAATATCTATTTCAAAATTGGTAGTTTATTATATGCAATTTTGTAAAGATACTCGAATTGCATTCACGTTTATACAGAAAAACAGAAAACTCTTCACCGCCTTGGTTGCGGTATCAGTTCTGTCATGATTTTGAAAATTAAGCTTCATAGCAAAGCATCAATATATTTCACAGATATAACGGTAGAATCTAAATAGTATAATTACACTGACCAACACGAATTTTTGCCCAAAGACCATTTATGCTGATTCTTATAGATTTTGTGATGCTGAACACGAATACGAAGTCTGTTTGCCTCCATCAGACTTCATTTTTGAGAAAATCAGTTTTGAAAAAAATGCAAGTTTTCAAATTTTCAGAATTTGTTGTGTATTGACCGTAACAATTATTTAAATATTTTTTTATAAAATGATTCTAAAAACCGTCCCGAATATAACCACGCATATTACTTTAATGTTATAAATATTTAAATATGGTCAAACAATGCTCAAAGCTCAATGCTATCTATCTTAAAAACTAGACGCCCAGGGGGAATTCTAATAGAAGGAGGCGATAGAGTAGACATTTTTGTTGAGGAAACCATAATTGGAAGTTGCAACACAAGTTTCGTTTTCAGCGGAGAAATTAAAGTAGCTCCGCAAGACGCAAGCTACTAACAGTGATTACACTGTCCAACAAATTTGAAGGTGATTTCTGTTTTCCTATAGCCACTATATAATTCTTATAGAGTTCGTCGTCCTGAACACGAATCCGGCAACCAAATTTCTGGATCACCCTCTGTTTTCGAAAAAAATCAGCATTTGTAAAAACGGTCGTTTTCGGTAAAGAAGCTGGTATTACGTGAAAACTAAGAAACGTAGGTTGTTGTTCTTGGTCTCAAAAAATAGAGGAGTGTTGCCCGAGTATGTATGTATAAGCAGTTATAATATTCCGTATTAGTTAATAGCAGTAAATCACTGTCAAAGTTCAAAAACGAGCGGATTCGCGAATTTTTTACGCATTCACTTTCCATTTTCACGTAGAGGACTGTTGCTAGCACAAATTTACTGTACACCATTGGATTCTACGTACATTTCTGAATAAAAAACTATCAGCGAAAAATGTCATAACTGTTTTCGTTTCGGCTCAATTTAAGAAAATATCCATCGGGAGCGTGTTCCGACCGTTTTGCCGCTACGACGCCATCGCTGCCTTTGGGCGCCGTAGCTACGCGTAATACTTTCGCGGGCCCCGCGCATCGATACATTCCGTTGAGGTAGAATTCTCTATCCCTTTACTAAAGTGTAAGCTCATACTTATTTATATTTTTTTTTTTTTTTTTTATATAGAGGGGAAATGCTTTACGCACACTCGCAAATGTCTTAGTTTGCGGATAGTGTGGAAAAAAAATAAAGAAAATTTCGCTATCCTATTCCTACCAAATATACTACAACATTCTCCCCTTTGATTTTTTCCTTTTGTTTAATATTTATGAAAATAATGATGATAAGATTTATCGCGCACATATAAAATAATTCTTATTCATTGAATAATAAGCGGTATTAATATATCATTGAATAATAGCCCGTATAAAATAATTCTTATTCATTGTTTGAAGCGAGTATTGTTTGATTAGTTAAATTAAAGAGCAAAGCAGAGTAAAGTAGAGAGGGTTTTTAGTGGGTATACGAAAACTATATGCCTACGGAGTCCCACACTATCCGCAAACTAAGCATTTGCAGGTGTGCGTAAAGCATTTCCCCTCTATATAAAAAAAAAAAAAAAACAAATATAAATAAGTATGAGCTTACACTTTAGTAAAGGGGTAGAGAATTCTACCTCAACGGAATGTATCGATGCGCGGGGCCCGCGAAAGTATTACGCGTAGCTACGGCGCCCAAAGGCAGCGATGGCGTCGTAGCGGCAAAACGGTCGGAACACGCTCCCGATGGATATTTTCTTAAATTGAGCCGAAACGAAAACAGTTATGACATTTTTCGCTGATAGTTTTTTATTCAGAAATGTACGTAGAATCCAATGGTGTACAGTAAATTTGTGCTAACAACAGTCCTCTACGTGAAAATGGAAAGTGAATGCGTAAAAAATTCGCGAATCCGCTCGTTTTTGAACTTTGACAGTGATTTACTGCTATTAACTAATACGGAATATTATAACTGCTTATACATACATACTCGGGCAACACTCCTCTATTTTTTGAGACCAAGAACAACAACCTACGTTTCTTAGTTTTCACGTAATACCAGCTTCTTTACCGAAAACGACCGTTTTTACAAATGCTGATTTTTTTCGAAAACAGAGGGTGATCCAGAAATTTGGTTGCCGGATTCGTGTTCAGGACGACGAACTCTATAAGAATTATATAGTGGCTATAGGAAAACAGAAATCACCTTCAAATTTGTTGGACAGTGTTATCAGCGCAACCGTTCCACCCACGCTATTATTATGATATGTAGCTTGCTTTACAAGTACATTTATTGTTTGTAAGCTATTTCGCGACTATAATGCTACCTTAAACACAGAAGTATGTTTTTAAAATTTTATCATATAAATAAGCAATATTGTTCAATGGCATTCTCAATTTCAAGATTATACGACTTATTAAATATAAAAGTGCTTGTTACAAAAAAACCCTATGTAATGGAGACAAACGGATTACATATCTGAATTTAGCACAAAAAATACTATTAGAATTACATATTAAAGCTTTTGTGCCAAAAGAAATACTTTACTTCTCTTCTAGACTTTTCATTCACCCTTTGCAGTCGTATTTCATTAAAAACAAAATGTGTAATCGCACTTAAAACAAAATTACTAAAATTTTAGTAAAAATGGTATATACCTCAGAAACGTGTTGACTCTTTACTTTGGTGACTGAGAACAGACGTACGACCGCTAATTAAGGGTTGATACCACTGTAAGGATGAATTACCAAGTAACCCACAAAAGGAGAGGTATTTGGTGATTCTGAATTTCACCTTCGAAGGTAGTGTACACGCACTAATAAGTGAAAATGCTTGGACCCGATCACAGAGCACTGACTGCTCGTCGGCGGTCGAGGGCAAACTGATGGCGAGGCGAACATTGAAATGACTTGTTATTGTTAGTGGACCAGCGAGACGGACACCTGTAGGTTACGGTCACTGAGACTCGCCGAGTATATTTTGACAACACGCGGCAGTCGTCGTACTTCTTGGCAAGTGAAGTGAAAATAATTGCTCCCGTTGCTCGCAGAATTAATCTTAAAATTGTAAATGCAATTGAACAATATTGTTTTGTTTATGTAACCAAATGTTACAAATACAGTACTTTGTTTAATGTAGCGTTATAGTCAAAAAGTAACTCATAAACATAAAATGTGTTTGTAAAGCAAGCTACATATAATAACTCATAAAGTGATAAAATAACTCATAAGGAGTAACTGGGTACTTGTATAGCAAACTACGTATACTACTAGTGTGGGTGAAACGGCTACGCTGAGCATCACTGGCGGTACCTTGCGCCTTTCGAAAATATTTTAATTCTCAGTCGAAAACGAAACTTCTAAGTACTTCGTAACGTTACGTAAGTTACGAACTTACGTAAAGTAAGTTCTAGAAACTTCTCTATCGCCTCCTGCCATTAGAAATTCTCCTGGACGTTTAATTTTTAAGGTAAATAGGGAAATATCAATAAAAGCTGAGGCATTTTGAGCGGCGTTTTCGCTTTGAGCATTGTTTAAACATATTTAAATGTTTATAAAATTAAAGTAACGCGCATCATAATATTCGGGAGGGTTTATAAAATCATTCTGTGCCAAAAAATTGTAATAAGTCTTATGGTTAAAATACAACAAAATTCTGAAATTTGAAAAATTGAATTTTTTTTTAAGCTGATTTTTTTTCAAAGATTGTGTCTGATGGAGACGAACGGGCTTCAGGTTCATGTTCAGCGCCACAAAATCTATAAAAATCAGCATACATATTTTGCGGACCCAAAAAAATGTTCAATTTTGTAGACCAGTGTTATTTGAGACTGAATAAATAGCATTTCCCTTTATCGACCTAAACTGTATTAATGTTGTATTCGGTAATGTGATTCTAACAAGTTTATTATAAACGGAAAAGAATTTTAATTTTTGAATTTACAAGAATAGTGAATTGCTGACTGCCAGAGTAACTTCGTGTGAATTTGCAAAAATAAAACTGTCTCTACCCGAGCCAAAGAATATACCTTTAAGGACCCGAAAATAATGCAGTGGGAGACTTGAATAACTCTGCGTTTTTGTGACTAAGGTTCCGAGAGGTAGAAGCTTTTCCCATGACCTTCGTAAGGTCGGAAGTTCTTTAGGGAAAGCGATCGAAAATGAGCAATATTACCTGCTAATTTGCAGTCCGAGGCCATTCGTGTACATTTACAAATTATTACTTGTGATGAGTCGGTAAGCGACATTAATAATAATATTAATTTAAACAATTTCTTAGTGTTCCCCATTTGGATATAAATAGTCTGCACTTCTATTAGATTATTTAACTGGTTTTACGTATCATACCACAGCACTCAGATTCCTATAGTCAATCATAAAAACGAAATATCTCTACCACAAATATTATCACTTATAAAGTTAGATATAACCGACATAACGAATAAATTGACCAAAGCGATCAATCATTTTATATTTAACGTAATCTTACTTGTCAAAAAGGGGAAAAAATCTAGTATTCAGGCGAAAGATAAAAGTTTAAAGCAAATTCCATAAACTTCAAAACTCATGCACAAGGTACTTCCGTCGTTTCTAACGGGAAACGCAATATCACCAAGTTCTCGGTAATTCCGTGGGCAAGCGACCAGTCATGACACCTGACATCGACCGAAGGAGAGAACCCGAAGACGGGCTGAAACACAGGAGACGAAAGGGAAGGTCCGAGGGAAGGGCGAGACCTGGATGAACTCCAAAGCGTGTGGGCTGATGGTGTCAGAAGCACGAACGATCTCGCTTCGGTGCTGCTAGGAGCTGAGAGTCCCGTCGAGAGGCCCGTCCGAGGCATCGTCATTGTCTATTCTTCTCCCTATTTGTCACGCCTTTGCTTTTGCGGCCGGCGCCACGCGCGAGCTTGTGTTGTTACCATGACGACACCACGCGGTGTAGAGATATATACATACGTGCCTATGTACACCGGCATGCGCGCCGCTTTTTTTCCATCCCCTATTCTCATGGAGAAGAGGGAGAAACCCCGGCTCGGGGGAAGCACTTGTACGCTATGTGAGAGAGGGACTCCGTAACGCGGAAGTGTAACGTCACGTGTTCGCACGAATTGAAAAGCGTCTACTCCCTTTTCCTTCTGCCCTCTCAGCTCGTTCGTTCTCACTCTATCTCTCTCACCCTACACCATTTTTTCTCTTTTTACCTTCTGTTCGATAGCCACTTGGAATCTTGGCACGACTCATTCGAGAAGCAATTATATGATCAGTAATGGATGCGGTTCTCTTGCCTTTGAACTCGTTCGTTTCTCGTTACGTTCGACGGTGTTGACTATTAACACGTTACTGGATGAGTGGAATTTTTAGATTAAAGGCTTTAAGGAAATTAAAAATTCCCCCTTTATGGCGCAGCTGCTCGTCAATTTGGTACATCTCGTTGAGACTATTGAAGTTAATGATAAAATTTACAGTGTGCGAATTATAATGGGGGTGAGGACAGACCATTCTGAGCTCGGGAAGAACGTCATCTCGATGCTTTCCACAAAACGGCTCGACGAGGTTTAAAATCAGAGTATTACAATATACAGAAATGTAAGAATTGATGTCAGTTACAAAAATCGAATAAGTACTAAGGCTAACGTTAAGTTTCGCATATATGAGTATTACAGAGAAATCTTTTAAGAGTGTAGCTTTAAGAACGACGAAGAGCTTCGAGGGTGATAGCGAGGATAGGTCAGGTTAGGCCAGCAGGCCGACTGTTTTCTCTCTCAAGGCCCCGAATATTTTAGAACGTAACGAATGCGAGTGCAAGTGCGAGCGAACGAGCGATATGTAAGAGAGATGTAGAATAGATGTGGGTTTAAGGGTAAGGAAGAATTCTTGGTTAGTTTTTGAAGGAGTCTTGATTTGTACCGTGTAGAAGCAATACGGGGTAAGAGCTAAACGGAATCAAAGTTATAAAATGTAAACGTTGTACGGAGTAATAGTTGTAAAACGTTGATAGTTAAGAATTGTATTGTAATAGTTATCAATCTGCAATAGTTAATACATTGTAAACACAAACATTTAGATGTTAAATGAAAAAGGAGACTCTCCCTCTCTTCAAAACCAAACCCTTACATATTATTCCGTGTGTGTGAACGACTTAAGGTGATTAATAAGTTTACTGCATTAACACTACATTTACGGGCGTGAAATCTGTTACATTGCAATATATTAAATAAGGACTTTGGAAAGAGAGAGATCAAGCGGTAAAGATGGTAATTCGTTAAGTCATTATTGTATTATAAAATACATGTGAAACATGTACCGTACAGCTCCTCTGCAAATTGGAGAAATGTTTATAAAACAAGTAGGAACCCGTCAATTTGACGGCTTCCGTAAATGTAGTGTTAAAACCAAGAAATGCTTCACACAGAGGGTGCAGCCACGTGTAGAATGTAGGTACGTGTACAGAAAGATATAAGGTTCTAAAAATAGCTTATTGTAAGTCCACGACAACATCGTGTTATATTCCTCGTCGGGAATGGAATGTAACACTTTTCACGGGTCACAATAAGTATGAAGAACTCTGGCGGACTAAAGTTCACGCGTAGAAGTGCGTCGATCGAAATTACTGCGACAAAGGTGAATTGCATAAAACATAAGGGTGGCGCTGCTTTTTGGGGGCATTTTTATACATAGGTGCTGTGGAAGGAAGGGATGGACACTTCTACATTGCATGTTGCAATACAAATATGACTTTTGCTCTGATGAGTAATGCAAAGGAAAGTCGTGGCGCCCCTTATACAGTAGTCATCCTTGCTTAAATGTTAGGAAAGAAAGTGCCGAAACCACATGCATCATTCAACATTCGAGTATTTACTAAAACACTCCAAATAAAAAATGTTTGGATACTTCACCTAACGACAATGCACCTATATTTTACGGCAAATCATTTTCAGTGGCTAGCTACAGTCGTCTTTCATTCTTTATATAGAAAAAATGATCAGTACAGACAAACTGCGGTCACTTTTAGCAGCAAATAACGATAACAGACTAAGTCAAGTGGCGGTGAAGAGATAGAAAACCAAAAACATTCCACTTAAATGAGTTCAGTTATACCAAATTTTCTTTACTAAATATTGTTAATTATAAAGGTAGTCTTTATTTTACTTTTTTTACCCTTGAAAACTGTCGGAAAATATGACGTACTCTCCAGAAGCACTGAAATGCTTTTTGTAAGATAGTTCAAATTACAAAAAACCATCCAAAGCCATTTGTGAAATATTGTACACCAGCATGTGGCATATAAAGGCCATTCGGCGTGATATCTTGAACAATCAGAGATGTAATTAAGGCCTCCCGGGACAACTAAAAACAATCTTGGATCGCAATAGACCTCAACAGAATTATATACGTACCACGCCTACTTTAAATTAATTAAAACTGATGTTCTACGTGCAAATATGCGCGCAGCAATTGGCACGCAATTTTCCTACGCTTTAATTAGCCTTCTAACTGTATAATTACGTAAAGACTCGCGTAACTTATCTCGCCCTCGGTCTTCGTACCGTTTATCCGACCGAGTCACGCGAGCAAATGAAAAATTGTATGGAATGTAGATACGTCCCGTACCGGTTACGAACGATACTGCGTCCAATCGCGATACAACGATTGTCACCCGGATATTCCACGCATGCAAAACAGTTGCAATTAAGCCGAGGTGATCTGCATACAGGTATTGTTTAATGGCGGGGAAGAGTGGAGGGAAAGGGGAGGAGACGAATGGGAAGGAAAAAGAATGGAAAGGAAAGAACGGATACGGCGAATGATAAAATATCTGCGAAGAAATATGGGTGATGTGCTCGTGATAATTCAGTTGCATTTCTAACAAGACAATGTAGGATGGTTTGTATTAAATTACTACTATAGCGAGACGGACTCAGAAATGTTTGAAATACGTGTTGAATAAAGTGTACAGCCCTAACTTGTGTCTTAGATATGTTTTCAATTTTTTTTAATTTACTGTAATTTGTAGTAAAAATTAAAAATGTAAGCGAAGAATATGGCAAAGATACTGACTGAAAGAGTAGCTGCGTAATCAAAATAATATCACTTTCATCGGATTCAGAAGTTTTGTGTATTTTTTTTTTTAACTTTTTCAAATTTAGCTACTACCGTTATTTCGCCTAGGATATGCAGTTTCCGATGATTTTCGAACCACTCGAGCTGTAATATACATATCACGTAGGAAAAATTTTACAGAGGTGACGGTAGAGGATTTAAACTTCCTGTTCACTGCCTGCCTTAACCTCCTTACCTATCATAGGTCTACCCTTAATCCTTTAAGGCACGAATTATTTTTCCAATTTATCGTTAGCCAAAAAAGATTTGTTTTGTAAAATTCTCATAACGTTATCCATATTTATTCATACTCCGTCAATTTTTTTCGGGGATAGTATGATCGTAGCCAGTGAAGTATATCATATGGAGATGTATAGGATGATGGTCCAATTTGAAAGTTGATATGATGTCGATAAAAATTACGATGCAAAGTTATATTGTGTGTCGTTTGATCATAGACAGCAAAGGGTTAAGAGCTTAAATAACTTTGGGGTTTCTTTAGGATATTTAACTTAAATATATCTTTCTTAAAGTGATTCCTCCTTTAAAAATTTCACTTTGACGTATATTAGAAGAATCGCCCAATGTGGCTCAAAATACTGAATAGGATAAATCACGAATAAATGTGATACCATTTAGTGGAAAACCGAATCTGTAAAAGTCGAGATCCATCTTATATTGAGATAACAATCCCATTCCCATGGCACGGTCTTTTGTAATTTTGAGAAATATGTCAATTTTTTAAATATCTAAATAAAAAAAAGTGAACTTCTTTAAATGTAAAAATATGCTCAGACAAATGAACAGCATGAATTCACATCTCTAGAAATCGCTAAAGGCAAGCACTTTGAATTTGAATTTTAATTGTACCAGTGTTCATTACTTCTGCTTGGATTAGTCTTTGCCCTGAACAAATTCTTGGGTGGAATGATACTTCTAGTGAATTTAGGTCTGTTTATTCTATCAAACATAAATCTCATTCCGGCACTAATTAATGATTAGATATAAAGGGCTGTGCTAAAAAGCAAACGTATTCTGCTACAGATATATGATTTTACTATTAACTTTTTGCACTCGTATTTCTTTTGACATAAGTGTAACACCAGCATGTACATAATTTCAGATATCTTCAGGTTTTATCCCTGAAACTTAACGTGTTACTGTTTTTTTCCAAAGTAAAATTAATCTTCTTTGCCGTGACTGTAAGCTGAAACTGCCACACTGAAGCTGCCATCACAACGCGATCAAAGTAATTAGGTAAGTGTACGTTCAGATCAAATCGAAAATCGAACACGAGACTTTCCCTTACAAATTAAAAATTTTGCATATGGATTTCAACAAATTCAAAGAACTGTTTGATGAAAATCTTATCTACAAGATGTATTTAACGCCAGCCTTACGGGTCGCATTATTTTGACGCACTTCTACCACTTGTACTGACTTTTATCCATTTTCTCTTCAAAGTTTACTAATTTTAAAATTCTGTGTGCGGTACACTTATCTCTACAAAATCACGTGTGTCCGTACAGTGGGGTATGTAAGAAATGTCACCAAACCTACTGCCATTCTAATAAATGTTAAAAATAATAAGTAGTATATAGTGCATAGTCAATTCACGAGTTCAAAATTTTGGCGGTGTAGTGTCGACTTATGAGTGCAAACGGTTAATACTATACTGTTATTGACCGAAATTTCTTTTGGAAAATTTTGATCAGAATCTGACACTTCAAATAATTATATTTTAATCAATTTGTTTACCTTGACAATTTAATCATGTTTACTTTAACCCCTTGCCCTATAGTAACGAGTAAGACACGCGGCATAGGCATTGGAACAAAAAATGTTGAGATTTTTTAAAAATTCCTTACTTGTTAATATTAGCCGGGGTAGTTCTGGGTTTCTTATTGTTACTAATGCACGTGTGTCATATACCGCATAAAATATTATAAAGAAATAATCATAATCGACGAACAGCCTTCCAGAGATCTAAGAGACCACTGCGAGCTGCGATTCGCAAATTGAGAATTATGAGTTGCTATAGTGGACCAGAATATTTGTAGTTTAACTAATCGTTATTGTTATATTAGAAAGAAAAACGCTTTCATTATTCTGCGAATCTTTCCTGTCGCAATTGAGATTCTATAGTTATATTACTTCTAATGTTGTATAAATTTTACGCTTTATAAAACAGAATGCGTATAACAAAATCATCCAGTAAAAACAGCAGAGAGAAAGTTACGTTCAAGATTATAGGATCGATAGAAAAACGTCTATCTCCAATTACAAGCGTAGAAAAATAAAGGGTGCGTGATATGAAACGTAAGGCATCCTGACTGATGCGATAGGAAACCTTACACTCATATCGTGCTCGTGTGGAAGTTGGACGTTGATCTTTCTTAGATTAACGCGATGCATTCTCTTCCGTGGGCCCGGAACAGAACGAAGATTTATGGCGTTATATTCCCCTTGTAGCATTTGAAATTGAGATGTTTCACTGGAAACATCCTTACGGCTTTCCCCTGGCACGATAATACGAAAGAAAAATGATACCTACCGATCTCATTCCGCCGTGAAGAATACAAGAAACGCAACCGTACAAAAGTTATTAATTTTTATCGCGTGCTACGTTGTTTCCCGCATCGACAACTCCAAGGAGGGAAAGGGAGGGAGGAAAGGGACAGAGAGGAGGAGAACTGTACACTTTCGTCGAGTGTCTCTTCATCCCTTATAATAGGTACGAAGAAGGGGATGAGA
Organism: Cerceris ruficornis; assembly: GCA_963989415.1. Taxonomy (NCBI): domain Eukaryota; kingdom Metazoa; phylum Arthropoda; class Insecta; order Hymenoptera; family Crabronidae; genus Cerceris; species Cerceris ruficornis. The sequence goes on from OZ022518.1 coordinate 5,038,163, forward strand.
TAAAGCCCGAATTGAAAAGGTTATTTCTAGCTATCCCAAGAGTAATGGTCAATCTACAGACTTCCTGGGTCATTTTCGATCCCTCCGATGTATGAACTCACGCAGGATATCCCTGTAGTACCTTTTCTTTCGCGGGACGTAAGAATGAGATAGGAGGGATAAAGCGTATTAAGTCATGCGGGGAAGTATCGGTTGTAGTTTTAGCGGTAGTTTTAGATCGAGAGAAAAGCTTTTTATTGGCTAACTAAAATTTACTGGAAATCGAAGGAAGTCCCGAAGTAGGTTCCTCTCGACTTCGATGGGAGTTTTCTCATTTGCGGTGCTTTGTTTTATGATTCTTACGTGCGACAACGGCCGCAAAGTGGTAAAGAACGACGTTAAAAGCATATACTCGTATCTTTTTATTACCTCCATCATTCGATTGATGCGCCACTAAGAAAGTTAAGCTTATACCGTTTTATCGCCTCCATCGCATTAAGGATCATGGTTCGACTTTAATATATGAAGCTTAATTTTTTTACCTTCGGAGTACTTTCACGTGTCGCCCGTATCTCGTAGGAAATTCTGGGCATAGAACGTTGAGCGGGGAAAATCGAATAACTTAGTAATAATGCTGTCTATAATTTTCCATCATATGCAAACCAAAATAATTAACATCTTCTTTTCATTTCAAACATAGCTATTTTTTCGCTTTTGTATACAGAAACACCTTCAATTAATTTTGTGATATAATACATGCCCTTGCAATTTCTCCAGCAGATATCTTCAAAAGAGGACGTTGTATGGAATAATTGACTCAACAGTCGATGAAAATAGTTGTCTTAAATTTTACACAATGTTGAGTTCTTAAGTGAAACTTCAAAGATTCATTAAGACATGGTACAGAGCTTACACTCATGAAATCGAGTTTCTCTCAAACTCTTCATTCCAAAGGGTCTATTCTTTGTAAGCCTATATACATTCTATCAAATAAATACTGAGAATTGTTCATTTCAAAAGTCCACGTAAAAGGTATGGAAAAAGATTTTTTCGGTAAGTTGGTATCATTATACCTAATTTTTATGTAGAGTTTTGGTGCGATTTGTCGGGCAGTTTTTTTAACAATTCTTTGTTAAATTAATCGACCTCAAATGCAATTGCAATTCTTAACACGTAGAATGTCATGGGGATCACCGGTGACCGGCGCTATTGAATTCAATGAAATTTCATATGACTTTTCAATTGTAATATTTACGAATTTGTTAATTCAGTCAATATTTACGCGTTGGTCTCAAAAGGTAAAGTCCTGCGGGCTATGTATCTCTTCGTGTCTTTAAAGTTTCTGCTTTGTAAAGATGTGATATTAATAGAAAGAGTTTCACTTCAGTAGAAATGAAGAAACTAGCGAAATACCGGTGGCATTCTACGTGTTAAAATGGATAAAAATATCGAAAAAAGAGCGTGCCACAAATGTTGAGTTCCCAAAGGAGTATCTTGTGCTGAATCGTTGGCAATGTTGCAAAAGGCCTACAGTGGCTCAGCTTTATCGAAAACACGAGCGTACGAATGATACAAAGCGTTCAAAGAAGGTTGAGAAGTGGTTCAAGATATGCTTCGTTCCAGTCCATCTTCAACATCGTCGACCGATTGCTTTCTTTGAGTATCGTGGTGTTGTCCGCTCGGAAATTCTTCCTTCCGGAAGGATAAATAGTCAATAAACAATATTATCTAGGTGTTGTGAGACATTTGAGAGAGAATGTGCCGAGGAAAGGCCAATGTGAAAGAACAATTCTTGGATTTTGCAACACGACGATGCGCATTTTTTGTTTTGCAGCATAATGAAATTTGATCTGCTTCCAAAAGAGAATTGTTATGGTGTACTGAACAACTCGTCGAGGTTCATGATTATATTTCGTAAATAAAGGTAAATTAATAACAAAATCGTGTAATATGTAATAAATACAGATCGTTAAAGTAAATAACACAGTGCTCTTATAAGAACTATCCTTCAATAATAAGGAAAACGTGGAATAATGAGACAAAAGAAACAAAACTAATTCTGTTGTCTGTTATATTCGTTGAACGCCAGTGAATGTCCTGTGTGAATAGCCAGAATAATATCCTTCTTCGTCTTTGTTTGAAAGTTATTCCAAACTTTAGAAGATTTTAGGAGATAAATACTTTTCAAATAGGAAGTTACATGATATTTTTTAATCGTATGAAAGTTTTGTTTCATTAGACGTCATAAACGTTATGTTCACAGAGTGGAAAAATTGACAATGTTGGTTCTCATGTAGACCAGTTCATTTATATCCTGTGACTGGTTTTTTTTCGGAGCTGTTCATGGACTATGTATCTCGTAAAATTGAAACTCCTATTCCTCTTATTCTCCCTTTTAATGCCCAGTATGTTCTAAACTTCAGTTGTACCGGAAAACTAAAAGCCAGATAAACACTAAAAAAACATTATAGATAATTTTTTATTATTTATTCCACGCATACCAACAAGTATATTCCGAAGCGATGCTATTGATAAATAATATTAATTAAGATAGAGGCGAAATTCAGAAATTATAAGTCGATACATAATTTTTCATTAAATTATCAATTTCTAAAGCTTAATAAAACATCTCAATTACACTAGTAAATTAGCATAATTTTAGTCCGTAATGCTTTCGATCTTTTATAAATCCGCTGAAGATAATACAGAACGGGTTCCTATACTTACAAACCAACAGTTGAGTTCGATTGCAAAAATACGATAACGGAATTGCAAGTCGCAACGAAGAAATCGCGTTTTAAGCTCCCTTACGAAGCGTTTTTTCTCTATTCCCCTGCGATGAAATTCCTTCTGATTGTCGTAGCTGATTCAATTGCGCGTACGGAAATAGAAGCAGAACGTGCCGGTGGAGAGCAATCGTATTAAAAAGTATGCCGTTTATTTTGTCCCCGTAGAAGCCATTTTTCCGACTCTAAGTTTGCCGTCGAATGTATTTTCGATCGGTTTTCTCCACTCCAAAGAAACAGCCAGTGGAATTGTAATTTCGTGTGTCATTATCCGACGAAAGGATGATCGCACCTCTTTCTAGAGCAAACTAGAAGAAGCAGATAGGAGAAAATAATCGAAAGGAAGGTTTCCCTGCAAAAGAAAAATATATATCGCCGCTTGAGTGGCTTCCAATGGATCGTTCTTCAGCAACGGCAGAGCTTTCGGAAAGCTTTTGTGGTCAATTCGATGGATTCGAGACAAAGGTAACTACACCGGAGAAAATCACAACTGAAGTAACAAGATTTTCTGTACTTTATTCCGTACTGTACTTACAGCGTGCTAAAAATGATCAGATTCCTAACCAATCTGTGATGATACATCTTCATATTTCTCGAATACAATTACGAGAAATATTTTTGGAATAGAATTTAATTTCCATGAATATTTTAGTTTGCCAAAGAAAGAGAAACTATTTTTACAGCTGATTAATTTAGTTACATTTCTGTGAGAGAGAAGTAAGATTAATAACCCATTTTTAAAGAAATATTAATATATTTGCTAACGTTTCACTCAAAACTCTCAAACTGTACGTACACGTGCACTAAAAGACGTTCATTCAATCTTCATTTTATCAAATCTCAATTGTTCCACGATTCTATTCAACCACAATTCCAAGACATCCCCTTCAGAATGGATAATAAATCGGATTCAGTTTATAATTCAGACTTCTTTCTCCTCGAAACATACTAACCGTAATTCTTTGCCAGAGTGTATAGATCTTACTGCATGCGAAACTCGCACGACACGAGGACGACGACGTCGACGACGACGGATGTTTCGTACGTGATGCACAATCGCAATCATTGGTCCCGGAATCTGGGGTTGAGCTCAACGTGTTGGCGAAATTCAATGCACGGTGAGACGTATAAACGCGTGCACCCTCCGGATTCTCAATGCACAGCACAGATCTGCTTTCCCACACGTGTGTATTTATCAATTAGCAGACAAGGGATCGACGAATCAAGTAAATATAAATTACACTTCGGTGTGCGAACTGTAAGATGATATTTTGAAAGATACTAACAATGCTTAAAACTTAGTTTAATCGGTGGTTTACAAGTAAAAGTATTGATCTTGGATACAGTCTTTTTACATTTTGCGTAAATCTAAATTTTATTTTAGACTTAAAAGAGTGAGAGTCAGCTTAAAGCGTAGAAAACAACGACGCAAAGTGCTTACGTGAGAAATGCTTTTTTTTTTAAATTATAAAGTACAGTGATGGTAGATACTAAAATAGTACATAGTTGGATATCCGTAAAAATGAAAACCTCGTGTTTTTTATATGTATAAAAAACACACTGTGTCGTTTTGTAATTCTGGAATGTAAAAAGTATGAAAATCGTAACCTATGGTAAAATTAACCTTTTTTTATAATGCACCTAAGAATATTCGACCACGAATACAATCCATTTTCAGCGTTTGTTAAACTAAAGAAAATATTTTTTCATACAGAACAAACTTATCGTTTCAAATTTCGGACCGAGAAAAAATATTAATATTCCGCACTTATGGCTAAAACAGTATTTTTTAAAAATTTGCTCAATTTTGTACCAACTTTGTACTTACCAGAAATTCACCATACATCCCATTTCACAAAATCGATCTATCATCGAATCAGAACGCAAGGCTTAACCCTTTGATTGCGAAAGGCGTATATAGGGTCTCATAGAATCTTCAATACTTACGAAAGGTGTCTGACAGATCTCACGGAATTTTGTTAGTAAGTTATTGATAGAAATAAAAAAAATATTGATAAGAATAGAAGTTATTGATACAAATTTTGTAATTCTGTTAAAAAATAGGTAAAGAATGGGTTCCCAACGACACGCGGAGTTCCCAAGCGGTCACCCATCCAAGTACTATCCGCGCTCAGCGTTGCTTGACTCAGATGATCGGACGAGAACCTGTGCATTCCCATGCGATTTGGCGGTTGGTGAAATTTATTAAAAGTGGAAAGCAGTGTAATACTGTATCCGAGTTGAAATCAGCAATTTTAGAAGCGTGGGAAAACTTAGATCAGAATTATATAACAAATCTATATAGAAGTTTACCAAGAGGAATGTTTGAAGTGGTACAACGTAAAGGGCAGTCCACCCATTACTAAAACTTCTAAAAATAGTATAATTTTGTTGTATTTTAATATTTTCTTAGTTTATATTCAAAGTGCCTTATCATTTTGTCCACAGTCAATGCTATTTTTTGTATAAATAATAAATGCATTGAACGAATTATTCTATTTTTAGTATATTATATAAAAGTTAGTACTTTATTTTGTTGTTTATTCACTTCTTGCGTGTATATATATCCAATTGAATGTTCATTGTCAAAAAACTTGAGGTGCCTTATCATTTTGTCCACCAGTGAATATATCTGAAATATCGGACAATCCATTATTCAATTTCTTTCTGTAAGAACAGTTTTGAGCCCGAGATTCTCTCCGTCACGCTTTCTTCGGGTCATTTATATTCATTGCGCGCACTCTGATGTTCGCAATAAAGTGTTTATTAGTAATAGTATTTATTAAAATACGAAGTGTTGTGATATAATTCCTGGTCTGGAATCCAACAATACACGTTCTCAAAATTTATGAATATACACCCAATACGTACAGTGGGTGTAGAAAGTATTCGTGCACCAACTAATTTCGAATTATATATTGTGAAATTGTAGTTTATTAACTACTTTTTTATAAACAACGAGTTTGACCACCGGGTTTATATTGACGTTTTGACTCGGAATCTTTCTGCCACTGCAGAAAAATTGGGCATTAAAGATAATTTTATCTTTATGCACGATAATGATCCAAAGCATACGGCGTACAATGCGTGAATATGGATATTATATCATAAGGCAGCATATATAGAAGCTCCATCACAATTTCCTGATATTAACCCCATCGAACACCTATGGGACTATTTCGAAAGACACATTAAAAAACATCACATATCCTCTAAAGAAAGCTTAAAAAATGCTCTTATGGAAGAATGGAATAAGATCCCGTCCAACGTAACAGCAAAATTAGTAACTTCAATGCCAAGAAGAGTCGCAGCAATTATAAAATCAAAAGGAAATGTACAGCAGACGTAGTTTTGTTTTATTTCAAATGATCGAGTTTTAACCAGTTAAGTGTATTTGACGACTATATCCGTCATGGAGATATGGCAGAATTTTATGTCATGACGGTTATATTCGTCATGCGTAAAATTTTGTTACAACTTGATATTTAAATTGTAATTTTGGCGAAAACTAAATTATATTCGTAAATTTTAATATGTTTAAAATGTTTAGAGGTCAAGACGAAATGAAACAAACAAATAAAAATTATAAATAATTTGAGTTGGATTCATAACTTCCTGAGAGCTAACTCGTAAGCAGTGATTATCGCGACACACACTGGTGCGCGCTTTGCAAAGAGATCGCCACACTTAACTGGTTAAAGACCGTCATGCAAATACCGCATCGTATTTTTCTGATGTTCTAATTCAAGTGCGCCGCAGTCAAGGGGTTTTAAATAAATATAAAGGCAGTATTTAAAGAATATTAAGATTTAAGTCAACCTTTTCGATTAATCCAACAAATTTTAATCTCAATACAACTCCGAAGATGTTGGACGATAAACAGATACCTAAGATCCGTTGTCCCATTTCGGCGTTTAATCTGCAGATTAAAAAACGCCACGCAGAACATCGCTGTAAAGCAAGTGTCTCCCACAGCAATTTATTTGAACAGCTGAGGTTCGTTCGCCACGAGCGAAACTTTCAAGCGACGCGAGACACGCTCAACATTACACCATACGGACATACGATTATCCACCCTAGCACGACTACGGCGAAACAACGGGACGGTAGGCGAAATGCACTTGCGCGGTAAGGATAAGCGCATCATCCGAGTTACATTCCGCTCTAGACAAACAGGCTTCGGCTCTCTCACAGTCGCTGTGTTCCGCCATGCAAGACATTCCGAGTGTCCACAGTTGCTCGTATCCTACGTCCATTAAATATTGCATTAGTCGAGCATCGATGTCCTTTAAACAGAGAATTGGTAGGGCACCAAGCTCTCGTGCCCCTGTCTGAATCTTTCATCGTCCTTTGAGCCATCCGAAACCTGGATCGCTGGGATACAGATAATCCACTTAAATTTACCATTGCAAGAAGTCCTGAATGACTTGTATGTTTTACGTTTGGATATCAAGGATTGATAAATTACTGTTAGAAAGATATGATTTGTGCATTTCTTTCTGAAATAGATGATATTGGCACGGTACAGATAACCTTTCCAAAATCCCTCGCGAGACTAACAATAAGTAACAAGAAAGACAGAAGACATATAATAGAGAATGCTCTACATAAAGGCACCTATGTAAATATCTCATTTAACTAGGATGATAAAAAAACTATTTTATATAAAACTTAAGTAGCGTTGAAAAACTACTCTTTATAGCGGATTCCTCTGTTAACACCGTTTGGAATGCACATAAAATATTTTTTATGCCGTCGTAACCGAAAGACATATTTATGTATTTATCCTTAACCCTTTGGCCGCATTTGACGTATCAGTACGTCATGTATTTATTTGGGCAAAGACGCACATGACGTTCTGATACGTTATTGAAACTGAGACGAGATTTAATTAGTTCATTCTGGTTTATTACTAAGTAATGCGTATCTGTTGCAACAGAACAAATGGTTTCAGTAGTTTGGTGAACCTTGTTTGGGATACACGATCTCATAATGACAGAAATAAAGAATATATTTTATCAAGATGATAGCGACAGTTTTAATGAAAATAGTGATCTTGAATGTAATGAAGAATTTTATAATGATCCTTTTAGCGATAAAAAAGAATTTCAAAATGAAAATGATGAAGAATGTATCGAACTAAAAAGTGATAATGATAGTGAAATTATTCCAAGACGTAAAAGACGTACAAGACACTTATCAAGCAGTGTTAGTGAATCTTCTCATAAAAAATTAGATGTTTGGATTTGGGAAGAAAAAGAAAATGTACTTGATGTAAAACGGTTTTCTGAAGTACCTGGAGTCAATATTATGTAGAAGTATATATAATGAATAATACGAAATAAATTAATTCTTGCATAAAATCTACTGTTCTTACTTGCCCACAAAATTAAATATGCTCCAAGTGCAAACAAATTTTCAAATAAATGTGTACCCAAAGGGTTAAGTGAGGGAACCCTCTGTATACCCCCTTATAATGCGCGTTCGCTGCAAGTTTTGTCGTGAAATAAATTCTATTTTTCAACTCCCAGCGCAATTTCGAAGATGAATACTTCCTAAGAAAGACATTCACGGTGCATCGACATACTACATTATTCAAGCGCTGCAGCTGGTATCAGTTGCAGGAAGGCGAAACTTTGCGCGTGACATCTCGACGAATTCATCGTATGACGTGCAAACACACGATCATTACCATTCGGCCCCGTCGTAGCGGATAGCACGATACAACAGCTATGACACAAAGACGCGGATGCAGTTGCACGCTACACAGGGTTAAACATACTCTTCCTTCGCCAGGGCGTTGTAGCCGACCGTCTCTTACTTGAATTCCAGTCCAGACAAACAGGCTTGCTCTCTCGCAGTCGGTGCGTTTCGCTAAGCAAGCAACAAGGGCGAGGGTGTTTGTGCATCCCAGCAAGCCCCACGAGTTTTGGGTTTGGTTTGGGGCTCGGGTTCCTATGGGTCGGCTCCTACCGTTCTAACCTGCGACAACTGCTAAGTGCTCTAACAATCCAACATCGACGCCTCTTACACGGAATTACTGTTAAACGTGCGCCCTTTCGAGCGCGTTCCTAGACTAACTTGATTAGTTCCACGATTCGGTCGAGGTGTCTGCGAGGAAGAGAAACTGGAGACTGGGGATAGAACGTTTCTCGAGAGTATGTACTTGGGATCATTCCGTGATGGTTATGTTGAAAGATGATCGGAATACCAACGAGTTTGCGTGGGACGGCCGACTCGTGTGAAAGGTAAATCCTGTCACCTTTATCGAGATTTTGTTTGCTGGTTATAGTATTTTTAGTTCTATCCTCGGAATTATATTATTTTAATGTTTTGGTATTGAAAGTTTTACGTAATCAGTTACACATGTTAATATTCAACGATAACAATTTTCGAAGTTTGTTGCTTTTTATAAGAGGAAATGATTTATATTAATATTGCTAATTAATAAGTATATACAGCATTTGTTGTAGATTGAAAGTACACAAACAATTTTTTCTTAAGTGTAATATGTAGGTGTAGGATAAAGTTTGCACGAAAAGTTGTCAAACTAATGCTCGGACACTGTGTGAAAAATAAATGTTTTATACATAAAATGTACAAATACCTGTGAATTTTTTAATTAATTGCATACTCCTTTTGCATGATAAGCGCATGTAACAGTTTGAGAATATTGGAAATAATTTTCTTCAAGCTTTATTTTTAATTCAGATTTCGGATTTATTACTATATTTCGTACTCTCTAGTATTATTCACCCCATAAATTTTCAATGAGATTTAAGTGTGGAAACTAAAGAAAAGTAAAAACTGTAGGACAACGGTACAACAAAAATTGTCATCAATTTCGAGACCTGCGCCATTTCCTTGATATAATTTATGCTGAAGTTTTCTGTACTTGCACATCATTTTCACATATTAACACATTTCTTTTAATAATTCCAAGTATTTGTACTCGTTTAAAATATCATCGACGTTCATCAATTTACAAATGCAAACACTTCAAATATTCTCCATACAATCACAAACATTTCTTCGTGTTTTAAAGCAGATTCAACTTTTTAAGATTCAAAACTTCCGTTAATTTTCTCCTTTTGTAACGACCTCGATGCAATGTTCTTATAATATACGATATTATTATTGTTATAAACAATAGATTGATATTACAAAGAATCAATTACAGAAGTAATATTGTATTTAAATATTAATGTGAGTAATGGCACGTATTATCGTATTTTTTGTGGTGGTTTCAATGTGCGCAGATTATTTTCAACGATGCTTTTGAAATTCATTTCCCAAGGCGCTTGTTATTTAAAGTTTTAGACGAAAAGCATTGCTTTAAATTTTCATAAGGATCAGATGGAATATTAAAATGAACTTGCGAGATGCAGTGAACGTTTGAATAAAAGAGACTGCAGGGCATTGTATTACAAAAAACAATGATTAAAGTTTGGTTTATGTTTCTTAAGCTGCTATGCAATGCGAATATAATGATAATTAAATTTTGCGCAACGAAAATGGCGTTAACTGCAGGGAAGTATACTTTGTCTCCAGGAACGGTGCAGCTTGAAAAACACAAATTTAAAGACTCGCATATGCAAATATAAATCTTCATTGATGTTTACTGAAATACGAAACATTAAGATATATTTTTTTCATGTTTATACGTCTCCTTTAATTCAACCAAATATTACACAAAATATATGCCTTTGAATTTTTTGTTATAAACAGAATTGCTGTATCGATATTTTTCCCCGTAGGCAGTTAAAATTATTTGCAAAATGTGCATCGGTAAGCAGGAACGTTTTATTATATTTTGAAATTCCGTATCTCATTAAGTGCTCTTTGCTCGGTTAAAATATTCAATGAGTAATGTATTAATGGTTATAAAGTCAATATAACAGGATAAATATTAATAAACAAATCGATTAATCTTTTGAATGGTAAACACGGCCCTGCCCAAAGCGTTGTACCAATTTGCACGCATTACAGGATTCACGCATTTTTAGGATATTTGTTAACATTTTACAAGTATATTAACGAAACGAAATCAATTTTGATATTAATAAAGGAATAGTTCAAAGACATATACAAGTTTTCATATTTTTAACACTGCCCGTGAGTGTCCCAATTAGTCGAGTCATACAGTAGATTATATGGCTGTTTCTGTATTACCGTTCAACTCAGATGTTAATATTTGAAATTAATTTAAGTAATAATTTTATAAAAGTTTCATTTTATTATTTTGCTTTTAATTCATATATTCATTGAATTGCAGAACAATGTCGAATCCGTTAATCGCGTTGTGGGCCACTGGCGACCTGAAGTAAACTTTTAGTTCGGACCATTTGCGGTTTTCATGCTTCGGGGTAATTGAAATTGTTTAAGTACTTTTACTTCAAGTGCGTACGGTATTCCTGTACTTACCCTTTTCTGTGCAGCACATTTCAGTTGTTTTTTACCGAATAATAACAGTATGTTTAGACGTACAGACATTATTATTATTTATATTTGAAATATTTGGGGTAAGTGTGTTGTTATATTGTACGCGACGGTTACAAATTTTCATTATCTTTTTCTTTATGTAATCATACCAAACTATGGACTGACAATCGCAGCATGACAATCGTATTATAGGTAATAATTGTTACCCACGCAACAATATAAAAAAGTTCACTCCTTTGAAACATAAATTTCGTAATTGCTGAAGGTAGAAAACTGTATGTCAAATGTGATGAAAATATGTTTTCTTTATTCTGTCCGTAAGAATCTGTTCAGTTCTTCGATGGATCAGCAAAATGACGTTCGCAAACATCTCTATGTTGGATGACGCATATGATTTAGGCATTTTTCTCAATAACACAGTCTGTTTCATAAGAACATTGGTGCTATAGCTAGAAAAGTAAGTAAATATTTTTTAAAAATATAAAAAGGGTATCCAGATTTATTTATAATAATACATCGTAACTACTTAATATTGCATAAATATAGAAGCTCGCTGAAAAAGCCATTAGGATGAGAAACATGTCAATATGCGATACGCTTGGGCCCAGAAAAACACCGGTCGCGATTGGTAAAAATTAGTCGCAAATGTAATTTTTTCTGACTAGTTTTCGTTTTTCGCATGAGTACCTAAAAAATGAGCCTCGATTAGCAAAGTCAATCCGATGCTACAACGAATTGTTAAGTACATATCTCGTTAAGGTCTATGTTTGGGGATGATTTTGTTCCCCTGGTTTTTGACATTTGATCCTCTTCACTGAAGATCTGAATATTCAAATAATATTTAAAAATTGAAGAAAAATCTTCATTGAAATTCGCTAGAGTGCGGTTTGGTAAAAATAATGCATCGTGGGTGTTACAAGAGGATAATGATCCGAAACACCGCAGCCGCCTTTGCACCGAATGGAAAAGAGGAAATGGCATTAATGTTTTAAAGTGGCCGTCACAGTCACCGGATACGAACCCCATTGAGAATGTATGGGCAATTCTTAAGATAAGGCTTCAGGGAAAACAAGTGTATGCGCACTCTAAAACAATTATGCCAATGCATAAGAGTACTGTGAGAAAAGCTCGTTAAATTATGCAGAAATGCTGTAAGGCTATACTAAGAAATAAAGGAGACTTCACACCATATTATGTAATTGCGACGTAGTATTATAAGTAAACTTTAATGCCCTTCTTGAATTTGTAAAAAACATCTACTGGTTTGTTAAATGTAGCTCCAACACTCTTACGAAACAGACTGTATTCCAACAACAGCCACCGCGACTTTTCCTTCCATTAGACATCTGAGCAAAAGTCGTACTCGCGTTGCAAGATGCAACGTGGAAGTTATTATCCACCCCTTCCACAGCACTTATAAAAACACCCCCAAAACTGAGGAGTCGAGCTCCGTTTTCCACAATCTATTGTCAACTTCTGTAACAATAATCTCGTCAGACCTACTTCCACGCGTGAACTGTGATGCTTCAGAAATAAAACTCATCATAGTTACTAGTAAAAAAAAGTGTTGCACCCGATAGCCGACGCGGACTCCAACACAAAATTTGGTGTCAAAAGTGGCGATCCGACATCCATTGTTAGTTATTAATTTTTATCCGATAATATATCATTAATTAAAGATGTCAAAAGGATGTTTAGCTAAGGTTATAAGAAACTTAGCTACGACGAAAAATAACGTCGGGCATAGCTCAACATAGAATTGCAAAGGGACACCACATTCATCATCCAAGGTGTCGTTAAATCCACGTGAAACATTTGCGTTTGCGGCAATTCGACCGTAATTCGATAAATCGTCCATTAAATCCATGTAAAACAACCTGGGAAATGCATGCTGAACCTCGTCAATTATTCGTCTAAACCTACATGGCGATCGAATTACCGAGAATCGATGTAACAAAAAAAAACATGTTCTCCGTAACGGATACACCAGCGAATGCTCGAGGCCAAGTAGGTTACCGATATTCCGTTTTAGCAAAAACGAAAGGGAGTGGAAGCCATCGTAATGGAGAGACGAAAGAAGAAGTGGAGTGCCGTTAAAGATACATACATCTGCGAATGGTATACGGAGGGCTCGATCTCAATTATGTATTCATAGCTGGAATGGGTAAGCTGGGACGGGGGTATAAGAGCGGCGGACGAAGTCAATAGAAATGAAATATCAAGGCTAACCCCCTACGCCACCTCACCCCTATTCCGACCGCCTTTCCAATATGGGATCTAAAGTGTTTTTCGATATCTTGAAAAATTCCGACAGCACGGCGCAGGGTTTTCGTCTTGATTTTATTTCCACGTTCTCGACGTTGGCCCGTCTGCCTCTTCTGCACCCTCGGCATAACTACGTTCCAGAGCGTCTCTACTTTACTACTGCATCCGCGGAAATCGGGCGTGGATTCCAGTGCTCCTCTCGGGATATATCTTTCGCGGCGAAGTTCTTTTTCGATATGGAACATACTTCTTTTAAGCCTTCGCCCTTTCCACGTTCCTAGCACCATAGTGCTGCCGCAAAGTTATTGTGTTCTGTACGGTGTACCAATGTTGGATTGATACCGAGGAGAGGTAATAAACATACACGCTCGCGGACATGGCATGTTTTAACTGTGTAAACTGTAAGGAATAGTAAATTTAAAGTTTGTGTTTCCGGGAACTACAAGGGACGCTATCACATCTATAGTAAAAAGAAAACAGGGCCCCCTTCCTGTTTCCGTTATAAGTACCGGAGCCGTAATCATCAAGTTCTTGCAAGTTTTTGTCACAAATCTCCATCCATTCGAAGGTGTTCAACAACCCCTCTAAGCCATGACAAATAATTTTGAAACACCCTGTACGTTCTATTGTTTATCCCCTTCCCTACAATTTACTTTCTTACCGAACGCGCAATAACTCAGAACTAATTGTTGGAATAATAACATTGGTCAACACGATTTTTTGCCCAAAGAAAATTTATGCTGATTCTTATAGATTTTGTACCGCTGAACACGAATCTGAAGCCCGTTTGTCTCTATCAGACTCCATTTTTGAGAAAATCAGTTTTGAAAAAAAAATTGAAATTTTCAACTTTCAAATGTAAATTTTAACCATAATAGTTGTTGAAGTGTAACGTTCGACGGCTGTATGAGGAAGCGATAGCGGCGGCTTAAGATTTGTTTACAGAAAAGCAGAGCCGTTCAAGACGTTCAAGAGAAACTATAATGACACGAGGCGATAGAGCAGAAATTTTCTTGGGAAATCCATAAGTGAAAGTTAAGAACACAAGTTTTGTGTTCGGCTGGGAAATTAAAACAGCTCCGCAAGACACGAGGCACCGCCAGTGATTCTCAGAACAGCCGTTTCACCCGCGCTAGTATTATGGCTTGCTTTACAAGTACATTTATTCGTTATGATTTATTTTATAACAATAACGCTATATTAAACAAAGTATTATATTTGTAAAACTTTCCCATAGAAATAAACAATATTGTCCAATTGCATTCACAATTTCAAGATGAATTGTACGAGTTATTAACTGTAAAAGAGCCCGAAGGAAAGTTGAAGTATCTTTTTTATCACATAAGGTCTAATACGTGATTCGATCAGCACTTTTTGTGCCGAATTCAGATCTGGGCACTTATACACTTAACGCAATATTAGTAGCATAGAACTAATTTCAACATCACCTGACCCAATGATATTTTCAATTGAACAGTTTTCATAAAAATTAAAAATGTCTTATTCCAGTTACCGCGTCACGAGTGCGACGTGTCATTATAGGGCAAGGGGTTAATCCTATAAAGTTAATAGTAAGCAATATTATATTGATGTATCATAACAATTAGAGTCTATTCTGGCTATTCCACCTACGTTTAACTTATACTTTAAACTGTGTATCACCTTAATTAACGTGCCAAAATCCATCCCTATCCAAGATAAACATATTCGATGGGCTTAAGTTAGGTTTTTATATCAAATAACCGATATATCGGATGCGTCCATAAGATTTTGGGTATTTTACAATATTTAGAAATTATGTTTTTCACATCGTATTGTTATTTAAAATATTTTTCTATCGCGACTTGATACTTCAATTTTTTTAAATTTTGCATATGGGGTAGGTTGAGGAATCTTTCTTCTTCTATGTCATTTAAGAACTTAATTTTGATAGTTTAGATTGCTCTATAGCCTTTCTTGCTATTGTATAATGGAAATTTATATTTGGAACACCTTCTTTTTATAATGCTACAAACTAGTGATGGGTAAACTTTTTAAGGAGCGGGCCAGAAAGTATAAAACGGTTTTGGCAGGCGAGCATACATCATTACGTGTGTGGGAATTTTTTAAAACCCGCGCTGATTCATTTAGAACAATCTAGAAACATCTAGGGGAAAACGAAAAACTCAGAAGTGTTTGGGAATTTTTTAAAACCCGCGCTGATTCTTTTAGAACAATCTAGAAACATCTAGGGGAAAACGAAAAACTCAGAAGTTATTCGACGAAGGCCGCGAACGATGGACGGACACTATTATTAGGTAGACGCATAGGTGCATAAACATATACAACACAGATTCCTAACTTTTTTGACCTACTGCTCTCTTTTCAGAAAAAACACGAACCCCCGTTCTTGAAAGCAATAATGTAACCCGTAGTTTTCTAACTTTTTTGGGTCATAGCCCACTTTTTTAAACAATGGTTCGATAGCGCCCCTCTCAGTTGAAGTATACTATATTGTATACTGAAAAACAAGAATAGATTTTTAAATTTGTATTAGTGAGAATGTCGACGCTGGGTACGTGCCTGACCTACGTTTAGTATGCGATGCTTCAGTACCCTGTTACATACGGTCCTGAAAATTTGGTAAATTTCCATCCGGCGCCAGTCAGACGCTTAGCGAAAACGTAGGACACAAAGAAAGACCTTGCTGCATAGGGCCACCTTCCAAACAGCTTCCCAACAACTCTCATCCATGAACGATCAGATACACCGAATGTATGTGCGACTTCCGCAGCCTAGGCAAGATTTTCCCTCGCCTCCTTGACGCCCTTAGCCCCCCCCCCCCCCCCCCCAGTCCTATCACCTCCACTCCCTTTTTCCGCAGTTTTCTCAAAACTGGGCCCTATATAAGCAAGGCACCTTTTGTCTCCTCGGACAAGTATTCCTTAACCCTTTCGCGACGGGTGCCGTATATATACGGCAGTCACTTGGTGCATCACAGTGGCTGACGCCGTCTATTTACGGCAGTCACCTTTTGGTTCACAGCGGCTGATGCCGTCTAGATTCGGCAGTCACTTATTGCTTTGCAGAGGTTGAAGCCGATTTTATACGGCAGCCACTTGTTTCACAGCGGCTGACGCCCACTATACACGACACAGGTTCCATTGTTAGAGAAATAAAGTATTTTAACAGAAAATTGTTATTCTAAAAATTCCTTGATACGAAAAAAGTGTATTTATTTTCTATATGTTTCTAGTGTATCAGATTCAAGTAATTTATAACAACCTACAAGAAATAAAGTGAGCCAAATCGCTAATTACATCGGTAAGACCTTTAATTTTACTTCTTTGTTCTTAATGTTAATAAATATTTAAGTTTTATTCTTGTTAAAATGGAATATTAGCGAACAGTGCGTGCAATGGTACATTGGTGGCAAAGTATGGTTCAGTTGAGCCGTCGCGAAAAGCGACAAAGTATAGTTCAGTTGGGCCGTTGCGAAGAGCGACAAGGTATGGTCAGTCGTGACGTCGCGAAAAGTGGCAAAGTATGGTACAGGTGTGCCGTCGCGAAAGGGTTAACCGTTTGAGTGCCAAGAAGCGATTTTGCGCTTCTTCTGTTTCGCTCGAAAAGTACCAGCGCTCTAGGTTGCGAAACCGACAACCAGCAGACGCTCGGCTTCTGTCGATGCGCGACTTTACGACTACCATTCCGTTTTATATAAAAATAAAATAATGAGACAGCTGATAAAAGGACGAACTTTAATTTCAATGTAACATTTGGATGCAAATGTTATTAAAATGTACAAAAATAAGAGCAAAAAACAGCGCAATAGCGATTCTCGGCATTTTTAATCGGAGAATAAGACAAGCGCTATCGCGCCGCTTGGGCTTTTGAATAGGGAATACGACAAGCGAAAAAGCGGTCCTTGGCACTTTTGGACGGGGAAACAGCAAAGACGCGTGGCACTCAAACGGTTCAAAAACCGTCACGCTGTTAATCAGTCTATCGATATACGAAGGTTCACGGCATTTTGCATCGTTCAAGTATTGTAAGCATAAGACGTATGAATCCCCGCGAACCGACGAGTAATCTTCGGCTAATCACAAATTGTAAGAACATAATTTGTAGCAACAAGTTGTACAATTACCAAGTACTTATTCTTTAGAGTATACTTTTATATTCTCACGGAGAATATTTGGAATCAGTGTTTATTAATTCCTTCACCTTCGAGTAATAGAGCAACGATCTCCCACATTCATTCTTATTGCTCGGAGTGAATAACATTTAAAATTAAAGTTACGGGCAGTAGTTAAACAGAATTTACGGGTTGCAGTAATTTTCCTATATCGTTTTACCAGCCAGTGGCGGTACCCCCGTATCCGGTGGTACGGGCCTGATCCGTGATACTGGTGCGAGTTTAATTTAGGTTGTTCTCGTTATTAACGGGCAGACGGCGGCCCTATAGTTTTGCTATAGGTTAGTCCGGTCCCCGGAGCGTATCCTTAACCCTTTGACTACGGCAAACTTTGAGACGCACTGGTCGTACCACACGGCTAGGAATTCATTTACAATGTCCGCCGAGAACGGCAAAGTTTTGGGTACAGATGCGTTTTTGTGAAAACATTTCAATAATCATAGACAAATTATAGATAAATTATTCAGAGCACTTACATGCGCCCTCCGTGTCAAAAACCCAACCTGTGTGGAGCGCTTACATGCGCTTTCCGTGGCACAAAAGTGAAATTTCTGAGCGCGTATATGCGCCCACAGTAGTCAAGAGTTTAATACCAGCTAGTGGCGGTACACCCCCGTATCCATTGGTACGGGTCTGATCCGTAATACTACGCGAAAGTACCGCGAGGTGCTCTCCGTTATTAACGGGCAGACGGCGGCCCTACAGTTATGCTATAGGTTAGTCTGGTCCCTGGATCTTTAAAATCCTACACTGCAACTCATAAATTTCTGCGTATTGAATTAATACGATTCGGTCTTGTTCTGCCACTCGCCCGCCTCGAACAACCCCGAGGGTTAAAAAATATTTAGAACTATTTATTGAAACATGCGTTCGATGATTTATCTCTTCAGAGCATTCTTGCAAGTATTGCATAGGGGAGCGGCAGTTGATCCTCAGCTATTCTATTTCCCTTGGACCATAAAAGGTCCTCTAGATCTTTTCGACATCCACCGAAGGGCGGTAGCGCCCCGTTTGGGAACCTCTGATACAGACGAATAAACGGATATAAACGTATAGATGTGTAGCGACGCGGTAGAAGATCTTCGCTTCAAAGAGGCGATAGATCGATGTAAATTCCGCGAATCCGCGACTTATCGCTCGCACGTATTCGGCGAACTTGCAGCCAGAAGAAGTACCGAGAACGTCGGGGGTACGAAGACTTCGGGTGTCAACCGAAATTAGGTCGGAGTCAGTCTGCAACGAACCCTACGCAGAATACGGCACGAGCCGCGAGCGAACATATACTTAATTACGTATTCTTTATGTGATAAGCATTTAGTGCTTATTTTATTTAATAAGCTTGTTATTTAGTTAGTAAGTGTGAATTATTATTAACGCGACGCTGACGGATGCATAGACGTTCAGACGATTAGACGAAAGTAGTACTTATTGTTAGACGAATAAACGTGTCTAGACAGACGAAAGTGAAAAATATTATATTAGATGTAAACGTGCGTGAGTGCATTCTGCTTAGTCTAAAGGGTATAACAGGATAAGGGGGTCAAAAGTGCCCTTGAACCGATTTCAATGGGGGAGGTGCCATTGGATGGGGAATGCTCCGCGACCATTATGTACCGAATTTTAATCCTGTATCTTGACCGGAAGGGTAGTTATGGAGTAAATTCAAAACACAAGTTTTGCCCTACTTCCCCTATTTATTGAGGTGCAAAAAAAATCAAAAAAAGTCTAACATATTCTACATGCGATAATACATGTTTGAGATTTTTTCATTGAAAAGCCTAAGTGCAAAAAATGCTTTCGTTTGTGTGGTATTTTAACTAAATATTTACAACAAATATCCTACACATATTTTAATTTCCGTGCAAAACTTTGCGTGTGCAAAACAAGGAACACCCCTTTAAATGAATTTCACTAAAAAAAACTGATACTGAAGAACTGTTATTGTAAAATCTGCGGCGAGCCAGATCCGGCTAAATTATAAATTTCTTTTATAGATAATTTTATTAGTCCGGCGCAATGCAAGCAAAACTGAAGTACACCATTCTTCGTGTTTGAGGCACTATATAATGCCTAGAAAATTTCATAATTAGCGGTGATGCGTGTTATGGTTCGTACGATTCCCCTATCAATCAAAAAATAAGAAAAATTTATATTTCGATATATCGCTTGTCGACAATGAAAGTAGCAGAAACCTGCAACTGTCGAATGAAATCCATCGCAAACTTAATAAAAAAAAGTCAGATAATGTTAATTTCAATTGAGACGTTATTACGTAACAGTAAAGAAACTTTTTTTCATAAGCGTGCTATCGAAATCCAAGATTATGAACACATAATCCACACCTGACGTTATCCGCGTACTCTACGGACAGATACGGTGCGGGACATCGTTGTTGGTCAGCGTATATAGTCTCGCAGATAGAGGCCTACGCGGAGGCAGCTGCACGCATAGAATGCACCAGTTGCAGCAGCGGAGAATCTCAAAGGCGCGTGGCGCGGCGTTCTCCGTTGCACAACTTCGCATAACGATGCCAGCCACCGTGGATGGTAGCGCGGGGTAAGATAGCACTCACGCTGGTCCATTGTTGAACCATTTAGATATATTTCATCGGGAAAGACGTGCACGAACGAGCGATGTTCCCTCTTGGAAATAGCGTCTATACTCCTTGCGCTTACGCGTACCAACTCACCGAATGCATGCATCGAGCAAAGCCTTAGTCGGCGCATTAAATAACCTGAACTGCATTCAGAGTCCACTCTAGTATGTCCTTTCTTTCTCTTTCTCTTCCTCCTGGTTTCTCTTTTTCTCTATACCTCTGCATTGCCAACATATCGAGTTATGGTTACCCAAAGGAGTGTGGCTTAACAATGGAAATGCATGGATAAGGTAATTCGTGTACCGGTCATCATACTATGAATTGAAAGGTCGCGGAATGTTGGCGGGAAAATGTACTTTGCAAGATTACTAACTCAATTTTTGTTAAAGTTTTAATATTTCTGTAGTGTTAGAATTGTACTACATTTTGAAGTGAAAAAAAATAATTGACGAAGTGTTATAATTATTTCATTGGTTTCGTTATACTAGCAAATGTAAGATTTTTTTCGTAAGTGATACTTTAAATATTATTATCAATGCTTTTGTTAAAAAGAATTATAGCCTGTTTCGAAAACTGAAACTCTCGTTTAATGAGTTAACTTATGTAACAGGGCAGTTGTAGCGAAATTCTGTCATGGAAAGAAGAATGAGAATAACGTTTGCGTTGAAAAATTGGATGTCAATCTACTTGTTGCGGTATGCAAAATACATAAAAAACTAAATTGAAAATAAATGATTGTTCGGCATCAAACAGTTATGGCGTTATGAGAGAAGTATTATTACATCAGAGATAATATTACATTTGTTAATATGCAAAAAATAAACAAATTTTTGTATTACAGTTTAAACAATTTAATTTAAATGTAAATAGCAGTGTTCAGGATTAAATATGCAGGATCTAATCGGTTACATCTAATCTTATTTTCTATTGCTCCTATAATGTTGATATACTTATTAAAAAATCTAACGACACATTTATATATTCAAAAATTTCGTATTGCATTTTTAATTTCGATTCCGTATTGTTATAGTCTCTCTTCGGACAATTTTCCAGTGTACTTAATTGATCCTTAGAACGGGTTACAAGGACTCCATTCATTTTAACGATCCGGTATTATAATTAAAAAGATTCATACGTTATTGGAATAAAGTTTTTCTGTTTGATTTTTTTTCTAATATGCGTTTATGGGATTTCTTGTAGTACCGACTGCTCCTTGGCGCACTTTTCTTTTCCGCGGTGCTTTTGTTTTCTGGATTTCCGTCTTAAATCAGTAGGTTTCTCGCGGTTCTCCCATGCGGCGTAGTTTTCTTTGTCATTAATTTTATTTTTATACATTCTTCATGTGTGCATGCGTTTTTTCTTCTTACTTTTGTTATATTGACTATTGTTAAAATAATAATTATATTTTATTGAAGTAGCGACTGCCCATTTTTTTCCAATATACACATAATATATGCTCATTAATTAATTCAGTTTGTTATGAATTTCAAAAAGAATGTATAAACTAAATCTGCAGAATTAATTAAGTGAGAAAATTACGATTTTTAATAAAAGGAAAAGCAGTAATAAATTATGCTTAAATGGAAAACAATAAAGTGAAATAAAATATTTAATTGAAATTAAAAATCCCTTCAATTATACATTTGAAATGTCCAACTCCTTCTCCGTGTCAGTGAGGAACGAATACCAGGAAAAGTAGTGCCATGAACGAACAAAATATTTCCATTTCAATTAAAAATGAGAAAGACAAGGAAATAAAGAGTAACAGGAAAATATATTGAATGAAATATTATGACGAAGTTTTATTTCTCCAGAAATAGTTAAGGCCGCAAATATAATTAAAATTAATTCGACAAGGATGTAATATGTTTTGCATGCAAAAGTTATCACTTGAAATTTTAGATTACGTTTCGCATTTATTAATTTTAATGATGCTTCGTATATTGAAAAATGTTTAATAATCCGAGGTTACAATTTTTTTCACATCAAAAAGAAAAGTTCTACAAACTGACGATTGAAAAGCTTGGACAAAAAGTATAAAAAGCGATATTTACGGGCGATATAACGAGGAATAAAATTGCATGAACCTGCTATATATGAAGGTAAAACTTTTTGTTACTTTATTCACAAGTATTGGCCATGTACGGAATAGTTATAAGCTGTTTATTCAAGTATTACTTCTTATTTGAGTAATTATATCAAAGGATCAATACATCGTCGTTCAGATACGAAACGTAAATAGTTCGGATATACACTTTTTTATAGCTATATTTGCAATCTTAATATTAAACCAAGACGTATTGGAATTACTATAAAACAGCAACATTTTTATTCTTCCTCAAAATTTTTTACCAATTATTATAAAGATGTTTTACAAATTTTAATCTTGCAAAACTCTATTGTTCATCCTTAAAGAATTTAATTTCTACTCCCCAGAATTTCTCCAGAAATTGTTCCACAAATAATTCCGGCAAGATGACAACCATACAATTGAACAAAATCTAAAACTATAACAAATTAAAAATTCAATCTAACATTACAATTATTTATATTTACATTCTTCACCTTTTTAATCATTAGCAACGTCTTTAACACTGGTTATAACATATTATTATACGTCATAAATTCAATGATCTATCACATCCCGATGTAGTTAATTATCTTACAGAATAATAATATATTTTGTTAATGTACTCATTGTAGTAGCATATCAAATTTAAAACGTAACCTTATAAACTGCAATATGTTTGTAGCAGTATAATGTATAATTTGAATCTTACACAAATTTTATAATACTGACCTACGAATATTTAATTCGTAAAGCGGTACTACGTGTCCAGAAAAATAAAGGTATTTTCACTTAAAATTTTAGAAGGTGAACGTTTATAAAAGAAAGAAGGACGTGTTATTTTTCGTTCGATGGCCGGTGAAGGTTCCGTCCTTCTGCAGAATATAAAACTCTGGTAACTGTTTTTCACAGGATTTCACAAGTATAGACAAGTTTTGCACAAACTAACACATTTATCTTCCGCGACAATTCTTCTCAAGAACATTTTTGTAATATTCATATTTTGTTATACTTCAATCAATTGTTAGAAATCGTTATTAACTAAATTAAAATAATTATTATTAACACTAAACCTACTGATGAATATAAAGGTAAAAAACTCACATTTTGCAGAATAAATGCAAGAAATTAACGGAGAATCAAGCTTAAATATTTCAAGAACTTTGTTGGTATCTAGTCAGAGATTATTTTAACTACATATCAAACAGTTATATTTTCTATATTTACAACAAAATATGTATCTCCTTATCAGTTTCACGTCCTTTAAAATGTGTATGCCAATTTCAGCGGTAATTACTTACTCTATTATTAGGTGGAAACGCAGCATAGAGATTGGTTTTCTTACAAAGTCTTTCACTTTCCTCATCAATCATCATCCAATCCGTGCTTTTATAATGTACTTTACATATTGCATTCTCTTTGCTTGCAACTTTAACATTGTCAGTCAGGATATAACTTGAAATATGTCTGAAAGGT
Organism: Cerceris ruficornis; assembly: GCA_963989415.1. Classification (NCBI taxonomy): domain Eukaryota; kingdom Metazoa; phylum Arthropoda; class Insecta; order Hymenoptera; family Crabronidae; genus Cerceris; species Cerceris ruficornis. The sequence goes on from OZ022518.1 coordinate 5,061,949, forward strand.
GAAGAGTGCCAATAAAAGTTTTCCCCAAAGCGTGGTGATCTCATTTTTGAATGTAGATCATACCTTCAGGTTTCGAATCTCCAAATTTTAATGAAACAATAGTATTATAGCTTGAAGCAAAAATATTTTCGAACACTGTACCGAGAACTGCACGACTTTCATGGTATTCTCAATACCTTTGATTAGGAATTATTTAAATGTTCTATTTCTATTCATTTCCAATTATACATACATTCATTTGCTCTTAACACACGGAATTGCCAGTTATTCTAAATCGTGCAACCGATTACTCTTCTCTCCCCCATTTTTCCACTCACTCACAAGGGAACTACCCGAGGTGTCCGCCTCCGATTTTAATGAAACTTTGCAGATTTGTTAAGCACGTGAAAATAATCGATACCTATTTTTTATATCGGCTGAGTCGCACGTTTAGGGGGTGAAACCACCCTTCAAAGTTTCAACATCTTTTCTTCTTTTGCTTATAACTTCAAAACGGTTAGTGATAGAGATTTACGATAAATGTACGAAATATTTGCTTTTTTGTGTACTAAATGCCTATGGAATTTGCTAACCGTTCTACATCACGGGACGTTCGCACTATTATGAAACGTCAATGCAGGGGCTCCGTTAATAACATAGTATTATTATCTAAGAGGTTGCCTTTCATAGTTAGGAAGGAATACTCACGGAATCATGCACACGTCCTACTTTTACTTATCCAATGAAAGGCATGAGGGAGGCTAGCGAGGGGCAGGGACAGGAGTTTTCTCCTTGCGCGCCTTAAATCTTAAGCAGTGACAAATGAACCTACAAAGTCCGTGCAGGCGGGTAACTTACCGTTAGGCGGAAACTCGTAGAAGAACGCAGATCTCGGGCTCAGACAACTGTAACAGAGGAAAATTACGGTTAAAATATGCTAACAATTAAAGAGGCGGTGCTGCTTGGCTGGCTCCTCGACTGCGGCAAGAGCCAGCGAAAGCAGAGATTCTTCTTTTCGGCAATGCGGAATTGCTCGTCTTTCATTTTTCATCTGCTCGGAGGAATAGACCTCAAGAGCCCGGCCGTATAACAACGAACGAAAGTAAAACATAATGAAGGGATTCCCTCACTCTCCTCACTTCCCAGTTACAGCTGTTCTTTTCTTTTCATTTTTTTTTTCTTATCTCAAGGGATGGCTCTCCTTTTAAGGTTGGTTTATGTTGGTAAATGTGTCCCTGGTTTCTAGATTGTGTGTAACTAAATTAGCATTCGGAGGAAGAGAAATACGGTAGACTCTCAAAGTTAACACGACCGAAATTAACCTGTTCTCGAGCAACGCTGGGGGATCTGCTGCTTGCATATTTAGTAGTTATCTGTTAGTAGCCAACGTGTAGCCAGTAGCGGCCAATTCGTTGGGGTTATACTACTACTGAGAAACGAACAACAAAGGGTGGAAAAACGAAAAGCCCATGTATATGTATATCTGTACGAGTTGCTTATTAGTAGCAGGGACGTCAAGATTGAATAGTTTCCAAAGTTTATGATAATTTCATTTACTAAGTGATTGTCAGTAGATTACATAATTGTTAATGAATGTGAAACGTTAAAGGGTGACAGATAAATGGCATTCATTCGAGATAATATTTTTTCTATTACGGATAAACCTCCTACAATGTGGTTCTGAAGATGCGACGTTTTTCGAAAATGAGGAACAGAAGTATTTAAAAGGAATCTCCGAACAATCGATAAGATTATTAAATTTGATCAATTCAAAATAGTTTAACACAACATTTATATTAAATATCAACTGTAGACATTTAAAAATTAGGAGCAAATAATGTGACAATGGATTTTTTTATGATGTAACAAACTTGATTTTAAAAATAATGTTAATAAAACTTACACGACAATTTTATATTATACTTCATGATAAAGGATTATTACATAAATACATTTGATACATCGATTTTTGATTTTTCAATGTGAAAATTCAGTTGTTTGACTGCTTATACACTGAACTTGATTTAAGTATGTCGTAAACTGTATGAAATGTATTTAAATACCTCAGTTGTTGACTTACAGTATATAAAAAAGGAGAATGTATACCATGTAATAAGATAATTTGCTTATTTTCTTCTGATGAAACTGCGATTACAGAAAATTGCTTGTTGAGTTTCAATCAGGGAATTTTTCCACAATGTTTTATCATTGAACACCAAATGGAGCTCTAGATTAAATTTGTTTTCTTTATGTGAGGTATATCTACAGTTTAATGAATGGACCAGTAGAACCATAAAATTACAATCATTATGACAATGACTATAATACTGATTGTAATTCTAACGATCACTTAATAAACGATGCGATTTTAAAGAAAAATAGAATAACACTAAAATTACTCTAACTCTGAATTTCTCGCTAAAGCTTTCTCCACTCACGCTATGTCTCTCACTCTCTGAACTCTCAACTCAACTGCATATTCTCAACTGACTCTTCCCAAATTCACGCTCGCGTCCACCTCCGATACTCTTTTTCACAGCATGCATTCTTCGTCTTTCTCACAGCATGCATTCTCTGTTGCACTCACCCATTTTCTCCTTACCCATTGACTAAACATTCATGCTAGCCCTGGCGTCCGTCGTCTTCCAGATCAAGTACTCTAAAAATCCACTCTCGCTTATATACAAACCATCCACACTCACAAATTCTAAAAATTAATACTACTTACGCGTACAAAAATTCCATTCCTACAATATGAGTTATTAAAATATTAAATTTCGAACAGAAAGTAGTTTTCTGCTTGTCAATTCTCTTTTATACCATCTCTTTCAACCGGGAAGGAATGTGGGGTAAATCAGCAATTCTAATATTGTTCTCTAATTGATCATATAACTGCTGGTTTTTATTCTACCTATGTCGATGTGTAGGATCATGCATGAAATACAAGATCAAAGTGATTCGCCACATACGACCATATTTAATTGAGCATCAATTACAGCTGTAAAACCGGTCATCCGTGTGCGTGTGTCCTGCTTGTGGGTAATGGATGCACACAGTGAACAAAGCGGACTATAGAGAAATAAATGAAATGGTTCCCATACGACAACCCAGAAACACGAAAGGGCGTGGAAAATGAGAAACAGAAAAGAGATCGGTCATTAATATAATACATAACCTGAAAGTATGTGATAAAACCGCAATGTCAAACAAAAAGTTAAATATTCATTTTTCATAAAGAATTATAGTTCATTTTTGTGTTGGATTCCCACTTCTGAAATCAACTTTATGTTGGAGTCCGCGTTGGGAATCGACTGTAACATTTATTTACTACTAACTATGAACATTTTTGTTTGTAAAGTACCAGAATTCGCGAGTGGAAGTACGTCGATCAAGATTACTGTGACAGAGGTTTACTATAAATTGTGGAAATGGAAGCTTGACCCTTGATTTTTGGGGATGTTTTTATAAGTGTTGCGGAAGGGACGAATGACGAGTTCCACGTTGCATCTTGCAACGCGAGTACGACTTTTTCTCAGTCGACTAATGTAAGGGAAAGTTGCAGTGACCCTTATACAGCAGTCATTCTTGACCAAATATTTTTGAGGCAACTGTCGAAAACACATACATCATCCAACACTTGGACATTCTCCAATGACTTGCTAAAAACTGAAGATCATAATTTTGATAGTCATACTCAGCACTTGTTATGTAATACGATGTATGTAATAGTACGACTTGAAATAATCCGATACATTATTTAACACAGGGCAAGAAATGATCCGCCATAGGAGTCAAGAAAGGCCGAAGATCCATCGATGCATCACAATCCCGTAGACAAGGCAGTAATACCTGATAATACAAGCTGTCGTGTCCTCTTAACCGATGGTATTTGTTCAAGTATTTCAAGTATCCCTCAGAGTGCAGGAATCGCAGTTCTCTTAAGGTAGATCACAGATGGAATGCGTGTGCAACAATTTCTGGCTAACGTTAAGTGTCTACCTTGGAATCGATCGAACTAATCGCCTTAGTGGCCGCTGCAACAATTCCGATTCTATGGATCAGTCTCCCAAAGCGATCTCTCCTCATGGAAATACGGAAACTCTAGTCGAAGATACGAACATGCGCGTCGCATAGTTCGGACAGAATGTGACGAAAGAGAGAGGGGAAGGTCGAGAGGAATACGGACAACAATTCACGTGCCAGAGAATTGGTAATAGGTAGCAACGACACATTCACGACGCTGATACACCCTGCTGTAATACTAACCGCATACTAATAGGACCCTTTGACGAAAAGCTAACATCTCAACGGGCAAACCGCGTTGCAGTTCCGGCTGGAACCCATGGTCATGGGGTGCTATCCCGTAACTCCTCTCTCCCTCTCTCTGTTCCTCGTCTCTCGATGTCTCCTGTGGCTCTGTCTCCTCTCTCCGATGCACCCACCAAGAGACGATTGCCTCGAGTGGCCCCTCGCCGAATGGATTCGTAATTGTTCTACCGGTAACGTTCAAACGAACAATGTCCGTTGTGCCATCCAAAGTCCGTCGCCATTAGCCGATCGTAATTCAAGAGTCAGACGCGCGAACGACCGGTCAATTGGGTGGACCTGTTTCGCGGTGGATTAATCCCGGCATACGTGATTCTAGCGGGAAACCATGAGGGGGAGTAAATTAAAGTGTATCCTTTCTCCTAAAGTCGAGAAATGGCTTTCTTGTACACTGGATTTTATTGAAAATATCATCTTTAGGATACGATTGCATTGAAGTTGCTATATTAACGCGAGATCGTCGGATATTTTGCGCCTGCGAATGATTCTTAACGCATTGTTGACCGGCAATTTTACGTAGAAGTTAACTCGTGTCACCGGCTATTTTTTCCGTAATTGAGTATGAAATTGAAAGAGTCTAAATAAACTTCAGTATACTTTAGTTGTACACAATGAATTTAAATGAAACTTTGTACATATCTGATATATGTTATAGTTTATACGTATTATATGTTTTAGTATTTTTTTTGCTGTGGTAATATTGAAATAGCTAATGGAAATGCAAACACGAGTTGTCTCGTGACCGGTCAACAACGTTTGGGCATGAAAACACGAGTTAACTCGTGAGCGGTCAGCAATGTGTTAAGGCGTTGGGTGCCATTCAAGTCATTGATCATCGATTCGTTCATCACATTTTTTGTTACATTAATGCGCAATAATTACCATGTGTACTCGGAAATCTTGTGGAGATTGTATACCGGAAATACTGGACGAAATTGTTTCAATCGAACACAAAACTTTTTGTAATCGGATGGAGATAGTACTGCTATTTCGTACCTGCTACTTATGTTATATCTGTAATATTGAGATTTTCTCTAAAACCACGAGCTATCTCAATATATACACTGAATTGTAATTCTAAAGTGTGAATTTTTAATAAATGTAAATCTCATATAAAAAAGAACGGTCTAACAGCAATTTGAAGCGAAACATATGTGCCAGCTAATACGAACGGTTCCTAGATATTGCAACATTGGACACCAATGTTGTAAATCGATTATATAAAGAACAATATATTTCTTGCCAATGCGATGTAATGTGACACAGAAAATCTTTATGGTCCAAATAATTTTTTCAATCCATTACTGAGCAATTAAAATTACTGTAGTAATGTTTTTTTTACGCATTTATTTTTTTACGATATAAACAATTACAGGTATTGCGAGACACTTTGATTAAATGTATAAAATACCTATCAAACCCCAATATTGAAATTATTTTAATAAAATATTAGGTAATACAGAAGTTATGTTAACTTTAGTTAGATACACGATCGCAAAGGATTAACATTTTCTTGGTCTGTTGTCGAATTGTTCAGCATCGCAAAGATTTCTCACGCTCGCTCATTGCCAGGAAATTACAATGATCTTAAAATTCTTAAAAAATGATTAATATCACATTATCAAATATTCTAACGGCTTTTCGTCAGGTAATGATATGTGTAATCCAAAAAAAATTCACAGATAATGTAAACAATGTGTTAAAAGTGAACCTGACCAGATAAAAAAATTCGTTCAGCTTTCAAAGTATTAACTCCTTACCCTATGATTTATTATGCTGACAGTGTATGCCATAGTTAAACAAAAATTTGTGGGAATAAAAATTATCAGTGGTTTCTTCTTACACTATAGATTTTAATATAAAACTGATAATATAAAGGCAATTTTATGGTTCAGCGTAACGCTTATTTTTGCAATTTCTATGCCACGAGTCTCACTCTTCATTGTAGAACAAGGGGTCAAATGAATTCTGCGCTTCATCACTTTGCAATGGAATTATTCAAGGACCGTGCAGATTTCGAAGAGCTTTATATTACGAACTATTGCAACGATAGTACGTGTTGGATTAGGTCAAAAATTAACCTCAAATTTTCCACAAATGTGACGTATATGTTTTTGCGAGCGTAGACACGTTCGTATCTGATGTTGCACCAGGCATTTAGAACGGAAGGGCAGAGTGACGAGCAAGGCATAGAAACGGCACGTATCCGGTATGCTGCATTAACGTGATTCGAGTATAATCACGCGCGATACATTTGTAATAACGAATGAATTTACGGGGCAAATCGGAGCTTTCGTCATTACTCCGTCGGAAGTGCATAGTCGTTTCCAGAATTTCTGACAATGCTGGAAATCTCTTTATATATTATCGTTATTAATGCGTTTTACAGTATTCTCATTCTTTGTAACATAAAAGAAAATGACTTCATTATTGTTAATCTTTTTTTCGAAATAAAATAACATTTCCATGACAGAGTAACAGTGTTTTGTAAACAGAGTATTTTTGTGCTTGTGTGTATCGCAATTTTGCATTGAGATAAATTCCAATAACGAATGATACTACAAATAAAAATCTACCGGTGAGTGATTTAACCGGCCAGAAGAGGTTTTCGACAGAAAATCGTATTTTGCCGTCAAGCCGTATCGATTCTCGTGCCAAATACCACCGGGCACATACGTTAACTCGCGTACGGACAATTCTCGCCTATATATTTCTACGATTAAAACTCTCGAAAACTAACGAGGCAAAAATACAATCTACAAATCGAACAGTTATAAAACGGGGAGGTAGATGTAAATCAATCAATATTGTGGATTAATTTTTTACCGCTCTTTTGTGTCTACGATATGACCCAGCTTTGTTTTATTTTTAGCGAAGTATAAAATATTCCTGGAGCTCATCTATAAAATGTCAGTTGTGTCGGAACTGCAGAAATTTAAGTTCTATACATGTTAATGTTAGCAGTCCAGTATCTTCTCTGCAAGAGAACTAACGATTTATTACGTCCATATTTCATTTTTGACAAGCAAACAGTAATAATGGGACTGAACAAACAAAGAGCAGAGAGCAGTTAAACGCACGCAATTTTTTTATTGATAAAGAATTTCATTTCGAGCCACATATATTGTAAAATTCAAAGTCGCATTATATAATTTCAGAGTAGCGGCTGTCATACTACGTAGAATATCGTAATTAAAGTATCTTCCGAACTAATCATTTTTAGGCGTAAATAGTTGAAAACAATTTTTGTTAAAGATAATAAATTGTTACTGAATTAAGAATGGTACGATCCCATTTGAAAAAATCTTCTACGTGTCCAACCACAAAAAAACTAATTACATCAGATTATAATTCATACGTACCTATGCAATTTATACTTGAATCAGTTTCATACAGCAGATAATTCACCGGTACTTTGCATCATCGGATTAAAATCGGATATCATGTTTATACGTAGTTATTATATGAACCGCTTATTTTGAAAGTGGAATAAGTCACTTTTTAAAAAAATCGAGTTACTGATAACATTAATTACAGTTTCACGGCATCACTTTATTTTGATAAAATTTACAATGAATATGATGAAAATAAATTAAGCTTTGTTACAGGAAAATTTTGCTAGTTAACGGTATAACGAATATGTTTATTTTGAATGTGGCAGAAGTCACTTTACCGTAATGAAGAATGTTGATTTTCCAATGGTTATTCAACATCATTTATACTAAGAAAAATATAACTATCAAAGATAACAAGTCCAAGTAAGTCTTCTCGAAAATTGACATCAATATTTTTAAACACGTTAACATGGAATTCCGAAATATCTCGATTTAAAAAGAAAGTGCTTTGTGCAACTTTCAAAATAAATGACTTAGTAAAATATTTGTTTACATACCGGGCGTCACAAGAACCCTGTCCACTTAAATATCTTGATTATTTCAAACAGTACGAGAAAATGTTACCTACAAATGTTATAGGGTTTAAGAAACTACATAACATGATATAAATATTATTTTTGCGAGTGGAGACGTAGAAAAGATATAGCGTTCACCTTTGTTTTTTTAAATGGAATGTCCACTTTCTTATCCTCCATTTCGATAGGTGACCGTATTTTAAGTATAAAAGTACTAAGGTTTGTCCTGAAACTTACCGCTGCTGAGATATTTGGCTCTTATCATGAAATTCACTATTCCCTGTTTTTTTTACATTTTTTTTACTTGAATATGCTTCATGATAACAGAAATAAAATAAAAAAAGGTAAATATCTCAGTAACGATAAGTTTTAGGGCAAATTTGCCTCAGTAGTTTTATACTCACAATCAGAATAGGCCAACCTAACGAAAACGAGCATAGAATATTGGACATTTAATTTAAAAAACAAAGGTGACGGCTAAATTTTCTCTACGTCCCCACTCGTAAAAATAATGTTTCTGCCATACTGTGTACTTTCTTAAATCCTTTATAGCTTCTAAAATTCAACTTCTGTACGTCACATTTTCTCGTATTATTTGAAATAACCGAGATATTTAAGTGGACAGAGCTCGTGAGGCACACTGTATATTATGCTTTCTCTGCAAGAATTATTATGCACAAAATGTATGATACAATTTCATGCAATAATTTTTTAATGAAGAAAGATCACAATCCTCGACTTCTGTTTGACGTAATAAAATTTTTCATTGGCCGATATAAAAAATGTGAGAAAATTGAACGTACATTGCTGCAGGTTAAATGAAAATATTATATTCATAATTCATATGTACATAATGCACACTTATTAAAAATAGAAGCATAAAAACTGTTTCGCAATGATGTTAAAGTATAATACATAATGCATTAACGTAAAGTTAATAAAAGTTTTTGAAAGTATAAAATACACGTTTATTGTTTAAGCTTGCAATACTTATTATTTGGTCTAAATACGTCTATAACAATTCCATAGAAGAAATTTGCCTATATGCATTTAAGAGAACTTAGTTTCTATTTATGTTCAAACTTTGAACACGGCTTCAGCAAAACGATTAAACAGACCCCGCTCAAACTATCAACTCACGGAGTTCCGTGAGTATTTCACGCACCAGAAATCATGGACTTCTCAAATTTCAGTAAAAGCTAATCGTTAAAATTATATATATCCAACATTTTCTGCGTTGCAGATATTTAATTACATCGGAACATACCAAGAGATGTAAAAACATCCATTTTCATTTCCGGTATACGTATAGGGATTAAATAATGAATTACAATACTTAAAAACATTATTAATACAACATGAAAGATAGTAATTTGTGTACATCAGACCTTTTAACTTATGCATTTTCAAGAAACACTTAAAGTACCCACCAGAAATTTCCTGTTACTTCTTTAAAGGATTTGAGAACTTAAGATTGACAAACCTTATTTTTCCTAAAACATTTAAGCAAGGCTTAACCCTTTTAGTGTCAGACGACGATATGTCATCGTTAGCAATAGTCCTGACGCCGGGCATCGTGGGATTATAATTTAGCTTTCTCATACTATAATATATTAATAATTTTTATGGCATATTATTGAAAATACACAATTTATGCTTTATATTTCGAGTTCTATATGAAACTATAGCCAATGATAATTCTTTTTATTAGCAACTACACTTGTCATTAATTCAATCAATTTTTTCGGTCAGCACTAAAAGGGTTAAGTAAGGCTCATTTACTATTTCCACTTCTCGTTAAAGTTAGAATATGTTTAAGTAACTTTATTCTGGATTTATTGATAGGATAAGAAAGCCCCATTCGGCAGATTGCAAGAGATTAAGTTATTGTTATAAATTAGCAATATCCGAAATTAATTTTTTTTTATGAATTGTACGAAAGACTTTTAAAATTCTTTCTCGAATTTTACAATTTTTGTATTTCATTCGCAACCTGTAGTTATGCAATGCAGAATGAATTGTTGAATTTAGTATAACACCATAAACAGTAATTTTCAATGTTATGTAAGGTCTCATAATGAAAATCAACGAACATGTGCAGTCTAAATTGTTAAGGGTTTTTGTAAAAACTAATTTTACAATTATGTTTCGATCTCTCCTGTGGAATAACTTATTACAAAATGTCATCTTTTCTTACTTCACTATCACCTCTAAAACCATCTGTTTCTCGCACCATCAAATAGAAAACTTTCGCCTGTGCTTAAAAAATACTCTCCCATCGGATATCAACAAACACACTCATCACAAGTGTAACTCAATTTCCATCTCAAAACGTGTTATATTCGACCCTTTTTTATCTATAACGGTACTAGTATTCGTAAATCACAGTATGTATAAGATAAAACTCCTTTTTAACACTATTCCTACCACGTGCGGTCAAATGACCGTTCTTAAAATTTCGATTAGAATTTCCTATATACAACGTAATTGAATCGCCTTTAAACTTCACGACTTTTCCTCAAATAGACGTATAATACATTCACATTATAATACACTTTTCAATATTCACTTCTTTTTTTACTGTTCATTTTCTGGGAAAAAATTATCATTTGACAAATTCACCGGTTGCGGTAGGAAAAGGTATACGTGAAGTGTCGGTAGGAATAGTGTTAAAGAATACCTTCTAGTTCAGAAACTGGAAATTAAAGTTTTCGAAAGAAAAAGTTTCAGCAACATGTGGGTTAAGTATGAAGACCAGCAATACGATTTTAAAAAAGAGATAATTAACCATTTATTTCAGCGACGTAACGTGGCAACAAGTCGACAAGATTATCTATATATTGAAACCACAAAATCAACCATCAGCCGTGAATGTCAACGTGTCGATCGGGATTTACTTCGCGCTATTATTACGCGATTATTAATTTATGACTGGTGCCTGACCAGTTGTTTATCATGCGAAATATTTTGACGCCGATGGCGGCAGGTGAAGCACGTTGTTAAGCTTATCGGCCTATCCGAGCCGTTCCCTAATTCTGTTATAATTTATTTAGCTTCGCAATATTAAATGGTATATTTCCTATACATATTACTTCACGAGTAGCATGAAGTATATCAAAGTATTAATTATTCGGCAATCAAAAAAGTTGATGCGGTTTTCATCACAAAAAAGCACACAAACCATTTTGGTTAGTCAATAGAAGCAGTATTATTATGCAATTTAAAAAATCTTGTGTACACTTATTACTTATTCTTGATCTTCCAGACGGTACTTATAAAGGATCAAATAATATTTTCATCATCTATCTTCAATTGTTTTACTCCGACTTACAAATATTTACTCAATCTATTATTACTGATTTCAAATCAATTTCATAAATGTTGAGAATAAAAAGATTTTGGTAAGGTTGCGAGATAGCAGAATAAATCGCACTATTTAACGAATTCCTTCTTATAACAAGATTTTACGGATGCACGAATGTAGATCACTTCTTACAAATGCACTTCAGCCTAGTAATTATTTATCGTATGTATGTACAAAACGGAATCGTAGTAGAGAACAACACAGAAAGATGGTCCCAAGGCCGAAATACGCTCTCTATATTTTGTTGGCACACGAGTTGCCATCAATTTTCACAAAGATATGTATAACTGTGGTTTTCAAAAAACATCAGATCGAAGATACATTTGATTTAACTCAGTAATTCTATTGAAAGTTACGATTAATTTGACGTAAAAGATCATTACAAATTTAAGCATTAACCCAGCACATGCACTATAGTATGTTTGGAAAATTTGGATAATAATACATGTAGAAAAATAAACAAAAAGTATACTCTTTGTATTATATTTGAACGCAAAATATTCTAATAGATACTATATTTTCTGAAAAAAAGTATTTTTCAGGAAATGGAGAAAGTTAAAATATTCTAATTATTTAAAGAGTTAATGGAAGGGGTGACTGAAAAGAATGAATTTTCGGAGAAAGTTGTTTGAGCAATTTTTGTTTGAAATGTTTTCCAACATCTTTCGGTCTCTGACATACAATCTGTTCACGAGGTACTTCATCATGCAAACAGTTTTGAATTTTTGTAAGGGATCCTTTCAGTTCTTAGAACTGAATCATGGCACAAATAAAAAATAAGTTAGTTCTATGTATGAGTCACTCTATAAGTCAGTTTCATTTTTTTTTGAGTTTTTAGCCTACCTAACTACTTTTGTAAATTATGTATTGTTCTGTAATTAATATTGGCATTCTCTAATCCAAAAAATCATAAAGTATACAAAATTTGTGCGCAATATCTTGGTCACCTGATATTTTACTTTTTATAACCATTCATCAAAAAACGGTATTAGCCTTAGAATATTAATAAATCTTCGTAAGCTATCCATCTATCCACAAAAATGTGCGCAGTACAAAGATTGTAAATTTCAAACCATTGCGAAAGTAATAAGCACTAATTACTTCACTTACCCACCGTAAGGTAGAACGGCATCGTTCGAATAATGACAGGAACGTGCGGAGATTTGCAAATATGTATTCCATTGGAAAGACGTGCTAGTACCGGTTGCAGCATCGGCATGCAGCCGTAAAATGCATCATTGACCGCGTGACAAACGGTTAGTGCGCTCGCTCACGTGTTTGCAACAGAGTATAATTAATTCACACGAGTCATTCGTCAATCGAACGCGACGTCTACTTCAGCACTAATGAATTCTGCGACGATCGTCTGAACACCGTGCACGAACCGCTAGTAAAGTGCAACATTACATTCTCGTTAATCAGGCCACCTATATTCTTTGAATGATATTCGAAAGCAATTCCTTATGATGCTAAGCAGCTCATTGCCGATTGTGAGTAATAATATTACTGATCTACAAAATTGAACTTTTTTTTGCCCAAATAATATTTATGCCGATTATTATAGATTTTGTAGTGCTGAACACGAATATGAAGTCCGTTTATCTTCAAGGGACTCCATTCTTGAGAAATCAAAAATTGTGTTTTCCAGTGATGTTTTTAATTGTACGTAACGAGACAATTTCAATAAACGATTCATTTTTTTATCATTTCTGCAAGGTTTTTCCATCATATTGTAATGTACATACATTGAAGCAAAATGAAATAAATGACGAGTTTTCATATTTTCGGCTCATTGTTAGATCACTTTTATAAGCATAGGCGCCATTCTAGTGTTGCTTTGTGGAACAAACTTACTTTATACTTAATAAGCTGCATTACTTTGTACTTTGTGAAGAAGTATTTCCTCCTCTGTGCAAATCGATTACAAGTATAAACAATTTTCCAGTGATCTTAAGTTATCGAATGTGTAGCGGCACGATCACACAGGCCATGACCGATCTTTTGGCCGCCATTACTCCCACGCTTAGTTCAAGGATCGCCCCACTAGACCTCGTGTCCTTTCAGGGGAAGTACTCGACACGTAGCACAGTGGACGATTTCGCTGAAATCTTAGTCAAAACCCCGAAGTGCCTCCAATTTGGCGAAAATTGATATATAATGACTACTTAGGTCGCTGATTACGAATCAGAATTCAAAATTTATAAAACTAAAATGACAGATACAATATATGAATGAGTCAAATGCGATATACCGGTGCGATGCACATAAATGCGCTGTCGTATAAACGGCGCACAAAACTAACAACTGTCAATAACTCGGAAGATAGCAGAAAATAGCAACTGAAAACAACCGGCTTTTGTGGAGAAAGCTTCAAACTTTCTTTGAAAAAAAAGCATCAACCTAAGCCAACCTTGTAACTATTTCCTTAGGAAAAGTGAAGAAATGCGTGGGTCTCATATATTCTTCATAACAGCTGTAATGTGTTAAATAAAAAAATGAAAACGGCGTATTTTGAAATTTAAAGCATGGCAGATAACTACCAACAGAGAAGTGAGCGATCATACGTTTATAGTACATCAAAAACATAATTTTAGTTCCGGCGCGGAAACATCACTTCATAAATGTATTAACTTTGAGATCGTATATTTCTGAGAATATTGTAGAAAATAAAGTATTATTAGTGAAAAAGAATGCTATAACATGTCATAAATTAAATGCGGTTGTTATATTTCAATTGCCAAGGAAAAAGTTTTTGGACTTCTGGCTAGGATTTCAGCAAAATCGACTACTGTGCGTCGCCGGTTTCTATAAAGGGTGTTACTACTAACGCGACGCAAAATTTTTTATCTACTTACAGCCATCCGATAAAAACAAGTTCTGAACAAGATTTTCCGGATGTAGAGCGTACAAAGATATTTGTAAAAAAAATTCGAAAACAGTTTGCTTTCATGATGAAATCGAAGTCCTCTTCGGTTTTACAAATAAGAACACATAACTTTTTTTATCATGTTGTTGTTACATACGACCCTGTGTTACATGTGGCACTGAAACTTTTATTTTTCATCTGTTACCAGTTGGCCACTTAGATAATTTACGAAAGATGTAAACACGAAGGGGTCACGCTGTACAGGGCCACCGTCCGAGCAACTAGTATAAACTGTTACAAAGCGGCCCTGAAAATTTATAATAGTAAGTTTCCATCTGGTGCCAGTCTGACGCTTAGCAAAAACGTAGGAGACAAAGAAAGGCCTAGCTGCACAGGGCCACATTCCAAACAGCTTCCCAACAACTCTCATCCATTAACAATCAGATAAAGCGAATGTACGAATTCCGCAGCCTGCGCGAGATTTTCTCTCGCCTCCTTGGCGCCCTTATTTTCCCCACCGGAGTCCTACCACCTCCACTCCCTTTTTCCGCAGTTTTCCCAAAACCTGGGCCCTATATAAGCAAGCCACCTTTTATCTCCTGCGGGCCAGTATTCCTTAAAAACCGTCACGCTATTAGTCAGTCTATCGATATGCGAAAGTTCACGGCTTTTTGCATCGTTCAAGTATTGTAAGCATAAGACGTAGGAACCCCCGCGAACCGTCGCGTGATCTTCGGCTAATCACAAATTGTAAGAACATAATTTGTAACAACAAGTTGTACGATTACCAAGTACCTATTATTTGGAATATACCTTTATATTCTCACGGAGAATATTTGGAGTCAGTGTTTATTAATTCCTTCACCTTCGAGTAATAGAGCAATGATCTCTCTTATTCATTCTTACCGCTCGGAGTGAATAAGATTTAAATTCAAAGTTACGGGCAGTAGTTTAAGAGAATTTACGGGTTGCAGTAATTTTCTAATATCCTAATACCAGCCAGTGGCGGTACCCCTGTATCCATTGGTACGGGCCTGATCCGTTATACTAGCGCGAAAGTACCGCGAGGTGCTTTTGTTATTAACCCCGTGCCCTACAATAACGCGTGATACTCGTGATGAGGTAAATGGCGTAGGAAATTTTCAAGTTTTTCAAAACCTATCAAATTGAAATTATCAATGAGATGCAACGCAATAATATTATTCCTGTAATATTAATATTACGTTGAATTATAAGATAAATCGAGAATGACTGATTAATTTTTGTTTTAACAATTAAATTCTGAATTATTCCGGTGGCAGTCACAAAAGAAATCGTAAGGCAACGAACATACAGCGGCCCTATAGTTATGCTATAGGTTAGTCCGGTCCCCGGATCCTTTAAAATCCCAAACTGCAACTCATAAATTTCCGCGTATTGAATTAATACGATTCAGTCTCGTTTCTGCCACTCGTCCGGTTCGTAACAAAACAAACTACGATCCCCTACAATCCTGTCAAGATTTATCCCGCCTTGGTGCCCTAATCTCCCTACCAGAATCTTACCACCTCCACTCATTTTTCCGCAGTTTTTTCAAAACCCAGCCCTATATAAGCGAACCATTTTTTGACTCCTTGGGTTCAGTATTTCTTACAACGTCACGCTGTTACTTAGCGTATAGAAATTTCAAAGTCCACGACTTTTGCATCGTTTGACTATTGTAAGTGCCAGACGTGGAAACCCCCGCGAACCGACGCGTGAATTTCCGCTAAGTTAAATTTAAGAATCATTCATTGTAATTGCATTCTGAACAACAATTTATTATAACTTTTAATATACGTTTATATTCACATTTGTGACATTTAAACGTTTTGGTTATTTCAATTTACTTCCTTAATCTTCGTGTAACAGAGCAACGATCTCCCTTATTCACTCTTACTGCTCGGGGTGAATAAGATTTTTTAAAACTAAAGTTTCGGGTAATCGTTAGAAGAGAAAGAGTCTACGGGTTGCAAAAAAACTTCCATTTCCTTATACTAGCTAGTGTCGGTACCTCCATATCTTTGGTACGGGCCTGATCTGCTATACCAGCGCGAAAGTACCGCGAGGTGCCTTTCGTTATTAACGGGCATACAGCGACCCTATAGTTAGCCTCTAGGTTCGTCCGGTCCCCGGATATAATTCCTAGACTCGTTGCAATCCTTAACTCTCGCAAGTAAAATTGCATTAACCCATTCGTTCTCGTTCTGCCACTCGCCCGGCTCGTAACATTGTAGAGGACATCGAGACGAATTCAAAACACATATTAAATTATATTTTATTTATATTTAACTCTGCTGTTCTCCTTATTTATATCTCACATTCGTGTTCTACCGGGTTATAGTGAATTAATGAATTAAAGTTGTTGAATGACGCATGTGTTTTCGGCATTTTTCTCACTAATATTTAGGCAAGGATGACTATTGTATAAGGATCACCGCGACTTTCCATTACATTAGTCATCTGAGCAAAAGTCGCGCTCGCGTTGCAAGATGCAACATGGCAGTCGTCATCCATCCCTTCCACATCACTTATAAAAACACCCCCAAAACTCAGGGGTCAAGCTGTGATTTCCACAATCTACAGAAAACCTCTGTCACAGTAATCTCGTTCGACATACTTCTACGCGTGAACTCTGGTTCTTCAAAATGAAAGCTCTTTATAGTTAGTAGTAAAAAGTGTTGCTATCGACTCCCGACGCGAACTCCAACATAAAATTGGTCATAGAATTGGGAATTCAACAAAGTTCACATTTTAAAAACGTAAAATAAACAAAAAGACAGACTATAACTTTAACCTTTATTTCAGGTCATATAGATCGGAGAGGAAAACAGCAGGGTTAAGCATTATTCATTCAAACTTTATTGGTCCCTGGTAACTTTTTTTATGCAAATTGATATTTAATTGATCCAAATCGTGACAAATTGTACATGCTGAATACATATAATTCTCAAGAAAGTTTACAAAAAACTTGTTTTTTAATAGGGAACAGGCTACGGATCATAAAAGACGTCAGGAACTTTTTGAGATATTTTTTAAGGAGGGGATAAGATTGAAAGAAAAACAGAGTTGTTGTTGTCCTTATCGATCCACTTGTCATTATCATATACGCAAGTTTTCTGCTTAAAACGTGCAGATATACCTTATTTCTAACAATAAGTCCAGTCTTTCGGCGGAAAGCAATTGTATATATATATACATACTGCACTTTTACCAAATGTAGCTGTTGGATAAATAATCATGTCGGCCCTGGTCTCAAGTATCGAGCCAGGATCTTCCGTTTGCTGGACTATTGCTCTTACCACTTCAGCTTTCCAAGGCTCTCACGAACCGAGCATTTTTTAGTTCTTCTAAACGTAGTCGTTACACGAGAGACAGAATTTTGGTATATGTATGTACATACATACAATAGACTATGTATGTTAAGAGTTGATAAAGAAACGCGTGGGAGTCATATATCAAGTAGCAACAGAGTACGGCGATGAAAACTGAAATATTAATCTTCCTGGTATAAACATTCGTAATTATTGAAGGAGATTAGTAACTGTACAATAAAGTGACAGCTTATTGTCCGTTGTTGAATGAAGGAAATTCAAAAGTAATGGAAAAAAACAAAGTTCTCGCACTAGCATACTTTAAAATTTGGTAAACACATAATAATTTAAAATAATTCATACGAATTTCAGACTGTGTAAGCATTAATTAGAAATGGCATGTGAGATACTTGAAGCATGCAAAGTATTTAAATTGCGTATCCCTCGAGTTTTCCGATAATAGAAACATTAAAAGGCATACATTTTCTTAAAATCTTAATGTAATTATCTTGAGAAAAAAATCTTTTTTATGATAAAACTATCTTCTTTTCCGTTTTTAATTATTCTCCTCTTTCCCCTATTGTAATCATTATGAAATACGTTTTAAGTGTGAGACAATTAGTTCGAAATCAGTAAATATAATATGTAACAACACAATTGCCAAGAAACGATGTTTAGAATATTTATTTATACAAAATGAACGTACTGACTTGCTTCACCTTCCTCTAAAATTTGTAAACAAAGTTACTCTTAATAAGACTTCTGTTAATTTCAAGATTAGCAGTGATGGATGCATAATGAATTATTTCATTATTATTACTGATTGTATAACGTCCACGGAGCAAAGGTATAGAGGTACATAATTAATTCAGTCAAGCGCTCGTCAATCGATCGTTACCTCCGAATAATTAATTTCATGACTACCGTTGTTTGCACACGGGAATTGGATAAACTCTGATACCCACTTATGTAATTATTCTATGAACAGTACCCCAGAGCAGTTTATATTTCATTAGTTTTACTTTTCTGCACTAAAAAAACGATAAAATTAAATGAAAAAAGTTGTTTGATTGTTATGCACTAACAGTTGAACTTTTGTTTTGAAAATATTCCCTGTTAGAATTATATTAGGAAATTATAAGCATACACTGCATCCTGTTAAGTTATTTATCATATTTATTAAATTGAATGGCAGGAATATTGGCCCAGAATGCAATTTGTTGCAAACTCCACAAATTGTGTCACCCATTGTAGATCATATATAAAATGTTATCACTTTTAAAAGCGATGGTTTTTCAATTCATCAAATGATAATGCTATGTTATCGATCACTCGTTAATTGAATTTTACTTTCGTATCATCAATTTATGCCCACTCAGCGTGTTTGTTGTTTAGCAGAAAAAAATATCGTCAGCTGTGTATATGATTTTCAATTTTCCTTTAATTCGACATAACGGGTAATAAATTCCAATGAATTCATCGTATTTCTGATATGATAATCGGGCAATCGAATGTATTCTGATTTAATGTAGAATAAAAACATTGAAATTCGACATTGCATCAAAACTGCTTCTAAATAATGTAATATTATGTATAATTTGTAATTACTCAATTTATATTTTTCAATAAAAAAAACTGCCTATAAATTAATACGACAATCACATGCAACTTAAAAAAATCTCAATTTACAAGTCGAACATGTTATATTAAATACTTGTAATAATCTACTGACGATACCGGAAAAAAAACAGTTAAACAGCACGTTATCCTTTTTTATTACTGTCAATACAAAACATTAGAATATTAGCACATCTGATTAACTGTAATTTAATGTCAGAATTAATTCACAGCGTTGATAAACGACAACTAACGCCGCAATCAAAAATTAAGGATTAAATGTAATCCTTCAACATTAAAAACTCTCAAAATCTGGTGCACATTTTTTGCAGACAAAGTGTCACGGTAGCTACCGAGAAAGATATCTAAATTCTCAAATATTCGGCATGAGTTTAAAATACTGATATATCGAAAGTTGTCCGCAGCTTCAGCTATCGTTGAATTAAAAGTGATATTGAAAAAACAAAATAATCTCCAAAAAACACGGTAAAACTGCTGCCCTATCATTTATAAAAAAAAAATAAGACTTACTTATCTGAAGGACAAGAGGATCATACAGCTTCATGGATCCGAAAGCGTGATTATTCGCGCGTGCATGAAAACAGATAACGCCGCCGGCAAGATAATGGAATTTAATAACGACGTGCTTTTCTCCTTCCCCATCTTTCTCTCTGCTCCTCTCCCTTCGCGATTCCCTTGCGTTCCTACGATTTTCACAATGTTAATACGAAGGCAGAGTGCGCGGTTTAGCAGAGAAGTCTGGGCCCACGGCGCTGTTAATTAGCAATTAAATATCAAGCAGCCGGCGTAAAGCTGAGCGCAGATGGTATTTCGGATTGGTTAGGTCAGTTAGTAATGGGTAATTACGAATAATAAACAGACCATGAGAGTTAACGGCAGAGAACAGCCCGTGCACGTGACACTGCTTATGATTAGTTACGCTAACGAATATTTGGAAAATTACGTTTAATACTGCTGGAATTTTTGCTCGCCGATAAGGGAAACGATTTTCTGACACAGTGGCGAAAATTACTTTGAATTTATATCCAAAAGGGTTATCTCGATTGGATGATAATTTTGTTTAACGGAAAGCTAATTCATTTTGCAGGGAGTAATGAATGTGGGAATTTGTGAATGTGATTGCAAAATGGTTTATGGATTGACTTTAAAATGAAAGTGAACGCCTCAACTAAATTAATATTTGTAAAATACCTAAACAATATATCAGAATATGATATGACTGATGTTATAGGATAATTATGTAGTCTTATTAGGTGTAAAGTAATCAGAGATTACGTTAATTACTGGGAAAAGTTTGTGGAATTTGTTTCATACATATATTTGTAGAAAAAAGTTAGTATAGATTTTAATTATGTCCAATTAATAATCTTTAAATAAAAAAAAATCCTTAAATAAAATGTCCGTAGGAGTTAAATTGAAAACTCGGTGCAAGAAAAAGGTGATAGAGAAATCAATTAGAGGAGAAAATACAAAAACGAAAAGATTGTAATTAATTAAACTAATTTAATTTTCTTTATGGAAGATTCAATGATAAAAATAGAATTTGATATCTTTGTTTAATAATAATTTAATCTAAATAGAACATGTTACCGATGACATGCCATTCAGCCTGATAATTATATTTTAGGATAATAGAACAGCGGGCTATAGTTTCGTTGTCTAATGCTAGTACAGTTTGCATAAAACATGGAATATTCCAATAATCTGCGACAGGCATTAAGAGACTTATCAAAAACGAGGATTTCTTGCACAAGATGTGAAATTAATTTCCCCTATTATAAAGGTAATAACAATCAGCTATCTTTTCGCCCTAGAAATTTCATTCCCAACAGGTTAAATTTCCCCACAGGATTGAGTCAGTAACCGAGCAACCACTGGTAATATCTTGTAAATTATATACAATCTAAAAGCGTTCAATTACAATCTACAACCGATAATTCCTCCGTATCATAATTAGTACGCGCTGATTCATTTTCTCGCATCGGAAGTTATCGGAAGGAATCGAGCAAAGAGAGGGGCACATTGACGGTAGTATTATAAGATATTTAATCGAACGGCATAATGGTATCTGCGGCAGACGAGTTGCGGTCTCTTTCAGAGGGTCGTTAATTCCCACGATCAGAATGCCGATCTAACCGGATACGTTGTACGCATTAATATTGCGTAAGTCCGTCTCGATGCTGCGGCGGCTGCAGCCGCATAAAATTCGAGGCGCAACTTTGATATTATCTAGGCAGCCGGTTGAAACGAGGAACATGAAAAACGCGAGTTGAGAGTTTGTATTGCGAAAAATGGTCGATAGTGGATGGTCGATGCACTCGATATGGTTAAAGTTGATTGATCGAACGAGTGGTTCACGTACGCGTTACAACGGTGTGGGATATCGACTCACTTTAAATATTTTGTAAGACGCATCTCAAAGTGACTCAGATTCCAAACAGGACTACTGCTTACTTTCGGTTCAGTTATGGCTTCCCCTAAATATTTTAGAAATATTAACACTACCGTACCGACACTTTTTGAATATTTATTCCTGCCGTAGCAGATCTTTTGACCGGTTACGAAATATCGATCATGCTTTTCTCAATGGAACGCAGAAGACTGCCAAATTAACACATGCGTACCAAACTGCCAATACTTAATAATACAAGAAATTACGCATTTTCATTTCATTGAACCGGTCATTTGGTCGCGCATGATACGGTTAGTGTATTCACGAGGTATTCACGAGGGTCAGAATTGATCAAACCTCCCACGACATTATAATTCAGTCCTGAGTGATGTTCGTCCTTAAAATGACGAACTAGGCCTCCAGTTAACACAGTCTGAGTTTGCAAATTTTCACGAAGTCACTCTGACGGTCTGCGTATCTTAATTTTTGTACTCAAAGGTCCAGAGTATTTACTCTATAATAAAAATTGTTGGAGCCGTTTTACGGGATACAATAACGGTATGCCGATACATCCAATTTAATAATGTAAACAGGAGTTTCTTACCTCTGGTAGGCCTGTTGATGACCAGCCGGTGTCATTGCGGCCGCATTTTGCGTAGCGAGGGCGAGCTTCTGTTGCCGATGCTGAAGCATCTGTCTACTGAAGACACCGTATCCGAAGCCATAGATTTCGTCCTCTTCCTTGTCACTGAGGCAGCTCGATGGCTGCACAAAAATCCAGAACATTAAATTGTTTTCCTTCCGTTACAAATAGTCGAAGGATTATATTGCCACGCGTTATGGTTTATCGTCTAACATATTTGGAGAATGGGATAATATTGCATTTAACATGGCATTCTGTTGTTATAAATTTTAATAGAGTTTCATTATTCGCATAAAAATGTCTTTGCAAATAAATACACATGGTTATTACAATATTGCAAGTTTCGGGCTAATTATGAATTTATTATTTCATTTAGGTAGCTTAAATCTAAGAATGGTATGCTATTTCGTACAAATTACATGTAAAAATTCTATACAACTAATAGTAATTTTAATGTTTTAAAACTTTTTCCCAGATACCTATTGTTCCAGGTTAAAATTGTTTTCTGATCTATAACGAATTATTATTCTATTATTAATATGAAAAGATATTGTTATAATATGCTATATTGTTACTAATTTACATGAATTTCTGGCGTACAAAATACATAAACTATGAAGAAAGTCTGAAATTACAAAATTTCATTCCGGAAGACTTTCACAAAATTACTATATTAATTGCATGAGATCAAAATGGTCACAAATATTAACATGTTATTAATTAAAGCAATCAAACTTAAAGTTTCGCGGTCAGTAAACTTCTTGGTTCTATAGTCATGTTATAAATTCAATTAAGTGGGTTCTTAATAATACTTCCCATTTTTATGGAGTCTCAGCTAGAAGATTAAATTAAGGACACTCGATCGACTTATGCGAGAATAGAAATCCGTTTTCGTCTTTAATAATGCGAGAATATCCCCGTATCGTATCCATGTAGGAACGCTTTATCAATTTTCTAAATTGATGCGTAAAGTATCTTTAAAATGATCGCCGTTTAATCAGGGACCGCTTACTTTCGATTGAAAACTCGATTAGCTAGTGGGAAGGCCTGAGCACTGAATAATAACCGATTTAAGCCAAGATCGATGGGTCTGCATGGTTAATCGCCTTAACATTCATTGGATCCTTAAAAAAAGATCACACTAGAGGCCCCATCGTTTTCCTCACACATAGTATATTTTCTATGAAGAAATATGGTTTTTATTTACTTTTTCTTTATTCATAGTAACTTTATTGAGAATAATATGCATTCACTGTGAACAATTTGTCTTTAATAGGGTGAAAAAAGATCCCAGGACCTGAGAAGGTTAAACCACTTTGTAGGGCTACTCTGGCAGGATTCTTGATTTCATGGCGAAGTGTACAACTTTTTTTAAAATACTCTTATTGTTAGATTAATTCAAGCTCTACACTTTCAAATGTAGGCACATACAACGTTGAGATAAATACAAAATTCTGTTAAATACATTACCGAAGGTATTGACCGAAATAAAAGAATGCTGTCATACGATCATACAGAAATTATATTAACACTTTTCGGCCAAAGAACTTTTTCAGTTTTTTGATAGCTATGTGAAATTAATTTGGAAAAATTCTTTACCGTAGGTTATTCTCTGACATCTGATAAACTATAAGTCTTGAGAGATATTTAGATGAAAAGGTAACGACATTAATAACTTTGGAAGTTGAAATTAACGTAATCAAATATTAATTACAACTAAAAGCATCGTCAAGCTGTACTATAGATAGGACTACAGAAAATAAAATTATAAAAGGACACTGTTTAGAAATAGGATGTGTAAGAAAATTAGTTGGTATATACATATACATATACCGTAGGATTTGCCTGATACCGACTGACAATGAGTAAAAGAAAGAATAAAAAGAAGGAAGTTGCAACACTCGACTAGATTATCATCAAATCGCATCACAAACTTTAAAGATATAACGAAAAACTTGTCATTTTTTAATAAAAAATTAAGAACAAATCGTCAAATAACATACATACATACATACATACATTGTAAAACTCTGTCATTAACCGTTTTGAAGTTATAAGCGAAAGAAGAAAAAATGTCGAAACTTTGGAGGGTGGTTTCACCCCTTAAACGTGCGACTTAGCCGATATAAAAAAATAGGTATCGATTATTTTCACGTGCTTAACAAATTTATGAAGTTTCATTAAAATCAGAGACGGACACCTCGGGTAGTTCTCTTGTAAGTATATCTTTCTTACCAGTATTAAGTTAATTATAATGTATTATTTCATTTGTAGAAGTTATAGCTTTTTTTTAGAAATTATAACTTACAACTAGAGAAGTTCTCAAAAGAGTAACACTTAAAAAGAATAGGTATTATATGTTCACCCAGCATGCTCTACCCAGGTTGCTTAACAAAATTAAATAGTAGAAGCACGAGGTTGAATCCTTGCGACATGCATCCTGGCTTAATGGCTTTTCTTTTGCGAATTTCTTTCTTTTATGCTTTAATGTTCACTAGAGCGTCTACCCCAGCCCACATTTTGTTATTACGTTGCCAGAATTTTGCAGAATGTCTTCCTCCTAATATTGTAGCGATAAGCCGTATTGCAAAGTTGAATATGACAAATCTGTTAATTTCACGAGTATCTTGGCGTTGCTTTCAGTTCCCTTCAGAGAGAAATAGTAAAACATATTAGATTACTGGAATTTTTCGTTAAATATACTTTGATGTCGAAAACTGTGTGAGCTTTTGATAACCAGCGGCACAATTAATTGGATACGCTGGTACATCAATATTTTACATGGACAGTTTTAATACAACTCTCAATTCTACATATGCACATATCAAATACTAGTTATCGTACTTCTCGTTTCATTTTTCCAGCAGTAACGCAGAACCCTTAATTTGTTAACGGTTGTGACAACTGTCACAACTTTTTGGCAACGATCATCCTCCAATCCGTTCTAAGATAATACTAGATCTATCAATATGACTAAACTGACTGCCTGCTAATATTTTAAAAAAGCCTCAAATATAGTCTATAGGTACAATACCTATGAGTTTCAGAAAAGATCTAAAAAGAAGGTAAATTACACAATTGTTCAATTTTCTTCCCCCCAATATGATCTGCCTTCTCTTTAACACTACATTTACGGACGTGAAATCTGTTATACTGCAATATATTAAATAAGGACTTTGGAAAAAGAGGGCTGAAGCGACAAAGATGGTAATTCGTTAAGTCATTGTTGTATTGTAAAATACACGCGAAATATCTACTGTACAGCGTCTCTGTAAATTGGAAAAATGTTTGTAAAACAAGTAGGAACCCGTCAATTTGACGGCTTTCGTAAATCTAGTGTTAAAGACGATTATCTAGCACAATATAGCCTCCCTTATCCGAGTAACCTAATATCCAAATGTTTTATGATCCGAATATTCTGTTATCCGAAGAGCCGATTCGTTACAACGACATACATACATTACAGTACGTAAAGTTTCCCGTGTTTGTTCGTTCGTTCGAACAATCGTAATCACAACAATTTAGTATGAAAGTAACAGCGTGTGGCATCATAATGGCAACTAAATGAAAGCGTGTAGTGTTATCTATTAAAACAAAATATGAAATAACTAAGCAGCCCAAAAATGGTAAAAACTCAACAAAATTAGCGAGAATACATGGTGTCGGGATACCTACAGCCACAGACATTAAAAAACAAAAACATGATATAGTGAGGGACCAGAAACAAGTCACTTGGGACGGAAGGGGAGATTGCTCTCGCACCGCCTATCCCCGCCATGTCGATCCTGGAAACCTGGGATCGACGAATGACAACCGAAAATAAAACACCCCTTTCATCGTTCACATGATGACGCAATGTGCGGGTCTCTATTGCCAATAGCGCGTCAAAATCTAAAATGCGTGAGGGAGAGGGATGTCCCTATCCGTCGGGTGAATCGGAGCAAATTACCCCTCAAGTGCCTTGTTTCTGGTCCCTCATTACACTGAGAATTATATACAGCATGTAGATTCCTCAGATGCTAGTACCAGTTGGAAAACCATAATGAACCCAAAAAAATTGTATACAAATTGAAACAGAGAACGAAAGTAATGATGAGGACGTTCCTTCTCACACTGAAGCATTCGAGGCATTTGAAGCAGGACGTCGATGGTTTGAGGTATGCAAAAATGTAACACTACACCTTTACTCATGTTCAAAAATTTGTGTGTCTTAGCAGTCAACAAAATATGGGATCCCTAAATATTGACATAAACTGTCAATTATGTTATTTTCTGTATGAGTAAATGAAGTTAATACGAAAAACCGTGATTGTTCTATTATCCCAAAATTCTGTTATCCGGCTACTTTTGTCTCCCTATTATTTCGAATGCGAGTGGTTCTACTGTACTTACGATTATTTCAGTATATGAACTTTCTTGGTATGCATGTATTGTATCAGTTGTGTTGGATTGTTATTAACAATATAAGATTATATGTATTGAATGAGGTCAAAAACGGCTCTACGTTCTAGGAATTCCTATTCTAAACAGAAGATTGTCTGCAGTGCAGGGGAGAGTCACATAAGTAGTTTATATTACTAATTGTAAGTGGGCCCGAGCTCGTCCTTTGGGCAACCACATTCAGTCCGTTCTAAACTCTAACGCCATAAAGTCGTTTCTTTTAAAGCCTTGAAAGAAGAGTAACATTAATATAAAGTATATTGATTTATTTAAACACCCATTTGCAATAGGTTGTTTGCTAGGAATGTATGGAAATGTTTAAAAAGATCCGTCGGCAAGTTCGGCAACGGTTTATATCAAGGTCAACTGACGGCGATTGTGTGAATGATGTGTAAGTGAGTTGGTGCGATTGTTATATATATAATTCCTGAATCGCGAAATTTGAAATCTTTTGGTGATTCATTGCGATTTCTGCAGACGTGCCGATTTGTGATTTGCGATTTGAGTTTGCTTCGTGTTATTTGGGACTTTTTAACAGCGCGAACTGGTTCTTACTTATCTTTTAATAAAATCCAGTACCATGATAAAGATCCTATCAAACTCCGTTATCGAACTTCAATCGATCAAAGCTCACGTTATCAAAATCTAAACCACCGTCTCCCACGACAATTCTAAAACAGTTTACATTTCATTTCCACTCTCGCGTAATTACGCAACACTAAAGTCTTTTTGTATAACTAGCCACGATCACCCTACAACCTAAAGCCTCGTAACGAGGGTAAGAAGTAAGGACAAGCATTGAGAAAGTGATAAGGAAAAATAAAGAAGAATGAAAATGTAAAAGAGAGAAGGCAAAAGAGACAGCGTCAGATAAAGGGCAAGTGAGAAAGAGAGATCTGCTCACCGAGTATTTTCCGGGCACGTAAATGGGCTGTGAATGACTGGTGGTGAGCTGAGTGTTGGGCATTCTGGGGGAAGCATTTGTTTCACGGCGACGCAGCTCCTCGAGCGGCTCCAGGACGTCTCCGTAATGCGTTCTGAAGAGGTCTGCATACCTTGAAGCCAGTCCCTCCAAGTTTCCCCTCTCGCCTTCCTGAAACAAGCATTCGAAAAAGGCGAAACGTCAGGGAGCGTCTTTCACATGGATAATGTAGACGTGTGAAACTTTCTGTACAGTACTCCTTACTGAATAATGCGTAAAATGGTGTCACTGGATATACGCGTGTGTAGTTACACATGTAGGACGTGCACGTGGAGGTTTACGTGTACCATATGTACAGGTATTTCGGTCTCCTTGTTGAATAATACGTAAAAATGTGCTACCGGATATTACTATGTAAACAGGCTTTGCTTGCCCGAGTAGGGGAACGCTTGGAGGTGACTTTGCCCGAGGATGAGGCGGCGTTGCGTTACACGTTTTATTCTTTAGTTGCAAATTCAGACACCTGCTTCCTAAATGTGTAATATAAGGGATGAGTGAATGTTGCATAATGGAAGAACGCGCTATTTGCATGTCTAGTGTCTACCCAATAATGTGAAATCTGCATCCCGAATTACGTCCTATAAAATTGAAATAAACTCTGTCATGTCTGATATAAAGTATAATTTTGCTGTAATAAGTTATAATCTAATATTGACACATATTACTGGCTTCGTCTTTACACGACATCGATCTCTAACACGCCTAGGAATAGTGCACGGTTATTATAAGCACAGTCGAAGATTGAAAGAGAGATGATTTCAAAGTTCTTACATAAACCTACTGATCATTTGCTGACCGACGGATCCATGGAAGGGAGGGGAGGGGTCTGAATAATTCAAATACTTCGTATCCTTTGCGCCGAGCGGTATCTGACTCGACTTTATATTTTCATAAAACGCGGTATACATTTTGAACGTTTTCGACAACGACCGAGCAACGATCGGGCTAAGGCTCCAAGGTCATCTCGCAATTAAATCGATCCTGGGGACCGGGGCGCGGACACATGAACATTACCGAACTCGATCAGCAATGAACACGCCGCTAACTTTCGGGCCTGTAATACACCTGGTTAACCCAGCGTGTCCACTGTCGCGGACTGTCCATTCAACAAGATGAAGGACCCACGCCACAGTCAGGCCCGAAAGTTCCCGGACAGCCAGGATCCGACAAAAGCGAAAGCCACCACGCCAGACCATGATCCTACTCGGTCGCCGTCCCGTTCCCGACTGACCATCACTGGAATGGACGAGCTCGAGCGACCCGTATCAAAACAAAGTGCGAGAAGTCTACACTACGCGGTCGCCTCTCGAGTGATATCTCATCCATTCCAGTTTACAGGTTTCCATGCTGTACATGCACATTTATATTAACAAATTTCGTACTTCGAATGTAATAAACTAAATATCATGAACCTGTAAACTATTGAATTACATTTTTAAGATTACAACTAAATAGTACTTCTTTATAATGAGAAACTTAATATATATTTTTATATATATATATATATGCATTGGCAACAGGTTAACACGTTGAATGCCGTGGGGGTCATCGGTGACCGGCGCCACTGAATTCAATGAAATTTCATATGACTCTTAAATTTTAATATTTACTAATTTGTTAATTCAATCAATATCTACGCGTTGGTCTCAAAAAGGTAAAGTCCTGCTATCTATAAATTTTTTATCGTCTTTAAAGTTTCTGTTTTGTAGAGATGTGATTTTAATAGAAAAAGTTTCACTTCAGTAGAAATGAAGAAACTAGCGAAATACCGGTGGCATTCAACGTATTGAATATTGCTCCGGCCAGGAGGCCTAGTTGTGCCTTCCTTAGGGGAAAAGCTAGGTACCGCTATGCACCCTGGCCGCTGATTCCAGGAATGCTGCACTTGAAGTCTTCTTTTACTAATAATAAAACATGAGATGCGAAAAACTTCGAAGTCCCATCCTGGAACAATAAGAAGGGTAATTCAACCTTGCTAGGACTCTGGCGTCCAGGTGTAAGCCGTAGAAGAGGGTGCGTAATAGTACTCTCCCTTTGTTGTCGGTTTCTTTAGAAAAAATTGGTTTATGACGACGGAATAGGCTTCAGTCAGATCTTTCTGGCAATTGTCAGTTCAAAGGAGGGGGGAGTAACCGTCTGTTCTAATTGGTCAAAATAAACGACTACCGGGTGCGAATTAGTGCGACGCAAGAACATTTTAACACAGTAGTTTTATAATATTATACTGAGCAAGGTAGAAATACATGTACAGAAAAGGATTATTGTTCAACGGGGAATTTGAGCCACCGATGATCGATTCGTGAGCTTATCGTGCTATCGCCCTGGCTACTACAGCTGTTCAGAATCGGTTAAGTAATTTAGTTGTCCACGAAATCAAAAATTTCAATGTTATTTCTCTCCGTAAATAATGAGTATTGACAAAAATGGCCGAGCAGAGGAGGACTTATTTTTGCTCTACATTCAGCATAAACAGTTGTATCAAAGTCTACGACCCAACCACTGTGGCCTCTCCTTGAAGGATTCTTCTGCCTTTGTAACACATACGTATATTTACATTTTTATTTGTATTTGGTAGTGACATTTTTGAATACATGCATCTGTGTTATTCAATACGATCTAGAAGGGAACGGAAAATTTGATAGAAGTATTATACGTCCTCCATTAATTTTTGTAAAACATAACATATTTTAGGATAATTATTAGGCATTTAAGTTTTTCTTCTTTTAATGCTTTGAATTTCAAAATTGTACAATGTATATTTTAACATTTCGAAATTTAATTGGCGAGCATTGCAACATTGCAAGTAACTGAAAGACACGAGAAGTACTTTATATATCAAATTATAATATATCTAGCACCTGGTACCCTTTAAAAAACGACTATTACGAAGCTGGATATCACGTAACAAATTCGATTACGAAAATCAAGTAGAATGCACTTTTATCCGCTTTCTACGATATCGTTATTAAAGATTCATCGGTCGACCCCCGGAGAGAGACAACCGATTCTTTCCCCTCGATATTTTCGGTATAAAGCTCGAGGTCTCGGAACGTTGAAACGGGTAAATCGCTTGGTTTACAAATTCATTTCCCTGGGCAGAAGTCCGGGACGATGTAGATCCGCCGTATGAAGGAAACAAGGAAGCGTTTTTCGTCTATGTGTCGGCACGTTCGTATATCATTCAACAAGGTGGCACGTATACGTAGATGTAACTCGAGGAGAAGAAAATGTCGAAAAAGCTCAACGGAAGCAAGAGAGAGGCGGGAAAAGGAAGAGGCAAAGAGACGAGGTAAACAAGAAGACGAGAAGAAGATCGGCGTATGGCGAAGACGGAAGTCACATTAATATTTCAGGATTCCACTTTTGCCGACTCTCGATTCGACTCCGGTTGCTCCGGTGTCCGTAGAAGAGCTGTGTCTTTTCCTTTCATGGCTTTGAGGTTCAGAAAGCAAAAGAGACAGAAAGAGAAAGAGAGTGCAAGAGGGAGGGTAAAAGAAACAGAGGAAAAGGGATACGACGAACTAGAACAAGAGTAGGAGGGGTGGAAATGGGTGAAGATAGAGGAATACTTTGACTGACGCGAGACTCCTATTTACACTTAAAGCGCTTCTATCCATCCACCTATCGTCGTCGTCTACATTGTAAACAGCCAAAAGATATTCCCGTGAACTAGCACGGGTATTCCGTGGATTTAAATCCGATTTGTATGCATTCCTTTTTCGGTCTACATCGAGTCCAGTCAGAATTTTGCTAAAAGAAATTTGTTTTCATTTACCGTTTTTCAGCTGTGAACTGGCAATTTTAATTCTACTTTGTAATTTTGCTCGAAGTTAAGAAGTGACTAATAGTTTTTCACGCTGTTTACAAGAACTTCAATTCCTCGTTTAAGAAAGAACTTTTGTCATTAAGAAGGCGACCGCGTCATCTTTGGTATTGTATTAATTTTTGACGGATAAGTAACTTGCAAGACTTTATGAATCTCGTTAATTATGGAACTTCAATTTTTCTAGCATTATTCTTACCTCGTAGATCATAAGCGTTACGTGTCATTTTATATATGTCGATACATGTTTTTCTGACTACAAGCAGCGACACTTCCGTTGTGTTCATCGGAGCATTTAAATGGTAATGTATTGCGACTCACATTTTAATTAAATGACGATTTAATCTTGTTGAGGAAGAACGGCTCTCCAAGTGGAGCACGGGTGGAGTTAGTTAAAGTGATTCACTGTACAAGTTAACGTATTTTAGAACCAGTGACTGTAATAAATGTTTATGTAAATATCCCACCAAACAGGGTATTAACTTCATCTTTATACAATCACGCCTAAGCCTAATAACTTCTTTGTTTTAACGAAACTTAAGATTTTTCTTATCCACAGAAGAATGTGAAAATCGCATACTGAATCCAATGAAAAATTTGGTGTTCCGGACATTTATAACCATAAACATTTTAGCAAAGGCAGAGAAGAATTGAAAGTCATTGAATTGGATTACGTTAATTGAGCTGCAACAATTAGATATAATTATTCTTCGTAATATACGACTGAACATTTGAGTGATATTGAAGTAACAAATGATGAACCTAAAACATGTCAAGGCGGTCTTCACCACTGTCATACAGTTGAAAAATGATGATCAAGTTACTATAAAGCTTCATCCTGTACTGTTCCATCGTACGGAAACTAAAGCGCAGTCGTGACGAAGCGAAAGTTTGCCGTTCTTTGAGGCCCGAGTCTGGTCGCCAGATTTTTTATTATTTACTAACATTTGGCAACCATCACGCGCCAAGGCGACCAAAATTCCGGTCCTTAACCGTTTGAGTCCCAGGGGGTATTGAAAAAACACTGTCGAAGAATCCCAAACAGCGCAACCGCACTTTCTCTAAATGAGTACGAAAAGACCCAAGCAGCGCGATAGCGCTTGTTTTATTTTATGTCGAGAAATACCAAGCGACGCGATAGCGCTTTGTTTATTTTATACCGACAATGCGTAGTCTGCAGCACCAAAAATGCAATAAAAAGATCACATTTAATTTGCGTGCGATGTAAAAAAGGAATTCATCCAATATGTCTTGATAAACACCGACGTTACAAATTATAAGTGTTACTCTCCATTTAAATTGTTTGTTCATAACACAAAAATATTGTTAATTTGTAATTCGTTATTTTATAAAATGCATATGTATTATTACATATGCATACTGTAAAATTTATAAATATTTCAAGTTTTATTCGATAAAAATGATTGAGAAGATAACAATGAATTAAAAATTTTCATTTTGTAATGTATTATTGCATTATTATAGTATTATTCTACCTATTGTAAAATGCACTATTTACATTCAAAAGAGCTGTGTGATGTACTTGCGTCAGTAAATCTGAGCGCGCGACTTCGACAATCGGTATCGCACCGTCAGTTGTCCACAATGCTTGAAATGTGCTGGGTTTTCTCGACATAAAATCTCAACAGCGCGATCGCGCTGTTTGGGACTCAAACGGTTAAAGAATTAGGTAGCCTTCGTTTTGAATGAACGTTTTTGTTAATCCGTCATGCTCTGTCAGCAGGTGGTAACCAGGGACTTCGGCCCGAACGGTCCCATCGACCGCCGCTGACTCGCGATGACAAATCGGTCATAAATCGCGCTTTCGAAGAGAAATTCTGTCGATCGGCCGGTCTAGGATTTTTTGGGCACATCGGGTTGCACTTTCCTCCACCACGTATTCGCAGGGGGTGAGATTCCGCCTCCGTGGGGCCCTTCTCGTCGAGAGTCCCATAGGGGTGATCACTCCTCTCGGAGGAAAGTGCGGCCAATTAACGTCTCGCACCGCCCAAAAAATCCGAAAAAACCCGCCTGCTGAAACGTCGCAAAAATTCAGCAAGCGGGAATGTCCGGCCTACAGCGTCGCCGAAGGTCTTCGGAAGAAAATTCTTCCGAGACACTTACTTTCCGATCTTCGTGACGACAACTATAACATCGCGCTCGCTGACGACGATAGTCGTCACAGTTTGCCATTAAAACTCGATATCTAAATCTCTCACGAACCGACAAACTTCTCCTCCGGTCGAGAACTGTCGCATAGATAATTTGCTACTCCCTGAAAACGCGAAAGATTCCGCGAGTGGTGAAGTGGTTGTCATTCCGTATACATGCACGACGTTTACGCCACAACATGTACCCTTTAAATTGCTTTTCCACTTCCGGCTAAGTGAATTTAATTTTCCAAAATTCTTTACGTTCGCTATTTGACGACAATCTCAATTAATATAATTTATTCTTAAGTCTTTGTAATCCTATGATGAGCTATAATCGATGCATCTTGTCCTAATTAATTTTCCATCGGATTCCTTGCGGATTCTGAATTTTATAATAATATTATAATTATCAATCTTCCAGGAATGTCCATAAGTGTTTTTAGCTATTACTATCCTCAGATATGAATGAAATAGCAATGAAGAAAATTTGGCCAAATCAGATTCGTTCAATTGTATGACAAAATTGGAAAAATAATTTGGAGCACATGGCAAACGCCTGTTTTAAACTAGTCAACGTTGTTCGAACAAATAGTGTCTCATTGAAAAGTAATCGTTGTCAGAAGTGTACAATAAATATTTTGATATGGGCATTGCATTTCTCTAATACGAAGCACAGTTAATTACGGCTTTGAAGTTCGCTCGACATACTTGCAGATATTCCATACCCGTTCCGTACGTTTCAGAATGTCCATAAATTTTGCAAATTAACAACTTCCATACTAATATGCACGTAACTGCAACTGCATCGCGTGACGCACTCTTTCATATATTCGAAGTGGTATAAATTTTAATAATCGTGACGCAGTGCCTCCATGTCGTTTCATAACACTCAGAAACAGAAGAAATAAATGTCACGTTTAATTTTCCAAATGCACGTCGCCAATGTGAGGTTCGACTGCGATGACAAATTTCGTATTTGCAGGCGATCTAGATTCCTTGCGACGCATAAAAACAAATTGCAAAAACGAACGGCACGTTTGCAAAACTAGAAGGCCGACGTATGTACGTTTCCGTAACGAAAAACCCGGATACGATTGGCGTAACATGAATTTTAGAAACGCTTACATTCCCACTACAGCGTTTCTTCCCGTATTCGTGGAAGAATCGATGCGAAAAGTACGCAAACACGTTCAGAAAACTAGGGGAGGAGAGAAGCGCATCGAGTTTTGCACGTGAATGTACATCAAAGAATACGCGATGTGCGAACCGTCAGGTTTTTTTTCCTCGGCACTTCGACATAAAGTTGGACGACAGAATTTATAAAGGTGAGCGAACAGTGCGAGTCATAAGTTTTCAGAATAATAGATGGGGGTATCATTCATCGTGGGGTTGTTAGAGAAATAGAAAACTGTTGTTACATACAGGGTGTTAAAAAAAACATTCAATATTTATATGGTATATAGGATACACTGTACTGAGTGAAAAAGCTTTAGTAAACATAGGTCGAAAGGTCAACCGTTTCTGAGATATAAACATTTTTGTCTGATAGTATCATGATTGACTTACTTACTTCCATCGCGTGCGATGTTTACTTTAGTGTTTGTAAACCGCGTTCTGAATGTTCTTATTCAAGTGCCGATAGTAGATTTCATTGAGAATCAGTCAGTTGTGGATTGGCGATTGCAGATATTACACAGTTACAAAGTATCGTGAAAATGTCAGCGTATTATTCGAATGAAGAAATGGCAGATATGCATTTTATGTATGGCCGTGCTAATGGAAGTGCTTTAACTGCACGACGTCTTTACGCGGAAAAATTTCCCAATCGAAGGGTTCCCTCTCACATGTTGTTTCAAAAACTTCACCGATTTCACCAACTTCGGTAGTAACTCAACTACGATAATAACAAACAAAATGTTTATATCTCAGAAACGGTTGACCTTTCGACCTATGTTTACTAAAGCATTTTTACTCATTGTCAGTACAGTGTATCCTATAAACCAGTGGACGGCAAATAGTGGCTCGCGAGCCGCATGCGTCTCTTTAGCGACTTGAGTGCGACTCCGCGAGTCGGCCACAAAAAATGTTGTCAATAAATAAGATTATTATTATATCTGCTTGTATTTAATGTTTGGTAGCTACTATAAACCAACTCCGAAAAACATGGTTCTTGACGGGTTCTTGGAAAGAAATTTGGCTGTCAAAAAAATGTTATCCGAGGTGCTGCTGATTTTTGGCTCTTTAGAGTAATGAGATTGCCAAACACTGCTATATACCATGTAAGTACTGAATGTTTTTTTTTAACACCCTGTATATAGTTTGAGTGAATGATATCGGGATACCATTGTATTTCTGTACTTTCCGGTCAGAAGTTTTCACTTTGAAGAGTTTTATTCATTAATTTCCTTCTTCATATTATAATATGGAATCAGACTTGTGGCGCAAAAAAATGGGACAACAGGACTTCCAGAACGATTCAAAGAATTGCTAGCAAGGGAACATGTCGAACCCGTATCCGTCGATTTTGATGGAACTCATATGAGAGGTAATTCGCGAGAAGATATTGTGGGATCGGGAACGGTACACTCCTATAACAAGAACTTAGGAGAAAAGGACGTGAAGAAGAATTGACGCCAGGACGAGGACGCTGGCGCAGTGGAATCGCGCCGATCCAGGAGATCTCCGTGTTAAGCAACGCAGGCGAGAACCCGCTGCTTGGATGGGGTTGCCGCGCGCACCTCTCTTTCCTTTTCACGATCCTACAATATTTGACACGTATATTTATTTATTGGCCATCGTCCACATTGAGAGGGTGAAAATGCCCTTCAAAATTGAGGGTTGAAAATACATTTTCGGAATATCTCCGTAAGTAGAGGATATAAACCAATAATTATGTTTTTTAAATTGTGTGTTCTTTAACAGAGAATTTAGCTATTTAAGAAAAGTTTCAATGTAGAATGCTAATCATTGCAATGAAATCAGCTTTGCTTTGAAAGAAGTCCATTTTCGTCGGACAATTTCGCACGAAGCGATAGACAGTTAAACATCAAGTAATAACCGTTAGAGTCAAAAACCAAAAATTTGCAAAAACGCGTATCTACAAATTTCGATCATAGTTTACGTATGTAAATTTTTTGGTAATACTTGTAAATACTTGTAAAAGTATTATACACGTTACAGTTTTCGAAAATAATATTATTGGGATGTGCAGAAAAATATGATTAACCATTAAAAGGTATCATCTAAAAAAATCACGTTAACGGTACCATGGGTGTAATTTTATCCCACTAAGTGAACTTTATTTTAGAAAATTAATGAGGACATGTAAATGAGGTTAGATATATTATAAGAATTACATATTTCAGGAAAATGATAAAATTTATTTTTTACAGTTATTGTAAATAATATTGCAGTGCCTTTTACAAATGAAGTTGGTACATTTCTACATCTCCCAGTATATTTTGTACCTTCTTTCCTTGTACAAATACAACATCTTCCTTGCTTATATGTGGATGGCGGTATTAGCGTTGTGCAGCTAACGAAGTACGTAACAAGAGTGAACTTTTTTATGATAATGGTATCCCTACTGGCGCCAAAAATGATTACAGGAAAAATCATTGTTACCAGTAATTCGGTTTGTTAATAATATCGCAAAAACAAATCACATGAAGTGATTTTTCACACATGATGCCTTTTAAGGGTTAATACATATCTATAGTGTACTTTAAGTCTACGAAAAGAATTTTAGATATTAATATCGAGATGGAATTTAAATTAAAAATGAAATAGTAATTTTGAAAAATTGTAAAATATTTCGTACCGTAATATTAGAATAACATTTTTCATACAGTCGTTGAAGTGCAACTGAACAAATAAATGAAATTGAACCAGGACGAAAAACACGGTACGCTTCGCGATGCCAAATATTTGGAGCTCAACAATGGAATGAATTCGTCAATAGCGATGGTGTCAAGCGTCAAGATTTTCATTACAATATAATCAGTTCGAGGAAGGACAACGAGCGAAATATTACGGCGAGTATTAAAGCGCATGCCAAAGAGGTGCGAACGATGAAACGAACGGAACGGGTCATCCTTTCGTCGTCTTCCCTTTCTCTTGCAACCCTCTTCTCTCATTCCCTTTATCGATAATCCGCGAGTATTAATTAGAATTCCAATCTACCGATTTAATACGACGAACGCCATTGCCTCCTACTTCCATCTACTTCTTGTTCCAGTCTGCTCTTTCTCGCATATAGCCATCTCTTTTCTGCCCCTACCTTCTCTCTCCCCCACCTCTCTCACTTTCTCTCTCTCTCTCTCTCTCTCTCTCTCTCTCTCTCTCTCTCTCTCTCTCTCTCTCTCTCTTGTTTTATCAGTTCTCATCATTTGCCTTCAGGAGCTTAACGGTCACACTGAAAGTTCCGAACTGAGAGAACATAAAACGAACAAATTTCCCGCGGAGACGCGACTCTTTGGAACTTTACTGCGTCGTAAATTAAAATTTCATCCATGAACAGATAATCGAGGGTCGATTAAAGTGTTCGCTTTATCAAGCATCTCGGACTTCCGGAGACATGGAAGATTCGCTTCCGTTTGACATCGACGACGTCCCGTTTAGGAAGGCAAGTTTACTTTCGATAATTTTCCCCATTGGGAAAAAAACGATTTGTGCCACGTCGTCCTTACAGGATGCTTTAATGCTCTTTTCGTTGGATGACCGACCACTCGCTGTTTTGTTTTAAACGGCTGTAGTAAATCTCTCGGAGAGTTTAAATCGCTCTGGGACTTCGTTTAAAGAATATGAGTAATCATTTTAACGGTTCTTCGTGTTTGAAACTACAGCGCTTATGAATAATAATAAACTTTATGGCGGGAAGTAAACTTCGCCATTAAAACGCAATTCTCTCGGCGATTTTGCAGAATTTTTTCAATTACACAACGTCATGGTATTTTAACAAAATAAATAACAATGTCAGAGCGCTTAGTGGACATTTTAGAAAGTTTAATTTGAATTCTAAACCATTCGTTTTTTCAAACTGCGCGAAGGAACTTATGCTTGTGAGATATTGCTTCCTTATTTCGAAAGTACTTTTATAATAATTAGTCTTTTAAATAATACAAAGAATGTCAGGATAACCGAAGATTGAGACTGATATGTGTAAACAACTATGCCAGTGAAAAAATGAAGCAAAATTATGCTTATTTCAATAAAAGTTCTGTTTTAATGAAAATAACTATTAATCGAGGAAAATTAATTAATTGATGAAAGTAACAGAAAATCTAAACATTCGAGAAACTCTTGTCATAACGATCGATGTAAACTACTACATAAATTATTTTAAATAATGAAAAAGGCTAAGACAGTTGTTATAACATTCACTGATGTATTTACCTTCTAAAATTATTTCAAAATTCTATAACCGCAAGAAACTTGCAGAAAAGGGTCTAGCAGGATAAAGGGGTCAAAAGTGCCCTTAAAGCTATTTTACTCCGCGATGGGTCATTCGATAGGTGACCATAAAAAACTATTGTACACCAATTTTTAATCCGATAGCTTGTCCGGGAGGGTAGTTATGTGGTAAATTCGAAAAACCAGTTTTTGGCCCATTTTTCCCACTTAATGATGTGTAAAATTTTCGAAAAATTCTGACACATCGTAAACATGATTGCACACGTTAGGAATTTTTTTCAGATTTTTATGTTACAAATGCTACGCGCAAAAAATCAACAACGAAAAAAAATTGGAGAAATGTAGATTTCGCAGTGAAATCTTCGGGGTACAATTTTTAGATTTTTACAGTAACTACCTGATACTATCATTACTATGCTCAAATTTTTTCTTTTTTTTTATATGGTGCAACGTTGTCAGAAAAATCAAAAACCTTTTTCTGGGACGCATTTCGGGCTGAAACACGATCAGTATTTGCTATCTTTACGTTATTTTAATACAGTACGTTCATTTTATTACCTTCAATGTTCCTGCACGCGAAAAGATACGTGTTACGGAAGAGAATCAAGATAATTAAATAAATTGTTAATTGTATGCTCCTTATATGCTAGAATTTTGAACGCTCTCTCAAGAGAAGAAATGGCGCAGTGGCTAGAGTGTTTGCCTGCGGACCCGCTGGACACTTTTTTCTCGCGAGTTCGCGTCCCCAACGGAGACTTAAGTTTTTAGACTTTCTTCATCGACAATATCAGACGAAAATTAGGATTTTAAGATTTGTATCTGCAGAAAGTGTCACTTTCTAAATAATTTTATCGTCACACCAATTCTTTTCCATCTCAATTAAATATATATATGTAAGTTAATATCACAATGCAGTTAATGAACAGTCCCATACGTTTTATTTAAAATTATGATTTATAAAAATTACTGCACCTGAAAGCACATTAACACTGACATTCAAACGGACAGTAACATTTACCATTGACAGTATATAACCAAATCGAAAATTAGAAATAATCGGAAGAAATTAGAACAGCATTAAATATACCTAAGTCCACGTGTAATCGCTATTTGACTAGCGGTTATCTGACAGTATAAACAGGAAGTATCTTTACATCATTGATGAAAAAGGTGTTAATATAAATATTACTGTAGAAAAATAAAAATTATGATGAGAAAGATTAATCTATTAATATAGAATGTTTAATAATATGTTTATATACTTTTTCTACTTAATTGTATTACTATAAAATAGTTAAGGAATTGTATGAATAGTAGCTAATTGTTATAAAGCTAACTCTCATCAATTCTTCTCGACGTAAGTTTGGCAGAAGTTAAGATGACAGAAACGGTTTCTTCCAAGCTCAGGAACGCTTCGTTGCAGAGAAATTTGTGCAGGAACTATGTACCCAGTCGTAGAGTGAGCGACAGAAATTAATCCTCCGTACTGTTACTCTACGTAGAAACGGTACCTGAGAACCATTTCGTTTTAACGAGCTAGAAATACAAGGTAGCAGTTGGCCAACTTGACACTACACCGACACGAACGTAAGTGCGGCTCGTGAAGCTCGATGACAAGCCGCACGTCGTAATTATATTCCACGTTTCGAGCTGAATTTTCCGCGAAAGTTCATGGAACATACTGGTTCCGAACCCGTTTTCCGGAAGAAGACTACGAATGAAATAAGGGAAGGAACCGGGAAACAACATCATCACATTGTTTTGATGTGTAAATGACTTTTCTAAACAATTATCATTCGCGTCAACAGTACAAGGTTGATACTATAAATTTCTACGTTACTAAGAGATAAATAGAATTTCGTTTTCTATAGTTTTTCCTAGAAAATATGTGGTAGACTGGGAAGTGTAGCAGTGTTTCTGTATCATCTATATATTCATAAGTATAATTGTACTTGTTACTATCTCTTTGATAATAAACTGACAATACATCACCTTGAAAATCGTTAAAATTTCGTAGTCGCACAGGCAATTACTATGAGTAGAATTGGCAAATAAAGAATTCTGAACGCAGCAGACCGTGGCTAAACCGCACAGCGAAATTACAAAGTAAACCGGAAGGAAGAAAATGAAGAAATAACACGTCCACAAGAAATGTCTCATGACCTATATTTGTATATTTCTTCCCGTAATCCAAAGCGATTATTATTCGATTTTTCTTTACGACAAACGATCTTTGCGTGGTGCAATTCAAGGATAGCCTCTGTTGCGGAAATGGGGGAAAATGAAACGAGGAAAAATAGGGAAGGTTAAGAAAGGACGTTGTTATTACTTACAATTACTTTAGACGGGAGAACGGCCTTATGCTTTTCTTGTCTGCATTTCACTGAATTTATTTCATACCCATTAAAGACATTCACTAATGATCCCCTCGACCTATATTCGATTTCTTTTTATACTATACTTGTTGAACAGTGATATCAAAGTCTAAGATCGTTGTTTGTACACAATGACAAAGGATAAAGTAAGGAATGTAATATTACTTAACGATTAAATAAAATAAGTATAGTCTATCTCTTCAATATTTAATTTGTTTATAATTGCAGTATTCAATACGTAGTTGATGTAACGCTAATACTACGGATTATCTCTAAATATTCAATCTCTTTTTCTCATTTCTTTATAACGTTTTTACGAGAAACGTATACTATAAACAGTTCTTTCGATAAGTTGAGACACCTCTTCAAAATACAATAATTAAAAATAATCCTATTTTCGTATTCGTATAAAACAGAAAACAATTTCGTTGAAAAGAATTTTACTGAATATTAATAACCATGACTGTAATTTAATTTATTTATTAATGGTTAGTAAATAAACAATATTTATCACAAGGAAAAGATGGCATCAATAGAAACGTTTCAAAGTCAAACCGGAAATGAAAGTCGATCCGCAAAGAATACTTTTGGACTCATGGGGAAATGATGGAAACTAAAAGATTTGCAAAGTGGAAAACAGGGAAAACTAATAATATATAAATAATATCAATAATAAATATATATGCAGGGTGTGTTCTCTAAGGCAACGCACGATTTTTCACCCACTTGCAATCACCTGACAAAAAAAGGTGAAAACAAGAGTTTCAGTATACGAAGTGTACAATAAATATCAGTAAAAAAATGTCAAAAACACTTTGTTTTCATCGTGAAATCGAGGTCATCTTGGGTTTTACAAATATAAACACATATTTTTTCTATCACATGTAGAGAACAACGGGACGAACTCAAAACATATATTAAATGATAACCAAATATTGCTATGTCACATAGAGTTTTCAGTGCTTTCGAATACGAATAGTTCACCTGCACTCGATAAAAGAGATTTTATTGCATGTTCCCTTTTTATTTGAAATACACAACAAACATTTGAGAAAAGATTCAGTTCATAAT
The DNA here is from genome assembly GCA_963989415.1 of Cerceris ruficornis. Lineage (NCBI taxonomy): Eukaryota > Metazoa > Arthropoda > Insecta > Hymenoptera > Crabronidae > Cerceris > Cerceris ruficornis. The sequence goes on from OZ022518.1 coordinate 5,104,655, forward strand.
AGAAAATAAAATTAAATATCAACCGGCTCTAACATTAATATGTTTCAGTTCAATATTTCTATATGATTTATATTTAAAGACGTTGATATCCGTTTATATAGATAACGTAAAACTGGAAGGCACTTCCGGAACTAATTACACCGTATTTCATCGGGCCAAATATAGTTCGTAAAACACTTAATTGATTTTCACCAAAAATATAGCCGCGATATGGTATCGTCGAAAATATAAATAGAAGCACGATCCCTTTTAAATTTAAACGAATTAAAACTGTCACAAGTTAATTAAATCCCCACTTAATTTTTGCTGTCTCTATGAAAATAAACGCGTTAAAGTATTTTTCTTTAGACGTATAATAAATGTGAACACTAATTGTTGGAAACTACTGCAAGACAAATCTTTATTACAGAATATTTTTATAACGTTAGACCAATCCTTCATTGAAGTAAGTAAGAACCTTTAATTATCGTCATTATCTGATGGCAGTGAATAGCTTACGGTAAAAAATGTTCCTAAATCAATTTGACATGGCTAACGAAACATTGGAAAACTACTTGAAACCGTAAAGGGTTAGATGTGAAGGTACATTAATAAACGACAAAATCACGACTACTTTTATAACCTGTTTCAGTTTCCGTAACCTCTCTCGTTCTCACGATTCGAAAAACTTCTAGCTTTCTCGCGGAGCTTTAGCACATTTCTCTCGTGCCTCGTTACTTTCCACGCTGGAATACAAAGCGGTCAACGAGAAGGTTCTACATACTTGAAATCCATCGAGAAAGAGGGACACAAGGGGAGACGAGAGAATGTAAAACAAAAGAAACGCGGATGGAACAAGGGAGTAGTACTGCTAGTCGAAGAATGAAGCACGCGTCAATGAGAGATCTCATATTTTCTTTGATCGGGCGCAAATCTACCCTCGGCGTGTTAACCCTGCCAAGCGGTACAACTTTCCGGAAAATTATTTTACTCGGGGCAAAGGCAATCCCTATTGACTCGCCGCGATCGCTTAAACGAGGTTTCAGAGGAGAAGGAAAAGAAGGATGAGGAAAAGGAAGAGAGGAGGACGATCAGGGGGAGATAGAAGGGTGGAAGAAAATTGAAAAGTCAAGAAGCTCTCTCGCTCCCTGTCCTCGTGCTCGTGAAGTTTAACCGCGTACTGCGAGACCGGCTTTACACACTTTTCTTTTCATCGTCTTACTCTCTTTTCTGTCGGTTTATCTATAACATCTCCTCCTCTCCGGCTCTATCATTATATCTTCTTTTCACGATTTCACCGCCACGCGTGGCTCTTTTGTTTTGAAAGTTTGAATTAAAAAATCCTAGCATGTTGCTGCGTACATGCCAAAATTACAAATTGTTACCGTATAGTGTCCTGTTTATTAAATACGTGAGTTTAATGCTCAAGGGGATTTCAGAAGAGATTATTGAACTGCTGAATTTTTGTGAATATATTTTGATTATTCTGCGATTTCCCCGAGTTAATTGTCTGTGATAATTGTCATGGATAAACTAAATTAATATAAATCGGCAATGGAAAATTTCACAAATCTAATGCATGACAATTTGTCAGGAAAGAGAATCTTGTTGAGTTCAAACCAAATTCATTTGGTTTAATTTCTTATCAATAATAGCAATATGTTTGTGATATTTAGTATTTTTCGGTTCTTCTCTCGACTACTAAGCTGCGACTACTAAGCGAACACTAAGCTGTTGACAGCACATTCGTTTTATACATTTTTGGATAATTCATTTTTTCGTGGATTCATTACTTTATGGGATTTATCAACAACCATAGAATATCCTTTAGCAGGAATAGGAATAAATTAGATAGTTTTTCATTATTTCTGTAATGTATCCAACTTGTACTAATTAATACATTGTCCAGCTATTATCAAACTTTGGGACACATTGCACTAATTTCAATAAAAATTTATCGTCCACTACGTTCGTGTGGCGAATTTCGCATAATAGTTAGCAAATATTGTTAAAATATATTAATCTAGACCTAACTCACACTTAGCACAGACATTTATTTTGGAACTATTGAAATACTAATTATTAAGAAGTACTACACTGTGTCCGCAAAAAGTAACAACTGTATTCTTCTTTTGTAAGGTAATTGTACGAATCTTGCAAATTTTTTAAAAAAATATTAATGTAAAACATTAATCGCAGTCGATTCCTCCAATTTTGCATAACCTGCGTAATATAGATCGCATTTTTTATTCACAAATTATCTCGATAATAAGAAAAACGATTTTCTGTAAAAATTACTTAACATCCCATAACTGTGTTAATTCGCAACCTGACAAATAAAAAGTGCTTTAAAATTATTCAATTGGCTCCTCCTCGTTTTAATGTATATACAAAGCTTCAAGGTAGCAGAAAACTGAATAGAAAAATGCCGACATGTGTTACATTGATATTAATTTATTCTATATATACAAATACGAAAGAAATACAAGCTGTATTTTACTCAGCTTACACGCGAAAGAATAAGAAGTCGATGATGCTGGTAAAAAAATAAATACAGAAACTAATTAACATTACGTGAGGATAAGAAAATTACAAAATCTGTGAAATTATAACAAATTAAATTGGAATATCTATGAACAACCGAGAGACATACGTAATCAATAACGTCGTCCGAGTTCCTGGCACCAGCAAACGATGAAATTATGTAATCGCAAATCAATAATGTCGAGCTTGAAATTCGAACGACAAAGGCTGCATTACGACAGGCAAGGTATAACATTTCTATGGCCAGCACAAAGTTTCAAGTATACCTGGAATCCCAATTTTTGCGCGAGGAAACATCGATTTTTCACACCCGGCAAGATTTATCGTTGGTCGCATTGTCCGTGGACAAGCTTCGCTCTTCATTTGCTTAAGCCCGAAGCGCGAAGTAGTAGGTAGGCGTTTCACGATAATTGGGCGGCCTGAGGGGGATTCTCTTGGTAGGATAGAGGACGGAATTATTTTCGGGTACCCCTTCAACGGCCGTTGCACCCGCCATTAGCGGACGAACAGCCCCCAACGTATTCATTCCCACCCTCATTATTTACATATACTTCATTTGCTTGCGCCTCCTACGTTTCTCCTCCTTCTCTAGCGCCTTTCTCCCGCCCCCTCTCTCTCGCTCTCTCTTTTCCCCTCACCACCGACTACGAAATGTAATTCGTGAAAAGCGTGGCAAGCCGAAAATCGGAACCTTCCCTTGCCAGACGTCATTGAAATTCATCGTTAATCGAGTATCCGATCCATAAGGCGAAAATATTTCGTGAGAGTTTCCATTTATTTTTTCCTCGGTCCGATTACACGTAGAAATGGAAAATACTTTCGCGAAAGATGGCAGGCGGGAAGCGGATATATAACACATATTGACAATTTAAAGGGTAATGAATTGAAAATGAGGAAGTGTCTTTCAATCTCTGTATTCAGCCAGTATATTACTATTGGATTTTAAACTTCTAAATGAGTTCTGAAGGGATTTTGACCAGTTATTTTAAGTAGAAAATACAAGCGGCGTTACTTTACTTTTAAACGTCTCATAACCGCCTTAAACACCTGTTCAAAATTTAATACCCACTAGTATTATTAATTCAATTCCGACCATTTTGAAATATTTTGAATGAGTCATAGTGAAGAACAAACTGAAAGATGGCCAGTACTCTTTGTATAATGTTTAACTTGAAACGATTAAATTGAAATTAAATTTCCGTATTTATATCCTTGTGCAATACAATTTTAAATTAATAACAATTTACAATTAATTGTTCTAAATTAGGAATTGTCAGTTAATACTCACATCTCCTGATCTTGACTGTTATAGAACACAATAATAGCTTAATTGCAGAGAATATTTTGTTGGGATTACACAAAACCTGCAGAAAAAGAACTGCAGAAGTTAAATTTTTGTTCATTAGATTTTTCCTTGCTTTAATTTTTCGGTAAAGTTCTGAAGAAAAACTAATCAGTTGGTATCAGAGCATTTATTGAGATCAATTTTAAGTTAATTGTTAATATCATTAACGCATATGAATAATTAGCTTGTGATTTCATTGGATAAATACAAAACAGGATATATCAACTTTTACACTAGATTTACGGCCGTTAAATCGGTCACACTTAAATATATTAAATAAGTGCTTTGAAAAAAGAGGGATCAACGGGTAAAGAGGAAGATCGGTTCAGTAATTTGTATATTATAAGATACAAGTGAAATATTGACTGTACCACGTCTCTATAAATTTGGAAACCGTTTTTAAAAAAATAGGAATCCGTCAATTTGACGGTTTCCGTAAATCTAGTGTTAAAGTGATTCAGGTGCTCTGTCTTAAAAAGAAGCTCGCCTGAGAAAGTCGTTGTAGTTTCCTCTGTATTCTGAATAATGTCTTCTGAGATACGGGTAACAGGTGCTACGCAAAAGTATTGCGCATTGTGTCGCATTCCAAAGAAATCTATTATCCATTTCAAGTGTATATTTACTCTTAAAATAAGACAATTTTGTAATCTTAAAGTTTTCACCAACCAGTTAGAATCATTGTACGGATTTTGAACTTTTATTTCTATCGTAAAAAAAAATTTTTTTTTAATCACAGTTCTTGAAAATACGACACGAACTAAAATTTAATATTTTGTCCCTTGCATGGCTTCCTCGTTAATGCCCAACAAACATTGTCCAGCCCTCCGCGAGACTTACAGAGAAAACCATTAGTACAAATTACGAAAATCACTGTTGGCCCGCAAACTTTTGGCAGTAAGATGACGCGAGGCAAACGGGAGGAAGGAAAGAATACGACGCTAAGAGGTAAAGGTTGACGAGTAGTGTGCAGCAGACTGGTCGACGAGTGGTAGATATACCATGGTTGGCGAAAGGTGGTAGATATTTCATCCCTTTTCAGCTCAACGAAAGCCTCGCCGTCAGGATTTCGGCGTCGAGCTTAAGGGTCGCCGCCTTAATCTCTACTTGCACAACCGACCTTCCATTCTCCGCCATCTGTCCTCCTCCGTTCGCTTTTCGTCTTTTCGTTTCAGCCTCTTATCCTTCTTGCGTGCGTCTCTTTTGCACCATGACTCTATCGTTGAACCGTCACGAAACTTCGAGACCTCCCTTCTCTCCTTTTTTAAACTTTTCTGCCTGAAGAACCATGGAATGTTTACGGAGCCTGAGAGTTAAGGACGTCCAAGAGGAACGATCGTGGAAACAGGAGGAAAAGGAGTGGTGCTCCTGACGCTCCGGAGTGCCGAAGCTCTTTCTGAAAAAACCTCCGGCAAGCAATGCGTGGTTTCACGAAAATGCATACACTTTGATGTCGAAGGCACCTAGAGTCACATCCGTTTTCGCGTTCCTCTCTCCTTATTTATAATTTACAAATTCAAAATATATGCTGGAACAGCAGACTTTTCGCCGATGGATTTGTACTGTTGTTTGAAAATATTGAATATTGAAATATAGATGTCATTGTTCGGGTGGACTTATGCTCTTGTGCCTGACATATTTCATTTGGGCAGTAATGGTGAAAAAACTCTGGGTTAGGTCTTTTAGGAAAAAGATAGCAGAAAATTATGCTCCGAGGAAGAGCGTCGTTCGAAAAATGCAAATAACGAGTTACAGGTTTCAATCAAATTTGCAAAATTGACTTCGTATATGCAGAAATCGTGCGTTACTGCAAAACGTTAATTTATTTGATAAAATTAATGAAGCATCACGTACTTGATTGTATACCCAAATATTTTTAGCTATGCTCACGACATTGTGAACTTACTAAAATCAGCGAATACATCCAGTTTGTATTCTTTAAATTCAACTATGGATTATTGCCCTATATTAATATTACCTGACAATATATCACAATGCATTATTTCTATGCCCTCAGAAAATAAAATTTGCAGTTAACTATAATTACATCTGGCAGTTTTCATCTAAACGTTAAGTTTAACTAATCACTGTATATTATAGGACCATCTGATAATCGCAATTAACAAATAGATTTCCCTAATCTTTAAGTCTTTCCAACAATATACGGTTGACATAGGCTTGCGGTAGGCAACAAATTGCGGTTCAATTTAATTTTGACAAATTTTGCAACAAAGCATCAATTAATAATGGAGTTAGCCACTACGTAATACAAAGTGTTAGGAAGAAAACAGCATATTTTAATTTTAAAGTTCATATATTTTGTAAGTTAAAAGTTTATTATCGGTTTGAATATAACTGTAATTTGTTATGGAAAATCAAAATGCAAAAAACAACATTTCAAGATAGAAAGTAACTGATATGTAGTTAATAGTGTTCCAGATTGTGATACGTTTCGAAACATTGTGGTAGATGCAAAGGAATTTGGCATTGTTTGCATTTCCAAGAAATCTCACTTTGAATGCTGTGCTTATAGCACGCATGACATCTTTTGGAAGTATTTCACTACAATCACTGTTTGTCGCATTATCATAATAAAGTGATATGCTTTCGTCTTCTTGGGCCGACTATTTGTAATCACTCCAATCAATACATTCTTCTGCAGATTCTTCGTCACTTTTGTTCATTATGAGGTTTATTAGTAAAAATTTAATTAATCGATGTTCACAGTTACGCTTGCTAACAACTACTGGGCAAATTATATCACAATTTTTCGATATTGTGCAAATTTCGTGCATGTTTAAACATGCCACGCATATTTTTAATTACATGGCGAGCATAGCTAGTCACTGGACAATTTGTCATTAAAATCTCATGACGAGTCTACTTCATCATTGTAGCAAAAGGAGTTAAGATTTTCGACTTAATAATCGCTTCATAGCTAGTGATCATCACAAAAGATATTTCTGTAAAATTACGTACGTGACCGCACACAACTACGCCGTTGTTATAATTAACACTAGATTCACGGTAGCCGTCAAATTGACGGGTACCTATTTGTTTTATAAACAATTCTCAAATTTACAGAGAAGCTGTAGAGTAGATATTTCACGTGTATTTTATAATACAACAATGACTTAACGAATTACCATCTTTGCCACTTTCCCTCTTATTTCAAAGTCCTTATTTAATATATTGCAATGTAACAGATTTCACGTCCGTAAATCTAGTGTTAAGTAGGCATGTAAAATAACAGCTTATATAGATGATAAACAGTCGTATTACCATTATCCATTAACCAATGCCAGGCAGGAATAACCATCCAATATCAATTGGACATCCAGCAGAGCATTTATCCGTTCAAGCCGCAAAACTGATGCAAAGTTCATCATCAGAGGATATTGCATTAAAACAGATCCTCTATAAAAACAGAAAAAAAACACGGGGGAGATAGGGGTGTTCTATTCGCGAACGTTGTCTCGCGGAAAATTATTCTCAGCTCTCCCCACGGCGACCGGAGTATTTGCGTCCACGCACCCCATTTGCCGACGTCGCTGAAGCTACAGGTACAACGGTCCCGCACACGCTCGCATATCCTTCCATGGATTCCGCACACCTTACTTCTGCCATACGATGATGCACACTTCCAAACACTGGCTGCATCGCTAAATTTTAATCACAAAAATGCATTGCGCATTGTTCCGGCAGTCGTTTGGATAGGAAGGTAGAACGTAGATGCCTAAGAGGATGTCGGGGGTTTTTGGCGGTGGTGGATGGATGCACCTCGGATGAAAAGCGACAGAAATGTGTGTGTGTGCGTGAGAGAGAGAGAGAGAGAGAGAGAGAGAGAGGGGGAGAGAGAGGAAGAGAAATTGAAGGGAAAGGAGAGGGGAGGGATAGGGTGTGAAAGGATGGTTCAGGCGAACGTTCGAGTGGAAACGACTGGGAAGAGTAAAAGAGGAGAAAGAAGGGACTGACGTAGAGAAGAAGACAGAAGGAGAAGGAGGAAGGGTAGGACAGAGGACAGCAGTGTATGCAGGAATGGATTGTAGCATTGTTAACTGTACGGGCGCAGACCTGAAAAAAGCGCTATTGTCAGTTTAGCGCTCGCTTCCTTTTCCCTCCTGCCTTATTCTGACCGGGTTAGAGTCAACGCAGAGCTTCGTACAGCTGGAAAAATTCCTTCGTCTTTTTTCCTCTTCGCCTAACAGCTCCAACCTCCACCTTCTCCTCCTCCTCTACCTCTCGCTGGCGCCTTTTTCTCGCCTGTCTCTACGGCATTCTTTCTCTTCCGCTTTCTCGCGACGCGCGAGATTTCCGGCATTGTAAACTTCTCGGAGACGCTCGCACTATCCTATCGCGACGCGAGTTCCGTGCGGCTGGCCGACACGTTCCGCGATATTAATGCGAAGTAAAAGCTGCACGGTAGTGAACGTGGATGTACAGAAAGACCGCTAGACTGCTGGGCCTTTACTTTTCCGTTTTTCTTCGTCCGTTTCCTTTTTTCTCTGCGTTTGTTCAGCTTCTTCGTGCACTTCGAGCGTACCCCTCTCGATCGGAATGCCATTGCTTCTCTTTCTGTCTCTCTCTTTCTCTCGGTCTTTCAAGTTGTCTTTCTTGGAAAGAGAAGAAACCGCGTAGGGATGTCCCGCACGAAGAAAGAAGCTTTTTAATCTTTAGATGTAAAGGGACCAGGACCGAGTCGTCCGAAAATTTCGAGACTTTTCGACAGCGGAGCGTTGCATCTCTCCACGCTGATTAAAATGTTCGAGTTCTTTGTAGCAGAAAAGGACCGCGGCTTAAAGTGGGATGTGCATTTGAGAGTGAATTTCTTTGTTATCTATACAGTGCCGATAAGTAATATCGATACGTCTGCGATGAACGTCCGAAGAATAAACAGAACGTCAAAGTAACGATTGTAAAGAGTTTAACTTTGGTCGCAGAGCGTGGCAAGTTCAGAAGGAAATATCTACTGACGGTCGTGTGTTGGTGCATTGTTCAATATATATAACCGCTGAGATATAAATATACGTATAAACAGAGATAAATTTAATGCAAAACTTGCAGATACAATTCTATATAATGGAGTAGAATGTGTAAGATATATTAGAAAGATATTAACACGTTGAACGCCACCGGTATTTCGCTAGCTTCATCATTTCTACCAAAGTGAAACTTTTTCTATTAAAATAACATCTTTATAAAGCAGAAACTTCAAAGAAACAGACGGATATCTATTCAGCAGAACTTTATCTTTTTAACGCCGATATTTAAATATTGAATATATTAGAAAATTCGTAAATATTGCAATTTAAAAGTCATACGAAATTTCATTGAATTTAATAGCGCCGGTCACCGGTGACCCCCATGGCAGTCAACGTGTTAATGCTTGTTTGACAATAGAAGACTCCCCCTAAATGAGTAAATCTGACGAGGAATTTTCTGTGCAAACTTTAGTGTATCTGTCAGTTTTATGACAAGCATGGAAATGAAACGAAACATGCGGACAACGATTTGTTACCAGATTAGGCCAACTGAAGGTCCGAAAACAAATTTCACGGTGCTGGCAAATTAATAAGGTTTTCCAATACAGGTAGCTACCTCACGGCGCATGTAACAAAGCTGGATATATTGAGGGTGTAGTGGTAAACAAGTCGATAGAGGGAAAATTTTTACATCAAAGTTGCATCTACCGTACTTAAAAAGAGAATAAAGGTTATCCTTTTGACCTACATAAAATCAGTTCGGCGTTTTATCGACTGGACACAAAGCTAATTCCAGGCAAAAAACGTTCAATTACTTTCTGCCAAAGCAACATCTACGATATCATCGTTTTACAAATAAACTAATTTATTTTAAATTCATTATATGAATAATATTATCAGAGTATCTATCTATATAAATTTCATATGTCCACACGATTTCTACATCTACTCACAATTTTAAAACTCAGTAATTTCAACTCTATCCGATAGGCTTACGAATATAATACATTTTTTCTATGCAAAGTTTTGTTTATTCCTCACATTGTCATGAATTAATTAAATAATGAGAATATTTCTATAGATGTTGAATCAATCTCAAATACACATAGTTAACAGTCGAACGTCGCCCGCAAAATCCTATATTTTTTCAATCCAAAAGTTTATAGAGAATTCATATTGGAGATAATAAGTTTCGATGATTAAAGAATTTAAAATTGAACGGGGTCGCACGAAAATGTAATTCCGCTGAAAAGGAATGAAAATTGAACCGGCGTCGTCTCGCTCGCAGTTGAATTTCCTTCTCTTCTTATTCTTCTCGTTTTAATTCTCAGGCGGAATATGAAATTAGTCGCGGCACCGTCTAGCGCTCAGAAATTGATTGCGTTAATTATGCAGATATTGTTCGAAGTAGCAGCGAGCATTCCTTCGTGAAAAGTGCCATTAAATATATGTACGAATTCATATTAACTCAAATAAAGTGTGCCATTTTGATATTTCTCCGTTTCACTTCTCCATTACGAATATTTCGCGTCGCGCCGAGACGCACTTAAACATAAATTTCAGGTAATTCAGTTTTCTTAATATTAAACAAAAATGTTGATGTCTGTGAATTATCTCGAAAGGACACTCAAAACGACAGTATCAACATTTTGCGAGTGAAAGGTCACTATTCCTCTGCTGCATTTTGTTACTTCATATTTCGAATTGAACTGCAATTAGTTCCTTTAGGAAGTAGAGTTTTGGATGGGTTTTATGGAGCAACTTATGGTATGGTAAATATGTCATGTAGGAAAAATCTTCCAGAGATGAGGATTTAAACTTGGATATACTAACTGGGGATCCAAGCCTTTAACTCCATATAGATGCTACATATCTTTTCGTGTAGCACGAACATTATTTTTTTAGAAATGTTACTAATTGGCGGCTTTGTGTATAAGAAAGATTATACCACACATAGCCAAGCTATGGTTTTTTCATGTTTTCTTTAGTACTTTTGATTAAATGAACATCTTTTCCAATACATTTCAGATAACTTAGAAGCTTTCCAATATATCATTTTTCGGCCGTTGACTTTCCCAAAAATGTGGACTTTTCCAAGCGGCCCTTATAACTGTTCAGTTTAGGTACCCGTGTCGAATCAAAATTCAAGGGATCTTATACAATTTTTCAGTAATCTAGAATTCAATAAAAACATATATGCAATCGAAGCATTGACTGAAGTCGATTCAGCATAACAGGAGAAACAAAAAGAAGAATAGTTACTACATATTATTCAAACTTACAAGTTACAAAAAGTATAGTTCCTCAGTTTATTCTGAGAGTTTGAAAGTAGATTTTCAACATTACATCCAAAAATCTCATGACACAGTTTGAAGCTAATACGTACATCTGATAGAATAAAATTTATTTAATGCACGATCAGAACAGGTAAATACATAACGAATCTTGACAAATGAGAATTAGGGGATGTTCCAAGTCGTCAATGTAGGGCTGCATATTGTCGGATATAATCACTGAAACAACGCGAAACCATCGTCAAACTAGAAGAGGGTGTACTTCATTCACTTCGAAAGGCTGACTCTGACCTTTTGAACAGTCTTCACAGCTCGTAGCTACTGTAAATCGCTCCCTACTTGTCGTCCAAGTAAAATGTCATGTCAATTAACATGGATTGGATCGTCCATTTATCAGCACAGATAGATTTAACAAAAGAGAGCGCGATATAATTATTGCGGAAAGTTGAAATTTACTTAAACTCAAATACTTGAAAAGTTTATTTCTTTCTGACAAGGGAACATACCGAGGTGACCGCCGCCGATTTCAATGAAACTTCGTAAATTTGTTAAGCACGTGAAAATAATCGATACGTATTTTTTTTATATCGGCTAAGTCGCGCGTTTAGGAGGTGAAGCCGCCCTTCAAAGTTTCGACATTTTTTCTTCTTTCGCTTATAACTTCAAAACGGTTAATAATAGATATTTACGATAAGTGTACGAAATATTCGCTTTTTTGTGTACTAAACCCCTATGGAATTTAAAACTTTATTTGACGACTTTTTCTGAATTTTTTATTAAAAAATGACAAGTTTTTCGTTATATATTTAAAGTTTGTGATGCGATTTTAACCAAACTTTTTTTAAATGATAGATCAATAAAAATAAAAGTTACATATTTTTGTGTTTTTCCGTAATTTACTCTGGAGTCGTGAAACTAACCCTTTTCTTTTGCCGGTTTAGACACTTTACGTTATTATATCTGATAAACAAGTGATAATGGAAAAAATGTATTTTGCAAAAAATGGTTCTCTTGTTCTGCAAAATATTATTGTTTTTGTAAAATATCAAAATTAAATTTTGTTTTGTTTTGTTGTACAATATGTAGGCCGTGCAGATAAGCCACGACGCAGTAATCGTGAACTATCGTAGATACCAGGAAATGTCATAAGGAAAAGTTTCACCACCGGGGCGGGGGGTCAACGCCTAGGACCCACCGAGGTCACATCTCGGTCATATCTTCGCGATATCGTTGCAATATACTCTTGCGGAGAGAGTTGATACAAGCGGATCCTGACGCTTGTATCATTATATTGTATCTGCCCGCATATCGGAACACTATATTGTATCATTGTTATATTATAATATATATTGTACAAAGGAGGTAAAATGTATGTGTATATATGGACAATCACGCGAACATTTTTAATGGACTCTTACAATTGTTTCCATGCTATTAATATTACGTTAAATTGTACGTTATATCAGGAACCACTGGTAAACTTTTATTTTATCAATTTAATTCTGAATAATTTGATTCTACTTTATTTTATTAATTAATCATCGTAGGGTAACGGATCAAGAGTAAAAATCCGGCACATCTCGATATCAACTTCAAATTCAGAATTCATCTAAATATACTAATCCAAAATAGAATGATTAAAGCTACAGAAACTATAAACCTCAAGAAAATAAAAACCTCTTAATTTGTTATACCACGTTAAATTGCTGTGTTTCTCATACTGTTGATATCATTTACCCAGATTATCGCAATTATCGGTTCCAATGTATTTATGCATTTGAATAAGGATATCTGATCTTCAAAGAGGTTTTAAGAAGAATAGCAACCTGTGTTGTAGAAAAAATTTAACGGCACCTCATAAGTGCGTACAGATTCAGCCGCAATTGTGTGCAGTAAAAGCGAGTCATAATAGACGATCAGTAACGGCGGCAGTATCAAAGGACGCAAGGACGCACAATACGAACTACAATGCACGGCACCGTGCTCCCTGGTTGTGCGTTGTTTCTGTTGTCCCTCTGTTCTTCACCCGACTGCTCTGGTCTGACAATTTTGTCGAAAGGTTAATGGGGGAGGATGCTCCGATATCATGGTTAAACGCACCAGTTATAATATGAGTTACGAAAGTAATATCTGCTTTGCTGGGTCGCAAATTAAACGGTATAAATTACATTTCATCTGTCTCATTGTGAAATACTGTAGTAACGCTAACGTTAAGAGTACATGTGGATGGAGTTTACATATTTTGTAACATGCATTTAGTGAGATTCTTTAACTTTTGGTTCTTGAATTCCATAGTACTTTGCAACACATAAAGAATTTTATAAAATATTAGAATATAAGGTTACAGAGTTCAGAAAATAGAAAGTGGTATAATTAACGTCTTTGAAGTTCCGTATCCGATTGGTAACTTTTATTCATTTACTTGTCTTTTTTTCTCAAATATTGACTGAAATGATTCAATAACTTGGTCTAATTGTAAGTTTATTTTTAACCATTTTTGCGAGATCTCTTTGTTTAAGTTGGCATTACTTTTACATTATTTTTTCTGTGAGAATAAGAGGAAAAACTATGGATATTCCTACTGTACTGGTCTATACTTTGATTTCAAGATATTTCGTTTGCTTAAATCTAGCATATCTTAAATTACCCTGACAAAATAATATATTTAATTCCTATTCCATTTACAAATTTGATACACTATATTATTAGGACTTGGAAATAGAATTGAAATGCTTCAAACTAATTAACTAAATACGCATAACGTAAATTATTAATTAATAATAAGGAAATTCAATATAATCGAGGCCTTCTGCCATGTTACAACTTTTACGCACAAAATGATACAATTACACCCTTTCTGTATCCTCAACATATGTATATATAAGCACCATTAATACTATTACAAAAATGGTATGGCTTTTCATTGATACCCAATAAAAATTAAAAATTGTCATTAAGATATATTCAAAAGAAAATTCAACAGCGTTCTATTATAATTATCACCTCAAATAACAATATTATCAATCGGTAAGGCAGTTAACATTTTTTTCATTAATCTCATTAATTTTATAGCACAACCCATCCAATTACGCCGTACGTAATCTTAAGCAATCACCAGCTTGTTTTACAGAACTCGGACAACAGTGTATCACATTGGCAAAACTGTACAACGGCGAAATCTCGGAAACGTCCGGTATCGTGACTAATAAATCGCATGCTGCGTGTAATGATTATTACGAATCGATCTTCTCGAACAGTGGAAGAGAAGAGGGAAAGAGGTGGCAGATTCTCGAAGAGTTCAATAACCATTACGACGAGGCAGCGGTTCGCGTTCTTCGTTGATGCTACGGAATCACATAATGATGCGTTCGTGAACGCGAAATTAACTGCCTCGTAAAGAGAAGGAGAGTCATTAGAAGACACAGTCTTCGGGAATGCGAAGCGAAGATAGTTCGTATCGAGCTAATAAGATGGAAAACTTAATGACGAGTGCCAAGCAGATAATTAGCTACAGACGCAAGTAACGCAAACATTAATTAACGTATACCAGGGATATACGAAGAGAACAGTAAAGGACCAGAAGGGTGGATACTACGTACCATTAACGTTTTCACGATGGGCTCTTGTGCGGCCGTAGACTTGCGTCTAGAATGTAGCTTAGCATGTGGGACTTAACTCGTTAATAGACTCGTCACTTGGTTGAAATGCAAGTGCTTGTCAATTTAAGCGCTGCTTTGGCTGTGCGATCTTTCGAGTGGTTTCTTTCTAATGATTCGACTCGTAACTTTTTACAGTAACAGAAAATTCGCTTGTTAATGGAGGAAAGGACTTAAAATTTTGAAGTAATCAACTTTATGCAGAAAATTTAAATTTGAATACATTTAAATGTATCTTTTTAACTAGTTCCGAAAAACGTTCTCGATAATGATTGAAGACTTCAGTTAACAGATTTTAATTAAACGCTTGCGTGATTTGAATAATTTGAAGATAACTTAGTGGATGCAGCGTACTTCATAAGAAGCGATATTTACCCCTGGAATGAGTTAAGGATATGAAACTATTTTTAAATGTTGATATGAACATGCATCCACCTTGTTCCGATGTTATAACCATTTTTGTGCAGTTATGCGCAGCTGCTTACCTTTATAGGAAGTGTTTGTCTTGAAAGCAAGTCTGCGAACGCCTGCTTACTCGAACTTTGCCGTAAGATTTCTCAATACTTCAAGAATTTCATATAATATTCAAATATTTTCTGCCAAATAATTTAGCTAAATCATTTATGATAATTTACCTCGTTGTTAATAATAATTGCTGTAATATACATTTATATAAATTATTAAAATATTTTGCAAATGGAACTATGTACAATACTTTGTTTAATTCATATAGAAATACACATCCGAAAAAGCAGATAACATTAATTTTTTCATTTGAAGGACTATGTACATGCGTATGTTTTAAATCGAGAGGTTGGATGAGTTGAAATGATGTTAAAGTGATCCTGAAGTAATTAAAGCTTGCCATTTATCTGAGTAATTCTAGTTCGGAGTTTCAGTTTCATTGATACATACACTTCATAAATACATTCAAGTTTATAATTGTTTCACTTCTACTTTTAACTTTCATTTTCTGCCGCAAAAGTTTTGCAATCTCGTTGTTTCCGATACTGATTATGTAGTGAGAGTGTTGAGCTATCCAGTTACTTCTGTAAAAGTTTTAGTTTCATTTCGATTGCCATTCATTTTACTGGACTTCTCTTCTGCCTCTCAAGAATATCAGTTTCTATAAAAGATATTTATTTTATGTTTCGTAACGTTATGAAAGCGACGAAATCTCGAGAAAAGCTATGTATTGTAAATTACATGAATCATCTTGTCGTGATGTGAATGATTTCTATAATCTTGTGTATAGTAAAATACGAAATATTATATTCGACGGTAGAAATACATTTATAAGTTTATAAGTTATAAGTATTTATAGTAATTCCGTTATAATGAAGATATTATAATAATAGAAAATACATTATCAATGTGTAGTATTCAAAGTAAGTATATTATCCCATATTTTTTAATAATCTGTTAAATATTCTGATTTGATTAAACATGATTTTAGTCATTTAAAGTATTTTAACTAATTTAGGCGAAAAACTGTTCTCACAATGGGAGTCGAATAATTACTGTAGGATAAGATCTTAAAAACTCATATCATATCACTGTTTTCAGATAGACAATGAAGATTATGAAATTCATGTATAAGTTTCTTATTACCAATATTAGAATACCCGACTAACTTTTGCAAGGGTAAAATCTGCGTTATGAATAAGTTATCGAGCCATTATACTTATAGAAATGAAATATTCATAGAATGTTTTGCTCCACTCCAGTAATGAGCTATGCTTTCATAGGCACTGCACAAATTCATCGACAATTTCATTACTTATCATGAAAACGTAACAAGGTTATATAAATCAGAAATTGTTATGCCATTTCTTCAGATAGTAACGAAAAAGTTATGATATAAACTATAATTTATTACGAATTAAGACGAACGATAAAAAGTAACATAACCGTAATGATGAACATTCATACATAAATGCATTAAGTAACATAGCAGTAATTTCTGAAACATGTGAGAATATAATGTACAGTAGAACACGTTAAATCGAAACTTGGTTGAGTACACGTAAAAGCAGCCAAGTATCAAAAGTCGATACCTCAGAAAAGAATTCTGCAATGAGAAAACTATATTCTATATTTGCGATTTATTTTCCTCCATAGAATTCCCCCCTATCCGATCTTACCACCAGTTATACGAAATCCTGCATTACATGTACATATATTTCATATCATTCAATCTTGCAACTTTAAATTTCATTCCTCCAAGTAAACAACATTTACCCAGAGTTTCCAGCCATACTTTACATTGACTCCGCTTCATATAATCGAATGTTTTTGTATAAACAAATTAACAGCAGGCACGCGCACATTACTTAGCGTGGCTAAAGGCAGCTTCCGGCCTCGTCCCCTTCCTCTTCTTTCCCCGTGACGCTTTTATCTTTCGTACTCTTCTGCACGGTCTCTTCATACATCCCCCTTACCTTCCCTGAGTCGTCAGTGTGTAACCGGCACCCGCGAGAATAATGGGAGAAACCCACGCCCAGACGCCGTCTCATTAAAGACGGCACATTCAGGTGTCAAGTTTGAAATTTTAATTAGTAAAAAACCAATCCAATTCTTGCGTCGCGCCTAACCCACCCTCCGTGCTCGAGTCGGGACCGTTTTCTCATTGCCGCCTCTTTTTCCCTCTTACTCGCGCCCAGCCAGCTACAAGTGCCACCCTCTCGAAAGCTTCGAACGTTTCAATTACCGTGGCCTCCGAATTGCAGACCTCCGGATCCGATCGGTTTTTCCTTCCAAGTTATAATTTCGTGCCTTTGCACTTACGTGCCCTGGATTTCTGTATCTGATGGAGTTTCCGCTTCGGAAGCGTTAGTTGGTGTTTCGCTTTGATGACTTATGGAAAAGATAGATCTTTTGGTGCTTTTTAAGGTTCGCTTTGAGCGATATTGTCTGGTGAACTGTTTAACTAACATTTTTAATGATGCTATTTTTTATCGTATGTAGGGTGAGCCATGCAACGTGACAATTCTAAATAACTCATGAAATATGTACTGTACGACAAAATTTACACGGTTACGAAGGGACCATTCAATAGTACTGTGTAAATAATAGGTAATAGTAATAAATAATAGTAAGATTACTAATTAGTAGATTAGTAATTATTTTGTAAATGTCTTAGTAATTATTCGTTTTATGCCCTACATAGTATAATGATTTTGTATGCAGATTCCGATGCTTTATCAGAACTTACATTAGAAAGAAAATATAGGTATGCCATTTAAAAAAAATTAAGGTGGCCTGCGTATCTCGCTAAAACAGTAAAACTGCATAAAATATTACTATTGAATGCCCCCTTCGTAACTATGCAAATATTGCCCGCAACATTTTTTCGTACAGTACATATTTTGTGAGTTATTTAGAATAGTCACGTTGCGTGACTCACTCTGTGTAATTCGTTATTGCCTTAGGGGTGCTGTGATAAGAAAGGTTAAAGATTCCATTGACTTGGGATTCAACGAATTTAAATCATTCTGATTAATTTATATATCTTTTATTGACGTGGCAGATGTTGTGGTAAAATGTTATTTATGTAAAATGGCAGAGATTTGTAGAATGTCCTCAAAGAAAAAAAGAATATGAGAGAATTATAATATACGATAAGGAAAGTAAAAAATCTATTGGTAAACTGATTGTTTACTAAAATGTAAATGTTCTTGGTTTTGACAAAATTGCGTATTGCAGGCTGTAAGCTTTCATTTTTAAGATATTTAGATCATCTAGTTAGTAATCTTAAGTTAGTTCGTAGGTCAGTAATCTTATTTTCAATATTTTAATTATTCAACGTCTATGCCACTCTGCGGGTATTAACAAATTTAATAAAATACAGTCGGATTACCTAAACTTATGCTGGTTTACGTTTGTATTGTATTGAGCGATAAATTCTTCAAAGGTTAACCACTAATAAATGAACATTATATTTTCATTTCGTAATTCAGCATTTCCGAGGCTATTAACTACGTTTTACATAGAATATATTATTTTCTAAATTTTCTTTCAATTTAAAGGTTCATTTAATAAAATAACGAGATAGAATCGAATCGTTATATGGTAATCTAGTGTTGCCAAAAAAATACTGTACATAACACTCTGCCAGTCGTTAAAGCCTAACTGTTTCCGTTAGTTGGATTGCTACATTATTAACACTTCGTTTATTGCTTTACTGTTCGGCAGAAACTTGTTTGTTTGTTGCCTGCGAATAACAACGTACTCAAGTAACTTAGCTTCTACTAAGTTTATGAGCTACGTCAATAGTTCCCACCCCAGAATTCTCACATGACGTACCATTATACCGTTCATTATTAAAATGTTCATTTCGGAACTCCGACCCTTGACTACTTAAAAAGGAACACTAAGCATTTCATAAACTTACCAAGCAATAAACATATCGTTGTTACTCTCATTACCTTTAGTTCGTGAACTTTTAACATAATTCATGAGAAAGTTCAGAGAAAAGGCCGGTTTTAAGAATTACTTTGTCATGATAATATAACGTTATTTAATGATTGCGAATCATTCCCATCAATTAAATGATAAACCAATCTGCGTCACTGATAACAGAAAGGTAATGGCTGCTGTATCGATAACAAACTAATACGTGTTATCTTTCTAATTATTCATAGCTGCTACGGCAATTAAATTATCAGCTACAAAGTACTTTTCTAATGTACTCGATGATTTTAAATATGTAAATATGTATTTACAAATACATATTATATGAGTTACTTTGTGAAATATAACGGTTAAATAAATTTCCCAGATGAAAGAAATTTGAGTATCTCAATCCCAAAGGTAAACCAAAGTATTTCATAATTTCTACATTTACAAAAAAAAACGATTCCCGGTAAACGACCAAATAACTTTCAAAAGTAACTTTCAAAAAAGTAAATGTACGGCCCGCAATTAGCGTATTTCGCGAACCAGGTGTGTTTTTGCCAGGAACAAGGAATTCTATCAGAGGAAGATGCCAAAGAAAGACCGAGCAATTTTTTCCAACAAGATTACTGCCACTGGCTAGCGGGCGTTCGGTAAAGTTGTTGCAAATCAGTTTTGATGTCACGTAGGGCACTCCGTGCTACGTCTGAGGATTCTCGAGCAAGAAGAAGAAAACTGAAGCTGCTT
Organism: Cerceris ruficornis; assembly: GCA_963989415.1. Lineage (NCBI taxonomy): Eukaryota > Metazoa > Arthropoda > Insecta > Hymenoptera > Crabronidae > Cerceris > Cerceris ruficornis. The sequence continues at coordinate 5,124,594 of OZ022518.1, forward strand.
GCTGAAAAGACATAAGATACACGTATAAAAGTGACAGAAAGGGAAGAAGAAAGAAAAAAGAGAAGGATAGAGAGGTACGGGAAAATATAGACAAAGAGATAAGGCAAAAGGTGGACAGAGATGTAAAACAAAAGACGGATAGAGAGATAAGACAAAAGATAGGCAGATAAATGGTGAGAGAAAGACGGACAGAGTTACAGGCAAAGTGGGACTGGTGAGAAGGGCGGAGGAGGGACTGGAGGAGGAAGGGCAAATGTAGAGAAGGAGGAAGAGATATAACCAGTGGTACACGAAGACGTTCGGGCTTGGCCCGAGATGCGATACATATCAGCCGACAGTGCGCCGTTATTCAATTTGCAGGTCGGTCCTGTTGATTGTGCACGTAATGCTATTACCACGGGCGGCACCTTCGGCTCGGAATCCGCTTTCTCGTCGGTCTTGCGGCTTCGCTTCGAGACAATGTATTTACACTTACGACGGCGTGCTCCGTCGTGCGGATTTCAGCACCGCGAAACGTGATTCACGAGGTTCCAAGGAGCCGACAAGGTGTCGTCTTATTCCGCCATGTGAATATTAATACCCGTTCGTAGTTATCGACATAAGGCAGTATTGTATTTGTTGTAATATTTCGGGCGGAAGCTTTACGAGCGCTTTGCCCAGTTAGAATTTATCATAAAGAGGTAAGGTGAAAAGTTCGGAAAGAACGATACAATGACACAAGATTTACAGTTTTTTCAATTAATCCTTTGCACTCCGAGTAAGTTTTAGTATCAGCTACCAGCTACTCCGAAACTATTTACACGGTGCGAGTGCACATCTGTAGAAATTGAAATCTTTCTTTATCATTAAAAAAGAAGCGTATATATTTTAAAATTATGTTTTACAATATAAAAATATGTAAAAATACACCGGATTTATCTGACAACGGAGTTATCAGCGTCTGTTACAATGTCGCCGCTGCGGCTGCAACGGAGTGTCAGGGCTAAAAAATTATCATTTATACGAGGCCCCGTGGGGATAGTAACCGAACATACCTTACCAAGGGATTAAGTTCTGTTAACATTGTCCAAGGAAGAAGTAAGATAATCTCACCTTTGTGAAAAACGATCACACTAGAGAAGTATCCCGGAAAGGAATTTTCTTTGAAAACTTATATGTTCTACAATTTCAAAGATGTTTTTAAAATGACGTAGACAAACTTTGTAAGTATAAGGCGAAACTCGAAACCGTACAATATTTCGTAATAAGTGTGAAGTAGGAAACTCGTTATTTCTTAGATGCAGTCATTAATGTAACTGTAATTTATGCAACCATCAAAATGAATTATCTATATTCTATGATAGTATCAATATTGTTTACATGTAAGTGATCGTTTCTCAGATCTGTCTATCAGTATTTATGTTTTGTAACCTGTTTAATTAAATTTCAAAACTACTTGCCATTCATCAATTACACAGCGGTATTATATCATTTTTTAAATTTACAAAATTTATAAAATTTAATTCGTAGTCCAGTATCGATTCAAAGTTACAATACATTTTTATTGCTTCATTTACATATCCAAGCATAATAAGCCCCTTGAAGTTATTTGTGGACTTATTGTTAGGGTTAAGCATAATTCTTGAAGTGGGTTACGGGGTACTACATTGAAGTACATACTGCAAATATTGGCATATTAGCATATTTGACTATTACCTCTTGTGTTTGTTTTGCGAATAATCAATGATGTACATACCGGTTCTTTGCTGACGAATCTGTTTTTAATTCTGTAATCGAGAGGAGTAAATAAGAATTTTTCAATTATAATGTTAAACAATACTATAAATTCAACGAGGCGTTGTTCTTGTGAAATCTACCTCATGTCCCAAAAAAATAGAATATTATGTTGAACTTACAGGCAAAGATTAGTTGTAAGTTCATGACAATTCTTCCATAAAAAATGCAAATAATTATCAAGTGACCTCATCGATTGTACATTTATAATTTATTTATAAAGAAAACTGCGTTTCAGTGAATAATTCCATGCAAACGCAATCCACCGATGCATTTCAAGTTCAGAAATTCGGACATGGTTTATATTGAGCATTCGAACAGTTCAATTGTTTTCCATTTTCTTTTGAACTTGATAGTGAGTGTTCTTGAAAGTTTCAACTGAAAATTCTTGACTCCATCGACTTCCGAAGGAACAGGATCACGTTATTGGCTATTACTATTCCAGAGAAAGTTTTCCCGTTTCCCCCTAACTTCTTCCGAGCTAATGCAAAGAAAGTTATAAAATATCCAACTCTTCAACAAAAAACCACTTTAAAGCTTCATATCACGGTTGATATTGTATATTATTATTGATTAATAACAATCCAGTAAAATTTTAACCGATTGAAGTTACAGACGTATACACAATGTGGCTTTGCATCAAGAAACTGTCGGTATTTGAAACAACGATATTATTTATAAATCACTGGCAAAAAGATGATTTATTGCGAAAATTTGCTATGATATCAATAAATGTAAAGCTTCTACTGGATAGTCGAATATGTTGCAAATATGAAGAATTACACCTTTTCTCTTCTTGGGGATATAAATAATCATGAAACTTTGTAATGACATGTCTGTTTTTAACAAATATGTACAGATCACATAACTCATTGATTCTTTCATGTGTTATTTGTTTTGAAATATACTAAATATAAAAATGTTTTGGTATTCTTAAGATTCGTTTGTATCTATTATATGCATAACGTTGAGGTCGTAGAAGCTGCGAGATATTTATTAGTTTTATGAGTTTTATTTTCAGCTGAGAGATTAAAATATTTCACCAAAAACCACATTTGTATTGCAACTTCCAATTATGGTTTCTCCAAGAAAACTTCCTTCTCTATCGCCGCCTGCTATTAGATGTTCTCCTGAATGTCTACTTTTTAAGACAAATTGAAAAATATTCAAAATAATTGGGGAATTTTTGGCGTAGTTTTCGCTTTGAAAGTCGTTTAAACAAGTTTAAATATTTATAACGTTGAAGTAATATACTTCTTTATCTTCGGGAGGGTTCATAGAATCATTTTGTGAAAAAAAATTACGGTTTACGGTTAACGTTTACGGGTAAAATACAAAAAAAATTCTGAAAGTTCAAAATTTGCATTTTATTCCAAAACTGTTTTCCTCGAAAGGTGAGGCTGATGGGAAAAAACGAATTTCATAATCATGCTCAGCGCCACAAAATACATAAGAGCTAGTGCAAATGTTCTCCGTGCCAAAAAAAGTTCAATTTCATTGAGCAGGGTAATTAAAGACCTTATGCGCCTTCGCAATCTGATATAAAAACAATACCTATATGTATTATTATTGACAATGTACCTATTTACTTTCACTACGCCATCCAAACACCACAGTACCTTCCACCACCAAATTATAATTTTACTTTAAATCTTCCAAAACATTTTCAATCAAATACGCTTCAATTTATCTCCAAAATTCTGTGCTTACGACTCAATCGGATCAACTTTGACTCCAAACGGATCAAAATGCACGCGGCATGCCCTGAATGTTGATCGTAAAACTATCTTATCTTTTACGACGCCTCCACAGAGGAACCTGCATTGCAAACATAAAAAGGCATGATGCGGGAACGTGGCGAACGTGACTAACGTGTGGCGCGTGGCAGAAAAGATAGATCCGTAATGTGAATTAAACTACTCTTCTGTCGATGTTGGACGGTAATTTAACAAACGTAATTCAATGGCTGTTTGGCGAGCGAAGTGACTGAACGAGCGAGCCTGACAATGAGCTGGAGAAGGAGAAGCGCGCCACGGGCGACGAGGATCGAACGTATGAATGAAACAGCCACGTGCCACGCACGTACCAGTTACTCTACTACGAGCACGTGTGTTGGACTTTACGCTCTCGAGGCTAGCTGTGCTGTTAATTCATGCTGAACTTTATTTACATAATACAGGTTTAGAATTTGCAAAAAATTGTACGATTTATAAATTTCTGTAGGTCGTGCTCTTTATTAAAACGGCTTGTAACGTGATTTATTTTATTCACTCTAAACAATACACAAACTTTACTCTCCTATCAAATACTGAATCGCTTGTCTAATTGTTCGCTGTTCGAACCTCGGGAAGACCGAGTGTCGCCCTTTTTCACACCTCGGTCCTCCGTACACTTTCAGATCATTTTTCTCTCGTTGTTCGGTAGTAAGGGAAAGTTAACTTTTATCCTTGTCTAGATCCGCGAGACCCAAAGCATCAGAAATTTGCTACATTAAAAACAGCTAACGGGCCCAGCGACGTCCGAAGTCGACATTTTCAAGATTTTTATTTTGATCAAGTTATCTACTGAAGAATTTAAGAAAATATTGTTTTATTCCGTAATACAGTACCAAAGAATTTATTAAAAGGGAAAAGACTTTGGCCTTTCGGATATAAAAGATATGAAACGCAGAACGTTAGAATGACTTCGTGAAAATTGCAAATTAAAATGTTTCAACTGCACTAGTACGTTCTTTAAGGACTGCAAAATAATGTGGTGGAAGTTCTGGACAAGTCTGACCTTTGTGACTGACAATAAGTAAGATTTTAAAAGGCAGATGTTTTTGCTATGACATCTCTTGGCATGTCTAAAATATTGAGGGAAAACGATAACTGGATTAACAGTAAGCAGTGTGTCTGGTTTTGAATTTAAGTCACTTTTGGCAGTGTTTTACAAAATATATGAAACGTGTCGGTATTCAACAATGTACCTTGAATTTGACTACCGATGTAATAAAAAATGCAGATTTCTGAAAGGAAGAGAATAAGAAATAAACACAAATCTTGGATTGAGCAGTTATAATTGTGTAAAAACAGTCCGAACGGTTATAATAAAATATATAGACTATGGTATAGCCACGTGGATGAAAATTATCATTAATAACTGTTATCCAGATACAAAATTGGTGCGGACACGTGCAAAATTGAAAAGACTTGAAAATTCTCACATATAATGCGATGCCTTTGTAAAGATGAATATGGCGAACGTTAATGATATCAGAGAAATAAGTAACATAAGGATAACATAAAAAATAAAATGAAGAAGAAAGCAATTTTTAATGATAAAAATTGGTAGTCGACCACGCGAACAACGTGGCTTAGAGTTAAAAGCGACAGCTGCAAGGTTAAAAAAATAATATATTCTTTTTCGATGTAGGGTTGAAGCCAGAAACGAGTCCTGTCTCTTTTGATGATCGTCTGAAGACTGTGTCGACTACAGACTAAATGTAGATCCCATAAAGGCTTCACGAGTGTCCTAGGCCCATCGCTATTTATAACGTAGGCGAGGACCGACCACCCTGAATGTGAAGGAAAGTCGAAGGTTTTTTAGTGTTTTAATAGATATTAACACTTTAAAGGCCGCAGACACGTAAATCTTACCAAGAATGTATTTTAAGAATATTTGAAATTTTCTGTTTCAATTTGGGTTGGTCCGAACGCTGGATTTAGAAGCTGAAATTGAGTCCTATATGTACTTTATAAACTAAGAATAAATAATCGATATCAGCGTTCTGTAAAGTTGACCGAGAACATAGAGAATATGCCATTGCGTAAAATTCCTTTTTACTTTCAAGTTAAAACTTGAGTTGGAATTTCATAGAGTATATTGAAGAAACTTTAATATTTTTAGATTCCATTAACAAATATTTCTTTACTTTCGTTCGAAGGAAACATTGTTTGGAACCGCTAACATTGGTTCTATGTTTAACAGAAGTTTTGGGATTGATAAAATAATTAAGTTCATTCGATAACTTTAGTGAGGTTATAGAGATTAAATTTAAATTCGGGTAGCACGTCATGGGAGTACTGAGAGTGCAATCCAAATTATTTTCCAATTTATATAAGGTAAGTGAGATTAACCTCGTTAAACTTCTTAACGTTGAAATTATAATTTTTATTCGATGATAGCAATAACTACAGCTAAGTACTCAGGAATATTTAAAGAAAGATACTAAAATTATTGTTAAATTCCGAAGTCGAAATTATGTTGATACGGAGTTAGTTGGGGAATACGGGAAACTACATTGACCATTATTCGACTAAATTATACACAGCTAGCACGTTCAGTCCTAGATATCTTTCACTTGCTTTGTCGCTGGTATTGAATTAAACCTCTTGTCATTAAATACACATCGATATAGAGCAGAAATACTGGAAATTAAAATAATTATCTATTCAAGAGTAATTGTTTATTTTACCAGAACTCTTATTTAGATATTAAACTGAGGAAGTCAATATTAAAATTTAAAGGTTGCAAGAAATATAAAATTTCGTAACGCCAGTGATCGGTCACTCAACGGCATTCAACATTTCGGAAAAGCTTATTTGCTTCAAGTACCACTCTTATGTTTCAAAATATGTCAACTCAACCAATGTTAAAGATTAACTTTAATTAATTTTCAACGGAAGACTATAAAAATAAATTACACCAGAAATAATCATACATTAACATTAAACCACCAACAATATATACTTTTCAGTAACCAGGCCAGACTGTTGCGTCAATTTGTAAATAACTGTGGAGTAAGAAGATTGAGTTTCTTGGCACTTAATTAACCCCTTCTGGTACGATTTAATAATGAAAAACTGTGCATGAAATGCACAGTTATGCAAAAATAACCATAACCACACATGCAAAAATAAACATTTAATTTCTATTGAAGAACATCTTGTTTCATTTTATAATTCTTACATATTCGTAGTTAATATCTATTTTTAAATATTATTAAATAATATCAAAAACGGTAAAATTAAAAAGACATCAAAGCAAAACTTTAATAAGGTATACAGTTAATAGTCTTCAAGCGTGTGGTACTTTTCAAAACGCTCTGCTAAGTGCAAAGGAATCCTGCATTGTTTACAACACGTTTTTCCTGTAGCAAAAATATATATTGACCGATGTTTACACTAAATGTTTACAAGAATGAAATCTTACAGACTAACAACAATTTGGCCGTGAATTGTACCAAGAAATTCTAACGGTAAGCAATATGTGATAGTGATCTGTGATATTTCCACAAGTAACAAAAGTGATGTCAATTTCAGTACACTGGAAATTTTAAACTAAATTAATTATCATATTCAACAGTAACTTTAGTCGCATAACGAGTGTAGCTCGTCATTGTGCGGTATGGCATGAAAAACCAATGACGAGGTAGACTCGTCATTTTACCGGAAGGGGTTAACAAATAAAATTTGTGAAATGTTTACCAGGTATCTAAATAAAATTGTAATTTGCATATGCAAGGAACTTAATTTTTTAAACAAGAAAGAAGCAAACAGAGGAAATGTTGAAGCAGACGTACGAAAATATAAAAATATGAGTGAATACATTTTTCCATGAAATCGGCAACGATTTTTGCAAATTAGCAAAATTGTAAAAATATTATGTGCTCTAAATTGAATGGTCGAGGAAAGAGAGACGGGTAATATATCCTCAATTTTATTTTATTTTACATTCTCCGAGAATTTACAGGCGTCATGGATTATCTAGCCTCTCGTACAATACGATTTTTACCAATATGAAAACGTATTTGATTCCAATATGTTTGGAAGGTTTCTGAAATTCCAACACAGCAATTTTCTTCGTATCTTTTGTACTGGAAGTGGAAACACGTGTTTTCCAATACATTCAATACCAGTACTTTGGCAAATCGAACAGCTGCACTTCAAAAATTAATGAAAAATTGCAGAAAGTGAAGTTTTATTTGCACCGAAATCATATTATTCTACATGATCGATTACAACTCTACTTCAATAACATGAAAACGTTTAAACAACAACTTCAACATTTACAAAAATATCTCGCATTTGGTCAGTTATATTTATCCCGATAATTTAAACAAAATTTATTTTATTCCCATACGAATTTATATGTAATATGAATTCCAGCATACTTATAAAATACGTGAACTTCTGTGCAAGCACTTGAAATGCTGTAATAATTCACATTCTCACAAATTGTATTTCATAACATGACCCGTTTATTTTGAAAGTGTCATAAGTTACTTTACCGTAATGGAAAATGGTGATTAATAATGACTATACGAAGTTATTTATACTGCTAATAGTATAAGAATCCAAGATAACAAGTCCAAGTAAATCTTCGCCAAAAATTAACATCAATATTTTTAAAGTGGAAACCCTAAATATCTCGATTTAAAAAAAGGTGCTTTATGCAACTTTCAAAAGAAACGGCTCATATATACTTCCGTTCATTAAAACTTTATTAACCCCTTGCCCTACAATAACGAGTGACGCTCGTGTTGAGGTAAATGGGATAGCAAATTTTCAAGTTTTGCAAAACCTATCACATTGGAAATATTAATGAAACGCGACGAGATAATATTATCTCTACAATATTAATATTACATTAAATTATACGATATATCAAGAATCACTGATCAATTTTTATTTTAGCAATTAAAATCTCAATTATAGCGGAGGCAGTCACAAAACAAATCGTAGGGCAACGGGGTTAAGACAGCTCCTCTGTTGCTTTATACATTAGCCCTATAGCTGAACATTCAAAAAATTATTGGGCGTTTTCGTTTCTGGCAAACAATATTATTAATGACACTCACCCAAGCATTTATTTCGCAATATTATACGTAATTATTTGCAAAGTTTCAGTTTTATATCACCGTTCAGTGAATAATAAACAGTGGCATTTCCAAAAAAAAACATTAAAATAATTCTAAAATGCATCGACATTTCGGTAAAACTTTTGGCAATTCCATTTGCAAAGCACTCCGAGAATTCGCAAAATTATGAGACTGCGTTTACGATACCGAAGACCAGACGCGAAGAAACGGGAGTCAGACAAGTAGAGGAGAAAGAGAAGAAAAGTAAAAGAAAGTAAGAGACAAAACGCTGAAGAGGAAGGAAAAGAAGCCTAAAGGAACGGCCGAGCCGGCAATTTTCTCCATTTTTGCAGAAGAAACGAGTGCGCCTGAAGGTTCATTCGTTACTAGGGCGGGACGTTTAAAACGGTTAATTTTTACACCCGCGATTTTTGCTCTCCTCGTGCACGTCCATCTCATGCTCAAGAAGCCCGCGGCACTGCCGGCGTCCCTGCGGTGCCCGCCGCTTTAATGCGAATTTATTCCTCGGAGTTAATTACGCGACACTAATTTTTGCCCAACTTCGTTCGCTCGTACAAGCCAGTCCCCGGTCCTCCAACTTCCGTCCCACGGCTCGGCTACGGATTTACCTTAAACTTCTTCATTTCCTTTTCTTCTTTTTTTTTTCTCTTCATCCTACCCCTTTCTTTCTCCTCGCACTTTTCGCCGGTAGAGACTGGGCAAGTCTTGCGGCCGGTCCTTGCGAAATTTCAAGATTCGCAAAAGATTTACTGGATTGGCCAATTAGCCGACCAGCCGGGCAATTTTTTTCCCTGTCCGGCCTTTCATTTTACCTCGTCCTTTTGCGGTCACCCTTCGCGAACTTTCCTCCCGGATTAATCCGTACGTAGAAATTATGAAATTATTGCTTCCGCCAAGTTTGCCCGATAGAAGCTTGGGGAGGAAGTGGCCCGAGGATTCTTCGGATTTCCGAGCTCCAACTTTTCGAAGTGTTAAAGCAATGTCAGCCGGCTTTATTTAATGGTGGGTACCCTATCGTTTATTCTTTATTTAATCCTTTTCGAAACTTCGAAAACTTTTGATTAACATTCCTCGAAAGAGAGTTCTCTTATTTTTCGATGTGCGATCTATGGAGTCAGGGTAGAGCCATTTTTCCTGCTTTAATAGAACGGGAGTTCTGTCACTGATTCTTTTTTCCGTACTACGATACGAAATAAACGAGGAATAAAGAGGGATTCTGACCTTGGAATTACAAGGTGCAAAAACGGAAGAAAAATAACAAGTGGCTTTTCCAGGAGTCAAGATGATAACTAAAAGTTCCCGAGGCAGAAAAAGCGAACGATTGTGTTCGGTAAACGAAGTGATTTACTTCATTGGAGTCTTTTTACGCTTCTTTCTTCGTGTTGAATTCTCCCGGTGCGATTTGTAAGACGACGGATCGATAGAAAGAGACAAAGCGTACACTTCAAATTGTATCGCCTTAAATAGCATATTTACCGATATCCAAATAATAATTTAATTTTATCTCATTCTGGATATTAATATTTCGTGGGAAAAAAAATAAACTTCCAAATTTTCTATGATTTATAAATTTTATAACCGTTATAATGGCGTAGACAATTTCAGAGCGCAATTAATTAATTAGTAAAGATTGATTCGGTTTAATAATTTTGTATTGTAGGATTTCTTAATAATACAGTAAATGTTTATTTAATAATAATAATAATACAAATAAAATTAAGTAAACCATAGATAAAATAAGAATAAAATTAGGATAAATAGTATCTGTCCACACAGGATTCTAATCACTAAGAATATGACAGAAAGTACATCCACTGAGGATTCCAATCACAGAGTATATAACACACAGTGTATCCACACAGGATTCTAGCCACAGAGTGCATAACACACAGTGTATCCACACAGGATTCCAACGACAGAGTGCCTCGATGCGGCGAGTGCCTCGTTGGCCTCTCGAAAAACAAAGTGCGATCGGCACTCACATTCACACATACGTTTCATATATTCTAACACATTCGCATCCCACAGTATGATTTTTTGTTTCAACTTTGGATCAGGATTCTTTATTTTTAACCGTCTGAGTGCAACGAAGCGCTTGTCTTGTGTTGTGCCAAAAATGCGTAGAAGCGCGATCGCGCTGCTGTATGTTACTACGATATAATTTTCGCATTAATTGAGAGCAGGATAAGACGACTTGTGACAGCGTGAGGCATGCAGTAAAAAAATGGTAATAGAATTAAACGATCCAACTTAATTTGCGCTATATATGAAAAAGCAATTCATGAAATTTGTGCAGTAAAACACTCTTGTAATAAGTAAGAATAAAAAATATTATTGTTGGTAAAAATTACTTTTTATGCAACAATTAGAGTTAATTATAACCGTTTCTATTATTTTCCAAAAAAAAATAACTATGCATTTCATTCCGTACTTTTAGCATATATACAAAAAAATTCTTCAGCATTCGAACGGTTAAATATTAATTCTATGATGGAAAATTGTTTGCGGATAAAGTTCTAAATGTTTAAAATATTTTACAAAAGCTGCTGTCCAAATATGTCTTGTGTAACATCATTTCAATCGACAAAGGATTTACAAGCTTGCAGGATGCTCTTCATTATTGGAATTCAAAATTTGTATAGTTCGGAATTGTGTAATTCATACTAAATGCCCTTGTTTCACAACGTTAAATTTGTTACGGATGTACACCTCGCGAGTTAATACCTGCTCGTGTTTTCCAGGCAACACCTCTGGAGTGAGCGTACATTTAAATAGGCTCACTCGATTAGAACCACGCACGGAGGTATTGTAGTTTGTATTGAATGAAGGGTGACTTGCCTTACTCTAATGAATTTATTACACTTTATACAACACAGCATACAATGTATGTTTCAAACTATCCGGTTAGAAGACCAATGTTGCGGTCCAAACTTATTTAAATCTGGCCCGAAGGACCAATGTCCCGAGCTTTATAATAGTTTAATAATGAAGAGTATAGATACGTCCGGATCTTACAAGGGGAGGACCGGATCTGGGGGCCACCGATTTTGTTCGAATTTGGTACACGTGTTCTACTCTGCAAATAATTAGGCACATGTTTTGCCAAAAGTGTAGATAAGTCCAAATTTTTTGATAAAATTGAGTTAAAAAAAATTATCCGATCAACTCGAAACTTTGTAGGCACGTTTTACGAGCAAAATTAAGGTATACGTATTTTTTATTTCGCTGTAAAAACGTTTTCAAAAGTCGTCATGTTACTTTAGTACCTTAGAGTTAGAATGTTATTCAAGGAAGCGGCGTGGCTGAGCGGATAAGGAAGTAGTCTGCGGTTACTACGAACCCTACGTCGATTCCCGTATGTTATATTTTGGAATCTCGTTTTTTTTTCTTTTTTCCGGGCCTCTAATGTCATCTTATTTTCTTATGGGACATGTTTTATTTACTTCCATTTCCGTTGCTAGTCTCGCGGATGGAGCTTCTACCGAGAGCGCTAGATATTGTTTGGTTCTTAAATTGGAAAAGACTAAATTCTTTGAAGCGCGCGAAGACGCGCTTCCCTCTTGATTTGGCGGGGGGCGGTCACTGCTGCAAAGCGGGAAAGCTGCTGATTGGGAGACTCTTTAGTTAACAAATATTAATTTTTCCATTGATGGGCAAAGAAATCGCCCTTTGCCCATTGGTTAAGAGCCTCCCTTGCCGATCGGTGGAGCCGGAAAAACCCAGTTCGCGTGGGGGAAAAGTCCCCGGTCAATACTTCTTGCAGGACAAGACTTTTCCAGAAGAAGTATTGACGACAATAGACCCATAAAGCGCATTAATTTTAAATTCATAAATGGACTACAATTCGCGATTGCTATTTTTACTACGAAATATGTGAACGATTAAGATAGGTAAAGAGACAAATTTGAAGCTATATCTGTGAGCTTCAGGGGCGTGTTTTTGCTCCGCAACAAAATTACTTCCAATTATCACATGGTTTCTATTATTCTGAAATACGCATGGAAAGAATCAAATTTTCAATTTTGTAGTCATTTTACAATTAGCTTCTACAAATTTTTATTATGTTTTAACGATATTGCGTTTTCATGTAGTTTTAACGCCATCTTCCCTCTTACAGTGAATCCCCAAATACAAAAATTCAGGAAATTCTCCTTTGATAACGAATCGATCGCGTAATAAATTACGAATTTCTCGCTTCAAATAAATCAACACCATCCAGCTGAAAGTTATCATTGAATTGAAAACTGAAGTACGTTTCATTGCACCAGAGAATAACATTCCGTTTCATCCAAGACGATCAAACGTTTAACAGCCCAGAGACCCTTTTCTTCCTTGAGAAAAAGTCGCCTTTCTTCGTGGCCGTGTTCGCCAAGACCTCGAAAGAATAATCTTAAATTCACTATTCCCAAGTTGACCGAAGTCGGAGCAAAACGCGGTCGACGGAATTAACAGGGACCCGTTTTGCGCAGTATTCTTCCTAAGAACCGTTCCATTCTATACAGTTATCTTCTTAATTGCATTGCTCTCTCCAACACCCTCGTGAAAGAACTTATCCAAACAATAGCGAGATGAATAATTACAAATTAACCTAGTTGAGGTACTGTACTTGGATAATGTTTCGCCGTGTCTCCTCTACGGCCATTTGTCTTTATTTGCGACGACAGAATCAATGAAACGAACTAGCAGGGTGTACGGGCTTCTAACAACGTAGATTGCAGAGGCATATATCTTACGTGCAATTTAAAATAATTACAGTTCGTCCGATATTCTTGGCTTGAAACAGACCTCACGCTTTTACCTATAAGTGACACGTGAGAGGAATTATGAAAATAGTATCATATTATATTTCTGATATTTATCTTTATCTTGATCACTTATATATATATAATTAAGAATTCAATTTAACGGATAACCATTTTGTTATGATGCATGGTAATAATCGCTCGGCAAGAAAAAATCGTTTTCTACTCAACGAATACGTGTGAGTTATGGAATGCTTATTGTCTGCACGGATAAAGATCTCGAAAAAATTGAATGACGGCGAAAGTTCGTTCCGAATTAATTCAGCAAAGAAGAAGTAAACTTTTAAAATATTGCAGACTGTTTACGCGTAATCTGTATACTTTCGGCGTTTACTTCTGCGATAGTAAATTAATGCGGAACGGTCGCGTCGGGTAAAAGAGATAAGATGCCACCCATTACAGATTTAATTTTTTATTATGTATTAATTAATATCTTATTAGATACCGAGTCCCGGACCTGTAGTTAATCGCAATTGTAATCGCAGTTTCTTTAAAGGGGGAAAAGTGAATTCAGATAATATTATAAAAGCTAGACATCACAAAAGAAATCACACACTACTGTATATTTTAATAATAACAAGTGAAACGAGAGTATCAGTTTGGTGTTGCAGAAATATGTATAAACAAAAGATAAATCGTATTATAAAAAATAATCTATCTTTACATTATACAACTTAATTATCAAACGCTCTGTTATTGTATATGTCAATAATTATTTATAAAATACCACGATATTACGCAAATAAGAAATAGTAAGAAATATAAAAAGCAGGTTCATAAACTGCTACAAAAGTCTCATATGTAAATAACGAATAAAATAATAATTATACGCAATTCTTTAACTATTCAGTACTTACGGCTTCAAACCTACAACAATGGCGCTAATTTCAAATAACAATTATATAAGAATCATTTCAATTACGACAATATGTTAATCAACAAATTTACAAATTTCTGTTCCCACAAATTATTCTTTTACTGCGAGAATATAGTAATCTCCAATTTCAATAACGAACGGATTATTAGGAGCTTCGCGTACCGTTTATGCATTACTTACGCGTAGCACCGTCGCAGTTACATCGTAAATACATTTTACTCCTAAAGAATGCAGCATCGCGGAATGAAAAAAGGAACGAGCCACTCGGTGGTCGTAAAAATCCGGAGCACAGGCCGGATCAAATCGCAATTCGCCTAAGGTAATTCTATCCTCTTGGAAATCGACGAAACCGGGTATAAAAACAAGGACCTCGAACTATGCTACTTCTTTCTTGCTCTTTTCTTCTTGGTCCTGCATAGCAGTATCTTTTTATAGAGAAATTCCTATCGTTCTGTTAGAACGTTCGCGTTCCTGGCGGTCGCCGGTTAAAGGATATTCTGAAATATATGAGACTAACGTCGCCATAGTACACTCAACAATAATGAAATATTCTGGGTGATTCATTTTAATTAATTGACACAAATATCGTATCAGATTATTTGTAATGTCGTAGAATCTTTCGGATAATCGATGGAGAATTTTCTGGTGTGTATTACACATTTAGTGTATTTCATCAAGAAAGTCATTGCAATGGTTTGAAGATCAGTGAATGTATTTTAAAAGGATACTTGAGTTTATGATGTTGATACGCGAACAGGAATGTTGCGCTTGATATGACTTTTAAGATGATAATTATAAATCATTTTTTTTGGAATTGCATTCAGTCTATATATTAATTACCTCTAAATCTTTAACTTTAGCCGTCTTAAAATTGCAATAATATATGAGAAATATTAAATTTTTAATTAAACTAAATAGACGTTGATAATTTTCACAAATTTAAAGAAACTATGTTCGTAAAAAAATATACATGTACATAATATATCATATGGTTCCCTCTTTTAAAATCTTCAACATTCAATTAAAATATTTCGTGAAACAACAAATAATTTATGGTATTTCGGTGATGAAATTAAAATCATTTTGTACAATCAATAGCAAAGTGTTCAAAAGTTTTTGGTATTTCAGAATTTCCAGTCATTACATACAAGTCAGAGACTAAAATACTTAACGTGACAAATGAAGTTTCTTAAAGTGACAAGTAGAAATGACGAAAAGGTTGTCGAAGACGACTAATGGCAAGTCTAAAGTGTTTTGAGGGAGACAAAAATGTTGAGAAAAGGTGAAGAAAAATGTAAGTTTGCGACCCCTTTAAGACGTTCTGAGTTTTGTTCTGATTCGTTAATTTTAAAGCAATTTGGAGGAAGAAATTAGCTGTCAAGGGTGATGCTTGCGCGGGGTTTCATAGCTTTAAATCAAAGATGATAAATTTTCGGGAATAATGATTGGAAAATTTGAGAATGTTAGTTATTCCAGGTCTAACTGGCATGGAAGGAAAGAATATTAATATAGATCTCGCGTTCACTTTGGAAATTCTATAGGACACTGTGACTGACCAATTATTATTAACATGTTGCGAATTATTATGCATGCAAAAGATTACGCTTTTAAAGTATTTTTAGTAATAATTAATAATTATATTAGTTATTATTGTTCTCGTTATTATCATTATCGCATAAATTACCCGATATTGTAACATTACTTTTGATGAACACGATTTTGTGGAATTACTTCATTATTACATTATTACAGTACATTACATCGTAAAAGGGTTGACAGCCAATTGAATTTCCTGTTTTCGATTGGTTATAATACAAAATTCTTAGTTTTAACTTTATTACCACCAATTACTATTTTTTAAATGTATTAAATTCCATAATGAATAAGCGCATAACTTTTAATGTCCTTACAATCAGAATATCAAAGGAGTACAAAATGAAGAGATCGTCTGAAATAAATCCTTTTAGCGAGACTAGACTTTTTGATGGCAACCATGTATTCTTCGTTGCTACTAAGTAAACGAAGAAAACTCTATTCTTCGTAAACATGCTTTTTTAAATTTATTCTGTTGAAGCCACAGCTGTTTAGCTAGCATCCTACATCCGGGATAACATACAGCCTTCTGAATTATTAACAATTGATTATATGAATTGTTCTGATAAGACGCACAAATAACAACTATTAATATAATATTGCTATGTAAAATGAACAAACACCAAAATGCTATGGTGAAAACAGTTACTTATTGAATCCAAGATTTTCCAGGAGGACAAATTTCAGAGTGACCTTTACATATGCAAATGTTCTTCAGTCCAAGTGATGTGTATTACATTGTTAATACCACATTAACAGACCCTTGATCTTCCCAGTAACAAAGAGGAAATAATATATTTACCAATTGTTCACCGATTTATACGGAACTAGATATACTCGCTAAAACTCCACATGCAACAAGGGCGGCAAATAGAAATGCAGTCCGTGTACGTGGCTATCGATTCGGCGAGAAGCCTCGCCCTGGAGGTTCACCGACGGATATCGTGCATTTTCAAGGTCTGAAACACTTTCCCTGGAGGAAAAGAGGGACGCGAAGAGGGCAAAGGAAGATCGTGTGCGTGCAGAGGCGTCAGTGCATTTTTTAGCGAGCCTTCAGTCGTTTCAAGCTGCACTGAGCGTCGTTTTCATGTCTGAGACGCGATAGCCGGTAAAGGAAGAGATAGGGGTAAGAAAGAGAGGAGAGGGAGCGAGAGAAAGAGAGAGAGAGAGAGAGAGAGAGAGAGAGAGAGAGAGAGAATCGAAATATGGGAGGATGGTGAGGGCGAAAGAAGTAAAACCCCTACCCCATTCGGCTCTCTCCTTAGAAGGGGTTGGAAGATGGGGTGAACGGGGGTCGAAAGGGGGCTGTAGGTGGGAGCGATGATACGTGCGTGGAATAGCCCCGGTATTTTGAACTCCTCGGAGATTTGGCTTGCCAAGTAAAGGCCGACGGCTCTTCTCTCTTTCTCCGTCGGTGCTTGCTTTTTTCCTTCTTACCTTCTTAAATTCCCTCGGTCTCTTCCAGACTACCTATCCTCCGCTTTGCTAGTCTCGATACCTCTGCTTTCTTCTTCGCTTCTTCCCATCCACCACTTTCTCCTCGGCCTCTCATCCCGTTTTTCTCACTCCTCGAAGAAACTCGGAGGCAACAATCTTAAAATATCACCCCGCGGGTATCGCGGCATGAGTTATCGCGGTATTTAATCATCCCCAATAAGCTCGGATCGTAGACCCCACATTCCCCGCTTTTCTTTCTTTCTTTCCACTGCCTCCGATGCCATTTTCTCTTCTCGCCTCTCAACCACCGTCCAAGCTTTCAGCGGTGGTACATTTTCGGCCGGATTTTCCATAGGTTTTTGTTTAAAGGACCACCGCTTAATGACCCTCCGTTTTCACCGCGTTTTTCCGTCCAAGTAATTAAGAACGATCGAGAAAAGTCCGTCCAACGATACTCAAGCTCCGAAGCGCGAAAAGAGTTTTGACGACTTTAAGCCGCCTTGAAGAACGCCGGATCGATTAATGGCTCTTGAGCATGCCCAGCAATGTTTTTCGATGTAAAAGGCTCCCGTTTCTTTTTCTCGCTCGTCCGAGAGCTGTGTGGTTAACGAGTAGCGAAGAGAAACGAAACGCTCGCATTAAGATGTTATCGACGGCGATATTTGACTTTATTGGAGTTATCGCTTCGAGGACGCTCGTTGGCTGTGGTTATTCTACCGCTGATGCGGGATTTGAGAGTCGTTGATATTAAAATATGGAAGCAACGTGTGCTGGGAAATGCATAGAAATATGATCGACAAATATGCTGAGAACTGGACGTACTGCAATTTTGTAGGCAGGGAGACCTTTAAGCCTCTTATGCATGGCACTGGAATTCTGTTTGCCTGTTTGATCAATGGAAATGCTTTATGGCGTTTGTCAATCAGTTATAACGTGTATGTTAATAGACGATGAATATTGTCATTTAATGCTAGGAAACGTTATACTTTTTTTATATGATTATTAATATATCTCTTGAAGCACTGTTATATTACGTGCTTTTTTAAGAAAATGTAATAACGCACAATTGCAATAAATTGCTGTTATTGTGTTTTCGGAACGAAGAGTTAGGGGTATTTGTTATTTAAAATTTCATTTCTCGATTGCCAATAAAAATTATGCGTACCATTTATCCGATACTCTTTCAAGATCCCACGAAGTGTCGAAGTTATTTGAAATTCTGAAAAATACATTTTTTTCCCGCCAGATATGATAGTTGGACGTTTCTCTACAGTCCAACAATTAAACATGAAACATTTATGTAAATTTATAATCGAGATTAAATACTCATTTATAGCAGTACAAGATAATGTTTTTATCAGTTTATTACAGAGTATTATTGATGACAGATAGATTTTTGATAACAAAACAGCGTGAATAAGAAATTCATATAATTTAAGGTAACTGGTATGTAAATCATCAAGCTTTGCGAATGATTTCCATATTGTAGACAGATCATTTCTCTGTGCATATTACCGTAGATCTCACTAATTGCGTGTTGAATCTGATGACGTTCATGATCAGGGGACAATTTCACTTGTCATGAGTTTCTGACAAGTATGTCTACACGTAGTAGCATGATTCGCAGTAAACAGAGAATCGGTTGACAACTATTCATTGCGTCCATGTTGAAAGTGGTTAAGTGTAACAATGATGAATATCGATACATAAGAAACAGAATTTCTGACTTAGTAGCACATCACTTTCAATGGCGGAAGTTAATTACGTAACTGTGCTATTCTACTACACCTTGTTTCTGCCATGGTCATTTGATCATTACGTAAATGATCGACGTGACGTGTTACAATGGGGGGTGATTTACGTAACTCTGCGGCGAGATAGATAGGTATCAACAGCGTACATACTGGTTCTATTACAGTGCTTGTTTTGATCGTACAGAGTATTTGGTAGCCGATAGAAATTTGCATTTTCTATGCAGAAATTTACATTCTTGCTTAGTATATAAAGCAGCTTTTGTAACGGATAATTAAAGCATTAATTGTTCCATAAACTTTTCGTTACTCTGGTTTAAATAATTGCAAGCTTTAATTAATTTCAGAAGTTGAATATTCAACACTAATACTATAACGTTTATAAATTATTTTGGAGATTAATAAAACAGTTATTACAGATTTTTCTTTTCTCGAAATATTGTACCGTTGAAAGCTTAATGTTTTTCAAATTACTAAATGTAATCTATACTACGTATTCTTGAATAATAATTTTCCGTTGTTCACTGGTCTCTGACAATCTCTGGGACCCCTTCAAGGATCCGTAAAGTCAAAATTCTCTCCTTCATAAAACCGAAACATTTTTTACACTCAAACCTGTTTTTGTGCGGTCTTTTTTTGTGCGATTTGTTTTGTGCGGTATATGAAATATGAAATTTTCATATACCGCACAAAAAAAATCGCACAAATGAAAAATCGCACAAGAACAGGTTTGCGTGTACCATAGTCCTAATCAATTCTATTTTATCTGCTATGTTCTTCTATATTATCGAAACTATCAGTATCTACGTTATTACATCTAAAGAAGTCTCTTGTAAATAATATCTAATACAATTACTTATAATATTTTCACAAATGATAGTAGACAGAAGACATTGAGCTAACTGAAACTCCGAACCCCTATAGCTACTACAATCTTTCCAAAAAAACATTTAAAATCAACAAGTTGAACAACTGCCAGACATTATAACACGACAAAATTCTCCATACTAATTAAAGAGCAATCTTTCCAAAACTAACAATACAAAAGAAGCTCTCAAACTTTCCGCGTACTAAAAATTAATCGCAGTTTGCGTAACCCTACAGAAGGAACAAGCTGTTTGTTTTAGCGAACATCTCCGAAGGGATTAACGAGATTGGAGGAAAGCCGAGGGGTGCCTGGGAGAAAAGTGGCATGAGTGTAGAGACAAGTTAACTTTCGCATCAGATTGGCACGGCGCCTTCCAACCGGCACCTAATCTGCCAACGCAGATTGAAGAGCCGTTTTCCAAACACAGGACTGTCGTCGCATCGGAAGGGAAGTGGATCCGACCAGTGGATAAAGACAGGGTGCTCGTAAATGAACGGAAGTAGATTTTGTGGATACGGTGCTTCATGGCAGGACTTCACGAAGAATTGTCCCACCAAGCACCGTTTGGGGAGTTTGGTTTGGATAAACATGCTTTTGAGACAGGCATTCGAGGATCATATCTGAAATCACTTGCGTTCATCACAAGTACCACGGGTATTATCAAAAATCGACGTCCATGGTATGCGATTTGGTTTCGCCGAACGATCGAATAATCCATTATCATTTTGCGAGAAAGCATCGATTGTACAAGAGATTTTAATGTTTGGAAATTTTGCCTGGTTGCGATAGGGACACTGAAATTTAAGATAATTTTATCGTGAAGATCAATGTTTTATTGAAATGAGGATGCTTCTGAGGTAGAAGCGAATGACTGTAGTTATAAGTACATAATTTATATGTAACGGTGTCTTGCAAAGTAACTTCGACGAAATTTGGTATGAGTTGAAATTAGAAAGAAAAAAATTGATGTGACTATAAAATACAGCCTTTGGAACTACCTTAAATAGTTAAAAATAATACAAATGAATATCTCGGCAGTGGAAAATAGATTGAGAAAGTTCTGTTCTTCTTGGATAATGCGAAACTATTTAATAAAATGTAATCCCCAGATCTCCTTCAGCCTTCAAAAATTCAAACAATCATTGTATCAAAAATACGAACGTATCTACAGCTAATGAAATATTAAAATCTGCTTAACAGAAGTAAATTTAAAAAAACCAAAGATCTCCTGTTGCACATTGTTTCTTTGATTGGCTGGCTGATGAAATTTATGATACTCTCAACATTGCTCATACCTATGGATTACGAAAAATGTTTAGTATCATTCCTACATTAATTATGTAACTTGCTGTACAGTAATCTGATGCTTCAAAAATAACCCGTCGTATACTTCTTATCCTTAATTTTGTTTTTCCTTACCTTATTCAATTTTGTACTGTTATTTCCACAATGATACCCTATTTATAGCCATCATGAATTAGCTCCAATATGATTTTACGCAGTTATATAACAAGGGATAAAACACTATATGTAAGCAGACACTCCTAAAATATTGCAATGTACAATATTGCAGTATCACGTAGTATTATGTTTCACAATTCCCCTCCAATGCCGCTCAATTTCCAAAATGATGCTAACTATGCAGTTATTGAAACGTCCAAAACATAGGGAAAGTACATAGAACTGTGTACCTATTACTGCAATTCACATGGTAACAAGCAGTTGGAGATGCGGTAGCTACGAAAATTACTCCCCAAACACTTACTCGCTAAGAGGAATTTAAATCCTCATCTTAATTCTTTTAAAAAAATATAAAATAACTAAATCTTTCATCACGTGTGTAAATCACAGTTGGAGTCTCAATATAGCTACAATATTGCTTATACCAGAGATTCCCAAATATTTTTGATTTTCGGCGCCCTTGCTGAACCCAGCCTTTTGTAAGGCGCCTCCTTTATACAATTATAACAATTACCCTTTGCAAAATAGCCAATAACTTTTTCATGATTTAGGTAACAGTAATTAACCGCTTAACGCTCAGATTTTCTTGGAACCGACCGCCCAAAAACGCACGATTTTCTTTTTAAATTCTTATTTTATGCTTAATGTAAAATGTTTTATGTATTTCTAGTGACAAACTAATTATATTTTTCGAAAAAATAACATAAACCAAAAGATAGAATATGACAGAAACAAGTCATACTAACATTATGAATTCTTTGTACTTGTTACAGTGAAATATGGAACATTTACATTTACCTAGATGTTTCTAAAAATATTGTACTTTCTTTTGGATTTTTCACAATTGTTAGGAAAAGTAAAAGTATTTTATACGTATACTGTACACGGTGTTTCAAAAGGTTTTGTCATGGCTTCGGGGGGTTGTTCTAGAGCTCGGATTGGATGAAGATTTGTAAAAATTACTTGCCGCAAAATTATTTGAAAAATTCCCGGTTCAAACTGGCTCGGCTATCTTCTTCGTATTGTTACGTAGGTAAAATGTCTGAGAGGAACCATGGGTCAGAAGTGAACCGTTCTCCCGCAAATGTACAGTAATCGCTTACAGACTGAAAAACGAACGAAAGTTGACGGTAGAAGCTGGACATATTATCATTATTGCATTCCTTCAATATACAATGAATGAAGTTTCTTGTAAATGAACACATTTCAGTGTAAGATGCCACAGAACTGAGTTTTAAATATCAGCGGCTAAGCTAAGAAACTGATGAGAGGCAGGCGTATCAGTTATGCCCGTAAATGTTACGGGCATGCACAAATTCGACCGTTCGGCGTGCCCGTGAACGTCACGTTCATTAAGTGGTTAAAACACATTTTAGATCGCAAAAAAATGTGATCGAGCAAATTTTACTACTTTTAGGCTTTAAGCTTTGGAAAATTATGAAACTTGTATAATATTGTTACGGGTCGACCGCGCACGCAAAGTCCTTTTCGACATAGTAAATGATTAACACACTTTTATAGAAAAATGACAACGTTTTATTTCAAACACACGTCCGTCAACGAGGAGCTCTGACCATAGAATCCCTTCTTTATTTACAAACAACTGACATGTCCCGTAACCCAGTAACATTAATACTACTGGGTGTTGCGTAAATACATGGGGTGTTGCGTAACAATATTTTGAGGCCTGTAGGACGCAGCAGCGCACAATTTGAAAAAAAAATGGATTATAGAATAATCTCTATAATTAATTGGGCGGCTGATATACAAATACTACTTTATCATTTTAACCGTTTGAGTGACAAGCAGAGCGATCGCGCTTCTTCCATGCACTACTTAAAAGTTCCAAGATGATCGACTTGTAGAATCTGTAATACGTTTTGTATGAGCAATAAAGATAGTTTAGTAATATATTCTGATCGCAACAATATAGGTATAATATAGATAATATATATAGGACTGGATTACGCAGAGGTTGGGTAATTAAACGTTAAGTAACCAGAACTATTTTAATAGGTAGAAAAGATCAGTAAGATACAAAACGATGTCGTCCACTCGCACGCACTCTCGACACTCCTCTCCTACTCTCCCCCATGCACGCTTCTTTTGTTCCAGCTCGTATGTCGTTCTCTCTCTCATTCATCCAGTCTCTCTCTCTCTCTCATTCATCCAGTGTCTCTCTCTCTCTCTCTCTCTCTTTCATTCTCTCTCTCATACCACGTACACACACATTGTCGCTTTCCTACATATATTTAACTGATGTAATGCGAACTCGGAATTTCGCAGTTTGGAGGAGTCACCGAAACAGAGAACTTTTGCTTTTGATGTATCGTATATTTGGATGGAGTCAAATACATCATGACGGTATCTAGTAGAGTTTGTGTGATAATGAATCTTGAATAGAATTATGTTGAGTAGAATTGATCGAATTAGAATTGTATGAATTGCGAGATGTGAATGAGTATTGAATGAGTATATAGAACGAGACTGAATAAGTAGTGAATTTTGGCGGAAGGAGGCGAAGAGTTTTAAGGACTTTAGGGAAAGGAGTGGGAGAAGGATGGCGGAGTTTGGGAGTCGAATGTCAAGATGGAAAATGGGGATTTTGCACTTGGAAGGATGATTCGGAGATGAGTAATGATAATGGTGACTGATGATCAAGTCACCTCATCGATGGACAAAATATTTGTAAAGATATTAGTAATCCTAGTCGAAGGGTCGGTACATTACACTGACAACCAAAAAAAAACAATATTTACCACTAATCAGCAGAAAAACGTCGAAATCTTGCTTTCTTGTATTCACCAATGCGGAAGAAGTACGGTTGCGGTATTTGGCACTATTGGACCACATTTTTGCAAAAACTCCTGACACTCAAACGTTTAAGAAGGTAGAGCGGAAAATAATTATTTTCAGAACATGTGAAACATTATAATAACGAAGCACACATGAGAAAATGGCCAACAAGAAATTACCAGTAACATTGCCCCCGTTATTCGCAGTAAATTTATTCTACGTGCGACGATGTAAAGCAACACGTGGAACGTGCGATTGTCAAGACCAAGATATACGGAAAGACAAAGACGCGTTTAATGGAACCTTACGGAACGAAGGGTACAGGTATCAAAAAATTCAGAAGAAAAGGAAACGTGACGAAGGATGTATTTACTGCAGTCGGGCAAGAGTCAGTGCTTCGTAAACTGACTTTATGCGGGAGTCCATGCGCTTAATGGCGAAACGGCGAAAAATACGCCAACAATCATAACGGGACGAGAGGAGGAAAAAATACGAGCCCAAGAAGAGCCTCGAGCATTATGGCACAACGCCAATGCCCACACTTTCGTGTATACGAGCACACCCTATCGCGTATCCTCACTGCATTCTCATACTGTATGCTCCTTTTCTTCGAAAATAAACAGCAGCTTAAATAAATCTGTTTTTGGAACGATGTAACGGGATCTTGGAGATACGTATACGATAATTTCATTATATTTATACAGGTTGTACCGTTTTCCTCAGCGAAGTTTTAACGACATATTGTCAGACAAGTAGCAAAATGAAAGTTATATATAAATGAAGATTCTTGAGCTTTTGTTTTGTTTACAGTGGCATATCAAATTATCTCGTTCTTATATCGGTACACGCCTGATGATATTTTGCGTGATTTAAAATTTTTAATTGTCAAAAAATGTAGTTAATGTAAAGAAATAAAAAAATATTCAAAGTATATCATTCGTTAGGATATTTCGTGTGTGCAGATTATTTTCAGTTAAGTTTTATTTTCTTAGCTGTGTCTGTAAAAATTTCAAATTATGCAAATATCTACTGTTTTCTGGTAACAATGTGATGTTTTCATTACTTTACAAATTTAGTGTCGATCTTGCTCAATACAGTGGCCTCTGATATGATGTTACTAACTTATTGATCAAATTTTTATTGTTTTTATGACGAGATTGTTATTATTCCATCTACAGGGTACCCTACGCAACTGGAACAGGCTATACCACCTGAACGGTTGGGAATAGAAGAATATGTTATAAGTAAAAGCCAAATGGTATCAGCCTGTGGATAATATGCAATTAATTTTATGCACTTTTGTGCATCGCCTCATCAGAAATATGCAACTGCACCTCTTTTTTTAAATGCAAACCTATGTTTTCGATTGCACAAATCGAAGGAGTTTCTTGTGCTCTACGTAAAAGTATTAACCCTTAACGATCGTAAGTCACCTCTGACGTGACAACAGTACTTTTTCGTTGCGGTCGCATGGCACGTGTGAGGTGACAAAATTGTTAAAAACAGTAATTCTAGTGCTCACGAAATTATCTCTATACATTTTTTAAATACGGCGTTAATGTGGGCCGTGGGCACGAGGGGCCGACATATGCACTAGCCCCATTTCCGTTTCCGCTCTCTCTCTCTCTCTCTCTCTCTCTTGTCTCAGCAGCCTGGCCAGGTGAGCGTAATAATACTGTTAGGATACATGTAAAAACCTATGTGTAATTAATAAATACCGTCGTTGATTTGTAAGTATTTCAATCAGTTTCTCTCCCTGATCGCAACAAAAATGAATCGCGTCTAAACTCGCTGTCTGCGGAATGTGTGGACAATTGCCTTATCAATTGAACATTACCAACGGAGTGATTAACATGTTCAGTGATATAACAGCGCATTTCTTAGTGGCAGAAATCTTTCCCAAACCCTTGAATTCATTCGCCCTACATCCACCATGGAGATCAAAATGACTCGTGAACTTTTTGTAAATCTTCGTGAAATTGCTGAAGCTGTTTCTTTCTTAACTTTCTACGTCTATCTTGTAGACTGCAGGAGACTAAATCTATCGAGTTCTGTGCCTCCTACATTTTCTTTTTCTTTTGATGTATTTATTTGACAATTTTTAAAGTATTGCATTGATCGTCGATAGATCTAGTATTATCTAAATAAATCTCGAAATAACTTCTCAAAGTACATGAATCTTTTCATATCTCACACAATTAATTGAAGAACACCTCATTAACATCGAACTCCCAGTTTCAGCCCTTTCCCATTCCTCAACGCTGGAAGCCTTCCGGGAGATGCTACAATAAACCCGCGCGTACCGTGACTGAAACTACTACTAAAATTCAAAGATACCTCGGAACTCTGAACGGCGTAAATATTTTTCCTCAAACGACGCACTCCGTGCGCAAACCTTCCATCAACGGAAGCAGCACATTGTTTCCTCTGAGCAGAGAACAGTAGGGAAACGATGGTCCTGCAAAACTGTACGTAGCATCCTCTTACCATTTGTGTTTTGAATTTGTTGAGGGAATAGGGCTGCGCGCGCGGGCGTGTGTGTGTATGTGTGTGTGTGTGTGTGTGTGTGTGTGTGTGTGTGCGCGCGCGCGCGCGCGCGCGCGCGTGTGTGTGTGTGTGTGTGTGTGTGTAAATATATACATATATATTTGCCGATTGCAAATCCACCGCCCGACTGGTTTGGAAGCCCCATCATCCCCCGATAGGTATCTCATTCACCCCCGCGTAACCCCGCGAGGGTCACCCCACCTAAGAGCCATCCTCTTTTTAGTTCACCAATCGACGGTCGGGGGGATCCTTCGCAAAAGTTTACGCACTGCGCACTGTCGGAATAGACGCCTGAATTTCCCCGGCGAATTCTGTGAATGTAGGTGTACGTTACTATGCCGATTCCCATGGGACGGCGCCGAAGTGTCAGAGCCAGTGACTCGACTGAAATCAAATCTGGTTCTCGGTATGGAACGAGGAAAATGTCGTGCTCGCTATGAGAAACCTAAAATCATTCGACGATCTATATTCGGGGCTTTTCTATTCCGGAAAAGTTATAGGGATAAGAGAGGAACGAAAGGAAACGAGATTTTTAAGTTTCCCGTCGAGAGCGTTCGTTTGAATCGCAAATTTCCCACTGGCTTTGCTGCCGATCGCGAGAATTTCCTTAACTTTATGTCCTATGGTAATTGGCATTTGTAAATGCGGAGGCAGGTCTGTTGGAATGGAAGAGTTCCACTCGGTGAATCGATATGAAATTGTTCCACATTTAGAATTAAAGCGTGAATGATGGATTTAAGTGCCGTGAGTGACAGAGAATGCTCAACGCGAATAAAAGTACATTAGGAAGGACAAGGTTTTCATTGTAATCCAAGGGAATAAGTAAAGATATTGTACGATATTTAAAGATGGGATAACACGTGTGTCCTATTGTGGTAAAGTTCGCGTTGCTGAAAGTTTTGGCTAATAACGGAAACGACTTTCTGCTTGCCGTAAGGATCTGCTTGGAGAACTGAAAAGAAGGATACAAAAGGAGACGCGCGACTCCTGCGGCAATTTTTCTTCGAGAAAAACTGTAATCGACTAACCGATGATCCAAAACTGCCACGACCCACATTGCACGTGAGAGAATGTCAAAAACAGCCTCACTGTGCGAAGGTTTTATAGAATTAACCCTGTGATTCTCGCTGAAAACGTTATTGATTTTCAGTTAAACGGTGATTTGGCCACGTGCCATGGCGAATTGTCGATACCTGTAGCATGTGTTTTCAATAATATTCCGAGGGTCTGATAAATAATGAATCGCGAAGAATATCGTTACGAATCTGCTGCTTTCGCGCGTTAACGTTGGAGAAGGGCAAAGGTGGAAGTTATACGTATTCTCATTGTTCGCGTAAAATGAATCAACCCTTTCTCCTGGCAGCTTTTCTCTTCTTTCGAATAGAAAGGAATAGTTCGCAACGAAGCAGTAACTGTGTCGACGATACTTTCAAATGAGATCTACCTGAAGAGGCGAAGACAGCTATTTCGATTAAACGCGGTAAAACTTCCTCCCCTTCGAGGGAAAATGGGAAATCCGATATTCAGCTGAGGGCATGCCATACTTTTAGAAAAATGACGATGAAAGGGAAGTTGGTAAGGTAGAAGATTCGTGAATAGGAAAAATGTGAGCTATTATTAAGCGCTTTGTGTTTTTTTTGGGGGGGGGGGGGGGGTGGGGGTACTTAACCAATTGTATCGTGATGATTCTGAGGATATGAATGAAACAAGACAGTCGAATGGATTTCATTATGGTTCCCATGGATTATTCATATACATATATTGAATAGGATATTGAAAGTTGGATTATACATCTACCATAATCAATAATTATACAACAATATAACTATTTTCGATGGGGGGCAGAATAGATAATACGTGAAAAAAGATTCTGAAGCTGTTGTATTTAACCAGTTAACTGTGGCGCCCTTGTTTGAGAGCGCGCACCGTTTTGTGTCGCCAAAATCAAGCCATGACGAGTATACTCGTCAATCACAGAGTAAGTTGCGCTGGTAAGATATTGGATCAAACAGATGGGTTTATTTTATAAAATTGAAAATTTTATTACTAATATTTACTTATTTGGTTCAAAATCGTGCCACTTCTCCATGACGAGTATACTCGTCAATCACAGTTAACTGGTTAAAACACTTTGTGTTGTATTTCCTATTTAGTAGAAACTGATGTACGAGTAACTGTTCAGAATTCTAGACCAATGTAATTACTCTACAGCAACTTCGTTGTAGTAAGATTTAGAAAAAAATGTTTAAAATATGGGAGTACATAATTCTAACGACCATTGTAATATACGCGTAAACCGAAAAACAACATACAGTAGACACCCGTACAACGAGGGGGATACGTTCCGCGTTATAGGAAATCGCGTTATTTGGGACAAACTGTGAGCGCAGAGTCGCCGCTCTGAACCTGATCAAGGGCCGCGAGATCAATCGGTGCCGAACGTTTCGACGCAACATCAAACCGTCGCTGTTGCAATCAAAAAATTGTAGACGTTTCCACGGTTATCGCATATTACTGATGAGATGTGATTCAGTTTGAAATATTATTTCATTGCGAACAGACTATCAGTGTTATACGTAACTAACTTGTTTCAAATAAAGTTTCTTTTAACACTAGAACTACCAAACCAGTCAAAACGACTGGTACACAATATTTTCCAAAAATTCTCCAAGTTTATAGGAGAGTCATAGAATAGATATCCTGTGTCAATCTTATAAAACATAAATTGCCAAATCGATCATCTCTTCCACCTCTTAATTCCCCTTTTTTCAAAATACTTATTTAATATTTTTAAATATGATAGATTTAACGCCGGTAGTTCTAGTGTTAATAAAGAATTCAAAACAGAACACAGGTGACTTAATAATAAACCAAAAAATATTGTATACGTTGTAATAATATTTTTATAAGAAGGACATATCTTTTTGCCATACGTACTGAAATAAATAAAATACCTGAAAGGTTGAGAATAAAACGTATAGCTCTGGATTATTATTTTTTAACAATGGATAATAATAAACAACAGTAAAGTGTATACATTAGCTTTTCTAAACAAAAAATCAGAAACTATACGAATTTGTTTAATTTATCTTGCGCGTTATACGGGACGGTTTATAGCGTTGTATGAGAACTAGTCGCCATTTTTTCGGAGCGTTATATGAATTCGCGTTATACGGGAGTCCACTGCATACATGTAAAACGTTTTGAGGCAACTATCTGTGATAATAATGTTTCTTTAAAAATTGAACTTGTAGTGAATATTTCTTTTCAAAATTGATTTTTAATGAATTTAAATCCTATATAGTATTACAAACATACATAATTCACGGCATAAATTAAGACAAATTCAATAAAATATGACAGGTTTAATATATTTTACTGAATTTAAGGAATTAATGACATTATAAAATCGGCAAGATAAGAATTTAAATACTCGCTAAAATATTAAGTTCGATAAAATTACTTTGCATTTAGATGGTTCTGTTCTGCAAGTAAAATTTAAGCTTGAAGCCTTACTTTTTAACATCTTCTTCAGTGACATTTCGTAACATAACCACAGGAATATTCGGAATCCGTTAAAAAATCCAGCATTTTAGTTCCCCAACTGAATAAAGCTGCGCTATGTAAATTTTATAAAAATTTTCCACTCATCAATGATCATGTAAAGAGTTGCACTATTCTTTAAAAATTGAATCCTTTTTAAAGTTTGCATTTTAATTTAGAATTTCTCTCGTAAAATAGCGAGTATCTCCTAAATAGTGAAAATTTAAAAAAAAACATTACTTTTTATTAAAAAGCAGTTAGTCAAATCTCATTACAATTATTTGCATTTTTCATCAATTTGACAATAGAATTCAAGCTTTCTCTTAAAAATAACAGACAATTATCGCGAAAAATTGTATTACTTGTAAATACTATAACATATATATATCACCATCAAGAAGGTTTTGCAAGAAAAGAAGTTCCTGTAAAATCAACAATTTTTCATCACAGTGATAAATTCGAATCATAGTTATTTTATTCTAAAGAATCAAAAATTAATGGGAATCTCTGTTTAAAAGTATTTTCCTCAAATAACGACAATTTTCTCTAAAATGATCAAACTTCCCAACTGATTTTCCGTTAATCGACAGGTAGAAAGAGTTATCGTTTTATTTTTTCTATAACAAATATTTTCCCGAAAGTCTCCCACTGATTTACACGTCCTTTGCATCATAAATAAACTGCTACGCTGCAGACATGGTTAAAATCTCTCAAAATGCCATCTCCAGCTCGACTTACAACAAATTTCCCAATATAAAAACTCGAGGGTGAAGAAAGAGGCAAGCAGTAGGTCACGATTACGACCGAGCACCGTGAAAAAAAATTCCAGCAGGCAAAGTCCGCTGAATGAAATTCATCGCGGACTTTAACCGGCGGTGAAATGATATTCCGCTCGGCTTGGGTCCGTTGATATATGCGACGTCGTACAGTCGAGGGGTGGATTTTCTTCCAGGATCCTCGGCATACCCTTCTTCACCTCGAGCTGGACTGGCATTAAATAGGCGTGCGCGCATGCTACCAGTCGAAACTTTTTAATTCACTATCAACATGCAAATTTCCTTGTCCGTCGGAGCAATTTATACCGTCCTTTGAAGCAGCTCTGCTACCTACTACTAAGTAGTCCGACGGGCCTCATTTCGGTATTATCTACCGGATAAGCGACAGCGAAAACGTCAACGGTGAAGAGTACGACGGTGGCAGCGGTTAGGGATCGCAGTGTTGTGGCTAAAAGCGTTGCTTCTCGCTGTGTCTCTCGCTTCTGATGCTCTCTATCTTCCCCTGTGTGGTGAACGATCGATTTCGACTCGAGTATTCGCTAAAAGGGATCGTCGTCTCTGACGGTATGCTCGCATTCCCTTTGTGGAATCAGCTCGATACGAAGAGTTTAAAAAGCGCCACGCGATATCGCAAGATTGCTTTGCGACGCTCCTGGAAAAGAAGCGTGGCATCTGCTGATCGGATCTTACGAAATCTTTCACACCGTTGCTCGCGATACTGCGCCAGTTTGCTCCTCTGCTTTTTCAGGCCCAAATATTCTAAGTGAATTTTAAAATAGTATTTGCCGCGTCGTAGGAACATAACAATATCTAGAATATGGATTTATCGTCTTGCTTACCAACAAAGTCTTTGGTCAAGTACCGAAGAGTCACCATAAAAGGTGTGGCATGAAGGCCCAAAGAGTGCACCCTGTACTTAACACGGTCCGTTAGAAATATAGGTAATAAATTCTATGCTTCGAATTTCTGCAAATTTGTTAACGTTAAGGCAATTAGCGAAAAAAGGATTCCGTGCTTTCTTATCAACAGGAATTAGCATTAACTTTTCGAATTGTCAATGGTAAGCGGTTTTCTTACCTGTTCGTCAACAGATTCAATGAATGACGATCAGTTTTTTTTATCATTAGTCAATCGGATACAGCGGGGAAACATTTACCTAAATCCTTTTGTGAGAGTAAATTCTAAGACGTAGCGGTTAAACTCAGTTCTTGTGTAAAGTAAACGTGTCCTAATACCTTGGTGTTAATTTGTTAATTTTTAACAATAAAAAACATCAGCTCAGCATTAACTTTCCGTGTGGCGTTGCCAACGCCGCGACGTTTAGAATTAGGCTTAGAATTAGGGACGGACGCGACCATTTCGTTGAATTTGCAGAGATCTTTATCGTGATATGGATTCTTGAGGCTAACAAACAAATTCTAAAAATCGCAGAAAACCTACTATAAACGTATACAGTTACTTAGGTTAGTTATAGCATTAGAAATATGGCCATATTGTAAGAAGCAGCGACTACTGTCATATTGATTGCAAACTGTTAATTGTCCTTTATTACTTGGGGACTCCTAATTTGTACATTATGATGTATCAATAAACAAATTCAAAAAAAGTAATAGAGATCTTTAAAAATTCAAAATACTTTAATGGTTTAAAGTATCGTTTGCAAGTTTTGTTAATGTTAAAGCAGATTTTAATTGCAACTCAATTGCTAATTGTCTCTAAATATTGAGCAAGATAATTTTCAAATATTAATTTCAAAAAGAAGTGTAATACAGGTAGAAATGTCAAAAAATGTTTACTGAAAATATATTCGGAAAACGTGCCATATACCTTCCACCATTTTTACAGCTATTGTACTAGTCAGGATTTAGAATTTACGGGGGATTTAGAACCCCCGAGACAGTGATGCAAACAGTACAAGACAAATTTCCTGACGTAATGGTGGGATTTCACATAAATTTTATCCGTAGAACAGTTACAATTTATACTAAAAAGAGGAAACCTCCTTTCAACAAAATTAGAGGAAACTGCCTTATGCGTATTTTTAATTTGATATTGCTGCGAGATAGCAATTTAACAAGAGACTTGATATATATTTCTCACTCTGTTATATTTCATTATTAGGGATAGGAACATTACGCAGAGAAGGAATTTTACCGATTTATATTTTATGAAGAATAAAGCTACATGTCAGTTTGCGCATTTCGTTTCGAAGAAAGTTAAAATAAACGTAATAAATGAAAAGATACTCTGCACTGGCAAATTAGAAATCTGAATGTACTTTATAAAAATAGTTAGCATAGCACTGCCAAAAATTGAAAACTAAATATTTTATTACCGTACGAAGAACATATCCCATCAAAAAGGAATGTAGACCATTCAACGGTCATTTTAACGTTAATGAGACACAGGCTTCCCGTTCAAAAAAGAAAAATGCACAGAATACAGAGAAGCAACGATAAAAAATCAAAAGCACCATAAATATAATAAAAAAACTCTGGCATCCATAAGCCCCTTGAATTTCCACTCGCTTTTAATACTCCACAAGAATATAATTAATTTTTCTCTAGCGCCAAGCGAAAAACTAATCACATCTTCGAGGCGAAGCGGAGGGTATTTAAACGAAATATGTGACGCGAGTAAATTGTGAGTTTTATCACCGAAGCTAATTTCCGCAGCGACGATGCACGACGATGTCGCGTGTGTACGTTCACGTACTTACGCGAAGATGCATTTACGTTCTCAATGTTGTCGTTAAGTTGACTGTCGGTCAGCTGCAGCTGCATTCAAATGGAGGAATATTTCGACTTAATTAGTACCCCCCGGTGAATTTCGGCAAGGGGCCGTGTAACGTTTGGCGGAGCACCGCACGCATTTACATCGCTTCGGTGTACGACGCGGCTCGAAATATGCAAAACAGATTATCTAGGCGACTCGGTTGTGGCCAGGATGGACAGGCTTTTCGGACGTACGTACGTACGTACGTGCTTACGACGAAGTCGTTAGATTATTCATTAAAGCGTCCTTTATATATTCACCGGCGGTCGTCCAAGTTTAATAGGCAAGCAGCCCGTAATAAAGCTCTTAATTAGCAATTCGTGCGAGAAAAATACCGAGGAATTCGTGACTGCATCGTTGTACGTTAATAATGCGAAACATAGCCTACACAGGCACGCGTTTCGTTTTGCTTACTGTTATCGTACTCGATTGATCTACTTAGGATAATTGAGAAATAATAATACCGAATAGTATTTAAAACTAAATGTCTCGGATATTATATTGTATAATTACAATGGAGATTATATGCATCTACGTTATTTTTAAGAAATACACTTTTCTAATGGAAAGACAGATTTTAATATAAGAATAGTTGTTTTTATGGTTCCTGTGTTAAGTTGACGTCGTTATGTTTTAATTCACTACGAACAAAGGAAAAAAACAAAATTTCTTCAATTCTAGGAGGCACGTAAACCGTCCATGTTCACGTAGTTAAATACCAATGGAGATCTAAAACGCAAGGAAAGGTCCCCTCTGCGTACTTAGCAGAACAACTTAATTACTCGTATGAATTTTTATCGCGTCGCGAGTCTGCTTGCGCACACAAGTTAAAACATAAATGACGGTTTTGTTATCCATGCGTAAACAAACGCGAGATTACGGGCGACGTCGCGTAGCATCGTCAATCCGACAGTTTATTCCGGCAAAATGCATTGTGGATACAAATTGCACACGACGCGTCATTATAATAATTAACTAGAGCAAAGGGACTCCTCTGCCTGGCAGGCCTGCCGTTTTACGTTGCGAGACCCATGACTCCTGCTTTATACCCGGAAACTCCTTCATCCGGATTTGCATAACCACCTCAGAAATTGCAGAGTTGGACGTTAAAGCCAGAGTGTGGACTTACGGCTAATATTAATTTCCATTGTTCTTTATTAATCCTCTAAACGAAGACATTTCATGGATTTAGCGTCGTAGCTCGATCTGTTTTCAGGAATATTATACGGAATATCGAGGGGATTGTTTGGCGAGTATGCGATCATGGAAAAGCCGATATACCAGTACCGTTTCATTCTCATCGAATTACGGTAATTATTTTTCAATTACGCACTCGGAGCTGCGCTCAGCGATTATCCAATCGCATTCGGCGCGTTACTCGCATTTCGAAACGATCCGAGTTAATGTGCTCCTCGCAATGTTTTCCCGTAATATTTCGTTTGTGTCGTTTGTTGCTGTTTCATACACGTTTAACGAAGAGTGCGCGTTTAAAGAGGAAAAAGAGATAAACGCAAAGAAGGAGGGGAATGGAAAGGAACACGTGTAAAATGTGGAATAAAAACTGTTTACGACGCGTTACAGTACCTTTGCACAACTGCGGTAATACGTTCAACGTAGCTACATATTTACGTATTTACGAGCCACGTTTCTCTAGTTGCTGCATTTAATTATTCGCTGGATGGGATTAATTTTTTCCCCGCTGGCCGGTAATACGCAATTCCGGGAAATTGTAGCGTCATCGAGTTAACGTTCCGTTGGCATGGGAAACTTTGTTCGTGCTTGCGTTTTATCCTTCTTCAATCAGATTCCTTTAAAGCACGCGAAAATTGCGGAATATTGAGTTTTATTGCGAACACTTTATTACGATTTGAGACTTTCAATGTATCGTGATTTGCTTTCGAAATTTCCCACAAATGTAAAGTATCTCTTTTCTGTGGTACTTCGTATACAGAGATTTTGAGATTATTTCAGCTAGGACACTGGTGGGCAAACTGTGGCCCGCTGTAGATTTTAAAATAGTAGTATAGAAATTCTCAATTCCAGTATGTTGAACAAATTATTTAGGATTTAGTATCTAGTGTTTATTACAGTATTTTTTGCATGGCCCGCTTCTAAAAAGGTTTGCCCTTCACTTAACTAGGAGATAATCCATGTCTATATACTTGAGCCATTACTTTATTTACACCTAATGGTACAGCAGGTGATGGTCAAGACGATACGTGAGGTAAAATTCTTTTAAATACATGGAATGTAGTTTTAAGACTTGGAACTTTCATATACGTGTTTTGAGTTTGGCCTTGAAGTTTTTACGACATAACAGATACGGCAAAAGACTACTGTATTGACCTATAAACCCAACTCTAGTGTTATGAATGAGTTCTATGTACTTTTGCAAGTCACAAATGAATGATTACGACTCGGTGTCCCGGTGCGTTCCATTCGATAAGATTTTTACAGCTACAACTACCCATTAGTCCGTATTTTCTTCTTTAATATTTGATACGTAACACATTTTTCGACCATTTACGAATGCACTTTCAATTTTCGTCTTCTGCCTCGATATTTATTCCCTCATATTTATGCTTTCGAAATTTCTTTAAAAGTGATCTCTTTTATTAGTTCTATTGGTTAAGTCACCAAATTTATTCTACCGATATATTAATAAATTATAGACAGATTTAATTTTACGCTGGTGAATTTAACCAGTCTGCATCTGACAATGGCTTGCAGTCAATTAAGCAGCAGCGTATCCCGCTGAAATAAAGGGCAACCAAACACAAAACATAATTTACCACTGGCCTTACTCGTTCGACAGACCCTGTCTATCGTTTTTTTTAAATAGTAGATTTTTTCGTTACTATAATATAATAAAAATTTCATTGCATTGAAAAATAAATGATACATAGACATACATAGATATCATCCTATTACAGAATATAAAAGTTAGGTAAATGTTATATGACTGTCACATTTTTTACGCAACTTACTAACACCCCTTATAAATGGGATACATCATTTATGTATTATTCTATTCGCCATAATTTAAGATTTCTATAAGTAACTTGAGCCTTGACTTTAACGTGAGCCTTGATTTGACGCGTTAGAAAGTGTATGGGGAAAAATAAAATGCACCAGTATTTTGCAATGGACTTATGCTACAATCCTACAAAATTTGAGTAAAACTGGTGTTTTGACAAACGCGGTTTCCCTATGATTACGACATATTTCAAAACAATAATAATATCAAAAAAGGTAAGGCCTGAACCTCTTTCATCATCAGAAGCTATTTTCACTTTTTATTAAATACATGCACAAATATTACAAAGAAAGTATATTCTGTACGATACACTAATACAAACAAAAAAAATAAAATGCGAAAATTGGATTTGTAGTTTCAATAGATGGCCATCATTCCAAAAATCAGAATATTGCGTGGACGATTTTTCTCCAGCATGAAAAAACATCATGCTACGTATGCCAGTGAAAATAATACTTATTGTTAACGTCATATCCTTGGTTCTATAGTCACGTCGTACCTTTCATCCAAACCGCCTCCTCCTTAGCTTCAATCGTTTTACGATATTGTTACAGGAGCCAATAAAAGAATTATTTCCCTATCCATCTATCTCTTCCGATTCTTCGTCGGCAGCGATGAAACGATAAATCCCTTATCCGTTATAGTGTCCCACATTATGTCATGGTTCTATCGATGGATTCGGATTGCGGTGGAATAATAGCTCAATAAAAATGCATAAGGAGCCGATTTCTCCGTCTTCCTCGTTGTCTTCGCGAAAACATAGATTAAGAGGTCGGCGGGTCGTCTACGGAATGAAATAGATGGGAAGGCAGTAAACAGGATAATAAAACCGCAGTAAGGTCGATACCTCGCAAATTGATCCTGCCTTTCGTTTCGAGGTGACGACAGACGGGCCACCACCATCGCCATCAGCACCACCGCCGACAATCCCGGGGGATACGGCGGGCTTGTTTAAATGCAAATCGCTCCGTCACCGGCAAAAATAACTCTAGTAATTCGGCAACGACCCTACTCGACGTCCTGCCTCCGGTGATTCCTCTTCCACGTCGTTGCCGTGAGATTATGTAACTACGTGGAAATTCTTCGGTTACGTTATCCCCTTCTCCTCTGCCTTCTTGCTCTTTACTTTGCCTCTGGCTGGGATAAAAAATAGATTTGCATTAAGCGGATCGCTGATTATGATCCACTTCGCCTGTCTTCCGGTAACTCGGATATCGTCTTTCCCCGACGTCCATCTTTCTTTTAGAGTGCCGTGGATCTTGAGATCTTACAATTAAGGTGGTTAGCATGAGATCGTGCCAGCTTTATTTCGAGTATATGCAATTAAGATTAATTCCGACATCGAATTATTTGTTTAACAATACTTCAACGATCGTGATTTGTTAATGTAATGCTTAAATACGTGAGGTTTTAAAAGTTATGAATTTATTTCAGAAAGTTTAAAGTGACTAAAAAATTGAGCTACAGGTTTTAGGCTGAATGTACTGGAGCTTTAATGGAGGACATAATTAAAAAATGGACAGTGAACAAAGTCATGTACAGGTTGTTAGGAATTTAAGTGGAAACAATTGTGTATTCGATTCTGAAGGGTTAGGCCTCAATACAATAGTCCTTTTATTACCAATAGGCAATATATTTTAGTTCTCATTAAAACCGACAATCGTAAAATTACAATAAAAACGATAAATTGATGATTTACGTTGCAACATTACATTATATCTATTTCATGCTAATTATATCTCAACAATTAGAAAAGTGCATGTAACAAAATTTGACATAAAATAACAGATACTATCATAAACATTGAATCTTTCGACTGCGAAAACACAATAATCTAAAAAAAATGCTAATAATGTTTTCAGTATCACTGTTCCTATACTTTGCCTACCTTCAGACATGCAATCACCATGTAATCAATCATAATACAACAAATTACTTTCATCTGTCTCAGTGTACCAAATATTACAAAATTCATCTGAAAACAGTCTTGAAACAATGCCAATTGTGAAAATACTTAGAAACCGATATACTCGTTCGTGACACGCCAAATAAAAGCACGGAAGACCGGTGCTGAACGGAATTGACTCATTATACGATAGGTTCTGTCTCGAAAGAAGGAAACCAAAGTGGTTTGGCCACGGTGACTCTTCGTACCACCTCTCTAATGGCGAAACTATGAGCCGTATGTCGAAGCCCGACTTCAAAGAATCTGGGTTAACGATTTCATGTTCCGTCCCACCTAGGGTAACATTAAATTCCGACGGACTTCCTTTGACGGCGCTTTATTCGAATGAGCCGGAGAGTTGCGCGCACCGATGCACTTTTGAACGCGATGCACGTCGTTTCATTATCGCGCTTACACTTGTACATGCATTACCCCGCGCTGATGCGTGTAATGGCTAAAAATGAACTTTACCGTTGAGCTGCTTTTTCGGCCGGTCTAATCCAGGCTTGATTCACACAGTTCACCATCGGACTTGGTTTTTGTAGTCGTATACAAGGGCTTAAATGTGGCGAATGTATTTAACCCAGAAAACTTTCAACTTGAATTAACATGAGGCGCGCTACGGTTTCGGTGGACCTTTGTTTCTGGACTTTTTCGCTTCTTCTGGGCGGAAGCTTGATGCAAATGACGGGGCTTTAACGTTGCCATAGGTTAGTATTAGCTGTTTCGGGTTCGGTACTTTTACAGAGGAGGTACTCAATTTCTTTGATCGGCGTTCCTGTTTTTTAATGTCGTTGAGCATTTTATGGTTGGAAAACGCTGGATGAATTAGTTGTAAAAGAATTATTTATCTCGCTTTGTGATTGCAGATAAAATGTTAGAATCCGTTGATATCTAAAGTGCTGATCGTTTTTCGAAAGATTTATTTAAATCTCGTAGAAATTTATTTATTTTGTAGAAATATGCGCTTTTATTAGCATTCTAATGGCTCTGGTATAATATGATACTTTTTTATAAAAAATCTGTGTAACGTTGAAAAAGAGATTAAATTATTTTCCTAGATAAAATAATATAGTTTATTGGTATACCTTGAAGCAATTCTGGCGCGTTAAATTTTACTTAAACCAATTTTCTTTAACTTAAATCGAATTGAAGTGGAAAGTCTCTATTTAAATGGAGAAATTATACGTAGACTACACAAATGTAAGAAACCATAGCGATCACAAACTAAAGAGGCGAGTAGAAAAATGGACAAATAAAATATATAAAAGTATTGATCAGAAATTGTAACAAAATTAGTCAATATGTTGGTATTAATTAGACTGTCCTTTAACAAGAAACATAACAGATGTTTGATTGAAGGGGCTGAAAATGTAGGGCAGTACATTACATTACTACGGTGTTGCTGCAACTAATAGATTACAGATTTTAACGAATCCCTGCTAATTTAATGTTAATAAGACCCAAAGTGCTGCAAGAATCACCCCCGTTTGCCTAAGTGATTTTTATCTTCTTCATTCGTTTCAATGATGCGGACATTTATTGCGACGAAAGAAACTTCTACCTCTTTAACAAGGCAATTTAAGAGAAATTTATAGGAAGCAAGAGCTACAGAAGCACACTGAATAGACTATGAATAATGTTCGTTTGGTACTCGGTTTACGCCGGCATCTACTGTTCACCGGCTGTTGTTTGAAAAGCAAACTACGCGGTACGTAAGGCCGATTAATCTCGGATGATAAACGACACCGTTTCCGTCGTAATAATTAAGAATATGACAAATCAATGTAAACCTCGGTTATATCGGGTCGAATGAAACGTTACCATGAAACAGCACGTGGGTGGTACGATGATTTGGTGAAATAATTGCAAGGTCGTTAAGCGAGGGAAATTGTATACTTTGAAAAATTTCAACCACTTTACTTTTAATTACTCCACCATTTTCATCCCATTACATTTCATTATTCACGTACGAAGTAACTAACTAAAAG
This sequence comes from Cerceris ruficornis, assembly GCA_963989415.1. NCBI lineage: Eukaryota > Metazoa > Arthropoda > Insecta > Hymenoptera > Crabronidae > Cerceris > Cerceris ruficornis. The sequence goes on from OZ022518.1 coordinate 5,165,428, forward strand.
CTCGTAAAGCGGAATATATATCGTACTGGATTACAACGTTCCGTTTTAACTGCAGATTTTATCGTTCGATTTGTAATCAACTTTTGCCACGTGTCGGAGTATAGAGGTCCATGTGGAATCATTCGTTTCCTCTCGGAACATCGTTCCGCATCCGACCCATCAGGCATGCCGGTCACGTGAACTTTTTGGCCTGCCTGTTTCGTCGTAAACGGAGTTTAATGCTCGCAAGCATTGCAATGTCGAATTTACAATGACGTTGATTTTGTCAGCCGGCTACGTGTCTCGACAAAACTCTGTGTAATCTGTTATCTTGATTCTGTTACGATTGCGTGGGTAAACTCGTTCTGACACGGTTTACAATACCGCATGGGAAATCGTATCTGGGCCATCGTAAGATACTTTAGCCGTCAATCCTTTTCGCCCCAAACTATTTTACTTTCCCTCAGCTGAGACAAAATTGGTAAAGTACTATCTTTTCTTTTCTCTACGGTGAAGAACTTGTCGAAATGGAAATTCGATTTAGTCAAATATTTCGGAACGCAATGGATTAACGGATAACGTATCTTTTCTGTTGAGGGTGGTCCGAATTTCTGAAAATTTCTTTTCGAGAAATTCTTTACTCTAGGTTATTCATTGACATTGAATGATGCTGATAAATATAGCTTCTACGGTATAATTAGATAAAAATGTAAAGTCATGGACAACTTCGGAAGAAATTAACGCGATAAAATATTAATCACGATGGAAAACTGTGATGATAATACTTTTTCCATTATCTTTTTATTGAAATGACGTGTTTAAATTTTAAATTCATTGACATCTGATATAATCTCTGTACATTTTTGATTCGCAAATTCCGTGGGTCAAATAACATTATAAACAAATTAAGGAAATCTCAGAATTTTTTTAAAATTTTAAGCCATTTTCTGGGTTTTATATGCGTAAGTTATATAAAAGAATTTTGTAATCTTTTCATACAATCGAACCCTAATAGTTGCATAAATTTTGAATTGTAGCCACTTTCCTCTGGTAAACACGAAGGAAAGCACCAGAAGTTAATGCCGTAGTAATTACAAAGTCAGAGTTATATGAAACTGTTTCGTTAAAATTAGTAAGAAATTTCCATTCCATGCAGAGGTTAAATTGAGGCAGAAATTTTCGTACCTTGTCTTTATGTTTCATTTTCTCAACTGCTCTATGATAATCAATAAAGTAAGCTTTGCGATTCAAGTTACTACATAATTGTAGGAACAGAATTTTTCTACGCGTAGATATTATTAATTTTGGAATTAGTGAGTGTGGATGGTTTGTATACAAGCGAGAGTGGATTTTTAGAGTACTTGATTTGGAAGGCGACGGACGTCAGGGCTAGCATGAATGTTTAGTCAATGGATAAGGAGAAAATGGGTGAGTGCAACAGAGAACGCATGCTGTGAGAAAGACGAAGAATGCATGCTGTGAGAAAGAATGTCGAGGGTGGATGCGAGCGTGAATTTCGGAAAGAGTCAGTTGAGTTGAGTTCGTAGAGTCGAGTTGAGTGGAGATATACAGAGTGGAGATTTAGAGAGTGAGAGTTATAGCGTGAGTGGAGAGAGTTAGAGTTATTTTAGTATTATTAAGAGTATTGTATTTTCATATATTTAATAAAGTTAGTCATTTGTTTTTAATTACATGCGTTCAGTTTAGTTGCTAGGCTACGGTATTGTTAATTAGTTCTAAGGGAATCTGTTCCGTTTATTCAAAGACGAGTATCAATAATCTTTGGTTGCTCGTCTGAGATTAAACTAGAATAGGACCCTATATAATTTATCCAGCTTTCATTAATATTTTCACTAATAAATTAGAAATTAAATATCTAACTTTCCTCCCTTTTCTCTTCTCGTTTCTGCTCTTCCCCCTAATAGTACAGTAACCAATTAAATAAGCACTGCACTTCAACCATTTCTTAATTCTGTATTTAATATCTTCATTTGCTGCAAAGCAATCACACAACAAGGCACAAGTGAAAAAGGCATATTCGACACTTTGTAAGTACCATTTGTAAGTTACCCTTCGTACAATATAATGATAAACCATGAAATAAATTTCACATTTATACCATCGCACGGTTGGTACATCTTGACTTGCCATTCCTGTTCCTCGGGCATATTCATCGGAGGCAACTTTTCATATTATGTTCGCTTAGAGCTTTATGTAACCTGCTCCCATATGAGCCGGCAGTGTAACGTGCTTCCAGATGGGACCGCACGCATTACCTCATTACTCCATAGCGACTTCACGAGCAAGGTGGGTGTACGAAGGATAGCCGAGAGATTCGGGGTCACAAGCCTCCTAATTCGTTTAATTCTCTTAATGTAGAGTTATGAGTCTGACGCCCAGGGCGCCCTGTGGACTTTAGCCCCTAGGTTATCTTTATTCACGCGATCTCAGCGAGAGCACACACGGTTTATTTGCTGGCTCCGCTTGCACCTAGATAATTGCATCTAGAGCCTTAATTATTACTAGCGGCAGCTAATTGTAAGGAACGAAGGAATACCTTCGAAATTGCTTATTGTATTCATTTTATGCCAATTTATTTAAACTTCGTTAGGTGGGAGACTAATGTGTTTAATTATTTATTTCAAAATGACGTGCGAGTAAAATCCCAAGTGATTGGTAATCGTAAATCTACAGGATGTGAGAAACGGAATTTAATCTCGAAAGGAAGATTAAAGTTAAACAATATTTATGTAGGGATACTTGTATTGGCGGTGTTGAACAGTCGGGTTTATATGGACATTTATTAAATTTAAAAATATAGCAGGCAAACACACAAAAGAAATAACAAAAATAACGAATACGTTTCGCAGTCAAGAAATGACGTTCTCAATCTCTCTCTCTACTTTTCTTGTCCGTCTTCTCCAACTCTACTGTCTTTTGTTTTTTTCATTCCCTACTCCGCACCATCCTTACTCGCTCTCTGTCGAGCACACACTCTCTCACTCACTCGCTCATTTGCTCTGCATTACCGCATTTATATCGTGTTCCGAACTTTCTAGATTTTTTGGAATGTCAAAGAAAAATTTTTTACAGCGCAGGAAAGATATCGCCCGAAACTATTGATACGTGTAACACTGGAAAATTGTATGGTGTTTTGGAAAAATCATTACGACATTTGAAGAGTCATATAAATTGTAATCCATAGTTTTGCTATATTAATAGAAGCAATATTTATTTGCATTTTTTTTAAATATTTTATAATGTTACCTCGAAACAAATGCAATCAACTTAATACTCTTTGCATGTTCCACCGTAACAAATATCTTACACTTACCTTAACGAAATCTCAGCCAGCCAGCAAAACCTCCACCGTTCCAGACATAAGTAAATTCGTAACATTTTTTTGCCAAAGAAGAGCAGATTCCCGTCGACAAAACCCTACCACCGATACGTAGAAAAACCGTAGAGACGAGGAAAATCTACCTCCGCGAACCCTTATACACTCGGTATTCCCGCCAATGACACTAAATCATTCTTAAAGCGACGTCGCAGGACGAAAAAACCGGGTAGCCGACTATCCGCGGCTAGAGGACGCGAGGAGGGCCCCGGAGTGTCGGGCGCTGATAAAGCGTTGGAAATCATCAAGAAGTAAGCATTGTGCTTACGCGCCCTCGTAAATAATAACCCTGTCCCGGGTTACTTACAGATCCAGGAGACCAAAAATAGCGGAACTGTAGGAAACTCGCAAGCCCCATTACACGGCCGACCAGCCTTCTGCGACTCCGAGACAGTTTAATGCGAATCGCGGAGCAAAAGGGTGTGCCGTCGGTGGTGCGCGAATCTGAAGGGGCAGAAAGGGAAACAGAGAAAGGGAAAGAGAGAAAGAGTGAGAAAGAGACAGAGAGAGACAGAGAGAGTCGACTGGTACGAGAAAAGAGAGGTAGGCGCATAGAGTGTTGGAGGGAGGAGGAAAGTTAGGGGATTTACGCCGTAGTGAATGATGAGGGCCAACGAATGGCGGTCACTTGTTAACGGGACGTTCACCCTCCGAAACTTAGGGGTTGCATTGCGACGCCGACACCGACGCGATTCAACCGCTTATGCTTCGCTTGTCGGAGCTTTTTGTTCAACGTGGTAGCGCAATTAATACGGTGTGCCGGACTTCGTTTGGAAATGTTAATCTTGAATGATCGAGGCGTTCAATTCCCTGAGTAAGCTCGTCACTTTTCCCGCTTGCGCAAGCTTAAATGTTTCGTTCGGGGATTATCGGGTTTTGGTGGATTTTAGTTACTATTTGGTGAATGTATTGACAATTTCTCTGATAAGATTCATGCACGATGTTCTTTGTATTCTATGGGTAGGTTGATCAGTCGAAGGAGTTTTGAGCTATTTATAATAAATAGGTAATTCGCGAAATGTATGTATCAATCGTAAAATTAATAGCATGGACATGGATAATGCTTAGAAGAATTTAATTCGGTTTTTATATTTCTAACGTTTTCATAGCAACTGAAAGGAAATTTCAAAAAACAGAATTATTTCACATTAAAACAATAATCTGAATCTATGGTCTTTGTAAATTATTTCGGCTCATGCAGATTGCAAACTAGAGAAAGCGGGTATTGTTTTTGAATTTTATGGAAAAAAGTTTACATGCTGGCGTAAAAGTAGGGCGTTGTGAAATAAAATACATATCGTTCCTGCCCCTCTTGATCATTCTAGTAGACTCAAGGATCTATTTTCACGAAAATTGTACAAACTTGCCAAATGCACAACTTCGAATAATATTTTTCGTAATTTGAAGTCTTCGATTATTAATTCAAATAAACGAATGGAATTAGACTTCATAATCAATTACCGAACATCTTGTAATGGCAATGGTTAAAAACGCTGATAACGAGATAAAAAAGTAACAGCAAGATCTAAAAACATTGGAATAAAAAAGTAAAATGTGAATTTGAATTGTTTGGGACTGTTTACAGTGAAAGACAATATTCGAAACATTAGACAAAACCAACATCGTATTATTATTTGAAATGTACCATACACCCGATAGATTCCACCATTCGCTTCATTTCGCGTCTGTTTGGTTTCGATTGTACAGTAAAATGTAGGCGAATTCAAACACTAAATGGATTTGTTTTCGCATCGAAATGGAGCAATATTTTCGATCACGAACAAAAATACGAATGGCTCTGTGTTATCACCGAAAAATACGTTATTGATCGAGCAAAAATTATTTGTTTGCACATTTACTACCTCCGCTTTTTCAAGCAAGTTTCGCCCTGTTGTTCCTTCATAAATATAAACATAAAGATATTTTACATTCCTCTTCCGCGCACAATATTAAATTTAAACACGTCAAAGTACCTTATATAAATGTGTTATTTCCAACCACATACACTATATTCTCTATTCGCATACCAGAAACACCGCAACGAGATTTTCCCGTACGTTTTCCAGATCCAAAGTTGTCCTAATTCCGCGTCGTTCGGGGATGAAAAAGTTACACGTTACAACCAGGCAGATAAGCCGGCATACGCGCGCGAGCGCGCGTGTGTCTGTGTGTATATATAGGTATGTGATTTCGCGTAACGAGAAGTAATTATTTCGTGCTCGCTCTATCGGTCGCAGTTTAACGCGCTTTTCGACATCGGTCGGTTCAGGTCGATTGCCACCAGAGACCGCGGAATCGATGGCCGGCCATTAATGGATTTGATGCGAGTGTCCGTAGCGAAGTGCTAATAAAATGTTCCACCGTGTTAACGATCTTTTCACCGCCACGCGTCACGTTTTACTGCCCCAGAGAAAGCACTGCACTGCTTCCTTAAATCTTCGAACGAGAAGACTTATTCTTGTTGCAACAATAACATGTTTCCTTTCAACTTTTTTTTATCACTTCTTCACTTTGAGAATGACTTCGAACTTCCGAGCGAATTTTCGTGAAACTGCAAGGGTGGTTAAGGTTCTTCTTGTACGTTTTATTACAAAACGTATCTACCGTAGGATGTTGCGGTTACAGGGGATTCGCTGTTGGTGATAAGACGAAGGTGAACGTGAGGACAGTGTAACGGAGAATAGGAATCGATCGATAGGATTAAAGTGTATTATCTATGCAAGCAACTATTGGATTTACTGGTAGACGTAATCATAGTTTCAGTTGTAAGTTACGCCGCATACTCTTAGGATTAGCGTTCATGATACGAAATTTCGTGGGGTATAATATTGTGTAGTATCGCGTAAATGTGATGGCTGCCTGATTTTGCATGGATGTGTGAGTGTGAGCTTCGATTGTTTTCTGCGAGCTTCGAGCGGCTGCAGAAACCACGAAAACGCAGTTCATCTCGATCCGTTACCGTGCGAAGACTGTTATATCAGCATTACCATTTTTCTTTTTGTTCAATAAATAATCTAATTTTCGTTGTTCATTCATATAACTCACATCTCTTTTATCTTCTCACCATATCCTACAATTGTTACGCTTGTGGTAACTATCGCGGGGCATAATGAAGTGGCACAATATTTATAAACGTAAGGATTATATTTTACGAATAATAATAATATAACGTCTGGCCTGTACGGAAGCTCACAGACAACGATGTCTCTTAATTAACGTATTTATAACGATTTGTTCGATATCGCTATGTTATCGATGTGTTAACATTTTATTTGTACAATGCCTCACATAGTTTAAGAGAGCTTGCTCTGAAAATTGCATCGTACAAAATACGATGACGCAAACGAACCCTGATTCACAGAGATTAAACTTCACCCTTGACCAATCACGCTCAGATTTTCAACCAATGCTCCAAAATTCCTATAGCCTGCAAAAATTGAAATATTATTTGGCATGTGTTTTGTTCTGATTCGCCTTTTCGATATAGGTAAAGTGGGGAACCAGAAACAAGGCAGTATGTAAAGTTTCCCGTGCTTGTTCGTTCGTTCGAACAATCGTAATCACAACAATTTAGTATGAAAGTAACAGCGTGTGGTATCATAATGGCAACTAAACGAAAGCGTGTAGTGTTATCTATTAAAACAAAATACGAAATAACTAAGCAGCCCGAAAATGATAAAAATTCAACAAAATTAGCGAGAATACATGGTGTCGGGATACCTACAGCGATGAACATTAAAAAACAAAAACATGAGATAATGAGGGACCAGAAACAAGTCACTTGGGACGGAAGGGGTGATTGCACTCGCACCGCCTATCCCCGCCATGTCGCTCCTGGAAACCTGAGATCGACGAATGACGTTCACAAGACGACGCAACGAATGTGCGGGTCTCTCTTGCCAATAGCGCGTCAAAATCGAAAATGCGTGAGGGAGAGGGATGTCCCTATCCGTCGGGCGAATCAGAGCAAATTATCCCTCAAGTGCCTTGTTTCTGGTCCCTCAGTGTACCTCTCGGGCACACGTCATTTTCGGTTCTATCGCGCTACTGGCCGAATAAGACGTACATTCGTTACGTCGTCATATGAACAACGAAAGAAGTGTTTCATTTCCGGTTGCTACCGGCCGATCTTTAGGTTTCCAGGGCCGATATGGTGGGCATAGGTGGTGCGAGCAACACTCTCCCCTTACCCCGTGCCTCATGCCAGAAGCCATCTCAATTTTTGCGTGCTTTATGGATCCTTTCAAACTCCCACTACTCTGAAAATCCTAATAAATATGTGTTCTTTGTGGAGACGCTAGCTTTCTATCAATGTAACCTCGGACAAATTCGGTTCAAAGTAATCGTCAAAACTGTAATAAGCAAATGAGACTAGAAGTATAGTGTTAGTGTAAGATTTCGTGTATAAAAATTAGTACAAAATACAGCCAGTTACTTAAGGCAAATAAACGACAAATAACATGTCGTTATTAGACATTACCAATCGATATGATATAAGAGATAGACTAACAATTCGCAGCTATATGGTAAAATTTTGACTAAAAATATAAAGTAATTTAGCAGATGAAGAGATACTCCAGTATTTTTTTAAAATGCGTCAACCCCTATTGAAACTGTCTAGAAAATGATAATTATTACATACATATACGTTTCAATTTATTATTGACTTCGTCAACGAAATTTTCTAATATTTTTAAGGTGATAAATTGTATACTTTGGAAAAAATCGGTAGCTGCTAAATCTCGAAAAAGGTAATATTAATTTCCGTTGTGTTGATGTGACGTTCCGTGTCGTTAAAACGGTACATTTGCGTTTGGAACATGAATGATGAATTACTTTGCGACCACGATAATATCGTGGACTAACAATAAGATATGAGCCGTTTACAGGCCAAATCGATTAACTCCACTTTTTGAATTTTTCAAAATTGAAATCTCAAAGCACTTGATTGAATGCTAACTTTGTATGTTTAGAATAAATTTTCGTAATAATAACGATTAGCACCATTAACTGACAAGTTTGTTTGGCCATCGAATAATAAATAATTGATTTCAGAAGTGAATGCAATTAATTCCAAGGCTATTCCACCTTATTCATTTTATAGCTCGTTAGAAGAAAGCTACATGCGATTATATATTCTACAATATTTATTTGCATTTATATTTTGAAGGGAATTTTGAAAAAGAGTGTATACTATTTCATCACATTTCTCCACTTTAGGTTTTATGGAGTTAATCGATTTGGTAAGTGAGTGGCTCATATAATGTAACCGAATTTGCGCCACCTTTCTGGCACTTGCAGAAATTTTATTCTGTATACGATACATTTACTCTTATATGATTCAAAGTACAAAAATGTATTGATATTTGCAAAAATTTATTGCAATTTTACATTTATAAAGTGTGTAACAATTCTTTATGGTTTTCTCATTATATAAAGGCAGGTTTAAAGAAGTCGTTTCAACTTCTAGATTAAGAGGCATCCATAAAACTAAAGTAGCTGTCATTAAATCGTCGGATGGTGAAAATAATTTTCCAATTTTCCTTTCAGTAATGAAGAATTTTTCATGTAAACCAGTAATACTGCAGTCAGCTGGTATTGTAATTTAGCTTCAGTTAAATTCAAAAATTAGAATATGTAGATAATATTGTGGGGTCGGGCGGTAAGTCTCCTATTTAAGAACTTTGGACGATAAGGACGTGAAAAAAATTGTCATCAGGGAGAGAACGCTAACGCCAATGAAGTTCGAACTGACCCACGACATCTCCGATGTTAAGCTACTCGGCCGTTCCTCTCTTTCTCTTTCACAACCATACAATATTTATTTACATTCATATTTTAGTAAAAATTAAAATTCGGAAAACTAAACTCAAAGTCTTACTACAAATTGCATAGCAAGATAATAATGACAAATAAGGTGATATACAACAAACAGGTAAGTACCACTAGTTATAACTAATTACACTTGAAGCGAGAAAACAGCATGAACATTTTGAAATAGCTGAACACACACACAAAATATTATAAAGTACATTTAAAAAATTACAGCTAATATTAATGAAAGACGGGACACGAGGAACATTAATGAACCGCATCACCATTTTCTCCCGCAAATCCCTCGACGCGAAACAGATCAAGTCTGAATGACCGAGCACGGTGATACCCGATATCTGTTTCCGCCTGAAGTATCGTTTATTTATAATATGATGATCTCGCCAGAAATACAGTCTCGTCATTACAAGGCGGCGTGTTAGCAATTTATCGACCAAGCTTTCTTACTCTACGAGACAAAAAGCGGAGTAGAAACGGGGAAGAAAAGAAATTGAAATCAAGTTTTGAGGGCTTCAAAAAGCAGGCTCGCTCTCACGTTGGGACGGATGCATTAATATACATAGTTCTCATCCTTGTTCGGACCTGTCCGCGGTGTTCTCGTTACACGGCTCCCTGAATTTATCTGCGAATTCTCTTTGAACTAGGCGGTCATTAATGCCGTAACTACCGCAGGCGCTGAAACTCGCGCCTCCTTTTTGACCCGTCCACCCTTTCATCCCCGTCTACACCCCCGGCAACGAGGACCCGGCCTTTTCCTCGACCAGGATGAACCCGGGAAATCGAACTTCAAAGAAAGGCCCGTGACATAAATAGGTGCCGGCCTCGAATATACGATTTTCGTGGATCGCTGTTTTCATGGGGAAAAGGGAGGAGGGAGTGGAAGGAGGTGCTGGCGTATCAAAGTGATTAACGTGTACGCCCTATGGTAATTTTTTTTATAAAAGTACCCTCATTGATGGTTCTTCCCTTGAATATGCTGGTTTCTTTTTCTTGTATTCTTATTTCGCACGGGAGATATACGAATTCACGGGAATTTTCGACTTTTTTGTTACTTTCTGATGACAGAAATGAACATCCTTTGTGAAATAGTCTTTTGATAAAAGTATAATGGGACGAATGGAATTACTTGGGTGAAAAGTATAAGATAAAGCGGTGTAGAGAAATATAGTGATTATACATAATGGAGCGTAGACTGTTAATTAATACTACGAACGATACTATAGACATCTTTTGTCCACCTATCGGTGCATTAACAATTCGTCAATGTCAACGTTCTTCATTCAAGGAATTAATTTGAGTACAAATTTAATAATATTGACATAATTGAATATGTTTATTTAAATGTAATACGATAGCTGAAACAAATTAAACGTGTTAGTAGAAGACATGATTGTGATTCAGTATTCCATTTTATCCCTACATTTACAAGGGTTACTAAATTTTCTTGTAATGATTAAGTATTATTAAGCTTCTTTTTTTAACCTGTCTGTCAAGATAACAAAAAATAATAACGGTGATGCTTTTAATACTTCAGCTGGAAGGCTAGAAACTAAGATTTTTAAGCTTTAGTTGCTTCTTTTATACTTTTCCTGGTATTTATTTAAGTTTCCTAACCAATTAAATTTCTTTTATTTTTCTATCATTTCCTTCTTTTTTACATTTTATTCCTTATGCCAGTTTCTTTCGTAAAAATGATCTTTTGAATATTTTCCTTGATACTTCTTACTGCCGTTTCAGTATTACGGGATATGCAGGCCTTTCTGTTTTCATACACGTTAAAATCTTCTGTCATGTCTTGTACGAGTTAAAACATAAACAAAATCACAACAAAAAAAAACATCACAGCACTGTCAATTTCATTGTCCCACACAATGGACAAGCTCATTTCATAAAAACGAGATCCATCATTCTGATGGTCGATATTCCTATAGACTTTCAACAAGTTCTGCATTAAAAAAAAATATTCCAAAGAAACGCACGAAGTTCCAGTTCGTGAAGAATGAGCGGAGCAATCAAAGCACCATGAAAATGATTCACGGCACCTTCTCGTCGATAGAAATCCATGCGAGCCCGCGAAGTGAGATTCGCGCGAAAAAGAGGCGTCGGTGAACCGTAAAATAATTACGGCGATATAGAGGCAGTAGAAGTTGAACGGCGATGCAAAAATGATTTATCGGTCCTAACCGTTAGCCCTGGAGCGAGGGACGTGGAGCACGATATACACACGGTCGCGGGAGAAGCATGCTCGCGATTATGTGGGTGTATATCCACGATTGTTTCTCTCGGTCTCCGGCAATTCCCATTGTTCGTCGGGCCGACGTATAGCGTAGTTACGGGAGCGTTGCGTATCGTGCGAATCCGCGTTCGCGGTAAATAACAAATGGGCCACGTCTACCGTGTAACCATGATCCATGGAAGTAGCCATAGGGGTGAGGGTGAGCACGATAATGCCACGTGCAAACCGTGTTGATGCAGTACCATTTGGAACGCGGCGGAAGAACACGTGCGTGCAGCGGAACTGCGAAGCGTTCCGTTTCGAAGCGAAATGCAAATTTAATAGGATCCTCCAGAAACGTTGGTATACATATGCCGTTAACCTGGGTGTTAAGCGGCAATGATTGAAGCTGGTCGATAAGTATTTGGGAAATCTTCACCGGATTATAAGAGATTCTTGGTTAAAACTTCCTTTCTTATTGAAATGTTGAAAATTTTTGTAATTGAAAAATTTGTTTACTAATCATACATATGATGAAGGTAGAAAAGGAGATGTTGTCGAGATTGAATTATTTCATTACTTGAATTATAAACATTTTCTGTTTGAAATAGTCTGGTCAGGATCGTACTTTCTGTGAAATACAATAGATGGTTCAATTCCTATATTAACCTGGCCTACATAATTACAAAGTTTTCTTGAAGAAAGGGAATATTATTGACACATTGCTGTTTAACCTTTTCGCTACGGCCCGCTACGACTAGTTGACACTGAGATACGGAATGCTACGAAATAATTACAAGTCATTTCTTGTTCTCTAAATTTTACAATGAAATTTATTATATTTAGTAATATCATTTCATTTTCTAAAATATAAAAATTGTAATTATAACTTATTTTTTAAAAGATTACATTATAATGTTCATATAATATTTCTTATTACAATAGAAAAAATTACTAAAGTATTTAAAGGCGAACACATAATTATTAATCAACTTTGGTATGATAATGCCCAAAACATGGAGCCACACATAAACCAACATCACGTTGTGAACAATAGTATCTAGACTCACGTCTTTTTCCTTGTTTACTGCAGATGACACATTTTCGAACTTGATTTTTCTTTTTCGCCACCTTATTTGAATAAACAGGCAGAAAACGTCTTTCAGTAAGTCTTTCAACATTGTTACTACTTCGTATAACTAAACATTTCATATCTGATTTTGGTTTCCCATATGTTTCCAATATCTGTCTTATAAGATTTAAATGAAATTTGCTAAACGGTGGTTTTGTCGCAGTTGATGATTGGTATAAACAATATGCATTCCACACGCCCATGTCTAACATATGGAAAAAGTATTTTTTGTACCATTTTAAACTTTTGCGAATACATTGAACCGATTTTAAAATCAAGCGTGTATCGTTAAAAAAAAACAATATATTGTGTCGTTAGTGTTTAATTTCGTGAGAGTCAACTGTTTGAGGCATGCAACTTTGGCAGGCACTCGGAGAACGAAAGTATCTCATATGTAAAATATGAAACAATAGTAAGTAAATAATGTATATTATATATGGTATGAACGTATATGTACGCTCTTCGTACCCGACCGCCCACTTTTCGAGAGCGTATATATACGCTCTTCGTATATGAATATTCACTCTTCGAGGGCGTATATATACGTCCTTCGGAGCGAAAGGGTTAAACTTAGAACACGTATTTGTCAAGCATTTTAGAATATAAAAAATGCATTTAAATCGAAAAGTGTTCATGAATAAGTAGAGGAAATGAAGGTTTTGCAATATGTGTACTGCGTGGAACTGTTTGTAAATGTTTATGCGTGGAACCCTAGCGTGAATGAAGATTGCGTACTGATAGTTCGATTGCTTGCGAGAGCTAGGGACAGGATGGTGCGTGGATTATTTCCTAGCGAAGATTACTTCTTGTATGCACAAATGCGTGAAGGAATGCGAGTGTCGCTCAAAATCATTGGGAAACCCGACACGATAACATTATTACCATTTTATTAATATTGCTTTAAATTCTGATATATATCAGGAATCACTCACATATTTTTAATTTAGCAATTTAATTTTAAATTATTGTGGAGGCAGCCACAAAATAAATCGTAGGGCAAGGGGTTAAAATCGGCATGTACGGGTTCAATGTGTTGCCGTTTTATCTGTACTAGCATATGTACGCGTCAGATTTTCAAACTCGATTATTTTCGAAAAGTGAATCGTAAATTAAACAATTTTACTCTACATTTTGTTTTTATTTTTTCATAAGGAATTACCTCCTGCTCGCTTGTACATGTTATTCCGTCGCACCCTGTATATAAGTGAGTGAGATTAGGAAAGAGTCAGCGTGAGATAAATATAATATATTGAGAGGACTGCGAGATTACTGAGCGAGCATTGTGAAAATATTAAGTGAGCGTTACGAGTATTGTGTAATGTCTGTCTCGATTAATTCTAATAATCTGGATCTTTACTAAAAAAGATCTGAATTTTCCATATTTATAAGACTTTTATTTTTCAAGAATATGCATTTAAAGATTGCCTATCTATTTATGAAATACCGTATCATACATTACACCATATACGAGGCTAATATTGCCGGACGAGTGGTAATATCAATGCAGCACAAAGGTTTCTGTGGAACGAAGCAATTGTTTGACGGTACGAGAATTCATGAGTCGGATACTATGTCTGTAGTCTTTACGGGATGAACGAGGCAACAAGAGAAAGTCAATGGAGCAATATATGTCACATTAGTATTTATTTTTCTTTATTACAACATTGCGAGAATAGATTTCGATGTCCAATTCCTAGCGGTCTACCGGGAACTCCTGCTTTTGCAGATTCCACGTAAGCTATTATTAATGCATTGAGTCCCTAAGTATGTCGGACATTTAACCATAGATTCTGATAAATATATTTTAATATTTACGGAATATTTGAAGTCCTCAACTTATATCTGTGCTCCCCTTTAACATTTTCGTTATTGCATGAAAATTTGAATAATCAGCTTCACCATCACGGTGCTGATACCCGAACTTCAAAGGGACTGGCCGGATAAGCATGGGAAAAGAGCCCCAGACCAAATTGACCTTGAGGCATACAATTCGATAGGTCCCTCAAAACTGTTTCTGCACAGCATGAAACCGTTACCCTCCCTACTGTGTTAATTATAGGGTGAAACACATTTCACCATTTGAACCCGACTTCTGTTCTTTCACTTCATAGAAAATGATAAAACAGTCAGAGATATTATACCCAGTGGTGTACGTATCTGTGAATTTTTTCAGATTTTTCGGTTGTAAAATCGATTTTTATAAGGTTCAAAGATTTTGAAAACAAAACATTTTTGTTGAAATTATGAAATTACTGTTTTAACAGTATCAGTATGTTGTTATAAACATTAACGTGTGCTTTTTTTAAAGCGGTGGAACATAGTTACAAGAATTAAAAAAAGGAAAAGGAAGTGCACATCAATGCTGTGCTGCAATGTGCAATGTTCGCCGCTCCAAAAATTTTCTATACGGATGCCGTTGACAGTTGCGATTATTCCTTCAAGTGGAATCGATATTTATGACTCAATAATTGATTTCCAACCGATCGATCCGTTTAATTCGATGAAACTACTAAAACTATTAATGCCAGTTGTCTCGGGGCAACTTGCAGACAGAATCACGGAGTTCATGCGGAATATCGAATTGTCCCGAAGATCGAACCAATTACGAACAGCTCGGCGCCTCTAATAAACTCCTAAATCAAAGTCGTTATAGGAAGCACGCAGTGGTCGTTAAAGTTTGATCGACGTGATCTATGGTTCACCGTGGAAGCATGAAAGTAACTGCAAAGGCGAAAATCTTTTCGCGTGCTAGAAACTCATTTTACTACAACGGCAGCCGAGTAAATGGCAATATGAACGAGTGAACACGTGCGTGCGTGTATATGCACTCCTGCTTCAGGTTTTAAACCGAATCCGATTCAAGTCAATTTCAATGGTAAAGGAAAATGGTCCTCGAATCCTCTTTGAGTGCTCGATTTTAAATTTTCGATGCAATCTACTTGAAGGGGAAGGGGTTCGACGAAAGGTTTACTTTATTTTTTAAGATTCACAGTGTGCACCGTTGCAGTTTGCAATGGGATAAAGGGGAAGCAGGGAGGTAGGGACAAAAAGTACAACCATGAATAAGGAGAATTCCTATTGATGACCCATCGAATACTCCAATAAATATTCTGTTGCTTAATGTACATTCCTTTTTCCGATTTCGTTTTATGAGAGCGTGTAAAAGCTTTTCAACGTTTTACAGATATTTTCTTGCAAGTTGCGTGTCAGAGCTCTTAAATATTCATTTACATATGTTCGTGTTTTCAATGGAACGTACACACTTTGTGCAGGAAATAGGAATAAGAAGAAATAGCGTCACGATCGCACGAACTAAGAACTATTGAGAATTCCCCGGAAAATTCTTTCTCTTCGAGTTTCTCAATGAATAATACACATTTGATTTTATAAATGAATTTAACTGAGCACCTCAACGATTGTCATTTGTTCCTGAATTTAATGAAAGTATCTCGGTAAAAAGGGGTCGAAAGGAAATTCAATGCCAATACTTACTCCGATGTCTTTATTTCGCACGAAGAAGAAAACTTCTGCAAAATGGGAATTGAAAAGCTTCAAGAACGGCGAGAAAAGTGTATTCAATTGAAGGAGGGAGAAGAGATCGGTCGAAAAATAAAAGTCCCGACACTTTTACTATTTCATTTTATATGGCCCGGTAGAAACTTTTTGACCCACATAATTCGATCTAACCAATTCGCCTTGAGTGAGTCGATATTTACAGCTTACTTTTCCCGATTGCGCTTTTAACACGTTCCAAGTTGATGGCAATCATGAAAAGGTGCAATTTCATTTTTCGCCACTCTACTTATTCTTTCATCTCGACTATGAGCAAACATTTCTTAATAATAGCTACAGTGTATATATAACATATATTTTTCACTTTAAGGATAGGAGAATACGATATGTAAAACTCAATTCAGTCACCCATGTTGGTGTCACTCTGTACAATTACAGTGACGTACCATTATCCTTTTACGCTGTTTACATGTATTCCACAGACGTTCTAATTTTTTCCGTATTTCTATCCTAGCATACGATAGAATATCTAGCCCTTCCACGACAGTTCAATTAATTTCAAAATATCAATACCACTTATTGTAACGAACACTTGGTGGTCTTCTGAGAAAATGTTAACTTGTGAAGTATAATCAGCAAGAAATATCATAAACAAAACAATCTATAGAAAGAATTTTCATGGCATTGAGAACAGGTGGATTAGATAGTGCAAATAATTATTCGTGAAATTATTTAACGAAATCTTGGTACTTCCAAGTATGGTTCGCGATGTGCGTAAATCGCTTAACGACATCATAAAGATGAACTTCACTTTAAAAAAAGACCTACAATGTCCGAATATATCGCATGGAACGGCGCCCGTCTTCGTGGTAGCCATGAAGTACCCCTTCCCTATGAATTTTATATCATTCGACCAAACACGCACACCGTGGACACCGGTGGAAGACTTTTTGTCGCAAGAAAAAGTCGCAGACGTAAGGGCTTAATTCAATAAACGATATCCCTCGGCAACCGCGAGGCGTATGTATACATATGTACGCATTATGAAGGCTTCAGAAGCGGGCAAAAAAGCAGTTGGTACACTGCAGAGTTCTGATGCAGGAAGTACATAACAAAAGAACAAGGGAGGGCTACCCACAATGAATAATGGATAGACGAAATATGCTGAATCTCTAACTATATATAAAACGTCCTTCTCTTTCGCGATTCTTCTATCCACCAAAGGAACTTTAAAGAAATAAAAAAGATAAATACATGTTTTCGTGGAAAGCTATTCCTTTCAACCTACCTCCGATCGTAAAATGTAAGCTGATTCTTGAAAATCTTATATTATAATAGAAATTACAGATCGACAGAACATCACTACCGAGCGGATTGAATAAATTCACCATGTGACTGTGTGGTAAATTATTATGAAACATTAATTTACTTGAAATTCAAGATATACTGATGATGCAGCTCTTGACAATCTAAAAAGAATATTATCCTTTTCTTTGCAGAAGTAATTTTAATATCGATGTACAATGTATCGGCACAAAAGAATATATCAATATTTTGTAAACATGTTTCTGAACATTCGCGAAGCAATGATAAAAGTCACTTTCATGGCTACAAGAAGGATTCCATTCATATAATATTACACCTCCGTCTTTACCTTACATGCTGTCATTTCATAACAATCTGGACATCCGTAGAAGCGTCATGAAAACAGCATTTCTTAACAGACAATTAACTCTCTTCAATTTAAACTTTTTACGGTAATTTGCAACATACAGGCCCATCTGAAATGCGGGTTTACGTATATTGAATGCCACCCAGTCCTTGTAACCACTCTGGGACTTTTCTACTTATCTTCCTTCGACACAGTCGTCTTTCTTGTGTAACGAGCGGCAAAGTGGCTCTTCGAGTGCGCGTCGAAAGGAGCCGCTAAAAGGGATTTATTAAAAGTATGTTTCTCGCTTCACTGCGGCTCGGCTGATTCCGCAATGTGACCGAGTAGCCGCTGCGGCGACCGGTGCAGCAAACGGCTCATTATTTTCTTTTGCCCTTTCTCCTGTGCACACCTTTCCGCCTGCCTCGCCCCTCCTCCGCGCTTCTTCCTCACCGACGACGTCGGCGGAACCAACAATGTCGAAGCGTGCTACCAGAATCTGTCGACGGACTACTAATTAAGTGGGTAACGTTTCCACCCCTTCTCTCGCGCTGGTCCCTTCGCCACGTCGTGGGCTACGGTGCCTTTCGCCAAGCAAATGAGAGTAATTGGATAATAAAATAGCCTCCACGACTGGGAACAATATCGACGAGGAGAGAAGACACGGTGTAAGAGAGAGAGAGAGAGAGAGAGAGAGAGAGAGAGAGAGAAGGAGTGAGAGCAAACGGGAAAGAACACGAAGAGAAGAGTCCAAGGGAAACAGGAGGAAGAGGTAGAGGCGAGTGGCAAAAAATAAGAGCGGAGGCGGAACGAAACGGCGGAATAAAAGGACTTGCGCTTTATAATCGTGAGACTGTCTGGCTGCGATGAATGAGCGGGGCGTTTAAAAAAGATTGGGTCTACTGGATGGCTGGTTGGCTGGCAGTGTGCCTGCCACTTCTACTTCTTATTTCCTCGCTCCTTTCTTCATCGCGCTCGTCTCGCCCGTCCGTACCTTCCTCGTCCTTTCTCTTTATCACCCATGCCCGTAGTCGTAATCGTTGCGCCGACGACTTTTCCCATCTCTTAATGGATCCAGTCTCAGAACGTCGAAAGGCTAACTTCCACGGAATACAATTAATTCGATCAATTATTCCCAACGGAACGACCGGAAGTCCTTGGAAAGTTGCCCCGGTAGGTTTCAATCGTCCTGCCTCTTTTCTGCTTCTTCGCTGACTTAGGTCACGCTGGCGTGGCATGCTGGCTTCGCTCTTTCGATTTTTCGTCGAACGGAGAAGCGATAACGAGGAACCTACGAGTGAGGGCTGAGAACTGGAAGGCGTGTTTGAGCGGTTCCGAACCTTTTACGCGTCATTGCAGTGCGATAGCCTTTTCCTTGCTATCTTTGTGGTAGGCAGTGGAAAATACGGATTTTACGACGATTAAATGTAAAATCGCTTGAGAGAAGGATTGTATTAACCTTTTACGCTCGGACATTTTCAAAGGGAACAATCTATTGTAACTTATTTTTCTTCGCTGTGTGTGTTGAATGCAAAATTAATAAAGTGTGCGAATAGCATAAAAGTGTTCAAGCAACTGCGGAAACTCTGCACCTAGAAATATGTCATTTGTTGGCATATCAATTATTAGCGAATGATGCATACTTGGTCGTAGTTTGGCGACATAATTGAATTGCAAAGTATCATTTATTGATTGCAAGCTACGTGTTGAGCAAAGCGAACTGCATTGTTTTACATTAAGCTTTCTCAAAATTATTCTTAACAGTTTACAGTTATAACAAATAGTAAGATGTTTTCATTTAACAGTATTTGGAGTCGCACATCCTTTCGCATTATTTTTAAGACTCTGATATCCCTTGATATTATGGGCCAAAGGATTACCCCTTGCCGTAGGATTTCTTTTGTAACTACCTCCGAAATAATTCAGAATTAAATTGGTAAAATAAAAATTGATCAGCGCTTCTTGATATATCGCATAATTTAAAGTAATGTTAATATTACAGAAATAATTTTATCGTGTTGCGTTCCACTGATATATTCCATGTGATAGGTATTGAAAAAGTTGTAAATTTTCTATCCAATTTACCGGCGATCACTTTTTAATGTACGGCAAGGGTTTAACCCTTTTAGTGCCGACCGAAAAAATTGATTGATTTAATGACAAATGTAGTAGCTAATAAAAAAAATTGTCATTGGCCATAGTTTCATATAGAAACCGCAATATAAAGCATAAATTGTATATTTTCAATTATCTGTCATAAAATTACTAATATAGTGTGAGAAAGCTAAATAATAATCCCACGATGCCCGGCGTCAGGACTATTGATATCGACGATATATCGTCGTCCGGCACTAAAAGGATTAATATTCCTCTTATTTCTACTTCCATATAAAAAACACTTTAATTTAGTCAAGATACACTTTACGTGCAATCATTACTTCAAACAACGTCTATATACCCGCGGAATGGTTAAAAACAAAAAGAGATTGCATCAATTATAAAGTTAAAAACAACAAAGGTTTACTCGAGTTTGCTACGTCGTTTATCGGACATTACGTTTATCCGCGTCGTTCCCGCTTACGAATTTACACCGTTAATGACGATAACTTTTCTGAAATACGTAGTTCGAAATAACTGCCACAATTTTATTCACTCTTTTAATAACGTCGATTTAAACGAGATGAAAATGAAAATGGGATACGTATAAAACTTTTCCCCTTCTACTTTTCCAACGACATTTTCTCGTGAGTCGATTGGCATAAAAAAATAAGTCGATCCGATAAAAGGAAGAAGTTCGATTCGGCAGGGAGACTCGAGGGGCATAAACAGCGGGTAGTGTCTGGTTCCTTTCGGAATAACGGGCAAAAGTCAAAATAGCATTCAACGGGGAAGTTTTTCCAGGGATATCGATAACGCGATCGCGGCCCGAAGCACCTCTTAAAGCTTTTTCAAAGGCCCGTTTTATCGCTTTCGAAACTGGTGCGTCAATAAAAAAAAAGAAAGATTGCGGTAGCAGGCTATCATCAAAATCGACAGGGACGGCGGCGAGCTCCCGTCTGTGCGGGGACGTTGCTATTGAAAAGAGGAACGAACCTTCCTTCCCGTGAAATCTTTCGTTTGCGGGGGTGGAGATGAGGGACATGATAGATGTGTTTGATGCGAGCTGGTTCGAAAACACACTCGTTGAAAGAACGATAACGCCATTCACGTTTTTCACCTATGAGAACTATTGCTTTGACTCCACCCAATCGAGGTATCTTGAAGTTGGTGTTTTCATGGTTAATCCTTTATGACTTTTATCAAAAAAGTATAAACGGATTTTATGACAAAGTGCAGAAATTGTTGTATCTACTTGGAAATTGCTTTTTGTGCGTCAATTATATTGGCATAAAAATTAATTGATTCTGATGGTGTAATTTGAGATTTTTCAAGTTATTATATTAATGATTAATAAAGTGAGAGCAATTTGCAATAAACTTCCCATATATTTTCAGAGGTATTATCAACAAAATGTTTGCATTGAAATATATAATGTAATTACGATGGAGTAATTAACAGAAAGAATTTATTATTTTGCGGGACTGAGCGAAACAGTTATTTAATATTTATTATTACTGTAATATCATATGGAATATTTATACTACGAAGTAATTAAAATGTTTGTATGTACGTATAAAGGATGAATGCATGATTCTCAACAATTAGCGTTTCAACGTAGAAGGCACAATGTCGATAAAATATAATCTCAACTTTATTTATAAACCTGTGACTTATAAAATCGCATTGATCTATAAATTTGTAGGACCGAGCGAACTCAGGCCTTCAGCCTACATTGTATTAGGTGTAGAAATTAATTCGGTGCCTTGATATTAATTTATTTATAACTCTGGTGTGAATGTAAATAATCGCCCGCCATTTTATAACGTTTAAGTACCAACACTTACAGCTGTGAAACATTTGACAACTAGTCAAAACAAAAGCTATTAGTAAGTAAAATGGCGGCGTCTGACAAGAATCACATACGGCACTGCATACTGTTTGCCTTTCAATTAAAGAAAAATGCTTCTGAAGCCGCTGAAATGATTTGTTCTGCTTTGGATGAAGGTGCAGTAACACATAAAACCTGTAAAGAATGGTATCAATGATTTCGAAGCGGCGAAAGCGGCGAAAAAAAGCGGAAAGATTTCGATTTCATTGAATCAAAATCGCCATCTTTTTTTCGCCAAGGAATTCGGCAGTTGCCTGATAGATGGACCAAAGTCATCGAAAATAATGGAGAATATTTCGAAGAATAACAGATGTACGATTACTTTATAAATAAATACTAAACTTCTTTTAAAAAGGCACCGAATTAATTTCTACACCTAATATATAAAGAAATCTGACACGCCAATACTTGCGGCTACGCAGCTTCGTGATGCCGTGAGATATGTACTTCGCTTAGCGACGAACGGCAGTCTAGATTGTATCGAGCTTCGGAACGGACATATATTTTTAGTGCCGAATTTAATTTCTATATAAAGATCGTAATATAATCGAACTGTGTTGTTTAAATAAGATAACCCCCAAAAATCTATGAACACTCTGAAACTAGAAAAGCAATAAAACAGTAAGAAGAATTGGAAATAAACTTACTTCGAATTGAAAGAAATCTTACTTTACAAATTTAGATCGCAAAATCCTGAGGAACAGAGAATCCAAAACACGTTTAACTTTTCAGATCTCTAACTGTTTTTGAAAAATCCCACACATTTGAAATCCTGCCTTTCCTACAACTTTCTACATCAATATTGTAAACTGTACACGATCAAATCGTTTGCTTCTCCAAGCTGCGGTCCGTTTCCTCCAGTACGTATACCCAGAACGTTTAAATACCCCAAATTAATCATCATCGGTATTTCCAGCATTAACCAACATATGATTCACAGGACACAAGAAACAGTTTCCTCTATGAAACTCGTCCAATTTACATACAAAACGGAACGCTGCCACTCTTCGACCTTTATCATCGAGATCTAACGTGCGCCCTCCTTCCCAGCTCCCGAGAGTACTCACGAAACGCGACTACTTTTGATTCGTTCTACCTCACCCCTCCGCACTCATTACGGGATCTGTCCGCCTGCAGACTACACGCTACCAATCTGTAAAGCAGACGATACAGAGGACTCTATCCGAGTAGCTCTACCGATCGATTCACGTTCCTCGTTGTCGTGTACTCTGTCGCGTCCGTTGTACTTTACCTTTGCATACATCCGCCTTCTCTTTCCCACCCCGCTTCATTCGCCCGGTGTTTCCCCAAGGGGTGAAACGGAGGAGCAAGGGGACGCTGCTCGGTGATGTGGGCGCGGAGGGGAAGCCCAGGGGGAAGTAAAGGTCGGTGTAACGATGAATACGATATTTCATAGAGCGAAGGGGCACCCCTCTTTCGGAAAAAGCCTCGGGCGAGCTTTCGAAAGTACAAAGACGTCGCGGTGCACTGTCGCGCTCGTCTACACGTGTATTATACGCGAAAGCTAAGCTCGAACGTACCACGCGAACATTTACCACGTAGACGTGTGCGAGCAAGGATCTCGTGGAGGTGCATCGTGAGCAGAAAATAGGCAGGATGGTGCCAGCCGGGGTCGTACATCGGCATTAACAATGCAAAGAAACGGCGAGGGTGACGACGGTGATCGAGACTGGACGATCATATATCATACATGTACTGGTGGAAATGGGGCGAACCGCAGGAGCCGAGGGATACCCTGTGCGTGAAAGTATTGTCAGGGATTGTTGAAATTTTCATAGCACATTCGTCCCGTGCGAACTTTGGATCGCGTGCGATATGATTTTATTTCGGCGATCCGACGATACAGTCGGCGATCAGACGCGTGTGAGATTGCTGTACTTTGTAATGGTGAAAATTGAAAGAACGATGCTGAGAACAGGGGCATATGTCGATGAAATGATCATAGTTTTTTTACAAGCACCTTACTGATAATGTTTTTCGTTGGGAAAGATTCTTACGGCTCAAATATGTGAAAACCGCTTCAATTTTCTTGATTTTTAAAATGATAAATACCGAAGGACATAGTAGAGTTTATCTTACGATTAACACCTTTTGACTCCAAGCCGGTTGATAATTTTATTGGCAACCTACAGTTTTAAATTACTTATGGTTTACAAAAGCTGTAGTAAACCAATTTTATGGGAAATATTGAAATAAAATTCGATATTGTAATTATAAGGTAATAGTAATTTAGAGGTTTGGACATTTTTTCATGAAGTTTGTCGGCTCCCTTATTTTATTTCACATTTTTCGGAAATAACTTCCGAAGAATATTATAAAAATCACAAAGTTTAGCCTCAAATAACAGTGCAAAGATCACAAGGTCTGACGAAGAGAGGAAATATATTACTATATCGACATTTCTTCGATAAACAATTGTTTTTCTATATTTCCTACAATTTACAGATTGGCCCGGAAAATGTTTCCTTGAAGTTTATTAAAGTAATCGGTTACTAATACGTCGAGTAAACGTCAGCGTCAGAGGTGATTGATTTTTTGTTGTCTATAACTATCTGTGTTATACAACGTTGCACTTTAAATTAATTCCGTGCAGTTCGTTAGCGCACGTACGTCGTGTGCAGTAGAACGAAATCATTATCGAACTTTCATCGTCATGTTAAAGTTGAAACGGTGTCCTAAATGAGTCACTTGACGAAGACGAATGCATTAAACTGCTAGTTTGTTAACACTGCTGCGAATTAAGCCTGTAGTAAACAGTATATCAGTCATTTCTAATAACTTTTGACGCATCGTCCGGCCTGTATAATTAAAATGTCTGAATATAATGCTGAATAAATTATTTGTAATATTTCTGGTCATCCAAATATTTATGCTTTTGAGAAAAGTCTGAATACGATATAATATTATTTTATTGTGCATTAACACATTCAATGTCTAACGTATTTTACTTATCTCTCCAATTGTATTGAAGTGAAATTCTGATTCACCCCTTGTCTTATAATATTGAACTATACTCGTAACAAAGAAAATTAAATGGAAATCGTCGAAATTTTCTAAATGCTGTCAATTTCATTTGAAGCAGAACGCAATGTAACAATAATTATTTGATAAATTTTTATTTTGGCAACGTAATGTTTAATCACGTCATAATCGGGTTGTATATTTAGTAAAATTATATTGTTTTGTACTAGTATTTTTATAATGAAAATATAATTTGCATAAATTATTGGATAAAGTTTACAACGAATTTTATTAGATATGGTAATACGGAATATCCCCTTGGCGTTTAATGTGTTGACAGGTGCAGTTGCGAATTAAAAAATTATTGAAATAGCCATTGCAAAATCCATATTTCACGATATTTGCACAAAAATCAATTAAAACGTTCAGGCAAACGACATAGAGATATCCCTGCACATAAACAGGAGAATTCTGCATTTAGGATATATGGTGAAACCAGACATGCAAATTATGAGATCCCACTCAATATCCGTTTCCAGAAACTATATAATGTTTGATTTCCGTTTAAATATGTTATAACTTGATTTAGTTTTAGTGAAATGTAATATAATAAATTACAAATATCATTAATTAAAGCGTAAATGGAAAATGGATGAAACATCAACCGAGGATGTTTTGTGCAACTCTTTTTGAGAAGCATATGCGGGTTAGTGATATCTTCTACAAAAAGAGGTAAGATGAATAGAACGAATGCAAAAATTGTACTTCTTTCTTTCGTAACTTTAAAAACCAATTTACAAATTCTCTTTACATTTCTAAACACGTTTTATCGACACATCAAATATCTTTATGTTTTATTTTTTTCGTTTAGTTGCTTTCCTCTAATTTCTGCACTCGAGTTTTCGAAAAACAGAAGAAACATTCTTGCTCTATCCCTAGAAAATTCTAAAATGTCTTCGGAGATGAGGTATAATCAGAGGTAACAAAGTTTTGTATTCACATAAAATGTCACATATCAAAACCAGTAGATTCTAATTGCACAAATTTTACCGATTAGAAAGTTCCCATAAAAACGTTCAGCACAGAATTAATTTAGCACGGAACATTACAATTTTTTCTGCAATAATTATCCATCCATTTACAGCTTTTCTTATGAACTTTTTTTCTTTTTTGAAATGTAACTTAAGTAGATAGATATATCATTTGAAAAAGTCAAAGTTAAAAATATATTAAAATTCTGCATGGCATCGAAGCTGCCAAGCTTTTTGAAATGATTGACTCCTGAATTTTAGAACATTTATTGTTAATGTCATTGCAATTCCTTTAAGCGTCCATATCAATGTTTGTTGTCAATGCAACCTACCGTTGCGGCAGTACCAGATGTCCCACCATAGAAAATAATTCTCTGGCCCAAACCTGTGACCGGGACCTAGGAAACTGCAACTTCTCCAGCTCGCCCATAAATCACTAACCGAAATTCGGACCCTTACTCCTAAATTTGACCATTGTCCTCCCGGCATCAGAAATTTTACCTCCTTTCACTTTATCACCAATTACATTCCAACTACTCACGAAATTACTTTCCATCGCGAATTTTCTTCTATCAATCACCAATGTGCATCTCCGCTACTGAATCTACATATATCAATCCATACATCCCACCGAATAACTCAGTATATATACCGAAAAACACCAAAAGCGAAGAACAGAACGAAACGAACAACACAATCCAATCTATCGAACAACCCGATCGATTTCAGGAAATCTAAACTATATACAAATCTTGTATTACTGTTGGAGTAGCAAGTGGAGAACTTCAGTTAATATATTTTTGAAGAAATGGTCAGAAATTCCGGGCAGAAATCCTTCTCTCTACTGCTGCTTACTACAAGAGTTCCTCCGCCCTTTCTAAGCTAAAGGTAACTACAGATAAAGTCAAGGAGATGCAAGATTCAGGGTTAGTGAAGGGTCAAACTATGCTCTGTAAGTGAGAATCGATGACGGACTAAGGGTTTGCAAAGTATATGAAGTGACCAAGGTATATAGTTCGATTTCCTCATTCGAGCGATTAGTCGTATGAATAACTATTTAATGTTAGCTATCCAACATAACATATAGCGAATAATAATTACAGTTCAACCAGCATCGATCGTATCAAACTCAATCATTTGAGAACTAGGACCTAGGGTATTAATTTTTCGCAGGAGAAGTGGTCTTGCCGAACTACGAGGCTCAACTCGTGCAAAATTAACGCACCGGGAACTGTTAACAATCTTCCAAAATATATACAATCAAATTGTTATTACGTTTAAATATACAGTAGGTCCCCTCACAACACCGTAGAAACGTTTCTTGTTATATGAATACATGTTGTACGAATCACATAGATTATACGAAGACATGAGCCGTTCACGGACCAAATATTTAAAATAACTTTATTATTAATAATCATCAATAATAATCTAACATACTGGCGGATCATACATGACAACATTTTTCATGGCCGTTGAATAATACATGTTTTCCTTTTTTACAACATATGTACATAAATTTATCAACGTTTCACTTATGCTGAAGTACACACTTATACAGATACTTAACAAAGATATAAAATAAATATTTAATATGTAAGAGTTAAAATATTTCTTATCTCTCTTCAAAACAAAGAAATATTAGAATTAAATATGTTTCGTTAT
Source organism: Cerceris ruficornis (assembly GCA_963989415.1). Taxonomy (NCBI): domain Eukaryota; kingdom Metazoa; phylum Arthropoda; class Insecta; order Hymenoptera; family Crabronidae; genus Cerceris; species Cerceris ruficornis. The sequence goes on from OZ022518.1 coordinate 5,192,813, forward strand.
TCATTTGGCGTTAGTATTCATAACCAGGTTCCAACGGCTTCCTCTTTTAAATGTTGGACATGTTAATCATTGCAGCTAAAATGTAATAAAATCGCAACATCTATCGTATTCTTATACCGTGTCATACGAGTCTGTTTTAGCATGTTGTAAGAAGACAGTCACAATTTTTCCGCCGTGTTAAACAAATCCGTATTATAGGGGGGTCTACTGTACTTATTTAACCCCTTGCCGTACGATTTCTTTTGTGACTGCCTCCGCAATAATTCAGAATTGTTGTGGCGTCAACGTAGTGCGTATATCCACAATGACAACCACTTCACCACTCGCGGAATCCTTCGCGTTTTTCCGGGAGTAGCAATTTAAATTGCGCGATAATTCTCGACCGGAGGAGAAACTTGAACGATTCTTGCGAGATTTCGAGATCGAGGTTTAATGACAAACTATGACGACTGTCGTCGTCAGCGAGCGCGATGGTATGTTGTCGTCACGGAGATCGATAAATAAGTGTCTTCAAAGAATTTTCTTTGGAACACTTTCGGCGACGCTGTGGGCCGGACATCCCCACTTGCTGAATTTTCGCGACGTTTCAGCAGGCGGGATTTTCGGATTTTCCGGGCGGTGCGAGCCGTTAATTGGTCGCACTTTCCTCCGAGAGGAGTGACCACCCCCATGGGACTCTCGACGAGAAGGGCCCCACGGAGGCGGAAACTGATCCGCTGCGAATACGTGGTGGAGGAAAGTGCAACCAGATGTGCCCAAAAAACCCTAGTTCGGCCGATCGGCAGAATTTCTCTTCGAAGGCGCGATTTATGACCGATTTGTCATCGCGAGTCAGCGGCGGTCGATGGGACCGTCGGGCCGAAGTCCCTGGTTACCACCCGCTGACAGAGCATGACGGATTAACGAAAACGTTCATTCAAAACGAAGGCTGCCTAATTCTTTGAGGACCGGAGTTTTGGCCGCCTTGGCACGTGATGGTCGCCAAATGTTAGTAAATAATAAAAAATCTGGCGGCCAGACTCGGGCCTCAAAGAACGGCAAACTTTCGCTTCGTCTCGATTGCGCTTTTGTTTCCGTACGACGGAACAAGAATTAAATTGGTAAAATAAAAATTGATTAGTGATTCTTGATATATCGTGTAATTTAATGTAATATTAACATTATAGAAATAATTGTATCGTGTCATGTCTCATAGATATTTTCAATTTGATAGGTATTGCAAAACTTGAAAATTTTCTATCCCATTTACTTCATCAAGAGTGTCACTCGTGATTGTACGCCAAAGGGTTAATCATGACTAGTTTTATCGTTAATGGCAGAAGATACACCTCATAATCATCACCGCACGAATTTTCTAAATTCTCCGCTCCCTATCGTTTCAGGTTCCCAGCAGCACGCTACCTTTCTTCCAGCTGGCCAGTTTCAACCACGCTGAAGATCGTTAAAGGGTTGCAATCTGCGATGCACCGAATAACCTCGTTTTCAAGTCCGTTTATTGCGAACATCGAATATCAGGGAAGCCGAGTGGACATCGTTAAAATAAAGCCGCAAGAACAAAAGTTCGAAACTTGCTATACACGAACAGCTACACGATCCGGGATGATTCCGCCATGGAACGGGCTGCTGGGACGTCCGCGTGTGCCACGTAGCCGAGGAGGATCAGGAAGAGCGAGTCTCGGAAGCAGGAACTCCGCTTGCTTCGCACCAGGCGGTCCTGTGTTTGCCAACACGGTGGTAATTACTGATACCGCTTTAACGCCTGCACCGTGCCCATGTTACGACGCTGCCAGGGCCAACACCGCGAGTGGAAGTAGCTTGTTTATACGGAAAACGGAAACTTGATCGTATCCATGGACCACCTATACGAGCTCAAAGACCACCATCGCACATGCAGACACTTCCGAGCCTACGGGCAAACGGATACGAGTATCCGACGACGAATTATGACCCGTGGCATGTGTCCTCGTGTTTAGCCGAAACCTGGCACCGGTGATCTGATTAACGTGTTGTCATTTTCGGAGGCATTTTCAGTTTGATGTAGTAGCCTTATTTTTGTTGTTATTACTGCGAGATTTAGCAGAAAAGAATCGTGCTTTAAGTACTTTCATCTTTTAAGGATTACACGCTTAACCCTTTGCAGTCCTAATTATTTTGTCAACATTGTAGTGAGCCAAATGAACTTCGCAACATTTTCTATCGTTGGTTATTCATTTTTTTGTAATGATAGGAATAACTATAGGTACTGATCAATATTTAGGGAAAATTACAAAATCATTAGAAAATTAGAATGTTGATATTAGAACGTCAGAAAATAGAATGAAGTGGAATGCTATGTCGAGTATAGCTTGACATAGGACTGCAAAGGGTTAACGTATGTAGAAGGCTTAACTTTTTGTATTTAAGGCACACAATTTGTGTTAAATCAATTTCGAATTTAATATTAGTAAGTCAAGTAAATGTTACACAATTAGAATGATACTGAATTTAGTTAATAAGAATTGAGATCTATATCTTCTTTACTTCCGCAGAAAATAGCCTGCGATACGTTATTCATTCACCCTGTGTGCTCTAATGAATTGTTTTTTGATCGCCACACATTTTTAATGGATACCATTCGTCTGAAAGCACTTTAGAGGGCTTTGACTTCCCTTGACCCGACAGTTAATACGGCAACTTGTATTTACGTGCCGTATAGTGCGTGTATACTATATTATTTATTTGAAATATTTACGTTCTTATCTGCAGAGGACAGATACCAATCTGTTTGACCTATACTTCGAAATTTCAATGAAATATGTACGCCCGAATATTTCTCGCTTTAACGGTAAGTCAGTCAAAAGCACGTCAGGTTTGTAAGTACATAAACACAAAGAATTTATGATTACCATTTTCCTGAGTTTCTCAGAGTGCACATTTTACAACTTAAATTTCGCAATAGTTCACCGCGGACGACCTTTAGCTGCTTATACGTACTCAAGAAATGTAGATTAAAATAAAATGCACTGGCGCTCGTAATATAAGGTTTTACGTGAAACGAGAGCTTTTCCTTTGATTTAAAAATTATCCGCCAATTTTCACCTCCTCTGTGTACGGTTTTAATAAAAGTAATTTTAACAAATTGGGGTTTCAAGACTGTAGACTTTTTTCATTCACGTGTGTTCATTACTTAATGACGTGGTAATAGCTTTTAAGGCTCAAAATGTGCATGAACCGCTTTATTATGGTAGTAAGGTAACTTCATTTTTTTCCAGATCAATAGGTCGTAAATTGAAATTCCAGCAAAGCCTGAAGAAATATGGAGTTTTTCAGTAGAGCTGACTGATTTTTATATCATTATTAATATGTACGAGTAATATAAAATTTAAACTTGATCAAAAATACAAATTCAGAAGAGTCAATTCATTATTTTAAATGTCGTTGATAGTACTTATTAGAAGTGTATTTTACAATAAATTAATTGTAAAGAGAAGTACACATTTTTTGCTAGATTATTATTGATCTTTTCAGTTAACATTACTTAGTATATTAAGTACAGCAAAAAGAAATGTTGTTTTTTGTTTTATTTCTCTGGTGGCATATTTTGGTTATGATACATTATGAATTTTTAAAACCTGATTAATCTATCCAAGCTATCGCTCTACTGTGTATAATTAGAAGGAATAAATATTATGTATTTTTTTTAGTAAATAAATTTTTTGACATTAAAAAAACGGACGACATTTATTTTCGGTTTATCTAATATACAGCTACTAATTTTCAGAATTGTTTGAGCTCAATTTTAATCATGTTGGTGCACATAATAATTACTGACCTAGAAATTACATTGATGCTTGTGATAAATTGGCAGTTATGTGTAATAATTTAATGTTGCAAACAATTATTATGAAAATTCCATCTGTTGCAAACATTAGTATTGATATACAACCGTCCCATTGATTACGTTAATGACGGAAGTTTATTATAACGCAAATTAAAAATTAGAAAAACCCAGCAGTGACCAAGTCTTTCTTAATCATGGAATTTATACTGCTTTGAAAATAAAAGTACACTTGTGTAAAAATCGGAATAATCTAATATTTCAACCAATAAAATACAATTAAATTCCTTAACATAATTTTCCGATTTTGTGTTAAGCAATTTCTTCAATGTTCATATGCGAGAGAACGTTCTGATGAAATCGCACATGCAACCTTGTTGAAATGTTTTCGTACTTATTTCATGTAATAACGTACAAGCAAGAAACCGACATTCCTAAAAATGAGCTCCGAAACGGGCATAAATTAATTTTAATTAACGATACTAAACTCTTTCCGGTGAAGTTTTTTTCCAGTCTCTCATAAGTAACTTCGAAGTTACTCTTAATTACGTGTACATTTCTTAAACGCTTTCCTTCATTTTATACATTATATATAGGATTCACCATTAATAATAAAAGAAAGAATTTCGTTTCATCAAATCGACCTGATATTCTTCAACGAATTTGTAAAGTTCTACGTGGTATGTTACACTAATTTTTCCTCCACTATTTTTCTACTAATTTTTCCACCAATTTTAATTTCTACTATTTTTCATCTAATTACTGTACTAACTAATCTTCCTCAATGATTATCAATGGTTCATTACCAAAAAAATAAATTAATGGTCACCAATTTATTTGATATATTTCTTTCGTTTGAATACATAAGTGATCTTTTTCAGATATTCGCTGAAAGTCTATATAAATCAAAGGGAAATTACGAAAAATGTAAAAGGCGGACTTTCTGTTTTCTCTACATACACAATTTTTCAGTAATACTTACAAGGGAACATTCCAAGTTGTGGATCACCGATTTTTATGAAAGTCAAGCATAATGTAGCTCCTAGCAAAATATTCGATACCTATTTCTTTTATCGGCTATCGTTCACGTTAACAATAGGTTTACCGAGATTTCTTATATACCTATCTCTACTGATAGGGAACAATAGGTGTATAACATACAGAATTTCAAAATCATAAGGTTTTGCAGAAAATGTATTTCGATATATACTCGTCTCGTTGAATGGATAAAAGTTAATACAAGTGGCAGAAAAAGATGTGCGGAATGGTTTAAAATGACCCGCCCTTTGCACTCCTATGTCGAGCTACACTTGACACAGCTTTCTATGGCAACTTTCGTTTCATCTACTAATTATCGACTTTTCGAAATCAACGATAATTTTGCATCTTAACATAAATATCCCGCGGTACCGACAATTGCTCTCAGTATCAAGTAAAAATGAATAATCAACGGTAGACAATTTTCCGAGACTATATTTGCGTATTTGACGAAAAGTTAGTGAAATAATTCAGAGCGCAAAGCGTTAAAGAATAAAATCTTACAATGAAAACTATTTCTCCGTGTGCAGGACATCCCGCCTAAAAAAGATAAAGTACAAGACTCTCACGACGTTTTCCAAAGCCAGTAAAAATCCCAAACAGACTTGCGTTCTTTCGCATGGCCAGAGTATAAATACATTGTAAAACAGCTACATTGCCTCGAGAAATTCCCAGCTTCACGTCGCACCCACTATTGAGAAAATATCTTCTACGAAAGAAAGAAAAGCAATCGAAATCTCGTGGAACTACTTTAAGCAGTAAGAGAAAGCGCTTCTTCCTAGGTATCGAGAAATACCTGAGAACCGTAGGTTCGCAGTGAACACACTTGACTTATTTCCGATTATCGCCTACGCATCGCATACGAGGCCTTTCTGCAATGCAGATCGAATCGGCAGTGACGCGGTAGTCCTGTTATCGTCACGCATCGTGTTTCGATTGTAATACCGGCAACGATGATCGTCGGTATCGGGGTAGCACGGATGAATAGTCGGATACCACGGTTTCTTGCTGGAACGAAAATATATCTGAAGAGATAAATGTGCTACTAGCCGCGAATATATGCATGCGGGGGTAGATAACGATGGTCGAAATGTGAAAGGTACCGTACATGGTAACAGAATTTGCATAAATCTTGGGAGTAAGTATGGGGTGACTCACCGTTACCGTTAGAAAGTCTGACCGATGATTGACGATAACATGTCGAGGGAAATGTAGTCTACAAAGATTTGTAAGACGGAGATGTGGAAGAATACGTTCAGCTTTTCTGTAATGTGTTTGAAACAGTAAATAACAAGAGATTCTAGTGAAATCATTGGGAAGTGGTACTATTTGTGCGTTAATAATTCTTTGGAGAGAATAATCTAGAAAGAATTATGCTATTAACCCTTTGCGGATAAAGACTTTTTTGACTATTGAGATATAAACATTTATTTGGCGATCAAAATCTCCTTTTTATCAGAAAGTCAGAGTGTTAATGTACAAAAGCCATAACCTACTATTTGCGGACTCATATTTCAACAGTTATATTTCTATTTTTCAACTCTAACCGTGTATACATGCGCCGGTAAACTATAATCAGATTTTTTCTCAGACCACATATATACGTCCGTCGTCCTCAAAGGGTTAACATTATGAAAATTTTGATGTGGCGTTCTGCACAAAAGAGATTTAAGATTATTAAGTTATTTTTAAGATTATTATTCTATGAAAATTGACTAATTGCTTATTTAGCTTGTAGTTTCAATTACCACTTGAAATAAAATAGTATCAAAAGCTACAACATAATTTAACACAACAGACCAAATATGTCACACAAACCGTAGGACTATCTTTTGAGAAAATGTATAACGATGTTTATCAATTGAATATAAAAATTTGCTAATAAACCGCGACAATTGACACGATGCTTTCAGGTTCAAGTAGTAACAAAAATTTAACAACACTACATGTAACAATACTTTTAATATTTACTCAACGTCGGGGGGAACAGTCCGAAAACCAATATACTAAAATTCGTGGTTTCAAAAACTAGAACGGTGAATGTGCACGGTGCTTATTTGCCATTATAACAATTTTTTAGATGTTATTTTTGGACGACGCACTAACGCATAAACACTGCCATATGTTTGTGAAAGTTTGACACATTTTCAAAACATGTTATGGTCGATTGTTCTTAATATACGTGTTTTACGAGCTTAACGTTTATATGTGCTATCGGCTTTTACGAGATAATTAAAACACAGCTTAATTTTGATATCAACTTCCATTTTATCTCAAAAGCATTTTTTAAAAAAGACATATGCACTGCCTTGTCATTTTCATGACACTAAAAGAGATAAATATATACGGGTACCAAATGAATGAATGGAGTTCACTACATTTTTGCAATCCCATTTTACATCATGAAATTTCATCAAATATTTTTATCACAAAAAATATGGAGAAAATCATAGAATATATACAATAATTTTTATCAACAAAATGAACGTCCATATTTTTTCTTTATTTGTTACTCATTGGAGTAGTAAATTGAATTTTTCGCGTTGAAAATAAAATATTATTCATAGTTGAAAATATCGTTGCTTATACTTAAATCATTATGATATAATAGCACAGTATTCTCAACGATTTGTACAAGAGTAATAAAATTTACTATATGACAAATTTATCAAATTACAATATTTTTTTTAAAAAACGATTCCAAACACGTATGTATATGGTATCCTATATATATATATATATATATATATGCATACTTTATTACAAAAGCGTTATGATTTTACAACGCAAAAAATTATGATCTCCATAAAACACAGAGAAGCCCTTTGATTTCTTTTAAGTATTACGAAATTCTCTTCATCTTTTTAACAACAAACAATTTAATTTATTTTAATGCGATTCTGAATTGGAAACTAGAACACTGTGAAAATGAAATCTAAAATATTTAAAAACTATCAGTTTTTATAGTTTTTTATAAACGATATCAAATCTGGTCACCCCAAAATTCATTCACTTATATTTGAATACAACTGACAATGAAAAACGATGTTGATCTACCTATAAGTTCATTTCGCTTCTCTCCGATGAACACGTTTTTGTCATTTGTTACTGTAATTTGCAGTTTCAACTATAACCATTATTTAATCGATGATTTAGACTTTCAATTTTGGTTCTAGCCATTGAGACTATGTTATACATGTCATGTATAAAAAATTCCAGAGTCGACGACATTTCAGACTCGACCTTGGTCCGTGAGAATATATAGCGATACATCGCATGAAGTAAGATAACAAAAAAATATTTTGATCGAGTTTTTTCGGTGTATGCCGTTACAAATATCTTTCTTTAGAAAATAAGTGAGCAGTCGCCGGCCAAACAGAAATATGGGGGACAGTCGCCGTCAACGTTTAAAACATTACACGAATAAAGCTCAATAAGGAAAAGGGGAATACTGTAATAGAAACGGGATTGAAGGTCAGAATTGTTAAGTGAGTGATGTGATTGTGAGTTTGAATATCTGCACAGTGGTCCCAAATCGCCGAAACATGGACAAAATCTTAAAGCGCACTTCAATTTAGCTGAAAATTGATGTACTGGGATAATTTGGGTCGCTGATTGCGAATCTGAACACAAACTTTTCAAAAACGAAATGGCGGATTCAATCTGGCGGAAATGTGCATCAAAAAATGATTACTTTCGAGCAAAAATTAGTATTTTAATATTTTTTAAAGTGATTACGAACTTTTACTTACTTCTATTCCAAACTATTCAAAAATTCAATCTATGCAGTTCTTCCTTTCCAACAAAGTATCCGGGGAAATTATTTTATCAGCAGTTATACAGTCAGTGACTCAGAATTCCTTATCCTTCATCATTTTCACTACGTCTCCCATGCCATCCATATTAATCTACCTCGTAATAATGCAGTTACATTCCACGAGCATCTCCGCTCAACAAAACCGCAACAAATGCCCAATGACGGAACAAAAGACAGTATCGTAAAAGCGTTACCGCTAAATCGACGAAGGGACAAACGATGGAAGAAGCAAGAGAAGGATAGAGAAGACGAACAAAGTAGAAGAAAGCAGATAGCAAATGAAGCACAACGAGGACAGAAGCAGGGAAATCGAACGACGAGGGGACCCTCTGTGAATCATCAGCGGCGTTGCTTCTAATTTGTAGCCCTCGGCTCGTAAGCAGGGGAGGCTAAATAAACATTGACTGAACTGACAGGTCCGAAGGAACAAGCTGAAGAGAGGGAGAAAACGCAATCACCGTGACTGGATCTGGTCCGAACTGGGAAAGCCTTTCTGATGCTCACTGGAAACGTCCGGGGCAATAGCCAGGCGACAGGATACCGGACAACGTTTCAAGCCTCTTCCACTCGTTTCGTGGACCCTAACTTACTCAATCAAGAGGAGACGCTATTTTTGGCATTGCGGTTCATCCGCGGAAGCTACCAACTCAGTCTGTCTCACTGGAATGCTCACATGGCATGCAATTTCGATAATGAGTGGTACCGTGAGGATCTCTGTTGTCGAATAGCTGAAGATGCCTGCGGTAGATCTGCGGGCATTTCACATGGAGATGATTTAACTTTGCGTATAGGCGTATTTGCTTTATACTCCTATGCACACGGAATTTGATTTTCCCTTTATCAATTTAATTTAATGTTCCACGACAATTGAAGTGGCGGAATAATTTTGTAATCTGAGGGCAACGCCCCATTATGGAAATGTCAGTGCTGTTGGATTTTTATGTTTCTACGAACATAGTGTATTTGAACGTGCAACAATCAACTGCTATATTTTCTTCTTGGAATGCTTAAAAGGTTGCAGCTGCATAGCTACTCAGTCTGTTTTATGTTAAAACCGAAAGGGTCCTTAGACCCTTGCAAAATTCTTTTAGACCTCACTCTGTGACTTTCTGGTGGCTCGATGACTTTGTGTGAATGTGAGTCCATGTATGAATGTAAGTTTCGACTGTTTCTCTGCGAGCTTTGAGCGGTGTAGAAAAGGCGAAAACGCAGATCGTTTCGATCAGTCACCGCGTGAAGAAATTACGTGATATCATCCTTGTAAATTTATTATGTTAAGCAATATTTCCAATTCATTTCAACAACAAATACCTTTGTTTTGTTCGCTGTTAAATAAACCACCAATCCATTTTATTTTCTTACCATATACTACACCAGAGATGCAGAAATTTTGCACGCCAGAGCCGTCCTTGGAGGAGCTCCGCCTGCTACTCTTTCCCGTACACTCGGAGCTCGCTGATTGCTTTGCCTTTCACTTGTCAGGCGCGGACCTATTGGCACGAGCACGGAGGCGCATTGGGGCGACATTCATAGTTAACACTGGAACTACCGGCATTAAATCTATTATATTTCAATATGTTAAATAAGTACTTTGAGAAAAGAGGAATCAAGAGGCGGAAAAGATGATCAATTCGGCCATTTATGGTTGTTGAGTTGGACGTAGAATATTTCTCCTATGACTCTCCTATAAACTTTGAAAATTTTTGGAAAAAATTGTGTACCAGTCATTTTTACTGGTTTGGTAGTTCTACTGTTAACCATTCGCGCTGAAAAGACGTTCCTCGCGCTGGAAAAACGAGTCACGCACGTCGATCACGGAGATCAAAACGACGTGGGGGGCACGTCGACTAAGGTTATTTGTTGAAGAACAATTTCAGATCGCACCACGTCGAGTGTAAGGTATAACAAAAATATTGTTAGTGAAAACGTATGGTCAGAATGTCTTAAATGAAAGACGATTAAAAGCTTTTAATGTTTTTAGACTTCTAGCGATGGTTTTGGGGAAATCGTCCACTATGTTACGCGTTACGGCGAAATAGTGTTGCGTTCTCGCACGCACAATTGTAAATTAATTTCCAGCGTAAGTAGTTCGAAAAACTCCGCGACAGTAGATCGGCGGGCTTTCTCGCGTCAAAAAATACATTGTTGTCACCGCGGCCGCCTTGATGATACATTTTACAATCCTGTCTAGTCTCTCGCTAACAAAATGTCAATAGGTTTCCACATCCCCCATAGGGTAATATTACCAATGCGTTTTTTTGCAGTGGTATCCCCTGTAGGCCCATTTCCACTGCATCGATGCCTTTTTCCGCTGAATCATTGGTAAAAAACCGCGTTAAAAAATAGATTGCGCAAAATATTTGGTAGTAATTATACATATGAGCGCCCACCTCACCGATTTCAATGATTTTTGATATGTTATCGGGATCATATCAATCAGTCATTGAAATTGGTGGACCCTCATCTGTATAATTACTACAGAATATTTTCGTAATTTATTATTTAACGCGGTTTTTCACCAACGATTCAACGGCACAGGGCATCGATACAGTGGAATAGACCTACAGAGAATACCAATTGCAAAAAAGAGCGCATTGTATAGTACTCCATGGGTAATGTGGAAACCTATTAACACTTTACTAGCGGGAGACCACCGACGATTGCAAAGTGTATCGCCAAGGCGGCCGCGGCGGTAACATTGTTTGACGTGAGAAAGCCTCGCGTTCTGCTGTCGCGAAGTTTTCAAAATATAAATGTCGCCATCATGTAGGTTAGAAACGTTCCTTAGAAAAAACAGCAGTCGCGATTAGTAGTCTATTTATGAACCGTCCTTTGCCCACCAATCACAAGATTAAGATTTTTCCACCAAAGAATCTCCCAATCAGCAACTTTCCCGCTCGCAACAGTGACCGCCCTAGCCAAACTCTGACGGAAGCGCGACTTCACGCGCTTGAATCTATAGTTTTTCAATAATGTTTAAGCCGAATACCAACAAGCGCTTTTGATAAACTTCGTCCGTGAAATTAAGATCCGGACATACATTAGAGATCTTCAAATTGTACAAAGTGTATAATAAATCTCATAAAGATAAGGCAAGTTGGCCTTTAACATCGTTTCCAAACACAAGACCCACGTGCGTGGGTTAATTCGGGTGAGCCTGTTTCAATACACGCTCACTCCAAAGATGCCGCAAAAAAAGCGGCTACTAACTCGGAAGGCGTGCATCCGTAACAACAGAGTTTGAAAATTATGAAAGAATTTTTCTTGCTGCCTTGAATCTTAGAGTCGCATATACATGCGTGTGTATAAAATAGTTACCTGTAACAATCTTCTTCATTACAATATTTATTAAGCAGTTATGGCATCTTCCTGTAAACTATTTTTTATATCTTCCTATAACTGAACCTAGCTACTGTATTTTAATTCCATCACTGTACTGTCCAATTGTAAAACACACGTAGAGCTAAGGGGGACCATAAATCGAAATTTCCAATGAATTAATGTCGACAAATCCAATATTCTGCTATCACTTTTTCATAATACATGTTTTTATAACTAAAGTATGTATTAAACAGTAAATAATATTTTATCACCTAACAAAACAAGAAGTTATACGTGCAAGTAAACCTGTATAAGTACTAGTAAACAAGCAGATCGTCCAAATGTCAGTCCCTCCAATTCCAAAAGGAATATAGCCAGTAATACTCTTCCCTTCGACATTCTTTAGAATACAATTACAAGGGCCATCCGCTAAAGTCAGCGAATCGCGCGAGCAGTTATTAAAGCAGGGGTGGCAGCAGGAACGTCCCGAGTAACCCTCCTAAGATACCTCGAAATACCTTTAGATTAATTCTTACGAGTACTTCGAGCGATGCCAGGTAACTCGACGGCTTCGTACGGCAAGACCCTTATCGTTCCAGGAGCCGTTACATTAGCATCCGCAGTATATACCGAGCGGTCTTAGAACCGCCGCGAACTTATTTGGGACACAAAACACGCCCGTCGACCTGGACCGGCTCGAAACTAAAATTATTCAATTAGCTTAAAATCCCGGTCGCGACCAGCAGTGGCCTCATTAAGACCGGGCTAAGAGGATTTCCTCGAAGATGAGTGCCTTGCCTTGCTACTACGAAGCGGTTCACCCCTTGAAAGTGGTGCGCGCGTTTTCACTGACGGCTGTCGTCCAGATTTCCGACTCTTCTGGTATCCTGTGCACTCGGCGCTGAGATTCAGAGAGCAGGAAGCCAGTAATTCCGTTCTCCGCGTAGACTGCATGGCTTTCTTTCTCATTCGCCGTTCTCTCTCCTCTCATTCCTGTTCACTTGGTTACCTACGGGATATGCCGTCTGCGGTAACTGCCTTTCCGTAGTTCCGGGATTCCTTATGTAAATGGTTATCACAATAGCTGCGAAACGAGAGAGGAGAAAGAGAGAAAGAGGGGAGGAGGGTGGATGCGAAGAGAAAAGGAAGAGCAGCAGGCTGACGGGTGCTGGTGGGCCGAGAGAACTGAAACCGGTGGACAGATAAGAACTGCAGCCGAGCTTTTCCAAGTCGTCCGCCTACCATGAAAACTACCGAGCGCCTGCTATCGCCAAGCCCGTGTAAAGGGTGCAGTTTGAGTTTATTGGCTGCGACGGTCGTACGGAAACGGGACAACGGGTCGTGATCTGAAGAAAAGATTCTGCTCCGCTTGATTACGCTCTGTATACGAAAAGCGAATGCGCCTGAAAGAAATATCTTAGAGGGAATATTCTGCAGAGATATTCCACCTCCTTAACGACTGATTTCAACTTTTTTATGGGCGAAGTGGACCGTAAGGTAAGCGAGGCTTCTTCAAGCTGTGGGTTTTGTTGTATTTGTCATACTGCGTTTGCGATGGGAAATCGGTATACGTGTCATACTGGCTTTTAATGTTACGAATCACGTTTCTATTTGGTTGTTCGGAAAGTAATTTCGTTTTTTCCCAGCAGAGGACATAATTTTATTTATTCACAGTCAACTTCGCACTTAAGCAGCATTGTTATTATAAACTTTGTCAGCTGATATAGCAGTGCATCTTTGCGAAAAAATTCCTTTGATTCTGCACAATAGTTTTGTTTGGTGCCCTATCAAATATGTAAAGTCGAAAGCAGCATTTTCGGCATATTTTACTTTTTTACTATCGAACAAATGGTGCTCAGGCAAAAAATAATTATCCGTTGTGTATGGACAAGATGTATTGACAGAACATCAGTGCCAAAACTGGTTTGCAAAATTTCGTTCCGGCAATTTTGATGTTGAAGATGCGCCACGTTCTGGAAGGCCAGTTGAAGCTGATAACGACAAAATAAAGGCATTGATTGATGCAAACCGCCGAATAACAACTCGTGAGAGCGCTGAGAGATTAAATTTATCGAATTCGACCATTCATGATCATGTGAAATGCCTTGATTTAATTTCAAAACTCGATATATGGATTCCAAATGTCCTTACAGAAAGAAATTTGCTCCGTCGCATCGTCGTCTGTGATTTGCTTCTCAAACATCAAGAAAATAATCCATTTTTGAAGCAAATCATCACTAGGGATGAGAAATCGGTTGGATTACTACTTGTTCCGGTCTCTACAAAAAATTTTAGACGACAAAATTGTTTTTTCAAATGAAGTAAAAAATGACAGATCAGTTTTTTGCCAGCAAAGATCAAAAGTTTTATGAGCGTGGAATATTGCTACTGCCAGAAAGATGGCAAAAGGTACTGGATCAAACTGGAGAATATATAATTCAATAAAATATTTATATACTATAAGAAAATCGTCTTTCATTGTCACCAAAGAAAACGAAATTACATTGTGGAAATTTTAATACTAATTGAACAATGTGGACGATAATAATATACTAATTGACGAAAACGTTTGAAATTACTGAACACCTCAATTAATATAATTTTATGTTAATTAATAATCACATATTGAAAATTGCATGAGAGAGAGACAGAGTGAGTGGGAGAGAGAGGGAGGGAGTCCATTTGAATTTATTAACACAAACATGTTATTTGTAAAATTGTAGAATAAACGTTTAGGCCCACGCAGAAACATTTTACATTTTAAAACAATTAAGATAAGTCGTTATAAAATCACTGCATTTCCTCTGAATCCCTATTATAACTTAATAAGTTGCGAATGAGAACTTAATTAACGATCACGTAGCAATTATTTTAGTCTGCACTGGAATGCAAAAAGGAAAAAGACACAACAAACTATAATCCGCGATTATCGTGTGCGCATTTTCGGTATATATTGTTTTGATGGCAAAATGGAATTTCGATGAACGCGTACAGTGTACATAGTAAACAAACTAATTGCCTACGTTCCTGCAATTAAATACGGTATACATCGTGGTAGCGGTCAATAACACGCTTCGCCACAGGTTTCATCGGGCAAGTATATTTTCTACAAATTTCTCGATAAGCGAACGCAATTTTGTGGAAATGTAATTGCACGAACGAGCTTCCGCAAACCATGGACATTCTGTGAGATTATTGGTCCCTGTAAGGGAAACTATTTTCATGGTACTTAAACGAGTGTGTAAACGGGATGATTTGATTCAAAAGAGAATTTTGCGAGTTCCTTTTTTAATAAAGTTAGTTTCACAAGTGTTATATTTTTTTTCGTGTACTTGTTCACGCAATTGAAATATATATATTTTTATATTTCCTCTAATTACCGAGATATTATAAAAAAAACATTTTCAACCCTCAACTTTGAAGGGTGTTTTTACCCATTCAGTGTGGACAATAGCCGATAAAAAAATACGCTTTAAATATTTTTTCGAGAAACCTCTCACGTATGTTTCATCAAAATCGGCGTGCATGGGTTCGATATATTTTGTCAGATAACGCATGTCTGGAATCTGCCAATATTTGTGACTACCAATATGAATGTCACTGGTCAAGGGCCAGCGTTCACTCGCCTTCAGCGATAACTTAGCCGCAAGGGCATGGGCCATTTTTGTCTCCACGTACGCTATGTTTCCCCTCTTCCAACTACTATGTACATGTAGGATCGTGAAAAAGAAAGAGAGGCGCGCGGTAGCCCATCCAAGCAGCGGTACTCGGCCTGCGTTGCTTAACACGGAGATCTCCTGGGTCGGCGCGGTTTCGCTGCACCAGCGTCCTCTCCCTGATGACATTTCTTTTCCACGCCCTTTTCACTTAAGTTCTTTTTAGGAGCGCTTCCGCCCGATCCCACACTCGGCCATCCTGCACTGGACATTTGCCCTCAAATATCGGCTCTCGGCTCTTCTCTCTTATCGACGGCGCATTATCGTCGCAGTCTCAACTCTTCCGAACGTCCACACACCTAGGCCTCTGTTTCTCTCAATTCTCACAGTACTCTTGCTGTGCCTAGTGCGTGACTTGTCCGTCTCTGGACACTCTGTGATGTGCACTCGCCGATCGTCTTTTTCAAACTCCACACTTCCTCCAGCCGCCGTGGGGATCGCTGCGGTCGCTGTGCCTTCTATCCTAGATGAGCCCCCAATTTTGTAGGATTTTTAATAATAAGTTTATTATTAATATAGGAATATAGTTTGTTTATTATTAGAGTAATATAGATTATAGATTTAATACATACAAAGTTAGACCACAACGTGATAATGAATAATACGTCTAAAATAGAAAAAAGTAAAAAGCGTCTCAGCGTCTCGGCGTCTATGCACGAAAAGTTCTGAAGGCCTCTCGCAATACATTCGCCGATCGGCACTTATAATGCACACTTCTGTCGCATATAAAATATCTACTGACGCCACAGAGAGAAAGAGAGAGAGAGAGAGAGAGAGATGTATATATCCGAAATATTGGAGCAGCATTCATTCAATTTCTCTCCATAAGAAAAGTTTGAACGCGAAATTCTCTTCGTCACGCCTTAGACGGTCATCTATACTTACTGCGCGCACTCTGATTGTCGTTAATAAAGTGTTTAATAGTAATAGTATTTATTAAAATACGAAGTGTTGTGCTATAATGCCTGGCGTAGAATCCAACAGTTCCCTTGTAAGTTTTATTAACGAAGGGCTGTGTGCTGTATATTAAAACGTTGAATGTCGCGGGGGTCACCGGTGACCGGTGCTGTTTAATGCAATGAAATTTCTTACAACTTTAAAATGACAGAATTCAGGAATTCGCTACTATATTCAAAATTTAACTGCTGCTATTAAAAAAATAAAGTACTGCTTAATATACAACTATTGTTACCTTTAAATGTTTTGCTCAATAAAGGTACGGTTTTAATAGAAAAAGTCTCACTTCAGTAGAAACAGTGAAACTAGCGAAATACGGATGGTATTCAACGTGTTAATGACTTCTGGCCGTACAAGAGGATTCACTTCTTCATAACTCTGCTTTCTTTGTCTACTTGTTTAGTAGGGTTGTGCAAAGGTGAGACCGCTGCAAAAGCAGGGATGACCGTCCCGTGCACGTGTCTAGCTTTCTGTGATATCGAAGAATTTCAAATCACCCCAAGCCAATTTGTGGTTTACGGGGTCTCAATTAGGTTCACTTGCCTTGCGCATTTGTACGTCACCCAATTTATTGCCACGACAACGAAATGACTGCGGAGAGACCCAAAGGACTCCAGAAATTTTGCATGCGGAATTTTTACCTTATGCGGGCGTGTTAAAAATAAAGAGGCTATGTTTTATGTCTTCCACGGCCGCATGAGAGTGACCATTTCAATTAACATTATTTACGTTCCTCGTATATGTGCAAATTTCGCGGTTCTACGTAAAATCAGGAAACCATAGCGCTGCGGAATGGTAATTTCGTGGATTACAGTGTCGCGAGTTTTGTTTATCAATTAAACAATTAACGATAGTGTCGCGAAATTTCGAGTTGTTACAACGTCAGAACTGTCGTAGAAGGGAATTTCATTTGATCACATATACCGGTGAAAATTATGTTGTATCACGTAATACGTTTATTTACATAGATAGGCGACATTAATTGTTTCTGTGGGCAAGGGTGATTTTAATGTTCACTTTACAGGACAGCATACTTGTGTGTAATTATTTAATAATAGTATTTTTACATTGTGAAACATCATAGATATTCGTATTGTCTACCACACTCTGCAAGCAGTAAACGTTTTTCGTTGCAGATACTCGGGAATATTTTGCGATACTCCTCAATAACAATGTTCATTCGTTACATTATTTAAAAAGTGGACAAACAATGTTTCTCGAATGTTGCAGTAAGAGGACGTTTAAAATGTTTTTCTACCTCAGTGTAAACGCTCCGGGACCATCATTGTTGATTCAGAATTCAAATTTTAAATTTTGGTATCATTTCTTTCAACCGTTATACTGTTTATTTGTATACAAAAAAACCATGTGTGTTTTATCGGAGCTGGTTAACAAGAATTCTCCCCTAACTCTTTTAATCGAAAAGTCACAACATTCAAAATGATTGTAATTGACATAGAAATTTTATTGTAATAAAATTGTGAACGTAAGGTATTACAAAGATGGGCCATTTTTAATTTCTCTATGCCCTAAAGCAGTGAAGGGCAAACTACGGCCCGCAGCCGCGGGCCAGATGCAGTCCGGGTACAATTAGGTGTTCTATACGGTCCGCTACAGATTTTAAATAATAGTATAGAAATTTTCAGTATCAGTGTTTAAAAAAATTCAGTGAAGAAGGTGGTCCTGTTTTACATATACAAAGATACAGTTGTGAGAATCTAAATGACTGATTTAACTTCGTTTTTCGGAATCGGTACATCCAGGCTCAGACCGGATTATAAAGAACTTTTCGATATGCAGTCACAGCTTCATTCATCGCATTAGTATTAAAGAACTGTTGAAATAATATTTTTTTCAGTTCTTATTAAGTTTTATAATAAATTATATTGGCCCGCCAAAAGTTTTTTTTATTTTTTTGTCCCGCTTCTAAAAAAGTTTTCCCATCACTGTCCTAAAGAGTGAATACACAAGCTAGCGTTGAAATGTGTGTGGCACGTTCCAGAAATTAGTATAAAAACTAAATTCACAGCACGATGTACATTTATTCCTGTTTTAATTACCATTATTTATTTTGAACAGTTTTTTATTGCAGCTCTTATACTAGAAAACACCGGTTGCAATCATACTTTTAGAAGTTGTTGACACGAACATCACGCTCCATGTAATCACAGGCGTGTCGTGTTTCTTCGTCATGGCAACACATCTTTCAGCGTAGAAAAAGCGATTTACCACGGAAGGTTTAAAGCTTGCCGTCTCACGGTCTTTAAGTTGCCGCGTTAATTATTCCTGCTCAGGGAATTGTGCTTGTAATTAACGTAGGAATGCCGCACGCCATTGCGGGGGCTGTTCCAGGGATCGTATCTATCTGGTAACGTGACTGGTAAAAAAGGGAAACTTTATTGCTGCGATTCAAACGGTAAAAATTTTACAATCGTTGATAGCATGGGAAATTGTGTACTTCATTAATAACAATGTAATTGTATTCGTAAACGAGCTGAAAACCGACATTTTTACGAACTTTTGGTTGAAGTTCGATTATTTAAACTTGGCAAGGTAATTCAAATAGTAAATATACTCAGGATCACATTTTTCTTGATACACTAAAATATATTCGAAAGTACAAATTCTAATGAAATATCTTTCTGGTTGAGATTGCAAAGGTTTTAATGGCACATCGAATAATATGCCATTAACTTCGGAGATTTCTTTGTATGGTGACAGTTTGTCCACAAAACAGTACATATACTTATCTCTGAATGTCTATGAATAATACAGGCGATTATTCGTGTACTTATTATATTCGATACAATATTATATAAAAAAATAGATGATTTTTGTCATTCTATACGTATGTGGCTTATTGTTAGTGATACAATGACTCTGTCCACTTATATTTTGCTTTTACGTTGTTGCCAATGGTGTTTTTTTTAAATATTGGGAGATAGTAAATTATTTAGCGACCGAGAGTCCCTCTTTTACCAGCAAATCGGACGGTTGGGGTATAAAAACTATAAATTACTATTTTCCCCTTTATATTTCAACGATTACATTTCAATATTTCAATTTTAACTGCGTATACATGTGCCGATACGTTATAATAAGATTGTTCCTCCGAAGAAACAATCAATACAACACTCAATACAACCCGGCAGGAGGTAAATCCTTATGAAGAAATAAGAAGAAAATATGCGAATAAAATTTTTCTTTTAAGATTTGGTTTTCGAAAAAATTGAGTTTGAAAATCCGATGCGTACCGATGTTGTTATAGCCACGTTACGGTTCGTCGATCTAATGTCTCTGCAATTAGACGAGAACAGCTATGCATACGGCAGGAAAGTAATCACTTTCAGTAATTTTGTAAGCGATAAAATAAAATTTTATTCCTTAAAAACCTTTTAGATATTTTTTATTGAACTCAGTAACTTTTAATGCCGCGTAAACAATGTTTACAAACACGACACGTGTTACACGTTGCTCGACGACTCGTAATTTACTATTAGCTGTAACAGCATACGTACACATCGGATTTTCAAACTCGATTTTCTCGAAAACTGAGCCTTAAATGAAAATATTTTGTTCTTACTTCTTCATACAGAATCAGCTTGCGCCTGCTTATACATATTATTTACAAGCACCTTGTACATGCCCGTAGTACTAAAAGAGTCGATCTTCAAATATTTTGCACTCAAAAAGTATATAATTTACTGTAATTCATGCAGTCGATTACAATATAGTGATTATGTTTCCTCCAAAAACTTCTGTTACATTCGTATAAAATTTCTTGATCAATTTACAATAATATCCATACCCATACTTATTCCAACGCATAACTATCTTTACGAACTTCATTTTTCTCTGCAGTCGCGAATTGATCTCCTTTATATTCGACCACCTTGAATTCGGTATGATTCCGATTACCTCCACGAATGCATTAGGCGTCAAGCACGCCCGAATGTAGAACAGATAGGGCAAACTCAAACGTATTCCATTCCCCGGTATGCATAAAAATTCATAAAGAGCACGACTCTGCATTATTCAAAGTAACTTGGATACCCTACCGGCGGAACACAGAAGACCGGGGAATCGTTATAATTTTGGTGGTCGAGACATTCGTATGCAGGTAGAATGTCTCCTTTACCCTAACCCACTACGTGACTCGTCGCATTTTTCCCCCTCAGCGTTATGACTTTACTCTCTACCGCGGTAACAGGTATAGCCCTGACTGAGTTTCCGTGTATCATAACCAGACTGTAGTTGAAAATATAACGTTTTATAATATTGAAGCATGTTGAACGAAGTTGGCGATGTAATAATTATTCAGTTAATGTAAATATATACAGGGTGAGTTTCCTAGCGTGATCAGAAAAGTAATTCATAAAATATCTACTGTATGAAAAAATGTTTCGAACAAAAATTGCACGGTTGCGAAGGGGGCGTTCAAAAGTAATATGGGTTTTATAGTGTTTTACTGTTTTATCGAGATATGTAGTTCACTTTACTTTTTTTAATTGAAATGTGACAGGGTAGTCAAAAGCAGTTGCGAAAATAATTAACCACACTAACATGTAATTTATTGGATACAGATAAATGCTATATTTAAACTGAGAACTAAATAACGTGCGTCGTTTCAATAAGATTGCAATGCCAACTAACTGTTCGCGAGCCACTCCCGGAGGTCAAAAACAAAAAGGAATCGCGGCTCAGCATGAATATCGAAAAGAAGGAGAAGGCTAACTTCGCGTATGTTTCTCACAGAATACCTATATTTTCTTTCTAAATTCTCATGATATAAATAATCATTATACTATGTCGGGTCTAAAGTGAGTAATTACTGAGATATTCACAAAATAATTATCCTGCATGACAAGGTATGCTCATTCAACGGGACTGTTACAATTTGGAGGACAACTTTGTTTAAAACAACAGATAATGCTGTTAAACAGGATCCTAGGCATTAGACATCGTCGATATAAATTATTTGAAGAAATTATTTAAATATTTTTATATAATATAAATTGAGCCATTCATAGGCTAAATCTATTAACTCCACTTTTTAAATTCTTTGAGATTTAAGTGTCCAAGCACTTGATTGAATTCTAGCTTCTTATGTTTGTAATAAATACGCTTCACAATAACGAGGAAAACCATTACATGACGAAACTTGTTTGGCCGTTGAATAATAAATAATTTATTTCAGAAGCAAATCCGAGTAACTCCAAGGTTACTCCACCTCACTTTATATTTCGTTAGATGAAAGGTACATGCAATAAAACATTCTGCAACATTTATTTGTATTTATATCTTAAGGGCATTTTAAAAAGAGAGTATACTATTTTATCACATTCCTCCACTTTAGATTTTTAGGAGTTAATCGATTGTGCAAATGACTGGCACAATTAATAACTTACGATTGGTATACAATTTCCATCATTCATCCTTTACAATTATTGTTTCTTTTCAAATGCTATGTCTTTGTACAACTTCCTTCAATATTCAAACTATTAAACTTACCGTTTATGCGGTTTCAGGTCTCGAAAATAGATACTACCAACTGAAAATAATAATGTTTTACCATTCACATCGTATTAAAAATGGTTAACACACTTTTAACGGATTTTATTGGAAGATATTAAGCGAAAATGACGATTTCTCGTCGTTTAAATAAAAAGTAAACTAAAATGACCTCTAAGGTGAAGATATTAAATTAAATCTGCAAGCTGTATGGTGGATTACCATTTTGTTCCTACAGATGTTGACATTTGCAAATATTTCATTCGACGTTCAGGCTTCAAGATTCGAATACCCCAAAGTCACCCTCTTGTCACAAGTAGTTTCGCTTGATTCCGAAACTCTCAAGCATCTCTCGAGCATCAAATTCGTGCAACAAATTCAAAGTGACATCACCTTGACATCATCTGGTCATTTTCTCTCTAGACTTCGTCTTCACGTTACTTCCCCATCCATTTCTATTTTTCACTTACCTTTGCATTTTCAAAATGTATATGTATAAACACCCGGAAAATAAGTAGTGCATCCTGTTTGGGATCAGAGTCACTTTGGAATACATTTTACAAAAATATTTCAAATGAGTCGGTATTCAATAAATGACTGAAGTTTTAAGAAGCATAATAGGAAAGTAATCAGTTAGGAAAACATGAAGTTATTATGATTTGCAAAATAACTGTATCTTTAACACTAGAACTACCGGCGGTAAATCTGTTATATTTAAATATACTAAATAAGTACTTTGAAAAAAGGGGAATTCAGAGGTGGAAAAGATGATCGATTCGGTCATTTATGTTTTAGGAGATGGGCGTAGAATATCTATTCTATGACTCTCCTATAACCTTGGAGAATTTTTGGAAAAAATTGTGCACCAGTCATTTTGACTGGTTTGGTAGTTCTAGTGTTAAATACCACAGTTAAATCACTCGTCACTTACTCCGTTCATTCACGTCACTTACTCCGACTTCATTCCCTTCCTCACATTAAATATGCCCGAAACAAAATAAGAAATTTTCCCCGACACATATTAAAACCTCGAAGAAAGAACGCCCTAAATAGTTTCGATTAAATTAAAGAACCACAGACCACCTAAACGACACGGAGACCCACCAACATTTCATCTTACGACCCCGAAGGAGGAAACTTTCGAAGCAGTAAACTTGACAGAAATCTGTCTACCAGCATCACGGCAGCTGTCGTCCGAACGCAACGTTTATGAGAGCATCGTACCATCTGACGGGTAGAGACAGATAAGAAAATTGCCATCGATTTTCTCAGCAAGGAACAAATCAACGGCAGGTACGCCAGCGATAGTGACTAAAGCGCGGCAGTCACGTCCGCTTGTCAAATCTCGCCGTAGAACCGAAGGACTGCGAGGAAGGGCGGCAACGGAGGAAAGGCGAAAACTGCGGACGGGGAGAAAATTCCCGAATAAGAAGGACGGCGAGGGGGCATAGATCGTGGAAAGGCATCGGGGCACCACTTGGAATTCTAGACGAGGAAGACCGACCGGCCGAATGAGTGAGCGCGTCGGAATTACATTTTGACGGCATCGTTTGTCAGAAGTGACCAAGATTATTAGGTTTACGAGTGGCCGCCTTCATACGTCCATCGAAATAACGATGTACGTCGGGGAAGGCAGGATGGAATAGACACGAGGGAGGAGGGAAAAGTAAGGGGAGAAAGGGAAGAAAGTGGAAGAAAAGGGGAGACAGACTGTGCTTGCCGGCCAAGCGTATAAGCTATTGAGGGATTTCCCTTTTGGCATCCTTGTTTTCTGCCGTTGACGTTGATTCCATGCTCTCTTTGGACGCAAAGCTTCTACAATCCGCGTACTCTACGTTCGATCGTTCTTCTCTAACATCCTGCATCGCTACGCGCTCGGTGTTCTACACGTGACGGCGAGATCTTACGAAGGACGTAGTTATTTGCAGTTGGGGTCTCTTTGGACGTTTTATTCGAGGGTGATCGAAATCGGTTAAGGTTTTGGAGATGTTGAAGACAAATGGCGGTTCAACAATTACGGCTATTTTGATGATGTTGTAAGTGCAGAGCGCTATAAAAAATGGTCTATCATCCTGTAACTGATATAGAACGTCTGTGAGATCGCCACAAATTTTCATTCGTCACTAATATAATGAATAATAATAAAAAAAAAATGTCCGATACATTTAATAGTGTTTAACACGATTTTATTATTATTCATGTATACAGTAATAAAAATTGGATCAGTTTCTTATAAAAGTGAACTTCGATAGTTTTTCAGATTTTCTATAGTAGTTGTACAAGTACTTAACTCGTACTGTATTATTATATAGTACTTTTAAACTGTGAGACAAGTGTAGTTACGTTAACTGCGACTTTAATGCTTATCAAATTCAGCGAGTCAAAATATCTCTATGCGATAGCAAAACGTAGATTTACACTTGCTTATTATTTTAGTCGCAATTATTTTGTTTAACATCTGACTCACGGGAATGATATTTGCGTGACTTCTACGACCAACATTAATCGACCTCACGTATGCGTGTGCAAATTGCCCGCAGGTAACATGTTAATCAGCATTTTATATCCCGACTTATTTGGACGTTTTATGTTCAATTTCAGTCTCCGAATAACATTCCGTAAATGAACTATTTTTCTCCTGGGACATCTTGTTTTTTATTTATCTCAGAAAAATATCTCTGTACCTGACACTTAAATTTGTTCGTTCAATATCGGTTATATTATTCAATAATGGTTTTTTATTTCGGACATTTGCCTTTACGTCAATCATTCATGTGGGTTATCATCGACTCGAAGAATTGGTTCACAGTTTGTTACGTTACTTGTATTTCAGATTCTACCCTAGATTTACAGTCAATTTCTTATTCTTTCTATTGTGCTTTAGTGTTTGCAGAATTTGTTAAAAGGAATAGAAATTAATTTATATTTAAAAACAAAAATTGCGCTTGAAAAATCAAAAGCTGCAAATTCGGTAAAAAGTCGGTACAAATACCAATAGCACTACAAAACCTTCTCCGAATCGATGAGTATCCGTTTAAATCAATTTCAACTGGTCAATATTTACGGTTTCAGTTACACGCATCTCATCCCCCATATTTCTCAAGTACATCGATTTTACGCAATAAACGAAGGCAATTACGTGTTCGGTATTACGGCGGGAGATTCTGCATTCGCATGTAATACGTTCAATCGCGAGATCGCGTGCTTCGAGGATACGTAAGCGGTTGGCTACATTGAAATTTTTATTTCCATCGATCTTGCTAATCGAGCTACGTCATCTGTTAGGTAAAAACATACGAAACCTTCGCGATAACATATCACGGATCTAAATGAGAGTAGGACAACATTTTGTTTTACCACTGGCACGTTTAGCAATTTAACGCCCTTTCTCGTGTCTGCATTCTTCATCATCCTTCGATATTACGTGTCGGTTTCTCATTTCATGTCGGTTTCTCGGCCACATATCATGATTTTGTCGTGCGACGTTCGCCGCTAGAATTTTTCATGTTTGCCCACCCCTTAAAACAAAAAAAAAAAGAAGAAGGGACAGCGACCGTTGTCACCGCGGATCTGCGATTTCTACCCGAACGACGAATACTTCTCCCCGACCTTTCCTCCTCCCTGGATTTTCTGAAAGCCACGTTGTTACTCTACGGTTATAATTCATGGCATTTCGGGTGCGAGCCGGCCAAGGGACGGACATCCGCGTGGAATACGGCTTCCGGTGCCACGTAGCAGCTACCGAAAGCAGGAATAGGAAAGAACACAGACAAACGGAGGCTGCTGAATACGTGGAAGGTACGAGCTGGGTGCAATCTTGCGGAGTATGTAATTTACCCGGCGGAATGTGAAATTGCTTCGTCGCACTTTTTTCTCGCGCTATTAACTCACATTCTCTCTCTCTCTCTCTCTCTCTCTCTCTCTCTCTCTCTCTCTCTCTCTCTATCGCTACAACGATAACTTACTTTTCTAATTCCGGAATAACCTCCGTCCGTGTAACCTTTTTCCGCCGACTTTCGACTTTCGACTTTCGACCAGCGCATCGAGGAGGGCTGGATTTCGAGCTGACCGCATGTCCTCTCAATATGCTACTGCCACGTCTTTCCGCCGTTCTCGTCGTCACTGGACCATATAACTAGGACTTGTACATTGTCCAGTTTCTCTCGAAAGATCGCACAACGAGTTGGAAGGCAAAAGCGACTGAGCAGGATTTAAAGCAAGAGAGGACATAATGAGGACGGAAGGCGATAGTAGCCGTGAGATTGCAAGGGTGAGGAACAGAATAGAGGGGTGGAGAAGAAGAGGGCGCGAAGAGACAGACACCGTTCTCGAAGGAAATGTCCGTTCGAGTGAAAAATTTTCTCTCCCGTTTGCTGCTGCTGCTGCTGCTGCTCGCTTTTCCCATGCGACGATAAGACAGTGCAATAAATATTCTCTTCCGCGAGTTCTGTTCCTCTCGATCTCGCATGCGAGATACACACCGAGTTTCTACCTGCAGGGCCGAGAAATAGAGCTATAACTACAGAACGAGTCAGAGATGGCCTGAATTGATTCCGTATCGTGGTACACTTCGCCAGGTGTTTCTGAGCTACTTAGAATTGGGGAGCGGACTCTGAAACCTAGAGATATGTTTAATTAAGTTGCAAAAGGATACGCGAATATCCTTATCTTCGTATTTTAATCGAAAGTGCAGCTGACGGATAAGAATCACGATTTTATCAGAGATATTTATTGCTTAACTGTGCTTCAACAATGCTGTGTTTAAGGCTTCTTAAAAACGTCACGTTAAAAAAGTACTTAAACGTTTCGATTGACGCTTTCTTTCAACTTATTTTGTGCCTTTTTTTATTGAAAGTGTTTCTACAAAAGAGTTTGTGCATAGAAATTTTGATACTATTGTAATTTTGACATATTTGTTATTTAGCAGTTTGTAAGTCCATTTGTGATTTCTGCGAACAGTGCAAAACACTGACCTACACCATTTTTGTTTTCCAATAGCCACTGGGTGATACTTACAGGGATCGTCGTCCTGAACACGAATCCGCAAATGAAATTTCTCTATCACCCTCTGTTTTCGAAAAACATCAGTTTTTGTGAAAACGGTGGATTTCGGCAAAACAGCTGGTATTACGTGAAAACTAGAAACGGTAGACAGGTCTTCCTGGTCTCCATAAATAGGGGAGTGTTCCCTGAGTATACAGGTGTGAGCAGCCACAATATTCCGTACTTTTTAATGGTAGCAAGTAACTGCCAAAGTTTAAAACCGAGCGGACGCGCGAATTTTTTACGCATTAACTTTGCATTTTCACGTAGAGTCCTATTGCTAGCACAAATTTACTACAGAATATTGGATTCTGCAGATATTTATTAAGAAAAAACTATCGGCGAAAACTGACACAACTGTTTTCGTGTTGGCACAATTTAAGAAAATATCCGTCAACAACGTGTGCGGACCTTTTTCCCTATACGACGCCATCGCTCGCTGAACCGGGCTTATCAGTGCCGTAGTTACGCATAATACTTTCACGGGCCCTGAACATCGATGAATACCGTTGAGGTGGCATTCTTAACCCCTTTACTAACGTACTGTCAGCTTCATCATGAAGACCATCTTTCTAATATCTCCAAGTTGCATTCGCATAACAGTAGCATACTACAGTCGCTGTATTATGCCATGTACATACATGTATGAGTTAATGAACAACCAAATAAACAGACATAAAGAGGAAATATCTTCCCACCGTTGAATCTCCTTCATCGCGAAGCTTAATTTTTATTTTATCACGAAATCTTAAAGTTAACTTAAACGCAAAGTCTTAAATATGACTTAAACTAGGAATCCGAACATTTGGTAGTCCTAGCTACTGAATGTATGGATTTCGTAGCCATTCGTTCGATACCATTTACTATCCAATAAAATATCGTGCTAAAATCACATTTAAGAAAATTTGAAATTATCATAAATGATCGACCCGAGGCCCGCCGCGAGGAGGTTGCCACGAGTAAGGACCCATAAATACAAGCCCAACTGACCTCCATTTCATTCTGGGTTTCTTTGGGAACACTTAACCTCGGCATTTATGAGTTTCACGCCGAGAGAAAATGCAACGAAGGAATCGCTGACTGTACTTTTTTTAGTCTGTTTTGTGGAAAGAGACACAAATATGTCACTGACACTTCCACCAAAAGTTGTATTTATCCATCGCCATTATTTAAAAACACTTGCAGGCAACTGTCTTTTGAAATCACTGACACTTCCACAAAACATTGCACAAATTATAGACATTATATTTACTTTTTAAAATTGAAAATTAAACGACCGTAGTTGTCATTCAGTACTAAATTAGACATTTAGACTAGTTACTGCAAAAAGTCAAAATTACGATGAATAGACTGCGCATTGTCAGAATACAGTCAATTCTATTGGTACGTCAAATAATAGCGCATAAAGAAAACTGCTTTCAAAGGTGTCAAACAATTCAAGTTTACTCAGCCCAGTAAAAAAAATGATACCCCAGTCAATTATTTCTCCCAGATAAAATAATGATCCGCGCTGTGTCCCAAAAGATCTCGGTTTTTCGATTCTCTACCTTCAGAATAATTCGCCAAAGATAGCTCACAGTTCCTGGAATTGTTCTCGTTTAAAGATTAATAAATCGTACATTCAAAACAACGTAATATGAATACCTCTATCCCAAACGAGCGATATCGTGGTAAAACGTGCAGAGAGAAATTCAGTAAAGCGGCATTTTAAATCGCGCGAAAATGTGAATCCATTATAAATGAAAAAGGCAGGGGGTCACACGATATCAGTCACGGTGAGTGCAATCTGATTCCTTTTCGCGCCGGTTAACGTGCCGGTACATGAAATGAAACTGCACGACGGTGCACGCAGAGGCTCGCAGACCGACATTGGCTTGTCGGGCTACACAAAGAAAATTTTCATCGTAATGACACAATTAAAGTTTCACGCGGGACCGCGCACACGGTACCACGCGGGATGTTACGAAAACGCGGGGGTGGTCGTAGGTGGTAAAAGCGATGTTAACGTATGGCAGTGTCGCACGAGAGACAGTCATAGGGAAACGTGGTACGAGACGCTTTAAAGCAGAGCGCCGGAGTCCGTCGAAAATGAACTATAAACTCGATTAATCCTGCAAAGGATGTGAGACTCTTGTGCCGTTAATGCTGGCATTATTAAAAAGCCACACTTTTAAATCACTGTCAGGAAGCGTGCGCGAATAAAAGCGACTCTTTAAGCCGACGATGCCGTGGCACAGACACCGTTTACTTTCCATGAAAATCTCTTTAGGCGGGCCGTAATTGGGAACAATCATAGCCGCCTTTGTACCCTCTTCTCGCAACCTTTTTTTCATACTTTCCTCTACTCACCGATGAGAGCGTATAATGAGCGTTATTCTCCTACTCTCTAACAGGTGATATGTCAAAGGACGAAGTAAAAAAGAACGTTCGAGCGTAGGGTATGTGGAAGATTTTTCGTAGAAGAGAATTCAGGGATACTCTTACGTTTTCAACATCCGGAAAACCGACAACGTAGATACGCCAGCGAATGAATAATTTAGGAGATATCGAAAAGTTTGGGGCGGTACATAAATAAAGTAGAAGTAACAACCGTCGGTGCTCGAACGCATTCGCATTCCCTGTATTTTACTCGAAACTTCGCCGGCGCTCTCTTTACATTCCGGTACATTTTTAACCGGTATCGCCTCGCAGATATGCGAGCGTTCCTCGGCTGCAATTCAAGGTGCGAATAGCACACCACAGCCGCGTTTCGTCGGCAGCCGTTATCGCGAAGGCAATATTTAAACGATAAGAGGCGAGAGGGAGAGTGGTAGAGGAGGAACCATGGTATGCAATAATAATCAGGAAATACGACGTCCATACGCGCAGCAGCAGCGCGGCTTAAACGTGTACATGTTTAACGTTAACGCGAACTTCCACAACGTCTAGACCGCTGATGATCCTATAAGAGGATCACCGTTTCAGCGACAGTGTCGTTAAATTCTGTCTGAAGTCCCCGACGACAATGGCATCTGATAATTTCATTTCGACGCTCCGGATGATCTTCGGCCTCATTTGCGAAAATGTGGGGGTTTAAGATTCTGGTGGAGATAAGACAATGAGTTTTATTCCGCAGTTTTTCGATGATTTAATATTGGTAAGATGAGACGGGCAAAGAAAGATCTTTGGCAAAAACGGTTGCAGAATTTAAGCTGCGAAGTGAACTGTGCGAAAAGGTAAAACTAAGATATAGATCAAGATTCTCGCAGATGTAAATCTTGAAGAACTGTAAGGAACGTGCGAATTTTAAATAACACAGGTATTATATATTGGCTGTTTGTCACAGTTAAGTAGAGAAAATCCTGATGAAGGTATACTACTGCTATCGCATCGGCTGAAAACGTTTATCCAAAACGGCATTTTTCACATTCTGGAAATAAAGTAAATGAATATTGAATACAAAATATCATCCACTGGGTTACAATGTTTCATAGGATTATATGTATTCATTGCAGATAAACATTGAATTATTTTAATAACTGGGTAAAAACAAAATCTGACATTAACACGTTGAATGCCACCCGTTTTTCGCTAGTTTCACTGTTACGGGTGAAGTGAGACTTTTTTTTATTAAAACCGTATCTTGATAGAGCAAAAATGTTAAAGGTAACAATAGTTGTATATTAAGCAGTACTTCACTTTTTTAATAGAAACATTTAAATTTTGAATATAGTAGCGAATTCGTGAATATTATCATTTGAAAATGGTAACAAATTTGATTGAATTGAATAACGCCGGTCACCAGTGACCCCCGTGACATTCAACGTGTTAACACTAGCGGTACCGACACATTATGCATACTTATTCTTACCGTAGCCGATCATTTGACTGGTTATGAAAAACGGTATTATGTATATTTTCGACAGAAACGTAGGAGGTTGAAAATTGAATATAGAAAACAATGCAGAAAACAATTGTTAGTTAACAGTAGCAAAGATTATATGATATATTTTCATTCCGTTGGACCGGTCAGTTGACCGTGCATGGTACCGTTAGTGTTAAGTGCTCTTGCAGCAGCACAAATCTGATTTGTGTTGAACAAATCTGAACTGCAACATTCGAAAGTTTTTTTTATCTGCCAACTTAAAGCCACAACTCGAAAAACGAATATAGGTCTATGTTATAAGAATAAAACTTGAAAGATCTGTGAATATTTGACGGTAAAATTAAACAGCTCTTTAACCCTTAAAAGGTATCATCTAAAAAAAGTCACGTTAACGGTATCATGGGTGTAAATGCACCCCAGTAAATGAATTTTATTTTATACATTTAATAAAGACATGTAAATGAGATTAGATATATTATAAGAATTACGCATTTCATGAAAATTATATAATATATTTTTTACAGCTATTGCACATAATATTGCGATGCCTTTTACAAATGAAGTTGGTACATATTGCACATCTCACAGTGTATTTTCTATCTTCTTTCCTTGTACATATACAACATCTTCCTTGCTTAGATGTGGTGGTGGTATTTGCCTTTTGCAGCTAATGAAGTACATAACAAAAACGAACTTTTTTATAATGGTATCCCTACTGAATCCATAAATGTATTATAAAGGAAAAATAAGTGTTACCAGTAATTCGGGATGTTAATAATATTAGAAAAACAATTTACATGGAGTGATTTTTCACCCATGATACCTTTTAAGGGTTAATTATAAGATACATAAAGGAACAGATATAAATAAAAATGCATGTCAGCCATTTGCGGTCGTCGGTTACAATATGGTCCAGTATTAACAATTTCAGTACGCCAAAATAATGTATGTCCTGAAGTCCCAGATACAAAAATAGCATCCTGTCTTTATTTGCAAAGAGCGTCAAAATTAGGTCAATAATTAAAGCCAAAGTTCTACGACCACGTTCAGTCTATCTGAACTATCACGTCTGAAAACTAATCAAATCCACGAACAGAAAGTATGAAGTAAAACAGGCCGCGTCAGTTGACCCACAGAAGCAATATTAGGAATTGGAACCATAGTGTCGGCACGATGTGAAACTTAAACGAAAATTGAATTTTCAACCCGAGCAACTAAAAACCCGTCGGTGATGTTAAGCTTTCGGTAGAACTCGATTTTACGCATGACTTCCCAGAGATTTTTCGCCGGAGACACGAAAAAGCGAAGCGACCGAGGCCGCGACCTGATACGTAGACCCACATGTGTGTGCACGCGTTGTATATCTCTTTGAGAGCGAAAGAGGGAAGAAGCCAGCGTTAAAGTCCCTTCTGGTGGTTGACTGGGTAGGTCTGTAGGCACACCGACAGTTCGTTAAGCTACGGCCGCCTCTGAATGAAGGTAATGGAGTGGGCAGAGCCGGTAATCTAAATTTCTCATGTCGTGGACGTGTAGCTCGGCGGCAGTCTGCGCAAATGCCGGCTCTTCATGACTGAAAAAAAGAGTAGAGGAAAACGAAGGCGAGGAGAACGCAAGACGAAGGAGATGCCGGACGAGCGCCGGCGGACGACAGAGTACGAAAGGAGAAGAAGCGTAGAGAACCGCGAGGGAAAACACGCGCTCTCCGAGGGATAAGTCTTACAGACTCGCGAATCGGCCGCTTGCGACTGTAATAAAAATTCAGCCGGGTCGGCCATCATGCGAACGACACGCACTGCGTATCTTTATGGTGGCCCATAAAGCCGCGTAATTGTGAAATATTGCCAGGCGCGGCAATGCTCCTGCGATAAAAAAAAAGCGAGAGAAAGAGAGAGAGAGAGAGGGAGGAAGACGGCAGGGAAAAAAGAATGGACGGGTAGAAGAAAGTGCACGTATCCGCCCCTGCAGCCCCTCTACCTTTTCCAGGCCGCCTGTGTATCCTGAGGGAAGCCGGCAAAAAATTTCACTATCTGACGCCCCGCAAAAAGCTTGAATAAATCAAACTGTATTACGCGCAGAATAACGTAAGACCCGAGAGGAAGGTTTTGGGTGGAAAGTTAGAACTATGAGAAGAAGAGAGAGCGGGAAGTATTAAGGGAGGGTCAACCGGTGGGAACGCGACGGAAGGTGGAATACAGAGGAGTCGGGAATTACTGCAGACGGTCAAAGGAGAGGAGAAAAAGAAAGATCACGGAAAAGGAGGAAACTAACGCGTGAAGAGACACATCGATGAAGACGCATTGCTCGTTTGTACGAGTTCCCCTTTAACGACCTATGCGAACGAGTACGACCCGGTGAATTACTACATCTGTTACCGCGAACACGTTACGTCGGCGTATATCCACGCCCTCGGGACATCCTCGTGATTATCGAAGCAAACCTGCGACCGGCACACGGCACTCGATAGACCAAATTGAACCGAGAAAACCGCGGTAAGGAATTGACTCGTCAACGTCGTTACGAGGCGTTATTCGATTCGTTTGCGCGACGGAACGTTTCGTGATTTTGCGATGAGGGATATTACCGATACGCCGGCGGCTGACGAAGTTACGGACCGACGAATATCACCCAGGAGGGGGGTTTATTTGAACTCGCGAAACGTGATTTCGCGAGCTTTCGAATTCGCATTACGACGAAGTGCTTTTGCTTCCCCTTTCCTCGATCGAGCCAGCAGCTTTGATTGTATGTACCTTGGGCAAGTTCTTTGAACTGTTTTTTGTTGAACTATTGCTGTGTCATGCATGACACTGTATAAATGAAATTTCAGATACGTGTATTGCGTTTAAAACGTTGGCCCTCGTGTTACAGTGCGTGCGATGTTTTTCGATTTTAACATAAAGTTTACATGGGGATTGTAAATTTTACTCATCGTGCTGTTGTATGTGTAATATATACGTTGTAGGTGTATGTTTGTTATGTAGGATGCTTCGTTTCACGTATTCGTAATTGCAGGAGTAAATTCGAGACACGAAAATTGTTAACCCCTTGCCCTACGATTTCTACTTTAACTGTGTCAGAAATAACTGAGAATTAATTCCCGAAATCAAAATTTCTCTGTGTTTTCTGATATTTCGTTTAGCTCAACTCAGTATTAATAGTGTAGAAATAATTTCATTGTCTCGTGACCAACTGATATTTTCACTATACAGTAAAAGCTGGATAATTGCGACAAAAGTTTGACTGAATAAATGCAACACGACTATCCCCTCTACATAGGGGGATCCCCCTTCGCGAACCTCGACGGTCGACGAGGGGGAAGTGTAATATGATGCAACTCGGAACAAGAGACTGACTCATCCAACTCAGGAATAAAACTTCTTCATTTTTTATCTTTTTTTTTATGAAACCTTTGCTAATGTATTTGTGAGATTTTTCTGATTAAAATGATACCAAACACGACATAGTTTGAATTATATTTACTTAATATTTAATATATTTGGTTACTATTTAAAATATATTTATTTAGTATTTAACATAATTCAAACATATCGTGTTTGGTATCATTTTGATCAGAAAAATCTCGCAAATACGTTAGCAAAGGTTTAAAAAAAAAAAGAATCGAAGATGAAAACGGCCGATCCTGCAATTAGTATTGCCTCACCGATACGTTCGGGCCGCTTCTCCTATCGCTTGGATCTCTCTGTCTCTTCAACTGTCTGTCCTTTTCTTTGTTCCGCTTGGCTGGAGCCGTGATGTAAACAAGGATTTGACACCGCTACTTCATAAGAGAAGCGCTTGAGCCCCGAACTGTGTCGCATTTATCCAGCTTTTACTGCAATAGTTTTGGAAGGACTTCAAAGTTTCTTATTCCATTTACCGCCTCACGAGTGTTACACGTTGTTGTAGGCTAAGGGGTTAAGAAATGCAGAGATGAATTTATGTATATTTCTATTTAACGTTACTTGGGGCCATTGTTGTATAACATCTAATGTTTGTTAACCCCTGTATTAGAAGTATACGAGAGGGCACGTCATTTCTATCATATGGCACTGCGACTCAGAATGTGGTTTACGTTACAAATCGCAAGTGTGGTGGCTGTCCTAGCTCCTTTTGAGCTAGTCCTCTATATACGATCTACACAGAAACACAATTATTGTACGCGCACCCTATCTACTCCTATCACCGTGACTGCATGCTTTTTTTCGTGAATAAACAATTTATTGATTAAACTAGATAATAAAATAAACCTAAACGATGTTAAAAAATATATTTTTCAATTTCTTTTCGAAAAAATTTGATAATTACGATGAGATCCACATACGGTACATACATATGAGCCGTTCATTTTGAAAGTGGCACAAGTCACTTTACCGTAATGATAAATGGTAATTTAACCCTTTGACTGCTACGGACGCAAATGTGCGTCCAGCGGAAGCTATCACTGTGGCCTATGGGCGCACATAAGCGTCCGGCAGAAGCCGTCGATATAGACTAAGGACGCACATGTGCGCTCGGCAATGGCTTCGATCGTTTACTGCTGTCTTACTGTATTTGTCCAGAAATTATTTTATCGTATCCGTGCAACACTCTCAGAAACAACATACCTTTTGCTTATCAACAAGAAAAAATGAAATCTCGTTTATTTGGTCAATTATTCACTATATCTTAACACACTATCGGCGGGAACGGTATTAATACCTTTTCCACAGACTGGCGCCGATCGGCGAGTCGGGTAATAATACGTATTATGCAGAACGTACGCTAAGTGTTAGTAAAGCATTTACCAATACTTTTTTTGTCATTTAATGAATATTTTGTTTTGCACAACTCTTTGTAACCAACCTTCACTAATTCTTTATAATGCTTCACTAATTTTCGCCCGCTAGACGCGTGAGTCAAGCTCATGGTATTACCCACCGATAGTGTGTTAAGTTCGTTTCAACTTTTCCCAGATGAGTTTTTCTTTCTTAGATGAAAGTTTTTGTTTATGTATGGTTTCGACTTCATTTTTAAATTTTCAATATGCAAATAAATATATTATAATTTTCAAATTATGGCGTTTTAAAATTTACTCTTGATGAATAAACAATATATATTGAAAATAAAAAATATTAAAAAAATTAAAAAATATTAATTTTGGAGTGGATAAAGTAACAGTAATTGGAGTCTGCATTATGATATAACTTAATACCTTGCCGAACAGATTCATATTGCGTGATAAAGTATTCA
Source organism: Cerceris ruficornis (assembly GCA_963989415.1). Taxonomy (NCBI): domain Eukaryota; kingdom Metazoa; phylum Arthropoda; class Insecta; order Hymenoptera; family Crabronidae; genus Cerceris; species Cerceris ruficornis. Next base: position 5,229,124 of record OZ022518.1, read on the forward strand.
GTCCCCAGCGATAACTATTGCCGGCCGCGCGCCGTTCAAGCGAAGCGCTTCGGCTCAGAGTATTCAGCAGTCAAAGGGTCAATGGTTATACAAAACCATGTGTACTAAGGAAAATATAAGTATTCGAGGTAACAAGTGTGCGATTTAATTTGAAAGGGTCCTTTATTACAAGTGGAATAACACAAAAACCAAAGAGATTGTACACTACTAATATTTTAGTCTAATTTGCACGCTGAATCGCAGTCCTTCTCGCTCGCAGTTTACACTTTCGCTTCAAAATCGCTCGCGAGACCTGTTGTCGATCGGATTTAAACGTTCCCCGGCCTTTTTTTCGACAGTACCGGGCCTCCTTCGACGGTCGTTGAACTTTTCGGCCGGGTAATGCCCGTCTAACGACAACATGGGCCGACCTCCTATAGGACAAGTGCGCTAGTTTTGTTTTTAAAGTGCGGTCATCACACCGCACTGATCAACCGTTCCTACACAAGTAAAAATGAATCTTCTCGAAATTTGGCGATGCTGGATACCGACCTAATTCTCTAAGATAGTGCAATCAAATATTACCGAACGTGATTCAAGGTTGTTGGCATTTGTGTATGAACTTCTCCTACGCTCTGCGGCGATACGTGACGATTTGTAAAACCGAATGTATATCGTTCCCATAAACAGACCGTATCGACGCGTCGATAGGAAATGCGTTGTCAAGTCGTCTTTAGTCGTATTCAAAGAGTCAGTCGTATCAAGTCAACCATATAGAAAATGTCATAGAGTTATTGTATCTTAACGTTTTAATAAAGGTTTCCTTTTTATTACAACCAAATTGCATTTCCGGAAATCCTACCTCTAAGACTTCGTTAGTCATTAACAACAAAGGTCCGAACGGGAACTGTTATATACTCACTTTCGATTTCGTTATCGCTTTCTCTTCAAAATATGTTTTGAAGACCTTTAATCTTGACCGAAGTCACAGGAAAAGCAGCCGCCCTTTGGAACCTTAATCACGAAAAGTCGGAATCATGCAAACTTCCCACCACTCTGTCTCACACAGCCCTTAAAACATTGGTCTCGTTTCTAAAATTTCAATTATTGTCCAGAATTGCTGACGGTCCATACCTTGCGACGATGTTTATCTTAAGTTTGTAGACCTCCGGACGCGAAAGTTGATTCTTCGAAAAGAAAGTGTCGTAAACTACTCACGAAATATAACAGCACCAATATTCCTAAATACGTTAAAACGCAAACCCTTAATCTCGATTTAAAAAGGAAGTGACTCATGCCACTTTCAAAATATGCGGCTCATATTTTCTGCTACAGGCAAAGGATAATTGACAAAATACTTAAGTACATTTATAACACTAAACACTTTTTATATGATGCATAGACACTATATGTATTGTTTAATGTGTAAAAACTGCCCGAAATACAAATGGAAACTACTTCTGAAACCAACAGTGTTTCAATCAGCAGAGTCGCCAGGAGCCATTACACAAGCCTGTATGTTTTAGTTTCAGAAAACAACGTTAGATATCCTATGTCATCATAAATATGTATGAGTGTCAGATATGGCTATTCATGCAAGAAGTTCACGTTGTTGTTTAATTTAAGTGAATTTTACAATATTAATTGTGCCACATATGACCCATCATGCAATAAGGGGTTAAACTTCAAAAATTAAGTTCAAACCTTGAACTCGAATGTAAGCCTTTGTAATTTCTTTCTTGACATACCGATTAACCTCATTCTTCACTTCTTCTTCCAAATTCTTCGATGTTATTCAGATTTACTGGCAGTATGTTTCAAAATAATTCAACAGATGGAATATGTAAACGGTTAATGAATAATTAGGTTAATAAGGAATAAGTATGATACGCTAATTGATGTACATTTACTCTTACAAACATTGATTTCCACTTGACCCATTCCCAACCACTTACGATATATCTCGTATTAAGTATATGTCGATATAAATATATGCCTCTATACCACGAGTGCGTTGCATTACAAACTTCCGTTCATCACTTACTCATAACAATTACTAGCGAGTAATAATTTTAGAAACAAGTGGTTTCAGTATCGTTATAAATACCAAGATCGTATTTACAAATAATTACTGTATAATTCTCAGAAGTTTCATCATTCCCCTTAAAAAAAACTTCAACACCCAGATTAAGATTTAAATAATTTTTCTGACAGTGTAAGGGTTAAAGAGAATCGTCAAAAAAGTTTCATTAAATCGATTAAATTCATTAGCGTTCACCTCCATATCGCATTTTTGCTTTTCACTTTCCTGATCGACGATGACCCGTAATCCTTAGAGCGTTCGTGATCAGACGTGGAATTGGAGAGCCGGTCGATTCGAGGGATGAAGCCGTAAGCCGACGGTCGTGTGAATCGTCCACCAAGTGGGATTAGGATGCAGAAACAGCGCGAGGCAAGAATTCGCATGAGTTCGCAACGGGAGAGAGGAGGAGAGAAATCGTTGCACCGGGGAAAGGGCCATTGAGGAAAGAATTGTAGAAGGAATACACGATGAGGACGCTCCAAATTCCGCGTCGCTCGTGCCACCATTATGCATACACTTTCCTCGGGACCAGTCGGGATTAGAAACTTTAGCCTTAGAAAAGACCGTGACCGTGAGGAAAGCTCCACCTGAGGAAACGGATTTCCAGGATGTTTCTTGACTTTATGCAACGGACCGGTTCTTCCTGATGTCTAGTGCCAATGTTAGACGAGAAGACTTCGAAAGATTCCGATTTTGTCACGCGTCTATTCATCAATATTAAAAAGACATATAATTTGTCCTGAATCATAAAAAAATGTTATTAATTTAAATCATTAAAGTATTGAAAAAACTTTTTGAACTTTAATGTTTACAATTATCACTTATAGAATCAAATCGATGCCCCAGATATGTCTAATAATAAAAAATGCAATACTTTCAAAAATATAGATATACCTGCGGCATTGGTGTGCTTCTATATTTGATAATATTTTGTTTCGTAGCTTGCAGTTTCGATACTACTTTGCGATCAATGACGAACGTTTTCAATGAATAATTTGACAACAGAATACTCCCGTATCTTTATCACATTGTTGGCAAACTAAAATTAGCACTTGCGAGAGATTTTCAATTTTCATACACTACGTTTTGTAAACGATTTTTTATAATTTATAATATTTACTTAGAAAGCATTCAACGATTAATCATCATCAGCAATTGATAATTAATATTAACGCATTCCCACAAATGTTTTCAATAAAGCAAAATAAACAAGGATAATATCTTTTCCTGTAATTCCACCAAAATTACTTTCTGCACTTATAGCTCGCAAAACAGAGAGATTGCATCTGGCGTGTCGTTTGTTCTGATTCACCCGACGGATAGAGACATCCCTCGTTCCGATGTCATTTTCGATTGTAACGCGCTATAAGGCGAGAAAGACGCACATTCGTTACGTCATCATGTGAACAACGAAAGAAGTGTTTTGTTTTCGGTTGTCATTCGTCGATTTCAGGTTTCCAGGACTGACATGATGGAGATAAGCGGTGCGAGCGACACTCTCCCCTTACCTCATGCCTTATAACGAGTGCCATCTCTGGACTTTGCGAACAGTATTCCCTTCGGTACTTCAATCCTAAACATGCAATTGTCACAAGAAAAAATAGGCATCCGCATTCCGCAAATGACGACATCAACTTCAGCACATAAAGTACTGCATACCAATTTCATTTTTAATGTCATATTAACTCGTTATAAACTTATTACACTTAACTCGCGTAGGTTATTTTCTCCGCATTCGACCGTCCAATCAGCAATTCAACCGTCATCTTAAATGCGGCGACGAATGTTGACCGTGATTCGTTTACATAGCCGTTAGCATGACTTCCACGTTTCCGCAACCTGGTTTGCACCGGTGGTCACACTTCGAGGAACCACAGGTGCAAGCTGGTAGAATTTTGCAGAGCGTGACGTAGGTGCCTGTATGGTTAACCGAGCTACCCGGTTTCTACGTTGGACCAGAATCATCGAACAACGATCTGCGGCTTACCGGCTCATCGATATATTATTCTAATCCTGTCTCGTCGCTCGACCGCTGCTATACGTAGCCCTCGTGCAAATTGTATTTAGCGCCGTTCCGGGCTCTACTCTCCGATGCAATCGAGCGTCTCTCTAATTACTCCGCCTACGAATTATTTCGTATTGTCGTTTTCACAATAGCGAACGAAATGTCTAACTTCGAGGTGGGGATAAAACGGCAATAGCCCTGGCACGCAATTGCGCAACAACGTATACGTGAATCGTTCAATTTCTATCGCTCGATTCGACGCAGTAATTACGCGGAAGGGTATGAGGGTACACCCGATACGTCTACTATCTGTTAATTGGTGCATTTCTCTGACGCGAATTAACGATGCGTCGATCGATGGTTTATTAACCCACAAATTAATATCACAACTGCGCTAATGAAATGCAACATATGCAATAGGACATGCCGAAATATGGAACAGCGGGTTGGGCAAGCTTTTAATTATTCTTATTTAACGAACAATTCAATCGGTCGGATTGAATAATTGAAATGGAATGGAATTGGGTGTACCTAAGCTTCCTTTTACATAATTTCGTGATTTCGATCAACTTTTCTACAGTTCCATTATTTTGATTACTATAGAATCTTTTGGGTTTTATTCCTGTTACTCGTAATTACCCTCTTAAATTATGGAATTTGTCCCTGAATGCATATGAAAGAAAATATAAGGTTTGTTACGAACGTAACATAATTCTGATCTTTATATATTTCTTTTTGAGTAATAATAAGATAGACTCGAGTAAGATGGCCATACTAACAGTAAGAAAAAATAAGCATAGCTTTTTTATTTCTTTAAAAGAAATCAACATTTTGACATAACAATTTTATAGAGTTTCATACTAAAAATCTGTGTACAAGAAAATAGTTTTACCGTTATTTATGGTTTGTATTTAAGAACCAATTCGTGAATAAGTTGACCATCTTACTCATCTATTAGGTACAGTACTTCTATTCATTCAATAAATACCATCTTAACACGTTAATGAGCAAACATTTCGATATTTATTTTAGTGTAAGATTCATGTTATAAGTTAAAGCACTCAAAAAACTGTATTCTGTCCCCTAAAAAAGAATTTTCTCCCTCACACTTTACCTTCAACACATTATTTTTCCAAATTCCTCCGCGCAGAAATCATGATTTGGTAAAATTACAAGTACACCAGTTTATCCTACACAAGTTGTGTGAATAGTTTTAAAATAAAATTGAGTCATTATGTTTCTTTTCAACCATTACACGATATTCTTCATACTCGCACAAATGAAACAGTAGCCCATAAACCTACGTTTACTTAAACTCTAGAAAAATATAAATAAATTATTTTTCATCTATTCACTAATTTATCCTATAAGATTATTCTCAATTAAACCTTCCTATTGCGTTGTCGTTTGTTTACATTATCACACTGAATTATATTGCAGGCTTATATACATAGTTATGCATAGTTAGCCATCTTACATTTATCTCTCTCAAGTCTTTCCTTGGCAAGATGGAAAATATAGAATTTCTGTTACGTAAATCACTAGATGTAACAAAGTACGGGGAGAGGTATCGACTGATTGCGAGGACGTTATTTTTCAAATTTCCTCTTTTTAGATATGCAGCTGTCATATTTCTTAACTTTCAATGGACTAGGTCTCTGGAAATCATTGTTCTTGAGTTTGATGTATGTCTTTGTTTTCGATATACATACTTTGAATGGCAACCAGCATGTCGCAAGCCTGGACCATAGGTGAATGGTAAACATATTATCTGGTATCTGTGTGCTTCGTCCAGCGAGTTCGACCGGCCGAATTCGCGAAAAACCCTATTCTAATCCCCCGGGACTACGATTTCTTCCGTGACTGCGTGCACAATAATTCAGAAGAAAATTGCTAAAACCAAAATGTATCAATAATTCTTGATGCATCACATAATTTAACGTAATAATAATGGAAACAATTTGATCGTTCCGTGTTCCACTGATACTTTCATTCTCATAGTTTTTAGAAAGGTTCAAAATTATTCATTACATTCATTGCGTCACGAGTGTCACCCATTATCGTAGGATAAGGGGTCAACCATGGGATTGTTATCCGGAAAGAGCACGAATCACTTCGCTTTCGAGAGCTCAGCATTGCCAATGTTTTTCATCCCCTTGAAGGTAGGCGCACCCGCTTTCCAAGTCTTGGAATAAATTCGGGGAAGCGCCAGTGGTCAAAGGTTTTAAAAACGTTCGATCAGCTCTACGAAGGAAGTTGTAAAGATTCTTATCACGTTAATTTATTAAATATTGTATTCCGTTAAGCTTCAAAATATACAGTCCATAAGAACCAGAGAGTTTGTTACTAAAAACACGCATTTCATCCACACACTTTAACATCATTACTATACTCTAGTGGATAAAGACGAAAGTAAATTATTAATACAGTAAATTCTGATTAAAACGGAGAGCAAAACCTTTCACTGTATACGACATTAATTACTCTAACAGAATTAAAATCAGACACTGTATCGGATAAAACAAAACGGGTATGACAGGCGATCGTTCAAATCCACTGTAGTAGAAAACGCATTAATCTTCACATTCGTAAGCGCAAAGCTAAAAAAAAGCCCATTGCCAGAGGATTACCCGTAAATTAATTTTCATTCAGGACGGAAATTCGAGTAGATTCTGAACGTGGGAAACTCGAGGCTCAAAGTGAACTTTGACGCGCAAGTGTGGTACAGAATCATCGGGCTCGATGGTACCGCCGCTTTTCCTTGGACCATCGATACTGATACGGTTGTTCGGCACTCGAACAGTTTCCAGTAATTCAGCGTAGCTGACCGACCACAAATTATACGCATTTTATCGCCAGCCGCTTGAAGCGATGCGATCGTGCAATCTCTCCCGCCACCATGCTCACTGTTGTTTTGTACTCGTATTTCGAGGGAGGCAAAAGTGCGAAATCCCTTGTGCGCCGATACTCTCGTATTGGCAGGTGCTGCCGCTGCAGGCGTGATACGATCATTTCGTAGCTGGCATGTAAAATTTCGCCGGAGAAATAATCGTTATGAGCACTGCCGGGAGCTACTCGCCGTCGCGGTTTTCGTTTGTCCCGTTTGTCCTTTTTCGGCTCCGGGGAATGCGAAAGACACGTGATTGAAATACACGCGGATTCTGAGATTTGACTGAAAGGATGTCCCCCCAACTGCAATTCGCGATGGTTAAATTTACAGACGCGGTAGAGAATATGGATACAAAGTACAGGGGCTGTTGTAGGACTTTATTCTGAAATATTAAAATTTTGCCGCAGGAGTAATCTTTTAAGCAGTGCTGGAAGCTACCGTCGCGGTTCACATTTATCCTTTTTTGACTCGGTTGATGCGGAGGACTCGTGATTAAAATATGCACGGATTTTGAGATTTGACTAGAAGAATAGCCAGAATTGTAAATCACGATGGTTAAATTTACAGGATTGGTAAAAATTATGTATACATAGTATCAATTTTGTTGTGATACTTCGTTCAAGAATATTAAAATATCAGTTAAAAATATTAAACCTCTTTTGATTCATGTAACAGGAAAGTCTGTTATGCGACTCATTAATAAATATAACGATACGATTAACATTTCTTGCAACGGAGTCCTCTTCTGCGTCTATCAAAGTCAAATGTATGTTTGACAAATACATATGTAAAATGCCAACACGAGTCGTTTAGTATCTTCTTAAGAACTGAATTAGTTCGTCAATAATAAACGGAAATATTCAGATTGAATTATAAACTTCTCTTTACGTGACACAGATGCAAATATGGAAATGAGAAAAAGATAAGTGTGCGCACGTAACATTAGAATGAGGTGACACTACAGCTGCATAGAGGAAGTACAGTCCCTGGTAATCGAATTAGGACCACTCCAAATTTTCAGCATTTTTCATGTTTTCCGTAAAATTAAAAGGCCTGTTCAAATTGTAATAATATAGTTTATTAACTAATAACACAATACACTACTACTGTACATAACACTATGAACGCATGTTAATATCTCGTATTTGCACCCTTTGCCTTGATGACAGCTTGTATCCATTCCGGCATGCTTTGTATTCATTGCTTTATCATATGCTTTATATCTTCGTTATTTTCCCAAAGATTTTTAATTTTTGTTTTCAACTCAGATAATCTCAAAACCCTAGCGAGATGTTTTTAAAACGTGCAAATTCCAGATTATAAATTTGAATTATAAATTGCGACATATAGATACCTATTAACAGTCAGATATTTTATTGAACTTATAGTACCAATAACTTATATCGATATATGAGCCGTTCGCTTTGAATATGGCATAAGTCACATTACCGTAATAAAAAACGGTGATTTATAATGGCCTAACGAAATTATTTATACCGAAGAAAAGATAAGTATCCACGACCATGAATCCACCCACGCTATCGATTCAATATCGCAAACTAAATCTTCTCGAAAACTGGCATCAATACTTTTAAACATATTAAAACGCAGACCCTAAATATCTCGATTTAAAATAAAGTGGCTTATGCCACTTTCACAAGAAGCGGTTCATATATGCGCAGAGATTTACCGAAGCAAAGATTTTAGGAAAACATATTGTATAGGTATAGCCCATGCAAAATGTAATTCAACGAACATATGCATATGTATGTCTATAGCAACGAAAGGTTTAGATTACAATCAACCCTCTGAAGAGCCTATATAATGCATGACGTGCATGTATGTTGACATTTACATGCGTTTCATGATAAATGAATTTTTTCACGATGATTCTTAATTGTACCATGAGATTTTAATCTATGTGAAGTGGAAGACATACAGTGAAGCAGAATTACTGGCAAACCGAATATAGAGTGGCAGATTTGTTTGTTTCGTAATAAATATACTCTTATGAGCATTGTAATAATATGTAAGATTGACACAGTAATAAAGAATTCGCTGGAAGTCTAGTAACCAACAGAATTAACCCGCTTGCAACATTAATTTTCATCACTTTGTCCTCGTTGTATACTTCTGTCCCTGAGACAGTTTTTCAAAATCTGCGATTTACGTACTGAGATTAGTTACGCGAATATATTTCGTATTTAGCAGCATGTTTTTGCTAAATCTCGAGCGTGTTGGGTATCAGTTATTTGTAATAATTCAGGTTGTAAAAGCCTATTGTAAGAAGTAAAACAAATATAAAAAAATACTTGCTTTAAAAAATAATAGTGTACGACTGATATCAGGATTGAACATAGGCCCAGGGTTAAACGTTAGCACAGAGTCTAATAAAATGTTATGCATAGCAAGCTAGGCGCGATCTGAGTGTATCGGTAAGGATATAAGAAACCTGAACGCTGAGATTTTCCTCGAAAAAACAAAAGTCTAATTGAAAGTGAACACTTATTAAGACTTTCCCTTAATTATCTAAAACAGATATTGAACTAATGAAACAGTCCTTAGGGTCGTTCTCCTTTGAGATCGGGAATGCACAGTATTTACATTTTAGGAGATGTACGTTTCAATATTTTATAATGTGAAACGAAATATTCCAAACTTTACGTGTCCTTAGAGGAATCATTTAAAACGTGTTTTCTCCCAAATTCTGCTTCTATTAACGTCACTCTTACAAGCTGCAACATATTATATGTCAATCGTTATGTTCTGTCGCATAATAAATGGATAACATACGAATTCCTCCGTTTGACATGAAAAACACCAGCAAACTGTGAAGTAGCGAACATCGTGAAAAAGAACTTCAACGTACTTTATCCGTGAGTTCGATTCGCAAACGCAAGTGCTGCGGCGTCAGTGTCGATCGAGGGACCGTCCTCTCAGGAGTGATTCGGCCGACGTTGCCTATCGTGGAATCTCATCGCAATTCAATTTCCATCTGCGATCTCCCTCTTTGGAGTTCCCAAAGCGGCTCTCCGAGGTTAAAAAAAGCAAGCACAGTTCGCGAGTAGAAGAAAGAAACAGGGAAAAACGGCATTGACGACTGGCTGCAATGTTGGCAGGTTCTGCCGTGAGAGAAAGTGAAGAGTACGGAGGGGCGGATAGGAGTACGGTGGCACGGAAAGAGGGAATAAAAGCCAACCGCCATTAAGCCATTGATAGAGGTCGTTCGAGTCGGTCGTTAATGGCATGGAAAAATAGCGAGAGCTGGCTAACTTTTCGCTGTGGCTCGCGTTGTGGCAGCTGCAACGCAGATATTGTGCACATTGCGAATAGAGAATACAGTGTACGCTTCGGTCTGCCTCGTTCTTCCTTAACCTATCCCCTTCATACTATCGCAGTTATCCCTTTTCTCTCTCCTTTTTTCGCTTCAGCCAAGAGTGCACATCTAGATGTAGTTGGGCAAGCACGGTAGTTACCGATGGCATCAATTGTAGAGACACTACGAGCATCGTTGCCTCCGATAACACCACAGATGGCTTTGCTAGTAACGATCGCGATGGTAGAAAGAAAGCCACGGAACTAGGATAGGTTAAAGAAATCGTATACCTCGAATATCCTGACTGGTTCACCCAGCTGGTGAAGAAGAGAAGGAAGAAACGCTGGAAAGTATCAACACCGACGGTGTATGTATACTCTTAACTTCGCCGAGGTTTAAAACGAAACCTATTTCAAATTCTGCAGCACATGAGCTGCATGTATCGAGAAGAGGAAGTTGGAGAAGACAGAAGAGACAGATGGGCCGTGTCGGCATCACATCGAGGATCAACGTGCCACGAGAAAGCTGAGGGTGGCGTTTTTCGAACTGGACAGTAGGGAGGCGTGCTGTCACGCTCGACGTATTCGTGACAGCACGCTTCATCGGCTGCTGCCAACGAAATCGGCGAATAAATTAAATTTATCTTTGTTCTCTAGGAACGTGTCTTTTTTTCCCACCATGAGTTTTATAGCGCAACTGAACAAATACAAATATATCAAACGTAAAGTCAGAAGAAACAAACCGACGAAAACTGTTGCCTCTGTGCCATCCATTGTAATGTTTTTTATTCTTAGATTATACTATGATCGGATTTGTTCTATACACAAATCAAATCATCTGATTTGTCTCTGAAAGCACGAATACCTACAGAATGCTTAACTATCATCCAGAAATGTTGGATTTTCTCATGCCAATAAATCTCTGAAATTCGACGAAACTCGGTACTTTTTTTTCCTGCGCGCAACTAAAGAACCAAATCGGTAACTCAATCCTTCTGTCGAATCCTAAAAAATACAACTTTACCCGGATTATAATACTTTCATCTAACGGTGGCAATACGAAGCTATCTAGAATAAGCTTAAATCATCGGTTAGAAGTTACGAAAGCTCGCAGGAGCATTCCGTATTCTAAACTTCCACGTTCAGTCTAAGCTTCGTATGAAAGGGCACGCAAAACTATTACAGGAACACGTGTTATTATGCAATACACTTATGCCGTAATTCAGCGTTATAACAGATTCTGTTGAGCATCATGGAGATCAAGACGGAGAAGTAGAATGTGCAATGTGGCAGTCAATAACTGGAATACTCGTCATTACTGACGGCAAGCGGAACAAGAATAACAACGGTGAACATGCGGTAGACTGTACGAGCGACTTTGACTCGTAGATTACGGTCTAAAGAAGGCGTCGTAATGAGAAGGTAGGTCTCGGGTTGCTCGTGTCGTGATGTTAATGCCGAGTGCACGTACACACTGCAATATCTCGTTTCATCTTGGCAATTTGAAATCACCCTGATACCTATACCATAGCAGGCGGTGTCAGTGTCAGCCAAGTCAGCATGCAAGTTACCGAAGGGTACAAATTGCGATTTATACCGCGGCTCGCGTGTCCATAGTGCCACTATTTCGTGGCGTAAGGACGCTCCTATTATCCTAGTATCCCGGCACGATAGTCTTGGTTGTTTTCACGTTTGTTTCTTTCAATCGTGCCAAGCGGGGAGCTAAAGGGCCGGCGGAAACGATTACGTTGTGTTTGGGATTACTGACGGAAGTTAAATTAATTATTCATGGCCGGAACGATATTTTCAACTGGCTGTTGGGAAATTGAAATGAACTTAGTAATATTATCTAGCGTTAAATGTGGAGTTTTGTACGACAATATTACACATATTGTTGGACATTTGGGTTAAATGTATACCACAGATATTGATTTGCCAAAATAAAACTTATTTCAGAATGAATTAAATTCATTTACGGAGTTAAGTTAAATGGCAAATCTATTTATCTGTAGATTTGCCTGTGTCATTAACACTTCAAACATGAGTAAATGTATACCTACATAAATAATTCATTGACCTTGTTATATACACCATGTTAATCATATATTCTTCTTATAACCGTCACAAAACTTGTGCGTGTATTATTATTATGTTAATAGAATTTAATATTAATAATCATTTATTAATATTGATAGTAGTATTATAATTTAATTCATCACGCTTAAGTTCTATCTGTCTAAACTGTAAGGAAAGTGTTTCAATGTAAGAACATGTGACAACTGTTGCGCCACCGTAACAGAGTTGGAGTGTTGGTACTTCATTAAATATTAATTTCAAAAGAAAGTAAAGTTCCTTCGTTACTAAAAATTAATGACAAATTGAAATAATATGCTCACATAATTTTTTTATAAAATGGAACATAAAATGGGATTTCCATGTTTGATATAACTTTCGCCGGATAATTACATACGGAGAGAATTATAGAAAATTTAAAAAAGGTTGAACTGTTGTCAATTACCCATTCAACGATCATCTTTCGATATCATTAGACTACTATAGTAGAAAAGATAAATCTGACTTCAGAAGATCTTGCAAAATAAGATACGTGCACACGTAATTAATACTTCAATCATTAGCTTTACTTTTCAAAATTTCAAATGCACAGATTTCCCACGAATAAAAGAGGTTAATCGCATCATTCAGAGTCTGTCTGCTTCATCCTACTCTTAACATAAATGTATCAGATAACAGACTAATTATTCTAATCGCACGCAACTTTTCAATTACGCACCCTCCACTCTTCCGTATGCTTCATTTGAAGTTTAAGAAACAGCATTATTTATTGAATGTTCACTTTGTGTGCCGAAACTTCCGGTTGCGGCGCGTTATGAAAACATTAGAAGATCGTACATTATACTTGCATAACGTGTTCGCAGACAGGGTGAATCTGGGAGCGTAATTTCCGGCAATAATAATTTATAACGCGCAACCTCTCTCTATACGTGCCAACGCAAGGAAAGGTTATCAGACACCGACGAATATCCGGGATAGCCGGTGCTATTGCGAGACTTTCTCAGTTCCGTCATTCTCACCAATTTCCGTGTACACTCTCCCTCTAATTAGCAGATTAATTACAGGAGAAACGCCAGACAAGGATGTTTAATACCATGGACGAACGCGACTGTTCTTTGCATTTCTTTCTTCGCACAACGCTTCGTCTATTTCTTCTACGTTGTACACTTATTGTTAGCCCGACGCCGTCGAAGAGAGTTAGAGTTTTATTTTAAAGAAGCAATAAAGTGCTGAGTGGAGCTTCGAGCTGTGTTACTCCTTTTTAAAGAAACGTGTCTGTATCATTTAATGCTTCGTTCTTTTCTCTTCTGTGTAAGAAGATTGTGAACATCGTTTTCTCTTTTTGTTCTATTGGAAAAGTTTTGTATAAAGTCAAGAATACATTCGAAATCGAAGAAAAGTGGAAACGATTTCGTTAATTTCAATTTTCCGCTGAATACAGAATACGGTAAGAAAAAAGTGTTTTATGCCTGCGCGCGTGAAAACCTGATTGCATTTGCTGAATCTTTTCCTCTCGCAAATAAATGCTGCGCATGAATTGCTTTTATTAAGAAATGTAACTTTTATCGAATTTTCTTTTCGTTGGAATGCATCTATGATAAAAAATGAATGCTATAAAAGCAACATAAATCTATTGTTTTATATAATTCGATATTAAAGTTATATGTACGTGATTTTCAACAGAGTTATTTTTAAACAAAATGATCATGCATTCGACTTTTTAAGGACGAACAAAGACTTGCGAAACACAAAAGAGAATTTAAGGTAATTATCGTTACTAAAAATGTTAAAGATAATAGCCGGACAGCCAAGTCTTTTATCTATTATGCATAACACCGTTTCACTGTAAGACCAGAAATACATTACATGTCCACAAAAATATAAATTATTGTATCAAAAATTAAATGACCAATTAATTCCGGACTGCTATTCATCGACTGTGTAACTAATTACATAAAATCTACTATTTTAATGTAGAAGTACTCTGAATATAGTGATAAGATCCGCAAATATGCCGCAGAAGATCTTTTAATCGGTTATGAAATAACGATAATGCCTCTCTGAAAGAAATGCAGGAGACTGTCCACTTAATACAAGGAGCAACATACCAAACTGTCTTTGCTGAATAAGGCAAGAAATTATATATTTTCATTTAATTGATCCGGTGATTTGACCGCGTATGGTACGGTTAGTGTTAATTAAGCAAAGAATGACAAACTCTATTAAAGCATAAAGAAATAATATTTGCACTAATTTAGCAGTTAATTAAGTGCTTCGGAAACAAAAATGTAATCGGTCTCCTGCATACAGGCATTGAATAAACATAAACAGGTAATTGTTATTTGTTAAACATAAACAGGTAATTGCTATAATTAGGAAGAGGGATTTGAATCTTCCGAAACAGCAAATATTCGATGAAAACTGACATATCAGTAAATACATTCCATCCTTGAAGATGTTTTCTGGGTGAAAATACTTATGCAACCCATTACCTTATCAAATTTAGTAATTACCCTTTCACAGTTATATCTGGGGCGGTAAAATTCCTACAATATACTTCTACATACTTCCACGCTCTACCGTCAATCACGGTAATATTTATCAATCAACACTAGAACTACCAACCTAGTCAAGATGACTAGTTCGTAATTCTTTAGAACAAATCTCCAAATATATAAAAGATTCATACAGTAGATATTCCATATTTATCTTATAAAAGATAAATTACTGAATTATATCGTCTTTCGCTCCCATTGATTTCTGTTTCGCTAAAGTACTTACTATATTATTAGCATATAATAGATTTAATACCGGTTCTTCTAGTGTTAACTTCATTGCCGTACAATAACGAGTGACACGCGTGACGCGATAACTGGGATAAGAAATTTTGAAGCTTTCCAAAAAATATTAAATTCAAAATATCAAAGGGTCACGATACGATCAAATTATTTCTATAAAAGAAATCGTACGGCAAGGGGTTAAGTAAGTAGAATAACCTAACTCCTTCCCATCAATACTAGAACTGCCGGCATTATATCCATTATGTTTAAATATACTGAATAAGTACTTTGAAAAAAGAGAAATCAAGTGGTAAAAAGTATGACCAATTATGTATTTTAGTTTCCATAAGATAGAAGTGGAATATTTACTTCATATCTTCCCTATCGGTTTGGAGAAGTTTTAGAAGAAATAGAGAATCGATCATTTTAACCACCTTCGTAGTTTTAGAGTTAAAAACCTAAGGAAATTTTCAAACATACAAACTTAAGTAGCCAACTGCAACATATCAATGAAAACGCAATGGACACGCGAAAATGTATCACTGTACACCTGTGGTGCATCAGGTTTCTCTCTTTAAGTTTTTGCTACCGCAAGCACAGCTACAGGCCGTATTCCACCTTCTCCCTCGTTTCTCCGCCTACTCTGATCCGCGCCACGAACGTGCTTAATTTGCGAGGGGATCGGCCTGACCGATGCAATCGTACCCGTTATTCGCGATACCGCAGGAAGGTTTGCAAGTCTTCGTAGAAGAGAATTTATGGCACATGCATAGCACGGGTAAAACGAACAAGCAACGATGTTTTCATTCTGCTTGGGTTTTAAGGGGGCTTCTCTTGTGCATCACCACCCCCATAACCGGCAGCATCCACCCACGATCTCCGCTCTTCGTTATATCGGGGCAAGAACGAACTGCTGAATTAATTCGCTTGAAAATACACGGGAATGGCCGTGTTGCACGTTCACCTGGCTTCGGGGCGTTCGAGTATATTTCCCCCGATTCGCGGATATTGCTGAGATCCGTTGCGCGAAACTTTAACTTCCGCTGGAGCTTCTGATTTTTTTGCGCGCTATCGCACAGCACGATAAGACTTAACGGGACTGTGATATATTCAACGAGGGAGGAACTTGGCGATGTGAATATTTAAAAAAGAAAGTTTTAAAGCGCAGAAACCTGTTCCATTTCAATCGCATTGCTTCTATGTAAGAAGATAATAAACAGCAAGTTCCTTTCGTGCTTAAATAAAGTTTTATTAGCTGTGCAGTAGGAGGGCGGGAGAAATGTAGTGTTTTGAACAGGAACGACATTATTCAGTTGTCGGGCAAAATTGTGAGATTTTATTTTTTATTGGAAAAGCAAATATTTCGTTCTTAATGTATCGCTTAAGATAGTTGGAAGAAGAGTGGGGAGACGGTTTGGAGAGCTTTGAGAATTTTAGATTGTTTAAAACTTTTTGATGTGCATCGGGTATATCACTTTGATAAAGATTGTAGGTTTGCATTCTGTGCTGGAGAAATGTAATGAAAAAGAAGTTTCTTAATTTACGTTTTTTCAAATCATACGGACCATGATAATGTAATTATGGTACATTTAGTTAATCTACCTTGGTGCAATGCATTTCCATTAATTTTGTTAATATCGTTTCGCACATTATTCTGTACCATTCTGGAATTATAGTTATAATTCACACGATAAAATTTATGCAATAGAGTACTGCAGTACTCTGTTAATTGCGGTAATATCATGTAATCAGTTGTGGAAACTAATTTGCTGTTGCTCCACGGGTTAAGTTTTTCCGTAAAGCCCCTTTCTTCCGTAAAAGAATTTCAAAAGTAAAAAAAATTTCATCGTACAACAGGCATGTACTTTATCACTATTTCACCTAAAAAACAACCTCGCGTTCCGCATTGTATTATCATATTTACACGTGCTATTATAGTAGAACCTCGATAGTTAAAATTTATATTAACAAGCGAAACTCGTTTATTGTATTTTGAGAATACAAGACAATAGTTGCTTAGACTTTATTCCGTTCTGTATTTCAACAATTATTATTGGTCACTTCGATAAGCCCTTACATTTTTACATGGCTTCCAAACCACAGAGGGTACTAAATACATTTCACCTGGGAAAAATTTCGCCGTTGTGATAAAGATTTGAACTTAAGGGCACACGGATTGAAGACCAGAGTTTTTAGTTTCATATATAGTATAATCCTTAATAATGTGATCACTAACACAAGTAAGAAGCAATTGCATTCCATGGAAGAAGCAAAGATTGTAATTTCAGTAAGTGGTACATTGTCGAACACGATCTAACAAGGGAACATATCGAAGTCGAACACGCCGATTTTGATGAAATTTATGTGGCAGGTAGTTTTTAAAAAAGTATTTGACTCGTACCTTTTTTTATCGTCAACTATCCACTCTGAAGGGGTGAAAATACCCCTTCAAAGTTGAGGGTGGAAAACGCATTTTTGGAATTATATCGGTAACCAGTGGTCATACCAATATATATTTTTTTCAAATTGTGTGTTTTTCAACACAGAGTTTAACTGCGTAAAAAAAGTTGCATAAAAATTATTTGTTTAAAAAATATATTAAAAAATTGATTTTTTTTGTTAACATTTCCCAGCAAACATTCTGTCCCAATCGACTAACTTTATGTACGCAAACTATGGCCTAAATTAGCGGATACGTGTTTTTGGAAATTTTTGATTTGTGACGATAAAAAAAAGCACGACGCCAACGAGGTGTCACCGGACGGCATAGAGTTAAGGACTCCTAAATAGCGTGGTGGTTCTGGCAAATCTGAATCCCGTGACTAGGACTCCTAAAAGGCGGATCTTATTGTTACGATATCTCTTAATAATCCTAAAATATTTAGGGAAAGCAATAACTGACCAATAATAAGCAGAGTGTCCTGTTTAAATCCGAGTCACTTTGGGGTATATCTTACAAAAATATTTAACATGAGTCGGTATCCAACACAAGGCTACCGAAGTGGCCGAATCCCTAACACTTCCACTATCTCTCATGCATCGTATTTCATCTGAAACAATTATCCTCTCATAGAAACCAAGGCAAACAGCCAATTCCACTAAGCAGTCTTCGTCGCTTCCATTTCATTTGTCTCGCGCGACAAATTCCGTCGTCTATGCAGCAGCATCGTTGGACGATTAATTTCCGAAAAAATGGTGAAAGGCGAACGGCACGCTAATTCGTGTTACCACCGATCCGTCGATCCGGTACCGTCGGGGCCGGTCGAGCCGGTCGGCTCACCGGCGGACACGACATTTCAATCCGCAAGCACCGAAAGCGGTTTATCGCTTTTTTCCCCCCGGCCCGGCAGCTAGCTGGCGCGTACACGCGAGTTCCGCGCGGATACGCTCGTAAAACGGTTATTCCCGAGTGAGCACGTGGCGGTGATGGCAACAGAGAGAGAAAGAGGTAGGAAAGACAGAGCGGACGGGACGATCTCGAACGCAACGAATATACACATCGAGTCGAGGGGGTAAACGCAAGGGGATGAAAGCGGAGCACGGCGGCACGGACGTATTTCGGCGAAATCGCCGACAAGAAGCTTTCGGCCGGCGTAGTGACGGATTCCCGTTGGTATCCGGCAGTTAATAGTGTTACCGTGGTTAGTATTCTCCGATTTCTCTTCGTCCGTCCGACCGCGTTTATCTTTTCCCTCGCGCCATCGACCGGCTACGGCGGCCGTTATATTCGAGTGAAAATAACAACTGGCAATAAGCCGCCTGTATACGCTCTGGCTTTTCCACATATTAAACCTGGACCTGCCGAAATATTTGCCAGCCGGCGGAAAAAAAAGAGCGGTATCCGCAGATAGGGTAGTAGAAGGATGATGAGACCGGGGAATAGAATCGAGAATGAGATAGAGAGGAAAAGGGGGAGAGTAGAAGAATCGCAATCGAGAGTACCGTTCGGGTAGATTCTGGGGTGTACGCAATGCGATATTGAGGCGGCGCGTTCGGCGTCATTAAACCATGGCGTTATCGGGAGGACTGGTAAAGCGAGGTGGAAGAAAGGGGGAGAGGAGAAGGTGATAGAGCTGGAGATGGAGGAGGAGAGTGGAAAACCGAAGAGAAGGGTCGAGACGGGGGTAAATTGTCGAGAGTGGCAGTCAGGGAAGGAAGGCTAGGCGGGGGTGGATGAGGAGTGTCTGCTACGCGGTCGGAATAAAACAATGCCCTTCCTCGAGAGATGCTGCCGACGCCGACGTCGACGCCGTCTCTGCTGTGTTGCTAGTAGCACCGGAGCTGCTTCTAAGAAGAGAGAAAGAGGTGGAGTGCCTGCTCGAGACGGTTGTGTATATATATATATATATATATATAAATATATATATAACTGGATATATGGTTAAGTGTATATGTATGTGTGTGAGCGTGTACATAGATCGACGCCGAAGACGTTTTTTGGACATGGACCTCGTCAGGAGTTTCGGGGTAATGACGAGACTGCAATTACGTTGATATTCAGGGAAAAGGAGTTCGAAGAAAGTAATAGACGTCTTACGGTAATGAATGAAGTCTACGCGCTTCTAAGTACGTCTTGCTGACGTCAATTATGCAAGGTTAACGGTGGTAAATTTGAAAGGAAATATATGCAGTGTAACACCGGCTGGGTAAGGTTCTTTGTATGTTGCTGAGGTCGAAGCAACCTGTAGCTTATGATCTTACTCCGACGTTATCTTGGTTTTCAAATATGTACAGTCAAACGGTCCGTCATAAAATGTACGTTAAACGTAGCAAATTATTAAAATGTAGTCTGATCGTATCTCAACGGCGTTTAAGAGATGTGTCTTTACTGGAAGAAATTCTTATTTGTTGTCTCAGGAAAGTACAAATTGTCACGACCTGGATTAAATCGTAGCTACATACTGTCTACATTCTCGGCTTTGATTTGCATTACGTATAAATGGTTTAAAGCTATGCAGAAACGTATACCAACATTGATAAGTGATGTTAATGAATTTTATTATGCACTATACAAGTAGCAATGACTTTACTGGCAGTAATTCTACTAGTAGTCAATATCAGATCACCCTGATAAAGCTAGCTGCAATGCTGGCTTAACCCCGGAAATTGAAAACCATTGTTCAGTTAACGATGACCGCAAAAACCTCAGTAATTCTAACAGTTGAATGTTCTTATATTTTTTATAGACTATTTAAGAAGTATATGTAAACTGACGCATATTTGAGAAAGAGATTGATGTATACTTCAGATGTTAAAAGGTCTCGGATAATCTCAATTGAAAATGCAGTAAAATAACTTTTTAATTATAAACTTAAATTTGACGAAATTTTGGTTTTACCGTCTCTAAATTCAATGAAATAAAAAGAGCTATAAATCCTTACGTAACGAAACTTAAACGGACTGTTATACTTTTCCATGGCGCGTCTGCTAGAGAGATATACGAAGAAAATAGATGAGAATTTGAGTATGAGTGACGTTCCGGATGATAGGGGCGGAAAGAATAGTAGTTGAATAAGAGAAATAACAAGAAGAAGAAAAATTATCGCGAAAAGGGCCAAATGAATCTACCTGTCGTCTATTAACATTAGAAGACGCAATTGCAAAATGTAAACGTTCGTATCGCTCAACAAAAATTACGTAATATTCTGCAATTTCTAAAAGTTTTTACTAAGTAGACAATCCTACATTGTCTTATATTTAGCACAATTATTTGTTTTACTCAATATTGTACGGAATTAATTTCGGCTTTAAAATTTAATGATTTCCCATATTTATCGAAAATATTCTTGTACGGATAGAATTGTTGCCATTATCTGACAGGATTCGAAGAATTACAGAAAATGAATGTCAAGAATCTGACGTTAACTTGGAAGCACATTTCGCAATGCAAACGGTTGAGTATTTACATTAAATATACTTCTGTATTGCAATTACTTTCTCAGATATTTCACATCTGGCATATCCATTGTCATAGTTACGCTCCCACAACTTGTTCCGCGCTCAAAGGAAACTTCCCCAAAGAAATAAAATTAGACATGGTATACATCACACACAATTGTCTAGGAAAATAATGTGTTTACCAGACGTCTTGGGAAGAACTCGCGGAAATCGATACTCTCTTCGAACGTATTTACTTTCTCGACACTCTCTGTTCCGAACGACTCAACGAGCTTAGATCATGTTAGACGCTACTGTTCGTTTAATAAACGTAAGTATTTGCTCGAAAAATTGCGAGAAACAGGAAAAAAACAAAAAAAAAATAGTACCCATTCAAATATCGGTATCTCTTGCGAGAAGCTTTAACCCATTTCCAACTGGAATAGCTCGCGTCTTAACGTTAGCTCTTATAGCGCTAAGTGCACCATTCCCGTAACACATTTTCGTTTTAACCGTTAGCACCGAACCAAATGCAACGAGCCAATTTCATGAATCCCGGTATAAATGTATAAGGATTATACGCATACGTATACAAGTGCACGTCGAATGCCGGAAAGGAAAAAAGCAAGCGGCGTCGTGGTGTCGTCGTAGACGATAATGCCGGTTGGATTATTTCCGCGCTTAGAAGCACCCGGTGCTACACTGATACCGGGAGGAATGAATTAATAGTATCTTCTTCTCAGCCAAGGCAACAGCCTACGGCTCTTACGGTGCGCCAAAGACATTCTCTCTTGTTCTTACCGAATCACGAGAATATCCTGGAGGCGTGTATCCTGTATTGTCAAGAACTCGTCGAATTTGGCTCGGTAAATTCAACTTATTTCTTTTTCCTCCTCGTCGGTTGGCAGAGATACGTCCGCGCTTCTGTCTTACGACGTTGGAAGGATGATGTCGATCGAGAATATTGCTGGCAAGAATGCCGGATACCATTGTTTCTTTTTAATGCCCAAGTATTGGCATGAGGACAATCGTTTCAGGGTAACCCCGGTATTTTCGGAGGGTCTGCTGAACCAATAATGGTCGCAACTTCTCCACAAAAGTACGACCGTAATTACGTTCGAGACAATACTTGGCGAGATGGGATTCGGCTGATGTTTGTATTTATATGGGGTATTAAAGGGTAAGCGCACGAATCGAAGGCTATGTCGTCGGTTTACTTACTGCTACGTGTTCGTTGATAAACGAGAAGGTGACGGATGAAAAGTCGGTCTTACCTGTAACAGAAAAGAATTATTTTAGTACTTTGACATGGATTTCATTGGGTTGTTAAAATTTTGCGTTTAAAATTTTGTAGGAGCATTTATTAAGTTCGTCAAACTTTTTTTGTTTGTTTTTTGCAACTACGCAGAGAGTTATGTGATAAATGGCATGTATGCGAAGCATATGTATAACTATATAAAATTATTTAATTAATTTTCTGAAACACTGATATTGGCATTCCTATTTGAAGCTCTTACAAGCCTGGAAAATGAAATATCGAAGTACGAAATAAATATTCTTATTGACGGGATGTTCGCGAGCAAAAGGGTTTATCGTTAATCATTCCGCCCATATGTTTCCCTCGCCATTAAATTAATTAATGCGTTGATTTTCTCCATTTTATTTGTAACTTTTTATGGCAAAGAATATGAATATTCTTGGAAGTTTAAAAAAAGATACAATGCAGAAAATCGTGAACAAAAAATCTTATATAATATACCGTGACATATGATACGTAATTCAATCATGAAGCTATTTAAATTTTGACGAATATTATTCAATTTTATAAACTGGCAGAATTCCAAAATGGTCCATCTATTTGAAAAATCGTAAATCGTGAGTCCTTGATAAAATACAAAGGTCCGAGAAATAAGTTGAGGTTCGCAGCACAAAACCAATCGTATGCCGTTCCCGAGCGCTGCTAACAAGCGAAATTGAAGTTAAAGTGCAGAATCGTGTAAATTGTCCGATGCAATTCGTCAGGTCGTACAAGTAGCGACAAGGAGCATTGCTTCGGACATTAATAACTAAAAGTACCTTCAACCTAAACCTCCTGCCAGTAAAAACGCGTGACTTCCTCTCAGGAGCGTTCGCTTTTAAATTCAAAATAAAAGAAACAACCAACACGGAATATCAGATATATCGCTTTAACTAAAGCTGAAATCAATGTACAGGTTGCTTGACCGCAAATTCCCTCGCTTTATTCTCGTTCAACGTAATATAAAATCAATAAACCTATACACATCAGCCTATCTCTGTGCTCTCGAGTTTTATATCCAATAAACGCGCCACCGGTAACATACAAATACAAATACGAGCCGCTAATGAGGCGCGCAACACGATCCGGATATTCGGAGCGGTGCTGAATTTTTCAACCCCGCCGATTTACACGGTGCGCGTCGTTCAATATTCGCATCAAGCTCCGAGAACGGCACTAATTACTTTCTTGCTACTTCTCTCAACTTCCACATCGTCGGAAAGCGCGCGTGGTCTCACGGTAAAAAGAAAGGGAGCCGTCTCAAATTCAAAGACGTTTGGCTTCGCCGTGCCCGGAAAGTGGAAAGCCGCTGGGGGTGGCTTTTGTGTATTCGCCGAAGCGGTTTCAGGCAGACTGCTGAGCGACGGGACGGCACAGACAGACTGACGGAGATCGATTACCTGGCCTAGGCTTAGTCATTATCTCCCAAAAAGGGACTTCGTGTGGCCTATGCTAGGGTTACCCCTGAAATTGCTTCAATTACATACTCTTAATAGGAGCGATCTCGTCTACGGGGATAAAGATTCGGACTCTCGAATAGCGGAAACCTCAATTTAAATTGCCGTCTTTTGAGGCGCACGTCATCGCAAAGAGACACTGCAACCGGAAGTTCTTCAAGGTCAACGCACTTTGCTCGTCGACGCGATATGGCATGGACTTATTACAGGGAAAGAAATAATAGAATTATGGTATCCGCCAATTTTGATTTTTTTCAGGTAATTGATATCTGTGTATCAAACTTAACGACAGATTATCGCTATACGAATATGCTAAGAATGATCTGTGTTTTTAAGGCCAGATCTATACAGCTTGTCAAAATGTTATTGTCTTTTCTTTTTTTCGAGAACTTCATCCAATTTGTGACAATACAATTTCTTTGTTTTTCTATCTGGCAGAACATAAGTCATTTTAGTTATTCATTTTCTTATCTCCGCCCCCTTTTTTACGCGACATGTGCCACCTAGAATATGAAAATGTACCGATACCTCTGATACTATCTTTGTTCTTTGAGACTTAACAATCTCACTGTGATCCATAAACAATATCTGCGACTTGTATAACATAGTAACAATACATTCATATCATTTTATACACTATACATGAATATAATTTTGAACATTGTCCGCGACGTGTGATTTATTAGATTGCTAAGAATTAAATGTGTTGAAAGTGTTGCTTTAAATCATTTTTCGTCTATTGTTTCACAAAGCTTATACACTTTACAAAATAAACTTCCTTAACAAAATAGAGGCCTTGTTTTGTACTAATTCTTCCATTTAATGTATAATAGCAAAACGCGACTAACCTAACGGTAAGTTAGATATAAAGCTATAATTTCTATTTTGTTATTAATCCTTTGCACTCCGTTGTCGCCGCAGCGACGGCATTGTAATAAAAGCTGTGATTTCCGTTCTCAGATAAATCCAGTATATTGCTAATTGTTTTATATTCTATTGTTAATTGTTTTATATTCTATATTCTATTGTTTTAATAAAACATAATTTTAAAATGTATTTGCTTCTTCTTTAATAAGAAAGCAAGATGCTTAATTTTCGACAGAGCTGCACTGGCACAAATAAAGAATCCTGGAGTAGCTGGTGGCTCGTAGTAAAAATGACTCGGAGTTGCTGAAAGGTCATATTAAAATTTGCCCGCAGTACAAAGGGCTAAATATTACTTTACAAAATTATTTCACTGCAAATGTGTTGTGATCCACTATTTTTTTATTGAAATTCAATATAATAGCTTCGGGGCCACGAAGGTAATCTGCAAGAATAGGTTCTCAGTAAAACGACTATGGTGAAGTCAAAAATTACGAAAAGCAAATAGGTATACCTGACCAAGCGAACCACCATGAAACTTCCTTCTACGAGCGCGAGGCGGCGGGGGGGGGGGGGGGGGGCTGTAGGATTTAAAATAAAAACAAGGAGATATACCCACTGTCGTTTTCTACTTTACGGCCGATAGCCCGACTCTCTTCTAACGAGTTTCTCGCGGGGACTTTTCAACTTTGGAAACTTTGAACGTTCCTTTCGAGAGTAAATTTTACTTTCTACCCCCCCCCCCCCCCCCCCGTCGTCTCTGCCTCAGTATAGATGACATTCTCCTCTTCTTGATTTCGCCGGAAACTAGGAATCCTTGGATAGGATAAGTACACGTCGTTATCCTCTCGCGATTGGATAGTCGGTCGGGCAAATATCCGTAAAATTGGTGCGATTACGAGCTTAGCTTCCAATCTACGAACGCAAGCGTCTTCCCTCTAGAAACGAAGGCCCCGTACGTCGACTTCGACGTAGTTTCTCCGCGGATCGCCGGGATATTTCAATCATTGACTATGTCTTAGATATGGTTCTTTTTATCTCTATCGTCGTCGTCCAAGCGAGGACGTTCGATCGAGACGATTGGAAATTAAAGGCCCTGTACGAAATCCGTTCTTGGACACTCGACTCAATTGTCCGCAATGATCTCTTTTTACGAGACTTGAAAAACCGAAGTTTATTTTAGCCGACCGAGTCCGATGAATGGTATTTGATATGTATAGGTATATATGTGTATGGTGTATATATATCCCTGTGGTCGAAAGTTTACGGGCCTTAGTATTCGATCGAGAGTTCGACCCGTGACAAGTAAACGAGTCTTCTAACGGGCTGTGAGAAGCACTTTCGTGAAAATCACGGGTCTCTATATCCGATAATACGATCACCCGATAAAGCCCACTTGAGAGTTTGAAGTCTCGAAAGCTTCTTAAAGATCCGAACTGACGGCTTCCTAAAGAGTTGGAGGTTTTATTTATTTATGAGTGTTATTGTATGCGTTCATTTATAATAATAGAATATTATTTTTACTCGTTGTCAGTAACGAAACGTAACGGTGCGCTGAAGCAATGATGATCCGCAAGCAGTAAACGATTAAATGCTCTCTGTTTCTTTGATATTTCCAATTCTTGAAAACTCCAATATGATTTTTACGCAATTTACGTCCGTTTAAGGACAATAGAATGTTGAAGATAAATTAACGTTATGTTTTATTTAATCTGAATATTAATAACATACAGAATTTTAATTAATAACACATCTAAGGAATAGTACCCTTTGGTGAAGTGACATTGGTAAATGAAAATGAAAAACTTGAAAAAGACTCGTATAAAGTAACAAATCGCTAGATTCCTTTCGTGCTTGTTGCACAAGTAAAGAATCTATAAAAAAACCTTGTGGAGTGCGAAAGTGTAATATAACTCTGACATGCAAGTGATGTTTTTCATTGTGTTTATTTAATCTTTGTTCATGTGAAAATTAAGTGTAATTGAAAAAATATATTTTTAAACTGTCAGGCAATTTATGCAACGATTGTTTCACTAAATATTACATTTGTCCCGCTAGCGCTGTATCCTTTTATTTGTCCGCCTTTCTTCCTTTGCCGAATAAAATCTTCTCTGTATTCGGACTATGTTCCGTCTCGAATCTCAGAGGGTTCCGTCCCTTTCTAGTCATAAATCTAATTGGAATATATTTTTCGATACAACGGCGCAATCAGACGACGAAAATAATATGTTTAAGTCCCAGTCTTGCGTATTGATTGCAAACAATTTGAGAAATACTTTTAAAGTTTAACAACGTAGTAATTCTAAAAGAAAGACGTTTCCATGTGTAAGGTGCTACGACGAATTTTTGTACTCATTTCGGATATTATGTTTTTTCCTCTACAAAGTTATTTCGTGCTTCAGTATGGACGAGAACAATAGAGTCTCAAAATGACTTTTATTGTTCTATAGATCCTCCTCTTAATTAAATTACACATTTTTATAGCTGTCAAACTTACACGATAGAAGTTTCTCTTCGGCGATGAAAAAACTTAAAGGACGATATCACCCCGAAATTTTTGCACTATTTTCTCCGTCACGGTAGTGAGTTTTGTTTCAGAAATAGACGGCGACTCGTTGTAAGTTAATTACGCTAAATGACTTGAGATTAGGTATGTATTCTGTTTTCAATGTTACTTCAATAATTAATTTAAATTTTACGACGTTATTTTAATAGCATTTTATACTAAAATTATTACTTTGCATTTAAGCATGAATATCAGAACGAAACTTAAAATACAAAACGTTGCTTGCGATTATTTGTCATAAAATAATTCAATGGATCCGATCAACGACTAATATTTTTTCGACTGAATATTTTTCCGCCACGTCGTTTCATTTACGGGACGAATCATGACATTTCAGACAATTAGTTATTTCGTAAATGATCTTTCGTGCCATATTCAAAAGAGAAAATCATTGGCCTGCGTTAAGTTTGAATATTTTATAGGCGGTACAGTTTTCGAAATTCTAGACCGTAGACGTATCCAAAGAAAGAGATCGTGCGGAATTTTCCCCTCAAGGACCTGTAAAGGCTTCGTCCTTTTGAAACCTCCAAGATGTAGGTAGACCTTTTCCATAGAATAGGAAAATTGAGTCTTTAACAAAGCTTTGTGCGAAATACAATACGCGTGTTCTGTGGTAGTTTTTGACAAAACTGTCTTCGCAAAACATATATGTACATTTTATTACTCGTTACTTTACTGAAAATTTATATCATGTTTTTTTAAATATCACAGTAATACGGTACTGATTTAAAAAGAAATTTTGCGCGAAAATAATATATGATAGCACAATAATGAGCTTTTCCAGTTTATAAATTACTATTAAGATAAGAATCAGACTAATTATTACTGAAATAGCATGGAGTCTCTTCGAGTTCACTAGCAAATAGGATATCTTCAACATTTATTACTTATTCACAGTTAGATCAAAATAAACCTCATTAAAGCTGTAATAATAACAGGATTATTAATGCTTTATTTGTAAATACACACTTAAATCAATGGGCACTGGTTAATCATAAATCTTTGCTTCTAACATACATCATAAGCAATCATCTTGATTCATTATAACCTGGAAATCATGAAGTCTGTAACTACGAGTATAATTCATGCATTTCAATGTCAGCTGTACTCTCGAAAATCCAACTCGTTTCTTCGTTCCACTATGTTCCATCAATGTTGCTTTTTACCTGTTAAAACCAACTAATTATTCTTACAATCATCATCACAATTACTTCCTCTCTTTCCTGACATCAGGAAACAAAATTGACACAACTCAATTTTAACACTAAAACTGCCAAGGTGGTCATGTTGATCGATTTCCAATTTTGTCGAAAAACTCCCCAAATTGACAGAGGGGCAATGCAATAATTATTCCACTTCTGTCTTACAAAACCTAAATTATTTAGTTGATTGTTTTCTTCGCCTCTTGATTCCTCTTTTTCCGAAGTACTTATTCAATATATTTAAATATAATAGACGATAATAACGCCGATAGTTTTAGTGTTAATGTAATCTTAAACTTAATAATATATCTCCACAATGTCGCAAAATCAATGGACGCACATAGCTTTCTCCTCGATTATCGTCTGGCTTTAATTCTCTGTCAGGAATTTAAGCTCCCCTTGAAAGCTCCAGTTTCCTGATGTACATTCCCACAATAACGCAGAGTTGTGTATGTCCATTGTCATACACACCCTCAAACAATACTCTCGGCTCAGCCTCTAATCGGACATTAACGCTTCCTAATTCGTTGCTCATTGTTTTCGCCAATCGGGAAATGAGCACTGATTACCCATAATGCATTAATCGTCGCGGGAATTTAATATTAGATATAGGGTGAGAGGAAAGGGGTGTTGATGATGATGATAGCGTTCGTCGGCGAAAGGATACGGTTTTATGATAGTATTTAGAAAGCTGTTACGCATTTCTCTCCAGTGCAGAGCAAAAGATTATTATTTAGCTGTTAAAGTTCTCGAAAGAAGATTCAGTGAAGCCGCGATATCGAGATGAATTTTTTTATCTTCCTTATTAATGGAGGCACATACCTGTACCGAGAATGGTCGCCGCAGAAAACAGAAACGCGATGACTGTGAGATTTTATTGCGCTGGATTATCGGCTTTATGGCTTAATTTCATGTTGAAATGCACCAATTTGCAGGGATGTATTACATCGAATTTCGTTCGTTAAAGTAAATATAATTACTGAGATTCCGTTAGTCCATAATTGGACGAAAATATCTGGCTTGTACAATTGAAACTCCTGTAATAACGTATTAAACGTTATACGTTTAACGATATTTACTTTCAAGGCAGTAATTAAGCTGTGCTTTCTGTTTGTTGTATTAAAGAGAATGAATTGGATGAATACAGTTCGACGATTCAAACAATTTTGTAATTCTTGTAATAATGGGCATCGAAATATCACGATTCAGTTGGAATCTAGTCGACTCGTAAAGTGAAATGGGTTTGTGGCGACGCGGTAAAAGATCGTCGCTTCAAAGAACCGATAGATCGAAGACGGTTCCGCGAACCCGCGGTTTATCGCTCGCGCGTATTCGGCGAACTCGCCGCCAAAAGAACTGCCGAGAACGCCCGCGTCAAAAAAGTCAGTCTGCGACGAACCTTACGAACGATACGGCACGAGCCGCGAGCAAACCTAATTACATTTATTTTTTATCGTATAAGCACTTAGTCGTAATAGTAGTTAATAAACCGTTATTTAGTTAGTAAATGTGTATTTTTATTTTACGACAAAACCCACAGGTTTATGTTGAACGAGATTATGACGTTCACTGAAACGCTCCGAAGCAAATTAATATTACGCAGTTGTTTGACGAAGTTGAAGAGTCGAACGGAGTTAATACAGGAAGACTGAAGACGGAGCATCGGTAAATTGTATTACGCAAGTCGAAGAGTGAATTCGGTTTACTCGAGAATCGGTACAGGTCTTGCTGTTCTTCTTATCGTAGCACGTTAAATTAATATTGCGTGACTAGTTAGCTCACTGTAACTCCTTGTGTCTCTATTTTCTCATGTAAACTTTTCCGCACCAACTGTCCGTAAATTTTCTTTGTAACAAAATGTTCATCCTCACAAACTTTCTTTTGCAGTAAAATATCGCTAAATGAAATTTGTCTGCTGCTTCAACTGCTACTTTTAAGCTTTACCAGTGCGCTAAGGCGTTACTTAATTTTCGGGCGCAACAAAATGTTCGAGTTACAGAGGTTAATTTCACA
This sequence comes from Cerceris ruficornis, assembly GCA_963989415.1. Taxonomy (NCBI): domain Eukaryota; kingdom Metazoa; phylum Arthropoda; class Insecta; order Hymenoptera; family Crabronidae; genus Cerceris; species Cerceris ruficornis. Next base: position 5,259,525 of record OZ022518.1, read on the forward strand.
AGTGAAACAGTGTAGGTTATAAGTGGATGTTGGTCGTCAGATTATGAATCTATCCAGAGCAGTGATTCTCAGACATTATTAGGATTTCTTGCGTGATGGTCTCTTTACAATTTGTTAGATTGCTCGTGGATCCTTCTAAATTAACTACAATTAATATATAAGATACTGTTAACAACACATTTTTTGACGAACAAATGTTAATTTCGAAAAAGGAAAATCTTAGTCTTCAAATGTACATTCGATAGGATGAAATTTCAATTAATAATAAGTGACCTCTTCGTGGCCCCTAGAGCAGGGATGGCCAACAAGTCCGTCGCGATCGACAGGTCGATCGCAGCAGACAGGACACGATTTCAACACGCAAACCTCTTCCCCCATTGGCACTTATTAGTATACAAGTCACAAGTATAAATGTATTAAATGTCAGGATTTAGACAGGTACATTGCGACACATTTTTAAGAAGATATTCGATCTCATATGCATATGGAAGTTGCCCACTGCTGTCGTAGAGAACTGCGGACACCAGTTTAAGATACACTGATCTAGAGTTTTGTACAACCTTATGTAATTCTATACTCATTAAGTTCATATGTGGTATAATTTATGGGACAAGCTATAGGTAAAAAATGAGGTAATAGAATAGATTTATGTATGGAATATCTAACTTGCAGTTATTATCTCGATTGAAGTTGAAATTATAATTCGCTAAAATTATACGATATTATGAAGAACGTAAGGTGAGGTCAAGCGACACTTTTCTAAGCGAATGCGCTCTAAGGGTTTCAGGATATCAAATGAAATCATAATATTTTCCTATATTAGAGTTACATGTAATGTGTGTTGTCACGAAAATAATCATTTGAATGATCGAAAGCATGATTAAATTTAATATAACAGAGAAAACATTTATGTAAAGGTAAAATTGTATTTTATCTGACCTTTAACACTAGAATTACGGAGACAGATAAAATGACTGGTCTCTAACTTTTTAGAAAAATTCTCCAAATTTATAGGGCAGCTAGTACAGTAGGTATTCAACATCTATTTTACGAAACATAAATTACTGAAACGATCGTCTTTTTCACCTCTTAATTCCTCCTTCGTTAAAGTACTTATTTATTATATTTAACACATATTTAAGTACTTTGAAAAAAGACGAATCCAGAGGCGGAAAAGATGGTCGATTCGGTGATTTATGTACTTTTACATGGACGTAGAATATTTATTCTATGAGTTTTCTATAAACTTGATGAGTTTTTGGAAAAAAATTGTGTACCGGTTATTTTGACCGGTTGGTACTTCTAGTGTTAAGTATAACAGATTTAACGGCCGGTTAATGAAATTCTACATGCAGTCGGCTGAATAATATCCGCATATTGATACCTTTTTAATTAAAAGTGATTGTGAATATTAATAAATCGGAATGTATTACAAAATATTGGTAATATAATGCTCATATATCATAGTACAAAGATGTTAAAAGTTTAAAGAAATTACCAATCATCTATAATACTACACATAGGACGATATTGATTTATTTGCACCATTCACTATTATTTTTCTAATGCAGTATATTATTCCACCACAGATTTTCCTCTTCTTCTTTTATTCATAGATAACAAATCGAGATTCATTATTGGTAAAAATATCCGACTTTCAAAAACAGTCAATAACATATACGAACATGGAAAAAATGCCGTTTCCCATTTGGTATTCACACACGTTAAACATTCGAACACGTTCTCACGCGAACAATGCCGACAGCGTCGTATCCAAAACCGATCAATTCCGAAGGTAATCTCTATTTAGATTTATCCACGCTAGAGATACGTATTGGAGCTAGTAAACGAGAAAGTGCAACGATTCGCGGTAGTATCTACGGCATTGTTAGAGTTAACAGCATCATCGAGAATCGCGCGAGCAGTCCATCCATTCAGGTATCGCGCAGTGGGACTTTGAAATTGTCTCGAACAAGGCAAGTACACACGATATTCTCGCAACAGCTACTTGACCGTCAAAGTTAAAATCGCCACCATTCAGTCGGTGATATTAATTAACCTAATGTCCCGTCTTTCAACTTGATCCCTTTCGTAGGTAGTAGCTTCTATAATTTCCATTTATTTTAAAGCTCTCAAAAAGTCATTGGTTTTAAATATGTCCAGTCTGTAAATTATTCTTGTCTTCGTAAATGTTTCTGTGCATTCCATGGTAAATAAGTCGGTATTATTAACTTTTATCCGTTCCTGAGGTCGTTTTTGACCCAAATTGAGAGAAATTGTACACAGTGAATATGTGTGTGTGTGTAAGATATATATATATGCTCCGACAATTCGCTATGGAAGATTTTTTTAAAAGAAGCAATTGAAGGTTAATATCTAATAAACATTTTTTAAAAAATGTTGAATTCCTTTCTTGCTATTATAGGAATATTGGATACCGACTCATTTTAAATATTTTCATAAGGTATACGCCGAAGTGACTCTGATCCCAAACAGGATGCACTAATTATTTTCCTGTCAAACATCACCCTTTTTAATACTAGAACTACCGGCGTTAAATCTGTTATATTTAAATATATTAAATAAGAACTTTGAAAAAAGGGGATTTCAGCGGTGGAAAAGATGATTGATTCGGTAATTTATGTTTCATGAGATGGACGGAGAATATTAATTCTATGGCTCTCCTATAAACTTGGAGAATCTTTGGAAAAAATCGTGTACCAGTCATTTTGACTGGTTTGGTGGTTCTAGTGTTAAACATTACTACTTATCATAGAAATAACATCCGCCTTTTCGATATCCGAGTCACAAAGGTCAGAGATTCATAACCTCCCATCACACTAATTTTGAGTTCTTAAAAGGAATCAAGTAAAGAATAATTTGAGTCGTTTTCTTTGAAAGTGGTGTAAGTCCATTTTATATTATATGGAGATATTTAAGGGTTTCTATGTGAATGCTTTGCAAAATATTGATATATGTAATACGCTCATTTTATGTTTTTTAAATATTAACTTAATTTAAGTTTCTAATGTGATCGTCTTTAAAGTATTAGTTAATAAAAGTAAAGTAGAGAAATTATGTAGTATAATTTGTTAATTGAATATTATGTTCTTGCTGAAAGTGGACCTTCAAAGTAATTATATTTGCAATTTCATTAACTACGCAAATTTATATTGACAAAATGATGAAAATTTTGAAGAATTTCTTTTGGGAACTTCTTATAGATAAAAAGCTCGTAGCAGAGTGCATTCATTGTTATCATTAACTAGCTTTTTGTCAAAAATGGACTTACACCACTTTCAAAGAAAACGGCTCATTTGTCCATGGCGGAGTTAAGCGGAATATTGGTGGTATTTTTTCCTCTTTTTTTTATGGGAAAAAAGTAACAATAATATTTTCAAGCATTGCGAATCGTCGCGAAACTTCGAGAATCGAATAGCTTCGTAGACGTGGAAGCACGTTTAATGGAAGTTTCAGAAAATAGGCGAAAGCCTGAGACCAATTTCCTGAACGAATTCCGCGCCATTCGAATGGTCCGTTTCGATTATTCTGCCCGAGAAAGCGTTCTGTTTCTTTCGGTTTACACTCGCGGAAATGATCCGCGCACGTATTGTCACTCGAGAGAATTATAAATGCTGGCTGTGACGTCGACGACATGAAATTAATCTGTCACTGCAGACGAAAATCCATGTTTCATCTCTAGGAGTGAAGGATGAAAATGTATTTTCTAGATTTCCTTCGTGGATCAGTGATCCACGATGCACTTGCTTTTCCTACATTTTCTTGTTATATCAGGTTAACATTTTTTATACATTTTTCAGCTCTTTTTAACTCCACTGTAATTCGTAGCCGTAAAGAAAACTGATATTTGTTGCGAAAATGAGTGCAAAGAACGAAATAAATTAAATGATGAAATATCAGATAACGTGTACAACTCTATCTCAAAAGCGTATAATTCACTTTACAATGAAAACTCTTATCAGAGAATTTAGTCGCAGTTAAGCAACTGCTAATTCGTTAATTAACATCTGCACAGAATATACAAGTTATATTAATAAAATATTACGTATATCATTATAATATTAAGCTTATGTAATCTACCGTTATTCTACAATAGACGTTTCTAACAATCTTTACCAAAATAGATAACAATGGAATATTTATGAAACACTGGGTGGAAAACATTTTGCTAAATACGAATAGTAACGGTAGCATTTCAAAGAACAGTATATCCGTTACATTATTATTCCCCATCGTAAGAGCAAAAATATTTCTGCCATGGGGCACGAAACTATATTCCCATGTTTCACAACCCCTCTATTAAAATAATATGAAAACAAATGAAATACCGGAAAAAAGAGAGCATAACCAGAATTTAAGCACTGTACGAAGACACGCGGAAAAACGCGAAGCAACTTGAATTTTTGTGACACATTTTACGCGAGACCCTCCGCGAAAATTTAATTCACGAATGAAAAACCCGACAGCGCGCGTAAAATTTCTGCGTTCACGCAACAGGGCCTTCCATCTCGTGCATTTGTCCGCATTAAAATTTCCACCCTGTTCGCTTTACCTTCGTAGTTTCGTGCTGACCAAATATTTGATCGAGAACCGCCGTAAAACGTAACCAGGGACCTTTCGCCCTTTTCCACCGGGTGCACGTTGCGTGAACAATTTTCATCCGTGGATTAATAAGAACGAAGCTGGAAACTTTACGATACCGTCGTCCATTGAGACACTAAAACACTTTCATTTATTTAGGATGCCCGGTAAGGTCAGCACTGTTTACCTTCGGTCACGATCGTAACACCGGTAATTTCGGTGCAATGTTAGACATACACAGGTACATAGTACGTACCACCCACGCGGAAATTGGGCTGGTGGTAAGGAGGAAACACACCGCGGTTATATGAACGCGCAAGAAGTAAGTCGTGAAAGATTTCGCATGGTGAACGTGTTAGCCCCAAGGTTATTGCCTCGCGAAATCAAATCCCCGCGAGGTACGTGCCCCATGTTAATACCAGGCCGTAATGCGATAATGGCGCAGCTCGTTATGGGTTAATTTTACTGAGGGGTTGAAGCTGAAGGAGAGAAGGAAAGAAGAGATTGTGGGAAGAGTGGAATAACGTATGATCTCGGAGGACGAAGAAGAGTGGGAAGAAGAAGAGGAAAAAGATGAAGAAAAGGAAAAAAGAAGAAAGAGAGGGGTTGCGGAACGCTAAGGAAAGGTGGCCTTCGCGAATAGTTCGCGAGTTTACGATACTCGCGAAAATACAGGAGAACAAGAATTTCTCGGTACCGGGATACGAGTATACGTCAACGGCTATTATTTAACTGGAAGCGTCGGGGAAAACTAGTGTTTCTTGAGAAAACCAACGCCGGGAACGATCTTGGTCAGATTCAACTGATTCTGGTGTTGCGCGAACGGAGTGGTAGCTATATTCTCGCGGAACTATATTAAAACTTTAACCTGAAAGCCGACGATAAATTGCAATTCTTTGGAGACGGTTAATATCGTAAACTGGAAACTACGAGAGTTATTTCCGACTAACGACATCGTTTGATATTATTTTTCCTGGCATGTGCACTCTCACGTACGCTTTAGGAAACATTCCTGTTTTTCGCATTAATAAAGGATTTCATTAAATCTTTTTTTCAAATGTCATTTCTTGGAATTATCCAATGTTTTGATCTATTCATCGTCTTTTTGAGGTAAAATACAGTAGTTTCAGGAGATGCACCAGTCAACGAAAAGTATAAAAATGATCTAAAAGCCCATCCAGATAAAGACATGTTTATCAGGAAAAAAGTCAAAGAGGTAAGAAACTTTGGTAAAATTATTAATAATCATACCGTAATAACTTTCCAACCATATCTCGCAGCCCCAACGTCCCTATTACCCTTCGATACTACAAAACGTAAGGCATTCCAATCTCGCAAAAGAATTCGACCGAAGTGTCATCGTTGCACGATGTGCGTTTCAGTACAGTGCACTTAACGTCTCGACAGACAATCGCACATTCGTTAGGAATGATTCAGGAGTACAAAGAGGCCATTCATGAGTGAGTCTGCTCAATATGGCAGCAGCCTTCTCGCTCGTTCCTCGAAGGCTTCGCGCTTTCGCGAGGGTCCGCGCGCTTGCCAGTAATTATCTGTACCACAAAGCGCCAAATGCGTTCGCATTTATAACACGTCGAAAGCCCTTACACGATGACCGTGCATTAATTCTAGCCGCTCGAGCGGCTGATGCCTCGTAAATTTTTCCTCCGTGGCGAGTTACGATACGGATCGCATTCCCTGCAATTAACACCCTCGCGCCTCGGGTTGTGGTATTATCTGATTGCCGTACCGAGTACTTTATTAATCTTAATTATAACAACAAAGAACAAGAGGTCGTTTTCGTCGGCTGTAACTTATTTTACAGCCAGGCGGCAAGCCGGTAATGACCGCGCTTTTAAAGGTGCTCGATGGAGCGCACAGAGAGGTGCGCGCATCAGGCCTGGTGACTTAATCGTAATCCCGACTACGTGTATATAAATGCAGAGCGATCTGGGAAAGGTAGGCTGACAGTGTTAATTTCAGATGATAGATATCGCTTGGGTACAATGCAAATGAGCCGCACGCGATAGCGCAACAACTTCGGAGGCTCTATGCATGCAAAGTCTCTCGCCGTTCCGCACCTACGTACCTATTATCAGCAGACCTTCTCTTATTTCTACCTTACGTAATTATCGCGATACTAAAATTCCGGCTTTAATGCGTGTGCTAAGGTAAAGAGTAAAGACGGAAGTGTGCATGCCGAGTGCAAAATCATTGGCTGGTGTATTTTTATGCGGTCCTGGTCGAGATAATGGTAATTAATGTGTTTTACGTATATTTCGTAGTAACGTAATAAATTTTTGTAAAACTTTTTATTGATTGCTATCTTCCGTATTATAAAGATATTGTACGTGAATTGATGAAGTTTAAATGAAATGTGGAAACACTTTTTTTATCTGTTGTTGTTCACGAAGCTCTATACAGCATTCGTAGAAGACAAGCGTTCTTAAAATGTGACTAAATCTTTGAATGGTCCTAATTGCGCTGATTATGAATAGAAGTATGAATAAATGTAGAAAGTTAACGCTTTAGGTATAAATAAATAGGGAAGAGATCTGATAAACAGCAGTTCAAAATTTTTTCAATTAAAATTGTAACGCATGTATCACTTGTACAGCCTCGGGCAGAACGGTGATAAACAAATGGAAACTGTAACTTTTCGATGGCAAATATGGAAGGTGGATTGTACATAAATATCACAAATAGAAGCAGATAGAAGCGAGAACAGTGTGCAATAAAATCTGTTCCCTTTTGACATTGGTGCCAGACTGAAACAGAATAAATTCATCAAAGTGATGTGGAAAATTAATACTATTGAGAAATCGTACGTACTTAATATTTTTTAAAGTTAAAATATTAAAAAAGATGTGAATTTCTCGTTGTTAACACTGAACCGAATTATCTTTGTGTTACTAATTGCATCCAATCAATACGGTATGAACTTATCTAATTTACAAAGTTCATATGTAAAAATCTAATAAATGTTCTTTCCGTAGACCGTTAAAACTAATTACTTTTGATAATACAAAAATGATAATGATTCTACTGTATTTTGTTCCTACTTATAATTCTGTCAATAAGTAGTGTTTGTATCAAACTGGTTATATGAAAATTTCATTAATTCCACTCCTATTAAGACATACTAAGCTTGCATTGTAACTTATTTTTAGTCATGTTTCCTTAAACTAACACTACAAAGTTATTACCAAAAAGCTATAAATTCCAGTAAATGATTCACCATTCCACCGGGATATATGTATATGAATTGTTGTATTCCGTGAGGAGTGTACAATACTTTATTTTTGAAGAACTACTTTCGCGTTTGGAATTTTTACAACTTAAGAATAATGTCGTCGTAAGATACCGACTGTCAGTGATTCTAGACAATTAACTAAATTGGAAACGACACCGAGGTTTTAAGAGCTCTGAGAGAGCGTGGTGGGAGGTTCGGATGACCCCGACTTCTCGTGATTAAGGTTCCAAAGGGCGACTGCTTTCCCTGTGACTTCCATCGAGCCTAAAAGTCTTCAAAACATGTTTTGAAGGAAAAGCGTTGACAAAAATAACAAATAAATAAGATTTCCCATGTGAACCCTGAATCACGTTTGGAAATATTTGGTGTTCTATGTTATAGAATGAGGTCGGTATCCAACAGAATTATAAAATTGAAACTTTTTAAAAATATTATTACTATTGTATTATTTTTTTAAATCATTGCAATATTAATGGACAACATTCCAAAACTTGAAATTATTGCATGAACTGTACGTTACAAAAGAATAACCGAACAATAACATTATACGAATACACACAGTTCTAGAATCCAATGATAGACTACGTCGTATAAGTAACAAAGAACACCTCCATTATACAGTTTGCCGTCAGTAATGCAAAATAAACAAATTAATTTATTCGTCGAAACGGCTTTCATAAACACTGAACAGGGATCCATTTCTTAAGTAATTTATTCGGAAGAAAAATCTTGCTGAAAATCCCTTTAATTCCCGGTGCTATAATACACCAAGCTCAGGTTTTCAATACCTCTCTAATGACCGAGTTCCTTTAAACGAATGAAACGAGTCGGTGCACGCTTGTAGAGGCACAATCGCCTTCGATTGTTTCTTAGAAAGCTTTGTTAGAATTTACTCAAGGCAGGTAGCCAGCTTCGAATCAACGGATACGGATACGGAACATTTATACCCTGATCGATCGAGGAAAAGCAAGCGTTTCCCTATTTGTTATCGAGTGTACCTCTAACGCGTACATATGTTCCCGGTACAGGTGCAGAGGAATCGAAACTGGCTGGCTCTGCAGAGGCGAGGAAGGGTCGGAGAATGCGAGAGTGCACCTGTGCATTTTTCAGTACCACCGTGGCAATTAATTAGCCCTCTCTCTTTCTCTCTTTCCATCCCTCCATCTTTCTCTCTCTCTCTGTTTCTCCGACTACCGTTTTCATGCGCGCGCTCTTTGCGTTTTACTTCTCCTCTCACTTCTGCCTTCCCGTTCTCTCTATTTCACTCCACACTGGCATGACCTATAAATCAGGGTGTGTTTGCACTCTCTTGGTGTTCACCCGCCGTTTGTCGCACACTGGACTGACCCGAAATTCCACGTTGAAACCCATTCGCACTTCACCCTCTCGCACGCTTCTTCGACCCCTTCTGATTTTTTCCTGCACGCGCAAACACACGCAATTTACCTACTTCTAACTTCTACTTTCGCGCATCTACTTCGGCACGTAATAATTTCGAATTTCTTAAAATAGAATTTAGCGGGAATTGCAGTGGCATTCATTTTCAAATGGATTAGATACAAAGAGCTGCGTGTGACTTAACATGATTCATTAATCGGTTTTACAATTTTACTTGACTGGTTTCATTACGTGTAGTTTTCATTGAGTGGTTTCATTTAATACGATCCCAACCGAGTGGATTAATTTGATGCGGTTTTGATTGAGTTTTCATATTCGCATATTCCAGTAGTAATAATTGGTTTTGCGAAACAGATATTCAAAAATATTATCGGTGAAGAGGAAATGTGCGACTAGATAGTATTTCTTTGATTTCGTCTCTTTATCTTTAATGGTATAAAGCATTCTGTTTCTTTATAGTATGAAGGTATAAAGTATCAAATTTACACCATCAATTTTTGCAATATAGGACCTCCGATAATGTCAATTTTTCTACGAACTTTTAAAATGAAATAGAATTCTGCAATATTCTCAGGAATCTTAAAACACCTCAGAAGATGTTGCAAGACGACTTTTTTGCATTTGCTGTGGTAGTTAGCAGCATACAACCCAATGAATTTGAGCTAAGGAGAGTCACTGCAGTTCAACTAACAAAAATAAGAATGGATGCTGATATAAAAATATAAATTATTTTTTGTAGGTACTGTTTAACATTAGTTTTGTCTGTAACGCATTTTCGAAGCGGTTAAAAGCTTTCCCAACATCAAACTGTTAAATAGTAGTTTACATTTATTTAATCGAAAAAAAATTGCACAATCTTGGATCCCGCTTGGTCTATCGGTTTTTAATCCCTTCCTGCTTTCCCACTATTGCAGAGACCCGGAATGGAAACTGAATGCACCGTAATATCGCTAATTGGTTGTTTTTGAAAACATGCTAAGTATGAATCACGGCTCTCCCGTGCTACACGTTCTGGTATTAGAGGAAAATTGCAAATATGCAAGGTCTGTTCTACTTCCAATTTCGCAGATTTTAAAACTGCTCTAATTATCGTCGACAGAATTAGTTTGAATATTTTAAATCATACACTTTAGCAATTTATAAATTATGCAATATGCAATAGGCATCAAACGAATCGATGATGCTATCATATAAAATCCTAATATTCTGCATTACAATTCGAATATTTAAATACCTGTTTCTATCCAGATATAGGTATAATTTTATATTTTATAGTTAGATTTTGACTGTATATGACTTTATACATAGATTTTGCATTTTTTATTTAAACGAAATAGCATCGACGTTGATCTGTTTCTTTCTGCTTAATTTGATTCTATTTTGCATAAATTTATTTAACCTTTTCAGTGACGGACAACGATTCTTCGTTATCAACACTCTTGACGCCACCATCATGGGATTATCATTTACATTTCATATCTGATATTAGTAATTTCATTACAAATAATTGAAAGTACACAATTTATGCTTTATATTACGTGTTCTATATCAAACTAAGGCCAAATGACGATTCTTTTTATTTGTAACTACTGCTTATAATAAGTAACCGACTTTTCCAGTTTTCCTGGCATTGTCAGATAAATATTATTACTGCGATTTTCAACAAATATTGAAATACATTTGTCATTAATTGAATCAAATTTTCTCTCGGTACTAAAAGTGCTAGCTTTTCTATGTTCTTTATTCACGTAAGATTACATAGAACGTGCGTATAGCACTAGAATCTTAAACGGCTAAGAAAAGTATAAAGTACACTTAATTCTGTTTTTACACGATAGATACGTTCCCGAAGAATACGTGTAAAAAAATTCGTGTAAAAAAATATACTGCATCTATGGAAAAATAGAAGATTGCTTGCAGTAATAAGAAGTCAGCAAAAATAATACAATAAACCATGAGTTTTCATGTGAGGATCTTAAAAATATTGTTTCATAAAGATTGCACATGTATCATACAAAGTAAATTATCATTTGAAAAGGAAAAAAACATGCCACTAATTCATGAACACAAAAATTAGGCAAAATAATATGGGTTACACATAAAAAGATTTTATTCGTTGTCACTTTCTGACAATAAACGCATACGTTTGCGTAAGACTGCAATATTACTGTATCACTAGAAATGTCTTGGTTATCGTCTTCGTGCTCGATTGATGAAATTATTTCTGGAATCTCTTCAACAAAATTAAGACCAGCCTCCTGTGGTCCCGATGTTTCAGTGAATTTAAGAATGAATTCAGTAATTAATCGCTGTGTTTGCGTTTGGCTAGGCCGCAGTAAAGCAAAATTTTGTTCTTAGAATTTGGGTCGAGCGTGATAAATCAAAATAAGCCGTGTAAAAAGAGAATTAAAATTTTTTTTTAATTCGTGTTAAATTAAAATCGTGTACAAGAAGTTCGTCTAAAAACATAATTGAGTGTAATATAAACACATACTAGCCGCACAATCACAAAACTCGGCGAAACGACTCAACCACGCGGTCGCTAGGCTTCAAGCCCGTTTCAAATCGTGGCACAGAAACAAATGTGTCGGTAAAGTCACAAAGGCACAAACATTTTCTAACAAAATGGATTAAGATAAGAATGAAAAGTAGGAACAGGATAAGATACGATGATCAAGTGTTACATACGATTCGATGATCCAGTTGTTTTGTTAGATAATTAACGTAACGGATTAACAATCGTAAGTTCAGTGAATCAAATTCACTTTCACGTACAAGCCTTTTGGATTTTCCCACTTGTTCGAACAGTTACAGCTCCGGATTTGGATTACGACTAAACAGTATATTTTTTATACCAATAAACTTGACTGAAAGTATCACAACTGAACTTACAGGTACAACTCTTATAACTGACATATTATATGAACTGTTACGTAAGTCGCAGCTTGTAAATTCCAAAGAGAAATTTTCTTTGAGTTCACAGATAATTGTTAAAAAAGCTTATAACATAATAGAACAATAAAACGGTCTACTTTGTTTACTATACAAAAAATTGTTTAATCTGACATAAGACAGGACTTTATGGGATGATACACCATCTATTAGTAAAAGCTTTATCCCTGTGGTAATTAAATGAATCTTACGACAGTTCCTCCACAACAAAATTACAACTACAGTAGACCTAATAATAATATCACAATATAAAATTTATTATAACATTTGCTACAGTTCATACGTGATGAGGTTTGATACATCGACGCAAAAAGTTAGAAAGAAGCGTATTTTCGCGCGTTCTTTTTTTCTTATTTTATGAGTGGATTGGAGAAGGAAGCTTTTCGTCTTTAGCAGTGGACCAATATGTTAGTTATTGCACCAATTTCAAAACGGTGTTAATTAGTTATATTCAAACAAATATATACTTTACAACTAAAACTAATAAAGTGGCTAAATAAGCCAACATAAAAGCAACAATACGCAACACATATCATCGGTACCAATAAGAAACTTCTCATTCCTATGTATTCTAAAAGGATGAACATCATGCAATCGAATATTAGCAGACTTTTCCCTTGTAAATGGTACAAATTCATCAAACTCAACGACACCTATTAAACGAAGGCAGCTATCAACGTCAACACTCGACGAAAACTTGTGTTTGCTAGTCGAGAAATAACATGATCCATCGTTGAGTTCTATGGGTTCGGCCCTTCCTCGGTTTGATTAGACAACGATACATAAGCGATACGATTGCTCGCTCGGCGGCGATTCGATCTACTCGAGTTTGCACATTACGAGAAGGGTTGACAGAGGCTCCAACGACGACCGAGGGATAAACGAGGGGGCCGTTGATGCGGGTGTACAGTTTGTTATTAATTTACGAGCACGCGTCGGAGTTTGTTTAGCGTCCTGTTAAATCGTACGGAATATTCATAACGTTACGAGAAAATTGCGGAGCTATTGAACGAGACACTTCTCTGATTTTTTTTCGAACTTCGTCGCTCTATGGTACCACTCCCTCCGAATATGTCGACTGCAAAAGGATTTATGTAAACCGCTTGCCGGGGTGGAAAATTGCGATAGGCTAAAAATTGATGGATTTTCACGCGGCATGTGTATAGGTACGGCATGTGTCGAGGCGAAAATAAAAAACAAGTGGTACATCGAAGTTATTGATGTATATTCAAATAATTTCACGATGTTTTTGTACGTAAATGAGGCTCTTATTGTTAGTCAGCCATTTTTCTTCGAAAGGACGATGATAGTTGCATCATTAAAGAGAAGGGGGGAACGAATTTGTCGCTGAAAGGGGGACTTACAAATTGTTTCCCGTTCGTGATGGTACGATCCATGACAGGATTTTGAGTTGGGAGTTTCCACAAATTTCGTATGCATTTATACGACTCTGTCAAAACACGTATAGTGGAATGGATATGCAATATCTGGTAAAAATGTTCGGGAATTTGAACGAATTTCGATGCACTGGTCCGTGGTGAATATTTATAGACCGGTTGCGGATAATTTGAAGGGTAAACAGTTCTTGTTTCGCCGGATGGGTGATCCTGCATGTATTATTTTATGAAGGGTTTAATGTCCGATGAGATTACAACATTAAAGCTAAATATTTAATTGGATTTACTTTTTGGAAAATCTGAGTTACTTCAAATTTATGTATTTTGTTCAATTTACGTGACAGGTTAATGTATTTCTTTAATTTATTTTTATACATTTTCAGAAAAATTTGCATTCATTTAATGAACTTCTTTGAATGAACGAAATAGTTTTTACAACGGTAATATAATTATTGAAGATTTTATAAATATAAAGACATATATTTAAAATAATGCACCTGCTTCTCAATTTACGCCAATTATCCGTTCCCGGCAGTTACTTCTTAAACGATAAAAATTGTTTAAAATGTTCGTGCCAATGAATAAGTGATTATTCGAATTACAAGATATGAAAATCAAATCCATGTAAAAGAAATTTTTCAACTTAACCTAACCCAGAAATGACAGACCCTCGGATATTCTAAAATTAATAACTTACGCATAAAGAATCTTAACGCTAAAATTGCTGAAGATTTTTTACATCTACACCACAGATTCCCAACGAGGGCACTATCGCCCATCAATGGACATTGAAGAGATCCAAGTTTTTTTTGTTTAAGGTTTTATGGGGCATTGAGGACCAACCATCACCGTCGTGGGCAATACTCGCAAGAATAACCTGAGAAAAGATATTTATACTAACAATTATCGAATGCATGTTACAACAAATAATTTTAAATGTCTTTTAACTCTTTAAGGCACGGCTGGCTTAAAAGTGTCCCACCTTTTTGGTGCGTGAATATGCGTGGTGGGACATTTTTGGTACCACCTTGAAAATTTATATTATTTTATAACTTTGGTAATAAAAATAAAGCAACAACTTTGTTCAATTAAAAAGAAAAAACGTCTGTGCAACATGGGTCATTTTATTTTCTAAATTCCCGTGCCTCAAAGTGTTAACCCTCGGAATACTGAAGCATCGCATACTAAACGTAGGTCGGTTGCGTACCCGGCCCCGATATACTTACTATTACAAATCTAAAAATTTGGCTTTGTTTTTTTATATATAATATAGTATACTTCACCTACGAGGAGTTGTCATAGAATCGCTGTTTGAAAAAGTGTGCTATGACCCAAAAATGTTGGAAAACTATGGGTTACATTGTTTGAAGAACGGGAGTCGGTGTGTTTTTTCTGAAAAGGTGGCGGCGAGTAATTTTTTTTTTGAAAACAGAACAGTAGGCCAAAAACGGTTGGAAACCTATGGCCTACACCGAAGATGTCAATCACAATTTCCCGCGTACCACGCAGTATCTGCAGAAAATTAATAAAAATGTTTAGACGACGAAAGGGCAACGTTCCCATCGACAGCCAACACTACCGATAAATCTCCGCAATCGAATTCGCTGTTTCCCATCCACGACGCAGGGTCGTCCGTTTCAGGAAACACAAAGCGCTCGTATTTCAGAAGCCATTGAAACACGTCCGACTAGATATTCATCGGACGTCGTAGAATCGAGAAATCCCAAGGAAATGCGAGGCGCGAGTAAGTACATAGGCGCGAAGTGGAAACAAACGAGGACTCTGCCGGCGACGTTTA
Source organism: Cerceris ruficornis (assembly GCA_963989415.1). Lineage (NCBI taxonomy): Eukaryota > Metazoa > Arthropoda > Insecta > Hymenoptera > Crabronidae > Cerceris > Cerceris ruficornis. Next base: position 5,274,922 of record OZ022518.1, read on the forward strand.
CAGCCGTAGGGAAAAGCTCGTGAAGACGAAGTCTCTGCCGGCTCGACCTCTCGACCTCTCGACCTCTCGAGAGGTCTTCCAGCATCGCCAGCCAGCCGGCACCATTTCCACCGTTCGTCGTCAGTACCGAAGGGTCGTCACGGTGAAAGTATTTCCATACTTCGCCGGGACGTATATTCAGGCTGAAGAGATATCAGCAAACTTTTTGATTTCGTCGCGGCGCCGCTACCTGGGATTAACTCTCGTAAAAGTGCAATTTGTATTCCCGCCGGGAAATCTTGCCGCCACACTCAGCTGCGTGGAAGACTCCCGGCGACGTTATTCTTCTTTTTTCCCCTTTTTCTTCTCTCTCGCTCTCTCTCTCAATCTCTCTCCCCCTCGCAGCGAAGAAGTAAACAGTTTTCGAACTCGAGTCCATTTTGCTCAACCTCACGCGTGCCAAGTTATGACAAAACGGGTACAGACTTGAAAAAGGGATTTTCCGCGGAACAAACATTGAGAAATGGCATTCCGAGGTAGGGGGAAAGATTTTGGAACGGGAATCAATTTTAAGGGATTCGGAGACATTTTCGTGAATGCTCGTTAGATTTATTGATGTGAAAATTATTTTTCTTAAAATTGATAGCTCACGAAATATGGAACTTTGAAATTATGGGTAGTACGGGGGTGTAATTCAAAGTGACAGTGAAGTAAAAAATTGAATGAAATGAGTCGATCTAATGTGAAGTTTGATAGGTGTTCCTATACATTTATCTGTCGGCTACACTTACAGGATGGAGGTCATTACCTTGCGTGGAATTCCCAGTAGGTCAAAGTCAAATGAATTAATGATCGCTACAGTATATACACTGTGACCTACTGCAATAATTCTGCACTGGTACATCGTAAGCTAGTGTATATACTGTAAGGTAAACAATTCGCAAAAATACGTGCAATACCTGTTAAAACATTTGTATCACACTTTTAATACACTTGATATATTTTCCGAATTCTATTTCGCATTTTAAAAAATAAAAAGTGCGTAACCGCAGTTATTTATACACAAAGTTTCAAGCAAATTCTTTTGTAAAGAAGCAATTACAATTTTCAGGAATAACTGTGCATTTTAAATCGTAATGGGGAGTTATTTATAAATCGATATGAATTAAAAAATTACATATATAAATAAGTTCAAATAGTTTTTTTAATTTGAAGAAATATATTTTTGGTGGTATTAAAGTACCAACGCTTGAATTGATATATTAAATTAATGATTTACTGACCCAGGAAGTTCCAAGGCATACGAGAATCGTTGAGAGTTTTTTGATCGAGAAAACCTAACGAATAGCATTACTAATTACGCGAATTTAAAAAGGAAAACGGTGCAGCATTTTTACAAACCTGGCGAATCTTTCCCTTGAAGTTGGAACTTCTTTTATGAAGTAATCGTTCACGCGAACGAAGGAGCGAGACATTTCTACAAAGAAACGAAGCGAACTTCGCGCTTCGTGATCGAAGAATGAATAAAGAAGGCCAAAGAACTTCTCTACTAATTAATCCAGTTTTTTATTCAACAGACTGCTCCTTCCCCGCGCCACGTTTTTTTTTCTTCGTTGGAATCCACTTAAAATCTACTTGCAAATGAATTGTTTCATGGATCCTCGTTAATATAAAAAAAAAACCCTTTACAATCGATCTGCTGATTGCGTAATTTAATTACTACCTATCTGGCTCATCGTAACTGTGATATGGGAATAGTGAAATACATACAGTGTGGTTGATAAAATATTAAGCGAGAAAAGTATCTTAAAATTTCTGTTCTTTCTGTTATCAATTGTGTAATAATTCATTGTTGTGAAAACTGGAATTCCCAAAGAACAGAAACAATAGACATATAGAAGAGTTTGACAATTCTAATTGATTCATGATATCTGTAGATACAATAACAAAAGTTCTACAATATTAATCTATGTACACTTACTAAATTCACTATTGACGTAACAGAATGTAAAATTGCAAAAGATTCACAAATACTTTTAAACGTATTAAATATAATTATATTTTCCATGAAATTAAAAGTTACTGGGTTCGTTTCACGCAATATCTTTAGAATAAAAGTGTTATACCAATTTCGACATATAGAGTACTGATCAGGCCTGTTGATTGAAGTTTAGGCATACAATATGTACCGAGTTATTTTCCGTGAAACTACAAAGACATAATTTACAGGTAGATATTTAGAAAAAATATTACATGAAACATGTTAATAAAGGCTTTGCTTCAAACAAATATGTTACGCATGAAGTACGTAAAAGACCATATTTCATTGCAGCACACGCATTTCGTGTTATTAACATGGCCAACAACAGCGGAACTATTTACACGAACGTTTTGAAAAAACAACACAAAGCCAAATTGAATTTCTATATGTTACAAAAGAAGAAGCAATATTACCAACTTTCTACCACGATTTTATATTGTTGAACGTTAAATAAGATTACTTTCTATTTCTCCCTATTAAATTAAATTCCTGCAACTTCACAGAAAGTATCTGTTACAGCTTGTACGTGACTAGTAAGAAGCACATTATAAAACTTTCTCGATAGTATTTTGAAAATAAAGTCAAGATTTAAAGTGCTGCAATGAGACGATGATAAATCGTCTTCGACGCGTCTTTCTCTGTTTTTCCAAAAGATTTATTCCCGCTGAAGAGAGGAAATCACAGTTGCGAAACTAGAAAGTGAAGGCTGCGTTACTTGGAAGTTTATTAATACCATCTTATTTTTGAACTTCTTCAGTATTACGCAACTAGAATCGGTCGTAAGATTTATAGCAGCGTTTCTTATCGAGGCCTAAAGCGCTCGCCTCTCGACGTGCAAATTGCATAAGTTTATTTATTACCCTCGCTATTCTGCGCGAACGAGTTCGTGATTTTACTCGCCGTTTGAGACGGACAACTTTAATTAAGTGCACGATACTTTGCAAGGCTAATGCAGCAAGGATTAAGAAATCCCCCGAGTTTCGTGGACTTGAACACGTCGCTTCCGCATTTACGCGTTTCCGACAGGGATGATCATCGAATTGAACGTATAAAGTGTAGTTTGTAAACATAGACCCATTCGACAATATCCTGCAACTTCTGAAGAGATGAAATATTTAATTAAAACAAATAACGAAAAAATCTTTGTGGAGTTTCCTCTCACACAGTTACACCCAAGAGCCTTTTTACATACCACTACTTTTTATATAAATCACTTTTAGAGGATTCTTTTCACATTCTATTTACCTTGACACAATTTATTTAACACATTTTGTTCAAAACTATGCGGTTTTTAACCCTCTTTGTTAATATTTGCACGATTTTCATTTTTCTTTAGTTCTCATGCAACACATTCCCCCTGTTTCGTATTTTTATTACATTAAATGTTGTTTTCAAATACAACTCTACAGTTTAAATTGTTTTTCTCATGTTTATTTTGGTTTAACGTATGTTTTGTACTTTCATGTTTGCTTTACGTTAACGTACGTGGAATAAAAAAAACAGTTGTAGACGTATTACGATTTGCGAGTATTATTATAAGTTTTTCAACAGAATGAATAACTTTCATGAAAGAAACTGCATCTGCTTTACTAAAGCGACTTTCAACGAACAAAAAAGATGAGAATACAGGCCCATTACAGGAAGTATAAATAAAATACGAGGCTTCTAAAGACAGCTGCAATGCGTTGTTCACCTGTACCCGTGTACCTTTGTGGCGGGAGATGGGCAGGTTTTTTGTGGAAGCCCATTTTTTATATGGGTTGAAAGTCGATTATCATGCGGCGTCTTCGAGTAACGTCAGCGTTGGTTTTAAAAAGGAAACTCGCTTTTATCGTTGTAAGTAGTTACATCTGAAACTCGATCGACTTTATTTGACGTGCCCCGCTATCGCTTTTTTTCCCCATTTTTCTCCCTTTTACAATAAAACACGGTCTGTCGATGCATATAAAAGAGGAGGCATTTTTTGCACAAAGATACAACCTTTAGCTTATATAAATTCAATTACTTGAACACGTACATTTCACTTGAAACAGTTCTTTTTAATTTTAATTCTTTTTAATTCTTTTTAATTCTTTTAAAACTATGAAAATGTCAGTTCGTGTTCATTTAAGAGATGAAAATATTTATTTTTAATTTCCGACTTCTACTATTTGTTAACTTAAAATGTTGAGTACGTTAAAAGTTAGAACTGTGATCCGTAGAAAATTTGCATGGAAACAAAGTGAAGTTTTTAAATTCTTTTTACACCTACATTCTTATAGGTGCAGATCTCAAAAGTGTTTGTTAAAGGGTGGATTATGGTTTCAAGCAGGGATTTAATTCTTTTCAAATAATACTCTTTGAAAAGAATCTGTTTGTTTACAAAAAATTAATATGGTATAAATTGTATTCTTCGCCTCTTCGTGTTTATGCTTTCGTTGAATTGGTGCTGGAAATAACAAAAATATAGAACTTTGTATTAACGTAGAATAATGTATATCAAGCGTAATAAATATTGTATATAAGGGGAAATGATATGTTACGGATAGTGAAAAAGTATGTAGATTTTATTTCAAATTTCGCAGCGTTTGATTATACATAGAATTGGTTTGTGTCTTTATGGGTCTATATGATTTCTCATTCATCTGTTGGTCGAAATATCTAATTGTCCAGGAATCATTTATCCATTGATTGCCGCAAATCATCTCTGCATTTATATCTGCTTTCCTTTATTTACAAATCTTTTATTTCTTGACACACATTTCCCCTGTATATTTCAATAAATGTATCTAACTCGATTACAAATCAATATTGCATACTAAGCCGATGTCATTGGTGATCAAATCTGTATCCTGACAATTATCAATATTATTATCAAAAATATGTTATATATGAGCAAAGATAATACTAGTTTAGTTTGTTAACTTTAATTACTGACAAAGGAGATTGAAACAATATTAAAGTTGGCCAAAAATTCGAAATTTCATATAAGTAAATTTTGTAATTCCACATTCCAAGAGACATTTTAGACAAAAGATTTGTTCAGAGACTATAACGATGGACACGCAGTTAAAGGCTCAAACCCCCAATTAGTACTGTGGGAAGTTTTTTTTTATGTGATATGTATGTCACAGTCTTATGTGTTTTTAACTCACCTAAAACAGTAATCCAAGGCGAAGTGAGCATAGCAATTAAAGCCAAGAACATAAAAAAAAAAATGTTTAAAGGCCGCGTAGCGATAAAGATGTAAATGTTTCAGTACTTAAAATTACATTTTCTGGCGAAAACATGTTTATTCAGTAGCAGTCTAATTCTTGAAAAAATATCTCATGATTCTTTGTATTCTAATAGAGCATTGTCATATGGAATATTAAATTCACGACCGGTTTAAGTATCTTGTACAAGTGCATTTCTCCTCAAAAGGTTTACGAATTACGAGTGATACGTTAAAAACGATAACTGTGTCCCGGTTCAGAACTAAGGTAGCAGCTGCCTTTATATTGAAATAATACAAAAATTGCAATTTTTTCCCTTGAAAAAACGCAACACCGCAAATACCCACGTATGTTTCTCCCTTTTAAGAAAGCAACACACCACTGTTATGTAATTCATCGGTCCAATATCGTCTGCTCAAATGAGAATTCTCGATTCTCGAGGGCCCTTATTCGTGCTGACTCGAACATTATCAAAGTCCGTCTAATCCCTGGTGTACGGGCGAACCAGCTCCCAAGTAAAGGATTACCAATAGCGCCTTAGATAAGCACCGATCTCTGCCCACTAACTCTCCTAATTTGCATCTTTGTTCGGTCGGGGACCCGGATGAACGCTTTTCGAGGAAGCCAGTTCGGTTGTTCGACATTGGTGCCGCTTCGCTATATGCTCAAGCGACAGACATCGAAAAAGAAGATACGAAACGAAAAAAAGAAAATGTTCGAAGGGGAGATACAGAAAGACAGAGAGGATCACGCAAAGTCATAGACGGAAAAACGAAAGAAAAATCATAGGGAGAGAAGAGTCAGGGGAGAAGTTAATGAGGAACCCGTTTGTAGCGGACGATTCAGTTCGGGAATTAGCGGGATCGACGGCTCTCCGTTGGCCTCCACTCTGATCGCAACTGGCCGAACCGGAAGAGAGTGGGGCTGTCGCCAATTAGCCGGCTAGGTAGGTTTATTGCTTAATGAGCTAATACCCGGCTTAATGAGCCGCGATTATCTACAACGGCATAGGGCAAACGATGTATCATGCTTCCACCCGAGGCTTGTTCTCGCTCGGCGGTCTATCGCTCGCTCGTTGTACGGCTGTCCCTTCGGTAGATGAGAGATACCCCATCGCTCGGCATGCCGCGTTCCGGCAATCAGGAGACGAAGGTGAGAAACGGCGCCCCGGGACGTTACGGTTAAGCGTCCTGATATCCCGTGTGTTCGATTTAGCACTTACCGCGACTACCAGCACTTTCGCAGCTTCGACGCCGATAATACTCCAGTGTTCCCTGTAACTTCGAGGAACCTCTTCTCCCCTCGCGGGGATTTCCTCTTAAGTAGTTCCGGTATCTACGAGTACCGTGTAATTCGGGTGTTTCTTGCGAGGTCTACGTTAAGCAGATATGCACATGCTTCAATTGACGGTTGGACACCACGGAAGAGATATTTGACGAGAGTAAAGCTGGAGTTCGGTGACTTATTTTTATGCTGGGGCATTTTTATGGCTAAGTGAAAAGTCAAATTGTAGGTGGTTTCGCGAGAAGTGTTCGGAGTGACTTTGGGGAATCTCGTGTGACCTGCAGCATCATATGAGTATATTTGTTGGAAAATTTTGTAGATAACGGACAGCAGATGTTTAGATTAAGAATAAAAATTGCTATTGAATGACTCATAAATTTTATCAATTAAATTCTGTTGTATTTAAATTTGTTGCGAAGGGACACGACACCAAACGGTAGACCGGGCCCCCGGCGCGACATGTTGCTCATGGGTCACCATTCGCGATGATGCGTCTCGTTAAGTGCAACATCCAGTAAGCATAGTGTATCTTGGTGTATGTTAACCATTGTAGTTCCTTAAATATATATATTCCACACGCAGTGAACAGCATTCATATTGTTCTTTTCCTGTTCCTCACTCACTACATGCAAACCACGCTCCGTCATCAATTAACCGTTTGAGTGCTGCAGAATTTTCTTGAGTATATGCTAAAAGTACGGAATGAAATGCGTAGTTATTTTTTCTTGCAAATTAATAGAAACGGTTATAATTAACGCTAATTATTATATAAAACGTAATTTTTACCAACAAAAATATTTTTTATTCTCACTTATTACAAGAGTATTTTGCTGCACAAATTCCATAAATTCCTTTTTCACATATAGCGCAAATTAACACTTTACCGACCGGTAGCCTATAAATAGGCTTTTTGCCTATTTTAGACACCGCTTTTAGACTTTTAGTTTATTAATCGGTTCCCACGGCAATCACTAATTTATTTATTATTGTAGTGGAACTGTGTTAAGGAGTCGATGAGAAGCATTTGTAATTTTCAAAAAGATTGTAATTTTCTTTAGGCAATCTAAGCCGAAATAAATCCTTTAACACTAGAACTACCAAACCAGTCAAAATGACTAGTACACAATTTTTTCCAAAAATTCTTCAAGATTATAGAAGACTCATAGAATAGACATTCTACGTCCATCTCATAAAACATAAATTACCGAATCGATCATCTTCTCCACCTCTGAATTCCCCTTTTTTTTAAAGTACGTATTTAATATATTTAAATATAACAGATATAACGCCGGTAGATCTAGTGTTAAAGTGGGTAGGATGCTCAAACAGTAGCGGTCGGTAAAGTGTTAAGTTGGATCGTTTAATCCATTACCATTTTTTTTACTGCATACCTCACACTGTCGCATACCTGACCCTGGCGTACCAAAAACAAAAACTAAATATTCTATCCGTATATTGTTAACAGTGTTAACAACACGTTGTAAAGACAAATGAAGTATGAAATACAACATTTGAAAACGATAATTCAATTCAAACGGTAACACACTAGAGTGAGACACTATAGTAGCGCATCGTGCCTAAGAGATTAATTCTTATCCTGCTTGCAAGTAATGCAAAGATTATAGTAACATAGATCAGCGCGTTTGCGCTTCTACGCATTTTTGGCACAACACAAAAGAAACGCGACAGCGCTTCGCCGCACTCAAACGGTTAAAATCAAAACAAAATTTGCGAAAGGTTTTTAGTAGCCTGTGGAAAAGATGAAACGGGTATAAATTATTTTTATACGTTGTATCAGTGTATGACGAAAGGGAACAAATGCAATTGCAATTAAAAATCATAACAAAGTTCCTTCGGAAGCTAAATAATAAACATAGTTACGCTATGGAAATGTTTACATAGTATAGAGACAAATTCTGTATACATTGTGATCAAGCGGAAATTGCAGGGATCATTGAAGGCTCAATTTTCAATTCGTAAATCTCTATAATGATATTATTATTGCACAATTTACTGCTTAAAGTGATAATAATAACAGCACTTAAGGTGTTAATTTTAACAATATATTATAAAATAATTGAAATTCAGGGAAAATGAAAGGTCCTTGTAATTTACGCTACTTGCCAGCATTAGCAATAACTGCAATTAAAAATCAATCGAAATATTTCATAGAGCAACAGTATCAAAGTAAGGAATTATACCGATACAAATAAAATGCAGAAAAAACTTCTCGGATTCCCCTTCGCAGAATAAGTATCGACACTTTCCTCGTACGGATAAAAATTTTCTCGCCTCATCCTCCTGTCAGCCTCTCGACTTTTATCTCTCTTCTCTCGTAATTAAAGAAGTCTTCGCGCGATAGTCGCCAAAAGTCCAAAGTGATTTTTTCTCCCCTTCGCGATTACTCCTCCTATATAGTTAACCCCGTAGAACGAAGGATAAGAAGATAGCAATAGCGACTCCTCTCCCCTTCACCTCTCACCGCTCCGCCCTTATCGAGCGTGAAGTTGTTGAGAAATTTTTTTAATTACAGCGAAATATTCTGTCGCGTAAAACTTTTCGGCTTAATGGAATTTGCCCCTTTTTCGGCGGGAAACCGTACGAAAAGGGATGAGAGACAGCCGTCGTAAACAGGCTTACACGGGAGACCGACTGTTAGTACATATAGGTACATACCTGGTGCGCCGTGCTTCGATTAAATTGACTCTGGGTAACCACTACCTGGATCGAGGAAATATGCCGTAATATCGAGAGCAACATCGAGAAATGGGTTGTACTCTCTCGTGGATACAGACGACCAATGGCTTCTAGCTGTATGTACGCATATGAAACGTTCCGTAATTCACGAACGATGCCATTCCGTCCAATGTCAAGTTTACGCATAATTTCGATTATCGTACGGTTCGTTACGGATGAGGCAACGGTTGATGGTAAAGTGAAACGAATGTCAAATGAATTGGCAAGTGGTGATGGAACGATATACAGATTTAATGGAATAACTTTTGGGATGTAGTTTCTTGCGCGAATAATCGATTCATGTTATGTAGAAATTCGCGTGATTATTCAAATTTCAAGTCATTACGAGGTATTTTGAATTTGTAAATATTCTATAGACAGTGTTTTCATTTTTGTGCATCGATGCAAAAATTAAAACGTAATTGTTGAAATGGGAAACGTTGCCTCGTTAACGCAAGAACTTGCTTTTCCCCAGTAATCTAGATAATGTTAAAAATCGTTATCACGAAAGCACAATTAACACTAGATCCACCAAGGTGATCAAAGTGAGTTGTCCTGAATTTTTTTTAAATGTTCCTGTAATTTCTACCGCTGTTTTTTTTCAATTTTCTACATCTATCTCGAACACTATAAGCGATTGAATCGATGAACTTTTTGCTTCCCTCACTTATTCGTTTCCGACAAATGTATTTGACAATTTGAAAGATATTGAATTAATTGTTAGTGGATTTACTGTTAACATCAAGTTTCCGTATACAACATTGAAAATTTGCTTCGGGCCCGTATCTCGAAGAAATATAATCTCTATAAATCAGAGGTGCTAACAACCCTTGAGCAGAAGAGTAGGCAAACTTCGAAAATGGAGCCATGTTGACTTTCTCGGATTCTTAAAGTGAAAGACGGGTCTACAGTGCGACGTTAAAATAGGTAACAATTGTAAGAGGACACTGGTCCTCCGTTGTAGACTCAATTCCTTCGCTCGATATCACGATGCCAAGTTCCGAGCACGTTCTTCGTACAAAACGTTATTCCGTACGTGGGAAGTACCGACTATAAAGCTGTCAGGGTATCCCGAATGGGAAGCAGATCTTTTTCCGTTAGACAGGAACCTATCGAATCGATATCCGTTCTTTACAAGTGAGATAAGATCGCCCGATTACGAGTATCGAGGATTTTTTGGCACCCCTTGCGAATACTTTGATCTCTGGTTGATAATGCAAACATTGACGATTGTGAAAAACAAATGATGGTGTTCTATGCCATATTTAGATAAAATAATTAACGTATAGGAGGTAACGTGAGAAAAAACTTACAACGATTCTCTTAGATTGTAACAGATATTCCAAAAAAACAAAGCGTAAGATAAATATAATGTTTCTCTGTAAACTTCTTACTTCAACGATTTGTTTGTTTTTTGACTACCTGTAATGTAGAGTACTCAACATATACACTAGCAATATATTATTATCATCAAAGTTTTATAAAAATGTTCTTTATAAGGTTTAGATAATTGAATGGTAGACGGCGTGTAATAATAATAGCTTTGCAGTTTTGAAATAGGTTAATGAGCTAAGGGGGGCAACTTTACATTTTTTCAGTGGTGAGTATATTTTGTTAATTTGAAAATTCCTGTGAGCCATGTTTCACAATATAATAATTACTGAGGTTCTGGGCATATGAAAATTTATTAAACCTCAATAAAGTTTGTAGTCCTCATTATAGCACTGGAAAGAAAAATCATGTGATGGAAGTCTAAAGTTACTATTCTTATACAGATAAAATTCAACAATGGTCGATGACAGTCACTCTTAACAGGGAAAGAATCTAAGAACTTTCATTTGTCTGGTAAGCATAAAAGAATGTTGTACCGACAAAAATTTGAAAAATTCATATAATTGCTTTACTCTCTCTCTGACTGGAATATCATAGCATTCCAGTGATTCTCCTTTAATACACTCAGCTCTCATTACCCTCTTCTTACTTTACATCGAATTTGCAAAACAGTACAGGTTATGCAAACAGAATTAAAATTTCCACAAGAACGGTTGTTTAACGACCCAACGATTCTATCAGAAACTCTAAACGATCCTTTGAAACCGCCAATTTGCGGAATCAATACAGCGATATCGCAAATGCAACTGTATCATTTACTCATGAACGTTATAACGTAAAAGAATTTCGACGGACAGCTAACGAGTAAGGACAGTCGGCGTCTTGCATGACAATCAACCATTGGCTCGTGATATTGTATTCCTTCCTCGACACGAATTGCGCAACAAAATCACCACTCGAAATTGGAATTATCCTACAATTACTATCCCTCCTCGTTGATGGTGGCCACATACGTACGTATTTATGTATGTGTGCGCACTTATATACGAAGGTGAGAGGAGTGGCGATGTTAACGACCATCAAGCACGCATAGGTTTCCGCTGTTTCTCCTTTCTCGCTTAGCCCATAGCCAGACACTTTGTATCCGTTGCCCTAAAGCAACGATCGCTTCCTTCTTCATCGACAAATCGTCAAAAAAGGCAATAAACTATGCTTATAGTCTGCTGTTTCCTGCAGCAAATTAATGATAATGGTGCGAACGAAAATTGTTGAGGTAACGTTTCAATTTTTTTCAATGGCATTCAATTAATTCTACTTGACAATACATATTTTTGATTTTGGAACTTGATATGCTCGGAAAGAACTGTTTTAACTGTTAAGACGTTTCGACTAAAAGTCATACAAAGGGAGGAAAGGTAATAACGTACATTACTCCTGACTGTGCAATAAAATGTCAGGAATTAGGAAATTGTGCCAAAAAATAGCGTGAAAACATCTAAATATATAATATGTTTATAATATAAATTAAAATAAAATTCTATCTGCATTTGTTCGAAAATTAAAACAAAATTAGGGTTTTCACGGAGAGTTAGGTCATTTCGACCAGTGAATGAAAATTCTCAAGTGACGACATAATTGATCTTCATCGTTAAAAGATTAAGGATTTTTTACACAAAATACGACAGTATTACGAAAGTGTAAAAGCGACCTTTCTCGAACATTCGAAAGCCCATTTACAAAGTATCGACGTTTTAATTTCTATCGACCAACTGGGAATTCGTAACGAACGCGTACTACTGTAAATTTTTTATTATGTACCTTGACCTCGATTTAAAGTTAAATCACGCAATCGGTCTACCGATTTCCACGGATTACAGTTGAATTTGAATAACGGGTAAATTTATCGCAGCGTAGAGGGAATTCATTATCGCCTCCGTGGAAAAACCTCCATTTAAGTCACAAATTAATCTCCCCGACATTTGTACGTTAACTATAATCATTTAAATTAAATTCCATAAATGAATGGACTCTTAACACGGACAACCGATAACAAAGACTCGCTAACGATCTCGGCTAACGATTTTAAATAACGTCGAGTTTAACAACGAGCCGAGATGTTTAGTTAATCTGTTTGTCAGCTTAAAACAAAATAATATGCTGCCAAAATGGTAGAGCTCGTTAGCAAAGAAAATGGACTGTTCTTTTTTCCTGTAAGTGAGACCACATTAGACGATTACTATGCGCTGTCTTACAAAACAAATTTCGAGACGTGGCTTTTCACGTTTACGAAGCGCAACGTTGATTCGAAAGGCTTGACGAGGCACGGAGGACTGTACGTTCTACAATTAAGAGAAGTTTGTAGGTTTATTATTCTTTTAAGTGTCGGCCCTTTGTCTCTTCACCCTTTCCCCGCCAACGCCTCCTCTTCCTTCTAGGCGGCAGATGTTGGAGCAATATACGCGTTACAATTCACGACAATTAATTATAGCACGAAATTACATAATATCCCACGCAAAGGAGCGGTACATTACAGTCTGGTGAACATGACTTAACGATACTCGGATAAAACGCAACAGCCGCGCTGTATTGCAGGAAAATTCGCACCGCACCCCTGACCTTCGAGCTCAAGTTTCTAAAGTGAAATAAATTCGGTACGTGAGTCGCATGAAGGGAGGCTGGAATTTCCTTCTTTTTTCCCGTGAAAGAAAACTTCTGGTTTCGAGGAAATACGTTCGAACAGATTCTGATCGGTGGCTTGTGGAAATGGGCATTGTTTGAAAGTTTGGAATACAATGGTGCATAAGGTGGTTGAGAGTATTCTTTAAACTGTTCGAGTCACTCGACACGAATATTTTAATTTATAACAAGCTTTTTACTGATTGTATATGATACTTTTATGTGAAATTTTCTAGAGTGATGTACTTCAAGATGCAACGTTAATAGAATATTAATAAAATGAAATAACGATTGTTTATTCTAACTGTAATTGGTTTTAAATAACACTGGTTTATAATATTGAACTTTTTTCTTTGCCCAAAGAATATTTATGCTGATTCTTATAGAATTTGTGGCGCTGAAGATGAATATGAAGTCCGTTTGTCTCCATCAAACTCCATTTATAGAAAAATGAGTTTTGAAAAGAAAATTAAATTTTCAACTTGAAAATTGTATTGTAACCGTAAAAGTTATTTAAGATTTGTTTGCATAAAATGATTCTAAATCCCTCCTGAATATAACGATGAATATTACTTTAATATTATGCCCAAAATGCCCCAATTTTTGTAGATATTCTCCTATTTATCATACAAACTAGGCGCCCAGGAGAAATCCTAATAGTTGGAGGCGATAGAGCAGACATTTTTCTTAAGGAAACCATAATTGAAAGTTGCAACACAAGTTTTGCTTTTGGTTGAGAAATTAAAATAGCTCCGCAAGAAACAAGGTACATATGTACTGCCAGTGATTATCAGTGCAACCGTATAACCCGTGCAACTTTATAGCTTGCTTTACAAGTACATTTATTGTTTATGAGTTAGTTCATGACAATAATACTACGTTAATCAAAGACGTGTATTTATAAAGTTTCATCGTATAAATTAACAGGATTGCTCAATTGCATTCTCAGTTTCAAGATTATACGACTTATTAAATATAAAAGTGCTTGTCACAAAAGAACCCTAAATGATGGAGACAAACAGATTACATATCTGAATTCAGCACAAAAGCACAACTAGAATTACATAATGTATTACAGCTTCTGTGCCAAAAGAAGTACTTTATTTCTCTTCCAGTACTTTTCATTAACCATTTGCGGTCGTATTTAATTAAAAATAAAATGTGTAATCCCACTTAAAACAAAACTACTAAAATCTTAGTAAGAATTATATATACCTCAAAAACATGTTGATTCTTTGCTTTGGGGGCTGAAAGTAGGCATACGACCGCTAACTAAGGGTTGATATCACTGTAAGGATGAATTACCAAGTAGCCCACAAAAAGCGAGGTATTTGATGATTCTGAATCTCGTCTACAAAAGTATTATACATGCACCAATAAGTGAAACTGCACGAACCTGACCACGGAGCACTGATTACTCGTCGGCGGTCAAGGGCACACTGATAGCAAGGCGAACATCGAAATAATTTGTTATTGTTAGAGGACCAAGATGACGAATATCTGGAAGGTGCGCTCGCCGAAGAGCCCGAGTATGTTTTCACAACACGCCGCGGCCGTCGTACTTGTCGGTCAGTGAAGTGGAAGTAACTGCTCTCACTGCCCGTACAGTTAACACTGATATTGTAAATGCAATTGAACAATATTGTTTATTTGTATGACCAAATGTTAAAACTATAACACTTTGTTTAATGTAGCGTTATTGGCAGAACGTAACTCATAAACAATAAATGTATTTATAAACTGCAAGCTACATACAGCCCAAATAACCAAAAGAAGTTCTCTGGCCTCTGGTTTGTTCTGATTCGCCTGACGGATTGAGACATCTCTCTTTCTGACGTCATTTTCGATTCTAACGACTGACTGGCTAAGGAGCCGCACATTCATTGCGTCGTCATGGGAACGACGAAAGAAGTGTTTTGTATTCGGTTGTCATTAGTCGATCAGAGATTTCCAGGACCGATGTGGTGGGGATAGGCGGTGCGAGCGACACTCTCCCCTTGCCCCGTGCGTCATACCGCGCGCCTTCTTTGTCGTAGGCAAACGGTATATGTAATACTAGCGGGGGTGAAACGGCTGTGCTGAAAACCACTAGCAGTACTTTGTGTCTTGCTGAGATATTTTAATATCTTAGCGGACAACAAAAATCGTGCTGCAAACTGCAATTACGATTTCCCCAAGAAAAGTTCCTCTTCTATCGCCTTTTGCTATTAAAATTCCTCTTGGGTTTGCGTCTGGTTTTTAAGATAAATAGGAAAATATCCAGGAAAGTTGGGGTATTTTGGGCGTCGTTTTGCCTTTGAGCATTGTTTAAACATG
The DNA here is from genome assembly GCA_963989415.1 of Cerceris ruficornis. Lineage (NCBI taxonomy): Eukaryota > Metazoa > Arthropoda > Insecta > Hymenoptera > Crabronidae > Cerceris > Cerceris ruficornis. The sequence continues at coordinate 5,290,480 of OZ022518.1, forward strand.
TTTAAATGTTTATCACATTAAAGTAATATACATCGTTATTTTCGGGAGGGCTTGTAAAATCACTTCGTGCAAAAAAACATAAATAACTTTTACGGTTAAAACGCAAAAAATTCTGTAAGTTGAGAATTAGCATGTTCTTTCAAAACTGATTTTCTCAAAAGTGAAGTCTGATGGAGGTAAACGAATTATACATTCGTGTTCAGCGACACAAAATCTATAAGAATCAGTACAGATATTCTTTGGGCAAAAAATCGTGCTGATTAGTGTAATTAGAAATTTGGTCATCGTCTAGAAAATATCATACAGTTTTTGGATTAAATCTAGTATTCTCGATTATTTAATTGCTGTATTCAAGTTGTTATCAAGTATATATTTACTATTACTTTACGTTGGGAGTTGTTTTAAAACTATCAACGATTAAGTGAAGTTAATTACGTGAAATTCCTTACTACCGTATATTCATTGTTGCCTGGTTATAGCGTAAAAATGTTCAAATATATTGTTCGTACGTAAATGAACTAAATATTTACAAACATATTTATCGTTTAACACAAACAAATGTGTAGTCTCGTAAAACACATCTTGATCGTATCAAGTCAGATCGAAGAATGTCTTATACTACTTGCGTTTAATGGCACTGCCCGTATCTATTTACACTAAATATAACTTTTGTAAAGTGCTCCCTGATTAACAATGATACGAACTATGCTAAAGGCTACCATAAATAATTATCCGACATCGTTGACAAATCCAAAAATTGAAACTAATCCCACAGAAGATTATGGCACAAATCTTTATCGGATATATTGGGTTGGCAACTAAGTGATTGCGGATTTTGACGATCGATGGTATTAGCACTTTTTTTATTTCGTCAACATGTTCAATGCACCTAATCTATAGTTTTCTTGTTGTTTGGACTTCCATCTTTTATTAGTGAAAAAAATCGTATCGATGAGTTATTTAGTTTCGTTTTTATCCCAATTTGAAAATGGAGGAACAAAACGCGCATTTCAGACATATTTTATTGTATGTCCGGAAAGGCAGGAACGCATCCCAAGCGTACAAAAAGTTATGTGCCGTATATGGGAATGAAGCCTTGAAAGATAGGCAGTGTCAAAATTGGTTTGCCAAATTTCATTCGGGTGATTTTTCATTCTAAAATGCGCAACGATCTGGCCGTCCAGTTACAGTTGACGACAGTCATATCAAGGCTATTACCGATTCAGATCGTCATAGCATAACACGTGAGATTGCACAGAAGCTCAATGTATCGCATACATGCATTCAAAAAAAAATTAAATCAGCTTGACTATGTTAAGAAGCTCGATTTATAGGTCCTTCATCAGCTTAAGGAAATTCCTTCTTATATAAAATCCGCTATCACTTAGTTGCCAACCCAATAAAACGACACAAAGGGCAAAATCTGCACTTTTTTAAATGTTCAACAGCGTCTAATACAGGGTAATTCTAAGTACGATTATAAAGTAGAATATTCTCTAGATATGTTTGTAAGGTTGGCAATGCGCAATCCGATAAATTAAATCCGCCCTTCGCGAGTGCGTGACGGCAGCCAATAACTTTTCCAATATTAATACACCTAAATCGACGTAATCGATGGGACACAGCAGACAAGATAGAAAGGAAGGCGAAGATATATCTAACTCTCGCACGTAAGCCGGTACCTCGACGTATCAGTCTAAATGTTGGCGACAACCTATTCCCAAATCAATTTCAGCTACAATGCAAGCATATCAGAAAGCGCGTCAAGCCTCACCCTTCGTCGTCTCTACGAGTACAACGATCTCTCTCTCTCTCTCGCTCTCTCTCTCTCTCTCTCTCTCTCTCTCTCTCTCTCTCTCTCTCTCTCTCTCTCTCTGAAAACACTCTTCCTCTCTCTTTTTCACTTACTCTATCTACTCTCCGTACCTAGAGACGCCATCTTGCTGAAATTCTGAAAGTAAAGTCGATGCACCCTCTTCCCCTTTCTTGGGGAAATTGCCTGGCACGACGACAATTTAAATGGGATAGGATCCATTAAGCATTAATCATGGTACTTGTGCCAGAAAACGGTAATGCCATCTAAATGACTCGGAATCGTGAAGTTGTCTTCGGCAGTTGTTCCTCTCGCGTCTCCTTGTGACATTATAAATGGCAGTCAAAAGTGTCGATTAAGATTAAATAAAACGATACACCCGACGCTATTGCCAGCTTACTATCTCCGGTTTGGCTTAATGAAATACCGTTCCTGATAAATTCCCATCGACATTGTCAGTCAGCCTTGAACGGCAGGTGCTTTAGCTTCAAACTCTTTCAAACTTCATTCGGTGGACAACTGCGACAGGTTTTTTCGAAATAAATAAGGAGAATTGTCAATATTTTTAGTCGATGAACGAAATAATGAGAAATACTGGATTTAATGTTTTAGCATTGAATAGGACTTTTTGTTTCATTTCACCTCTCTGATTCTCGGTTGCAGTTCTGTAATCTGTGTTTTTTATGTGTACTATTTTCTATTGAAAAGTTTTGCAAAATGCATCAAAATGATAATTTAATTTTCTCAGTGACTGGGAATCTGCGAAATGCTTTTCTTACAGTACAACCCCGAAAGCAATTGACATTGAAAGTAGACATCCTACTTCGCATTATCCGAATTTTGACCAGTCAATTCCGTGCATAGGGTTTTCTCTAAATTAGGTATATCTTATACGCGTTATTTCTTTTATACATCCGTATCTACATTTAAATGTGATTAATTGAATAATACAAAATTCGCACTTAAAACTTTTTTCCCAACGATTCTCTGTATCAGTTCGTCATTTCACTTCTTGTCATGTATCGTGTCATTTAAATCAATAATCTTTATGGAATGGACTTTCATCACAATTTCGATCAATGCAATTTTAATTCCTTCTACGTCAATCGGAAAAATTTTCACGTCCAAACCTCCAAAAATAAAAACTGTTACGCACGCCACGTTCTAACAGTAGCGCGACATTTATTGAAAACCCGAAATAGTCATTTGGAAGCACGGCTTTCAGTGAGGCATGAATCGAAGATACGTTATCGATTGACCGGCAACATTAATAGCTAACGGTATATCCTCGCTAACTGCTAATCGTCCAGGCAGATAATCTCACATTTCTACCCCCGACACGATAGTTTGCGAGAATGAGTTGAAAAAAAAAAAACGAGGAGCGTATAAACCGTCAAATAAATTTTCCAATAGTAGTAAACGACACCTCTGTTACATGTATTCGTTCAATTGTATCGCATGAAGCACAAACGATTCCATTTAAGCCAAAAGAAAGTAATATCGTTAGAAGCTCAAGCACGGATCATGAAGGGCGAACGTGCCACAAGACAAAAAGTTCCTCGAGACGCGTGTAAAATATACATCGATGTTCCGTTTTTGAGAATATGAGAATGGCATGGTAGCGAACGATTGTCCGTAGTGTTCTGAATTCTTATATTGTGTTTAGTTTCGTGACTTCAAAGTCATTCGAAATAGTAGATCTTATTGTTAGTTGGAATGATTATAATAGTTAACCAACTGTAAGATTCTGCGTCATCGAGATGCCAAACTCCAGGTGTTTTCAGGCCTGGGTATCGTCAAGGGCACTTTCTCCAGCGAGGAAGGAAGAATAGCCTCCACCCCTCCCCCTCCTTCTTACTGGAAAAGGAGGCCCTAAAAGGACCCCCATTGACGACAGACGGAATACTGCGTATATACAGGGCGAGGCAATAACTATCCACCATAAATATTGTCGGTATTTGTAATAATATGGAAAAATATTATATGCAAAACATGCACGGTATAGGGGTGGGGGGGGGGGGGGGGGGGGTATATATTGCGGTACAAACTTGTTTTGCGTGGGTGGAAGCACAAAGGAGATTTCGAGGTTGTCTTTACTTTTTTAAATGTAATGCTATATTTTTTTATCGCAAGGTGACAACTGATGTTGTGACGACTTGAGCAAGTGACCATTGAAGGTCACACAAATGTCAAAGTAAAATAAACTTATGTATATAATATTGTTAACGGGCAAAAAAAACCTTCTTATGCAACCATGAGTAATTTCGTAATCTGTGTTACAGCTTTAAATTAGATCATTTGAATTAGTAGATTTCGTTTGGCACTGTGAAAGAACTACAAAACGAAAGCAACAATTTTAATTTGCCGAAGAAGCAGCGCTCATCTCAACGGAAGGTAACTTAATTAACTGGACAGTTGATTTTGAATAGAAATGGAAATAAAATATTACTGAACTAGTAGAAGTGATAATTTACATGTGAAGTAGAACTTATTGTTAGATAGAACCGGCTTTTAAAAGTTAATTTCAATATAATGTACGAATGTCGCATCGAACTTCTTCATCGACTTTCTCATAATCGTATAAATATTGCACTGCTATTCGCTTCATTTTCATTACGCACAGTAAATAATAAAAAATAAAATGGAATATAGAACCTTGTTCTCATCAGGACAGAAGTTAGTCTGCTGCTTCGTTGTTGTTAGTGACATGCTATTTTATGATCTCGAATATTTGTACTATACCCTCATACATTTTTGCTTAAGTCACCCTTTTACTCGGAACCCAAAGTCCGATAGCCATTGGTGATGAAAGCTAATCGTCTCCATAGCTCTCAGGTAGTAAGAGGAAATGGTGGGACATTCGAGAAGATACGAAATAGAAGGGCAGAGGGAGAATGAGCATGGCCTAGAGAATGATGAGTGTCAATTCACTGTGACGACAGAGTGGATTAAGAGACGACAGATGGAAGATCGAGGGTGAATTAAGAGGCCGAACGAGATATAAACTCGAGGATCAAGGAGACAGAATAATTGATAGAGGAACAACCATCGGAACAATTTAAGGCGTATGTTATTATTAAGAAACAAATTGTTGCGCGTGGTACGTATACGTGAAATCCTCTTAAGGATATACATATCTACATCATTATAAAAGGATTGGAAACTTTTATTTAATAAATTATTGATGGTACATAAAAATGTCTGACTGCAGAATCTCTATCGTAAACGCTATTTATGACAGTTGAAGTAACTTATAACCGTAGTAATAACAAAATGAGATCCACAGGGGATTCCATCCGTAACACTATCCCCCCTCTCGAAAAGCAACCGCTTACTGTGCAAGAATATTTATTATATTGATAATTCTTCCATTTAAATGCATTTGTCAAAATACACTGGTCTAGTTCAGAATATGCCAGCCTCATTTTCCGATCAATCTATCGTTTTTATATATGAACTCTTTTACGGATATTTAACTGTATATATGTAGATATGTTTAATACAGATATAGCATTCAATTTCATTTTCAATTTTCGAAATACAATTTTATATATTTGCCAACAGTTTTAATATACGATTAAAAGTAATTAGAATAGGAGGCATTTTCTAATGCATTTACCGACATGGAAGAAAATAAAAAAAAAAAGTTCTAAATGAGAGATTCAATTTTTCACGCCATGAATTCTGTTTCTAGATGAACAAACTATGCCAAATACAGCAAATTTGCTTCTATCCAAACTCAATATAACAAGGCTTCCTGTACAACACTCTTCTCTTACTTTTAGTCAACATACTGATATTCTTTGACGAAAAAAAAAACATAAAATAAACGCTAAAAAATATTCTTCCTTAAATATCGCAGTATTTTAAATTTCAAATAACTCTGGCGGTTGGAAATCCAAAAAAATTGTAAGGCAAGAGGTTATAACGTCGTAAATTCCTGTCCCCGAGTGTACCATCAACGTTGAAAATCCTAAAAATTGCGATGCATCGTCGACAAACACGACATGCCGATGACTGAGGACAGCCAGTGAAGAATTAATCTCGGTGACGGAAGACTTTCTGCCCTGGCTCCTGTACCGGTATGCGCCGGCCTTGTTTACGCGTGCGACCGCAGACATTGGGAATAGCAGAAGCGCGAGGAGAAAATAAAGGACGGACGGACAGGTAGACGGATAGGTGGATAGACAGATGGAAGGACAGGTAGATGGGCGGAGAGGTAGATAAATAGATTGATAAATGATGGATGGAGAATTAAAGGAAAGATGGAATAAAATGGAATAAATGAACGTTATTCGCCTTTCAAAGGCGCGATTATAGAACCTGCTGTAATTCAGGAGTTATGACGTTTATTGTAAGTGTCTTATCACTTTGCGTGTCGACTGAAGGTATTGTAGTGTTTCTTTGTTGAAATAATCTGATAGAAATTGACAACAGAAGTACTGGGTCGTCCGGAAAGTTCGTGCCCATTTTCGGTAGGCGGCATAAGGAAAGGTCTGAATATATCAGGATGATTGAAATAAATGACATGCGTAGATATTCTGAAAGGTAGTGCTTCAGGCATATTGAGACAAAATTTTTGTTAGGATAAGTTAATTTTTGTCAGTTTTATACGCCTTTGAATATGGACGCAAACGAAGTGCATTATATGCAATTAATGCTTTTCTTTTACTGGAAAGGCAAAAATGCTACACAAGTGGCAAACAAGATATGTGCTGTATATGGTAAAGCTGCTGTAGCTGGAAGAACTGTACGGAAGTGGTTTGCTAAGTTTAAAGCTGGTGATTTCAGTGTTAAAGTTCAAGAACGCCCGGGTAGGCTCTCCAGCACGGATAAAGATCAGATTAAAACACTGATCGAGAATAACTTACGCTATACGACACGTAAATTAGCAGAAATATTACAAATATCAAAATCCACCATCCACGATCATTTTGCGAAGCTTCGCTACATAAACCGTTTTGATGTATGGATTCCCCACGACTTAACGGAGAAAAATCTGATGGATCGCATTTCCATTTGAGGCTCGCTCTATAAACGCAATGAAGAGACACCATTTTTGAAGCAATTAGTGACGGGGGATGAAAAATGGATCATTTATAGTTATGTTGGTCGTAAAATATCTTCGGGAAAGCGGAATGAACCACCTTTAGCCACCCCAAAAGCCGGTCTCCATCCGGAGAAGGTCATGCTCTGTGTCTGGTGGCATTGGAAAGGAATCCTGCATTATGAGCTGTTACCAAACAGCAAGATCATAAATTCCGAAAAGTATTGCTCCCAATTAGACAAATTAAAGACAGCAATTGAACAAAAACATCTAGAAATAGCGAATCGGAATGGCGTCGTGTTTCATCAAGACAATGCGCGGCCTCATGTGTCTTTGAGAACTCGACAAAAATTGTTGGAGCTCGGTTGGGATGTTTTATCCCATCCACCATATTCACCAGACCTCGCGTCATCAGATTTTCACCCATTTCGATCATGACAAAATTCCCTTAATGGAAAAAATTTCAATTCTTTGGTCGAGATAAAAAATCATATTAAAAAGTTGTTCGCCGAAAAACCTGAGAAGTTCTGGAAGGACGGAATTTTCAAGTTGCCTGAAAAATGAAGAAAGGTTGTGGAGCAGAATGGCGCCTATATAATTTAATGAATGTATACCAAAATTTATATATGCTGTGTTTCTTTCTGGACAACCCAATATTATCATGAAAAAATGAATTTTTGCAATAGATTTTTCAATAATGTAAATTAAGTTACATTTTCTGTTGTGGAATATTAATATTTTTTATAATATTGGCGACACGTATTGACAGGCTAGACGATTAGGTGTATGTAGGATTGTAAGGGCCGAATATGTGTGGAAATGCGCGTGAGGAACCTCAACGCGAATGTTCAGTAACCTAGTATTCGCGAGGCTCTGTCGTATATGTATTTGTACGTAAGATAGTAACATATCCAAGGAAAATAGATAAGGAAGCTTGTGCATGACATAATCTAGCCAAAAGGGAAGAGGGGGCACGGTATGAAGCACGGGGTAAGGGGAGAGTGTCGCTCGCACCGCCTATCCCGACCATATCGGTCCTGGAAACCTGAGATCGACTAATGACAACCAAAAATGCAACACTTGTGTAATGTATCGACCCTCCGATTAGATAGTAAGTAGGATATCTTTAGTGAGTAAGGACAAATATTTTGTAACTAGCTAACTTCCGTCATCACCACCGACTCACCATCCCTTAGTCATCCCCGAATCATCCCGCAAATCCAAGTTCCAACTTTCTATCCCTACCCCTTGGCCCTGACCACCAACAACAACACTCCCACTCCTTCTCCAAAAACCTTTAAGAACCCTTACTCCGACCAAAATCACTCATTACTACATTACTAAATTCCATTACTAAATCTTTACTAAGTCTCTAATTCATTACTAGCTTATTACTACATGAGCCGTTTATTTTGAAAGTGGCCTAAGTCCATTTTCCAAAAAAATCGAGTTAGCCACATTAATAGTTACATTTTTACATGATCTTTTCATTCTGAAGCAACTTGTTACTAATATACTTGAAATCATTAAGATTTTGTAACACCAAAATTTGTTGGTTAATGAAGTGATGAAAAAGTTTATTTTGAAAGTGGCCTAAGTCCCATTGTGAGAGTTTCAAATGGATATGGAAAATATCATGCAATAAAATTTGATGAGGTCACAGCTTTATATTTAATTATCAAAGTAGCAGTTGAATTATCAATGTGCAATAAATTTGTTATAAACAATTTAGTTTCAAATTTCACTTTCGATCCGCTAACGGATTCATACAGGTCTGCGGATATGCCTTTGTAATTTTCAGTAATTTGTTAATGATTTGTTTATAACAAATTAAATTGCGAGAAAACTGTATAAGAATATTGAATATATTAAAATATACGAAGAGAAAACTTGTAAAACCGCAACGGAGAAAACCGAAAAACTTTAATATTATCAAGTTGGCACTACAATACAATAAAACGAGACCACTCACAAACCTAAAATACAAGGACTTAATGGATTCATTACATTACATACTACCTGTACACCATCGTTATTTTAAATCCGGCCCGCATACACAAACTGGAGAAGACTGAGTAATAATTAATAAAACTATTAATTTTAATGTAAAAATTATTTAACAAAGAATAAAAGTTGCAATTTTTTTTGATTTTATAACATAAAAGTGTATACATTTATTTTTATTACAAGGGAAATTTAATTTTCCTATAGACTTGTGCTTTCTTAAGAATTGTAAATGTCATTTCATTGATTTTGTAAGTGGCGTAAGTCCATTCATAGCCATCAAAAACATATTATTTCTTAAATAATGTTAACCATGCTAATTCGGATGATAAATTTGACACCCTTAGAAACCCAAAAATATTATTCTACTATGTTATCTGTTACCCATATTTTTAAATTTAATCCAATGCAAATTCTTTAATATCTCGAATCGAACATAAATGGCCTTACGCCACTTTCAAAATAAACGGCACAAATATTGTTTTTGCAGTGTTGTAAAGATATATAAAATAAATTGAGTATAGCTTCTTTCAATTTGAAGCATTTTAAATTATGTTGAATGGACTTGGGCTCTATCAAATTTTAAAACGAATCTGGTTGTTAATTTTGAAAGTGGCTTAACTCCATTCGTGGTAAGAAAACCCATATTATTCACTTAATAATTGCCATTATTTTAACAGGAACTTTAAATTTAACATCCTTAGATACGCTTAAGCAGTATGACTCCTTAGTATCTTATACGTATATTTTTAAATTCATTGAAACGCAAAACTTTAAATATCTCGATTTAAAGATAAATGGAGTTAGGCCACTTTCAAAATAAGCGGCTCACATCATCACTGTTAATTCACAACGAAATCATCATTACACTTACTGTGTCCCGCCACTGCGGATCTAAGAATAAATCAACTAATTCTAAAAGTCCATTTCTCGAGTTTGATACTCCGAAAACAGCGAAACAACAATTTCGCATTACACTTGTTTCGTCTTTCCCATGACGACGCAAGGAATGTGCAGCTTTATCGGCCAGTCACTCGTTAGAATCGAAAATGACGTTAGAACGAGGGATGTCTCTATCCGTCAGGCGAATCAGAACAAACCGGAGGCCAGAGGACTTCTCATGCCTTTGGGAGCGGTATCAGCGAGTAGAGCGCACGAATTAAAACAGCATTATAAATATCTCCACAATTTTAATTTTCATTGCCTCTCCATATTGTTTTTATTTAAATACCACAAATAGAAAACAATGCGAATGACACTAAATATCAAATTTCAAATTTAAACGTACTTGAACAGACAGTTATATCAACTACAGCTCAATTTAAGACAAACGATTAAGATTGGCCTTAATTGACTTTAATTAAGAATCAGCGTCGTGAAATAGACTATGTAAAATATTATAGTTATACAGTGAGAGTAAAACAACGTGACGATTTTAAATAACTCACATTATGTATTGTACGAAAAAATGCTTAGACGTAAGTTGCGCATTTACGAAGGAGGCATTCAATAGTAATATGAGTTTTATGCTGTTTTACTGTTTTATCGAGATATGCAGGTCACCTTCATTTTATTAAATGGAATACCTATATTTTCCTTCTGATCTAATTTCTGATAAAGCATCGAATTCTGCATGCAATATCATTATACTATGTAGAGTCAAAAACGAATAATTACTGAGATATTCACAAAATAATTATCCTGCGTTACAAGGTAGTACACGGAAGTGTTATTATTTGGAGGAAAACTTTGTTTACGACGGCAGATAATGTTGTTAAACACGATCCTAAGCATTAGACATCGTGGATATAAAATATCACCTAAGCTTAGTAATGATATGATTGTTACACATCATATTTTAGTACTGGTAATATTTTTGTCGCACACACCGTAAACAATTATCATATCATATTTCTCCCTATTACTGAACATCTTATTAAATGTAGTACTTTTCTTTGTACGACTTGTATCATTACTAAGCTTAGCTGATATTTCATATCGACGATGTCTATCGCATAGAATCGTATTTAACAACATAATCTGTCGTCGTAAACAAAGTTATCCTTCAAGTTATAACAATCCCGTTGAATTGAGAATGTCTTGTAATGCAGGATAATTATTTTGTGAATATCTCAGTAATTATTCGTTACACAGATAATGATTTTTTATGCAGAATTCGATGCTTTATCAGAATTTAGGAAGAAAATATAGGCATTTCATTTAAAAAAATGAAAGTGACCTTCATAACTCGATAAAACAGTAAAACAGCATGAAACCCATATTACTACTGAATGTCCCCTTCGTAACCGTGTAACTTTTCTCCAAAGCATTTTTTCGTACAATACATATTTGATGAGTTACTTAGACTAGTCACGTTGCGTGACTCACCCAGTATATTAGCTCTCCAGTATCTAATTTCATCGATACTCATATATTCTTAGTTTTTTCAAACGTCTGTAACTGCAGGGAAATCATAAATTTGTAAAGTTTTCAGTAAGAACATAAATATTACGTCGCCGAACAAACATCACGTCGTTCGTGTCCTCCGTTATCTTCTAATAAACACAGGATTGGTTACACGAGATCAACCGTGTCACTTTCAGGAACGCAATCACCTCTTTGTTCGACAATCCGAGCCACCTGCGTCATACAATGCCATACCTTCACGAGCTCATAAATATTTATTAAAGCTTAATTCGTGATGGGCTTCGAGCAGTCATTTTTACTTGGTCAAATTATCGTTTGTGCTAACAGTACGACAGTTGGTGTCACAGTTTCCGCGTTAGGTAAAAAAAGATCGCCAGAAAGAAATTTAAAAGATAAAAGAAGGAAGCACACGGAAGAAAACGTAGCAATGGAAGAATCACCATTGTCACGGAAAAATGTTAGCTATTACCTTATTGTTTGATGAATACCTTCATCTGATGTTAAATCAGCCATTCTTCTCGACAGTTGGCATGCTTCACGCTATTCGGGATGTTTTACGAATGTCACTAGTTGGTTGAAGCTAATCAGCCGTGCCCCAATTAGAAAAATGATAGGTTCTATTGTGAGCCGCGAGTATGTTTACTTCGGTGTTCGCTCACAGACGGACGGATTGGTACTGACCAGTTACTCAAAATTTCAAGACGTGCCTGGACGTTCTGTGAGGCTAATAGGAGTTGCGATTCTCTGATTCGTCCTTACTTTACAAATATTCTGATTGGTCGGTCCCAGCCACATGTTCCTCGACAAGACTTCTTGAAGATTTAGAATTGTGGAAAATCTTCCAAATTGTTTATGATGAATGCTGTAGAAGTTCAACGATTTCGCAAGATTAGCGATCTAGCTGCAGCATGTTTCATTGCAACATGCAGTACGAAATACCGGGTAATCATTGTCATACAGTAGACCCTCCTGTGGTGCTCGGACGTGGTCACATGAATATTGTTCGATCCACGATCGACAATAAACACGCCACTAACTAATCGAGTCCAAGTATCTGGATTTTCCAGTACTCAAATCCATCGACAGGATCACTCCCGCTAAGTGGAAAGATCAGAATCGATGCTTAGCCTCGATAGTCCCGAAGCCGCTTACGTGTAGCCCAATAATCAAATATATTAATAATCAACGTACGCGCTGAGCGATTGCCGCACGTCCGTTCTCTACGAGCGCCCGTGGTAAAGTGACTCTCCTTCGGAGCCGCCGCGCCAATGTTGACAATGGTCCACCTTGCCATTCGCCGTCTACGGTCGACGGCTCGCGTTGGCAACGCCTCCTATAACACGGGCCTATATAACACGGCGGAAAAATTGTGACCGTATTCGTCTATCACGCTAAAAGATCCTCATTTATCATGGTAAAAGAATGAGGCAGATGATGCGATTTTATTACTTTATTTTAGTTCCAATAATTAACATGACCAATATTTAAAAGAAGATGCCCTTAGAACCTAAATATGGATAGCTCCGACAGTGAATAAATTTGAAAAAAATATATCTGCTTTTCTTATTTAACGCAAAACGAATAACGAAACATTTTTAATTTCAATATTTGCTTGTTTTGAAGAGAAACAGAAAATTCTTTAACTCTTACATATTAAACATTAACTGCACATCTTTGTTAAGTATGTGTATATGTATATGTTTATGCATAAGAAGAACATTGATAAATTGTTATGAATTTCTTCTGAAAAAAAATCATTTATTATTCAACAGCCATACAAATTATTGTCAAGTAGTATCTTAAGCCGGGTTATTAAAGAAAATTATTTTAGATATAATAAATAAGTTAGTCGCTTTGGTCTGTGAACGGCTCATGTATTTGTATAATCTAACTGACTCGTACAACACGGAACGTATCTACCGTGTTACCGGGCGGCTGCTATATTCATTTATTATAATAAATCGTGAGTATTGATTGTCTCTGCAGATTCAAAAATCCCTACGATGGGAAGGAGTCCAAGAACTATTAACGATTCGAATATTGTCGGAGTCGCTTTTCGAAGAACATTCAACACGGACAATTGTTCTTCAAACTTTCTGCATTTTTCCAACGTCACATTTCTTCTCATTATTTTTTATTCCTACGATTTATTCAAACCACAGGTGATTAAATGTTTGAATAAAATCACTGAGAATATTGATCTTGATGAGAAATTTGCAAATTATTATAATCAGTATATCCTGGTCGATATGAGCACCTATTTCTTCAACTTTTGGTAATTGCGCTACCGCTTGCAGGAAAATTCGTCTCTAAAGTCAGAAGGAGAAAAGGAAACGATGTTTATTCTGGCATAGAAAATAAAATGTCGATGCAGCCACGAAAATCTGCAATCTCTCGTCGCAGATTGCCCTAACAGAATTCCGCTACAAATGCACTGTACATGAAACACGTTAATACCGCATTGTTCATGCAACACATATCTCAATGTTTCATTACAGTCACGCGAAATGATGTAAAACGTTGGACATGTGTTACGTGTGATCTTTCCGAATTTCTCCGTCTTTCTTGCACTCAGTGCTGACACACGGGACACCTGACAGTAGAGAATAAATGCACAAAGAGACCAAAGAAGGAAAAGATAATCGATGAGGATGCGATTGAATGATAGAGAGAGAGGAAACGGAGCAGTCACCTGTATAATTTGCCGCGTTGCACGTAAAATGCCCGACATGGCATCAGGCATGAGGCGCATATTATAAACGCATTTATAACCGATCGCAATCGACGTTAATTGATGCCGGCGGCAACGAGGTCATGACCCTTTTACTGCCTGCCCACTCTTCCCTTTTTCGATATTGCATTCTTTCTGTGTGAGGCTATGACATTCCTCCTTATAATCGTGGTTTCGTTCTTTGTTCTTCTTATTTTTCCCCTCGTTCTCCATCGACTCTCTGTCTTTGTTCTTCTCCTATCGGCGTAATTCCAGTTCCGTTGGATTATGTTATAAGAGCAACAAGCAAGTAAGTGTTGTGCTGGAATTTCTCACTAGTCTTACGAAGCAAATTAGACCAAACTAACAACAAGTGTTTCCGAGTCCAGAAATTCTCTCACGAATAACGTTATTACGAATGGAAATTGCAGTGAGGAAGTTCGCGCATGGTATGAAACTATTTGGAAATTTGTGACGGCATCCAGGTTATCTGGATGTATCCAAAGAGTTGTCTCCTGTGAAGTATCTCTTAAAGGGTTTTGACTGGTAAAATTTTTAATAAAAATTGCGGTCCTACAGGATTTGTAAATTAAATATTCATTAGTTGTTGTGATACCTGTTAATCTGTTAATCTGTTTACTAAAAGAACCTCACTTTTAAATTCAGGAAAAATAGCATGATATCTAAAAATACTTTTCAAAATTAAAAATTATTTGCGTCCAATAAATTTACAAAAAAAATAAACGACTGTTTCGTATACATATGTATATCGGTACAGAAAGTTGCTTTCCGCATCTGCAAGCATGCATGCATGTAAGCACATGAATATCAGTAACCCAAGACATTCTCTGCCTAAAGTCCACTTATCTTCACCGTATACCATAAACCGTTTTAACATTCCAAACCACCGAAGTTTCAAAAAACCCTCTTTATTCAGACAATACAGTTAAATCGGTACAAAACTCTCTTTTATCATCGTTCATGATCCGTCGCATGAAAGAACAGCATTACAGCATTGAGATAAGCGTGTGCGCGCGAAAGACAGTCTTAAAATACTTTCTTGTCTTTCAAGGCGCAGCTGCATCGCGAAACGTCGTGAGTGGTGGATGCGGCTCTTTATCTGTTAATTAAGACATTTCTGTTAATTAAAATTTTACGGTCGCTGTAGCATACGCTCGGCCATAGAGACGGCGGCACAAAGTTATCGGCACTAAATATCTGCGAAGGTACACCCTTACAGACTTAATGGCCCGCTGACAAGTCTCTGTCCTTAAACCGTCAAAAGCCGCGCTCCAATTTTGCGTCTTCCACGAGATGCTTTAAGATTCTCCTTATAGCTCGCTGAGAATAATAGTTGTCTATTTCTGTTTACAGGTGCTCGTTGTGTATTAACCAGTGCCATCGTTACTCGGATAAAGTCCAGCGAACCAGTAATTTTTCATAGATTATAAAAGTCGTAACGGGGAACTTTAAGTGTCTTACCTAGAAGCGAACGGTTTTCTTTATGCATGCATCGTGCACACGTAACTGCAAATAGGGTAGAATGCATTGCAGATATATTTAACACGTTGAGTGTCATGGAGTCACCGGTAACAGATGTTACTAAATTCAATGAAATTTGTATACCTTTTAACACCAGGTTTACGGGACCATTCCGAATTTCACGAGGAGAATGACAGAAATCGTTTATATTGTTCTTCTACTGCTTTTTCTGTCTTTTATGTATTTAACGAGGCAAATGTATATTCAAATTCATTTTTTTCGAAGATTTATAGGTTTGAGATTCTCTATGTGGTATATCTAGCTCTAAGGATACGCTACGAATTGACGTGATTGCAATGTAAGCATAAATGTTAATAAATTGGCTTCACTCACGAAAGCATTACTACAGCAATAAATATGAACGTGATGAAAGAGTTAGTTTTTCGAGAAAGTAAATGTCAAACGAAAAGATAAACAATACAGTGGCGATACTTCGAACCCAATATCTTAAATTTGAAATTTTTGTATATTACATTGAAAAACCTTGATGCAGAAAAGTTAATTGCAGGCATTGTGTGAAGACGTTTTTGAAGTTGCGGTTACTATTAGTGTCTACACTCAAGAAGAAAATAGGTACTTACTACTGTATGTTGTGCACTAGTAATATTACTGTGAAATTCACTTTTACTCTGTTTTGACAAACACCCCTTCTTTATTCATGCAAATATAATAATTCTAGAAGACGTGATAACACATTTAATAAGAATAGTCAACATAAGTAATAATTTCATTGCCACAATCTATGAAGAAAAAGAATAAAATGAAGTGACTCAAAATTAGGATGAAATTAATATTCTCAAATCACGTGAATGTTAATACTAAAATAACGTTGAAGATTATAAATTATAAATAAATCTACATGTATATCATAGTTTCAGTTATAAGTTAATAGTGTATCATTATGTTGCTTTTTAAGTCCTTTTTTAAGAAAATGTAAGTATACAATAAATGTACGTAAACCTAGTGCTAGTATCTATTATAATTACATTGTCGAAAATTACAGTGCTTAGTGTCCGATGAGATGCTTGTAATTGATATTTAATGACCACATTAAACGCTTTTATAAATATTTATTGAAAGGTTACCGTATAATTAATTTCCTAATGCACTAAAAACTCGGATTGTAGAGATGGAATTGATTTAGATTTTGAATTATGTACCAAATTTAATTCCATCTGTATATGTGTAATTTTTCTCAACTTTAAGTTTCTATACATTTTGAATTTTCACGCTTGAATGGATAATTACAAACATTTTTGTTGGAAAAATAACCATTCACTGGGATCTTCAGGTGATAATAGCAGTGTTAATGATAGCTAATGTAATTAAGATAGAATTCCCGACTCAAGTTTCTTCCCCTTCAAAATTCCATTATCTTTCGTTGCTAATGAGGTCAGCTATAAGTTATAGACTATATATGCTCTTTTGTCTCGCGGGAATAATTTTAGTCATAGAACATTATGATCCTCTATGAATACTTTCCTCGGTAATCATATAACACTTCTATTTTAAATACTTTCTTGGGAAGTGTTTTTTAAAATGTAATATGTTTTTTGTGTTCCATGGTATAACTACTGTAAAATAATTCTCCTTTAATTGTGCGACTGTGTAGACACAATTTAATTGATAGTGATAATGCCAAGAAAAATGATAATAAAATAGAATTCAGTATTTGCGATACAAATAAGAAGGAAGGTACAGATAAATATATTGGAATTGCAACCATTAAAATCTTGGAATTTGGAAATTTTACAAAATTGTCTGTAAGTATCTTAAATTCTTAGGAATTTTACGATAGTAAGTAAACGGAAATTATGAAAATATTTCCAATCAAAAGTCAAACTTTTTTTTAAACACAATGTATGTATTGCAGACAGAAAATCTTTTACCAGTTATCACCAACTTCTTCAAATAATATTATACATTCTCCGTATATATTATAATTTGATAATAAAAGAAGTTTCGACAGAAATGACGCCGATTTCCTTTTCTAGAAATTTTGAATAGGAGAAATCGGACGTCTATTTAGATGAAAAACTTGGAAATATTGGAAATCAGAAAAGATAACTCGTTAGTCGAATTTGTCATACATTGGCTTTACTCTCGAAAAACACGAAAGTGTCGTCCTAAACCGCAAACATCGCTTTCAAAAAACGTCCGATTGCCCTCAACTTGTATGTCGTTCGTATGAAATGGCACCTTCGGAAGATGGGTAAGGGGAACGCCTTTGCCGTGATTGCCTGCAACTGGAATTACTTTATTGGTGGTTCCAGAGGCGAGCTACAATCGAGAACGAACGAGCGAACGTGCCATCGAATTCTTTCGTAAACGTCAATTTCAGCTATCCCTTTTTCCTGAAAATTCAATTAAAATGGGCCGTTTGACCGTGGAGATTTACAGAGCCCAAAGAGGAAAGCCGACTAAAACTACTATAGGAAACGTATTGGTCTCTAGTAGCCAAGATAAGTTCGCGAAAAACTTTCTCAATCTCCACGAAATTAAATTGGTGAAGGAGACATTTACTGTAATAATTTCAAGTTAATTTTTCTTTTTCGTCAGAAAAATGATTTTCCCGATGCCACGATATTTTTGAAATTTGATCACTCATTGTAAATGTTTAATAAATTCAACATTTGTTTCAGCAATATTTATGTGACGATGATGTCAATTACAATTACACGAATTCACAAATAAAGGAAAGTATATGTAGTTAGTATCAGAATATTTAAATATGTTCATATTGTTTTAGGAACTGCAATATTATTTAGATATATATTTTTTAAAGCTTTTAATATTCTATGCTTAATTTAAGCCACTCCCATGTAATACAAATAAAAAGATAATTCATTTTGTACTTCGTTAAATTCTCACATAAAAGCTAGCACATATTGAAAAATATCAATTTCTTTATTACACTTAAAAAAGAATTGATTTCGAACGCTGTACCTATTCATTATCTAACAGCCATTCATTATCTATCCTTTATCAAATTAGCAACACATTTGTGCTGTAGCAGATCGCAGAATGAATTAAACTCGAACCAAACAGCTATCCTTTTACTATTCTTTAATTACCAATATCTATCACTAGATTACAGTCAACAATGTATTATCCCACTCAAAACATTTTTCCGTCAATAGGTATTGCCTCCTTTCGTAGTCGAACCATAAATCTTTTATATTTTGTGTACTTACAACATTGAACCAAAATTTTTTAGCACATTGTGTACTTAACACTATTCCTACCACGATCGGTCAAATGACCGTTTTTAAAATTTCGATTAGAATTTCCTATATACAACGTGATTGAATCGCCTTTAAACTTCATGACTTTTCCTCAAATATACGTATAATACATTCACATTATAATACATTTTTCAATATTCACTTCTTTTTTTACTGTTCATTTTCTGGGAAAAAATTATCATTTGACAAATTCACCGGTTGCGGTAGGAAAAGGTATACGTGAAGTGTTGGTAGGAATAGTGTTAAAAGCGACATTACACAAAAACGTTATAAAACTCAGCGTATTTCCTTCCGTAACTAACAGCAAAACTAAAACGGCAATTCCCTTTCTTACGTTCGTTGAAAGACACCGGAGACTCTGAAAATTGTTCAATGCCTCAGAGACGTTCGGTTTCGTTCTCGCCAGCAGGACGAGAAAATACGTTTGGTATCTAACTTCGGGAAAAGGGTCGAGATGAAAACCTTGTAAAAACTTTTACATCGCGGACGGAAAATTGCGTAGCTGCGTCGACGAAGGGAGCGGAGAAGTAGAACGAGAGGCGAGATCGGAAGGGCAGAGGCTGAAAGCTCAAAGTAACTCGTCCCGTTTCGCGTTTCCGCTCACTCGCCTGTCCTTAACCATCCTTTCCGCTCCGGCGAATACGCCACGCATTCCCCAACTCGAGAATGAGCTCGCGAGCCCTCGAACTTACGTACGCGTTACGTACTTGACTGACGGCTTTCCCTCTATCCGTTGGGAAACTCTCCCTTCTTCTTTCGGCTTTCTCTTATTCGACCAACCCCATTCCCCTGACCTTTCCCCGAGTCGAAGAAACTCTTGTGAGGATGCTCGAAAGGCGAGAAAAGTCGGAGAGAACGTTCTCTCAGAGTTCAGAAAGGTTCGATAGTTTGGAGGATTAACATCATCATGATCATCTTATTGTTGGGCGATGTCAACAGTACACTTTAAATGGTGACGAATAAAATAAGGAGATATTAGAATTAATGGTAGATAGACGATAGTTCTGAATTCTCGAGAGTCAGCACATATTGTATTGAATTCTTTATTTTCCAATTTTTCGTCAAGTAAGTTAAGTTAATCACGTAACATTACGTTTATTCAATTATAGCAGTAATTGTAAATACTAAGGGCAGTGTAGTGAAGATACATGATCATTGTCAAATTGTCAAGCTGAAATTCAGCTGACTGAAAACTAAATACAATAGGATTTCAAATCAATAACACATTTTGATGTTGAAGATATCAGTTATAAGGTCGAACGGTGGCTTAAGGTGTACGGCAGTGAGCGTATCTGATAGTTTCAAGTGTTTTTGCAGATCTTTAAGTGATATTAATTACAAAAAAAGAAAATACAGACAGTCAAGGCAGAAGGGAATTTATGTAATTTTAATGCGCAATGATCTCAACTTTTTTCCGTGCTAAGATCATCGCAATGCAATACTGTTTACGAAAGTGATGTCAAATCGAGGCGTCAATTGACTTTAAGACGGTTCATTAAGGTAACAGAAACAAATCGAACATCAGTCAATGCCTTTTGTTTTACACTATCACTAAATGTACTTTAATTTTCCTACTGTTAAGGTTCTAAGCCGAAGAAAATTTTACGCGTATGCACCAATTAACAACCCGCCCCAGTAACAGCTGTTAGTTGCACATATACATACATCAATATCACTCAAAGAATTGAAATATGAATCAATTACAATTATCGCCGACAATCGACTTTTAAAAACAGCCAGCATTTACAGACCATCGACCATACTCGATAGACGAAGAGATAAAATAGTCGCGTTAATCGTGCCACAGCCATGTAACGGCGATTTTGATTCTTAATTCGTCAACAATTTATCTCGCGGCCGGAAGAAGCTTAAACGAAATCCATCAGCCGTCAAAAATGATCGAGTAACGTTCCCGGACGTCGATCAGACTGATCGAAAGGGTCGCTCGGGCGAATCTCTAATTTACCGAGAAACCTAATCGCCACGTCTGTCTACGGCGGTGCAAAAGGGCTCGAGCGAAAAAGGGAAAGACGAACGGCGGAGGCGAAGGCAGAAGGCGCTATCATTCCTCGGGAAATGTTTTTCCAAGCGTGACACCACGTCGCTGCTGGGTGTCCCCGCGGCCGAGATAAATGAGCCAATTTTCCGAGGCTTAAGTCAGCGGCAATATTGCAGGCAGGCTGCAGAGGAGTCTGTGCCTGCCTTCTTGGCCATCCCGACGGTTTAAACCCGCCAAGGTCTCACTCCCCTGCGTCAAGCCGCCACAGACCGGTGGCAATGGTTAACGTGACGCACAATGGCCACTGAATCGTTATTTCCATGGTGCAACGATTCACCTGGCAACGCACGTGCCTCGCGGACACCAAGAGCCAACTTGTACGGCGATAGAGCAGCTCTTCGAGGGCAAAGATGAAGATCCTGGGATAATATTATGGTTTCATTGGAGCAGTTGAGTCACGTTACGGTGCCACCACCTCTCACGACTGCTTTGTTCCGACATTTGCCTGGATTGCACTCCCGAGGATCTTTATTTCAGATTTATTCGCTACCTGATACCTCGTATTCGCAGGAACGATACTCGTTGCATTCTGCGATCCGCGGACCATTCCATGGACCGTTAGATATGCCCATGCCGATTGTTCTTTTCGTTGTGTACTCAATCATTTCGTATGACAAACAAGAAAGCACGTCGAAATACCTGGTTCGGTGTGGCCTGATTCGAGTCTACGTGGGTTGATACGGAATGATCTGGAATCTGGAACAGGAATGGCAAATCGAAAAGTCTATGCGTGACGAAGAGGCGAAGAGAAAGTTTTATTAAATTATTCCCGAGGGTAGGAATGTGGGTTTAGCGATTGTGGCGATCAATTTGTAGACGTTACGTATTATACACATGAGAAAGAATTTTTTATATTTGCGACTTTAGTTCAAATCAATTTTTATATTATCGTATTAAATGTTTTAATAGGTGAGGTACAAATATGTTTGGAATATTAAAAGAACCATACAGGCTTTTTCGGGCTTAAATGATTTTCTAATGTCGATCGTGCAACATACTTGTATTTTCGACTGATAAATTAAACGTCACGTAATTCTGTGTAAGATTTATTGATATTATGACACTAAAAAGATTTTATAAAATACGGGAAAGAAGCATCAATTTATTTGCTTCGATATGGTAAGTTTAGCTTATTTGTTTGTGTAATGTAAGAAAGTTGTCTACAAAATTGAATATAGCGGTGGCACTTTTAACTGGCAAATCTGTTACGGTTATTTTAAAAAAGCAACTAAAAACTCAGTTACGTCTCCGACTAGAAAAATCGCCGCTGACGCATGCAAATATTTTACTAAGCAATTAAAATTATTCCGTGCATATTTTGTCAATATGTCAACATAAATTTGCGAAACAATATATGTATTTATTGTTTTACACGTATTCTACAAAACATGTTATTCCTACGAAATCTGAAATGTTCTTTTAAAACCAACAATAACTGACGAATGAGAGGCGTATTCTTCTTTATGTTATGAAACGAAAAGTTAACTGCAAAAATTGCTTCTACCTATCTCCGACGTAATTCTGTCTGCTTTATGTTTTTGTCTACTTCAATCAAATTTTCTAATATATCTGTGTAGGAATATCAAAACGTCGAATCACGATATTTATGTTTCTGATTATGTAACAAAGCGAAAAAGAAAGAACAAGAGCTGGTTTCATTTTTAACACAATTCTGCCTTTTAAAACGTTTCTCTTACTCGACCTGTATTAAAAAAAATCATTAAATATAAAAGTATAGCTAGGTATACAGAATTTTCTTGTTGTTTCATACTTCAGCTTCGACAGATTTGGCCATTTCTCCTAGGACCTACTGTTTTAGGTAGGTTCTGAATAAACGGCAAAATCTTGTATCTCCCTTTCTGTTGATTGTTCCCTCCTTCTAAATACTTGTACATGTTTTGCTAACGTTAATTCTATCCATAATTAGTTAATTCGCGCACTTGGTAAACGTTTACCAATGACCAACCATTAGCACGGAGATGCCAACGAACAGGTACCGAAAAGCACTTAAGCACTTAACTCCACGACGAGACGCCTCGCATTCGCTTTTCGTTTTATCAAATGGCTCTCGGGATACTTGAAAAAAGTATC
The DNA here is from genome assembly GCA_963989415.1 of Cerceris ruficornis. Lineage (NCBI taxonomy): Eukaryota > Metazoa > Arthropoda > Insecta > Hymenoptera > Crabronidae > Cerceris > Cerceris ruficornis. The sequence goes on from OZ022518.1 coordinate 5,313,418, forward strand.
ACGTACTCCCGAATCGCACTGTAACTCATCGAACGTAATTGTTTGCGTTGAGGGGAGAGAAAGAGAACAGAAAAAAAGAATAGGGAAGAAGGATTTTCGAGTTTCATTGGAGAGTGTCATGTTTACCAAATGGTTCGAAGACCACGGAAGTACGGTGTACTCCGGTTCGAATTTAGAACTCACATTTATCAAAGACGTGACGTTTCACCTGTACAGATTAAATGGAACTAGATGTTACATCCTTGATAAATGTGAGTTCGGAACACTAGCCTCTGTCAAACCGTGGTCAGATTCTACTCCAGAGAATTTATTTGCGAACACGCAACCATTCATGCAAATTGTTCAATGTAGGTAAAAAGAAGAAGATTTGATATCCCGATATTCTGATAGGAAACAAATGACATTACGATTTTTACCAACACAGAACGGCGCTTTGAAGTAGCCGACTACCTACTGTTCGTTCGATACATGTAACTTAACATATACCGAATAAAATTCGACAGGAATTTAGCCTGGAGAAAGTGGTGGCGATAAATACGATCAGCTACCGTTATTGCAAATAATTCTCCAGTGAGTACACAGAGAGCGAGTATTGGAAACGAACGAAACGAAGTGATTTCATTTATCCTCGCCGCTTATTGGCGTATACACAGTGTCTATGGGGTTCAGTTTGGTCGGAACAATCCCGGTTCGTATTTTTGGTAGGTGTATTAACTTCCAAAAACAGATGTCATGTGATACAGCTAGCTTGTTTGTCACTATGTAAGTATTTATTAAAAATAATGTAAATTTAATTATCTTTGGTAACTATTTTGTATTTTGAAAGTGTCTCTGTTTGAACGGTAAATTTCTTGTTTCCCCTGTATATACAAAATGTTTGAAATCGAGTTGTTCAGTACTGAAGATGTAGGTTAAATATATGCATATACCTACATTTATTTCAACAACGGATAAACACAAAACTGTAAACTTTGTATTAAATTGCTGAAAATGTTTGAATATCTATTAGGACAAAATCGCCTTTATGGTAGCAAAAAAAGTTTCTACTTCTTCGATCTTACCAATACTCAGATTACGTTCGAACTCGAATCATCATTTCATCTACGGAGTTATTCGTTTACCAATTAGCATAGCTTCGGAAATTCAACATTTTTATCGAAGACTGCTATCGTTAACGTTTTCTGCGTTTAAACCGTAATATCTAGAAACAAACACATGCGTTAAATTAATATACTTTCTAAAAACAAATTCTTTAAGTATTCCATATCTAGAGGAAAAGGTGTAACTAAAAACATGCTGTTTATAACTATATTAAACAAAGCATTTTGCTTGAAACATATTTTCGAATTATTTTTTGTTGCCTGTTTTGATAATTGTCGGCTTCGACAACTTCATTAATATCATCAAGAACGTACAGCATCATGTGAATTTCGAATAACCGAAGATCTAAGAAAAGTTTTCCAGAGGTCATAGCGATTCGAAGCCAAAGTGCCGAGTATGTACTTGGAAGTCCGAGTCTTTATCTTTGTCGACATTCACAATCCCTCTAAAAATTTTAATATCAAGTCAGCACCCTGAATTTCCATACTTCTACTTCGAATTCGATGAACTCATAGTATTCTCTCCCACACGCAATTTATTCTAAGAAGGTAGCTTTTTCGCACAGACGAGCGAGATTGGAAACCAGCACGTGATCCCCAATCTCCCATAGCACCGTTTTCTCTCTGCTTCGTCCTACCACGTGCTGAATACATCGACATTCACGGTGATATCATTTTTCACGTGTCATCGAAATATATCTTATTCTTCTGTTAATAAAGTACGAAAATTGCATTGTATTGTATGGCGATTAAAATTGTTTTTATTGACACATTTATTAATCAGTATCTAACATTGTTATAATCGATGGAGTTTTTCGTGAATTTTAAACGATAATGTAAACAAATTTTTAAATATATTCAGTATCAAAGTATTAAGGTAAAATAAGTAAGTTAGTGCTAAGTACGTCAGAATTTCATTTTTAACGACCTTACTGTGTACCGATATGATTTTACTACAAAACAATTTACTTTTATACAGAGATACAATCAAATAAGCCCAGTATACACCGAGGTTTAAATATTTACTGTCTAAATAATTTATCAATCTTTAGTTCATAGAATTTCCCCAAATCATGAATTACCACTTACTAATTTTTATTGAAATAAATGAGGCCTAAAAACAATTGAAGCTTAAGCACTTTCAAGACTTAGGACACTGCTCCTATTATACACAAAATCTTGACAGTTAAATGCTATATTATTCTCATTGTAATAATTTGCAGAAAAATCTTTCACTCTGTATAGAAGCATCTAACGATTCTCAAGTTTCCGATGCCACAGCAGAACATTCCAAAGTGAGGAGGCACATTGCGTGATGACATATCTAACAGTATATAAAAGATAGCAGGGAGTTGTGCAGAACGAAGGAAACTTGCCCGGATACCTTCTTGGAATAGATTAAGTGTATACTCCAGTTTAAATTGAAAATAATATTCTCCCTAAGATGTACGTTCCAGATAGTTAATTAATTTTTAATCCCCGCTCGCTCTACATTCTCAAACACTTAAGTCAAATTAATCGAACCCATCCAATAATATTTTTTCCCTTTCACATTCACGATCTACTCGATGACGCACGATACGCTTTCAATTTTTGCTTCAAGCAATGCTTCGTACCGCTTTGTCCTTATCTGCGCAAGCGAAAACGAAGACGAAGTAGGGATGGATAATATTATGGTTTCATTGAAGCACCCGAGTCACGTTACCGGGTGCTTCCTAGTCTGTAGGTGCAAGGGCGCTTTGTTCCACCACTTGGCCAGATTGCACCCTCAAGGATTTATCCGAGATCCGATTCCAACTCTTTCGCAAGGATATATTCTACCCCTATGGTTACTTCTCTAGCTTCAGCCACGCTCTCTGGACGCACAATGGCCTCAAATTGGAAGAAAGAATCACTGAATACTGGCCAGCAGACGAAGAGCAGCCATCTCTTCGTTGCATTTCACACCTCGAGGTGTAACTAACCATTCTTTATCTGCCAGGGTGAAGCGCACCTTGAAAAAGGTCGATGGTGATTTGATTTTGATCGTGGTAGTATAAACTCTTTGCCCGAGGCTTTTGTATTAATTCTTTCTTATTTTCATTGATTTAATGTTTATTTCTACGTGGTGCGACGGAATCATTTTTCAGGCGAGAAAATATCTTTGAACTTTATTTATTTGCTTTGATAATACTGTACGAAAAAATTTGTGAAAGTAGTAATGGAAATAATCGTTTTTATATGATTGTGTTAAAATAGTCAATATGTAAAGCAGGTTTTTAGGTAAAAATTGGTATCACATATCTCTACCATATGTTTACTAATATTATATATAATAACAGATGTTCTGCAAGACGATTATAGGTTGTCTGGGAAGTATTACGCATCTATAACTCTTTGGAACTTCAAGATAACCGACGGTATTCCTGCGCTTCTATTATAATTATCTGGTGTAAGCTTTTTAATTTTGTGAATTATAACTTCATTCTTATACCTGAGAAACTTTCTTCGCAATAAAATGCTTCTAAAGAAAGTTTGCTCGTTGCTTAACATGCCGCCATTAACATTACCAATGCGCTATTTTACACTTAATTTTCTTAAAACTTAAACCTACCACTATTTTGCCATTTTATACATATACTTTCTGTGCCCAGCGTGCTACTATAGCGTTTCTTAAAATACCGTAAATTACATCTCCATGGACACCAACACTTTTCAAATTTATATTGAATATTATAGTTTTATATCACGGTATGCCTTGATATATTGTTAAATGTTGTTTTATGAGAAAATTCGTCTGTTGCATATCTTTTATAACATTTAAAATACAATTTGGCAAATCGGTCACGAGAATTGCCCCGAGACACCTTGTCAGTAACAAAAGAAAAATAATCTTCAACATATAATAATAATAATTGCTAAATAATAAATTTCGATTATTGTCATTGGTGACAACTGAAACAGTGAATTCCAGGTGAAACTGTCTTCTTACTATTAAATGATGATACGCAGTTCCGTGAAAAATTATCTAAATAGAGGTCTCAAACTTTTTTGTCAACATGTTTCAGTTCCCATTTTTTGCATGCATTTATCACTGCACAGTGCTTACATCCAAAATCATAGAGAAAAAGTAAATTTAGTAACAAAAAAGAAACAAGAATAATTTCATAACCGTAAACAAATTATAGGACAATTTACGTAGCCGACAGTTCAACTCTCTCATACATCTTCACCATATAAAGCTTGCATTATGAGAAATTAAACTACAGTACAGCATTACACTTGACCCCGTGATGCCTCTCACATGTCTCGCTTCATACGAAGGATTATTACCTGGCAATGATCACTTCTTACAGGAAGATTAAGAGAGCTGAATAATGTTATGGTTTCATTGAAGCACCCGAGTCACGTTACCAGGTGCTTCCGGAATCACGGAGAGCTTTGTTTCGCCTCTCGGTTGGATTACGCCCTCAAGGATTTATCTCGTTGATCTATTTCGTTTCTTTTTCCGTAGGAGATACCTCCGGTACTTTCTATTCCGATCGTTCTTTTTGCCATCGTTCCTTCGTTTCCTCTGCTTACGTGCTTCCTCTACCACCCGCCGCCCTTATTTCGAGAATGATTCATATTACGGCGTCGAAACGGCTAGACACTCACTTGGCTCGTTTATATTGCGGTGAATCGACTTCCGTGATTTAATTCGCTCTACGTAGAGGATTACTGCCGATAAAACGTGACTGGCATTTCTATTGCGTGATGCAGATTGACGGGAAAAATGTAGTGCCGATTATTCGGCAGATTAACGAAGCGCTGCTTGAATGCGTAATAGTCGGGCATCTGTCGATGAGAAAAATTGTTAAAAAAAACAGCTACGAAACAATTCTCTTGCAGGAAATGTGATTGTTTGTTTTTACTGTTTCCGCTTTAATTGTTCCGGTTTGTGATGTAAACGAGTTTTTGGGTGAAACCTGGTGAAGGATTAGAAACAGTGACAATAATTTAGATTGAAAACATTTATTTTTATCGGTTATTTCGTTATTGATCAAATATCTTAAGTTGTTAAGGTGTGCGCGAATACGGGAATGGATAGTTGTACATATTATAAATGGAACAGTCTAAGAACTCTTGTAATTTCTATAACAGTCCATTAACATTTCGTGTGTTTGAGGTGATGGTCACGAATGAGAAAGTCAGATTTAGTCTACGTAGAATTCAGGTTTATTATCGGTACGAATTACAGATGTTCTGATCGACGTCGACATGTAGCCTCGTGTCGTTAATGAATCCTTCACGTCAAAACGGTCGTCCTTTATACTCCGTGTTTTCCGTAGGCCTTGCTCTGATTCGTCCAGAGCAGGAAAAATATCCAAGAGAAGTAAAAGGTTTTCCGAGTTGGGCTATGCCAAGAAAACTCCGATGCTCGTGCCTAAAGGTTTTATTACGAACCCGGGCCCGAGCGATCGAGCGACTCGGACTTCTCGACCATTGCCGTGTTCCGGACACCTTTCTCCCTCGCTCTGGGACTCACGGAAAACACGGGTGGGTTATTGTCCGCCACATGTTATATATATATATATATATATCATTTTAATCAGAAAAATCGGGATGTTCGGCCGTTTTCATTTTCGATTTCTTTTTTAAACCTTTGCTAACGTATTTGTGAGATTTTTCTGATTAAAATGATACCAAACACGACATACTTTGAATTATAGTTACTTAATATTCAAGCAAGTTTGACCTTAAATGAACTTGAGTCATAGGTCATTGAACTCGTCTTGAAACGTACTATTTCATGATGAATAAAAAAACATGTCATTCCATTTAAAAAAACAAAGTTAACCTTCAGATCTCCGAAACGCCTCCACCTATAAAAAAAAGTAACACACTACATAGTGTACCCTTTTAAACCATGTAACTTTTGTATATAACATTCTTTCGTGCAACGCATACTTTCAAAGTTATTCGAGGTGCACAAGTTACGTGGACCACCCTGTATATACATAACTTCTTTTGACGATATATATTATAAGATAACAATAGTACAGTATAATATTCCGAAACGCGGGCAGATACAATATAACGATACAAGCGTCAGGATCCGCTTCTATAAGCTCTCTCTGCGAAAGAGTATGGTTCACCGATATCGCGACGATGCGTCCGAGATATGACCTCGGTGGGTCCTAGGCGTCGACTTCCTTCGCGACGCTTTCCCTCCCTCGGTGGTGGGGTCCAGCAAGGACCTCTTTTCCCCGAATATAGAATGCATTTATTATTCCATTTAACAAAAAATGCGGATTTTATGAGTGTTACAGTAGCAGTTACGCAACACCAAATATACAAATCGAAAACCTAAGTGCGAACGAAAAAAAAAAAAAAATGTATCGTACACTGACAATTTATATTTCAATCAAAGAAATATCGAATGTCGAAAACAATAGTTACAGCTAGGACAGATGAAACATTGCGAATAGTATTTCAGCGTGACAGGAAAACACAGCGACAGCTACATTTGACAATCAATCTTTGATAGGAAAAAACCTCTTTCAAAACATCTTGCCCAACGCACATTCCACTGCGATCGCACATTCCCCGTTATACCCGCGATTAAAAGGGTACGGATGTAAACACGCGGCGTATGTCGATGTAAAAATATTAACATTCTCTCCAACAGAAGGGAAATAACCGGCGAAAACAGTACAGGTGTTTGCATGCTAATTACACCGTAATTTCCATATATCATTTCATTGTCAACGATGTCGTATGCAAGGCACGTTCTTCGTTTATATACATACGTAAATACCGAGGTAATATCAAAGTAGCAAATATACAGAGGGAAGAAAATACATAAATAAAAGTCAAAGAGGAACATAATGATTATACTTCCACGTAGTTCTCCGCTCCTAGCAAGGACCCACTTAACATTCCTTCAGGTCTGTTTTACGGCTTGCGGTTAGGCGGAGAAATTTTTCCAGAATTGTCAAGTCGGTTCACGTAGAACTCGATTTATTTCTCTCATATAATCGAGCCGCGCGGTTACCGCTGCGGGCATGTAAAAGCCGGAGTGAACGAGAAGCCGTGGAGGCAGAGCTCGGAGGAAAAAGGGATAAATAAGGGAGAAAAGAAAAACAAAGTGGAAATAGAGAAAGCGCAGAGGAACAGAGATTGGGAGAGTGCGTCTCTCTATGCGTATGTGTTGGTTCCTCTTTATGAAAGGCAAGCAGGTAAACCGCTTTCGATTTGTAATCCGGACAGAGACTCATTCGCTTCTAGATTTACAGACGGTGTACGTTCAGTCAACGAGACAGGAAGAAAGAAGGAGGAGAGAAAGAGAGAAAGAAAGAGCAAAGAAAGAGTAGAGAAAGAGAGTGAAGCGAATACCTGCATAGAAGGTAGAAAAAAGGAAGAGAAAAGTGTAGACTGAAGAAAATCAAGAGAGACAGACAAAATTGCAGATGACAGAACATACGAAGAGAGAAAGAGGAATGATCACCGCGGTATTTTGATTCAAAGGAGCAATCACAGGCAAATTCGATCTGCTTCCAGTTTCGCCGGTTCGTGATGCTCCGACCACCCCTTTTCGCGAACGTCGACCAACTAGCTATTCCCTGCCCTTATCGGATGAAATATCGGCCCGTGTACACACAAATGGGATATGCCTATTCTCCGTTACGCATTTCCGAGCACACGCACTGAAAATGTATCTATCCCCTGGTGCACGTTTGTGAATAGACGTATTGGGACTGAGCATTTTAGAAATATAGGAGGAATGACATGCAGTCCATCTTTCACAGGTTTATTTAAATTTTATACAGTACGTACGATGCTGTTTATGGAACACAACGTAATCGTTGCAGTTATATCTTCAAGAGATAATTCTTCGCGTAGGGAAAACCTGTTAAGTTGAAAGTAAGAAATTGTTTAAGTTGGAAATGGAAAATTATATTTGTTCTTACAGAACATTTTTTGGAAAATTCATTTACGTTTGTGTTAATGTAAATTTCATGGTTTGGCGGCTACTTTTTGTTTGCATTATTTGTGTTTAAATGCATTAGATCAATAGAGAATTTGTATTTACTTTTTCAGTAAACGGAAAGATATATTATTATATTGTTTTTTTATTTTCAAAGCGAATCTTTTGCTTGTACTAATCATTTTTCCCGTCTTGATGGAAGCCTTTGAATTAATATTCGGTTGGGTATTCAAATAGTATTCAAATAGAAGACCACAGCGGGTCTTCTTACACTTGCAGTTCGTTCAAGTTTCTTCAGATAAATAATATTTTAGATTCAAGGACGCAACAATACATAGGAAGTTATATTTAAAGAATATGCTATGCTATTTGAAATGTCTAATTAGGTTTGGTTATTTTTGTAGGTTGTAGAAGAATCGTATGACCTTAGGTGCCATAGTGTAAAATAACTTACAATTTTTTTAATAATAAAATTAGAGTTTCGCATACATTATCTTTTATCAGATTTTAATCAATCTTGGAACATATTTTAACGGATAAATAAACGGAACTTTTACTCTTGATGAAAAAGGTGACTAAAAGTACTTGAATGCTGAACAAATTAATTGCATACACTTAGAAAAATTATTTTTCGTTCAGTTTGAAAAATTCTATTACTCTTCTTTACCAGATACGTATTTAGTATGATCCATTAAAAGAAAATAGTAAATTTCATGTCGTGAGTATTGATAACAATTTAGAAAAGCTTCCCTCTCGACATGTTAAAATTCCAACATCGAACAATAAAAATCGGCGTTCAGATTATTTTAGACGCAGCAATATTTCATAAAAGTGCTTTGAAATATCGGAACGTACAGAGAATTTTGTGCTCGCGTGCAGATGAGATTTCCCTCTGCGCAAAAAGTAAAAATAAATACTACTAAATATACAAACAAATTCCGATCGATATACGTTAACTCGTTCTGACTTCTCAAAATTAATTAGCGACACACTTCATGCTGGTATAAAATTGACAAAGTAGGTAAAAAAATTTGAAATATGAAATTTTCACGTACTCAAGTACGACTTCCATAAGTTCAACCAATATTTGCCGAAAATGTAATAAATTTTATTTTTAGTCAATATTTAAATTAAAATTTAGTAAAAATATTATTGATTAAATACTAAATAATATTTTGGTAGTAGAGCCCAACATTCGAACGCGAATACAAAGACAATTAAAAAAAAATAACGCGGAAATTTTAAATTATTGCAATCTTAAATGGATTGTCTCGAAAGATAAAAAATAGAATAATGAAACACTGATAAAATAATTTCCTACGAAATGAGTAATAATCCAAAAGTTAAATATTTCATAAAATTAAACTTAAACTTTCAAATTTTCTCAACTAAATATGAAACCCCGAAATTACTTTCATCAACATCTGGAGTTACATCGACAAAAATGTCTTTTTCCCCAAAGTTCTAGCATTTTTTTCACCGGCAACTCAAAACGCAAGTTTAAATCGATTGACATGAAAACCACGCATGTACATTGCTGTGGGAATGTTCCCGTACATCATGAAAGAAATACAAAATATCATGAATCACATGAACTTTAGAATCTCAAGGCTTACGCATCGATGATTTTCTCCGTTTATAGAAAATAAAACGAGCTACAGCATAGTCATGGTGCGCTATTGAATCTCGTTGTCGCGACAGCACCGTCGGGAATGTCAACGACATCAAAAACTTTTTTCCAGCGTATCTCCAGCCCGTACTCGGCAGCCCTTGCGCGAATTAAAATCTCAGACGTGAGTATGCTTTCACCGTGGCTATGCTATGCCCACTCCACATACCACGGATGCACATCGCGCGTAGACCAAGTGTCATCGACGCGTAGTGTTGCACGTCTGCTGCATCCTGGCAAAGGTCGAACATCGTTCTCCTCGCAGTCGCCTTTTACCACGGATAGATATTATAGACTCTATTTTCCGACCGATCATTCCTGACAATAGCCAATATTCCGTTATCATTTCAGTGCACGTGGATTTCATCCACGGTGGAAAAGCATCTCGAGGTCCTTCGATAAAAGAAACGCGGAAGAAAACGGACAGTGAAAGCGTAGATGCGGAAGGAAGGCTTAATGAGGAAAAGAGATGACAGAAGTGGTTGCACGAGATGGAATAAAGCGACAGATGGGAGAGACAAGGACCGAGCAGAAAAAGGTAGATAATGAAGCCGCGCGTGTGTTTGCGAGATGCAGCAGGTGTAGATAAACTACTCATTTAGCGGTTCTGCATCCTTCTCGTCACCCTCTACCGTGGTTTCCTGCTCGTGGCTCAGCAACACGAACAAGGAACTCGCGAGACGTTCTTTTACGGTGGTACGATATCGGTAACACGTATCCTTAGATGTATGACTGTGCGTATGAGACAATAATTAGCATCGCCGGAGGGTGAAACTTTAAAATTAAGCATCGTAAATTTTAATGAACTCACTTTTGCCTGCTAGGACGTGACTCTGGGCATTTGCACCGTTATCTCGGTGCAAGGTTGCTCTCCTGGTGCAGCGAAGCTGGAATCGTGCAATCGCAGAGACGTGCCGCAGAAAGATGTGTCTGTTTTTCGTGTCGGAGTCTGTGAGAAATTATTCCGTGTCTTGTCGAGTACATACTTTGTATTTGGATTTTCGTTTTACAGGACGGATGGCTTGGACTTTTAAACTTTAAGTTTACTGGTCGGTAATTGAGGGATGAAAAACAGAGATACAACGTTGTACACTTTTAATGGTCTGTAATATCTAATTAGGCAGCATGTTAGCAGATTGGACACTGTATGGAAGAAGTCTCTTAGTATTTCTTTAATTTAGTTACGGGTTGTAGTAAAGTAATTTATCTGCTTAAACGAATATCTCGAATAGAAAGGAACTTCTGCTACTTTACGCAGATATTGGAATTTAATCGCAGGAAAAACTTTTTTCATTTTACGCAGATATTGGAATTTATTCGTAATATTAAAAGCTATATTTAACGTAGACTGAATCGTGTATCGATGCCTATTTTAAGACGGCCTGCAGATATAATAAAAGTAACATTCAATATTATTTCATTCTAAAATACAATATTATTGATATTAAGAAGTTCAAAGAAAATATTTTTTAGGTATGGATATTCTGTAGAAATGTTATGGATGCTATTATTATTTACTTTATAATATATCACCTATTTTATAAAAGATTTAATATACTCTAGAATTTGAATAGACCAAAGTGAGAGGTTGGATAAAAATCAACCTACAGGAACACTATACTGTCCATAACTGTTATTTCATGATAGAATGCACTTTCATCTTCATTTAAGCGTATACTTTGTTACAATGAATCTTAAATCAAAGCCAGAAGGATTTATTTTTAATTAAAAATATACAGGGTGTCCCGTAACTGGTAGTACAACCGAGCAAGGGATGATTCTATATGAAGAACTGAGTCGAAAATACAGAATAAAATTTTTTGATACAAGGCTTCGTTTTCGAGAAAAACGAGTTTGAAAATTTGTCTAGTGCCTCCTCAAAGGTAATTCTAACATTGTAACCTCGACGTTCGATTTCTTCGATGTATATAAAATTCGAAAACCTTTGCGAACAAAGGTTGAGGTAACTCAGAATAAAGTCCGTTGAGCCGCAAGTAAATCGAGTGCACGCACACTAGACAAGTTTCCAAACTCGTTTTTCTGGAAAACAAAGTCTTCTATCAAAAAATTTTATTCTATATTTTGGACTCAGTTTGTCATGTAGACTTATCCCCTGCTCGGTTGTACCACCAGTTACGGGACACCCTGTATAATTCCAATTGTGAGATATAAAAAAAATTCTATAAATTGCTAAAACCATAAATACGTTTGATGTTACATTATTATTTACCACTTTTGTACCCCATACCTTTGAGGCGTAAATCGAACTGCTCAAACGAGGGAAACCTCCAATCCAAAAAGAATTTATTATTCTATTTTATTACAGTCAATCAAAAAATAATGACTTCTAAGCCCACATTCATCCGGAATTTCTTATTTCAATAAGCGCAACAGCACAGATTTTTCTGGAAACCCTGCACATCCCTACAAATTAATACAGAATGAAACGTTCGTGTCACCAATCTCTTAATCGTTCATGATGAATTATGCTTGGGCTGATGACCCGATAATTACCATAATTTTATCAGCCCTCGTATATTCTCCTGTTATCGCGATTGCCACTGAATACTCTTTTTTTCTCCTTAGCACAAAGAGGAACCGATACGTAAAGACGAGGGAAGCGAATAAGAAAAGCGCGTCACGATGAATCTGCTTATTTCAAGCCGCCGCGAAAATTCCCTCTGTAGTTTCGGTTGGTTGATTATCAGTAGGTGTGTATGTACAAGCGCGCTTTAATCACCGTACTGATTTATAGGTTATGGTCATGCGAGGATCCGAGATCGAACGTTGACGAATACGCGTGTTCTGCACAAGTATATCTCTGGATGCTTTACTCTTCGGTGAATTTGTGCTGTTCTGTGTATCCGCTCTTTGTGATTTTTTGATGGAGAAACGAAAAATGTTAAAACTCGAAATAAACTTGAAACACTTCACACGAATTAAGTAAACACATAACACAATTTATTAATTAAATACAATAGGATTCAATATAATCGAGGCCTTCTGCCATGATACAACCTTTTTATAAAATAACAAAAATCAATAGAAACAATATAGGGCTGTATCCCCATCAAAAAACATTGAAGGAGACAGAGGATAAGTGAAATCAAATTCCCTAAAGTGTGATGCTTAACACGTTGAATGTTATGAGTGGTCATTGATGACCGGCACCCATTCATTGTTCACTGAAATGCCTTATAACTTTTAAATTGTAATATTTACGAATATACTAATATATGCAATATTTAATTATTGGCGTTAAACAAGTAAAGTAATGTTGAGCATATAACTATTTTTATTTTTAATGTTTCTATCCCATAAAGATGTGATGTTAACAGAGAAAGTTTCAGTTCGGAAACAATGATTAAACTAGCGAAATACAGTTAACATTCGATGTGTTAAAATATAAGACAATATTTATATAGTGCCTAGGAGGAAGAAACATTCGTATTGTTGAATAATCCTCAACATTAATTTTTAATAGATAGTTTACCTAGTCCTTGGTCATATAAAGTGAAAATTGTGAAGGTAAGGAAGAAATATTTGGGACTATGGACAAGTGTTGGATCGCAAATCAAACATGACTAATCGGAATTTTTACTAAAGGTCAGCTAATCGTAGGTATCAGTAGAATTCGTTCTATATGTTTGAGACGTTTATAGAAATTGTCCAACTCATAGTTCTAAATTGAGTGTACATTTTTCGCATTTGGTATGACACTGTGATACTTAAACTTTTTTATCTGCACTCGAACTTTAAAATTAAATGATTACCATAGGGTAGGAACGAACAAGGCCCTATTGTGTATCAGCAATGAATAATTATAAACCAGCTTGTTAAACATCGCAGAGTAGCAATTTACATTGCTCTTGTTTTTTTTTTAAATATTAGAAGTACATTCAATCCACTTATTCCTAATTTTTTTTTCAGGAAACCATGTGGATGCACTTGCCATTATAATTTTAAATCAATGCTACATAATTTCAGTTTCAAGTTTCAAGTTCGCTTTATAATTTAATACGATAAAACGCAATTAAATTATTTTATATTATCACGACTGATTCGGCTGTTATGCGCGTAATTATAACACATTATAACTACATTACGGATTACAAGTTATCAGTAGTCAAAAGTAATTTATATGAATGCAATTATTGCAAAAAGATATGTAAGACATTAATGAATATGAATGCTTCTATCATTTCTGAAATCTTATGATGAAAAACTCCACAGTTAAGAAATATGTCACTGGCCATGAATCTCTTTTGAAGTATTAAACTTCATGATCCACAAAACTAAGCAAGCAAAAGACTGCTCATAAAATACACCGAAACCGTGAATGCTTATTTTCCTTTGCAACTCTCTTTCATTAATTTCATTAAAATGGTAGGTTCCAGATTACTGCGACTACTTATTGTAAACCAATTAACTCGTTCCCACTGAAATTTCAAACGTTGAAAGACATCACGAGACGAGCATCCGGTCGTTTGTACTCGGTTCTTCAGTAGGTTAAGAATCTCGCTGGCTTTGTCATTCCCGCACAGTTCTTTCCTTCTCATACTCGGAATCTACTTCCTTAGACTAATGAACTATTGTTTCCCACTCGGCCAAGATAAGAACACTCATTTGCTTGGCGTCACTCCCGAGCACATGCTTTCTGTTGGACCCTAAACATCTTAGTCTTGCTATGTTTATGTAACAATTTGTAAAATCCAGTTACATTCGATGAGCTGACGACGTATTCTTTTTCACGATTGTAATTACAACGCAATTATTAATTTAAATGGGCTTATACTTCCAGTAATTTGACGACCATCATAATAAAAATAAATCATCTGTAACTCCCTACAATTATATATAGTTCTATTCTCGAACATAATTCTCTTGACTTTGTCAACTGTGAGAACTTCGGACACGAAAGTTATAAATTTGATTTGCAATTAGATGCTTCTGAATTAACTTTAAGTGGTACTTAATGCGCTGAGTTTCAAGTTGATTTTGAACGATCCGATTGTATTCTGACAAGTTATATTTAATTAAAGGTATTATTATTTCGGTCTGTTGCACTCATAATCAGACGGAATTGTACAACACGCCAACACAGTGTGCGGTACATTTAAAAATACGAAAACTGCAGAGTATCAAAAGTAAAATATACGTACTTATAATATTGAAAGGATAATAGGGAAAATTTTTTCAATATTTTCTATTGTGCTTATATTTATGAAAATATAAACTTTTGAAAGGTATATGTCGACGTATACTTAACACGTTGAATGCCATGGGGGTCACCGGGGACCGGCGCTATTGAATTGAATGAAATTTCATATGTATTTGTAATTAAATTCATATTTAAATTGTAAGATTTACAAATTTGTTGATTCAGTCAATATTTACATGTTGGTCCCAAAAAGGTGAATCCTGCTGTTCATATATCTCTTCGTGTCTTTAAAGTTTCTGCATTGTAAAGATGTGATTTTATAGAAAAAATGTCGCTTCAGTAGAAATGAAGAAACTAGCGAAATACCGGTGGCATTCAACGGGTCAATATAAAGTATTAAAATACTGGTATAAAATTAACCCTTTAATATCAGAAATGGTACTTATTAAAATAGCGCAATATAATCGCAATATGAATTAACCCTTTGCCGGCTCTAAAGCTCCTGAAATGTAAATGACCTCTGCCTGCCTAAGTGCTCTAAAAAGATCGTGTTACAGTCTACGTAAATCTATTGCGTAGTAACAAGGAATCAAAAGATCTCTGATGTGATCGAATTGCTTAGAATGCATATCTGCACGTGTTTAAGTAAATAGAAGCGGCAAAATGTAAATTTGATTTAACGACAAAAAGAAAGGACCTTAATAGTTAAGCTTCTCTCTAGTGGTTAAAAAGGAACTAACGGGATAAGGAATTCTCAGCCATTGATCATATCTCTCAGATTTTTGTATCCATCTGATTATAATTTACAGCGATTTTATAAAAACCTTTTCAACGATAGAAAACTTCAATCGATTTAAAGCGCCTCGAACGTTCTTAAATACGGCTCTTTATCGCGAAGTTAGAGAGCTTTTATCGAGTTGATATTCTCAAACTCCGAGACAAAAGCACGAGATAATTGGGGCCAACGAAGGAAAATATTGATTACCAATTCAACGAGCAATAATAACGTAGTCGACCAGTTCGATCTTTCAAAGGAATATTTTAAAAAATCACCTTCTTCCCCGTTAAGCAGCAGTTCAACACTTCCTCACGTGTTTCCATCCTAATCTTCGACTTTCATCGCAGCAAATTCCAACCTGGGATGTTAGCCGCGTGACGAAAACGTGTATAACCAACGAGGGAACAAAAAGTACGCCAACGACGAGCGACATGCATGCTCCTTTGAAATGACCACTCTGAAAATTATCCACGAACAAAGGCCCGTGAAAAAGAGGGAAAGAAGATTCGCGTTTGCATTTGCCCCTCCTCCGCCTCCACCATTCGCAGAAACAAGGTCCTCCGGACTTCGTGTTTGAACGCATCGTTGACCCGTTACAAGCCACCCTCGCGAAGACCGCACAATAAACAAAACTGCAAATGAGACTCTCGACTCGGCCTTTTTCTCCGCTCACGATGTTTCCTCTTCCAGTCGACTCCCTCCCTCCCCTCTGCTGTTCCTCCTCCTCCTCGCTCCAGCTATTCCTCTCATGCAAGAGCGACAAGAGCAAAAGGGAGAAAACAGAAAAAACGAAGAAGGAAATGGAAAGTTGGAGGATGTGTGTACCATTTCAAGCAAACGCATTTTTGTCCCATCGTTTTCTCCCTTTTCTCGCCTCGTTGCACCACCGGAGTTTCGGGGGCCATCTGTCTCCTTCTCTCCTCCTTCTTCCTGTTCCCCTATGTTTCCTTTGCTCCTGACCGGCCGTGGCTCGGCCGAAAACAAGAAATGTATGCTAAACTTATGCAGGCTCGACAATAAATTTGCATACCAGGTACCTAGGTATTCGTAGCCGTGGAATAGAGCAAGCTGTGCAGCCACGATAACACGAGACCCTCGGCAAAGATACGTAAGGCATCTACGTAAGCGTACGTAAACGTAGGTAAACCTACTCCCTTCCCATACCAGGTTCGGTGGGAGGATATAGACTTCTGTTTCGGCACGTACTTTTCTCTTGCTTCGGCGAATTCCATTTCGACGATGCTTCGAGACGAACTGTGCTTATCTCGACTAACGTCCCCGGAAAATATTCTTCCTCGCGTAATTTTCAAAGGATCGGTTCTCTAAGGAGCAACCCGGCAGAATGTTAAGCGAGAGGGGAGGAATTTTTCTTGCCTCGCCTCTGGATTTCTCGGCGAGAAAGAATTACTAGGTGTGAATCCGTAGTGGTGTATAAGAAAAATTTAGCATTTTTTTATTATTATAATGGCAATACGGTGTACGATGCGGTATTGTATTGTATGTAATGGAAAAGGAAACTTTATAGACAATGTCGTCAAATTTTTTTTAACATGTTGAATGCCACCGACATTTCGCTAGCTTCGTTATTTTTACAACAGTGAAACTTTTACCATTAAAATCACATCTTTACAAAGCAGATACTTTAAAGACACAAGTAAGTATATAGTCAGCAGGAATTTACCCTTTTAATGCCAATATTTAAAAGTGTTGGCGCAACAGCGTTAGAGTAAATTATTATTGTAGCCGTGTAGGATGATTTACAATTAATCCGTAATATGTTCTTTATTAAGTTCATATACACGTAAAGCTTATTCTGTTTCTCAAAACGTTCTACATCTTCTCTTAATGCTGTACAACCATTTTGGATAACAAAACACCGACGCTTTTTATTCCGTTACCAGACGCAATGGGACTGCCATTGGTGGGCCCAACGCCCAACGGTGGGCCTCAATACTATACCTGGGCGCGAATTATAACTCAATTACAAAAAGTTAAATGAATTTCATTGAATTTAATAGCGCCGACCACCAGTGACCCCCATGACATTCAATGTGTTATACTTAAGTGATTTACGATATTAAAGAGAAATGATGAAGTGTATCGCTTTGGTTTGAAAATGAAGGTGAACCTGATTTCTTTATTCAATTTTTTGAAAGAATGTATCAAGAAAATTATGCCAGCTACACTTTTCTGTCAGATTATATTAATTATTAGGTGTCGTGAATTAAAAAATGTATGCGGCAGTTTTGATTAAATGTTTTTCGACAATTTTACTTCATAATGAGAATTCATTCGTTTATTATTTCAATAAATTGTCCAACGATACACGCATGTTAAAATTGACGAAACAAAAGTAATTTTATCGCGGAAAATTAAAAAAATAGAAAATTTCAAAGGTATCCATGTAGTGTATTTCAAGGTGAAATTATTGGATCGCGAACGGGTGTACTCTAATAAGAACAAAGTCCACAGCGACTTTGCAGGTACTAATGAGAAGGAACGCCGGTGAAGTTTGCAATACCGTTACAATCAAATTCTTACCTTAATGAGTCCACGAGAATATGTAGTGTCGAAGATATTTCCTGAGGATTTTATAACTGCCCAACTTCAGTTATGTTCCGAGGGGAAAGTTGGAAGGATTTATGAGAGTGGAAAACCTGACGGCTACTATGCTTCATGGGAAGATAAAATCCGAAGAGGAAGTTCCAGAGAAATTGATGTTATCGTAGACGTTTCTACGAAATTCGCGGTGCTATCGGTAAAACCTCTCGTCGACGATGTTTCGATATAAAATTTCCCTCTCTAACTGTGACTACATCGTTTGAAGTATTATTGCAATCGGTACACGTGACAATATAATATCGACAAACATTTGTGTAAAGTACGAAATTCATTTTGTTAAACATAGAACGGAAACATAGGAGGAAACGTTCTTTCTTTATGGTTATCTGCAATAAGTAAAAGAACTTCCAACCAGAAATATAATATAATGTGATCAACTTATATTTTAATATCATTTCATATATTTTTAACTAATAATACATCCGAAACTGCTTTTATACGATACCTTTTTACACTATTCTTTTTTATACTGATTTTCTATAAGTTACATTCACCTTTGTGCGATTTCTTTTTATGCATATTTCGTTGACAATTATGCAATTTTTTACAGCACATTTTATTTACATTGGTTGAGCTTATCTTTTTTCCTAAATACATTATCTTCTCTTTGACATGTTTATTATATGAAACGCTATCGAATGCAACTGTCTATTTTAAATTGCGCTTTCCAGTATGTATTTTATTTTAATGGAAGTTTTAAACTTTATTGCAAAACAATTGTTTCAAGACAACCTTTTTTTAAAAAAACTTTTGTAAAAGAAAGTACCGAGTATCCTTTTGTTATTTTAAATTGGACTTAAATAACAATGTATAAAGAAATAAACAAATTAAAATATTTTTATTATTGACAAAGAAGAAAACAAAAATATTAGCCCTTTGTTTCTTCGTAGTTTTCGCCTGTTCATTTAAAACGGTGCTACGCTGGTCCATTCTTTACCGTGGTAGTCTTTCTGTGAAGGCAGAGATACATATCGTATCTTTCACATATCTCTCTAACATACATTTAGGTACTTTAAAGTACTTTAAAGCTTTCAGGTAGCTCATTTCCTTTGTTCTTACGAAATTCCCTGCTCACATGAGAACCGTATGCCTTCCAAAAATTGCATACTTCTTCAACAACTAAACGTATGATTAAGCATATGTGGGACAGAACATAGAATGTAATCCTCGTACTGAGCTTTGAAAGGAAATTGTAGAACAATGTACACACTGCAAAAAATTATTCAGTGTAAAAAAATTGCACAAAATGATTCGTAAGCATTAAGTGCAACATTGCGAAAATAATTTATATACGTAGCTGACATTTTCATGAATGACATGAAAGTCATTAGTAATACAATATTCTGTTGGCAATGGTTCCTTTAAAATATCTATAAAAACAGCTTCGCAAACATTACACAATATATTACATATTTCCTCTCTATTGCTAAATATTACATTTCTCTAATTAACGTAATAAACATCATTCGACTAGTAAGAATTGTTGGCATTGGAAACACAATATTTTGCTCTAAAACCCCTGGAAAAGTGCATTAAATATTTCAACGCATCTGAAATATCCCACATGAGCGCAAAGTTAATTTAATGTTAAAAAATTAATCAGCTTACATTTTTAATATATATTTTCAAAGAGGTGCGCATCAAATCTTATTCATTCACGTAATTTCCCCCGTGAGATAATCGTTTTTCCATTCCATACATAGTAATCCATGAAAGAAACTTCTTTTCCCCAGAAGCGCATTTGAGAGTTTTTACTGACCAAGGCACACGACAGTGCGCTTGTTTCCATTTTTAAAAGGAAAGGAAATCCACTGAGACAGAATGCAAGACAATGGTTGAGCGCGTTAAGCAAACGGCGGTATTTTTTTTTATTTTTTCATACGTATTAAAGTTTTGTACGTTTACCAAAATGAGTACAGTGTCTACTCCATTGTACGTACAGTAACGGAAGAAAATTATATTACATGTTCTTATAAAAGAACAAAAGAATTATTAATCCTGTATGGACCCTTTCATTCTAAAATACTTCGCCTGAATTGGCTTTTCATAATTAGTGATTGTTTAATTTCTAAATAATTAGGAATAAGTTTCCTCCGATTTTCTCTTATCACTCCAAGTAACAGTCTCACTGCCAAATGCAAACAAGCATTCTAATCCTACCAACTGTCCTACATCATACCCTTGTGCGTTAGAACAGTGCTCCGCAAACGCTGTGCCGCGATCATTTTCTCGAGTAAATATCTACATAGATAGAGCTATTTTATAATGATTTTTATCTAATAAAAACATATACGTGTAGGGGTCTGTGCGTAAGTGGATAGTGTGCTGTGAAAGATTAGCGATAGAAGTCGGGACAGTTAGGCCAAAAGGAACAGATGAAAGAACGCGTGTAAGAATGAGTGAGTGTGTTGTGAACGACTGAAGATCAGTCGGAGACGAACGATCGACAAGCAAGAAGTGTTGCACAGTGAGAATTGTATTATCAGCCATTCCCTTTTATATTATCTTTTAAATATACTACCGTAGAATAGGATCGGTGTAGCGTTGATCTTATACCTCTGCACCACCCATTCCTACATACGTATTATGGTAATTTATATATTTACAAGCTTTCACTTGTGGTGTGCCGCTGAATTATCGAAAGAACGGTGCCCCGTGGAAGATAAAAGCTTGCGGAGCACTGCGTTAGTAAATATCTGCACTCTTGTGTGCATTATTCTATACCTATCCAATGTTTACAACTCGTATTACTAATAAATAGCTAATTTATAAAAAATTATATCGTGTCATTGTTTTCCTCTTTGAAATTAATTAAATCTGTTTAGAGTTGCCTCGAAAACATGCTATATCATGAGAGTGGATAAGTGTTAATATAGTGGCAATTGGATCTCCAGTTTTATATGAATTCTAAGCTACCAACACTATAATACATATACTATGTACAAGAAATTTTTCATAAGAGAGGATGTTTACGGATTCCGAAGTTTCATGGCGAATAATTTTCATTTCATAGAATATTTGTTTTCTTCCCGTGTTTTTCGGCTTACAACTGCTGTGGTCATTTCGCTTACGACCAAAAGTTTTTAGATGTATTGCAGACGACCGTGACCATGATGTACATATCACATAGAAAAAAATTCCCATCAGATAATGCGGGTTTGAAGTCGTGTTCACAAATCAGGAGTCAGAGCCTTTAAATCTTTAACCACTATAACTTCCTCCTAGAATATTCTTCAATTTTCTATTCTGAAAAGCAAAACCGAAATCAATCTATTGGGTACCGGAAAAAATTTGTGCGAATTCTTAGGTCAATATTCAAACACCCAGAATTTAAAAAAAAGTAGTTTTATTTTAAGATGCAGTCACCATTGACTTCTACGACACTTTTCTAGAGTTCCACAATCTTATACATCCCTTTCTTGAAAAAGGCTTCCGTTATTTCCTGTCAAACCGTACAGAGAGGAAGACTAGAGAAGTCGATCGGTATGGCATAGGGTAAAGGGTGCTTTCGCTCGCCACCGCCTATTCCCGCCCAATGGTCCCTGGAATCCTCAAGTTCAGTTTCTAAACAAAACTTCGCATAGTAGTAACGTTTCCCGCGTTTACACCAAAGGCATAACCTTGTAACATTTAAACAGCCGATAGTAATATTCGAAATCGGCTGCATACACCAATACTTCGATTTTCATTCACTTCGCGGTCTCTCACTTACTCCGACGTGAGTCATTCCGTTTCTTCGTCATTTGGTCTGATTTGAATGTGTGACTCTTTCGACAAATAGCGCGTTAGAATCGAAAATACATGTGAACGGAGGTTGACTCTTGCTGTCTAACGAATCAGATCCGATCGCCTTCTCTCTGTGTCACATTAATAGATGGAACGTGAGGCCGTGTGTGTGGTACAAAAGAAATACTCGTGCTTGTTCTCCTTTGTTAAACGGTGCGGTATTCATTTGTTTTTGGTTGAGATTTTTTTTAATTCTAACTTTTCCTCTATACTTATTTCTAGATTAGATTTATTAGTCCTTAACACTATTCCTACCACGACCGGTCAAATGACCGTTTTTAAAACTTCGATTAGAATTTCCTAAATACAACGTAATTGAATCGCCTTTAAACTTTACGACTTTTCCTCAAATATACGTATAATACATTCACATTATACTACATTTTTCAATATTTTCTTCTTCTTTTACTGTTCATTTTCTGGGAAAAAAGTATCATTTGACAAATTCACCGGTTGCGGTAGGAAAAGGTATACGTGAAGTGTCGGTAGGAATAGTGTTAAGTACTCTCTAATGTTTGAATGTTACACAAATCGATTGATTTAAAACATGTTACTATTACCTCTGGTATGTGTCAACTGTATTCATTGCAATAAAGGTTTATTATTATTATTATTATTATTCATTTGCCCAGTATTTTATGGAAACTTAGTGAGTGCAGTCTCTTTCTGACTGGGGATTCATTACATCGAAATACTTCGCGAATTTCAAACTAAAATCTGATTGATATTTATTGCCGAAGGAAAACTGCACGAACTCTTTCCCGTACCTGATAGAACGCACGAAAAAACACTTAATATGAAAAAAGAATGCACTTCAGCCGCCGTTTCGTGAGATGATTCGATCACGGGAACATAGTGCGCGCAGGTTTGTTAGACGAGAAGTTCGATAGTCAGAGAAATGTACGATAATGGTACACGGGACAAGCGCACCGGACGTAAGCGGTCGAATTGGGTGAACGTACGAATTCTAGGGGTTGTTCGCGATTGTCACCAAGTTTCGTTCTTCTGGCTAGTTAACGTTACAACGTAACTATGGCACTTCTGGTTACCGCATCTTGCACAGCCTGTTCACATTGGCCTCCTTTGTGGGATCGTTCACGGCGAACTTTCAACGTGTTTTAGTTCAAGTGCCAGGCAGAACGGGACGATATTTAGGAAGAAATAATTTGCCCGGTTGCCCGATACATAACGACTGTTTAAACGGGACAAGATGAATTAAAATGGGCAATGGGAATCGTTAATTTTTCGAAGGAGTAAAAAGAAGTCGCGACCGTTGATGTGCCGTTGCGTGATTATTTTTATAATTGTCAGTATGATTCGCGGTATTTTGTCGTTCGTTAATGTCTAGACTCTCTGGCACGTAAGCTTCCTGCATTTTGTGTTTAATCTCTCCATTATGCTTTTAAAGGGAAAGCTCTTTTCCTATGCGGCCGTCAAATTCTTCTACGCGATGGTAACTTACTTTTTTAAGGTAAAACGGAGTAAACGATGTAGTAGAATGTAACGTGCAAAGTTGTGTGAATTTAACGAACTAAGAAGAAAATATAAACATTGTACTTTAGTCTACGATAAATATTGTTTATAACGGAATATAGCATAATTGACAATAATATACAAAAGTATTTATGAACTTAATTTAAAAAACCTGCGAAGAAAAGATTTTGCATGTAAGCAATTAATTGTTTAGTCTATCATCTGACTGCTTCGAGATAGAATGATAATTTAATTGTTAACTTGTCAAAAGATAAATTTAAGCGTACAACACAGAGCAATTTTACCAAAATATTGCACTGATTTAAAATGTCACTTCAAATTAAACGACTGAGAATTTAAATGTCCCTACTTATGGTTTGTTCGAATAAATACTGAAGCAATAATCAATAAAAAATATTCCATAAGCCTTCCGTTTCTAGCTGGATTGAGTCTCTGAATTGAAAATGACAAGCAGACGAAAATAATTCCGTTATTTCAACCCACAGTCACCGATATAATCTTATGGAAAATGTGGGCAATTAAATACTTTAATGTACTTTTCGAGTTCGGTACTTTTCAAATTTGTTCGCGTAATATAAATTATATATATAATTTATAAAATATATAGCACACATTATAATTTACATTAATTCAAACACTTTCTCACTCTGACGCCAATCTACCATGTTTTAAGAAATTCTCTGCATGAAATTTATAATGTTGTCATACAATGATAAAACGTAGCGTGAATATATCGATTAAAATTATTATTACAATATTCAATCATTCATATTTTATCGCTATCCGATTTAACAGAACCAAACTTTTCATGCGGATCAAGTCTACACTTCGTGGATTTTCAGATTTAATCGGAGGACGAATGCTTTATTGTTAAACTGAATTAAATTCTAAAACAATTCAAGGAGATTTGAGCAAAACTCTAATCTTTGGTGTACGTGGCAGCTTCGTTAGCAACTATTATTAACTGGAAAGTTTCGAATAATTCACAAAATCATCGTGAGAATCAGAAAGGAAAACGGCTATGATTAATGTTGCAACTGGAAAACAAAATAAAGAAAGCTAAACATGCACATGATCATTGTTACTATTTTTTCTGACTTGAATTCATTCCCAAAGTTACACTGACACATTCTAAAATCCCTTGGCTATTTCACAGCTCACAAAGGAAGGCGTCCGGTTGAAAGGAGCTTGAAAGGAGTCCGTTTCGGCCGGATAGTCTCGCGCGTAGCGAAAAAAATGTTAAACTCCAAATAATGGCCGTTATCGTCACAAATCAAAAAATTCCAAAAACACATATCCGCTAATTTGGGCCATAGTTTGCGTACATAAATTCATTCGATTGGGAGAGAATGTTTCTTGGCAAATATTAGCAGAAAAAATTTGTTATATGTTATATTTTTTAAACGAATAATTTTTATGCAATTCTTCTTGCGCAGTTACATTCTGTGTTGAAAAACACACAACTTGAAAAAAAATATATTTGTATGACCACTAGTTATCGAGATATTCCCAAAAATGCGTGTTCTACCCCCAATTTTGAAGGGTATTTTCACACCTTCGGAGTGGATGGTTGTTGATAAAAAAAACACTTGTCAAATATTCTTTTGAGAACTACCTGTCACATAAATTTCATCAAAGTTGGCGTGTTGGACTTCGATAATGTGAGATAATGAAGAATTCACACACTCCTTATGCATTTATGCAATAGTTCACTATTAGCAGCTTTCGGTTCTCCACTGCACTTATCATCAATCGTTGATGAATTTCCAAGAACTACGCGAAGAGCGAAAACATATTATTATTTAAATGTAAATAGCAGTGAAACAGAACAAATAACACGATTCCATTACGTGACGAATGATCGTGGATTCAGAAGTAGAGCATGTGAGTAGCAGGTGGCGAAAGAGATCGGAGGGGATTTAGCTTTCCTTACTCTGTCTCTGATATAACGCCCCTTCGAGCGTAAGCCGGAACATTTCGAGAATTTCTCAACGAAGAAAGGAATTTTTCATTCGTACTTCACCCCTCGCCCTTTGCCCGTTACATCTTCCACATGAGAGGAAGAAAACGCATTTACCAGCGATATAACGGGATTTAAATCTTCGCGGTTTCTTCGAGCCTTTAAGTTCCTATCATGGCAGCGATCGCGACCGATCGATTCATCGAATTTGTCAATGATGCATGAACATCGGTATTATTGGCAACAAAACATGCTTTGAAAACTAATTCGACCCTGTGCGTATAGAATGCATCTAGTATTTGCAAGTTATTAACAAGTCAAGTCATTTGGTAATATTTTTATCCGACATAAGAGTTACCGTATAAATGTAAGCAATTTAATTGCTCAGTTATTTTAATATTTTCATAACTTTTTTTTCTAAAACTTATATGCTGTGTATATAAATATGGCTATCGTAATTAATGGTGATGTTGGACACGAATATGAAGTCCATCTGTCTCCACCAACTCTCCAAAAGTTCATATTTTCAACTTTCAGAATTTTTTGTGTTTTAACCGTAAAAGTTATTTAAGTTTATTTTCATGAAATGATTCTACAAACCCTCTCAAATATAGCGATATTGCTTTGATGTTTTAAACATTTAAACACGTTTAAGCAATGCCCAAGCGGAAAAATCTGAAATTTGAAAATTTGATTTTTTTTTCAAAACTAATTTTCTGGTCTTTTCTCACGTCCGGCTTTAGTCAAGAGGAAATTTTCTCTAGTGAAGGAGGAAGACGGTCCTCGCTCCTATGGGGCCCTTTCGGGGAAAGGCGGTCCTTGAAGGACCTCATCGCCGAGGGAGGGAATGCATCGAAGAAAGTCGACCCATCGAGGTTACATCTTCGAGTCATCGACGCGATATCTTTGAGAAATACTCTTTCGGAGATAGAGTTGATACAAGCGGATCCTGGCGCTTGCATCATTATATTGTATCTGCTCGCGTATCGGAACATTATATTGTTGTAATCCCACTTTTGACACCAAATTTAGTGTTCTATTCCGTGAGGAGTTTTACAACAGTTTATTTTTGAAGAACTACTTTCGCGTTTGGAGTTTTTACAACTGAAGGATAACGTCGTCACAAGATACCGACTGTCAGCGATTCTAGACAATTCATTGATTTGGAAATCAGACCGAGGTTTTAAGGGCTCTCGGACAGCGTGGTGGGAAATTTGGATGTCCCCGACTTCTCGTGATTACGGTCCAAGGGCGGCCGCTGTCCCTGTGACTCTTGTCAAGACTATAGGTATTCAAAATATGTTTGGGTTCAATATGTTCAAGGGAAAGCGATAGCAAAATAGAAAATGAGTGAGAGTTTCCGTTTGGACCCTGAATCACGTTTGGAAATTTTTGGTGTTTTTATCTTATAGAGTTAGGTCGGTATCCAACAATATTGTATTATTGTTATATTGTAATACATATCGTGAAAAAGGAGTCGGATGGAGACAGACAGATTTCACATGCGTCTTCACCACCATAAAATCTATAATAATCAGTTTAAATGTTCTTTGGGCAAACAATCATGCTGACCAGTGTTGTTAGTAGCAGAGAACTAAAGAACTAAGGTCCAAGATTTAGGAGTGAAAAGTTAGTTTTTTCCATTCCTTATACCATCGCCGCTAATATAAGATTGCACTCACGAATCGTTAGCCAAAAAGCTCGCGTGACGCACTTATAGCGATAACTTCTTGCGCGTGCCGTAGAAAGGATCAAACGGACGTAAGTTTGCTTCGCTTCTTCGAAGTCTATCGCGTTAGCCGAAACTCTTACAAGGACTTCTACGAATTCTGGTTTACAATCGTGCAATCTTACAGTGCTGCGTTATCGGAGCTCTTGTAGGAAGAAAATAATGTAATATTTATTCATGGAAGCCTTCTGCACGTGATCTTCGTCGAATATGAGCAAACTGATGTAAGACTTCGGTAGAAAATAGTAACGATAACGATAGCACGAGCGTATAAATAATGATATATTATCATTTATAATAGACAAAATATAGAGTCAGCACAAATGTTATTTCGACAATGCGAGAAACTATAATGGGAGATGAGACTTTTACACACCGCCCACGAGTTCGAACGATAGACGGGAATGGTGAATCATCCTCTTGTACTATCCAGTCTTAATTAAAAAATCCTGATCTTAGGTTCTCAACTATTTATGTTACGCGATAAATCTTTGCACATGATCGTCGAGGCAATAACGACAATATGTCTGAAAGAAAACACCACTATTATACTACAACAAATTAATTAGGTAGTACTTGGGTAACTAGATTGTCAATCTCTCGTCTCTCAACAATGGTCACGATTTATTAAAAATTATATTGTACGGTGAACTGTTCACATAGTCGAGCTTCGTGTTTCTCAAATATTCCTTGAAGATCTCATAGCAACCCAATATTTCCAGTCCGTCGATATTTTCAACGGAGATGACCAAGGAAAAACCGAGGAAACGATTTTGATATTTTTCAGTTTCCCTACACCTATTTGAGCACTCAATCCTATTATATTACACTTTCATCAGTTAACGCAGGCAACGCAAAGAGCAAACAAGAAGATAACTCCCTTTCAAACACAATATCATTACGAAAAGAGGCGCGTTAACATAATTGCAAGTCCGACTACAAATCATTTCACAAAAAGAGCCAAAGCCGTTCATCATTGCGAATGCATCCAATTTCTCCATACCGCTCCATCCACAGCGACCGTAGAGCGACGAAGATTGGCAAACTGCGATTCAGGAGGTTCGGACCGGAACGATTTCCATCGGACGTTACAACGAATGGGCCAATCGAAGGGAATCGACCGATCGATTTTGATTTTGCAATCAGAGAGCCGAATCGTCGGAACGGTCAGCGATGCTCCACTTTATAGGAACAGCCGAGGCTGCAGTCGCCGTGGATAGAGAGAGAGCTGCGAGATACACCCCATAACTTACCACCCTCCCGGCCGATAGGATCAACGCCTGTCTCCGACTTCGCGATCAAGGGCCACGCGCCCCTATATCTTTGCATCGAGACTGACTCCATCGAAATTTTCCAGCCAGGAAAAAAAAAGACAAGGGGTGGGAACGAGAAGAAGGAGAGGATTGAAAAGAAACGAACGGAAAGGTAGCGGTTAGGTAATTTCCTAGGCAATCCTCGAGCAGCATCATTCGGGACGCACTCGAGAGTGAAACCAGTTCTTCAGTGTCATTCGACTGATCCCTCTCTGGTACAAACAGGAACACGAGATGGATCGAAGAGAAACGCGATATCTCTGTCGCCTGCGTGGCTGAGATTATTCACGGTTATCGTTTGCGACATTGTTAAAGCCGATACTAGGAGCTCCCAAGTAGAAACGGTCTTCCTGACGTGACAAAGAGGCTGGACGATCTCGGAGGACAGTTCGTGATATACGAGACCCTCGATGAAGAGCGATACGATGCGTAATTTTTCTTTAGTCATCCTTAGAATCCGGTACGATATATCAGTCAGTCTAAATCCGACTTATTAGATATGACGAATGTTGCTGTATTCACCAACAACACGTAACCGTTCGCCAATCTTCTCTCGAACGCATTCCACGACTTAACTGTAGATTGGACCGAGTCCCGATCAAGAGGATCTGCCTTTTCCAGCACTGATCATTTTCGCGTTTAACGGTTAATGTGAATTTACTTAAAGCCAGGTTAGTCTCAACAGAAAACACCAAGGGAAGCAGAGGAGACACGTGGATTCGATTTCAAGGGGCCCGCCGGGCGTTTCCCCCCTTTTCCTGCCTCAGTCAGGTTATATTCCAGAACCGGTGATGATAGTATTGGTGCCAGAAACTCAAGTCATTGATTTGAGCCCGGCAGCCACCGGCAGGCGCGTTTGATTACCGCGGATTTAACGGTCGTTCTCGAATGCCGGGTTTAGATTACGTTTAGATGGCTCAGGACGCGCAATACTCTTCCCTCTAGCTTCTATTCCATGCCTTCCTACCCTGAAACTCGATTGCGTGGCAGGATATATCGGCGGCCGCCAATTTAGCTTTCGAGATCTGGATTAGCGTCGGGTACAGGTGGTTTCGCATTCCGACTGTTAATTTTTCCGTCCTTCTTTCTTTCGTCTTTTTTTTCACCCTATCGCTCGTTCGTGTACTCCGAACGATGTTTTTCGATCGATGTTACCTCTCAGTCATTTGATGCTATCGTTTGCTACCAGTTTTCTGCAAATTGACAACTTACGACGTCAATTTACCGTTGCATCTGCCGATAGATGCACCGCTCGATACACATAATAGGATTTCACTTTATTTCGTTTTGTAGCTGAGTCTGTTCTACTTGATGCAACGTAATCCTTCAATGGGAGAATGCGGGAATATAGTGGGACTAGGAAATGCGCGCGCAGCGAGAAAGAAATGATAAAAGTGAGCTTCCTTTTTTGCCGAGATTAATTGTTACTACCGTCACCGGCTGTTCCAAGGAATTTTCCGAATTCAACATGATCGGAATTAACTTACTTTAATTAAACCATTACTCTTTTACGGTAGAATCGATTGGACGTTAGGATTTCCCAATTATTCTGTGAGAGGTGCAGGAGGACGGGGGTTATTTTGTAATTATTTCACCTATTTGATTAACATATTTTGCAGATGTGTTATCGCCATACATGAAAATCTCGACCTGCCAGTGGGACATTGATTAAAACTAATATCAAATGGGCCAAAATTGGTTCCTAATAAGTTTGAATTTAATTAAGAGGATATTCAAATTCAATTAAGAATTAATCCATTTCTTTTCTAATAATATAACTTACTTAACTCATTGTCACTATCGTGTCTCGCAGTTTTGATTAATCAGTAGTACCAATTAGAAGTATGAATCCTTCGTTTTATTATGTTAAGGTATAGACGGCACAACTTCTTGTCACAATTAACATTCTGAACTTTTGATATCCACCGCGAACTTGATAATTATTTTACGAATTTAACCGATGTGTGCTACGATACCTGTATCTACTTTTACCGGGGAAAAAAACAGTTGATATCCAACAATAGCAAAGGGCTATTAGCTGTAATTATCAGCTACCTACTTATCGATAACAATCTATCAGAAAATCGTTCCAATCTGATTACAGAATAATATTGACAAAGAGCTTTACTACAAGTACCTTTTTCAACTTACGAGAAAGAGCGAAGCGAATTTAAAGTTGAAGGAACACAACACTGCAACGTTATTGAGGCACCTTTATCGATGTACTCAATCGGCGGAGCGTAGCTTTTTACACGAAGAGTACACGCCGTCAAATACGTTACAAAACTTCACGCACGTTAATTGCTTTCCAAAGTCGGCCTTCCATCCCCCTAAAACCATACACATACAGGCAACGGATTGAAATTTGCAACGACAATCGAAGAAACGCCACGTCTTGCTACATTCCCACAGCTCGTTGTCGTTCCTCCTGCGTTCGACTTTAATCGACAAGCTGACAAGGTAAGCTCGAGGGGCGACGAAGTGGTAGAATCGTAGAATCTGCACTGGGAGAAGGCGAAGAAGGGGTCCTCGGAGACGAAAAAACATATCGATAGATGCGAGGGATGAAGGAAGAGGTGGATAGAGGGAAACGGGGAGAAAAATCGCAGCATATTGCCGCGAGATAAAGAGAAAGAGAGGTCGGCCCCTTTTTCTGTGCGCTCTCGGCGCCTCCCGTTCAAGCGTTTCCTATTTGCGCTCGTAAAATATGGATCGTCGGGGATCCTCTTCCCCTTGTACCCTTTCACACAAACTCCATTTCAGCTTTTTGCACTCGGCCATCGTGCCGATATACGTATCTACGCGCAAGAGGAGTCCTCTCTTTTTCGCTCTTCGCAAACTTTTTCTCTGCTTTGCATCGATGTATTTCTTTTCGTTTACACCTTACGTACATGCTTTCGTGGGATTACCCTGCTGAACAAGTACTTTCGATGGAGTTTGATGAGATCCGTCAAGTGTAATTAATTACAATACTGTAAAGTAAATAAAGTAATCACTTCAATAAATTGCTTTTTGCTTGTATTATATTTTTAGTGATTAATCGCTAACTAAGAATGTTCAGATAAATAAGCATTCAAGGAAATAAGACGGAAGGAATGAGAAAACTGAACGGGCAAGATTTATTATCATTCTATTCGTCATTATAATTGGTGTGAACGAAAGACATCTAAGAAATTATAACTACATGGATTGAAGAATAAATAATGTTCCTTGAGAAACGGTAAATTTTAATATTGAATAATATTAATTTGCACTGTTGAGATATTACCGGCTAAAATTGAATCATCCTATTTTTGTGACCATTTTGTAATGGAAATAAAAAAAATGAGTGATAGATGAGCAATTAAATATGTAACAACGTTAATTTTTCAATAAATTGATTTGTTAGTGTAACGATACATCAAGCGAATACAGTTGCAATGTCTTTTCTCAATAATACCGCATGCTTCTTTTACATTCATCAATTTTTTAGAATATCAGCGTATAAAAATACTACTTAACTTGAGATATCTGAAAAATGAATATCTTTCAAGAAGACATAAATCTTTTACCTAAATAGATACGCACGATGCGATGCAGTTCGTTTGAGGTAAATATGCATGTGGTTAATTATTTAACAATTATGCCCTGCATTTTCTACAAATTATTCGTTATCGAATTATTTAATTTCTTAAAACTGTTTTATTATTTCATTTAAAGCATTACTCTGCTTTAGCTCTCAAAGCTTATATCAAACGTAATTCGAAAGCTTTACCATAATTAATCACAAATTCAGATATTTTAATAAAATAATGACTGTATAATTTTAATTACACACCTTAATAAGAATAAATAAAACTAATTAATCACATCACATGACAATAGCACAAGAAAATATTATTGTCGCATAATATTCAAAATGTAAAACGAAAAGCCCACAAAAACGTTTTAACATTGCACGAGATGCCAATACGATCGAGATCTTGAAAACAATTCAATTATACCGTTAATTTAATTTTATTCTGCACTTCTATCAACCATTATTTTTCTGGTAGTTCGTACGGATGCATTTGTAGAAATCCAACAGTTTCTCCTCGAACTCTTCTTTCGTCGAAGAAGTTGCGAGTAGTTCGCAAACAAGTGATAGATCAAATGTATCAACAGTGTTGCTACGAGAAAAACAATACTCCTACTTTCTATCCGAAAATACACGTTTATGCTTTATGCAGAGGAATAAAAAACTAAATTTTCTTTATCGAGCGAAGAAGTTGCAGTGACAACAAATTGAAACATTGATCAACATTTTAGGCTGTTTACCGCATTTCCCTAAGTTTATCATAAAACAATAAAGAAATATGCACTAAATATTTAGATAGAGAATATGCATACTCTTAAAGTCTCTGATATACGCGTAAGGGAACTTTCAATGTCTTTCAACGAGTAGAATTTACGGGACTCCGGGACGGAACACATGTAATCCCCGTAACGCAACCCTCTGGCGTTCCGAGTTGACGACTCCTTGGATCAGGCGCATTTTCAAAATTTAAATCGGCATATAGTAGAATACTGCAAAAAGGTACTGGAAAACAGGCATTTTTGTCATGCAGATTTAACTGCTTCTTCTACCAGCTAATATATGTGCGGCTATACGATTGTAATGTATTAGGTTGGTAAGAAATTAATGTCGGTTTTCGAGTTTTCAAACTTTGGCGCTTAATTTTGAGATAGCCGTTCATTTTAATCTGTTTGTCCTCTTATATCATTTTAGAAAAAAAATGTTATTAAAAAACTTGTTTCTGGTTTGGAAAAATGTGTAAATTGTAATGGAATTTATTTTGATTAAAAAAAGTTATTCCCATTCTCAACATGTGTATTTGCAGATAAAGTTTGAAAACCGACATTAATTTCCTACCAACCTAATACCAACCCTTCGATTAGCATTAGTAATACCTTTACATGTATTTTGTACATCCACGTGGTGACTCGACCGTCAGTCACCACTATCATTACTTATCTCCGAATCACCGTTCCAAGTTCAATATCCTTATTTTCCAATTTCGACCTTCGACTTCCAAACTCCGTCATCCTTCTCCCACCCCTTTCTCTAAAGTCCTTAAAACCCTTCGTCTCTTTTGCCGGCTCTCATTATTACAAACTGACTCAGTTCAAGCTCACTCTAATTCTCACTCAATTCAACAAACTCATTATTATTGCAACGTTCATTCTACAAGTTCACTAATCAAGATTCGTTTTCATTACAAAGCTCTACTCGATACCGTCGTGCTGTACGTGGCTCCACCGAAATATACAATATAATCTAAAACGAAAAGTTCTGTTGTTCGGTGACTCCTGCAAAGCTGCGAAATTCCGAGTTCGCATTACACGATGTTAAATTGTAAATAAACAACTGAAGTACTTAAAGGGTTATATGTTTTTCCGCTCTGTTAAAAAAGAAGTGGCTTTATAGCTAAGTAGTTGAATACTGTCATAAAAAGTCTAACAGTGTATCCTTAAAAGTACTTCCACTAATATGAGAAAGTAATATGAAGACCAAAGAGGAATTTCCAGCCACTAACAATATCAAATAGACTTTTAGCTACACTTCTGACAATAAAGATGTCTCTCTTGCAAACGGAACAGAAGAACTTACAATCCTTCGAATACCCAATCACTAGTTGGACATCGGCGCTCCTCACCAACCTGCATACATTAGCCAATTAGCGGTAGTTTTGATATACTGCGGGATCAGTATGAAGGCACTTGAGAGGTAATTTGCTCTGATTCGCCCGACGGATGAGGACATCCCTCTCCCTCACGCATTTTCGATTTTGACGTGCTATTGGCAAGGGAGGTTCGCACATTCGTTACGTCGTCATGTGAACGACGAAAGGAGTGTTTTATTTTCGGTTGTCATTCGTCGATCTCAGGTTTCCAGGACCGACATGGTGGGGATAGGCGGTGCGAGAGCAATCTCCCCTTCCGTCCCAAGTGCCTTCTTACCGGTCCCTCACTTTATCTTCCACCGCCGATGGAAACATTGCAAATACCAATGAAATTTAATAAAAAGTATTGACGTTATACACCCAGGCCATTGTGATGCATATAGTGCAATATTAGTCTACCAAGAAATCAAGTTGGCATATGCATCGTCGAGTAAAACAACGGAGACGAAAAAAATGCCATCCACCTTCTTAACACTATGTCTACCGAAGGTGTCAATAGACACCTTGCGATGTTTCATTTATACCGCTACTTTTTAGTTAATAATGTTAGAATGTTGAATTAACTTTCTGATAAAATAATAAACATTAAACAGAAATGAGTTTTTGGCAATTATTCCCAAGATATTTGCATTGAAGTGCACAGCTGTCAGAAGACACTTTTTGGTCGAAAAAGGTA
This sequence comes from Cerceris ruficornis, assembly GCA_963989415.1. Taxonomy (NCBI): domain Eukaryota; kingdom Metazoa; phylum Arthropoda; class Insecta; order Hymenoptera; family Crabronidae; genus Cerceris; species Cerceris ruficornis. The sequence continues at coordinate 5,348,357 of OZ022518.1, forward strand.
TACACATACAATGGTAGAACTAGTGTTAAATAAGAGAAAGGTTCAAAAAATTTTTGTCCAATAATAATTCTTTACACCGTGACCTCAAAAACGTGAAATTCGAATATGTTAATTATATCCTCCATAACAATTAATTATTCTGAGAAGGAATCGAATTAACATCTGCTATTTGATGTTTAATCCTTTGTGGTTCTACAATACATCCAACTACCGCCGACACCACATTTTATAATATCGCATATCGCATGAAGTTAATTTCATCACGGAATTTAATAATAATTTCCTTTATTTCAATAAAGTATCCTTCATTAACCACCTCTATGTTACATTCACATAAAATTTATTATCCAACAATTAAAAATTTTATCGAATTAAGTCAACGAATGACAGATCATGCAGTAAATTGCGTCATAAGGGGTTGAATTGCAGACACGAGTCGTCAATAACTCACACAATTGATACGACGTTAAAAGGGAATCAGACGATGAAAAATTTTTTTGGACCTCTTGGATTATCTTGTGAAATTAAATCGCAATCCCTCAATTTTATTCAATTCGACCATGTTAATCGTATTTATTGCGTAAACCCAGCCCTCCGTTCGCATACGCGCGGGAGTAAAACTAATACCGACGCATCGATCAATTACGAATAATTAGCATTAATGTGTACCGCGACTAGGAAATGAATTCATCGTTAATAATGAATTGACAATTAATAACTCACGATCAGGACAGGATGGAAACGATAAATGTTTTATCGGGTGAAACAATGACACCGGACGTCCGCGTTCACTCGTAATGATCGTCATGATTAATGCAACGTCGAATATTCCGTCTTTCTCGTGGAATTTACTAGGTTCAAACCGTGGAAATGAGATTTTTCCTCCTGCCCTTGAAAGAGGACAGAAGGGCGGTAAAAATCAGAAACCCGCCAACGAATCAGCATGGCATAATCGAAAGATAGCGAAATCAAATGGACAATGGGCGTCCATAGAGAATGAACGAGGGTCGTATTGACAGAAAAGAATGTTGTTAACATTCCAGCCGCCGATATATCCGATGAGTCAAGTACGCGAGGGATTGCGCGCGAGGGAAAGACAGGGGCAGAAGGCGAGACGTGAAGAAGGGAGGGGGATGGTCTCGACTGTATGGTTATTACCATCAATAATGGCAATTTGGTTTGCAAATGGCTCGAAACGCCGGGCAGGGCCGTTCCTACCTACAATTTCCCTCCATTTTGCGGCAGGAGAGCACTCACCCTCTCTCGTGCAGTCAGCCACATTGAAATGCCTTGAGTCAACATTTGCCTACGCTCGCGCAAATTGATTTTATTTAAATCCCAAGTATGAGAATAGACAGCCGCCTTTGCCCGGCTACTTAATTGCGTTATCGCGATTCTTCGCTGATAACGATTGCCTGCCCTGCGACGGCCTTGTACGGGACACCGCGGTTGAGTTGAGTGAAAGGCAGAAATGGATATGATGTAAAGCTGTTGAGTGCGTGATCGAATAATTCATTTTTAAATTCATTTCATTTCGGTACTAATTGTAAGACTAGGATGATTCCATTGCGTCAATAATATCGTTTTCAAGGTCATTCGGGGATAACAGTCGTCGAAGAAATTACTTACGTGTTTTCTTATATTAGAGTGTCTTCATATTATAGTTTAGCAAAAATTAAAATTATTTTTAAAAAAACTCGTCGTTTATTCAGTGAGATTTTTAACGCGTTGAATGCCACCTGTATTTCGCTAGTTTCATCATTTCCACCGAACCGAAACGGTTTCTATTAAAATCACATCTTTATAGAATAGACATATTAAAAGTGAGAATAGTTACGTACTTAGTAAGACTTCATTTTTCTAGCAGCAATATTTTAATTTTGAATATATTAACATATCCGTGAATATCGAAATTTAAAACTCATGAGAAATTTCGTCTAATTCAACAGTGCCGGTCACCGGTGACCCCCATGGCATTCAACGTGTTAGCTTTACGAGTCTTATTGTTAGATCTCTGTACGTTCCGAGCTTATGATTACTGTTGCCTTCTTCAATTGTGCTGTGGATGTTCTTCAGAAACGATCCTTCAGTAAACTTTATCAATGTTTACTAAAATTCTTAACTTTTTGATTCCTAAATGTGTGTGCTTTACCAGCTTATTACTGCTATTTCTTCGTTTTGGAGAAATATAAACCAAAAGAAACTATTGACCACATTTACTATAGTTCCTGTACGGTTGAGAAAGGCCTCGCGCATCCAATTAGAAAAACGGCATTCTCCGATGCACCGATCCGCGAAATTGTATTTCATATTCTCCTAGCGTTTAATCAGGTTCTCAGCAGTTTCGACATCTCGTTCCGATCTTGAAATTCCAGAAAGCGGTGGTTTTGTCAGCAGTAAAGTAGGACATTACTACTTGCGATTCCGGCAAAATTACGCTTCCTTTCAGTACCATTATCGCAGACGTAAATCTTTAAAAAATATCTCCTTTGTGTGTAACAAATAAACTTAACATAGTTTAAGGCACACCACACTTTTTTCTTCGAATCACTAATCTCAGATTATGTATTTACAACCAAGAATTTATTTCGTCGGTAGTGCTGTCAATTACAAAATATTTTTTCAACATTACTTTTTCATCAGTTATATCAATTGGAGAGATCAAATTTTAACACGTTAAACGCCATGGGGGTTACCGGTGACCGGCGCTGTTGAATTCAATGAAATTTCATATGATTTTAAAATTGTAATATTTACGAATTTCCTAATACATTTAATATTTAAATATTGGCATTGAAAAGACCAAGCCCTGCTAATTATATATCTACTTGCGTCTTTAAGATTTCTGCTTTGTAAAGATGTGATTTTAATAGAAAAAGTTTTACTTGAGTAAAAATGATGAAGCTAGCGAAATACCGGTGGCGTTCAACGTGTTAAGCGTTATTGCCATTGTTCCCAACAACTGATTGAACATAAAAATTATTATACGAAAAATGAAGATAATGATGACTAAAACAGGATAGTGTAAGATGCAAAGTGCAAGGTGCAAGATGAAATAATTCATTTCATTTAAATTTCAACTACAGAAGCAGAAAGACGCTCTTTCCTAGGTACTGAATTATTTTACCATAATTCTTTGGTGACGACGATTGGTTACCGTGCACCAGGGTAGCACGAAACCCGTATTTCGGTACGTGGAAGGGAGAACAGGATAAGCTTCACGGTGTGCGCGCACAGTGGAATAATTTAGTTAATACATACCAATATTCTCCCCTGACGTTTCAAAGTAATTGAAACATTAGCAAGGAATGACGCACGTATAAATATCGTTCCACGAATAATGCTGTACGCTGATATCTGCTTAACCCAACACGTGCATACCACACGTGAGTTTCTTCGGCTAGAATCGAAGTTTTTTCATTTAGAAACGAAAATTCTAGAATCGACGTTGACGTATCCAACGTTGCCGAGTACGGAAAAATTTCCATTTTAGATAGCGACTGTTCTCCATCCCGAGCGGTACGGACAGCGATTTAATTTATCTGATCGATTTGTAGAAAAGCAGGCTGTTTGCCTTCCTACTGAAAGGTCGTTGCCGTTCGTCTCTATCTGGTGGATGGTCGAATCCTCTAAGTTGAAGAGAGAAAAAAAGAAAGAAAGGGAGGAATACCTAGGAGAAGGAGGAAAGATGATGATGAAAGGGAAAGAACAGGTAGAGGGGGAAGATTCTATGGGAAGCGAAGAAAAGAGAAAGAAAAGGAAAGGAGGAAGAAACCGAAAAATAAGGAGACGACGGCGAAAGAGAAGGAATAGGATTATACCTCGCGGGCGCTTGTAGGTGGTTTCGCAGTGGTTTCAGTTTAACGAACCCCCGGAAGCGGACTCACCGGCGTCCCAATTTCTCGAACGGTCTCGAAAGGATACTCTCTCAGCTTGAGGCTTAATAAGGTTAAGGGGTTTTGGGAGAGGGACAGAAGGAGGAGGGCTATAAGTGCAAGGCACCAGCTCCGGAGTCGAGTTAATCTCACGTGTTGGGAATAAAGTTAGCGGCTGGAACCCGTTTACTCGCTGCGGAGGCTCAACTGAGCCATTTTCACTGGCTATCCGATCTCGAGGCCCTCATAGAAGACTGGGGGGCCCACCCATACGGTGCTCTAAACCTCGTGGTTCCTACAGTTATTTGCCGCTTAACCATAAATAGCTGCCGTAGAACCCCCCAATGAGATACACCGCGGTCGCTTTTGAACTCGATCCAAAGATCTCGTTGCCCCATACGAACATTCGCCGATTTTTGGCAGCCAAGTGGAAGATACACCTCAACCTACGGTGTCCGTGTATATAAGTGACGTATAAGATTAAGCATTTCATAGAAGTGTTTACACTTTATCTACCGCTCATTCTTCCGAACATTATGCACGAGTGTATGTACCTACTTGCAAAGCTCTATAACATTAAAATGAAAATGTGAAGAAATACTCCTTATGTCGTTTTAATTTCAATATTTCCGAGGCAGCGTAACTTCATTTTATTATCATCTGTAATGACAGATTAATAGACTGTCGGCCAATGAGTATTAATAAACGGAAAGCCTATTAATAGGCTTCCGGTAGACGAAGTGTTAAGATTTGTTGAAAAGTTTTGCATTAAATAGGACTACATGAAGTTCATTTCAAAGTTAATTCTATGATTTCAGGCATGTCATTCAGTCTGAACTGTTACGCCGTTGTTTAAGATTTAAATTTCGAATGACAGCCTGATAGTTTCAGCTTGAGCAAATGTAAGGAATTTTAGCTCTTAAGGTGGAGAGATGGCGAAGTATCAAAAGCTTTTTTCATACGGACAGATAATAATGGATACATTATAGAAGTATTATATATATATATATATATATATATATATATATATGTAGTAAAACATTGAAAAACTTGTTCAAATTATAACTGGAATCGCAGTTGAAAAGTTTGAATGTTAGCCTCAAGTGCTCTCCTGGCAAATGTAGCGAATTTTAGTTTTTAACGAGGAATAAAAATAGGAATATTCTAGGTGTATTATTATTTTCGAAAACTCGATTAAATTAATAAATGTCGAGAATTTTCTTTTATTCATAATGTCGATAGTTTAATTAAAAACTGTTTGCTGCTTCATACGGAATCGATCTGAACGTTTTATGGTACAACGGGCAAATATATCTTGCTACGATCATACGTTCCTGTTTACGATGTTATAATAAACGAGATTAAATTTTAATTGGAAAACTTTATCGAGAGCCATCGTCAATAAATATTACGAGTGCGTTATTTCAATTCTCGTCAATGTAACAGAATATCTAATTTTGCCACCAAAATTTGAGTAACAAATTATATTTTCATCTTCGAATCGACACACCGTTTTCAGAGGCAGCAGTATGCAAACAATGTACTATAAGAGAATAAAACACCAACCGTAGCGTTAATGTCAAAATGGCAAATAATTACCTGCTTTTAACTGCACCTCGAATATTCTATTATCTTGTTAATACTAGAACTACCGGCGTTAAATCTATCATATTTCAAAATATTAAACAAGTACTTTGAAAAAGGAGGAATCAAGAGGCGGAAAGGATTCTCGATTCGGTGATTTATGTTTTTTAAGATGGACATAGAATATTTATTCTAAGACTCTTCTAGAAACTTGGAGAATTTTTGGAAAGAATTGTGTACCAGTCATTTTGACTGGTTTGGTTGTTCTAGTGTTAAGAAATACTTAATTGCTCATCGCCCTTATTACCTATATCATTTTCACGCTCAACAAAGTCTTTCTTATTTATTATTCGTATTTAATAATATCCTCATACTGTAGTATCGTCATATTAAAAACATTTTCCTCCTGTAGAAAATTGTTTCAAAAATTTTAAAGCTACTTACATCGAATAAAGTACTTTTACCCCAAAATTAATTTCAACTAATTTAGAATTATAAGTCAAACCGAATTCCTGAAACGTTATTATATTAATCCAATGCAAACACATTAAAGCAGTAATACCCGACAAGGGAATTAAAGTATTAAAATAAATAGATATAAATAGAAACCAGGCTGAGCCGTGAAAGCGACGCGAACGAGACTCCTTATCCCTTGGTTTGCGAGGGCGTCGAAGCCCACGAAATTAAAAGGGGTAGCTGCTCAATCCACCCAAATCCTTTTGCTCAAAACACTCGAAACTTCGCTTACGCGAAGTTGGCGCGAGCCTCTTTCGCTTCACCAACTTCATCAGAAAGCTTTTAATCCACGGATTGTTGAGTATGCCAAAAAGCTTCTGGATAACATAAGAAACACTCTCGAAAGCGTTAATCTCTATCACTCTAGCGCGGCTGAAATGTAATAACGGAAAATCTGTGTTTTATCATAGTCTTGTTGAAACAACTTTCCAAACTATATTCTATTTCCTACTCTGATAATTTTTGATGGTGATACTTTTCTTCCCGTAGGCAATGCAACGTTAGATGGAAAGAAAATATTAGAGCACACACCCTCAGTAATAAGCGTATATTTTTGTTAAATGCTTACTATAATCCTCCGGAGCCTTCGTCCGAGCTGCCCCCTCTCACCCTTTATCGACGCAGGTCTGGGGGGGTGTAATGGCTAAAAGCTTTCCGCGAAGCAACGCGTGGAGTATTCTCTGATAAACGATTGGTATATTCGCGGTATCCATTTGCCGGTTTCGAACGAAGAATAAGTATATCAAGCCATAAAAAAGTTCTCCCTAAAAGCCACGTGATCATCGTTAGTTATAGTTCCGTGTGTACCGTGCCGGATGCAACGCGAGGAGAATTCTGAAATTCTTCTAAATTTGTGGACGGTATACTGTGATAGTGGAGCATCAGCTCAATAAACTCGGGAATTTCATTTCGTCCGATGATTACGAGAGATATGAAAGCACGACGAAGTGGAGTATGTGTAATTCGGGTAAACAGAATATGCCGTTTTAGGCGGTGGAAAATGTTACGACAAATAGAGCCCGTGCAGATCGATTTTCTTTATTACGCTGTTTAAACATTTATTTATTTTTTCATTCCATTTTTACGGCATTGGAACGGTAAAAGTTAACGTAATGGAATGAGGTAAACAATATTACCACCATTCATTCAAATATATTTGTATTATGTTTTTGTTTTATTTGCTGAATTGCCAAAATAACGGTTAAAAAGTCAACAAAAAATGTTACACATCCTTCTGTGGGAAAAAGGTGCCGCATAAAAAACTGTTTATGTAAGTAATCCATGTAATATCAGTAATGTACTCATAGCGTTTGACATTTTAAGTATGCTGATTTGAATAACGTAATTTTCCATATATTAATTACCAAATATTAATTTTGGTTTTTATTCTGACCAGTAAAAAGATGTCAGCCATCATTCTGCCATTGAAGTTATATTACCATTTAGATAAGTTTGAAAATGACTTTTGTAAGAGGAAAAAGAAGAGCCTCGCAAGATTAGAAAGATCTGATTGAAATGCTAATTGACTATATGTCTTGCAAATAAAACAATTGACGGTCATGTATAAAATATTCCGTACGGTTTTCGCCGAGGTAATTCTATGGTCGTAAGAATATTTATTCGCGAAAAGCGTTCATACTTTCAGTTTATGAGTAAAACGTAGTTTACGAATCATTATCAAAGCATTTAAATATGACAGGTACAGCCACGTCAATTGTTATCATTGAACAAAATCCTAAAAACTATACAGACATCCAATGTTTGAAATAAACTATCGTTTCATCTGTACACTGATTAGTAATTACAAATGAACGTGCGTTCTAAGAATCGTATAGTAAGGAACATAAGTAAATATAAATCCACTTAAAAAAATGTTATGTCATGCTTCATGAAACTTTCTAGAATGATGGCTGTTACATCGCTCAGAAAATTGATTGTCGCTACTTTCACACTCTCCATGTGCAAAACGCTCGAAAGAATAATTGCTTCCTTGTGACCGAAGATCTGAAGAGAACTTCTTTTGTACAAGCTTCTTTGATCTGGCGATTTTCTCGCAGGATTGACATCACTTGTTGTCGACGGTTCACTCGTTAGACATACCGATAGTGACTGCACTTCAACAATCGTTTGTCTAACTACACACCTTGCACTTCGAGTTTCTGTCGTCGTTCAGCAACTAACGACACATCCGTATCTGTACCATTAATACACAGGCAATATACAACATTTCTCATCGATGGAATGATTTTTATCTGCTATAAATATATAAAATTCTTTTATAACGAAACAACAATGTATTTGTAAATTTTCTCTGATAATCATAACTTTTTGCCGATCATGTAAAAAATATGATTATCCTTGGTCCATAAACTGTTACTTCAGCTGTAATCATATTTGATTATATACTGCGTGCGTAACTAAATGGCCAGCTTTGCATTTCTGTATATATCTAGGACGCGATAAGAAATTGTAGGTCAATGCATGCTTTAATCTAGCAATAAAGCACGCATAAATTTAGCCACAGTTGAGAGCTACTATGAAAATGTGTGGGCGATTGGAAGAGAGTCGTACTTGATCAAATAATACGAAGTGTTATTATATTAAATTGTAATTCTATTAAGTAGAGCGCATGCATAATCTACTTATGATTCTATACGCACGGCGAATAATTAATTATCACCCTTCGAACTTTTTATTTTTCAACTTGCACTTTTACCTGCAGGCCATCGCCCAAAGAGACAGCATTAGCCTGAATTATCATTCGATGGCAGAAATACCAGATACATACGTTCCCCTAATGCAAATTTTTACGTTTTTCCTCCCCTGAAGAAAATTAAATTCATTCCCGGCTTGCACGCTAAGAAATTCCTCACTAATTCATCGTCGATGAGGATCATCGAGAAGCAGGAGATCAGCCGAGTCTCGCAAGATCATCGGGTGTCTCTTAATGGTAAAGTGTCGGAACGCCCTCGGATCCGTAGACTGCGGTGCTGAAATGCGGGCCATCTTAGGCTCACCGTTGGTCTTGGCGGCAGTTCTGGGCGAGTTTAAATTAGTTTAGTTTAGTTCGCAACGAGTTTTGCCCGGCAGTGCCGCTGCCGTTACCACGATTAATCCGGTGCACGTGGATTTATGGTTTGACCTGGGCGGTCATTTCTCTTCGTCAGGTACGTACCTACACCGGGCACGTACCTACATCCGGCTGCGTGAGTCCGCATTATCGGTATCTTGCCTTCGCGAACGATCAACTTGCCAACTTTCTTGACCCTTTCCGCTTATGTGACCGAAGGAAGGAAGTAGAATAGCTATTGGGGTCTATCGCTGAGCGTATCTTGTCAAGCTTTTATGATGGACATAAATACAAGTATAGATTTAAATCCTAATGGATTTTCGAAACCATTTAATGGAATATCGAAAGTATATGTGGGTGTATGAATTTTTGTGGATAAATATACGGCATTAGTTGCATGTCATAAGTGTATAGAACTATTTGGAAAGATCCACGGAAAGGTTTGGCAATGTGTTTAACCCTTTGCGGGCGGAGACATTTTTCAATATTGAGAGATAGCCATTCATTTTGCGATCCAAGAGCACCTTTTTATCAGCAAGTTAGGTTGTTAATGTATATACATTATAAATTACTACTTGTTTAATCATATTTCAACGGTTGTATTTCAATTTGTCAACTCTAACTGTGTATACAGGCGGCTATAAACTATAATTAAATTTTTTCTCAGGCCGCATATATGCGTCGCCAGTCCTCAAAGGGTTAAACAAGGTGGTCAGTGACTTGGAAATGAACGGTCGGGCCTCACCATGGTGAACAGCTGATTGCAAGTGTACGAATGATGTGTGAGAAAATTTGTTCGATTATTTTGTATTGTTCGGATTCAATTGCTATGGTTACGTAATACTATGATAAGTCGTTAAAATTTCTTGCAACATCCACAAATTTATTCTGCAGAATTCTCAACGCGCATTGTATTTTCATCGTCGGCAGAACATACTATCGGGTACAGGAGCTATTAATCACAGTGGATAATTGATATTAATTACTTTAATTACGCCAATTCCTAACGACACGTTGAAAAATAAAGCAGAAATTCCCTAAGATATCTTCGTTATCCATAATGGAGCAATTACTCATGCAAATTACATTCACGAACCTTGTATTGATGATAAAAGCGATTCATATAACTTCAGCCTTCGTTGTCTCGCAGATTATCATGGATAAACACTTTGTATCGCACAAAGTCAGAAAAGAGTCAATGAACTCTACGAATCGAAGTCCGTCTTCGTGAGAAGCGATTGCAGAAGCACTTCTCTTATCGGTGAAAACTCGATCCTTACGCTGCGCGAACGACTCGACGGCTTTTCCTTACCTCCTTCGTGTTAAGGAGCCAGGAAGGATAATTCGATTCGTCGTCGTAACTGCAGCTGCAGTGCAAATTAACTTCGTTACCCGACCAGCAGAGATGCGAGCGTTACGATGCTGCAATTAATGAAATATTTTCACCGGCATGATCGAAGCTGGATAACAAGGTCGTCATAGCATTCCCGCCGAAACCGCTGGTCCCTCCCTTGTCTTCGGATGATAAATAACTTCCTTATTATTCCGCGTCTTACGTCCAGCAGCCCGGAATCTGATGAGATTCTCCTTGGAGATTCGTTAAGACGATATCCGCGAGAAGAGGATCACAGTTTCGATAGCTACGACGAATCGAGAAAACGACGGAGGGGACTGAGAGTTGTAGGCAGGAAAACCACTGGGAGGAGAAAGAGAAAGGACGCAGTTGATAAACGATGGTCATCAAGGTAGGCGTACGTTCTCAACGAGAGAACATTGCCGGAAGGTGGAAGTTTCCCGGAGGAACACCACCGGAGAGTTAAGTTTCCATAAATAGCCAGGCGAAATGGCCCCGCGAAATCCTGGGATTGACATTTCCGTTCTTGCATCGCGCGATCCTCGGAGAATTCCCTTTCTGCCTTCCTGCGCCCGTATGTCAGAAATGCGCGCATATTTGTCTTTCGGGTTTGGGATCTGATTGCTGATATATTTCCCGGTTATTTATTTAATGGCCGTGCATGATGTATGCATCGCATAAATCCTCGTTATTTGCTTCTAACGGGCAAGGGTTCAACGTTTTATTTCTAGTGACAGGGATAACGGATAACTTTAGATGGATGAGATTTAAAGAAAAAAAGAATGTACATACATTTGTTTCTATGACGATCAAACGCGATATTGGTAGAAGGTAGAATTTTTCGTATGCGATGGATTCTTTTTCGATGATGGAACGTTTAATCTGTTGTTGCCACGTTCGCCCAGACCAAAGGTCACCTAGTAACCTATAAGGCTTTTTCGTCCTTCTTATTATTCGTACGATACAATTTTAATAAATGTTGCAGCTTCGATATAGAGAATTCGAAGCACCGACGTGTTGCACCGCAATCATTACCAACTCATTATTTTTAAATTTGTCATGTAAATTGCAGTAACTATTCCGATCACTTTCCTCCATATTTGCTCCTTCTTGTTTTAAGTGTAGTTTTTAATTTCATTAATAAGCACTTCACTATCCGGACAACTTGTGTAGTTTATTAATGAAACTACAATAATTAGCAACTCAATCTCATAATGTAGATACACTACGAGTACGTTAGGTGATCTAATGTCGGAAGGAGTCGTGAAAGATTAGCCCTTATCATTCCAATGATATATATTATAACATGTTTTCTAGTTAATTTTCAATAGAAAAAATACAGTCGCAACACATATTTTATAAAGTATTTGTTGATTAGTAAGCATAATTATAAACGTTGCGTATGCATAATGTAATAAAAAAAGAAGAATTTAACTCGTTGTTGCTGTTGTTGTCTCTTACTTCGACTTCAATAACTACGGTAATTTCACCTAGGACCCATCGTTTTAGATCATTTCCGAACCGGCGATTTTTTTTTAACAACCAGGTTTATTTGCAATCAATCCAATAAAGTGGATTATAAGCAAACATAGTGTACGACAAGGCTTTAATGAGTGCAACACTGACAATCAGTGCGTTGACAATCAGTAAGTCCTTGACGGTCTTCGGCTGTTAAAGTGGAAAAAAACGACGTGGCAGATCTAATACGTGGTATTTTTTGAGTCTTCGCACGAGTTGGTTACTCGGTAACTCGTATTTTGTCAACTTGTATTTGTCTGTGAGACTATCAGTTGAAGTAAGAACAGTGAATATTCCAATTGCCTGTAAATGGAAGTGTGAGTTACAAAGAGAAACACAGCATTTACAAAATGACAGAAAGAGTTCTTCGATGTATCTACTCTGCATCGGTCTCGGAACGATTTGTTCCCATTACGCCCCTCGCGTGGGAGAACACCCACCGGGGAGACGAAATAAAGCGAAACCTTCCGCCTCTTTCAGGCTGTTCTCCTCTCCTGATCGGGTGAACATGCGTGAAACTTTCCATTTGTTCGGGGAGAGTGCGTTAGAAAAGGGCAACCTTGATCTTGTTCGACGGATGGAGGCTGGAAAAGACGTGCAAGAAGAATGAGGGGGCAAATTCGGACGCTTTATATATGTATGAGATATCACAGAGCTTCGTGAGAATCAACGCGCCACGAGGCCGAAGCTTGACGTGGGAGCTTTGCTTGATTTGAATTTATTTCTTACTTAGGGATGTGTTTTTACGACGAACGAAAAGATCATGCTTATTTTATGTTGGTGCACTGAATGTGAGATTGGTTTTCTTTGTTTCGCCGTTTACGATGGTCTCGAATTTTTACTGTTAAAAATATATTATGAGATGCAAATGGTAAACGTTAGCACGTTTACTGCCATCCGCAGCTTTCTAATTTCATCACTTCTATCAAGGAGAAACTTTTTCTAGTGAAATCACATCTTCATAGACCATAAACTTTAATGTAACTAATAAAAATAATTATATATTTCGGACTACCTTACTTTTTTAATGCCACTGTTTGTATATTGAATATATTTCCACATTTGTGAATATTATTGTAGGGTTCTATGGGAGAAGATATATACTAACTGACTATTTATTACTACATGATAAAAACTATACTAAATACACTATTTGGTAATACTATCACTATTGCGCTATTTTCTATAAAATGTTTTCAATACGCTGTCGCTATACTCTGATCGACGTTCACTGGCGTTTCACGCTCTCGAATCTGATCCCTACATTATTATTTAAAAGTCAGAAGAAACTTCATTGTATTTTAAAGCGTCGATTAACGGTGACCCAAATGTCATTCAACGTGTTAAACTTGGAATATGCATTTTTGAAATTACACTGGCATTGCTGTATTAACCCCTTAAAGTCTAAATGATTTTTTTCATATTATCGTTATTTAGTTAAAATGAATTCTGTAATGTCACCAATCTCGTTACATACTTAGTTTTCTTTCGTAATAACAGTAATTGCAGATATTGAAAGATATTTGGTTAAGTATACAAAATTATTATCATACAGGAACATTGAAGTTACTTTAACAGAAGATCAGTTATGATAGGAATTTATGTCAACCATGGCCTGACATAAGCCTGAAAATACTAAAATTTGCTGTAAAATAATTGAATATTACTCCTTTAAAAAGCACACAAAATTACATTGAATCCGATTATGCCGATTGCCAGTGATCGTCATGATGATTAACGTATTTTAGCCTCTTCGGGGATATCGGTGTATATGTACACGTTTAAATTTAAAATGTTGTTAGATGTTCATAAATTACATTCTATGGTTCCACAAATAACTAAATTACATAAGTCTAAGGAAAACAGCAAGGAGTAGATATTATTTATACAAAAGATTATTAGCCTGTCAAGTGCAATATGACATCAGATAAACAAAGCAGTGAAAATTAATCGAAATGAACTTGTTATAAGGCAAAAGCGGTTGCGCGACGAAATTAGTAATATACGCGGCTAAGCAAATACTATAAAGAAAAATACAAAAGTTCGTCGAAGAGACTTTCCAGAAGCAATAAAACTGTGTCCAATAACGAGATATTTATGAAAGTAAAATATCTTCCAAACGACCTCCAAACACGTAAAGTTATCCAAGATTCAAGAAGTCATTCTAAAGTTAATCAAGCAATAAAAGTGTTACACACTACCGTAGAAATTCCTTAGCAGAGCAAAAAACTTGCAAGGAACGTCGAGTGAAGAACAAGCCACCGGATTGATTGCCATTGACGTAAAAACCCCGGGGACTAAACAAGCTTCCAAAGTGGGTAAGTTCACGCGTGCCATGTAATTTGCTCTTCAAATATCACAAATTAACACCGTTAACGAAAGGCAGTCGTTCAAATGGCACTTGAAGCCAACATGCGTAAGTAATGCACGCGGAAAACGTAGCATGATGCTTCTCCATAATACGATTGATTTAACTAGCCACCTCTAAGTAACTAACGGTAGATAACTACCGGTATTTAACCGCGAGAAACGTAAGGAAAGAGTCGAACCATTCCGCCGAAGAATTCACGTCGTAACGCTGTAATCTGAGGTGGTAGTATCACGGTAAGAAAGGAAGGATAACGGTGAAGTTGGAAGGACGGAGGGAAAGAGAAGTTTCTCGAGGATGGGGCAATATAGAGAAGGGATCGACGGGGGACGAAGGAGCTCGAGGTTCCACAGTAATTACCAATTTGGTTATTATGGTAATCTCTCCGGCGAAGATACTTGGTGATTCAGTTGAGTATACACGGATTACAGGATCGCTTTGTGTTCTCTCGTATGTTACGCACGGCAGACACATATCGACGATGAGATAAATGCGGATAAACGTTCATCGATAGATCCTCGAATGCGCGGGGATAATTCGGTGGCAAGTGTTGAATCTTCGTTTGATTTATGCGCCTCGATCGATGTAGATGCTTCTGCAAACGAGCGATGCAATCGTTTTAAAGAGCCTCCTTATTTGCTTTCCATTCTGCACTTTACTTTTCTACGTTTACCTTCTTCGATCGTTGACATGACAAACATTTAGGTATCCGGAGGTTTTGCTAGCTGTAGAGGCATCGTTGTACAGGGAAAGAGATTAAACTGAGAAGGAAAATAGTAGGAGCCACTGTTATCGCATGTTATTTGTTATACCTCTAATTTAATGCGTCCACCTATACTTTCTGTCTAGAGTATAATAACTTTTATAGTATAGTTTGGTGATGAGCAAACTTTCTTAGGAGTGGATAAAAAAAATGAAAGGATTGTGGCGGACCAATATGATTCATTAAATATTTTGATTTCTATGGAAAATTTTGCATATGCTAAAAAGGAACACCCCCTTAAAAGAATGTTTTTAAAACACTGCAATTGAAAAATTCTATACTATTGTTTTCAAACTTGCCTCGGATAGTATTTTTCTTACAACTGATATGTATAGTGGGAGAATATCAATATAGTTCATTAAATTATCAACGCAGCGGAATTTTATTTATTCATTACTGACATTTAATGACACTTGAATGATTTAACGATGACCAATTAACGCAAAAATGGAATGTATAAGTAAGAGTGCAGTTATAGTGGCTTTCGTTCGTCAGATTTTCTTTTAAAGTTTCTCTATTTTAAGTTATGAAAGCTCTCATGTTTCCTTTCTCATCCAGAATATCGTATTTGAATCGTTACAAAAGGTAAATACACAGTCTAACACATCCTACACAATGCACATTAACAAGTCGATCTTAAATATCACATTTGATAAAGACATTATAAGGGATGATTTCGATACTGTTAATAACAAACAGTAATATTTAAAGCAGCAGTGCAGTAACGGAATTGTTTATAAATTTAGATGGATTATCACAAGAACTATACAAACTATACGTACACAGTGTTCTCTAAAACATCTTAGGCCCGTCGTAATTTATGACAGGGGTGATGAAACGTAAACCTGGGACAATATCACATAGTATCATATTCGATCAGGTTCTCTCCGCTTAACCCATGCTCCTATGAATTTGTAGTTTGTTATTACAAGCATTGAAAAACGCAAACGAAATGTAATTTTAACCCTGAACTATCATATCGCAGAGTATAGAGCGGACATTGTAGGAAGGAGCGCTTGAGCAGCACAGAATCGACGCCTGGAGAATATCAAAGGGTGGCTTTTGTGCCAACGCAGGATATCCCACCCCCGTTGTAGATTACAATGGGACCCATGGCACTTCTATGTCGGCCGCGCGTGACGAGGGCAGTCTTACGATATCTCGGATCACAGAACAGCTCGGTTTAGCTGGCTTTTAAAAAATGTGCACCATTATTTGAACATTGTTATATTGTATGTTCACTGCCTGATCATTTATTGCAATTATGATCTTTTATGGGATATTACAATATAGTATAAATGTAGAATGAAATATTACAAAGAAATGAAATTGTAGGATATTTTTTCAAAGTATTAGGTTGGTAGAAAATTAATGTCGGGTTTCAAACTTTATCTTTAAATACACATGTTGAGAATGGGAATAACTTTTTTTTAATCAAAATAAAGTTCCATTACAATTTAAACATTTTTCCCAACGAGAAACAGGTTTTTTAATAATTTTTTTTTTACTAAAATGATATAAGCAGACAAACCGATTAAAATGAACGGCTATCTTAAAAATAAGCGCCAAAGTTTGAAAGCTCGAAAACCGACATTAATTTCTTACCAACCTAATACTAAATATTGGCTTTATAGAATTACTACATTATTGTCATATATGAACCGTTTGTTTTGATAGTGGCATAAATCACTTTATCGTAATGAAAAATGCTGATTTTTAATGACTATACGACATTATTTATACTAAAACAAATATGAGTATCGAAGATGACAAGTTTAAGTAAATCGTAAATATGTCGATTTAACCCCTTGCCCTACGATTTATTTTGTAACTGTCTCTGCAATCATTGAGAATTAAATTGCTAAAATAAAAATTGATTGATGATTCTTGATATATCGTATAATTTAACGTAATATTAATATTATAGAAATAATTTTATCGTGTCGCGGATCACTGATATTTTTAATTTCGTAGGTTTCGTCGAACTTGAAAATTTCCTATCCAATTTACTGGATCACGAGTGTAACTCGTTGTTGTAGGGCGAGGGATTAAAACAAAGGTGACTTATTCCACTTTCAAAATAAACAGCTCATATATTAGCGTCATTCTTTCTTTGCGTTAGGGAAAATAAGGAATTTCAATTCGTATATTGGGATTTGTTGTACTAGTTATATTGATAAAGTATCGTCTCTTTAGTTCTAACAAGGGAACATCCCGAAGTGTAAATCATCGATTTTGATAAAATGTTAGTATGATACAGTTTTCGTGAAACTATTCGACACGTATTTTTTTTATCGACAATCGTCCACGTTAAAGGGGTGAAAACCCCCGTCAAACTTGGGGTTGCAAAACCTATTTATCGAATATCACTGAAACTATTAGAGATGTGGAAACTTTGTAGAGACTAAAAATTAACGCCTTTTGATGGCGAATCCGATGGTGTAAACCTTTTTTTAAGAACTCCGTATGTTTAAATAATATGTTAAAAAAAAGTTTTTTCATGATTTTTTCAGGTAAATGTCAATTCATTTTCTTGAATATTTATTTGTACAAACTATATAATCAGAATGAAATATGGATAAATTATAAACTCGATATTTGTGTTACAAAAGAAGTTATTGTATTTTCAATTGTATTTTTTAACATATTATTTAAACAGGTTTTTAAAAAAAATGTTTATACCATTGGATTCGCCATCAAAAGGCATTAATTTTCATTCTGCACAAAATTTCCGTAACTCTAATAGTTTTTGAAATATTCGATAAAATAAGATTCGCAACCCTAAGTTTGCGGGCGGTTTTCACCTCTTTAACGTGGACGATTGCCGATAAAAAAAAGGTGTCAAGTATTATCATGAAAACTATATTGTACTATAGCTTTCACCAAAATTGGTGATTTACACTTTCGGATGTTCCCTTGTAAGTAGTCAATTTTCGTTCGCAATATATGCATTGCAGTATCCTATACTCAATCGCTTGAAGGCTCAAAACTACCTAAAACCATAGGTCTTTGACGACATAAGGTAAGTTGCCCAATACCTGACACTGCACCAATAACTGACACTTACAACTTTGTGATTAATTAATAAAGAATCTATAAACAATACCTGTTTCTCATTTTGTGTATAATGAAGTGTGTATTATGCATCGCCATCTCTGATTTATGAATATCATTATGCGTGAACTTATCCAAATTGTGCAATTATTTTTCGCAAGTCGGCACGTAATTTTCATTAGCGGCTCGATTCCTCTATCATTTAAGGTTAGAAACACGTCATGATATTTTGCTTTGTATTTATTTTATTAAATTATTTTGAGATCAACCTTATATTTCCCTGTTATGATAAAAATTATAGTGCTGTTTTTTCTTTGAATGCTTTAAATAAACCGTCTAATTTGATGGGTGCCAGGGGTGTCAGTTTCTGGGATACGAAAATAACCCTGCCGACCAATATCTGACACGGATGTCAGATATTGGTCAAAAGGGTTATATTTTTACCTTACGTTGTTTTAATTAAAATCAGATTAATTTGAAAGGATTCATCAATAAACATTACTTTTAGTACCATATCTCTACAACTTCCAATAGCTGACAGGGGATATCAGTTACTGGGTGGTGTCAGATATTGGTACATTTGAATAAATTTCGATTTTTGATTTTGAATACAGAATGGCATCAAAAGCAAAGAAAACTATGAAATATGCGGCAGAAGACTTGAAAAAGGCTGGGATGCCAATATTAAAAGCGAGCAAAATTTTCAAAATTATAGAAAGTGATACTTCTACATCATATAAGGAACTTTAAGTTCAAATTTAAATGTATTTTGAATAAATTAACGTTATATTCTGACGTTTTATTGTGGAAATAAATTTTCTTATTTAAATGAATAATCTCTCCTTACATTTATAAAAGTGTCAGCTATTGGAGGATCTAGATGTCAGATATTGGATACACTAAATTTCGGTCATGTCAGTTATTGGTGTCATTACCATAACCCTAGTTATTTAATTTTCTTAACATTAACAAAATTTAAATAGCTTTTAGTTACGTCAATTTAAAGATAAAGGACCAATCAATCTTGATAAAATATTAGCGACTGCTTTTATTGATTTCAAATATTTTTTTATTTAAATTGTTTGAATTCTTTCTCTTAAACTGTCAGCTATTGGGCAACTTACCTTAACTACAATCGAAATCGAAAAGAAACAGAAAGCTGTAAGTATATGTAAGCCTACATACAGAGTGTTTCTCTAATTAACGGTCTTTGGAATAGCGAATCGTATAGCATTATGAAAAGACCATTTCGATAATGAAAGATAATTTTACAGTCACATGTATTGATATATTTAACGTAAACATCCATCGTAAAAACAGAGAGTATGCAATTATTACCATTCCCACTTTGCCTCGCAATTTGTTGTAGCATTCCAGCATAGATGTCCGATTCTAATACAACCCGATCACGACAAGCATGCTTTGCTCCCTGTACATTGACATTTAACATTTCCATAAAAAAAAGGAAAATTAAAACGAACGATTACATAGGAAGGTTAACGTAAAAAATTAATTAACTCGCAAGCTCAGTTATTCATTATTAATGGACATCTAATACAGATACATCGCGGACATAAATTCCAAGTTGAATCGCAAGTGCAGCGAATAACGTGGGAAATTGATTACGCGTTCATGGAAATGCTAGAAGATTGCGCCGGTATTTGAATATAAGCGGATAATTAATCGATTTATTATTAACGCGCTTTTGATCGAGAATCGGGCAGAGGGGCGCAAGTACTCGTTCGTGTATCTTCGACCACGAGCTTTTCTTGTATGAGTGAATCAGGCTGAATATTTTACAGGTAACGCATCATTACAGTACGTTACGTACAATGTGTTAAGCTCAGATCGATAGCATCGTACAAAGCTGACACACGAGAAATAAACCCGGAATGAGTAATCGGCAAGCAGTTATATACATGTATATACGTCGGGAAGCGGAAAGGGAATTGGTGTAATTAAATTTTATCCATATATCGGAACTAGATTAAATGTCAGTACGGAGATACTCGCTGGCTCGTTACTCGTCACAATGAAAATATACCTTATACAGGGGATTTCAGTGTCTGTCCTGGTGAACGTTATTTTCACAATATTACTAAAAATAACGGGCCCGTCCCGTTGTGTTTACGTAAAAACAAATATTTCCCGATAAGTAATACGATCGAACGCATGCAAAGTTTACCGTTATAAAACAGTAAGCGTATTTCATTGCCCGCCGAAATCCGATTATGAACGTTTGTTTCTGCACGCCAGAAGTCCGGAGTCTACGCGAGGTTATTTGTTTAATCGTGTCTTTCGAATTTTTCATCTCGTTGGCCAATAATCGAATGGCCCAGGATTACCATTATACATTGCATGAAATATAGTATTTCTATTTTTTCTATTATTTACCATTCTATTATTTTGTCCTATTTCAGTAACTATCCGATGGCTATGAAGGCGTTCAAGCTTTTGACGAATATTATCGATGTAGAATCATGTATGTGTTCAATTAATATTTTCGTAAGTATATACTGCGGTTATTAGAATGTTTAACATATTCGAAATATTTTATTGGAGCATAGAAAAGTGTATACAGTGGACTCCCGTACAACGCGCTTCCGTATAACGCGAATTCGTATAACGCTCCGAAAAAACTACGACTAGTTCTCATACAACGCGATAAACCGTCCCGTATAACGCACAAGATAAATTCAACATTTTCACATAGTTTCTGATTTTTTGTTTAGACAAGCTAATGTATACACTTACCTGTTGTTTGTCATTAATTATTGTTAAAAAAATAATAATTCAGAGCTATACGTTTTCTTCTCAACTTTTCAGGTATTTTATTTATTTCAATACGCATGGCTGAAATATATATTCTTCTTATAAAAATATTATTATAACGTATACAGTACTTTTTTTTATTGCTATTAAGTCACCTGTATTCTCTTTTGAATGCTTTATTAAAAGAAACTTTATTTGAAACAAGTTAGTTACGTATAACACTGATAGTCTTTTCGCAATGAAATAATATTTCAAATTGAACCACATCTCATCAGCAATATGCGACAACCGTGGCAACGTCTACAATTTTCCGTTTGCAATAGCGACGGTTTGATGTTTCGTCGAAACGTTCGGCACCGATTGATCTCGCGGCTCTTGATTACCTTTAGAGCGGCGACTCCGCGCTTACAGTTTTTCCCAAATAACACGATTTCCTATAACGCGGAACGTATGACCCGCGTTGCACGGGAGTCTACTGTATAGAATTAAAACGAGAAGTTATGTTGGATAGCTGCTTTAGTCTGTGTTATGAATCTCGCTAAAAATTGCCAACAGTATATATTACTGACTGACGTAAAGATATAAAATTATATAATTATTGTAGGAACGGAATTTTTCTACACGTAAATAGTATTCATTTCTAGAATTAGTGAGTGTGGATGGATTGTATATAAGCGAGAGTGGACGTTTAGAGTGCGTGATTTGGAAGGCGACGGATGTCAGGGCTAGCATGAATGTTTGGTCTGTAGATAAAGAGAAAATGAGTGAGTGCAACAGAGAACGCATGCTGTAAGAAAGACGAAGAATGCATTCTGTGAGAAAGAGTATCGAGGGTGGATGCGAGCGTGAATTTTGGGGAAGAGTCAGTCAGTGGAGTTGAGTTGAGTTCAGAACACGGAGTTGAGTTGAGGATACAGAGTTATGCAGAGTGGAGATTACGAGAGTGAGATTAATAGCGTGAGCGGAGAGAGTTAGAGTAATTTTAGTATTGTTAATAGTTTTGTATTTTTATATATTTAATAAAGTTAGTCATTTGTTTTAATTACGCGCGTTTAGTTTAGTTTCTAGGCTACGGTATTGTTAGTTTATTCTAAGGGAACCTGTTCGGTTTCTTTAAAGATGAGTACCGATATTCTTTGGTCGCTCGTCTAAGACTAAATTAGAATAGAACCCTATATTATTATGTCGTACAATCGCATTCTAAATAGCAGTATACCGCAGGCCCGCATTCTATTACATAGACATGTAAGTATATATTTATTTAAATATTTTTATAATAGAACTATATTTACGTATTGTAGGATATTCTAACAAGCGATGTACAATAAAAATACCAATGTTTAATTTACGAATTATTAAAATGATGAGATATGTATATGTATTATAGTAAAATATACTAATAGAAATAGTTTAATAATAACAAACCATATAAAATGCACGATGTACATATAACACTTTTTGATGTCTGTAGAGTATCACCAATATCTGAAAAATACGGTGGTAATTTACTAATTCGAACAGGTAACCGCATTTCCAGATGATTATTGAATTATCGACATGACTGTGGGCCATCCCAATCTATCTGTATTTCCAAGTACGCTAGTATTGTTCATTTGTTGGTCTCCATTCGTATATTGAAAGCGCGTTATTAGCTATTTGCATTTCGATTCACTCAGTGAATTTGAAAGCGATATTTTTATTAAATACATAAAACCGTTATTAGGTTTAAAAATTGTATCAGAAGAATGTGAAATTAGGTATTATGAATATATTAACTTCTACTCGCATAAAGAAAGAAAGAGATGTATGGAAGAAAGCTCTTTTAAATCACGCAGAAATTCATGTTTGAAAATTCTTCTTGACTGCAAATGGAAAGTTTGATTTCTTCTTACCCACCTCGCGAAAACATTTCGCGATATTTTAACCTTTTTATCATTCTAAGGGTTTTCATAGGTACTCGAAAAACTCGTTGAAAATTCGCTACAAGCACACGGTTCTTCTTTAGTGATAATCACTTGAAGACTGCCTTAAGAAGTCGTGATGCCGAAATGATTTAAAAAACGATTTCTTTTCCAAACGACACGGTTTTCTGATACTGCATGTTTCATAACAGATGAGATTTATTTCAGTAGTGAATTCACACGCAGAAAAATATCTTCGAATATTCATATGAGCATTTAAGATAACTTCGTTAAATTTATAATTACTGATAATAACTGATGCTTCACTTAGTCATTCCAGGCATAACGTAAACGTCTAATTTCTATATCATAGAGTTTTAAAAACTTTAAAAAGTAGGCTTCAATAGTACCTATTGAACGCTGCGATCAATCAATTTAATGAGGTTCGTTGTATTAGCTTTATCTTTTGGAACAAAATACTAAGACATAAAAAGAACTATGACACGAAAATAAGATTTAAAAAAATGTTCATATGAACTTATGAACTTATGAATATGAAGTTATTTTGGTGCCCTGAATCAATCGGTGAAGTAGGTCTCACGCATTATGAAGCAACCTGTACATATAGAATGACCCAGTTTTATTAATCCGTGAAAACATCCTGGAAATTACACGAGATAGCAAAAAATGTTTCAGATGAAAGTCGGAGAATTTTGTGGAGAACATCACATGATTCGTGTACCTTTTTATGGATAGATTCGTTATGAACATTTGAAAATCGCTGATATTTGCAACGAAATGGTGTAATTCTTCACTATCGGACCAGGCATTTATTCAACTATTGATATTAACAACAGAATTTTAAATTATTTTCAAACTTTTATAGCAATCGGCAAAGCGATATGCGCGATCTACAATTACTTCAACTCTTACACCTGTTAACTTGGAGTCGCACATTTTTAATATCACAAATAGATTAAAATGCATTCCCGTCTTCGTTTATTGTAAACAAGTGCACTGCAGTATCTAAATTCAAAAGGATGCGTTCATGTTTTGTGCAGCGCTTTGATGCATTACCGCGGATATATACGTAGAAGAAATATATCAAATATCCTCGGATACTATATGAGCATTTCGAAAATCCTGATCGTCTTATCGTTTATTTCCTCGACGTTGCAGATTCTAGACGAATATAGACCTCAAAATCTGCGCTTTTTTCCAATCGGACACGTAGGTATTACATTTGACAATGCTTGTTACTATTTTCAATTTTTTCCCGACTATTAAAAATAATGTACTAGTTATGGAAATTACAATGCAAACGATTACAATGCAACAAATATATTATGTGTACAGTTTATATTAACATAATTTCCAAGAGCTTCCATTTTTATTGAACTGGAATCGCTTACTATATTTTTAGATTTTGTATACGACCATTCGATTCAACGCCAGCGTAATCGACTGAAGGACTTTGCAAGGCCATCAAATGTGATATCAATTTTTACGAATATTACTCGAATCCAATAAAGTGGTATCCAGTACTTAGATATCGAATTGAACTCGATTCTTAAGCACTGTACCAAGCTTGATATCATCCTGTGTAAGTGTACTATTCATAGAAATTTCATTGTATTTTTCAGGAATAACAGAGTTACAATAGAAATAGGGATTCTCATGCTATATATTGTAAACTCAATTGAACGTTGTTTTTTTTAACATTTTCTGCAATAAACTTTGTCGAAATTGTAAAGAGGACCGACAATCGACTAAAACATTTCGTTGTCCAACTTTCATCATTCGCACTTGGTTGTCCATCATTTGAGACATGTGTTCATTATTTGTTCACCACTCGGAACGTTAATATTTAAGAGTGTACGATCGCTAGAAAATGCCGACATCGTTCGGTCGATTTCTTCATTTTTATTTAAATTCAACATCCGGCAGTCGTGGATTCTCGAATTTACGAATAATACAACGCAAAAATTATTCATCATTCCTCCGACTCCATAATTGGTATTGTGTTGTGTTTAGAATAATGAGCATAATTAGCTTCTAAGTGATAATGTTTATCATTCGTAATATTTAACAATAGAACTATGGGCGTTATATCTGTTATATTTAAATATACTGAATACTCTTTCGTGAATTTTGCGGCGGGTTTTTTTTTAAATTTCCACCCAACCAAATGTGTAGCACAACCCCTGAAAGCCATGTAAAATATTTTTGAAACACCCTGTACAATTTATCCTGTAACCCTGTACAGTTCTGGTAAAAAAAGGCCTCAATAACGATTAAAAAAAACTAATACTGCTTATAATGATCTTAAAACATATGAAACTCCATGCTTTTAAAGTAAAACCAAATCTGCCTCTTCGACATGCAAACATTTAATTCGCAACGATATAATTACGAAGATACATATATTATGCAAAGTAAGCAAAATGCTTCACCGAGACCCTTAAACCAGTCAAACTCGCTGTCTCTAGAGTTAAACGAATGAAGACACGTGATGCACCTCATAATCCAAATGATGCATTCAAGAAACCGACATCCTTTCGGTGATGGTCGGTGTCACGATCTCGGGAGAATCACGACTTCGGAGAGAAAAGTGCGATGGAGGCGCGTGTGTCGGATCGCGAAACCTGAATCAGTTTGCGAAGGATGTGCAACGAGTCGGACAGAAAGAAGCGATTTGTGATCTCGCAAAAGCACCGGGTAAGAAGAAAAGGATCGTGGCAAAGAGAGAAAGAGAGAGAGAAAGAGATCGAAGGAGAGAAATCGCTTCAGCGAGATACGAGGTTGAAACTTGATTTGTGGCATCGAAAGCGCGCCGCGCTCCTGCGAGGATTACTCGGAGCCTTTTCTCCCTCCCCCGCCCATCGACGTGACATTTGTTAATGCGTTTCTGATGCCGGATTACACCGCATGTCGCCGTCCGATAACCTACCCCTCCTTCCAGCACTCCTTTTCGTAAGAGTGGTCGCTAATTTATGCGCATAATTAACTGTACATGCTCTTGTTGCTGTTCTGCACACTCTTAAAGTACTTGCTGCCTACACGTGCGACCTTTTTCTTACAAGAAAGCACTCCAAAGTGTTAATGACGGATTTGAATGAAACTTTGTCGGTTTGCAGAGTAACCCAAGACAAGAATAACGATATGCATAATTCGTGCCCAATCGCCCTTTAAAGGCATGAAAACTAATATCAAAGTGAAATGGAAACTCCCACTTTTTCGCCCATATCTCTTAAAGTACAAAACAAAGACTAATATGTTTTAGGTAAAAGTTTGATGGTGAAATGAGTGCTACAAATTTATATTCAGAATTTTTTAATACTAAGTATTCCTTCTTGAAAAAAAATTTTTCTTTTGCATTACATTTTTAAATTTTTATAATAACTAAAAATATGACGTTTTTTATTCTGCATTCAACAATTACAATAATTTTACTATACACCAGTGACAAGGGAACATCCCGA
The DNA here is from genome assembly GCA_963989415.1 of Cerceris ruficornis. Lineage (NCBI taxonomy): Eukaryota > Metazoa > Arthropoda > Insecta > Hymenoptera > Crabronidae > Cerceris > Cerceris ruficornis. The sequence goes on from OZ022518.1 coordinate 5,374,614, forward strand.
ACTGTAAATCACTAATTTTTATGAAATTTCAGTATAATATAGTTTTCATGGAAATATTTGGCACCTATTTTATTCATCGGCTATGGTCCACATTAAAGGAGTGAAAACTGTCTTCAAACCTGGAGTTGCAGAACTTATTTTATCGAATATCTCGGAAACTATAAGAGATACGGTAATTTTTTAAGGGTGAAAATGAATGCCTTTCCACGGAAAATCCGACGGTGGAAACATTTTTTTAAACGTCGGTTTGCTTAAATAATGTTATAAAATAACATATTTTCAATCATTTTTTCAGTCTAATTTCAACCCATGTTATTGAATATTTGTTTACAAAAACTATATAGTCAAACACGAAGTACGGATCAATAAGAAATTTGATGTATCTGTTATAAAAAAGTTATTGTATTTTAAATTCCCTCGTTTGACGCTCGAAGTAGGATACTTCTCGAGGTGTTCCTTCGTATAAACGTACGTATATGACTGCTCTGAAAAGGGCTGATTTTACTGTCAGACACTTACAATTGTTTTAATATAAATTTAAACAATACAATTAATTAATTATTCCAAATAATTTTCGCAATAACGGTATTCCTAAAAGAAACGTCCGAAACACAAGTTCCTCGTATACCATGAACAGTTCAAAGCCAATGTTTAAATCCGCATGGTTTCGATATGGCTATAGAGACAACAGTGCTCAATAATTTAACAATCCCGTGGTGTTCTGCTTTGCAGATTTACAATTCGAAGATATAAACTATTTCGGTTGCGATCATGTAGTTGCTTCGCAATGTTCATGGTGTAAGAGGAACTTGTGTTTCAGACATTTCTTGGGAGTAGTGGGAGTGTCGATTTCACTTCGAAGTTAGTTTTCATGCCCTTAAAGGGCGGCTAGGCACGAACTATGCACGCCGTTATTCTTGTCTTGGATCACTCTACAAACCTACGAAGTTTCATTCAAATCCGTCATTAACACTTTGGAGTGTGTCCTTGTTTGATGAATATACCAGATCAATGGAAAATATGTGATTGTCTCAAGTATCTCCAGCACCTTCACTTTCACGTGGACGAGCAAACGTGTTACATTTCTGTCGTAACGAAATTGCTTGGAATTAGTTGATTACGAATATAAATTACTGAGTACATACAACTATACATACGTATAACTATATTGTTACCTTGTGATATTTAATAAAAGATTACTGGAAATTGGTATTTCATTGATTGGCCTTGAATTCAATCTTGAGTGCAGGTTGCATGTTTCCTAAACTATGTCTTTGAAACTCCTATTTTAAGGCGAAACATTTCCAAGTTTCATTAAAAATTTCACAGATAATCGATTGAATTGATTAAAATAGGGCACTTTAAATATTACACTGTTCAACTCTACAATACATGGATTATGTAGAACGACTATGATAAGAAAAACTAACCCATTTCTGTCAAATGTCAACATAAAATAATTTCATTATATGGATTAATCAATGTGCATATTTATGGAGAGCTACAGGTGCTAAAAGTAAATTCGATTATTAATAGGAATATTTAAGAAGTGTAATTGAAAATCTTCTCGACAGAAAAGCGTTAAATCCTTCATTTTCATCTTGATTTTTGAGTGGCAAATAACCTAGGTTGTTTAAAGAAAATGATAGATTAATTGGAATCAAAACATGAAGAGTAAACATCTTTTAGTCATCTAAGGGTAGAAGTTTCAGGGGATATAGAAAATGGGTGAACGTGAGGAGGAGCAGCTAGGCAATTAGAACTTTGGTGGCTCTACGAAGAACGTGATGGTACTCTAGACCCTTGAAGTTCTACATATCCGAGCTCACGAGAATGTGTAGAATGTAATGCATATTTAACTGTTCAAGAATATAATGAAAGTAACGGTAAGATCAATGATAACCGTGGACAACGCTATTATTGAGTCCTAATACGATTGTCCCTTCTGGTATCAATATTATCCGTCTGCGGTCAACTTTTAAAAATTCTAAAAAACTTTTAGAAATTCTATTTCTACAGAAAAACTATCTGATGAATGACAGGCCTAATACAATATGTATCGTTTATTGTGTTTTAAATTATAAAAATCATTTTGAAGCGTACCTATTAAATCAATTAGTAATTTATTGACACACAGTATTTTACATATAGTCATTGAACTTAACGTTACACTTTTTACAGTGGCTTATGAAATAACGCATTAAATTCACTTTTCTCGACAACTCATTTATCGCGGCATGGCTCAATAATTTCTAATTAAAAATCCGTTGATCGTAACCAGCACAAAACCAAACAGCGGGAGTAAATAGCAAAATACTTGGAACGCGGCCGCTGAAACTTTAATTCGCCCGTTTATCCACCGAGCGGCCTCGATTTACGAGTGTTCTTTAAATTACTTTTTAACCAGCCCTACGTATTTAATCAATTTCGATGCATCTGGACGGCGATAATTCTCATCAAAGCGCGCCGATATTAATGGTATAATATTCCGTCGTAGGGGATGTTAATTCATTATATATTACCACAGCAATTGTATTTTCGAAGCAATTATTCCCTGAATGATCATGCTTGCGTGGTCAATCGAGTGCTCCTTAATCATGCGAAAACCGATCTCCTGGCAGCAGTTAAGTTTTTGCCCTTTGTGTACGAAAATAAGGATCGAAGTTTTAGCCGTTTGAAACTGTATCTCGGAAGTGCGATTAAAATCATATTTACTTTCATCTGCAGTTCTCGTAATTTGTGTATTAATTTGCATCTTCGACACCAGATATAAGTTTTGTTAATACATTTGAATTTCGTAATATGAAAATGTATCTGAATGAAAACATCTATTCCACGTCAAACTTTGTGTTGCTACTATTTTAACGATTTAAACGAAAAACGTAATCTATAATTAATGCCAACAAATAAGTATATTCAACATACATAAAAATATGCTTAACCCTTTCGCTACGGAGTGCTTTTCCGCGAGTATGCTAAAACGGTACGGAGAAATCCCGGCGCGGACGAATAACTTTTAATGACTAATGGCGCAATATAAATAATTAATTCTTTATTGAAGTTGCAATGCGTATAATACCTGAAAAATAAAAACTTATGGTATTCAAAAAATGTCCAACTACAAAATATGATCTAGTAATTAATTCTTCGCGTGAAATTTTGACGGGTGACTATAGTCACAGATAGTACCCAGCCAGTGTCAGTCGGCGGGTGAATATAGTCACCGGTAGTATCGAAAGGGTTAAGATAAATACAGAAATTTTATTATTAATTCACAAATCGTCTGTGAAATATGCGGAACTAAATATTAGCAGCATATGAATTAAAACGATGAAGGAATAATTAGCGTTAGCATGCAGCGACGTAATGAAAAAGCAATCCGGTTAAAGGATTGGTTTTTTAATGTTTTAACTGCAAATTTAATGTTTTGCAAATTTTCATAAAAACGGGTAATATTATTGTAGTAAAATGTCAAAGCGAAGTTCTTAATCTGTAACTGTGCAAGGAACGTCACAGACAACGTGAGATTCTCGAACGAATGTCGTTCGTTCCAAGCTCGGACAGTTTTCCCGGTATTCAGTACAAATCTAGCAGAATGCTATGAATTCGTGTCGCACATTTACAATGGCTTCGTTTTAACTATATCCCGAAGGAAGCATTTTTAACGACATTCTCCCGCTCGAATTAATGAAACAATAACTGCTGCCCGACGATGAGCATAAAAAGTAGAAAATTCTTGCAATTTCCACGATCCTCATCATCTACAGGTCTCCGTAAAAATTATATTATAAAATTCCACGAAACCATTCTGCAACATCGCCCGGCAAAGGACGTTCATGAAATCGCTTCGAGCGATGAATTTCCGAGGTTGAAATTTCCTGCTCATTTTTCCAACGCATAGATAAGCAAGACGGGAATCACAGCAAAAGGACGTCCAAGGAGAGGCATGTAAATTAAACCTGCTTACAGTTTCAACGGAGATTTCGAACAATCTTCAATGTCCGCACAGTGCTTTTTCGGCATCACTTTTCTCTTCGCCTCGAAACTCCAAGTGGCTTTGCCTCGAGAAAAAGCATCTAACGTTGAAATTTACTTTGAACTTCGTAGAGTCTTATCGGTATATGCACCAGGCGAAGTTTAACGCCCCCGAGTATATCTACTTCGTTTTTACGAGACTCTACCTCTGCTTGGCACGCTGCGCGCTAAGGTTTATGGAAAATAAAAGCTTACTTTTGGCATAAACGTGCGGAAGGAGAATTCGCCATAGAGGCAGGAAAAAAGAGACTTCTCGTAAAATTAGAATATTATAATTCTCGTAAAAGAAAGGAAGCATCTGACACACTCGGATAGAAACGGTTAGTGGCAACGTGAGACGCAATCGTTTGGAGAGTTGCTTGCAGGACAATGTCGTAAATTTTCAATCCTGGAAAATCCATCGCGACGAGACTATCGTTTATAGCTTCCTTCAAGAGTCGACGCTTCTGATTTGTTTCAATCGACCTGTACCGTGCATAGAACGGACCGTATTTTACCGTGATGAATGTAAAAGGAGGTTTGAGGTTTGCATGTTGACACGACATAGCGGGATGATATGGAATACGTTGAAATGATGAGAGATTTATTTGCGTCATTTGATTGGATCGATTACGATAGATAAATTACATTGTATCGTAAAAAAATGGCCTCTTTAGAAAAAGTAATTTAAGACATAAGACGGAACAAAAAGTGCTTCGTCGACACCGGGTGTACAACTCTTAATTAACGAGTTAAATGGAAATAAATCAGCAAGAATAGTACTCCAGTTTACAGGAAATGCGTGTAGTAATCATTATCTGCTCACACAAGAAACTTGGTTCATTGACTTAATGAACATTTGTCGTACCATTGTTAGAATAACAATGTGGCTAGTAGATAGTATGCAAACTTGATATTCCATTGAATTAATCAATCATTTATTTTGGCTCTCTGGAGAAAAGAATTCTTTGTGAAATATTATTGTATATTTGTCATAATATTATAGTTATTATAAGAGTATAATTACATGTAGAGTATGTCGTATATATATTGTCATGCATGGAACACCCTGTAAAACTGATGTTACCGGGTTACGAGATACATCAATTATTATGAATATTTGAGAAGAGATTCTACGGTCGGATATCCTCGATATCGGACGTGTCATACGATAAACGTTAAAAGTTTTGTAAAAGTGTGTCGGTTTATTTGTTGTATATTATGTATAGGAAGCTAATATAATATACGTCATATAGATGGAACATAGTAGTGGAATTACGAGAATTCTGAATGACGAAGTTATTCATGTTGATGCAAATAAATGATTTCGATATATAGGAATGAGATTAACATGAAAATGGAGTCACTACAACAGAAAAATTAAATAACAAGAAAATTGCTGGCATCTCTTACTTATATCCTTCTCTTTCTCATCATTTCGCAATCTATCTATGGCACTAATTTTATCTCATCAGAAATACGCAAATTTTGCGGGAAAAAATTTTTAATACGACTTCTAAAATAAATTTTCAAATAATATAAGTACTACTTTCTCCCATTATTCTCTTCATAATTATTTTTGACTGTTATCAGATATTGTATTACACCGGATATCGACTCGCCGTAGATATTAAAATAATAATGTAGAATTTATAAATTTCAGTGTTTTAAAAAAATTCATTTAAGGGGGTGTTCCTTTGTTGCAATATGCAAAATTTTCCATAGAAATGGAAATATTTAATGAATTATATTAGCCCGCCAGAATATTTTCTTTCTTTTGTAGCCCCCTTCTGAAAAAGTTTGCCCACTACTGCCCGACATAATTTCGTCTAGCTAAAGTACAGATTTAAAGTAAAACTCATATTGAAATATCTAAAAATTACGAGTTATTAACAGAAAAAAGAATTCTACATTTTACGTATACAATTCATATACAAAGCAATTGAATAAAAGTACCGGATGAATTGATTAACAGAGAAATTTATTATTCCTATCTATTCCGTCCTTTGCTCCATCTTTATCTCTTCATTTCCACATGGTAATAATTAATAGAGGACGTACAATATCGTCCATACCTAACCCTTAACGATGTAAGATGTTCCTAGAGCACGTGGTTCCTATTAAAGGCCGAAAGGAAGCGATGCTGGTTACCTTTACACGAGGCCACGGTGTGGAGAGTACGATTAATGGCGAAGGGTTAGGTGTTAACGCACGGCAAAGTGTTTTATAACCTCAAAGAGGTATGCGCCTTGTCCTGTCGCAAGCTCTACCTCATTTATTCCCTCTTCGAGAACCGATGGCAAAGAGGCTAAGGACGGCGATCTTGCCGCGATGCGTCGGTAAGAAAAGCAAGAAACAGGAAGATCGTAACGCGAAGAGTCTTCTATATCTGCGTGAAAACAGCGTCCTCGTGCGACACCACTTAAGCAGAGACCAAGCCGGGCATCTCGTAAACGGAGGCCACCGGCAATTTATCACTAATAATGGCAAACCGTGTATCGACTTTAATTTAACGTCGTGTCGGCGTTAATCAATTTTATCGGAGAAGATAAACCGAACTGACGCTTCCTTCCGTCCTCGCACTCTGCACCCACGGGTTTTCGTAATAAATCACATTGCTACCCGTCCGGTGGTATGTTCATCGCCAAGAATACAGCAAAAACAGCTTTAGCTAGTGCTTAAATGCGAGGGACGAATGGATATTTATTAATAACAGGGGAATTCTTAAATCGTGGGTGCTTTGCAGGGAATGCCGGTGAGGACTTTGAGAGGTGATTCAACTGAGATTATGGTAGATGAAAGCGAATCGAGCAACTGTGGTTAGAACGCCTCGTGAAAAATGGTACGGTGTGTCTTGTAATTTGTATGAACGCGTGGATGCTTTGATCTCTTATCTGGGCTTTTTACGTTTTGGCAGTGTTCACGATTGATACGAACTGTAAGTTTCTCTTATATCAGACCAGTGGTTCTCAAACTGGGTTTCGTGGTCCTCTAGAACATCGCGAAGAAATCTCTATGGCACCGCGAAGGGGTCACTTATCGTTACGTGAAATTTTAGGCTGGTTCAGGCAAAGCAGATGCACCGATCCCATTGAATGTACATCTGGTAACTAAGACTTGCCATTTTCTTAATAAATAAATGTTTGTAAAAAAATGTGTTGGTACCAATGTCCTATATATTAAGTGAAGTTAATTTTAAAGGGTGCGCGAGCAATCTAAAAAATTGTAAAGAAACCGTCACGCGAGAAATTCTAAAAAAAATTGAAAACCACTGTGGTAGACGATTATAATACTGGATTTATTAACAGACAATGAAACAACGACTCAACTCTTGAGTCATGATTCATAATGAATGTACTTCTAGCTTTTACTTATTACGTATTTGAATTTTAATGATTAAGTTTTTACGGTGCGAATAATTCTTCAGATCTGTTTTTCCTTCTTCAAACGGCAGATGAAAGAACAATTATTGTAATACGCTTCAATCAAGTATATGAAATAATTATTTAATGTTAAAATACGTATTATTAAAAGAGAAAATTAACTGCGACAGAAAATAATGTCGACTATTTGACGACGAAAGACTGCGAAGAATTTCTACATTTTGTCCATTTATTAATACATATCAAGCATCCTGTAAATCGTAATATAAACAGCATGCAACTTCTTATAAGAAAAAAGATAAAAGTATATTTAGAATAAGTACATCTTTATTGGAATTTAATTTCTACGTAGAATTAAATCCTATCATGAGATGCTTATTTACGAATAAGGAACGCGTGAGGTACTTATTGAAGTAAACACGCGGAGTAGATTTATGATGGAATACATTTATGCAGAAAACCGAGGTACAAACAGAAAATTTTCCCCTCAATTTCTTAGTATTAAACAACGCATTTCATGCAAGTTTCTTTTTTGCTATCATTTATACACAAATCTTTTTATTATAGTCAGATATCAACAGGTGTCGGAACTTTTTCTGATTCGTTACATACAGCAAGAAGCTTGCCGTAATTATACTGTTTCTTACTAATTTCATTACCGCTATTTGATTCTGAAACTACTAGACATTTAATATTTTATGGAGCTTAACATTGTTCAACGAATGTTTGAAAAGTCAACAGATCGTTTCAAATAATTTCAAATTGCTTTGAACGCAGGTGTTCGTTATTTGAGTAAATTAGATTTATATTCAACGTTATATCTTGAATCCATTGAATATCATAAATGATCTATCATTTTAATTTAAAATTATATTTATCCATCGTCTGAATTTGCGTTCCGTTGCATCCGTTACCCAGGCGTACGAAAGTTTGTAAAAGCATATACCGAAGAAGAAAAGCCTGTGTAAACGTAAAGAAAAATAAGAAAATGTAAGCGTAATATGGAATAACATAACATGCAAATAATGGGTGAAGTAAAAAGTTCTGAGCGTTTTTTGTTAGATGGCTTTAGTCAGCCATATCTCACAATGTATACGTTGCATCATGTCATTCTATACTGTGACTTAAAGGCAACATAACGCTTTAAAAAAAGTTCTCTGACAGTCTTTTGTTTTGTGAAGCCAGTTGTTTGTTAGAGCGTATCAAAATGGAGGTAACGAAAGAGAAGATTCGATACATTCTACAATACCACTACGATCAAGGGGAAAAAGCCGAGCAGGCAGCCAAAAAAAATTGTGCTGTTTATGGACCCAAAACTGTATCGAATGCAACAGCAAAGCGGTGGTTCCAACGCTTCCGTTCTGGTAATATGGACGTCGAAGATGAGACACGCTCTGGTAGGCCTATCGTTGAAAATGTCGATAAAATCATGGAAATCGTCGAGTCAGACCGGCATGCGAGCACTTATTCCATTGCCCAGGAACTGAAGATTAGCCAGAAAACCATTTGGAACCATTTGCATAAGGCTGGTCTCAAAAAGAAGCTCGATATATGGGTGCCACACGAACTGACGCAAAAGAACCTTTTGGAGCGAGTTGATGCCTGCGATTCTTTGCTGAAGCGTCACGAAATGGACCCATTTTTGAAGCGGATGGTGACTGGCGATAAAAAATGGGTCACATACGAGAATGACAGGCGAAAAAGATCGTGGTCCAAGCGCGGTGAGACGGCCCAAACGATAGCCAAGCCCGCATTAACGACCAAGAAGGTGCTATGTGTTTGGTGGGATTGGAAGGGAATCCTGCACTATGAGCTGTTCCTATCGGGCCAGTCACTCAATTCGGGCCTATATTGTGAAAAACTGACCAGATTGAAGCAGGCGATCGACGAGAAGCGACCAGAATTGTCCAATCGGAAGGGTGTTGTCTTCCATCAAGACAACGCCAGGCCGCACACATCTTTAACGACACGCCAGAAGCTCCGAGAGCTTGGATGGAAGGTTATATCGCACCCGCCGTATAGCCCAGACCTGGCACCAAGCGATTATCATCTTTTTAAATATTTACAAAATTTTCTTGATGGCAAAAAACTGGCCTCAAGAGAGGCTTGTGAAAGTGAGCTGGTCGAGTTTTTTAACAATAGGGACGAAGATTTCTTCAATCGCGGAATTATGAAATTGCCTTCAAAATGGGAAAAAGTTATTGAACAAAACGGCGCTTATTTGATTTAATTCCGAAAATTCTAAGTTTGTTAATTTTATCATCAAAATAAAGAGAAAAAACGCTCAGAACTTTTTACTTCACCCATTATTATAGTATTCGGGGGTGTATATACATATAATGTAAATGATAGAATTTTTCTATAAAATGGTTTTACTTATTTAAAGATATAATAATTTTAAGCCGTTTGAAATATAAATGATGAATAAAAATATAAAATAACGTATCATCTGCTCTCTGCGGCTGTGACTTTGGAACTGTGGGCGAAGTTCTACAGCACGAGGAGCGGCTCTGCTTTCCTATAAACAAATCTTAACACTATTCCTACCACGACCGGTCAAATGACCGTTTTTAAAATTTCGATTAGAACTTCCTATATACAACGTAATTGAATCGCCTTTAAACTTCACGCCTTTTCCTCAAATATACGTATAATACATTCACATTATAATACATTTTTCAATATTCACTTCTTTTTTTACTGTTCATTTTCTGGGAAAAAATTATCATTTGACAAATTCACTGGTTGCGGTAGGAAAAGGCATACGTGAAGTGTCGGTAGGAATAGTGTTAAAGCCGCCGCTATCGCTTCCTCATACAGCCGTCGAACGTTACATCGTTGCATTCAACAATAAATATGATGAGATTTGCTAGTAGTCGAGAAGTTTTGTTGGATAAATATTACTTCTTGAAAATATTGTGACCTACCCCTATTTCTAAAAGTTAACTCTTAACTTTTAAAACGACTTTCTACAGCCCGCCCAGCTTAAACTGTTGAATAAAATGGTGTACAAAATATTAGGGAAACCGAATGAAATTATTCGAACAGAATAAGCCATTCCATGCGAAAGGTAGCTAAACGATATATTATGTTGTCCAATCGTAGACTCATTTTTGTATTAAGACAAGAGACTTTATAGCTAAAGCCAAACACATCTAAAGTTTAAAACGCCGTAGTGCGGTTAAAAGTAGCACTGGAAAGAGGTGAACTTCACGAATCTACATCAAGTTCGCCGCAACCCAAGAACGTGCAGTGTTACCGCACGTGCAGAACCAGGAGAGTTTCCGGGTCGCCGGCAAGACAAATCCCGGCTAATAATTTGACGATTAGACGCCGGCCAAGCGGATAACAAGTTCGTCCGACGCCTGGAGAGCTCGTTGAAACGAGATGGGTCGTACGATCGGAAGAGAACAGCGGAGTAGAGCCAAGTAAAGCGTCTTACTATCGAACGAGTATCGCTAGCCAACCAAGACGATAGTTTCGATTGGAGCAAGACGATAAAACGATCGTGATGTTCGAAATCCCTCTCCTTCTCTCCGTATCTCTTTCTTCCCCTTCTCTCTTCCTCACTCTATCTGTCTTTCTCCGTATCTCTTTCTTCCCTTTCTCTCTTCCTCGCTCTATCTGTCTTTCTCCGTCTCTCTTTCTCTGTTTCTTTCTTTATCCACACTATCTTCGTACCCGTTCTTCGTCCTTCTTTCCTACACCTAATTCCGTATCTCCCGTTGAAACCACCTTTCTACCGGTACTTTCTTTTCAGCGGGGAACAATTCCCAGAATCTCCACCTTCTCAAATTTACCGTACCTCGGGTTTCCGTTGCCTCCCTTGTCCGCGTGTCTCCGTTTTCCCTGTTTCTCCCTCGTCTTCCGTCCATTACTTCCCTCGCGCGATTCTGTTTATCTTTATTACTCAGGCTGCCAGCAGCCACGTCCTCGGTGGAAGCCAAGCAACCCGTGCCTTCGGCACAATTATCAACTCCCTTCCCTGCGAGCTTACGCGCTCAGATACACGTAGACAACAGTGCCCGTTACATCTTGGAACAATGTTTACAGTGCAAACGCGACCCACTCGAGAATTTGAATTCAATTCCGGGTCTCGCATCGTGGGAGAAACGGGTGCCTAAGGTACCTCGGGCAGAAACGAGCGCGCCCACACGTTTTAACCTTCGTGGGGCCGTCTTGTCACGTAGAATCTCGGAAAGCCTTCATTATCGTTCACAAAGGAAAAGAATATAACTGTCTGGATGCCTGTCGAGCGAGGAATTCTTTATTACCGCGGCTAAAGTAATTTCAAAGGGGAACGACGGCGGTATGGCGCGGCCGTTGGTACGTGCGCCAGTTTTAGACGTTTTCGTGGGAAATGTCCGCTGCTGTTTAAGACGTTTATGAGACTGTTTTCATAATGAGCCAAGGTGGAATATGGAATATGTCATAAACTGTGAGACGGTCATTAAATCGGAAGTTTTCTCTTAAGGCTGAATTTAAATTGTACTTTTGAGGTTTTTGCTCTACCAGTTGTTTTTCCAGTACAGCGTCGATTGGTTGCAGTGTACTTGGCCAAATATTCTATCAGATATTTTTTTGTATAATATACTATTTAAATGACGAATATTCTTATGACGTTAGGACTATAAATTAATTTTACAAAAAACAGATGTTTGTAGTTCGCCATAGAGTTGAGAACAGTGAATATTCGCACTGTGTTGTCAATCTAACGAGGGCATCGAAAGTTATTTAATTGATCAAAATCAACGACACGCTTTAATTCAAAGGTAGAATTGAAAGTTATATCTACGACGGAAATACTTAAAAATTACTATGAAAGAAATAAGTCCTTCAGGTACTCAGTTCCTGATAAGCCGCCCTAACAAGGAACTGCACGATACTTTTGTAATTGTTGACTTTGATTGTGTAGTTAAGCGCCCTGGCTTAGAGAAAATTATTTCAATAACATTTTTCAATCTACTTCTTTATGTTCTGTGTTAATTTACGAAAATAAATATATTAAGCATGTGTCACAGAGTATGAAAGTTTTTATTCTTTCGTGGTGTAAATTATTATGTAATGACGTTTAATAATGTTATCCGTACTTCTATATTTCATACTTTTTACGCTGCATTAATTAGATAATGATTAGTTGCAAATTTAGCCAGGATTTATCGGAGATAAATTACGATGATTCGAAGTTATAACTTTCATCGTTTAATTATTTTGGCTGAATTAATTTCTGGAGCTGACTTCATTAAGTAAATATTGAATAATTATTAAATTATTCACACGTCATCTTTAGCATACAGTGTGTCAAGTAATTCGTGGCACAACAGCATAGGGGTTGATTCTACGTCAAAATATAACTCAAAAATATAAAATAATAATTTTTCAATTCGAATTCCTGTTTCGGAAAAATCGACTAAAAATCTACTTAAAATAATCTCCTTGATCAACAATTTTTAAGTTAATAAAATCTCTTAATAGTAGCCCTTTTTCCTATTTTTTGCTTTTCGTTATTCTATTTACCTAAGATAGTATGAAATTTTTAATAATTACCATTAACATGAACAAGAACGGTCTAAAGTGATATCCGGTGAGTTGAGGCTTGGTCGAGTGTACGTGTACCGAATAGATTTTTAAAGTCGAGCTTTTCGGAAAGGAAGTCTCGAATAGAAACTTTTATTCTAGATTTTCTATTTATTTTTTTTACATAGAGTCAGAACCTATCCAGTTGTGCTGCCAAATGAATACATGACATCCTGTATATCGCTCAGGTATATTAATAATAACGTTACAGGCAATATAACATGATATTAAAAAGGAAGAATGAAACAGGTTAAATGACAAACATTGTAGTTTGCATCTAACCATTTTTGTAATATTTGAAATATGTTTTAACCTACCAGAACGGTGTTTCAAACCAAGTCACAATGATACCCCTTCTATTCATAGAGAAAGAAGTAAATTTTTTTTCATGAAACAACGTTAAGTTACTTCAAGCACTATGAACCGTAAAACTAAATTTTACCTGGCAGAGAAATTCCGGTTTCTCCATAAAAACACGAACTCTCAGTACCCTTTTTGCAATAAATATTCATTTCACATTTTCGAGAGTTTTCAATTAACCTGTACATAGTTATTACAATATCGTGCATATTCATAAAATAGTACAAGATACACAATAAAATACACAACTACAATAACAAAAACAAAGCATGATAAATGGATCGTATTCTGAAGGAATAAACATTATAATACAGGCTAACGTAACATTAAACACGAAATACAAAAACGAGTAAAAATATTTATAGTTCAATGAGCTGTTCTTTTTATTGCACTGAGGATTCTCTAGGAATACAGTTTTTATTCATGCTGTAAAGTAAACATTTCTATACGGCTTCAAGTTAGTCTCTTCGTCCATACTTAAACAGGGAAGCAACGTTGAAACGAAAGTAAAAAGTATATGATACGCAAAATTACCTTTGGAGAAAGAAATATTTTAAAACTTTCAGAGCGAAGATTGCAAAGCAGATTGAATGCAAATCTTTCAAACTTATTTCGATAATATCCTTTCGCGTGTACGTACACGCACACACAATTAAAGCAGCGATAAAATATCATTTAACCGTAATCAAAGCAACAAACAGATACGCGCCGGAGCATCAGAAACATTAATTAGTAACATCCACGTAAATCCTCTCGGGAAACGCGATAAAATCGTCTACACGATATAAAATTACCGATATCGAATGCACTGTATTATCGCGTACAAACCGTTCTCTGTTAAAATACTTTCGACGTTGAGAAAGCACAATCAAACGAGGATTTGCGCTTTTTCTGTTCTATATAACGCAAAGTTGTTGGCAAACCTAAGGGGGCCATTAGTTGACGAATTTCTCGACTGCAGAATTCTAAATTTGCCGTAGCCAACCTCTTTAATATACCCATGAAACACAATAGCCATGATCAAATTTCGCGAAACGGCAATTTTTAATTAACAAGCTACTACAACGTCCACCGGAAGGCTCGAGTAACAAAAGCTCGAATTCCGGCAGTTCCGTCGCGAGCGCGGTAATCACCGTAACGTATTTTCGAAGCAAGGCAGAATTTCGTTTTTATTAAGGAGGGCAAACGAAGGTGGTACCGCGTGAACCGAACGAGCGTAACCTGTTGATAGCAGGCGACGCTCCTGTTGCCGTTGCTAATTGCGAAAGTGGGGCAATAAGACAGAAATTGCGAGAGGGAAGAAAAGAGGAAAAGAGAGAAAAAGAGAAAGGAGCTTCGGGCCTGAGCAACATCACCTGGCCCAGATGCAGACTCGCAGCTGCAGCCTCCCAGTCCCATGTTGAACGTCACAGCTGCAAAATAACAATCTCGAAATGGCGTTTACGATTATTGCCGATGGTCTTTGATAAGAAACTCCATCTCTGCAGGATCTCCATGGTGCAAAATGCCACCCCCTTTTGCTCCGACTTTTCTTTGTTTTTGTGTGGATATGTGTCTCTTTCTATTTCATACTCTCGTTCTTTCTCCGTCTCCTTTCTTGCCGCCAGCGACTGAGCGGGTATTTCTCGTCGCATTTCATTTAAAGGGACGAATTCAATGAACTAGCGCAATGGGACTAGCTGTTCTATTGTATCATGACTTTGAGGAAGGACGAAGTTCCATAGATTCAATGAATTTTGCCGAGGCTGCTTTTTCATTGTCACTGTAACTGGTTAATGATCGAGGACTGTTATTCTATTTTTAATAAATTATCTCACTGCGAGGAACATGCAAGATTGTCGTATTATCTATATTCTTCCGAGGATATTTCTCTCATTTTAATAAATAATGCTGTAATGGATAAAGAAAGGTAGCAAGTGTTTACACGGGAGGCACGTAAACTTGTGGTCATCGATGTGAATATGCAAATGAAATACATTGTTATTCTTCCTTATCCCACAAAGTTTCGGAAAAAGTTTCACGTTAAGATGTATGAAATTCTCAGTTAGGGGACTTTCAAATAAAGTGTTATCTATTGTTATGGCTTTAATTACACTAATTATTTCGCCGAGAACAATTCTCGTAGCTAAATTCAGAATCACATGGATACAACATGGTAATTACTCAGTGGCGAGAGGATTTGAATTTAACTCCACCGTGCAGAATCTGAGATTCCATCCTCACACTATAATTTGTCACCAATATTACCGAGTACATTTTATTAGAATTCCTGTAAGCGTTTATGTCTGCTCATTGTTCTACAATTTTGTACATCGTCCAATACACGTGTACTGGATTTATTTAATAACTTTTCCGTTACGAGATTTTATGCTCGCTCGTGAAAAAATATCATTCGTTTTCAGTAAACAGCACAGAATATTACAGCGATTACGACGAAATATAAACGACGATTAATCAAAATCCTTCGATAAAATTCACTGCTCTACCATGTCCTTTTAAAAAGGTACCGTAAATAGATAACAAGAGGAGCAGCCATCCCCGAAAGAGAAATGATTTTCATCTCTCACGGTAAAATAACTTCTGTTCCATTAAAACAAGGAGAATGTTCAGATCTGCCCGTGTACTCTGCTTCGCGTTTCTCTTGTTCGTCCTTCCTCGGCTTTTACCCTTCCGATCCAGCGTTAAAATCAAAGGTATATACCTCGAGCTCCACGGAACCGGATAGCATAGCATCGTGGCACATTCGTCAAAAGGGAGAGTAAACGGCGAACAGGAGGACGGAGGACAAGCGAGAATAAGGAACAGGGGAGGAAACCGGCGAGGAAGATCCTTTGATAATTTAGGGCACGTTGCAAGAAGGAACAGCAAGGGGCGGGTACGGTATTATTACGGTAATATTATTAAAACTTCGCTTCTTCGTGCCACCCTACCACCCACTTTCCCTCCACCCCCCACGCTTTCGTCCTTAATTAACGAGTTAAGGACGAAAAGTTAGGGCCTGTAAACCTTAAGGAACAACGTGGCAGAGGCCGCGGGACTCGTCGAACGACGAAATTAACGACTAGTCTTCTTTACGCGCGGGGGGCTTCACGCGCGTGACTCTAAAAACTTTCTTCCAACTTTTCGACGGGCGACTGTACCGCGTGTGCCCTCTGGCCTTTCTGCACCGGGAAAAAGTTCACCGGTGAAATTCGGAACAGCGTGGAGGAGTTGGCTTTTTTCCCCTCGTTCTTTAACGACGAATTCGGGGGGATCGCTTATCGGGCGCTCTTGAATAAGCAACAAGCGCACGGTGCGTCCTTCATTTAATCGAGAAGAAAACGCCGGACGGAATCGCTCGCTCGTGGCTCGAAGAGAAGTAGCTTTTGACCCGAAAATCCTTTCTCATTTCCTCGGATGCGGCTTACCGAAGTCTATCCTTCAACGCCGGTGGCACAGGCGTGCAACGGGGTCGTAAACCTCTCCTCGGTTTATTAAGTAATTAAGTCCCTCGCGCGCGTTGCCCTGCTCGACGCAAATTAACTTTCTTATGAGTAAAATCAACTTGCTTCCGAACTTCCGAGGGAAATAATGAGAATTTTTGTTGAAACGAATGTATCTGACTGGAGGCGTGGAGGAGGGTGAGAGGGCGGAGAGAAGGGTGGCTCTTCCGAAGCAAGAACAAATACTGGAGATCGGGCAGGATGAGAGAGTTGTATTATAGCCGACGTTGAAGCATCTGCTTTGCAGCGCGACTCCCTTGATTAATTTCGAGGATTTTAATCAACTTACGCAAGACCCCGGAGAAATTACGGAGTTACCGGGAAAATCTTGTTGAATTTAAATATGCTTATATAAGTCCTTCACAGTTACTGTTCTACGTCCGTAATAATAGCCACGTAGATGTTCTTCGAGTTTAGGCCGCATGACAAGTGATTTTACAGGTGCTCGATAATACCTACAGCTACTTTTCTACCTAAGCTGTTGTTTTAAGGGCAGTAAAAACGTTTCGATAATATACTACAAAGTTTCTTAAATGTCCAATGAAACTTTAAATTGCTTCTCAGTAATTAACAAGGATTTAGTCTCTAACAAGTGACTGCGATGGACTTGTTGGTGCTTAGCTGGGCTTGCTAGACGGAATAGGTTGTTAATTGTTAATTAACGGAGTACCTAATTTGTTGAAAATCATCACGCATACTAACATTTTTACAACGAGACCGTGTTCCCACGGAACTTCGTAGACACTTATTGAATGAGACATCGCTTAGCGAAAGTCTCTAAGACCGGTTATGGTGGACATGAAGTTAATCCATTTTCATTTCAGGTCAAATTGTGTTAACTATCCTTCACCACGGCAATAGTGATCCTCATGACAGGACCATATAATTGAAACATGCTCGATTAATCATATGTAATTTCCAAAGTCATTCATAATTTCATTTGATTGAAATATTTACAATTCTTCATTAATACTAACTGCTTGTAAAGAAGTGCAAAACTATAATATATGTTAATAAATGCAAAATTGTTAGTGCAAATAATTTACTTTCGCGTAGATCAATTCACGTTTGGTGACATAAATAAATTTTTTACGGTATATTCCGCTTCGTGATGAAAATGAGTTAAAGAACACGAATTTCTAATTAGTGTGTCCGAGTTCGCATATCCTCATCGCCTCTCCAAAAATTTTCAATGTAATATGTATATACATATGCCATAGTCTCGGTGCTTTTGACACCATCTAAAACTGTAGGTCGTACGCGAATTGACCATATCAGTTAAAGTGAAAAAGCAAAAGAAATGTCTAATAGAGCTTCGTATAGCGAACGATATAGAGCAGAGATCGATCATCCATGAAGGAGCAGCAGCATGCTTTTTCCGCGATCCGTATTCGCCATGGCGCCAAACAAATACGTTGTTTGCAAGATATGTCTCTTTGTGGCAGATGAAAATATTGTTGAAACGTTGATCTACTTTTACTCTATGTTTCAAAAATGGAATATAATATATGTCTAATACATTATATCAACAATAAAACTGCCATGGCGTTTAAAATGACCGGTTCCCAAATTCTTCCAAAATTCTGTAAATTAGTAGGAATGCCATACAGTAAATATTCCACTTACATCTTATAAAATTTAAATTAATTAATTGATCATACCTTTCACCTCTTGGTTTCTGTTTTTTCAAAGTACTTATTCAATACATTTAAATATAACAGATGTAGGACCAATAGTTTTAGTGTTAATAATGTATGAGCATCATAATATTGTATTAATATATTATTGCATATAAAAGCTTGGACTCACAATCACATGGCGCGAAGTCAAATCGCCCATGTCAACTCTGGGAAAGTTTTCCTATGTAATATGTATATTATAGCCTTGGTGGTTCGAAACCCACCTACACAGTAGGCCCTACGTGTATAGGCTATAGCAATTGAAGCCGGAAAAGATACAAAAGAAGCAAAAAAAAGCAGGTGACTGGTTTCTGAAGCATCGGTCTATATTAGAATCAGCTACATCAAACTCATGTTACAGAAATTATCGCTATTGGCTAAACAGTTGCATATCGATTGAAAACGAAAGGAATTGACAATGTCGAAGCCACCAGTGACAGAACATTGATTTCGAAATCCCCAGCATGAGATCCCCTTTGTCTTTCTGCCGATTCGCGAGTCATCTTCTTATACACGCATTATACTCATCTACAACACGATGTTTTGTGCAGAAAGATCTAAATTTCACGCAGACAAATGAAAATGACAATATTTTAAATTATTTTTACATGCAATATGTGTCTATTAACTACTCAAGTGGCATTACAAATAATAGGCGTTGAAACAAATGACAAATTAGGGTGTTTTCATGCCCGCTGCGTTAAGGAATTTATTTATTACATAAATATCGCAATATGCGGAATCTGATTTTCCTGCGAGTTAGACCAACCTAGCAGCAATGGTCGCTAGATAAATTATTTCTCGACCCTGTGTACGGATCTCCGTATGACCCCTATTGAAATCCAATACGATTTGTTTTAAAACGGATTTCCCGGAATTTCACCGGAAATTCGAAAGTCATAACGCAGAATAAACGTTATTAACAATGGAAGCCAGCGGGCAATTTATCGGGTAAAGCGTATACAAATAAGCGTCAAAATATTGGAGCGAGATTTTACTTGCTAAAAATTAGGGGAGTCGATAAGTACCTTTTACAAGCGGAAGCTAAAATTGTCATTTTTATTTCTTGGACAAAACTAGCTAAAATTATAGTTATACATTAACTAAAGTTCTGTAATTAAAATAACTAAAAGAATAACGGAAGTTTCATTCGAATAAAATCTTTGGTTTTGAAAGATTTGATAGTCAAGTCAGATATTATACGAGATATCGTATTTAAACGAGATATGCAAAAATTATTTTGCGTCATAAATGTTTAATAGTTTCACTGTTAGAACTGAAGTGCATTCTACAAATTGACACTATTTCTTCGTCGACCTTTGACATGTTTCGTCGGTGAATAGAGAGGAGGTAATGCCAACAACCCTGAGTAACATCAGAACTGGAAAGATAACAAAAAGACATGCAAAAGAAGTCGATATGTAAGCCAAAAATGGTAATTTCGCACCAGTGTACATTTGAACTGTTTATTTTGAAAGTGACAAAAGTCAGGTTCTTTCTATATCGAGATACAGTGGACTCCCGTATAACGCGAATTCGTATAACGCGCCGAAAAAATTATGACTAGCTCTCATACAACGCAAATTCATATAGTTTCTGATTTTTTGTTTAGAAAAGCTAATGTGTACACTTTCCTGTTGTTTATTATTATCCATTGTTAAAAAATAATAATCCAGAGCTATCTGTTTTCTTCTCAACCTTTCAGGTATTTTATTTATTTCAGTACTCATGGTTTAAATATATGTTCTTCTTATAAAAATATTATTATAATGTATACAATACTTTCTGTTTTATTATTCAGTCACCTGTGTCCTGTTTTGAATTCTTTATTAAAAGAAACTTTATTTGAAGCAAGTTAGTTACGTATAATACTAATAGTCTGTTCGCAATGAAATAATATTTCAAAGTGAACGACATCTTATCAGCAATATGCGATAACCGTGGCAACGTCTACAATTTTCCGTTTGCTACAGCGACGATTTGATGTTGCGTCGAACGTTCGGCACCGATTGATCTCGCGGCCCTCGATCGGGGATTCAGCGCGGCGACTCTTCGCTCACAGTTTGTCTCATATACGTAACGCGATTTCCTATAACGCGGAACGTATCCCCCGCGTTGTACGGGAGTCTATAATGCTGGAACGCTAAGAAGGCAGCTGAGGGGTATTTGCTCTGATTCGCCCGACGGATAGGGACATCCCTCTCCCTCACGCATTTTCGATTTTGACGCGCTATTGGCAAGAGAGACCCGCGCATTCGTTGCATCGTCATGTGAACGACGAAAGGAGTGTTTTATTTTCGGTTGTCATTCGTCGATCTCAGATTTCCAGGACCGACATGGCGGGAATAGGCGGTGCGAGAGCAATCCCCTCTTCCGTCTCAGCTGCTAAATTACCGTTGCAGACCTATATAGGTTTGGGCGAATCAGAGCAAATTACCCCTCAGCTGCCTTCTTAGCGGTCCAGCATTATACTCTATTTAGAGTTTGTGCTTTAACGCGTTGAAAAATACGGTAAGATTGTTAGTGTCTGATGTGAACCTGCATTCAGATTATGTCATGCATGCCGTCGCCGCTAGGACGACCGGCTCGCGTTCGTTCCGTTGCCGGAACGACGAGAGGCGCTTTTTTAAATGTTACACAGCCTTTTTCGAAAAGCGACAGTGAACGGATTAGTTTATGCATTACGGAATAATTAGTTTATGTATTTTAAGTAATAGTTTATCTTTTGTGGTCTTCTGAGTTATGTTTTCTGCAATTGGGTCTGTTTTTTTGTGTTTGTTTGCCATTATTAATTGTTTAATAAATTCGCTTGCGTTATCTGTTCTACTATTTTCGTTCCGTTTCTTTCCTTGCAATACTGATATCAATTTTCGAGAAGATTTACTTGTACTTGTTATCTTGCAATTCCTAGATTTTTATCAGTATGAATAATTTTGTACAGCCATTGAAAAATCGTCATTTTTCATCGCGGTAAAGTGACTTACGCCACTTTTAAAACGAACGGCTCATAAATGCTACTACGCAAAAATGGATGCAATTTGAATACAAGACGAAGAAGAATATACATTTATGTATATGTTCTTTTATTATTGTTCGTAATATACCTATTCCCACCGTTACTGCAACGTTTTACGTAAGATTTTATAAAATCGTCATTTTAAACTAACAAGATGTAACATCATACAGACATTTTGAAATCATGTGTGAAATATTAATATATCTAAATATCTAAAAGATCTGCTTGAACAAATCCTCGCGTATCTATCAGATTCATCATTTTTACCGCAAAATCATCTATCGAAAGGTCGTTGAAATTTTAGTTTCCACAGTTGTAGGCCCCTCTCGTTAATTTGAATGCATTGCACGATTTGTGCTAATTACTTTTAATTGCTGTTAGTTTGTATTCACTGGTATCAGCAGAGCTCGAGCAAATTGGGAGAGTAATCCAGAAGCGAAATTTTATAATTCTCCTGTAAAAAGTAGACACGACACCGTGTAAATGTAATTCGACATTCAGGAACAAGATAATGCACTTTTTCCTGCACAGCAAGTGTGCCATTTATATTAGAGGCATAAGTCCGAGAAGCCTGAGAGGATAGAAGCTACTCCAAATTACGAATGATATTTGCTTCTGAATACTCATACTTATCGGAAAACGCTATTAAGTCGAAGAATAGTCGAAAACTCGATTAATCGAGAAACAAGCACGGGTCTGTTCACGTAATAAACGTTCCCATAACTTATACTTGGTCCAAATTCATCCTGGAATAATCGAGCTTCCGCCCTAACTACATTATCACTAAGCACAAAAACATCAGCAACGTCGTGTCGGAGGATCAACACTCTCGAGGATTATTAATGAAGTATAATGGCACATCCCTAATGAGCATACGCTGCCAGCAGCCAGTAATTTGAATTGGCAAAAGGAGCCGCTCCTTGGGTGATCCTTCGAGAAGACGTTCCACCTGGTTTACCCGTAACGTTACGGACTAATGTAGACACATCGGCATCGTAGAGAGAAGAAAGAGAACGGACAAACGGTCGAGAGAGAATGAATTGGAGAGAAAAAGGCAAAGGACACGAAGGGGCGGTAGTACGAACAGAGAGAGAGAGAGAGAAAGAGAGATAGAGATAGAGAGAGGAGAAAGAGAGAGACAGAGAAAGAGAGCACATTTCGTGGTCCGCTCGATCAGTCATGGAAGCTACAGCGTCTAATTAAGCTCGCGTTAAAATCCCAACAGTAATCAGGCCGACGAGTCATTTGTCAGCACCGCACCGGATGGGAATTGGGCAATGCGATTATATCCTCGTACCCGTCCCTTACTCACTCGCACCGAGAGCGAGCGAGGACGATATTGAGTTCACGCTTGGAACCGAGCAGCTTCCGGGTATATTTTGTACGTGCAATGGCGTTAGCAAAAAAAAAGGAACGACGTCTAACTTACCGCGTAATTACTTTCTGGAGTTATTTGCGTCGTTAGAGGTAATTTGTTCGCAGTTAAGTAACAACGTGATTAAGTAATTCCTTTGTTTGTAGTTAAGTAATGCCGCGATTATGTAACCTCTGTATTACACGGGGCGAGTTACTTTTTGAGAAAGGTAGATATTGCTTTATAGGGTATTTTGCGCGGGCAAACGATAATAATATATGAAAATTTTATAAATTGTCTGAATAATTGGAGAATTAATGGCTGAATCACCAACGATTAAATCGGCATATTAAATAGTTACCTGGAGAAGTTTCAGGAAAGATAGAGCAATGAAATTGTTATGGGATCGTTGTGAAATATTTAAGAATATTTCATAAGGTTCGATTTCTTATGGTCTTTAAGTAGTTTTACGTAATCGTCTTTATAAATCATAACAATAAGCTGCATATTGGAAAAATGAAGATTCGTTCACAGTAGTATCAACATTTACGCAATCGCGATATCTCTAACTTTTACCAATTTATAATGACACCGCTGCAATTTCAGGTTGAAAATCTGCGCGAAATTTGAAATAGAAACCGGTCGTAAAAGACCTATTTCTTTTAAATAATATATTCAAATATTTTATGGCGTATTGTGCTCTTATGGTCTGACATAATTTATGAATCTCAAACATCTCAGAATACAAAAAAGATAACGATGTAATAACGCAAACTCGATTGGTAGGAAAAAGTTTAATCGATAATTATTTATGTCACACAAAATCATCGAGAAATTTATACCCATGGCTGAAAACCCGGTCAGTCTATACAGCTTTTACCTAAAATACTGGTAATGAGCAAAATTATTTACCTTCCGGCAAATAAAAAAAACGATGGGTAAATCGTAGCTCGATAAACGCGATTAAATATTGTCACGAGCATGATAGCAATTGCAAGTGGCTCCAATCATCGGGAAAAACAGGAATCAAATTCTCTATACATGTAACTTTCAATCTCCAGTGCAATTTAAACTGTATAAATGTTTTTCGCTCTAATTTTACTAAATTTTCAATGGCTCCTACCAGTGAGCGTTATCGGTTTTCTAACTTGATTTAACCGTAAAAGTGCTGAATCGTTTGTGCTGTGCGATAAAATGTGTCTACAGAGAAATTAACATAATTGAATCTCGACTTCAAATAGGTTCGAAATACTGCGACGTGCGTAAATAGCAGATGGACGGTTTTGAAGTGAATATCCCCAGTTACGTGTACGATAATAACCAGAATTTCACTGAACGTAACTTAACTACCTGTTTTGAATGGCGCATCGGAAAGGTTGCATTTACCTGCTCGCACTGCGATAACCGGCAACTTTACGCGATACTAAACCGCCGCACTTGCTGTACTTATCGGTAATTAACTTACTTGATCTGAAATCTCTCCGCACCACAAATATTTCTGAGCATAGTTGTATTCTAATTGTAAGATCTGACATAGTACACGCCGGGGCTTAATACTATGATACATTTACGAACGTTACACTTTCTATGTTACTATTCGCAAAACTCGTGATGGTAATTGTGCACGCACAGGCATCTGTACTTTTTCAAAGATTTTAGTTACGGTGGAGTAAATTTTTATTCAATAGTGCAGGTCAGTGTAACTTTTCATTATGATTCTAATTATATACAGGCAACATTTCGACTTAGCTATTGCAATTTGTGAATCTTCTTTTTTTTTCAAATTAACGAGCTGTATGTTGCATGTGTATAGTTATATTTCTCATTCAGTTTTTTCATACAGCGTGCGGTGGAATGATATATATAAGCGGACACGGAGTGATTTCTTCGGAAAAAATAAATGCAAAATATGGAAAAAAAATTCATTTAAGGCTTTTCTAAGAAATCGAGTTTAAAAATTCAAGTTTTTAATACATTATTTAAATAAATAAATTTGTACAACTTTTATTATGAAGCTACATTTTCTGTTAACGAACACGCAATTGAAAAAAATGTACATTTTTTATGTTCTCTAGTTAGCGAGCTATCTCAAAAAATGCATTTTCAACCTTCAACTTTGAATGGTATCTTTGCCCTCTCAACATGGACGATAGCCGATAACATAAAGAGTACGTATCAAAATTTTTTAAAAAACTGTATCTCACGCGAGTTTTATCAATATTGGCATGTACGGGTTCGATATGTTGCCTTTTTAGCTTTATAGACCAGCATATGTACGCATCGGAATCTTAAACTCGATTTTTTTCGAAAACCAAGAATTAAATTAAAAAACTTTATTCTATATTTTGTCCGCATTTTTTCACAAGGAATAGCCTTGTTCCTTGTTCCTAGCTTGTACATGTTATTCGGTCGCACCCTATATGAAGTCTCTTTACCCTGCATCTTTCACATATCTTATATTATTTTAAATATTTTATATGTTCTGCTTTATTTTATTATAAGCAGCTCTGTCCTATTAGGTTTCTGAATTTATTCTAACTAATTCTAATAGTATATGTCTAAGTGTCGTTATGACATTTGCCAAAGTCGTAGCTTACAGTTTTGTGCTTCCATCTTTACTCTATTCCTTATACACATATGAGCCGTCCACAAGCCAAATTGATTATCTCCACTTTTGGAATTTTTCAAAATTTAAGTCTCAAAGCACTTGATTGAATGCTAATTTTTTATGTTCAGAATAAGTTTCTGCAAAAATAACGATTAGTAGGATTAAATGACGAAGTTTGTCTAACCATCGAAGAATAAATAATTGATTTCAGAAGTTAATCTAATTATTTCCAAGGCCATTCCGCAATATTTACAATATTTATTTGTATTTATACTTTGAAGGGAATTTTGAAAAGGAGCGTGTACTATTGTATTTCATCACATTTCTCCACTTTAGGCTTTATGAAGTTAATCGTTTTGGCAAGTGTAGGCACGATTGTGCTCAATATGTCGATTGACTTTATACCGGGTGCAAAGGACTTGTTGGTCTGTGGCAAGACTTTTGTTCTGATTCACCTGACGGATAGAGACATCCCTCGTTTGCATTTTCGATTCTAACGCACTTCTAGCCGAAAAAGCTGCACATTCGTTATGTCATCATCTCAACGGCGAACGAAGTGTTTTGTTTTCGGTTGTTATTGGCCGTGCTTCAGATTTCCAGGAACGATATGGTGAGGATAGGCGGTGCGAGCGACACTCTCCCCTTACTCCGTGCCTCATACCGAGCGCCATTTTTCCCTTTTGGCTATGATACAATCAAATTGTTATTACGTTTAAGTATACCGTAGGTCCTCCAATGTCTCGTTTTTTTTGCTATATTCCCTTTTCAGAATTCTCGATTCAACTCCTCGAGCCGGTTTGGCGTTATTTTCGATTCTCTACTATTTCTGCACGACATGTTTACTTTCAAATTTGCACATTTTTTTCGTGGTCACTGCCCTTTCCTCCCTTACCATTGCGATATATGTTCCATCAGCAGTTTCTTTCGACTCAGATCTGTAATTTATCAAAAGCAACCAGACTGGTTGAAGTTTAAAAAATTATTGCCTGTTTGTCTGCTGGTTGGTCACCGACCACCCTGTCCCTTTTTAAAAAATCGTCTGTCAGAAACTATTTCTTGATTGGCTATTCTACTGGAACAGGGTTCGTAATACACCGACTAACGGAGGGTTGCTGACTTAATTTATGACCATACAGTATCGAGGGAACTGCGGAAAGGCTGCTAACTCGTCAAGCGTGTTATTAACGCATGAAAGAATAATATTCTCATGCTCCCCATTCTGAACATAGTTTTCGAAAACCGTTCTGGATTTTCGTACGGATTAAAATTGCGAAAAAAAGCTGCGTGACATTTATTTCAGGAGATTATTCATTTTTAACCCATTTTTGTTAGTAATGACCCCGGTCGTTCACCGCAAAACATCGATTATCACGAAACGTTCATGCGATAATATTGTTGTTCTATTTTTCATTATAATAACTAAGTACATCATACAAATAGTTACGATTTAATATATGAATTTGATCGATATAATTATAATCCAAATGTTTTATAAAGTAGTATTACCGAATTCACGTTAAATCTATGTTATTATACTATCGCGGATGATGAAATATTTTAATTTTATGAAATTTATTGTACATTATAGGCTTATAAATCTGTTATAAAATTGAATAAGTAAAGAATTAGAGGAAATTTCATAGATGCACATTTAACACTAAAACACCTGAAACAGATAGTTCAATGTTTAACAAGGTAAAATGAATATTTGAAAAAGCAGTACAGAGTTCTGTGTTAAATTTATAACATTGCCAATTGTACTAGTATTACACGCCATTAATACATTATTTTTGAATATTACTTTGAACTTTTTGCACAATTGATTTTACAAATATATCCGATAATTTAATCGACGATGTTATTACACATGAATACTCGAAATTTGGATATTACAGTAACAGCCATGTATACAAATTCAGCGCTTGCTCGTTACGATAATTATGACGAGAACTTCTGTTTCATACATGCAAAACTACACGAAATCCGAATCGCAACGTGGCAAAATCGTTGCTCGCAGCATGAAAAGGCTCGCGTGAATTTACATCCCGATGTATTAACGATTTACATCGAAACGGTTCGTGTGAAACGAGGCCGATTATTAATTGATGTCACAGTCGATTGTTCGCTAAATTTTTTATACGTGACAACCTAACGAGACCTAGTTTACGAAAGAACAAAGACAGAGCTACGCTGAAGTCAATAACTTTTGCCGGTTTTCTGAAACAACACCGTTGCAATTTCTTTAATAATACAGTATCACAGTGTAATTATGCAAACAAGGATGGAAGTTTTCAAATTTTGTTAGCTGGTAAAAAAGTCTTTCTTGCGTTAGAAGTGAAAAGAGATAAGATGAATTGTCGCGTTCTACTGATACGAATGCAAGTAAAATGCGCATTTTGTTTTTCGTAGCTCGTAATAGAAAAAATATATTTTTCTCTGTGCAATATACAATACTACGGTGGACTGTTACCGTGCATAATATAATACAATTAAAAATTATAGCTCTCCCCCCTTTATTATATCAACAGATATATAAATGTTTTGCAACGAGATGCTGCTACAAATAACGGAAAATTATCTAATTGTTCTCAAAATATATTTTATACGTTTCTAAACTTTGTACGGTTTCTTTATGCATCGGCGCGAAAAAGTACCAAACGCAACACCTTGTTAGTTATATCATATAACCTGCTCTTATAACATAATATTCTTTTTTTTTCCTTTAAACGTGGTTATCTTCAATGTTTTAAATAAAATTCTGAAGACTCAGTAATATTGAACGACATTAATTTTAAGCGTTCGCTGTCTGCTATGATGAATTTGTGTTTAGCTCAAGTAAACTACGCGATCAGGTTTGACCCCGCGAGTGTTTATTTTGTGAATTATGTACGAAGGTATTGTTGATATTTAAACGTATTGTTTAACGCTCATACGCTCCTCAAAAGTAATTACACAAAACACCGTCGGGTGACTATTCACCCACTTTCCCTTTACGCTTTAATTAATGTTATTTGTAATTTATTATACTATACTTCACTAAAATTAAATCAAGTTACAAGATATTAAAATGAAATTATGTAGTATCTGAAAACGGAAATTGGGTGGATTCTCGCCCGGAGGAGTGGGTGAGGGTTGAAAGCTATTTACTTCAGTGTCAAGTTAGGATGTACTTCTAATCGCAAACAAATTAAATTGTCTTTATTTAACTTTTACTCATTTGTATGAATTTCAGTTGAGGTTTTATTTCCTATTTTTTTTCTCTAGCTAAATCTTAGATTAGTTTACTAGCCCTTAAGTCCAGACTAACGTATACCGTGTTAAACAAACCAATCGAGTTTAAAGTGTCAATACTTTTCTGTATGTGTCAACTATGCGCTTTACGCAATAAAGGATTATTGTTATCATTATTATCATTATTATTTGTATGAATATATGAACACTTGCACCAAATTTATGTCTGTTTATTAACAGATGCTACTCCAACAAAGTTTTCAACTCGCTTAAAGCATCAAGATATATCAATATTTTACACAGACATTGCTATTGCTCGACGTAAACCAATTAGAATAATAGTCGACTATGCTAGATTAATAACTGAAGAACATCTATAATATTGTTGTGCCTGGCGGAGAAGCGCGAGTGTTGCGGCGCGACATAATAAAACAACTAATATTGGGTTGGCAAGGAAGTAATTTCGGTTTTGTAATATATAACTTTCAATTTTCAGAAGCAAAAAATGATAACATTGTCAGAAGTCCTTCAAAACAAACGTGACATTAGCTATCGACGAAAACCGAAATTACTTTCTTGCCAACCCAATAGTTTAAGAAAATAGCGATTCAGTTTAAACAGGCTTGGCCAATCTCACAGACAACTCTATCACATATTATTATAAACATTCACATCCCGTTGCTATGGCTCTAGCAATCGATAACATATAGAGGGGAGACAGTTTCGTTACTCATAATAATTCGTAACAATATGATATATGTTGCGGAACAAAAATACGTCTCTGAATCTCACAGATGTAGCTTAAGACTTGTCTTAGATTTTTACCTTTTAGTCTATTTATGACTTCAAAATCAATGAGCTTTATAGGCCTATTATCGTCAATACTTCTTCAGGAAAAGTTTTGTCCGGCGACTTTTTCCCCCAAACGGGCCGGGTTTTTTCGGCTCCCGCGAACGTCAAGGGAGGTTCTTGACCTATGGTCAAAGGACGATCCCTTTGCAAACCAATCAGAAAATTAAGATTTTTCAACTTAAGGGCCTACTAATCAACAACTTTCCCGCTTCGCAGCAGTGACCGCCCCCGCCAAATCGTGACGGAAGCGCGCTGCACGCGCTTTTTACACGCAGTTTTTACACAATCTTCAAGACGAACACCAAAAAGGGATCTTGATAAACTCCGTTCGCGAGATTAAGATCCGGACGTATATTAGTGATCCTCTAAATTGTATAAAGTGTAAATCACGTAAGGATAAGGCAAGTTGGCCTTTCACCATCTTTTCCAAGCAGATACAACTCTCGTGCGTGGGTTAATTCGGGTGTGCCTATTTAAATACGCTCACTCCAAAGATGCCGCCAGAAACATACGAGCAGAAATCTAACTCGTGCATCCGTAACAATGTATAACGAAGCTATGCATTGCTTTGTATAATTAATATAGCTGTGCCAAGCAGGACATTATTATCGAAAGGTCTATAACGCGAAGAAGAACGAGGTTACAATTCGTTCACATTTTGGATAAAAAGCAGACAGTAATATCTCTGTACAGAAGCAACGTGGAACAGTTTGGAAAGGGAAAGGAATTGGAAAAACCGAATGATTCGCATGAAAGGCACACTCGCGTTTTCCAGGCTCCAATTACTTCACGTCACGCAGACAGGATCCCGGCGACGAGGTCTTGGCTATGTACGAAATTAACCCAGTTTAGTGTGTATGAGAGGGGAGTGGAAATTCGCTTTTCCTGTCATCCTTCCTCGATCGTTATACCTATACTCGTTGAAATAACGGATAAAGTGATAGAGGAGGATCAGTGGGACCAAGAGTTAGAAAAGGCAGAACAGAATAACAGAGGGCAATAGAAGAAATGATAGAGGGAGATAGATTAATAGAAAACCATGCAAATATGTGTAAAATAAGTAAAGTGAAGTTAGATAAAGAGGTAAAAAGAGAACAAGATATGATGAAACTGTGAAAGTAAGCGAAAGATACAAGCAGATAGTCAGATAGAGAAAAAAAAATAATAGAAAAGGGAAGAGATTATACGTGCATCATCGGGGGCAGCGATGCTTGGCATAATTATTATCGATCGGGAATTACATAGCCTGCGGGAATTCGGCAGTCTCTCTAGTCCTAGTGGTGCCAATCTGTCGGAATATTCATTACGGCGAGAGCTAATCTCCCTCGTAATTATCCTCGGCGAGCGGAGACTTCGCGGCGAACCTGACATTTTCCAAGTTGCCCCGCTGCCACCGTACGCTGGAATGCGAGAGAGCGCGGGTGAATCGTCTTGCTAAGCGGGCAACGGTATTGGGATCTAAATACAGAAAGGAGGAAACAATGGGAATCGTGGAGATGTAATGCGTTAGATAAAAAGAGAAACTGGCCGGAATGATTGCAGATAGAGAACAAAGTCTCGACCGGGAATTCGAAGCTGCAAGGTAAAAACCTGCTCCTTAACGCTCTCGCCGCAATGGGGTTTCGTTGAAACGCGGCTGCGTTAGGTGCGAAGATTAATCATTCGTTTAAGACCCCGCGAGATCGTGGCATATCTTTTGTCTGTGCAAATTATGAACGGCGGACTAAAAATAGTTCACGTGAATGAACGGTAAATGCATAGATCTGTGGAAGAATGTACCAGAACTCACACTTTGTTAGGAGAAAATTGTAGAATTTTTCATAGTTTTTATTGACCAGTGTTATACGCAGATGTTATAATTACACTTTTTGTTAACTGGACTTTTGGTCTTTCGAATTTAACTTGGATAATTGAAATTCATGATTTGGGGATTTGCAAAGGTTGCATACAAAGGCGATGTCATTTCTGCGGTAACAGAAAGTGACACAATATTGAGTTACAATATTCCAATTTTATTTGTAGAAAGAAATAATCTTTTGAAGCATTTTTTATTTATTTTTATCTCGAGATTTATGAATTATATGACAACAAAGATGTTTCAATTTTTTGAATATTAATAATTGAATTACCTGTGTCTACGTTTTTGTGTCTTTACGTTAAGATCTCATAATATTTGTGATCCTATTTCTTCACGCAAGCTTTTTAACACTTCGTATTTATATACAACATCATCCTCAAACCTAATAATAAACGTTCTTTGCGACAAAATGCTCATAAATAAAATGTACATGTTATTTAAAGTATTATGATTAATACACTTCAATTTCTCTAAGATATAATTAATTTTCAACAACGACAGAAGAATCTCGTTATAGAAGGTTAAATACAGCTATATTTATCGCGTAAAAAATTAAATATCGAAGTACTGAAAAAATAGCGTATTAGTATTCTCGTATAATTTTTCACACTTCCTGGATGTTACAAGAAACCTGTTAACCATCTGCTCGTTTTGATTGTTTTCTTCACATTTCGTAAAAAATTCTCCAACTTTCAATTTTAATCGGACAATCGAAGAATGAATACTTCAAACACATAATGCTTTACCAAACTACTTGTTTAATAATACAGCCGCTACAAAACTGGGATTGTAAACTGCAGTAAAACTTTTGTGAATTATTTTCAGGAGAACTTCGTGGCAGCGTAGCGTAAATGAGATATGCGCAGTATGAAAAGCACTTTCGGAAACTCGGTGAGCTGTTCCATTCATTCTAACCAAAATTAGGAGTTAATGAGTTTCGACGGCGTAACGACGATCCACTCTAATTTACTGTACATTCAGTCTTAGCAAAAGGCGAACGTAATCTGTTAGTTACCGCAAACATGTTCATTTGCCCTTCGGCAGTAAAAGACATGTTTTCGTTTCTTGCTTGGAATGTATGAGAAATCAGACTGAAACGTCAGCCGGATTGTTGATGAGAGAAGAATTCCTTCATCGAGAAGAACTTTAGAAATTCTGTAATTCAAAGAACTCCAGAAATTCTATATTTCCTTTTCATTTGGATAAAAATGTAAGACTTCTCAAGGTGGACATAACTTTAATTAAATGTGTGATTCTTTATTTCACCGTCTGTTAGAAACATGTTGAAAGTCCTTTCAATCATTTTTGACCCCTTAATAACTACTAGTAATTTCGAAAATGTTTTAAGATTGTAGAAATTAATTGTATTAAGAAATACGGGATACCCCTATACATGATTTTAAATTAAAATTTGATGACAGTTTATGTAATAGTAAAAATAATATTTTCTAAATAATCTTGAAAATAACTGTAATAATTATAATGAGACTGCGATTGATAGGACGATTATCTCATGCTGACATAGAGAATCAGTGAAAACTCTGGCGTCTAAAAAAAGTCGAATTTTTTTTGTGAACAATAAGAATTTTCGAAAAGGTCAATGAAAAACTCTTCTCGTCAGGTCCATATGACCTGAAATGAAAATGACGGCTTAACAGTTACTATGTTTTTGAATATTTGTTTTTCATATTCAGTGTATTTAAATTTTACGTCTGTTTGTTTGTATATTTTACATTTTTTAAAATGTGAACCTTTGATAATCAGGTAACGTGACGCGAAGGAACACGAATGTGAGGTAAAATTGAGGAGAACAGCAGGTTTAATATATTAACACTTCGAGGCACGGGAATTCAGAAAATAAAGTTACCCATATTGCAGAGAATTTTCTTTTTTTAATTGAGTAAGGTTGGTTTATACTTATTAACAAAGTTATATAATAATATAAATTTTCGAAGTGGGACAAAATATGTCCCACCCTGCATCTTCACGCATCAAAGAGGTGGGACACTTTTATTCCTGCCGTGCCTCAAATAGTTAAATAGTATATTTAAGCCCAACACTTCAAAATAGAACTGTAAGGCAAAACATTAATTCCCGCGAATTTCTAGAACACAGCAACTCCTACATAATAAAACGTCATCGACAAATCGAGAATCAAGTTCATGAACATAACGCCACCTTCTGCGTCGTTTATTCGTGCTGAACGTATAAACGTCAGAGAGTGGTGCGTAAATGTGTTTCAACGCCTGGCCGATTCACGATCGTAATAGAGAAAAATCATTCGCACAAAAGCTCTGCTCGTATCAAGACTTGGTATATATGTACACGGCAGTCTCGACGAGAGTATTCGCGAGACGTCCCGCCAGTGGAATGCACTTAAACCACATGGGAAATACGTAACTGACGTAGGCGCATATACACGCATCGAGTGGCACACGTACGCACTCTGTCCGGTACAGTTTGCGCGGCTCTCGATCATCGTTCGCGAAACCCCTCAGCCTAGACCCCTGAAGCCGATCGGGAATAGGGAGGGAGGCATTCATTCCTGGACGTTGCCAATTAGCGTGAGGGATCGGGAGATGATATTTGCACTTGGCACAATTTCGTTAATAACGGATCTATCGTCCGGGAAACTTCGTTGTCTTTAACACTATTCCTACCACGACCGGTCAAATGAGCGTTTTTAAAATTTCTATTAGAATTTCCTATATACAACGTAATTGAATCGCCTTTAAACTTCACAACTTTTCCTCAATTATACGTATAATACATTCACATTATAATACATTTTTCAATATTCACTTCTTTTGTTACTGTTCATTTTCTGGAAAAAAATTATCATTTGACAAATTCACCGGTTGCGGTAGGAAAAGGTATACGTGAAGTGTCGGTAGGAATAGTGTTAACCCTTTGCGATCCGAATTATTTTGTCAAATTTGCAGCGAGCTAAGTGAAATTAATTCCATAACATTTTCTGTCGTCAGTTATTAATTTTTTTTAATGATAGCAGTTACTATAGGTCCTGACGGATATTTATGTGATATTACAAAATCATTATGAATTTTAAAAGTCGATATTAATTCGTTAGAAAATAAAATGAAGTGGAAAGCTATGTCGAGTATAGCTCGACATAGGACTGCAAAGGGTTAAGGGAGTATATCATCCTCGATAAATTCGAAAATTTCATTTCCTGTATCTTTTACGCCTGATTTATACACTTAATATTGTTACCTCTGGAAAATCCAGTGGAAGTGTTATTTGACGTTTTTTGAATATAATAAATGCTATTTGTTGCAAATGATATGCAACGGGAGATTTAACGGCTGAGACACGGTCGAGAATTTAGTCTCAAAATCTCCCCGGAAATAGAAAGACGGATCTTCCGGTAAGAATGAAAATGTACAGCAAACAGCTAACTCGCATTTTCTGCAATGAATGTTCTATGTTAATGTCGTTGACCTTTACCATGCAAATAAATAAAATTTATTCCTCATCGTTGCCACGGTTCTCTTAACGTATTAACCCCTTGCCGTACTATTCCTTTTGGGACTGCCTCTAGAATAATTAAGAATTAAATTGGTAACATAAGAATTGATCAGTCATTCTTGATATATCGTACAATTTAACGTAATATTAATATCGCAGGAATAATATTATCGCGTCGCGTCTCATTAATATTTTTAGTTTGATAGTCGTCATCTCGTGTGTCACTCGTTATTGTAGGGCAAGGGGTTAACAGACAGTAAATATGTTTGTTCGATTATTTTACTGTAAGGTCATACTTAAAGAAGTATGACGTAATTAAAATGCAAAGAGAAAATACAATTTTGGAAAAGGTAAGGTGATTTGTTTCCTTTTTATATTAACCCTTCAAATACCGTAGAATTATCCCGAATTATTGTTCGGATGTCCTTGCTAATATTCTTTACTGCTACAAAATTTATTTTCCTTTAACGATATCCGTAACGATAGATATAGTGTAGACGATTTTTGTCCGAGATCTTCGTTCCAGGTAGTCGTTGCTTTTCGAGCGAACCTTTTCAGAAATTGTGGGAACGCTAGGAAAAACACGTGCACCAAGGGCAGCGTACTCCAGGAAACATATACTTGAAGCGTCAGAGAAGAGGGGCAACTTGTATTGTGTTTTGGGTGTTAGAACGCAGCCCCCAAACCGGTGCAAGGGTGAGTTTTGCGAAATCAAAACTGCTGAAATTAAGTTGTGTTGTTTTGTTGCGCGATTGTCTCGAATAGTATTTCTTGTTTATTAAGTTCACGCTCAAGTCGGTCCATCCGTGTCTATCTCTTCTTCGATGCTTTTCCCTCCACCCTACATTAAAATATTGGGATATCAATATTCTCAACGTGAGACCGCGAAGGGCTAAGCAAGAATAGCGTATTAACATTTACATTGGCGTATTGGTAGGTATTTGTTTTCCATCAGGTTTGTTAGCAAGTAATCGGTCACGCACCATTACATAATGGGTCTATGAGTTAAACCGAACTGAGACATTGGGGTTTGTTTTTTAAAACTGCATTGTTTTATGTGCAGTACGTGGAGGTATTAGTATTTACTATTCCCAGTTTAGTTCGAATGTTTTAAATTTAATTTCAAATGAGCAGCGAGCGTGTTAAAGATAAAATGTGTAGAAGCTTCTCTACTAGTCGATTAAGTCCTTTACTTATTTTTTAATATATCCAGAAAAATTCCTTATACAGAAATTGTAATGTTATCAATAATCTTGCTTTATTCTGAAAAAACCTCGTGTCATATCCAGATCAATAGTAATTGATCTCTGGCGCCGTTCTGATTAAACTTCCTGATTTTAATGTCTCATTGTCACTTTAGTTCGTTAATGAAAGAAAAGTCTGTGGTGCCAATATGACATTATTTTTATACCGGATGTTTGTTATACGTTGTTTTACGTTCATTTCGTACGAATATTTTTAATATACAAGATTCGTGCCATTGGAGGAATCATCAGCGTGATTAAGAACGTTTTAAGAATAGAGAAACGAAAAGTGATTCATAGGAAGTATCCAACTTGGAGTGCGATTTTTTTAAAATTGTACGCGTTCATGGAGTATAGTAATTTGCAAAATTGCTCTAAGTTTTTGAATAACATACGGCAGAAGTTCGCATAATAAGCAACAGGATTAAAAGCTGAAAAGAAATTTTCAAGAATTTCAGAACGAACGAAAAAATATTTTATTGCGAGCTAGGAAAAAATCGAATTTTAATCAACCTGTACGTGTCTAAAGCACCGTTTTTTTCGCGAATCTGTTTCCGGCATATCCGGAAGCATGTTTTCCAAGCATCAAATCTATTTTTGTAAACTCTAAATTCTTTTTTACATTTTGTGAACCAATGCTGCACCGTCCTCGCACTCTATAAAATAACTTCCACCCGTCCGATTCTACAGAAACCTATTTTCCTCCAAAATGCGCCACAAAGAGGAACGATTAAACAGAAAAAAAGGTCGAAGTCTCTATCCATGTTCCGTCCTTTAGAAATAAAATTGAAAGGCGAGCTTTTCGGTCGTCAAGGGCAGTCTACTCCCTCGAATCTTCTAGGGTGAAATAACAGAGTACGAAGTAATTTGGCATAATGCTAAATTGCCAGTTCACCGAGGCTGTCTGCTGCAAGAACAGTCTGCTCGTGCTCGAGATGCTGCACACGATCGAAAACAAGAGTTACTCGGTATACATACAGTGTCGCGTACAAAGTACACGAGTAATTAAGTCCGTTTGTTATTCATTACAGAACAATCGGCATTTATGAACAGGAGCAGCCACTGGTAATTGTCGTTATAATGCAAATCTTATTGTTTGCCGATCACGCTTCCCGCAGTGTTTCGATTTTCTCGTCGTTATTTCACGTCCTCGTAGAACAAGGCGCGAGATTCGTTTAGAACCAGCTCCCTGTTGCACACCTGAGGAGCTTCGAATGCGTCCCATCCTTCCGTAAGTACTTCTAAGCGTCAATAAAAATTCATATCGTGTCGATAAATATTATACCTTCGCTCAAACGTCACTTGCTCCTTTCTCGGCGCATAAATATTCAAGGATCCTCTTTCAATGTTTCAATGTAGAGTTCTATGAGTATACGGTCGACTCACGTTCCCAGTAGGAAAGACGCGTCCAGTTGATGCTCCAGCGGAATGAAATTCCGCTGGTTGAGTCTCTCTTAAAGCTTCATTCACGTATTCACCGGTAGAAATTAAAATCCGATAATTTCTCGCGCCTCTGAGTTTACCGAGGGCGACCGACTCCCCTCGGTGGAAAAGTTCGACGACGGGGGAGGATCTCAGACAGCGACAGCTCGTTCTACTTACCTAAAACAAAGAGAATGCAAATCTTTATAATACGACCATTGAGTTAGGACTGATTACGTGGCATAATCGTATGGAACGAGCTATTCAGACTCTAATGATTTCGTCTTTCATGCGATTCGAGAACTGTCCAATAGTAGCTACGCTTCAAACGACGATGCCAGCTGTGAAATGGTATTTATGAAGTGGGAAGTGTTATGCGGCGAATTATCGAGTATAATGGGTGCTAGCAAACGTAATTTTAGTTGTTTTAAAATAAGCAGAGATAGCCTGCGACCTACGTGGTCTAATTAAGGGAATAGATGTCGGGAATATAACAGTCTCGTGTTTTTAGTATCGTTGGTTCAAATATTTGGTTCTTTGATACACACACTACATTTCGCTTTAATGTTTTAAAAATTCGAAATTTCAAATTTCGTGCTCCTCGCTCAACAATATCATTTCATTAATAATATATTAGTATCTTTATAATTGTATAAAATTATAGTATAAAATGTTTTAAGTAGAAATTTAGTAATTAAAGTGTTACATCAATTTTATAGAAGCATTTCCTACCCCAATTTAGTACCCCTAGTGTCACTATTAAACTTCTATATATATTCCCCTGTTCGTTTCAATATAAAAAATATGGATGAATATGTAGAAACTACAGAAGCAATATAAAGATAGGTACAGTTTGAATATTTCTACCTTCTTTTTGGAATAATTCCACATATACTTTCATAAAGTTTTATCAAATTCAAAGTGTTCGCGTTCGCTACACTTTTTTGTTCAAATATTTGTCTTTACACGTCAAAAAATCAGCAACGTGTCGACTTTTAAAAATATTCATTGCCCCCACACATTCGAGAAAACAGAGTACTTCACGTCCCCGTGATATATTAAAAAAGAATCCAGCATAGAAACGGTTAATTAAATACCCGCGCGGAAATCTATATTGTGCACCATATAACCGAATTTATATGGAGTATTGAAATCACTCTATCTAATCACAGGTAATCAGGGTAATGTAAGTCCAACGCATCCAAACAGCTAAGCGTTTCCTTCGCTCGAAGGGCAGATGGGAGTTCTTAGAGTTTGGGTAGTTCGACGCGACGGGGTCTTGAATAGTTTTATAGCTGATGCTGCTCGTAATGTTATCCTCAGCCCGTTTCTCTCCACCCACTGCATTCACTCCTCTGTTTTCTCTCCTCTCCTCTCTTGGTTTCCCTTCTTCCTTGCCGTTACTCCGTTCTTCACTCGGTATCTCTTGCTTTTCAACGGTCAGAACAAGAGGAAGGGGAATGTGGCGCAGCGGGAAAGGGTGAAAGACGACGGCAACGAGGAGGAGCGAAGAAGAGAAAGGTTGTGCGAGTGAGAGGATGAATGAGTGAGTAAGTGTGTGTGTGAGAGAGAGAGCGTGTGTCACCTCGTTGCACAAATCCGCGATAACGAAACCCGCTACTGCTATCTCCAAGCAACTTCCCTTCCTGGTAATAAACTCGCCTAATTCTCGGTCACATCGACTGGAGTGCCTCGAGCTTGGTCATTTCTTACTTCGTTGATTCCCACTCCGTTTCCTCGTGAAATCTCTTCAGCGAATATCGTTCTAGTCGTATCTACAAAACTCGGGTATTTTCTATCGGATACGATGCCCCAAACAGCCGTTGCAATTTCTATACCGTATTTATCGCGTCGATGGACTGTTTTTGTTCTACTTTGAGAGATCTTTACACGAGTGTTGTCGTTGCAAGATGTGCGGCAGTTATATCTATTAGAAGTCATCGTGCAAGATGTAAACGCTTTCGAGTTTTTACGGTGTTAATTGTTAAATATTACAATTATTAGTTACTTGCAAGTTATAGATGTTCAATTCAATTATAGATATTGAAACGACGCATTTCATTTATGGTTTAAAGTTAACCGGTTAAGTTAAGTAAGAAAGTTGACGGCAACAATCTTTAACGAAAATATATAATCCGCATGTCTATGGAAGTGAAGTAAAGTTAATTAGCTGAAGATCGAAGATAGAAAGGTTTTGGAGATGCAATGGATATGATTACTATAGGGAAGTAGGAGTAATTTATTAATTGAAAATTCGATTATTCAATATAAGAAGATTTGTGTTTGAAGTTTTATTGCGTACATACCTCGAATGATTGACGTTCTTACAATTGAGTCTACTTCTCATCCTCTTATTATATCTTGGTTAAAAAATGAGTAAATCGAAAGCTTGTTTATTGAATTCCTTGGTTCTACTCATTGCATATGTAATACGGAAAAAAACTGGCAGTACTAAATTATACTTGCTCGTGAAATTAGAACGATCACTTTCTTATGGCAGAGAACGTAATTCGAGTAATAATAACCGGTTAAGCCTCGTATGACGTCAGATAATCAATATGTAATAGCGACAGTTTATGATATTAGCATGTATGACTGACAGCACGTCTATAATTATCTCCTCGAACCTTTAATTTATTTTGAGGCGACACTGCATCAGCCGGACAATTTGATTTCCCTCCTTTTAAGATGAGGGATTGATGTAGAAACTTACGGCTTTGCTACTCAAATAATTTGTTATTATAAAAAGTAATATTTGTGTGATACATTAATATGTTGTTATATATATTTATTAAATTATAATTAGTATCGAGAAATTCGTCAATAATGTCGAACGAAAATATTGCAGTTATAGTATTTGAAAGAAGAATAGATGTGTTTCAACATAATGCTAATGTATTTGCATTATTATGTTCTTACGTTTTACTCCGGTGCTTAAATACGGGCATGCAGAAATGTTATTTGTGGACAGTTCGCTCAAAAAATTATGATTCGCGAAAATCTAAGCCGCGACAAGTAAACTAACCACTATTGCATTTCGTTAGTGTATCGTGTCGTGCAATTACTTTTCGTTACGGGCTGTACAAATTTATACAAATTACTTCCAAAATGTTACTAGAAGGATGCAAAGAAATGTAACAGAGCAATAGACTCTCTTAGATATATGTACATACATATACTTCTTCAATAAAAAGTCCCATCTCTCAATAATTTCTGACTATTGCAGCTCGTCATTGTCAGTTTGGCCAAGAATGTTCTTGACGAGCCAGACTCCTCATTTAAATTCAAGAGGTTAATTCAATCCCTAGCAATTAAACAATTATTACCAATTACCTGAAGACCTTTTCTTAATTTCATCAACACAAGTATAAAAACACCAGAAAGGAAAGGTAAATCGATGAACTTTAAACAACAACTAATATGTCTGTAGTAGATTTACTTCTTTCAAGAAAACTGAACACATGGATACGTTACTCAGAATTAACTGCTAAAATAACAATTTCTCCCTGATTTCTGATACAGCGTATAACAACGCAATATTAAACATCATAGAAATAATTTGATCGTATCGTGACCCACTGATATTTTTAATTTCATAATTTTTGACTGACTTCAAAATTGCGTATTCCATTTATCACGTCACAAATGTCACTCGTTATTGTACGGAAAGGGGTTAAAGCGGATTATGCACATCTTTTTGTAATGTCGTTTTGTAAAAACATCGATGTAGAAATGACTTATAAGCTGTGGATTGCAGCATGGTAGAGTTGATTAAACTTCACATAAGTCAAGTCAACTGAAACGTAATTCTTGCATGGCAAAGTTGCAATTGTTAGAATGATTGTCGGATTTCAACTGCGTGATCAATGCTCATATGCAACTGATTAGACTGACGCCCAAATGCAATTAAAGAGCGCAAAAGTGACTCTTGTTTTATGTTATATTAACACTATGCCGTCCGGTGACACCACGTTGATGTCACGCTAAACTTTTAAGACAGTTGCCTATTACATCGCAAAGACATCGTATAGTGCGGGACCAGAAACAAGGCACTTGAGGGGTAATTTTCTCTGATTCGCCCGACGGATAGGGACATCCCTCTCCCTCACGCATTTTCGATTTTGACGCGCTATTGGCAAGAGAGACCCGTACATTCGTTGCGTCGTTATGTGAACGATGAAAGGAGTGTTTTATTTTCGGTTGTCAGTCGTCGATCTCAGGTTTCCAGGTCCAACATGGCGGGGATAGGCGGTGCGAGAGCAATCTCCCCTTCCGCCCCAAGTGCCTTGTTTCTGGTCCCTCACTATAGCTATCTCACAATGACAAATTTTTTGCAAAGTATCGCTTGTAACCTGGACAGGCTGCAATACGCTACATATCCTCGAAATTTCGTGAAAGTTGCGGGACAGAATTATAACTTATTGTGATTAGTAAACCGCGACGTTTTATGATTTCTCGACAAATGCGAAAAGCGCCGGCGCCAAACCAAAGAATCTTGATTTATCGCGCGGACGGCATAGTATTAATTGTAACGCCGACGCCACGTCATCTCCTTTCAATACGGTTTTGCAAGGTCCCGTGAATGATAGGGTGCATCACGACCGAGCATCGTCTGAGTTCAAGGGGATGGATAAGTATTGACAGCCCTGGGGAAGTTTCAAGAGCAGGACTCTTGCACCTCTGCCCAATATTAGTCGCCAAGGGATAAAATTTTGGAAATCATTAATCTGTGCAGTTCGTTCGCGCTGGACAAGGTCTACACGGACAACAGCGTCAAGGCAAAAGCAATATCCTGGGTTATTATACAATAACTGCTACTGAGAGTAAATTGTTAATGTGAAACAAAATCAAGCACTGAGGATCGAAAGACGATTTCAATGATGGCAGCAGGAAAAATAATAACCTCTCATACAATAAATTTCTACCTCTCTATCCGTATAATATCTTTGTAATTTTCACAGTGTTAGGATTGTAAGGCTTAAATCACAAACAGTTGTGTTTTACAATTTCAAGTGATTGTACAAAGTATCCGAAAATTTAGCTTCAACAACAGTAAGTTTTTTTTATCTTTCATTAAAGTTGTTACTTAGCTGTTTCAACTGTTATCGCTTTGTATAACTTTTCTTCCTCTGTCACCAAACTCTAACAGAAATATAAGTAGATAATACAAAACTACTGCATCTACAGTGGGTGTAGAAAGTATTCGTACACCGACCAATTTCGAATTATATATTGTGAAATTGTAGTTTATTAACTAATTTTTTATAAATAACGAGTTTGTACATATTCGTGGAAATGTCTAGAACAGATACAAGTGCAGAAAAAATTATTTAGTTGAATAATTTGCAAAATTGTCGAGAAAAAAACGAAATATTGTCCGAAATATAAGAAATATAAGAGCAATAAGTAACCAATAAAAACCAGAAAACCTATGGGACTACTTGGACCGTCACATTAAAAAACATCACATATCCTCTAAAGAAGGCTTAAAAAATAAAAAATATATTTCGGACAATATTTCTTTTTTTTCTTGATAACTTTGCAAATGATTCAACTAATTAATTCTTTTTGCACTGTGTCTGTTATAGAGACTTCCAAGAATATGTACACACTCGTTGTTTATAAAAAATTAGTTAATAAACTACAATTTCACAATATATTATTCGAAATTAGTCAGTGTACGAATACTTTCTACACCCACTGTATATTTATTCATGACGTATATAAGTAAGGCCCTCTTATTCGACGTGCATATAAAATTCAATTACGGCGAAAAATTAATATATGAACATATACTTTTCTGCCCGTTTTTGTACGACTGGCAACGTAAATAATTCAAAACAATCTATTGATTGTCCTCCCGACTTGTAAACTTTCAATAAAAGACGGCAGTCCAAAAAATATCACTTCCGCCGAAAATTTGTTTAAATGCTGCAGACGAAGCGCACCTCGAAGAAATTCGGAGAGAGCTTAATTGCCCTCAGTTTGTCTGCCAGAGCTTTCTCTAATCGTCTACGGATGGTCTGCTTGATCGAGCAACCGTGTCGAATTTTCCGCTTGAGGAGCCCAATACCGTAACCCCGCAGAAATCTCCGAGGATTTCACAAGCGGGAGCTACGCCGAAAATTCTCGCGGAAAATAGGAGAGACATGAACTTTCGATCTGATATTCGACCGAGCGTGCACGCGGTGGCTTTGGGCCACGCGTAACTCTCTCTCTCTCTCTCTCTCTCTCTCTCTCTCTCTCTCTCTCTCTCTCTCTCTCTAGCTCTCCCTTCCTTTCTACTGAAAAGGGTGATCTGGCGTTCGAGTTTCATTTAAACATGTCGGAAACTTTCGTCGGGCTTCTATCTAACAGGATGCCAATCTTCCTTGTATCTGCAAAAAGCTTTTTGTAGTCGGTATGGTTGTCCGAAATGGCAGAACAGTTCTCGACAATCGGGATTTTTTATCGCAATTACGACAGAAAATACTTCCTCTACAGTATAAGTGGAAATTGGTGTAATGTAACTATACAGAATCGTTTCCGTTACATACTGAAGTGTATCACTGTGTGTTTGTAACTTGTAATCGGTCTTCATAGTGGTAGCTTTCAAGTTACAGGTGGCCCTCCATCTCGCACATTTTTAATAATTCTATTTTTTAAAGATTTTTGTCAATATTGCAAAAATTGTTCGCTTTCATGTAGTCGCTCCCACGAAGCCCTGTAACTCGCGCTCACTCACACATTAGAGAATCTCAAGTATACAAAGAAAACACATGAAAGCGCTTAAACACTCCTCATTATCTTATTTATGGATACTGAT
This sequence comes from Cerceris ruficornis, assembly GCA_963989415.1. Lineage (NCBI taxonomy): Eukaryota > Metazoa > Arthropoda > Insecta > Hymenoptera > Crabronidae > Cerceris > Cerceris ruficornis. The sequence goes on from OZ022518.1 coordinate 5,418,985, forward strand.
AAATAAATATTTTAAAATACAATTTCTATTATTTTTTCTATATTCCTCTACTTTCAATCATTCAACATTTGCACACATTTACAGGAACCAATTATGTGCGAAAGTCGAGGGCTGCCTATAAATCATATTATTTAAAGCTAATAAAATGCTTACGAAGTGTATATATGCCGATAAATTACCTTCATAATTTTCATAATTTATGAAAGTGCTTGAAGTAAAAAATTTGGGAAGTTAAATATATTAAATATTTCTTTTTTATTGTATCAACAATGTGCATTACAGCATTGTATAACTACTTTGTAGGAATGATTAAAAATTGAATCATTTGACAGAGTTGACAGTTATCTCGGTAAGCAGAACTCAAAATAAAAGATATAGATCTCGAAGCGAAGAGTAAATGCCTTGGATCACCGTCATTACTACCGGTCTATGTAATAGATTACGCGACTAGGTATATTAGACACATCTTCAAAACTGCTCTGCCAAAAGATTTTTCCCCTTTGTCCCAAACAGTCTACATAAGATCATGTAAAGTTATTACCATCATCCAAACGCATTCCTTGTACTTCACAAATACATACGAGTTTGTTTTTGTAAAAAACAATTACAGTAAGAGTTGTGGTCGTGTGCATGTGTTAAAAATCCTCGAAATTTTTATGCTGATATGACAGAACAAATGGGTTTTCAAATAACGAAGATATAATAAAAAGATTTAAACAATCAAGAAGAAACAAAGATTAATAAACCAGTGATTTGCATGTATCATTTACACTTTTCTTATATGAACCTTTTGAGGACAACGAACTCGTAATTGTAGAAGGGTGTATGGTGTGAACGTAACGAGTGATGATGATTGATTCATGCGAATCTACGTTCTTGCGGGTATTTTATTTTTCCGTAGTGGCTGATATGTATTTGATAACTGTGTCTGAAAACATTAAGAGCACAAAGAATTTCTAGGAAATAATTTGCAATTATAAGTTTATCGAGGCTGAAAATATTGAAAAAAATATTAACGGTTATTATTTCTTAAATCCATACAAAGAATGTACCTTAAAATCTTAGACAATATTGACTCTATAAAATAATAGGGTACACCTGGCATTTAAAAATTCTTTGACTGCACTAATTGAGAGTTCGAGACATCCTCTTAGTAGCCACCATAGCAACCGTTAATTGCTAAGGTTCTAAAGCAAGATAGTCACAAGCGAGTAAATTCTTAACCCATTTGCGTCATAAGCGCATATATGTGCGCATTTTGCCTAGCCACTATCACCAGAGCGCATATTATGCCCGTGCATGCAAAAGTGGTGATCGGAAATAGTTTAAGGGTAAAATAACACAAAAAAGTAGAAAAAATGAACGGTTGTGTTTCCGACAGCAGTGAAGAGGTAATTAGAGCTACAAAACGCAGACGTTTCATTGCGTTTTTTTTTTTATAGTAGCGATAGTGATCAAAGTGCGAGTGAATTTGAGTGGGAGGAAAAAACTGACAAACCTAATTTGCATAAGTTTATATCTGTTGGTGGTGTAAATAAAAACATAACAAATTTTACTAGAGAGAACGTTTACGAACAGTTTTTGACAAAGGACATTTTTGAACATATTGTAACTGAAACTAATCGATTTGGTGAAAAGGATCCAAGTTTCAAAGGTAGAGAAATTGCAAGTTTATTTTGCACTCATTATATTGATGTCTATGTATATATAAATTCTTTAACATTCTTTATTTATGCAATATTGCTTTTATTTTTCATATTTTGAAACATTTTCATTTAAATACAATCAAAAAAATTGTTGGTGATAAGAACGAATTTTCTACTTTTCCGTGTGATGCAAATTGGTTAACATCAATTTGCACTTGAAAATACCTCCTTAGAAACTAAATCTCAAACTCATATTTAAATATTGCTCATTACGTTTCAGATCGAAATGCGTCGGAAAAATCAGTTTTTGATTTTTTTCACTATGGCGCAGGTGTTTTAAAAATCTGAAAAAGATTGAGGATAAAAATCATGGGTACCAGATTATTACTGTAAAAAGGAAAAAGTTGTACCTCGGAGATTTCAATACCATATCTACTTTTTCCGTTTGTTTTTTTTTTAGTTTGCGCATTTTTGGCACTTAGGTTGTTCAATGGAAAAATCTGAAGAAAATCTCAAACGTGTAACGGCGCGTGTAGAATATGTCAAAATTTTGTCGAATTTTTGGCACCTCAATCAATAGGGGAAAAAGGGCAAAAATCTGTTTTTTGAATTCACCCAATAACTACGCTTCCGGTCAAAATACAGGGTTAAAATTTGGTACGCAATGGTCGCAGAGCATTCCCTATCGAACAACACCTCCCCCATTGAAATCGGTTCAAGGGAAGTTTTGACCCCCTTATTCTGCTATACGCTTTAATAGAATTGTATTATACTCGTCTATAGCATCATAATACCCACCTGACTATAAAAACTGCTATAAAACGACAGGTATGCAATTCTCTATAAAATTCGCGAATAATTCATGCGAATTTCATTTTAAGTGAAACAATTTTTCAGCTATTGGAAACAAACCTGTCGGGAATTGCTTGTATGTCGATATCCACCCACTATGATATCTCGTGACTCAAACATCAAACTCCGTACATCTATTGTATTTCTATATTGTTCTCTAACTTCATTTTTTAAATATTCGTTTCTATTTATTGATTCTAACAGAAAAGTTATCTGTTATTTGAAACAATGTTATTTTGCTGCTGTAGCATTTGTTCACACACTATTGCATAAGTAATATTAAACTGAATAAAATGATTTGTATGGAAAAAATTAATGTATTTTGACTAACAGTAATATAACAGTTCAGTGGATTTCTGATTTTTTCATAATTACATATTTTATAGAATAGATACAGATTCAAAAAGCAACTTTATTGACATATATAAATGAAATGCATTAAAAAAATGAAGTCCTGCCTTATCGTCCATAATCCTCGGACTTATCACTAACCGATTACCATCTGTTCAAACATCTGGAACTATTCCATCATGAAACAATTGATGGGTTATCAAGAGGCGGTTAAAACCGCTTTCGAAGAATTTATTAATTATAGAAAGCCAAATCTGCATAAAGAAGGAATGGAAAAACTTGTAATTAATTAGGAAAAATGCATAGAATGTTATGATGATTATTCCGATTAATACAGTATAAAATAAAAACAATATACTCGCATAAAGTAATTTTCCAAAAACGGACGATTCATATGTAACAACCTAATCATATGTTTCAAAGACTCATGTTCCACATATCATTGCCCTGTATCCTCTAGCTTGGTATACGTCATATACATAAATGTTATATTAATTCAAAGGAACTTCATCTCAATGTGCCTCATCAACTCATCCGTGAATAAGATGTTGTAATTTCCTCTAACGAAGATACGTTTTCCTTTCTCTGTAATGAAGCATCCATAGAAAGCGGTTTGTACATGTAAAGTGAAAACTATATGTATAGAAAAGTTGTGGACGACTATAAAAACGTAACCATGCGAAGCCACCGCCTTCTTATGAATGGCGCTGCATGTAGCAAATCTCAAAATAACATATGAATAAAAAAAATAAGAAATTATTATTTAATTTGTATAAAAAAAAATTGAAAACATGGGTCGTTATTATGGGATCCTACTCTCTCTCTCTCTCTCTCTCTCTCTCTCTCTCTCTCTCTCTCTCGTTCCCTTTCCCTTCTTATTTAGGCAATAAGGTCATAATGGATATTATTCGTTGACAGTTACGTGGTTGTCATAGATAGTTACAGGAATAATGTAAATATTAACATATACACCTTCCTTCTATGCATATTTATCTGAGATACATCCGTAAATGATCAAAATACCGCACATACACGTTGATGATTTGAATTACACGCACAATGCAAAGCGTAAAAGCAGAAAAGTAAAACTAAAAGTATGTCCTTTACTTTCATGAAAATTGCCTTATTTTGCTTTTCCAATTTGAAATTATTATTATCAGTCAGAAGGCGTAAAGTTTGTTAAAAAGTACTAAAGCATTTCTGATATTTCTTCAAAATGATAAATTGAAAGAAGGTTTGAGCTTGTATATTTACACAGGCTTCACAGAAAACAATCTTCGGATAATAATTTCCGTTTAATCGTTCATCTTTTTCAGATTTGAAGAGTAAAACATGTTCTAAATAAACAGGTAAACGAAATTTATGCGAGTAATATGGAACTACAATAGACTCGATCAAGCATTGATGAAATATTCCTTTCGAAATTCGTATGGGACATTCGGAAGTTTGCAAATACATGCCATACGCTAGAAGTTATTTAAGATTTTCAAATATATTTAATTTGTCAAGGGACTAAACATATTTTAAATTGCAGCAAAATTGTTCCATTAAATTGACCTCTTTTTTACGGCTGTCCGTTATCTCCTAAATTCTTCGAATAAATCAAAATTTTCCAAGTATCGAGTGCGATAAATGAAACATAAAATTGAATATTCAACTCGAACTAATACGAAAACTGTTCACGTATATATTTGCAACATTCGCAACACGATCGAATTTTAATATTAATATATTTTCGGGTTTCACTTGACAAACTCTGCATATACCCTGTTGAAAATTCAAATATGTTTGACATTTGAAACATGTTAATCTAAATCACTCGGTTTTATATGTTACTGTTAAGTGATAGTTGTACAAAGTGTCGTATAAGTGAATATATTAACGGAGTAAGAAATGATTGTATATGAAAAAAGTAAAACAAATTTTATATTGATTTGTTGTTTATTCTTGAGTGTCTTGAAAAATGTTACTATGTTCCTTGACATATTTATAAACGTCAGTGTTATAACTTCTATAAATTTTTTTCTATTTTATTCTCATCAACAGTTCTTACTTTCCACCATACCGAAAGTACGTGCACCAGACACACATTAAAAGTCTATTTTACTGAAAACAAAGTCTCAAAAGAAAAAAATATGTCTTCGATTTATGTCATCACTTAAAGTTAATCCGTACACGATGATAACCATAATTACATGACACTTTTTGCATGATATTGTTGCGCGTTGGGCTTCTTTTCTTATTGTTAGGCACAAATAGGGTTGTTTCTTGTAAATACCACAAGACAGGAAATTCTCCAGTTTGACTTTCTATAAATGAAATACGTTTTACGATTGTGTATAACTATACAATAAAAATGTAATACATTCAATGTCACGAAAAATGTGTCAAATTCTTTCGTCGGATGTATTTAATAAAATAAAGTAGTACACAGTTTAATTGTGCAAAAATATCAATATCAATGTAATTATAGAATTGTTTATTAATTTTCCTTATCAAAGATTCCATACAAAAGAGTACAACTGCTGTTACGTCAAATATACAGGGTGTTCGCGATAAACTGTACCGTCATCTCTTTCGTAAATGGTAAACATTAGAAAAAAACCGAAGAGAAGGAAGTTTTTGTACTTCTAATATTTTTCTAGAAAACAAAGGTGACTTTCATTTTTTCAAATGGAACGCTACATATTTATTACATCACATGCAAGCGGGGTTTAAGACGAACCCAACCACGTAATATACTATGGTCTTCAGTGTCATACAAGAGGTGAAATAAAAGAAATAAATTCAACATTTTGTAATATTTTTATCGCGAACACCCTGTACATATTAATGTTAGAATATTATATCTTGGCAATTGACGTAGCAATCCTTCATGGGCTCCCATAACTTCGGGGTAACGTAAGATACCTCTGCCTTTCTTCAATATGTGAAATGTTTTAGTTCATCTCTTGAAGTCTATTATTTAAAATACTATTTTTAACATTTGCCAATAAGCTATCATGTATTCTATTTCTCCATGTATATCAGACGCACCCTTCTTCAAAAAACTTGGGGTTTAAAATCTCGATGTGTCTTATACAGTGGTTGTAGGCTTTTTCACATGAATAAAACTTGACTTCAATAACTGTATGTAAAACATTTTTTTCAAACGTCTGAAATTTCAGGCACCAATATTAAGCTGTGTCTCAACATAGGAAAATACAATTTTACAAACATTTAGTTCATTGATTCCCATCTAACATATAGATTCCTATCTATTACAAAAACCTAATCGAAATGCACAACATTGTAATAAACAAGACAGTTATCTCCACAAATTACATATTACAAGTAACAAAACTGCATGACTGTGAATTGCTGTTCTCGAATCAGGTAAAATTCCAGATCGGAAAGCTCTCGGAACATGGTCCTCCTGTAACATCTCCAATTGACTACAAGTGCAAATTCCATAGCCCGTGAGTAGCTACCGACATGGTCTGTCCATTTCTCGTGACAAGCAGACAAACAAGCACCGGTGTTGGAACGAAGAAGGAATTCCAAGAGACAGGTCGATCCTTCGGGTCACCGAGACGCAGGATCGAAAGGATGCGGCTATGGGGTGAGACGGCGAGAGGGATAGGAGGGAAAAAGGAGTGAGAGAGAATAAGAGACGTGAAAGAGAGTCGGCGAGCACTCGTATAAATTCATCGGACGTATCGAGGGTCGACTTCATCCTGACAAGGGTGGGCTTCGCGAATGTTGCAGGGGTTTCCGTAGCTGAGAATGAATGTCGTCGTACCTTCAGGGTCGGTCAACTGTAGACGGTAGTCGTGCGTCAGTCTGATATTGCAAACGCAGTGAATGTAACTTTACAGATATATTTTCTACCAATAAGTGTAGTTTCAATATTGCATACAAGGGTATTTCTTTTGCTTGGGATACTTGAAATGCTTGTTCTCAATATACATGTTCACATGTAAGGTATGTGGCCAATACTTTGACGGCTCCTTTAATGAAACATAGGTGACAAAAGTTAAATGCTAATTCCTAATGGCCGAAAAGATGCATGGATTATATACACCTAATTCTGGTTTTACACGGTAGATACGTTCCAGACAAAACCGTGTAAAAAAAGACATGAAGTACATACATAGAAAAAAGGGGATTAGTTCCATATCCTTCTACCCTGTAAAAAATAGTTAAAATAAATTTATTAAAAAATTTATTATAAGAACATTGTAATGCGAAATTGTAGTTTCCCGGTTTTCGGAGGCACCAAACTAGAGAATCCGACTTTAAAACTATTTTGTTTATTGTGACGTGGAATCAAGCAGAGACGTAGCGACGAGACAGAGTATAAGTCTTAGCGTAAGTATTTTGCGTAAGTCCAAGTGTAAGTGACAGTAACAGTGTAAGAGTGGATTTTTAGTATAATATAAGTGTATAAGTAACAGTGTAACTGCGGTGATTTTAAGTATAAGTGTAAGTAAGTGGGCGATTTTGGTCGGGGTAAGGGTTTTTAAGGGCTTTTGGAAAAGGAGTGGGAGTGATGTTGTCGGTGGCCAGGGCCAAGGGGTAGGGATAGGAAGTTGGAACTTAAATTTGGGCGACGATTCGGTGGTCAGTAAGGAATGGTGACTGTGCTAGGGAGTTGAAAGGTCGGGATGGAAAAATAGGAGATCTGGATTTGAGGTGGTGAGTCAGAGGTGATGATGGAAGTTTGCTAAATACAAAATATTTGTGCTTATTCGTTAAAGTTATCCTACGTACTATCTAATCGGAGGGTCGGTACATTACAATATTTTAGATTTTTTAATCGTGCAAAATCGAATGAAATCGGCTAAAAACGGAATTAATTTTTTTTCTAGACCGTGTTAAATCACAACCGTGCAAAAACAGAAATGGGTGTACTTGTGTATTGTGGAGAAATTAGTATGCTTTCATACGTAAGCTTTGTAATTATGTTGATGCGATTAAGCAATCCCAAGCAGTTAAATTGTGGAGTATTTCCTGGTAAAATCGCAACAGGCGGCAAAATAAATTATGCTATATTAGAAAGTATTATTTTCAAATTAGCACTGTAAAAAGATTACAAAAATACTTATCGAGCCATAAAGAAAATACTATTTACTTATTTTCATTGATAAAAATGAGCATTGCACTGCCTGTGTCATTTGGCATAGTGCTGTATTCGATGTATAAGTAATTTGTTTATTTTAAAAGTCACTTCAGCGTAATGAAAAATGAAGATTTTTAATAACTATACGAAATTATTCTCAAAAAATATAAGTATCCAAGGTAATAAGACATCAATATTTTTAAACACGTTAAAACGTAAACTATAAATATCGCGATTTCAAAAGAAAGTTACTTATGCCACATTCAAAATAAATGGCGCAAACATGTCTCATCATTGGATAAGTTCATGATTGTTAAGGATTAAGAATTACAGATAGAATAGAAAGTCATTACTTTCCTTGTTAATTTTGATTGGCAAAATATATAATACGGCAAAATATGTTGCAAAGTAAGTTCTGTTTAATAAACAGTTGATTGGTTGACATATCGTCACCGTCTTTAAAAAATAAATTTCCATCCGATAAATTCAACTAAACGAAATATTGGTTGAAAACGCTTCTCAGAGGACCTCGCAATTACTACCAGCGCTAAATAGCGATACGGTAGGATGTCCGTTCCGCCGATTACACGAAGCCATTGGAACGCGAAAAGCGAATTTCTGTTATGAAGTTTCACCATTACGCGCACCACACACGCGTAGAACGTAATCATTTCAATTTAATCTGATTTACAGGTCTCTGCTCGCAGTTAGATTATCAAAGGTGTAATGCATACCCGTAACTTATCTAAATTAAATTCCACCGAAGCCGTTCTCCATCACGGTTACTTCACAGGGGGTAAATTCGATGTGGAGTAGGGGAAGATCGCGTGGCAATTAGCTTTTTTGTTCGGCAATCTCGCAATAAAGTTTCCACCGCTTTCAGGCAAAACTCGAAGTACAAACGCACGCGAGACCATTGGGGAAGGAACCATTTTATTACCTCATCTCATTAAAGAACAGAAATAACACCATTCGGCGTATTCAATGTCATTAATGCCCTGCCCGAATGCTCCGTTTAAGTGCCAGCGTAATCGTAACCGAGAGAAACGAAACATCGGGAATAAGAGCGGGATAGTCAATGGCGAGGAAAAGAAACAGAAACATCGAAGCGGTGAAATAAATTCCGTGCGGTGCGAAGACATCGAGAGATATCAAATGAGAGAGGATTCGGGTAATAATTCCACGTCGGTGTATCACATGGGTATGCTTTAAAGGATAATTAAACACCGCGACGTGAGGCAATTGTCAGCGTAAAAATCATGATGGAACTGCGGTCCTCGTGGTGAACCGCAAATCTAGCTATGGTACGCACCTCGACGGCTTTTGCCGAATCGATAAAGAGCGGATTTGCGGAGGAAGGATGAAACGGCGCGTGTATGCAAGTGAGAATCAAGTCAAAGTAGAATGCTTGTATTAAAGTCGATAAAAGTCAAATCGTGTCGAAATCTATCATCTCTAGGAGGCAATTTTTGAGAAAATCCTGCCCGATGACAATTCACAACGTGGAAAATACATTGGAATACAATAAAAAGAGATGTCATTGTGGAATGATGGAAGGAAAGGAAGTGGAACTTGGAAAACATCATATCGAATTCCCCTACGGACGCGCTGTCCGTCCTCGATGCAGGCGTAATTTTTCCAATCATAGCCACTCGGCGTGACGTTCTCAAAATCTCCTCTCCCGAGTGGATGTTTTCTCTACCATCGAGCCTCGACGAAAAATGCTTTTGTACGCGCGTCGTCCGTCGAAACAAGATCGACGGATTCAAATCGAACGTCATTCACGTTGATTCATACGAGAGGAGACGATATATTCGAAAAACGATCCCTGCTCGATGCGAAACGATATTCTGTGGTGGCGGAAGTGCCAAAGAAGAATATCTTATGGAAAATAATATTCACGTGGAAGGGGATCGAGCAAAGATCGAGTTGGATCATCGATGTAACGGCGTAGCATGGAGTGGAATCAACTGAAGTCGAGTTAAGTCGAGTCAAGTCGAGTCAAGTCGAGTCGAGTGGAGAAGTCTGAGCCAGGGTGGATTGGGTAATGCATCATATTAATGACGATACTGCCAACGGGGTTCTCCGTTAATTCGAGGGTGTTGAGTGGTGTACCAATTAAGTTCTGTATCATTAGTGAGGAGAGAGAGCGAGAGAGAGAGAGAGAGAGAGAGAAAGAGAGAGAGAGAGAGAGAGAGAGAGAGAGAGAGAGAGAGAGAGAAGGTGAGAGAGGGAGGGAAAGAAGTGACGTGAGCGGACGTGTTAGTATTTCTGCTGCAAGCCACCTTCAATCTCGTTGGAAAGATAGGAGCCCATATTCGGGCTCGCCGCTTCTATTTTCCCTACAAGGGATTTACCCCTATAGCGGTTTATCCTCCAAGAGTGAGAAATTCTTCGAGCTGCCGGTATCTCGTATAACGTGTTGCAGTACGAGACAAAACTACCGTTTTGTTCGAGCTAGTTGATATACAAATGCGGGAAATTGTTTTCCGTGGTATAAAGATGATGCATTTACGAGTTATGTATCGTGCGTGTATGGTATCTGGAGCTAATTAATCTTTGTAAGGCTATCATGAGATGCATGTAGCTCGTTTATGAAGTGTCTACTACGAACTCTTTAGGTCTGTTTCTACGATAACGAATTGACTTGCAAAATAAAAAGGAACAACGGTGTGCCGTGGAGAACTGGGTAAAATATTGTACTACAAACGCGAGTTGCATTTTAAGAAGTTTTGTAAATGGTAATTTTTTATTAGATGATAAAATGTAATTATTGTTTGTAATTAGTATTCCACCTTTTTACTTCAAATATTTAACGTCGCATCAATCAGCTGCATGGATTACTAGCTTCCCGTGAACAAGATTTTATTTACTTTGTGAAGTAATATATTTCAGGTAGTGAAGTAGACTCTAAATCGATTCATTGCTCTTTAAATTATGTCTCGGGTATTTATTCATGCTACATCTATCTGTTCATATCTTAACATTTATTTTACTACCAAATGTTAATATGTATCAAACAGCTCCTTCTTTTCACGTTATATGAATTCGAACATTTTAAGGAATAATAAAGATTACGATTTGTTTGCTTTCCAAGTTAGGATAAAACCAGTAAAAATACAAGTGCTCTAAAACTGTAAAATCAAAGAAAATACTCGTTTTTAAAGTTGGTTATTTTCAGAATATAAAGTGATAAATTAAAATAAGTTTGTGATTCATAAAGCGATTGTTAATGCTGAAACTGTGCCCAACAAGTGACGAGGAAACTGCGTAAGTTGTACATTTAGATGCAGCATTCCAACAGTTCACTCATAATTTGGTAAATGATTTTTCTCAAAACTCAATTACAATTTACATCAACTCTTGTACAAATATTCCACAATATTAAAACATATGATAATCACGAATAATAGTCCCTCCCGAAAAATTCCTCTAAGGTAGAAAAAGCGACCCTTATTCCCGCGGAGCACCGAGTCTGCCAGAAACTCGACGTCTTCTTCTAGGTGTTTTATGATACTTCAGAGCCATATAGACCTCCATCCATTTTCGAAAGAATTTCTCAATAGTTTCACTAAACCGTTTGTCCCGTATCCTAATATATCTTCCGCGACTACCTCTATCATACATTTTTTCCAACCTTGTTACATCAAGCACAAATTCAAAAATGCATCAGCAGTGGCCAAACAAGTACTGCCTGTTAATATCGTGGAAAAACGTCGTCGAAGACGGAATAATTGCCAAGGGTACAAACAAAGCGAGCACGAGAGAGAAAGACGGCCGAGCACGGTAGCGTGGTCGAGTTTGAGGTAACCTCGGCGACCGCATCCACCTGTTCATGAAAGCGATTAATCGTACCGCTTGTTCGTGCGTCGGAAGCGATTCGAATTAGACACCGTTCTCACGGCACCATGCCCGTCGAAGGAGAATCCAATAAATCGTACGTGCGCGAGAAATGGGTCCATCCTTCGGTATGACGACGACGACTCGGCAAATGGTGTTGAAAGGAAGGAAAAAAGGTGACGCTAGTTGAGGATGTAGAAAGACAAGGAGGAAGTAGATTTAACACGTTCCGTGCCAGACCGTTTTTTGAAGACTGTCCGTTGAGGCCGCGTGGGGCATATACGCCCCACGGTTTACAATTGTATTGTTTTGTTTCTGGCGTATGCCTTACGATGATTAAAATAGTGCAAAAATCATAATTATCAAGGAAAAGGTGTATAGTTTAAGATGCATAACAAAACGAAGCAATAAATTTACTTTTCTAGGAATTAGTTCAACAAATACCTGGCTGAACATTACTCTATCAAGCGAGTCGCATCCTCGCAAATAATATTTTTTTATAATGTCAATATTAGTTGAAAATAAAACATTTTAGTTTAAATATATCTAATATTATATTTATGTGACAAGTTGGTATACAATCATAAAGGGATGTTACGGTGAACTTTATTAAAACATGGCAAACATAAATGTTGTTTATCCACACAACTAACACAGAATGCTGCAACATTTACAGTACAGCTTCTTGCCGATTGAGAACCTAAATTTTTAAATGTGTTGCAAACAATATATTTTATAGCTACTTACGAAGTTTCAGGATATTTTTTTTTATGCCAAAAACAGGTTTGATTGTATTGTATGACCGTTAACAAATATATTTTTACATAATGACAGATCTACATTGCGATACGTGCAGTTAAGACAAATTGCAGCAAAAATAAACGCAGCAGCATTAGTATTAAGATGCCCATAATTGACTACGTAATACATTTTTAAAAAATTCTTCATTTTACGACGACAATACCCAATGGCTTGAACGGAAAGTTCAGCGTGAGGCGCAGACGCCTCAAATCCATCGCGAAATATTTTCTAAATCGACTGTCAAAAGTTTTTTCCGCGTTTTTCCCTAAAGTCCATTCCTTCCTTACGGTCCAACCGACCTCCCCTTTGAAAACCACTGATATAAGAAGACCGAAATCATCAAGTCAGCCTCTCTCTTTGCGAATGTAAGATTCTTGTACACCGTAATACCGACCATAGAAGACTCAGACTAACTCTGACATATTGTTAATTAATAAAAATCGAGCAAGTACTCTGGTATCTTATGTTAACCAATGATGATTGTTAAATATATTCATTATTTATTCTTCCATTTGCACTTTTAAATTAACCACATCGCAGCCCCTACCCGAGTGATGTCGCCGGAGACAAAACATCTCTGACCTACAAGACGTAACAACGCCGTCACATTTATTGAGAAAACATATTTCAAATTCATATTTGGGATAATCGATTTCATTTCTTTTTGGAATGCAGAATTTTTAAGGAATGATTGTATTTATCCTTGCGACTCTAGATTTCTTGTGACATATGCTATAGGTAAAAATAAAATTTCGGTTTATTATGTATATTTCTCCTATATGGCAGTTCTTAAAAATATTAAACATTTTTCATTTCGTTTTCCCCGTCGATACTGTGACTCAATATTGGAAAGCAAGGGATTAAAAAGAAGCGTGAATAAAGAGAGTTAGAAAAAGTATCGAAATGTGCTAAGCGAAAGCTTTTAAGAAATATGCAAGGAAATGAGAATGGGCAGTGTGCGAGTTAAAGTATGATATACCAAAGGGTTTGTAACACTACATCTACGGAAGTCGTCAAATTGACGGATGCCTACTTTTTTATAAATGGTTTTCAAATTTGTAGAGACGAGGTACTGCAGATATTTCACATGTATCTTATAAAATATAAATTACTTAACACTATTTCTACCGACACTTCACGTATACCTTTTCCTACCGCAACCGGTGTATTTGTCAAATGATAATTTTTCCCCAGAAAATGAACAGTAAAAAAAGAAGTGAATATTGAAAAATGTATTATAATGTGAATGTATTATACGTATATTTTAGGAAAAGTCGTGAAGTTTAAAGGCGAGTCAATTACGTTGTATATAGGAAATTCTAATCGAAATTTTAAAAACGGTCATTTGACCGGTCGTGGTAGGAATAGTGTTAACCGATTATCTTCTTTGCCAATTGATCTTTCTTTTTCAAAGTACTTATTTAATATATTTAAGCAGAACCGAATCAACGCCAGTAAATATAGTGATAAAAACGGAACACTCAAGGAGAAAGGCATCATTCCATTCGAGTCCTATTGTTTTTAAAAATACCACTTAAGAGCTTCAAATTCATTCAACCTCTCATTTCCATCAGATGATTGCATTCGTTCTAGTAACTTAATTTGTGCGTAAGAGAATTTTTGAAAATGGGGAACAAGGTGCAGTTGTGTCATGTAATGCTATACGAGTTTCGAAAAGACGTAAATGTTGGAACTGCGGAAAAAAATATTCCGACCGTTTATTTCGACCGAGCTTCCGCTTTCTGAGCAATTAAAAAGTAGTTTGGCCAATTTCGATATGGTGATTTGATCTTGGAAGATCAACCCCGGTCTAGACGGTCTTCCGACAGTTCCAAGCATCTTAAATCTCAGAAAGCTGTCGAAAATAACCTTTTTCTTAAGGAAAACCGAGCTCTTCCTTGAAAAATGGAATCGACAAGCTTATGGATCGTTGGAAAAGAATTTAGAGATGAATGATGACTGCGTAATTGATTGATAAAATTGTGTTCTTTAAAATTTAACCTACTGAATTTTATTTTTAAATCAGGTACGAATTTACGTAATCATCTGATACATTTTCTCTGCATAAAATTCTTTTCGACGAAAGTAACAACTTCATTCTTCGTCAAGAATGAGGATAAAAATAACAGAAATACTAGAGGAACATCAGAATACGGCAAGAGTTAAACTTCGCAACCATTTCGCACGTCTGGTCAGCGAAAACAGGGAAGAATAATTCGTCTAATTTGGACGGTACAAAAGGGCTTCTCACGCATCGGAGAGCACAAAACGAACGGGTAGCAATGTCGAGGGGCGAAAGCTGGGAAGGCGCGTTACTGGTTAACCACTTAAATATCTTTGGCGAACGAATGAATACGGCAAAGCAGAACGAGAGACGCATAGGTATATGGGAAAGCCGCAGGTTGCTAATGCGATTGGTTCGCGGCAGAGGAATTAGAGCGACTACTGCGGCAGCGTAGAAACGAGCGACGTACGGCGCATTACCAGATTTACTGCTAATTACATAATACTCGATGACTTATACCGCTACATAAATCACGTCGGGCGTGACACTGCTTAACCGTCTGTAAGCTCGTGCCTTTTAGCGCGCCTTTTCAAACAAAGTTGCTGCTCGTTTCTCCGAGTACCGTGGAAATTTGGAAGAGTTTCGCGAAACTTTCGTTCCTTCGCGGGAGATTAATTATTTCATGGCACGCAGCGATGCGCAACATCGAGCGCTATTATTGTGTGTCGTTCGCTATGCCGTGCAGGATATGACGTTGAAAAGTGCATGCGTTGCAGGAAATCGATGGTAATTATCCTGTCGTACGTAGATCGTATTAATGAACGGCGCATTGCGTTATAAAATTTCCTAATTGAGGAGAAAATATTTTGTTATAATTAGAAGAATTATGAGCGACTAATATGATATGTATCGAACTAAAAGATTCCGATCGTTTCGGGAAATATCGGTGGGGATAAACGGCTGAATGGAATAATTTTTCATTTCATGCTGCGATGGGCTTTATTGTTATCTCCCGCTTGTCGTATAAATAGTTGGGAAAGTGCGTAATGCGATATCGGGGCGAACAAAAGCAAGCACTCTGCTTATTCCCTTTAATATAGTGTACGAATCCCGGAAGAATTTCACGTCTCGATTCTTCGGCTTTTAATTTAGTTCCATTGTTACGGGGACTAATAAAGAAATACCAGCTTCGATGTCGCGGGACGAAGAAGTATCATTTTTAAAGCAATGGATCTGCGGGGTGGATGATCTAATGCAACATTAGTAATATCGAGACTGTGCACTTCTATTGTTTGAGTGTAAGGATGAAACTAAATGAGAATGTTTGCATCCGTGCACCAGGACATGAACACGCCTCGCCCGTCTGAAAAAATACTTATAGATTTTGAAAATTCATAAGCCACACGCATCTTGCGACGCGAGCCATCGCTGCATTTACTATTAAGATTATCGATTTTTAAAATTGCATATAATTGTAGCTGAGAATATTCATTTTTTGACAGTTAATTGCTTCCACGTAACAGCAGCTTTATAGATTTACGATTTTTTTTAACCTCTTGCCATACGATTTCTTTTGTGATTGCTTCCACAATAATTCAGAATTAAATCCCTAAAATAAAGATTGATCAGTGATTCTTGTTATATCGTATAACTGATCGTAATATTATTATTATAGAAATAATTTTATTGTGTCGCGTCTCATTGATATTTTCAGTTTGATAGACTTTAGAAAAATTGAAAATTTCCTATCCTTTTACAGCACCGCAAGCAGCACTCGTTATTTCGGGCTAGGATTTAAGGCTCAAAGACAATATATTGCATGCGGTTGTCTCAATCTTCTGCCAACAAGTTAATGGTGCAGAATGCCTGACCAGTTTCGAGGAATATGCGACGACGGGAAGTACTCAAGATTTTTTTTTGCTTTCATGTGTTTCAGCTAGTGACTGGCTTTCCTTAACACTAAACCTACCATGGCGGTCAAATGACCGTTTTCTGATTTTTTCTAAAAATTCCCCAGATTAATTGGCCAGCCATTCAGTAAATATTTTAGGTCTATCGTATAAAACAAAAATGACTTAATTGATCATCTTTTTCACCGCTTCAAATCTCTTTTTCCAAAGTACTCATTTCGTATATTTCGATATAACGGATATAAAGCCGGTAGGTTTAGTGTTAACGAAGCTTTGAAGAATTTGCGTGTAGCTTGCCGAATCTTTAAATTTGAAGCCCGAAAGGTC
This sequence comes from Cerceris ruficornis, assembly GCA_963989415.1. Lineage (NCBI taxonomy): Eukaryota > Metazoa > Arthropoda > Insecta > Hymenoptera > Crabronidae > Cerceris > Cerceris ruficornis. The sequence goes on from OZ022518.1 coordinate 5,435,818, forward strand.
ACCCTCAGGAATAGCGAGAAAGAAAACGCCTTATTATATAATTTGTCTCCAACAAACATCAAACTTATACATCATCATAAAGTCGAAGACACAAGAAACTTTACACACGCTGTATTAACACGTTGAATGCCATGGGGGGCACAGGTGACCGACGCTATAGAATTTGATGAAATTTTTTATGCCTTTTGAACTGCAATATTTACGGATTTGCTAATATATTCAATATTTAAATATTATTGTTTGAAAAGGAAGTATCGCCGAGTATAGAACTATTTTTATCTTCGTAACGCTTCTATTCTATAAAGGTATGATTTTAATAGGAAAAGTTTCAGTTCGATAGAAATGATGGAATTAGCGATATACGTGTGGTGTTCAACGTGTTAAGTGGGTATTTTTATTAGGAGCTTTGAAAAATCGATTTTTTCTACATTTTCTCAAAGTAAATATCTTTGTCAATGGATATGCGGGAATTAGTAAAAATAACGAAGATATAAATATTTAACCCATTCGCTGCCAAGCCTAAATTATATGAAGTTATTCCCAGTGCCATGCTTAATTTTTGTAAAAGATCATTCTCTAAATAATAATTGAAGTATAATTTTTGTAATAAATTTTATTGATAGTCTTTTACATTTGAATATTTATGTTTGTGGCCACAAAAGATTTGCTAATTCAAAAGCCTGTATGTTATAACATATTGAAAGAAAGACGAGTATACTCGTCTTGGCAATGCAAAATACCCTGCCAAAGACGAGTATACTCGTCCTTGGCAGCGAATGGGTTAACAAGCACCGTTAAGCTTAACCACGTTTCTCTCGTAACGATCTTTTCGGACATGACTGAAATGATATCTCAAGATTTAGTGGTCCGATTGACTTGAAATTTGTATATGTTTTTCGCCAGACTTGTCGCTATAGCCGGTACCCAAATCTTCAACCTATCTTAATCTTTTCTAACCTTTTTATTATTTGGAAGCTCAAAAAGTAATCGGAAATAGTCAATTATAATTTTAAAGCAACGCCATTTTCGCCATCAACAACAGCATATTACATTCATTTTGGTTCTTGCATGGCTAAGTTGCAACTGTTAGGATGATTGTCGGATTTCAACTGCGTGATCAATACTCATATACAACTGATGCCCAGACTTAGACTGACGCCCAAATGCAATTGAAGAGCGCAAGAGTGACTCTTGTTTTATGTTATATTAACACTATGCCGTCCGGTGACACCTCGTTGGCGTCGTGCGAAAATATGCGGACAAATGCCGGTGACACCACGTTGGTGTCACGCTAAAATTGTAAGACAGTTGCCTATTATATCGCAAAGGCATCGTATAGTGCGGGACCAGAAACAAGGCAGTTGAGGGGTAATTTGCTCTGATTCGCCCGACGGATAGAGACATCCCTCTCCCTCACGCATTTTCGATTTTGACGTGCTATTGGCAAGAGAGACCCGCACATTCGTTGCGTCGTCATGTGAACGACGAAAGTAGTGTTTTATTTTCGGTTGTCATTCGTCGCTCTCAGGTTTCCGGAACCGGCATGGCGGGGATAGGCGGTGCAAGAGCAAGCTCCCCTTCCGTCTCAGCTGCCTTCTTCTGATCCCATACATTAACCGCTTAACGACCGAATTTATATTCAAAATTATGCCGAAGATGCCCGATTTTTTTTATACCATTTTTGTCATCTACAGATGTAGCTCACTAGACGTGCTTGGTAGAATGTCGATTGCCACGCAATATTTCGGGCGCTGGCATTAAATATTCCTAAAATTTTCAGCGCCCGAGTTAACTCGTTCATAGGAAAATCGAAACGGCATCTATGCCCGAGATATCTCGGGCATGGTCGTTAACCGTTTGAGTGCCAAGGAGCGATTTTGCGCTTCTTCTGTTTCGCTCGAAAAGTGCCAGCGCTCTAAGCTGCGATGCCGACAACCGCACACGTTCGGCAGAAGCCGATGCGCGACTTTACGACTATCATTCCGTTTTAGCCATAAATAAAATAATGAGACAGCTGATAAGAGGACGAAGTTTAATTTCAATGCAACATTTGGATGCAAATGTTATTAATATGTACAGAAACAAAAGCAGAAAACAGCGCAATAGCGCTTCTTGGCATTTTTAATCGGAGAATAAGACAAGCGCTATCGCGCCGCTTGGCATTTTTGGATGGGGAATACGACAAGCGAAAAAGCGCTCCTTGGCACTGTTGGACGGGGCAACAGCAAAGACGCGTAGCACTCAAACGGTTAAGCGGTTAACTACATTTATGTCGAAGAAAATCACACCTCGTTTTTTTGTTTCGATCTACTATACGTCTGAAACTATGTCAGCCGTCACATGTTTGTAGAAGATTGCATTCTTCAATGATGCACACCTGCTACAATTTTATGAATTTTGACTTAAAAAATATATATAATATAGTCAACATTTTCGTAAATATATACCCAACAGAATAATACAATGCAATATTCTGATTTTACGAAATAAATTCCAGAAGACAGTTTAATAAGTAGCACGGAAGACAGGAAAACCCCCTTAAATGTAATATTGATACGTCCTAGTTTGTTCCGAACGGTCTGTTGGCACATCTTAAAATAGCACTCTCAAATGCGTATCACTGCGGCGTAATAAAGTGACACGGTCGGCAGCCGAGCGCTATGTAGGTATGTAAAAATTCTTGCGGGATCTTCGGAAGAGGAGAATTCTGCGCCACGTGCAGCCGACCGAAGCGCGTTAGGTGCAATAATGTCGGCGTGCCATGCGGACGCCCCATACGCCGGAAGAACATTAAAATCTCTTCATACATATGTATAAATGGATCCAGAGAAGGGCAATATTAAAAACGAGTTCAAGGAAAATAGGGAAAAAAGAGGGATGGAGCGGGATAGAGAAACGAGGGAGGCCAGCGGCAGCTCAGACACGGCAAACAACGAAGGTCAAATTGATTTTTCCGAGACTACGTTGAAATTTGTTTCTTTGTATAAGTATGATGTTAATATTGAGCCACGTGCAAAGTAAAAAAAAAAACGAATGCCTTCGTGATATTGTAGTGAACTTTATGAACGTTTATTCCTTAGCCGGGATCTGCGTGCTCGAAGAAAAGCGTTTCTCGGGGTCTGAATTTTTAATTTACTTCCATACACGATGCTCGACGTTGCTGAGTATCGAGAAACGTTCGACGGTATAAAACATTTAGGGGATCCATAAATGGAAAGACTAGTAGACGAGAAATAATTTAACAGCTACGCCCTCGAAATTCAAATTGCTTCGAAGCTCAGAGAGATACGTTCTTAGACAATTCTTAGACGACGTGGATTTGTGCTCTTCGTACGTTTCGAATATTATTTCGAATTCAGAATAACCGTGAAGACGATACGGCCGATGGATTTCTAGCAATTTCAGAAGAAGCAAATGCTCATTTTGGATAAAGTAGAATTTTCGTTAAAAACTCCAAATAATTAAAGTGATTACACCGTTACGTTAACGTTAGAACTAGGTTTATTATTTACATCATAATATTGCTTTATTGTAAATTTAATAGTCACGATAATCCACCTTGAATTTATGTTGAAGAATCATAAGCTACCTTATAACACGCAAGCAAGCTATTTGTAACTTCTTATAAGTTTGCACATTAATTTTATAAACAATGTAAATGACTACATCCAGCACGTTCATATCATTATATACTTCTTGATATTTAAGTGCAGTTACATGAAAGTAGAAGAAGAGTTTACTGTCGTTCTAACAAATGTTCGTTACGTGATGTTACCACAGCTTTGGCAGTTCGGAGCCAATTACAAGTTTCTGTCAAAGTGGCCAGAACTACTCCAAACGAAAAATACAAGTAAATGCAAGTCTTCTGCATTTTGTTTCACTGTTCAGTCGCATATTTCAAGCGGTAGGAGGTTGCATGAAATGCAGAACCTCGACTCTAATGAATGGACGTCCCAAAATTTAATTTTATTTCTTTCTGGGCCAAAGCTAAGATGACACTCGTAATCAGAAAAGGGAACTGTATCGGATCTATAGAAAATTTCCGTGTAGTTCCATTCACGTGGTTTGCCACTGTCAAACAGTGCAATCGTCAAAATCATAAAATCAGAAATCAAGACAGCAATATCAAATCTTGACATTTCTAACACTACAACGACAACAAAAGATGACAAATTAAATTCTAGTCACATGGATCTTAGAAACATGGACTAGACTCGAATGTTACACCGATAGCTGTAAAAAGTAATATTTGTTAATCCCTCAATACTGAAGCCCATCGTTCTTTATTGCACCTCGCCACACTTCGCTTCAATATCCACTAGCACGACAATTGAGAAGGACAATCCATAGAGATCTCCTGCCTCGCACAACGCAACAAACTGCTATCGCGCAATTTTTAAACCTCGACTGCCTATAGCGACAGTAGTCACCCAGCAAGTAGCAGCAGTTCCAGCACCAGCACCAGCACCAGCATCAGCAGCAACAGTGCAATGACTCTACTCTAAGTCTAGTGCCCCCGGCAGCCTCTTCGTCGCTCGAAACCACCGGAGATATAATATACACGGCCGTAACTTACTCCTCGCCCTTTACCCTCCTTCTATTTCGTCTGGCCCTACGTAACCTCACCTCTCGGCAACCGTTCGTATAACATTGTATTACGACAAGGGGAGCTTTGCGAAATGGGACAATGCACTAAATATGCTCGCTCTTCGTGGCGCGCTTTACAAGGTACAAATGTAGGCCGAGTCATGTTTCTTCCGCGTTTTTGTCCTTCCACCATCCTCGTATTTATGGCTAGCTACGCTCGACCGGTTCTAACAGCGTGCACTAGCTCTCCTCTCTTCCCTGTATTTTAGGGGAAAATAATAACGCCTTACGGATGCCCTCTCCTGAGGCGCGGAAGATGCGAACGGAACGGCTTCACATGGAGAATTAGTGATTGGTTTATTTTCTTGTTGGCTCTATTTGCATTTGAAATGGTTATTTGGTCGGTTGCGTTTTTACTTGCACGCGATGACAGGTTTGTCTTTGCTAAAGTGAATTGATGTACACCTATCCCCCGATTTACACGGAAGATAGGTTTCTTAGAAAACCGTGTAAATCGAAATCGTGAATTTTAATACGTAAAACTGCGTAAATTGAAAACTAAAATGTGTATAGGTCAGTCATCTATTTCAACTCTTTCCGGACGGAGACATTTTTGAATATTGAGAGATGACCATTTGTTTTGCGATCCAAAACCAACTTTTTATCTGCAAGTTAGGCTGTTAATGTAAATACATTATAAATTACTACTTGTTTAATCATATTTCAACGGTTGTGTTTCAATATTTCAACTTTAACTGTGTAAACAAGCAGCGATAAACTATAACTAATTTTTTTCTCAGACCATATATCTGCATCGCTAGTCCTCCAAGGGTTAAATAGAAATAACTAAAGGCAAATTTTTCAAAATCCCTTATTTTAAAAACCGTGTAAATAAAGTACCGTGTAATTCGGGGGATAGGTGTATTTAAAGTTGTATCCTTTGTTTGAACCTGAAGAAAGCACTATTATTTTTGTGACGATGAGTAGAGACGTTGTTTTATTTGTTCTATGATGACGTAGAGGACACAATTATATAAACGTAAGATAGTAAAATAATCGCAAACGCGACATGTGCCGTTCATTTTGAAAGTAATCTTTCAATGACTGTACGAAATTATTTACACTGACAAAAATATAAGTATCCAAGATAACAAGTGCAAGTAAATCTTCTCGAAAATTGGCACCAATATTTTTAATCACGTTAAAATGCAGACCCTAAGTATCTCGATTTAAAAAGAAAGTGACTTATGGCACTTTCAAAATAAACTCCTCGTATAACGAGGTCGCAGATTAATTCTTAAGAATCCGCACCGATTGATGTTATTAACCACTGATCATTTTAAGACACCTCGTTTATATGATGTTTCTTCAATAAACCTAATTATAATAACACATATACTTAGTTTGTCTTTCATTAATTTCTACACTTTGTTGATATTATGTAACCATTATATTGCAAATATATTGCAACATCAAATTTGTTGCAGTTATTTTCATATCGTCGAGCACAGCTTATACTTTTAAGAAAGATCGAAAGATACAAATTATAATTATTGAACCCTCATACGCTGCTCAAAAATGTAATAGTTTCATAAAACTTTCTCGGATGGTATTTCACCCACTTTCCTTTTACAATTTAATTCATGTTATCTGTAATCTATCAAACTATATTTCACTGATATTAAATAAAGTTACAACATATTTAAAAAGAAATCAATTATTATGTAGCTTTTGAAAACGGAGATTGGATGAAATTTCACTCGAGCAGCGTATGCGGGTTAATAGGTAATTCCATACAACAGAAATGTGCGTTGATTAAAAACTGGAAAGAAAATTGCATACATTTGTTCTGTCAATTTACTCATTTAACTAATTCCCAGAATAACATCGTAAATAATTATTAACATATTTGTAGTTTCAAGGTACATTACGTTACTATCGAATTATAATGTGAGGATAAAAAGAAAGTAAAAAAACGGTGTGCACGTAATATTCATTTATAAAATAAATATACATATATTCATGAGTAATATGTCACATATGTTCTCCCAGAAACAAAGTTCTACAATTATAACGGAAAGAGTAAGAGAACGGTGCGGAAACTGCAAAGAAGATGTGAAAGCGCCCATCAATGACATCCTATTTCAACAAATGTTTCCCGTACTTTGTTTTGCGCACAGATTCATTTCATATCACATTGACTTGACAAGGATCGGCGAAGCTAACGGATTCGAAATTGTAAACGTATTTGCGTTACTATTAGCAAAGTAATAGAAGCTGTTTAACCATGAATATACACAGCGATTGTTCCGGCAGTTCACGGCAGATATATAGTGAGAAACGACCGACGTTCTAGATCCAATGTTGGACCGTTTAACTGAATTTCGGAATGCCAGTGTTCCTAGCACGGATTGAAGTACCCAACTACAGAGGATCAAACAGCACGGAAACTGAGAGAACTGCTCCGGTTTAGAGGCTTTAAAGTCCAAGGTGGCGTTAACCTAATGCAACTAATAAGCCAGACAATGAATATAGTGGAGTCATCGATGTGGTAAATCCACTCGGAGAGTTCGGAATTGAAGGAAAGAATAAGTCTCTGTTTAAATATTATGAAAACTTTACGACGGTCATATTCAAAATTGAAATATATCAGTGACATTTTCACGTACATACTAGGAATTTACCGAGAACAGATAGCATGATTGCTAAATGAAAATTTCGGTAAAACCTTAATATATACTCCTGAGAAAATTATATGTAAAGAAATATGTTGTCCAGTACAAATGAGTGTAGGACTTCATGAAAACTGATTTTTAAGTTATTGTCACAGAAATGTTCCGAAGATACTTCACGAACAATGCTGAAAAGTTAATTTTAATTATCTTTATAATTTGATGGGCTGAGACGAATTACGTTACTCTTTATGTTTTATAAGACATTATGTTATATTTTATACATGCATCTTATGTTATTTATAAATGCAGAAGAAAGACAATTTAACTTGTGTTATAAAGATTATTTCTCTTGTTCGTAAATTCTCTTGACATAATTATGTATATCTAAAACCAGTTTACAAGAGGTCAAATTTTTAGTAAAAAAACAATTAAAGCATTGCAACCTGTTTTAAATCTATAATTAAGACACATTACTTAAAAGAATAGTTCAAATGGTAAATATAGGCTTTAACATCTATCTTTCGGAAAACTATGATAAAAGAGTCAAAATCTTTAAAGAATAAATGAGAAATTCGTGTTCAATTAAAAGCAAAATGAATTGACAACAAAATGTATATCATTTGAATACTCTATTCCGTGTATTAAAACGAAACTTTGTTGATTTACATTTTCAAAATTACAAACGCGTACAGTTCCCCAAAAAACAGTGCCACATTTAACAGTTCTGTAAATGTCACAGACAATAAATTCCGATCGACAACCACTGGATTAAAAGACAATTCCACAGGGAAGGACTGAATAAAACTTGTAAATTATCGATAAAACTACAAATTCCCAGGACCTTCACAAATCCTCGTCACGGTGAACCTCCCCTTATTTGTAAGCATGATTCAATCCAATTTCATCCCCAGAATTCTACGGTCGGTAAGATCCATCGAGTGAAATGTACCGAAAAGTACGTAAAACTGGCAAAATTAAGCGCGTCCATAGAATCTTCATATTTTCCAACGATTCACGAGCCGTCCCAATAAACTTTACCCCGAACGAACCCCAGTGGATGGGATTCTCCCTTTCTTTCATCCCTCGAAGGAGGATGATCACTACGGACCGTTGAAAATCCGCGTATACATCCGCTTTAACTGCGAGCGGGTCAGAAAATCACAAATACACAGGGATGAAGTTGTCACTGGCCGCGTGTCCGTGGCATGGGAATGTAGGTTTTATAAATACGTAGTGTACTTGGTATGTATAGATCTAGTTGGGCAAGTAATAACCATTCGTTCCGCTTATAAAGGCATGCATCAAGGAGGCAATAAAAGCGGTACACACGGAGAAAGTATTTGTTTTCATTTACATGGGCTCACTGCCAAAATGGAAAGAGCGGTGGGAGACACGTAGGGTACGCGAGGTAGGAGAAAAGCAAGACGGAGGATGGGAAGGGATCAAGAGAAAGGGAGAGTTTGAGGGAAGACCTCGAAATCCCGCGAGCTATTTATGGAATGGTTATTGAAATCCTACGGAACCGGGCCACATTCGCGAAACGCATTTTTACACGCGACTACCCTCGCGGTAGGGACCTCGCCGCCCTTCGATCAACCTCTGCGATGTCCGATGTTATTTTACGGAGAATAAAGTGGTACTCCGGAGGAATGGAGATATTTATGTTTGGACTACTCGATGGATATTGGCATTACGAAATTCATACGGAGGGGAGTGGTGAATCAGTTTATTCGAAGGTAATGAGTTTGAGTAGAGGTTTTGCTGTGATTAAGGGTTTCGCTGGTAACGGGGTTAAGTACGTTTCTTGGTAAATTACGGAAGGCTGTTCAGTGATAGGGGAAAGTTACAAATTCATTGAAAGTATAATATTGCCACATAACAATTTGGTTGATTCAAAGAAAATCTTGAAGATAAGAAATTGAAAATAATTTCGATGGCTGTTTTATGTAATACAGTGAGCTATCGTTCTAGAAAAATGTGATAGTTATGAGAATTAAGAAACACTGCTTTAATTGCACGTTCTAAAATAAGCTGGTACAGATCACACACTTAAATACGAAGAAGCTTACAATACACCTAATTCTGTTTTTACACGGTAGATACATTCCAAACAAAACCGTGTAAAAAAAAGACATGAAGTACATACATAGAAAAAAGGGGATTAGTTCCATATCCTTCAATTCTGTACAAAATAGTTAAAATAAATTATTTAAAAATTTTATTTTAAGAATATTTTACATTTTTTAATCGTGCTAAATCGAATGAACTCGTGTAAAAACGGAATCAATTTTTTTTTCTAGACCGTGTTAAATAAAAACCGTGTAAAAACAGAATTGGGTGTAATTTAATTCATTGTTACTGTAGTATATCGTACTATGAAAAATATAACATTTGCTTAATCTCATCCTTGTGATGATTGCAACGGTTAAAGAAAATTTGCGAACAACATCAAAACGATTAGTCCCGTATGACTGAGAATGAAGTGTTATCCAGTAATTTTAATACGTTATTATTACAAAGAAAGAGTTGATTATCCCTGTGCGGTTCGAAAAATTATTAAGTTTTCCGTCAACTAAATGACGTTCATCTCCTGAAATTCTCTACAATTGCTTATTCATTTTCCTCCAATAATAGCGACAGCTATAGATAGTATGGGATGCTTATGAAGGATACAAAATAACTTTCAAATTCCAAAGTCGAAATTAAGCTGTCAGATGATTATCGACAACGAAAAGCTACGTTCAGTGTATCTCAAAGTAAAACAGCAAAGACTGCAGGATGAAAATGCATGTTTATGTTCGGTGCAAGAATCACATTGATTCACCATGCGTTTCCCATCCACAGGTCCTAGCTAAAATCATCCTACATGGTCATCATTAATTTCACTTCAAATCGCCTCTCGCCTTTAAGATGTGGCAAGAATCGAAGAAATATTGCGATGCAAATGGCAATGCCTTAAACACCAAGTTCAAATGAGAATGTAATGTTTGTAAATGTCAGAACGTGACAATGCTCTTGGGCATAAGTCTCATCGTCCCCCTCGTTGTCCCTATCCAGGAACGTCACATTATACCGCCCTATCTCGGATCATGAACCGTCTGTCAGGGTAAAGAGAAAAATCCTCCTTCGCCGTCTCGGTTCGCACAATACGTGGGCGCGTATACGTTTCCCAAGAAGGAGAAACGTACATTACGAGGAATTCCGCCACGAGGATTTACTCTCGTATGCGCACGCTTGCACGCATAGATTCATATTTTCGAGGAAAGTTATCGCAATAAAATACAAGTGAGATTTCGCTTCCTCGTAGAATCAGAGGGCACAAGTCAGCCGGTAAAATGAAAAGGGGTCGCAGAGGGGAGAAAGAAAAACGGTTGGGCTCGCGTGCATTCCGTGAGAATTTCAAGGATTTCCGAAAACAGAGAACATACATGGTATCCTGCTTTGTCCGTTGTTACTGTGAAAAGGGGAATTTTAGAGTGGACTAAGTGGATGAATAAAGAATTTTATCCGATATGGAAAAGAGCTGCGACTAGATTGCACGTAAAGATCTTTGCATACGGATTATGCAAGAATGTGTTTCGAAGGAATTTTTCCGTGTGCTACGTGTAAACTCTCGGACTTGAAATTCGTGTCAACCGTTTCGATACGATCCGTTGTCGTCGACAGTATTCAAACACTGTGTTTATACCTAAATGTTGAAGATTATAGTTCACTACGGACATTTAAAGCAGCTATGAATTATAATTTAGTAGATTATTCATAGATTTTATTTGGTCTAGATTATTCATATTCATTTTTATTTGCCTCTATTCTAACGAAAGTATGTTTATGTTTCCGACATTGATTCTCTTTATTCTCAATACGTGTTACGCTTCGTACACACATTAAACTGTAGACATATAGAATCAAATTCTTCCTCAATATCCACGAGAACCATACCCGTATGTTTGATTGAATTCAAGGTATACATAATGTCATTTAGTACTTTGACTAATTAATCGGTGGTTGATCTTCGAGATTTAAAGGTAAATTCTCTATTAATCTATTAGTAGAGAATCCCCTCTGTTAATGTGATATATTATTACTATGCAGGAAGGATCTGATTCTTGATAAAAAAATCTTTTCCCCTATTTTACCAAATATATTTCAAAGACATATAGGCCGACAGCTACTGGTCTCATTAGAAAGTTTGCCTGGCTTGCGAAGAGGAATTATTTTTGACATCTTCAAATCATTAGGAAAAAATGAAAACATAAACATGCTATTTATTAATTTAGTTAGAAGAACTAGTGCCTTCTTAGATAAATTTTTCAAAGCAACTGTGTTTACGTCACCTGACCTACGTCCTTTGTTGTTTTTTAGTTTTCGAATTATTTAAACTATTTCCAAAGCAGATTTCAGCTGAATTTTGACTGGCGTTTAACGACGGGGAAAAAATAGTTTCTAACTTCCTTCTTGAGATTGCGAGAAAAAGATACTGTAGATAAATTATCGTTCTGACTTTGGAAGGATTGTAATTTACCAACTATGGTTTTAGCTTTTAATTAATATATGATCGCTAAATTCAACGACTTTGTTTGTTATGAATTTGCACGTTTTAGCACACGAATTTAATGTTAGACATTTCAACGAAGAACTTATCTATGAAATCTAATATGTGATCACGTTTGATGCGCCATCAGCAGCAGATTTCAGTTTACTGAATAAGACTTGAATCTTTATAAAGAATGGTAAAGAAGATTATTTACTTAGATTTACTAGTGACAATAAATGTTTCCACAAGGGGGAGGACGTAATGTTGACGGATTGATGAAGAGCATCTGGAAAGTCACTGTGTCTATGAGTGTATTGTTTACTGGTTTCGTGAGGATTCTTGATATGTCTACTTGAGTTTAACCTCAGGGTTTCATGTTTCGAATAAATACGACTGTTACTATCGTGAACAGAACTTTGTCATCACAGTTTACACATTTAGACTTAAGGCTTGTGTGAGGGCATTCCTTAGAATTCTAAGATTGTGCACACTTGATATACCCGTGAACGGTCACAGTTTTTAGCAATGTTGCTGAAAGATTGACAGTTGTAGCATTGAGTAACACCTGGCACAGTACAAAACTTCTGCCATTTAATAATGCAATAACAGAGTTTATTGACTTTGAGAACGTTAGATAATTTGGAACCTGTTTCAAAAATAACTAGAAATAAAAGGTAAAGCTTCTTGAATCCATTAACCCTTTGCGGTCCGAATTATTTTGTCAATTTTGTAATGAGCTAAACGAAATTAATTTCACAACATTTTCTATCGTTGATTATTAATTTTTTTTAATAATAGGAATAACTATAGGTACCGCCGGGTATTTCGGTGATATTACAAAATCATTGTGAAATTGGAAAGTCGATATTAAATTGTTAGAAAATAAAATGAAGTGAAAAGCTATGTCGAGTGTAGCTCGACATAGGACTGCAAAGGGTTAATAGGGTGGCTTTTATGTATTTGCACTGTTATTGTAAGCTTTAAGTTTTGTCGCTTCACATTTTTTATAATATTGTCAATTTCGGTGTTCGGAGATACATTCCAAGGAACCATTCGGATTGACAACGCATTAGGAAGTAAGTATCATACAGAGCTGGTAAGTTGCCGAAACTCCACAAACTGAACGTCACAGAGGCAAGGGGACTGGGCCTAGTGCTCTACGTTATCCGCTCCAGTTCGAACACAGTACAATGTTGGTAATAATATACTAAATATAATAAGTTGGCTGTCTGACGGTTGCGTGTGTGTACATGTGTAACTGTGTACCGATTCAGAGAACTGCGTGCCATAAGAGTGTTGTGTGAGAGATCCGTGTAATGTGCTGAGGAAAGTTTAAACTTTTAATTTGAAATATATTATATTAGAGTTAGACTTTGATTGTTTGTAGTGTTGAGTCTTGAACAACCTCCCCACGCAACATAAAATTTAATTCTAGGTACACACGATTCCAAGTAGCAACTCGCTTCCTAAATATTTTATTACTCCTTTTTTAAATAATTGTAATGCTCTTCAAACATTAAAGCACAGTTTTATTCTGTTAATAAAATATTAGCCCTTATTATCCGGAGCCGATAACTACGCCAAGGCGTTCGAGCCATCGCTCTTTATCGCTCTATCTCATTCTGTTTAACACTAGAACTACCGGCGTTAAACCTGTTATATTTAAATATATTAAATAAGTCCTTTGAAAAAAGGAAAAGTCAGTGGTGGAAAAGATGATCGATCCGGTAATTTATGTTTTATGAGATGGACGTGGAATATTTATTCTATGACTCTCCTATAATCTTGGAGAATTTTTGGAAAAAATTGTGTACCAGTCATTTTGACTGGTTTGGTAGTTCTAGTGTTAAATGCTTCACATTGGCGACTTCTGTCGCGCGATAAAGTAAATCTGATTGACTCAGCCAGTAGCGACGAAAAGTAACAAATACGTGTGACTGATGCAGGAAAACTAATTTGACTGGACGGAAACTTACCATCTCTGCATAGTATGTGTGATAGTCAATTTTAGCAGCGTTCTGTTGTCGTGTTCATATATCGCATACACGATAATCCACCATGCTATATTCTCTGTGTGCGTGCGTCCCGTCCTCGGTCCATCGCTGAAGTGACTCGCACGCCGCGAGTCGGTGACGAGTCGGTGACGAGGCCCCTCGGGCGTCTTCGCGTCTCTTCTGAGGTCATTGTGCAACTTCGAGAGGCCTTGCGTGTTGTTCGGTCCAACGAATTCTTATTCGTTCTTCGTCCCTGCTAAAATTGCTTTTTCGCATCCGGTTCACGCAAATGATTCCCAATGTACAGAAGGAATAAATCGGTAAAAAGGTCATAATCGTATTGCACATTAAATAATACTGCCCTTCTACACATCGTGCGAGTGGTATCTAAGCGATTAAAATTCCACGATGGACAGCATTTTTGATAATTAACTTGGAATCTTCTGCAGCCTAGGTATAGAAGAACATCCTATTGCTTTTATATTTTATGCCAAAGTTGGATTTGCAACCTGATCGTAAGGACTCTACTCTATGTAGCTGTATAACACGATAGAAGGAATTTCATTTTCTTTGTTGAAATACGTAACATTCATATTTGATTGTAAGTTAGATAACATTTCGATATAAATGCAATTTTCGGAATCATCAGATAATGCGTTGAAGGAGTCTCGTGTGTCAATATTGTAATCCAATTGCAGAGATGATCGCTTTAAGCGCTTTCATGGTATGCATAGATAACCAGGTTCTATCTGTGGCAATGTTATTTGAGCGCCAAATTTGTCAGGACGTATTCCCTTCAACGAAATGCTTACGAATAATTATTTCTGTCTCACAAAATTTAAAGCACAGATTGACTTTGCGAGTTGGCACGTAACTCTATGAACTTATACGAAGCGAAGCAAACCAAAGACAGTAAAACCTCGATAAATGCACAGATTTCGGGGTCAAAGCAGTGCTCTTATCGAGTACCGGTGTCGGATCTGTGTTTATATTAGAGCTCGAGCCGAGAGCAAACGTAGCAAAAGACAGACAGTAGAAGAGACAGAGAGAGCAAGCAAACAAAGTGAGCTGCTCGAAAGTATCGGCGAGGCATTGCTAATGCAACAATAAACTTGTTTATTTATCAATTTTTCTAAATGTAACTTTTCCGAATGTTTTATTGAGATTCTTCTGATTAAAATGATACCAAACACGATATAGTTTGAATTATGTAAATAGTAAGTCAATTTGTTAAATATTAAGTAAATATAATTTAAACTGTATCGTGTTTGGTATCATTTTAATCAGAAAAATGTCACACATACGATAGCAAAGGTTTCAAAAAAATCAAAAATGTAAACGCTGCCCCTCCAATTAGAATTGCCTCACCGATACATTCGGGTGGTATCATGTTACACTGCTTCCCTCGTCGAGCGTCGGAGTTCACCAAGGGGGATCCCCCGATGTGTAGGGGTAGTCATGATACATTTATCGAGGGAAACTTCTGATGCCTTTATCAAGGTTTTACTGTAATACACTACGATAAGTATATCTGTGCTCCGTGCGCTCAAAGGTGAACGATGTTTCTTTTACCTCTCTGTCTGCTGTACGAAGTCTATGGAATTTTATGTACCTAACGACAAGGTGAATTAAAATATTACGTTGTTAAAAATTATACATTTTTTTATAATTATAAGAATATTTCAATTTCCCTCATTAGAGACTCAATACAAAAAGCTATGATATTGATACTTTTAGTTAAAATTAGTTTAATATAAAAATGTAGCATTGTTTACAAATAATCGACGCCACAATCAACGTATTAGCATACATAACCTCTTGACCTACGATCACTTTTGTGACAGCATGCGTAATAATTCCTTTAAAACAAGCATGTGAAACTCGTGGCCCACAACGACTGTCTTTGCGACCCGTCAAGAAAGAGATAGCAAGTGTCAAGAAAAAAACATTAATTTTGCCGTTATACCTCTTCTATTTTAGTTTTGAAATAAACGTATATTTCTATAAAAATTGAAGTTTTCATTTTTTTGCAGCCCACATAAACTTAGACCTTGTTTATTTAGCCCACGTTAGCCTTCAAGTTCGACATGCTTGCTATAAAGAAATAAAAACGTGATTTTTGTAATACCGTGCCGTTTAACGTAATATTAATACAATGGAAATAGGTTGATCATATCGTGATTCACTGATATTTGCAACTTGATAGCTTCTGAAAAACTTCAGAATTTCCTGTTCCATTTATCGCAACAAGAATGTCACCGTTATTATAGGGCAAGGGGTTAAATGATTACATTTCCAACAATTAAAGCCAATTTTAAAAATTTTCACCGATTGTTTATATTCCGAGAATTTAACATAATACAGATGACATTGGGACGATAGTAACCATTGCAGAAGCAATTGCTCGAGAAGAATAACCCAGAATTGTAGAATAGGTTACCACCGTATCCTCCGCATAATGTACATACACATACATATATGTCTAAAGGTTACAGCTGGCAATAAAAAGGGATTGTCTATAATCGTAAACTATGGGCTCAACGAAGGGTTAATAACAGAGGGAATTAAAGTTGAAATTCTGAAATGAAACACAGAGAGTAGCGTTTCCACTGTGCGATTTCACGATACAAATGAATGCGACGTAAAAGACGATGTTAAAGCTTGGTCTAATTAAAAGAGATTACCCCGGACCGCGACCTTCAGAATTAAAAATATACAAGCCGGCCCGCAAAATGATAAAATCGGCACTGGTACTACTTACTTGACGTAAACTGATTATTACTGAGCCGGGAGAAAATGAATTAAAGTCAAATCAATCAAAAACGGCGAGATACAGCGACGATAAAAATAAACATGTTTGGAGCCCCGTAAACCCGACGATAAAGAGCACGGATAACGGGTGAAAAAGGGCATAATCTTTTGTACGTTATAGTGTGTCCTTTCTAGAGAGGATAGTGAAAGACATATGAATGAGAGAAAAGTATAGAACAATGAAATGGCACGCGAGGAAGAGAGAAAGAGAGAGAAATGAGCAGAGGGATCTTCTCGGATGACAATTATTTCCTGAGTATGCACTAGAGTACAACGACCACGGCAACAGAGAAGAGAAGCCGAGAGAGGTGGGCGCTCTGCCTACCTGCCTTTTAATTTATGGTGAAAAATTTATAGGCCGTCGACGTTGTATTCAGATGTCTAAGGGCCCGAGAGAAACACATGTTCAGCGACGCACGTCTCTGGTGTGTGGTAAGGAAAAAAGAGGAAGAAAATTCAGCCAGTGTGGTCTCGGCAGTTACGTTTCGTGGATATGTCCCGGTGCCTTGTGCCTCCTGCCATTGGAACGTCGTTTTAAGGGTGTCTGTTGCAAGCTAATGCCCTTGGATATCATCCTACAGCGAATTCTGGACTTCGACCTAGTGGTTATTAAATATTCCGGACTAAAATCATCAACGACGAGCATTCACGAGCAAACTTTACCGAGGGAAAATTTGGCGGAACTATTGCTGGTTATTACAGAGAGTGTTTCAGAAATACGTAGCCAAATTTCAAATACACGTTTCAGTTCACGGCGCTGATGAGAAAGTTGTACGATGATTCTATAGTTACACAAATAAGAATATTGAAAATCATATTCCTCCGTAACAAAACCCGACATGAAAAACTGTGATTCTTGTTTCTAACTTATGTTTGCATTCCGAATCGCTTACCGGCTGTATTATAAATACATCCCATTTAATAAAGAGAGAACTTTGAACGCTTATGCACGAAAGAGTAATTGTTCACTTCGAATAAAGAATTTTCTGCAAATCAGCTTTCTCTGTTAATTCGGCAAAGTAAAATTTGTTGTATTTACGTTAAAGATTGCAGCGAGTACTAACGTTAATTGTTTCATTAAAAAGTGCCGCTTACGATACCTTCCTGTAAATTTGTCTGGATGTTTAATTACCTAACGGAGTTTTTATGCGCTATCACATTTTAATTCAAGATATTCCGTCTTTTGAGAAAGTTTAATTAAAGTTTCTCCGACTTTTTCTCTAACATAAAGTTTCGACGGCAGTTAGAAAAGTTTAAACATCATTAACCTCTACCATAGCGGGAGGAAATCGAAGAGGGGGTCGAGGAACTACACTAATCTCTTAACGAAGTAAATCTCTTCAAAAGTTGAAAACGATAGACAGCTCTTTGCCATAATAATCCAGGTATGACTTTGTTAAACTGCCTCAATAACGCAAGCTCACCGAACTTTTGTACGTTTTAACTATGCTACATGGAAACAATTTATCGCAAGCATTTATTCCAGGTTCTATTCTTTAATTAAATGCCGCAGAATTTAGTAGTCAGTGACACGCATTTATATGGTTAATTTAAATCTACATAAAACAGCTGTTTTATTGCTACAGAAAGGAAATTAATTTAATCCTATGTTCACGTCGCTTTTATTTACGATGGAAAAAGTCCAATAAAGTTTCTTAAATATCCAATAAATATATTCTGGTTTATAATTTCAATAATTCATACAGGTATACAGCGTATGGGGACAGATCAAAAAAGTTACACACCTTTTACTTCCAAGACGTAAGTATACTTTATCATTTGGCAACAACATTGATGTAAATCTAAAGGAACTTCAAAAGGATGATCAAAATAAAAGATTTAGTATATTTAATACTGTTTTAGTGCCAAGATTCCATATTATAAATGACTGACACGTGAGTTACAGTCCGATGTGGAGGGCACGTTAATAGAAATATAGGAAAGAGACATTTGAATATAAATCCCATATCAGTGATAATAAATCAAAATAAAGGGAAATATAATTTTAAACGAATATCTCGTATGGTCTTATTTATGTAACATCCCTTTAAGAAAATATTATCATCTCATAATACATTGTAATAGCACAAAAAAACAGAATTTTTTTTTAACTAAAACATATATTAAATATGGTTGTTTATTGTATAGGTATGAAATCCTGTAGAGCACTGAGAAAAATGGCAGTCGGCTATGATCAGGTTTAGGTCGTTAGGATAATTGTGCCCATAATTATGAAAGTGGTCTAAGTCAAAATTTTAAAAAAATTAGTTTATCAGTTATTTCACACCACATTATTTTAAACTAAATTAATTCTATGTAATTTTCACGATATTGTCAAGAATGAACCATTAGATAGTGGTTGTTATTTCAACCTTATATGGAATTCATTTAGTGTTAATTATGAAAGTGGTCGAAGTCAACAATTTAAAATAATTGAGCTTATCAGTTATTACAAATCAGCCGACGACGATAATGATAACGATGGTAACACATTCTTGTAAACTCTTGTGAAAAAAATCACCGAAATCGGTGGGACGGACCATCGTCTGTATAATGACCATTTCTTCTTGTCTTCCGTTATATCTATATAGATATTGTGGCTATAAAAATTATTTATAATTTTAGACGTGATAGATCAGTTTCAATAGAGTAGATCTTTACTTACGTGCAAATAATATTCAAGGAATGATATTTATAGGTTGCGAAAAGATTAATGTCTAAACTGAGACACAAAAACACGTCGATAAGAATTAATAAATTCATCTGTAGTAATACATTGGAATATTTTACAAATTTGAACCTTTCGCCGCTTTTGTATAATAAAGAGCTCCATTATTTTTGCAATACACAAATTTTTGTTTCTCTTATCCGTATCCGTTGAACGATCGCACGGCAACAGGCTAAAGAAGAAAAGTTTTGAAAAAAAAGTAAAAATTGGTAAAATGTACCAACGTCGTTATATTACATTGTCGCGTTTGTATGAAACACTGTTAGAATGCTAAAGCCCAACAGCGTTGGACGCAGAATTATAGCTTTACCGAATAACATGCATGCAAAGTGAACAATGAACGACGAAGTGTGGCAATTTTTGTATATACGGTGTCTTGAAATTTACCACCGAATATTCTCAGTTCTTTCAACGGAAAAACTACAATATTGAGTAGATAGAAAGCTAAACCAGCTTTGTCAAAATGAAAAAATAAGTTGGCGATGTTCAATTAATTCGCATTCGAAGTGTAAATAGAATTTAAAATTTCCGACAATAGCAAATGAATTTCGTATTATTAATTTAACACGTTAGAAGGTGGACGGATTTCACATGTCCTGTGACTTACCGTAAAATGGAGCTCATAGTATGAAAAGAACATGGATCTAAAATTAAGATGTTAAACTAGAGTGTCGTTATATATTCAGTACCATTTGACAATTTTTGCAGTAGATGGGATACATTTGAAAAACGTGTGAGTGTTGTTATTTAAATATTGTAACAAATTTCATTGAAATTAGCAGCAGTACGGCTCGTTAAACCACTTAAAACATTGTTGGCCGCTCACGAGTTAACTCGTGCTTTTATGCCCAAACGTTGTTGACCGATCACGAGATAACTCGTGTTTGCACTTGCATTAGCTATTTCAATTTGTCCACACCAAAAAAACTACTAAACTGTATAATATGCATAAACTATAATATATAGCAGATATGTACAAAGTTTCATATAAAAATTCATCATGTATAAACAAAATATGCTGCGGTTTATTTAGCGTCTTTCAATTTCACACTCAGTTATGGAAAAAATAGCCGGTGACATGAATTAACTTCTACGTAAAATTACCGATCAATGTGTTAAACGTGTCAAACTCGCACTTTTAACAATTGTTATTTCGAAATCGCGAATTAAAACTCAATATTTTCGGCATTGCTTTTTAAGTATAAACTTTCCCTTAACTTTTCCACTTGAACGTAAATAACATTTTCAATGTTTTCTGTATTCACGCAACAATACCACAGTTTTATTTCTTAACTCTGGTACACCCTGTACACGAAACAAACAAGTTACATCGTTTTAAAATATCCGCAGCTCCGTCAACGTGTCGTCCTGCACGCTTTATTTCTATGATTGCTCCAAAACAGCGGGAATGTACGAAACCTGCGAAAATCGAGAGGAAAAATCCTCCTGAACGAAGTAGTCGCGAAAGCATTATCCTTTCTCAGAAACTTTTCAACGAAGCTACGTGCGAATAGCAAATCTTTTCGTAGCGTCTCGGAGAGGAGAGGCGGAAAGTCACTTGCACTTTTCGTTCTTTCGCACTTGACAATTGTTCCGGTTTCATCTCTTCTCAGAATTCGACGATGCGAAGGGAAAAGGGCCGCGAACCCTCCTCTGCTCGTCCTTTGCGTAACTATTGATTTCCGGAAGGTTGCTCGGGGTTCCTCTGCTGGTGCGAATCATTCTATTTCGAAGGGGGAGGCAGAATTGTCAGAGGGTAGAAAGAAACTACCACTAACTTGGCAAGAGAGACGGGAGAGAGAATCGCTCGTGAATCGTGGCTGTACGAATGGAATTCGAGGGTAAAATCGACTCCGGCAAATCAGCTGTTTCGGACAAAGAAGTACCGAATGCCAAGCTCTAATCGACTTGATAGCCGTAACGCAATGAACGCGCTACTCGCGAAAAGGTGGCGATGCATCTTTTACGACTCTCATGGCTCCGTATCGAATTGCGAGTAAAGGTAATCCGGCGTGAAATGCCTTTCGATCTAAATCACCTACATAGATCGAGTTTCGGATTTTTCTCTACACTCCATGCGACCGTTTCACGCTACGTTTTCCTGGGTGCATTCAAGCCGATCTATCAAATAATTGGACACCAGATCGTGCATTTCGATGCTGCGAAGCGAACTCTTATTACGGATACGGTAACTTCTTAATGCCAGTATTAGTACTGATATTAGGTATATTTCTTCCTATATACTGGAGAGTCTCTTGATGAGAAAAGTCGCACTCGGTAGCTAGCTTTCAAACGAAATCATGAATCTAAAAATTGTGTAAAAGTTAAGGAATAAGGTGCCGGTAACGATAAGTAGAGATATATTGTTATTAAGGCAGAAATTGCTATTGAGTTTAGTATAAGGTAGGACAGTAAAATTAAATTTTATTGCGTAAATATTCTTTTGATAATGATAGAGCGTTAGCGACTTTAGATATGTCTTATTAATATATTGATTGTCACATTGATAGTTACAGATGGTTACTCTGATATTGAATTATAATTAATTGACGGTGACAGTATTCCAGTATTATGCACGGTAACGTTGAAATAGAGAAGGAAAATTGCCATTATAAGTAAATTGTTATATCGTAAAGGAATGTTTGTATATGCGCATGAATAGAGAAATCTTTTGGTATTTTACATATTTTTGGCTTAAACTGCTACAATCGTTTCGTCGGGACCCTATAGTATTCGAGTTTTCAAAATTTTGAGGTGTAGACACCACATAAGAAGAATTACTCAAACCTATTATAAAAATCCACGATCGCACAGCCCCTAAACCAGTGATGAGCAAACTTTTCTTAGCAGCGAGCCGAAGAAAAGAACATTTTTTAGCGGGCCGATATAATTTATGATCAAACTCAATAAGAACTCGAAGAAATGTTATTTGTTTAAAACACTGAAATTGTTAATTTCCGTATTGCGGACCGCCGCAAATTTTGAAAAAATAGAATAGAACTTTTCAGTTACAATGTTTTAAAAATATTCATTTAAGAAGGTGTTCCTTTTTTCTATATGCAAAATTATTCTTTTTTTTTCTGGCCCGCTCCTCTAAAGGTTGTCCACCACTGCTCTAGACCATCACTGTTGGTACAATAACTTCCAAGTTGGCTGCAAAATAATTCTAACCATGTGAAAATCTCAAGTCAACATACTCACGCAATAACCATAAAATTATTCAACCATCACAAAAGAACCACTACTATTTCAGTGTCATCTCAAACATGGAGCTAATCCTCCTGCAAAAATCAAATGCTAAAATTGTAACAATAGTACCGCGTACAAAGATCTTTCCAATAAATGAGCAACAAACAATAGCAAATGAAATCGTTAATCGGCGATATTTCCACGATATTCACATGACAGATAAACGCGCACGTTGTTCTAGTATACGAAAGTACAGCAAAGGTCGACATAAACGGAAGCATTCCGCAGGGTGGAACGGCAGACAGGTAGACGGCAAACAACGTCTAAAGGAAGAGCTGAAGTATCCCTATTATACATAATAGAGAAGCGAGGTCTCCCGAAACGATGCCTGCTTGTGGAAGCAGGTGGTCCAACGGTATGTTTCGCCTAGTGTACATATGACGTATACACGCGTCCACGTACTCTTTTCCACAAGTGTGTGCCTCGAAATTTACGCCTGTATACTTATTATGTACGCGCAACTTAGCGTTTCTCTGTGTTTGGATTATGCGCGCCCCTCCTTGCAGGTTTGCCTCACGTAAATAGATGTGTTTCACGTTAAATTGGTGATATATGAAATTTTATATTATTTATTGCTGTTAATTTTGTTAGTGTAACATGCCATGTGTTTCTGGTTGGGAATCAATTAGAAGACTGCTTGAATTTCTGAGATAAGTGTTGCTGCTTTTCTTTCTGTACACATTTACATTTTTATATTAGAGTTACGCAAGAGTCGTACGAACAGGATATGTATGTGTTTTATATACAATTTGTATCACAAGAACGTGGATGCGATATCTCCGTGTAAATAATTTGTTATGGTAAAAAATTTGGAATAAATTGATAGCGCATCTAAAAAGCTAATACGCACTTACTTAGTAGTGCAAAATAGTGAAAAGCTGATCGAAAGTATGCTCAGACGTTGTCAAGTAATAATCGTGAATGGTGGAGATTGGACGTGTTACTGAGATAGTGTACATTAGTGCACATATTGATAAATTGTGTTAGCAAAGATTATACTTTTATGAAAAATATATTTCTCATTCGTCAACTGTCATTTCTGTCAATTGGGAGGCCAGTATTCTGATCTTAAATGATATCTAATCAAGGCCACTAATATTTTAGACTCTTGTACTTACAATTAGTCTTTGCTGATGAGATTAGGGCGATCTCCAAATTGCAGAAATTAATAATTTGAGTGGCAGTTAACTTAAGGTTAGTGATTCTACATCGTACGATGAGTTTGGTAAAGAAAATCTTCATTCGGACACTGTGTGCCGGCAAAGCACGTCGGATTAACACAGTCGATGCATTTAGTGCGAAGCGTACCTAATTCTTTAATGACCGAGCACTTTAACTATTTTCCCACCCGAGTGGTCGCCAAGAGTCCATAAACGTTTTTGACTAGAATTATTGCCCTCGGACATACAGAAAGTCAAACTTACACTTCATTCCGAACTCGTTTTTGTTCCGAACGAAAGAAAAAAACCGCTACCGAATGTGAAATTGTGATAGACTATTTCGATCGGCCCCATAAATGCGAAAGTACAATGCTTTACTATTTTAAACAATTTTAAAACGCAGAGACAGAACGAATATTCGTTGATAAAATATTATGAATATGTAGTTTCTTCTCCTTACTTAAATATACTGAGCATTTATCAGAAATTCTTATAAACCGTTAAACCTTCTGCAAAAGACACCACTCAACCTCTATTAATATTTTTTAAATTGTTCGCGATAAATGTGATTTATGTAATAGTCGCGGCTACGAAGAGTCCGTAGATTACATAATGATTAAATGTCAGGAACATAATCTTTATCGAAAAGCCTGCACAAATTACTTTTCATAAAACTCAATGCAACTACATTCTAGTGACAAAGCGAAAAAAAATATAAATATTCAGAGATTTTCTTATTTAAACCGCGCAAAGATAAATATACTGGTAAAAATATTCAGTTTAACACGAAGTAAAAATACAGAAAGTACACGCGAGTCATTTTTCCTCCAGGTAACAAATCATCTGTCATTAACCCCATTGAGTGGTGAATACACAGAAACACTCCGCATGACGCGTCGCGACACGCGGCTAATGATTTGGACTGTTAAGTTAGACGTTTACTTCCCCCACTGAATATTATCATGATTACCATACCACAGAAATTTTATATATTTTTCTATTTTCAATAAATAATATTGTAATCCGTGTTGTGCGTTCGCGAAGCCCTAGTTAACATTTATTAACAGAACTATCGGCTTCATATCTATTAAATTTAAATACACTTTACAAGTACTTTGGAAAAAGAAGAATAAAGAGGTGAAAAAGATAATCAGTTAAGTAATTTTGCGTTTTATAAATAGGCACGGCATAGTTACTGTATGGCTTCCCTATCAGTTACGGAAATTTTTAGAAAAACTTGGAAATCGGTCATTTTGACAGCCTTGGTAGTTCTAGTGTTAACAAGTCGACATTGTGTTTCAAAAATATACGACGTTTACTGCGAGGATTGACAACACGTTCGTATTTGAGAACGTCAGAGCGCAAAACTTCTCATTCTTCTATTTATACAATAACAATTGACATGTCTCGTAACTTACAATTAGTAACATAAATTCTACTAGATGCTTCATGCGTAACATTATGTGTTCTGTACATTATTGAAAAATGTAGCAGTGATAATGCATGGATCGTGCATTTATGTGTACCATAGCGTGAATGTTCGCCATCGCTACGACGACCGGCTCGCACGGTTCCGTTGCCGGAACGACAAGACACACATTTTATAAATTATCGAGAGAAACTAATATTTAGTTTCTGTGAATCGAGTTTTAGTTTATGTCTTACGAATTTTTGTGTTACATTTTTATGTACTTGGTGTTATTTTGTGTTTACGTTTACTATATAGTATTAATTATTTTTTAAATCGCCTGAGTTATCTTTTATTCCTGTTCTGTTTCCCTCCCTTACAAAAATTTTCCATAAATGCTTAAAAACCCAAAATATACCAGTAACTTTTACTGAACGCATATACATATGTGACCATAATAGTCTACACCAATAGCTTTCATCAGGCACATATGTATAAAGGGTGCGACGGAATAACATCTACAAACAGGCACGAGGGTATTCCTTATGAAAAAATAAGAACAAAATATAAAAAAAATCTTTTAAATTAAGACTAAAAAGTCAATATATCGCACCCATAGACGCCAATTTTGCTGAACCTTACGTAAGATATAGTTCTCGAAAAAATATTTGATACGAATTTTTTTTATCAGCCACCGTCAATCATGAAGGGGTGAAAATGCCTCTCAAAGTTAAGGGTTAAAAATGCATTTCTTGGGTTAGCTCTATAACTAGAGGACATGCAAAATATAATTTTTTTAAATTGTATGTTCTTTAACAGAGAATTTAACTGCATAATAAAAGTTGTAAAATTGATTTATCTTAAATAATATTTTCAAAATTTGAAATTTTTGACTCGGTTTTCTCGAAAACTAAGCCTTGAATGAAAATATTTTATTCCATATTTTGTTATTTCGCCGCACCCTGTATATGTCTATGGTACTCTAAAGGTTAACGATCTTTTACATCTAGGAGTACTACCGAGCGGCGATTTATAACGCAGAAAAATTCACTTTTCACCACCGTAACCGCAACTGTAATCAACTTCGATGTTTGTGAGACATCGAAATTACTTATGTTCGAGCACTCTGAAAAATTAGAACACTTCGTGTAACTTCAGACAGAACTCCCTTTTTCATACATGCAACCGTAAATATTTTACTACGCGACCACATATCCTGAAGCAGACTTTCCCGTAGAAGTCTACCATTTATGGACGAAAACATCGGGGCCGTTGGATACCAGTTGAACTTGGTAAATCCTCTTTGTCCACGTGGGCCACCCTCGTTTTATATACGTGACCCTTTCGCGATGGCTGTTTGCAACGGTCACTCGTTGCGTGCACGAGAGGCATTCGTCCTGAGTGAGCTTTAAGACAGCCTTGGGGCTTCTTTGGACCAAAACATCGCGACGAAATGCTTACAGAAATGCAACGTAATGTTTGAGTTTTGCGTGGGATGTTTTAATTAATGATATACATCGCGGTTGAATGAAATTTTGAAAAGTATATGATTACGAATTCTGCCTATCCCCCAAGTCACGCGATACTCTATTTTCATGATTCGTTTTAACACTGTTTCCAATATAACGAATTGCAAAAAGATATTAATCTAATGCAAACTCGGAATTTCGCAGCTTGCAGGAGTCACCAAACAAAAGAACTTTTCGTTTTAGAATATATTGTATATTTCAATAAATCCACGTGTAGCACGACGGTATTGAGTGGAGTTTCGTGATGAATGAATCTTGTGTGATGAACGTAGAATATAGAATAAGAGTGACTTGTAGAATGAGATTAAACGGGAGTTTGTAATAACGAGTGAGAATCAGAGTGAGACTGAGATTTAGTTTGAAATGTGTTGTTTGTGAATGAATATTGAGCTGTGTGAGTCGGCGGAAAGGGACACGGGGTTTTAACCCTTTGCAGTCTTATGTCGAGCTATACTCGACATAGCTTTTCACTTCATTTTATTTTCGGACATTATAATATCAACTTTCCAATTTTATAATGATTTTGTAAAATCTCCTAAATATTCGTCAGTACCTATAGTTATTGCTACCACTAAAAAAATGAATAACCAACGACAGAAAATGTTGTGCAATTAATTTCACTTAGCTCGCTATAAACTTGACAAAATAATTCGGGCCGCAAAGGGTTAAGGACTTTAGGGAAAGGACTGGGAGTTTGGGAGTCGAAGGTCGAAATAGGAAAATAGAAATTCGGACTTGGAACGGTGTGATTCGAGGATGAGCAAGGATGGTGGCGACTGTGTTAGGGAGTTGAAGGGTTGAATTGGAAAATAGGATTTTGTACTAGGAACGATGATTGGGAGATGAGTAATGATAGTGGTGACTGACGATCGAGTCACCTCGTCGATGTACAAAATATTTGTAAAGGTATTACTAATACTAATCGAAGGGTCGGTACATTACATTAAAAATAAATGTCTTTACTGTCCACATATTTATACAATCTACTATTTGCATTTACATAGGAACCGACCTTCCGTGTAGATCGGGGGACAGGTGTGCTGACTTTCATTTTACAAGTACAGTAGTGATTTTTTAACATCTGGGAGCAACATGCGGCCCTTATAGATATAACCATAGACAGTGCAGTTTTGCCTGTGAGAAATTAAAAAATCCAATGATTTCCCGAACTGAATTGTTCTTGAAGTATAGTATGTGTAAATTTGCATATTTCAAGTTTACTTTGTGAGAAATAAAAAGTGCTTTGTGTAACAACTAATATTATCTTCCCTGCCATGTAATAATTGTTATATATGGAAGTTTTTTGTTAAAGAAATGAATGCTATAGGAATAGTAAAATCATTTTTTTATGGCTATTATTAGTTAAAAGAACTTTACCCTTCCGAGGACGATATGTCTATACGCTTGTTATTAAATAAGCTTGTCAAATATTTTTTTGATACAATATTATAATATTTTTTATACAAAAAATTAAAATTGATACTCTTCGTAATCTTTATAGCGCTTTGCCCCTTTCGGAGCGCACTGTACGCTGATTTTGCGCATAAGTTTTATTTGCACTTGCTCAAATTAAAGCTTTTAACTTATCACTGTTCCGTGTTATTGAAACTACAATAGGAAATAACTATTTTACTTTTGTATGCACGCCAAAGTTGACGTTGACGACAAAGCATTAACTGACGTTCTCATAGAAAATAATGTTATATTAATTAAATTCCTTTGTAACAGAATTTAAATAAGATGCCTTGACATAGGTAATTAAAACAGAAAAATTGCAAGAAAGCTAAGAAGCTTTAAAAGCTTCTTTGAATCTTTAAGAAACTTCAATCATTGATGAATTCACTTAGAATTACGTGAGGACATTTATTACTTTTAAAATTCGAAATAATATTTTTATAAGACAGTTCAAACGACAGCGAAGTGCCCTTTTACATATTTTACAATTAAAATTATATTTTACAAGATGTATTATAACTATAATACGTAAATGAAACAATTTTTCATGTATCATTCTTTAATCTAAATGTGTTCAAAAATATTTTTGTCGCATTTAAACATTATTATTATTTATCATTTATGTTCTTTGCCTTATTATCTCTGCAACTACATTATTGCCATGTTGTTTGTTTAGCAGACAATCTCGATTTGAGTTCGAATTCCTGATAAACACAAATATATTCAGGTATTTGTGGATTTGAAAAGATCTGATACCGTGCATTTTTACAGTAACGTTCTGTAGTCACATTTTCGAATTTGAAAGCGTTTTCATGTTCTACAGCATCAATGCTCATAAGGTCCCTAAATGGAGAACAACACTGTACGGTGAAATATTCGAAATAAGCAACGTAACACATCCTTGATAATATTATTTGTACGCCGTTTGTGACTTGTTTCTAAATGGTATACGTTACAAAAATTACGAGATTCCAATATTCAAATACACTTGTGAAAGATGTTCCCGTCAATGACGGAAGAATTTAGTAATGGATCATTGTATCAAAATGATGACGTTTATAAGCATTTAAAAAATAATATGAGATTGAATTTCCATCGGAGATATTTTTATTAGCCGGGTACGTTATCATATTATAAATATACAGTTCATCTTCAAATCATTTCTGCAACTTTATGTGAAAAAAAATATTTTTTCTTTGTCATGTACTATTGCGAGCTGAAAAGGCAGCAGTTGAAACGTTTCAGGAGGAAAAAAACTTATAATCGGCTTGCTCCGTTTGTCACTTTAATAACACAGTTTAGATAAATAAATGTGATGATTTAGCCCATAAGAAAATCGCGTGTATTTTATTTTTTTACACCCACCCACAAAGGTGTCTTATTAATTCAGAGTGAATCACAAACGAGTCGAATCTTCTGAATCGTCTAAGTGAAATGGAACACCATTCTATGTTTTGTAGTTTTTAAATAACATTTTATTCAGCTACTTACAATAAAGACTCTATTTAAATTTTTAAGCGAATCAAATAAATTCTGAACTCAGTTAGATTATTACTCTGTGCAGATACACATGCAGAAACATCAGATTAATCGTCTGTAGCTCCACTATAGAACAACTCTCGTACAAGCTGCAAAAAATTGGAATAAATTTAAAAAAAAAACGGTTTTCGGCAAATATTCACAGAGAAAATTGCAATTCGTTCAACTTCAAACTATTGCCGCAGAAAATTATCCGTTCACCGCGTAGCTCGTCGCTCTTCCGCGAGACATTTTAATTTTCGTTTTAATTATAACGAGCACCTCGTATCGTACTTCCTTTCCATTTTCATCCACCAGCAACTTTTGCCAATGCAATCTCCGGTTTCTCGTGGACTGTCACAGTGCAATCTACTCAATTTCTTTCGTCGTAGAAAAGCGAAAGACGAATCAACGGAATTTTCCTCGCGTGGAGCGAAACGGCAGGTCAGAGAGAAGATTCGCTTGTTTCTTAATGAAAGGGTCTTTGATGGCACCGACCCTTTGCGACAACGTCATTGTGATTACAGGTACCTTCGGCCTGTATTGCTAAAGCAATTATAGGAGCGTAAAGCCCATTACGCGTATAAGGGCAAAAAAGAAGGAGAAACGAGACTCGGAGAAGTATGCAGGAATTATACACTGTACTGTCGTGTCATAATTATGGCGTGAGATAACTACGTATACGTATAGTGGGTGGGGTATCTGTGCTGGTACGATGGACCGAACAGGTCATTCAACTGCTTGCATTCTATGCAAATTTTATGTATCGATATACTGTGCGGTACTTTATAACAAACTTGTTTTTCTAATGCACTCTCATTTCTGAACTTCAAACGCATGAATGTATATTCTTGCTTAAGAGTCGCAATATTTCCACAGAAGTGACGTTTATTAAAACTTTGCGGATTGAATTTCTGTTTTTAATTTTTTATCAGGTGAGTGAAATTAATTTCGTGAGTTTTTCTACCGTTAGTTACTCAGCTTTATCCCATAGTAGTACTAACTATGGGTACAAATTCTGTAGTTAATATACAGTTGGTGGAAAAGTAAATACAGCAAAGGATATGTCCAGTATTGTTGGACACAGGACTGCAAAAGGTCCTACAAATTTTGAGGAAAAATTGTATATGTGAAAAGTTGGTGTTTTCCTAAGCACATGCCAGTCAACCAATGCAGAACGAAGTGCATCGGAAAAAGAGGGAGCAATGTATGGCGTACAGTATAACGGTACAGTAAAATTTATAAAATTATGATATTTTAGATTTCATTTTACTTCTGAGTGCGGATCAAAAAATATTAAATTACTGGACACCTATAATATCCTGTGCTGCTATTACAGTACCAAATGAATTATATTGATCGTATCAAAATCCTCGCCTTACAAAAATTCGGATCGTTGTCGACAATGTTAAAAATGTAATACGTGCCTTCTGAAATTACAGATATTAAATGGATACAGACATTCAACTGATAAGACTTTCTAAAGTAACTTTCCAGACCTTGATATACTTCTTGGTGCC
Source organism: Cerceris ruficornis (assembly GCA_963989415.1). Classification (NCBI taxonomy): domain Eukaryota; kingdom Metazoa; phylum Arthropoda; class Insecta; order Hymenoptera; family Crabronidae; genus Cerceris; species Cerceris ruficornis. Next base: position 5,466,986 of record OZ022518.1, read on the forward strand.
TTATTCCAGGGTTCTGCGGGTACGCCTAATCACAGGACTCGGAACATTCAAGCTGAGTTGGCTTTAGTGGGGAACCGAAAACTTTGCGGTGCTTTGCGTACATACATTCATTGGGTGATGTGATATTTCGAGTAAATAGATGACTAATATCACTTTGTACTTGAACTTGTATTTTTCTAAAGCTTTCAGAAGATTTTACATTGACAAATTTTCAATAAAAGGAACGCGACATTTTACTACGCTTTTTTTCTTTACGATGTATTTTATGTTTCAACTATATCCGAAGTTGCATCAAACCTACTCTGAATTCAATGAAAGCAAAGGAATTTGTACGTTCATGGAAGTAATTTTTCGCACCATCCACTCTGGGGAATTTTTCTCACGTGATGCGAATATCACAATCTCTGTTATTTGAAACTCATATGGAATTGGGATGAGGGATAGTTCATTCTGAAAGTAGAAAAATACACCGCATTTATAAACGGCTGCTTCAGAAATTTCTTCTGCATATTGGCAATTGTGAATGAAAATTAAATATAATATGCAAAGCATTAGTAGACCTCTTCAGTGCGGGCTTTTTAATTTAGAAAATAACGCAGAGATTTTAAACTTTAAAATTTTGTTTATAGCAAATAAAAAAATAATCGTAATGAAGTGCGAAATTCATGCTTAAAATTTTTAAGAAAATAATCAACAGTAAACTTTGCACAGACGTTATGATCTGTCCGTGAAGTCAACTGTTTTTCGTTACGGGCATTATTTTCTTTTAATTACTTCATAAAAATCGTAATTTATTTCCGATTTTGGAAATGTAGTAAAAATTTTACATTTATTTTTATAACGAATGGCACAAGTCTTTTAAATATATGTAGGATTGCGAGAGTGTAAAGGGATGAACGTAAGAGCGTTGCGGAGATAAGTGAGAGAGTGAATTGAGTAACGGTGAACAGCGTATACAGTGTGATTTTGGTAACAGCGAGAGAGTATACAGCGTAATTAGAACAGCGTAATTAGAACAGCGATGGATTCAGCGATGGAGTTAAGGCGTAATTTCCAAGTGAATGTAAATGTTATTTGTGTGTTTAGTGTGTTTTCTATTTTCTATTTTATATTTTTTGTCTATTATAATAAACATTTTATTATAACTCTACATAGAGCATCCATAGTTTTTCTATAGGAATTACATCAAATCACATATCTGGTAAAGGCACTGAAAAGATTAAAAATTGTTCGTTTCGACGTACGGGACACCGAAAATAATAAAAGTTGAATATGCCAAAAACGTGAACATTTCTATGGAATATTTAAATTCCAGTAACCCCTTTTTATATTACTTAATACTATATTGTAATAGCGTTTCAACTATCTACATAGGGCAAACTAAAATACCCGAAAAAGTACGAATATTTTCAAAATCCGATAGAATAAAGTTTCTCCAGAATAGAACATCGAACACGCGAAATATCGATTACTTGAATATATTAGCTATTGTAAAAACTTTTATGTAGCCAGATGCGAACCCGATAAAAATTCTGAACAAAATTCGCTCCCACATTCTCGAATACCCACACACCGGTATCCTCTGTAACAGTTAAAACGAATTTTCCGCATGTAATTTGCACAATGATTACCTAGTAAATATATTCAATGTAAAAATCGTGAAAACAAAGAAAAGTATTACAAATTTACCAAATGAAATAAAGAGATAACGGAATTTGAAGAGCGAAATAAGTAAATGTATAAAATTGTTTAAAAAAGTGTTGTTTGCACTACTACGTTATCAACATAGATACAGTATCGTATAGTTAATACAGCTTCACGAGTAAAGCGCTGGATACATTTGAAATTCAGTATTAATTCCAGGAGAGAAAACTTCCAACACGAAAATTCCGAATTTAATAAGACTATGTTGAAATGTAAAATACGTTTGTATAAGCAAAACGAAATTTTTGTTTCAGCGTAAATTCATTCTACAAGGGTGAAGCCACTCGTGAAAGCTTTCTGAATTTGCAGTTTTCTTGTTAAGTACAGGGTGTCATGTAACTAATGGTATAACTGGATAGAGGCTGATTCTACGCCAAAAAACAAGTCGAAAATATCGAATAAAAGCGTTTCGTTTGGGACTTCGCTTTCTAAAAGTCGACTTCAAAAATCTACTCGGTACTCATACATTCGGCCAAGACTCAACTTAACCCAAATTACTATAGACCGTTCTTGTTTATGTTAACGATCGTTCCTAATATTTTCATACACGATATAATAATTATAGTACAGCAGATTATAGAAGTTCCTTAAGATTTATAATAAAATTATAGTAGATTTTTAAAGCTGATTTTTTACAAAACCAAGTCTCAAATGAAAAAGTTTTACTCCATATATTCGATTTATTTTCTGTCATCGAATCAGCTCCTATCCGGTTGTTCCACCAATTACATGACTCCCTGTATAGCCGTCTATGATTATAAAAAAAAAAAATTGAAAAGAAATTGAAAAAAAATGAAAGGTATTTAAAGAATTTTAAACCTAATATGTATTAGATTTTGTAAGAAGTTAAATAGATTGTTTGAACAGCATAGAGTGAATTTAAACCGGAAACAGAATCGACTTTTTATTTACAATCGCATATTTTACATTTCTACAGAATTTCATTAAAAGTAGAAGTTTTGAATTGATAGCATGCAATAACTTGTTACGAACAGTGATAAACAATTAACGTTATGATCACACCTCTTCGAACGTGTTTGTATAAAAGTTCATTTTATTAATAAACGTTACATCCTACAATAAATTTAACGCCCGCACGTATTCACAACAATCTTACACCAAGCTTACTCAATGCAAATAAAAAACGAATAGAAACATTTAGGGCACACAGGAACGTCTGTACCGATGTTACTCTAATGAAGTCTGCAATTCTTCGAAAATCAGTCCCTGTCTCTAATTTGATTCACCAGCTCGTATTAATCGCAGTGACATACGAGTGAAAGTACTACAAAATGCCAGAGTGATTAAGTGTTTCGTCAGACGACAGTCACGGTGGTCGGGATCCGGAGAATTTCATCGTGCAAAACGTCTCATTACGATGAAAGTGTACGCGTTCATTGGAGCTCATGAGTTCTTTTACTTTCATATCCCGTGCTAAATTACCAGCGGGGAATAAACCATCGTCATTTGACACGGACAAGCGAATTCTGAGTGAATCGAGGGACATCGTCGAACCCGGCTATTATGACGATACAATCACGCGGAAGGAAACGTTCGATGTATCGAAAGGAAAAGAAAAGGAAAGGTTGGGTCCGAAGGGAAGAGGGGAAGGACAAATTGAACTAGGGAGAGAGGATTAAGCTACGGTGGAAAACGAGCGACGAAGCGAGCATCAGAGGCTTTGAAAATGGATCGAAGAAAATTCAGGAAACGATAGGACGCACTAGCTCGCGGACGACCAGTCGTTTACGTTCGCATTTCACGCAGCACCGGATCCCTAGATGGGTTGCCATTGTGGAGCGGATATTTTATACCGTATGAAGATGAAAGGCACTAAAGATTGCGGGCTATTGTGCTACCCGAGTTAAATTCAAACGTCGACGCTCCACGTTATTTTATCTCTCAAAGAAATACTTTGGGCGCTGGTGCATTTAAATGGACTATGTTGAGACATTTTGCAGTCGCCGTACTTTGTGATAAAATCAGTTAAGAATATCAACGGACGCTTTTCCAGTATATCTAATGACAACTAAATCTACTATGTACTTCTTCATGTTTTCAGTTTGCCACTAATCATGTTTTACAACTTGATTAAGAAAGAAATAATACTACTTTACTTAAAAGTTAAATTAAAGTCAAAATTCACCGAGTCGATGGCAACAAAGATTACAATTCTCTCCACTATGAAAATAGAAACTTTAGTAGTGCAAAAAGAGACGCATATTTATCGTTACATACTGAAACAGAAGTTAATGCTCCTTAGCATTGTCATTGTAAGTGCTTTACTGTTATATTTTGCTGTTAGCAAAAAAAATGATTTATATCTAAGTAATATATCTCATTGAAGTTTTATATTAGTGATTCATCCGAGTGGGATGAATTAAAGCTGTATTTTAATTGTACGAAGTATAATTACTAATCGTTCTTCTTTAGACTCACCGTATGTTTCTTAACTGTCAAATACCCTTCAAAATTAAAAAAACATCTATTTGTCAAATTATTCTGATTCTAAATTGAAACAAAACCATATAGCACATTTTAGTTGAAAGCACGGAATAGATAGGTTGGAATATCATTCCATACCCCTTGAATGGAGAACGTAGACTTTTGGTGCGACTTTCAAAAATAAAATAACTTAGCCTTCAACCGTCCCAGGGGCCTTTTTTTATCGAAATCAAGATTTAATTTGACCCAGACTGACACAGATTGTACACAATGCATACAAACTATTCTCAATACAGTTACTATAAAGTAAAAGTAAAAAAAATTTCATTTTTTAAATGTAAAATAGACTACGGATCAGCAAAGACCTTTAAAAGGACTTTAATGTGTTTTTTAAAGGCCGAATTAAGGTTAATGTTCCATTTCTGCAAATAAATACTTCTTAACCGTTTGAGTGCGGCGAAGAGCTATCGCGCTTTTCTTGTTTTGTGCCAAAAATGCGTAGAAGCGCGATCGCGCTGCTGTATGTTACTACGATATAATTTTCGCATTAATTGAGAGCAGGATAAGACGAAAATGGTAATGGAATTAAACGATCCAACTTAATTTGCGCTATATATTAAAAAGGAATTCATGGAAGTTGTGCAGCAAAACAGTCTTGTAATAAGTGAGAATAAAAAATATTATTGTTGGTAAAAATTACTTTTTATGTAATAATTAGAGTTAATTATAACCGTTTCTATTATTTTCAAAAAAAAATAACTACGCATTTCATGCCGCACTTTTAGCATATATACAAAAAAATTCTTCAGCACTCAAACGGTTAAGTATATAAATATCTAGTACTCCTCGTCATAACATTCGAGGATCCACTGCAAGTGCCCCAAAACTGTTTCAAAAACTACTCCAATGCTTTCGGAAGAAGGAATCACATGAAACGAAAAGTGAGCGCTGGTTTAACATTGGCTTGCGGTCTGCTATCGTGAAAACCGCAGTGCCACCCGCGTGGACGGTCAGTAAACAGGGTCGGCTTCTTGAGAGGCTAAGCGAGAACAAGAGAAAGAGAATAGAAAAGCCGATGAAGTGATACTGAGAGTAAAGGAGAGACGAGAGCACAAGAAGAAAGAAGAAATACCCTGGGACACAAAATGGAAGAGAAGAAGACTGTTCGAGCCGTGCAAGAGAACGGCGCATTTTATGGGTTCTCTCAGGCCACATTGTCGTTTTATTTCCCATTATTTAAGTGCCAAGGCGAGTTAACAAAAACCAGTCGCGGTACCACGGTATTATTCCCAGCATCCGTGAAGGATGATACGTCTGATGAGTTTCTCCTGGGTCCGCTGACTGGCGTCCTTGTCGTCATCTTCGTGGACTTTCTCACTATAGCTGCGCCACGAATTTCTTTCATGACCAATCACGCGATAATACTTTCCAAGGAATTTTTACGGACGTATATTCAACATTAACATAATTCATAGAACAAGGAGAACTGGAGCAAACAATTTCTCTTGAAGAAATTTCGTATTTCTGACGTAGCCCATCAAATATACTCTCGCGGTGTTAACTTTGTATTTGCCACAATTTTTCGAAAGCAACGTAGGAATATTAAGGGATAAGGAAAAACAAAAAGTAAGTATTTAACCCTGCTGTTCTCCTCAGTTATACTCACATTCGCGTTTCTTTGGGTCATTGTGACCCGATGAACAGAAGTTCACATTTTAAATACGGTAAAGTATGCAAAGAAAGAGACGTTAATTTCAAATACATTGAACATCAAAAACAAATACTCAAAAACATAGTATTTGTTAAAATATAGTCTTCGTTTGAGTCACATAGGCCTGAGAAAAGCACGGTTAAATAAATACTTATATAGGATATATGGATAGGTTATAAAGAAATATAATATAAGAAAAGTGTATAAAAGAACTGAAAAATTGAAAGCAAGTCTCGTCGTCCTCTTCAGACCGACGTTTGCCAAAGTCTACTACATCAACGTACACTAAATGGCCTTTTTCTTTTTTTACTCTCACATTATTTGTTCGTACATCTTTGTTTAACTTCTACAACTTTCTATTTACCTCGCCCTCTGTCTTGTGCGCCGTTTGATCTGCTATCTTCAACGACCTCTGCGCAGAATCTTAACAGGCAACCCTCTTGACCGATCGCGCTAATTGACTAATTACCCAATCCTAACAATCACTCCCCTCTCTCTACCTATTCTCGAACACCGTCCTGTCGCACGTAATAACGTGACTCGGCGTGTAGCCTCGATTAGACACGCTGGTAATTATAGTGCGGGCATTAGGGCCGCTCTGTATCAGCCATTAAATAATTCTCGTACAGGTCCCTTGTTATTCCGCTCGTGGCAAGAGATTTTCGGACCTGCAATCGTCATTTTCTGCCTAATATAAACCGAATAAAAAATTCAGGCGCTTCTGCGTTTTCATGTACTTATAAACCTGGAAATTTGCGAATTTGATAAACTAAAACCACTTCGAATTGAACTTTATCTTTTTGTACTTTAAAAAAAAACGGGCAGGAGAATGTTTAAAATAAGATGACTTGTGGAGAAATGGTACGAGAGAAGATATGGCATTGAAATAAAGTATGAAGGAAAAGACAAATCAAAGGCAAGAACTGTTAGGCATTTTTATGAGAAATAAGTAAATCGGGAAAACATACTTCTGCTAATAAGTAAACGATCATTTAGATCGGAAATTGGTTTAACAGAATTTTTTATACATACATTAATCAAGTTTATCGTTTATTCCTTGCACCGCAGTTATGTTTTCAGAAGTTTTGTAGTTTGAATAAATCGTCTTTAAATACTTCCGTCTATTTTTAAATGAATTATAACTTTTGACTGTTACGGTGATGTTTACTACTCTTCATTAAGACTAGATGTACCGATAATTAATCCGATATGTTCAAAACTGTGAAATAAATACGTCAGAAGGAAAAAAAATAAATGTAGCCAAAAATTTGATCGGATGAATCACTCGCAGTCTACAAGATAGACGCGTAAAATTGAAAAAGAAACAGCGTTGGATATTTCGGGAACATTATCAGAAAATTTAGAACAAGACATGTTTACCACCTTGGTAGATCTGGTATTAAACAAATCATCCAACGTGTCCATCGTAACAAGAAGAAGTAAGATTCCAGGAGATGCTCATTTTTCGTCCCACAATTATCTTATTCTAAACATTCTCATTGTAAAATTTGTTCGTAACTTACACAGCCTCTGCCTCTCTACTAAATTGCCGCACATCGCCCCGTCAGTAAACTTCTCGTTACTTACGGCGGATATGTATGAATCACAGAAAGCTGATATCGTAACATCGAAATGTCTGTGCACCTAGAAATTTGGTGATAATTTTCAAGCACATTACCCAATACTATTACACCTTTAACCCTTTGCGGTCCGAATTATTTTGTCAATTTTATAGTGATCTAAATGAAATTTATTTCACAACATTTTCTGTCGTTAATTATTCATTTTTTTTTAATAATATCAATAACTGTACGTACTGACGGATATTTAGACAATATTAAAAAATCGTTACATAATTGGAAAGTCGATATTAAATCGTCAGAAAGTAAAATGAAGTGAAAAACAATGTCGAGCGTAGCTCGACATAGGACTGCAAAGGGTTAATGTAATTGCGGTAGAAGAACAGTATTTAAATAACGGAGCTTCATTCCCTGTTGTCCCACGTATTCCACGTTGACAATTTATGAACTAATATCCCACCACAGAGCAATACATTTTGATTGAATTACACCGCAGCGAAATAGGTAATTGCACGGTCCTATTGAATTTGCTCTAAAATGCTTTGCTCTTAAATTTATAAAGCTCCTTCTCCAACAAACGAAAATGCAATGAGCTGCAATAACCGTTAGCAGATCCCTTTTATGTCTTCAGTCTTCGTGGTCAAGAAACCTCCGCTAAAGAGTAAGGGTTAATTCTATACGATCCCACGTGCTCCACCTTGGCATCTCACAAACTAGTATCTTGCCATAAGAGGCACATCTTAATTGAAGCGCACCTCAGTGAAAAAGCTAATATTTAATTGCTATGTTCTCAGATTTACTACATTCATGAAACCCTTTCTTACATGAAGAAAATTGTGACGAGTTTCAACGATAGTCAACAGGTCCTTTCCTGACTCTGTACCGCCAAGCAAATGAGGAATAGTCCAGGAAAGCAATGAAGCGAATCTATGATTCCGCAACTCGTCGTTGCAGGATTTCTATCAAGATTCAGCCAACTATCCGCGAGCATCGTCTGGAAAGAGAACGCGACAACCATTGATGGATCCAAGAGCGTGTCGTTAGCCCTGATGGATCCCGTTATTAGGAAGGCATGCAGACCGGCTGGTTGGTCGGTCCCCGAGATGGGGAGAAGAACAGAGCAGAGAAGTGTCCACTGGCAGAAGGGGCATCGCGAGCTGGAGCAGCAGCTGGAGCGGATAGCCAAGAGGCTGACGTTGATGCATGACGTACAAATTAAAAGAATACGACGAAGGAAGTGGATCGCCGTGTGTGCAAGCCGGCGCAAGTGCTGCTGACAATAAAGCGCGGCTAACTTCGCTCACGGGATACGGGCACCAAATAATCCACGTAACGAACCGGTCACGCTTTTTCGACAGCTCATCGCTTTTCGAGAAATCTAACAGCCGTAACGGGATTTGCTTTCCGCATTGTAGCGGGGCCACCACACCCTCCTCGTTATTCTCGACAAAGACCCTATCGGTGAAGTATTTATTGGCTTGCCTCCTGATCGGCCGTGTGAAATTAAAGAAAAGGAATCGTAAGGCTCGAGCAAATAAAATGACAAAGACATATGGTTTTTAGGAGTACCTGTTTTTCAATTTTGTCACAGTTGGCTGATTATCGCACTGCGTAAAATTTCTGTGAATTTTGTCGGCGTTTCTGTGTTGAAAGTATCGGCAAGGTGGCTGATCAGACATATTGAATTAAATTACCTATGTATTTTGTAATGGACGGGTATTATCAACTTTGTATGCTTCAAAGAGAAATATTTGAAGAAGAATTGTTTCTCTTACTTAAAATTCCTTATAAAATAAATGTTGGAAGTGTACTAAAACTGTAGATTTAATTAATATAGATTTCGAATTACACCGACTTACCCACCCCTTTACCCTAAAGGTTTTCAAAAATTGACTATTCCGCCAACCACTGTTGACTGAAGGGTTATATATTAAATTGTATTTTTTCAAAAATGTTAGTATTACAAAAACTTTCATTATATCGTCAGCAAAATCCACGTTCATTTTTTTAATACTAAATTGTAATTAACGAATGATGCAAATATGTAACGCCACGGTGGTAGACACAAGGTTTGACATCAGGTTTGACAACCAGAACTCAATAAATACTGCTTATTTCATAACGTAGTTACTTTCTTTCAAACATATTCTTGCTTTTGAGACTTTCTAATGAGATATTCCTTAAAACGAAGTAATAATAGTTTCATTTATCAATTTGTAGACTCTTAGAACAACGGTACAATCTTTGCGTCGAGCCAGCAACGCGGCGACCATCCGTCACTGCTCGATAGACTTAAGAAATCTTCCGAGCTTATATCGGTATAGTTTATCCAACTTTAAGACAATATTTAGCCAGTCTGCGTTCCTCCATTCTCAGCGGAGCATCGACGCAACATAATTTTCCAGATAATATTATTCCGGGACGTTGCAGTAAAAGCGTACAGTCATTGCACCGCAGCAATAATCGTCGCATATAAAAGCACGGTCGCTTGCGTTGCAACTCGGTTCCCCAGTGAAACGTTTGAAATCGAGCGTATCGAATGACGGCACGTAAGAGATTTCGCTGAGCCGCTTACTATGCTCCTCGAAGAGTGGTTGCGGGTTGTAAACGCCCCCACAAATTAAAAGGATAGAGGGAAGGTAGTTCAGCGTATATACACCGGCATTACTGGCGATAACCTCGACTATGCTCGGCTGTTATTCGAGGTAATCACTTCGCCGGACACGTCGCAATACGCCGACGATTCTCACGTTTAGACTAAGCATGTCTAACGACGCTGCATAACACATTTTGCTCCAAGGACTTTCCGTCGATTATGCCGCCAATTTGACCGTCTTTGTTCGCTGCTGTAGGGGAGGGTTTAAAAGTTTGAGTCTTATTCAAATTTAACGTTTGATGTAGTATATGAAATCTCTTAATATGATACGTTTAAACTATATTGTATCAATTTTTGTGGTATTTAGTTGTTGTGGATGTTACTCCAATGAAATCTGCATTCTGTGAAAATCAATCCCTGTATTGTATGATATAGAACGCATAATTTAAAGCATAAAATTGGGAATTTTCAATTATGTGTAATAAAATTGCTGATATGACTGGCATGTTTCTGTACTTGGTTTACTATGTGCGGATGTATACACTTTATGGATCCATTGTCGCCGAATATTTCTTTTGTAAAGGTATTCTCTTATGAAGTATCAACTGAAGAAACGGTTTTCGCCCACGCGTGTTTGTCGATTTCTTGCGCTTATGCATGAGAAAATTTACTGAATATATTAACAAAATGGTCTTTATTGGTCAATGGGAAAAAATAAAATAAATTCTCTGTTCTTCTCGTAATTAGACTTGTAGCACCTTGAAAAATCTCCTGTCAAAGTTTCCATACGAAAAACTTGTATTTGACATCAAGTGTAAATTGAACCTCTTAGGCACTGGGCACCACTATAGTGGCTTTCGCGGATATCATCTTTCTGTACGGCGCACCACTATAGTGGCTTACGCGTCAGATTGTGATGTTGGTCTTTGTGTTGTACCGTGTTTTAAGACGTACCATACTGAAATGTACTATTAATTATTAGAATAAATTGTTACAGTTAAAATGCGCGTTAAGATCATATCTTAATTTTAAAAAATTTTTTAAAATAAATATTTTTATAAATACTAATGAAAAATTATAATTTAATCATGAAACACTTCATTCCAATGTACTCGTGTAAAGAACAGCATTATCTGTCATACATTGCACTGCCGTGTCATTTACACGTAATTCGCGTTGAACTCTACTGTACCGAGAAACAGCCCCACGTAAAGTTCCGCCGTGCCTAAGAGGTTAAATGACACCATTCAAATATTCTGTGGACTTCACTGTTCTTTATTTTCCGTTTTACAAATCTGAGTTTTTACAAGTATAAGGCACTCGCCGGAAATTCACGTAAAGAGACTGTAGGGCCGAGCGTCGTCCTTTTTGACCTCTCGGTCCTCCCTACTCCTTCCCGTGAATTTCCATTTTTCCCTTCTTCGCGGATTTGTACGGCGGAAAGGGAGCTCTATCTGTCCTTGTCTAGGTGGGTCCGAAAAATTGTTAAAGTCGCCTCGAGACGCCCGTATGCCATGGGGGTGTTCTGATATGGAAAATCCCCATATCTATTGAACACCCCTCAAGGTCCCGGCTGCCTCGAGGCAACGTGCCCACCTAGACAATGGACTCCCTTTACCGACGGCTCACGACCTGGCCTTGTCTACCTCGGACGGTCCTAGATCCGTGTGGTCCCAAAATATTTGCGTGTACTAATTATAAGTGGCAAATGGGCTCCGCGCAGAGTCGGCCGCTCGAAGTCCCTACAATTCGATGTAGCAAATAATACATACATTCAAGTTAATGCTAAATATTTTAGTTTTCTTTAACCCTTTGAGGACGACGGACGCATATATGCGGCCTGAGAAAAAATCTGATTATAGTTTATCGGTGCATGTATACACGGTTGGTGTTGCAAAATTAAAATATAACCGCTGAAATATGATCACACAAATAGTAATTTATAACTTCTATACATCAACACTCTGACTTTCTGATAAAAAGGTACTTTTTTAACGCCAAATAAATGATTATTTCTCAATATTCAAAGAAGTCTCCGTCCGCAAGGGGTTAATTCAGTTTTTCTCTACAAAGTGATTCTAAATTTTCGGTGTTCTTTTTTTATGAAAAACGTATGTAGTCTTATCGCGATGTTATTGTTGGCTCACCACAATCAAAGTTGAGTCAATCTCTACTTCTCATCCGCCCTTGTAGCTCTGCTTCTCCAAATAAAGGAGATACTGATATTCACAACGTTTAACACTCTATTCATTTGAACTTTAAGTAATACCTACATGAAGATTGCGTTTCTGATTTAAGGAGAATGAAGGGGACAATACAGAAAATTATGAATCAATGCATGTGATGTCTAAAGTTTTGGTAATAACAATAACACAATCATGTATTCCTATACCATTCTTTGTTATTACTACTGTTTTATAGACGGAATTGTTCGTCGTTGCAATATTCATAATACAGAGTGCTGTAGGAACAGTTGTATTGTTTATGTATTATGAACTTTCCATAATAAACATATTAAATAAGAACCATCTGAAGACGCCGGACTCATACACGTGGGCTCAGAAAAAATCTGATTATAGTTTATCGGTGCATGTATACACGGTTAGAGTTGAGAAATTGAAATATAACCGTTGAAATATGATTACACAAGTAATAATTTATATTTTCTATATATTAACGCTATAACTTTCTGGTAAACATGTGGTTTTTGAACACGAAATAGATGATTATCTGTCAACATTCAAAAAAGTCTCCGTCCGCAAAAGGTTAATTGAAAAGGGCGTATTAGAATAATACAAAAAGAGCAAAATACCGATAGAAATTTTGATCTAATCAAATACTGATCGTAGATTCAAAGGAGCAAAAATTTCGGCTTAACACTGTGCACGCAAAGAAGATAGCAATCTGGACAGGACAACGTAACTTATTAAGCGCCGACAGCTCCAATTGCAGCTTGAGAACGCGCACATCATTTACGAATCCAACAAATCACTGGAAACCGAACCTACTCTAACTCAAAATTTCAATTTCATTCGCTTCCAAACAAAGAAACAACCGGTCGATTTCACTATCAACGTAACGATAATTGGCCGTATCATATTATGAATGATGCTTGCAGCGAACAATAACGCATTTCCACGAACGGGCTCGTGAAATACATAATTCAAACGTAATGATAAATCGCGGAGAAGGCCGATGATCGTTTGACGTCCTTCTAGTAAAACCTTGACTGGTCTTGCAAGCTGCCCCCAATCAAATATACATTAAGTGCAGTGTCCTTCGCGAGTGAGTCATGAATATTAATTGGACCTTGCGAGACTGATACATGACCGATAAGGCTTCGGTCGTTAAGGAAGCAGAACGACGACAAGAGCACGCACACATAAACCGGCAAACCGTAAAATATGAAACCTCCTATTGCGGTCGACTTCAATTTCGCGTTCACGGTTATTTCCTTGAAAAGAAAAAAAAAACGGCCGCCATAAACTGCCCTCGTGCACCGGGAAAGAGACGACCGATGATTAGAATGAAACTCGATAACCCACACGCGAATTTCTCGTAAGTGTCAGAAACACTGAATCCGTCGAGCAAGTTCGTGAACTTCGCTGGCAATATCTTACTTTGAAAAATGATGGTATCTCTACTCACCGCAGTTTTCAAAGATTGGGTAGAGGATGAGAAGAACCCATCGCTATTGGAACTTACCTGAAACAAACGAGAATTTTTATCAGTAATTTCAAGTCACGAAACTTTTCAGGGAAAGAATGGAACATGGATAAAGAAAGTGATCGAGGAGGTGTATGATAGTTTCTGATAATTAACCGGGCGAGATAGTTACTACTTACTGTAATAATTAACGTATCAGAGTTAACCTAAAGTGGAAACTGAACTTTTCTTATTTGAAAATATAAGATACGGAGATTTAGCTAAAACAGTTTCTAGATGATGAAACAATAATTTTTCTTATACAATACATATAGGACTGGGTTGCACAGAGGTAATTATATTGTAACGATATAAGTACCAGAATTTATTTATTAACCGTTTGAGTCCGGCGAAGCGATATCGCGCTTCTCTTGTGTTGTGCCATAAATGCGTAAGAAGCGCGATCGCGCTGCTGTATGTTACTACGATATAATTTTCGCATTAATTAAGAGCAGTATAAGACGACTTGCGACAGTGTGAAGTATGCAATAAAAAATGGTAATATAATTAAACGATCCAACTTAATTCGCGCTTTATATGAAAAAGGAATTTATGGAATTTGCGCAGCAAAACACTCTTGTAATAAGTGAGAAGAAAAAATATTATTGTTGGTAAAAATTACTTTTTATGTAATAATTAGAGTTAATTATAACCATTTCTATTATTTTCCAAAAAAAATAACTACGCATTTCATTCCGCAATTTTAGTATATATACAAGAAAATTCTTCAGCACTCAAACGGTTAATATTTGGCATAGAAAAACTAGGTACAATATAAAACGTTCCTCCCATTCTTCTGTCTTCTTCCCCATCCCCACTCATTCCTCATGCACGCTTCTTTTAATCCCAATCTTATTTCGTTTCTCTCTCTCATACATCCAGTTTCTCTCTCATTCGTTCAGTGTCTCTCTTATACAAACGTCGAGCCTTCGGGCTCGCCTTCCTACATACATGTCTTACGGATTCTGACTGTTGCTGAGTTATCATTATTAACATTAAACCTATCGACGTTGTATTTACTAAAATTTAGATACACTGAACAAGTACTTTGGAACAAGAGAAATCAACAGGTGAAAAAGATGATTAATTAATTAATTTAGCTTTTATAAGATAGAAGTGGAATATTTACTTCATGTCTCCCCTGTCATTTTAGGTAAATTTTGAAAAAATTGGGAACCGGTCATTTTGACCGGCTTGGTAGGTTTAGTGTTAAAACTCTATGTACTATGTAATAACTGCAAATACTATGACCTTTTCCTCCAATGAGACCCATCATACTCTATATGGTAAATATAAACTTTAACAGTTTCTGTAATTCAACTACTTTCTTCGCTGCTTTTTCTAAATATTTAAACAATCAATCGTCACTAAGCTAATTCATCAATAGCCTGGATTTTTTAAATTTCTAAAAGGGTTTACATAACCCGCAAATGTTAAATAAATAAATTACATTCTTATTAATTGAAATAAAGAAAGTTGACCATTATTTTACTGAGTAATTGTAGTATGAGGAGTGTTTTATTGTAAAACTATTCCTGCATTTTAGGACGCCTATGCCAATAATAACTGGAGTAATGTAGCAACATACTTTCCATTTTTAATATCAGTAATTATAGCTCTGCCAATGCAACGAATTTTCCTAACTTTTCTGCACTGTCAACACATTCTAAGCTTCTAATTATTTCGTGTCCTAGTAAACGCATTCCATAATTGATTCACGTTAAATCTTTATAAATGGCATTAGCTTCTCCAATGAAAGAGAAAGTTAAAATTAGAAGAATATCCGAATACATGCTGGGTTATTTGGTGAACGAAAGTTATATTATACTGCTGGAAATAAAAAATATAATACCTTCATTGTTTGACATGCCTTATATACATTATTAATGTACTGTGGGATCGGACGGTACCTTCCTATTAATACGTTGAACGCTATCGTTACTTTGGCAGTTCAATCATTTTTACTAAAGTGAAACTTTGTCTATTAAAATCACATCTTTACAAAGCAGAAACGTTAACTATAACGTTACTATAGTCGCTTTCCATAAAATGCAGAGTTATATATACGACCAGTGATTGGAGTTATTGCACATCGAATATCTTACTCTGAATATGTAGAATTAGAAGGAAAGATCGTTTTTTCGGAAAATACCGTCAAAGCAACTCTGTTGCAATAAGGCGTAAGTACGGCCGCTGTCGACCTTGCTAGCACACCGTGCACACTTTTGGCGCGGCGACCCGTTCAGCAAGAGTACCGCTCCGGAAAAGGCGCCCGTAGCGAAAGGGTTAAAGACAGTAATAGATTTATAGTCATCACGAGTTTATCGTTCTAAGGGGGGCAGTCCCTTTACAATTTTCAAAAAATCAATTTTTCTTTTTGCATATTTCGAAAGTATGATATGTCGAGAGTATACTATATAAAGGAGAAATAAAAATTCGAAATATTAACAAAGTTATAGCACATAATCGGGAGCGCGGCAACGCATGCTGTAAAGTAGGGACTCAGGTAATCCGAGCGGTTCGGTTGAAACTTCAAACGCGATTATCTCGAAACTGTATTTTCAAAAACTGCTCGTGTTGTAGCTCGAAAAGTTATCAATCGATTTGGCTGAAATTTTTCCACGTTTTTTACTACAACATTACCGGAAGGATGTACCTAAAATTTTTTAGTTATCGCGTAAATAAATATATTTTAAGGGGTAAAAACTGTCGAGAAAATGGTCAAAAAAATTACCTTTTTATTAAAACGCCGACATAACTTTCAATTTTATACTTTTTTATATTTTTTTAGGTTTATCCTTCCCCTACACTTGTCTATAATCGGAAAATATTTTCGTTTTTTGTTTCAAATCAATATCAAAAATCCTACAGGTGCAGCAGTTTGCGGTGTCTTGCGAAAGGCGCCGATAGAAAAAATTCGGAACGCCGCCATTTTGTAAAAAGAAAAAAAAGAAAAAATGTTTTCTAAAACTAGACATATGCAATAAAATGATATACAAATTTCAAAAGGATTCGATAATTTTATCACCTTCAAAAAAATTCATAAAAAAAGACTAATTTCCTTGCGTTTAAAGGGACTGCCCCCCTTAATGCCAATATTTAAATATGGAATGTATTAGAAAATTCATGAACATTACAGTTTAATAGTCAAATGAAAATTTATTGAATTCGGTAGCCCCGGTCACCGGTGACCCCCATGGCGTTCAACGTGTTAAGATCTTAGGAGAAAAGGACATAAACAAGAATGGCCATCACAGGAGAGAATCCTACAGTAATACAAAGAGGAATATTTGTAAAATATTATTGAAAATACGGAGAACTATTTTCGAAGATCTCAATAATGAATCCTTGAATTAATACAAAATTTTACGAGGATAATATCACTCCAACCATACTCATTTGTGATTAGCTTGCACAATCTAATGTCAGCATTTTTTCGAAACGGACGACTTTCCAATGTAACTTAGCAACTCTGAGCCTTTCATTGATAACTATATGTCCGATGAAAACGTATAACAGAATCGATAATTGGCGTTGAATTAATGCTGACATTATTTCGTTCCTAAATAACTTAATTACGAACCCGCGATCATCAATTAAACATTAATCAGCCATTAGTCTAATTTATGTAAATTGATAGACGCATACAATCTGATAGACGCATTACAGATTATAATGTTCCTATTAATAATATAACGGCTCAGCGTAATAATTAACCGCCATATCACTGACGACCGGTCTCACTTAACGCCATAAATCCCATGGAACGCGATTCCGATAAAGACACAAAGATAATAAACTTTTTCACGTAAAACCGCAATTCCGGTGGCAGTTGAACGACTTTTGAAGTGCAGCCAGGTACGGGATAATAGTCGATCCGCTCTTTCATCGGGTGAAAGTGGAAGAGGACCAAGAGGACGAGGAGGAAGAGGAGGCGGAGAAGGATGAAGAAGGGACACCCGGGAAGAGGCACCGTAGAACCGTTGAGTTTATTGCCGTTAATTGATTCGTCGAGTGACCGTGGCGCGAACTAAATTAAAATACCTACTGTCTGGTTGTCAGTGGTATAGATAATCGACGCTTAATCGCGATAAAAATTTCTCGTCCCTATCGTTCCCTTATTTCCATTGGAATTCGCGGCCCCCACAAATACGATTGCACTGTCATGCGGCTGCCAGTTATCACCGTGGAGTCATTATCCATGCTACATTCTCGAAATTCTTTAGCAGCGCGACATCGAAACGACCGTTGATATAATCAGCCATACACCACAAATTAATACGTGAATAGACTTTGCGCCGATGGAAGAGTTGTCGGCGTTATGGCGAAAAGTCACGGCTTCGGTAAAGGGGACGTGAAAAAAAGCACTTATTCACCAGGAACGGAATGTCGACAGGTTCTCTTAAGTAATGGGATAATTTCAGCAATTTTCATGATTACAAGCGGTTCTTCTAATGTCTAGGGAATGAATGTTAATTGTCGCCTCTTCTTCGTTTTCTGCATGCAAATGACGCTCGGTGGACAAGTTGTAACGGTATTAAATATATCCGTGGACACTGCGTGGAAACTTTAAACGGAGTTTTTGTTTAAATTGCTTGGTTTTCCGCAGGAATTGCTGTCTATTACGAACAGATAGTGGAACATTCTTGCTGACGTCGGTTTATGGGTTAAATTCGAGGTAAAAGAGACACTAATGCTGGAATACTTCGCTGTTGATTAAAATTGTTTGCAGTACTCGGCGGTGGTTACGACAGAATCATATTTCGTTACCGTAATTATTTCTACTTTAGTTTGGAAACACAAGCTGTTAAGATGAGCACTTTGAATTGCAAATGTTACGTACAGCGAGCTTAATGCATCACTTTGAGATTTCGCTGAGCTAAAATTGTATTTTTTCTCGCTTTCTCGACTGCGACAACGTATCTTTCTTTTCATTTTTGCTATTTGTTAAATTTGCTGCAAAATTCACTTTTACGAGAGAAAATTTGTGCAATATTTCTGTTTACGAATTTACGGCAGGAATGTTGATGAATGCAGAATATACACTTGTCCAGTTGAAACACCTTCATAAAATTAATTGCCAACAAAAATTCGCATATTCTCGTACTAATCATTCATATTTTTTAACTGAAGAATAAATGATGGAAAAATTTACAATAACATATTAACTGCTTCTATCGAAACTGTGCAGAAACGGACTTAAGTTTACCTCAAAGTCTCTTATACGTTATAACACATTAACATTTAACACTCAGCAAGCATTTTTCAGGAAAACATATTGCTTTCATAACTTTATGTAATTACGTGAATTATGGAAATACTTCTTCTTTTGGAAATAAAAATGTTAACACAAAAATAATTTAATTTTTGCTTACTTTTTTTTGCAATTATTTTAACAGTGATTACTGACTGATATAGATTTATAAATAAATTGTATTGCTCAGAGCTTGTAACATGTATACCTATAAAATACAGCGAGGTTAAAAGGTTAATACGTGTACGTAAATAATGAACACACAATGCGAGAAGAAAGCGAGATAAATTGGTGTTATCTTTATACTGGCTATAAATCGAAAATCGAACATACACATTATTTCCGGCTACTTTAGAATTATGTATATTATATCGGAATAAAATCAATCCTTTCACTGTCAAGAACAATTACAGTAACCCATTAACTTGCGATATAAAAGCAGTAATGCCTGTAATTATAATGATAATACATTTCCGATACGGAAGGTTCTATGGTAAATAATTAACAGCATGCACTACACTGTGTAAACAGAAGAAATTACACTATGCACTGACGTAATGCAAATGACAGAATTTATTCAGTAAATTCTACATACTTAAGAGAGAATAACATACTATCGAATTAAAAATGGAACCGTTCATTTTAACCCTTTCGAGACGGATTTTTATATTTAATTTGAAACAGGGTATAACATGTTTTTATTAATATTTTGGATGTAAGATAAGCTTCTTCAATACGTTAATTATATGCTGCTGTTGAAAATTATCAAAATTTAGGAATTTGGAAGTGATACATATCACATCAGCTTTTTATATTGGGATTATATATCCCAACAGTTTTCAAAACTAATAAAATAAATATCTTTTCAATTTATATTATATATTATTACAAATTGTCATTGTGACTTATGATTGGGCGTAAAGCAGTTTTTACAAAGACCAATTCCACAAGTAGAACAAACAGTACTAGTTCTCTTCTCCACACCATTTTTTTACATCTTAAATTCGGGAAAATATATCCCAGCAGTTTAAATGGACATTAGTTTGGGATATATTATCCCATTAGTCTCAAAAGGAGTAAACAGTATTTATAACCGTATCATCAGGTACCGGAAAAAATTCGTGTGGATTCGCAGATCGAGGTTCAAGCACTCCCAATTTTGTCAAGAAATAGATTTATTTGACGATGTAGTCACTACTGACTTATATAACACATTTCAAGCGTTCCCCAAGCTTACACATCCCCTTCTTGTAAAAATCGGGAGTTTTATTTAAAAAAAAATATATTAATTGCCGTTTTGCCCTCGCCATCGCTTTTGAAATCCTCATTGGTATGCATTTGATAAAGTTAAAAATAGATAATAATCAGAAGGAGACAGATCAGGACTGTAAGGGAGATGGTGTAAAATTTCCTCGTACTTTTTGCCCTCATTAAATGTGTCGGCATCAACTTATTCAATACACCTGGTCTACAAAATTGATCTTCTCTTTTTGCCCAAAGAATATTTATGGTGATTCTTATAGATTTTATGGCGTTGAACATGAATACGAAGTCAGTTTATTAGCGCAATCGTTTCACCCGCACTAGTATTATGATTTGTAGCTTGCTTTACAAGTACTTTACTGTTTATGAGTTATTTCCCGACAATAATGCTACATTAAACAGAGAAGTATTGATACTACCTTTGAAAGGGTAATAATCTCTAATTTAGCTGTATTTATCTGATTCCGACATAATTCTTTTCATTTTCATTTATGCATCACACCAAACATATACACATATCATCAGCTGTTTTCGATCGATACTTCTTGGCAGAGCCAGGGTCATCGAACTCGGCTGAAACATTTGACAACGACGTTACACGTGCAATAGCATACAACCATACACAAATTCATACAACAATGCATGGAACCTTCCAAACATTTCGATACACATACTAATTAAACAAACACTACACGCATTTTCCACCCCTCTATAGAAAATTCCAAACAGTTCTATGCAATCACATAGTAAAACATTTATACCTGCACATCGCACACCCTCAACAACGGAACAGATAAATACGAGTAACCGCACCCCCGCGAGACACTTATTAATATTGTCATAACTGCTTCACCAATTCCTCACTGTTATACCTAGTATTCTTGCTTCCAATTTGTTTTTATTTTTTATTAAACTTATATTTACCCTACTAAAAACTAGTCGTAGTGATTAACCGTGACTGCGACGAGATCGAGACTTATTATCTTGATCTCAACATATAACACACGTCCGAGAGACCATCGACTCTGATTATCGGAACGACGCGTCCTTGGGACAGCATCATAGTCCTCTGATTTCGGAGCCATCTCGGACGAGCCGGCATCGGCAAGAAACCACCAAACAAGTATATTTGCAAAAATTTCATCATATAAATAAGCAATATTGCTCAACTGCATTCTCAAGTTCAAGATTATACGACTTATTAAATATAAAAGTGCTTGTCACAAGAAAACCCTGCGCGATGGAGAAAAACAGGTTACATATCTGAATTCAGCACAAAATATATTATTAGAATTACGTATTAAAGCTTTTGTGCCAAAACAAATACTTTGTTTCTATTCCAGTACTTTTCATTAACCCTTTGCTGACGTGTTTCATTAAAATCAAGATGTGTAATCGCGCTTAAAACAAAACTAGTAATATTTTACTAAGAATTATATATACCTCAGAAACGTGTTGATTCATTGCTGTGGTGGCTGAGAGCAGACGTACGACCGCTGACTAAGGGTTGATACTACTGTAAAGATGAATTACCAAGTAGCCCGCAAAAAGAGAGGTATTTCGTGACTCTGAATCTCGTCTTCGAAAGTATTATACACGCAATAATAGGTGAAGATGCTTGAACCCGATCACGGAGCAGTGATTACTCGTCAGCGGTCGAGGCCCAACTGATAGTGTAAACGACAACACACGCCAGGCGCTCGAAGACACCAACCAATCGTGTGTCCAAAACGAAATTCATTCGATTAGATCGAATTTTCGCATATTATTTTCACGGCCTCGGCGTGTAGGGGTAGGTTCCGAAAAGGTGGACGCAGCCGCTCGGGAATACAATGGAACACACATTTGATTCAAAACTCAGATCTTATGTTTCCAAATATATTACAATGATATATGGTCAATACAAATGGCCGCAACGTAGAAATACAATCGCTCGGCGACGCGAATATAATAATCAAATATAAAACAATGAGAAAGGCATATGACTGTAAGGTGCTCGGACGTGGTCACATGAATATTGTTCGATCCACGATCGACAATAAACACGCCACTAACTAATCGAGTCCAAATAACTGGATTTTCCAGTATTCAAATCCATCGACAGGATCACTCTCGCTAAGTGGAAGGATCAGAATCTATGTTTAGCGTCGATAGTCCCGAAGCCGCTTACGTGTAGCCCAATAATCAAAATATATTAATAATCAACGTACGCGCCGAGCGATTGCCGCACGTCCGTTCTCTACGAGCGCCCGTGGTCAAGTGACTCTCCTTCGGAGCCGCCACGCCAATGTTGACAATGGTCCACCTTGCTATTCGCCGTCTACGGTCGACGGCTCGCGTTGGCAACAGATAGCGAGGCGTACATCGAAACGACTTGGTATTGTTTGCGGACCAAGGAGACGAGCACCTATAGGGTCAAGCCGCCGAGAACGGTCGATGTATGTTCTGATAACATGCGTAGGTCGTCTTATTGTTAATCTTGATATTGTAAATGCAATTGAACAATACTGTGTATTTATATTGCCAAATGTTAAAAATACAATACTTTCATTCTCCCCACTCATAAACAATAAATGTACTCTTAACCCTTTCGCTTCGAGCGCCGGATATATCCGGCATCTATATGATGTGTATATAAGTACCATCTGTAGTCGATGACAACAGTTTTCGTTATCGGCTGAACATTTTCTGTTGATTTGACTGACATATCATACAGAAGTATATTACTAGTCTCTACATATTAACATACTAACTAATTTGCGTTACATTATTAATTATATTAAACGTTTAATTGTAAAGTCCTGTAAATATGAAAATACCTAAAAACATATCAACTGCAATTGGTCTAATGTTTTTAGAATAACTAATATAATTTTGTATAAGTCTTTTCACATTAAAAATGTGAAGAATACGTGCTATATTAGAGGAACAATTGTTTTATTAAACACAGTAATTATTTAAGACTTAGAAGAACGTATACACAAAAACCACATGCACCGTGCACATTTCTGGCGCGCGCTTCCGTTGGGTGAAGGCACTTCGGCGGACTGGACTGCCGAAGCGAAAGGGTTAAAGCAAGCTACATATCACAATGCTAGCGCGGATGAAACGATTGCTCTGAGAATCGCTGGCAGTACGTTGTGTCTTGCGGAGCTATTTTAATTGCTCAGCCGAAAACAGAACTTGTGTTGGAAATTTCATTTATGGTTTCCTCAAGAAAAATGTCTGCTCTACCGTCTCCTTCTATTAGAATCTCTCTTGGCCGTCTAGTTTTTAAGATAGATAGGAAAATATCCACAAAAGTGGGGGCGTTTTAGGCGTCATTATACCTTTGACCATTGTTTAAACATGTTTAAATGTTTACTACATTAAAGTAATATAAACCTTTATATTCAAGACGGTTTGCAGAGTCATTTCGTGCAAAAAAAAATAAATAACTTTTGCAGTTAAAACGCAAAAAATGTTGAAATTTGAAAATCTGAATTTTTTTAAAAATGATTTTCTCCAAAAAATGGAGTCTGATACAGACAAACGGGCTTCAGTTTCGTGTTCAACGCCATAAAATCTATAAGAAGAAGCATAAATATTCTTTGAGCGAAAAATCGTGTGGACCAGTGTATTTTATTGAATCCCAGGGAGTGCAATCTCTTTCTAGTTGTGGATTCATCACATCGACGTACTTGGCAAATTTCCAACGAAAATCTGATTGATAAACATTTCTAAAAAATAATAACGCGCGGACGATGTCCTGTACCTAGTACTTCACATCAAATTGAATTGCAATTTGTACGCCACATCAAACGTCCCGAGTTTCTTATGTTTCGAGTCTCGAAATTTCTCTAAACGGAAAACTGAAAGCACAGGTAATTAACACAAAGCTGTCTCCATTATTCGCTATACATCTCACACAGATATGTCGAAGATCATTATATTTCGCAGGCTCATATCAAGCTTAATCTATCGCACTATCCGAACAGAAACAAATCCATAGTTGCCAATTAATCTGCAGATTTCTGCAGCATGCCAAGCCTCGAAATTATATGCGGATTTACGGCGGTGTGTGGTCGAGCAGTTGCAGGTTATTCGCATTCCTCTCAAACGCGTAATTATACGCACGATTACAGCACAAGTGGTTACAACGCATACCCGCGGCTATGACCTGTAAGTAACATGTGTCGCCACAAACACGCGCCGTGTGCAACATGTAAAATGACCGATCGTTTCTCGGTACTGCTATCAATCTTGAAACACTATTCGCGATTTAATCAGGAATCGCCGTCATACCAGAATTAAACGCGAGTCGGGATGTCTGGAACTTAAACGCGCGGAGATTTATCAAGTCTTTGTGCAGAGATACATTGATGTATGTCTCAAACTTTGTATTCTGCTTTTCTGCACGTAACTCTAATTGAAATGGAAGCGATATTGGAGTTCTGTTTATTCTCCGTTTAAACGGAGTTCCAAACGATACTGGGAGTTTTATTAAATCAGAGTTGAGATATTGTATCATCTGCCGCGATTGGCAACTGTTACTTTAATTTTTTTGTACATTTCGGACTTGCGTATCATTAATTGAAGTATGTTGTATATTTTATAAAAGTGGCATGTATTTGAGGGATAACATAAAACAGTGGTTCTCAAACTAGTGTCCACAGTCCTCTAGGGCAGGGGTTGTTAAATTTTGTAGTCCGGGGACTCTCTCCTGAACAAAATTTTTTTTGCGGACCTTCTTTCAACCCTAGTGATTTTGAAAATTAATTTCTGGCTCACAATCACATAGGATTTAGGTTATAATAAATACTTGTAAAAAAGTATCGCTAACATTTTAATAAATGGTCTTGCACATTTATAGAGAACATTTTTATTACAAGAATTTAAAACATGCAGTCAAAACTGTGTCATTGTTAAATTTCGTCATATTTTGTCAAAACACAAATATCCGATGATAATAAAGTACAAAATACTAAGTACTAAATTTCAACAAAGAGTATTAATATACTTCAATAATTAATTTTTCCACACTTCAACCTCTTCACGAATGTACAAACCATTCATGAATATGCAAAACAAAACAAAAAAATACCGTAATCCTATACGATCGCTCTCCCTCTCGTTCATAAACCGCAATTAAATCTTATTGTCAATTACAACAGGAATGAAAATTATTTTCGACATTTCATACCGCAACGGGGAGTAGCCGTAATTGCAAATTACTCGCCAAAATTAGAATCACCGACACGGGGTTTTTGGGGAAAGGAAAAATGCAGAAAAAGCCATGCGCGAAACCTGTTCGCAGCGTGATCATACTCGGCTCGTATTCGCATTTCTCTCGAATGTACAATTATTCGCGGTGCGATTTCGCGGTTGCAAGTAATGCTCCTCGCGAATCGTGTGCGGCCCGATTCAGGATGTGGAATTGTGGCGTCAGAAATACGTAATCGCCGCGAAATCCTTTGTGGATATTCGTGTGCATTATTCAGACGTTCCGTCTATTCCTGGGCCATCGACGTATTCAGTCACGTCGACGGAAATGTCGCCCTGGTATAACTGAATCATAAAGGGAAAAGGGAAAATAGAAATTCTGATCGCGTTTTCTCGCATATTGCCTTATTATAGCGAGGGATTAGGTATACGGTGATTTGCTACTTCAAGTCCGGTGTTCCATCTAATTTGTTGAGTTTGGTTTTATCGAGAAAAGAAGAAGGAATATGTCGAATTTTGTTGAAAGCAAACGGGCATTACCGACGTAAGGCTTTTCTTAAGGCGATAACGAACGGTAGATGGGGCCCGTGACGATTGTCATTTTGACCTCCGGGTCTATGATGCGTCGTGCGAGAAGTTAGTCTTAAGCAACCCACCGTACCAAACGCATATGTACTATCAATAAACGTATTTAGTCAGGAATAGCCGTCTTGTTCTAATTCTATTCCTTGTCCACGCCCTGCTAACAAATTTGTAAGGAATATTTGTTTCTATACATTTTTATTTTCTATAATTCTTTATAATTAAAATAATTTTTCTAATCTGTTGTTACGTAAATGATATTATAATTTGTTAAGATGCTCTACCGCGCGATATGAAGTTCTTGTACTGGAGACAATAAGGAAATAAAGAAAACTTCGGTTCAATATGTATAATGATTCTAAAATTCTAAAATTAAAATTAAATGGAGGGAGTATGAGATGCGATAGATTGTTATATACAACTTGAAATAGAAATAGGTCAATATCATTAAGGGGAAAACTGATAGAAGGCAGCCATTTGGTCACTTACTTACTCCGATAACGTGAACTTCCTGTTACACCCGAATCCTGATATCATTTAAAAATTTTAAATAATAACTGTTATTATTTAACAACACATTTATGTTTTCTTATGCCACACAAAGGAAATTATTTAGGGTAGTTAATATATTACTTCCAGGATAAGTATGTCTCTTCTAAAGTTAGTTGATGGTACTGAAAACGGGTCGTAACAAATGAAAAATTTCTTACGAGACGTGACTGGCCAATATCAATTTTGGCTATAGACATTTGTACTAATAAAAAGGACATCTCGCAGGCTACATTCAATAAAACATTGCAATTCGTACCAAAAGAAACATGATGTTACTTTTAAAGAATAAATGTCAGCATACAATATTTTAATGGCTTATGAATTTACGAGACATCGTTATTATTAGAATAAGATTCTGCTAATACAAGAATTACTGATTTCATACAATGGCGCAATTTAGGTAAAACAAAAAAGAAACCTTCGAATATACATATTTGAACAAGTAGAAAAGAGCAATGATACGCGTCACGAATCCAATAGAAGAAAATGAAACAGTAATAAAATGTCCTTACGGGGATAATTTCCAGGAAAATCTGTACAAATATAAATCCTTATTATGATGTTAAACATGACGACGAGTCTGCGGTTTGAGAAGTATTTGTACCACCTGCTCTTAAGCGGCTTAGCTGAAGCGCAGCTACTAATTAGACGCTTTAACGAAGACCACGGTAAGCACAAAGAATATCTTGTATTCTTTCGGCTGATCCGCCTGTCGAGACGGCGACTTTTTTTGACAATAAACATTAAACGAGTATCGCAATCCCGGCATTGCTTATCGCAATTTATACGTCTGCTCGTTCCGTTTATCTCGTTATTCTGGTTTATGGCTATCCGCGAACGTAAATAAATCGCCTTACACGTATTAAAAGTAAAACGTACACCGCGATAAGAAAGCCTAACGAAACTCTTCCATTGCACGTTCGCCATATGAATTCATAAGGCTAATCACGAGTCACAGTGTATATGTTAATGAATGTGAAACACTCGTGCCGTGAAATGATTATGGCGAAAATAAACGTAAGCGATGTACATATGCATGCGATTAAGGCTACTATCTTGAATTGAAATCACATTATTTTGCTTCCTATTACAGACATGTTTTAACGCAAGGGAAAATAAACACAGTGTGGAAAATTGTGCGAGATTAAGTTTGTTGAAGTATATATAGTGAATATTATAATTAGCGATTTACCCACACGAGTTTAAAGGAAATCGTTATCGTAGAAAGCAAGGATTGCAATTGAGAAGTTTGCACAGGCAAATTATATATCGCATTGAAAGAAGAGACGCTTCTATTTTGGACCAATAACTACAAGTAATTATATACTTTCGTGATGTCAAAGTGTAATAGATGATGCATTATCATAGTTAATTAACGGGTAACATAAAAAGAAATGTCAGGAAGGACGTGAATCCTTTAGAAATAATTACCAAACATTTTCGTAATTCAATTATTTACTAATAGTGACTATTCTGTACCATAAAGTGATGCAATTTGCATCTACCTTGGTAAATTGAATTTAAATTTATGGAAACTGTAAATGCAATATTTTACATATATTTCAAATATTACCTTGATATATTTCATTTTTCTTCTTTCGGATAATATAAAAAATGAAAAATTAATGCATTATTATTTCATATCTGCCGGTAAAATTAAAAAAGTGAATGCATCCTTTCCTATGACAATTTAGCCGAAAATCCTATAACAGTCGAAGCCAAAAATTATATTTTCACTGGAAACCCTTATCTTCATTTACAATACCAGTAAGATATTGCAAGTCAATTTTATAAAGCAAAACTAATTTAAAATGGTTCAACCTAAACCACTGCAGGATAAATTCTTTATAAAAATCGATGCCGATTTAAGTGAAATTGGATAATCGAATCTCATTTCATACTCGATACCCCGAACTCTCTTCGACCAGAGACCTCAAGTTTAAGTACAATCCATCGAAACATCGTAAGTACATCCTCTTTAACGATGGCAACGAAATCGAGTGGAAAGCAACCCCAGCGAGTCTACTAGTGCACCGAGCGTTGAAGCAGGGCAGTTTCTGATCGGCAGTAGTGTATCAGGAATACATCCTGCAGGCTGTTACCGCGCTCCTGGGGATCGTGATCGATACCGTACGGTAAAATCCTGACGCCAAGGAATTCCAGCCTGTCGCCGAGGGTTTATGGCCGGTTTACGAAGTCAAGACGTGGCGAAAAAGGATAAAGAAGAAAATGAAGAGAGAGAGAGAGAGAGGGAGAGGGAGAGAGAGAAAACCGTCTGGAAGTAGAAAGAGGGTCGAAGGAGACGGCGGATATAGAAAGAAGAAAAAGAACTCGGCCGCGAGTGTACGGACGCTCGAGAGGCAGATATTACGACATGCAGGCGCGTGCATGATGCTCCTTTTTACGGGCGCACCCACACGAGTGCCCCTCCTTCGGTTCTCCTTCCTCACCCATCTGCACCCTCTGCACCTTCCTGGGCCTCACCCGGTGCATCTTTCTTCTCCTTCGTGTACTCGTTCCTTGCGGACGGTCCATCGTCCTGGTAACTTGGACATTATGTGAAGTTGCTTCTATAAAACCGCATTTTTACAGCGGCGCACTTCATTCGTTACGGCCGGCCCGTTTGCCACCCACGTTTTATAGGGAGGACTCGCGAGGGCGCGAGAGCTCGCGCGCGCCTGCATCGTTGCATAAGAGTACATACACATTGGCGCGTATACTGGCTGCTCACACGCCTGTTCTGCTGCATCCTATGACCGCGCTAAACCGGAAAAACTTCGAATTCCATTTGCCGTATGTCGTACGAAATCGCTCGTGCGTGCGGGTATATACCCTCTTGGGTACCGAAGTACTCCATGGTAATACGTGGCACCGTGCTAGCCGATTTATCGGCGTCACGTGCGAGGATCATTTTTTTTTCTTTTTTTCTCTTTTTTTGCGGCAGATCAGGGGGGACTTGTATGTATTCGATAGTCGTGAACTAGTTGTAAAGAGGTTTGTATTTATAGAATTGCGAACGAGATTGAGCTAGTTACGAGAGCTGAATTTTGAGGGTTATGGTTTAACGTGGTGCTTGCAATAAAAACCTGCATCTTTAGCTGTAAACATTTGAGGGGCGTATTCGAGAGGAATATAAAGTATATAGAGAACTGTTATTCTTATGTTTAACGTGTCACCTTGAGGATTTGAAAGATGACAGAAAATTTGGCAAAAACGCAATTTTGTAATAAAATACATATGCATTGTTACAACCAAATATCAATTAACTTCGAATAATTGTATCTTATGAAAAGTTATAAGTGGAAAAAATTTCGATAAATAGATGCCGCGGTCACTGTAAAAAGTGGTGCGTCAGTAAAGTTTCAGCGGCTGCATTCTCCAGTTCCCCATTTTTTTGACATTATTCAATTACAGTCAATCAATCGAAGTTTATCATTCCATTGGTTAATAATTAATATATCATTTAGCGACCTCCCTTTTTGGACACACAGCGTGCTTTTATCGTAATTCGATAGGTTCTGCATGATAATATTGACATCCTTTTAATGTAATTAAAAAATATGCAATAATATTTATTCCCTTCAAATAGAAGCATTAGCATAGAAACAATGTAACATTTTTCAAATGTATTTCTAAAAATTATCTAGTTGTAAAATTACTAGTACACACCAGTCTAAAATTGTTTTCATATTATCACTTTTATTTTATAGTGTATGACATAACAGAAACTACTGATACATTTTTATTTCCGCAAGTTACTTCGTAACTATGTCATAGACCAGTGGTTGGCAAATCGCGGCTCGGCCAGCCGGCCACAAACAGTTTTGTTGATAAATAAGATTACTGTTATATCTGGTTGCATTTAACACGTTGAATGCCATGGGGGTCACCGGTGACCGACGCTATTAAATTTGATGAAATTTGATATGACTTTTACATTGTAATATTTACGAATTTAATAATTCAGTCAATATTTACGCGATGGTCTCAAAAAGGTAAAGTCCTGCTGTCTCGATATCTCTTTTTGTCTTTAAAGTTTCTACTTTGTAAAGATTTGATTTTAATAGATAAGTATCACTTCAAGTGAAATGAAGAAACTTGCAAAATATCGGTGGCATTCAACGTGTTAATGTTTAGTAGCTAGTTTAAACCGATGAAAACATGGTTATGACAGGTTCTTGAAAAGAAATTTGGGTCTCAACAAAATTTTAATCGTCCTGCTGCTGATTTTTGACTCTTTTGACTAATGAGATTGCCGACCATTGGCATAGACCATCACAAAAAAATCGTGGGGCAAGGAGTCAATATTATATCCATAGAGTATAGCGGGTATTAAATCTTCGCATCTTCGAACATTTAATTTACATATCGCCTTCACCCAGCGTAATCCATTTTACGCGATACTCATCGACAGACGATGAAATTCACCACTTTTTTATCAGATTCTACCCAAAGTTTTTAACCGTTGCTTACGAGTTCTTTTGTAACTGCGCAAGCAGTAACTCAAAATTAAGTAGCTGAAATAGAAATTGATCGGTGACGATTGATATATCATATTTCTTAAAATAATATTAATGCCATAAAAATAATTTTACAATTTCATGTCCCACTAATATTTCTATTCGGCAGTTTTTGGAAACCTCACAATTTTTTATTCCATTCAGTACGCCACGAGTGTCACTCGTTAATGTAGTGCAAGGTTATTAAACGTTAAGCGGCGATATACCCCGTCAAGAAACGCTTTCCGGGGAGGGCTAGCACTCAGACGATTAGTAAGTCCTTTCTGCCTAACATATATTTACAACAGAAGTACACCTGGTGTATTGTAAATGGAGACGAGACAAAAGCTCAAGAATAACTCGACACCGTAAATTTATAATACGGATAAAGGAGACACACGCGGGCACACTTTCCAGAAAGATATTTGAGACTCCGTAACCACTCGACGATTTACCCGCTGCATCCTTTTGCCCCAAAGGAAGGAATGTAAACCCACTCAGGATCGACTTCGCCAAAAGGTTCGCATTACACGGTTTCTGGAAGCAAAGAAACGGGGGGACAAGAAGAACGCCAATCGCAAGGGATATCAGGAACCTTCGAGGGACAGGAGTCGTGTGTTTCCTAACATTAGGGGATTGGTTACCTTAAGACGACAGCTTAGTCGATCTGACTAGATCTGGCTTAATCTCGGTATAAATATTAATCTGTCCTAGTCCGATCTCTACTAACCTCCGCAGAACTATAGACATCATTATAAGGCTAGTCGTATTACGAATTTAGCGCGCTAAAAGCGTACGAAGAAAGCAAATTGGTTAAAAACGGGTCGAAGTTGAATTACCTTTATCGAGTAGAACATTTGCATTTATACATCTGTATTAATACTGCAGACTCTCTGGGAGAGAAAATGTCGTCCGTTTGTGGATTATTAAAACTGCAAAAATAAATGATGATGAGATCCGAAACAAGCAGATTTCAACTTTTCTCTGCGCGAGGGATCACAGTATTAAAAATGATAAAATTACGAGCAGTAGATGTGAAAATAAAGGTATAACGGGAAAGAAATATTAACGTAGAACTAGGTGCAGAATGCTGGTATTGGTACATGGCGACCGAAGTTGAGTCAGGGAAACGAGAGAATGATGTGAACTCTGCAGTTTTGTTTGTCTTGATTTTTAGTTATCGATTATGAGCTTCGTATCAATACAATAAAACAGGATTAAAATTTTGAATTATAGATCAAGATAAATTATAAAGAGATCATGAAAACCAGAGGTCTTGCATTGGCAGGGAAAAGGAACGTCGTGAATCTTAGGACATACATACTGTAATTTAGATCGTCAACCAAGTTGTTTCTTGCATTCAAATAAATTCTTCTTTCTAAAAGCTACACAATTTACATGAATATAGAAACAGAAATTTTGATTTATCATTTTTACAGAAACAAATTATAGACATAAAATTGTTTCCTCATAATCGCATTGATCCTTCCTCTTGTCGTACAAGCTTCAATATGCAATTAAAATTTTATAATATTCTTCTTATTCAAATATATTTCTGTATGCTACTTCAGAAATACCTTGGCATTATATTCACTGTACAACTGTGAATAGAAATCGTTGAAAAACATTTTCAAAGAGATGGATATTCGAGGTACCCTGGTTTATAATTTTGTGTTCTCCGTTTGGAAGCTTGTTTCCCTCCTCGGCTCTGAACGAGACCAATTATATTTCTTAATCCTATTGTCAGAGTTCTAGATAGAATCGTGGAAATGATTAAGTACAAAACAGACGAAACGTAGGTCATAACAGGACTCACAATCTAATGCGGGCCTCATTTCCTGTTCATCCTTGAATGACCTCGGATTGACGGTCTTGCGTCGCATGCTCTCTTTGAAAACAAATTTAGTAATAAGAAATCACGTATTTGCTAAGAATGAAAATAAAATACAATCTATGTTTGAGACTTGAATTCATTTTATTGCAGATTATTGTAATAGAGAATTTCTTTTAAATTTGAAACGACACTTGGATAAAGGGATTTTTGAATGGTTTAATTCAGTATACGTAGGTTAACTTTTACGTAACTTTATACGAAGTTGTGGGAGATTTTTGTAAAAAAAGCTGCCGGAATTACTAACTCCTTGATAATTTAAATGCCATCTTAATTTGCATTGTCACGATCTCAATACGAAAGACTAAAAGACTAGTCTTATATTTAATCACCGATTAAATATAATTTAATATCAGAAATATTTGACGAAAAGTAGTACATATTAGAAAATTCATTTCTGCGAAATTGGAAAACTGCATAAATTTAATTCGTTTTCATTTTATACGCTGATGTAGTAATTAACATGCGAATTAACTTAACGTTCTTACCGGCAATTAGAAATTACAATTTTTCAATATAAATTAACAATGTAACCATTTAGAATTTGCACTTACATCGTGTTAATACTATATCATGCTGACTTGGGAGTATCTCATAACGACACATACATTGAGAGACGTTCAACTATTTTATTTGATGAAGAAGATTCCTGTCTCAAAAATACTTTGGTGACGGGAAGGATGGGTTTGAGTATTAACTAGTAAATGCGTGTAAATGCTTTTTATTCTTATGACGTTTTCTGGTACGCGTTTCAAACTAGACTGTCGCTCTTCGCAAGCATACCCATTCGCTTCGACCCTCTCACGCTCACACACATACATGCATTCTTAAAACATCCAAATCTCTTTCTCGCGTTACTCGGGCATTCTTTCACACTCTCGTTCAGCCACTCTTAACTTCCAAACATTTACATTCGTTCCGGCATTCTTGCTATCCTCACTCATACATTATAATACCCCTACAATACTACATATTTTTTTTTATTTATCACCTATATATATTTTGCAACTTGTCGTTAGACATTTGATAAATTGTTTTAATATGGCAAAATAATACGAAGACAATGTCTGCATTGAGGCAGCGTTTCTATCGCTAAACGATTAATCTGAGTAACTTATGAAAGTTAACGTTTTATTATGTCAGTAGGAAATGTTTGTTTAAACCTTCGCCGTATATATTGCTTGTGTACGTTATTGGCTAATCGTTAACATTCTAACATGTTTAAACAACGCGCCAAGTTAAAATTTCGTCCAAAAGGTCCCAATTTGTGTGGATATTTTCCTATTTATCTTTATAAGTATACGTCCAATAGAAAACCGAATAGCAAAAGGCAATAAAGCAGACATTTCTCTTGGGAAAATCATGATTGAAATTTGTTACACGAGCTTTGTTTTCGGTTGTGAAATTAAAACAACTCCGCAAGGCATAAGGTACTGCCCGTGATTTTTGTATTATCTTTGTAAAATTTGATCATATGAATGAACAATATTAGTCAATTGCATTTTCAGTTATAAAATTAATCGACTGTTTAAATACAAAAGCGCTTGTCCCAACAAAACCTTACGCGATGGAGAGATACAGATTACACATCTGAATTCAGCACAGAAAACACTATTAGAAATACGTATTAAATCTTTTATGCCAAGAGAAATACTTTATTTATCTTCTAGTACTGTGATATCAATCCTTTGCGCTCGTGTTTCATTAACACTATTCCTACCACGACCGGTCAAATGACCGTTTTTAAAATTTCGATTAGAATTTCCTATATACAACGTAATTGAATCGCCTTTAAACTTCACGCCTTTTCCTCAAATATACGTGTAATACATTCACATTATAATACATTTTTCAACATTCACT
The DNA here is from genome assembly GCA_963989415.1 of Cerceris ruficornis. Lineage (NCBI taxonomy): Eukaryota > Metazoa > Arthropoda > Insecta > Hymenoptera > Crabronidae > Cerceris > Cerceris ruficornis. The sequence goes on from OZ022518.1 coordinate 5,501,833, forward strand.
TCTTTTTTTACTGTTCATTCTCTGGGAAAAAATTATCATTCAACAAATTCACCGGTTGCGGTAGGAAAAGGTAGACCTGAAGTGTCGGTAGGAATAGTGTTAACAACAAAATGTGTAATCGCATTTAAAACAAAACTACTAAAATCTTAGTAAGAATTATATATACCTAAGAAACGTATTGGTTCTTTGCTTTGGTGGCTCAGAGTAGACATACAATGGCAACGGTGAAAGTGGTTTGGTGGCTGAGAGCAAACGTACGACCGCTAACTAAGGGTTGATACCACTGTACGGATGAATTATCCAGTAGCTCACGAAAAGAGAGGTATTTGATGATACTGAATCTCGTCTTCAAAAGTATTATATACGCAGCAAAAAGTGAAACTGCTTGAACCCGATCACGGAGCACTGATTACTCGTCGGCGGTCGAGGGTAAACTGATAGCGAGGCGGAGATCGAAACGATTTGTTATTGTTAGAGGACGAAGGAGGCGAATACCTGGAAGGTGCGATTGCCGAGGACCGCGGGTATGTTTTGAAAACACGCGGCGGTCGTCGTACTCGTCGATCACTGAAGTGGAACTAATTGCTCCTGCTGCTCGTACAGTTAATCTTGAAATTGGAAACACAGTTGATCAATATTGTTTATTTATATGATCAAATGTTAAAAATGTAATACTCTGTTGAATGTAGCACTATTGTCGTGAAATGACTCACAAACAATAAATGTATTTGTAAGTACTGCAAGCTGTATATAATACTAGCGCGGATGAAACGATTGCGCTTAGAATCAGTGGTTGTGCCTTGTGTCTTGCGGAGCTATTTTAACCCCTTCGGACCCTGTGCACATTGTAATGTACATAATACTTTTCGTACTGTATCTTATTACGTATAGGTTTAAACTTAGTTTCAACACCTAATGTATCTACCAGTGATCGTCTAATATGAAAAAATAACGTTTGCAATGTTATCTGTTTTTTCTGTGTGTATATGAATTAAGTTAAGCTCAATATAAAAATAATTTTTGTTAGGCGAAAGAAAAGAATTCGGGTCTGAAGGGGTTAACCAGTTAACTGTGTTCGACGTGTATACAGGTCAATCCAAAGCTTTGTTCCGGTAACCTTTTTAACACTGAATTGTAAAATTTTTATCGAATAAATATTTAATCCTTCCACGTTTTGTTTTCCTTTTTTCGTAAAATTTATAATAGGAGCATTTTCCCTGCGTTCGACGTGTATACAAGTGATTGCTTGATTTTAATTCTGCATCCCGTGAGGAATTTTTAAAACTAAACTCCACAGTTAACTGGTTAATTTCTCAATCGAAAACAAAACTTGTGTTGCATCTTTCAATTATGGTTTCCTGAAGAAAAAGGCCTGCTATATGGCCTCTTTCTATTAGAATTCTTCCTGGCCGTCTAGTTAGATAGATAGATAGGAGATAGATAGGAAAATATCCACAAAAGTTGGGGCGTTTTGGGCGTCACTTTCCCTTTCAGCATTGTTTAAACATGTTTTAATGTTTATAACATGAAAGTAATGTGCATGGTTATATTTAGGAGAGCTTATAGAATCTTTTCGCGCCAATAAACTTTAACGATTAAAATGTGAAAAGTTCTTAAAGTTGATAGTTTGCATTTTTTTTCAAAATTGATTTTCTCAAAAACGGTAGGTACTATAGAACTTGCTGTTCAATGTCAGTGAGAAGTGTCACGAATAACAAACATGAAATTCAAATTTGACGATATCAAAACGATCTCAAGAACTATCTAACTAAAATAATTTCTTGAAATGCCAAATCATAATCCGCGAACCAGGAATAAAAACCGCAATACTTTTTTCTATGAAAACAAAAATTCATCTATTTCAATTATTCAGCACATGAAAACAATTTTTGTACCACTACATCTTTCGAAACAGTGCGTCAAGGAATTCGAAATGCATGGAATCCTTGAAGTTCGACGACGCGCTGTACACCGCTCGCGGCAATTTATTTCACACAAAACTGATTTCCTGTGCCGTCAAAATGAAAATAACTGACTCACGAGTCCAAAGTTTTTGAAACGACGCAATCCAAACGCCTCCCGCAAAAGAAGAATCGAGCAGAGCACCGAAAAAGTAATTCCCCGACATTCCATTGCCACGTATCGTTCACTCCGTGAGGACAGAAGCGGCGGGAGAAAGTACCGGCATCGGATTTTCATAAACGTCACTTTTCCTTTCCGCGGTCCGATTATGCATATCCGGCTTAGCGGAGCTGTGCAACGCGTGGCATCGATGCACCATTCGAATGCACAAGCGGAAAATCCAACGGGGCGCGCGGAGACAGAAGTATACAGTGGGAGAGGGTCGAAAAGAGTCTGTGCGAACGAGAGAGGGTGAGATCCGGGTGGTTTGATATTAAATCCCCGTGACTGGCGCGTCCAGGACGAGACGGGAGACGAGGAGATGCCGCGAAACACCAAATGCTACTGACGTGCTGAGTGACGTCAAATTAAAACACGTAGCACTGACGCGACGATTCGACGACATCCCATACAACCCTGTTGTTACTACCGCTCGCTTCTGCCGCTCGCGTGTCTTCTCCCCGCGGCCTTGCTAACTCGCCAGTTAGCCGAATGCCGTCGGTCTTTCTTTCGCTCTTTGTTCTCCTTCGTGCAATTCCACCACTGAGACGTTTATACGTTGCTGTCGCGCGACGCGGCTTTGCGGAAGAAGTATGGCGAAATACGTTTTATGGAGGGATTTGGGAGAATCGGGAAAATTCCGGATTTTACTTGAAAGAAGTTATTCGATGCGTTTGTGGTTTGCGTTTTATGACGTAGATTTTTTGGCGGGGGTTTTTCAGCAATGGAGACTCGTTTTCCGAGATAAAGTCGAAATTTTTTTATAGAAATTTGGAATATTTTTGACTAATTGTATAGCTGTTGCCTTATGTCCTACAGTCTTTCATACTCGAGATCTGACATTGATCAATTTTCAGATTTGTATTTAATAATGATTTAATAATAGTGATAATACTATCGAATACTTTGTTTCTCTTTGTTATTTATAAAATGTCAATCACAATTTTATATCTTTGTTTAAAAATGGAATAATATCAATATTTTGCAGTGCGTGTTATTTTTCTGCTTTACCATAAATTAATTGAGGTTACATTAGGAAAATTTTTTACTGTTAGATATTTCTTGCTATTAGATAGGAATAACTACCGGTAATTCCATGCTATTTAATATTGCGTTAAATCATACGCTATATCAGAAATCAAGAATAGATTGTTATTTCAGCAGTTAATTCAGAGTTATTGTTGCTGTTGCTGCCAAGTTACGTTACATCGAACAACGTACGACGCGTAAAGTGTTTGAGAACAATGTCTACGGAGCATTTAAAAGTTATTGAGTTCAAGAAAAAGTACCCAGAAGACTTTATAGGGACAACATTTTATTCTGTCAATTAAAAAATTGTTGAAAATGATGGCCTCCCTGTCGTATGCATATAGTGAGGGACCAGAAACAAGGCACTTGAGGGGTAATTTGCTCTGATTCGCCCGACGAATAGGGACATCCCTCTTCCTCACGTATATTCGATTTTGATGCGCTATTGGCCGAGAGACCCACATATTCGTTGCGTCGTCATGCGAACGACGAAAGGTGTGTTTTATTTTCGGTTGTCATCGTCGATCTCAGGTTTCCAGGACCGACATGGCGGGGATAGGCGGAGCGAGAGCAATCTCCCCTTCCGCTCCAAGTGCCTTATTTCTGGTCTCTCACTTTACCTTTAACAGCATACATACGCATCGGATTTTCAAACTCGGTTTTTTCGAAAACTAAGCCATTAACGAAAAAGTTGTATTCCTCCATTTTGTTCTTATCTTTCACAAGGAGTCACCTCGTGGTCGCTTGTACATCTTATTCGGCCACAGCCTGTATAAATATCAATCGTGCATGTTATGTACAAGAATGAACTAAAAGCGCACGGAGATATTTCCAATTCCAGAACGTAGGCTATCACGTGGAAGGTGAAAACAACGGCTAGCACCATTTACGCGCTCGTTCTTTGTTACAGAACTCCCCCGCTTCGGAAAGCCCAGATCCTCATTCGGTCTCCACAGGTAGTCGACGCACAAAGCACCAGCGCGGTATTCGGAAACGCACAGATAACGACGTGACTGCCTAATTTGCCTCGGCAATTCGGCCATTGTCCACGAGACACATAGCGATCCTTTACGAATATCGGCTCGGACGCAAGTGTATCTCGAGCACGGACGCAATAAAACCGAAACGGGACACGCGCGATCGAAGCGATTAATCGAAGCTGCCGCGCGTCCAGGAATATCCGCAACGGGAAATTCTACGAAGGTATAAAATGAACGCGTTTATTTGCTTTTAATACCAGTATTACTGTCCCACGTAAACTTGCTTCTCTTTTTCACCCTCTCTCTCTCTCTCTCTCTCTCTCTCTCTCTCTCTCTCTCTCTGTTTCTCGCTCCCTGTCTCTCGCCTCCCCATTCGCCAGTTCTCTTTATGCGAGCACGGTCTAGTGCGTATATGCACGCTCGTTCTGGAAGATCGCATCTCGCAACCGAAACGCGGTAATTAATTACGCGCAATCAGATCGCGGCAATTAATAGCTCCGCGTCTACGCCACTTAATTCAGTTTATGCCGTTAATATTTCTCAACGGGTTTCACCGTCGCGCTGTTAAGAGCGCACTCGCAGAAACTGCTTCTCAAGGAAGCAGCGCAGTTTTCGGAATATCGCGACGATTAAAACGCGCGAAATCTTGTACTCGTAATCGTTCTATTAGTTTGCCGTGATAAATCAGCCGGCTCAAGCTTTTTAATCAGCGCACGGGTCTCCGCTTTTGTGCGAGCATTGAATTAACCGCGGATCCGGAGGTTCGTTATTGGCATAATTTCTAATTAATCATATCCAATAAATTGTATTCAATTATTCGTGCGGGATTGAAAGACCCGTTCCTCTGCGCGTTGCTCTCCCGAAATTATTTGCATAAATTTCTATAGTCTCGTAATAAGCATCCTCGCGCGTTTCGTTATAATTCGATTGTCATTATATCGGCGTTCTTTGTTTCACCGTCGTTTCGCAAACATTTCGGTTTACTTCGACGGTGCGCCCATTGATTCAACAACGATCAATAATAACGACGTCGCTCGACTTTCCTGTCTCATTCGCAGTCGCGTGTTAAATCGTTCAATACGAATGGTCGACTGTGGTTTACTGTCTCCGGACGTTTACCATGCATGATCGATGAATGAAAATTATTCAAAATAGTCGAGCATTTTTACCTGTTACTTTGTGTTTTTGCTAATTTCCTCTCGTTTGTAATACGTAAGGAGTACAAATATTTCGATATGTTATTTATTGTTAACGACTTACGTGATTGTGGGAATGAATGGCTTTAGGACGTATTCGTGCCTATGTGCGTTTTATAGTATGTGCATATTAGCGCAATTACGACGTATGTGTGTGTTATCAATCGATACTATTAATTGAAAAATAGTTTTAGTTTGTTCTTTTCGCTTGGCTTGTTTTTAGTTACGAGGTAAATGCAAAAAGCCAAAGACGTATTATAATTGCATTTTTATATTTCGTACTCAAATAAAATTCTATCCCTACATGATAATTCGCGTTACTTGCTCGTGATTTTGTAGAATTTCTTCGTCGAGCGTGTTTCGATGCAAAACTTTTATGAATTAGAAAATTTGTGCATAAAACTTTTATCGTGCGTAAAACTATTATAAAATTTAATGTATCAATCACCACGTCAATTTTGTGGATTGAATACTAATCAAAAAATATATCTGATCGAAATTGATGAAACAGAATACAATGCACGTAAATGTACGTATGCACTCGTATTGTAATCTCAGTGGAAATAATTATGCACGTGCCTCCGCGTATCAAGTATAACGATTTGCCATAATCTCCGCGTACAAATTGCAACAGAATAAAACATTAGTAAGATATATAAATAAATAATATATGAATAACGCAAGAGAAAATTAATTTTGGCTGATGGACATTGGAAACCTAATATAAAGGAATCTATGGAATTTTCGGTTCATTCATTTCACTACGAATTTCCTTCGACCAACGATATAACACAGAATATTAGAACATTGACGTTTCCCAATATTGTGATTTAACGTTGAATAACAGCAACGGTGACCACAGAGGCAGAGATCGAGTTCACCGCAATTCCCCTCACAATTGTGCTTAATATACAAAATGATTTTACATAGCAACCAACAAAATGTGCCACTAAACCATAAAAATCCCCGCTTCAATAACAATTTCATCTATTTCTTTATACGTTGAACCACTCCATAAGACTTAATTCCTCCTAATTATTTTCGTACATGAAACCACTTCAACGGCGTATTTTCAATTTGGTTTCTCTGATACCTGCATCATTCATTATTTAATTTTCATCATAACAAAATTATCATCCTGCATTGACGTTCTCCTCGCTCAAAGCCTCTCGTACAAAATGAAGTTAAATGAGGGCAAAACGTGAATTGAAACAAGTAACCTTAAATTACTTCACGTACTAACGCCATTTACCGAAATATTCCTTCGACGTTACCTATAATACTCGGCAGAGTCAAAGATATATCGCGGCACGTGCGTCAGATACGCCAGATTCATTATTATTTCCCTATATGCAGGATCAAGTTAGGGGCGAGGACGATGCAAAGGCAACGACGAGACGCGCACAATGCTCGGGGGCCTGATTGTCCCCGATGCGAGCGGTTGGAATGACTCACGAAGTCCCTGATCGCGCCTGATCCGATTATTTATCGTTGTCAAAAAGCTTCGTCGAACCCTCTAACCTGCCGTGACCCCCGTTGAAAGTCTTCTCATTCGTTCCTCCGAGTGCGGAAACGTTAATCTTATTAAGAGTCGTCGGAGTATTGAAAAACGGCAGTTTGTGTTTTGACACTTTAAGAAAGCCCCCGACGTTATAATAATTGACAGTGATTTAAGCTCTTCTCAGGAGCTTAGCGCGCACGATGCGCGGGAATACCGGAGGAGATACGCGGATTTATCGAAGGGGAAATAATAGATTTCAAAATACCACGCAGACATGAATTAATATGATTGTTTGGTATTTGTCTCTCAGCTTACGATAAGTTTCTATGCATAAATATGGATATTTCCGTGAAATATTTCCAGTTGCTTTCAAAAGCCGTGGAGTTGTACGTGTTTCATGGTCGTAAATATGTATGGTTATTTATCTTGTTGTACATGGCTGTTCGAATGCCACTTCTACCTTCTTAACATGTATTTTTTGCGTATGATTTCTAGGCATTCATGATGTATTTTTTCCCCTTGTCATGTGTACAAAATTGATCTTTACAATTATCTAATTGTCTGCTATCGGAGAAAAATTAACGAATATCTTTTTTACAGTATTTCTTTACATTTTTCTTTTAACATTAAAATTACCGGCTTCATATCTATTATATTTAATCCTTTGCACTCCGTAGGCGCCGCTATTGCGCCAGTGCTATCAGTGCACTAACTCCGTAGGCGCCGCTATTGCGCCATATGCTTTCATTGCACTAACTCCGTCGGAGCCGCTATTGCGTCAGTTGCTTTCAGTGCAGTTAGAAAAACCAGTGTAGTTTGCGTTCAATGACTAGCAGATTCTGTGTTCAAAGTTGCTGTGCATTATTTCTTAGTGAATTTTGAATTTTATTTTATATTAGATAGATTTACCCTTGAGAAAACATGGAAGAAGGAGATTATTGGGAAAGTTCTAAGATCAGTGAAAAGGAAAGTGAAAATGAAATTGATATTGAATTTTTTGTAGACAATTTAGTTGAAAATAATACCCAACAAAGTGAATATACTGATACTACCACGGATGCATATGGGAGATTGTTTCCACAAATATCACACTATGTTGAATTACAAAATATAAATATCAAATTGTATTTCTTTTATCACAAACTACATTAATTAAATAAATAAATTTATAATAATATAAATTTATAACAACAGATCTTCTTTTTAGTAAAACAGAAGTTCATTTTTCAGATGTTCCAACGCAAAAATGTCACGGAGTTGCTGCACTCTTGAGTAAAAAAACACTCGGAGTGCAAAGGGTTAAATATGCTAAATAAGTACTTTAAAGCAAATGGAATTAAGAGGTGAAAAAGATCATCGGATAAATAATTTTTGTTTTATAAAATAACCGCGGAATATTTACTGTATAGCTCCCCTAATAAGTGGGGGAATTTTTAGAAAAAATGGTGAACCGGTCATTTTGAACGCCTTGGTAGTTTTAATAGTGAAGGGAAGGTGCGGGCAGTAGTAGCTTGCAGCAGGTTCCAACAGTCGTTTAATATAGTGAGAGAGAGAGATAGTTGTTCCTTTATTTCTCGGTATACTGGATACACTGATCTGTAACAATTTTTGCCTCAATTTATATGCTTATGGATTGCGTACGTCGGAGTGGGAGTCATCTACTGACTGCAGGCTAGTAAAGTCTAATGACTGTAATAAATAGCATGCAGAAAACTTATTAAGATAGTCTTGTTACGATTTACTGAACTTCATGACATGCTCGCCACTGTGTTAAACATAGCCTTCTTACAATACTACATTCAAAGCTTGAATAATAACAGCGAAAAATCTGCAAACAGTTTTTTAAACTTTCGTCGAGGCTTAAATATGTTTTGTAAAATTATTTATTACGGTGAAATAATGTTATCTCATTCTTCTTGTCAAATGTGTATTAATTTTACCCCAACTATTATTCTACTTGAAGTTAATATAATGTATTAACGAAATATTTCACCATAATTACTTTTGTAGTCTTAAATCTCATATATTACGTTCCATTATGCACCATTAAGAAGCATTTAAATGGTATATTACAAGAATGTATAACTCGAGGAATGTTTCTGCATAACAAAGAAAATCAATTTACTCTGATCTAACAGCAAGAAAATAACTAGTTGGTTACCATACCCGAATAATACGTCATTACCATGCGCCTGGTTAACGAATAAACGCAACTTCGAGATTACTTCAACACCATTACACTCAAAATGCACTGCAAGTAAATTACATTTGGCCAATTCCGATAGCAAGTACCAGCTGGGTCGTTACAAACTTTCAAGGAGTTGCAAAAGTATTGATTGCGCGTTGAGCGCGAATAATGGCTGGCCTATAATTATAAATTAACCTCTCCTTCGTTTCATTTAATTCTTATCTTAATAAGTCAAATTCCATCTTTTTGTTACTACACTGGACACCTCGGCTCGATAGGAAATTTTTCGAACAGTTTTTCACCTATATTTCTTTCTTACATAGACATACCACAAATCTGGTATTTCAGTGATGGGCAAACTTTTTTAGGAGCATACCAGAAAAAAGAGAAAAGATTCTGGTGGGCAAATATAATTCATTAAATATTTTAATTCCTATGGAAAAATTTGAATATGCCAAAAAAAGGAACACTACCTTAAATGAATATTTTTAAAACAATGGCATTGAAAATTTCTATACTATTATTTCAAAAATTTTGGCGGGCCTTAGGTTACCCAACACTGTGCTGTTGCATCACAAAATTGATTAAATCACGTTAATTTTGTTCTAACATTATATTTAATTTGAAAGATGCAATAAATATGTCGTTAACCGAATGATAAGGTTATAATAAAAACTAATGCATCCATGAATAATTAAAATGAAGTGTTATCCCAACTAATCTTTTAACGAGGCATTTTATTTTGCCTGTAGTCAGTTATTCAGGTACCTACGTGTTCAATTTGTTTGCGGTATACTTTTATGATTAAAGATTGTAATCGACGAAGAAGAATTGCCACAATAATTAAAAAACTGCTGTATGCGTAATTAGCATTTATATTGGGACTATTGGGATTGCAACATAGACGTTTATTGTTTTTTTGAAATCTCGTCAACAAGTAGTACCCGTACATTGCAACACTGCACCATGGTGCACTATATAAAACTAATTAGAATCGTATGAAATCAGTAACGTACAAGAATACCGATAATTCGGGAGATTACCGACAAAAATGTTAGGATACTCGGTGAACGATTTAAGCATATTCCGTGTTTGTTACTAAACGAGAGCTTAATTAGTTTTCGCCAGCAGCTGCCGCAGCACCCAGCATCGGCTTAAAAAAAGCGCTTGGACGATACGAATCCGCGGTTATTACACTTCGCTTCGACGAAACGAAATTTTAATTAGAATCCATATAAATTCGTGGGAGTGTTGTCAGTGTAATTAGCAGAAAGGTACTCGAGCGTGACCACCTACGCACGTGCGCGCGTACCGATCATCGGTGCTCACATTCGCACGGTTCCGGCGGGTTACGGAGTGCAAATCTATACTCTCTCCATCCTCCTCTATAACACTGAAAATGTAAAATGCCGAGCAGATTGCATTACATTATCAGATGAAGAATATTCACCGTTCAATATCGCGACGGCCAACAATAGGGATATTGTATCAAACAATAAAACGTTCCCGCTTAATAACATACCATTCTGGAATCCATTTCGCGCGAATGGATTAATATCGAGGAACCATTTTTCATTTACGCGATATCTGAGCTTGTCGCAAGAAATACAATGAATATTATTACCGACTGCCGCGAGTGTGATTACGAATCATATTAAAATGTGGTTTGGTGTTGGTTTTAATAGGTTACTATGTAATAACGGGCCGTGTAGACTGAAGAGGATCGTGGTGTCGGTACAGCGATAAAAGTCACAGCTATGGTACATAATAGCAGGGTATTAAAATTGTAATTACGTAACGTAATGCAAAGGAATCTACAAAGAATATGCGGTACGATTGGAAGTGTGTGGTTCGACGTTATTAAACGATAAAAATCTGGATTATCTTTAGATTCGAATTTAAAACTTTCCATTATCATTATAAATTATGATATATAAATACATAATTCAAAGAATAACAGAAATATTAACATATTACAGAAACTTAAAAAAATGAAATAACATCTTACCACTGCGAACATTATGAAGTTCCGTACAGTTAATAATGAACTACTGTAATTGATTAGAAATGAATGAAAGATAATTCAATATCATAAATGGAAAGTGCGAAGAAAATTGCGATTCAAAGACTACTAGACTATTCTTATTACAAGTAGCTTTAGTTTAAGTGCTTAAATATAACAAAAACCAATTTGGTATTTAACGTACCTCAGCATCCTAATAATTCTAAGCTCAGAAGCACCAACTACAATCGTAAAGGAATGGTGTGAAGCAAAAAGTATTTAGCTGCTAACACGCTACGGTAGTACATACATTTCTATTATTATTAAAATGGCACTTTCTTATTGCAGTTGAAAAATTGTTTAGCAATGCAAAGTACCTAGTGATTTTATTCACTGCGGTACATGCTTCTGAATTATGTAGAGTTGAAGTCAATAGATGGAAAACTCATTAGATTGCATATATCTTTCACACTTTGTTGTCCTAAAATCACATGGGATATCATGGCACGGGTGTTACAAAAGTTATTTCGCTGAACGAATTTTACAGGGGGATAAGGGCGGTAAGGAAGTAAAGGCTCCGACTCGCAATCAGTGGCCGCGAGTTCAAATCCCCCGTGAGTTCTGGTAAATTTAAAAAAAATTTCCAATGTGATCTGGTAAATTTAAAAAATGTTTGCTATGTCACCTAGTAAATGAAAAAAAATCCTACAGAATTTTTTTAAGATACATGTACATCAAGCCTCGATGGTTCGGAACCTACACCACCTAAAACAGTAGGTCCTAGGCAAAATGGCCATAGCTGTTGTAGCCGAAATGCAAAAACAGCAACGAATTTTACAATTTTTTACCGTTTTACGAGATATTAAGTTTTTCTGTAGCAGACAATGAAACACTCCAGCTCGTGAATATAAAAGGCAATGTAAAGGAAACTTTCTTTTATCAAAACATTTTATTAAGAAGTACTCCAAGTCTAACGATAAAACGATTTCGCTTAATGACAGTATTTCGGAATACGATTTTGCGCGAATGGATTAATATCGAGAAACCATTTTTCTCCTCGGCGATATCGGGCGATAACGGAAAAAGAAATGTAATTTGCTTAACCGTTCCAGCACGAATCCTTTTATCGGCGCAAGTTTGCAGCGCCATGGATTTTTACCAGGCGTAATAATAACGCAACTTGAACTAAAAACGTGGAATTCTGAACGAGCGTGAAACCTGGAGTGCGAAAGTCCACGATGCTTTTATAACTCGCACGACGCCCGAGGGTGCTGGAACGAGAACGAGTTGGAGTTGAAATTATTTCATTTCAAACTTCTTCTCGCAAAGATACCCTACCTTCTGACGAGTGATACCTTTATGGCTTGTTCTATAGCAATCGGCAACGTCTTTGTCCGATTAAGGCTAGATGAACATTGTTTGCGACAAACTCTTGAAGACAAAACAGTTTAGACAGTAGTATATGACGAATGATAGTCCAAAATTGCCTTAAAGTACAGTAAGAATATATAGGGCATCTTGGTTGTAGGAAGTCAGTTACATAACTCCGTTATTTTTACCGAAATCTAATATATTTTTGGAACAATTTAATACATTAAATGTCCGGGGGGGGGGGGGGGGGTTCAGTAGTGATCGGTGTTATTGCATTCAATGAAATTTTATATGACTTTTAAATTGTAATATTTCCGAATTTGCTAATACATCAGTATTTGAACATTGGCGCTAAAAAAGGTAAAGTTCTATTGAATATATAACTTTGTAGCTTCAAAGATTCTGTTCTGTAAAGATGTGATTTTAATAGAAAAAATTTCAATTCAATAGAAGTAAGGAAACTAACGAAATGCCGGTGGCATTCAACGTGTTAAATGATTTTAGTGGCGGAATTTCATGAAAATAACATTATGTGATAAATTTTTAAAATTTCTAAAAACCTGTTCCAATTCTGGTTGTTATTTCACTGCATCTTTGATGCGCAAGGATGTTTGAATTTCTATGTCAGAGATACTCAAATGTATCTTTCCATTAGTTATCAGGCATGATCGAAAAAGTACAAGATTCTCAGGCGACAGATACTACAGGTACTAAAAGTAATTCAAAAATAGTTGCTCCGTATTTCTTTATCGAAACCATTTAACCTGTATCACAAATATAATATTTTGCATGTCATTAAAAATAAGAAAGTTACATATTTGGATAGTTTCCTACAACTGTGATACCCAATTAAGTATACGAACTTACAAATTGCACAATATGCGATGTATTGTCGAAACAGAAAAATGTTTAAAAAGAAGGCTCGCCCTGCAGAGTTTAAAAGGTAGCGGGCAGTAGTACAGAGTTGCGCAGAACGGACCAAATTGGTCGGATCACAGGTACATCTCAGAATAGATTGACTGTAGTACACCTCTCTCTCAGAACCTATGCGCATCTACTATCGTCGAAGTAACCGCTGTCAACATTCTTTGTCTAAAACCGTCCAACAGTATTACGTCGAGCGTGCATCCAACCGTAAGTTCCATCCCGAATGATCGCAATCCCATAACTCCTCACCTGTGATCCACAAGATTGCGCATGCGTCGTGAAACGATCGCGAAAAAGATACCGGCGCGCTCGTTGCGAATAATTAATCCGGAAAGTCGTTACACGAAATATCCATACGCCGAAAATTTGCATTTTATCGAGATAAACGTTATTCCGGGTTGAAGTTATAACACGATGCACGTTAAGGCACATAATCGCATTATGCTCGCCGGAATACGAAAGTTATGGAATTACCAATTACGTACACCCCCGCTTTAGAGTTCATCCGCCGGTAACGTCGATCAATAGTGGCAACATCAAAAGCAACTCCGTGTAGGCAGAGAAGGTACGTAAATCTCGGAGTTCCTCGACGTTCCACGTCGAAAGAGGAATCAATGTACTTAGACGAGTTCGTCGGCAAGCAAATAAATTTCTGGTAACTTGCCAAGCGGTGCGTTGGCCCCGGGGGCAGGGAGTTAGGGTGCGCAAGAGTAAAGGCTGAAACGGTGCGGAGGTAAAAGAGCATCGCGACCAGAAAACCGGTACCGGATTATTCGAGTATGCAAAATAACCAGATGTGGAACTCGAGTTATTGTTATTGGTGTACCGATATAACGGCAAGTTACTCTTTTCGCTTGCAAACCCAACTCGACACGCGACTCCTCTTATTGTCCATCTTTGAGTGTGACGAGGATGAGGCGCGTGTACCGCGAATGAAGTCTCGTATCTCGCGGACACCTGCTCAAACAATCGATTAACTTCAGTGATTCATCGGAAAGATTATCACGTTAACGAAACCCTCGGCGTTGTTATGGTGTAAATGATGGCGCGGAGATGCGGAAAAGGTGGTTCCAGTGGTACTGCAAAAGTTCCGTTCCATCGATGACCGATGCGCTACACCTTGCTTGTATGATAAGTTTTGTGATTTCAATCGGAGTAATGTAAGGTAATGCCGCATTTCGATATCGAAATTCAGAATGATGAAGTTAGTAACAATTAAAGAAAGGTTGATGTTCTTCGTTAAATATAATTAAATAGACGAAGACATTGATACTGACGGATGAAAGAAGTTTGGTTCAAAGAAGAATTTCACAACTTAGGCGGCGAATTATTGGAGTGAGTCATAATTTCACTAAATATTACGAAGATAATGTCGATAAGGACCACAGATATTGATATAAAACTCTTAATGTAGATAATATTGTTACGCGTCCGTATCTGAGGACGTTAGATATTAAAGTGTCCTTATCTAATTTCTATAACAATTTATATGGCTTGTAATATTTCATATTGAAATTTAACGTATTAATAATGCCAAACTCAAAATAATAAATGAAAATATTTCGAAGTAATAGGCTTCTTCAAATATTACGGGTCACCAAATACTTTTATGAGCATCACAAAAGGCACAACAGTAAAGTTTTTGCGTTTTTATACACAGTTACAATCAACACGATATTGGAACGTTAATACTTTTTCACTAAAGTAATCTCGACTTTGGGATATGACAATTATTTTAAAAATTTATAGAACGTAAAATTTGTAATTCCAAATACAACAAAGTAATATAGTTCTCCAATACTTAATACTACTTTCACCATTAAAGAAATATAAACAGAAACGCTAACGAATATTACTATATTTATTTCCATTAACTGACACCAAATTGAATAAATAATTCGAACCGTACATAATTAATAAATAAATATCCTTATGTGTAAAAATAATCTCAGCCCAGTTCGGATTCAAACAGCCACTTTACATAACGATAGCTTTGTCCCTACAACAATGAGCAGTAGTACAAGACTAATTGCGATATTTGCACGTGGCAAATAAAGGGAATCGCAATAAATATACAGTAACAGTACGTGAAGATAAACGAAAACACGTATCAGATTTCCGGGAACCGTACTTTCGCACATGTTATCGTCTGGCGTACTTAACGAAGCGTTGCATACGCAAAAGATACGCCTTGATAAAAGCCAGGGCGCAAGAAACCTCGAAGTAAACAAAACCAAGATAAGAGACGAATCCTAAATTCCCTGATTTCTGGTGGTCTTTTTGCAAATGCCAGCAATGATTTCCAACCCCGATGCTGCCACCGAAACCAAAGGAAATAATTCTCTCTGGGGGCAAAGAACAAAGACGCGACGTTCACCCTGGATATGTAAAACATAACCACGCGAGGGTGGAATTGATAGTATCGTGAAAGGCGACGGCGGGTTGTGAAACTTGCCAGAGATATTTTTGCAACGTTGGCGTCCTCGCTCTCTCTCTCATCCCTCATCCTTCAACCGCAGCTGCCTTTCCCGTGACTTCGTGTTTTCTATCCGGAGAAACTTTAATCTATCAGATTAAATGTTTTTCGTGCCGCAAACAGATAAACGTTCCAGCTTTCTAGCGCTAACAAATTTATACGATCCAAGGACGATTCGGTTATGCTCGATACATTCCAAGTATGTACTTTGCAGAAATGTAAATATGTAAAATTTGTCTGTGAACACGATGATGTATTTTGACTCAAAGCCTGGAATATCAATGTGTCGTACAAAATAAAATTGCAATTAACACATTGTTGGCCGCTCACGAGTTAACTCGTGTTTACACTTGCATTAGCTATTTCAATTTTTGAAACTCAGGACACTATAAGATAATGTAAAATCTTTCTTCGCTGTGTTCAATCGTGTTCAGTTTATTATAAAAAAAGTAACTTGTCATGATATTTAGGTTTTTATCGCAATTGTGGCACAGTAATACCGAAGTTACACGATAGATGGGACCGACGAAAATCCCGTAATTGTAAGTGATAGAGCTCCTTGCATTGATTCACCTTTTAGTCTTTGAGAGCAACTAAAAGACTAAGTTTAGAAAAAATAGTTACTGATATAAAAAAAATCCAACTAGAACGTGCAAAGTGTGTGTTTTAGAAGGAAAGCGCAGTCAAACGAAATACAGGTATCCCCCGAAGAACGTGATTAATCCGTGCCGTGTTCTTTGAAACCGTGTTGTTCGAGAGTACGAAAAACGAGATTCCGTTTCAAGTGTAAAAATTAAAAAGGGTTATGTTTAAAATTTTTCGGTTAAATATAAACTAAAAAATTTTATTTTTTTGAAAAAAAAATTAATGAAATATCTTATATATAAAATATAATATTTGGCAGATATGTACATCGTTTCATTTAAATTCATTATGTGTAAATATACTGAAGTTCATGTAGATTGTTTCAGTTACTCACTCAATGACGAAAAAATTGCCGGTGACATGAGATAACTTCTGCGTAAAATTGCCGGTCAACAATGTGTTAAGAATTGACAAGGGTGTTGTGTTACGTCCAGACGTCTAAATGTTTTTTTTTTTTTCATTCTCAGATTCGAAATACGCAGTGTTGCTTACGCATAACAGACTATCTAACTGCGAAATAGAATTGTTTGAGATACTATTTTGTTGCGCCGCATCGAAACCGTCCGACTGGTACTCCATCGTTGACGAGGCCCAAGGTTATTTAAAAGTATCGATTTTCGAGACCTGACGGATTCTAGTCTTTAGGAGAAGTTTTCAGTGACATAAAGGGAGACATCGGTCAGATGCCGGATGAGCCTTTAAATACTTTATGCATTGTGGGAGCTCATCCATACATCGACAATTAAAATCTAGTACCGATTTCCGCCTAAAGACGAGATTGCGTGCCACAGATTTCGAAATGAGGCATACGTTTGATCGTGCGTTCTCCGTCAACCTAAGATAAGATGTCACACATGCATCCGATAGAAAAAGTCGACGGAACGTCTCCGTTCCGAACGAAATCGTGCGTGCGCGATTCAAACGAACATCGCACTGCCGGACGCGCGCTGTAACACCGTACGTAACATGGAGTATAGTTATTCTTATTTCTGGATCCATAATAGATCTTATGTGTGTTGTCTTTCTGAATTTTATGATTTTTGGCAGATTTTAAGCTAGCTGGCAGTTATTTTGAAAATGCACCTATCCCCGATTTACACGGTACTTTATTTGCACGACTTTGCTTTTACACGGTTTTTAAAATAAGGGATTTTTAAAAAAATTTGCCTGTAGTTATTTCTCCTTAACCCTTTGAGGACTAGCGATGCATATATGTGGTCTGAGAAAAAATTTAATTATAGTTTATCGCTGCTTATATACACAGTTAGAGTTGAAGAATTGAAATACAACCGTCGAAATATGATTAAACAATTAGTAATTTATAATGTATATTCATGAACAGCCTAACTTGCTGATAAAAAGGTGGCTTTGGATCGTAAAATAAATGGTTATCTCCCAATATTCAAAAATGTCTTTGTCCCCCAAGGGACGTTGAAATAGATGACTGAATTATACACGTTTTAGTTTGTTTTCGATTTACGCAGTTTTACGTGTCAAATTCACGATTCCGATTTACACGGATTTTTAAGGAATCTATCTTCCATGTAAATCGGGGATAGCTGTACCTGATATTTTGCGACAGCGATGAACAGGGTTGAAAACTCGTTATTTAGGAAGTCAAAGTAAACAAATTCGTTTCCCTTGCTGTTCTAGCACCAGATACTGGGATGAGATAATATCTTTGTTAAGGTATAACCCTTACTTTACTTGATAAAAGAACGGATAATGGATATAACTTGTTTCACTCTTAAGATTTTACTTCACCGGCTTTTTGACAAGGATTTATAGCTTCGAACGAATTTTGAACTATCGTAGCCATGGCACTGATTTTACTTAAGAATTTCACGTTAATATGTAAGTGAATATATTCAAATTCAAAATCACTTTTTGTGAGACTAAATTTCGATCCTCTGCATTAAGGTAACACTGTAGAATTTTTTAAAAGAAACATTTGCAATTTAGAAAAATTCTGTCATATTATTTTACAAAATGAGTTCTGCGCTAAAAGGAAAATGTCAAAAAGTAATTATCTGAAATCGAAGTGCATGTTATAATTATGAGAAAAGAGTTGTTATGGAACTGTAATATGAATTGTAATTACAATATTTTATAAATACAGTACTAAACAATAACTGAAATCAGAAAATTAGAAAAGCATGTACATACCACATTCTTTCACGGATCTACGAAATCTGATCTACGCAACTGAATCAATGCTATAAATGCTCGCTGCGGCTTTCCACCATTTTGAAAAGGTTAAATTGAAAAGTCAATTATAGTTAACCCCAATTCGTAGCTTTCAAAAAGAAACCAAGAAATCAATATGCCTCTGACGATTCCGAAAATAAGTAAAGATAAGAGAAAAAACGTCATTTAAAAAAATCCAAAAATTTCCAGTGCAATTAAATTACTTGCCATCAAGTTCGATCTCTAAATAATATAAACAAGCAACTGTGCAACAAATCGTTATATCAACGACCTAATTTTGAGTATCGCTCGTAAACTTGACGTAAGTGAGGCACTAAAGTTGATCGCTCCTCGCATTATCGTCATTCGCTATCATACCCGGTGGTTGAAATTCCACGATCTCTCGAATCGATGCATTCACTCGAATTCATTCTCCGTTTATGCATCTACGCGCAAGAAAAATTGCAAGCAACCCGAAGCATATACATAAGTCAGAAGCGAGGCGTGTCTTTTAACCCCTTTTCCCAGACACCGTTCCCTCGACGCCGGAGCATGCAGAGCCACCTTGTTCTCTCGTCGGATATTTTCATACGTTTCACCCTTTTTTATTTTTCCTCCATAGCGGGCCAAATCGCGGCACGAATCACAACGCTGCGCCTGGATCGCAGAAAAACTTCGAGAATTCAGCGGCGTGGATTTTAACGAAAAGGTGGGGTTGTGCTCGATGGAAACGATAGAGAGGAGGGAAAGATAAAAAGCAAGAAAAGGGAGCCACGAGGCGAACTGGCGCGCAAAAAGCTCAGAAAACGATTCATCTTTCGCCGAGATAGGAGATCGCGACGTGACTTTGAATCGCGGGCATGAAGTAACTTTCTTGACTACACCGGGGATGCTGTACCTGCGTAAATTCCGCGCGAGTAAAAGACGAAAATTCGCGGGTCCAATCGACGGGGAACGCGTTAACCCGCCAGCAGAGCCAGGCGAATCTACCCGCGCTGCTGGATAACTGAAATACGCCCGCTGCATAGGGAATGAAACTGCAGCGCGAAAAGCAGCGAGAGAGCGAGTGTTCGCGGTCTATGCCGGTCTGTGGAATGAGAAAAGTTTCTAAGCTGGTTTAGAGTTAAAAGTCATTTGCTTGTCCCGTAATCCCTCGGTAATGCGAGTCATTGGCGCGCGACCCAATTGTCTCCGTACTTGGATCGCACTCCCTAAGTACTTTCTCGAATCAATTATAGTTACTTAACGTTATTTTACGTGCTTCTATCACGGTATATTTATTCTATTAATAGGAGGGATATTTAACGATGGCATTTCATCGAAAGGTCGTATGTTTTTTTTTTCTTTGCGCTGGTGAGAATTGTTCGGTTAATATCAATGGCGTAGTACTGTATAGAAAGAATGGAGGTGATATTTTGAATGATAAGAGAACAAAGTTTTTACTTTCAATCATATGATGAAAATTTAATTATTTTGCTTTACCGAATGATAATCTCTCCTTCAATTTATATAAACCCGATGTGTGTATTTATTGTCTCGGGTCGTCCTGCGAGAAGAAGAGTCGGAAAATTTGAAACGATGAGGGCAAAGGGTTTTTTTTATATTGAAGCAAATATTTATCGGTATTGTTTTATAAAAATAGTTTTTCCTTCTCTTGGAACATTTGTTTGATTAATTCCGCGAGTAAAGTGTCTTGCGTAAAACCAGACTGAATGGCAATAAATTAGGGGTGAAGATAAATACAAGTTTTTCTTACTGCTTATAAGAAAAATATATAAAAATTTTATTCTCTCTGAAATGATATTCCCTCGTTTACGTCAAACACCTGCTACTTTTTTATTTAATACCGCAGATGAACTACTTTACAAGAAAAAACAGCTAACAAATTCATAATAAATCGATATCCACGAATTCCTACATTCAAAGTTCTCATAAAATCATAATATCTGCACTAAACTCAGAGAATTTTGTAGCAATCTTTTCTTACAATTTACGAATATTTCTATATATCTAAAGAAAATATAAAGGAACGTTTAGTTAGACGTTAATTTGAATTATTTTAAAAACAGTTATTCCAACTACATCCAAGCGATAGGCAATACGTCCAATATTATAGTACTTTCAATACAAAAATAAATATGTCATGCAGAGGAAAATTTACCAAGCTGATACTATATTCGGCCATGGACAATATTAATGAAAACGTGATGGCGTATCGATAACCGATGCCTCATTCAGCAAATCGTGCTTTAAATATTTGTAATGTTGTTATATGCCAGATAATATTCGCAATACTGAAACGCCGTTACTATTAAAATAAAGTAGGAACGTTGAAAATGTTTTATAAAACAAAATTGATGTATTTGTTTCATTGTTTTATTAAAATATCTAAATGTGTAGTCCATCGTGTGTTATCAATGACCCACTTGGAACGAATCGTATTAAGTATTCATAAATTGTACCGATTGCATTGTCAGTTTAATGCATGGAAACAGATTGCTCCATTTAAGTATTATTTATTTAAAAACTGTAATTCTATCCAAGGATTTTATTAATCCTTAATAATTCAATGCGCCGGAAGAGTCATCGGGGGAAAAAATACTACCAGATGTCGTAAAAATTGGGGATGTTGTAAATTTCCAGATCATTGTCGATACGCTTCACGTATTCCATAAGCTTTTTCTTTTGAAACAACTGTTTCAAAATTTAAAAAAAACTTTTTCTAAATTCGAAAAAAACTTTTTCTAAATTTAATACATTACTGTGAAATAATTCAGTACATGAAACATAAAATTTGTGTAAAAGTTTTAAATACAGCCCTATTTTATTATAGGCAATTTTTGCCAATGCGACAAATGTTATTACTAATACCACGACCGGCTACAAATATTTTGTGTTTATTAATAAAGCCCGCCAGATCCGGTTTAAGGAAGAATTTTGATACTGTAACCTGTGCATTTGAATATGTCGTTCCATTTCGTCCCTGGAAAAAAACTAAATAATCAAGAATTTGAAAGTTTACACATATCCCGAGTTATAAGAACTGTGCAACATTGTCTAAACAAAATATCGTGATTTGCTAAAACATCACGTACTTCAAATTCTTAAATGCAACACGCATTTCATGAACAAATACTTTCGATATTTCCTAAGAAATGTTTGCTTTCTATTATAAAAGTTAAAAGTTAAACAACAAGAAAATCTACTTCTTTTTTTATATATACTTGTTATTCTTTAATTCACATAAAAACGCCTAAATAACGAAAATAAAATCAAAAAATTGCTTTACAAAGAGGACATGAATAATAAGTGAATCATTGACACGATAGGGAACTACGAAAACATCTCAAACGAAAGAAAACACCTCTACAAGTTTCCGTATGTAATACAATTGCTTCATCGTCCTTTTTTCGACAGAAGTGGCAACACGCCCTAAGCATACCAAGGTCCTTCATTATATTACCTTGCATTCCATTGTAACATACAGGGTGTTTCTAAAGTGGCACTCTGTTATATTAAGATAAGAGATATTTCTTAAGCACAATGTTCCATCGGCATAATGGTCTTCACATTATTATATTAACCCACATACGTACGCCCTCATACCTCCGGATGAAATTTCACCCAATCTCCATTTCCAGATACTATATAAAATTTGATTTCATATTAATATGTTGTACCTTGATTTAATTTCAGTGAGATATACATAGCGTAATAGATTACAAATAACATCAAGCGTAAGTGGAAAATCGGTGAAATATCACCCGAGGATATTTTGTATAGGTATTTCTGAGGGGCGTATGATGTAACCATTTGCGGACACATTTTTTTTTACAATTTTTCGCCAGCTAAGGAAAATAATTTTGGAAAATGTTTTACTGTTGATTACTCATTTTTATTCAATAATCTGAATAAATACAGGCATTGAAGAATATTTATGTAAAGGTGCAAGATTACTGTTCAATTCTAAAGTTGAAATTTAATCAGTAAAATATTCAGTACGCCAGAAAACTGTGTCCAGAGTAACTGCACATAGGATTGCAAGGGGTTAATCCATATGTCAGAAAATTGGAATTTATAATATTTGTGTTTTGCACTTAAACTCTTATTTACTTTTAATATCTTAAGGTATCGACTTCATGTATTTTTTTCAAGTCGCTTCTGTATCTATTACCTCAAACCCCATACACTTGTAATTTTACAACTATTAGCAGTTAATTGTTTCAGGAACAAACATTTCAAATGAAAACAGTTTCGAGTTACACTGATTGTGAGAAATATTCCGTCACGCGTACAAGTATATCAAAAAAGGTAGGACATTTTTCATCTCGCTACGTTCCAAAGTATTAAAATCTAAGCTGCACGAAGGCTGAAAATTTACTGCTCTGCATCGATGTACTCCTATGTCAACCAACTCGTGCACCTATAACCTAACGTCTCAGAGACATTGTACGATAACGGTAGGCTGTAACATCGGAAGAAGCAAGTCAGCGATCGAACACTAGATCACAGCGACGTCGGCGAAATTGCCTGGCAGAATGTCGCCGGTGCATGCATCGAGGGGGCGAGGCAGGAGACACGAAAGGAGAGTTTAGGCGAGAGGGAGAAAGCAAGGCGGGTTAGCCTTGAAGGCACAAAGCCTTCCCCTGGTCGTCCTAACGAGCCCACCAGCCGGTATCGTATTTCACGGGCTGGTGCATGCATAGTAAAGCTTATTAATTCCATTTAACGGGCTTAAGTCCGGCTCTCCCCTTTCCCCGGCCAAGTAGATCGGGAATACGAGTAGGTATACTCGAAGGAGGGCCGAATCGGCCGATGTTGCGATCGACCTACCCACGGCGAGCGTGAGAAACGAGTCGAGTAGAACGCTCTCGATGGAGCAACACCGAAAGGGGAAAAAGAAGAAGAGGCGGCGGCGGTGGCGGTGGCGGAGGAGGAAGAGGAGGGCAAGGAGGAGGATGAAGACGACGGCTCGCTGCGTATATACGCGTATATACGCGAGCAAAACCAGATATCGTCGTTGGCTCGCCCACTTCAGCCAGGTTCCCCATTTACGGGAGCGACGAAGTGCACCTTTACGAAGCAACTTGGTCCGATCTAGAACTTCCTATTAGGCCGTCGATTCCCTCCTTTCTTTCTGCATCTCCTACTCATATCCCGCTCCACGTCTCTGGCACAATCGTCCCCGGGCAGTTGTATTAAAATAGTGTCTGACATTAACACCTTATCTTTCGTTGCCAGCCAACTTGCGAAATACAAGCGCAGATTGTCTGAATGCAAGTATAAAAGGTGAAAGATATAAGAAACGAGTCGGGGAAGCAGAAAAGGGTGATAGTAAGGTGAATGCACGAGGGATAGAGAGAAAGACGGCAATTCTTTCCATCGAGGCGAGATCACGAGCGTGATTCTTTAGGCCGCGTGATTTATTCGAAACCAAGTCGAGAATGCCGCGTGCAACGACGAGAATCGAGGGTTCGCCGCTGCCGCGAGAGTACGATGGCTGATCATGAACGAGGGGGAGTCCTCGTAACGACTCATCCGTGGAGGAAAAGGAGACCGCGGTTCAAAGCAAACCCTGGCGTGACACTTCGCCATGGTGCGTGACTATGAACCGCGATGAAACGAGTGTATGTACACCCTTCGCATCATACCGGTTTCTATGGAATATCGTAACAATATTTTAAGGAAATGATTCATTCGGGTACGTCGTCGCGGAAGACTGATGGTTTCACCACTTGAAAAATCAATAACGAAGACAATCTAGTTCGTTTTACTTTTCGGTTTGGTAGGTAAAGGAAATTTATCGAAGAGCAACGTAACAAAGCAGTAGTAAACGAAATATATCCACGTAACTGGAAAGTTGAGTATTTCACGAGTTAGTTTTACCACCAAGGGGATGACGGTTTAGATGAATCCTATTAACGCGTTATACTGTGATTCCTTCGTTTACTTTTTGCAAATGACAATTTACCATAGTAATATTAAATATTAATACTTGAGTCGCCTATTTGGAAAGTGGCATAAGTCGTTTTACCGTAATGAAAAATGGTGAGTTTTCAATGACTATACGAAATCATTTATGCTGGCGAAAGTATAAGCATCCAAGATAACAAGTCCAAGTAAATCCTTTCGAAAATTGGCATCAATATTTTGAAACAGGTTAAACTGCAAGTCCTAAATATTTCGATTTAAAAAGAAAGTGACTTTCAAAATAAACAGCTCATTTTAAAGTATTTAATATTGAATAATATTGTTTGTATAGGCTTCTGGATGATTGAGATGTATTATTTAATAGAGAAATTATTTTCTCAGATTTAAAAGGTACGAACATTCCTTTGCGATATAAATAATTACAACGTACTGTAAGGCATAGTAGTACATCCTTACGCTACCATTATTTTTCGCGGAATTTTCAAAATCGCTTATGTTTCTGTTTTACATAAAAATACACACATCTTCCTGTCTTTCTTGCTGTACGTCACACAAGTATACATTCAGATATATGTAATCGTATGACATGAACATGCACTTAGATTGATACGTAAAATAAATGCGAAGATTAGGCATCTGCGGTGAACCCTTCTACTCTTCAGCATTGATGACTGACGACAAATTAAACTAGTTTACAAAATTGAGCTTTTCTTTGCCCAAAGAATATTTAAGCTGATTTCTACAGATTTTGACGCACCGAGTATGAAGTCCGTTTATTTCCATCAGACCCCATTTTTGAGAAAATCAGTTTTGAAAAACAAATTAAATATTCGACTTTCGTGTTAATTCATGTTTAAGTATGAGTTCATCAATATCGTGTGAAATTATTAAACCTCATAATCGTTGAACTTGTCACTTCAAAATTCATGTCTATGTTTATTATTAATTTCTTTTTAATGTCTCGCGGAGGCACCTTTAGCACCGCTCAGTTATCTAAGAGGCAAGCTCCAAAGTTTTGAAGGCAGAATCGAGACGGTGATAGCTCAAAACAGCCAGTCAAGAATGTATTTAATAAGATTACTTAAGTTCGAAGTTTTACAAAAAGACTTTAATCGCTCTCCTCTATAATACCGGAAAACTTAAACGTTTCTTTTGGACAAATTAAATGCTGTATTCGACAGGATCCTTGTAAGCTTGCGCATAACTTTCATCACATAAAGAAATATCTCTTTAACCAGTTAACGTCCAGGTACGTGATACTACCTTGACCAACCTTAGTGAAGAAAAAAAACATCCGTAATATTACGGGCATGCTTGTTTTCGGTGATTATTTTTTATCTTAGCACGTATAAAATTGTAGCGTACGTGCTGCGACTACGTCACAGCGAAGAAAATGTTGAAAGGGGTTAATGTTTTCGCCTTTAGTCAAGAACCCGATACATTGTGCCAAGAAAAGGAGGTGGCAAAGGGAAAAATGTATGGCGAAAATCCCGATACCGATGCCCTGATTGCGATGTTGGCCTATGTGTGGTATGTACCGTGTTTCCGCAAATATCACACTTAAGTAGACTATTCATTAAATATGATTTCATCTCATTATATTTCATTGTTGTTGTTATTATTATTATTATAAAAGATGGCTTGTAGAACTATATGTAATTTTGTATTTTGAATGAAATAACCATGACCGTAATAATACGAATCTGGATTTTTCAATGTTTTCTTTCATAGTTTGCATTTGCAGATTAAATTTTTTTAGATATTTTTTTGATGTAATAACATTGTCTTCAATAAAGCTTCTTATAAATTAAAAGGAGAATTGAGCTTTTTTGCCCGTTTCATGCCTTTAAATAGGGATCTTTAGTGGTTAAAGATTAAACAGGACGTCAAAGTTTTTAGGTCAAAATTGTATAACTTGATCCGCGAAATAGAATTAAGAAAAAATGTTACAAAAATATATGTAGATACAAACATATTTCATTCCGAAACTATTAAATTATCTTATTCTCAAGTATTACAATATGTGAGCTTTGTATTTAATTCATTTTAGACTTAAATTATGGATTAAATGTATAGCCGGATATTTTTCACGTTAGAAAAGTCGTATTTTGGTACAAATTTTTATTAGCTATTGCTTCTGTTGATACCTACATCGTCGAAAGACAATTATTATCACCCTGTTTACATCAACTGCATAATCCATACTCGGAAATGTTCATAAAATTCAAAACAGTCGCATGGCCAACCA
Organism: Cerceris ruficornis; assembly: GCA_963989415.1. NCBI lineage: Eukaryota > Metazoa > Arthropoda > Insecta > Hymenoptera > Crabronidae > Cerceris > Cerceris ruficornis. The sequence goes on from OZ022518.1 coordinate 5,528,635, forward strand.
ATTTCTACCAGATCGCCCCTCAGTTCTCACACGGTTCACCGTCCGCATACCGTCGTGATTGAAAGACGTAGCAAAGATCTACGAAGAAAAACCGCGCCAGCAAAAGGGAACAAAACTCCAGCAAGATAAAAGAGGGGAAAAAAGGAAGAGAAGGAAGAAGAACAGCGAAAGGAGCGATCGCCACGAAACGAGCTCCGAGTTCCACGAGAAAGCGCACCGAACTACAATGAGAGCCGGGCGACCAATTAAAGCGGCACATCCTGCACCGCGAGTGGTCGCGGCTGCATCCTGCACTTCGGTCTCGTGTGCCGGCGAAAAAGAACGTTGCAGGTGGAATTCGAAGAGCGGAATACCTCGGATCACGCCAGATACCACATCTCTCGCGGGCGTTTTCGTCACTGAGCAACGAAGGTGAATCGACGCCGACGAATTCCGTGCTGGTAACGATGGCGGCCATACGGGAAGCAATTAAATCGTCGAAAGAAAGAATATTACGCCTTAAACGTACTCGGTGCATTCCAATCGTGAATAGCGGATGAATAAAACTGAAGATGGACGAAAGAGGCACATAGGCGGGGAACGATCGTCATCGTGGATCTCCGATTCCCCTGTACACCGGACCAAATGAACGATCCCGATGGTCCCGAACGTCATTCTTCGGCTGGCCTCTCGTCTTCGCCGCTTACTTTATCACTGTCCTCGTCTCTCACGGCCACCCATTAAATTTTCTCTCTCTTTCCCGCGCCGGATCGCCTTTCTTCTGTTTGCTTCTCGTTCCACGGGACACCCTTTCTCTTTCCTGCTTGTATTTTGTCGCGCATTCCGCACGCACGTCGCTGACGGCAGACATTTAGCCAGACCACCGAATCCCCGCGTATACCGCTTCTTCGCGATATTTTTGCTCACACTTGTGTACGTACACGCGTGTACGCATCGCGCGTAGCGATGGGCCGGCAATCACTTTGCGTTTATATACAGGGTGTTTCGCAATTCCTCGTACAAATGGAAGCGACTATTCTTAACTATTTGCCTTGAACAAAGGAGATGAGAATTTAAAATGGAATTATATCATACGGCAGTTTGTTCTTTGAAAAATCGAATTTATGTGTTTACCAAGTGTGCAAATATTTGCGTATATTTCGTTTGAAAGAATTTCAAATATTTGCAAGGTATATCGTTTTAAATCATAACCCAGATTGAATGGCAAAATTATCGTTTTTACCGGAAAATAGGTCACGTGAAAATAACGTTTCCATGAGAATAGCAAGTTATGTCGCATGAAAATCTTTGGCTGAATATATTTCAATATTTTAAAGCAAACTTCGGGTTTTAAAATAAGGAGACTATACGTTGTCGTAGTAATATTACAATATATGCTGGGTGTGAGGGGGGAATTATCAATATCAGTCAAGGACAAATTGTTAAAGTGCGTGCTCGAAAGACACAAAATCACTCGATGAATTGAAGTTCTTACTGCATCTTTTCGCTGTGATAATACTACAAATTTATAACGCTGTGATTAACAATTATAAACATTGAATGTTATGTGATGTCTTCCAAGATGTCTCACGAATATTTGCTATAGCACTTCCAATGCTCACGTTTCATTTTTTTGGGACGATTATATAAAATTTTCAATTAGAAATTTTAACAGAAAGAGATTTTGTTATTTCTATGCTTTTATAAGCAAATTTGTTTTTATTTACTGCCGAATTGTTACGATTAAACTGTTAATCGTAGCATAATCGATCATTAACCCATTACCTTTCATGATCCCCATTTGGGGATTTATTCATTTTCTAAGTTTTAGCATTCAATTTGGATGTTTGGCATACTTCTGAGATTAAATGTGCTTAAGACAGTCTGTTTTATATGTGCTCTTAAGCTGTCATTTTAATGAATTATTTCTATTTTTACACTACGATGGTACTTCTTCCAGAAACAATCGAAGAATAAATAATTTGGCAGATAATGGGTTAAGAAAATCCTAAAGTGGTTGGTTAAATGTCCCGACGAATATATCGCAACGAATTCAAGGATAAACACCGAGGCGTACGACAGAAGTTTGGTGAGACGCTGGTATTTTTGGAGCGAGAATACGTGTCTTTTCATTTTTAACGAATCAGTGCCCGAGCACGGAATAAGAAATATGCAAATAAAGGAATGCGGAGAAAAAAGCAGAGGAATGAAGTTTAACGCTTTCTCGTCTGCCACGCGCAAACGTGTCTTGCGCGCGAATTATTTTGCGAGATTCGTATGAATTTTCGGATCTACAAAGAGGCAATGCATTTTTATTTTATTTATTTTGTAAATTTTTGTGCGGTTATTTATTGCGTTTTTGGTGAATTTGTATTTTTCAGTTTTAATATCTTTGTGGAGTGTAAGTAATCAAATACGTTGGAAATTATCACTTTTTAATCGAACTGGTGCAATGTGCTTTTTAATAACTAGCGCAATGCAGAGTTAGACACAACATTTGTATTTTGAATTTTTCACTGCAACATCAAACTGTTTGAATTTTTCTAATCGACGAATAAAACGATATGTTGTTTAAATTCGACACAATTCCTGTCGTTTAAAGGACAAAGTAAACAACAAATTGTCAATGAAAAATCAAGTAAAATGTAAAGGAACTACAGCAAATCAAATAGAAGAAATACAGAATTTTATTCCAGATTTACTGAATACTTTAAACGAACCTTTCATTCGCACTTTATCTCAAAATTCTCATAGCTCGACAAAACCCCACTTTTTTCTACCCTGATGAAGAATATTCGACAAAATCTGACCGTGACTACCCAAGCAGAAACAAGTTTCTCGCGTGAGCCTAAACACACAGAATTCAGTGGAAGCTCGAATGACAAAAATCAACATCAACCCCGTAGTGCGTTCTGACTTTCAAGATAAATGAAAGATTCCCCAGAATTACGACACAACCGGTTCTGTCGTATCTCAAATACGGCATCTTTCCACTCGGCAATCCTATTTTCCTCGGCCTCTCATCGATTCTCATCCATAACAATAATTTACACGCGTCAAACGACCTATTAACACTGACTGCAGTATGCGTAGTCAAATGAACGGGTCAAAGGAATGAAAATATGTAATTCTTTGTATTGTTAATACGAGCACAGTGCTAATTTCATTCTGCTTATTGTTCAGGCGGCAAACAGCGGCGATCACTTCGCGAGGCGTCCGGTTATAAAGATCGTTCTGATCAAATGAATGCATACAGCAGGCCATTAAGAAACCCAGTGAAATAATACAGAAAATTATTTGACTTTTTTTAAACGCTGCTATTGCGAATGCTTTGTTTATGTTCAAAGATGTAACAGGAAGAAAAATTTCAGAGAGCGACGCCACGCTCAACGTGTTAACACATTGCGGATCAGTAGTTTTATCGCTACCACTCGCCAGTGGTTAGCTATGTTTTCGTCGAATGAGTAAAAAAAAGTTTTATATGAATATTAAAGGTACATTTTAAAATTAAATGCCCACTGCATTTTGAAGTTATTTGTCAGATATTCCTATACGGTAATATCTTTTTGAAGTATGATACTTTGTGAGGCACTATTGGCAATTGGCAATTGGCGGAACTAAACAGATATACCCAAAATTTTATAATGTCCTTCATCGTTATTCATGGTTAATAAACACTATAAAACATTAAATTGATATAAAAAGCAAGTTAATTTTATCGCTAAGAGCCAGAGGCTACTCACTTTTAATTCTGTATGAAACTTATAACCTCAGTGAATTTGTTTCCCCTTGCACAGCTCCACTCTAACTGACAACAATAAAAAGTCGAGAATTTTCGTGATTAGCCACAAGCTCTAGAACAGAAAACACGAGAATTCTCGTGATCCTTCCAAAAGGTGACTGATTGGTGTGTAGTTTCCTAAATTCAGTCGACAGTCTCTGGCATTTCTTTCAGAAAGGTATTATCGTTATTTCATAACCGGTGAAAAGAGCTGCTCCGGTAAGAATACGTATCCATAACGTGTCGATACAGTTAGTGTTGCACGACCACAGATTTACAAACCAAGATACAAAGACCTCGAACACGAAAGGTACAGGCAGACTAGTTACACCGTTGACGTGTCGAAAGAAAAGGTAAAGAGAGAAAAAGAAGATTGAGAGAAAGAGAGAGAGAGACATCGCGAGGCGAGAGAAGAGAGTCCTTTTAATAGTACGAATTGGCGCGTGCAATTGCGCTCGTAATTGGAGCCGGCGTTCGGGCGTTGAATGGAAACACGAGTGGAGTACGTTCGGCACGCTCCGCTGACCGCGTCATTTTCGCGCGCTACGTCGCGACAGGATTTTCAAAGGATTATTTTTTTCAGGCGTCTGTATTCCTGTTGGCCGACGGTAACTCTTTCGGTCCGATTAAAACTCCGCATTGGGTCCTCTATCGCGTGTACCTCAAGAGACGGAAACGCAGCGAGGACAAGAGCCGTGAGGTGAAAAGGGGTACGACGGAAATGAATAGTTAATCAACAGAAAAATGTACTAGTTCCGCGAGTCTCGTATTTGCGCGTGCTCGCTCTACGAGGAATTGGAGAGGGACGTGTCATTCAAACGTGATTCATGAATTATTAAAAGTAATTAATTCGGCTTAGTTGGTTTAGCCGGCGCCGGACGAGAACCGGAAGAGGACACGGGATGCGTTGTGGGAGTAGGCAGGGAGTGCTCGGTTTGTTTAACCGCAAGTTGTAGCGATGTTCCGATTGAAAAAGTTTTGGGATGAATACGCGGATAGGAAAACTCAATTTCATGAGTGTCATTTGTTAACGGATGATTTATTGTTTGTTGATTAATTATAGAGCCTTTTAGTACGTTCGATGCTCGATGCTTTCATATTTTTTTAACCCTTTGAGGACTAGCGCCGCATATATGTGGCGTGAGAAAAAAATTAATTATAATTTATCGCCGTATGTATACACGGTTAGAGTTGAAAAATTGAAATGCACCGTTGAAATATAATTACATAAAACATTAATTTTAATCTATATGCAATAACAGTCTAACTTTCTGTTAAAAAAGTGGTTTTGGATCGCCAAATTTATGATTATCTCAAAATATTCTAAAATGTCTCCGTTCTCAAAGCGTTAATGTATTGCCAATCCTGAGAAATATTATTTTCTACGAAGTATTTGATTTAGTTGTTAACAGAAAAAGATTATATAAATCTTTAATATATAAATCTTAAAAGATTATATAATAAATTTCATAGAAAATTGTATATTGTTGACTGTAAAGTTAGCTGTATGTAGTCGATCTATACGTAGACTTTTTACAGTTAAGACCACAATGAGAACAAGCTGTATGAAATAATTTATTAATTTTGTTAATTGCATTTAAATGAACTACGCTGCTTTAGATGAAGGGAATTATAAAATGTAATTATTTAGGATTAAGGTCTCTGCCCACTACAACGTATCATACTATGACCGTACTAGGAACGTATCAGACATGAAAAGCAACACACTATGAAAATAATATATATATATATGAAAAACAACCGACGGTGCTGGTCGGTGACGGAACGGTCTAGTGGGCATAGTCTCATATTTTTCAATACAAAGAATATTTTTTTACCCGACACGTTCCTATTACGGTCATAGTATGATACGTTGTAGTGGGCAGAGACCTTTATTATAAAAAACAAAGACGGAGGATGTTAATTACTTGGTTTGTCAATAAAAACGGAAGATCGATCATTTGGAAGTCAGCTGGTTTAAATTATTTTCCTAATTTGTTGTCACTTATTTAAAACTAATGTAATTTCTCTATCGCCTACTTTATTTGATGTTAATGATTAATAATAGAAACATTAAAAATGTGGGTCAATAAAAATTAACTTTTAGGAAAACCTACATCGAGTTCAACCTTACAAACGTTTAGAAACCTTTTTTAAAAATTGTTAAAGTTAGAAAAAGGGCAATACGATGCGATAAGAGCGAAGGCATTAAAAAGTTTAATCCATCCATTTTCCATCGTTTTGAAAGACAGAGAGAAAATACTTAAACCCAACTGACTCTTGGTGCATTAAAATTAAGAATTAAAAACGGTCTTTCAGAGATAGCTGATAAAGTTTTAAGCTTTGGCGGTCCATATCATTTTTCGAGTTGAAATTACTTTAACAGAAAACAAGCTATGGCAGAAAGTTACGTCGACTCTACCTCGGCTTGCGACCGCGAACAGTAAACTGTACATTCTTCTAATCGCGAAAATTGAAATCATAATAATACACATCCGTAAAGTGTCGTTTTATAAGTCATATAGTAATTATGCCAATTTTTTTTATCTAGGATAGGATTTGAAAACAATATTTTCAACGAATAATATCGTCATCTTCGCATTAACCAAAGTATCCATCTACTCCAATTAACCTCATTAAGGCTACAACCAGTGTAATGTAGTTCTGGTTAGGAGGAAGAATAACGCACTTCCGATCCAATATTTGTACGACCATTGTTCGACCTAACAACGAATATCACGTGCAAGTAAAACGTTAGCACTTACTTCTGAAGAAGTCATTGTACATCAAATGTCTGAGGCCGAATTTACTCATGAAAAATTCTAATACACAAATAATTTGTTGTATCCGGAAGGGGAAAGTACAAATTTCATACAATCATTCGGAATAACCAACACACCAAAAATCATCACTGGTATTACCTTATAAAATAAAAGATTACCTTCAATCTATTACGTAAGAATATGCCCATAAATAGTATCTCGGTGAAACAAAGTGAAATACTAATTTAAAAATCGAAAAATTGTTCATCATGACAGAAATTTTCTGTCCAGGGTGATCAAGCCGGAAATTTTTCACTAGCCTGGGGATGTCTTAAATAACAAGTCACATTTAAAGTATAAATTTTATTGTTCAATACGAAAAGACTCTTAGTATATCCTATATACTAACGATTTTAACGTATGCAGTTCAAAAACCAAGGCATAGGTAGCATTAAGGTAGCGCTTGATATCAACCATACAAGTATTGGTAAAATAATTGATCAATTGGTATCGAGGGTTCCAGAGCCATGTTTTGAGAATAACAAGCCTGGCAGTGTGAATTCAATCGCCCAAATTGACGAGACAATGTTCAATTATAAATGTAAAAGTCATAGAGGGAGATCGCCTAGAAACAGAACCGATTCACTATGCACAATTGAATTTCGAAATAACATTGCTCGTGCATTTGCACGGGTGATTCCAAATAAGCAGGCAGATACTGCAGTAACTATTATTTGCAGACAGGTAGCTTCAAATAGTACTATTTGGACAGATGACAATGATGCCTATAATAATTTAAATTCACACAGTTATATTCATGGAACATTTCACCATAAATATAATTTTATTAATTCAGCAACTGCTGAGTATACCCAAGAAATGGAATTATTTCGTAATGAAATGGAGCTTAAAATAAATAGAAGGAAGGAGATGAAGATGGAACTGACATCTTCATTTTTAAATGAATTATGCTGTTATTTTAAATTTCAGTATTGATAGCCCTGGGCGGAAAATTTTAGTCTTAATGTCAAGCCTGACATTTCCTTCCAGAGTGAAAAGTTCACACTTGATCCGAAATTCATAGCGGTCTCATAATGCCGTCCAAACCAGCGAATGCAATTAATGATTACTAGCATCATTACGTTATAAAATAATAAGTATACTCAGGGACCAGAAACAAGGCACTTGAGGCGTAATTTGCTCTGATTCGCCCGACGGATAGGGACATCTCTCTCCCACACGCATTTTCGAATTTGACGCGCTATTGGCAAGCGAGACCCGAACATTCGTTGCGTCGTCATGTGAACGACAAAAGGAGTGTTTTATTTTCGGTTGTCATACGTCGATCTTAGGTTTCCAGGGCCGACATGGCGGGGATAGGCGGTTGCGAGAGCAATCTCCCATTCCGCCCCAAGTTCCTTGTTTCTGGTCCCTCACTTTAGCTGTGACTGTTGAAATGCAGATGCATGGTTCGCGGTAATGCGTTCTGATTTTTCAAGTCTTCAAAAGCATAATGAATACTTTGCATTAATTGATTCCGACTTTTAATATCTTGGCTGTAAACTTTTTTTTTTATATGACCCCACAAATAAGTAATCGAAGGTTGTAAGTTCTAGTGATCTTGGAGCCCGGGCAACTGTTACTCCAAAGCTGGGATCATATCAACCTATTCCCTATTCGTGTACATCAGGGGTGGCCAACTTCTGTATATAAATGGTGAACTTTCTTTTTAAGAATATGTTGCGATGTGCTAAAATTTTGACGTTCTAATTGGTGTTTTTAACAACTAATAAGTGATAATCGGAGAGATCGATTGCGATCGACTCAGTGGCCACCCTTGGTGTACACCGTCGATGGATAGATTAACAAAAACTATCTACTTAGGCAAATAACGAATCAGAAGAAGACTCAGATTATTGTTTAGAAACACTATATGCGTTATACGTTACTCAATGAACCATCGTATATACTGAGGAATCAAAAACAAGGCACTTGAGGGGTAATTTTCTCTGATTCGCCCGACGGTTAGGGACATCCCTCTCCCTCACGCATTTTCGAATTTGACGCGCTATTGGCAAGAGAGACCCGAACATTCGTTGCGTCGTCATGTGAACGACGAAAGGAGTGTTTTATTTTCGGCTGTCATACGTCGATCTTAGGTTTCCAGGGCCGACATGGCAGGGATAGGCTGTTGCGAGAGCAATCTCCCCTTCCGCCCCAAGTGCCTTGTTTCTGGTCCCTCACTATAGCCCTGAACGCATTGCACAAGAATACTTCCGCGACCAATTGACAAGTGAAACAAACCAAAACAGAAAAGAACCTTAAGAATCGAGAAGTTTGAAAGTGTAAAACAAAGCAGTAGGGACGCAAGCCGTGCACTGTAATACGGAAACTTAGTAGTACGATAGCACCAAGAGTATGATTTAATTAGTGCGATCCGGCTCCCGTCCCCGAGGCTCCACCGAGAGACGAGAGGTCTCCTACACGTCTGCACGCTCCTTATACACGTATCTTTACCTTTCTCTTGCCCGCCCTCATTCTCGTTCCGCCGTGAGTAAAGCTACTTCACCCTTCGACTATCCCCGTTGCACGCGATCCTCTTTTTGCATCGTGCGAGGATCACGAGGCAAGGAGCAGAAAAATTACCTGACGCGCACTACTTACGAAATAACGTCAAAGTAATACGTCAGATAAACGTGTCTCTCGTTCTTCGGTGCGACGAATTCTCATTAACATAAGTATGTGCGATTCGTGTCGGTAGAGTTCTAGTTAAATGCATGCACGCGGCCCCCTGCGCGTCAGCGGGGAGCACTTACTTTAGCGATCCGGTGTGGATATATTATTCAGAGATAGGAGAAACATCTTTTGAAGATTACCCTCGCGAAACGTGAGCGCAATAAAACGGAAACTCGGAACCACGATCTTACGGCGGGGGTAGTTTATAATTGAGCTTCAACTTAAATCTTCGTTCTTATTCAAATGCACGCAAGTGCTCGGCCATTTAAGGAAGAAGGAAAAAAAAGAAACAGGCTTCATTGCCAGGACGGTAAGTTCTTCGAGCGAGGAAAGCGGGTCAGCGTAGACGTGAGAAAATCTGCAAGGATCGTAAATACTTCGTTAGGAGTTGCACACTCAATAGAATTTCCCTCTTACAAAAACCGATTTGACTGCTGTAATTACACGATTCCTTTGCAGTCGCCTTTTTAAGGCGAAATTCGTGAAATTGTGAACAATCGATTCATTATGGAGAAACATTGCGCGTTGTGCCGGATTTTTTTTCGCGTAATGTCAAACAATGAAAGGCTCGGGGTTTTAAGCGAAGAGTAATGGAGAACAGCTGGTAGCAAAATCTGGAGCTTGAACAAAAGCTGAACGATGAGCTTAAACTTGAATTCTAACGTGAAGTCTAACAGACGATATAGGAAGTTTGTGTAAGGGCGAGAAAGAAGGCAGGTTTAATAGAAACGTTTTGCTGGGTTACGCTAAAAATGTCGCATACGAAAATTGTATAAAATTAAGGAAAATGCAAGCCACGGTGAAACAACGATCTCGAGGTTTCGGTCCGGAAAATTGGAAAAATTGTTCTCCGCTTCTTGCATCATATCTTTTCTTTTACAAAATATTTATTCTAGCATGACATAACTTGAGATGTACAAAACAAGATAATCTTTAATTAAACAAAAAAGTACAGAAAAGAGAAGTAAGAAAGAATGAAAGGGTAAGTCAAGAAATGTCTTCAAGTTGAGTTGTACCATTTCCGTATTAACTGGAAGAGAATTTTTGTATTGGGGTGAAAATACTTTCATTTTGTAGTAGGAAATTCTCGTTATAACTGTCTTCGTGGGTTTATTTAACCCCTTGCCGTACAATAACGAGTGACACTCGTGACGCGATAAATGGAATAGGAAATTTTTAAGTTTTTCAAAAACTATTAAATTAAAAGTATCAGTGGGTCACGATACAATAACATTATTTCTATGCCATTAATATTGCGTTAAGTTATGTGCTGTAACAGAAATTATGGATAACTTGTTATTTCAACGATTAATTCTGAGTTATTGCGCATTCAATCACAAAAGAAATGGTACGGCAAGGGGTTAAAGAAATGCTGCATTAATTTCCAAGTAAATACAAAAGTACAGTCAATATTCAAGTTATTAGAAGCTCTTGATAAAACAAATACATATATCATTACACCGACTTTATCATGAGAACGAGTGACAATTGGACGATTCAATCGTTTACATTTTACAAGATAAAAGCGATACATCTATGGCGGTAAGGCTTTACAAATTTGAAAAATTTTTGAAAGAAATTAGAAATCAGTCGTGTTAATTAAATTGACAACTCTAACGTTATTAGTTTCATGTCGCTACAATAAAAACTGATATAATTTTAAATGCCAGTATTCCTAATCATTTTATCCATGTACTATGATCGGTAGCATCTATTAAAAACACCTCCAATTTATGTAAAGTATAAGCTCAACCCTCTCTAACTCTTGTTAACTTTAAGAAAATCATGTATCTGCGTTTTTATTATCTAATACAATGCCTAATAACGTTGATAAATTGTTGCAACGTGACTCCTAACCCTTACATCTTTGCAATGAAGTTATTGAAAACAAATTGTATCTGTTACTTTAAAAAAAAATTTAGTAATATAATAATAATTATAATAATAAAAGTTGTCCTTATTAACACTAGAACTACCGGCGTTAAATCTATCATATTTAAAAATATTAAATAAGTGTCTTGAAAAAGGGGGGATTAAAAGGTGGAAAAGATGATCGATTCGGTAATTTATGTTTTATAAGATGGCCGTAGAATATCTATTTTAGAACTCTCCTATAAGCTTGGAGAATTTTTGGAAAAAATTCTGTACCAGTCATTTTCACTGGTTTGATAGTTCTAGAATTAAAGGACACTTTCCAGTTTCTAAACAGAAAATTAAAGTTTGCCAATGGAGTTTTTTTTTCTACTAATATTTCACTAAATAGCATAGCATTTTCTGACAAATTAAAAATTTGAAAAAAAAAGTTTCAGTAGCATCGGGATCAAAATTACTGACTCTTAACATTTACGAACGTACTGTCGTTTAACTATCTCCCAAACAAAAGATTCAAGTTGCAAAGGATCAACACCACTACTTCCCTCTCGAGTTAATAGACATCATAATAATTTCAAACAACAATAGTTATTGTCGTCCGGTGCATGCGATACAACGAACGATTAAACTAGTAAGAAAATCAAATTTATATCTCATAGATAATCCGGAGCGTCGTCGTAGAAACGACCAATTGTATCATAAACAGTCAGTGGCATTGATTACGTCAGTTTGCTATGAACAAAGCGATCCCGAGACAAAGGAAGATCGGAGATTACTCGGTTGCAGCGGAGCTCGAGGCGTTCCTTTTAACCGTGACTAATGCCTCCGGTCGTCGAGCTCACGGCTCAGGTGTTTTCGAGGACCACGATGAGATGCGGCTTGTGTCTTGGCCATTTACGCACGTGCGGTCCCGAAACGCTCTTCCGGCGTTTCGTATTCACCTGCACGATGAACCACTCGCTCACCAGCTGCTAAATGGACTTGATATTATTCGTACTAATCGTACGACTTTCATTTCGACCTGAGAGCAGATAGCCGAGAGATACGTATCGAAGAAAATGAGCGAGAATTTGAATTAAGGAGCGGACAGATTAAGCCGACAACGATCTACGGGAGAGATGGAATTCGGCGACATTTGGACGAATGTTTAACAGGGGGCGAAAGTTAACGTGAAAAAGAGGTCACGTCACTTTCGAAAGCTGTATTCGCTGTCGCATTTACTATGGTATTGGAAATAGAGTGCAAAGCTGGAAATACGGAAGTGAATTTGTAGATGGATGATAGCTGCTTGGCAATTTTGCCGCTTGGTACTTTTGGGGAAACCGTTTGGAATATGTTATTTGCCGGAAATTTTGCGGTTTTTATGTATTTTGGGTTTACTATATGAAAATTTTGGGAAAATTATTGGCAGTACTGTCTTCCTAAAAGTACTTATGCATGATTGATACTAATTATAAATTATAGATGATTATTGGTCGAGAATTTATTTTAGACGTTCTTCTGACATGTCATGCGAATTCGAAAATCAATGTAAATCTTGAATACGTAAAGTTAGAAGAACGTTCTAAAGTTATCTTTTTCTGCAGATTACTAAAGGACAGTACATTATTATCATTCAAATATGAAATTATTAAAATTCTTCTAATTTTTAACGGAAATAATGGCAACTAATAAACAGTAAAACAATATTTATAAAATCGAAAGTAAATTGCTTCGAAAATAACACGTTGAATGCGATGGGGATCATCGGTGACCGGCGCTATTGAATTCAATGAATTTCATATGACTTTTAAATTGTAATATACACGAATTTGTTAATTCCGTTAATATTTACACGATAGTCTCAAAAAGGTAAAGACCTGCTCTCTATTTATCTCTTTGTGTCTTTAAAATTTCTGCTGTGTAAAGATGTGATTTTAATAGAAAAAGATTCACTTCAGTAGAAATGAAGAAACTAGCACAGTACCGGTGGTATTCAACGTGTTAAATTTTTTACAAAACCTGCCAAACAATTGAAAGATAGAAAATAACAATTACAAGTATTAATATTTCGAAACTCTAAACTATAATCATTACCAATAGAAATTGAAAGCATAATTAGAACTAACTTTAAATAAACTAGATTTAAATAAAACGATAAATGAAATAAGAATTAGTAGATTTAATTAAAATATAACTTAAGTACTACAATGACATAGACAGCGTGGAATGCATGAAAATATCAAGAAATTCGTATGCCTTATACGAGGTTGAACGATCGCTGGGGTATATTTTCGTGAAATTAGAAACACGATACGTAAGCACTAGAAAATAATTGCAATCCAGTAGCGAGTCACGTACGAGGGTATCTCTACTGAATAGACAAGCCACAGTGCATGCATCGAGGTGACAGTAAGCGAACACAACGAAAAGAAAGAAAGCAAGGTGTATTTATGTAGTTCTACTAACTATAATATAATAAGTCTCTAATCTGAGGAATTATTAACTTTTTTAAGCTTGCAAGTGCCAACTAAAACTGGTACTTTTTCTCGTTACAATAAATGTCAAGAATTTAAGATAGTAAATATAAGAATAAAATAGAAGAATGAAATATAAGGATAAAATAAAAGCTTTTTGTGGAGCTGAAGTAATGTGTTTGAAAATTTACAGATATTCGGAAATGGATAATTCTGAAGAAAACTTTGTTCACTGCTTCTAAAGTTATCGGTCCATAAATATTGTCGTTCGTTGGTTTTCAAAGGAAATAGAGTAATTTTGATAAATGGGGAGAGAGAGTTGGCAATATAAGCAATTTTTAACACTAACCGTACCATATGCGATCAAATGACCGGTTTAATGGAATGAAAATATGTAATTTTTTGTATTATTAAGTCAAGATTGCTTCTTAATAACCAGTCAAAAGATCTGCTATTGTAACAATAAGTATCGATAAACTGTCGGTACGGTTAATGTTAATTTTAAGTTCGCGTTATAATTTTATCAATATTGTTTCCCATAATCATTCATGTCATCAACATCAGAAACTGTTTTTGATAATATTATAATAAGCTAAAATAGTCAATTACGAATTTATATTTAACAATCGGTGTCTTTCGGACACTTGTTACGTCAATTTTCCTTGGAGACACCAAAAAATTATAGTAAAGGAAGTACCTCAATATTATTAAACAAAAAGCCAAGAAAAAGTGATACGTTCAAGTACATCAAATGCAGGAGAGATTTTTAGCAAGAAGCAGCAACGAACATGGCGGAGAAGTTATATAAAAACTTGTTATAACGACTGTTAAAAACATCGATAAGAACATAATAGAAACGTCAGATTATGACATATCACCGCTTCTAATCGCAAACCACAATCAGCAAAGAAAAATCAAATGGAAAGTTTATGTACTCGTACACCAGCCGTCGTTATCAGGATTCTCACGCACTTGCGTGTTTTTCGGAAAAAAATACAAATAAAAACAAACAGAAACGAATAACCGTCCATCGTTTTTCACTACCGAAGCCATCATTTTAATATCAGAAAATTACAGCACGAGCGAGCACTTTTTGTACAAGCTATACATCCATTTTCTTTCTTATCCGCGTACAGCGTGCAGCTCGGAATTTACGTAGCGATACAAGTAAACGGCCGTGATGAGGCAGCCGGCTGCATAGCCGTAGCATCTGTCCGGTGCATCGAGGAACCGAGCAAGCTGTTATTCTGCACCTGCATTGCTATATGCGGCAACCCCTAGGCACTTGATCATAGAATGGAACAACTTTCTTCTCCTCCGGTCACGCCTTAAAGGTCGCACGCGTGATCGTAAATCAACGCCTGCGCATCCCTCTTTCACCTTGCTAACTAAGTCTTAACTTCGAATAACCTTTCGCGGCCGTTTTGCTCGTGCCTGCGTTACGAGAAAATTGAAACGGAAATCTCGACAAGAAAGCATTAGCCCTCATGACCCATCGAATCTACGGAAATTGAAGGTCGTTGAATGGATGAATCTTGAGTGTATTATGGGGAGTGCGAGAGTCAGGATGATGGGGGTAGAGATGTATGCTGAATGTGGGATAACTAATAAATACGGAAGGTTTGACAAAGTTTTACGTCATTGTTAACACATTATTCACCGGAGACGTCATATGACGTCTTTTGATAACCATACGTTGTTGACCGGGAACCTTATATGACGTTTTTCGATAATCGAACCTAACAGACTGAGTATTATACATTTTAATTGTGGTTATCGTTCATTTGTCGTTTCTTTTCATTATATTTTCAATTGTTTACTAAATGGTGTGCGGATGCACTTTTAACAACAATTTTAACGTTAAATGTATTATTGAGAAACTCTCAGTTTGTGGAAACACGTAGTACATTGGAGTTGCCTGAAAGTTTGTCACTCACAACGTTATTCGCAGCGCGCATTTTATCAAACATTACTGTAAAATTTTTAAACGGGGCACATCGCGAATTTTTCAATGAAGAAGAATTTCCCGCTAAATTTTGTGAGGATAATTTATCTGACCGTCCAACCGACGTCTGTGCTAGCGATACAGAGGAAGATAGTTTTTCATAATATAGTTCTCATTCAGACGTCCTCTCGTCCACACAGGTGCCTGATATACAACCTATCGCACTCTTAAAATTTTTTAAAATACTTTAATAACATATATATACAAAGTTTCTAATAAATACATTATGTGATAAAAAAATTGTTTATATTCCATCATAAGCAGATTCTTTCTTATCCACTTTTAGAAAAAATCGCAGGCCAAACGCGTCAGTTTCCACAAAAAAAAACCCGGTCAATAATGTGTTAAGTGGATAAATTGTTTTTAGGATTCCCTTTCAACCTTCGCCCGTCCTGGGGTCTTTTATGACCTGAATCGAGATTTAATTTGAACCAAATTGAGACAAACTGTAAGCAGTGAATAGATATTAATCTCAATAAAGTTATTACAAAGTGCAAGTATAAAAATGTTGTCTTTTAAATAGAAAATAGACTAAGGGGCATAAAAGACCGTAAGGACTTTACTGTGATTTTTCTAAGCAGCGGATGATAGTTAATACGTTAAATCATTTTCAGTTCTTTACACGGGAATTATTTGGGAATTTTTTCACATTTCGTTTCACTCTCTCGATAATAATGAATTTAACACTATTCCTACCACGACCGGTCAAATGACCGTTTTTAAAATTTCCATTAGAATTTCCTATATACAACGTAATTGAATCGCCTTTAAACTTCACGCCTTTTAATCAAATATACGTATAATACATTCACATTATAATACATTTTTCAATATTCACTTCTTTTTTTACTGTTCATTTTCTGGGAAAAAATTATCATTTGACACATTCACCGGTTGCGGTAGGAAAAGGTAGACGTGAAGTGTTGGTAGGAATAGTGTTAATATATGAGCTGTTTATTTTGAAAGTGGCATAAGCCGCTTTTTCGCAATGAAAAATGGTGATTTTGCAATGGTTATGCTCAATCATTTATACTAAATAAAACGCGTTAAAATGCAAATTCTTAAATATCTCGATTTAAAAAGAAGAAAAAAAATCAAATTACCAAAATAAATCTACGTGTCAGTTATGTTGGCATTCGCAGTGAGAAGAGTTGGAAATATGTAGAAAAATATTAAAATCAAAAGTAATTACTTTTACATAACACCCCAATTACTGTAAATTAATATTTTAGGAATATAGTAGTTTATAATTGTTTTAGTAGTTTATGGAATATAGTATCGGCAGTTAGCGGTAACCCCACGGCATTCAAAATGTTAAATAATAAGTCTGCACGTTCGGGTAAACATAGTAAGCGAAGCATCCAATCCAATTATACCGTAAAAATATAACAATTTCTCTGATAAATTCGTTTTAAAAGACATAATAATTTTACAGAAAAGTAAACTGAAAAATGGTCTCTCCTAATAATAATCTAAAATTATCTCTATTCCTAATAATTGTGGTAGACTAAAGGTGTCAAAAATTTATTTTTAACTTAACACGACTTTTTATTTAAATAAAGGAACAACATAATAGCACATAAGGGTACATCATGTTTGTAAGGTTCACTTGACAGCGTCTACCTCCTGTAAAAACATGGTCAACGTCACGGAAAAAGTCGCTGCTCAGTAATTTTAAAAAAATTCGCATGTTATGGCGAATATGTCATATTTAATATCTCGGTCAACTATACAATAATATTAATGATAACAGGAAATTTAAGAGGTGGCAAATCCTTTGGATCATTTCAGATAAAAATATCTAGTATTAGAAAAAAATTAAATTTTCTTTCACAAAGAAGAATTTAATTAAAATTGTATAACAAATTAAGATCGCTTTAATGAACGTACGTTATGCACAGAAGTTTTCAATTAGCAACAATCAGACCTCAGTGAAACTCCATCGTTTATGATATCACTACTCTACTTCGATAAACTGCAGGAACCAAACGAATCCTAGGTAAATCCTGTAAGATAAACTTTCATTATTGAACCGATCGGTAATTATAACAATCATTTCTCGAAGTACTACAAGCATAAAATGTACAAATTACGTTTACAGCCTGCGGCTTGATAATATTCCCGAACAATGTGGTATCAACAATTTCAGGTTTGCACGAAGATAAAGATAAGGTGTAGCTGTATTCAGTACTGGCCACGTCATACAGCAGCTGTTAGGTCGCTTAGACACAAGTTCGCTTTTAACCGATAACATGAAGTTCTCTGAGACACCATGATGAGAGTTCATCGCACTTAGAAATCGAGTAGAGTCATTAGATAACGAGAAATGTCGTTTCTATAGATTGCTTCGTGCTGTTCCAGCGAAACTGGACTTTAATTTCCTCCATTTTACGCAAAGCTGTTATTCGTGTACGTAACGGTGTTACGAGTTTGACTTTTAAAAGTGTTTGAATTGTGCTCTACAATTCGACGAAAAAATCGCAGTTCCATGCCCAGTCAATTTGTTGCGCAAAGAATCGGTATATCTGCAGTACGATAAACTGCAAATCAATTAACTTGTTCGCTACGAGCGACCCGTATGCGTGCCTCGTATCGCACGTTATTTGTGGTCTACAAATTAAAACGTTTGACCTGTAAGTCGGTGTTAATGTATGCGTATGGTTAATTGGTGCAAATTGGCAAATTTTACTTGTATACAATGCACGTTTTAAAAAAAAGACTGCAACATCTAGGAACTGAGGTTGCGAAATTCCGAAAAGCTGATACATATGTATGTTGCGCGAGTTATCCGAAGTAAAAGGTGATTGGCCCTTTATTGCATGAATTTCACTTTTAGAACGTTACAAAAAACGTTATTATTTAGCTATTTGGGTGCGACAGATCTTAGATGGAAATGTGATTAGAGATAACTTTGATGCGCGCGAATTGCACGTTTGGTAATACATTACTATAATTATGTAGGTTTCAAAACTTGTATTTTAATCCTTACAAAAAGTATGCACCAATCACAAACTATTTTTTTCAACATATTTGATATGAATTCTGTTACTTTTGTTAGTTCCTAATTGGGCATTTTATGCAATAGAGAGTTAAATATTAGGTTCGTAGGAAATTAATGTCGGTTTTCAATCTCTGTAAAATTCCAAAAAAATAATTTTCCATCACAATTTACACATTTTTCCCAAGGAGAAACAAGTTTTTTAATAACATTTTTTTTCTAAAATGATATAAGAAGACAAACAAATTAAAATGAACGGCTGTCTCAAAATTAAGCGCCAAAGTTTAAAAACTCGAAAACCGACATTAATTTCTTACCCAGCTAATAATAAATTTATTATGGACAGGTAGCAAGCTAATCTTACAGAAAAAGAAGATAGGACGTATCCCTCGAAGACTTTTTATATTTGGTATATCGTAAAAACCTTCATCAATCTCATAATAAACAATTTTAGAAAGAAAAATGAGATTGATGAACGTTTTTACGATATACGAAATATTATACATATTATAATGTTGTAGAAAATATTTAACAGATACGGCTGTTTTTTACAGCAAACTCTTCTCCGATATCTATATTTAAACCGTAACAGACTTGTTGCCTTATTCATAATTACTTTGCTGGAGGAATGAAAATGTGATTAGAGATAATTTTGATGTGCGCGACACACGTTGTTGCCGATTGTTGGAGGTTTATATACTCTTATAATATGTATTACAATCTTAATACTCCTGCTTTATTTCTATAATTTTTATATCTAATTTTCCATCAGAAATCATAAGGTTTCATAAGGTTTCATAAGGTTCCAATACTAGAACCGTCGACGTTTACTCCGATATGTTTGGATGCTAAAGGAAAATACGTTGAAAAAAGGTAACGTAAGATAGAAGAAAATTGATCAATTTAGTAATTTACATTTAGCCAGTATCTAATTATAAGTTCTTGCAATTTCTCGAAACAATTAAAACCTAGTCAGTTTGACTGTCGCAATAGGTACAGTGTTAAACAGTCACTCCTTTTATATGCTTTCTATTCAAAGTGTCAAATCAAACTTTCTTTGGGGAGTTATATTACATTTCCTGTCGTCTCATAATCGTAAACATTCTGGAAAAAAATTGCAAATTCTGGAACTACTGTACATGCCTTTATGCATTCTTCGAATGACATTCAATCTATATTATCACTCAACGATGAATAAAATTAACTCGATAAATGTGTAAGACAAAAAATAAAGTAAATATGTCCCCATAAAATTAACTATAGATTAATATCGTAAACTTATGGAAAGGATAAGCAGGGGGGCCATTTACGGACCTCACTGTATAATTCATATTGTCTATTAAAGTCTACTAACAGCACGTATTAATTTTAAAGCAAGAATATCAGGATATATCTGTGTTTAATTGAGAGGATAATTTCGAAAATAACTTTTAAAATTAACTATTCTGCTGATCATCGCTAATGACTGTTTGGCATTAAATTATCTCTGACGAAAAATATCGATATTCTATTATATCGTATTATATCGTTGGCAAATAGAAATTAAGATCTTGTATTGTAACTTCCATGATGTTCCGTGAGTTTTCAATAAAGAAAACTGCTCAGAATTTATTAAAATGCATTAGACTTACAGAACTGCACGATACGTGGAACACAAAGTGCATAACAGCGGAGTGGTCAACGACAGAGTAGCATCTATAATAAATTATCACTCGGAGAACTATAACTGCACACATACGTATTTTAGATAAAAGCAAAAAGGTATGTTCGAGAAAAATTGTTAAAACTCACCACAAATTTCTTAAACATGTATCTCTGTGAACTCTAAGGGCGCACCGTTTAATCTGTAGCACTATGCAATATCTGTTACCGGTACGTTAAATATCTCGGCAATTGGTATCGTCTCCCGGAATGCATTAGCATTTTCAACCGTAACAAGAGGTTCAGACGACAAGATATAACAGCTCTATTCAGCGCGTATCTCTTTACAGCTCAGGCATTAAGTTGCATACGTACGTATTTTAAGTACAACCATAAAAATACGTTTGAAAGAAATACTATTAGTAATATCACCTAGAAATTGGTTATACACGTATCTCTATTTCCAACAGTGCCATCCCGTTCAGTCTGCATTACAATTCAATTTGTATTACCGTTCAATGCTAGGTAAAACACCTCAGTACACACTATCGTCACTCGGAATGCATTAGCACTCGTAAAGCTATGACAAGAAATTCAGACGACAAGCGAGCGCAGCTCTATTAACATCGCGTATCTGTTTCAGCGTAGCATTCTTGCCCATGGCTGCATTCAACTGCAAGCGTTACGGCACATTTAAAACGCAAGCATGTATGCACATCATTACCGAGAACAACGCTCGGCAGAAATGATATCGGTTCCCTCGCGAGCGTATCTCTAACCCTCCTTTTTCTCCCCTTCCGTCGTACGTCGAGGTCTCCTTCTATAACCCTCACGAAAAGAGCACGACGACCGGATATCACGGAATAGAGACACTTTCATGATAGTCGAGTTCTTCGGGCGGAGCAAGTCATTAAATTTGGCGACCTGCGGTTATCGCGACGTAATGCGAGGAGAGTGCTCGTAATGAAATTAAAGGCGCGAATAGTAAAACTCGGAGAACGTCTCGATGGGTAGCCGAAGGGTGGCAAGTAACAGGAGGAAGAGGTCAGCGACATTTTCATCGTTGCGTCGGCGCTGATACGATGGCAAATAATAAAAGGACGAGGAGATGGAGGAGGATGATATTAACGGTACCATCCGGGGAGAAATTATGCCGGTCCTTAATTAAATTTCTCGATTTCATTGCATTATCAAGTGACGCTTACGACGCTTAAGCTGCAGTTTCTGGGATAACCGTTGGTCAAAGTCTCTTCGCGATTGCTCTCATTTATCACATACTCTAAAGTTGATAATTACAGCATATTGCTACAGGGAAAAGCGGCTTACGGTGTTCGTATCAAAGTAGCTCGTGTAATGGGACTGCGATGAAATCTTGTGTGAGGAAATGTTTGTACTCGATAATTCGAGTTCTTTTATTACAAGTACGAAGATGACGTAACTATTTCGGTAGTCGACTACTTAACCCTTTGCGCTCCGAATTATATTACTAACTTTTCGTCAGATAAGCAAATATAATCTCGGGAAAATGTCTACCGTTGATTATTCATTTTTAGTTAATACTAGGAACAATTGTAGGTACCGTGGGATATTTATGTTAAGATGCAAAGTTATTGTTGATTTCGAAAGGTCGATGATTGTTAAATGAAATGCTAAACGCCATAGAAAGCTGTGTCGAGTGTAGCTTGACATAGGAGTGCAAAGGGTTAAGGCATGGGAAATATTTATCCTTGTATGTTCATATCCGAATAGATATTTTTGAATAACATAGTAATGCGCAGATGATATATTTAAAAATATCCGAAATTACCTCTTCATCGAGAGCAATACTCTGGCTTCGATCAATAGCCAGTCATTGCAGATATAATAAAAAAAAATAATAATTAAAATTGATCGTTCAACCGTCTAAGATATTCTTACGTTTCCTTCTTCTTAAACAATTTATTTCCAAAGAGTCCGTCTACCAGGTAAATCCACCCTATATCAAAATAATTAGTTTTTAAATCCAAAAAATATTTAATAACAATTTATATTTTTCGTATCTGTAATTTCTTATGCCCCTAAAAAATATTGCACATACAATGAAATTGATACTATACACCTAAATAACATTTTTCGAATTAAGCACGTCTTGCAATCAGTATAGCGATTACCCTCTTACTCTAGTTTCAGCATGCGAAGTGTCACATATCCTATTAGTCATACAACTGCAGATTAATCGACGTTTCAATTACTGACGCATCAACCTGAGCCTATCACTTCCACCAATTAGCACTTCGAATGCACACCTACATACGTATCGACGTTAGATACCGCTCGCACAAATGAGACAATTTTCTTCCCATTCGTGTAGCTGTAGATACCGATAGGAAAGGATCGTTTCCAAATGAGCAGAAAAAGGAGGCAATTCTCCCGAAATGCGATCGCAAAGAAAAAGGGTGAAAGCACGTTTTCAAAGAATAACCCTCGAGTTGGACGAAATTGATTGGGGAAAACTTTCTCTTGCGGTGGAAGGCGAGGAACGGCAATGGAAGGGAGGGCAAAGGGTGGTAGAAAAAGAGCTCTCTTAGATCTTGATAAAAGAAGCAAGGCACGGAGTACGTGGTGCGCGAGAGGACTACGTTTCGCCATAACAAATGGATACTTCCCTGGGTCGTGGTCTATCACACGAACCAATAAGTTATGGCTCTCGGGTTCCGTAAAAGGCTGGTACGTTTTTCATATCGAATCTCGAAGTCGGAGTCGTTCGAGGCCTGATAAATGTTATACGCGCAAAGAAACTATGAAGGAGGCCAGCGGAAATGATGCACCATTCGATGGTAACTACCAAAGTTTCTCGATTTCGGTGTCTATTAATTCTATCGGACGGATCGAAATTTCGTCGAATCCTTCGATCACAGGAAGGGGTACCAACGGCGGAGGCCGACGCGAGCTTCCTTCGCGCGATAGTGAGCCAAAACTGCGAGGCGTCACGTGGTCGTGCAATCATTAGCAAGGAAGACAGATGGGCTAATGGCGTTCTCTCGAGGCGACCTCGTTTCCAAAACTCATTCCGGACCCTCGTTCCGCCGAATGGCTGAATACGATAAAGGGATGATAAGTACAAGACTCTCCTGAGTCTCCTTTCTGTCGTTCCAAGATCGTGTGAAAATTAATACGTGACTTTTGTAAATATATTCTGTTAATTCGTAAGTACCTAATAGTTCCTCCCTCAGCGAAATCAGCGAATTTCTTTGCTGATGTTCTGGGGTAGCTGGCGGTCACATAACATTTGGCAAAAATTCATCTGACACGATGATATTAATATCATTTTCTGAAGGACATTTTAATACGTTGAACGCCACTGGCATTTCGCTAGTTTCATCAGTTCTACTGAAGTAAAACTTTATCTATTAAAATCACATCTTTATAAAGCAGAAACCTCAAAAACACAGATGGATATATATATATCCATCTGTGTTTTTGAGGTTTCTGCTTTATAAAGATGTGATATATATTCAGCAGAACTTTTTAACGCCAATATTTAAATATTAAATATATTACAAAATTTGTAAATCGTGCAATTTATAATTCATATTCAATTTCATTGAATTCAATAGCGCCGGTCACTGATGACCCTCATGGCAGTCAACGTGTTAATAATATAATCATTGGTAGGTTAAATGTCTAAAGAGTTGAGAATATATATATTTTTTCAGTAGTTAGACAGTTACTTCATAATTTTACCTTTCCTTGTAATAATTGTAGATCGCATAACTACAGAGGTAATTAAAATTCATCAATGTATTATATAACCGCGTAGTCAGTTGTTATTGATGCTTGTACCTAAACAATTAATTTGTAGGGCAGCTGATTATTTAATAACTGGGCCGGGACTGATATAAGCCTCGTTTACTCTATTTATGACATAGAAAGATTTTTTATACTGGCAGTTTTAATTGTTCGGGTAGTACTTTCAGTTTGAGATGAATTCCGAGACAACAAAGTTGTGACTTATTATATATATGTTTCACGTGGGAATAATTTCCCGAAGGTAATGGGAATTCGAACGTGGGGTCGTTAGTTGGAAAAGTGTAACAATAATTCCTAACCTTATGTAAGTTTTACATTTTTACGTTATTAGTATTAAAAATTCATTTTTGGCATTCGTGAAATGAAAAATATGTTTATCTATATTTGTAATATGACTTTTTTTACTGTCATGTTTTCTTAAATATGCTCGAAAGTTTTTAGATTTTACCTAAATAGAAGGATTTTAGTTTTTACCCATCCATGTTCCTTAATGACTTTATCTTTGTTAATTATTATCATTGCATGCTCTACAATCGAAACTTGTCATTCAACTTTAACTTTTGAAATTCATATATAAATTGAAATCCTATTGTTGACGTTGATCAATGAAGTTTTCGAAAGCAACACAATTTTGGACTACAATGTTTTAATATACCTAACATTAATAATTAGACCTTTCAAAAAGAAGACTCTTGAAATGCACGATAAACTTCGAAAGAATTAAAATTTATAATCCATGCAAAATATTCTCATTTCTTTTCGTACAAAAATGATTGAACACATTCAACGCTGAAGTATGAAAAAACAAAAATCCCAATACCCAACATAATTCACTCCAATTAAAGATAATCATATCCCAATTAATTCGATGGCAAGGCAAACATCCCTGTAACGCATCCTCAATAGCGTTCATACATTTAAACTATACCATATAAATTCCATCTCCACGATAGTTTCCGACGCTTAATTATTAAGATTACTATTATTTCCATCTCCAGCAAACATCAAAAACCAGCCTGGCTTCCCCTGGCTTTCGAGATCGGCATTCGAGTCACGACGAAAGGTCTGCATAATAATTTCCCTTCGCCTTGTTTCGTCGCTCCACCCCCGAAGAGTGTAACGATCAGGAAACATAAAAGTCGTCACGTTCGAATGCTCCGGTTAATCGGCGCCGATGATGTAGCGTGGCATGGCAACGACATGGGAACGGGATCGACAGGTACTACAAAGGCTATTCCGGCACACCGTGCGAAAGCATCGACGGGCCGGGTCGTTGTATCCATATTAACCCGTCGGTACTGGGTGCATGCGAGTATCTGGGCCGGAAGAAAGTATCTAGTTAGTACTAAAT
This sequence comes from Cerceris ruficornis, assembly GCA_963989415.1. Lineage (NCBI taxonomy): Eukaryota > Metazoa > Arthropoda > Insecta > Hymenoptera > Crabronidae > Cerceris > Cerceris ruficornis. Next base: position 5,554,005 of record OZ022518.1, read on the forward strand.
CTCCGTAGTAGCAACTAGCCACGTCGTATAACCTGTAATTTTACGAAAGCTACACGCCAAGGTCTCGCAATTACAAATTAATAAACGGTTTCAGGAACCTCGTTGCCCTCTTTTCCTATGATTTATATCTACCATGTACCCTAATTACTCCCGTCGACTCAAGGCATCCCCATTGATTCATAAGGTGTAAAGTTCATTCGTAAGACAGATAGATCGTGTTTAAATAATATTCAACGATCCTCCACACTTTCTCCCCGTTCCATCCTTGTACTTCATTTACACCATCGACTTTGAGATGGCGAGAGAACACCTCGGGATATACCTTCGTCGTAACGAATTCGTCATTTGTCATCGTACGCCAGAATGAACAAGATATCTCCCTCCCAAGCGACGCGACCCTTTGCATAACCGGCGCAACTTACCCCTCGACACATGCCATTGGGAAACTTTGAGGGTGCCGTGCGCTCTACGTGCTGCATATCAAACGTGATGTCATTTTCTGCTCCACTCCTGTCGAAGGTCGACAACTCGCACAAAAGGAATCTGTGGGAGATGCAATGTGGCTCCTCAAACTATTGGGATCGATAATCTTAAATGGTATTATGCTTCGATTCGATATTTCGACTGATTTTAACGAGGTTGTTAGCGTTTATGAATCTTATATGCTCATACTACAGTATCAATTCACCCTGACGAAGCTTGCTGCAATGCTGGCGAAACACCGGAAGTTTTGTAACTTGGAACGCGGATTAAATCCGGGAACTCCAGTCAATTCTTCAATCGTATAGTTCTTGCATTTTTGTTTTGCAGTGTTCTAGATGATATAACGTGTTATTTTGTATATATTATAGCTCTTCTTTTACAGATCCTGGCGCTGTTTTATTTCTCTATCTCTCTCAATGCCATGTATCTTGAGCGTTATCATTTGAATGTCGTTGTAGATCACCTACTTTTTTATGGTGCTCGATTTTAGCAATATTTGTCTTGTCAGTATTTATACTATGATTAATCATCGGTTTACCAGAATACAAATTTACCATTTGGATGTCCTTATATTATATACTTTACAATACTAAACAATTACAATAGTTTAATAATGCTGTACTGTTTTGAATTTTTAATTTGACAGCTTTCAGAATTCCAACTATTTTAATGTCCTTCTTTGCATCTCAAGTATGACAAAACATTGTAAGGTAAGGTGTTAATAATGCATGGATAATGAAACGAAGTATGAAAATCGATGATACAAAAGACATTTCGTACAGTTATATTATAATATAACGCTCGGGATTCAGAATGTTGGGGAATTTGAAATAGTGTATGAATGGCGATAATGTGGCAACGGCACTGTTTAAATTCACTTTAGATAATTTTGTTTACGCGCCAAGCTAGATTATTATGCAAGATGTGCAACATTTCGGATAAAACTGTACGTGGGAGTGTGGACTAATGGACATTTTATTTGAAGACTAAAAGGATTACTTCTTCATTTTTTAAATCTTGCCGTTTTCGTGTACTTTTGACAGAGATAAATGAAACCGCATGCAATTTTTGAAACGTTGTAATTTTATTACACGTGCGTCACTGTTGGTAAGAATTTTCGTGAGACTTTGAAAGAAGCGTTGGACAAATAACTACCGCGCAAACACGTAAATCTAAAGCGTCCCGTTCTTTAAATGCTACTGTGCAAAGACATAAATCTACGTGGCTCATTCTTTAACACGTTGAATGCCCAGTGAATTCTGTAGAATTTCTTCCTAAGGAAAATTCTTGCGAACAGTCGTGCTACCAAATCTAATTATTCGAAGCCGCTGATTTCAAATTCGCCCGTAAGTTATTTTTCAGTAATGTAAAACGAAGAAAAATACTGTCAACAAAATGTTGGTAGTTTTTGTTAAATTAATATTAATTTCTTTACACCTTTATGCAATCGATTTAATATTTTCTCGTAGCTAATCTCCTTAAAATAATTTGAACTTTGAGATTTAATAATCCTTTGTACTGCAGCGAAATAATAACCAAAAATAGTATCACAAATCAGCAGGGAAATTAGAGCATCGATTATTAAGGCTGGCCACGGATAAAAGATAATTCAGCCGTAAAGCATTAAAGTATCGAGAAGTAAATATAAAGTCCATAACATAGCATACAATGGTAACATTTAATCAGCTTCATGCACATCACACTTAGTAATCATCACTATCATATTTCAGACAATTTTGGATTAATTAATATTTACTTTACACTGTCACGATGAATGTTCCATGTCAAAAATTATAAATGGACCCAACGAAAGATCAACGAGTAATGTAACATAATTGAAGTGCAATCCATAAGAAACAAATGTGCGTGCTGTAAAGTACGTAAAAGAACGGAAACGTATTATTCGTTTCAGCGATTTATCCAAACACAGGGAATCGTAATGCGTGCAAGTAAAATAGAAATATAAATTCTCCCGATAAACGAATTGTTGTCTCGCGCCCGGAGTCGTTAACAGCAATGCAACAAACTATTTAGCGCACATTTTTCCCATATCGACACTCTGTAGCGTATGCGGTGGCTATAAAATCCGATTTATTACATTGCACACGCAGCGGCGCGATATCAGCCATGCTAAGTACTCTTCGGAAATGCAGAAAAATATTTCCAACAAACGTGGCCAGATGTATTGGGCCATTGTTCTTAAGATACGCATCGTAGGATCGTAGTATTCGCGAGGCAACGATTTCGAAGTTATTGCCTATAAGAAGCGCGATAACATCACTTCCATCCGCATAGCAGAAGTTACGTAATTCATTGATCAGAGGGTTGAAAGCAAAGTATCGCGCTGTGCCTTTAATCCTTTCGCTACTGAGGGTGATTATAATCAACCGTTAGTAACTGTTATCTGTGTAATAAACGGGTGATTATAATCTGCGTTATCTGTATAATAAAACTCGCTTCTCTTTCGTACAAATGCATTCATTTTGAGCCTGTATTTATGACAGTGCGGTACTGTCCAGCAGACCTGAGGATGTATTTAAAGTATAAATATTAAGTTTTTGAAATGAGTAGATTTATGTGAATCGATGTCAGTGTTTGAATTTATTGTGATGAATGAAATTGATACTAATTATAACTAGTCACGTAAATGACCTGTCATTATTCATAATTTCAGTAAAAATATTCTCTAATTTGTATTCATACCGGCGACAAATGGGAGCACGTATTTGATGCATATGTAGATATTTGAATACTGAAAATGAAAAATGGGGAGTGACATTACGGCGGTTATAAATTTTTCTGAAATTTTCTGTGATTCTGTCATATTTAATAATAAAACTATCGTGCTTTGAAGTCAGGGGTTTTCAAAGATTATTTCAGCGGCTTAACAATTATGACGAGTTCAATACACTTATTTTCAGAATGGGTTGTATGATTTAAATGCCGTCTTTGAATATTATAAATTAGGCGAAACGTTATTGGTACAATTTTCTGTTGATACAAGTTTTAGCGATCAAATCAGATTTAAGTTATTTCGACTCTCATATTTCATATTCTCTTTTTGGTGATTATCCGTCAGGACATATATTTGTTGATGGAAAATATTTCCTAAAAATGCCTTTTTATTGAAATTTTGAAGCTATTGCACCTTTACACTATATAAAGTAGTTAAATTTTAATATATTCATTGTGATGTGCGCTAACTTGTTGTGCCTCATCTACTAGTTGTATTAACACTAGAAAACACCGGCCTTAAATCTATCATATTTCAAAATATTAAATAAGTACTTTGAAAAAGGAGAAATCAAGAGGCGGAAAAGATAATCAATTCGGTGATTTATGTTTTTTAAGATGGTCGTAGGATATTAATTCTAAGACAATCTGTAAACTTGGAGAATTTCTGGAAAAAATTGTGTACCAGTCATTTTGACTGGTTTGGTAGTTCTAGTGTTAATCTCATGTGTTTTGGTTTTTATAAAAAATATATCATTCTATTTATTCTAATATTACTACAATTTCTATAGTTCAAAATCTTTTGATATATTTTTTCATACAATTGTTGAATGAATCTTAAAAAAGGGTACAACACTGCACCCGCCATTTGGTCATAATAATTTTTCATCATTTCAGAGGAGTAATGATAGCCGTTATACCTGAACGTACATCATTTTTTATGGGTATTTGCAAAATTAACGTGGATAATATTTTCACTGCTATTTCTTTTTTCACAGGACATTTATAAGTAAATCAGTAGAGAAACTGTTCGAAATAATACAAATATTTCATACACAACTCCATAGATCAAACAGGACATCGGCTCCCTTCAAACTTGGCAGATCCGTGTGCTCTCCCTGTTGCATGGCAAATCAATATTGTGCAACTGGTTAAATTTACAAGTGTGACAGTGTATACAGCATTTACAAGTTTAGGACTTATTTACTCTAGGTACACTTGTGAGGGTTCGTGACATTCTATTCTACAACGTTTGATCATAGACTGTATTTTAATTTCTATAAAACTCGTTTGTTTCGTGACATACAATTGAATTATTCCAATGTTGCATCGATACTGTCTTCTCTATACAGGACGAGTTACGCAACGTGACGATTCTAAATAACTTATAAAATATGTACTGTATGAAAAAAGGTTTCGGACTAAAGTGCAAGTTACGAAGCGGGCATTCAATAGCAACATCGGTTTTATGCGGTTTTACTGTTTTACCAAAATATGCAGGTCACCTTCATTCTTTTAAATGAAATGCCTATATTCTTTTCCTAAATTCTGATAAAGTATCGAACTCTGCATAAAAAAGCATTATTCTGTGTAGGGTCTAAAACGAATAATTACTGAGATATTCACATAATAATTTCCCTGCGATGCAAGACATTCTCAAATCAACGGGACTATTATAATTTGAAGGACAGCTTTATTTACGACTACAGATTATGTTGTCAAATACGATCGTAGGCGTTAGACATCGTCGATATGAAATATCACCTAAGCTTAGTAATGATGCAAGTCGTACAAAAAAAGGACATTTAATGACATGTTCAGTAATAGTGAGAAATATGATATGATAATTGTTTACGGTGTGTGCGACGAAAATATTGCCAGAACTAAAATATGATGTGTAAAAATCATATCATTATTAAGCTTAGCTGATTTGTCATATCGGCGATATGTAGCGATATGCCAAGACCTCAAACAGCTCCAATTTAATCGAAAATTGATACAATACCATTATTTGGGTCGCAGATTACGAATCAGAACTAAAAACTTTCAAAAGCAAAATGGCGGATTGAATACGGTGGACATGTGTGTCCAAAAATATTCGGTTTCGCGCAGAAATTAGTAGTCTTATGTTTTTTGAGAAGCTGATTACTAATCAGAATTTAACATTTTCAAAAACAAAATAGTGAATACAATATATCAATAAGTAGAATTCCATACTCCCATCCTATGCATATAAATGCGCTGCCATACGAAAGGCGCATGCGACCAACAATTGTTAATAACTCGAAGGGTAATACAGAGTATTTAGCAGCTGGAACCGATCAGGTTTTGTTCAGAAAACTTCAAACTTTGTTGTAAAAAACATTCACGCCAATTGAAGCCAACCTTTTAATTATTTCCTTAGGAAAGGAGAAGAAATGCATGGGTGTCATATTTTCTTCATATCAGCTATAAATTGCTAAATAAAAAAAATGAAACCGACATATTTTGAAATTTAAAGCATGTCAGATAGCTACCAATAGAGAAACAAAGCGATCATACGTTTACAATTTATCAAAAACATAATTTAATTCCGGCTGGAAACATCACGTTATAGATGTATTAACTTTGAGATCGTATATCTCTAAGAATATTTTGTAAAGAAAGTTTTACTAGTGAACATATATGGTCTGATATGTCATAAATCAAATGTAATTGTTAAATTTCAATTATCAATGACAAAGTTTTTGAACTTTTGGCCAGGATTTCAGCGTAATGGACCACTGTGCGTCATAAGCAAAGTTGTCCTCCAAATAATAACACTCCCGTTGAATAGGGATACCTTGTAACGCAGGATAATTATTTTGTAAATATCTCATTAATTATTCGTTTCAGAAGCTACATAGTATTCCATTCCACATAGTAGGCATTCCATTTAGTAAAATAAAGGTGACCTGCATATGTTGCTAAAACAGTAAAACAGTATAAAACCCATATTACTATTGAATGTCCCCTTCGTAACCGTGCAACTTTTGTTCGAAACATTTTTTGATAGAGTACGTATTTCATGAGTTATTTAGATTTGTCACGTTGCATGACTCACCCTATATACCTATAAATATTTATTTTCAAAGGTATTTGAAAACCGTGAAAATTGCTTTACTTGCGGCAAATTTTTGTTCTAAAGGGAACGTAATGGGGTTGTTCAGAGGACCATGCAATTCTAGGTAAGAATCTATAAGATGTGCCGCTTCTACTGGTAATCATCTGTTTCTAAGTTCAAACACGTGACAATAATTATCTGATATTGACGAAAGTGTCATGAATTAGGTTGTAAATTGTTTGTATTCGAGAAGACGGGAGTCTCCAGGTGGCACGCTCTGCCGAAAATAAAGGCTACAGAGTTTACATACTGGATACACAAAAATATGAATAAAATAAGCAAACAATTTTATAGCCTAAGAGAATATGTTTTAAAGAATGAACTTCTCTTTGTATAATTTTTCTTTGAATGCAGTTAATTAAAGAATTAGAATTAAGTAAATATAAATTGATCAGAGGGCTGTCGTCAAAGCTATCAGACATTTTGCAAACATATGGAGTGAAATTAAATGAGTGAAAAATAGTAAAACAAATTGTAATTTACGAATAATTAATGACAAAAATAAACTGTTTAACAGAAAATTATAAATAATGCGCAGATACCTGCTTTGTTCCTAGAGCTAGGATTCTCAAACTTTTTCGTCACAGAGGGCATTTAACATTTTTCAAATTTTGCCTAGCATTATCGACTTTTGTCGGAGTTAGGTCGGTCAGGCTCAATTGCAAGTACAATGCCTAATATTTATTCATCGTCAGCCCATTTAACTGATTACACTATGATGATAGATTGTAAACTAAAGTGCTGACACAATACAATGCTTTATACATAATATTAAAATAAATTTAACCACCAGGCAATCAATTCCTAAAGCTTCCTAGAGTTTTGCTGCACACATTTTGAAAATCTTTTTTTTTAAGTACATATTGTCGTATTCAGAAATCTAAAAAGCGATTAATAAATTTCCAATCCTATATACAGGCGCACACAAACAAACAATTAAGAATGAAGTTTTATCCGTCGTTTTCACCGTATAAAATTGCGACATTGACAGTTGCAGCCGCCATTTTCGCAAATCGGGTAAAATATGAGGAACAAGAAATCGCACCCAAGAACCGACTTCCTGGAATCGACTTCATCAGATATTCACTCGACAACACATACGTACCAACAACTACCATACGAGATACATCCCAGTAATGCTGCAGAGATGCGAAATGCCAATTCCACGGGAATTTTCATCCGCAGGCAATAGATGAAGCTTCGAAGCGCATAAAAAATGCAGATAGTGTTTCAACCGCGCCCGGAAGCGGCCCATTTAACGGCTAGAGCCGAAACAAATGGACGGCGAGAGCGGGGGGATTCGATGGTGGGTTTGCACCGAGGAGTGATCTAAAGCGAGAGAAGAAGGACCACTTATTTAAGCGCAAATTATTGTAATTTTCATCGGCTAACTCCGTAATTACTTGGGGTTATAGGTTAAAGGGCCATTACCGTCTCCTCGGAGGCACAATACCGCGCGAAACCGGCCTTTGCGATGCTCCGCCGTGAGCACAATCAACACCTGCCGTTCTATGGACTCTCGCGGCACTTATGCAAACTGTGTTTAATACACCACACTCGCCCGTTACCACGAGATTCTTCGTGGAATACTAATACGACGAGACCTGGCTACCGCTAAATAAGACCTGAATCATCTCCGCGTTGTCTAATAAAGCTCCCGTATCCTGCTAGGGATCTGTTGAAGGTAAATCTCGCTGTCGAGGCATAATCTTATAGTGGGATATAACGTAAAGAGCGAACGTCGTTATGGATCGTGTAGAATAGATGCGCTTGGAGAACTTTTGACGCATGGATGGGACTTCGTAAGGCGTGCTTGAAGATGCGATTTTGGTAAATCCTGTCGACCTCGATACAAGGTTTTTTAATGGTACGGTAACATTAGGTGAGTTGCCGTTAAATTAGACCGAAATTACCTACGAAATTATTCGATGAAGTCGGTTGCCATGTTACAGGGTAAACTTCGCTTTCGGGACGTAATTTAGTAGAATGTAACTTAAAATGCGCATCGCATGCGAATATCGCGTAGAATAGATAAACTTCGGAAAACTTTTGGCGTGTAAGGAACTGTAAAAAGTAATACCGTGATACGAATTAGCCCGGCGTCTATCAATTTTCCTGTTCTTACTTGGAAATTCAACGTCGGGGAATATATTTATAGGTGTTTTATCGTCTGGATACCTTTTATAAGAGAATATCATTATGAAAATAGCATTCTGTTGTATCAGCTTGCTTTGTATAAACTAAGTAAACTTAAATTTTTTATGCCAATAACTATAAAGTGGTAGAAACAATTTCGATTCGAGTATCAAATGTCTTGACGCTAGATCTATCTACAACGATTAATCCAATACATTAAAAATTCCCAAAAGTATGCCATAGAAAAGGAGAGACGAACTAAATTACTTGATCGATTTAATCCCTTGTGGCCTGCAAGATAGACGAAAAAAATTGAAAAGAAAACAGCGTCAGAAGTTTCAAAAATATTTACAAAAAATTCAGAATAAGTCATTTTCACCAACTTGGAATATTGTTGTATCCCACTTCTGACACCATATTTATATTGTATTACGTGAGGAGTATTACAACAGTTTTATTTAACGAAGAATTACTTTCGCATTTGGAGTTTTTACAAGTTTAAAGGTTAACGTCGTCGCAAGATACCGACTGTCAGCGATTCAAGACAATTGATGATATTTTGGAAATGAGCCGAGGTTTTAAGGGCTCCGAAACAACGTGGTGGGAGGTTCGGATAACCCCGACTTCTCGTGATTATGATTCCAAAGAGCAGCCGCTTTCCCTGTGACTCTTGTTAAGACTAAAGGTCTTTAAAATATGTTTTGCAGGGAAAGCGGTAGCAAATAAATAAGATTTCCTGTTTGGAACCTGAATCTCGTTTGAAGATATTTGGCGTTCTATCTTATAGAATTAGGTCGGTATCCAACAGTATATAATGTTAAGACAGATCGTGGATCATTTTTATGATTATGTGAAGTGTGCGTGTGAGCTAGTTTAAAGATCAATAACGCATCAGTATTTTACTTTATATTAATGTAAGCCAGCGGGAGCTCATCATTCCTCGTACGCCAACAATTTCCTTACATCTTTACTTAAATATTTCCTTAAAACATAACAATATTTTCAATCCTACTTCATTTTCAAACAATTGTTCCTATTGCCTGGAAACGAGATATAAGCAACAATTTAGACAGTCTATTTGACATCAACGAGAATGGAAACGTGAAAGGAATACACCGCCTTTTCCAAATCTAACTCCCGTTTGCACGGAATAGGTTATCGAGGGCCCCTCGTTAATTGGTTATTCGCCGTTTCGTCATATAACTCGAGGTAAGCGTACAACACGGACGGCACCAATTCGAGCAAGGAAATGTGAGAGCGCTCCGCGAGAATTAATTGTGCCTTTGGGTATACATGCTCGTTTATAAGGCAAAGAATAGGGCGTACGAAACGAAGTTTCTACGTGTGTGGGATAGCAAAACTTTCGCGACTGGAATTTCGTGTCTGCGCGGATGCATGTTATAGGTTTCTTTTCTTCGTGGAAACTTGGAAACTTTGATATAAGTGTCAAACCGCGAAAGTTTCCTTAAGTGTTCTCATACCTACGCAAATAACGGATAAGTACTTCATACAATCTTCCTGGAATTGGGTGGTTTTTGGGAAAAAGCATTTCTGTGAGTAATAATTATTGAAGAATAAGTAATCCTACAGCCGCTGATAATTTCAGTGTAAATGAATTCTTGAAACTTAAGAAGTAATACAAATATAGCGACTAACGCTAAATTTTTTCGATTCTTTGTTCTCTACGAGTCGTAACTGACTTACTAGTTTCCCTGCGATTTCTTTTGTAATTACGTGCGCAATAACTCGGAAGTAATTCGCAAAATGAAAATTTCTCCCCAATTTCTGATATGCCGTATCTTTTACCGCAATATTAACCAATTGCACTACAACTTCTTTTGTGGCTGCCTCCACAATGATTCACAATTAAATTACCGAAACGAAATTTGATCAGTGATTCTTGATATAGCGTATAATTAAACGTAATATTAATATTACAGAACTAATGTTAACGTGCTGCGTCTCATTGATAATTTCAATTTCATAGGTTTTGCAAAATTTGAGAATTTCCTATTTCATTTACCGCGTCCCGTGTGTCACTCGTTATTGTAGGTCAAGGGGTTAATTAATCGACTAAGCACATTGCCGATCGGTGATAATTTACGTTGATCACTGATTTTTATAATCTTGAAGTTCATAGGAGTAGATGTAATAAGATTCTTTAATTATATTAAAAATAGTATACGAGTATGAGTATAAGAATGTGAATATGGGTAATATCGGAATATAAAATTAAAAATACACATAAATATAGCAAATAAATATGCAAAAAAAGATAGCTGTGCGCCAAGATACTTTTATACAGAATATTTTATATGTATTTACTTCGAAGTTCCACATTTACGATACCTTGTATTTACTTCTGAAGATTAAAATTATCCGAAGATTGAAGAAGAAACTGGCAAGAGATTACTTCTAAAATATTAAAAAAATTAAACTTCGGGGTGATGTTATTAGTTTGAGCGGTTGTATATGAAGCAAACAAATTGATTAAAAGAAATTGTTACTTTTTAGTGAGACTTTTTTGTCATATAACTTGAGATACATACTTCCGTAATAATTTACGTAATTTTAGAATACAGATTGGTCCGTATTTTCAGCTTACTGAGTACCCTTCATGATCTCTTGTCAAGAAGTAGTCCCCGTATATTTTTATTAAAGTTGATTTTATATCAAACTTATTTTAACGATAAAATTTCATGTTCTTTTTATATATTTTATCAAAGTATCCTACAATATTTGTGGTAATGGCTATAGTTAGAGAAAAATAGGCATCCGAAAGCACAAACTATCATCAAATTAAAATTAATTAAATGAAAATACATTAAAGTAAAAAAATTATTCTTACCACAAAGGACTTATTGTTAAACTTATCGTACTTTACTTCATCCATTCACATCAAGTAAAGCTCAATGCAAAAAAATATATAATTATAACTCTAAATCATTCTCACAATATTTGATCGAACAGTAGCTTAACATTTCGTATTAACAAGTTGAATGCCATCCGTATTTTGCCAGTTTCATCATTTTTACTGAAGTAAAATTTTTTCTATTAAAATGGCACCCTTAAACTGCCGAAACGTTAAAGGTAAAAATAATGATATATTTAGCAGTGCTTGACTTTCTTAACGTTATTATTTAAATATCGAATATATTAGCAAATTCGTGAATATTCAATTCGTAATGTCATAAGAAATTTCATTGATTTCATTAGCGCCGGTCAACGGTGACCTCCATGACATTCAACGTGTTAAGTATTATTCGTAATGGAAGTGTCATCGTTTTGAAATAGCGCAAAGGGTAATAGTATAAAGAGAACATTTTTCTCTGATACAGACATACCGCCATTCCAAAGATCTCACGCGTACCGGTAATACGCATCGCCCATTATTTACGATCGCTATGTGAACAAGAAGATTATCGGGGTAGGATCGATGGTAAACGGTAGATATAATCAAACCACGTTCAGGTAATAGCGAACCCGTTCCGCTCGTATGTTATGCAATTGAACCAATCGAAATTTCACGATCGTTCGTGTTCTCGTCTGGTTACCATACTCTATGCTGTACACTTTTTCTCATTAACCTCTTAGGCACTGAGCACCACTATAGTGGCTTTCGCGGATATCATCTTTCTGTACGGCGCACCACTATAGTGGCTTACGCGTCAGATTGTGATGTTGGTCTTTGTGTTGTACCGTGTTTTAAGACGTACCATACTGAAATGTACTATTAATTATTAGAATAAATTGTTAAAGTTAAAATGCGCGTTAAAATCATATCTTAATTTTAAAAAATTTTAAAAATAAATATTTTTATAAATACTAATGAAAAATTATAATTTAATCATCAAACACTTCATTCCAATGTACTCGTGTAAAGAACAGCATTATCCGTCACACATTGCAGTGCCGTATCATTTACACGTAATTCGCGTTGAACTCTGTCGTACCGAGAAACAGCCCCGCGTAAAGTTCCGCCGTGCCTAAGAGGTTAAAGATTTCTCACATTCACAAAATGCGCGAAGACATAACCCACGTTCACGACCGAACACCTCTGAATTTCTTGCGCTTCGTTGTACCGCCATTTTCCCTTGGATTAACGAGGAGAAAAAAGCGCAAATGGGTTCCAAGTTGAAGTAAAAAAATATCGGAAGTAATCAGACACCTTAAGGAGCCCACCGGAAGTCGAGTAATAGCGTCGCTTCGGTCTCTCTCTTCCTCTGTCTATCTTTATTGGAACGATAAAGGACGGAAGGGCGCATAAGCGGACAGTGCAGTTGCACCGATTTCCACGGCAAAGCCGTGCCATTTTTCTGTCCCGACAGGCGGAAGTAAATCTGCCTCGTTCGCAAATCGAAGAAAATCTAGCCTTCTACGGAACAGGTCTAACAGGCGTAGTCTTCCACCGGCCGAATTTTTAGCCCTTCCCATTGCCTCTCCTGTGGCAAAACCGAGTTAAAGGAGATTGATATATCGCGCGGCCCAGCACCGTGCTACCCGGAAATGGTGATAACTCATGGCCGGTTAACGGGATAGCATTAAAGATTCCTGACTTACGGCGATCCTTAGCCGCCGCTTGGCAAGTCAATCCGCGTATAATGGAGCCATTACACATATCCTGATACGCTTCAAAGAAGACGAAATTTCACGGTGCTCTGTTAATATCACGCGGTAGAATTACCACGATCTATCTTTCTTATCTGGGTCATACTGATCACCTTGGCTGATGAATATCGGAGTCTTGTAACACCTACTCGTTATAGTGCAAAGTTTTCAGGAGTTGGGGCATGATGCTGCTTAAATGGTAATGGAATATCTATAGCTGCGCTCATTTTACCGCTCTGTAATAAAAACGGGATGTTTATGAATAAAATTGAGGGGAAATTGAACAGCAATTTTGTATTGTAGGGGTATTATAATGTATGAGTGAGAATAGTAAGAACGCCGGAACGAATGGAAGTGTTTGAAAGTTAACACCATGCCGTCCGGTGACACCACGTTGGTGTCGTGCGAAAATATGTGGACAAATGCCGGTGACACCACGTTGGTGTCTCGCTAAAATTTTAAGACAGTTACCTATTATATTGCAAAGGCGTAGCGGCTATTTCACAATCGCAAATTGTTGCAAAGTATCGCTTGTATCCTGTACAGGCTGCAATACGCTACATATCCTCGAAATTTCGTGAAAATTGCGGGACAGAATTATAACTTATTGTGATTAGTAAAACGCGGCGTTTTATGATTTCTCGACAAATTCGAAAAGCGCCGGCGCCAAACCAAATAATCTTGTTTTATCGCGCGGACGGAATAGTGTTAACACTAGAACTACCGGCGTTAAATCTATCATATTTAAAAATATTAAATAAGTACTTTGAAAAAAGAGGAATTAAGAGGTGGAAAACATGATCGATTCGGTAATTTACGTTTTATAAGATGGACGTAGAATATCTATTCTATGACTCTCGTATAAACTTGGAGAATTTTTTGCAAAAATTGTGTACCAATCATTTTGACTGGTTTGGTAGTTTTAGTGTTAAGAGTGGCTGAACGAGAGTGGTAGAAAGAATAACAGAGTAACGCGAGCTAGAGATTTGGATGTTTCAAGACTGTATGTATGTGTGTGAGCGAACTGAGGGTCGAAGCGAATGAGTATGCATGCGAAGAGCGACAGTTTGAATCTAATTGTAAGTGAGCACAGAAACGGAGGTGCCAAATAAAAACATTCAATCACGCAGTTAAGTTTATAATAAATACCCGTTCTTTCCCTTACGCGAAAGTATAAAATGCTAATTGTGCGTAAGAATCACGGAAGGTAGAGATTAATTCATATAAGTGTTTCATAGGAGACCTGAATGATATCGAGTGGGGCATATTCTGGTGTTATAATTTTTTTCGTAAGTGGACAAGTTAAGGCCACATGAAGGTCAATTTTGTTTCTTTAAATGGAATGAGGCACTTTTTTAAACGCCAATCGATGCAGCTAGACCTTCTCTATAAAAAAAGTATTGATCTATGTATGTCGAAACGTTGATACTTTAGGAGGTATTTCAGATTAACCCTCGCTTTACGATGGTGGGGTCTCTAGAGACTCAGCGTTTAGCGCACAGTGACACGCATACTAGCAAATGTGTAATTTGAGAAACCACTCGGCGACTTCGCAGCGATAACAAACACATTTACAATTTTGCGTTCGATACTACCCAATAGTGTGTAAGTGACTCAGCAGCCAGCAGTTCTTTTCGAGTCGCATCAGTTGGTCGTGGAAATTCGTACAAGCACAACGTTCGTAACGTTCGTAACTGCGTTGCAAGGCTGCCTTGACTAAGAATATATAAAAGAGTCAGTATGCATGACGAAGTCTTGTTTGAACACGATGACCTGCCGTAGGTTCGATTACCTGCGTGTTTCTTTCATTTCGATTTCGTCAACAGTCATAAAAGGTCATAAAATTATTCCCTTTCCCAATTGCAACGGCCTGGGTCTAGAAAAGTATATTCCACAAAACCTTTTCGAATATTCATTTCTTAAATTGTTACAAAACATTGCACAATTCATTTATCGTTGATTTCACGAAAATTATTGTTAAGAATTTAGTAGTCCAATAGTTGGTAGAGAATACAAGCAACGAATATATGTTCTTGCCCGCACGAACAACATGCGATTGTATTAGTGAGATGTTATGTCTCATGTTTCGACTCGAGCGGCCGCGTAATAGTATTAGTGAAAATCGATGTGAGTCTCTCGAGACCCCGGCACCGTCACCGGCGTTACAAAGTCCGTAAACGGAGGGTTAAATAATTCTAAAATTCGTATTGACATTAGCGTATATTTACAGGAATGGTTCAACAAAGCGACCATTTGCATCGCAGCAGTTTTATAATCGATGAAGTAAGGACTGACATATGTTATTTAATGTATCGCTTGACATTATGTAACATTCAGCGACAATACGCTGAAGAAAGTTGTAGATGTCAAAATTGGCTGAGACACCCGATATGACATTCATTTCTTGTAATTGCTCACAATAAACCTCGACTGTGATGGTCAGAATCAGGTTTGAATAATTCAGAATGTATCACACTCGAAATGTTCCAGACATAGAAAATACGGTATTTCTTTTCGCTTTGCATAATATACAACATAATTCGCAAAAAACTTGTAGGAAAAGTGGATCATATTGACGTAGTTAATTATTTTCAATTCTTTGCGGTCTTATGTCAGGCATCAATAAACATAAATTCAGTCATAACTAATTTGCTGTTAAAATAATTCTGATTTTTAGGTTACGATTACTACTATGGACATTTCACCGAAGTTTCAATTGCTTCTATTGTCAAATGAAAGTAAATATAGAACGATAGAAAATATTATAAAATTAATTTTTCTTGACTGAAAATAGAATAAAAAAAGTACTCCAACTGCAAAGAGTTAATGTTAAAGGAAGCACAAAACCGTAAAAATTACACTGCGAAAATCATCATCCGTAAATTGCTCTTAACGAAGCACACAAACGGAGACGTTAAAAGAAAAGTGCGAATTTTAGTGAGTTCTCCGGTAGACGTGAATACGCCAACATCACAAAGACCAAGATCTTAATCTAAAATACACCGCAGGGACATAATCTTTAGAAAGGTAATCGCCTTAAACTTCTGTCGACTGCTGTAGATAGAAAAAGCAGATTTCGTATAGAATTCAAAGCTCCGATATCCGAATCGTTGCCTGGAAAATGTCAAGAAGGCCTTTCCTCTGGGCTCGGAATGGTTGGTTCTCACCCTTGTCGTAATTTACGACGGGTCCAGGACACTTTGTCGACGGGGGCTATCTTGACAGTCTTCCGGAGAATCTTCGAAAAAATCGTATAAAAAGAGTGTCATTTCTGTTTCGATATTTCATTGTGAAAAATATAATTACGTATTATAAATGATATATAAAGTATTGAATTACGATGAGCCAAGAACACTTTGCGACGAAAATAGTCTCAAGGGGACATTCCCATTTCGAAGATTGAAAAAAAAAAATTTTTTTTGCATTTTCGTAAAGCAAATATCTTCAAGAATATTGTTGTCAATGGATATGCTGGAATTCGTAAAAATAACTAAGATACAGATATTTAAGAAACACCGTTGTGGCCTATCCTATAGCTGCATGGTTAGATTTTACTGCGTTTTTTTCGAAATGATGTTTTCAGACATGACTGAAATGTTAACAAGAATTACTTGTCTGAATTAGATATTTGTCCGATTGACTCGAAATTTGAATATGTTTTTCGCCAGACTTGTTATAGCTGATATCAAAAATCTTCAAATGATCTTAATTATTTCTAATCTTTTTATTATGTTAAAGCTCAAAAAGTAAGACGAACTAGTCAATTTTAATTTTGAAGAGCCGCCATTTTTTTAAACAACGCGATATTACATATATGTTGGTAGGGGCTATAACTACATTCATACTGAAGAAAATCACACCTCATTTCTTTGTTTGAATCCACTACAAAGGCCGGAACTATGTCAGTCATCACGACATGTTTTTAGAAGATTGCCTTCTTCAATGATGCGTACCTACTACAGTGTTGTATACTTTGATTTAAAATAAATATACAGGGTGTTAAAAAAACCATTCAATATTTATATGGTATTTAGTATACACTGTAGTGAGCAAAACAGCTTTAGTAAACATAAGTCAAAAGGTCAACCGTTTCTGAGATATAAACATTTTTGTTTGCTAGTATCATAATTGACTTACTTGCTTCCATCGCATACGATGTTTACTTTAGTGTTTATAAACCGCGCTCTGAATGTTCTTATTCAAGTGCCGACAATAGATTTCATTGGGAATCAGTCAGTTGTGGATCGGCGATTGTAGATATTACTTACACAGTTAGATACAAAGTATCGTGAAAATGTCAGCGTATTATTCGAATGAAGAAATGGCAGATATGCATTTTATGTATGGCCGTGCTAAATGGAAGTGCTTTAGCTGCATGACGTCTTTATGCGGAAAAATTTCCCAATCGAAGGATTCCCTCTCACATGCTGTTTCAAAAACTTCACCGACATCCTTGTGAAACGGGTTCACTGACACCTTGCCATCAAAACTCTGGCAGACCTAGATCTGTATCGACACCCAATACGGTGAATTGACCCAAGACTTCTTCTTATGGGGATATTTAAAAAGCCTAGTGTATTCCTCGCCGATAAATGACTTAGAAAAATTACGTAACCGAATCCATCATGCTTGCCAAACAGTTCGATAGAAATGTGGATTTTTCGAGAGAGTTTGCGACTCTGTAAAAAGAAGATGCCAAGCGTGTGTAAAAATGGAAGGTGGACACGTGGAAAATCTTCTGTAAACATCGAAAATTCAGTAGTAAGTCAATTATGATAATAACAAAAAAAAATGTTTATATCACAGAACCGGTTGACCTTTCGACCTATGTTTACTAAAGCTTTTTTACTCAGTACAGTGTATTCTATATACCATATAAATATTGAATAGTCTTTTTTGAACACCCTGTATAATGTAGTTAACGTGTTGGCAAATGTGTATTCAAAAGACTAATACAATACAAAGTTCTGATTTTACAAAACAAATTCCAGAAGGAAGTTCAAAAAATAGCACCAAAAATGGTAATATTCCCTTAACGCAGTCAGATCGAGTATTTACATATAAGATCCGCACTGAAAGCATTTGGGTTCTAACACGATATTAAATTTTGAAAACTACATAATTATTTATTATAAATCGAGGCGAATTTCATCGCATCACTCAATCACACTTCGTACAGCCTGCTTAACTCAATCCCGCATATATACGTCGGACTCCAGGTGGAAATGCTTTTCGATTCCAGCCTAACAAGAATGCGTACCCCTAAGTGTTACTCGCGATTAAAAAGAAGGGAAGGGTAGGTGACCCTTCACCTTTCCCGGCTAGCAAGCAATTGCACCCTAACTCACGATTCCTTGTTGTTCCAAAGAAATCTACCCTCGCCAGCAAGGTCCCTCTATTCTCGCCCCTCCGCCTTTACTTGGCATTAGTTCACCAAGCTTTTTGCCTCCGTTCGATCTCGCTTAATCCCCAATAACGAGACTATGCTTTTGTTTCAAGGCGGGTCCTAGCCCCGGAGTGGCCCATTCGCCATCTTTTTGGGCGATCGATGGCTAAGGGCCGATAACGCCCCCAGACTCGTCGGCGATTTTATCGGCATTCGGTGCGTGACGCTACTGATACGCCGGATTTGATAACAGCCGGCTGCTGCCAAGCGGAATCACTTGGAGTCGTTTTTCTTGGCGTCTCGGCTAAGCGCATGCAATTTTTTGAGCGGAAATGCGACGCCGGGTGCTATTATTTGGATTTTTTAGCCTGAACGATGGCATTGTAGGGGTATTATAATGTATGAGTGAGGATAGCAAGAATGCCGGAACAAATGGAAATGTTTGAAAGTTAAGAGTGGCTGAACGAGAGTGTGAAAGAATGTCAGAGTAACGCGAGCTAGAGATTTGGATGTTTTAAGAATGTATATTATGTGTGTGAGCGTGAGAGGGTCGAAGCGAATGGGTATGCTTGCGAAGAGCGACAGTTTAGTCTAGTTTGAAACAAGCAACAGAAAACGTCGGAAGAATAAAAAGAATTAACACGCATTTCTGAGTAAATACCAAACCCATCCTTCCCACGCGCTAAAGCATTCAGCGTGGATGTCTTTCAATGAAAAAATGTGTTATCGAAAAATTATGTACCGAAGAAGTACAAATCGTGACTTTTTCGCTAAATGAAATGGTTGTATGTAGAACATGCTTGTAATTTTCCATGGTGCAAAAATAGGGAAAGAATATTACATAGTGTGTGGCAATAAACGCTTTAATGCGGGGATGTAAATGGATATGATACGCATCTTTCGTCAGAACAAACAAACGATTCATTCTGATTTGCTGATAAGAACATTTAAATATTTTTTATTATTCCCTAACATTTCTCCTCAACCGAATGCTCTTATTGTTACACGTTGTATGCGTAGAATATTTCTCTATAAGAAACTCTTTACTGTTAGTCCTTATATAACATATTTTTGTCTTTTATTTCTGCCTATCCAGAAGTTGTTGCCTATTCCTCACAGTTGACTGAGAAAGAGCTAAATAAAAATATTTGAAGAACACATCTTGATGGTTCTGAAAATGTTTTATAATTAACGATTGAATTGAAACCCTTTAACTTGATTTATTCCACTTTCAAATATTCATGAACGCACTTCCCACGTGTCGTAACACCAACACTACTCTATTGTCATCGCCAACAGTTGTCGATTCCCACCGATCGGCGTTAAGTCTGCAAATCACCTCTTAAACATCGTAACACCGCGAATTTCGTCCCGGAATCGCTGAGAATCAATTATTATCGTGTTTATGGATCGCTCCGGGTGTCAATAACGTTACACCGCCGAGAATTCCCATAGGAGTATAAACCTCGATAACCAAAACCGTTGGAACACGATAGTGATAAAGGTCTCAGAACAAGAACGCACAGGTAGACCGATCGATCCGATCGTACTCTCCATCGCGATCGATCGCCCATACAGAAAGCCCAGCTGTCGATGTCTCTCCTGCTTCCTTTCCTTTCAACAGTAACGATGGCATTCTGCTGGAAAAGCAAGGCCGACGCAATGGCTTTAGACTGTTGCCGGGACATGGGACCCATGCACCCCCGCCTGCGCCATTAGCGTTGCAATTAAACATGTTTATTACCCGGCAGCCGTAATACAGCCCGGCGAGTCCTTAATGTTGCCTAGATAGCACCGCATGCGTTGCGTGCCAGCCCAACCCGACGGGGGAACAGTATGCGCGGTAATGCCTCTACTTAACTGCAACCACGTATGTGTATATACGAGTGCTCGCACATTTACCCTTGCACGTTGTTGCACGTCTGCACGCGCGGGTATACGTATGAATCGTGTATAGTGTGCGAGGTGCACTACCTGCACGTTCCTACCACAAGAAGAAATCCAAGGAAGGGGAGCGAAAAGAGAAGGAAGGGTGCACCGTACATATGCGGGGAGAGAAACAACGCGTTCTGGAGAACGAACAAACTCCGGCTCATTAGTCATTTCGTCTCTTTTTCCTTGCAGCCAATGGAAAACGCATAAGGTAACGCGTAATGCACTTTGAGTACCAGTGAAATATACCAGCCAGCCGGCGAATAAGCGTTCGCCATCGTACACCAGTACCCGCGGCTATTCTTTCTATTCTCCTTAACTTTCTCTCTTACGTTTGCGATTCCCTTTCCGATTCTCCTACGGTACCCTTGCACGAGTGGTCCGCGCACAATAAACTGCAATTCCGTAAGCAGCGGCTTCATCCAATCCGGGGAGCGTGCAAATTGTTAGAGCGTATTCCACTGTGGGAGGGTGAAGCGGATTTTCGAAGTATCGCACGACTACGATCCATCGATCCTCCTCGTAACGGTGCTGGGCGGGTAATCGAGCATAAACTTCGAGAAGTTGAAATGTTGAGGGAGAAGGGAGTCGAAGATGGGCGCGGTTTTAAGCAAACCGCTCGAAATTGTACCCTCGGCACAGAAATATGAGAGGTATTTTGTTTTCATGGAGAAGCGGAAACCTGGAGCCAATTGTATTTGCACGGGTAAATTGTTAATGAGATGACTGAGATTCGAAAAAATGAAATGTATTTTAAGATTAAACGAGTATTACCTTCTAAAATATTCATTTAACGATTGGAATTAACAATGAGTATTTTCTTATCATTCATTTTGATGAAATTTTCGAATTTCTTCCCTTTAGCATTACATTTTAGAAATACTTGAATGGATAATAATCACAGAAATCCAAATCCACTTAACTTGAAATGTAAATAAGTGATAACTATATAATTTTAGTATTAGTGACTTTTGCCAGACTGTACTTTTTCTCAGCACAACCATAATTTCATCTTTATAATTCTGCCATTTCAAGTATTTGTTAAATTAAATTTGAAATGTCTAAAATTGCACCGAAATTGTATTTCCAAAAGAAATATTCTGCTACAATTAAATTTCTTTTTCCTGTATATATTTAGTATAAATGTAAAAATAAGAGACAATGCTATTTTTGTTGTTGATTAAATAAACACCTTTTTCATGGCCATCTACTCATCTTGCGTAAACAAGTCGGGGCGCATAATCATTAAGTAAAATACATGTGTTTAGTTTCTATGGATTCATTTACAAAAAGTGCCTTAATGAACTACTACCAAACGCCGATGACTACCAGCTTGCCAATTTCATAACTTTCGCATCACTTTCGTCTCAAAGATAAAAATATATATCTTGAATATTTATTAAAATATTCCTTGGCTACTGTATGACTTAACGAGAACCAGCATTAATTAGAAAGCGACACGTATTTCTCTGAGAGAAATAACTTTGATAAAATTCATCCCAAAATCGTTATTATCGCATCGCCATACGCATGCTTTAAAATCGATCATAATTTCCCTAGAAAATATCTTAACAATCTTCCGATATATATCATTGCTGCTATCATCGATTAAAAATTGAAACGAACAGTCGAAAATTTGTGCAAAATTAATTTTACTTATTTGACGACAAATTAGAGAAATGCTTCTAACCGCGAAGGGTTAAGTCCTACGAAATCAGTCCCATTGCCCTTCCTCCGTTCCTTAAAAAAAACACACTAAAGTCTCTAGGGCGTTTTCTGTCCCGTAGTCTACTTACTATTTAAAAAAAAAAAACAAAAAAAAAACAGATTTTGTGTACGTTTTCTTTAGAATAATTTTGTTCAGATTAATAGGTGTACACAGCATACAATTTATTTCGATTTGGGTCAAATTGAACTTCAATTCGAGCAAAAAAGACCCCATCGACGGATGAAGGTTATGATTCTTTAATGGGAGATAATGTGCAACCGAATAACAGTTTTCCGCGCTAAACTATCGTACAGTAAATCATAAAAAAAAATGTGCAAGGGCAATCCAACGTCACGAACCATACTCTAAACTTGAGAATCCTTGAGAAAATAGGATTAACAGGTACGGAAAAACGACAAATTCAACTGGTATACCTATAGTTACTCCGAATCGAGACACGAACCCTCGTCTTCGAAAAGTTCCGAAGCAGTAGTCGGGTAGATCGCATTTGGTTTCTGCAAGGGAATTCGTATAAGACGAGATCGAAACGGAGAAGACGACGGACAGCAAAGAAACGGAGATAACTCATGAAAGTCTTGAGAAAGGAAAATCCTAGCTTACGCATCAGCGTTCGTAACGAAATAAACTATTTTGCGACGTTGAGATAAATTCCACCGCCAAGATTAACTTGAGAGTATTGACTGGACTCTTTAAACCAACGGCTAATGATCTTCTCGAATGAACGGTGCGATTATTAATGCCACCTTGCTCCGTGGATCGAGGTGCGAAGCATGTAACTTGATTACTGTAAGTCACGTCGTCTCATAATATGGTGGATGCTAATTAATCGATGATAATCACATTTGTTAACAGTGGAACGACCAAGGTAATCGGTATGACTGGGACTAAAATTTAAAAAAAAAAGGTTTTAAAATGTAAATCAGATAAATTTCTTCTATTTTCTACACCTATATTTCAAAATATAAACCTCCTCCATCTCTTACTCCTTCTGTTTCAACATATTTGTCTACACTTTTTTTTAAATCCTAAATCGTGGACAGTTCTAGTATTAAACTGAAATATCGAATATGGCGACTTGTTAAGAAATAGTTATAGAAATTCAAAAGTTGAGAATAGATAATAAAATAGAATTTTCTCTGTGTCAAGTAATTTTGAAGGCAATTTTCGAGAAATGAGATGTTTTAAGGAAGCTGTAGAGCGATAGGAATCTACAGAATTTATTTTTCATGAGGTAACTGCAAGTGAAATGAATTTCGTAAAATATTCGATCGTTGGCTGGCTTTTTTTATGTACTAAGGTATTAAGAGACATTTGTGTCAAAATGATAATTCGGAATTAACTTGATGAAAAATTAACTATATCATATAACTCTGTTATAATAATAATTACCATAATATCATACCAATAATTGTAAAATCACAGCATTGCGAAAATGTATTATATAAAAAGTATACCTAATATAAAGTTAGGTGTACATATGTATTGCAATTAATTATGATGCATTTTGATCAATTTTGAACACTTTGAATTTCGCAGCTATCATCTGATGCGTAAAACAGCTCGTACGGTTTCTAAATTTTACCTACGACGTCGATAAAATTGTCGCAAAAATCGTGTAAACATGCGTTTTCTAATTCATTACAAAAAGTAGGAACATAGATTCCACATAAATCAAACGTCTCACAGAACAATACCCAAAAAAAAGTTATTATAAAATATTTAATTAAACCCAACCCGCGATAGACTAACAACAACACTCGTAGATAATTTCCGTTACCGCATATAAAACTAGCATCACAGATTCATCGATTCAAACAAAATTGCCGGCCGATTTGCCGTGATACATAAATTACTCTTCACTTGTTTATTCAATTCAGCCGTTCAAGTGGCTCAACCCGTTCAAGCAGGCGCATGAATGAGAGAGGACTTTACTGGGAATTAAATCGCAGCGAGACCACACTCAAGCACAGGAAAAACGAGACATCGGAAGAAAGAGGCACAAGCATGTATGTACAAAATGCCTCTTTATAAAAGAGCGTTTCTTCACTTCTGCTTTTACTAGGTGTTGGAAAAAGTTCTTCCGAGTTTTTGGTAATGTCGAAATTTTATTTAAAACAAGGTACACACGCTTAATCAGTGAAACAATCACCATTGGCATTAATAATCTTTAGCTCCTTTTCTGGCAACGTACGAATCTCATTGCGGTAGAAGTTAAGAGGTTTTAGTGAAATGAATTCATCTAGGCATCTTTAGAGATCATTACAATGCAAATTAAGGAGGCCCTGTTGTGAATTTTTCCGAATCGCGCGGGATTATTTCATTTTTTACCCTTAGCACTCTGCGCGTTTTTGTACCACTGCCAACCAGCAACTCCGGCACATTTTGGCAGCGGAGCATCTCAGAAGAAGCCTTATTTGGTGTGGAAAGTATTACACGTGCTTGTGAATGTTTTTGGTTTTATTTATTTTATAAATATGCATATCCCCCTTACAAATGAAACAAATTTTAAATTTTGTAATTCACCATCAGATAACAATTGCCAACGCCGACAATGACACAGCATCTTAAATGTAATCATGTTAATCCCTTGCCCTACGAGTTCTTCTGTGACTGCCTCCGCAATAATTGAGAATTAAATTGCTAAAATAAAAATATGACAGTGATTCCTGATATATCTTAGAATTTAAAGCAATATTAATAACATAGGGATAATATTATCGTGTCGTGTTCCACTGATATTTTCAATTTGACAATTTTTGAGAATCTTCAAAGTTTCCTGTTTCTGCAACCGCATTACGAGTGTCACTCGTTGTTATAGGGCAAGGGGTTAAAAACATTTGGCTCCGCAGCGGAGCCACCGGAGTTACTGAACAAATGAGCGATGTCCCCGTACCGGAGCCAACGGAGTGCTAAGGGTTAATATTATACTTCAAATTCTTAAAAGTGCAGGAGATTCTTTCGGGTCAAGTAAATGTATCAACCAAATGAAGCTCATGGAAAAGAACTTTTTACTACGCCTAATATATTCTTTCTGTTTTAACTGCTACGATTATTTCGCCTAGGACCTACTACTATGCAGAGATGATAAGTTGCGGAATCCTATACAAACTGAACGATGCAAGGACAAGGACACTAGGTATAGCACTCCACCTCTTATCATCCAGTTCGGACACAACGCGTAGGAATAGAGCATTCGTATAGCGGAGGTGTATGAAAGGGCAATATAAGTTTAATTCTAGTGTTATGACCGCAACGTTTCGACGGCTTTGGGATATTCCGATAAGCGAATTGCAGTCTAGAGCCAAACATAGCCAAGGAAGAGCCTAGGCTCCCTAAAGAAAAACTAAAACCAGCCGGTGAAGTATCAATCGATTCGAATAGCGCGCCCTGAACCCTTAGTCCTCTCTATTTTTTTCATAATCATCCTAATATCAGCGAACATCTAGGTATACATATTTTCAAGTACCAATTCTGTTCTTAAATATTTCATTATTATTTTTTAATTTCAATGCTCTTAAAACATTAAACCATATTTTTATCCTATTAATTAATATTAATCCTTATTGCCCTAAACCAGTGTTTGGCAAACTCATTAGTCAAAAGTGCCAGAAATCAGCAGCTGCTCCGTTAACATTTTTTTGACAGCCTAATTTCTTTTCAAGAACTTGTCAAGAACCATGTTTTTCGGAGTTGGTTTAAACTACCTACCAAACAGTAAATACAACCAAATATAATAATAATCTTATTTATTGATAACATTTTTTGTGGCCAACACGCCGACTCACACTCAAGTCGCTGAAGAGCCGCATGCGGCTCGCGAGCCACGATTTTCCGACCACTGCCGTAAGCAGATCACTACGACAATGCGTTCGGACCGTCGCTCTTTATCACTCGGTCTCATTCTATTTCGATGCGTCACCTTGCTGACTTCCATCGCACGACAAACTTGGAGACGTGACTGACCCAGCCAGGAGGGACGAAAAGAAACAAATACGTGTGATTGGGGCAGGAAAACTAATTTGATTGGACTGCAGCGGGGTTCCAAACCATCGAGGCTATGATATCCATATGATAGAAAAAATTTCCTATAGGTGACGGGAGATTTGAACTCGAGCGCACTGATTGTAAGTCGGAGCCTTTACTTCTATACCATCATAACCCTTGGTTCCTCTCGAACCTCGCTCCTATTCTGCGTATTTTGCGTTGTACCTGCATCTCTCAGGACGAATGCCCGACATACGCACACATTCGAACCACCATAATCCTATACCTGTTCCCAACAAACGTTCCGTTTTCTCTTGTTTCGACCCGCAGATAGCACGGCCATAGTATGCACTACTTCGTGGTTGGATTATCATGGGAACGCGAGAGAATGCTACCGCTGACGCTAAACATTTTTCAGAGGTTCGCGCCGAACCTCGTCCTGTTGTTGGCTGGAACACAGACGAAAATGAGAGAATACCGTGGAGGCAATGAGAGATGCACGAAAAACGAGCAGACCAATTGCAGCCGCTGCGTGAAAGTTTCGCGCGAGGTACGGGAAACAGTGGCTTGTTTGGTTGCAGAATCGCGCCGTTTTTTTATGTGCGATTGAAAGGTACTGATTTTGAGAGTTTAAACGTTCCGCGCTTCGACGACCGTTTTTAGCGATGTGTATGAGTAAAAATAGATGTTTAGCGGTGTAGATCTTTAGCGAATTCTGTGGTATGTTTTGAGAGATTGGGAATTAAATTTAATTGCAACGAGCGCACAGTGTGTAATTTGGCCGATCTAGCTGGACAAAAGTCAATTTTCGTAATCGTCCATATGTATAAAGTTTTATTGTAAATCAATAGTAGAATGTCCATATAAACAGAAAGTGTAAAAATTATTCCAAAAAATAATCTGCAATAATTAATTAACAGGCCTCAAAGTTGCACTTTCCGTACATTGCTTTAACACGCTTGTATCATGCCCTAGACATTTTCGACAATTGTTTCGTAACGGTAGGTGAGAATGGTATTTGTGTATATGTATTGTTATCTTCACTTCTTTGGGATATGTTTACAATTTTTTATTTTTCCAAACGATCTTTTATTACCGTTTTAATCCCCTTTAACAATTTACATGTTATTTAAGTTCTGTTCCGAAAGATAAGTAGACTTTTAACTTAGAGTACTATTTATTACACTTTTGCAATTTTGTGTGTTCATAGCTGAAGATATAAACAATTTAAAATGCGAAGAGCCACTGTAGACAAATGATGACATCTATCTTTTTTTTTATTGTGTTATCCCGCGCGACTGAGCATTACGGTTCCGTTTTGGGAAAGTTATTTAAGTTTTGACACAGTGTACTGTTTATTACACTTTTTCAATTTTGTGTGTTCAAAGACTAAGATATAGACAATTAAAAATGCGAAGAGCCATTGCAGACAAACGACGACATATATCTTTTTTATTGTTTTGTTCCGTCCCTAACGGGCGGACGCGGCTTCTTCTATCTGCGGGGAAAGAGTATTGTCTTGGGCCGTGGGTTTTGTGAGCGGACGAAACTAAATGTCTTGCGGAATTATTTTATTTTCTCAGCCGAAAACAAATTTTTTTTTGCAACCTTTTTTTAAGCGTTCCCCAAGAAAAACGTCTGCCCTATCGCCTCCTGCTATTAAATTTTTTCCTGGACGTTTAGTTTCTAGGCTTAAATTGGAAAATATTCATAAAAATCGGGGCATTTTGGGTGTTGCGCCGCTTTCAACATTGTTTAAACATATTTAAATCTTTATAACATTAAAATAATATACATCGTTGTATTTGCGTAGTTTATAGAATCATTTTGAGCAGAAAAAATGTAAATAACTATTACCGTTAAAGTACAAAATAATTTTAAAGTTGAGAGTTTCTTATGTTATGTATAAATGTTAAATAATTATTAAAATATATATTGTTATTAACACTAAGAATAAGATTATGTTTCGTATTAGTAGGAAAGTTAGTAAAATTAATGAAAACCGCAATTGCTTTCAAAAAATAATTTTGTTCAGCTAGATCAGCCAAATTACACACTGTGGAGCGCCGAGAAGTGTTATTTAATGCATGTATTTTATATATTGATGAAGGCGCCTGTAGAATTTATAGATTCATATAAAAGATAATGAAATTTGCGAAGAATGATTGGAATGTTTAATGGAGGGAGATTGGGGAAAGAGAGAGTACAGTGTCATAAATATACGTCATACGCACACAAACCTTACTAATATCCAACACTTCGGATTACGCACTCTGGGCAACGGGAAAAAGGTGAAATCTACGTGAAGTGAAATTCTCAAAAATGGCTCCGTTCTCTCAACCGAGTCTTATACTCGTTTGTATTTCACGTTTATTGCAAACACTACGGGTTTATTTAATCAAGATCTCGATCAAGTAACAAATACTCTCTCCGTATAGAAATAATTGTCCGATTTATAAATTCGTATCGGACTAAGAAAGTAGAAACAGAAAGACTGGTTTTGAATACGTTACAGTTGAATTACAACATAAAAGTGAAATAGCGAGACTTAAATTTGCTGTATTTTTTCTAAAGCCTGATTTATGTTAGTCCGAGTCAATGTATGGCATTGTTCATACTCATGAGAAGTGATTTTATTTGACAAAAGTCTAAACGAACTTCTATATTTTTTCGGATGAAGAAGTTCCTCGCAGAAGCCGTAAAACTGAACGCTTTAAAACAGAAAAATTAAATAACATATAATATGTATATATAATAACAATTAAAGTTAAATAAATACTTATTAAACTCATATGATTGTATCGTACTTAATCTATTATGCGTATGTCGTGAAATAAGTCATGGAGCAGGAAAAAACGTGGTTTTTTTAAATTGAAAAATCACGTCGATACGAGTAATGTATGCAAATAGGATAATCATTTCGATACGGAGAAAGTAAGACAATTACTCTAGAAGTTTTGGTCCCATTTAACACTAGAACTACCAAACCAATCAAAATGATTGGTACACAATTTTTTCCAAAAATTCTCCAAGTTTATAGAAGAGTCTTAGAATAAATATTCTATGTCCATCTTAAAAAACGTAAATCACCGAATCGATTATCTTTTCCGCCTCTTGATTCCTCCATTTCAACGTACTTATTTAATATTTTGAAATATGATAGATTTAACGCCGGTAGTTCTAGCGTTAAAACTATAGGCTCTAAGCAAAATAATCGAAGGAATTAAACCTAAAAAGATAAATGAAAGCAACATTGCAATATTGTTTTCGGTGAGATTTTCCAATCTTAAATACGAATTTAAATATCCGCAGTTGAAATGATGTAATATAATACATCCCTATTCTGCATAATTAAGACATAAGGCAGTGAGAGAAAGAGAGGAAGAAAGTTAATTAAGACGAAGTCTAACGACTTGGTGTTTTATCGCGACTCTTCGCGGCGGCACTGCTTCATTAACGTTTCGGCGAACTTGGCCTTTCGCAGGTGTCGGAGCGGGCAATGCCTCTTCCTCGCGGTCGACTTGTGGGAACGGAAGGGAAAGAAGTAGGAATTACGCATACACCAGCCTCGGAAGAAGAAATCTTATCGTCGTGCCGCGAAAAGGAACGCAGGCACAGGAGGAAAGTGAAGACAGAGAGAGAAAGGTGAGATTATTAATGGGTCCTCCTGAGAAAGCCATAAATTCCTTACTCGTTCGCGCCATGTATTCTGCAGTGTATCTAAAATTTTCCTGAATACCTCCTAGAACCGAATACCAAGTTTATTTTTCAAAAAGATAGTGATATAAACTCGATGGTATTGTAAAAAGTGAAAGTTACTGCGATACCTAGATATGGTAAATATGTGTGGCGTTTAAAAATTGTGAAGTAATTGTAAAAGGAATAATTTCTTGTGACAATATGATGTGAAAATGTATAGTAACATTTACTCTTCCGAAGCTTTGCTTGGGAAAAAAAATCAATTTTGAATGTTTGCCGAATACAGATTTGGAGCAGATTACATTTATCGTTTTGGAGATCGCTACGTTTGTAAATATCGTGATGTTAGAACCATCACGGTTCTATCAGTACTATGTACAAACTCACTCTTCTATCTGAACTATCAAGACTTATCCGAATATCACGATGTCAGTTGATAGAAAACTGTGTTGCTATTAAATACACATGAATTTAATACATACGCAACATTGATTTTCTCGAAAATAAAGGGTCGAAAGGGTAAAGTTCTGTTTGGTATTTCCAAAAAGATGCTGTACTCATCAATTTTTGGGTATATACTTTAGAAACGTTATTTTTTTACAAAGTAAGCACAACGTTTTTTATACAGTGTATACGATAACACGCAATACGATAACGATAATGTGAGATGATCGATTACCTAACAATGCATATAAAGCACAGGATACTAATTCACTTAGATCAGAATCAATCAATTTTTAAAAATTATATTCCAAAAATGTTTCACATACTTTTGCGGAAAACGTTCTTTTTTTGAACACTGTATCAAAACTACACAACAACTTACGACAATAACGTTATTATCGAATATAATGTTTTAACCGTCACGATTATATCACAACATAAAATTACACTCTAAGAATAGCGCGGATATACTTTAAAGTTCCAGCCTTTCTCATTAAATGGGTTAGAAAGAGATGCTTAAATAACTTTTAAGATAACTACGAAATTGACAATTTTTCTTAACTAAATTTTTGAACACGGCTTTCTTTTAGTTTTTTACGAGAAAACATTTTTACGGAATGTATCTGGCAGGCAATGTAATGTGTTAATATCAAAGCGTTACACGATATCATTATTAGTGAGGACCTGAAAGTATTCCGAGAACAGTTAATTCTCAGTAATTAAAATTTTCTGTTTCGTATGAACATATAATTATCCAAAAGAATATTGGAACAGCTAAGAGAGGGCATAGAAAATACCAGATTTTCGATGAGCAGACGCACTGTAGCATACTGTTGTTTTGAGGTGACAATGACATACAGCGATAACAAAACGAAATTAAAATACAATATTATTACGCTATTAATTTACATCTTACTTAAACATATTGAGATTCTTTACGTTAAATCATTTAGTAGAAAAGACATTTATTGTTATTCAAAAACATGCATGGTAATTTTTTAAAACAACATTCATGTATTACTGCAAAATTGGAAAATATTTTGATCGCCAGTGTAAATTGTTGTCCGTATTGTACAATTTTATTAATCGGTCGTTGTACTGGTAACAGTATTGTATTGTTCATCTCAATTGTTGCACGTTTCGTTTAATTCAATTGCAACGATTTTTTTATTTAAAACTGTACATAAACTTTGCAACTACTGTAAATTTTCAGGTATTGATGGCAATTAAAGGCCCAACTTTAGGATACTGGGTCCTAACCATCGCTATTCTAAGTTTAATTGTTCAATTACTTTTATGAAACTCCTACGTTCAAAAAGTACCTTCCCTCCCACATAGTTTTGAAAACATAGACAGTTATTTCAAATCATCACAAACATACATCATTTATAAACAACTCGAAAACAGCAATGCATTATTAATATAATGAAAATAGATCACTTCGCAATTATTCCTTTCACATAATTGCCTGGACAAATCCGCATCCAAATATGCAATCCCCATAATCTACCAACTACTATAACTAACACCATACTACAGCATCTTAACCCCTTGCTCTGCGCTTTCTTTTCTGACTGCCTCCGCAATAATTGAAAATTAAATTGCTAAAATAAAAATATGTTAGTGATTCCTGATATATTTTTGAATTTTATGCAATATTAATAACATAGAAATAATATTATCGTGTCGTGTTCCACTGATATTTTCAATTTGATAATTTTTGAGAAGTTTCAAAAATTTCTGTTCCGTCAACCGCAGCACGAGTGTCACTCGTTGTTGTAGGGCCAAGGGTGAAACCTGCATGCTATTTAATCAACCACAAGTTCAATCCGATCCTGAAAGACAACTAAAATAGCCAAAAAAGAATGTATCAAAGTTTAAAACTTTTAAAGAACATTAGGCTTCTTTTATAATATTTTCCAATCCATAACTTTCTACATCCCACAATCAACTGTTGCCACTAATAATCTCACGTAATAATACGGCATAAAAGTTGTAAACAAAACAGTAGACAATACGTGCACAGAGTTAAATGAGAAACTGTAAAACGGACCATCTCTGATTAATTACGGGGTATCATCGCCAGGCAAAAGATAATGTCCACCATTCTGTTTCACCCTTTTCTCCTTCATCCGTTCTCCATAGTTTTATTCCCCCTTCTGGAATAACAGAATCTCATTCGGTGCGTTTGATATTTCATGGAAACGTGCTCAGCCGGCTGACTGTAAGATAGAACGGGTTGGAAAGGAAAGTAACAGAGAACTCACCGTTCGAGAAAGACCTGTAACGGGGTTGGCCAAGGGATAGGTATATCGATTGAACATTCACTCAAATATTTAAACGCTATTACTGTCGGTCTGCGTATAGTTATACCGCATGGTGAACTCGACCGGCGTCCCACTCTCGTCTCGAATATCAGGAACTACTAACTTAGCCGATTCGAGTACGTTTCTTCTAGTTTCCATCAGCAAAACAACCATGCGTGCTACCATCAGCTTTGGAAAACTTCCATTTTACCTTCTCCCGCTCTCTTGTATTATATTTTGCAATATATCGTATCCGTGTAATCCGGTAGAAACGCGGTGACGTGAAGTATATCACATTTTGGGCGAATTTCAATGACTGCGGTGTTTGGTGTAGCCGTGAAAGACGTAAAGCAAAGCATCTTTTATTTTTAATACACCCGCATGGGATAGAATTTTAGCAGGCAAAATTCTTGGAGCCTTTTGGGTCTCCTCACGGTTACTTTGCTGTCGAGGCAATAAAACGAGTGACGTACAGATGCATAAGGCACGCGGGTCTAAACTCTCGGAATTTTCCGAGACACTCCAAGGAAATCTAGACACGTGCTCTGAACGGTCATCCCCGCCTTGGAACCAGAGGCACCCCCTATCACCCTTCGCACACTCACTAAACCAGTGATGGGCAAACTCTTTTAGGCCAGAAAAAAGAGAAACAATTTTGTCAGTATCAATTTTGTCAATATAATTCCTGAAATATCTTCATTTCTAACTTTGCATATGGAAAAAAGGAATGCCCATTTAAATGAATTGCTTTGAACACTGAACTTGAAAGTTTCTATACTATTATTTCAGATTCTGCAACGGGTCGTAGTTTGCTCACCACTGGCCTAAACCTAGTCATCAAAGAAAGAAGCAAAACATTATAAAAAGGGAGGAGAATCCTCATCCGCCTCAGAATTCATTCACATACGCAACATAGTCGGTCATTAAGAACTCAATCATACATAGAAATCACAGATAATACAATACAAACACTTGTTAGACACGTTTGAAGTACGTTAAATAATCAGGACTCAAACACTAAAACAAACAGTTATTGTATTATTTATATAAACATTGTTAACTGTTGATTGTATGTACATAGTTAGTTGAAAACATAAATCAGAAGAAGAATCACACAGACTTTATTGAGAAAGGAATTAAAACTTCTCTTTAGCAACAAATCATCCCTTTATGTACCAGTGTTCTTCCTCGAAACGATGGACTTTAAACCAGATGTTACTAATTTCCTTTTGAAAGGCGTGCGAATATTACATAATAGAGTCTCCTTTATCCGAGCACCCTAATATCCAAATGTTCTATGCTTCAAATATTTTGTTATCCGAACAGCCGATTCGTTACGATGTATACGTACATTATTGTATGTATACTTTCCTGTGTTTAATCGTTCGCGCGAACGAATCGTAATCACAACAATTTAGCTTGAAACAAACAGCGTACGGTATCATAATGACAAGTAAACGAACGCGTTTAGAGTTATCTATTGAAACAAAATACGAAATAATTAAACAGGTCGAAAATGGTGAAAATGCAATAATATTAGCGAGAATACCTGGTGTCGAGATATCTACAATCACAGTCATTAAAAACGAAAACATGATATTGAAAATTATATGCACCATGTAGATTCCTTAAATGCTAGTACTAGTAGAAAAACCTTAATAAATAAAAAAAAATTAATCAGATTGACATAGAGAACGAAAGCAATGATGAGGACGTGCATTCTCACGCCGAAGCATTCGAGGCATTTGAAACAAGACTTCGATAGTTTAAGATACAAAAAGAATGTAACACTACACCGTTACTCATTTTAAAAAACTTGTGTGCCTTAGGAGTAAAAGAAATATGGGATCCGTAAACATTGAAATAAATTCTCAGTTTTGTTAATTTCTATTTGAGTAAGTGAAGTTCATTAGGAAAAACCGTGATTGTCCTATTATTCGAAAATTCTGTTATCCGACTAGTTTTGTCTCCCTGTTATTTCGGATAGGAGAAGTTCCACTGTATTATAAAGGTGTATGCGAATAATTATAATTATCAAAGGTGTCCATCAAAAGACACTTTCCAGTTCACAAATGGAAAATTAAAGCTTGCCAGTTGAACTTCTTTTTACTAATACTTCACTAAACAGAGCAGAATTTTCTAGTAAATTCAAAATTTCAAGAAAAAAGAGGTTCATTACCATCGGAGGATATATATATATTCTAAATACATTTCGAATTTTTTAAAATGTGCGGAAATTGTTTGCACGGTAACATTATAAGAAACGGTAGTAACAGCATTTAAAGTAGCAATTAATTTTCATTTAGAAACAGTTTAGAAGAAAGACTGTTTGCGAGGTAGGAAAATAAAGATGTAACAGTTAGTGTGTTAAAGAGACCACATCAGATAATTAAATGCAAATGCTTCGTCGCTGCAGTACGTTCACAAGGAGTTATAAGAAACTAATATTACTGGTTTGCCAGTCGAATTTGCCGTCAGTGACTCACAGAATATTCTCCCCTGGAACACCTTCATAATTTGTCAAGATTTCCTCATTGTCTGCTTTGTTTTGCAGATTAAGAATTTAAAGCGGTGTCAACTAAGCATACACCATATTTCCCCATACATAAAATGCACCTTAATTTTCAGACCTGAAATATGAGAAATTTCAGAAAACATGTATTGCATAAAGTTACTGAAATCAAGTTTTGCTCGAGTAAAAAAATTACTTAAAGCGTTTTAGCTTATCCTCAAGAATAAATATAAATTCGATTCGAAAATATTGAAAATTTCGAAAAGGTAAGCTTCTGCTAAAATCCTTTGTTTATGTCTGAATTTAAAGATATCATGAAAATAATATCCACGTCCTGGATCCTTCAACCATCAGCAATCACAATCGGCGATATTAAAACCACCTTGCTAAACAATCAGAAATCTAAACCGTACTCATTATACCTTAACCTTCATTAGTCCCTTGGATCTTTTTTTAACCATATCGAGATTCAATTGAATCCAAATTGAAACAAATTGTACACAGAGAAAGCATATTATTCCCAATAAAGATATTATAAAGAAAAAGTAAAAAAAACAGCTTCTGTTATAATAGAAGATAGACTTCAGATCAAAAACGACTCTAGGCACTTTAACCCCTTGCCTTGCAATAACGAGTGACACTCGTGACACGGTAAACGGAATAGGACAATTTGAAATTTTCCAAAAACTATTAAATTGAAGATATCAGTGGGTCACTAGACGACAAATTATTTCTATACCATTAATATTGCTTTAGGTATTACGAAATATCAGAAACTAGTGGGAAATTTTTATTTCTGGAACTAAATCTGAGTTAGTGGTCGTATAGTCACAAAAGAGATCGTAGGGCAAAGGATTAATGTGATTTTTTCAAGGAGCAGATGAAGGTTAAGATTAACCCTATGCGGTCCGAATTATTTTGTCAAGTAAAATTAGCGAGCTAAGTAAAATTAATTGTACAACATTTCCTGTCGTTGGTTATTCATTTTTTTTAATGATAGCAATAACTGACGGATATTTATGTGATATTACAAAATCATTATGAATTTGAAAAGTCTATATGAATTCGTTAGAAAATAAAATAAAGTGAAAAGCTATGTCGAGTATAGGTCGACATAGGACTGCAAAGGGTTAAACGTTATTCATCCAAACGACAAACAATCCAAAATGTTCGATTGAAATAACCCGTTAAAGTTCACCGAGTATAACATAAGCCACGTCATACAGAATACCGCTACTCGTTAATTACAAACGGTTCCTTGAAAACCGTTGAAAATTCGTTTTTTAAGTAACACACCCGAGACCTGTGCAATATCCAGGACGTGCCGTTTACTCGTTTCGCCACGAACGAGCAGGCGAACAAATAAATAGGCGCATAGTGGTGCTGATTGTATCGCGAGTACCGTAATTGGCTACGTAGACCCTATGCTTGGAATGTTGATTGGCGAGATACGCGCCGGCCGAGGCGCCGAACAAATCGGACCTTCCGCGCACGGGCCCGGATTGAACCAATAAATACGAAAGTATATAACCAAGCTGGAGGTGGTAGGTATCAGTTTGACAACGGTCGATGCACTCGCAGGTACCCTTCTTTTCGTTCGGACGCCCGCAAAGCTACAGAAATGCGTGTACCTTGTGAGCATGGTGTACCAACGGGGGTTGGAGAGGGGAAGCAGGTGACGATCGGACCACCGTGCTCTGAGAGAGAAGCCGGATTTTTATTTTCCTCGTGTGGTCATTTGCGTGCGGGTATACACGTTTGCCGGGAAAAAGGGTTGATGTATTTCGTATGCGTGTGTATGCGCATATAGGAATGTACCGAAAGGAGAATTACTCCTACAAAGTGACTACAAAATACGTAGTATTGATATTTACATACGTGAGAAGATGAGGAAATAGAATTTCGGAAGAGGTCTTAGGAAGCTGATGCTATGTCTGTGAATTGCAAGAATGTAGAACTTGCATAAAGTGAGTTAAATGCAGTTAACCAGTGAATTCGATAACGTTACTTTTTAAATTGCGAGAATGTAGAACCTATATAAAGTGCGTTCAGTGGAGTCAAACAATTTGTAAATTGGACAACGTTAATTTTTTAATTGGATATCGTCTTATTACTTCACTTTATAAAAGTTTTTGTAGAGTTTTCTGAAGAAACTTACACAGAACTTAGGACTTCTTTTTATGGAAACTAGAATGAAAGTTTTGAAACATATTTAGCTTGAGTATTAATTAATATCCGAGCATCGGGAACATTTTTCATCGTTTGCAAAAGATAAAATCGTAAGCACTAATAGGTCGCACGAGGGACATTCATGAATGTTCGGTAAGAAAACTCCGCGACTTTACTGTAACCCCTATTTTTACCAGAATATCTATGCAGCGAATTTTATAGAAAATTTTCATCAGAAAAATTGTAGTACAGCTATGTCTATGCTGTTCTAAATGATAACTTCATTTACATTTACAACGTCAAATTGAAAATTTCATATACATCTTTAACACGTTGGATGCCACCCGTATTTCGTTAGTTTTATCATTTCCACCGAACGGAAACTGTTTCTATTAAAATCACGTTTTTGTAGAATAGAAATGTTAAAAATAAGACTAGTTATGTACTCAGTAATACTTCACTTTTCTAACAGCAATATTTTAATATTGAATATATTGGTATATCCGTGAATATCGCAATTTAAAACTCATAAGAAATTTCATCGAATTCAACAGTGCCGGTCATCGGTGACCCCCTTGGCATTCAACGTGTTAAAATTATATCCCCAATTTAAGAAATATTAGTATCACAACAGAAATTAAAAATGTATATAATGTTAACAATCCTGTATAATTACATACCATAAAACAGTTTTTCGTGCAATTTTCCTTATGAAAAAGTAGCACCGTAATAAGATTTAAAAAATATTCTACGGTGTACTATGCAACGAAAATGATGTGACAAGTAAAATTTAATCACAATTATGAAATCATTTGAAATTACAAAATTATAATAAACATACAAAAATTAAGTTATACTAGAATTATCCGTCCACTACCAATAAGAAAATGTCTTAATTTTTTTATAACTCATATTAATAACTTTTAACCATCTGGCAGATTTTGTGCACTTTGAAAATGTAAAGTATACTTAGATTCCGATGAAATATCAACTATTAGAAACAGGATGTTTAAAGAGCGACGTTAATGAAAGCTAAGTTAACAAAAAGGTATCTACGTCCCAAAGCATAATATTATAGTTATTAACCATGGAAATCTATTCAGACGACAATCATATTTTCCCTATCTCCAATGGCACAGACAGCTATGGTACTTTAACACCTTGAATGTCATAGGGGTCACCAGTGACCGGCGCTTATAGACACAATGAAATTTCTTATGAATTTTTTAATTTTTAATAACATTCACGTATTTGTTAATAAATTCAATACTTAAATATTGGTGTTAACAAAGTAAAGTACTGCTAAATATATTACTTTTAACGTTTTTGCTCTATACAGATGTGATTTTAATAGAAAAAGTTTCAGTTCAGTAAAAATGGTAAAACTGGCGTTACTGGAATGGCATTTAACGTGTTAAAACTCTTATTACAAGCAGTTAATGAAATAGAACAACTTAAAATTATTCCTATCCGCTTTACAAAGTAACTAAACCAAGAGCTACATCAAACACTTTTAATGAATATTTATACAATTTTTTTATTTTTTTCGCAGGCAAATGATACTGAACTACATTATTGCATTAACATGAAAAGATGTGTACAATATATGAGCCGTTTATTTTGAAAGTGGCGTAAGTCACTTTCCTTTCACATCGCGATATTTAAGATGTGCGTTTTGACGCGTTTGAAAATATTGATGTCAATTTTCGACAAGATTTACTTGCATTTGTTGTTTCCATATTTTTCATAACGGTAACGTCATGCAAAAGAAGTATATCTCATTTGTTCTATCACTTTAAAGGTCTCTGTCCACTACAACGTATCATACTATGACCGTACTAGGAACGTATCAGTCATGAAAAGCAACACACTATGAAAATAATATATATATATGAAAAACAACCGACGGTGCTGGTCGGTGACGGAACGGTCTAGTGGGCATAGTCTCATATTTTTCAATACAAAGAATATTTTTTTACTCGACACGTTCCTATTACGGTCATAGTATCTATGATACGTTGTAGTGGGCAGAGACCTTTATCGTTAACCGTTTGAGTGCTATCGCGTTTCTCATGTATTGTGCCAAAAATGCGTAGAAGCGCGATCGCGCTGCTGTATGTTACTACAATATAATTTTCGCATTAACACTAGATTTACGGAAGCCGTCAAATTGGCGGGTTCTTCCTTGTTTTATAAATATTTCTCAAGTTTACAGAGACGCTGTACAGTAGATATTTCACGTGTATTTTATAATGCAATAATGGCTTAAAGGATTGCCATCTTTGCCCCTTGATCCCTCTTTTTTCAAAGTCCTTATTTAATATATTGCAGTTCAACAGATTTCACGCCCGTAAATCTAGTGTTAATTGAGAGCAGGATAAGACGACTTGCGACAGTGTGAGGTATGCAGTAAAAAAATAATGCAATCGAATTATTAAAAAAATGATCCAACTTAATTTGCGCTATATATGAAAAAGGAATTCATGGAATTTGTGCAGTACAACACTCTTGCAATAATTGAGAATAAAACTATATTATTGTTGGGAAAAATTACTTTTTATGTAATAATTAGAGTTAATTATAACCGTTTCTATTATTTTCCAAAAAAAAAATAACTACCCATTTCATTCCGCACTTTTGGCATATATACAAGAAAATTCTTCAGCACTCAAACGATTAAAACTCCTAAAATCATTATTTCCATCTTCTGCCAACACCTATCTCAAATAACAAACAATATAAAGCTAAAAATAAGGAGCACCAGAGGAGAAAATTTCAAGATAACACGGCGATAGAATATCCAATGCTCATTATCTATTAATTTCAGATGCGCGTTATACACAACGAGAGGTAGCCAACGGACGAAATGTAACTCGTTGCACCGAGCATCGAACCGATCGCATTAAAGATTCACTCTACAAAACGGGAAATGCGCTCGTGTTTATTCGTACAACGGTACGCAAATGAAAGCGAGCATCGCCTAGGCCACGCAACGCTTCATAAATTAATTGGCGCGCATGCATAATCACACTTTCCCCGGCCCGTTGTGTATCGCACGGCTACTTTCCCCACTTTAATTCGCACTTTTATCAACCGCCCTATCGATCTGCCGCAGCATCACACGCACGGTAAATTATACGAGGTGGCAATTTCATTAATAGCCCTGAGACGTGGCTGAACGTTGTTTTTCATAATCCTCGTCGTAAAACTTATGCTATGAAACGTTCAGATTCCTCAAACGAATCTCGTAAAACCGGCGTAGCACGCGTTAATCTTAATCATAAAAATTACGCGATTTAAGCTCCCGTGACGGAAGTAAAAATTCAAATTTGGAAATACGTCGACTGTGAGGATATATACGCGATACTACCAAATATGTAGATGGTAAGGGATAAAGAGATTATATAGAGGGTATATAAATATTAAGGGAGCGTTATAAATAGTGTATAACAGCGTCGACAAATAATAAGACATTCAAAACGTGCAGGCGAGTCGATTATGCAAATCTGCTCACCGTTAGCTTATTTATTTAAACTGCCCCCGTTTAGAAGATGTCGTGAATACTGTTAATATCCACGTATGAGTATAATTAGATTGAAGCTAGAATAATGTACATTATCTCGAAATAATGGTAATACTTAGGACAATAAAAAGATATTTATAACTATTTCAGACGGTTTATAAAAATCAGATAAGCAATCTTTTCTGCATAAGATTACTTTTTATAAACGGCGTCAATTTCACTGCACGAAGGAGCTGAGGTGTTTTTATCATCTCATGCAATAAAGCTAATTACGTTCTGGTAGCTTGACTCGTGCGTAAAATAATTTTTCAAAATATGATCCTGCAGAAACCGCCGAAAATCACGTCGTGCACTTTTTTTTCAAAGAAAACCAAGATCTTTCTTTAAAAAAATGGAATTAACAAAAGCTTGTAAATCGATTAATAAAATTCTATTCTTTAACACTAAACCTGCCGACGTTATATTTACTAACATTTAGATATACTGAACAAGTACTTTGGAAAAAAAGAAATCAAGAGGTGAAAAAGATGATTAATCAATTGATTTAGGTTTTATAAGATAGAAGTGGAATATTTACTTCATGTCTCCCTTGCCAATTTAGGTAATTTTCAGAAAAAATTGGGAACTGGTCATTTTGCCCTGCGTGGTAGGTTTAGTGTTAAAATCGTGCCTATTGAATCTCATTTTTAAATCAGGCGCGAACTTATGCAATAATCTGATAATTATAAGAGCAAAAATTTATCTAGATTGTAATCCAAGTATAGATCCATTTACATAAATAACCCACGTATATCAAGGGGCAGGTGTTCAAACATAGCAATGATCTACGATCAGCACAGATTCGCAAGATGCGCACCAACAATCACAGTTACATCCCCCATCCCATTATAAGTGTCCCATCAGCCTTTACATTAAGCAATTACGCTCTTCTCCAGATTCCGCAAGAATGCAAGCCTATTCCACTGAAGTGTTTCATCATCCACGAGCACCACAGGCCCCGGCCATCTTCTTCAATAAGATTCTCCCTTTCAAAAGAATTCAATCAAGCGACGCGCACTTCGCGGTGACTTACAGTCGGCGAGCGCGGGAAAGGCAAGGCGGTCCTTTATCATTCAAATTCGACGGTCGCCACGATTTGTTTACGCGCCACCTCGAGCAATAAGCTTAAGCATCGTAGGAGCAATAAACCCGTGAAATAAGAGCCAGCCTCACCAAGGGAGGTATACGATGTGAACGTCGGGTCATAATGTCGTGGCACGAATGTAAGTAATGCCGGACTTATCCGCGCGATAAAAGCCACCCACGCTTCTCAATATCAGTCGTCTATCTTTCCATCTGCATTCTCCTCTACGTGCGGTTAATTAACGTACGTAGATAACAGAAGGACGTCCCTGAATTCCCTCTGAGTCATTAGCGACAGAGACAAGCTTTAAGGTTGCTTCGAAAACGATAAATCGAGTATGCTTTATGTTAACGATAACGATACGGCATACGCGGGCGTTTGTCCGTTAATTTTTCGTTATTTCGAGTTTTTCTGCTTGGTAACATGATACGAGCCGTATAACGGCGACAGCAATATCGGATTTAAATGCGCAATTCGATGTTCAATTCCATTCTCAACGGAGAATGAGAAGCGTATAAAATACGTGGAAAAAATTATTATCTAACAGGAAAACGGAATTTACTATCTAACGATCAATGACAATTTTCGTGTTCGAAACAACACGTTAGTCTCGTATTCGTTGACGTTGTACTATCTTAACACTAGATCTACAAAGGCAGTCGAAATAACTGGTTATTTGTATCTTTGAAAGATTCTTAAATATACATACTCCATTAATCATCGATAGTTCTAGTGTAGTAAAAAAGTGTCGTTATTTCGCGTGAAATGGTGTACTTCGTGTTCGTACTCTGTCGTTTAACGATAATTTCCAGTCATGGAGAACAACTGCCGTTTTGTATTGTGTATAAGCTGCAATAAAGCGCGATGCATATTTTTCGCATTTGTTGAATCTTTAATTTCAGAAACCTCTCATAATCCGGACTCGTGTAAATCCATATTAAAATTTTATACGAGTAAAAATGAGGCAGTCGTTCGGGTTTACATGTTCCAAAAAGGTAGCAGCGACTAGAATGTAAAATCCTCTCGAGCAACAAAATTGCGAAGCAAGGAGTGTACTGTTTCATAATACTTTTATCAACAAGCTTTCTGTCCTTCTTAATTTACATCTAGACTATT
The DNA here is from genome assembly GCA_963989415.1 of Cerceris ruficornis. Lineage (NCBI taxonomy): Eukaryota > Metazoa > Arthropoda > Insecta > Hymenoptera > Crabronidae > Cerceris > Cerceris ruficornis. Next base: position 5,597,030 of record OZ022518.1, read on the forward strand.
AGGAAATGATGCCATTTTTATCTTCTTTGACAGTTAATTCAGATCAAAGTTGGTGAATTCAATGTAGCCCTTATTATTAATTCAGTCCAAAGATAACGAAATCGCTGCAGCCATTATCATTAATTCAGGTCAAAGCTGACGAATTCGGTGCAGCCATTATCATTCATTCAGATCAAAGCCGACGAATTCGATGTAGCCATTATTTGTAAGTAGAGATACCGATGTTATACAGTAAAAACAGAATGAACGTGAATATTGTGATAGTATTTAAACGATGAGACGAGGAAAGTGAACCGTGACTGCCCCTTCTTTCGCATACATTTTGACTTACGAGGGAATAAATGACGAGCAGAGAATTGCGTGTTAACGCGCGCAGGTGTACTAACGGGCCCCGAATCCAAATTAGCTTCAAGCTTTCTTGTAACGTAACACAAATCTGATTAGAACCACCCCTAATTTTACCCCTCTCATGCTTCAACGCGTACAAACAAATTCCTTCTATCCTCGCTTAACTTCCGCTTTGACCGCCCTGTCCCATTATATTCCACTTTCTGTACACGGAACTCGCAAAATCTTTGCGAGTAAAGTTAAATGCGACTCTATCAGCGAAGTTTACGACGACCGAAGACTCGATAGAGCAGCTTAACGACATTAAAGGAGTGCGCACTTCCAAAGTACACTGGACCAAGTACCTTCGGGCACTGGTAGATGATATTGTACGCAATATTCTTAAAATATTCGGCAATTATTGAAAACAATTAGAAAATGCAAACTTTATTAATACTACCAAGGCAGTCGAAATGATCGGTACCCAATTTTTTCTAAAATTCCGTAAACTGAGAGTGCAGCCATGAAGTGAATAATCCAAGTCTATCTTATAAAACTTAAATTACTCATCTTTTTCATTTCTTGATTTTTCTTTCTCTGAAGCACATTTTCAGTGCGTGCCAATGTAACAGATATAAAGCCGGTAGTTCTAGTGTTAATTCTAACTTTACGATAATAACTTTTTCTTTTCTTAATGCTGTAAAGGCATACGTTTTGCTAATAAAATTAATGAAAAAAAATGTTATTATAGAATATTTCACGTACACGACTATAAATCTGGGGCAATTAATTGTGAAAAGCGACGTGCTTACTAATATCAATAAAAGCATGGCACTACTACGAGCGTTATGCACACGTGTTACTTTTTTCGTTGGCTTTAAAGTAGCATGTGCTTGTAAAGTTCGCTAGAGCATATACCTCGGAACATTGTTAGAGGATATTGTGCGCAAAATTTGAAAAATAAACTGTCGCTCGCACGTGGCTGTCGAAAACACGTAAATCAAGCTCTGATGTATCCAAATAAAAATTACGTTACATACATGGTACCATTCAGACTGCTACAATTTTCACGTTGCAACAAATTTTTAAAACAGTAGTGCACCAAATATTTCTGATTTTGTCAGCAATACAATGACTTAACGAGAATCATCGTGATCCTCTTCACGCGAGATATTTTAACTGACTTCATGGTAAATGGGAAAACAAAACGTTGAAATAATTTAATTACTATACAACTAAAACTAAATAAATACATAGCTTCCATATATCATCTTTTCACCGTTATCTTCACCGTTATCTTCTCCGTTATTAAGCGCAAGGAACAATTTCTAGCAAGAGTTTCATACTTTACAATTAAAATATAAAACATATAATTTTATCGATATTAGAAAATCGTTTGTATAAAGGATCACTTCAATGGAAGCAGTTAAAACTGTAAATTTAGAACCGGTGTTTCTCGATTAAGGAGCAATAAATAAATCTCGAAAGGCCCGGTAAATGAGACCGTATGCTACAAACGTAGCACGGTTTGCCTTATCTCGAGCGGTGGCTAATGTAATGAAATAATGAATCAGAGGATTATCTACGCTCACGGGGCGTGCCTTGCGAAAGCCATGACTTTTCTACATTATCTTCATTTCTGAGTCCTTCCTACGACTTACACGTCGGAGCGGCTGCAGTGAGATCCGATAATTCGAATTTTATCGAGTGCGATAATCGCAGTACCATTAAATAATCTTAACGATCGTTGTTATTAATTAGTAGGTATTAATATTAATTAGAATGGTTTGAACAAAAAAAGCGATGGCAGAGAATATGTAGAAAGAATTATTGCGTCAGATAGTTTCCCAATCTATGATAAGATGAATGGAATCTCACATTCCGTACTCTTAACTCTTGATTTTGTGGATAATGTATGCAGGAAGTATTGTGGATCGTGACGAGGAAACAAATTTAAAAACCTTCAGTCAAAAGAAAGTGCAGTGATAATATATAGAATTCTACAATGTGTGTGACAATAAAAATGATTTGAATTTTCAAGATAAATACATTTGAATAATAATATCGTGTTTCCTTTGCTCCGGAACTTTCGTCTTCTTTTACGTCTTTTTTTAAAGTTCCACTTTAAAGACTTTATACTTGTAACAAATGAAAAACCTATTTGTTCACTATCTTACTCCAGGATTACTGGATAAAGTAAATCGATCATCGACATCGAATTTCCTCGATAAAAAGTCACTCAAAATAGAAGCAATCTATATTGTGTTTCGAATTGCGATAAAAAAGTAAAATACTGAATTGATCGCTTTAACTCCTTAACCGTTCGAGTGCTGAAGAATCTTCTTGTATATATGCTAAAAGTGCGGAATGAAATACGTAGTTATTTTTATGGAAATTAATAGGAAAGGTTATAGTTAACTCTAATTACTATATAAAAAGTAATTTTTGCTAACAAAAATACTTTTTATTCTCACTTATTACAAGAGTGTTTTTCTTCAGAAATTTCATGAATTCCTTTTTCACATATACTTAGCGCAAATTAAGTTGGATCGTTTAATTCCATTACCAGTTTTTTACTGCATACTTCACACTGCCGCAAGTTTTGCCCAGGCAATTTTTCTAAAGAAAACTTTTCACTTATTGATAGCTTTCCTTTGGCATTTTTGGTTGCTAACCCTTCCTTCTCTATGGCATCAATAATGCTCGAAGTAAATTGTAGTCTAGTTAATTTTTTACTCAGACAATCTTCCGAATATATTATATAAGCGTTTAGCACCATTCTGGCAAAAATGTTAAAAACAACTTTTTTCCAGTATTTGAGAGTTCGTCGATTAATGCGAAAATTATAGTAATATGCAGCAGCGCGATCGCACTTCTACGCATTTTTGGCACAACACAAAAGAAGCGCGATAGCGCTTCGCCGCACTCAAACGGTTAACCCATTGACTGCCAACTACGAGATATCTCGTAGCTGCAATCTAAGTTTGAATTAGTAAGTTAACAATAATGGCCGAGCGTGTATAGAAATTGTCGAATAAAAATGTTCTTCGTATCATTACAAATGTCGAGATTACATTTTTGATTAACACTAGGGTTACGGAAGCCGTCAAATTGACGGGTTCATACTTTTTTTATAAGCACTTCTCAAATATACAGAGAAGTAGTACAGTAGATATTTCACGTGTATTTTACAAAAGAAAAATTACTTAACGAATCATCAGCTTTGCCGCTTGATCCCTCTTTTTCCAAAGTCTTTATTTAATATCCTGCAGTGTAACAGATTTCACTCCCGTAAATCTAGTGTTAATGAAATGAATGTTCTAAAAACTTTCTGTCATCTTCTCAAATGTTAACAAGCAAAGGTAATGTTTGCTTAGTTTTCCTGTCAGTGAATGGGTTAAGCAATCATTCCCACAAAATCGAACTGCTTCCTTTGCCCAATTACAATCGCTCACCGGTTTCTCCCACAGCTATAATTAACAAATAAAAAAGAAAAGTTCGCTCACCGGTGTCGTGTAGGGCTGACAAGCGAGCCTGATGTCATCGTGCCTGAGCTTCTCCTGCAGCAGCATCCTGAGCTGCATCCTCGGAATCCTGACGAGCTCCGCCTTCCCTTCTTCGTACTCATCTGCGAACTTGGTTAATTCCTGACCACCACTGGATGAACTGGCCGTTGGCGAGGCTCTCTGTGCCTCTTTATCGCTGGGTGGTCTCTCAGAGGACGTTCTCGAAGATTTTGAGCTGACGTTGTCGCAGAGACAGTCGTTGCTCTCCTCGAGCGTGAAGTAAACGCTCGCTGCACCCTCCTCCCGGAGGGTCTTCACCGATTGCAGCAATCGTGCACGATGGCTCTGATTGAAGACACCGATCGCATCGAGATCCGGATCGCCAATTTGCTTGCAGATTTCAAGGTCGTCGTAACCGTTATCGATGAACGATTCCGAGTATTGGCCGAGATGAAGGGATCGCAGCCACTCCACCACAATGTTGCTGGCCATAGTCATGATTGATACTCTCGTTAACTGCGAGAGCCACGAAATCGCCCTCGCTGCTTCTAGCTACGTTTTAGCCTTCGATCTCCACTCGTCGCGATCTTCTATCCTCCTCTTTTCACTCTCGTCACGCTCACCCTATGCGTAGTAACTTCTCACGGGAATACGCCGCATCTCGAGAGAACGTCCACGGGCTCTATCTGTCCTTTAGGTTCAAGCGTCGCTCCTAGGAAGAGTACAGTCACGTATAACGTTCTCTATTCAATCGGGAGAAGTCCGATTTTCTCGGAGTACTGACTTCGATTTCGATTGGTCCTCTCTCCCTGCCCGATGGGGCGACACCTCGATTAACGGCCCCTCGGAGAATTCCAGGGGGCACCGATAAACGACCAGGGAGCACTGGGCGCACCGGTCACGTTCGATCCTCAACGTGCGGTACCACGGCTCATTACCAGACGCGGACGATCCAACTGACCCGATGTGTCGATATGATCGTCTCGAAAAGGATATCTTCTTTTTTTTCCGTTTTTTTCTTCTCTTCCCGTGAGAGATGCTTCCAAGGTTCCACCCTGTCGAGTCTATTCAAGAAACGATCGTTTGAATTTCGGAGCACTGGTTGACACTGTCGACTTTATCGATTTTGAAGCACTGATAGATACTTGCGAATTGTACCAAAAGGGGATTTACAACTGACAAACACAGATAGACACTTTAGAGTACATTAAAACGACGATTCGATTTTCCGAGCACTAGTAGACACCTTTCAGTTTCTTGCAGTGATGGCGTGGATTTCAGAGCACAGATAGACACCGCAGAATAGTACTATGGTGACGATTCGAATATCGGAGCACAAGTAGACACTCTCCAGTCTGATACCGTGATGATTTGAATTTCGAAGGGCAGATAGATACGTTCCACTGTATCGAAATACCGATACGAAATTCGAAACACAAGCGGACCGTTCGTGTTCTATCGATAAGACGATTCGAATTTCTAGGCACCGATGTAAATTACGGGACGATACTCTGTGTCTTTTCTCCGTCTGATTACACGAACGTTGAAAAGAAGAAAAGAAGGAGGGATGCAATCACACCGGACGCAATTGACACTTGAACGCGCGGCAGAGAAAACGGCAAAAAGTATCGCGATAAATCTTCCTGTAACGTTTATTCCTTTGCTCTGTTCTCACTCTCGCGCGAAAAGAAAAAAAGAGTAAATCCGTGCCCGAGGGCGCTGGCGGGTTGCGAATTAGAACTGTAATTTTTATCGTTCTGCGAGCCCGCCAGCGCTGCCACCTCGTTTTGTGTGAGCACGCCGGGGAATTAATTTTTGACCTTCCTTTGCGCTACAATAGAACGCACGGCGTAGCAGTGTCCTATGGTTATTCCGTTACCTCTGCTTTTTATACGAGGGATACCTTCAACGATATATTTCGTACGGGTGTACGCTCCGAACAGAATATTATAACGTACTTTAGTGACGTACTGAACGCTCGTGCAAGGTGAAGGAAAAAAGTCGTAAACAATTTCGTCGGTAGTCACGAGATCCCACGGTGTAACCGCTCGTACATCCTCGAGTCAACGGATGAAGAAATTTCCGGATACAGCACAAAGAGAAAACTTCGACGGCGGATTTGTAAGATCGCTATCTTTCGGTTTATCGCATCGAGATTCTCGGTATCCGTGTTCCTTTCTGACGGTACTCAATGGACGTCGTATCGCGTTCGAAAACTCCGTGACCTTGGTCACACGGTCGCTGCTCCGATTCTACCTGTTTCGTGATTTCTCCGTGACCTTGACAGATCTCACCGCACAACGAAAGTCTTCGCCCTGTTGGCCGTAACACGACGTAATATTTGCCTCCTTCACCTTCACAGACGACTATTTACAATTATATCACCAGCGTTGATCGTTTATCTCCGACGGACTGTCAGGACAAAACGACTCCACGCGACGACCGTAGTACGAAATGACGGAAGCACTATCAACTTTCTTCAAGTTGTCTGACGTGGAATACGAAAACGTGGATAAATCGTGGCAGAGGGTTCGTACTGTTTATCCCGCGTATGAAACCCTAACCTTGAAAAACTCACGAAGAGAAACGACAGAAACCGGCGCGGCGCGGTGAGCACGCGGTCCGAACGAAAGTGAAAGGTGACCGGTGTCGTTTTATCGCACCTTGCTCTTTCTCACTGTCTTCGGAAGAAATCGACGACGATGACGATCGACGACGTACTTTGAACGCTTCGTCGGACGTACGTCGCTCATAATCGTAACGATGAAAGCGTCATTCGTGCTGGACGGGACACGCGAGACGCGGCACTACGGTAACAACACTACCGCGACGCGGCACACGGTTCGACTGACACGAGACACTCGCCAGAGGGAGCTCCACTCTTCGCCTCTCTGTCCAATTTCCCCCACCCGATCGACTCCTATCCCCACCACAGCCTTCGAATCCCACCGCGCGCCGCGCCGATAGAACCGGAGACTTCTTCGTCCAGCAGGATCCTGTCGATGCGCTCCTGCGCCAGGATGCAACAGACGAGTTTTTCTCTCTCTTTGTCTCTCGTTCTCTCTTTGTTCCACCACTTTCCATTCTTCTTTCCTGCTATTCCTGGCTTGCTTCTAGTTCTTTAACCTTTTTCCTTGGCTTAAACGCGGCGATGTCGGAGTTTGCAAAACGGTGCGCTTCTCTATTCGAGCGACGAAAACGTTCCGTTCTTCGGACGGATAATCAGAAAGCCTTCGTTAGCCATTTGCACTGCGACGGCATACTATGTACGTCGTCATTCATTTGCGTTGGGACAGGAAAAGACGTTCTACGTCCGTTCTTCTATTTATACAGTGGATACGTCCCACGTGGTTTTCTTTTATGAGGAAAAAGGCGGAAAATCCAGTATGCTGGAATAAGGGAGTGTGTTTAATGAAAACCTCGTAAATGGTGTAGAATCTTTTTGTTTTAATTCCTTTGGTATTTGTGTGATAGGTATAATGAAGGTATTGGAGGTTGGTTCAGTTTCGTTTCCCTTAAGTTTTGTTCATTGTCGTTAGAATTGGTACATTATACAAAAGACAATCATCTGTTACATGCATGGTAATAGTGTTTAATTAGCTATTGTAGATTGAGTTAAAAGAAATTTAGAATAATGTAGGAGGTACAGTTAAATAGAATTTCTACTCTATCAAGCATAAAGTAAATAATTTTTGAAAACTGAACACGAAGAAGCACTTTACGATCGTGTAAAATAATACCGCACTATACGGGAAATATGCAGAAAAAGAATATAATATATAAAGCGGGTAATCATTTTTTTGTATTTTTCGGCTACTATTAGGACATTTCGCATTTACTATTTTAGGTGGGTTCCAAACCACCATAGCTATAATATACATGTTACATAGGAGAAATTTCCCAGAGGTGACGGGGGATTTGAAACTCGGGCTCACTGATTGCGAGTCGGAGCCTTTACCTCCTTACCCACCATAGCCCCACGAGTGATTATTTATCGCAAGTAAAATATACCGTATAAATCGAGGAATAGGTACACGTGGACATCGCACGTCTCCAGCGAATCGGTGTGTTAATTGGGTTGTTGCGGCAGAGCGTTTTGCATTCAGTTCTACATTTTTAGATGAATTTCGAACCATCCAGGTTATAACATATATGATCACATTACCATAAAAATGGCTTCAGTTAAAAATTGAATTTTTCGTTCAATTTGCTTTGTGTCAATTTATAGTACAGTAACGCGAAACTATTGTTCAAAAATCGTTTAGCAGAGTTAATAATTTACAATCGTATCTTGAGCTGTAAATTCCATATCTTTCAGAGCACAAATTTTGTCAAATTTCAATTTTGGTATTTGCTAAGAATCTTGCTTGTCACCTGCATATCCTACAGTACCCGTAGGTATTATTTTCATTAGGTAACAATTAATCAATTATGTTAGAATACGCTATGGAATGAATTTCGATTTAAGTAATGAAAGAGTAGGAGAATTATTCAGATCGCGACGTGTTCAAATCTTCAACTTCAAATTAAATAACAATCCACTTTCATAATCACCGGCTTATATATCATGTGAGAAAATTTTTCCGTGGTTGATGGCAACTCGAATTTGGATGTATTGTTCAGAATAAACCTTTATTCCTCTCATTTATTTAACCCCTGAATCCTTTTAAGTACGAATTCTTTAACCAGCTGAATAATTAACTTCGTATTTTCTATATTATACTTTACTTCTGTTAAATTTACAAATCCTTTTTATTTACAAGTCCCATATACTTAATTTCATCGATATAAGTTTATTTTATTTATATAATGTTTAGATAAATGTGCACGTAACGTTATCCTCTTTATTTAACTCTCCTAATATCTCACAGAAATCAGGTTGTTAGAAAGAATACTTACAACTAGCTAAGACGAAAAAAGTAGCAGCGACAGTTGACTGTGATTGAAACATAAAAAGAAACGTAAAACTAGCTGCGAGTGTAAAAACTGTTTAATTGCTCTTCGTGTACATACTTTTTTAGTGCTGTCATGTACACACTTTTAAGTTCATGTGTCCCAGTTTACAAAACTGTTGCAACATTGTTATACATACGATTTTGTTTGTAACATCTACTTGACAAATTAATGGCAAAACAGATGTTAGCTAAATTTCAATGCAAGTGGTCAATTATTGAAAAGAAGGAAAAACATCGTCTACTTTGGAATTTCGAAATGTTTTTCCTTCGAGTATCTAAAGTAAGCTATATGACTCATTTTTGCGTTAATGGCGTAAACCAGCAGATACTTTTTTATACGAAAACACAACAATAAACTATATTTTGTCAAACAATAGTATTAAAAATGAAACAAATGAAAAAGCTGAATTTTACATTATCCAAAATCCGATGAATTTTTTAATAAAAATATGTGATCGTCAAATTGCATCATTATGTAACCTCATGCCTGAATTTTTATGATACTTAACTCTCTAGTGCGAAAACACTTGAACATATACAGGCGGGCCTTGACTTTCTCACATTCCATTTTCGCAAAATTCGCTATTACGCATATTTTTAAAAATTCAATTTTTTAAAGATTTTTGTCGATATTACAAAAATTGTTCTTGAAAAAATCAATTCTAATAATTGATATTGTTATTAGAGGTTCCCTAATATTACAGTATTGCCTACTAGAGGTTACAGAATTTCAACTTTACAAAAGAAAACACATGAAAGCGCTTAAACACTTTTCATTATCTTATTTATACTAATGAATAAATATTTCAAAATACAACTTTTAATGTTTTTTCTATATCCCTCTACTTTCGAACATTCAACATTCACACACATTTTCATGAATCAATTATATGCGAAAGTCGAGGACCGTTTGTATTATCACTTTATCTACCGCGCAGTTTTTTGAATATCGCGTAGAAGTTTACGTGTCCAAATGTAAAGCTATATGATTTTAGAATTAAAATATGGAGTAATACTCATTATGTCATTCGATTTCAGTTATTACAAGGCAGCGTGATTTTGTTTTATGTTCATTCGTAACAACCGATTAATAAGCTATCAGTCTATGATCGTTAACGCCTGAAAAGACAATCAATCGTCTAACGGTCGATAAAGTCTGATAATATCGCGTAAGAGCAGTTAGGCATAAAAGGCCATAAAAAATTCAGCAATATAATATTGTAAGTCACTCATGTATAAGACACTTAACACTAGATTTACCATACCAGTCAATATGACTGGTACACAATTTTTTCCAAAAATTCTCCATATGAGAGTCATAGAATAGATATTCTACGTCCATCTTATAAAACATAAATTGCCGAATCAATCAAGTTTTCCACCTCTTAATTCCCCTTTTTTCAAAATACTTATTTAATATTTTTAAATATGATAGATTTAACGCCGGTAGTTCTAGTGTTAGTTTATCTCCACTATTAGAAATTCAATTGTAATCCTACAAGCATGAAATATAAAATAAACCATTGCTTTTCACCTTTCAGACTAGTTTACCACGAAAAAGAGGCCAAAAAATTGCATTCCTCCACTTACATTAGTCCTGCTTTAGCTCAAGGAATTGCACCCAACCTCTTTGCACCATGATATTCGGCCAGCGCCGTTTAACTTTCTGTTCAAATAAGAGTAGTTCAATTGTTTGAATTTAACGAGCCCACTGAACAGATAGAGCAATAAGTTGATTTCCCGTAGCGATGTTCGTGCGCGCGTCCTGAAAGCATTACAGTGGCTGAAGGAGAGTTAGTATCGATGACTATCTACGAGCATCGCAATCAGGGCCTTTGTTAGAATTGTGGCATTTATAAATGAACGCCTAACAGCAATGGTATGAGGCTCACGACCCACGAGGGCAATAATCAGTAACACGCTGCCACTCAAATGGCCCGCACGCTACCTACGTCCTATTATATTACGTTCAAATGAAATCGAACTGCATCGAATAGTGAATGGAATGGGAGTGGTACGTCGGTCAAAGATTATGTGAGGGAGACACTTGAAAATACTTTTCGCGGGTAAAATCGTATAACAATGTTAGACAAAGGGATAAAATATTGATATTTATAATTTATTGCTGAGTATACTATAGCTGCATTTGACTGCGTAATTTCTCATTGGAACTTTTCGAGTTTTCTTGTAACTTCAAAGATATTATCATTATTACAAGTAGTAATAAGTTCCTTTCAATGAGTTTCATTTGGCTGCTATATTTAGTTGACCCGAAAAAATCCACCGCCCTTTTAGCAGTTGGAAGTATAGATAGTGAGAATAATAAAATATTGCGCGATTCGAAAAAAATTGACAATATAATCTCCTTACTATACATTGTAAACAATGACACCAATGAAAGAGCATATTTGGCATGTAATTATTACGGCCCATGTGTAGGCTAAGGACAAAAGAACTGGCCTTTTCATCAGAATGAAATAATTTTCCACATACGATTTTCTCGCCAGATATAGCTCCGCCTGATTTTCACCTGTTTCACATCCTACAACATTATTTAACACGTTGAATGCCATGGGGGTCACCAGTGACCGGCGTAATTGAAGCAATGAAATTTCATATGACTTTTAAATTCTAATATTTACGCATTTCTTAATTCGGTCAATATAATCTCTTTTTGTCTTTTAAAGTTTCTGTTTTGTAAAGATGTGATTTTAATAGAAAAAGTTTCACTTCAGTAGGAATAAATAAACTAGCGAAATACCGGTGGCACTCAACGTGTTAATCGGCACACAATTTCAAGAAATCGACGATGTCAGGAAATACATAGACGAATTAATTTACAGCTGACCCTCCCGATTTCTATCGTGAAGAGATTCGCAAGCTGCCAGAAAACTAGCTAAAGATTGTAAACAACAATGGCGAATGTTTCAATTATTCAGAATTTCTACGTTATTTTAAATAAAATTTCGACATTATCGAAAAACCGGATAGAACTTTTTATTACACCTAACACAAGCAGTATACTGTGATGAATCAAATGTTAGCGATACATTATTTGAGATGCCGAAAGGGAATGATAAACTTCGTGTGAAATAAAAAGATTAAGTTTACGAGACACATTCAGTAACATTAGAAATTATAATTATGCTTACACAGAATTGGGAGTATTTAAAATTACTCAATATTAATAGTAAGGTTTTTCACGTAGCTTATTCTATTATGTTTTTAACAAGTAATTCATAGATATTATGTGTTTAAGAAACAGCATCATTTGAGAATAGTTCCTGAAACGTAATATAGAGATAAAAAGTGCGAAAAGGTATACTGCCATGCAATTTTGATTTATGTATTAGAATTATTATATACAATACTTCACGTTCAGTTTTATAATTTTTAAAGATTAACATTAATAGAATTTATTTCTATTGATTTGCTGTACATTGAATTTCAAAATGAAATCAATATAAAGAAGATGATAGACAATATTACGAAAGATATACCGTCATGCAGGCCATTTAATTTATCAGTACATTTCAGATCAACGTTTGCATTAAATAGTAGCTCAATTGGAATTTCTTCTCGTCCCTTGTTGTATATTCGATTTAAATACGAATAGAAAAATAATATGCCATTTGCATTGTATTCATATATATACCAATAAAAAGAGAACGTAGAAGATGCATAGTAATGCAATTGATAAAGTCGGTATTAAATGACAATGCTAAACGTACCTATCTTTCGAACGGTTATCATCGGAATGCATGTGCGTAAAGATGGAATTAATTGAATGATCTGCACGGATGTCCCGTCCTGCTATGACGCCAAAGCAGAGAGTGACAAGTAGCTCTCAATAACGTGATATGACATCGCGTGCCGTGGACACGAAGGACCCCTTCAACGCAACCCTCGCTATTTCCTCGCTTTGGTCGAGTAATTTGCTTTTAGCCAGGGGATGAGATCGAAAGACGAGTCACCTGTCAATATATTAACTCGTTCCCCTGATACGGCAAATTATTACGAAGCGGACAATGGATTTTCTTCCTGTGATATCTTCAGCGTCTGTGCTTGTCGATTCTGGAAGATTTGATTAATCGGGTAACATAAATATTCGAAAATAATATGAAATGTCGACACTATCCGTACCGACACTTTATGGATATCTATTTTTACCGTAGCAGATCTTTTGGCCGGTTATGAAATAACGATGATACTTCTCTCAGAGAAACGGAGAAGGCTGTCAACTTAATAGATGAAGCAACGTATCAAACTGTCTTTGTATAATAATGCAGAAAAGTACATATTTCCATTTCATTGAACCGGTCGTTTGACCGCGCGTGGTACGGTCAGTGTTAATATTTCATATTTATTCACTTTTATGGGGTAAGAAAAATCCTTTCATGTACAAAGGAATTTTCTTACCGAAGGGGACAGAAAATGTAATTTTGTATTGCACTGGTGGTAAAGAGAATTAAGGATGAGTATAATTAGTAATTTAACTCACCAAATACAGTGGTCATTATTTACGCGGGGATTGCTATCACGGTGTTAATAAACAGAGGCAAAAATAACTATAGTTGAAAGAAACAGAATTCTCTATTTTCTTTGCAGTTGCGATTGAAAGATATACTTTTAAGTATTTAATTCAGCTGCCTCCAATACCGTAGATGTTGCGTATTTTTTAAAAATTCTAATGATATATGGGGCATAGGATTTATAGTGTTTTGAATTTTTATTTTCATTACACGCAAATAAATATCATAACGAAAGGGATAGATATTACTGATGTTTCAATGAATCCAATTTCTAAGTTAAAGCATGACAATATTATGACATCGTTTACACAGACATAATCATCCCTCAGCAACAAGTTTCCGTTTAACGGACCTCTGGGCAGGAAAGTTTGAAACACTATACCCCGAAGACGATGATTATTCCAACTTCCGTCAATCCGTATATCCTTTTAATACTACATTATCTATCGATAAATCTCCAAAATTGCAAGACAGAAAATGTTATTTTACAGAGTTTGACGAATCATACAAATAACGTATTATTCTATGTTTGCTACAAATTAGCAAGCTCTTTTAACCATATAGCAGGATTTACGTTTGCGTATGTTAAAACTCAGCAGGTCTAGATGAGAAATACTACATAACTTCATTAAATATCTTCCGATCATCTTTTTCATCTAAACGACATGCAGAGCAGAGTCTAAGCGTCGTGACAATTGTCTGGTGGATATGATAAAGCATGACCTTTGAGCGGGAGCAACTGCTGCATGCAAAGTAGGATGAAACACGGAGTCCTTTCGGACGCTGCTTAGGTAGTTGTCTTATCTTTAATCGGTGAGACGACGAAACGTGATGGAAACAAAGGCTTATGCGGGTAAGAGGCCAGCCGTTGAATCATTGAATGATATTAGACTTAATTTACCATCTACCCTTCTTTTTAAACTGTATTAAAACAACGTTAAGAGGATCAATCTTGATATGCAAGAATTTCTAACGCTTGCTCCTCATCTAATTCCACTCTCTACCAAACTAATAAAACCAAATAACACACGTTCCCCTTATCACCCCGTAATAGAGATTCACCGTTCACGATACAATTTCTTTTTTACCATAGACCGAGTCGTATTTCATTGTGTAATGGAAACTAAATTTGTTATCGGGTTTCTTCAAGTACGTTTGGTATTTCTAGCCGTATCGTTCCGTAGTTATTTTCATGCTTTCGTTACAGCACACAACCCGTGTGATTCCGCGGACCGAAATAAATTCTAATCGATTGGCTCGGATGTCGTTTAATCTTCTGACTCTTTCGCGAATGCTGTTTTATTGTTTACGAGTGCAGTGACGTCGTGTTTACGGCGTGTTTTACTGTTTCAAAACAGCCAATAAAATGGTGCGTCCCTCTACCATGTGGCGAGGCGTCGCGTCGTTCGAGAGCGTCGCCTGCGATGCTGCAACCAGAGCTGCGGGTATGCACCACCGCTGCATGTCCCTATGTAACTCTTTTCCGTAAGAAGAACCTACAGAGATCCAGATTGACGTTCGTTCTTGACGAGTCCAGTAACGGAAACGTCAGAAAAAAAGAACTTGGACGTTAACTAGCGATTTGTCGGACTGTAAGTAAAGAACGGACGCATCCACCGTATAGCCGATGCTCGAAATGGCGATCGTAAATAGTGGGTTCGTGCCCCAACATAAAACCCGAACGAGCAGCTGAGCTTAAGCTACTGGCCTCCTACAAAAAGCTGGCGAGCGTCGTTGGATAAGCGTTATGCGCGTATATCATTCGCGTTAACTGCCGATATAAAGTCCGAGCAAAAATTCAGATGCATGATACACCGCGCCGGATACTTGACGCTACATTGCTCGCGATATTGTAATTAAATGGCCGACCTTTGCGTGTACTTTATAAGCTTTGTTTTAGTAAATTTTTAACGGCTGTTCCATCCCCGTATCATTAACACTTTACAGTAAAATTGTTCACGGTCGTTGCTCTAGGTTACGCTCGTTGTTGCAACAATTTTTCAGATTCGTTCTGCTACATTACGTGCAGTTTTCAATCCTACCAGCAGTCGATTTATCTCGCAGATACATGCATCGTTCAAAAAGAGAGGCGAGCCGTGGAAACGGAAATCCTTATTTTTGCGTTGTTTTGTCAAGAAATAATTTCAAGGAACATATTGTCCCACGGAATGGCGAATGGTGACCTCTTTCGCCGTATATCTTGGTAGATTTATTGTTCATGGAAAAATATTTTGTAATTTATCATTCAAGATATATTCGGTTAATTGAGAATTCTATCAATAAATTGAAAAAATGCTGGAAACAATTCGCACGATAGATTGCGTAGATGCGTAGCGTCCAGGGCAAGGGGCAAAACTTTCGTCTTCGACGCTGAGCCTTAAATACAGGCGAGGGTGCTAATGACCCCTTGGAATCTGCGTAATTAAGCACGCGCTCGCAAATAAATTTACATCGCCTGTAAATCCTTCACATTAGATAAATGTTTACAATTAGCTTCTACGGCTGTTCGCCCTGCCGAAAACTTTTAACTTGGTAATAAAATAATGTTATTATTATTACACACGTAAATAGTATTCATCGTTTCTTAAATCCCCCCTAATTTGATATCTTTAAACATTAGCACATTTCGAAATGTTAATAATAAATAGTATATTAAGAAGGAAATAAGTTTCACTTAGAAGTACTTTATTGTGGAGAAACTGTGTAAGACTTCTAAACAGGGTTATGATCGTTTTTATAATTATTTTAAAGATCATTGTACTATTTTTCTTTGCGTAATCCTTGTAAACATAATCAGTATTGAAGTTGCTAGTTTTATAATTTGATATTTTTATGTCAGAACTGAAGATAAGTGTAATATCAAATTATAATCGCTTTACTACAGTGTTAATAGTTGACTTGCTCGAAATTAGCACAACTTCTGATTCTATTGCTAGATAGAAATTTTTCAAGTTTTACAAAACCTATGAAATTGAAAATATCACTGTGACGCGGCACGATAAAATGATTTCCATAATATTAATATTACGTTGAATTATACGATATATCCAGAATCACTGATCAATTGTTATTTTACCAATTTAATTCGGAATTATTGCGGAGCCAGTCACAAAAGAAATAGCACGACAAGGGGTTAATGATCAGTAGTCGTCCCCGCGATGTAAAGAAATGCGCGACAGACAATCTCTGCACGTGATAAGAAACTTATGTCACAAAATAGAAACATAATTATACGGAAAGCTACATTAAAATCACAATGAGTTATAGAATATTGACTACTAATTTCATTACTCATAAATCGCCATTCCGATGGGTCACCGTAGATCGTCTAAGTTAGACATTACCGCAAAATATATTTCGCAATCAAGCAGCACAGTAGCCAATTATTAAAATAGATTGCATGGCATAGCAAATAATAAATATATATATGAGCCGTTCATTTTGAAAGTGGCCTAAGTCCATTTATACTTAAATTGAGATATTTAAGGGTTTCAATGCAATTAAAAATATACGTACAGGATACCAATGAGTCATACTGCTTAAGTGTATCTAAAGGAGTTAAATTTACAGTTCCTATTAGATTAATGACAATTATTAAGTGAATAATATGCGTTTTCTTACCAAGAATGGAGTTGAGCCACTTTCAAAATTAACAACCAGATTCGTTTTAAAATTTGATAGAGCCCAAGTCCATTCAACATAATTTAAAATTCTTCGAATTGAAAAAAAACAATACTCAATTTATTTTATATATCTTTACAATATTTCAAAAACAAAAATGTGTGCCGTTTATTTAGTGGCGTAAGTCCATTTATGTTCGATTCGAGATATTGAAGAATTTGTATTGTATTAAATTTAAAAATATGGGTAACAGATAACATAGTAGAATAATGTTTTTGGGTTACTAAGGGTGTCAAATTTATCATCCGAATTAGCATAATTAACATTATTTAAGAAATAATATGTTTCTGATCACTTTGAATGGACTTACGGCACTTTCAAAATCAATAAAGTGACGTTTTCAATTCTTAAGAAAGCACAAGTCAACAAGTTCAACTTTTATTCTTTGTTAAATAATTTTTACATTAAAATTAATATTGTTTTATTAATTATTACTCAGTCTTCTCCAGTTTGTGTATGAGGGACGGATTTAAAATAACTATGGTGTGCAGGTGGTATGTAATGTAATAAATCCATTAAGTCCTTGTATTTTATGTTTGTGAGTGGTCTCGTTTTATTGTATTGTGGTGCCAACCTGATAATATTAAAGTTTTGCGGTTTTCCCCGTTGCGGTTTCACAAGTTTTCTCTTCGTATATTGTAATATATTCAATATTCTTATACAGTTTTCTTGCAATTTAATTTGTTATAAAGAAATCATTAATAAATTGCTGAAAATTACAAAGGCATATCCGCAGACCTGTATGAATCCGTTAGCGGATCGAAAGTGAAATTTGAAATTAAATTGTTTATAACAAATTCATTGCACATTGATAATTCAGCTGCTACTTTGATAATTAAATATAAAGCTGTGACCTCATAAAATTTTATTGCATGATATTTTCCATATCCATTTGAAACTCTCACAATGGGACTTAGGCCACTTTCAAAATAAACTTTTTCATCACTTCATTAACCAGCAAATTTTCGTATTACAAAATCTTAATGATGTCAAGTATATTAGTAACAAGTTGCTTCAGAATGAAAAGATAATGTAAAAATGTAACTATTAATGTAGCTAACTCGATTTTTTTGGAAAATGGACTTAGGCCACTTTCAAAATAAACGGCTCATATATATAAAATGTGTAATCGCAAATGGTGGAGATGGAATGTACTACTAAGTAAGTGCGTATTAGCTTTCCAGATGTACTATCGATTTATACAAAATTGTTTTCAAAAAAAGCATTATTTACCCAGAAATATCGTGTCTACGCAGTTCTGAAACAGGCTGTACATTAAGTTATTAAACATTTCATAGTATACCATTATACACATTGCACACTGTGACACGAGTAAATATAAGTACGCCCTTTCCTTCAGCAAAGAGTATCCGTCTCACTATACCCCGGTACACCATATGAGCCAGGAAAGACTCGATTTCCTCCTTTTTCCGCCGTCGAGTGTCTTACAAAGAAAGTTCGAGCTACATCTTCGTGTAACCTTGCAGTTTCTTCATTTCAACCGCGCAAAGCTTCTTTCGTAGGGAGTTTATCCGACTACGAAGTGATATCAGGGACGGCAGTTTAACGACACCGTAACCCCGGTGGGTGGAGGTGGGTGGTGGGGTCGTACGTAGAGGGAATGCACTTCATTTCTGGGAGGGGTGCACAAAGGGCCGTCCTTGTACCTCGGAAAGCTCGGGTTAATTCAGAGGCCCGGCGAAAGTCGTAAAATAGTGCGTGACTGCCGGTTTCCCAGCAAAAAGCGGAGGGAAGTGCACGTGGATGAGTATGACGGCGCTTGTGGAGGTTTCGACTGGAATTCCCGTGTGCACAGGTAAAGCCAGCTTGTATGCGTACACGCGTGTACATAAGGATGGCAGAGAGTAGCTTAGGTTAGATTCAAGGGTGGCAACCCTCAAGCGCGAACGGGCACGTACGTCTTCTACGACTACAGATACCATTACGAAGATGGCGGTAGGCAACTGAAAAAGTACACAACCGCAGGCTTTCCACCGAAGAACGAAAGAGGGTGAGTCAGGCTAAGTGGGGATGCAGAACACACGGGGTAAGCGGAGATAGCGTGTAACTACATGCCTTACACACGTATAAGCTGCTTAAGTTAAACCGAATTAAAACTTTTAACTCCCACCGTTCGGTCGTTCGTCGTCGATAGAGCAAGAAAGTAGAATGACTAACGATAACAATATCTTACTTTGCGCTATTTTTTGAACGTTTTGCAATCGTCGCGACGGCAAGTTCAAGAACATTTGGGATATTATAGCGGCAATTGTAGGAGCAGTCGGGTTGTTAATTTGTGATTTATGTAATGAAGTTTAAATTTTTTTTTTTATATATATATTTTATCTATCCGTTGGTATTACCTTAAAGTAAAAGTTTCCGAGGAGACTGAAGGAGACATTGTTAGGAATTGCACAATATTTTTTTATTTCAATGTGTAACAAATGTATTACAATATCTCTAAAGACTCTTATACGTGTAATAAAAATGAGCAATTAAAGGAGAAGACATTCACGACTGATTGTCTAAATTGTCGCGGTGAATTCATGGTTGAATTCACGATAAACATTGCACAATGTTATCTAAAACGAGTCGCGCTACACGTATAATTTAACTTCCCATTTCACTTTTAAATGGCGTATTCCAGGAAATTATTCCTCTTCGCGAATTTAGCGGTATAAGTTACTTTCACGCCCTCAAAACTCTCGTGCTGACATTTCTCTGTAGTGTGACATGTAGAAGTGAATGTCGACACATCTTACCCGATTTCCTTTCGTTTTACATTTGTGGGTCGCGGCTTAATAAATACTGACTATTTTACAGCTCACAAACGTGTCAAATTAAAAAATAAACGCGCCAGGCGATGTGTTGTAACATCCCGATTAAAGATACGGTCAAACTTTAGCGGACGGTGCACGTCATATTGAACTCGGATTTAAATAATTCCTCAGATATTTTCCTGCATATCCATCACTTCAAATGAGCAATTTCTTCGATGGAACGGGGTACGAGTAACCGTCTTCCTCACCGGATGTATGATGTCCTACGTGGATATCCGTATTTGGAACACCGTAAGAAGTGCTCGGGAGATTGATAGATCCAACCGAGAAATCGGAACCGTGTCCATTACCATGGATCCCGTGGTTTGGAACTCCATAAGATTTTGTCGGCACACTCGTTGAACCAATCTCGAATCCAGAGGAATGTCCATGCTCGTGAATAGGAACATGAGGAACACCGTAAGACTTGCTTGGCAGAGTGATAGGACCCAAGGGAAGTCCAACGGAAGGTCCATGTTCGTGGATGCCATGTGGCACACCATAAGAGTTGCTGGGAACACTGGAGGATCCAATAGAAAGTCCGTGCCCTCCGAAACTTCCACTTGAGACAACACTATGACCGAGACCAGAGGAACCTAGAGAGAGATCGTGTCCACCGTGTCCACCAGAGAACGATCCACTGCCGGAGAATGAATTTTCAGATCCATATCCAATTCCGTGTCCGAAACCGTGACCGATGGGCAGAGGTACGTGTTGCGTTACCGAGACGGAAGTTTGAACGGGAATCTGAACTGGCGCTGGAAGTGTCTGCACGCCGTGCGAACCGTGATGAATCGGAAGAGTAATTGGTCGGGTAGGAGGATATACTGGGTAAGGATGCTTCGGGAGAACCACTGGTGGTCCTGGCAATACTGGGAAAGGTTTAGGCACTGGAATTGGCAGCGTCACAGGGTGTTTCACTACTAGGTGTTTCATGAGGTGTCCATGGGAAATGTGGTGCATGGGAACGTCGTATGCGTATCCACCTCCTACGCCACCAAAGTTTGGTGCGTAACCGGAATGACCACCGACAATAATGTCGGAACCGTGGCCCACGCCGTGCGATATTCCATGGCCACCTAAGTGTCCGTGCGAATGGCCACCGAAGATGAGGCCCCGTTTACCATGCTTCTTTATGGGGATGTCACCGGCGATCACCGAGACGATGAGTAAAGAAACCTGTAGGAGAAAAAATAAAATTTGTGGTGAAATTACATATATTTCTAGTTATAGTAAAAAGATTACTTAGAGTTTGCTTCTAAATTGTAATTTTTTTTCAAATAATTAACCTCTGCCTACAATAACGTGTGACACTCGTGACGCCGTAAATGGGATAGGAAATTTTGAAGTTTTCAAAGAACTGTTAAATTGAAGATATCAGTCGACCACGAGACGATAAAATTATTTCTATACTATTAATATTGCATTAAACTGTATGAAGTGTTAGAAATCAGAGAGAAATTTTGATTTCTGAAATTAATGTGAGTTATCGCGCAAGCAGTTAAAATAGTAATTGTAGGGCAAGGGGTTAACGATTTAAGGATTTTAATCCGTCGGCTTCTAATGAAGCCTGGGCAGAGATAATTCGTTGCGATTTCCATTACAGATGCTGTCGTCTCCGAGATATTTAAACTTGTATTCGATCAAGGCCAGCAAAAATAAAATTATTAATTCTTAGGCACCTCGTTCACACATAATCCGGTTGTCGATTCTATTTTTTTTAATATTCATGATGTCCAAGGTACAAAAAATGTTCAGTCGATTCAAGCTAAACAGTATCATTAAGAAAGATGATATTTCAGTTTATTTGTAATGTAAAACGTTAATGTTGTTAGAAAAAAACAAAAATTCAATATAATGTCATTAATATCAGACGTGTCGTATAAAATGTTGATTATAAAAAATTATAATTAATTTTGACACGGAATGGCAAGGTGTGTAATAGTTTTCAATGCTTAATTTAAAAAGAGTTTCAAGTCATCCCGGATTTGGATGGTAGAAGCACTACTTACTACGAAGGCTCTCATGATGCACGTGCTATAAGGAGTGGAATCTGAATGTGGCTTATAGCAAGGATTCGACGGTTTTTATACGGCGACGGCAGACAACTACTTTCACTGGAAGCCCGATACAACACGCCCTGTGATCTGGACCAGACCCATCCCATTCTAAATCCCCCAAACTTTTCTACTGACGTAATTGGCTACGTTGCAAAGATGCTCGAAATGTGGCCCGTCGCAGAACGAGGAAAAGGTGAAAGGGCCCCTATTATTTTCCATTTAACCTGAAATTCCTTGTCTCCTCGTACGTTCCGTTTCGTTAGTTAACAAAACTGTCTCTCGACTTAAAAAGGACACACGAACGTTCACTTTTGTGATTAACGATTGGACATTTATTTTCGCGAATGTTTCTATAGAGATCACTCGCTCGTCGACGGTTCACAGATATTTTCAATTTTGTGTCCTTTCTTAATCATTTATATCATCATCATTCTGCGGAATGAATTGAATGTCTCTATGTATGAAAGTGATATTAAAAACTACATGCTGTCGCGGCAATATTTTCACTTTTGCGGCAATGGCTGGTAATTGAACATCACGTTCCGTAAATGGAACAGCCACGTGTAAAGCGATCAATGTCATCAATGATGACATACCCTTTCCGTTGTCCGGAAACGTCATTTACACGTGCCAGATTGCTTCAGCAGTTCAAACACTTCGTCGATCCCTCGTATCCATAAAGGGAATAGAAACCTTTGCCATGGTATTTCTGATAACCGCGTATAATCGTGGTTAAGCGTTAGCCAACCGTTTAACGTGTCATGATTTCAAGTATGCAATAACATATTCGAAAATGCAAATTTCGAAGTGAGCAGCCACCGAAGAAGAATGGTCTCAAGCCATTTCCGTTAGATAATAACATTCGTCACCGGTGTGTTATGCTAATGAGCCATCCGGCGAGTCGTGTATGGATGTAGGACGAACAAATTCGACGAATTAAGAATTCGCGGCACAGACCTGCGTGTGCGCATGTGTGTAGGTAATTTTGTTATGTAAACACAAAAGTCCGAAAAAGCGAGAGACGTCTCTGTGGGTTCTTTATCTAGAATTTATGACTTTGCTCAAACGAGTACGAGCCGCGGGTCTCTTTTGCGACAGAGACTTTTCGCGCACGCGTGCCAATCTACAGTGAGAGGCACGAAAGACGAGGTTACCTAATATCAAAATCACGCATTGCCACCGGTGTTAATGTCCGTCCGCTTGTTTTATTCGTCGTCCTCGTCGGCTGGTAATTGGCCACTTATTCTCTGGACAACATCGAACGAGCAACGACGCCCGTTATTGTATAATGACTATTAGAAGAAATTAATGTCGCATCTCCGTTACATTCTTAATTTCGCTCCATGTGAGTCAACGAAATTCTTTTTGGATGCTATGTCGGGCAAAAATTAAATTCGTTAAATTAAGCGACTGGAAGAGCCGTATATTTCTCGGTGATAATTAAAATTCGTTTCACAAGTTGAATATTTCCGACTGGCGAAGGAAGTTTCTACTTTGGAATTCCAAAGTCAATGTCTTCGTTTAGTATGCCCGAAACTTGAAACATTGAGGTTGGAGATATTTCTAATGCAGATATTCGAGGCGCTAGATTGCTTTTATTGGAAATAAGTCTTTGACCCCATGATTTACGATCTTTTAAACTTGAGTGTGTCATAGTTTAGCACTTCACTGGAACGAGGAAATAAAAATTAACTAATTAGTTTTAGTATATTGTATACTTTAAAATCGAATAAATTACATAAAAGTGGTTTCATGGTATTCAGCCATAATACAGATTTCGGATTGATCATTTTTAGAATCCCGAATTCTTTCCTGCCATTTTTAACGGACAAAGTGTTACTCGATATTGCAAAGCAAGTTTCCTTTTAATCCTATCTATTCCGTATGTTCCACAAGAGCAGACAATACCGGAATTTCTGTCTTTTTTGTAAATACGTATATAAATATCTTAATGACACTCAGCCGCAATCAATTTTTTAACGATACAATTTTTCTTCATCAAATTCGCTATTTTAACGCTACGAGTGTGATTAAACATCACCAAGGGTTAGAGCAATAGAAATTAAAGAGTTCCTGTAATTCCAACTAGTTCCTTCGTTACCGTAGATTTTTTTCGTAAATTCGAATATGAAAGCAGTACCTTGGAAATTACGAAATGCGAAAACATCACGCAAAGTTCACGCCCTCGGTGAAAACTCTTACGAAAAAAATGCAAGTCTCCCGTGTGTCTTATCTGCTTTCTCCTATATCATACGATCTTCTGCGACATTATCCTGCAGTAACCTGCTTACAATGCTCCATTTAATACATGGGTCACGTATCTTCTTCCGTCCTCGTGCACGGTATGCGTATGTACGGTATGTACTTACTTCTTGGGTGCATCAACCTGAGCTGACGCCTACACGCTTGGAAACTTCAGCTAATGCTTTACAATGTAATAGAAGCTCAGGAAAGTCGATGCTCCTACATATATAATATTTCGATGCTGATCGAATTCGTGTTATGTTTAACACTAGATTTACGGGCGTGAATTCTGTTAGATTGCAATATATTAAATAATGACTTTGGAAAAAGAGGGATCAAGTGCCAAAGATGATAATTCGTTAAGTAATTATTGTATTATGAAATACACGTGAAATACCTACTGTACAGCTTCTCTGTTAATTTGAGAAATATTTATAAAACAAGTAGGAACCCGTCAATTTGACGGCTTCCGTAAATCTAGTGTTAAAATTCTATAGAATAAAAAAATCATTTAAAATTCACCTCTATGCAATTCAATGCAGACATAGGAATAATATAATAATGTATGACATGATGTTTTTATATATTTATATATTGGATCGGGGAAAAAGTTTCTTCGTATTTTAGCGCAAAAGTGAAACAAGTTATTTCATATTTTAAATGAAGTTAATTAAACCAAATGTGTGCAGTTTTCTTCGGCCAGCTCCAGCTATTTTTGAGGGAAGGCTATAATCCTGTCACTGTAAAGCTTCTGTAATTTCTAGGCAAAAATGTTGTTTCACTTTTGCGCTAAAATGCGAAGAAACTTTTTCCCGATACAATATTATTGTTGGTCGTTATCACGGATCCAGATGTAACACAGTTCGAATGGTTTGAGCTTTGTATGTTTTTGGAACATGTTCAACTAAATTGCCCTGTCGAGCCCCCGAATACATAGGATTTGAGTTACTAATCGACGCTTATCGCTCTGATACCGCGCTAACCTAGATTATCGAATCTGTGTTATAGGCGACAATAAATTGTTCAAAATGTCAGCAGCCTAGTATTCGACAAAGTTGTCGATCTGTAGCAGAGGCGGGATTATTTGGTTTTAATCAATTTCGCATTGGGCTGTTCCGATAACGTTTATCCTTAAATTCCCCGAAAAATCCTTTTAATGGAAATACGTAATAATCGGGATTAATTCTAGGGTTAAGTGATATGTTCGCGAAAACATTTTCGACTGAATTATATTGCAATAGATTCGAGTGAAACAGTATTTGGGCGGTTTTATAGAATTTTTATGTTATACTATCAAATAGTATGCTTATCATGGCAATAAATATTTGTACAATGGTACTTTTTGTACCTGTTTTTCTATTACATTCTTATACTTCGTAATGCACGTTTATGAGACAAAAATAGTACGGCGTAAGGTATACGATTTGCTTTTTTATTACTTGACGTGAACTATTAATAATTTTTTTCTTAACCATTTGCAATTGTAATTCTGCATGACGCACAGAAAACATACACGTTATACAAAGTACTTGAAACTTCATTTCCCTCAACAACTTCGTTAGATAATATACAGGGTGTCCCATTTAAGTTGAGATTGTAAAAAATCTCGAAAACGGGTGATTTAAGAAAAACCAAAAGATGCGTGCCCCTTATTATTGCGGGTGGGGAGTCTAATGGCATTACTGATTTTTCAATGCGTGGGCGTCTTCAAGGTCATTTCAAGGTAATATTGTTTTTTTGTGTCATAAACACCTATTTTTTATTTCGGAATCATATTCTACATAAAAAAATGGATCACTTCTGTTTGAAACATTTTGTTGTAGATTTAATATTTCTTAAGATTCCGATCTCTCTCTCTCTCTCTCTCAAGGTACCAATAATATACTTGAAGATGTAAGCCTACCAGATGAGGTATCAGCATAAATTTTAAAAGACGTTTCGCCTGATATCTTAAGAAATATTAAATCTACAACAAAATGTTTCAAACAAAAGTGATCCATTTTTTTATGTAGAATATGATTCCGAAATAAAAAATAGGTGTTTATGACACAAAAAAAAAGGTTGACCATGAAATGACCTTGAAGACGCCCACGCATTGAAAAATCAGTAATGCCATTAGACTCCCCACCCGCAATAGTAAGAGGCACGCAGCGCTTGGTTTTTCTTAAATCATCCGTTTTCGAGATTTTTTACAATCTCAACTTAAATGGGACACCCTGTACATCGATTACAAGTAATATTTTGGAATTCTGTTTCAACTGCAACCGCACGTTTCATTCCAGAAAATCTGCTTTAAAGCAATAAATAGTATTTTGTTCAAATTCAGGACATTCCGTAAAATTTATGTAATATTTCAATATTAAACTTCTGCAAACAAGTAATACGGAATAACTGCGAAAACGTGTTCGGTATGTGATAAAATCTTGTGGAACAAAATTGTGAAAATGTCGTTAAACCATGATATTAAACGAAACGATAAAACAAAAGTACATTTAGGAAAGTCAGTTTACAAAAGTTATCTGCAAGAGAAAAATAAGAGTACATTTTTCTTAAATTTAGCAAATATTTCTCCATAGTCTACGTAATATTTAAATATTAAACTTTCGCAGGTGAGCAACAAAATAAAAGTGTCAAAAGGCAGATAGTGCGCAATAAAAGATTATTGAACAAATGCACGAAGGAGCCACTTAACGGCGATATTAAACGAATGAAATACGGCATCCATGAACGTTAGTATTCCGTAAAGAAACAGAGAAGAGTAGAACGCAATAATAGAGAGATATTGGTATAATACGAACGCGCGCATTCTAAAATTCTTATCTTAATACGATTTTATAATTACCGCTTTCTAAAGAATTCTCACCGTCGGGTGTTACAAAGATTTATCTTCGCTATTCTTTATATCCCGGTATTCACAGGCGCAATTCTGTAAAAAGAACAGAAAGTAAATTGAGACATATTCCCGTAGAAACGTGCAAAGCACGGTCGATGCAGAGCGGGAGCTAATGTCAGAGATTAGAGGTAATCCGTTCTGGCTGGCAATCGTCGAGGAGGACCCTCGTTCGCAGCGGGCGCACCTTCGATCTAGATACTGCAGCCACTGTCGCAGACCCAGAGACCCTTCTCCTTCCTCTCTTTTTACGTCTTTTACCCCTTTACTCCCTTTCGCTTCCTCCCTCGTCCCTACCCTCGCCCTTTCTCCCTTTTTCTCAGGAGGATATATTAGAAGGAATTATGGAGAGCGTTTCGAGTGACGCCGGCATTAAGGCTACGCAAGCTCTTAAGTACCCAGTGCTGGCGGTAATTACACTAATTACAGAGTCGTTAAGATTCTTTATAAATACTATACTTTTGTTTTTTCCATGGTAACCCGCTCAGCCTTTGGAAAATCTTGAAGAAACGTCCGCGGACAAGTCCGTGGAGGACTGCACTAACCATGGCTACCTTTCCATCTCGATGTGGACGTCGCAAGATGATCTTTCCTCTCTTCTTTTCATCGTGATCAACCGAATCTAACTGTACTGTCGCACGAACAGGCAAGACACGCGACATTCAAATTGAAACGTCGTTCCTGAAGCACATTAGCGAGCGTGTACTACAGAACGATGCTGCAGTTTATGAAGGAACTCTATTAACGCGTGCCGTGCCGTGGTTGTCTCACGTGATTTCCTGTTGGGAATGCTTTAGGCGCGGGTGGGCGATCATCTTTTAAGCGTTTGTAGCGTTGTATTGTATATTGTTTTTATCACCATAACTTTGCAGCTAAAAGAAAAATTTGATATTTCCCTCATCCACCTAAGCCAATGGTCGGCAAATCGCGGCTCGCGAGCCGCATGCGACTCTTTGGCGTCCTGAGTGCGGCTCGGCCAGTCGGCCACAAATATTTTGAAAAATAAATATGATCATTGTTATATCTGGTTGTATTTAACACTAAACCTACCATGGGCGGTCAAATGACCGCTTTCTGATTTTTTCTAAAAACTCCCCAAATTGATTGGGCAGCCATTCAGTAAATATTTTAGGTCTATCGTATAAAACAAAAATTACTTAACTGATCATCTTTTTCACCTCTTCAAATCTCTTATTCCAAAGTACTTATTTCGTATATTTCAATATAACAGATATAAAGCCGGCAGGTTTAGTGTTAATGTTTAGTACATAGTTAGAACCGACTCCGAAAAACATGGTTCTTGACAGGTTCTTGAAAAGAAATTTGGCTCTGAAAAAAATGTTAATCGCCCTGCTGCTGATTTTTGGCTCTTTCGACTAATGAGTTTGCCGACCACTGACCTAAGCTAACTGTTAATAATTTGCAAAAATGAAGTAATAACTTTCAGGTCAACCGAGTGTGAGTTCGTATTTATAACATAGTAAAGTTAATAAGACACAATGTAGGTGAAAATGTCCGTGTTGTGAATTCTTTATTTAGGTTGACGGATTGAACGTTAATCCAGGACATATCTTGCGTAGAATAATTTAGTTACCTTGCAGCTATTTCAAGTGCATAAAAAATACTTGAAATTTTGATGGCGTGGATCGATGTCCGGTCGGTCGAGAGAACCAAAAGACTGCAAATATTAGAGATAAAATAAGTTGTCAAGAATAAGAGTAATACAGGAATAAACTAAATGTAAACATAATAATTACTTTCCAGATGCAATGAAACAATTACTTTGTAGTCGCATACTCTCCAATCAAGAGAATTAACACTTAACCTATCGGCTTTATATCTGCTATATTGAAATATACGAAATAAGAACTTTGGAAAAAGAGATTTGAAGAGGTGAAAAAGATGATCAGTTAAGTAATTTTTGTTTTATACGATACACCTAACATATTTACTGAATAGCTGCCCAATCAATTTGGGGAATTTTTAGAAAAAATCAGAGAGCGGTCATTTGACCGCCATGGTAGGTTTAGTGTTAACATGCTGTATAGCTGTAACTAATGCTGTTACTTTAGATGCACTGCACAAAAGTAATTGGTTACTAATTCGATGAATCTAGCTTCTTATAAAAGCTAATGCCGTTCACATGGAGCGTCTGTTGTAAATATACGTAGACTTGGATGTTTGCAATTGTTTCTTAACATCATTCCGTTTAATTATATTTCCTTCGTTTGCTAACCGTTTCAAACCTCAGGCTGAACGATCATCCGTTGTTCTCACAAAGAGATCGCGTTCGTTCGAACATATTATATTGTAACTTTCAGAAACCAGCAATATGTTGGAATGTTAAAATTGCTAATATTCTAAATGAACTTTATGATGGATTTTTGCTGATAGTCTGATAAAAAATATTTTAAATAACACTTTATGTTTTAGGTATAGAACTATGGGAACTTTGTAATTTGTTTGACGGTCTGCTAATATTATATTACGATGGAATTTCATTGACAGACTGATAAAAAATATGTTAAATAAAGCTTTCTTCTTTATTGTTCAAATTCTTTGGCAGAACTGCAGAAACTTTGTAGTATGTACGATTTTCGTGACTTCTCTGTCGATTCTTAAGAATCAAAAAGTGAATAATGTGCTGAAATACATTGATGAGGTAATGTTAACAAACTGCCTTACCAATGATTGTTGAATTCCGTGTTCGAAACTGCAATTTTTCTTAAACATTATAAGACACGACGATGGGAAACAAATATCTCTCAGATTTGATTTGCATCGAAACAGCTTTGACGAAGATCCTATTGCGACTAATATTTGCATACGCATCTTTCAGCGTCTGAATTAATGGCGAAAGTAGTCTTGACCGACAGAGTGATTTACGAAATATATTTCTTAATTATATGTGTAAAATAGTCTTCAGCCTAGAGACTAAGGTATCGAAACACGTTAAAAAAATGCGACGACAGAACATCCATGGATTTCCTAAATTTGCAACACGTTAGAGGCGTCCGTATTCTATTTCTTTTTATACTTTCACTAAACCACCTGCTCAAAACTAAGAATACATAAACGTCTTCTGCCAATATGAATAATTAACACGTTTGGAAAACATTCGGGCATAGTTTCTGTCAGAATTCCTCGTCGATTTCAATGCAAACCGCACAGTTTTCGTTGCCGATATAAAAACGTTTGTAAAAACACTGTCCTTTTAAAAAAATGCTTGCTCGAAGCGAATAAATCATCGTAAGCCAACTTTTTTGCGAGACTCTATCTCGCCGTTGGCCTTCGTAAATCAAGAACAATTACGAAGCAGCGTACTGCAAACATCGAGAGCGATATCCCGACGCTTATGCATTCCATCCCGTGGAAAATAACGCGATTTCATCCGTTCGAGTGCGTCGCCGTGAAGTAAAAGGCATAAACTTCTTTTCGCAATTTCTACGTCAACATTGTTTTACGATTCCCGGGATGGTAAAGGCGACCAAACAAGCGCAGGAATGGCATTTCCTCGAAGAAAAAGAGAGAAGTCGATTTCGCTCTCGACGGAATAAAAAGTTTCTCGAAGAAGTTCCGCGCCTCGGCCTTGATGCATTTTCGCGCGGTTCCTCCTGTTCGTGACGTAGTACGCAAATTGCGACTACCGACAATCAAACTTATCTGCGGGGAAGTCGCAAAGTCGCGAGACTTCCGGGGGAATGCCGGCGGATGACTGCGCTCACCGTGGAGAGGATATGCTCGCGTGTCCTGAAATACGGCGTGAATTGTGCGGATGAAAGTACCAAAGTTCTGAAAAATTTCGTCGCGAGATAGAAACGCCGAAAAAGTTTACGTCAAAAGCAGACAGAATTGTTGATTATTTTTTATGGCGCAAGTGTGCAACCCTATAATTGTATGAGATGTGTTTCTTTTTCACCAAGAAGCGTCCGTACTCGAAAAAGTGAATCGAAGTTAATTTACGTTTTTTTAAAATCAAAGACTTTCTTTTTGATCGAATTGATTTTAATTATTTTGACGTGGTTGTTAATGATAATTGAAATTTTTATTTGCACATTCTCACTTGATACTTTCGGCTTTTGATGAAATTATGCGTATACAATAATATATCTTTGGTCTGTTTTTATTTATTTTTCCTTTGTTTCTATTGTAATTCTGATTTCATCGTGGCTTGTTAACTTTCATACCGGAAGGACTAGATTACCTTCTGGTATTGAGTTCAATTAGATTTCAAAATTGTGAATGATTTTTATCACTTGCAAACCTGTCTTTTTTTAGTCCAGGTATGCCAGTGAATAAGAAACGCTGATTATTAAGTATCGTTGAATTAATTCCGAGCGCTTGCCTGAAATTTAGAATTAATTCATTAATTTATCTTGCCCTCTTTCCGTCGTATTTTGTATCTTTAATTTCTTAATTGCTAAAACAATCTTCCTGCTGTCTTCAGAATAAATTGTCGATTCAACGAAGATCCATGAATAAGAGACAGCCGAAATCATGTGCCGAAATCACCGTTGTTTTTTATATAGAGATTTTTAATTATTTTGCGAAACGTTTTATTTTCGAACGAATTTAAATACTGTACAATATTTATATTCGACCGATTAATCTATTAAGTGGACATTTCCGCAGTTCTTCGTTTCAGTGAACCTGTACAGTGACGTTTACAGATCATTTTTACATAGACAAAGTTTCGTACAAAAAATATTATTTAATAATTTTTTGTCATATATTATCCAAAAAATTCGTCCCATTTCTTTTTGTACTATAGGTAAAAAGGAATGCTACTTTGTACATGCATTTCTTTAAAAATATCGAATTTAAACTATTGATATCGTAGCACACTTTATATTGCATGAATACTGGTCAGTTTAACGGTAAGAAGAATGAAATTTAAATTTATTTGTCTGGAATACAGTGTTCTTAAAAATGTAATCTCAATCTGCGTTTACTGGAAATATTTCCGAGCCATTTGGTCTCTCAAGAAATGACGATAAACATGAAAACACATTTACCTTTGAAGACGCGGTTTGTGCAAAGCAGCATTTCAAAGGAAATAAAACAAATGTTATCTCTTCTGTTCAATATCGATACGAAACATTATTACAGTATAATATAGAATACTCTTCGATATTGTCATTATTTTCATGTGGAACTTATGGATGCTGAATTTCATTACGTTGTAATTTTAATATTACAGATTAATTTTATTTCCAAAGCAATTGTACGTACTTCAGTAGAAAGTAAATTTGTTTCGATTCGAACCTTATTCTCACCCTTTTATATTTGAATATGCAAACTGACAAAACTGTATAATTTAAACGAAACAGTAGTAGCAGATAGTCGCAAAAATATAAATGGAAAAGGTAAACGAACGTCCTCCGCAGCGATGTTAATCTCCAATCCATATCCACGAAAGTTCAATATAAAAACGTAAATAGACACATCTAATACAAAAACTTGTACGATAACTTAGCCACGACATCCCCAAACGTCTGTAGATACACAGGCTACAGTATACATATGTAACAACAGGCATGTAAATGAGGCGCCAGCCAGCAATACGACGGAAGTGGCATTCGCGAATGTTTTCGCCCTGGTTTTTATCAGTCCTCCTTCACTGGTCCCTCTGTCCCGACAAGGGCGCCGGCAAGTTTCCGTAAATTGCCAACGATTCGTGGAATTGCTCCATAACCGAAATGAATTTCAGGGACGGGAGAGGAGGGCGAAAGGTAGGAGGACTAAGGAACACGACGTAAAACGCGACGCAAACTCGCATCGGTCGGTAATCGTATTAAAAGGGGTGAACCTCTCAAGATCGAAACTTTCACGAATGAGGTACAGCCGTGGAAGCTCAGTGAAAGAGCGGCAACGGAGAAGGGTGGAACAGAATAAGAGGAGGAAGCGACGGAAAAAGAATTGAGTTGCCGATAGAGGAAAACACGAGAAAGGGAGAGAGAGGTGGTCCAGAGAGGACCGGAAAGGAAGGGAACCTCGTCGGCCGGTTCAAGTCCACCTTGAGGGTCCTCCGAGGAATACCGTCGTTTCGAAGCCACCCATGCTTTATCCGTCGTAGCTGACGGAGCGTTAATCCTCGAAACGAGTCGCTAAAAAGCACTTTGTCTCCTTACCGCGACCTCCTTGGAAATTTTCTTCTTCTGCTAGCTAAGGAACGCTGATGAACACCGAACGGCCCGCTGACGAATATCTCGTCGCTTTGACAATTTCGGCGGATTTCCCTTTATCCGAGATAAGAGGGACGGCTTCGTAAAATTTCACTTCAAGGTTATTCGACTGAATATTTTTACTTTGCTCGGTAATACCGTGAATTAATGACGATGAATATGGAGAGGAACTTTATGGGGGATAGGAGAAATCCAAAGTTGGTTGTAGTTTTGGCAAAGTGGAAAATGACGCGTGGTTGTTTTCGGTTGTGTCTCAGTTGGATCGAAACGTATCAGCAAATGGGACGAGACAATCGTGTAGATAGACAATAATCCCACTGTTTGCAGGTAGGATAAGTCCTCCTCTTCGTTGCATTTCGATGTTAACCCTTTGCACTGCATTGGTACTTCTATTGAAATAACAAACATATCAAAGTTTATGAAGCATGTTATCAAATATTGACTATCAGTAAAGATAATATTACGGCGATTTAGAAAGTGTTTAAAGATACATGAAATTCTGTTTACTTTTTAACCAATTTGCCGTACGATTTTTTCGTGACTGCGTCCACAATTATTCAGAATTAAATTCGTAACATAAAAATGTATCAATGATTCTTGACATATCGTATAATTTAACGTAATATTAATATTATAGAAATAATATTATCGTGCCGCGTCTCACCGATACTTTCGATTTTATAGGTTTTGTAAAATTTTAAAATTTTCTATCCAATGTACTGCATCACGAGTGTCACTTGTTATTGTACGGTAAAGGGTTAATAATGACAAAGTGATAGGATTCAACATACGAAGTAGAAGTAGAAAAATATTTAAAGCTGGCACTTGGGTTACACAGGCATAATAGAATTCAGAAAATAGTAAAGAAATGGTGGCAGTGTTTCAAGTGATTGCCAGTGTTTCAAAATTAAGACTTGTCAATGAATTTCAATGACATGTTAGAAGATATATGAGTTAGTATTTATTAGTTTCTTTACTTTATTGTTCAATTTTCAAAGATCCAAAAATACATTTCGATCTATAAGAGTTAATTTACCAGACCCAAAATATTTTTCTTACGCTTGCTTTTGTATGAATATGTCAATGCTTGCTAAGGGTGATGTTTTCAGTGAAGTATAAAATAATTGAATTATTTTATCAAAAACAATTTTATGCTAAATATGAGGGTCATACTAAATAATGCAATAATTCAGAAAATTACCTTATTAATAACCATGACAATTAACGAATTTTTAATGCCGAAATAGCGTTACATACATATACAAAATTGCGATATGATAAGAAATTTAAATAATTCCTGTTTTGAAAATCATTTAATTATTATTGCAACGTACATATACATTCACAGTTTGATGCTTTTAATTATCCTATATCGAACATATTTCATACTTTTGCATCGTCATACGCACAGCAGTCCTTCTCTTCGCTTTAACTTTCTCACCGACTAAAATCAAACTCTTTCACCTCGTTTGCGCCGCTTTAAGACGCTGTTACCGTTTGGTAATTAGCCGTATTTGCAAAAGACATTAACATCTGTTAATTCCTCATCGAAAGCAGAAAGATCAAAGGAGGAACTCGTGGGAAAACGACGAAAATGTTGCGAGAACCCGCATACGGTATTCGGAATTATAACGTTACAACTCGTTACAGCGTCTGGAATCACGAGGGCTTCATTGTCAGGCTTGCTACTCTAGACATTGTAGACTGATGCCTCAGCTTAATTGGAGTGTTACATACTCCGTTTTCCCTCAGCCATTCCTCTTCTCCCCTTACTGTTATGAGCTTGAACCCGTACCAGTGCCCATCTCTCCACTTGTCACGAATGTGACGATGCGTTATCACCCCGCGACCTTAATGGTTCTACCAGGCTGTTGAAAAAAGTACGAGGAACTTCTTTGAAATTAAAATCCTACCACAGAATGTACAATAAGAAGCATTCAAAACGTTAACACGTCAACGTTACGTGCTGCAAGTACTTTGATCATACGTTGGCAGTTAACTATACGCTGAGTTTTAATAAATTTTGACGATTGGTAAGATTACGTGACATTCCGTCGTACTCGAATTTATATCAGACATATTTATATGCAAATCAATAGTACAGCGCGTCTTAGAAGAGCTAAGAGTTGAAACTTGCAGGGTGTCAGAGTTGTTTTAGACTTACAGTTAGCGAATACAATTCTTGCGCCTTTTAAAAGGGATCGTCAAAAGTTGTATCTAATATTGAAAGTAAAAAATTTCATTTATACTTGTTTTCTTATTATTTTATAAAATAACGTATGCGCGGGGTATTATTTATGAAATATTTTTTTTCTTGAAGATACGTAAAAAGTTGGAATGATGGCGCGCCATAGCGTCTTGAAGATCGGTACGTTTAGTGATTTGCACTTCAGTTAAATTGTGTAAGCGTAAAAGAATTTTCAAGTCGAAATTCTTCAGATTGAAATCCTTACCTTAGTTTGTTTTAGATTTAATTATTTTTCTTTCCTATTAACTGATGTATATACCGTCGTTTTTTTTTTGTTTTTTTACAGTCAACCATTCTACAACGCGATACCGTAATGCGGCACGAATTAATCGCGTTATAGGAAGATTGATTGTATGTGCATCATCCGAGTTAGTTCCCTTTCCGGTTAAATTTAGAGGATTTTCCGTTATTTCGAACAGTTAAGGTGAAAATATTCATTTTTTACTTCTTAATACATATATGCAATATTTAATACTGCAATATCGATTTAAAGCAGATGTCTTTTGAAAATAATAGTAGTAGAATTATGTCTCATATGAAGGCCACAAGATTTATGCAATAAAAAGCTTTATCATCAAAATGCGACAAAAAGAAACGGTTACACATTAAAATGAATTAAAAAAAAGAGAATAAGTGTATTAATCTCATTAAAATATCAAACACTCTTACAAACCTGTAGTAATGTAGAGCTACCGCATTATTAAATAACGAGCTTAAAAAGCCCTGTAATTAAAAATGGTATCCGTGGAAAGCTGAATATTAATAAAAATCATCCACCTACATTGTATTTTATAGTTCATCATTCATTAGGGACTAAACATACATCCGTTGGAGTTTGTATGAAAGGTGTATTTATAGGGTGCATGACGTTTATTGCATTTTGTTTGAAACTTTCAGCGAGGGAACAAAGAGAAAATTCAACGCGAGCTCAACAACATGAATAACATTTGTAATTATCGTAATACTCTATTATCCCGGGCGCTTCCGCGGTAGTATCCATAATCTCGGCCGCTAAATGACGATGTATCGCGATTTTGAACGTTAACGCTGCTAAAGAGCCCCAATAAATTCCTCGTCCGGGTTTACTTTGTACCGTGTATACTTTTTCGAGCAAAAAACAAAGAGCGCTCGATTTAATTATTCCGCGTTAACGTCGATATTCCACAAAAGAATTTAAACGATTGTGATAATCGCATCATCCGCGCTAAAACCCATCCGTAAAAGCGAACGTGTCGCTTCGTATAGCGTCGTTTTTCATTAATCCCTTCGCTTTTCGGCACCTCTAATGATTTCCAAGCAAAACTTTATCTTCATTACAAATAGAAAATGCAACAAAACCGCGGGTTTGTCGAATAAAGGTGCATATTCTCGGTGCAATTTCTCTCGATTCTTTTTTGAGGGAAATTTCAACTGTAAGAGTGAGTGTCGCATTACTCTTTTTTTCAGCTTGGTCTTTGGCTGCACCCTTAGCCTGTCGAAAAAGTGAACAAAAACGGGTACAAGAAGAAGGAAAAATACGAAAAGAAAGGCCCGCAGACGCATAATTAAAGACCGGGGCACCGAGCTTCGTGTCTCGAGATATCGTTTACCGAAAAAATGCTGGAATTTCGGTAGTGGATTCTAAGGGTGTGACCTCCGTTGACTGCGACGGGGAAGAGGAAGAAGAAGGTGGAGAACGACGACTTGCTTTAATTAAATGCCCGTAATTGCGTTTCCCGCTAATTACCGCGGCTCCCCCGAGCACCGTTCTACCGCGGAGTCGAAAAAAATTGGGGACCTGCTGAACTTTGCCAAGCATTCTTTTTTTTTTCTCTCGTCTGAAGGTGTTCGAGGAGTTAGGTGCTTAC
This sequence comes from Cerceris ruficornis, assembly GCA_963989415.1. Taxonomy (NCBI): domain Eukaryota; kingdom Metazoa; phylum Arthropoda; class Insecta; order Hymenoptera; family Crabronidae; genus Cerceris; species Cerceris ruficornis. Next base: position 5,634,324 of record OZ022518.1, read on the forward strand.
AAGTACCGAGTCCGCTATCGCCTTTGGAGTGAATAGACATGGTCGTTGCTTACCGAGTTTGAATCTTTGAGTGACGTGTTTTTTCATCAATATTTTCACGACGGGCTATAGCTATTTCCGTCCCCTTTTATATAAAAAAAAGTAATATTTATGGATAATATATCGTATTGTGTAATAATTTAAATTTTAACGTGCTTGTGTTACACCAATATAAAATAACCGGGCGCCCTTGTACGCAAATTTATACGAGATTCGTTTATTAGCGTGATATTAAAATGATTCTCGAGAAATCAAACTCGCGTTAATCACCACGAAACTGAACACTAAAACGAAACCACATTTGTCAAGTTTTAATTAATTTAAGATTCGTTGACTTATTGTCTTTATTTAGATCGGAGATAATAGTAATTGGCGACGTTTAATTGCATTGACTTTTCGAAACATGCTGAGCGGTGTTAGTGTAGACATTTCTTTATGGATATCAAACGGTAACAACTACGACTATATTCAGAGTTTTTTGCAACATCACTTATGAAAAGAATAACGGTATTAGATTCACAAAGATATTACGGCTGTTAAAAGTTCTCTCAGCGAGTTTAAGCTTTGCTTAGACATAGGACTTGGCATTATGAAAGACATTTTTAACAATTTAAAATTTTGGCACAAAAATGATTTATTTGTTATTTTTAATTTATGAACTAAGTAAATAAAATATGTAAAACAAAAAAACACGAAAATGGAGTAAGCAGAACATATTTGTTTTAGTATCAGGGGCAGTTTAATTGGCACTGTTTCGAATGGTACTGCGCGATAAGACAATATATATTTGATATAATACGTAATTATTAATTACAGATAACGTCACCGAGGATTTAAACATCCTGGTTTGTACGTCGACAAATACCAAAATCTAATCTGAGCACATCGTTTATTGAGCATCGTAACCAAACGGCATGACCAATTTAGTATGAATTCTGAACAATGCGATCGCGCTGCGTGGTATCAAAACGATTAACAACATACCTACCCACATATACGTATTTAATATAAAAATGTCTTTAAATAGAAATAAGAGAAATTCGAAATAAGAAATTAAGACTTATTCAGGTGTTTGTACATATCTTATCAACTGCAACTCACATTTCCTTGTTCATTTCTCTGTCCGCTAATTTCAACGAACGTACACGAAAGCTTCTGACATCACCACCACTATAAACTTGTTCCGCTCGAACCGCTGTTCCACATTCCACCGAATATAGTTAATGAAACAACAAAGCATTTTAGATCAAATATCACTTCCCATTTGGAGACGTACGTTACCTCTAGTGATTTTAGCGTTTAGAGTTTCAACCACAATGGCTCCGGCGATGGACATCGAAAACTAAAAGTTTAAGGTAAGACGAAATGCAAAGATAATAATAATTGCTGATGTAGGTAAGGGAAATAGATAACGATTTTGCAGGAATCAATAGTGATTTAGTTAGAATTGCTTAATTTTTGAGAAGCGTTAGAGTCAATTCAAAATAGGACTAACATTAGGTAACCGAGGAAGTTAGCTAAAATACAAAATTATGTCGTTTTGATCATTTAATGACATTAGTAATTTTTACTATAATCAATTTATAACGTACTGTTATAGCATTACATTTGTTCATCAGGCGTCCATTTCTAGATATCTATACAGTAGACTCCCTTATCCGCGAGTTCTTATACGCACCAAATAATAAAACACAGGGATTGCCTGATTTAAGAATTAAATCACCTTTAGTTGACAATTAGTTTGTTTTCTTCATTGCTGCCGGTTTCGTGTTTCATCGTTATTTTGTTTTTTTTTAAAATTCCATTAACTAAAAGATTTTTATTAGACTAGTAATAGACTAACAACTATTATAACTACTATTTAGACTAATAATACGTTTTGTTTTTAAATTAATCTCGTATATATGTAATTTATTTTTAAAATACTGTGTTATTTTATAAAACATGGAAAAGAATAATTAGTCACAGAAATTATAATTTGAAATATCTTATTTTAGATTTTGCGCGTTATACGAGAAAAATTACCGTATAACACGATTTCCTGTAACGCAAATTGCAACGACACAGTACACATTAATCGTGTCACAAGAGAGTCTACTGTATTTTTAAAAAAAGATATAGTGACAGAGTGAATACAGTTTTTAAAAACCAGATTGTATATTTTATCAAAAATAAAACTTCAAGACATTATAAAATTGAAATTTAAGATGTGTACAATTCTATAAATTATCTTCACATTTGAAAAAGATAATATGAGGTAAATGTGAATGTTAGATGAATGAAATTATATTAAATAAGAAATACAATCATTAATTTTGAAATCATTTTTATTTCGGGTTTTAAAATTATAGAACTTATTTGGATTTGTGATGTATGTACTAAAATTCTTGGTGTCAAATTAATTATTTTTTTTACAAATGAAATGGCATGTTAAATAAACGATATTTAATGAAGAATAATGTAGTGTAAAATAATAAATCACCGGAGAGGATACAAAAAATTGGTAGATCAAAATCCTTGAAAGAAAGTTACGTTATTGCATGGATTGCGTTTCAGCAGGTACACGTCTTTTAATTTTCAACACAAGATAAATAACTTTGTGAAACATATAACGTTCCCAGTTGCATCCTCATTTAACGTTTGTCACGATGTACTAAAAATTCTGTTATCATCTAAAATGTGCAAATTGATTCGAAAGTTCCGACCTCTTTCACATAATTATTCAGCCGTAACAGTTTAACACAGGCTACATGTAAATAACATTGTACACGGAATTAAAAACCCATTTGTATCCAGAAAATTATCAAAATATGCTAAGATAAATCCAGCGAAATATTCCCGTCGACCAGAAATAATATTTAACGATACATATATTTCTAAAAGATCGCTTCATTTGTATAATAATTTCTCTTTAACAACAAAAAAACTGTACAACAAAGTTCTTAGTACCTCCGGAGAATAAAAAAAATCGGATAAAAAAGAAAATCAAAGACCGGGGTATCATCAAGAGTTAAAGTCGCGCTATTTTTGAAAGGAAAATAGGATCTAAGTAGTTTACGTTAAATACCGGAAGTACTTTATCGCGTATTACAGTTTACCAAGTCACAATGCGAAAGAAGAAATCAGTATCTCATCAAGCTACTAAATAATCTTTGATGATGGTCCTTGATAAAGGCGACTTTTACTTGGTGAACACAGAGGCTCCTATTCGAAAAGGCACGATCATTTGTGGCAGATTAAATTTTAATTAGCGTACAGCCTATCCTCTGATCGCCCCACGTAAGACGAAGCGTAGACTTAGGACCCCATAGAGAGAAGATGAGAAGGGGACCGTCGAAACTCGTTTCGAACGAACGATGTCGAAAGTGCAAGCAGGTGCTCGAGCGCGATTGGTCTTCGAAATCGCGGAAGTTCACGAATTCCGAATAATTTGAGAAAGTAATCCGCAGAATTTCCAGTATCCGGCGAGGGCTACATAGTTTGCTTGCCCACACTGCCATCGACCGCATTGCTCTGCATATTTGTCCTTATTGTAGTAGCTTTTACATGTCTCGACGATGAACGTGTAATTATCGCGGATACCAGTGAGGCATTTTCCTACCCTCAGATTTCGGACATGAATGTAAAAGAAGTCTGTAATAAAACAATTAAAATAAGACCGAGGTGTATGTTTATATCGTTGACGGTAATAATCATATACTATTATATTTCTGACGGTTGTCATAAACAATTATAGTTTTTCGCACACTTAAACTCTGTGTGACATGCAATTAATTATTGTTATTTATATTATGGAAGGATAATAATTTCGTATAACACTAAGCAATGATGGAGAACAGTAATTTAAAAAAAGATGTTGAAATGTATTTGAGAATGCGAATATTTTAATTGTAATTATTGCAATTAATAATTTACTTATAACTTGATGATTACTTATAACGTGTGTAACACGATATGCTTTCAACATTTTCTACGATATTATCCATATATTCATTTTTTCTTTTTGAGAGAAATAAATTATTATGTAAAAGGTAGTTGGATTCATTTAATTATTGCTTTGTGTAATCATAGAATTTCATCTTTTATCATAGTTCTATTATCTCTGAATAATGTGCGTTTACATTGTGATTGTTGATTATCACATCATTCATGCAATTGCTATGAATAGGAAAAATCTTTCGCGATATTTAATTTTCCAAGATTTTCGAGGTCAGAAATATATTCCTAAATGTGGAAAAGAATTTTATACTGACATGTAGAATTTCATTGATCCATCAAAGATTTGAAAATCAACGAATACTATCAAAAAGCAAAAGTAATTACAAGGTAATAAAGAAAAATTGAGGATTTTACATGATGTAAAAACTGTCCAACAATTTTAAAACTTTTTTCAGTTTTCCAATAGCCATTGGGCGATTCTTATAGGGATCATCGTCCTGAACACGAATCCGACAAGGGAATTTCTCTTTCACCCTCTGTTTTCGAAAAACATCAGTTTTTGTAAAAACAGTGGATTTCGGGAAACAAGCTGGTATTAGGTGAAAACAAAAAACGGTAGACAATTCGTTTGGCCTCAATAAATAGAGGAGTGGTTCCTGAGTATACAGATGTGGGCAGTTAAAATATTTCGTATTTTTTAGTGATGGTAAATAATTGTCAAAGTATAAAAAGAGGTGGATGTGCGAATTTTCTACGCATTTACTGTGCATTTTCACGTAGAGCACTATTGCTAGAACAATTTTGCTACAGATTATTGGAATCTGCAGACATTTCTGAAGAAAAAACTATCGGCGAAAAGTATCATAGTTTTTCATTCTGGCACAATTTAAAAAAATATCCGTCAACAACATGTGCCGGCTGTTTTCCTGCTACGACGCAATCGCTCGCCGAACCGGGCTTGTCAGTGCCGTAGCTACGCATAATACTTTCACGGGCCCTGAACGTCGATGGATCCCGTTGAGATGGCATTCTCAACTCCTTTACTAACGTGAAGGCAGCTTCTTTGTGAAAACCATCTTTCTAGTGTCTCAAAGTTACATTCGGATAACAGTAGCCCCCTCTTCATCCCACATAACTTAAACGCAAAGTCGTAGTTATGGCTTAAATTAGAAATCCGAACATTCGGTAGTCGTAGCTACTGAATATTCAGATTTCGTGGTCATTCACTCAATACCATTTACTATTCAATAAAATATCGTGCTAAAATTACATTTAAGAAAACTTAAAATGATAATAAATGATATCGACCCGAGTCCCATCGCGAGGAGGTTGTCAGGAGTAAGGACCCATAAATGCAAATCCAACCAACCTCTATTTCATTCTGCGTTCCTTGAAACACTTTCCCTCGGCACTTATGAGTTTTATGCCGAGAGGAAATGCAACAAAGGAATCACCGACTCTGCTTTTTTTATTCGGGTTCGTGGAAAGAGATATATAAAACAATCGCTTCAGGTCGCTGACACTTTCACAAAACTGTCGCTATATGTCACTGACACATCCACGTAATGTTGTATTTAATCACCGAAATTAATAAAAAACATTTCCATGTAACTGTCTCTTGAGGTCACTGACACTTCCACGAAACGTTATATTTAATTGTCCAAATTATTTAAAATCACTTGCACAAAACTATCACTTGATGGCACTGACACTTCCACAAGAGGAGTGATGTTACGTTTCTATATAATTGACGATTTACTCTTCAAAGGTTATAAACATTTCATTTTGAATGCAGTACTTTTACTTTATTAATAAATGATATATGTTCAATTAGTTTGGATGAATGCTGAACGGACTGGGTTAGGTCTGGATTAGATTATTCAAATATTTATAAGCTTTGAAATGTACATTGCCAATTATAAACTCACGTACTTCACTCCTATAATTTCTACTCACCATAATATTTATTTAAATTAAGCGGAAACTCGTCATGAAATAGTAATATCATTTGTAATAAACAATTATTGCCAAAGATTTTTGTAACAACCGAAATTTGCAAAGTTATCCATGAAGAAAGGAGATCTCAGTACGCAGGGTGCCCTACGCAGGCTCCGCGTTACGCGAGCTGCGTCACTGAGGCAGTACAGCATAGTATAGCTATAGAGGTCGAACGGATCGCGCGGTTTGACAAGACAGTCTTCAGGTGTAATTTTGGACTTGCCTATCGGTATCTAATGACTTTTAACCATCGGTTACGAGTACTAGTGCATGTGTGCTATAATATCAAACTACTTAAACAATAAATTAAAAGTGATATTAAATAATTTTAACAATTAAATACAATTTTTTGTGGAAGTGTCAGTGACTTCAAGTGACAGTTACCTGCAAGTTCTTTTAAATCATTTCAACAATTAAATACAACGTTTTGTGGAAGTGTCAGTGACCTCAAGTGATAGATTTGTATCTTTATCCACGAAACACAATGGAAGAGTAGAGTCGGTGATTTCTTTGTTGCACTTCCTCGCGGCATAAAACTCATAAATGCCGAGGTAAAGTGTTTCAAAGGAACGTAGAATGAAATGGAGCTTGGTTGGATTTGCATTTATGGGTCCTTACTCGTGACAACCTCCTCGCGGTGGGACTCGGGTCGATATCATTTATTATCATTTTAAGTTTTCTTAAATGTGATTTTAGCACGATATTTTATTGAATAGTAAATGGTGTTGTGTGAATGGCCACGAAATCCGAATATTCAGTAGCTACGACTATCGAATGTTCGGATTTCTAATTTAAGCCATAACTACGACTTTGCGTTTAAGTTATGTGGGATGAAGGGGGGGGGGGGGGGCTACTGTTATCCGAATGTAACTTTGAGATACTAGAAAGATGGTTTTCACAAAGAAGCTGCCTTAACGTTAGTAAAGGAGTTGAGAATGCCACCTCAACGGGATCCATCGACGAGCAGGGCCCGTGAAAGTATTATGCGTAGCTACGGCACTGACAAGCCCGGTTCGGCGAACTATTGCGTCGTTGCAGGAAAACAGCCGGCGCACGTTGTTGACGGATATTTTTTTAAATTGTGCCAGAATGAAAAACTATGACACTTTTCGCCGATAGTGTTTTCTTCAGAAATGTCTGCCGATTCCAATAATCTGTAGTAAAATTGTTCTAGCAATAGTGCTCTGTGTGAGAATGCACAGTTAATGCGTAGAAAATCCGCACATCCGCTTGTTTTTAAACTTTGGCAATTATTTCCTACCATTAAAAAGTACGAAATATTATAACTGCTCGCACCTTTATATTCAGGAAACACTCCTCTACTTTTTGAGACCAAGAAGAACTGTCTACGGTTTTTAGTTTTCACGTAATACCAGCTTGTTTGCCAAAATCCACCGTTTTCCAAAAACTGATGTTTTTCGAAAACAGAGGGTGATATCGAAATTCCGTTGGCGGATTCGTGTTCGGGAGAATGATCCCTATAAGGATCACCCAGTGGCTATTAGAAAACAGTAATGGTGTAAGACAGTGTAATTAATTTTTCGCACAAAGAAATAAAAATTGTATGCTTTTTCTTATGCCTGTATACGTAACATAAGAACGAGTGTGATTTGCAGATAAACGGTAGCTTCGTTTGCGAAAAGAAGCACTATGCTAATTTTACGCGAGAAACTTTACGTGATTAGAAAAAGATAAATATACTATTTTTCGTGTAATTTAAAAATTACATGTCCCATTTACTTTAAAGAGTATTTTTGATTGCCTATGAAGATACTCGGTGAATACTTCTGCTTATTATCATGAATTATTTGCTACATATGTTAATTGCAGTTTGTCTCTGTACTTTATGCTTCTCCGTTGATTAATAATTTATGAAATGAATTTAATTAGGAGAATAATAAAGTACGCTAACGATAATACGCATATGTTAATTATGCTGAAAGAATTCATTTATCCATTATGAATTATTATATTGATTTTGCAAACATTTACATATAAATTTTAACTGCATGTCTTTTTTTAAGTAGTTCCATATTTTATTTTAATCAGAAATTTGCATGCAATAAACCTAAAATATTCGAATAATTAATACTGTCCAGTGCCGTTATTACGTGTCGAAAAAAATAATAACAATGTTTTTTTTATTTATAACGATGTTAATATGCAAACGATTTACATACATAGAACAGTATCAATTTCAAGGCTCATTAAGGACTGTTACCATATAATAATAAATAATAGTGCTACAAAAAGAAGGAATTATGGAAAAAAGTCCGACAATATACTCGCGTTACATAGTAATTCTTGAGCTCGTTGGCAGCAGGCGAGATGCACCATGGCATCTCGGCTGAAAGTTATTTAATTTTGCGATAACAAGCGGAAATTTACGTGGGACGCCTTGCCAAAAAGAAGTAGCCGTGCTAGGCGTGTTTTAATTTAATTCATGGTAGATAAAAACATGAGTGTAGCAAATAAAGTGCTGGCTGCCAACATTGTACCGTGTTTAGAAAAGTCCGACTTTCGGTAAGGAAAATTCAGTGGGTGAAAAAATGCAAACGCAAATCCGTGGAACAAAGGTGTACAGCCTTCTACACAGTGGTAATTACGTTTTAGCACCTAATTGCCAGGAAAATTAATTCTAACCAAGTATATGCTTCTTTATTTATTTAAATATGTTTAGTACTAAACTGCTCTTAACAAATATTTCAGATCTGATGAAGATATTCGAAACTGCGCAGTTGTTTCTATTACAATTCATCTATCTTAAAAAACATTTTTGCGAAGAAAAGTAAGAAATTGGTATTTCATTTGATATTTGTTCAACTCAAAAGTAATATAATATTTATTAACATAATAACATTGCATAACATAAATATAATATTATAATGAGCGCCATTTTTTTGATACTTTGTTTTTTTACAACTAATGTTATTTTCTGAATTCTGTGCATTTTTGCATATTTAACTTTCCCATAAATATCTAAAGTCATAATTTTAACAAAACGTAAAGTCTATCAAAATAAAAAGTGCCAAAAATACTTGAAATGTATTGAATTGGTCATCAAACTGAACTTTCTTATACCAATTACTTATCCTTAATATCAGTAAAAGTGTTTACTTGTATGTAACGGTCGAAACAATTAATGTGAAGATACATAGATGATATAATCGTCGAATAAACGGCCTTTCTTAAGCAGAATTTAAATAAACGAAGTTCAGTGTCAGAAAAACTATTGATCTTCAATTCTGACAGATATGAGCCGTTTACTTGCTTAAAGCTTGATAACGTACTTCACGTAATGAAAATGTGATTTTTCAATGACTCTACGAAATTATTTATACTGTGAAAAATATGCGTATCCAAGATAACAAGTCCAAGTAAATCTTCTTGAAAATTGATATCAATATTTTTAAACATGTTAAACCGCAAATTCTAAGTATCTCGAGTTAAAAAAAAGTGAATAATGTCTCTTTCAAAATAAACGGCTTATATGTATGTCGTTCTAGTAATTCGGATATGGGAGATGATACTGCAAATACCTTTCCATTACGATTTTTAGATACGTATCATCGAAACTTAAAGCGAACATTATTTATAAAGTTCACGTGCCAAGGGGAATACAAGAGAAAGTAGTTAACAAGAGGGAAGGTCGCACACAAAATATTGTGCGGCTTTTACACCTCTTGCGACTTCGGGGACTCCTTGAAAAGGCGAAAGAATCGACTTTCCGCTGACCGCTACGGTCATCGAAAGTTCCTTATTTTTCTCGTTTATACAACATGCGCGTGATCTGCCGTGTCACTTGGAAAGAATTCTGAGAGAAATTGACCTTTGGCCTTCTTGGGGTCTTTGCAACGTAGAATAACCAATGAGGCCACGTTTTGGAAATCGTATAAATTAAGTCACGCTCCATACACCGGAAGGAAGTTTTCACCAATATTAATTTTCAAATTTTACAACAAATTTCATTTAGTCGCACGAAAGTAGAACTACTTGAATCAATTTGAAGAATAGAATACAGTGGCGTGAATAATTCTTCTTCGAGATCGGCATTTATATATGTTAAATTTATTTAATATAAAATATGAAATACAGAATAAATACATATAATGCTCCGCTGTGTTCTGTGCGACTACGTCAGCACGACTGGCAGAACGCACGAAGCAACGAACGAAAACAAAAGAAGTCCTTTAGCCAATGTTTACATTGTTGCGACATCCGACACACGGTCGAACCAGAGGACACATGCTCGGAGGAGAATGTACAGATTTGAACATATATCTTCAACAATATATATACTATACATTGATACCAATCGTGATTTTGATCGTTATTTAATGAGATTCAAAAAATTGAAATAAAGCTGGGTATTGAAGTTCGAGACGTAGATATAACAATTAAGTTTGCACAATAATACGCGATCATGACTGCCTAACTTATCCATTTTAGCTATTACATATTTTAAAAATTCAAAATATTAATTGCATTGTTTACATGTATGATATATTATGTTCAAACGTTACATTTATTGATTGTGTTACTAGAAATAAGAAAATTATGCTAAATACCACAATATTGCTATCATCTCTCACTACAGCAATATCTTTGTGCATTTCAATTTAACATAAGGATGTGTATTGTTATTACATATTACAACAAATTTATTCTTCCTTATTATATTCTCCTACACGAGGAAATTGAATTTGAAACGTGTAAAACGAATTCAATCGTTTCATTAAATTTGTATCGGACTTCCGTTGAAAAAGTGTACATCATTAGCACCAATTTGTGCACTTTCATACTCTTACAATCAGACGTAAACATTGTTGTCTGCTCGAATCTCGGATGCTGACGTGCGCAAGGGTCGAATAGAAACTTGGCTTTAATTGTTGGAAGAGCATCGAACAATGTGCCCCAATACGAGCTAGCCTAGTACTTACGGTACGTCCTGAAACTTTCCCTTTTCCACCCTACTTCCTGCTTCAGACGACGGTAGTCTCCCTCTTGGTGATTGACCAAGCCTCTTGGCTGAAGTTCCCTACATGAAATCGATGTTAAATTGAAGCAGCTACTTTGATTTTTATAAAGAATTCTGTCAGTCCTGTTCCCTTTATCATTATGCTAAGAAGCTGCGATACGACGGAATTTTAAATTAGTAAATAATTTAATATGAAACGGTAATAAAATTGAACATTTTTTAATTTATTAGTAGTATATACTTATACTGACGGCCCGTTAATCTAGTAACAGAAGAATTAATGTTGTTTCTCTTTCGGTTGAAATTGCTGTGATTCTTTTACGTAGGCTTTGCTGTTTTAGATGACTTTTTAATCACTGAGGCTACAGTGCACATATCACAAAGAGGAAATTTCTTAGAGGTCATTTAAATTCGGAACTGGTCTATTACTATTACATACTATTCGCTTCCGTTGTATTTCTTCCTTTTCCGAGGTTGTTTTCAAAATCTATGCAATAATATTGGGAGAGAGAATTGGGCTCAAGTAATCAATATTATTATTGTAGATATTATAGTAATATACTCTTATAATATCATCTAATATCAGAAACGTAATTTTAGGAAAAGAGAAAATATCAACACATATTCGACAATATGAATGTTTCAATTATAATTATTGTAAATAAATATCATCATTAAAAAGTGTTAATAATAATGCAATACAAATTTAAATCATTATATCCTTTTTAATATATATCATTCGATCTTTCACAATTATCGTATTATGTTTGGCTAATGTACATTTACATTATGGCCATTAATAATTGTACATTTGATACAATTTTCATACACGCATAAAAATCGTTTCCAATTTTTAATTCGTAATGCCTGCCTCGAAATATATTTGCATCGTAATAAATTGCGTACTGTAACGCGGGATTTCGTTATATTCATTACCGGCTAGAATTTCTAATCACAATATTCTAGTGGAAAGAAAAGGGTAATAAGAAGTGATCAGTTCAGAGTTTCACGGAATTATTGTACATTGCTTCTTCGTGCAAAAGAATATGAAATTTTATTTCTGATTCTGCATACATAAATACACGAGCTAATATGATGTGCAAGGTACTAATGAATAAATTTTTGAATGGAAGGTTCGCTTAAAAGGTGTGTACGTATAATAATTTAGTGTTTGGTACCGCAGAATGCGATTTGGAAAAGGACAAGTCTGAGCCACGAGAGCAATTATCATTTATATCGAAATATAGAAAATTGTTTCGTTTGTCGGTTCAATTCGTTTACATTATTTATATACTTCTAATTATGTAGAATCCTTAATTAATTACATTGTTACAGCTGATCACGTCTGTCCTCCTATCACCTTTCATCAATCCCAACTCATCGAAATCCTGTGATTGAGTACAAACGATTTTGAAAGGCTAGAGGCTTACTTTTAATCTTCATGCCATTCATTTTCTGGACAATAGCCTATAAGTACCAAGATTTAAGAAACGTCACGTGCTAGAGCTCATACATTGTTTTCTCTAAAAACAATAATTAAACTGGAGAACAACACATTGAGGGCCTCTACAGTAGAAAAACCAGTACTAACATCTTTAGTAAATAGCACCGTGATTCCAACGAAGTTAGTTACTCACCTGTTTCATTTGTTGAACTTTACTTAACCCTTTTGCGCCGAGCGCCGCATATATGCGGCATCCACTGGACGACCTGTGGGTACGGGCGCCGCATATACGCGGCATCCACTCGACGACCTGTGGGTACGGGCGCCGCATATACGCGGCATCCACGCCACGACTTCTGGGTACGAGCGCCGCATATATGCGGCATAGAAATGATCTGTACAAGTGCCATCTATAGTCGATGGCAACATTTTTCGTTATCGGCAGAGCATTTTCCATTGTTTTATCGACATATTGGATTAATCATTTCTTAAAACTTTTTAAAACTGCTCTTTGTTGAAACCACATCCAAAAGTATTACGCAATAAACTACAAACAAACCACGCGCACTGTGCATATTTCTGGCGCGAGTTTCCGTTCAGTGACGGTAGTTCGGCGGACGGGACTGCCGTAGCGAAAGGGTTAATAAGAATTATTCTTTTCGTATAAACAAATAAACTCGTTGGAAACAGCATCTGATAACTGCAGTAATGAAATATATCTGCAGGCAATTATAAAGATTGTCTAACAATAAGCCATTTATTTCTCGTTCCGAGATACCTAGGTTTTTGTTTTAAGTTACATGTTAAGTTCTGTATGATGAGACGACTATTAAATTTGTTAACCCTTTGATTTTTTATCACGTCCAAAAAGTATTACCAAGATATTAAAATGTTCTACAGTAGAAAAACCACTACTAACATATTTGTTTATAATCTTTAGTAAATAGCACTTTGATTCCCATGACAAAAAATGTTCTCCAAAACATAATAATCTTTCCTTCATTCAATCTGACAATCGCACACTACTAATTATAAAATTACACAAATTGTTCCTGTATCTCGCACAGAAAGAACGCAGGCAAAATAATCTACTAGAAATGCGCATGGTGCACCTATTTCTCCAACATCTTCATCCACCAACGTTCCCAAGTCAATTCAGCTTCCTCCCTTGACTCCCTTGGACATATTCACAATACGTTCCCTCGATTTTTCTTCCACTTTTGGTTTATCTCTTGGCGCGATATTCGATAAATCGTTCAAAGGAGATCAATGCGCTCGCTGGTTAGATATAAAGGCGCGGCAGAACGAGCTCGTTTCCGAACGTAAAATCTTCAAGGTAGAGGCATAACGTCCGAAGATACGCCAAGGGTCGGTTAGCCTGAAAATGGCTCTGAAGGAAACTTGCCCGGGTTCGGTTATATATAAGATAATGGTCGCACATGGGGTCTCGGTAAGGCGAAGCAGCGGACTCTTCAGCGACACCCGAGGGACAAATATATTATTACTAAAGGGTAGGAAATTTAGGAGCCGCGAGCCCTCGATGAAGTGCAAGAGACCAAAGCCGCGTAGAAGCTTCGCGAAAGGGAAGCCCGAGAGGAGTATGGTTATCCTGGCAGGCTGGCAAGCTGGCAGGCTGGCAGGCCGGCAGACAGACAAGCAGAGTGCAAAGAGGAAGAGGGACAACCGACGGGGTTTGCATTAGTAGAGTGCGGTAGCCACATTGCTCCTTTGAGACTAGGCGTCCGCGGTTCCCCGTTAATGCGTCCGTTCCGGGAAATCGATAAGAACGTTAAACCAGAGGCGCAAAGTTACGCCACCCTTAGGATGGGGTACGTTTAAAGCCTTTGCTACTTTCCTCGCGCCACCAGGGCACGCGTTGATTCCTCATTCCGGGCACGACGTCGCGCCACGTAGCGTCCTGCGACCGTCGACGCTGCAGAGAGAGATCGTGACGTTCGGGGGAGAGGGCTAAATGATATTAGACGCGTACTCTATTAACGAATGGTGTTGCCGACGTAATTACCGATAGGGGATGATTCTCGAGACGGCAGTTCTTCCGAGTGCCTGAGGAGGAGGTTTCTGTTAAGAGGTGTAAATTTGTAAGAGTCAGGTGATGTGGGAGACCGAGAGGGATGCAGTTTGTAAATTACGTTGTAAAGAGGTTGTTGTAAATTATTCGATAGGATGATTTTATTTAATTGGAATAGTGTTACGACTATTCTAATAATAATATTTGAGGTACTTTACGTGCATCGTGGTTATGTCACTCGAAGCGGTAATGGATGGTTCTTGATATTACAGGGCTAAAAACGATGTCATATTTATAAAGAGAAAATTACGATAATATGGATTCGATGTGTTTATTATTTTGCTAGATTTGGGATAAGAAAAAATGGTCCTTTTTCATTTGTTAAACTTTATTTAACGAGAATGATTCTTTTTGTATAAACAAATTAAACGCGTTAGAAGCAGCATCTGAAAAGAATAGTAATGAAATATATCTGCAGGTAATTATGAAGCTTGTCTGAACCACTTATTTTTCGTTTCTTGTTATCTAGGTTTTTGTTTTAAATTGCATGTTAAGTTCTGTATAATGAGACGACTATTAATTCTGTTAACCCTTCGACATTTTATTAACTTCCAAAAATATTACCACGATATTAAAATGTTCATTGATGCAACATAAAATGTTATGAATTCAATTTTTCAATTTGGCACCTAAAATACTTTCATACGCATAATCATCGTCACATATATTCATAGAATACACATTTCTATATGTAAATCGTCGTAAAATTCATATGAAAACAATGTAATCACAAAGGCCGATAATAAGTTTAATATTGCATTATAATTGAGCGTATTTTCTTTTATTTATTCATTTAAGCATAATAGTATGAAATATCCTAGCAACTTAAAATTCGTTAAAATTTTAAAATCAATTCTTACATCAATTTAAGTTTATATGTCAACAAGTTTTACTTCAATAATGATATTTTTGAAATTTCACATGCATCAACATCTTTTACTAAAAAATCGTGGTTTACCAAATATACATCAGTCGAGCAAAACGATCAGCAAATCACAGTTGTAACTTTTCCAGCATCCCCACAAACTTATAAACATGTGCGCTGTCAGCGGTAAGAGCAAAAATTGTAGATTTCTGTACTAGAAGCTACAAACAATCCTCAAGAATGTGCATTCGGAAATGAATGAAATTTCGTATATAGGAGCATCCCGCAATTCGTTGCCCGACAGGATATATTGGAAATATTGATCTCACGGTATGTCGTCCCGCTTTTCCCTCGGGTCGCATTTCGGAATGCGTTTCATCAGTCTCGCTGTTTTATGATTTACTGCCATGTTCTTTAGAAAAGTGCTCGTAACAGAGTGAAAGAAAATGCGGTATGAAAGTGAAACGTAGAGTGGTAAGACGAAAATGATATGTGTACTTTCTATGTTTCTTCGGTACAATAGGAGGGATATTTTTTTAATGTTTTGCTTCGGTCTTAAAATGAAAGATATTTGCGTTGAAAATTCACGCTTCAAACTCAATCCTTCAGATTATACTGTATGTAACTTTTCATCATAGTTAATCTTTTATAGAATTCATTTAAAATCTGATAGTGACTTTCTATATTCAATATTCTATATTCTATATTCTATATTCTTTTTAGTGTCTTTAATTTTATAACTGCCATCGAACAAAAATAAAGTAGGAAAAATAATGTCAAACGAAATGAGTCAATAAAATAATTACATATGACACGATGACTACTTAATTTTTAGTTATTTCAAATTGAAATTCTATTAAATACGTATTGCAATGACAAAATAGTGGTTATTTACCTTTAGAGAAAATGCGGTAGAATGGTAGAATGAAAAGATTCTACTAACTCCAGAATAGATTGAATTTATTCTTACGGTATTCTATAATTACAGTTCATTTTAAATCATTGTTATTAATCATCGACTGTGCGTTAAGATAAATTCTTTGATTTCCTGCATTTCGGTTTATTATCTATATAGTGGTCTCTAGAGGATTAACAACCACTTCTCCGAATCATGTTCCGTAAAAGCGAAGGGTTCTTCTTCAAACCCACACGAACTTGCCCACCCGATTTACAGTATACCCTTGGGCAATCCTAATTTTTACGTCAGATTTTTACGACCCCTTGGATCTCTCAGAACCGCAGTTTCGTTTGTATGAACGAGTTTAATACTACTTTACTTCTCCCAAGACATAAACTCGGTTAAAGAATATCAGAAATTTAATTGGATTATTCTGCGATGTAAAGGCGAACACAATTTTTATAGAAATGTATTGATTTTCATTAAAACTTTTTGCGATCTGAATTTTTTTTGTCTGTTAAGAACAATGTGAATATAATTTTTAATTTAATCTTTTTCTGTAAATCATACAGTTCAGCAAATACAATTCTTGACAATCCGAAAGGCCACGATTTTCTCGGAGGAATGTTTTTACCTGCAAAAGAGTTTTGTAGGAAGAAGAAAATTGTTTCGTTATTGGCATCGCAAGCGGAGCATTTGAGAAAAATTAATATTTTAAATTTTCTTGTTGCACTTTCTTCGTAAATGACATTCTAAACGTTAAAAAAGTAATATTATATACAATTATTTATTTTTCTTCAGGTATGATAACAATAGTTGTAGTTGCTGACAGATGTTTAAATGAAAATACAACATTTGTGTTAAATTCTAAAGTCGAAATCAAGGTGATATAAAATTCTTGGATTTCTAGCGTAATAACATTAATCAATTGACATGCGATGACTGAAGTATTTATGACGGAAAAGAATATTTAAAATCCCCATTTTGATTATTACATTCCTAGCATACTTTTTTTCAATATAAATGTTTTTTGCGTTTTCACAGAAAAAAGTCACGTTGAAAATAAATAACATATAGATGATAAAATTCGCAGTAATCCTTCGTGTATGACAGTTCTTTGAACAGAGATTAAACACTGAATTAAATATTAAATGAATCTAATGGATCGTCATACAAAATTTGAATTGGATCAAATTTAACCGAATGCATAAGCATTTTTTGTCCTGTACCATTGGAGATTAGCCGTTTAAACAAAAGTTTCATGTCGCTCCTTTAGCGGTGTGTATTCTCGAAGGGTGAACTTAAACGATAGAATTTCAAGCACGCAACGTCGACAAAACGTAAACATATACGTGAAATCTGTTTTGCGATGGGAATTAAATTGTCGATTGCCGCGTGTATATCGCTGTTAGTTGGCCATATATCCGCATGTAGAAGTAAAGGATTAATAAATCACTAACAAACGTCGCATTTTATACTAATATCTCGTAACATCCAGCTGGTACGTGGTAAACTCGTGTATCATTCGCTCCAGTTCAGGTATCCCTGGAGTATCTCGGCAATACCTCAAAACATAGTCGTCCTTTCTTCTTACCCTCGGGAATAACAATGTTGCGAAGTAGTACAATACCAGGAGCAGAATAGACGGATAAACTCGATATACGGTGAGCATAGCGAGGCATATATAGAAAAATCAGAAAACCGTTCTAATGATCATTTACGAGAGTGGCGAAGCCGTCGAGAGAATAATAGATAAGAAAGGAAAGAAAATAATAAAAGGAAGACAAGAACGTGGTTCAAGAACGGGGTCGCTCTAGTTTCAGTTTCGGATTTCCCGAAGAGAGGATACATGCGCCCCGGAAGACGACCGAAGAATTGGATCGATGACTCAAATATCTTCGGAGGGTATCGATGGCATTTCGAATTTAATGAAAATTTACATTCCTCCGGGCGAACCAGTGACGATGTCTACCTTGCATCAGCCAGTTACGGAGTATAATGCTTCCATGGAAAAAGATGAAATGGCGCTGGCATTCAACGCTTCAAAGTTTGTACTTCGCAAGAAACGCATCAAAAGCTCGGGTGAAATACTTTTGATGCTACGATGCAGTTCCATTCTGATCTTAATGTATTCTTTTGGCGACCATTCACTTTGTGTTCAAGATAGTCCGCTGTTGTCGGTGACGTTCGCGATTGCACAATGTTGTTTGCTTTTTCAAGTAGATTTTACTTTTGCAAACAATTGTATTGCCGTTGGTATTTGAACAATGTTGATATTGCTTTCAAAAGTAATCTACTTGAATAATTTTATAAGTAACGTAATCGCACGAAATACAAAATCGTTACTATTGTATTTAAAATTTCTTTGGCTGTAAAGAAAGTTAGTTTTAAACTACTAAAAAAATTATATTTTTCAACTTCTTCAACGGATAATGTGTTAACAAGTAAACTGTACGTAAATGTGAATAGAAAATAACCGCCAAATATGATATGTCTAACCACGCCAATCCGAATTTAATTGTGGCACTGAAACATTCGAGAATTTAAACTAAATGCAAATGAAGTTGAAACCAATTAACTTTATAAGTAATTATTTCTAATTATTTGTAATATCAAACCTGGCCGTTAGTAGCGTCATAACAGGAATCATTTTTACAAATGTAGATAGCATACCTTTTCAAAATGATGCTTACCATTCCTACAAGTTTATAAAAAACAATTCATCGAACATAATACTTCCAACAAAACAGAGCAGAAAACGTAGTAACGTCGACATTATGAAAATCATTTGAAATATTCCCCTCAGCTTTTGCGAAGTAATACAGCCCTGATATACCTCGGAGATAAAAAAAAAATAGAGAACGTAATTCTAAAAGAATGGTACGGGGTGAAACGTTATGAAGAATCGTTGTTCCAGTTTTGGTTTCAGACATCCACATAGAGCAAAGATATATGTCTCTTTGATACGAGTGGATAGTGGAAAACTGAGACACGTAACACCCTATCCTGTACAAGCGCTGTCTTCGTATCGACGTCCTAACGACTCTTTAGATTCCTTTCGACAAATCTATGACGACGTAACGGCACGTAACGAGTCCTGGTTACGAAGCATCGTGTTTCCAATCGAACGATTCACCTGGAAAGAAGAAATAGTTGGACCGTCCGGAGGATACGGGCTATATCCTTCCAACTTTGATGGACAATGCTCGCGGAAGGTGTTCTCCAAGACACAGGACGTCTCCGATCATAATGCATCTGGTATCACCGATGGCACGTTTTACATATCGTAGTAGTATCTCCAATTTTATGGCACGAATATTACCGTGAATATAAAGTTAATATAACGTTGTAGGTGTAATACCACATAGAAATATGAATCAGTCCGATACTTCATTTTTGAATATTCCCCTCGACTTTCTTTCTAACTTTATGCCTAACCACGCGATATCAGACACTGCCGAATTTCGGGCTTCCAATAAATTTTGAAAAAATATATATCGCCGAGTTACCTATATATCGGCAAATTACTTTATCTTCCCCTTCGGCCGTATATTGTTCATTCGAACCCCTCGCTGCGAAGCCGTATTGTTCTTGGTTAAGTGGCACTTCTTCACGCTCGAGTAATTTATGGATGAATCGTGGTAGAGGACAAAGAACTCGCACGACGGTGCCCTGACTGTTCTATCGTTTACACGTATGCCACTGCGTGTACGTTAACTCATACCTCTCAATGCTCTCATTAAGGAAGCACACGACTGGGAACGTATGTTCGTTTCGCGGCATATCGATCCCATCGGTTGATCACCGAAAGGAAAGGTGTGGGAATAGGAGTATTGAATAGGAAATGCTCGCTGGACTGATTATTCAATTAGAGAAATTTCATCTTTTTATACATCCCTTTTGTCAGTGAAATATGAGGGAGAGCTATGTTCAAGATTATGGGACAAGTGGAAGGAAGAGGTTTATTGTGCGAATATAAATGGGTAAATAAATAATAAATAGATGAAGTAATATTGTAATGGAATCTTTTTAACTGGATTCCTTATTATAGGATTATATCAAGGTAGTTTTAGGAGTTTACAACTTTATTTTCTTTAGTCCGATAGGTTCTTTATGGTAATGAAATTGCTGTGGAAAAATTTGTCCTCTGCTGCTTACGATCGACGTCAAAAAGTTTTTTATAATGATCCTTTAGAGTGAATTTTTGCAGATGAAGTTGTATTTATTTGTCGCAACACGTTTACATTCCAATAATGTTTTGTTAAAATCTGATTTTTTGTGCGATGTCCGGTAACTGTCAAGATTTTCCGACGACAACAAACTGCAAGCACTCGTGCCTAAAAACAATTGTGTTTGCTTGCGAGCGGGGACTTCTTCCGGTAAATAATAACTATAGATTGCTCACTTATTCATACGTTATGAAGCGTTCTGCATTACAATATTTCCTCGAACTTTAAATAATTACCGTGGCAGAAAATTCATTTACTATTCCATAATCCAAATTTGGATATCATACTTCAATATCACGTACCTGTTTCTAGTGATAACATATTTTATCGTGTTTTATCATAATATGATTTTATCATTCGCAGGATTTTCCGAAAATATTTCGTGCCTGAACTTCTATCGAAGAATCGAGCGATAAATACGCAGTTGATTGAATGCATTTCAAATATTTTATGCACGTTTTAAATCGCACGAACTATCTATTTACCAACTCTGCACAAAGCATGGATGCCTGAATAATATTAAAACACAATGTTCTCAAGTGGAAATAACATTTTGCGTGTCTGCTAACAATACCCTGTGAAAAATGCTTTTCATATAATACGAGCCTCTATTTTGAAAGAATATAATTAAAGAAAAGAAAATACAGAGAGAGAAAGAAGAAAAATTCTCACAGATTTGTAAAAACTTGCAGAAAACATTGGTTAGACCGTAAAAATTATTTAATACCGCAAACTTGTTTTATTTATCACTTTTAAAGTAGCTTTATTAAATACCCCGATTCCTTTTGCACTGCTTCATGTTTTCGAAGTGCAATTAACAATAGCATCTTACACTTGGCAAACACTTTTCGAGGACATTGCCATATCATCGCATCTTTGTACAATAGGAAAAAGTTCAATAACATTTATAGTATAGAAATAATTTAATTCTGTATTTTTCTTCCCTGCGTTCATTGCGAAAATGGTTATTATTTGATCTTGATTTTCGAGTAAGTTTCTGATACATACACTCACGAAATTTATCGAATGTAAAAGACTACCTCGTCTTTCAATGTTGAAACTCAATACCATCAAATTTTCCCTGATAGTATTTGGGATTACACGGAAAATAAAACGACTACCATAATATCAATCTTAACGCGATAATATGATAGACAGCCACTTAACAATCATGCCGGGCTCCTTCGAAAACAGTTATCCATTTTCACCGACCACATTTTCCTCCGTCAGGTGAAAAACACGTCTATCCTTTACTCCCGTTAGTTTCTCCTCGTTTTGTATCCTTCTCGTCGGTACAAGAACCCCGTCGTATCTTCCGAGAAATAAGTACCACGGATAAGCTTGAAAATGGTGAATTTTCCCAAGAATATCCCATCCACGGTATGTGCTCCATTTATTCTATATGAGCACACCTACATATTCTCTATGGTTTCATAGGTGGTGTACGCGTATACAGGCGTGCATCGTCTCGCGTGAGGCGATACGTATAGCTCCCGTTATTCGATGAAGTAATATCCGTAACAGGCGCGCGGTTTTCGATATTAACGCGTGCCACGCGAACGAATCGTCAAAAATCTACGGTAGAAATATTTACGCAATGGCGGATGTAGGAATCGTTAAATGAAACAAACATTGAAGCGACCGTGCAAATAAATGAGACGATAAATATTACCGGAATAAACGTTGCAGGAACGCAGGTAAATAAATAATCATATTAAAACTTCATTCGGCGTGAAAACATTTTCTGTAAATATTAAAATAGGTACTACGCGATATACATGGGGCATATACGTTATATATAGATACATATATACGTATACAGTGTAGGACGCTATCTCTGTCCACCTTGAATATTTCCGTTATTTGTAATAATATGAAAAAATGTTATATACAAAACTTGCACGGTACAGAGAGAGACATATTGAGATACAAACATTCACAAGTGTGTGGAGGCATAGAGGATATTTGAAGGTCAACTCTATTTGTTTAAATGGAACGCTATGTTTATTTATTGCTATGTGACAGCCGATGTTAAGACGATTTCAACAAGCTATCGTGAAAGGTCATGCGAGATCAAACGTGGTGGTAAAATTAACTTTCTTATACTACTACCAATTCATATTTGTTACAAACTGCTGGGATGTTTACATTTCTAACTACATGCGATGTACTGCTAAAACATGAATAATGATACAAGATGACTTGTCTACATACAATTATAGAAGCACACAGTATTTTCCGGAAAAAATGTGTGTACGAGCCGGTCCGAGATCGACTTGGTCTCTTGGGAGAGCCGATCACTCCGATATGTCATTGCATAGCGGCGACTTCGTTTTTTACAAATTTGAGGGTCTATGAAACACAACATGTGCCAGAATAATAAGTTCAGAGACTCTAAGAAATGTATGTGATGCAGCGACACGAACAATGCAACTTTGTATTTTCGCAAACGGTCACCACTTCGAATATTTCCTGTAACGCAAGAAACTTCATTCGAACTTTCATCGAAATATCTCGTTCTGTGAGGCGTCAGCGAAGAAAATTGTAACCATATGGATCTCAAAAGTCCTAGACTGGCCGACTGCAGGAAACTTTCGTTAGTGTCGCCGTTTATGACCCTACTGTTCCGCGTGAATTTTTGCAGCCTAGGAAAATGCCAATGATTTGCGTTCGGCTTCGGGTCTCCTCAGGGGCCCTCCCGTGGAGAAGAACATAAACACATGTGCTTCTCTTCCTGACTGGATGACCTCTTCACCCATATTCGAAGCCCGTATAGAGTGCCACAGTGTTTAGGTTTCTGAAATCGTAGATCAGACACTTCGGCTAATAAGGGTAATTCGTGTGCTTCTTTTCTCTATGTGCCTGCTCGCGAAGGTTGTCCTATCGATCGGTAAGCCCACCACGCTAATCGAAACTTTAATATTAATTTGCAAGACAACGGTTCAATGTTTAGCCATGGTTCCTCCTAGACATTTTACCTAGGCGATTAATAAAAAATGTCACCTTAATTTCCATGGTTTTCGCAAATTTTGCGCCATTTTGTTTTTGCAAATGTTCACTGATCAAAAGGTCTGAGTCTAAAACAACGCCTGGTAGGTCGTGAGAAATAATTTACATACACC
Source organism: Cerceris ruficornis (assembly GCA_963989415.1). NCBI lineage: Eukaryota > Metazoa > Arthropoda > Insecta > Hymenoptera > Crabronidae > Cerceris > Cerceris ruficornis. Next base: position 5,657,925 of record OZ022518.1, read on the forward strand.
CCATGCATACATATGTACGTTGCGGATGGAAACTCGAGAATTTTCCATCGTCTCTATAAAAACGTATCGGTTCCGTCTGTCCGGTGATATTGGCGTTTTCACCCTCCGTTGTAAATTTCAGCGAGGGTTGGGAGGAGGTAGGAACGTTTACGTGAAAAAGAGATTGCGAGACGTGTCTCGGGCGGATGCTCGACGAAAAAGCGCGAACAGAGACGGGCCATGGCTGGGAGGTACATCCGCTTAATTAGAACCAATTAAGAGCCATGGCGCCGAGTCAACAGCGGATAGCTGGCGGGCGCGCGTACAGACGGTTTCGTGAAAATTTGTTTGCCGTAGGTGTCGGGCCGACGTAATCCCTACCTCACGCAACGGTGGGTGGACGGCGAAAGAATAACGGAGTACTTAAATATTTAATCGCATTAATCGCCCCATGAATTATTTATGCGACTGTATGTCGCGCGAGAGCAGCTCCAATGCTAGCTACAAAGGCAAACGGTGTTCTCTTTCTTATTCTTTTTTCTTTTCTCTCTCTCTCTCTCTCTCTCTCTCACTCTCTCTCTGCCTTCTGCTGTCGCTCTTCTCTTTCTGTGGGACGATTGCGAGGTCAAGCGGTCGCGAGAAAAAAGGACCGGATGGTCGGAGCGCAAGAGAAAGAACAGAGCGGTGGAAGGGTAGCATGGCGTTCGACGACCATAAAAGCTTGATTAATTAGCCATGCCGTGTCGACGAAGCTTTCGTGACGTTGCCCAGTCCAAGCGTTACGGCCGACATTCCACCCTCGGCTTACCTTTTTAACGGCCGTTCCGGGCAAACAATAGCGGAGAAAGAAATCGAGCGGCTATCCCGTTCGGGGAGATCCCACGATTGCTCGGTGTTCCGCATTTCGATGGAATTAGGTCATTTTGTCTTTGGTCCCACAGAGCACGAGGGAGCATCGGTAGAATGAAGTGAATGACTGTTATACCGGGGTCTATTTCGTGAATGTGAATCACGTGAGTGGATACGATCACGAGAACGATGTTGCGTGTTGCGTTTCGTTATACAGCATTTAGAGTCTTGATGCTTTCTGTGAGAGGCTTCTGTTGTGTCTTGTTTCTGTATTTCCGCGGAAGATTTTGATGTTCACAATATTTTACTTCGATTATAGTTTAAAGACTTATTAGCAGCTTAAGGAGACAGATAATAATTCATTCTTCGAAGTGCATATTAATAAATATTATAAAAATATAAGGGGGGCCAGAAAATAATATCGTTTCTCCAGATGTTTTGCTCAAAAAACAATTTATTTTTAACGATCCGGCATTGAAAATTTGCACACTAGATGGGAAAGGGTTATTAATAGCGAGGGTCTTTACATTTTTCATTAAAAATAAAAACTTGGTACAAATGTATTTGTTTGCATTTAATGTAAAGAAACGACATTACTTTCCGGTCCCCCTAATATAATATAGCTGATAAATACAACGTGGCTGACTTTCAGTATGAAAAAGGGAGACATTAACACTAAAACTACCGGCGTTAAATCTTGTTAAAATTCGAAATAAACTTGAAACACTTCACACGAATGAAGTAAACACATAACATAATTTATTAATTAAATACAACGGCATTCGATATAATCGAGGTCTTTTGTCATGTTACAACCTTTTATTATATAACAAAAATCAAAAGAAACAGTACACAAATTAACATATGAACATTTCGGATTACACTAGGGCTGCATCCTCAACATATCTATTATATTTAAATATATTGAATAAGTACTTTGGAAAAAGATAAGTCAAGAGGTGAAAAGGATGATCAATTAAGTCATTTAGGTTTTATAAGACAGATGTGAAATATTTACTGCACGGCTTCCCCATAAAGAGGAATTTTTAGAAAAATTTGAGGACCGGGCATTTTGACTGTCTTGGCAGTTTTAGTGTTAAAAGTGTAAAAGTATTATATCTGTAATATTCGGTAATATAAATAAACAATATTGTTCATTTGCATGTACAATTTTAAGATTACTTTTACGAGCAGCGGCAGCAATTACTTCCACTTCACTGGCCAAGAAGTACGACAACCGCCGTTTGTTGTCAAAATATACTCGGCGGGTCTCAGCGACCGTAACCTACAAGTGTTGGACTCCTTGGTACTAGCAATAACAAGTCGTTTCGATGCTCGCCTCGCTATCAGTTTGTCCTTAGACTGCCGACAAGTCAGTGCTCCGTGATCGGGTTCAAGCATTTTCACTTATTAGTGCGTGCATAATACTTTCAAAGACGAAATACTGTATCGCCAAATCTCTCTTTTTGTGGGCTACTTGGTATAATGCTGGAACGGTAAGAAGGCAGCTGAGACGGAAGGGGAGATTGCTCTCGCACCGCCTATCCCCTCCATGTCGGTCCTGGAAACCTCAGATCGACGAATGACAACCGAAAATAAAACACTACTTTCGTCGTTCACATGACGACGCAACGAATAGCGGGTCTCTCTTGCCAATAGCGCGTCAAAATCGAAAATGCGTGAGGGAGAGGGATGTTCCTATCCGTCGGGCGAATCAGAGCAAATTACCCCTCAGATGCCTTCTTGCCGTTCCAGCATTATAATTCATCCTTACAGTGGTATCAACCCTTTGTTAGCGGTCGTATGTATGCTCTCAGCCACTAAATCACTTTCACCGTTGTCGTCGTACGTCTACTCTCAGCCACCGAAGCAAAGAATCAATATGTTTCTCAGGTATATGAAATTCTAACTAAGATTTTACTAGTTTTGTTTTAAGTACGTTTACACACTTTGTTTTTTATGAAATACGTCCGCAAAGGGTTAACGAAAAAGTACTAGAGGAGATATGAAGTATTTCTTTTAGCACAAAAGCTTTAATACGTAATTCTGGTAGTATGTTTTGTGCTGAATTCAGATATGTAATCCATTTGTCTCCATCGTGTAGATTTTTTTGTTACAAACACTTTTATATTTAATAAGTCGTATAATCCTGAACTTGAGAATACAATTGAACAATATTGCTTATTTACTTGATGAAATTTTACAAATATACTTCCCTGTTTAATGTAGTATTATTGTCGTGAAATAACTCACAATCAATAAATGTATTTGAAAAGCAAACTACATGCCATAAGACTAGCGCGGGTGAAACGGTTGCGCTGAGAATCACTAGCAGTATCTTGTGTCCTGCGAAGATATTTTAATTTCTCAGCCGAAAACAAAACTTGTGTTGCAACATTCAATTCTGGTTTCCTCAAGAAAAATGTCTGTTCTATCGCCTCCTTCTATTACAATTCTGCCTGGGGGTCTAGAGAGCAGTTTTGGCGCCGTTTTACCTTTGAGCATTGTTTAAATGTTTATAACATTAAAGTAATATGCAACATTATATTCGGGATGGGTTTTAAAATCATTTTGTGGAAAAAGAATTTAATAATACCTGTAGACAAAATACAAAAAATTCTGAAAGTTTTTGTATAATTTGTAAAAATTAGTTCGTTACAGAAAATCATTTAAGTATTATATGAATGCATATTTCCTTAATACCTTATGTAAATGCTTGCAAATAGTATCTACTGTGGTACCGTGCCCGCAGGGACGAACTGGCAAATTGAGATTCACGTGTCTACGGACTTCGCGAATAAACCCGATCGATGCTTCTGCACGCACTTTGTGCCAGGTGGACATGCAAATAATCACCCTTGCAAATGAAACTTCGCATAACGGTACACGATAGAGAGAGAAACGGTCGACGCCTTTGGTACACCCACTTTTCAATGCTTCTTTCCCTCGTCACAAATTAATTGCCGTTTATAATTTTTCGCAACTTTCTTATACTTTCTATATTCCTGCGTTTCTTCATTTTTACCGTACTCTGCGCCTTTTCTGTCCATACTTTCACTTTTTAGTGGGATACGTTGAAGATTAGTATGTCCTCCGTTTTCTACGGTTTAGTCTTTCACTTTAGCAGACGGATAAATACGATCTGTGATTCATTATCGGCCATCCTTCTTCCATATTTGAAGTATCGATGAATTATTACGGAATTATATTTTATATTCGACAAATCTATTTACTTTGTGAAACAATACGATAATTATAATTGAGTAATGATTTTTTAACAAATATTGCAGTTATTACTTCTTCATTTCGTTGAAATCGTTAGATGAAAGGACTTGCTGTAAATATTTACATCTTTATGTGTATTTTATGAAAGCAAGAATCATTAGATAGAAACAGTAATGTCACTTAGGCAGCTTTATAGGTTCCTATACTATTTACGATGGACAAAAATAATATAAACACATCTTTAATAACAAGTTGAGGACAATAATTAATATTGTATACTCCAAAACTCAAAAATACGGCTGGTGTAATATATTACGTTTTGTCAAATTGATCTTAACACTATTTCTATCGAAGCTGTCAAAAGGCACCTTGATATATTTCCTTTATAATCCTATTTTTTAGTTAATAATGTTACAATGTTAAATTAATTTTCTCATAAAATAACAAATATTGAACAGAAATTAGATTTTAACAATTAATCCCAAGAAATTTGCATCATTTGCAAAACTTTGGTAGAAATAGTGTTAACCCCTTGCCGCACAATAACGAGTAACACTCGTGACGCGATAAATGGAATAATCAATTTTGAAGTGTTCGAAAAATTATTAAATTAAAAGTATCAGTGGGTCAGGATAAAATAAAATTAATTCTATGCTATTTAATAAAAACGGATTTATGAATAATAAGGGACAGCGATCCGTTAAATAAATGTGTTTTCGGACTCTATCCGGCTTCAAGATGCCATACGATATACATACCTATATTCTGTCTGTTCGAACTATCAAACCTGCCCGAAAGTGAGAAACTTTCCTCGCAATAAAATATGCCGAATTCGAAATGAAAGTAAATAAATGAAGCTTAGTTGTTAAAATACTAATAATAAAATTTTCTAACGTACTATTTCATATCTATTCTTCAGACGTTGCAGAAATGTGTGGATTAAAATTTATCTTTAAAATTCTAAAAGTTCTTCGAAATAAAGTAACTTTCTCCTGTGATTTTCAGCAAAAAGATCCATAAGAATCGTTGATATAGGTGAACAACTTCAGTGATTCATCCCGTACCTACATTTAAATTTTTGGCGTTTCCAGAGAAAATTGCACAATCTCTCATTTGAAAGGTCGACGAGTAGAATTTATGTATGTATGTACAACTGGGAAAAAACGTTGCAATGTCTCGTGCAGGGAGAACATATTTTTTCAAAATTATTTCCGAAAAAATCCGTATGCTGGAAATGGTAGATTGAGATTATTTCTTTTTAACGGGCCAAACATTTTTTAAAAAGCGTTGAGTCAACAATTAAAAGCTTAGTGGAAAAATGTACACTGCGTTACACTTGAAAATTCCACTAATAAAGTGCGTGCTCAAATAATAAAATCGTGTTCACAGGAACGACTATGTTTCACACGCAATTCGTGTGATTACCTAACTTAATAAAACTCGAAATGGCTTCGTTAACACGAAGACCTTAATTTTGGTACGTCCACAAGTTTATGTTCATTATGTAAGAACAAGAGCGAATAAACGACTCCATCCATAACGTGATATTCTATGCCCGATATCGCAATGTTTCGGAATTTTTGGAACAAGGTCAAGTTTACATTATACAAGATGCTCTGCGGTCGAATTTTGGTAACACGTTTTATGGGCACAATTGAGAACAAGCTGTTATGTAAATATAGATACGAAATGCTTATAAGTAGCAAGTTACAGTACGCATAGCATTACCTACAACTTATATATGTATAATGCAATAAAAAATATGAAATATAAGAAATTAACTAACACTGTAAAGTTTGCAACAACTCCTAGAAGTGACTTTGTTGTAATGACTAGATGTGTTATAAAAATAAAGAAATGTTTTTGTCTAATGATACCATTTGTGTAACTTCCTGCAGGATTCGTAATAATGATTTGTATAGCATTATCGTAGTGCATACCTGCGAAGACAGTATTATAATTTCAAAAGTGTGCTTTCTTCGAGACGCGGCAAATTCTTTTCGAAATTTTTTGACGAAGAAAAACAATGTTCGTAAAACAATTTGAACACTCCTTTCGCTTAATTTTCTGCAGTTTTTCATCATGAAACGAAACTTCGTTAACAATAAGATGTACAGTAAATCCTCGATAAAGACATCAGAAGTTTCCCTCGATAAATGCATCATGACTATCCCCTCCACATAGGGGGATCCCCCTTGGCGAACATCGACGGTCGACGAGGGAGCAATGTAACATGATGCCACCCGAATGTATCGGTGAGACAATACTAATTGCAGGGTCGGCCGTTTTTTTTTAAACCTTTCCTAACGTATTTGTGAGATTTTTCTGATTAAAATGATACCAAATACGATATAGTTTGAATTATATTTACTTAATGTTTAATAAATTTACTTATTATTTACATAATTCAAACTATATCGTGTTTGGTATCATAATAATCAGAAGCATCTCAAAAATACATTCGGAAAAGTTACATTTAGAAAAATTAATAGATAAACAAATTTATTGTTGCATTAGCAATCCCTCACCGATACTTTCAGGCAGCTCACTTTGTTTGCTTGCTCTCTCTGTCTCTTCCACTGTCTGTCTTTTTCTAAGTTCGCGCTCGGCACGAGCCCTAATGTAAAACACAGATTCGACACCGGTACTCGATAAGAGAACTGCTTTGCATTTATCGAGGTTTTACTGTATATACAAAATGTAATGCAACTTCACAAGAACTAGGAAAACGAGCATAATTGTTCTCTACTAGTTGAAATATTTGCTAAAAATACATGAGATTTTCAAGATTGTTTGAGAAACGGTTTCGCACTATTTTTACGACAATAGTTCAAAAATTAAACATCAAGGTATGTCGAGTGAAACGGACGAAGGTAGTCCAAAATTATACTCTTAATGTGGTGAAACTAAAATTAATTGAAGATATTCGAAGGTAACAAACAGTTTTATTATTTCGCATTGTTTTATTTTATTATTACAAAGCTGTCAATGAAATTACCCGCGTATCGGCGTAGAGCAGCTACGTCCAACTCTGAATTGTTTCTCTCGTAGAGCGGGGAAATTAATTGCCGAGGCAGTTACGCGTCTGTAAGTAAGAGAAAATTTAGTTAGGTCGTTACGTGTCACGTAGGAGGAAGAGTAAGCAGTTATTTAGAGGACGATGGTGGCAAGTCCTTCCAAAAAGTTTATAACTTTATCACAGATATTTCAGGGCACCGAGAAAGAATTCCCTGATGCAAAAGTTTGAACAGCCCTCACACTCTTGCCGACCACTTCGTATTTCAACTTTCTCTTTCCTACTCGTAGAAACGCACCTTCGTATTCTTTCTATCAGCTTTTCTTTTTTCTTACTCTTTCGCTCTCTCTCTCTCTGGCTCCTTCTTTTCTCTATCTCTCTAGCCCCTACCCTTTCTCGCTTTATCTACCTGTCTCTTAATCTACCTCTTTTTTTCTCTGTTTGTGCGTCCTTTTTCCAGTCTATCTCATTCTTTCTTTCAGTCTCTCTCTTTTCCCTTGCTTTACTTACTTTCTCCCATTTGCACCCACACTTTCCCGATCATCCTTCCTCTTTTCCGGGAGATATAAAAGTTAAGATTCCCGTCGAGGCTGAATGAAGAGCAACACCGGAAAGAAAACCGTTTGCGTGAATCTTGATTTCCTGTCGCTACAGAAAATTACTCGGGCACGTCCTCCGTCGCTCGTACGTGATGATGTGAAACCTTAAGTCGAACAAAGTTTTGTGCAAGCAATCAGCAGTTGTTGTTCATTATCAATTAACTCTCTAGCGAAGAAGAGAATTTCTTCATGAATAAAGTCAAATTTACCGTAAGAATAGTATATCGTTTATTAGCATTTCAAAAGCCTCCTCAGTTCTTCAAAACAGTTTATTGAGAAGTTTTAGCATGGATTTCAGTGGATTGTATCAGTATGTTTTGGTAGTTCTGGCTAATACTCCTCTGTATTTATGATGAGTGACGTAACGTGAAGATTTTAAATAACTCATAAAATATGTATTCTATGAAAAAATGTTTCGAATGAAAGTTGCACGCTTACGAAGGATACATTCAATAGCAATATGGCTGTTTTGCCATTTCACTGTTTTTATCGAGATATGCAGATCACCTTCATTTTTTAAATGGAATGCCTATATTTCCTTCCTGAATTCTGGTAAAGCATCGAATTCTATATAAAAAGTCCTTATACTATGTAGGGTAGTATGTAGGGTCCGTATACTAAAAGGAATAATTACTGAGATATGCACAAAATAATTATCTTGCATCACAAGGCCTGCTCATTTAACGGGACTTCTATAATTTCGAGGACAACGTTATTTACAACGACAGGTAATGTTGTTAAACACGATCCTAGGCATTAGATATCGTCGATATGAAATATTTGCCATGTGCTAACACGTAGATTATGCGTAACCGTTGCTAAGAAAAAAGTACGACATTCTTCGTTATTGACGGTCTTCCTTTCGCATTTACGTTTTTGCACGTTGAACGTGCCAGATTCCGATCAGGATATTTATTTTGATACAATATTTTAGCTCCGGCAGCATTTTCATCGCATGTACCGTAAACAATTATCATATCATGTTTGTCTCTGTTACTGAACATTTTAATAAATGCAATACTTCTCTTTGTACGACATGTATCATTACTCTGCTTAGCTGATATTTCATATCGACGATGTTTAATGCATACGATCGTGTTTAACAACATTATTTGTCGTCGTAAACAATGTTGTCCTCCAAATTGTAACAGTCCCGTTAATTACTTTGTAAATATCTCAGTAATTATTCGTTTTAGACCCTACATAGTATAATGATATTTTATGCAGAATTCGATGCTTTATTAGAATTTAGAAATAAAATATAGGTGTTCCATTTAAAAAAAAAAAGTAGCCGACATATGTCGATAAGACAGTAAAACAGCATAAAACCCATATTACTATTGAATGCCCCCTTCGTAATCGTGCAACTTCTGTCTAATATATTTTTTCATACAGTATATATTTTATGCGTCATTTAGAAACGTCACATTGCGTGATTCACCCTGTATAAGCAAATTTATTTTATGATAAGTACACAACTATTTGACATTAACTTGTAACAATAGATATTTTGAAAAAAATTCTGCCCGCCAGAAAGTTCCACCAAAGCCGTCGTGGAAGGAGGTGCAAAATGCTCTGATTGGGTGTTGGAATAATCAGGGGCGGTCCTTCTAAGGCCATCCCTCTTTCCTCCCTCTTGCGGGGGTGGTAATGTGCAGAAATTTCCCTCTCCGGCAAGCTCGAGGAGGGGACCCTCGGGGAGCTGTGGAAAGAAGGACAGCGGCGATGATATTTTCCAGACCCAACACTGGTAAGAGTCCCAACTTCAAGCCACTCTTTAGGCCTGTAAATTATGTATATCAGGGTGGTCTGCAGATTCTTGGCAAGGTTCAAGGAGCGTCATTCACTAGTGAAGGCTGAAGAGGCAATAAATTTCCTAAAGAAAGTTACAACCTCTTTTATTTTGCCCTTTCAACCTGGTATGCGAAGAAGTGTGCCTACAATAAATTACCGTTTTTCAAAACCAGTGCCTTTAGCAGCGTGCGCGACTTAAACCTGTGACCAAACTGCGTGAGAACAATTAGGAGTGTCTGGGTCCTTAAACGAACTCTGATTTCAATGTGAAATATTTTCCTCGATGCAGATGCTCCACACAAAGTCCTTCATACAGTTCTTTGCTTAGTCTTCAATAAAAGACCTCTTTCATTTCAAACGAATAGTTAAAATATATAAAATAAAATGATATAAAATATAATTCGATGAAATACAATTTAATCGAATTACACTGTCATGTTCGAAATTCACTGATGGATAATGATAAGAAAGTGGAATAGAACGCCATGATTACAGATACGTGGTAATGTGGGTTGACTTATGGTTAACTTACAGTTTCAGCAAGTTTAAGGAATCAAGACATCATGATTTCATCCGCATCTTTCATGAACTTTCAGTACATCAGTTTTAATTATTGCATTGTCAATTTCTAGGTTTTTCATCTCGAAAAAGGAGTTAGTTAATTATTTGCATTCAGATGAAAATATTATACTACAAATGATCAGAAAGTTAGATTTTGATATTCAATTTTTGTTGTCAGCCAAGTAGTTACAATATACGATTGGGTAAATAAAATGGAGAAATCCGGAAGAATACATCGCCTAATATAATCCGAATCAGAATATTACAATGCTCTATAAAACAAGTCTAATAAAAATAAGTTCATGCAAATATATTTCAGCTTGACAACATTCAATCTGAATCTTAACACTAGAACTACCGGCATTAAGTCTGTTATATTTAAATATATTAAATAAGTACTTTGGAAAAAGAGGTATCAAACGGCGGAGAAGATGATTGATTCAGTAATTTATGTTTTATAAGATGAGCGTAGAATATCTACTCTATAGTTCCCCGATAAATTTTTAGAATTTTTGTAAAAAATGAGAAACCAGTCATTTGGACTGGCTTGGCAGTTCTAGTGTTAAAAATCTATCTCGTCCTGTTCTATATACTCTCCAATTAAAATTATTCATCGTCGAAATATCTTGCTAACAATACGATATTTTACTTCCGCGAGAACTTCGAATCTTTGAACATCACATAGTAGCAAGCGCATTTCGTGTTTCATCACCGAGCAGTCTTCTCGTTTCCGTCGCCAGAGATATCGCAATTCCCTTCGCTTTGTATTATAATACAGTTACCCTCTCAAGACGTAAGAGAGCGAATGTAACGCGAGATTAAAGTATTCGAGAAAGCACTGGAAACTGCGTAATATATGTATGTATATGTAAAAGACTTGCATTCGCTGGGATACTTTTTATAGCTACCAAATGAGAAGCTGTTACTTCCGAGAGGAAAAATTCTTCCGAATGAAAATTTAGATGCATGCTATTATTTTAAACATTGTTTAACCGAATGAAACCAGATTGCAGGATGAGGTTTAAAAATAATTCGTAAAATTCAATTGGAAATGGCATTTACCTGATAGCGATATTAATATATCAGTATCTCGTTGGTGCGAACCAATCAACGTAAATCCATACAGAGCAGTCAATTAAAAAAGCAGATTCTCTTTCACTGAAAAAATCTGCGGGATCTAAACCGCCATTACGAGCGACAAGCGGAAATGCACCTTTCGCGGAGCTATTCATACGGACATCAGCCGTGCATGGCTCATAAAACACGTTGATTTAGGTCCACGAACGAAAATGCATGAAAAGAGCGTGAAAAAAAGAGGGAGGGAGAGAGGGGTGGGGGGTTCGTAAAAATTATTCCGCAGAGCGGACTCCATTTTCGCTGGACGATAATGCGAATGAATATATCCCATTGGCCTAGTAAGGAACCTCAGCCGCGAAAAGAGAGCGCTGTCCTTCCATCCAAGAATATTACGGTATTATTGAGAATAATAAATCCCCCGAGGATGAGCCGGAATTAATTGCAGGGGCGATTGCAAGCAATTTACGACGCTGATTGCAGCTGAGATGAGAACCATCTTGGGAAAACCTTTTGGACGATGAAAGAAAAAGAACATCCCCCGTTCGCTCTACCCTTCTCTCTCACTTCCTCCCTAGCTGGCTCATTCTTTTGCTGCCTCCTCGTCTCTTCCGGCCTTCCTATTTTCTTTCGCTCTTTCCTTCTCCTTTGAAGCACGGATTTGAATCTACGTTTTACGGCGCAATTAATTCCCTAAGGAGAGTTGCATTTCTTGCTCCGCCGAGGCACGAAAGGGATTTGCGAACGGGAAGGTTCGCGGAGTTCCCATAGGGAGTCGGATGCTAGACGGAAATGTAGGATAGAAAGAAAGAAAGGAAGAAGCAGCGGAGGGAGGAAAACCCCGGCATGGAGATGGCAAACCGTTTCTACTAGCTAAAGGATACACCAAGATCCTCAGCACAGGCGTTATCGACGACCACTGAGCATACCGATTTATTTATTTTTGTATAGGTCGCTAAGTCCAATGACTTAATAACTTCTTTTGGTATCTGGCGAGACTTGTGTATCATTTGCCAGTATGCCATGAAAACGCGGGTGATGTTTCGTGGGGAAGGGTGGGAAAGTGACTTGGGAGGTCACGAGTATTGTAATGGATTTGATACGTGGTAGATATGGAATAACATACACTCAATATTGAAGAATTGTAAATTATTAATTAACAGATAGAATAGCAATAGAATATTAATAAGCACGTTACTATTTGACTGTTCCTGGTAGAAGTATGTGGAACAAAGTGAGCTATTATGTTCAAATGCAATACGTTACTCGTTAAATAATTCTACGATTCTACCTCGTTCGTAATAACATATTTAACGATTCAAGTGCTCCCTTGTTTTTATCCTTTGAATTGGAATTTTACTGGGTAGTAATATTACTTTTTTTAACATTATTAAATTATATTATTATTTAAGTGTAACGCATTGGAAATAATTGGCACAATATGTTAAATGTAGCTCAACATAGGACTGCAAAGAGTTAACAAAGTGCCGCATACCGATCTAATTCTATAGATCAGGCTCCATGGTTACTTGATCGCCAGAGCTGTCCTTCGAAGAGCTCCGCCTGCTTCACCCATTCATACAGCTGAGATGTCACTGATTCACAGACACTCTCTCGGTGCCATGGCCGGACCTATTGACACGAGCGTAGTGGCGTATTGGGGTGACATTCGTATCTAACCGCTCGCGCTGGAAAGACATGCCACGCGCGTCGATCGCGGAAAACAAAACGACGCGTGCGGCACGTAGACCAAGGTTATTTGTCGAAAGACAGGTTCAGATCGCACCACGTCGCGTGCAGGGTAAAACAAAAGTATTATTAGTGAAAAAGTATGCTCTGATATGTTTTAAATCAAATACGATTAATAGATTTTAATGTTTTTTGACTTCTGGCGATGATTTGGTGGAATTCAACCACTACGTGACGCCTTACAGCGAAATATAATGCTCCGTTCTAGCACGCGCATCTATAAATTAATTTCTAGCGCAAACAGTTAAGAAACTCCGCGACAGCAGAACGCAAGGCCTACTCGCGTTAAAGAATACATTGTTCGGCCAAGCATTATATTTCGCCGTAAGGCGTCATTTATATTTAAAACATATCAGAGCATACTTTTTCACTAATAATACTTTTGTTTTACGTTTTACGTTTTATGTTTTACGATAAATAACCTTGGTCGACGCGCGTGGCATGTATTTCCAGCGCGAGCGGTTAGATACGAATGTCGCCCCAATACGCCACCACGCGCGTGCCAATAGGACCGAACCTGGCAAGTGAAAGGCGATGCAATCAGCGAGCTCTCGAGCGCACGGGAAGGGACGCAGGCGGAGCTCTTCGAAGGACAGCTCTGGCGATCAAGTAACCATGCAGCCTGCTATAGATAGTACATCCAAATATTACCGAACGTGATTCGGGGTCCAAACGGGAACTGTTACCCGTTTTCTATTTCGTCGCCGCATTTCCATGTTTTGAAGACTTTTAGCCTCGATGGAAGTCCCAGGAAAAGCGGCCGTCCTTTGGAACCTTAATCACGAGAAGTCTGGGCCATCCATACCTCTCACCACGCTGTCTCAGAGCCCTTAAAACCTTGGTCTCATTTCCAAAACTTACAATTTTGTGTAGAATCGCTGACAGTCCGTACTTTGCGACGACATTTATCCTAAATTTGTAAACCTCCGAATACGAAAGTTGATTCTTCGACGATAAGGTCATGTAAACCGTAATCACGGAATACAACAAACGTATCGTTCCAAATTTCTCAAAATTGCAGATACTTGTCGTATTTCTCTTACACAAACGCAGTCCCATTTCAACACCCAACATTAACGTCTTCGCGTTTCATTTTCAGTTACGCTCAAAACACTTTTCCCTATTCCCCCCGAGTGTCTTATATCCGACGAAAAGCAAATACGCGCGTGTGTCGTGAACGTCCGTTAAATTATTGAATCACGCTTACCTGAAATATTTCCGGCAGCGTCCTTGTCTGGTAAAGTGCCGTTCACAGGGGACTCGCGTTTCTTTAGCAAGTGACGATGCCAGGGCAATTTGAATTTCAAGAGATTTTTATATCCGTGTGAATTCGAAGACACGCCGGAGTGCCGTCTCACATTGCTCACGGATCATTCCTTCCTCTCTCTTTTCCTTACTTCTGCCGAGCTTAGTTTCGCAGAGTTCACATTTGGGACGGACAAACGTAGTAGGTGTAGCTGCACGGCACGTCGGCAAAGGGGCTTCTTGTTATTCGCCTGATGCGAAGTTCCATCGTCGGTGCTGCTCCAGCTGCCCGCTAGGGAAATTCGATACGAAGTCTATCCATGTATATTTGAAGATCGGTGATGTTGCGTCTCCCTTAGACGTTGCCTTCCAAAGCAAGCACGGCTTTCTCGACTTTTTCGCACGTAGCCATTCAGCTTGTCAAGAATCTTTCGGAAATAATTCCAGTATGCGTCCTGGGTGGAAGGCACAGAATGTAATTTTTAGTAAAACGTGGAAAGTGATGGTTCTGTAAGAAAATCATTTAAGGTTGAAAAATATACAGAGTGCGGCGAAGTAACACGTACAGGCGGGTACGAGGTGATATCTTATGAAAAAATAAGAACGAAGTATGGAATAAAAAATTTTAATTTAAGGCTTAGTTTTAAAGACAATCGAATTTGGAAGTCCGATGTGTACGTATGCTGATGCAGTCAAAGATGCAACATATCGCACCTGTACACGCCATTTTTATGAAACGTACGTGAGATATATAATAGGTATCGAAAACAAATTTGATACGTATTTTTTTTATCAGGCATCGTCCATATTGAGGAGGTGCAAATACCCCTCAAAGTTGAGGGTAGAAAATGCATTTCTTGGGATAGATCAATATCTAGAGGATATAGAAAAATATATATTTTTTTAAATTGCATATTCTTCAACAGAGAATTTAGCTACATAATAAAAGTTGCACAAATTTATTTACTTAAATACTGTATTCAAAATTTCAATTTTCAAATCCGATTTCCTTGAAATCTGAGCCTTTAATGAAAAAATTTATCCCCTATTTAGATCTTATTTTTCCATAAGGAATCACACCGTGCCTGCTTGTATATGCATGTTATTCAATCACACTCTGCATGTACAGTATAGTACAGCATTTTTTAGGTTTATATATTTTTGGATTTGTTCGTTTGACTTATCTTCGACTTTGATATTTGACGGCTCAGAATTTTAGTACTCAATCTGCAAACGTGATTAAAATGGTTGATGTTCAAGTTTTTCTCAAAATTGCGTGAGTTTTTATCGCTATTTATTTAATATGCCTATTACACCAGGCTGGAAATTTTAAATTTTTCCTTGAAATTTTCTTCAAAGTGCAGATAATTATGCTGTGAACAGTCGAAATGCTGCATGCTCAAAATGTAATGCGTCTTTGTTGATCGATTTTCATCAGTCACGGATGGTAAAGCCTAAAGTATAAAACAAAAAATCTTCAACCGCCCAAGTTTCCGAGGAAATGAATTGCTAAAAATTTGTCAAACATTTCATTACTTATTTGTTTAAGAGCAAGAATTTTTTGAAAATCTTAAAATTATTAAAAGTATTACAATTCTTATTAAAGCTACAAAATTTTAAGGGCCCTGAAAGTGTTGAAATATTGTAAATTCTTAAAACCAGATCTGCTAATGCATGCAGAACCGACGGGTTTTCTAAATTTTCTGGAAAATCATTTTAATTTATAACCATGCAATGCTTTTGATTTTTTTGTACATTTGATAAAACTTTAACGATTTTCTTTCTTTCCTTATTTTATTTTTTCCAACATATTTATCTAGTAAAATTGGATTATCGTGGTAAATGATACTTTTACCGACTGACATGAAGTCACTCGACGGGGTAGCGTGAGGCATAAAATAAAAGAATAGATAGAAGGGATGGTTTTGAGAGTTTCGGTAAACATCGACGAAACAAGACGTTTATGCTCGACCCTTTTTGTATTATTAATAATTATTTTTTCTGTCTTTGTATATAATAAAAGTGAATTCTTATTTTTTGGTAATAATACTCGGTATTATTATTTAACGATCTACATTATTCGTTGGCAGTTTTACTGCAAAAACGACAGAGCATATGACTGTAGCTAGATTTTAATTCAGAATTAAAGTAGGTACTTTTCCTGTACAATTTAATCACATTGGACATTGCACAGAAAGACGAAAGGAGTTAAAGTAATTGACAGAAGAATTTTTAATTAGAAAAAAATGAACAAGTAGAAATATTTAAAATAATAATTTTTCCCACCAACTTCTTTGGTTCGCAATGGTTTTTTACAAATTTTTTGCAGCGTCACTTACGCTTCTACGGATTTCTCTTGCCACAGCAATTTCTTTGATGTACTAAATTTTGGCTTTTTTATAATTCTGAAATGGTACTAGTACATTTCCTTTTTGTTTTATACATAATGATGCTCGGACTACTTTATCAGCGGTTTCATTATCCGAAGGGGACGCATAAAAATTTTAAATTAATTCAAAAGTCTAAAAAGTTATAAATTTACAGCTTCATCAACTTTTAGCTAATAAAAAATATTGCATCGTGAAAATGGAACGAATCAGATATAAAAAAAATATTTCCATTTTGGAATAAAAGTTTATTACTTCAAATTACAAGTTTTGCAGTTCAACTCACACGACTTACGCAGTTGCGACTAATTTCGAATAATAATTTTCAATCCTTCAAAATCTTTGATACGCTCGTTCCAAGAGTTGTTGTAAGACATTGAAAACAGTTATGACAGAATGAGCACGGTGGAGGTATCAGTATGTATAATATAATATATATAGTATAATATAATACATGTTACATAACCATTCTTTTAAAATTACAGACAATAAGAGAAACTTTTTTCCAAGGAAAATCAGCAATTTGAATAATAGTCTGATAAGAGCACTAACGTGTCCCCAGTGAATCTTATCATATTACTCTTCTGCTTCTTCAGCGACGTCATTAATATTTTCCTGCGAAGCTCATTCACCGCCGGGAACGCTACTTAATTAAAAATGTTATCCGACACGATCGCGTAGACAGAATGTAAAATTCCGACTCCGAGTCTCTTAAAATCGTTTGTCAAATCTTCGAAGACTTTTCTTCGCTCAGCTTATCAAATGGAGTTAATTAAGTAGATAACGTCAGGAACCGTAGATATCGTACTATTCCACATTATACCGACGATTCTAATTTCCCTTCGGAACGACCCCGCATTTACAACCACCCGAATCTTCGGCGATACGTTAAAAAAGAATAAGCTTCGTGGGGAGGATTCCTTTTTCAGTTTCGCCTCGGTCGGATACGATCTCTGAAATTAAAATTCAAATTAAACCTTCCTTCCCCGAATAAAGAAAAGAAGGAACAGAGGGGAACTTTATAATTACTCGCAGCATTAACCAAACACACGAAATAACGTTTACGCACGCGTTAAGCGGAAATCTTAATTAGATGTATCCGAAAACGAGGTCCAAGCAGAAATTCACCTAAACCCATACATATATACATTCCTCCTTCGAACTTCCTGCAGGAATACGTTCGCCTCCATCCTCTTTCTCCTTCGGCAATCGCTATCTCTTACCACCCACCACAGCGCGAGCACGCTCACGAGCGTCAAACTTTCCTCCGTGCACCGCGGTTGTTTACATGAATCCGATTTAATCGAATTCGCCTGATTCACCGAGGCGCCCACGAAATTCTAAGTCGATCCTCACCCGAAGCTCTCTTCCCGCTTACCTGCCTACGATAGAGCAGAAGCATCAATCCCGGCAGCCTCCATCCATCTCGTTCCTTCCGTGTCCTCTATTCGCCGCCCGATGCCGCAGTTTGTCGAGCAACGAAGATTGGCTGGATCGAGCAAATTCGTCGCGGGGCCGAATTTGCATGTTGTGGACTTAGGTCCGATATGCGAAAGGAAGCGAGCGCAGGGTGCATAACCCTCCAGGGTGGAAGAGTGGAAGGGTGAAATGCATCGGGGTGGTGGTGGAAGACGGGCACGTTTAGCTAAACTATAGCGGTAACGGTGGAATAGTTGGGGTTCATAGTTTACCACCGAGATGGTGGCGCACTTTAGAAGAGCAGTTAGGGGAGAGCCAGGACCTGCGAGGAAGAGAGCAAGATCGAAAATGCGGAGTGTTATATGAAGGAACGGGATGAGTACATACGTGTTTGCCGGTTCAAGAAAGAGATGAACATCCGGGGTAGAACGATCGGTGAACTAGCACCAGTTAAGGGAGACTATAATGGGAAACTTCCGAGACCTCTGGCAAGGCAGCAGGAACCGAGACTCGTCGTTTCACACGCGCTAGGTACTTTCCACCTGACAAAGTCGTCCTAGCGCAACCTGCGTGTCATTGTGTGGTCGTGTTTCTGAGGTGGATGCAGGGATGCAGTCAAACTGGCACGTATGTGGGCGGTACTTCGGGTAAGCTCGGAAAAAGTGGCTAGCTGGCCGAGAAACTTAAGACCTTGTTAATTCCTTGACTAACTGAATGGCTTTCTGTGCTCCTGCAATTCCTTCCTTGATGTTGTCTCGTCGGATTTGGAAACTTATTCTTATTGATAAGATCATCATTTTAGCGAGGAATTGTGTTTATTGTGACTAATGTAAGCCTCCAGGGTCTTTTAACTTATAATTCAGCGTAGTCTAACGGAACAATGAGAAAATATTGGAAGGCCACAATAATCGACGGTGTTGAAAATTTATAAAATTATTAAGTAAAACGAAAGAAATGTCGTTTTTTTCATGTGTCTGGTGGGATAGTTCGGGTGTAATTCATTATGAATTACTAAAACCTGGTTAACTTAGCATGAGCGATGTAAAGGCACCAGTTGTTTATCAGTTAAGAAAAATTTACTGTGTAAGTAAAAGTCAACGCTTGCTTATTTATTAAATGAGGGACTCTGTTGCCAACGCGAGCCGTCGACCGTAGATGGCGAATAGCAAGGTGGACCATTGTCAACATTGGCGCGGCGGCTCCGAAGGAGAGTCACTTGACCACGGGCGCTCGTAGAGAACGGACGTGCGGCAATCGCTCGGCGCGTACGTTGATTATTAATATATTTTGATTATTGGGCTACACGTAAGCGGCTTCGGGACTATCAAGGCTAAGCATCGATTCTGATCCTTCCACTTAGCGGGAGTGATCCTGTCGATGGATTTGAATACTGGAAAATCCAGTTACTTGGACTCGATTAGTTAGTGGCGTGTTTATTGTCGATCGTGCATCGAACAATATTAATGTGACCACGTCCGAGCACCTTACAGTCATATGCCTTTCTCATTGTTTTATATTTGATTATTATATTCGCGTCGCCGAGCGATTGTATTTCTACGTTGCGGCCATTTGTATTGACCATATATCATTGTAATATATTTGGAAACATAAGATCTGAGTTTTGAATCAAATGTGTGTTCCATTGTATTCCCGAGCGGCTGCGTCCACCTTTTCGGAACCTACCCCTACACGCCGAGGCCGTGAAAATAATATGCGAAAATTCGATCTAATCGAATGAATTTCGTTTTGGACACACGATTGGTTGGTGTCTATGAACGCCTGGCGTGTGTTGTCGTTTACATTATGCCTGATAATGCGGTTTGCACTTCTTTCACTATATGTGTCGTCTTCTTTGAAATTGGTGTAAGTTCATCTTTGACAAATAGTTAGTTAATGATAACAATGAGTGCAATATGCTATGATCTTTTTATCTATAAACAGTTTCCCAAACAATCCTTCAAAATTTTCATTATTTGGTCAATAATAATTTACGTAATTAATGAAATAACAAATATAATTACATTAACAGTGGTGTAAGTTCACTTTCCGCTACAAGAGTCTACGAGACATAATATTTAGTTAAAAAATGATACTACATAATTTCGCTACTTCACTTTTAACTAATACTTTAAAGACGATCACATTATATATTTCAATCACTTTAATATTTAAAAAACCATAAAATGAGCGTATTATATATACCAATATTTTTCAAACCATTCAAATACAAATCCTTAAATATCTCCATATAATATAAAATGGACTTACACCACTTTCAAAGAAAACGGCTCATGTAGCAAAGCTAATTTTCTCGGAACAGCTTATTATCCAAATTTTACATGCACTTTTGAAAATCCAATAATTGCGTCAGAAATTGACAATCCTTGATATCCATAAAAGTAATAGCCGACATTATGTTAGTTAATAGTTGACCACGTACATTTTTGGGACATCTCGATAACTAGGAAGCATGAAAACAGAAATTTTATAAATTGTGTCTTCTTTAACTCTTTGAGGAACGGCGGGATTAACCCCTTAGCTTACAATAATGTGTGACACACGTGAGGCGATAGATACAACACGAAATTTTAAAGTTTTCCAATAACTATTAAATTGAAAATATCAGTCGATCATGAGACGGTAAAATTATTTCTATAATATTAATATTGCAGTCAGTTGTGCCAAATGTTAAAGATCAGAGAGAAATTTTTATTTTTGGAATTAGTCAAAATAGAAATCGTAAGGCAAGGGGTTAAAAGCGTCCCACCTCTTTGATGCATGAAGATGCACGGTGGGACATTTTTGTCCCACCTCTAATATTTATATTATTATATAACTTTGTTAATAAATATAAACCAACTAGATTCAATAAAAAAAAATGGTGTGTGCAACATGGGTCATTTTATCTTCTGAATTCCCGTGCCTCAAAGTATTAACAGAGAATTTGGCTGCATAAGGTAATCCCCCGACTTTTCGCATCTTCGCTCGTTTCTCCATGCACACTTCGCTTGCGCTTACCTCTCACACCTCATTCATTAAAATCCAATCATTCGATCCATTCGACCTCCTAATTCGCTTATTACACACACACATGGGCATATTAACGCTTCTGATCTCTCTTTCTCTTTCTCTGTCTTTCACTTGCCAAAAGTACTTGTTAGTTCGACCGATCGGCAGAATTTCTCACCGAGGTCGTGATTTATGGCCGTTTTGTCGGTCATAGTCGAAGGGACTTTTCGCACAATGGTCCCGTACACCACTGGGTGACAAAGCATAACAAATTAACAAACGCGTTGCAATCAAAACGAAGCTATTTAATTCTTTGATGACATAGCGTTTTCATCACTTTCGCCCGCAAGTGGTTGCCAAACATTAACCAACGCTTTGAGTAAAAATTATCACACCCGGACAAAAAAGAACGGATTTTCGCGTTGTTCAGAATTCCTTTTTGTTCCGTCCGACGCACAGTGGTCCAGAACGAACGATGAGCCGCGCTTTTGCCAAAAAGTCGATTTTCTCGAATCGCTTTTTTCCCCTTTATATCGATTCCTAAATGTGCATGGATTTCAGAAATGGCAAAATTAATGAAATCCGACAAAAATTGTAGTTACAACAAACGCTTAAAGTTGGAACTTTTTCTTGAGACCAATTTCTATCGAAAAAAACACGTTGTCTTCTTCGTGACATTCTGACGAATCTACCTTATATTTTCTAATGATTTTTTTTTTAAATTAAAGAGCATTCTTCTACGATCAAAATGCACATACTGAATATAAAATTAGCGTTTGTAGTTTATTCAAAAATTAACGTTCAATGAATGAAAGAAAATCATGAAACTTTTCTATCATTGACAGTCAGCATCTTTTAGGCTTTGTATTTTCTTGTGATTTGACCTATAAGGCCCTTTTCTGTGAGCTCTCTGCTATATGATCCTGCAAAGAAACCTTCCCAACTCGTCCCACTAATTTGATTTTTATTGCGAGTCGAGCTCACTCCAGCGGCTGCCCGCCGCTAGAGTTTCTCAGCGGTTTTAAGGAAATCTTTCTATGAATTGGTTGAATTAAAAGAGGGTAAACAGTTAATCTTGTGTTGTAAATGAGTATTCGACATTTCTGTCTATCTGTAGTTTAAACAATATCATTTTAAATGGATGCGGAAAACAATCGGAGCGGTTTTAGTGCAACGCCATGCGGTTCACAATTTCTCGGAATTCGCTAAGCCAACTTGTAAATTCGAGAGTTAAATAGAAACCCTCATCGGCAATTACAGGTCGATAATTTCTTAAATGTGGATTTTACAACTTAACGGCTCTAAGTCTACCAGCAGGTCGCACATGCTATAAACTGCGGGCGGCGAGGAAACCGAAAATGTTGGCCAGCGGATGAGTCAGGTAAAAACGGTTTCTGTAATTATCTCCCCTCTTGGCAAAAATAACAAAATGTGGAAGGTGGTTTTCCTAATCAATCATTTGCATAACAGTGCCTGAACAGTTAAATCTGAGTTCTGGACCACTGTGCGACAGTACCTGCAATTCATGCGCTACAGCAGCTTACGTTCACATGAGATTGGCAACTAAATTCGCGATTAATTTAACACAATTTTTTCTGATACACTTGTCACCATGTGTGTTTAGTGTTTTTGTTTCTCCTTAATATCGTTCGTAAGGTTACATTTTTGCACGTCGCTTGATAATTTTATTAATTATTATATTCCGTACCTGAAATGTAATAATGATACGCAATTTTTTTTTATAAATATACAGGTTGTGAACACAATTTTCAATACTATCCTCGAATAGTACTTGTGTGATACCTTTGGGCATTTTGTTAAGTGCAATTCGACAGTAGCAGTACATTATTTGCACAAAGTGAAACTGAAAGAAACAAAAATAACCTCAATGATTACGAAGACAATTAGTATCAATAATCATTATTTACATCACTAACGATGTGCCTCGTTTTAAAAAACAAATAACTGAATTTTTAGTTTACATTTCAGATCAGTTACCTGTATATTCTTCCTTACAAATAATGCTAAAATATTAATTTTTCACCCTGCCCTGGAAAAATTAAGATTTTTTCTGTTAAAACTTTGTTATTTCAAAAGTTCTGTGTTTCCAACGTGTTATGCCTTAGTAGAAAAAGCAGCACTCTTAGCGCAGAATATTAAAAAAAATGTTTGGTTTAAAGTACGGAAAGGATTGCGTGATTTGTACGAGAAAGAGCAAATCCTCTGCGCGTTGGTGTCTTTAAATGGATCGATTGGTTCTTTTACGGAGTAGCTCGAAGAAAAACATGGTGTTAAGTGAAGAAAAAAGAGGGTTAATATAGTTTTAGAATACGAGAGTATTGCCAGTAGATGGACGTACGCTTTTACGACCGAAGCAATCCTTTGATATGCAAAATATCGACGATCCCCACCTCCAGCCGATAATGTCGCATTTCGAACTTCCATTAAGCACTTAAAAATAATGCGATTAACGCAGTCTGATATGCAAATCGTTTGCCTTTTCAGGAGGTCTTTGCAGTTCCGCATTTCGGATTCTTTTTCGACGCAAATCGCGGGGATGTTACTGTTAAAATGCCTCGAACGTTTTCACAATTCTCAATCTTCCGTGGTATTCGAAGCGGAAAATGGATAATTGTTTGAAAGTCCGTCGATTCTAACACATCTCACCGATGAGCACAAATTACTTACTATTATCTCGAGGCGGGGAATAATTTCTAGACTTAACTAACTATATGGGCTACCATAACGAGGAAGTTACAGTAAAACAAAGAGTTTATTGGAGTTTGAAATTTTCTGCGCTTCGCAGTCACGCCAACTTTGTTGGTATAAGGTAAAAATCATGCACTGCATGTCTCTAATATTTCAAAGTGTTTACGTGAACTGTAAATACTTTCGATATACTTTGTTCGCGTAATAAGCCCGCTTGTTTTTCTGTTTATTTACGAGACGACCAAGAGTAAATTCGATAATACCAAAAATTGTTAACACATATTTTATCAAACATTGTTAATGCTGTGTTTTAGAGTGCTTATTTTTAGGCTACAAGTAGCATTTGTATACCAGTTTTTGTGTACCAATGTACATTTTTTTAATCATACGCTAAATCTGTTTTTACATGCACTTTTACACATTTTTGCAATTTTACATAGAAAATAGGAGGTGTGCAATCGCGAAGGTTGCACAACAAGATAATCCTTCGTGTAAAAATAAACCAAAACTGTATAATAATCTGATTTCCACCAGACTTCATTTCCGAGAAGTATGATTTGAAAAATTGTATAAAGTAAAAACGTGGGCCGCGCGAGACTAAAATATTCAATTTACACTTATTGAATCTGTTTCTAAATTGTCATTTTTATTCTTTATTATATTTGTAGTCCTTAACAACTTTAATTATTTGCTTTTTACAAACAGTAGATCTATTATGTTGAAAAATGTTCATGATAGTACAGTAAACGAGCGCTTCGTTTAAGAATTTTTTTTTCTTAAAAGCAAAATTTTGTATATTATTTTATTAAAAAAGATATTACGGAATTTGAAATTACTTTTCTAACGGAAATCACTCTGATCCTGTATCATGATATTTTAAGCTCCTTTCATATCTACGGTTTAATATATTTCTGTAATATTCAAGTTCATAAGAAAAATAAACTTATCGGAGAATCAATTTGCATATGTCTGAATATCGAGCGAAACTTAAGTCAAACTGCTGAAAGAGTCCTCGTTATCGGAAGCGAAGATATAATAGCCCCTTCAATATTTCAATTAAAACGGATGAGAGGAAGTGTAGTCAATTCTACTTCTAGAGTCTGAATATATGAAAATAAATGAATTATAAATTTCTTATAACTTCAAAAATCTTTATAAACAATTTTATAATATTATCAACTGTATTACATAATAAACTATAAAATAGCAATGGTACACATTTTATACATAGGAAATGTACAATATAACAAAATTTGTTCATAACAAAATTATTGTTTATAACAAAATATTTTAAATTCGCGTTCAACCATCATAATTCTACCATTTATTAATCAGTACATACTTATCATTATTTCATTTGTGTTCATAATGCGTGATATGATGTAAAATTGTTAAAAGAAGCTTCTGTTTATCTTTTTTAAAACATGTTAGAAGTGTAAGGTACCTTCTACACTATCCGATTTAATTTAATACAATACAATTTTCTATTATTCCATTATTAACAATTTTGAAATAAATAACCTGCAATACACACAACTCTCATTTGCACTACACGAGAGTTCAAACGAACCCGTATAATAAAATACAAACATACTTTTACATCAACCTTCTCTTTTCCTAATTTGCATCTCTCATTCTGCCAATCCCAACCAAAAAACGGTGTTTATTCTTCACCTTCCAATTTCAAACCGCCATCATTACCCAGGAAACAGTCTACTTTTCATCTTCGCGTAACGAAATGCTTCATCCGTCCAATTATTTACAGCAAACACCGTGAATTAATCTCCGTTGGTTTTCCAGGTACAGTCGAGGAATAAACTGTTTCTGAATCAACGACTGATTAACAGTTCTGTCCTAGGACCTCGGCAGAGAGTAGAGAGGCTGGTTACACTGACGAGGGTCCCGGATTACAAACGGAGCATCAGACGATATAAATTAACCAGGTACGTAGGCATCGGGTCTAGCGAAACAGGTATATGCACCGGATCACCGGCAGTAGCCGTTCTGTCGTAGGCACAATTTGCTCGGCCTCGAGTGCTGGTTACTGATAAACAGGAATTTGCATTGCTACGGCCCATCGGCCGGCCCGGTAGCCGGCATAAATAACGGGCCGCACGGCGATTCGTTTGATTTGCACGTTCACGCGGACGCATAAAAAGCAGATTTTGTTGATAGAACGAAATATCGCTTATTTTCGGAACGGCAGTTCCATATGGATGGGGAGTTAATGTTGCCGCGTATACGCGCCGTGCTTCTTCGGGCTTTTGTGATTCTGATGGTTCTGCGTTATGCGGCAATTTCAGCGATAGCTGTTGTTGATAAAAATTGAGGTACGATGGAGATGGAATCGATGGTACATGAAGGTTCAATGTAACGTGTTTTATGGGTGATGTTGCTGCCAATTGACATTTCTGTTGTTAGTATATTGGGCATAAATAGAAGTGAAATAACGAAGAGGGAACGAAAGTGTATGATAACCTTGGTTCGTTTTCAGATATGAACGTGAATAATATTCTAAGTGGGTAACTTAAAATCGTAAGAGAAAAGTGAAATATTTTCGCTGAGTATAAAGTTCACCACACCCCATTTGTATAAGTATGGAGGTAAAATTAGCCAATTTATGATAAAAACAAGTACCTAAACTTTTTTCAAGAAATGCAAGTGCATTTTATAGATTTAAAATGTATACAAAACTGTATATAATATGATAAAAATAAGTGTAAATTATAGAAACACAAATATCATGGGATTACCCTAACATAAATGCGAATGAATCAACGTAAAAACTTTCAACGATGTGCATACATCTAACAATAAGGAGAAGAAGAATTTCGATATGTAATATTTTATTGTTAGTTTGCTTTAGCTTTCCTGTATGAGTAAATTAATATTCGAAATTATACCTACTATAATTTCACATTAGTATTAATTTTATTTAATATTAATTAATATTTAATTATTACAAAATGTAATAATTAAAATTTTGTTATAATTTATTCCCTTTTACAAAATATCAATGTATAATACATAAAAAAAAAGTTAACTTGTTACAAGTGTTAGATGAATGGAAATAAAAAGAAGAGTCACGAAAGGAATAAGGTAACAAGGAATAAGGGTGAGAGAGGAATAAAGGGAAAATACAGTTAATTTAAAAGATATATTTAAATAAGCGATAACAAATACAGCTCTTTTCTTTCGTTCTCGTTCGCGTTCGTTTTCTCACTGTTCTTTGTCGCCCGTTGCGTTTTTTTTACTTCCTTCTTCCCAAACTCTTATGTTTCTCGCACTGTCTCACTCCTAAGTATCTCTTTTACTCACTCATTCAATCATCGTTTTTTTCTCGTCTTGCATAAATGTAATCCTACTATAATAAAATTATCCATGAAGTCTATAAAAAGAATTCCTTTGCGCAGAATAACTCTTTAAATATAGCATATACTTTCCTAAATTGCGACGTTATTTCGTGAATGTTAACAGCCACAAACAATTCATATGACAATATTTTATTATTCAGTTGTCTTTTTCTTCTGATTGAATGAGTGTTGTGCGAGTTCTCTTTGTCAACGATACAAGCTCTTTCTGAAGTTAACGAGCACTAGAACGTCTCTAAGTAGTCTGTTAACAAGCATACCCATTTCGTCCACCAACTTTTCTTATCTCCTTGCTTTTGTATCGTGTAAGATGTGGAAACAGAAAATTAGTATTTGGAAACTCGACTTTTGCTCGATGTAAGCGCATCTAATAAGGGATGTTCCCCAACCCAAAAATTCTGATTTTAATGAAACTTTGTGGAAGCGCTGGACATGTCGGGGTGAGCGGGAAACAACTTTTTTCCTACGGAAATTCAATGTAAGGGGTTGAAACCACCCCTGAAAGTTTGCAGAATTACCAGATTTGTCAATATAACTAGCCAACTGTAAGCAAAAAGACAAAGCTCTTTGTACAAAAATTGCCCTGTACTTGGAGTCTCATCAGATTATAGGAGGAAAATCTATTAACTTTTAAAATTGTATATATTACATACACATATTATATATAAGTACCTGACTTTTATACGTATACACCTAATTCTATTTTTACACGATAGATACGTTCCCGAACAATACGTGTAAAAAAATATATTGCATCTATGGAAAAATAGAATATTGCTTCCAGTCCTAAGAAATCAGCAAAAATAATACAATAAACCATGAGTTTTCATGTTAGGATCTTAAGGATTTTATTTCATAAAGATTTCCCATGTATTATACAAAGTAAATTATCATTTGAAAAGGATAAAAACGTGTCACTAATTCATGAACACAAAAATTAGGCAAAATAATATGAGTTACACATAAAAAATTGTATTCGTTGTCACTTACTGACAATAAACGCATATGTTTGCGTAAGACTGCAATATTACTCCTATCATTAGAAATGTCTTGGTTATCGTCTACGTGCTCCATTGGTGAAATTCTTTGTGTAATTTCTTAAACAAAATTAGGACTAGCCTCCTGTGGTGCCGATTTTTCAGTGGATTTAAGAACGAATTCAGTAATTAATCGTTGTGTTTGTTTTTTGGCTGGGCCAGAGTAAGACAAAATTTTCTTTTTAGAACTTGGATCGATCGTGTTAACTCAAAGTAAGTCGTGTAAGAAGAGAATTAAATTTTCTTTTCTAATTCGTGTTAAATGCAAATCGTGTAAAAACAGAATTGGGTGTACAATCTTATCACATTTTGAAGGTTTTTGATGATATCGCCAATGGTGCTCTGTGGGAAAAGATTATTAACGCATTTATCCCGCATTCGCTTTGATCATATTAATAGGATTACAGAGTAGATCCTGCTTTATGTGCTAGATTTCATATCCCACCTTTCGGAGTTAATGATTTCTGATGTTTTCTAATTTGATAGATTTCATGATAAAATATAATTTTGACATGCAAATTGTCTATCGTATTCAACTGATTAATTTCTTTAACTCTATTTTCATACAAAAAATTCTTCTTTGTCTGCACCAACATTTCCTAAGGATTTTCAAAATCAGTATTTTCGATTTAAGAAATTTCCCTTATAACTAAGTAATGAATACTGCTAAACCAATTATTGATTACCTGTTCGATAAGTTCGTACCTTCTGAATCATTTATCAACAATCACTACCTTATCTTCACATTGAAGACTCTTCCATCTAACACATATGCAATTACAGTGAATCAAAATTGCTGATCAAAGTTAAGGAATCCTTAGTTTAAAGTATTATAACATAAATATGTCACCAACAACTATCTACTACTGTCTAATGAAATTTTAACACATTTTTCTTACTTCCATTTCCACCATCCACCAATTACTCCATAGTACTAAATCCCATAGCCGCAATATACTTGGATTTATTCACTCTCGCAAGAAAAGGCCGCCCCTATCACCGAATGACCATTAAGTCGAAGGATATCCGCAATATCCGTAATTTCCGCCTTCCGAAGGCTGGGTTTTGCTATGCCAGCGCAAGAGACTGTGGATTCGTCTCGATATTCTCGATAGCTATAGGTATAAGCTGCCGAGGCCCGCGGTACTTCCTAGACAGATCAATTTGTACGTCTCCTAGATCCCGGATCGTAGATGAGCGTGTAATTAGGTGGCCCAGATCCGCTATGGCATATAGTAGGAGCAAGAGGCCAGTGGGGCGAGCTGGAAGAGGCACGGTTCATCGATATCTATGATGTTAACCGAGCCGTGCTTCCCTCCTGATAGGCTACCGCATAATTACCCAAGGCCTGCGTTCGGCTTAATAGTCGCATCATCGTTCGATAAACATGTTATTATTGGACGAGCAGACGTTCGCGACGGAGACGCGCGGATCCATTTTGTCGCAAATTAATAAGGACCGTTTCGAAATGACGTTTAGACGTACTATTGCCCGATGGTGCCATGAAAGTTGTTGTAGTCGCGATGTTTTTCTCGGAAACTTTATATTGAATTGAAATGATTTAGACACGTCTGTTAGGAGAAGACTTTCTTCAAAACAGCGTAAGGTGATTTAACCCTTTGAGGACGACAGACGCATATAAGTTGAACGCATAAAAAATTGAAATATAATCGTTGAAATATGATTCCGTAAATAGTAATTTATAATTTCTATACATTAAGACTCAGGCTTTCCGATAAAAAGGTGGTTTCTGATTGCTAAATAAATGATTATTTCCCAATACTCAAAAAGTCTCCGTCCGCAAAGGGTTAAAGTGTTTGGAGATAAGCGGATAGTGATACTTGTTTGATAAAACGAGATTGTTTTAAGAAAAATGTAAAGTATTTTGTGACATTAGCGCAGTGACGAGCAAACTGTTTTACGAGCAGCGCAAAAGAAAGTTCAAATTTTAATTTCTATGGAAAATTTTGTATGTGCGAAGAAAGGAACAAGCCCTTAAATGAACTTTTTAAAACACGGAAATTGAAAATTTTTATAATATTATTTTGAAATCTGCGGTGTATATAATAGAACGTCTTTGCGGACCGGATATGGCCCGTAATAAGCCCAACATTGCGTTAGGGGATGGAGGGTCATTTGAGATCGTCACTATTAGATTTATACATTGCGTAGACGTATCGGTAGCTTTAAAAGGTGCAACGGGGTCGGGGGCTTTGTTCATTGGGCAGAATTCTAAGGAAGTTGCAAGTTTTTAGCGTTTATTAACCAGTTAACTGTGATTGGCGAGTATACTCGTCATGGAGAAGTGGCACGATTTTGTGTATTGACGAGTATACTCGTCATGCGTATAAAGTAGTGACCATTGGCTATTTAAATTGTAATTTTTGAGAAAAACGAAACATATTCTCAAATTTCAAGATATTTAGAATATTTTGAGGCAATGCCGGAATAAAACAAACAAATAAAAAATATAAATAATTTGAGTTAATGTTGGCCTAAAAGGGGCAAAGGCAAAAGTCAGAAAGTTGATTCATAATAGGGTTCCTTTTTAAATAATCCTGTTTAAAGTCTTACTTTTATATGTATAATATTTAATTTTTATTACGTTTTTAGTTTAATATGTATGTAATATATGTTTATGTTAACCAAATAAGTAAATATTAGTAATAAAATTTTCAATTTTATAAAATAAACCCATCTTTTTGATCCAATATCTTACCAGCGCAACTTACTCTGTGATTGACGAGTATACTCGTCATGGCTCGATTTTGGCGACACAAAACGGTGCGCGCTCTCAAACGAGGGCGCCACAGTTAACTGGTTAATATGCTTGAAATAAACGAGATCTATAAAATTAAGGTATTGGGTGGTGGCTTTTCATCGACATCTTGATGTTGCGTAGTAGGTGGTAGAGATTAAGGTTCTTTAAGTTCTGTAGAAAGAGCTTTGTAACAGAGAGAATCGCGAAATGATTCCTGATATGTGGGCTGCGGTATTGTTAAACAATATTGATCTTATGCGTTGATATGTTCCAAATACAACTGTTCGCCGTTTTACACTGAAGATTTATTTCACCATAAAATAAAATTAATATTCCTTGAAAAATATAAAAATAATATTCCATTCATAAAATGACAAATATATAAAAGTATAAGTATGTAATTCATTTTACATGTGGAAACAAGAAGTATAAGATTCTTACAAAACTTTGCCAAAATTTATTTTGAAAACCGGAATTACCATGCAAATCGGGGAATAGGTGTAGTTTTAAAAAGGGGTTGACTTATTTTAGGATATAAGAAAGCTCTAAATGAAGGTCGGTGAACCATATAAAAGATTTCTCCTTAAATTTTTATTATTGCGATATTGGCGCTAAAAATATGTCAGATGTTACCACAGTTGTCCATTATGCGCTGTGTTACTTTATTCTTTCTTGTTAAACGTTATTACGAGTTGATAGCCTTTTGAAGATGCATTGAAAAAAGTGCTACAACGAGCCAAACAATACATTTCTTAGCCTTGAATTGTCGCTTATTTTATTCTTCTGAAATTAAAACCCCAAAATAATGATTAAAATGAATATAAATTTGAAGAAAAATTCTGCAAACTTATAAATTTCAACAAAACGATGTAACTGCGAACTTAACTGCAAATGATCAGATAATGTGAAAACATAAAAATTCCGCTTGCAATTTTACAGCTAGAATTAAACTTTGTGATCCTTACTGCCTAGTTTGCGCACTTACAATTTTATACAATTTATATAACTTTTAACAATAATTACAATTTACTGTAATCTGGTACGCAATGCTATATACATTTTTCCACGGCTTTGAAATATAGAAATAATTCCTAACTATTCGCCACGTAACAATTATTCACCCAGCATATGAAGAGAACAATAAATGCAGCGGACACTTTCGTTTTACCGGAAAACTCTTCCGCCACGGCGCACCTTTTTTCTACTAATCAATTTTAATTCGTTTCTTTCCATGCTTTATAATTACCGTAAAATCAATACCTAACACATTAAAACTAAATTATTCTGAATTGATTGCATTTCCAATTTCTATGAATCTAAGAGTCTGAATAATACTTCCTAATGCAAACTGCATCGACATCAACAACTGCATTATCTGTCGTCGAATATTATTCGTAATGTCAATTCTATTGTCGGTAAATGTTTAAAAAAAAGTATATTAAAGTTGAAAACCATTAAACTACCCGACCAACTCTTAACAACGACAGACGATGTTAATTCCCTTAGCGGGTAAGGCTTACCCATTTTAAAAGCGCAGCCCCGATAAAGAAGTAGACAATCATGTCAGATGAGCCCCGTTTAAATGCGGGAACGGACTCGCAATCGGTGTGAAAGCAATTTTTCAAACGATCGCGATATGAGCAAAGCGCAATGTAATCGCATAAAAAGTCTCGTAAATGTTGGTTTTCCTTTCGGCTCATCTCGTCCTTGGAAATGGCCGTAAGAACGTGACGGCGTCAGGGTACAGCGGATAACGCGATAACGAGAGGATAATCTCCAGCAGTGAGCTGACTAAACAGTGATTACACCCTTAACTTCTCGCCTTTCTCGTACTCGAGAATAACGCGCGACTTGCTCGAACTTTAATGGCGATAAG
Organism: Cerceris ruficornis; assembly: GCA_963989415.1. Classification (NCBI taxonomy): domain Eukaryota; kingdom Metazoa; phylum Arthropoda; class Insecta; order Hymenoptera; family Crabronidae; genus Cerceris; species Cerceris ruficornis. The sequence goes on from OZ022518.1 coordinate 5,690,585, forward strand.
CAACGCCGCTTGCAAAGTTGAATCTCCTTTTCTTAGCCGGCACTTTCCGTTTGCTCTGCGCACCATTCGTCGAATGAGAATGGTCTCAGTGAATAATTTATTAAACTCGTATCAACCGAATATAAGTGGAAATAAATAGGTTCGCTCCGAGCAATATAATGGAAATTGTATTAAAACTAAAGCTTATACTGTGTCCTTCGAATAAAACGAAATACGATAGAACCGCAGAGAATATTGGTTTGAGGAGGACAGAATGCATGAATTTGAATATTATAGATAGTCGTGACTTGGGAAAGTATACTAACAATAAGTTTGGCTCGCCTTTTTTGGATGCATACGAGATAATACATCTAATTTAGTGATACTATAAATGTTACGAAGTATTGGTGAATCTTTTAAATGTATTTAGAGTTATTTTACATTTAAATTTTGTTATCTGAAAATAAAATTATAGAACATTAATATTCTTAATTTAAAAGTTGAAATGTAAATTATACAGAAGCAGTAGACAGCTATATCTATCTTGGTATGTATTCTTTTCCCCTAACTACACCAGTCTGGTCCAATTTGGAAAAAAAAGAAAAATTCACAGACGGGATAATACTATCACAATTAGAAACTAATAAAGACACAACAAATAAAAATGATTAATATAAGGATTGTCTACCAGACGCAACTTAGACTACTAAATCATCAAGAGAAATTACAATCGGAATTCAGGCACGAACGAGTTAAAGCTTCCGGTAGTACGATTAAGGAACGGTCATTTCTCTCTTCCAGTGGTTTTTCACCCAGTCGGCAGCACGTTGCGATTGCACAAATAAAAGGAAACGCGGTAGAAACGAAAAGGAGACCGAAACGAGGCAAGCCAGAGGCAGAACGAGATAAAGTACGGAAGGGAGACGCAGGAGGTATTCCTTACATGACTAGAAGGAAACCTCCTGCTTCATATCATTACGCATATTTATCGTCGGCTTGCGAAACTGCCGCTGTCCCGTCGTAGCCGTTGGGCCTCGGTAAATAACCGTTTTTGAGCCCGAACCACCGCCACTGGCCGTCCCAGTTACCCACGTTGCAGGAATAACAAATAAATACATCGGCGAAAAGTAGTTGTAGCTAAGTTACGTTGCTCACCTAGCCATAAATAAGGAAAGTTGTGGCATTTATGGGCGCATACTTGGACGAACAACGTAGACCTATGTCTCACCGGATGCGCGCGGGCGCGTATGCTTCCCAAGGATTCGAAGGGTGCTGCTGTGCGATTCTCCTGAAAGCGCAACGCTTGCTCGAAACGTCCCGAAACGAGCTGCACTCCCACTCACGGAGATTCTGAACTGTTTGGAGAATGCCGATGCCCTTCTCGAATATTTCGCACGTTCCTTGGGAAAGTTATGGCAGTGGCAGCTCGATGCAACGTCAGTCGAGAGTAGGTCAAAGGTTTCCCGGGAAACTAGCTACTCTTGGTCTGCTGTTAGGTTGAAGATGAGCGCGGAATTGCAGGAACGCGTGTTCACGCTATTAGACACTCGAGTTCACCGGGTTTCCGTCGAACGTTAACGCCCTGTGGTTTAAGTAGAGCGATCTTTAATGCTTCCGACACCGAAAGGTATTTGTATGTTTCGCGCATTCAGGTGGAAACGTATTCGTAGTTTCCGGGTATGTGCCTGATTTTTTTCTTTTTCGAAAGAGGATGCTACCTAATGGTACGTGGAGAGGAAGCTCCGGTGAGGTGTATTGAGCAATTGTATGGGAGGAATTTTGCATCGTGGGTAGCTCGATAATGTTGCATGATATTACTCTGTTTATTTTCTATGAATCTGTAAAATATCGTTGAATGATCTATAATTTTAGATGTGTTAATTGTGCTGTTGCGCGCGAACCCTTTTCTGGTTATATTATAATATTATAGAATTTTTCGGAGTAAATTACAAAATTAGGAAAGCGTGCAATGTTTGTTAAGATAATCATGAATGTCATACTACATTTTGTTTTTATTGACGACAAATGACATTGCAGATTACAAGATATGCCCTTCTTTATGGTGAATATTGAAAATTTAAAAAAAAAGTGTGAACTTGTAAAATAGTGTGACAACTGAATTTTGACGGAGCGTAAAATTTATAAAAGTTTTCCAAGATAATTACAAGTTTTCAGTTTTCCAATAATGCACGGTTGCTAATGTCGAATTAAAATTTAATTATTGTCTTTTTGTATAGTTAGAAAGTTGCGAAAATTATATATTATGAAAGATGTGAATAACGAATATTCATTTACGTTGTACGAGTTAAATAAAAGTAATATAATAATTACATATCCTAATCGATTGATCCAATGATCAATCATTCATTTCTTATAATGCTATATAAAGGAATCAATATTAAAAAGTTCATTATTTTTGTTTTTCTTTCCTGAGAATTTTCATTACATCTAATTTTGCCTCAATCCTACTTTAATTCTTCATTAGGAAGGTAGTAAAGGTGTGCATTAATGAATGGATATAATCAAACAACTCAACACGTAACAAATAATCAATATTATAGTATAATTTTTATTAAAACTTTATTTTTATATATTTAACCGTATTATCTTAACTACTAACAAAATATTACGTTAGTAAACATAGAACGTTAAATTCAAGCCATTCGTGCCCGTTAACAACTTCAGTAGCTACATCATACTTCGAAGTCTTATGCCTTTTTAATTCCGTCTTACAGTTAAACATTTTCATGACGTCATTTAAAATGAATAATAATGAAAAATCACGGATCAAATCTCTTGCATCATTACCTTAAAATTACTGTTCGAGAATAACAATTTCAGCGTTGACACACATTTTCATAACTGGTCCTTTCCAAGTCTTTTCATACTACATACGGGGTTCTACATTACATTGTAATACAATTTGGTTATAAAAAGTTTTCGGTAATTGTACAGATGATAGCCCATCCCGCCGATTTCGATGATTTTTTAATATCTTGTTATTAATTAATTATTTTAAGCATTTTTTGCTACACATACAATCCCCGCTCGGCTTTAGTTTTCGATATATTGGCAAAAAACTTTTCCCACTTCTACATTGAACTTTCCCTATACATGCACGTCTGTGGTAACGCATAAGTCACCACGATGCGGTCTTTTTTCTACTGTTTCTGCGGGGACCGACTCAGAAACTTTATACCAGGTGGACTCGTCAAAATGTTACCTCATAAGAATGTGTAAAATATATACATAATTTCAATGCTTATTGTTAGTCGGACCGCCTTCTGGCGACTCTCTCTAAAAACTACCCCAAGCCAATACTAATTTATCTTCTCGTGACATACACCTTTATTAAACCAAACTCTTCGGGAGAGGTACCCTGTTATGCACGCCTTACCGATTTAATCATTTGGTGGAATAAAGGTGTTTGTAACGAGAAGATAAATTAGTATTGGTTTGGGATAGTTTTTAGAGTAACAATAAACTAACAATACTAACAATAAACACTGTTTTTAGAGAGTAACAATAAACTAACAATACTAACAATAAACACTGTTTTTAGAGAGTAACAATGAACTAACAATACTAACAATAAACATTGTTTTTAGAGAGTAACAATAAACTAACAATACTAACAATAAACACTGTTTTTAGAGAGTAACAATAAACTAACAATACTAACAATAAACACTGTTTTTAGAGAGTAACAATAAACTAACAATACTAACAATAAACACTGAAATTATATTTGTCGCACATTCTTACGAGGTAGCTTTTCGGCGGGTCCACCCCGTATAAAGTTTCTGATTCGGGCGTCGCAGAAACAGTAGAAAAGCGATCGCATCGTGCTGATTTACACGTTGCCATGGGCATGCACGTATATGCAAAATTCAGCGATAGTAGCAAAAGTTTTTTGTCAATAGCTTGAAACCTGAAGTCGAGCGGTGGATACATGTACAAAAAACGTAGCTCAGAATCATGAACATGTAAAATGCCCATAAATTATTGAAATCTGGGAGGTGGGCCCTCATCTGTATAATTACCGAATTTTTTATATGTTAAGTAAAAATGATCTGAAGATATATACGTAACGATATGCAGTTAGAAAAATGTAGAATACTTATATACTTAAAAAATAAAACGTATGAGATAAAGATTTGAACAAGAGATAATTTGAAAATAACGCATTTGAAATACGTCGCCCGTGACTCGATATATTTTGTAAGAATCGCAAAAACTTGAGTTACATATATTCATCTGTGGAATGCGAGGTTAGACAGAATGACTGACTTACAATTATTGATGGAAGAAACGGTTCTAAAGCACTTTCGTTAAAAAGTTACTTTCTGCTTCGTGGTTCTCTGTCTCGGTTGTCCCAGCCGTCAACAGTGATGAGAAACGATGCGCCGGGAACGGGATGAGCCAGCAGCGCGGTTTTCTTGGCTCGTCCTTGACCCACTGACTGGAACGCATCCTTCAAACATGGCGGTTGTCCAATTGACCGACGGATTGTTTTGAGCCGATAGTCCTTAAGTGGAATTTTGAAGCACGCAATCGTTAATGACTTGTTGGAAAGCCTAGGTAGCATTTCGCACTCCGAACAGCATGGCAGGATAGTCGAACAGGCTAAACAAGTCGATCGTGCTCGTCTTCTTTCCAGTTGCAGGGCGGAGCGCACTTAGTTGATCCATTCCGGAATGTTTGGTGGTACCAGCAGATGGTATTGCTGGTACTGGCCACTGGTGATCTGCTTCGCGGCCTCTTTTTGAGGGGCTGTTCTCCATCGCGAGAGCTAGAAGGCCGTTCCTGACAGCTTGATCGATCCCTTGAATATGATCTCCGCTCTTCATCCATTCTCCGCATCAGGCACTGGACGGTCTTCATCAGGGTGTCGAGTTGTTTGTTGACCTGGCTGTCTGTGGCAGGATGTTGTCCTTGCAGATAAGTTTCATTTATTTTATCCGCCAATTTCGCCTTCTTTTCCAACGGTAGATCTGTTGTAGCCACTATTCTAATAATCGACGGGGGCAGACCGTTCAGCCATACCGTCAAGAGAAAAGCTTCCGACACTTTTCCCTTCGATAGTTGGTGCAGGTGATGAAGAAATTGCGACGGCGTCCGATTACCGATTACCTCAAGCTCGAGGCGTGTTTTGGTTCGTCTTGTGTGCCATGCTGAAAGGCGTTCTATGAGTACCGCCTTCAGCGTATCATATTTCCGGGTGCTTGGCGGATTATCAATAATATCTTTCACCGAGTCGATGTGCGTCGTATCGAGGAACGCAATGACAGAAAAATATTTTATTGTATCGCTCGATATTCCGAGCATTATAAACCGGGCCTCCAATTGGATAAACCACTGTTCTGGCTTCTCCGGAGAAAACGGTAAGTGGCCTAATTCGCCAAGGTTCGGATTACTTTTAATGGCATTCTGTACATTTGCACTTTTCGCCATTTCACTTAGTAGACGCACAAAAAACAACGGAATAATTATTTATTACGTACGCGTTTTCACTATCAGCTCGCGACGGAATGACTTACTTAGTCTTTGGCAGAAGAAAACTTTCTTCGACACTTTATTTGCAAGTTGCTTTCTGCTATTCAGCTCTCGGCAAGAGTGTTGTCGATTGACTGTCTCTGGTTGTCGACAATGCTATATATCTAAAGTATTAGGAGGCGGAGCAAAGTTTTGGGAGATTTTCTCGTTTGCAGTATCATTGGCTTTAGCAAATGATTGGTAGAGGAAAACTCCCTCCACTTTTGGTGCGTCTGGAAAGGGAGAGGGTGCTCAAGGAAAATTCTGACCTGCCGTAACCGAGGGTTTTTGCGCTGCTGGCGACTTGCGGTTGGCGAAAGGGTCGTCCCAGGTCAGCTTGGAACAGATCGGTGCGACCGACTCAGAAGCTAAAAAATATTAAGTTATAAACCATTGTAGTGTAGAAAACTTCGACTTGTATTTGCCGTCGAGAGTTTCTAATTAACCCTTGGCTGGTACTAGCCGACTTAGCGAATTCCGAGTATTTGTAAACCGCGTGTTGCTCCAAATCCTTTACCACGAAAATTATTTTGCAATCCCTCATTAGTTATTGGAAATTATTTTGGTAACATTTACGAATGCTGTTTATTATTCTTTTCTTGCCTTTAACGGACTCTACAATTATAAAATGATATTTCTGTCACACATAAAAATTAATTATTATGCTTAAAAGTCGAAATTACCGTAATAAAAAATTAGATATAATAGGAAGATTTGTATGTCGACCGTAGTTCGTCATAAAGTTCCAATAGAAAAATTGAGTTTTAATTAAATCAAATTATTATTATTATTATAAAAGTAATTTATTCGCAGTCTTCTGAATTAGTGACCTTTCAAGCATCACTGCAGTAAGATACATCGGACAAAATTAACATAAGTCAGCAATTTTTTAAAACTATTTATTTTGACAGTGGCATAAATTGCTTTCTTTTTAAATCGAGATATTTAAGGGTTTACATTTTAACGTATTTAAAAATATTAATGCTAATTTTCGAGAAGATTCACATGTATTTGTTATCTGGGATACTTACATTTTCTCAGTATGAATGATTCTGTATAAACATTACAAAATCACCATTTTTCATTATCGTTAAGTGACTTATGCCACTTTTAAAATAAGTAGTTTTAAAAAATTACTGACTTATGTTAATTTTGTCCGATGTCTTTCACTGAAGTGATGCTTGACAGACCATTGACTTAAAAAATTACGAATAGATTACTTCTACAATAATGATAATAATAATTTTTATTTAGTATAATATAAAGTTTTAATCAAGAATTTTTTCATTTAATACTCATAAAATACAAAAATAATACATGAGTATAGCTATAAGTAATCCATATAACGTGTTTCATACAAATGTACCTTCGGTGAATTTAATTATCGTCATTAATAGGTGTGATTTGTCCTCGAAAATCGTATCTTGTTTCAACTTTTTAAATAATTATGGTATGTAGGACGTACATAGTGAAGCAAGTCATTGTCGTTATGCTTTGATACAGTTGATCTTCCACCATTTGCTGACAAATTTAAAGTTAGAAATTCTTCGTTTTCATCTAAAATTATATTTATATTAATATACAAACAAAATTGCACATAAATAGGGCGAAACAATAGGGTCATAAACAACGACTCTGACGAAAGATTCCAACACTCGACCGGTCTAAGATTTTTTTATATTAACATAAACATAATGCAAACTAATTATTTGCGCATTATATGTAATCATTTAATAAATGAACGATATTTATAAGATAGAATTTTGATATCGACTCCTTGTAGAACAAAATCTTTTGATGTAAGAAAGGTGGCTTGGAAAATATCAATGACCTGCGATTAACTTCGCGTCGTCTCAAGGAGTTTTCTGGGGAGCAGAACATAAACACATGCGATTTTCTTACTGGACCGATGCTATCGTCGCCAATATTCAAGGCTCATGTAGCGAGTGTTTAGGTTTTTGAAATAATACGTTAGACACTTCGGCCATTAAGGGTAATTCGTGTGTTTTTTCCACCATGCCCTCGATGATTGTCTTACCGATCGGAAAGCCAGTAACGATAATCGAAACTTTAACATTAATTTTCACGAGAAATGGCTCATTTTCGTACCATGATTCCTTCCAGGCATTTTACCTATATGGCGAGACTAATGCGATGAGCTAATAAAAAAGTTGACCTTGATTTTGAAGGTTTTTGCTAATTCCGCGTTTTTTTTTCTTGTAAATGTCCACTAATCCGAAAGACTAGAAGAATGCCTGGAAGATCGTGATAAATAATTTCAAAACACCCTATATGGCGACTTATTCCGCATTCAAAATAAACATGTTTATTATATCGTTAAGTAGCAAAACTTCTCTCTAACAAAGTTATTTTCATCATATTGATTGCAAATTTTATCAAAACAGGGGTAAAGTTGTCATTGATGTTATCATTAATTCAATTTTTTTGAAAAATTGACTATGCCACTTTCAAAATAAGTGGCCATAATAAGGCAGTACGACATACGAAGAAGATCTGTGCAAAACTAGTATTAAATACAACTTTTTCCTTCATGCACTCCAGAGTTAAAGACCGCGAACTTTCGTTGATATAACTGACAGCAAAAATTACCGAGACTTCTTTAAACATAAATCTTTTCCAATTTCCTGAGTCATGTAAGACGTCAAGGTATCATGAAATTTGAATTTTGCAAATATTCTTGGTGCAAGCGTAAACATCTCTTCTCACTCGTAAATAAATACAAACTCCTTAGTACGGTCAAGGGGATGCTCGATGCAGTAAGACGGAAAGTTCGACTGGTAACTTGCCGAACGAATATGCTGCCGCGGCCAACTAAATGAAGCGGCTTAAGTGGAAAGTTTCTTCGTATCTCGCGAAAATACTGCAGTGTTTACGTATTGAAAATGCGGTAGAAATACCTGCAAAATTCACCGTAGGAGGAAAAGCAGGAACGAAATAGCGGACATTCGCCCGTCATGCACCTTCTTCGTGTACGAAACGGACAGGTCGAGATTTGCATTTTCACTCCGTGGAATACGAAACGATCGAGGGTGCAGAAAAATTTGTGTATTACGCACTCGTTCGTTTTAATGAAACGTACTTTAATGATTATTTGATGCGTGTACCATAGCTGTGAGCGGTTTGCAGCTGAATACGTAGGTAGGAGTTATAAAGCATGTGACAGGATTTGTTGTAGATTGCTAGGGTTGGAAAATTATGGTCAGTTTGGAAGTAATAGCAAATTAGTATAATTTTGTATTGTTATGTAAAGTATTGGAAGCATTCGTTGGCTTATTGCGATAAAAGTTAGCAATATTTGTTTGTTTTTCAATATTTGAACATCTTATCAAATTTTAAATGAGAACAAACATGCTAACCCCTTGCCGTACGATTTCTTTCTTAACTGAATGCGCAATAACTTATAATTAATTCCTGAAGTAAGAATCTATCCCTAATTTCTCTTATAGTGTATAACTTAACGCAATATTAATAGCATAGAAATAATTTGATTGTATCGTAGCTCACAGATACTTTTAATTTAATAGTTTTTGGAAAACTTCAAAATGTCCTACACCATTTATCGCACCATGAGTGTCACTTGTTATTGTATGGCAAGGGGTTAATAACAAATATAATTTGATATGTACTTCTCTTTGTTATTTTCTTCTCCCCGGGAGGGCCCTTGAGCGAACCTGACACCGAACGCCGGTCATTGACGTCTTCCTAGCCTCCGAAAAGTTACATCGAAAGATTTCGTTCGAAACGGAGTCATTTTCACCATCTGGATACAGACAGAGTTATATATTTTGTCATTTTAAAAGAAGATCTGGGATACCTATGATATTGTCAAAATTCCAGATTTTATATTTCGTTCTTTATTCAATGGTTATCTCGAAATACTTCGTATGATATTTTTTTGCACTTTTATTCTTAGACTGCCGGAATCTGTCGCATGGGTCAAGGTTTATGACCCTTCTGTTCCGCTAGTCGACGATGGTCGAGAGAACACTCTCGCACAAATTTTCTAATCAAAGGCTCGTAGTAAGAAAGGTAAAGCCAGATGTACAATTCTTCAATACCAGCGCACTTTAGTTACTCGTTCACATTTGGTTGCCAAATGTTGGTTTAACAATTTAAAAAATTGCAGCGTCCTTCAGCAGAAGAAGGACAAACTTTCGCTTTCTTCCAAATTCCTCTATAGGACGTATTCTTTATTAAAATGGCTTGCAACGTGATTTATTTTATTCGCTTAAAATAATATACAAACTTTGCGTTTCTATCGAATACCGAATCCGCTTGTCTTATTGTTCGGTGTTCTATTTTCGGGCGGAACACGCACCGCCCTTTTTCACACCTCGGTCGTCCCTACTCATACAAATAACTCTTCTCTCTCTACTCTCATTGTTCGAGATTAACGCAGATTTAACTTTTATCCTTATCTAGGCAGTTTCCGAAAAGTTGTTGAGCTTGCCTCGAGACGTCCATAAAATATGGGGGTGCTTGGTATGGAAAATTCCACATCTGGTGAACACCCCTCAAGGCCCAGCCGCCTCGTGGCGAAGTACCCACCTAGACAATAGGGTTTCCCTTTTTTGGCGGCCGACGACCTGACCCCTATCCACTGCGGACGGTCCCAGGCCTGCGGGACCCGAAGCTCCAGAAACTTGCTAAATTAAAAATAATTAACAAAGCAGAGTCGGCCGTCCGAAGTAGAACAATGGCAGAGACCGGATCGTAAACCGTCGTCCCTACACCTCTTTCTTCCTGGATATCGCCTTCGTCTTCATTGACCATCTGAACGCCAATTTTCATTAAACTTAATACAGTAAACCCTCGATAAATGCACTAATTTCGGAGGCAAAGCAATGCTCTTATCATGTACCTGTGCCGAATCTCTGTTTACATTAGGGCTCGAGCCGAGCGCGAGCTTAGAAAAGGACAGACAGTAGAAGAGACAGAGAGAACAAGCAAACAAAGTGAGCGGCACGAAAGTATCGGCGAGGCATTGCTAATGCAACAAAAAACTTGGCCGTTTATTAATTTTGCTGAATGTAACTTTTCCTAATGTATTTTTCAGATTTTTCTGATTACAATGATACCAAACATGATATGTTTTAATCAAGTAAATACTGAGTAAATATATGAAATATTGAGAAAATGTAATTCAAACTATATCGTGTTTGGTATCATTTTAATCAGAAAAATCTCACAAATACGTGAGCAAAGGTTTAAAAAAAAAGAATCAAAAATGAAAACGGCCCACCCTCCAATTAGTATTGCCTCATCGATACGTTCGGGCCGGTCCCCCTGTGGATTGGACCTCTCTGTCTCTTCTACAGTCTGTCTGTTTCTAAGCTCGCGCTCGGCTCGAGCCCTAATGTAAACAGAGATTCGGCACCGGTACACGATAAGAGCACTGCTTTGCCCCCGAAATGACTGCATTTATCGAGGGTTTACTGTATATTGAAATTAGATAGACCTTGCTTATTATTCTCTGTAACAGTAAAAACGGTAACCTTGGGGGCCACCCGTCGACAAAGTAATATGACATAAAGAAAGGTAAAGCGAAACCTAATTCTTCAATACCTGCGCGCTTTAGTCACTCGTGCGCATATGGTTGCCAAATGTTGGTTTACCAGATTCAAAAAGTGCACCGACCGACAACAAAAGAAGGACAGACTTTCGCTTTCTTCCTAATTCCTCTTTCTTCCTAGATATTACTTTCGTTGACCATCTGGACGCCGATTTTTATTAAACTTACCTGAGAGGCAGGTCATGAAGAAATACTTAATACGTATTTTTTGTATCCGTCTCTATCTGTATCCACGTGGTGAAAATGACTCGGTTTTGAACGAAATCTTTCGATGTAACTTTTCGGAGGCTAGGAAGACGTCAATGACCTGCGTTCGGTGTCAGATTCGCTCTATGGCCCTCCCGGGGAGAAGAACATAAACACTTGCACTTTTCTGAGTGGTTCGGTGACCCAGTCCCCCAATTTCTAATGTCGTGTAGCACGCTTCTGCTTAAACTATTCCAGCCATCAAGGATATCTCATGTGTTTCTTTCCCAAGGACCAGCTGGTAGTCTCACTTACTAAGCGAAAATTAAATCGTGGAGGCCCAATTAAAAGTCAATTTGCGAGAGAACGGTTCGTTTCGGACCCATGATTTCTCTCAGACATTTTACCTACGTAACAAGACGAATGCGATGAGCCAGCCGCCCAAATTTTGGAATTTTGCGGCACATTTTTTTTCATAAATCTCCATCGAATCGAAGGTGTTGAACAACCCCTCCAATGATAAATAAATTTGAAACACCCTGTACAGGGTGCGAAGCATAGAATTGTCTTTAGCAAAGTATAATTGTATTAATATTTATGCTACATATTATATATAGAAACAAATTGTTAACGTAATATCATCGCTTCAAAAATGAGCATAATGATATTAGATTAATTCATTGAAATAATATAAGATTCATTAGTATGCGATATTAATATTAGTGTGGGATTTCATACGTGTAAATGACTACTCACGGGAAAGAAGAAAACAGTATATATATTAAAACAAGAAAAAAGATAAAAGATAATATAAAAACACACACACACGGTTGATCGCACCTCGCAGGACCAACCGCACGCTATACTGTAAGGATTCACTTAGACCGCAACTCGCAGGTCAAAGTTTTCTTTCTCTTTCAAATCTCTTTCGACGACTGTTGTCTCTAGAAAAAGACGTCGGGCTCGTACCCTTCGTAGCACACACATACAGATCCTTAAAAATAAACGGTCTTACGCTGTATCTTAATCTAAACAATTTTCGACAGCATCGGCTCGGACGGCGCACAGTGGTCGATTTCGCTAGAATGCTGGCCAAAACCTCAAAACAGCTCCAATTTAATCGAAAATTGATATATTAGCATTATTTGGGTCGCTGATTACGAATCAGAACTAAAACCTTTCAAAAACAAAATGGCGGATTCAATACTGCGGACATGTGTATCCAAAAATATTTGGTTTCGCACAAAAATTAGTATTCTTATGTATTTTGAGTAGCTGGTCACTAATCAGAACTCAAAAATTTCAATAATAGAATGGCGGATATAATATATCAATAAGTAGAATTCGATAGTTCCTATGCATATATATTCGCTGCCACCCGAAAGGCGCGCGCGACCAACAATTCTTAATAACTCGAAGGGTAGTAGAAAGTAGCAGCTGGAACCGATCGACTTTTGCTCAGAAAGCTTCAAACTTTATTTAAAAAAAATGAACGCCAACCTAAGCCAACCTTTTAACTATTTCCTTAGGGAAGGCGAAGAAATGCATGGGTCTCATATTTTCATCATAACAGCTCTAAATTGTTAAATAAAAAAATGAAACCGACGTATTTCAAAATTTAAAGCATATCAGATAGATACCAATAGAGAAATAAAGAGATCACGCGTTTATAGTACATCAAAAACATAATTTTTGTTCCGGTGCGGAAATATCACGTTATAAATGTATTCATTTTGAGATCGTGTACATCTCAGAATATTGTGTAAAATCAGAGTTTTATTAGTGAACACATATGGTTTAATATGTCGTAAATCAAATGCAATTGTCAGAATTCAATTATCAATGAAAAAGTTTTTCGACTTTTGGCCAGGATTTCAGCGAAATCGACCACGGTGCGGCGCCGTGGTCGTACACCGAGGTATCGCTTGCGTTTCGTCGCGATTCGTTGCGATTCGTTACGCCCGATACTACATTAGTTTTGTTAAATATTTAATAATAAAGAATTATTTCACATTTAAAATATTACGGTGGATAATTAACTGAATTAATTATAAAGCGTCTAGCAAGATAAGGGGGTCAAAAGTGCCATTGAAGCTACTTTATTTCACGATGGGTCATTCGATAGGTGACCATAAGAAACCATTGTACACAAATTTTTAATTTAATAGTTTGACCGGGAGGGTAATTCTGAGGTAAATTCGAAAAACTAGTTTTTGCCTCATTTTCCCCACTTAATGATGTGTAAAATTTGCGAAAAATTCTGACACCTTTTAAACGTGATTGCACAGGTTAGAAATTTTTTCAGATTTTTACTTTGCAAGGGCTACGCGCAAAAATTCAAAAACGAAAAAAATTGGAATAATGTAGATTTCGCAATGAAATCTTCAGAGTACAATTTTTTCAAGTTTACAGTAACTACGTGATGTTACCACTACTATGCTCAATTTTTTTCATATTTTGTTTTATATGCTGCAGCGTTGTCGGAAAAATGAAAAACCGATTTATGGGACGCATTTCGGGCTGAAACACGATCAGTATTTGCTATCTTTACATTATTTGAATACAGTATGTTCATTTTATTACTTTCAATATTTCTGTATGCGAAATGATACGTGTCAAGGAAGAAAATCAAGATAAATAAAGAAATTGTTAATTGTATGCTCCTTATATGCTAAAATTTTGGACTGTTGCGAGTTTGTGTCCCCAAGGAGGGCTTAAGTTTTTTTTCTGTAATTTTTTTTTAGATTATTAAACACATAACAATAATCAATAGTCTTATGGTCACCTATCGAATGACCCATCGTGGAATGAAATAGCTTTAAGGGCACTTTTAACCCCTTATCCTGTAGACCCTTTAGAAATTATCTCTTTTATAAATGGTATTAATGCAGCTGAAGAACACAAGTTCACATGTCGAAGTTAAACCATTTTGCCGATGCACACATATTACATGTAAGAAATTGTTATATTGTTAAGGGTCTGATTTGATCACGGCCTGGTAGAAAAAATAGTTATTGCAAACAGTTAAATCAAAGATACTAAATATCGGGTTTTCTTGCAAGATTGTCGTTGCAATAAAATTTTTAATTTGTAGACAGCATAGCTTAAACCATATTAAACGAATTCGTGCATTCACTTAGAAGTAATGCAAAAAAGTATTAATAAAAACCAAGCTGTGAGCCTAGAAAGATTGAATTTCGCAGTTATGAATCATTTAAACTTTTACAGCCTGTATTTTTTTAGCAATTCAAATTATTTGCAACATAATATATTGACAAATGCTGAAAATAACATTTTGGATAATGTATATGTTAAAACTCGAAATAAGCTTGAAACACTTCACATTTATTTGGTAAACACATAACATAATTTATTAATTAAATACAACAGGATAAAATGTAATCGAGGCCTTCTGCCATGATACAATCTTTTTATAATATAACAAAAATCAATAGAAACAATACACAAATTAACATATGAACATTTCGGATTATACCAGGGCTGTATCTCCAACAGTATATAACTTTATTTGTAAGTATCTAACTGCAAAGGGTGTTTGTGACTTTTAAGAATGAATTTATAATACCGGGGAAAATTAAGAGATGATTTGGAAGAATAGCAACACACATGTACTTTATTTTATCTCAAAGGTACAAGGTTCAACATCCGTTTAATACTTTTGCACATTCTTCTTATATCGCTAAAAACAAAACGAACATACTGTCAGTGATAGCCGTGTAGTTAATTGCTCATGATAATGATGTCTTTGAGTACAAGATATAATTACTCCGTAGGCTGGTGTTGTGCATGGATAGAATTTTTTCCCTTCTATGTGCACGCGATTCGCACATTAAGGGCGTGTAGGAGAACGTATGATTTTCCACCAGGTGTACATCCTCACGTTTTATGCTTGCTTATTTCTATCGAATATCTTCTATCGTCTTCACACTTGAAATATATATTATTAGACTGATGAGCTCTGTCAGATCGTGAAAGCAGTGTTATAATTTTTTATAATACAAGAATAGGTTATAAATACTGTATTTTAAAGTCGTTTACTATTATCAAAGTAAGTTTCTGCAGAGCGCATCCCTCCTGAGGGTGGTACATTTCAGAATGAGCAGACGTCGCAATAGAAAAGTTATTTAGTATATTTTCACATTTTCGGTAACACTTTTGCAGGAAATCAAAAATAGGTTTTAAGTAAGATGTTCTTATTACAGACTACAATTTTATTGGTGCTCCAGAGAAACAATATAATTTAGAAATATGCAATAGTATGTGTAAAAGTATGATCAATTAAATAATTCATTTTACACGGACTTATTGTTACAGCAGGTACTTCTTTTCTCGATAAGCGCGGCAAATCTCGTTTTTCTTTGTTATTGGTATAACTAAAACACTATTAAAATAATGACTCTATAATATAACCTATATTAATTTGTCAAATGTTGAAATGAGATGCGTAATGTGATGCGAGATGTGATCCATAAAACCTAAAGTGGATAAACGTGATGACATAGTATACACTCCTTTTCAAAATTCCCTTCAAAATATAAATACAAACAAGTATTGTAGAATATATAATCGCAAGTAGCTTTCCTCCAACGAAGTATAAAATGAACAAGGTGGAATAGCCTTGGAATTAATTAGATTGACTTCTGGATTCAATTATTTCTTATTCGATGGTCAAACAAACTTCGTCATTTAATGGTGTTAATCGTTATTATTACGAAAATTTATTCCAAACATAAAAAATTAGGATTCAATTACGTGCTTTGAGACTTAAATTAAAAAAAATTTTAAAGTGGAGTTTATCACTTTGTGCTGTGAACAGCTCCAATGTCGGATTTAATAAAATATATTTGAAAAATGTATAGTTTTGGGTTTTATTAATACAAAGTTTTAACTAACAAAATATATATAATTGTTAAAAATACGGAAAAGTATAATTCAACTAAATATATAATGAATTCAATTACAAGCGTATTCAACGAACTCAATTTTATCAAAAGTTTCGTATGATTTCATCCCAGACTATTTCATATGTAAAATTACCACATTCCGTGTAACGGGAATGAAGAACAAGGCAGTAATACATCTCACGATATAGATAATCGTGCCTCTGAATACTCCAAATTCCGATTAATAACTGTCCATGTAGCCGAGGTTTCATTTGATCGATGAACGGTTAATCGATATTAACATTCATCGGATACAAGCATTAAAACGTCGACGCGGTACGGCCGATAATCTAGCAGCGTAAATCAGAAATTACAGGAAAATCGGCAAATTGGAAAATCCTGTTACATCGGTGCAATCGCGGCAGCGGTAATGAGTGTGCATTCGTCCCGTAATAGTTTACAATGTAGTAGCCTAGTATATCTCTCTTGTTTCATGAGGTGTATACCTTACGATAAGACTTTACAGCTAGGTCGCTTCGGTGCAAAGCAAGATTCACAGTTTCCTTGTACTAAGAGAGTATACGGAAGCGGTGGTTGAAACGCATTCGCTTAAATCTAAACCAATTTAGTCGACGTGGTGCAGTTGCATCATTAGAGGATTCGCCATAGGCAGACAACGACGACGGTTTGTAATAGTTTTTGGAAATTTGTGCATTTTGGAAGTGTAAATAAATGTCACTGATTTGCAGAAGGAGCTCAAGTGACGTTGGAAATATATTTTCTTTATGTTCCAGATTAACCCCTTGCCCTACAATAAGGAGTGACATTTGTGGTGAGGAAACTGAAATAGAAAATTCTTAAGATTTTCAGAAACTGTCTAATTAGAAATATCGGCAGGGCACGACAGGGTAAAATTATTTCCATGCTATTGTATATTAAAGTATACGATATATCAGAAACCACTGATACATTTTTATGTCAGCAATTTAATTCTGAGTTATTCTACATCGAATCAAAATAATCGTAGAGCAAAGGATTACTAAGACGGATTACTGGGAACAATAATGAAGAAATTTTGTGCTGCAATAATGTTAAGAATTGTATGAAATGAGCAGTTCGAGATAATAACGTTGCGTTGTGATAATTGTATTAGTTGAATGCGAAGGTTTAATGAATTTTTTTTGATTCCATCGTTTTTTAAATAATTTATTCATCTTTCACATGGATTTGAGAAAGCACGTAAGCAATATCGATTGTGTAACACAATAAAATGATGGAAACTTGCTGATTTGATCCTTTTACTGTTAGATAGATTTCATAATTATACTTCTTGCGTTAGAGTTTAAAAGTTTTCCTTTTTCCAGCTCAAAGTAAGTTTTCGAGTCGAATCTCGATTTTGCAGAAACCGACGGTGTTTACTCTCATAATACATCTGAATGCATCTACTACGGATTAATAATGATATTACAGTTTGTTGTTCTTGTCGAAAAATTATTACATCGATGGAATTTCTTTGATTGCAATAAATTCGATATCAAATTTATAGGAAGTAATTTTCCTTTTAAGCTTATTTTAATTTGTTTCTTCAGTCTTCTCGTCTTAAATCTTCTTTTAATTTTTTATTTTAATTTTATTTCAATTTAACTTTTATTTATTAAATACAAATTCAAAAATGTATAGAAGACAATGCGAGCAGAATATCTTAAGTAATCGAATATAATTATATAATATAAATCCATTAACGTATCTGCAAAGCGGACATATAAATTGATATAAGAATGCAAGCACATAAGTATGCTTAGAACTTAGGAGAAATGTGACTAACCGAATATAGTACTGTAGAAATTGCATTTCGAGAACTTTTCAATGGTTTCGTATTGAACTGGAGACATATTTACACAGAGCTTTCAGTTCTGAAAAAGGAAAAAACGGTTATTTAATAATAAATAGTTAGATGAACGAGAGATCTTTCAAAAATTTTTGCGATTACAATTTTCTGAAAAAATATTCGAAGTCAACGGAGAAATGCACACGGATAACGATTGAAAAATGTATGAATTGCTAAAATGTTTCATTCATTCATCGTTTGAAACTTTGCAAGAAACTTTATACTTTAAACTACGGAAAATAATGTTCTATCTATTTGTAAAGTGGAAATGGTATATTTAGAACTCAATTGCAAAAATAAGACGTTACGGAAGATTGCAGAGTTTTATTAATGGTAAATCTTAATAGGAAGTGTTCCAACGAATCCTCTGATTTCAATTCGTAGTCGATGCACTTTAACTTAATGGAAAAAACGTTTTAAATCAGAAAGAGTCGCACGGTAAAAATTCCTTTTTAAGACCGGAGATGGCATAAGAATTGTGAGCTCTGATAAATCATCAATATTGTAAAATACTTTCGTATAGAAATCGTTTCAAAAAATTTTAGAATGTACTGTGATTCTGTGTGAAATTAATGAATTGATTTCATTAAATTTTCATCGCAGCACTAAAATTATTATAATACATCTTAATAAAACTGTATTTTTTAACACCTTTAACGATGTTTATTTATTAAAATTGAAGAACGTATATTACACTTTTAAGATAAATTAACGAAGACGTGTTATTTGCATTTCAGAATGCAGCACTGGATTCACATTTCTTATATTGCAAGTTTGTCTTTAAGTTTGCTGAATTTCAAGTGACATACATTTGCAGCGAAGTATACACTGAAACTAAAACTGAAATTGAAACTGTGATTGAAACAGGAATCGAGACCAGCAGCAGGTCATTCCTCTCGCGAATACTTTTATTTTTTCAAGCTTCGCTTATCAAACTTTAAACGTCACTTCTTAACAAGTTTCCCTATGAATAATATTATACTCACGGTTTACTTCTTAATATTTTTACGTTCTAGTTAGAATTATTCTTTTTGTACCATGGACTGCATGTACTATTTTTCTAAACTTGATTCCGTTTTGTCACGAAGTTTTAACGGTATTTGTCGCTTCAGTGATGGTATCATGATATCATTATATTACGAGGTTCCATCAACACTTTTCCTTTTAATTACTAAAAATTTTAATAAAAGGAGAAAAATGGAGCATTGAAAAGAAACAAAGAGCACTTTCATACCTACAACTAACTACAATACATTCCTATCCTCAAACAACCTTGGGTTTATGACAGTCAGCGAACGAGCTGTCTGTGACTACCTGTAGTTACCTTCAAATAAATGAGCACGTGTATGTCTAAGCCCATTTGAATTTTGAACCCATTGTAATAAATATATTAATCGTTAGGTTACCAGCGTGATTTCAGAACAGGATTAAACGTATTCATTAAGTAAAGTACGACACCTCGGTCGTATGTCATAAATTCCCCGCCTCACAAATGGCTCCTACGACAAACAAATAACAATAACACCTGGAGTAGTAAAAAGTAGCAATAAAACTTAACGGGTCTTTCTTCGGAAAACTTCAAAATTTATCACAAAACTAATATGACTGTGATATCTTGGATTACTCACAACTATTTCCTTAGCAGGAGAAAATAAATACATAGGGGTTTCTGTTTCATCACAGTTGTAAAATATTACATAAAAAAATGAAAACAAAATATTTATAAATTTAAAGCATGTCAGATAGCTACCAATGCTGAAAAAAGTGGATCGTACTTTGATATTACATCGAAATTATTGTCTAATAAAAGTTAGCATGAGTAAAAATACATGCTGTGATGTGTTATAAATCAAATTCAATTGCTAGATTTTTAAAACCGCAGAAAAAATTTGAGGAGATTTTGGCCAGGATTTCTGTGAAAACGACCACTGCATGTCACATCCCTCTGGATGTTGAACTGTGCGTAGAAAATTCGCGAGACGACGAGATAACAAATTGTCTTTCAATTATGTAATCATTCGATGCTGAAGCGTCAACTATTGCATTCTCTCACGAAGCGTCACCATCATTTGATCTCGTTAAATTGTCTCTACTCTCAACAACCGTTTTTGTTTAATAAATTCATTTAATTCAAGGAGGATTTTTGAGTTGCTGCTTCTGACTTTCGCTTAACGAGGTAGCCGACACATTTACAAATTATATTTTAATAATATTTACATTACAAATAAAAATGTGTTAAGCACTCTTCGAATCTGTCGAAATCGTAAGGCTTGTAAGGGTTGTAATGCATTTCGTCAAGGTTCATTCATCACACAAACAAAACATTTTTATAATTGACAAAATCAATAGAATCAGAGTGATGTAGATAATTAACGCGCTCATCGAATTAAGTCATTATTTTCTGATCACTCACCACCAACATGCTTTTAAAGATACTTTGAAAATTATCAATTACGAAACCCTTTTCCATAAAATTGCAACGTTTAGCAGATAACTTCGATTAGACCTCCACCCCTTCCCCCGCCTGCCCCAAAAAATGTACATATCTCCAGTAACATGACTGGTGGAGTCAGTAGAGAAAATAGAGCAGTACACTCCACATTTCGCAACTACATTCTAGTTCGTGTCGTGTCCAGACTCTGTAACAATTAGATAATATCATTTGCAATAATGAAAGCATATCGTTTGCACCTACAAAGTTTATAATCCGGCAGCAGCCAACTCGCAATTCTCCAAATGAGAACCACTTCATCGTGCAACTAATATCGGATAGTAGGAACGCGCAGAATAGGAGCATAGATCAGACCATGTGCAGTCGCAATTCAAAGACAGAATGTCGCGGCTATTGCGTTTTCGCGGTGCAGGGATACCTACAGATGTTTGTACGCAGAACAGTGCAATGGTCACACACGGACACACATGCAATATACAGGCGCGAATGTACATACATATGTCTATGTACGTACGCTTGTAGTTACTACTTCGCGGTTCTTCCTTTTTCTCGATATAAATCAACTCCGGCTCTACCGTAAACTTTA
Source organism: Cerceris ruficornis (assembly GCA_963989415.1). Lineage (NCBI taxonomy): Eukaryota > Metazoa > Arthropoda > Insecta > Hymenoptera > Crabronidae > Cerceris > Cerceris ruficornis. The sequence goes on from OZ022518.1 coordinate 5,711,708, forward strand.
TTTGAAAGTACCGAGCGAAGATTTAAAGCCGTAGACAAAAATAATCTCGGATGGGAGAAAGAGAGAAAACGGCTAGTAAACTGGAGCGTAAGGAGGACGGGGTAGGGAGCAGGGGGAGAGGCAAAGAATGAGAGTTTTCCCACGTAGATGGGATACGAAGTAAAGTCGATAAGATGTATTGGACCGTGAACAACATTGGTTGCGGGGCTAACACTTCTTTACGTCTACGGGAGGGTTGAAATTGCCATACCTACTGTTACCACGGTCCGCCTTATCCGGCGCGTTTTCTCGTAAATGAAAGCGAAAAGGAACGGTTGCTCTCTTAAGAGTCGGCGATTTTTGGCTTTTCCGTATGGAACATCATTAAGCGGTTTCTAAACGGTCCCGATGTGTCGAATTAAGAAAATCGTTTAACCCCTTGCCACACAATAACGAGTGACATTTGTGATGCGGTAAATTGGACAGGAAATTTTCAAGTTTTGCAATACCTATCAAATTGAATATATCAGTGAGACGTGACACGATAAAATTTTTGCTATAATAGTAATATTACGTTAAATTATGCGATATATCGGGAATTACTGATTAATTTTTATTACCAATTTAATTCTGAGTTATTGCGGTGGTAGTCACATCAGAAGTCGTACGGTAATGGGTTAAAGCTAAACCTACCGAGCCGGTCAAAATGACCGGTACCCAATTTTTTCTAAAAATTATCTAAATTGATAGGGGAGACATGAAGTAAATACTCCACTTCTATCTTATAAAACCTAAATTAATTAATTAATCCTCTTCTCCACCTATTGATTTCTCTTTTTCCAAAGTACTTGTGCAGTATATCTAAATTTTCGTAAATATAACGTCGGTAGGTTTAGTGTTAAGAGGAATTATCATAAGATGTTTCGGTTCAATTTGAGTAAACACATTTGCCTTATAATTATGATTTAAGGTATTATTTATGTATAACGAATTAAAAAATTGTTTTTTCAAGATGCAGAAAAAACTAAATATCCAGATTTAGCAGTGGAATTACCGAAAATTAATCCTGTATATTTAGAAGTATGAAATAAATATGTCGGAAGAACAAAAATGAAGGCGGGGAAAAAATTAATGAATCGCAATTTTTAATTCTTAGATACAAGTGAAAGGAATTAAAGGAATTGTACCAAGCTATGAGTTTCTGGAACCGTTTCAAAAAATGAGAAACTATTTGCTTTGACTGTTTTCATAGAATTAGTATTAACAAGAAAACATCCCGATAATGTAGTTCTCACATAAATATTTGATATCTATTTTTTTATCGGTCATCGTCTATGTTAAACGGGTGAAAACCGCACCCAAAGTTAGGGTTGCAAAATATCTTTCGGCAAACATCTCGGAAGCAGAGAGATTGAGTAAGTGTGTAAATTGACAAAATTGGAAACATTTAAGACGAATTTAACAGTATAAATTATTTTCTAAAATCTGACTTGTCTTCAACAATATGTTATAAAATTGCATGTTTCTGATAATTTCTCCAATTTAATTTCAATATGCTTTCTTGAGAATTTGTTTATAAAAATTATATCTCCATTGCAAAATTACGTATACATTGGAATTTTGATTCTTTTGTAGTAATATTGATAGCGAATAAGAGAATCGAGTAATTAGGATGGGAAATGCATGAAATTGGGAAGACAAAGTGTGATAGGCTAACAATAAGAGAGAATGGAGTGAGTGCTCGTGTCGAGAGCGAGTGAGATAGAGAGAATGGGAAGGAAGATCGTCGATAGTGAGCGACGGCTATCGTCGGAAATAAGAGGAGTGATAAGCGAGATTGTAAGCAGGTAGAGGTACAAATCACTTAACCACTATGATTTTAGACCCGATTTTAATAAATATTACAACACGTTGGTCATCAAAAAAGTTATAAACTTGAAATTGTCTCGTTCGACGCGCGAAATAAATTGCCTACACAAATCGTCGCCGGTTCATATCTATTAGGTTGGTGTACCTGAAATGCCGGATTAGATCTATGCACTACATTTTGGCCATATTTTGTAAATAGGTAACCAAAGAATTAATAATTTTGTAGTTGAAATAGGTTATTTGGTTTATACGCTCAATATTGAGTGTATTTTTTTTTGAGAGACTCCTGATTTCTTTAAAAAAATTTACTTTTTTTTGTGCAACGTGAGAACTAGTGAAATACCAGTAGTAATCCGATATGAATTTAAACTTTATAATAATGCAGCTGCTGCTGCAAGTTTTAACATAAACAGAGCATATGGGAGGCAATTGTTAATAAAAAAATCGTACAATGTTGGTTCAAAAAGTTTCGTTCTGGATATAAGTATCTTCAAAATGCGCCTCGTGGTAGACCCACAACGGTATGCCATAATGATGTCCTAATATATATATGGAAAGCTGAACTTCCTTCTTTCCAAGGCGATGAAAGCATTACTACTGACAGATACTGAAAAAAAAATGAACAAATGCTTGTAGAATTGCAAATACTGCGTTCAGTTTCAGTTAATCGACAGGGGCCTACTTTATTGCACGACAACGCAAGACCATATCCGTCAAAAGTAAGCTCAAAAAAATGTCGTGAATTTTATGGTACCCTTCAAGGTACTGATCTTCCTTCAACGGATTATCTCATTTTTAAACACTTACACCATTTCATTACAGAAAAAAATTCAATAGTGAAGGTGACCTTAAAAAAGTCGCCTCCAATTTCATTGTTTCTAAAAGCTCAGATTTTACTAAAAATCGTATAAAAGCCCTTGTGGATCTTTGACAGAAGTGCATTAATGTCGATGGAATTTATTTTGAATTATAAACATTCATTTTGCAAAATCTGGTATTTTAATTCCGCCGTATACAATCCGACATTTCATATACACCAAGGTAATAATTTATAACGCTTAAACAGATGATTTTATTGATAAATATTCGTTTATAGGTCGTGTTCTTTATTTAAACTGTTTGTAAAGTGATCTATTTTTCTCACCTTAAACAATTAAAAGTTAATTTGCGAGAGAACGGTTCGCCTCCGACCCATGGTTCCTCTCAGACATTTTACCTACGTAACAAGACGAATGCGAAAAGCTAGTTAAACAAATAAGCTAAAATATTCACTTGCCGCGAATTTTGCGGTAGGTTTTTTTTACAAATCCCCATCCCATCGAAGGTGATGAACAATCTCTGAAAGCCGTGACCATTAATTTTTTTATACCCTGTACAAACTCTGCGATTCTACAGAATACCGAATCGCTTGTCTTTAATTGTTCCACATCTGGTGAACACTCCTCAAGGCCTGTCCGCCTCGAGGCACAATACCCCCCCCCCCCCCCCCCCCCCCTTATACAATAGGACTTCGCTGTTTCGACGGCCCACGACCAGGCCCCTGTCCACCGCGGACGGTCCCAGGCCCGCGGGACCCGAAGCGCCAGGCATTTGGTACATTAAAAATAGCTAACGGGCCCAGCGCGGAGTCAGCCGGCCGAAGTCGAACAATGGCGGAGACCGGATCGTAAACCGTCGTCCCTACACGATGATAATGAAAATAAAAGAATTTCCGGTTATTTTAAAGTGATATAATTTTTAGCTTTGTCGAGACCTGTGGTTTATGATGGAGCATTCACAGGTCGGCACGGTGCGGACAAGTATGACCTTCAGGTGGACTAATAATAAGGACTGCAAAGAATAGTAAAGTAATTTTTGGAAAGTATTCAACTTGTAATTGGCGTCAAAGGTTACTAATTAACACTCGGACAGGCTGTTCTGCGATTTCTATGTAGACTTTAACGACTTAAACCATATAGAATTGCACACGTGGACAGTAGTTAAAGGAAGACACCGTTAGTTACTAAAGCGTATAGATGTATTTATTGCTTGTAAGAAGACTTTGTGATGCAGCGTCTTTAAGCAAATCGGATAAGCTGCTCAAGTCCGACAAGCTTGAGTTAGTTAGCCAATTGACACTATTCACACTGATAGTGAGCACTATTCTATGCACAGGCTTTCTTGAACGCAAACAAGGATGTGACATGAAAAATGTGGACTTATGTAAGAGATTTCCCATATTTGGGTAACAATACTGTTCCGTCGTACGGAAAGAAAAGCGAGATAGAAGCTAAGCGAATGTTTTGTTATCCTTTTATGGTCGGATTTAATAATTTTCAGTCGAAACATTCGGCGACATTTGGTGGCCACTTGCATGCAAAGAAGGTAAAAACAGCCGTTCACTAAAGAATTAAACATCCTTCGGTTCGAATATATGCTTTTGTTAATCCGCCGTACTCTGCCGCCGGGTGGTAAACAGATACGTCGGGCCGAAAGGTTCCACCGACCCCCCGACTCACGAGAATAAACGGTCATAAACCGCATCCCTGGCAAGAAATTTTGCTGAGCAAATGCACATCTGGTTGCATTTTCTTCCACCACGTCAACATAGGGGTAGGTTTCCACCTCCACAAAGACTACCACGGACGAAGGCCCAGAAAAGTGGCCACTACGCTCAAAGGAAAATGCGACCAATCGACTTCATTGCACCGCCCAAAAATCCGAAAACCCGCCCACTTAAACGTCGCAAAATTTCAACGAGCGGCGATGTCCGATCATCGATTATATCGCCCGATCAAGAGACAGATTATTCGTTCTCGGAAAGTCATTAATTTTGCAATTTTCGTTCTCGATCTTTTGTTTCCTGACATTCATTCGTTCTTGAGTATTCCTTTTCCATTGTTCGACAATCGTGATTTCATGTAGGCCATCGACGACCGAGATGCTTGGAAGTAAATTTTTTGTCGGTCAAAAATTATCGCTTTTCAACAAGTTACGTAAAAAAGAGTCGTTTTTTTCCACAAGTAATAGTAAGTAGGGCGGCCTCCGCAGAAACAGTAAATAAATAAGCGGCTGCATTGTACTGACATACACATTACCACGGGCGTGCATGTGTAGGCAACATTCAATGTAGATGTAATAAACGTTTTGGCAATATTTTGAAAACTGAAGCCAAGCGAGAGTTACATGTATAGGAAAAAGATGCTTAGAATTATGATCCTGACAACATATTTAACACTAGAACTACCGACGTTAAATCTAGTATTGTCTAATATATTAAATAAGTACTTTGAAAAAAGAGGAATCGAGAACCGGGAAGGTGATCGATTCGGTGATTTATGTTCTTTGACATGAACGTAGAATATTTATTCTATGAATTTCATATAAACTTGGGGAATTTTTTTGAAAAAATTGTGTACCAGTCATTTTGACTGGTTTGGTAGTACTAGTGTTAAAAATCATTGAAATCGGTGAGACGGGCCAACATCTGTATAATTACCAATCTTTGGTATCATTTTATGTTCATTAAGAGAACAGCAATTATAACTGCGCTTGTTTTCATCCAAGGATACTGTTTCAAAGCGCACGTCGACAAATTGCAATATGTAATTTCAACATCAGATGCTGCGCCATCGCGCTTTCTTAACCTGTAATTTACCGACTTACTTTTCTTTTTAGCTGTTGATTTCTCAAATTTCAATATTATATGATTAGATGGCGTTTTCAATTTTACATGTTGATTACTGAAATGTTCACACATTTGTAATTTCATATACAACAGGTATGTACGGGGGATTTCAATTCAAATGCGGAGAGACAATTAAAAGATAATTTGCGAGAGCACGATTCGCTTCTGACCCATGATTCCTCTCAGACGTTTTACTTACGTAACAAGACGATTGCGATGAGCCTTAAAAAAATTTGCTATCCTTCCGCGAATTTACGCGGATTCAAGGGTGTAGAACAACCCCTGAAAGCCAGGACAATAATTTTGAAACACCCTGTACGTATACATATATTATAGATTAACACAATTATCTTAGTAATAGGAATACGATTTTAGATTCTGAAATAATAGCTCTGAATTCGGATCATCTTGATGGGGGTTCAAATATATAGCTCTTAAATAATATCATATTACTGCTTTAATAGTTCGGAACTTATACAGGGCGTTAAAAAATGGTCTGACATTTAAAAAGTTTATAGCACTCAAGGCACGTACAAAATTTCTAATTATCATGGGACCCAAAATTAACCCTTTCGATGTAAATTAACCTTTATTATTTATGTGTTCAAAATCGTAACTCTTGGTAAAATATTAAATGTACACGGAGGATTTTTCTTAGAAATACACATGTTCAAGGTTGTCAAGATAAGTTTAATATGAAAATAACCAAAAAATAATAAATGGATATTATTAATAACGCAGGAACTAAAGTACATAATTTTCATGTCTATGAACTAATCTTTGTTGATGTTAGTAATAGTTTTTGTTTATTTTCATAATAAACTTATCTTGACAACCTTTAACCTGTTTATTTCTAAGAAAATTCCGCTGCATATAATTAATATGTTACCAAGAGACTTACGATATCGAACACTCATAAATAATAAAGGTTAATTTACATCGAAAAGGTTGATTTTAGGTCCCATGTTAATTAGACATTTTTTACCGGTCTCATTAAGTACTATAAGGCTTTTAAATATCGTACCCATTTTTAATACCCTGTATACTCAATTAAAATGATTTCAGATGTTGAAGTTCAACATGATAAAATGTAAAATATTTGACTGCAAATGTAAATAAAATTTGATTATTTTACAATAATAACATAAAATGAAGTAGTTAATGTTCGAATAAACCAATTATCAATTTTACGAAAAGCAGAAAAAGATTTTTCCGTGATTAATTATGACTAGGCATTTTTTTGTTGCGTTAATCACAGAGGTATTTGTAAGTAAATGTCTCCCACGACTAAGAGAACCATAGTTTATGAATTTAATGAAGTGAAACTTAAATAACTGAATGAAAAAACATGCTTGTGATATTTCAAGATATATTGGATGACCATAACATAAAACAAAGGGAACATAGTTTCTTAGTTGTCGTTTAAACTTCTAAACTTTATATGTGTTTAATAGAGCAGTATATCGCGTTTAATTTCTTGCGTACTATATATAATATATTTAAATTTTGTCTCTACCGCACACCAGTTCTCTGTGGCTACGATCTGACGATGAGTTAAAGATTCATCTCTTCTTCAGAAGACGTTGAGCATATAAAGTAACGCACACGTGGTAAAATATATACGAGAAATTTATCTGCTCGTTGAAAGCTTCTCAAACATCTTAAGAGCATATCTTCGAAATTGAAGAATTAATAATTCATTGAGTAAAACATTGTTACAGTGCCATTACCAACACACCGCTTGTTAGTCCAACATAATCTAACGAATGGCACGAATCGTAGCTTTAAATTGTGTTAAAAGTCCTGCCTCCGCGATAACGCGAGACTTTTTCTTCCCAAGGAGAACCAGAAAGTTTCGCTCGGGCAGAATAAATTGACGTCAATCTTTAGGGCAGCTCTCTGTGTTTGCATAAAGGAACTTTCATAGGACAGAAGGGGCGACGGACTAATTTTTCAACCACATGTTCCGTCGTATCAAAACTCCTCTCAGTTTGATATCAATAATTTATAATATATGTTTTGAACGTGTCCTTTAATAGCGAAAATCAAGCGATTAGTTAAATTGCAATTGTTATATAGCGTATAATGTTGATTCGAAAATTTGTAATTAATTGCAAATATTTTAATTCATTAGAGCATTATTTTATTTTCTGTCGTTCATACTGATCAAGTTTGTTTTCCGGCGTTTTGAAATATTGTATAATACATTAATATTGAAAATATCAAGTAACCTAATAAATTTTGAATGGGTGCAGTTCAAAATCATATAAAAATATTGCTTTTATTATTGATTTTAATAATATTGCTTCGGTATTAAACCACCAAAATAAAGAACAACATAAAATATCTAACGCACAATTTTACTAAACATTGATTAGTTATGCAATATAAAGCGAACTAAAGTTTGGTATTTAAAATGCAATTGTATTTATTTCAACATGAACTTAAGATATGGAAAAAGGTTACAACTAGATTTGGATAAAAACAGTGTTTATTGCGATATATAAATGTCTGAAAAATTTGTTCGATACGACGAATTCAAAGAAAAACTAGTGTCATGTATATACGCGCATCGAAATTAACTTATCTTTCCGATTGTAGACCAGTAATATGTTAACGTTTTGAATAGTAAATAAAATTTGCCCTCAGAAGACAGGCACCGCGGCAATGCTGAACCAGAACAACTTGATACTGTAGAAAAGCTTGTTACTTCGTGCTTTTATTATCCCCTTAAAAAATGACAGTAATAAGTAATCGTTACAGAAAGATGAAAATATAGGTATATGCAGTATATAAAAACATGCACAAATGAGATATAAATAAAGGTTATTTATGTTCAAATTATGAGCAATTCCAAAACAAGTTAGTTTATTAAATAGATATCTACTTATTTCTATATGTGTAACGATTAATGTACATATATTTAAAACATCGTGGCATTCTAAAATAAAATAGATTTTTTAAGTCTATAATTTTTGGACCCACGTTTATTTCCCATTTACATTCTGAATGGTATTCCCAGTCTTCTATCGCTCAATTAAAATGAATTCGTCAAATACAACTCAATATTCCTGTTTATATCATGATAGAAATAATTACATTTACTGAAAGACATTTTAATTAAATGCGTACGAGTATGATGAAAGTCAAAGTTGAATTAATTTAATATGAAATTGACTGTAACAAATATTGATGCCAAGAGTAACTCGTGATATCACCGCAGCTGATTAAATTTTTTTTGTTCATTTCATCGAACGTTAAATTCCTTTCAAAGACACCAAAATCGTTTCACAGTCTGTGCTCAAATTTATTTAAATTTGAATTATGGAATTTTTTCTATCAATGCTCATAAATTAAGTAAAAAATTTTACTTATTCATTAACATGTTTCGTTATTTGCCAAATCTTTATAATACATGGAATACCGGCGCATAAAAAAAATTTCAAGAGTACCGACACTCGAAACTAACCCTTAATATACCTATAATTATTCGTACGGAAATAAGAAAATTTTGGTGAATAAAATACCTGTTTCATTGTAAGTGTGAGAAATGCATACCTCTTTTTAAAACATCACCCATGGCAGCGCTAGCCCAGAATTCGATCGCAGGATGCTTGTAGAATTTTCGTACCTTACACCCCCTGTGAATGACGTGTACAGTGGATCCATGGTAGAGTCGTTTTATCGCGAATATGGGATGGTTTAACTGAATTACTTTCCACATAACCGCTGGAGCGGTATGACATAGCCGCATAGTTCACGGATCAAAGGTTTCCGGCGAACATTCTCTTCCTTTCATGTGCCCCGGGAACTTTTCGTCAGGCAGGGCCAATTTCATAGCCATCGGTAGAATCGTTAATTTCAGTTTTCATCGTGGTTTATGTAATTAACGTCGTCCGCCAGTGCCGTTTCTCGTGGTGCGTCATTTTAATTTTACATCAGCAAACAATTAATATAAGCTCCCTTTTGGGGCCGATACGCGGGCACACATAGTCTAAATGTTTGCCCCCCCCCCCCCCCCTCCATTCGCCCGTCATCTCCAATAAACGACACCTGCCCATGTCGTTTCGATCAAACGGCAAATTCCCATACGGCGTGCATGGAAATTTTCATCCCCCCACGGAGCAGCAACTTCCGAAGCGGTCGGCACTCGTTGCTCGGTTTTCCTTTGAAACTTTAAAGGCACCGACGGTTATTGAATTAGCGGCGTAATGCTTACACAACAATGGGGCCACCAGTAATCCGCAGCATCAAAAAGTCATGAGATTGTGAACCTTTAGAAAAACCCAATGTGCATACTAATAACACCGGACTACGTTGCTCCTCTAATGGCAGACCCGGAGGGAGCGCCACAATTCCCAACTCCATCTGCGAGCCGAACCACAATCTCCGGGGAATCTACCGCAAGATACCAACTCGCCGAGAACTCTGCATGAATTCGAAGTATGGCGATTAATACCCGGACCCGTGCTGCAGTGACGCATTCGTGAGGAAAGAATAATTCGCGCGCATAAAACCGTATGCTTTCTACGTACGAAATACGAGCAGCGAAGTTTCTGGTCCCTCGGGAACGAGGAGGGGGGCTGCATGGAAATGAAAAAATTCTCAACATCGATCGCACCAGTGGATTCTCGTGTTTGGAATGATCGCCGTATCCTTGGAGAGGTACCAATTTAACTAACGAAGTTTTGTCTTGCTGCCTCTTTTCTTCCTGTTATTGGAACGTTTTTGGGGTTACTGCTTGCATAACAGTTAGTATTTTCGGGGTGTTTAATTGTAAATATAATATATTACTTTTAGAAAATATCTTTTATGCGCTAAAAAAATCAAATAAGGATAAAACATAATTGTTAATTTTTATTATATTCATTTCTACGATACAATCTGTAAAAGTGAAAAATGTGTATGCATAGGATAAAGTATGTAAATTATCTTTCTTGAGAAATTTTATGTTTAGCGCACTATAATTAAATGCTATTGATTTTAATTTCCACGTTTATGCCACATAGAAGTTCATATTTGCTTTTATTTTTATTTATTTACTGCCTTTTGCTCGAAATAAACTGAAAGCGCCTGTAATATAGAATATTTAACTATACTTGGTTTATGTTCATTAACTATATTGATTTAACATTGTGGAATCCAGTGTTTTTATTATTTTAATATATCTTATCAGAAATTCACGCTGACGCAAAATTTCCCTGTTTTCGGTAGACCTTGCATTTGAAAACCTGCCGTATACGGCGCGCGGTACGTTTCAAAGTCTACCATAATCAAAGGGTTAATTCCTTCGGTACCTTCAGATTTTGAAAATTTTTCGAATTTTATAATCATCGAATTAATCCGAAATTTTACAGTGAATGACTAAACCGAGCTTCAAAACTTGCAAGAGTGATGATCTCTTATCATTAATCATGATTGATAGCATATCACTAATCTTGATACCCCTTATTTTCTAGCCGGGATCTTAATGCTTCGGAATTTCTGATTACAGCCACTTTTTGGTTTCTCGAGGCTATAAAACTTTTTTCCTTAGCATCTAATTTAGATTCTTTGGATATCTTTTATATTTAATGTACTATAGCTGATGTAAGTTTCGAGGGTGGGTGCCTCTTCTGCCGCTTTATCTGCAAAACCCAGCGATCTTGTTTCTTCTGTTACTTAGGGCTTTTTATCGTTTTATTTTTCGGGCGAATGCGAAACGCGTATTAAAGGCAGAAAATAATGGGAGGACTTTAATGACTGGCGATTCAACATGACAGATCATACAAATTTGAGAAGGTGCTCCATTAAAGTAAAAAACTTCGCGCTTACCAGTGTAATATTTCAAATTTATTGGCTAATTTGAGCTAAAATACGAGTTAAGAGGGGAACGTAAGCAGCAGTCTCGTACAGTGTGTATTTACTTTGATATAATCGCCGGCTTGTAAGAAACCGATGGAAATTTCTGAAAACTTAACGCGGGGAGATTATGTTCTTTTGTAGACGCCTAATAAAATCTCATTGTTAAATCCTACATTAAACAAACGATTCCGGAATAAATATTGAATATAAATCGAAAATATAAACCAACTGTAATTATTTACGTAATTTAAATTCAGCATTCTATTCATTCTATTCAATACTCATACAATATTCAATATTCATTCAATATTCATACAATAAATATTGCATATTGCTATTGCTATCTGAATTACGTAAGGTAGAATTTTAAGAAAAGGAGAAGAAAATTCAAAAATTTTATGTCCTAAATTCAGCAATTATTCTGAACCAAGGAAGTCACTAGACTTAAATAATACCTCATAAACAATTTTTCTTGTGATAACTATGCTCAGAACAATTCAATATTATTTCCAAATATGTAACATATAATATTATCTCATTTAAAAAAAGGACAAAGTAGAGCTCTGAATCTCTTACACGCCTCCAATTATAATCTTTCCTATAAAGCACAATTAAGAAGTTATTCGGGGTTAACTTAAAAGCCTCGTCCGGTATAACGGGAAGACAATAATTCGTAATAATTAATACATTTTTCGGTTAAAAATAAGACATTCATGGCATTCATTTAATCCCTGATTATCTTGACGCGAATTTTCACCGATCATTATATTAAGAAAGATATTTCCATCATTTATCAGATCGATATTATACAATAAGAGAAAGCCAAAAATTCACAATAAATTATAGTTCTTTCTTAAAATTAAAAAGAACGCCCGTCATTGCTTAAATCCCACAATTCACCGATGCTTTTCCTTCCTTCAAGCACGTTAAATATTATTGCGATCATTTAACGCAACCCTTACCAGCCTAACGTAAATTTCAATCCGTCATAGCAATGATAAAAATATCACCCAACAAGTTTCCGCAGTTTACAGTCTGTAAATTACTAAACCCCGAAGTATCGAACACGCGTCCCATCGAACGCTGAATTTCGTTTTCCTCAAATAATCGAACCTATCGTCAAATCGCTCACTCTTTCCCGCGGACTCTTTCATCCTGGGCAAATTCGAAATTGCTTCCGCTTCGGCGGTCAGAAAAATAAAACGGGAAGCCTCGCATGCGATTGCTCCAAGTACATACGTACCTACATACATTCACGAACATACCTACGTGTCAGTGTACGAACAGAAATATGAGGAAATCAAAGGAATGAGAAAATCACACCCTCGACAAGCAACACCCCTTCCTTGTATACTTCACACCTAAGCCGCAGTACGAAGTGCATGTGCGCTTGTGAAAGTGCTAAAGCGCGAAAGACGAAAGCGAACAAAGGTGGAAGGTTCTCGTAATGGGCAAGGAAAGGCCCCGTAACAGGGATGAAGGAACACGTACTGTAATAGGGAGGAGAAGGTGAAAAGCCACTTCGATGATGTATCGCGTCGGAAAGCAAAGAAATCGGGGTAATAGGACTACCGAAGTACGTGAGCAAACTCGTACGTGGGTAAGGGGATGGCCGAGTCGGAAAGGGTGAAGGATATGGAACGATAGATGAGAGAGAACCGGCACAGGGGTCGTGTGTACGCAAGGTCAGAACGGGGAAAAGATTACTGTACCTTCGGACAGAATCAAGAGACCTTGATGAAGCAATATCAAGGTTTGGCTGCGAGTGTGCATTCGTTTTCAAGTGTTTTCGATGTCGTGAATGGTGTGCTTTCACGGTTTTCAGCTTTGGATGTAACTGCGGTAAATACGAGAGACACATCAAAAACTGTTATAAATTCGAACAGGCCACTTTCTCTACAGTCTCTAGAGTTTTGTTTAAATATAGCAAAATCATGAAACGGTGACTCACTCCGCTCTGTCATCTTCTTACCTTAATACAGCTTGATCAAATAGAATTTTAAACAAACACGACTCGTTGCTTGATCAGAGAATAGTCTCCGCTACGTAAAATACTACGAATCGAGATTATACGTGATTGAAAAAGCTAAGGCAGAACATTTGGTAATTATTTAAAATAGCGTTGTCGTGATAAATATGAATAATTCGACGTATCGTTGAAACTATCACCTGTACATTTTAAATAAATTAAAATATTGTTGTTTCCAAGTAATCGACGGGAAGTTGTTTAGTGTATGCAAATTGGAAGCAAGCTGAATATATTCTATTTAAAACTGTGTTTATTCAATTTTTACAACATTTCAGATACAAGTGTTATTACTTCGCCATATAAAATAGAACGTTACCTCAATATCGTGTAACCGTAGTTTCTTTTGTTTACTGTTAGCTCACTCGGTTGTTATTAATAATTTTTTAAAATTCAGAAAAACATTGACTGGTTAATTTCAGGGTGTGCATTATGTAAAAATGAAAATATCCGATATTAACCCGATCGGTGTAATTTACATATATCAAAATTTGATACGCATTTTCTCGCTAATTACCGACACGCTACAATTTTTGATAATAAATCTGTAATCTAAGGGTTAAAATACGTAGTACACCATAATTTCATTGGTACTGGGTCAGACATCGTTGTTTATTTACCCACTTATTTTTCAAATCATAATTCGATAATGAATCTGTTTTTAAAGCAAATTGTCTTTGTTCTTGCTAATTTCATAATTTCTAAAAACAGAGTAGAATCGTTTGAAAATTTAAAACATGATTATATGTTTTGTTCATAATTAAATAAATGATTTCGAAAGTTATACCTTTGGAAACCCTATGGATAAGATTTGACAAGATGATTCTTAGCTTCTGGATAATTTGATGAAAGGGAATTTCAAATTTTTAGAGTAAAATATTTTTCAAACGGTTTTCATAAATATATTAAAAATGATAGAAATCATATTTCAATATTCAAAATTAATTTTACAAAGGTTCCGGATACGTCTAACGAGAACAGAGCATTAGCTAATTTTATTTTGTAATAATGGCAATGCTTAATATATTGCTCATATTATAAGACATAAAAGTACGTATCAATTTTACAAGCATACAATATACGTTTTCATAATTATTATATTAAAATTATTATTCTTGTTATAGTATTATTTTACTTTTAAACATGATGTTAATGAATAAATAATTTGCAACCGCATTATACCGAAAAATTTGCATCAAGCTAGCAACTATTCTATTGTTTCATGTATTCTTTTAAAATTTCTTAACACTAATCGTACCGACACTTTATGAACACGTATTCTTACCGTAGCAAATCTTTTGATCGGCTATGAAATAACGATGATTCCTTTCTGAAATAAACGCAAAAGACTGTTAAGTTAATACAGGAAACACCGTATCACACTGCCTTTACTCACTAATACAAGAAATTACATATTTTTATTTCATTGAGCTGGTTATTTGACTGAACATGGTAAGATTAGTGTTAACACTGTATTCTCAATGCAACTTTTGAAAACTCTTACTTAACATGAAGGAAAAATTTTACATACAGTTCTCCAAGATTCTACGCAGTGTTTTAATTCTGAAGAGGAAAGGACAGAAGATGGAAATTAATCCAACCCTTTTCAGAAATCAGCAGTCTTAACCCTTTCGATACTACTGGTGACTATAATCACCCGCCGCCTGACACTGGCTGGGTACTATTGGTGACTATAGTTACCCGCCGAAATTTCAAACAAAGAATTAATTACTAGTTCATATTTTGTAATTGGATAGTTTTTAAATATCATAAGTTTTTAGTTTCTATATATTATATGTATTACAACTTGAATACAGAAGTAATTATTTATATTACGCCACTAGCCATTAAAAGTTATTCGTCCACGCCGGGACTGCTTCGTATCGTGTTAGCAGACTCGCAGAAAAGTACTCCGTAGCGA
This sequence comes from Cerceris ruficornis, assembly GCA_963989415.1. Lineage (NCBI taxonomy): Eukaryota > Metazoa > Arthropoda > Insecta > Hymenoptera > Crabronidae > Cerceris > Cerceris ruficornis. Next base: position 5,727,014 of record OZ022518.1, read on the forward strand.
AAGGGTTAAGTTACGTTGAGAAATTCTACATTATAAAATAGAAAGAATAAGATTTCAGCAGTACCTAAAACTACCTTATTGTTTCGGTATACAGTAAAAGCTGGATAATTGCGACAAAAGTTTGTCTGGATAAATGCAACACGACTATCCCCTCCACATAGGGGGATCCCCTTCGCGAACCACGATGCTCGACGAGGGAGAAGTGTAATATGATGCAACTCGGAACAAGAGACTGACTCATCCAATTCAGGAATAAAACTTCTTCATTTTTGATCTTTCTTTTTTTGAAACTTTTGCTAATGCATTTGTGGGATTTGTCTGATTCAAATGATACCAAACACGACATAGTTTGAATTATATTTATTTAATATTTAATATATTTGCTTACTATTTACTATATACTTACTTTCTATTTAACATAATTCAAACATATCGTGTTTGGTATCATTTTAATGAGAAAAATCTCACAAATTCATTAGCAAAGGTTTTCTAAAAAAAATCGATAACGAAAACGGCCGATCCTCTAATTAGTATTGCCTCACCGATACGTTCGGGTCGCTCCCCCTATAGCTTGGACATCTCTGTCTCTTCTACTGTTTGTCCTTTTCTTTGTTCGCGCCTGGCTGGAGCCGTGATGTAAACAAGGATTCGACACCGCTACTTCATAAGAGAAGCGCTTGAGTCCCGTACTATGTCGCATTTATCCAACTTTTACTGTATTTTGTACATAAAAGTTATTGTCTTATTCTGACATCAAGTGCTCTACCGTTTCTTAATTTTCCTGAATGTTAATGTCAAAAGTGATGTTTGACAAGAACAAAAATCTTTACAATAATATTTGCAATAGCCGTTACTGCAATTGGACTTTCATTCTTTAAATTCTATTAACGTTGAAAAACATACGTGTCCCAAAAGGAAGAGGAAGTAATTTCGGAAAAACTATACCAAATATACGCGAAACAGAAGAAAATTTGTTCCAGTACCGATATATAACATAAATCACAATTTTCACGTAAATTGACCTCTTTGCAAGCACCGATTCCGATTTCAACGGAAAGCATGCATCGCTTTTGATTTCAATCTTCCGGCAAATATCCGTAAATGCTTCGAAATAATATTCCTCTCCGACATCGCTACCTCGAAAAAGCTCGGGCGCCGGATTCGATATTCCATTACGGGAAAGACAAAAAACGAAATGTATCGACGCGCAACGTTGGCTGCAAAGATTTTTAGGATATTTCAGAGACGGACACGAATGTTGAGGAGTGTGAAATTTTCTTTGACGTTTTTTGAAGCAGCACGACTGAGAGTGCACCTTTTCCACGAACGCCATTAAGAGGAGGCTGAATGTCTTCTCTCGCAGACGATGCAGATTCCTTTCATTTTGGTTACACTTTTTCAATGGCCAAGGAATAGGCTGTGCGTCGAGAGGGAAAGAGAGGTTCGTTCATCGAGCCCGCATTGCACTTATGGGCACCACCAAGAGCTTCTTTTTCAACGAACCACAGGAAGGTACTTTTTTAAACTTTTAAATAATGTTCTGCCATTTGGTAGACACCGAACTGAACTTGAAAGGAATTCTGACTGGCAATGTTCTTTATAATTTTGTGGGTTGTACGAAATCTTTATATACATTTGGTAATTTGAGTTTTACGTTCGGGCTGAAACTCCAATTAAGAATTTGTAAACGGATAGTCTTGTTACGATTTCTTGAGGTCTCTTCGCGTTACTTGGCTGGAGAAATCTTTGCACAGAATTAAATCTGTTTGTACAGCGATTTTCATTTCTTGTATGGATATGATTTTCGCGACGCTAATTAGCAATGTATATTCCATACAGATTGATCTTTTACTAAGGTGTGAAATTTATCAAATAATTGTTGATAATATCTGGTTAATCTGATGAAAAATTTAAAGTATTCAATCAAATTATTTGAAGAATATTTCATGAAATAATTTTCACAAATATCTATTGAATTTCACAGTTAAATCCTTATACGGATAATTAATATATTTATTTTGAGTAATGATGTACATATATTATTTATGGTGTTGTGTGAAATTCTTGCGTATAAATAATAATTTCTTACGTAGTTTAATTGTGGGTAATAACGTACCTGTTTGATATTCTATTAATTATGAACATGACAAAATAGTAATTGATAGCAGCTTAATGAACGATATATTTTCGATAATTAATCTGCAATGAAATACTTCACCGCAAAACAACGTACATTAAGTAATTAAATCGTTCGTATAATGGGGGTATACTTTAATGCCAACAAACAGTTGCGAAAGGATTAAACATGTTAATTACTAAACTCTCGATATTTGGGATAAATCCTGAATCATCTTGATATAATTAAGACAGATATCAATGATATAATAATGGGCTTTCTCACGTATGTTCTACATGTTTCGATCTGGAAATAGTCATATATGTATCTCACAAAAGATTAAAATTAACAAAAACACGTTTGATACAAAGAGGGACATAATACGAGACCTATCTTTATCAGCTCAAGGAATGGACGAGATTTCAAGATTAACTTCATTTTTTTTAATGGAATTATATAAATTTAAATGTACTTCATGGGTTACCTGGATATTTCCTACAAAAAGATAATCAACTCAAGATGACAAACTATTAGTTTAAATTTACAGAGAAGCGGTACAGTAGATATTTCACATGTATCTTATAATGCACAAATTGTCTAACCGATCATCTTCTTTGCCGGTTGATGCATTTTTTTTAATAGTACACATTTAATATATTTCAGTATAACAGATTTAACGCCCGTAAATCTATTGTTAAACAAATGGTTTTTCGACATAACTTGACTAAGATTTCTGAAATAATAATTAATAACTTAAAGAGGAGAGAGTGATAATTACAACATTTGTCAATCAAGTTGCTTCAATAACATAAAACTACTCGTCAAACATTTTACCTTCAGCACTAATGTCTATCTTTTTCAATTATCCTAATAGGCAGAGTTTTGTTTATTGCAACTTATAAGTTAAAGTATCTTACGTTGGCTTTTGATTATTACTGAAATATAGTTGGGGATATCATTACTCAAAGATGCTGGTGTAAATGTATTTCTAAGGGTAATTAAATTAATGAAAGCAAGGAAAAAATATTATTTTAATTTATTATCCTAAGATTTTAGAAAGTTTTCTTTGAAGTTTAATGCAGATTAGTGTACAAATCCTTCTATCATACCAATAAATGTTTAATAACGAGAATTTGAAAACGGGTCCGTTCCAGAGTCCACCATAACCTTTAAACGCGTTTCCTTTTCTAAAATTATGAATACATCATCTATACCTATTGTTGAAGTCCATATCGGTAATGGTCGTATATATTATCTGTTTCTTATACAAATCTCTTTCTCTTCAAAATTCGGCACCACGCTGGGCCCCTCGAAACCTGTGATCATGGGTCTTGTCAAGCGACCTAAGTGCTTCCACATGCGTGCCAGGAGAGCGGCCGAGGGCCAGTGACTCTTCTCCTCCAAATTTACAGCGCTGGTCATAAATTTGGAAAACCAAAGACCACCCGAGCGTGAATCAATGTCATTGCTTAGGTTTGCTCGTAGAGTTTGCCTTTGTTTTCCACAAGGATTTGGATTCGTCCTTAAGGGAACACCTTGGAGCCTAGCCAGAGCCACTCACCGGTATTTTTCGAAACGAAGGCCCAACATGCCCCTCTTTCTTCCATTATCATACCCTTTTTGGAGTATGAACGAGGGGAGTAAAATATCGAAGTGAAGAGAGACGAAAACTGTTCCCATCTGTCATCATTAACACTTTAATGGCCGCTCACACAACGTGTGTGCGATAGACGGGACAACTGTTAGTGGCCTATCACACAACGTGTGGGTGATGCTACCGCTGACGGTTATTAGCCGATAACACACCCTCCGTGTGATGATTTCTCTAAACGTTATTGGCGGATAACATAATACATATAGTATAATTATTAAGCCAAAATTTCTTCTTCCTCTTCCTCCTCTATTGCAAAAGTTTTTATATTATTTTGCAGCATAAGTTCATATTTCCATCCCTGCATTGTACGTGAACAAGTGTACATATTGTAGGAATGGATATTGTGTTTATTTTTATTGTTTTTTATTAAAAATGTGTGTGTTCGCACATGTTCAATTATTTCATGAATTTATATAAAGTTTTTTTAATTTAATTGTTTAAAAATATTGCCGGCTCCTGGCGAAGTTTAACTGCGTAGACGTGCAGCCATTAGTGTTAAAGAGTCACTTATTAATCTTCAGTCACAATTGACATTAACAAACACTACACTAACAGGGGTATATATACCTCCCGAGGTATATACCAATCACAGACTTTGATGGAACTCCGGTATTACAGTAAAATCTCGACAAATTCACAGATGTCGAGGGCAAAGCAGTGCTCTTATCGAGTACCGGCGTTGAATCTGTATTTACATTGCGGTTCGAGCCGAGTGCGAACTTAGAAAAGGACAGACAATAGAAGAGACAGAGAGAGCAAGCAAACAAATTGAGCTGCTCGAAAGTATCGGCGAGTCATTGCTAATGCAACAATAACCTTGTTTATTTATTGATTTTTCTAAATGTAACTTTTCCGAATGTATTTTTGAGATTTTTCTTATTAAAATGATACTAAACACGATATGTTTAAATTATGTAAATAGTAAGTAAAGCTATTAACTATTAAGTAAATATAATTCAAACTATATCGTTTTTGGTATCATTTTAATCAGAAGAATCACAAAAATACATTCGGGAAAGTTACATTTAGAAAAATCAATAAATAAACAAGTTTATTGTTGCATTAGTAATGCCTCGTCGGTACTTTCGAACAGCTCACTTTGTTTGCTTGCTCTCTCTATCTCTTCTACTGTCTGTCGTTTTCTAAGTTCGCGCTCGGCTCCAGCGCTAATGTAAACACAGATTCGACACCAGTACTCGATAAGAGCACTGCTTTATCCCCGAAATCTCTGCATTTATCGAGGTTTTACTGTATGTAATTCCCATACAAATTGATCACAACACCTGTGACTTCACTCTGCACATCAACTTCTTATACAATTTTTTTTCTCTGAAAATTCATTTACGATATAAAAGGGAAACAAAAAATACTGGGAAAAATGTATTAATAATATGTTTTAAAACTAACTACTCCAAGTTTTTAATGGCTCCTATGTATTATAAATGAGGTTTAAATAGTGTAACGCGATTAGAAAAATGCCTTTAGGACAGTATCCTGAAATCTGCCATGTCAGTCGACGTTTTATTTCGGTATGTGAAATTAAAAAAATGCTTAGAGTTAGATCTACTCTACGGGCAGATTGATACGGATCAATCAGTGTTGCAAATGTGCTAAATTTTTGTTATTGACATACATGCTATTTACACGCATATGGAATCAACGGAAATTATTTGCAGCGAAACGCGGACGTAGCGACTACCGAACACAAGGATTTGTTTGGCTTTGTACGTATGTGGCAATACGATTAAACAAACGGTTTCCTCGTTGATATGCATACGAGGAAATTGGTTTACTCGAAATTAAGTGAATTCATACGCAATTACGTGATGGGAAATGCCTTCTACAAAAATGCAATCTCGCCTAATTGCACGTGTATCCTTTTCTTAGAGATGATAGTAAGACTCCCGATTTTGAAGTCTATACACAGTCATTCGAAGTAACATTCCTTTCTAAATATATTACACAAAAGAATTATAATAATATCGGAACAATCAGCTGACAGTAGTTCTACGTTTGTATTTCCAGCAGTTTAAAATTTGTACATTTTAAGATGACAAAGTATGAACAGTTGAATGATTTGCGGTTGAATTTGAGGAGTGAAACTTATGAATGTCGTTCTACTTCTCTGCAATTCTCCGAAGACTTACATGCGATGTCACAGCTGCCACTACGGCTTCTTTGAACTTTGATTATGCCATAAACTTGGTTTTGATTAGCATTACGATTTGGGATGTGTAACAGCACCTCGACTGTGTGACAGACTTTCTTCAAACTTGCTGCATAATTGGATACATGTGGAACCGTCAAAAATTATATATCAAATGTCGAATGAAAGTGATGAAATACAATATTAATCATAGAATTTCATGAAACTTGAATTGAACATCCCCTATATAAATTATCCGAGCGATTGATTGTCTTGAAATTTATTGTGCCAGGCTATTAATATTAACTATGTCATAATATTTTAGAAAGCTATCATTGTCAAATGTCGCTGATGTTATTAAAAATTTAAGTAATAATAAGTATGAAGAAATCTTGCGAAAAAAGATGTTATTTAAATTTCTCAGATATTGCATTAGTAATAATATAAAGAAGTTAAATTTTTTGCTGTAGAAAAACAACGCATGGCACAAAATTACATTCATAACGAAAGGTACGGAATTAAGAAGCAACATGACATTATTTTGGAAAATCATTGTTTTTATGAAATTATAAATAAAATGAATAACAAAGGTATTTGAGTGAAACATATCAACACAGTCGTTAAACGATTAATATGCGATCCTTCTTTTTATTTCTACGAAAATATATTATCCTTTTTACATTTTACAATGTAACAAGTTTAACGAACAACATTATTACCAGCTATAAGAAATAATACAGACTAGTGTAAAATGTAAAAACAGAAGAGAATTATATAGCAACGCAAATATACATGAGTAGTTACAGCGTTATAAAGGTCGTACGTTATGCAATCGTGATTCAACTTCAGTTTAACACTATTCCAACCACGACCGGTGAAATGACCGTTTTTAAAATTTCGATTAGAATTTCCAACATATACAACGTAATTGAATTGCCTTTAAACTTCACGACTTTTCCTCAAATATATGTATAATACATTCACATTATAATACATTTTTCAATATTCACTTCTCTTTTTACTGTTCATTTTCTGTGAAAAAATCATCATTTGACAAATTCACCGGTTACGGTAGGAAAAGGTATACGTGAAGTGTCGGTTGGAATAGTGTTGAAAGAAATATGGCTAAGCCTGATTCGAAATAGATGAGACCTTTGTATTAAAAAAAAATTATATGTGGCTTCCGAAAAAATAAAGAAAGTCTTTTACATCAACAGGCAAAAGTCTTTCAGACAATTGCCAATATGATATATATAAAAAAAATGTAACCTTCGAATCGTCAACAGCTATAGCAATAATTATATAATATCGGCATTTGTAATACACTAATGTAAGACCAACAAGCAGTTGCACTACTGTGAAATAACTTACAGACGTGCTTGCTATACAATGAGCACATGTAAGGTACATTATTTTATGGAGCGTGATAATTATAGTGATAATTTAATCCTTGATGTAGTACGTGATTTACATGCTAGCAGCACAGAATATAACATTTAAGTGCACACGATCATAATAATATTATTTATGCGAGGGATAAGTTCACGTTTATGTGTGGAAACACCGCGTTTTCCTCATAGAGAGAGAAAGAGAGAGGGAGAGAGAGAGAGAGAGAGTGAGAGAGAGGGAAAGGGGAAAAGAGAGAGAACGTATTACCGAGCAATACCGCGCGTTCACGTCGTTTTTGAACCTCGCACATTACACGAAATTTCGCTAATAATCCCAGCAAATGGCCGTGTTCGCGCACCGGCTTCAAGTGTTCGCGGTAATGAATTTAACGTCGTTGTCGAAAAGTAGAGCCATAAAATAAATCTCGACGGTACCGAGGGCCGTCCGGAGCATTTCATAGACGTTTATTACGTGCTTTCATTAAAATCTTTATGAAATACTGCCGCCAGGCTTTACGGTAAAAGGTGCGAATTATGACAAGCGTCTATCATGATGTTGGTCATCGAAGATTCCAAAAGTCATAGAGTTCTGATGTCTCATTGTCATCGTGTCCCTGTGAGCACGATGACACAATTAGGGTGTTCTGTCAGTCAAAGGAACCAAACGTGTATCGGGATACTCTAATTGTAAGTTGCTTTTAAGAATTTATTCGGTCAAAATAAGGTACGTTTTGCACATGGCTCGAGTAAGGAGGAAATTAAATAGTTATATAATTTTGCTATTTAATTAAATAGATATTTTATTTCATTCTTATTCCATTAACGCCCGCATTTTCATTACTCTAACTGTGTGTACTTCTGATATTTATAATATTTCTAATTGTAAGTACACCTTTGTAGGTATATACTTATAATTCAGAAGTTATACGATCACCATACGTAACCTTTTTAAAGAAAATATAATATTCACTTAAATACTGATTTCCAATTAAATCCCATTTATATATAATACTGCAAAAAGAAACCCCGCAAAATCTATTGTTTAAACCTTATTATTAATATTTATTACGAAAAATTTATTTATTCTACTTCAAAGTTCTTTGCCCAGTGCACTGCATTTTCATTTTTTATTTAACCCCTAATCTTGCTATTTAATTCCGTGATTTCGAGAATAAATACTATTTAATTTCGTATTATAGTCCATCTATGAAAAATGGTTTGGATTACTCTGACATATGTTACTTCATGACGAAAAAGTAGAAATATTATAAATATTAGAAATAGTTGCAGGACATAGGCCAGATGTTGCTTGTGCATGTTGAATTTGAAACGGAGCACAGTGGTCCAAAACTTCGATTTAGCTGTTCAGGCACCCCGCACAGTTTTCGATCTCGGTGAAATCCTCGCTAAAAGCGCAAAACACATCCGATTTAACTAAAAATTAGTATTCTTATGTTTTTTGGGACGCTGATTACGAATCTGAACTCAAAATTTCCAAAAACAAAATGGCGGATTCAAAGGTCAGGCGGTGTGACATAAGGCGGAGCAAAGTTACAGGAGCTTTTCCCTTTTACAAAACTATTAGTTTATGCAAATGATTGATTAGGAAAGCCTCCCTCTACATTTTGTTATTTTTGCCAAGAGGGAGGATAATTAGAAACAACCCTTTTTACCTGACTCATCCTTTGGCCAACATTTTCGGTTTCCTCGCCGCCCGCAGTTTATAGCATGTGCGACCTGCTGGTAGACTTAGAGCCGTTAAGTTGTAAAATCCACATTTAAGAAACTATCGATCTGTAATTGCTGATCAGGCTTTCTATTTAACTCTCGGTTTTACAAGTTGGCTTAGCGAATTCCGAGAAGTTGTGAACCGCATGGTGTTACACTAATTGTAAGCCCGCTCTGATTGTTTTCCAAATCCATTTAAAACGATATTGTTTGAACTATATGTAGAGAGAAATTTCGAATACTCATTTACAGCACAAGATTAACTGTTTACCCTCTAATAATTGAACCTATTCATAGAAAGACTTCCTTAAAACCGCTGACAGACTCCAGCGGCAGGTAGCCGCTGGAGTGAGCGCGAGTCGTTAAGCAATAAAAAATCAAATTAGTGGGACGAATAGGGAAGGATCATATACCAGAAAGCTTACGGAAAAGAGCTTCAGTGGCAGAATTACGAAAAAAATACGAAAATAAAAAGATATTCATTGTCAATGGTAGAAATCTTTGATGATTTCCTTTCATTCATTGAACGTTACTTATTAAATAAACTACAAATACTAATTTTATATTCATTATGTGCATTTTTATCGTAGAAGAATGCTCTTCAATTAGGAAAAAAAATAATTAGAAAATATAAGGTAGATTCGTCAACGTCTCACGAAGAAGACAACGTGTTTTTTCGATAGAAATTGGTCTCGAGAAAAAGTTCCAACTTTAAGCGTTTGTTGTAAAACTACATTTTTTGTCAAATTTCAATAACTTTGCCATTTCTGAAGTCCACAGACATTTAGGAATCGATATAAAGAAAAACAAAAGCGATACAAGAAAATTGATTTTCTGGCAAAAGCGCGGCTAGTCCGTAGGCTAGACCGTATCGTTTCCACTCAAGGAGTTACGTATAGTTACAAGCTACAATAACTATATTTAACTACAGTTCACAAATAATTACACCTGAAAGGTCGACAATCTTTTTTTAGTAAGTAATCATTTCTCTTGCAAATTACATGCTGAACTCTACAAAGAATCGGAAACAGCTAACGAGGGAACATCGAACCATCAAACTCGAAGGTGCCGATTTCGATGAAGCTTACGTGAAAGGTAGTTCTCAAAAAAATATTTTATAGATATTTTTCTATCGGTAATCGTCCATTCTGAAGGGGTAAAAACGCCCCTTAAAATAGAGGGTTTAAAACGCATTTTTGAAATATCTTGGTAACTAGTGATCATAACAATTGTTTTTTTCTTCAGATTGTGTGTTCTTTAATAGAGAATTAAACTGTATAAGAAAAATGGCATAAAAATTGCTAACTTAAAAAATATATTAAAAGTTTGATTTTTGTTGTTAATTTCTCTCGGTAAATAATATTTCGCTATCATATAAATTTACCTTTGTAAACTACGATCGCAATTAATAGATACGTGTTTCTGTAATTTGTTGATTTTTTATGCTAATTGTTATTATTTGATGCTTAACTTTCTCTCACACCGGGCGTGCGAAACTGTCCGACCGAAACGGACGTATTTCAAAACAAAGCAGATTTTACTGCAAATATTAGTATACCAGTATTCTATGCGAGAGAAAGTTAAACATCGAATTAACTAGTTGAGTCAAAAACAAAAAAGGTCCAAAAACACGTATCTACTAATTTGGATAAAAGTTTACGTTTGTATCACTCAATAGTGGAAAAATGCTTGTCGGGAAAAGTTAACAAAAAATTCAAATTTGTAATATATTTTTTGAACACATAATTTTTATGCAACTTTCCTTGCGCAGAGAATTCTCTGTTCAAGAACCCACAATTTGAAAAAATAAATGTTATGACCTCTACTTACCGAGATACTCCAAAAACTGTGATTTAACCCTTAACTTTGAGGAAAGCTCTCACCCCTTCAGAATGAATGATTACCTAAAATACAAAATTGCGAGTCAAATACTTTTTTTGAGAACTATCTTTCACGTAACTTTCATCAAAATCGGTGTGTTCGAGTTTGATATGTTCCCTTGTAAGTAGTCAAATATTATGTATAGGGTTCGTGAAGTAACCGAATAGATTCCCTTAACCCTTTCGCTTCGGCAATCCAGTCCGCCGAAGTGCCGTCACCGAACGGAAGCACGCGCCAGAAATGTTACACGGTGCGTATGATTTTTGTATATACGTTCTTCTAACTCTTACATAATTACTGCACTTAATAAAACAATTGTTGCTTTAATATAGCACGTATTCTTCACATTTTTAATATGAAAAAACTTATACAAAATTATATTAGTTATTCTAAAAACATTAGACCAATTATAGTTGACATGTTTTTAGGTATTTACATATTTACTGGACTTTACAATTAAACGTTTAATATAATTAATAATATAACGCAAAATAGTTAGTATATTAATACATATGTAGAGACTAGTAATATAATTCTGTATGATATGTATGTCAATAAAATCAACAGAAAATGTTCAGCCGACAACGAAAAATGTTGTCATCGACTACAGATGGTCCTTATACACATCATATAGATGCCGGATATATCCGGCCCTCGTACGCACAGGTCGTCGTGTGTATGCCGGATATATCCGGCGCTCGTACGCACAGGTTGTCGCGCGGACGCCGGATATATCCGGCGCTCGAAGCGAAAGGGTTAAAATTTAACTAATAATATCGTAGCCTAGAAATTTAACTGAACGCGTGTAATTTAAAAATAAGTGATTAACTGTATTAACTATATATAACTATAAAAATACAAAACTCTTAATAACACTAAAATTACTCTGAATTTCTCGCTAAACCTCTCTCCACTCACGCTATGTTCCTCACCCTCTGAACTCTCAACTTAACTGCATATTCTCAACCGCCTCTTCCCAAATTCACGCACGCATCCACCCTCGATACTCTTTCTCACAGCATGCATTCTTCGTCTTTCTCACAGCATGCGTTCTCTGTTGCACTCACTCGTTTTCTCCTTATCCATAAACTAAACGTTCATGCTAGCCCTGACATCCGTTACCTCCCAAATCACGCACTTTAACCTCTTAGGCACGATGCGCCACTATAGTGGCTTTCGCGAATGTCATCTTATATTACGACGCGCCACTATATCGGCTCACTCTCCTGAGTTACTCGCTCACTTGTATGTGCAAAAAACCTAAAAAAGCGTTTCTAAATTGTATCGTATATGCAAAGAACGATGTAAGAAGAAGGTCGCGCTATGAGTGTGAAAATTGTAACGGGGGCCTATGTGCCGTACCGTGTTTTAAAATATACTCAATTGTATTATTAATGATTAAAGTACATTATCAAAGTTAAAGTATATGTATCTTTGGGAACTTACATATCTTTGGGAAAAATTATAATTCAATCATCAAAAACTTCATTCCAATGTACTCGCGTAGAGAATAGCATTGTCCGTCACACATTGTAGTGCTGTATCGTTTACGCGTAATTCGCGTCGAACTCTGCCGTACAGAGAAACAACCCCGTGTAAAGTTTAGCCGTTTCTAAGAGGTTAAACATCCACTCTCGCTTGTATACAAAACATCCACACTAACTAATTAAAAAAATTAATGCTATTTATAAGTGTAAGAAATTCCGTTCCTACATACAGTTACTCACATTAATATTCGGACACTATACTATCTTTATAATTATTGTTATGTGTAGGAGGGAATAATTCAGATATTATGTTGTTTATTTTACAAAAAGAAAAACCATTTATTGTAGATTGAAAATATATAAACAATTTAATTCTAACATAAACATTTATTTGTATAATACATTTTAAACAGAAAGTTGTCACATTTTCACATCACATCAATATTCGGACAATAATGAAAAGTAAATATTTTATATATAGAATTTATAAAAAAATTGTTATATTAATATTTTGTCGCATGTCCGATTTGTTTAATGACCTCTTGTAACCTTTTGGGCATTTTAAAAATATTTTTTTTTAGATACTCTGAAGAAATAATTGCCCATTCTTCTTGTAACCTCGTTTGCAACTCAATTTTTGATTTTATTGGTGTTTTTATAATTTTTTGGTCTAAATAATCCCATAGATTCTCTATGGGATTTAAGTCTAGAAATTGCGGAGGTGGATGTAAAACTTTAGGACAATTATATAATAAATATTCCTGTACTATTCTTGCCTTATGCTTTGGATCGTTGTCCTGATAAAATTTGAAAGTATTTTGTATTCCCATATTATTTGGACTTTTTGGTAGATTTTTTTTTAAGAGGTCCAAATATCTATTCTTATCTAATATATCTTCAATAAATACTAGTTCACCCACACCGGCAGTCGCAATGCATCCCCATACAATCACAGAACCTCCCCCGTGTTTTAAAGTAGGTTTTAAATTCTTGGATTTCAGAGCTTCATTTGCTCTCCGCCATACTCTACTTCTTCTATCCGAACCAAAAATGCAATATTTGCTATCGTCGGCGAATATCACATCGCCCCACCACTTTTGAGGTTTTTTAATAAACTCTTTAGCGAAAGCCAATCTTTTTTTCCTATTGATTTCGTTTATGTATGGCTTTCTTCTTGCTACTCGACCATTAAACCCCGTTGCGTCTCATTATTCTGCGTACTGTTTCAGCACTGACTATTTTCCCAGTTTCATGGCAAATCTCCGCGGTCAGCTGTGGAGCACTACAGTGCGGATTTTCTTTAACTCTCCGCATTATTCTTCTTTCTTCTCTTTCATTAAACATTCGAGATCGTCCTTTTGGGTTCTTAAATTCGATGCGATCTTCTTCTTTATATCTTTTAACAATATCAGAAACTGTGCTCTTCTTCATCATTAATAGCTTTGCAATTCCACGGTAACTTTTACCTTTTTCTCTATGATAAATAACAAGTTATCTTTTATCAAAAGTGGTATTCCGTCCTTTTCGTAGCATGTTCTAAATATTCTAGATGTTAACACTTCGAAATATAACTTTGCACTGAGACAAACATGTAATGTCTTGTACTGAGAATGACATTGTAACAGTTTGTATACAAAAGAAATCGATTTTGTAGTTCGAATGGTTTGTAAGAACTACTAGATTGCAGAACATATCACAGTGTTCGAATATTAATGTGATGTGAAAATGTGACAACTTTCTGTTCAAAATGTATTATACAATTAAATGTTAATGTTAGAATAAAATTGTTTATATATTTTCAATCTACAATAAATGGTTTTTCTTTTTGTAAAATAAATAACATAATATCTGAATCATTCCCAGTTACACACAGCAATAATTATAAAGATAGTATAGTGTCCGAATATTAATGTGAGTAACTGTATGTTGTAAATATTATTTCTAATATTATATCGAAATTATTTAAAGTAAAATTTCATTACCTTAGTTAGATCGAAGAGCCGAAGATTTCAGAAAGAGCCGCATGCGGTTTGCGGCTCGCGAACTACGAGTTGCTGACCCCTGAAGTAATTGTAAACAGTGAGGCGGTACCAAAAGCGTTATCAATGAAATGTAAAGGTGACTTTCTCTACGGACTCACGGCAGTCGGTCTCTTACCTTCGTCATAACACCAGTCAAGCGCAACCCACGTGAATGTCGAGGCACGATGTAGGCAGTTCTCATTCAGCTTCCAGGCTGTTCGTATCGCGGCTTTAACGCGGCGATTCTTGGAGTAAGTACATTTTAGTTTGACTTATTCACAATGCGATTGTCCCGTACCATTTCTACTCTTCGTCTACGTTGTTTTGGACAATGGGTAAGAACAATTTTATATTTGTATACAAAATTATAAGATGCATATTAAAATACTTCAATTACTTTTACTTAATATGGCCTTTATGCTAGAGTTACCAAGATGATCAAAATGACATGTTTATTATTTTTTAGACAGATATCTTGAACTCATGAATCTGTGTTGCAATATGTATATCATTACCTTAATCAATTTCCAGTACCCTTCTGTTTATATTCCGTCAAGGTTTTTGCGTAATATTCTCAATATACTGGATTACATGGTCGATGTCTTAGTATTTAGAACTTGATGCTGCATAAATAATAATAAATTTAAAAATATAGACTAACATTGTTATGTTGGTGTTAACTACAACATTATTTACTTTAATGGAAAATGACATTACTACCGACTTGAAATTCATCTTAATAACATTAACACCTGAACTATCGACGATTATTACCGTATATTTAGAGATAATTAATACAAATGTTAAAAGAAAAGGAATATTCCGAGATAAATTATTAGACGATAAAATTGCCTATATTTAAAAAAATAGACATAGAAAATGGAGGGATTGGATCGTTAGGAACCTTTGAAATTGTTCAAAGAAATTAAGAACCTGTCTTTTTAACTGTCTTGGTAGATCCAGTGTTAATAGGCGCACAATCAAAAGCACGTTTGTATATGAACCAACGAACAATTCAATTGCTGATTTTCAATTACTTATGTGCTAATTTTACGTATGGTCGTGCGTGTGGGCGTTTGCTTATTTGCTAAACTATTTTAAAGCATTCACATGCTTATATTTTTATTCTGTAAGATTTTAATATATAAAATGTTGTTCAAAATATTACCAGAAGTATTTGGTTTGCAAATAAGTTTGGAACCTTTTTAGGCGATCTTAGAGATTTATTTATAAAGTGACTATATAACATTCTGAATAAAAGTGTCCTCCATTATTTTCGATAATTTTTTCCTATCTTTTCGGTAAATTATAAATTCCACAGTAGAGTCTAGGCTCGCTGGCCGAGATCCGCCGAACAATAGCTTCAAGGTCAGTTTGTCTTTGTCGGGTGTTTATTACAGAGAAATTCCTACTAATTGTAAGAATAAGTTTCAAGAGCAAAATTAAATCAAACTCAAAAACAATGCTTAGGTTCATTTAAGATCGGAAAGTGAGATCACAGTTCTGTGGCTAAAATGAAACTTTGTCACCGATAGTTGTTACCCGTCCGTATAATAAACATTGCATTATCCTGGTTGTACACTCTAAAATGTAAATGTTTTGGCACTTTAAAATGTCATAAACAACGTGAGGGAAAATAGGAGCACCAACTTATTTGCACAGCTAATAATACGAGAAGTAAACCACAGTGTGAATACAATTAATACAATTAAATTGTTACAACAGTAACAAGCATTTCTGTATATACTATTTGTTAGTTTCATATCGTTAAAATTGTTAATACTTAGCGTCGTTGTTACTCGTTATTGTTCTTCGGGAGGCATTGTGTTTATTATTGTTAATAAATCGATTGAGGCGTTTATTTTGAAAGTGGCATATTCACTTTATTTTTAAATCAAGATATTTAAGTTATGCGTTTTAACGTATTTCAAAATATTGATGTCAGTTTTTGAGAACACTGATTTGCACTTGTTACGTTGGATACTTTTATGTTTCTCAGTGTAAATATTGTAATTTCGTACAGACCGTGAAAAATCACCATTTTTCATTACGGTAAAGTGGCTTATGCCACTTTCTAAATAAACGGCTCAATTAACAATAGACATTTATCATAGTATGCAGGCTGCAGAAATATCCGTGTCCATCTTGAACACTCCTGTTATTTGTAATGATATGAAAAAATATTATATACAAAACCCGCACGGCATAAAGGGGGACAGATTGCGATACAAACATTTTTTGCATGGGTGGGGGCATAGAGGAGATTTCAAGGTCACTTTTATTTTTTTAAATAGAGAGCTACGTTTTTTTATGACGGTCGTTTATTATTAGGTTGGTAAGAAATTAATGTCGGTTTTCGAGTTTTCAAACTTTGGCGCTTAATTTTGGGACAGCATTTTAATATGTTTGTCGTCTTATATCATTTTAGAAAAAAAGTATTAAAAACCTTGTTTCTCGTTGGGAAAAATGTGTAAATTGTAGTGGAACTTATTTTGATTAAAAAAACTTATTCCCATTCTCAAAATGTGTATGTGAAGATAAAGTTTGAAAACCGACATTAATTTCCTACCAACCTAATACTTTTTTATGATATATTTTTGATAGCCGATGTTGAGCATCGTGGAAGGTCATGCAAGGTCAAATGTGGCAGTAAAATAAATTTTCTTATATTACTACAGACTAAACACGAGACAGTCGCTGTCGCGGAGACTTTTATTAACCCTTTGTACTCGAAGTGTTCCTTCCAGGCAGTGATAAAAAAAATCGAGGGCAAAGGGTTAAAATTTTGGGACTACAGATATTGCTAATGCGCCAAATGTATTACTGTAAACTACAGGCGTACGAGACGTGCAACGAAAAGCCCGGTAGCAAAGTTTTTATGTTACAAACTGTTGAGATGTTTATCTGTATTTCTAGCTAGACGCGATATACTGCTATAACATAAACGATGTTATAAGATTATTCGTTTACATAAAACTATAGAAGCCGGCAGGTTTTTCCAGGAACAAGGAATGCACGTGCTGGCCCGAAATCGGCCCGGTCTCCAGGGAGAGCCTATCGTTCCAACATGTTATTACGTAGCGACGATTTCGTATTCTACAAACTTGAGGGTCTATGAAATGCAGCATGTGCAAGAGTAATAAGTTTAGAGACGGTAAGCATGAACGTGATGCAGCAACATGAAGATTGCAACTTTGCATTGACGCAAACGTTCACCACTTCGAACATCTCCTGTAATGTAAGAAAATTCATTTTACTGTCAGATTTGATCTCGAATGACCTTTGACGATAGCTTATTGAAATTGTCTCAACATCGGCTATCATATCGCGATAAAAAATACATGTAAGTCAGACAATTAACATTATGCCGTCCGGTGACACCACGTTGGTGTCGTGCAAAAATATGCGGTCAAAGGCCGGTGACATCACGTTGGTGTCACGCTAAAATTTTAACACTTTACCGACCGGTAGCCTATTAATAGGCTTTTTGTCACCAACGCTTAGACTTTCAGTTTATTAATCGGTTCCCACGGCAATCACTAATTTGTTATTTATTATTGTAGTGGAACTGTTTTAAGGAGTCGATGAGAAGCATTTGTAATTTTCTAAGAGATTGTAATTTTTTTAGGCAATCTAAGCCGAAACAAATCCTTTAAAGTGGGTAGAATGCTCAAATAATAGCGGTCGGTAAAGTGTTAAGACAGTTGCCTATTATATCGCAATGGCGTCGCGGTTATCTCACAATCACAAATTGTTGCAAAGTATCGCTTGTATCCTGTACAGGCTGCAATACGCTACATATCCTCGAAATTTTGTGAAAATTGCGGGACAGAATTATAACTTATTGTGATTAGTAAAACGCGACGATTTTTGATTTCTCGACAAATTCGAAAAGCGCGGGCGCCAAACCAAAGAATCTTCATTTATCACGCGGACGGCATAGTGTTAAGATGACTTTGAAATCTGCTCTATGCCTCCCCCTATGTAAAAAATGTTTGTATCACAATATGTTCCCTTTTATGTCGTGCAAATTTTGTATATAACATTTTTTCATATTATTACAAATAACGGCAATATTCAAGGTGTACAAAGATATTGGCGCACCTTGTATTATCTTTGGTTTCGTAAAGGAAGTAGGGACGGTGTGAATATTTAATCAAACTTGATTTACGCCCTCGTCTTAATCGTCGCGAATACTACATAGTTCATACACTAACCAACAAATAAAATAATTTCATTCACTTCACTTTTCGTTTCTTAAACCGTAAATATTTTAAACGCACAAAAACAAACGGCACAATTTTAAAGCAGCAAAAATTTGTAAACTGTATCCTGGACCACGAAGATCGTTAATGGTTTTACGGATGCTCGAGTTTCACCGTAAAAGAATTGCAAAAGGGGAATCACGAAAGAGAGGTAAAGGAGTACGCGGAAATTCCTCTACAGGAGCTTCGCCGTGGCGTGAGTAATACAGAAACGCGTACGTAAACGAACGAGAATTTCGAAAATTGAAAGAGTCACGAAGCAGGCAAAAAAAGCGGCCACATCGGAAGCATCCGTGGCTCGGTTTTTCGCGTCGCGAGCGCAGCAGGAGGAAAAACGCGGTCATATACAAACCACTTCGGCATATGGGGTCGAAGGTGGTAAACGACGCTGTAGGACTGCTGCCTGAAATGCCGTGTACTCCTAGTGTATAACCCCTATTCCAGTAATGTCATTCCCGAGGCGAAGTGCCTTCGAACATCAAAAGGCGAAATATTTCCTGATGGAAAAGCGCGCCCTTCCGCGCGCGGTGGCTTGCAAGGGGATCATGCGTGTATCGTATAAAAGAAGGCCTCCTAATAAAAATAAACCCTGGGCATTCATATCTCTATAAAGTTTTCCGCGGGTCGTCAGGCACCGTTCGAGGTAGGTATTTACGCCTCGTTGTGAATGTAGAACACACGTTAAAAGCGTGTGTCCGCATCTGCCGTTAAGTAAAATATTCCCGGGATAGCCGTCACTGACGTGCAAAGTTTTCAGCAATTTTTCGGACCGAGAAGAGAAAGAGGGAAGGACGGGTTTTCACGGAGCTACATCAAAACGGACTAGCTCGGTGATACTATTTCTACAGTTCTTCCGTCCCTACATAAAAGAGGTGTTTAATCCGTGCTTTGAGATTGCGAAAAAACGAGAGAATCTTCGTATAAAAGCCCTCTCCGGATGGTACCGGTGTGAGAGGAGCGTATGGTTAAGTATATCATATTTAAAATTGTGCGAATAAGGAGACACAAATATATTCCATTGCAAACTTTATCCACGGTTCTTTTGCTTTCCCAAGTGTTTTTGTTATTTTATAGAAAAGAAAAATAGTCAAATTGTCTAAAGGTAACAGTTTCTGCAGGTATACCTGAATAAAATACGTCAGATCCTCCTTCTCGTCCCTCAAAATGGTCAACCGCGCCTCAAGGGTATAGCACAGACCACACGCAACAGCCAGCTCGGTTCTTATCTATGGAGGAGAGGGGCAAAGTGAGTCCGATGTCAGAGACCTCAGAGTTACATTCACTTACTCGATCAGTTCTGTATCGGTATCATTACTTCGTAAACGTCTTTGCACCAGCCGCGCGTTCCTGAAGATGTGATTGCTAATGTACGATACCAATTCTACCCTTTACTCTTCGCGCTATGATTATTTCAATAGTCGTGAGATCCTGAAGCTGTAGATTCAGCAACTAGATGGCATTGATTGTTAAAAATTTCAAAAGAAAAGTTTTGTAAGGGATGATAAGGTTGAGTGGAAATTGAAGATCCAGTGGGAATTGTAAGATATAATAGCGAAAAATTGGGATTGATTGTGTCGTCATCGGACTTGAGGTTTTAAAACTGCAGCATCCAAGGCAGTTATGAAAGAATAGAGGGTTGTAATCCTTAGGTTGTGTTGCAATAAGGGATAAAGATCTGACACTATATGCATATCGGCGTGAGATGTTATCATTAATTAATTAATTACGTGATCTTAGTAATCTTCTGTAAATGCTTTCCATCTCTCACCCAGTCAGGCCATAGCGTCATTACGGAAATGATTCGTATGCCGTGCCACAGTTGAAATTGCGATCATTGCAAACCTGTGATGACGTTGAGCATTAACGCATGCTACAACATGGCTTAGTCGTGACGTTTTTCACCGTGGCGGGAGAATTTCCGAAAGATTCTATGTTTATTAAATTGCGTTATAGCGAAATTGGATTCTCAAAGCACTTTGTTATATCACTTTTCTGTACTTTTATGTTTATTTTTTAATGAATTGTTTATCAGGTGAAGTACATTTACTTTGTTGTAATATAAAAATTATTAATGTTACGTCTCTAGTCAAACATCCTCGTTTTATTGTACATAATTTCTGAATGGAACTTTACTGTATAAAGCTGTCCACATAACGAACTGTATCTACAAAGGTAATTTTTATACGATTGTTGTAAAATCGGTTGAATTTTTCTTTCAACTAAATTATTCATACTAATAAATTTCAGTTATCGAAGAGTCTCATTTAATTCTTTGTAATCACTTGAGATGTAATCTGCGAATGTTTCATACATTAAGTCAAGATATAAAAGTTATGTGTGATCAAAGCTTCCATTCAACGGTTTGAATTTTATACTTAATACCACAGAGGGCTCAAATTGAATGATGATAATGCCAAGTAGACTTCGAATTACCCGATAATCCAATGTAAATGGTCACATTATGGGGTTATGATTTGACTGCAGAATATTATCGTTAGCTATCTTTACATATTACGTGCTTTACAGACTAATTGTTTAAATTTTTTACATAGAAATATTACGATTCATATAAGTATTATACTTCTACTTCCAGAAAGGACAAGTGATTGTACATCCAGTTTCATTTCTTAGTTCCTTATGTCTTCATTTACAACTGTACTACAGGCTGTTATATAATGTTAAAAATATTCAATTTCTGGAACCTTAAGTGGCCATTTCATTTTCCAGTCTTGAATTCTGTTAGCTCAGATTTCACATTAAATAACGATGCATTCATTATTATAATTCGATACAACAATACCTTCAAATTATTTGATGTCTATTTTGAACGATAATTCAAAATTGTACAAGTACGCGTAACATTGAAATATCATTTCTATTGATCATGAATTTTCTATTTCAAAAAATATTTTTCTTATGGACAGCCTTATTACCACGTTGAATGCCACTGGTATTTCGCTAGTTTCTTCATTTCTACTGAAGTGAAACTTTTTTTATTAAAATCACATCTTTACAAAGCAGAAAAATTAAAGACAAAAAGAGATTTATAGACAGCAGGACTTTACCTTTTTGAGACCAACGCGTAGATATTGGCCGAATTAACACATTCGTAAATATTACAATTTAAAAGTCATATGAAATTTCATTCAATAACGCCGATCACCGGTGTCCCCCAGGACATTCAACGTGTTAACATCTTTTAAAGCTATGATAATAATTAATCAGAGTGCGTTCTCTCACAAGTCGATTGCACGATCTTCTTTTCAGCTATAAGTCTTCACCGCGGTAACTAATTTCCTTGTCACAGGACATCATCCTGTGTCGCGATGTTTGGTCACGACCGTCAATTCGCAACGCGCTTGGTTCGTAATTACTATTTTTTTTTTCAAATAATCGTAATCCACCTGCATAAATAAACTGTTTTTATTGAATTTACTTCTATACGAAAAAAAGAGCAACGCGATCGCGTCGATCGGCATTTCTTGCAAATAAATGAACGAAGCGCTATCGCGCTGCATGGCATAATCCGACACGGATTCTAAAAAAACCCTGGCACTAAAACGGTTAAATTATATCTGCACAGCACATTGTCCGCGTAATGCCATTTAATTCTCGGATCACAAAAGACCACAAATTTTGTTTTCGGAGTAGCCAGTAAACCACCTGAATTCCTTTAGCATCAACCCTTCTAAATCAAAGGGCTCTTCCATGTAGACTTCATCCTCCTATTACAACAAATTGTCGACTATTAATGCTTTGACCGTAAAGACAAATCACTGGTTTATTTCTCCTCCCCCAAAAATTGATTCTGACACTTCCTAAAACTTACGTTATAATATCGCTATTAGAAAGCACCTTACTACTGACGTACGATCCGATCTCCAATTTTCCGGCGGAACCAACGATATGATCCTCCCTTCTAAACTTTCCCACTGATCGCAGCTGATCTTTGTCCGCTTAAACGTAGCACCAAAGCACATCGAACGGCACAAACTATTCCTTACCACCTTCCTTCCTCTCTCTTTCAACCTCGCATACGTAGACAAATCGACATATACCGATGGGCACACATACGTGAACACCTGGACAGATGAAGCAGGATGTATAAGGGGCTCGCCACGGGCGGCGAATTTACTGGAGTAATGAAACTATCAGGTGGCCTGAGTTATATTGGAGCTTTGCCGCAAGCCCGCTCGCCAATAGCCTGTGGCCACTATTTGTCTGCTTGCCGACTGCACCGATTAAGATACTTACGCGATTAAATCGTACTCTGTGCGTGTACGAACAGCAGCAGGTCCAGCAAAACGAAAGAGTTTGGTGACGAGAGCTTGTCTCTTTCTGTCCTTCGAAATTGACAGATTTTGCATAATTGGAGGGGAACAAATCTCTTGTGATTGTTTACTTTGCATTCTTCTTTGTTATTTACTTCTTGTTATATACACTTTATGTGTGCAAACATGGTTGACGAATTTAGAATTTACAATTCAACTTGTATCGATATAGCTTCATCATCATCAGTTGTAGCAAGTTAAATTTTGTCTTGTACCTTTAGGTTTTAACTGCTATGATCAGTTCGCTTAGGACCTATTGTTTTATGTTTAGAAGTAATAAGGCTATGGCATAAATACTTATCACGTGGGAAAAACAGATAACGGAGAATTTGAACTCGGGCCGACTAATTGTGAGTCTGAGCTTTCACCTCGAAAGGGACCATAGCAGATAACGCTAACCGTGTCATGCGCGGTCAAATGACCGGTTCAGTGGATTGAAAATATGTAATTTCTGTATTATTAATTAAAATCTGTTCTCTGCATCGCGTTTTGTATTGCGTTAACAAGCTTCTGTATTGTACTGTGTGTAGCTTACGAATAATTGAATCAATTCAATCCTTCGCACTCACTCGCAATTTCTTTGTGTGCAGAAACATTGAAAATTACAAAATGAACATACTGTATTAAAATAATGCAAGAATAGCAAATACTGATCGCGTTTCAGCCCGAAATGCGTCCCGGAAATCGGTTTTTGATTTTTCCGACAGTGTTGCACCATATCAAAAAAATATGAAAAAAGTTGAGCAT
This sequence comes from Cerceris ruficornis, assembly GCA_963989415.1. Lineage (NCBI taxonomy): Eukaryota > Metazoa > Arthropoda > Insecta > Hymenoptera > Crabronidae > Cerceris > Cerceris ruficornis. The sequence goes on from OZ022518.1 coordinate 5,750,778, forward strand.
AATAATGGTAACATCAGGTACTTACTGTAATTATTTAAAAATTGTACCTTGAAGATTTCAGTGCAAAATCTATATTTTTCCGTTTTTGATTTTTTGCGCGTGACACTTACATCGAAAGAATCTGAAAATAATTCCTAAAGTGTGCAATCATGTTTAGAATGTGTCAGAATTTTTTCGACATTTTTACACATCAATAAGTGGCGAAAATGGGACAAAAACCGGTTTTTCGAATTTACCCCATAACTACCCTCTCGGTCAAACTATCGGATTAAAAATTTGTGTACAATGGTTTCTTATGGTTACCTATCGAATGACGCATCGTGGAATAAAATACCTTCAAGGGCACTTTTGACCCCCTTATTCTGCTGGACCCTTTCAAATGATTTTATCTAAGAAGCATAATATTTAATACAAAGAGCAGTTTAACTAGAATAGGGTATCAGAATATAAACAATAGAATATATGCATCATAGAAATATGTAACTGTATTCAAAAGTCTATGGAAGGAACGGAATTTCTATACTGCAATATGAAGAATGTCACTTATTTTCCCTAATGAGAAAAACAAAAGACAAAAAATTTTGGTTTGAATAATTAGTCGAGTAAAAAGCTATTTCGGTACCGCTCATCTCTTGGTATTAGGTAACAAATAGTTGTAAGGAATACCGATAGCTTTCGTCATCTATTAGAGCTTTGCTTGGTGTTCTTCACGTTATCATTACACACTGCCTTTACGTTTATCTATGAAAAGTATTACCGTAACGTCCAACGGTTCGAACTATTACATCTCCGAGTTTTCGAAATGATCTCATTCGGACCACATAAGAAACAATGTTACATTGCGAAGTTCTATCTCGAAATCGAAAGAATGAAATCTAGACCACACATGGAATGACAAACTGGAGCAGATGAAGCGATTTCCTTCGTGTGTCTCCTCACGTCGATGATCGGCGTAGTCTTATGGCGGAAAAAAAAGATCGCGAAAGCATCGTCTTGTGAAAGAACACACGTCGTTCTGGCAGCCCACCTTTTCCTGTCGGTGTTCCGCCGTCAACCTGAATAAGATCGCGAAATTTACGGCCTACTTCCTCCGACGTAGGAGGCCATCGCGACGTCGGTAGACGCCGTTTCGATTGCTTTCTCATCCGAACGCCCGTCCCTCTGAGGCACCATTGCGGAACCATTGGAGCCGTTAATAATATACTGCCCATTCGATGTTGGCATCCATATCGGGCTCGGTCATACTACACCCTTACAGTTCACCGAGAAGAAAAAGTATTCATTGACGTTTAGCCTTTCATGTTGCGGTCGTAGCGTAGAGCGATTCCGCTCGCAAAATGGCCCCCTTTCCCTATGAAAAGCTGACGCATTACGTTTCAGGCTTTGAAGAAAGAAGACAACAATGTTTCAACCAGACGACACCGGAATACCATTGTCGATTCGTAAATGGCACGGAAACGATCCGGTCGGATAATTGCGGGAGAAGCTCGAAGCTGTTACGTTGGATTTTATTTCCCTTTGGTGATAGTGCCAAAAATGTTGTAGCAAGGTCTGACGATGAAGGAACGAGAATATCATGTAACAGCATGTTTTTTGTGTAATTAATACGTTTAGTTATTTTATTGTGCGAGCTTGCATTTATCTATTGTGTCTATCGAGAAGTTGTACCGGATTTTTAGACAAAAATGCATGTTGATTAAATTAATATTTATTGTTATACCCTTGTTCTACATATACACTCCTGGGCAAAAAGATAGCACATGTGTGCTATCATTAAGTTCTCACGGGTATAGATAGAATTGCCTAAATTTGACGAATGGTATATAAACAGTAAAGTGGTGGAAGGGAAAGAAGGCAGCTGAGGCGGAAGGGGAGATTGCTCTTGCACCGCCTATCTCCGCCATGTCGGTCTTGGAAACCTGAGATCGACGAATGACAATCGAAAATAAAACACTCCTTTCGTCGTTCACATGACGACGCAACGAATGTGCGGGTCTTTCTTGCCAATAGCGCGTCAAAATCGAAAATGCGTGAGGGAGAGGGATGTCCCTATCCGTCGGGCGAATCAGAGCAAATTACCCCTCAGCTGCCAAGTTAGCGTTCCAGCATTATACGTCGTTATGATATAATACATAACTCCGAAACTGTAAGTTCACTAGCCCCCTTGTATTTATCAACAATGATTTCGAAATACGATCGGCGAAATGATAGCACACTCAACCTGCCGTTTAGATTTCTTAGTCTGTTTCAGTACTTAGAGTTGAGCAAGCGTTGTGTCGTGTACAGAATTATTATCTGAATCAGTATAAATATCTATTATAAAAATGGAACGCGGAAAAAAGTTAAATGAAGGGGGAATGAAAATCATTCTAGAATTACGAAAACAAAACGTTTCAATTTCAAAGATTGCGAAATCAATTGGTAGAAGTCGAAAAGTTATCTGTAACTTACTAACAATAAGAGACGTTAAAGGCTACGTTAGAAAAAAAAGTTCCGGCAGACCTTCTGCAGTTAGTGCGCGCGAAAAACGTGCCATTTTACGTGCCGCGTCGAATTCGTGTCTCACATTGCGTGAAATAGCTCAGAAATCTGGTGTGCAAATCAATCTCAGAAATGTCTGTCGTATGCTACAAACATCTACAAACATAAAACGCATGAAGATAAAAGAAAACCTGCACTATCGAAGAGGCATAATGAGCATTGGTTAAACTTCGCAAAAGAGCATATACAGTGGAATAAGAAATGGAGACGAATCTTATTCTCAGATGAAAAGAGATTTATTTTGGATGGTGCCGATGGCTTCAGTTATTATTATCATGATATACGAAAAGAAAAAATGACACACACAGATAAGACGTCAGTTGGGTGGAGATGATATTATGCCCTGGGCAGGTATTGGGTACAATGGAAAGACGGATTTGATATGTGTTAACGGCAGAGTAAATGCTACCGTGTATCGTAATTTGATACGAGAGCAAATTAGAAAATATGCAGCAAATATTGCTGCTGATAACTTCATCTTTCAGCAAGAGAATGCTGCGGTTCACACCGCTAAAATCGTGAAAGAGTTTTTTTTAAATCGAAAATATTTCAGTTTTGGACTGGCCAGCGTGCTCCCCCGACTTAAATATTATTGAGAACTGTTAAAGTAAATTAGCTAAAGCCATCTGTAAAGTATCTAGACAATTCGAAACACTTCTGCACCAAAGAAATGCGTTAACACTAGAACTACCAAACCAGTCAAAATGACTGGTGTACAATTTTTTCCAAAAATTCTCCAAGGTTATAGGAGAGACATAGAATAGATATTCTACGTCCATCTCATAAAATATAAATTACCGAATCGATCATCATTTCCACCTCTCAATTCCCCTTTTTTCAAAGTACTTATTTAATATATTTAAATATAACAGATTTACCGCCGGTAGTTCTAGTGTTAAAAAAGAGTGGAACTATATTTCCCAAGATTATGTTCGAAAATTGTATCGTTCCCTCCCAAAACGCATGTTAGAGGTTGTGGAAAATAAAGTTGGATCGACGCATTATTAAATAATAAAATGTTTTGTTTTTTCGTACGAATTTATATTAAATAATAAACAATAAACCTGTGAATTTTGAAAGTGTGCTATCATTTCGCCGACCGTACTTCGAAATCATTGTTGATAAATACAAGTGGGATAGTAAATTTACAGTTTTGGAGTTATGTATTATATCATAAGGAGGTACTGCTTATATACCATTCGTCAAATTTCGGCAATTCTAACTGTATCCGTGAGAACTTAATGATAGCACACATGTGCTATCTTTTTGTCCAGGAGTGTAGGTCACGATTCGCAACTTGGCAAATTGTGCGCCAAAAAGAAATCGTTATCAAAATTCCTTTATATGAGTTGTTAGAATTTTTCCTTATATTAAATTTCAAATAGAAGAGAATTTTCGGGTTTGACAGAGCTTTCTTGTAGACCCAATACGTATACTTCGCCGATACGTTAATTTATTTTGTTTTTTAGGTAAAATTGTGCATAAATATCACATTTATTATAATTAGCACGTTGATAGTTAGGTCTGTCGGTGAAAGACGCTGTACTCTGAGGACAAATTATGTTACCAGAGATACCAGTATCGAAACTCTTGCATTGAATCTTTACAGAGAGAACCAAGATGACATTGAAATCATTCTGTTTGTAACTTTGCACAGAAAACTTTTTTAGTGCTTTCTTTTTATCAAATATATATGACGATGAAATTACACCGAATTCGCGTGATAGTTGACATGACACTTAAATGGTACATTATTTCTGAGTCAGGATTGTAGTTTAGAACAAGCTTGGTATACTCCACGGGTGAATAAGCTTATGTAAACATCAGTGTTCACTTCAGATTGTGCTTCAGGATCTTTTACACCACAATTTAAGTTAACACTTGTTTTTTCTAACGGGAAACTTAATTTATTGGTAACCTTCAAATAATGCAACTCGTCTGAAAAAATGTGCAATGCAAATTGCTAGGGAAACAAAATACGTAAATTCTGGGAAATAAGACAGGAAAAGGGTACCACGTAAAAAAGACTTCAGTAATGACTTATTTTTATCACTCTTAATCTTTTATGTTCTGCGTATCACCTGGGGTATGTATATGAAAATGTTATACGCCTTACGAAATACATAAAACTGTGGTTATAGTAGAACAATGGGAACAAGATAAAAAAAATATATATATAAACATACCTACATACACATGCGGCGTATACATACAAAAATGATACATATTTTGACGTATATAATGTACCTCATACAGAATCTTAAAATCTTATACGTATAACATCATAGAATTAATACATGTATTATTAAGTTTCACGACTTATGTGTATCCCCTTTTGAAAATCGCCGATTATTATCCAGTTTATACAAATTCTGTAATCTCTTTGCAAATTAGTTTCAAATATTCAGATTCGCTTCTTAACTCATTCGAGATATATGTATACAAAGTTCTATTGAGATCAAAATAACCAACTCAAATTATTTTTTCATGCTCTACATCAGTGGCAGGTAAAGTACGGCTCGCGGGTGGAATCCGACTCGCCGCAAATTTTCAAATAATGTTATAGAAATTTTCAATTTCAGTGTTTTAAAAAAATTCATGTACACGGATGTTCCTTTTCCGCATATTTAATGAATTAAATATTAACAATATTTAATGAATTACACTGCCGACCAAAAATATTAGAACACCTGCTACGTATTCATGAAATCGGAAATTGATTGTGGAGTGAACATTTTCACTGTTTCTATTTTCAGGTTTTGACTAAAACATATTCTCAACTATAAGTATTTACGACATCCTTGGTTAATTTATAAATTTATTACTGGTTTTTTGTGGCTTCTCGTATCAGATCCTCTGTAAATGTATACAAATGTTCAAAAAATGTTAAAAAAAACTGTTCGGAATGGAGTTTCAACAGATACCCTTAAAAAGATAACGTCCAGAATGCCAAAACTCGTGAAAGCCGTCATGAAGAAAAGACGTGGTTATATCGATGAAAACAAAATATAATGTTATTTTATTTTTTGCATTATGAACCTATTATAGCACTTGATGTATGTTTGCCTTGAAATATATAATACTAAATAAAACAAAATTAGTTAAAATCATACAAAAATGTGCGTAGATTTATGTTCACATTTATTCCATCCGAAGTAGGTGTCCTAATACTTATGGCCGGCAGTGTGTATTGCCACTCCGAAAATTGATCTTCTCTTTCCGGGCAGCACCTAAAAAAGTTTGCCGATCACCGCTCTACATTATGTTTTACTACAACATTGGTCATTTCCCCTTTAAATTAAGACGTACTCGTTTTACGTCCATTTTTCAGAATAAACTTTACAATAGCAATGCGAAGTGTAATACTTTGTTCAACGCAATTTGTTCGCTCCTACCGCCGGTTAAGCCAACATCGGTGCCCAGTTATACGGCGATGGCAACACTTTGTAGATAGATAAATAAATGGATAGAGGTTAGATACGTACTAGTACACGATGTTGGATGCCACGTATGGGCCCGTACATGGATCGTCCATATAGAAACCGCCTCGAGGTGGGCCATACTACGTTGTACCACATAAACCGCTGATAAGGTGAGTCTGAAGCAGCCGTTCTAGCTCCCCGTAAAGAAGTCCGCTCGTATACGATGTTTATCAAAATACAACAAGGAGAGTATATAAATATGTACTCGCAAACGTACTCTGCTATCTCCGGAAACTTTCCCTTCTCTCTGCAGTTCGTGCTCACGGTAATAAATTGAAGCACTTTTTCGAGTTTTTGCTTGTATGGGAATTTAATTTACGATTAAATTTACTTGGACTTATATCGCATTTTATCGCTCAATTTTCGTGCTTTAAAAAGCAGTCTTCGTTTTGGCCGATGTGAAAATATATATTTATCTGTTACTAGTAACTCAAGGTTGTTGAATGAATAAAATGGTACGTGAATTTGGTGCGACATCTCCGTGTCTGCAATTCTGTACGACTGATCTTTCAATAACGCGTGATTGCAGGTAGAACTCGGTGTTTAGTGTGCGAATTCTTCCAATGAAATTAATGTTACACGAGCATTTGTAATTTCAGTGCCATTCATTTTAGCTTGAAAATTGTACACCTTGTTTCAACGTTGCCGCTTGAATATTATTCGCAATTTTCGTCAACGAGGAGAAATAATAACGTAAATACTTTTCGCGTGCTTCCGTCCTCTTTGAATGAAAAGTTATGCTTGTTATCGCGAAATAGCTGAATGTCTCGTTACCGGAAACAATAAATTAATGTAACAAGGTTTCACTGCAATCACATGCATTTAAATATAGCTGAATAAGAGAAGACAATTTTGGTGTATGCTGCTTCAAGCAATAATGGACAGTTTTCAGGTTTCCGTTGTGTAATAGTCTATGTGAAAATCGCATAAAAGCAAAACTCGCGTTCCAACGAATCCAATCTATTTTGTCTCCAAACAGTCTAAAAAGTAGCTTTGCAGTTGCGCACGTACTTAAACAACAATACGTGATGAAAGTTGCCTGAGAACTGAAGAATTTACCGCTTTTATTTACGTGCCGAATTAAAAACATCAAACAAAGTATATTCTCGCTCGGAAAATATGAAAAATACAAATTTTATCTCCTCGTAAACTGCAACTGCTTCCTAAGTTCGCATGAAATAAAAGGATATTTTATTCTTCGAGAAATACGTGTAATCAAACAGAATACACAGGGGATCTATGGTGGATACGCAGTTTAAAAGTAGAAGTACTAGCGTTAAATCTTATTTAAATATATTAAACAAATACTAATGTTAGTACTTATTATTATAAAGGGAATCAAGGAATAGAAAAAATGATCTATTCAGTAATTCATGTTTTACAAGATTTACGCAGAACATCTACTCTATGACTCTCCTATAAACTTGGAGAATTTTTATAAAAAATTAGGAACTTTATTTCATTTTTAATTTTATCTGCCGTGGTCCTAGTGTTAACCCTTTGCCATACAGTAACGAGTAACACTCGCGACGCAATAAATGAAGTGGGAAAATTTTAAGTTTTCCAAGAACTATTTAATTAAAAGTATCAGTGGGTCGCGAAGCGATTAAATTATTTCTAATATTGCCTTAAATTGTATGCTATATCAGAAATTAGGGATAGAGTGTTATTTCAGCAATTAATTCTGAGTTATTGCGCATTCGTCCTCAGAAGAAATCGTACTGCAAGATGTTAAAGGCTCCGCCACTTAATTAATGAGCCCAGGTTCGGATCCCCCATCATCTTTGACAAGTTTTTCCTGTGGGATATGTATTATACACTCTGTGCCATTAGAACATGGACACGATATCTCTGTGCAAATAATTTATTTTTTAAAAAATTTTGCATAAATCGATAGCAGAACAAACGACTAATACGCACTTTCAATTAGCATTGCGTGCAGTTTCTATCATTTGCGATTATTACTTGACAACGTCTGGGATAAGAAAAATATGGAAGAGGCCTCCATATTTCTCGAATACAACGAACTAGGACTTTCAATTTTAAATGATGCTCTCCTCGGAGATTGTACTTCATAAGGGACCAAACATTTTCTATTGGATTGGCATCAGGGGATTGAGATGGCCAATCCAGCACGTTGATAACGTTTCTCATTTTCCATTCCGTGCAAAAGCGGCTTCGACGTTTTGGATCATTATCCTCTTGAACCGTTCGATGCTCTCTAGCTTCGTCGAACCAAAGTTTCTAACTGATGTTATGGGACCCCTTTCACATAATTTGATTAGTTTTTGTTAATTTGAACTAACCGTAAAGTCGCGTAATGTCCTGAAGCCCTGAACGTTAAAACGTACCCAAACATGGACTTTCATAGGGCGTTTACTGCTCCTTTGGATTAATGGATTTCCAGGGTTTCTTCAATGTCTGGTTTCTTATAAAGTACAATGTTAGAGGAATGCGTATTTCAAAATTGAAAGCCATAGTTCGTCGCATTCGAGCAATAAAGAAAAATAAAATATGCCCAGAAATTGTCAAGTAGTAATCGTAAATAGTGGAGATTAGTCATACTACTAATTGTAAGTGCACAATAGCTTTTAAGATGTGCTATCGATTTATAAAAAATTGTTTAGAAAAAATCTTATTTACACAGAGATGTCCACGCTCTTAAGATACAGACTATATGTCCTAGCCTCGATCGTTCGAAATTGAAATAGAACAGTAGGTTCTGCGGGAACTCACCATAGAAAGTCGAAAAAGTACACGACCAACCTTTCCTTCCTTTCAATGACCCAAGGAGCTCACTACAAGTATCTTCAAAATCGATAGTTTCAAACTTTCGAAATTCTCGCATTAGAAGGACGAAACTGTTAAAGCCGGTTCCTTTGTGACGATACGTTCTCGCACGAAAATAAATATCTAAGGAGACCACAATACATCGCCCAAAAGGAACTCGATCTACGCACTCGACGGGTGAAAAGAAGAAAGAAAAAGTAGAGACGAAACGCACAAGTCGAGGAGTTGGTCTCACAATCGAAGCTCTCAGATGTCGCTTACTTTTCTTACGGGCGAGCGATTCCTTTTACACGGGATGACCCTGAACGGTAGAGCCCAAAAGATGGGTTAGCTCGAGCGAATCGACTAGCGAGACGTCTCGAAGCAGCATGTCCGCAATTTATATTCCGAAAATACTCTCCATGGGGACGCGTGTTATTTTCCAGAGGAGCGCCCCCGAATAGAAATCGTTTGCTCGAGCATATACCGAAGATTTAAGCCGAGGACTCCCGTCCTCGTAATAAGTTTGTTATCGTTTATTGTTCCAGAGTTTAGTTCAAGAGTCGGCGTACGGTGTACCGTATTTCGCGGCAACCGCTAATGACTCGAATTTACGCACAAACGTTAAACCTGTCCGGAAGTTCGTACGTGCTAGGCGCAAGTGGTTACTGAGATCGTTTATTACCTCCAAAGTGGTATTTAAGCAACTTGATATTTATAGTCTTAATGACTGCGACGAGGAACTGTTCCGGTGTGCCATCCCTTGAACGTGTATTCGGTCTATTGCCGCATAAACGGTCATTACGGTGAGAGATATTGGAGCAGGGCAAGAAAAATGCAACGAGTACATCGCATACTTTGCGCAGTAAAAATACGTATATTTTCGAGAAAAGGATTTCCATAAAAAAAAGAGAGTGCTCGCATAAATGCTATTTGCAGAACGCTTTAGCCTGGCCGAGCCATAAAAACTTTATGAAGCACGTTACTTCCATCTACAACCCCATCGCCGTGACATTCAACCATTCTCGAAACAGGAAAAATATGTGCTCACTGAGAGTCAATCGCAGAATTTCGTGTGGTAAAGTTGTCCATTCAGGCCGAAGACTATTAGCGTACAGATCGAGGAGAGCCGCGGATACGATAGTTTGCTGGTCCGCTTGAAAGCTCAAGAATGTTCTTCCATAAACTCGCCAATGACCCGGCAGAGGCTCTATGTCGATGTCGTGAGTTTGGAGAATTTTGATCGTTGAAACGCAGCCGAAAGTTTTGATCGTGTTTTTCTTAGCTATCATCGTGAATCTTGTTTTCTCTCTCTCTCTCATCGCTCGCTCTATCTCAATTTCTTATCGCTTTGATTCTATGTTCTGAATTTCAGCGAAATTGAATTCTATTCTCGAATGGTGAAAGTTGCCCCACGCGATCGTAGAAAAATATTTTCTTTCCAAACATGTTATTCTGTTTGACGTAAATAATATAAGTTCGATAACTCGTTGAAATATTCGACTTTCATTAATAGAATATTGGAGAAAAACCTGTTATGGGTGAGAAAAAATATAGCTTTCGAAAACATTGCTGAATGAAAAGACAATCTCTAAATAACTTGTTCGTTGGAAATGTTTCATTTGATACATTTTTATTTCTTGGTGAAGAGTTTGCATATATTAACACGTTGACTGCCATGGGGGTCACCGGTGACCGGCGCTATCTAATTCTATGAAATTTCACACGACCTTTGAATTTTAATATTTGCGAATTTTCTAACACATTCAATATTTATATGTTGGCGTTAAAAAGATGAAGTTCTGCTGAATATATATCTATTTGTGTCTTTAAAGTTTCTGCTTTATAAGGATGTGATTTAAATAAAAAAAAAGTATCATTTCGGTGGAAATGATGAATCTAGCGAAATACCGGTGGCGTTCAACGTGTTAAGCTGTGTGATAGAGCAATTGCAATAATAATTCAAAAGGACGTTTCTCTACTTTAGCGTTTTAAATACAAAAAAAATCAGGTGTACAAAACAGTGTGTAAATATCTAGAAAAGAACAATTTCTTATTAAAATGCGGCATGCAACATGTTTGTTTAACTTGAACGATCGAATATTTATTCTGTCGGGCAAAAAAGATGGTTCAATATAAAGGGAAGCATCATATAGCGCTAATTTTTTTTCCGGTCAAGTAGTAAAGAATCGATTTATATGTGTATGTTTTGTAAAAATATGTTAATCTAATAATGTTGAAAAATTTAATTTCATGGGAAATCCTGTACGAAAAATTGCATAACAACACAACTCACGCCTTTCCCGCGTTGTCTGAATAATGAAGTATCACTTTTTACAATTAGTTCGGCCAATATGCAAAAAGCTTATGTTATCTTACGTGTGCGTTTCTTTTCGCAAAGTATGTTCTATTGAACTAATTGTAAGCTCAATCACATGCCAGTTTTATTTTTCTAGCTCCTAAGTATCTAAATTAAAGTAAAATTATATTTTTTAACCCTTTACGGTACAATAACGAGCGACACTCGTGACACGATAGACGGAATGGGAAATTTTGAAGTATTGCAAAAACTATTAAATTAAAAATATCAGTCGGTCACAATACGATCAAATTATTTCTATGCTATTAATATTGCGTTAAGTTATGCGCTATATCAGAAATCAGAGGTAGACTGTTATTTCAGCAATTAATTCTGAATTATTGTGCATTCACTCACAAGAGAAATCGTACGGCATGGGGTTAAGTGAAGTAAAACGATAATAAAAACATTTTCAAAATCATTTTTGAATTTATATTCTGTATAATTATTACTATTCCAGATATTAAGTTAATGTACGAAATCGAAACATAACAAAAGTAAGATATAAAAATACGTGGATACAATAATGTAGAGGTATAATAAAATGTTTGTTAAACTAGACAAAAATATAGAACAGAAAATAGAAAATACACTAAACACAAATAAATCTCATAAGCAATCTCAACAAAACGCTACTCTAAGAAAATATGCTATCGCTGCTCGCAGAATTACTTAATACGCTGTCATCTGTTTCTAAAATCACACTGTATACGCTGTTTCTAAATTGACACTGAATACGCTGTTACCAAATTCACACTGAGCCTTCCCACGCAGCCAATTTCCTCTGAAGACCCTGCACCCCACACACACAAATATCATCTCGCAGGCACTTTCTCTTACAACCCTCTTTCACTCTCTCTCTCACACACACGCTCTTTCAGGTCTCTCTCTGTCTCTCTCTCTCTCTCACACACACACGCTCCTTTAGATCTCTCTCTCTCTCTCTCTCTCTCTCTCGCTCTCGCTCGCACTTATCCCACAACAATTAATAATTATTAATGTTTATTCAACCAAAAAGTAGTCACTGCTTTACATTGTATCTTTTTGAAGATAGGGGCATTTCGAATTTTTATTATTTTGTCATGTAAGGTAAAGCAAAGGTAATGATAAGGTATTTTGTCGAATAATTTAGTTGTGGAATACTACAATAATTCGCAAGATCGCGCCGCGTTCTTCAACTGTATTCCGACATGTTTGTTCGCGATCGTCTTGTATTAGCGTTTCCTTCCGTTCAGTCTGTCGGTCAGTCGCATATAAGATCATTATATCAATATATACCTTTGTTTAACACTAGAACTACCAACCGGTCAAAATGACCGGTACACAATTTTTTTCCAAAAATTCTCCAAGTTTATAGAAAACTCATAGAATAAATATTCTACGTCCATGTCAAAGAACATAAATCACCGAATCGATCATCTTTTCCGCCTCTCGATTCCTCTTTTTTCAAAGTACTTATTTAATATGATAGACTATGATAGATTTAACTCGGTAGTTCTAGTGTTAAATAAAATATAAAGTTTGTTGCAATTAGAGCACCCTAATATCCCTATAATGGTAATTAAAATTTAGTGCATCAAGAACACATGCCTCAACGGTGGAAATACAAAGTATTGAAAGAACAATCTCTTTCAAGGAATCGTGTAAAGTGTATAGAGGACATAAATATAATAGCGCAAAACTAAAGGTAACAAGTATTAAAAGAATGAACTGTTCATGTTAATGTAGCCACTAATAACCACTAACAGTACCTACAACTAAATGGATTATTTTAAGGAAAATATTTCTGAGTCCACAGTAATTAAAATATTTTAAAAATTACAATAATGAATTATAAGCGCTACAGCACTTTCAACCAATTAACCCCTTCCGGTAAAATGACGAGTCTAGCTCGTCATTGGTTTTTCATGCCATACCGCACAATGACGAGATACACTCGTCATGCGACTAAAGTTACTGTTGAATATGACAATTAATTTAGTTTAAAATTTCTAGTGTACTGAAATTGACAACACTTTTGTTACTTGTGGAAATATCACAGGCCACTATCACATATTGTTTCCCGTTAGAATTTTTTGGTACAAGTCGCGGCAAAATTGTTGTTAGTCTGTAAGATTTCATTCTTGTAAACATTTAGTGTGAACATCGGTCAATATATATTTTTGCTAAAGGAAAATCGTGTTGTAAACAATGCAGGATTCCTTTGCCCTTACCAGAGTGTTTTGAAAAGTACCACAAGTTTTTGCTATTATTTAACAATATGTAAAAATAGATATTAATTAAGAATACGTAAGAATTATAAAGTGGAACAAGTTTCTTTTAAATAAAAATTAAATGCACAGTTTTTCATTATTAAATCGTACCGGAAGGGGTTAATTCCCTATGACAAATATGAAAGTTTATATAAATACATGTAGATGTGTATTTGCTTCATTCCGTTAAAATTATTACCTATCTTAAGTTAATCGCGCACAGTTAAATGCAGCCCCATATTTACAAATTTGTGTAAACATCTCTCATTTTTGTCGTGGCATCCAAAATAAATTCTGCATCATCAAATATTCATCATCTTGACATTCATCCAACAGTTATCCGCGTATCCCGTAGGACAATCGGCTCGTTCTCCCGCAAGCGCGTTATGCGTCCTCTTGGGGAATTACCTTTCTCTTTCGTGGACGTAGTGGCAAAATGCAACGACAACGTAACACCGTCGGTCGACGTGAAACGGAATAAAGTATCCTTCGCTCTCGCGGTATTCCCAAGGAAACTTATTATCGTACAATCGTGCACCAGTAGACACAACTCATACAATATCCTTCTAGTGGTAGCGTCGAAACACAAACGATTCCCGCACGGATCCCCTCCTTGTATGTACAGCACGAGAAATTGAATGTGGCACTCTAGGCACACTGCTGGATAAAGAAGCTTCCCCTACTAAGCTCACTTTCGTGCACTATACGTCTTCTACAGCATTACGAAATAGTATACGTACAACATAACAGAGCTGAGCAGAAGGAGCCTCCACCTCATCTGCTAATTCCTATGGTGTCATGTTCCGTTTTCTAGAGTGTACCCTTCCAGCGTAAAAGCAGTACGTGTGCACCTACCGCGCACAAGAATAACTGGCATACTTTTACAAATTGAGAGACGAGGAGAAAGTAGGCACCCTCGTTGAACTTTTTCCTACATCCCTTGTTCTCCTGTATCCTCCTTCGAGTCCGTTGCTTCGGTGGCCCATTCAGATCTATCTCGTTCTCACTAACACAATGAAACTTTAATTGTAAATATCTTAAAAACCATAGAGTGTTTGCCCCTATAATAGGGTATATTCATAATGAGGACGACTTTCTCTACAAGTATGCAAAGATTCAACCAAATCGGTGACCCGAAGGCCTTGCGTTCTCCTTGTAAGAATACTTTTGTAACGTGTTTGCGGATAAACAAGACGACAGTAATCCTTGCGAACCGCTCGTGCGTGCGACTCGCCTTTGTCGTGGAAAACGTCGTTTACCCGTTTCAATATCAGCCCATAAACGAGATCCCAAAGGATACGAAACCTGGAGGGGCTCGCTGGATTTTTCCAGAACGTTTCGTTCGCTCGCAGGATTCCATTACGAGATGATTCGTGGCTAGGTGTGCGCTTGGCTTCGATACATTGTAGAAAAACCATGGAAAACGTGTCAGTCGGAGGAGAGAAAATTCGGACCACTGATAACCAGACTCGATTTTCGAAACTGTTGCACGGTGACATTCGTATGGTACAATTGTCAGGCAGGTTGATCGATCACGTGAGGGGGTAGTTTATTTGGGTCTGCAGTGATGATTTGGCTCCAAATGTACTGTTGCACTGGAAATTTCAGCAAAATGTACGATTTTACATCGACAATTGGTGCGTGAAGATAACGCACTTTGGGATTCCATTTAATCCTTTGTATATATTTTTATTGTAGCAGGATAACATTTTGAGCAAACACATTCGTGTTAGAATGTAAATTACGATTCCCTTTTGGTATATCTACGAAACAAAAATTACCGTCAAAATTATCCTGAATTTAGGTATATCACGGGGAAGTGTGTACGTAAAAGTGGTTTACATTGAGTATAGTAGTTATCTTTAAAATGAATTTTTCTGAAATTCACGGCTGTTGATTGCAGGTTTCAAAATCTTTCTTTTACTAGCGTGATGCTATGTGTAATTCTCGTACATGAATATTATGAAGGAAATTCAGGGTGGTTGCGTTAAATGTAAAAATCCTGCTGAGTGCGTGAATATCTCTTTTCGCGGTTTTGGCGTGTACCTGAATACGTGTTCCTAAAGGAATTAATTAAAACGATTTTGCAACGTTTATGCTTTTCGTTTACTGATCCACAGCATAGAGTTTGTAAAACATGAGAATGTCGTGAAGTTTTTGAATTTTTTTACGATGGTACGTAACATTTAGAGAAGGAACAGAATTTTACCATTATTCTTGCAAATTTTTAAAAAAGAGATTTACTTCAAATAAGAAAAATGAAAGAAAAATTGCAATGGTTCTAAGGAGGTTATATTAGAGACATTAATTTAACACTAGAACTACCGGCGTTAAATCGATTATATTTAAATATATTAAATAACTCCTTTAGAAAAAGAGGACTCAAAAGGTGGAAAAGACGGTTACTTCAGTAATTTTTGTTTTATAAAATAGACGTAGAATATCTGCTCTATGACTCTACTGCAAACTTAGAGAATTTTTGTAAAAAATGACGAACCAGTCATTTTGACTGCCTTGGTAATTCTAGTGTTAATGAATCAATAGAAATTTTTGAAGAAATAGAGTTTCATGAAAGTAGATCACTCGCGATCAGTATATCATCTGATAAGACACCTTTTTGCTGTATTTAACTTTTTCTTCTCAACTCTCCATCTGTCACATCTACCAAATTTAAAGCGAAGTACCAATCCTCGAATCCATTTTTCTTATAGACTTAAAACGTGCTTTTGTGTGAGAAAAGTCTATTAACCTGTACGTTCCAATAAATGTGCATAGTAAACTTTAGCAACCTGTAAAATGACGTTTCATACCTTTGATATATTCGAAAATTCCACAGTATAGAAACTTATCTTTAATTGAATTAAAAGTTAGTTATAAATTTATTTTGTATTGTAATCTATCCATTCTGATTCGTTCAGGCTACTATGTACGAAGGGATTAAAACACAGAAATTGTAATTATACATACATTCTAAAAAGAAATAATTAAAGTCTTCAAATAAAAAAACTTGAACTATAGTATAAGGTATTAGCCTCAGAAAATCAACAGAAAATTATTCTTATGCGCAAAAATATATCGGCACCTTCTACAGATAATCGTGCGATAATTATTCAATACGACGATCTGGGACGTGTTAAATGAACGCAATATAATCATGAAAATAAAACTCGTTAATTACGCTATTAAATTCCAGTAATTGCAAATTTCACTTTATTTCATGATCGGTCGATTTTGCGAGAAAGTGATCGAAAGTATTGGTTGATTTGCGCCACGAGAAGGGTAGGAATGCGGCAGTAGGAAGACTGCCAGACAATTCTCACCATTACCATCATGCCTCGGAGGTAGGGATGCGAAAACGGAGGATCTGCTAGGGGTGTTCTACCACCACCGTACCAACGGCGATGGGGTTGCGACTGCGAGGAAAGTGCTGAAGTACACAGGCAGTCGTTCGCGTTTGGTCAGCCAGCGAGAATATTTTTATTTTAAATACCTTTTCTATTTATTTATTATTTTCATTGTTCAAATATTAAGTTAACACCGGCTGAATGAATTTTCGAGTTCGTTGTATATTCCTTCTCTAACTTAGATTATACATTTATAAGGATTAAGCTTTTTGTTTATCCATCGATTAATCATAGTAATAGGAAGGAGCAATAAAAATGCAGATTTGCGGTAAAGTACGGATATGGCAATAAATTAGCAGGCATTATTGTACAGTAATGGCAGAGATAGATAATATAAAAGAATTTGTTTATTGATATAATGCGAAATAAATTTTCTGCGCAACAGATGCGCATAAAGAATCGCAAAGTATCATGATGGTGGATGGTCGCAGAATATTTTGCGCCTTTTCGCATGTTGTTTAGCGCGAGCTTCGGAAAATATTGCTCTTCCATCGAATACAGGAAGACTGATACATTAGGATAAATATTTTGCTTTTGCAGAAGAGGGCATATTCTAGAACATAATATTGTTACGATTGATTGTAAATAATATCGTTCCCCCTCTATGTTATATCGATTCTGAGAGTCATAGTAACGACTCAAATTGTTTATAACAAGTAGTCAGAGAGTTCTCCAAGAACTGTGGCGTCGAATAGACATGTAATAAATATAACTTTTTCTTTTCTAAAATATTAGTAGTCTTTCGATGTCGCGCCGTAATCGTAACAATATGTTGTTGTCAGTTATTCAATTCTGTGCTTAAATGTGTGTATTTAATTATTGGTTCATATTTATTCCGTTTATTATTTGTAGTGATGTCCATTTATTGGTATAAATTATATGTATTGCTTATCAGTACTTGTTGATATCTCTTTAATGTTTTCATGTAATCGTTTCATTGTAAATCCGCCGTGATACAGTTACTGTTAAAACTATTTGCTTTACCAGTTGGAAATAGGCGTGGATATTTTACACGTAAAATTATTTTTGTCGCTCATATTAGATTTAGAAATTTGCAGTTTTGTCTATTCTTAAGAATTAACAAAAGGTAACATTATGATTGTTGCCAGATTTTGTCAAGTTGCTCTCAACATGTTACAACTTTTGTGTTGCAATTTGTGCGTTTTAATTAATGTGACAAAGTTGTATAATAATATACGTGCAAGTAACATTTATAGTGATTTATATGTGCAAAAGTGGTAAGATCTCAATTTCGTAAGCGTCAATATTATATTTTTTCAGCAAAGATTTAAAGTTTAATTAAAGCGTTGTTTGTGCAGAGAAGAAATTTTCATGAATCGGCAGTGAGTTATAATTTGCTAAAACTGGGATCAATAAGTCGAAACGAGTGACAACATAAATCTATGAGATTATAGGAACTTTTCTGAAAATGTAAGAAACAATAAGCGTTTAAAAGCTACATATAAAAAATATCGTTTTTGACGACATCAAAGTGAAATAGAAAATGATTCTATTTTTAATAATTGCTATCACATGATTACTTGAAACAAAAATTATTAAAATCTACTTGAAATATTATATATATCCGCATCTGTAGAAAATTGCCATCGGCACTTCGACAAAAAAGTTTTATTCACGTCATATGGCGACACACCTGCAAAGTTCATTATGAAACGTTGAACCGGATCTGATCGTTCCTTTTATACCCTACGTCCGCATAAAAACGCACCCGCAATGAGATTTAAAAAATCAACGGCAGTACGTAATGCAGTTTTTAAAATTAAATTCACAAAAACTCAGGGATAAACGCGACTCGAATGAAAAATATAAAAGTGTAGCGTTGTAAATAATTAGCTGCAGTGCTAGCTAGATTTAGCTTCGAAGCGGCGTTAATTGCAAGACATTCAGGAGAGCCCTTAATGTGATTCCGTATGATTAAACCATGGTGAATTTTATTCAGACCCACAGATTGCAGGTGAGGCTAACGTAGGATGAGAGTAATGCAGAATCGAGTTTCAGGAAATTGTGTTACGGAACGTGCACAGAACTTAAAGTTTAGACACTCTGCTTGAGATTACGATCAATCAAAAATGTTACAATTTAATTAGCGGCTCTCATGGTTCCATCATTTCGGAACAATTTTGCAAATTAACTTGTGCGAAATATCTGTTTCATACGCGAGATAATATCACGTAAGATAAAAGATTCCTCGAAGGTGAAACTTCCAAAAACTTTGCAATTTAAAATGGAAAAATAATTATTGATAATATTTGGAAGGAACAGAAAGTATTTCTTCTTCATTACATATATATTATATAAATATTATTAGATACCCATTTTCGCATTAACGAATTTAATTTAACTCCACATGTTAACTTCTATGTCCCTTAACGATCACCGGCTCTTTATTCTGATGTTAAATTATATTTAACCAAAACTCTCTTCCCAAAAAGAATTAAGATCCAGAGAGAAGGAAGAATCCAACTTATCCTACAATTAGTAATTGCGTACAATACAATTTAATATTTGCATCAGATATATCGTTCGACGGAAATATTGCACAGAGTTCGTGTAGCAGTTAATCTCTCAACATGACGTTCGTTTAATTTGCAAATTTCAATGTCGCTATATTTATTACACCTTCAAATTCGACGATCCATTAGCAAAAGCTTGCGCTGTTATACGAGGCAGAAAGAATATCAATAGTTCAACGAAAATATATTTCCGAAGTAGAATTACTAAACTGTAATAAAAAAGGACTAGTTTACAACACTGCTTAAACTAGTACGGTAAAACAGGTAGTAAATATTTCCGGAATTATTGGCTCAAAATTATTCTCTCGGTGAGGCATTTATCGACTTTTTTACTTCCAAACTAATTTTCTTTCTATTTGGCAATTAGTAGAGTAGCAATTAGTAGAACTAGTAATGAATTTCATCTCCACCCCTGCACCCTAGCCAAGATCAACGGTATTTTATCAACGACCGGGGAACACTCGTTACATTCTCTTTCTCCTTTCATTCTCGATTGGTTCCGGCCTCTTGATCGTTATTCGCGCACTTGCCGCGATTCTCCTGTAATTAACAAAGCTCCGTGCGAGGAAAACTTGGCCCATAAATTTCCAGGAATGGAAATAACGTCGCGGAGTCGATCTCGCCCGGAATCTTTGCGTCTTCCTCCACCTCTTGCATCTTCCTTCTCCCTTTGTATCCTTCTCCGGTACATTAAACGTATTCTGTCAGGTTGAAAATCTCTTTTCCTCTCGTGCGAAGACCGGTAAATCAGAGGGCTAGCTAGGCTGATCACGTAGAGCGCGCTCAGACCAATCTGCTCGCTCCCCGTCCGTCACGTTTGACGGTTTATGTCACCCGTGTTATGTGTCTATGCGAGATCTTCCCTCCCGAACTTCGGCAAGACGTCAATCATGTTTTCTCCCCCGAGATTCGTTGGGCGATTTGAAGTCTCTTTAGTAGCTTTCACGCACGACCGAATGTATCTGCCGTGAAATCGTTTTTCAGAAACTATCGACAGCATGGAATACTGTCACTGAGTTTTAACCTTTTGCGGTCTGAAATAGGGGAGGTTGCACAAGTCGTGCCACAGCGCAAGTCGTACCAATGATAATTTTTCGGTTGTTTTTGTCAACACAACGCTTGTGACGGCAGTGTGATGTGCACTAGCATCAACAATTTTGATTTCTACATTTTTTGCGGAGTATCAGTACGTCGCAATCAATCCTTGAAAGAAAACAAGTTTACGGTTGTGTTCTTGTAATTTTTTGTGCATCTTGGAAGTATTTACGGCAATATATTTTTCATAAATTGTTATTTTCTTAGGTAATCAGTCTGTACTATTTCAACAGTTGCTTCTACGTAACGATGACGTGCTAGTTCAATTCATTAATTTATTATGATTATTTAAACTGTTATGCGTGCCGTTGCCTAAGTCGGACTCGCACAAAAAGTTTAAGTTGTATCTACCTAGTGCGATCTAAGGATCTGTATATACTTGCACGTCTTGAGATGATAATAGTAATAATAACAAGAAATCTTGATTGCAAAGAATACAATTGACACATACAATAAAAATAGTAACATGTTTTAAATCAATTGGTTTTCCTACATTAAAACGTTACAAAGCACTTAAGGACTAATAAATCTAATTTAGGAATGAGTATAGAGAAAAAATTAGACCATGAAACTTTTCCTTATTACATTTCCTGGTATCTACTATAGTTTACGATTACTGCGTCGCGACGCATCGTGGCGAATCTGCATGGCCTACATATTGTATAAGAAAAGAAAAAAAAATAATTTTGATGTTTTCCAAAAACAATAATATTCTACAGGACAAGGAAAGCATTTGTTGCATAACACATTTTTTCCATTGTCACTCGTTTATCAGATATAGTAACGTAAAGTGTCAAAACCGGCAAAGGAAAAGGGTTAATTTCACGACTCCAGAGTAAATTACGGGAAAACACAAAAACATATAACTTTTATTTTTTCTTGCTCAATCATTTAAAAAAAGTTTGGTTAAAATCGGATCGCAAACTTTAAAGATATAACGAAAAACTTGTCAATTTTTAATAAAAAATTAAGAAAAAATCGTTAAATAAAATTTTAAATTCCATAGGTGTTTAGTACACAAAAAAGCGAATAATTCGTACATTTATCGTAAATCTCTGTCATTAACCGTTTTGAAGTTATAAGCGAAACAAGAAAAAATGTCGAAACTTTGAAGGGTGGTTTCACCCCCTAAACGTGTGACTTAGCCGATATAAAAAAATACGTATGGATTATTTTCACGTGCTTAACAAATTTACGAAGTTTCATTAAAATCGGACGCGGACACCTCGGATAGGTCCCTTGTTAGAAAGAGAATATTGACGCTTTTAATATGTCATATGAAATATATTTTTTTTTATTAACTCTAGATCTACGGACTGAGCCAATAGACTCACTAAAAATTCGATTACTATATATATATGTATATAATTTAAATATTATTTTTTAAAAACATATGTTAATTTTTAGTTAGTAATAACTAGTGTTATTAGGGAGGGACCATTGTTGAGGTTTAGAATTTCACGAATTATAATGTTTTAATATTTAAAGTAATTGTTATATAATAATTATTAAATATTTCTGGGGTTCTTGTAAATATTGGCTATTGTTATTAATGAAGGAATGTGAGTGAAAGCGTATATGTGTGTGTATGTCCTAAAACAGATGAATGCAAGGTCGTTGGTGGGGAGAAAAAGCGTCATGCAGAAGTTAGTTGATATAAGGCCGTCGAGCGAGCATGTTTATATGTAATCCTGCTTCGTCTTAATTTTTAGTATTTTTAATAATAAGTATTTCGTTTATTAAAAACCTGGTGCCCATTCTAAACCCAATCCAACATTAACAAAGTGGTTTCATAAGAAATATTAATTTGAGCAATTTTTGGTTCGTTTGCTTGCTAGATACGGTTTAGAATATAGTTAGTACGACTTAGGTCACCATAGCTTCAGTCGTGCCAATGTTGCTACAGACCTTAGTTTTTGCTAATTTTCTTCGATTGTGTACATGTATTTTGATTTTTTTAAATTAATAATTACATTATTTATAGATAGTTGTAAATGAAGCAAACTTTTGCATTTTATTTAATAAAACCTACAATTTATAGACCTCTTCCCTAAGGGGTACGACTTGAGCAACCTTTCTCAATTTTTCGTTGGCTATGTGAAATTAATTTGGATTGCTTCTTTACCGTGGGTTATTCACTGATACCAGACGACGACGACAACTGTAGGTACTGAGGGATATTTGAATGAAAATGTAAAGTCATTGGCAGCTTTGGCAATCGAAATTAATGCGATTGAGTATTAACTATAATGGAAAGCTATGTCGACCTACACTCGATATTTGATGGGATGGGGTGACGAGTAGAGAGAATTATCTGGATCAATGTGAGTCTGAATATGTGGGCAAAATCGTGATTGTATTTTGCTAATGACTCTTTTACGTTTGCATTGTTTTTGGTACTATTGGTGGAATATCGAGTGAAAGATCAAAATCGTAAATTTTGAGTCCTTTTTCTAAATTTCTTCCCATCATGTTGTAATTGCGAAATTGTAATTACTACATTTTTTCTAACGTGCAGGGAATGATTAGCGATATTATAGTGCTTAGCACTATTAATACTGCATTGTACTTTTCAAATAACCGGTTGGCTACTATTTCTGCATCATGGTAATACTAGATAATGGGATCAAAAGAGATTGCGATAATTCATTTATTTTTTTATCATAAACATTTTCAGATTTTCAGTTTGAATGACGTGGAATTTAATATTACGTTACAATAAGGGTATTTTATTCCAACAATATTTTATAGACAGAAGAATTAAATAAATCTCCCATATATGTGAAATTTATGTTCTTTTGTAAAATGTATACACATAAAATACAAATACATAAAACAAAATAATCAGATGTACATCATGTCACCGCCTCCCTCATTCATTGTCAGTCTTTACATCAAGTAATTACGTGAGTTTAATCAAAAAATGTTGGAACACCGTATTATTTAATTTTCTAGGAAACAGTAAAAATTTAATTATAACTCCGATTTCTCATTTAGTGTTTTATATGGTTTTACAGATCAATAGAACTCCCTGATATATCATTTAAAATGCAACATTTTCAAAAATGTTTTGTTTTTACCTTTTGAACGGACTTACGGCTTCATTTTGTTACGAGCCGGGCGAGTGGCAGAACGAGACCGAATGCGTTAATACAATTTTATTGCTAGAGCTAAGGCTTGCAACGAATTGAGGAATAATATCCAGGGAATTATATCCGGCAACCGGACTAACCTATAGGCTAACTATAGGGTCGCCGTATGCCCGTTAATAACGAAAGGCACCTCGCGGTACTTTCGCGTTAGTATAGCGGATCAGTCCCGTACCAAAGGATACGGGGGTACCGCCACTAACTAGTAGTAGGGGAAACTCCGGGGACCGGACTAATCTATAGCCGAACTATAGAGTCGCCGTATGCCCGTTAATAACGAAAAACCTTGCGGTATTTTCGCGCTAGTATAGCAGATCAGTCCCGTACCAAAGGATACGGGGGTACCGCCACTAGCTAGTGGTAGGAAATGGAATTTGTTGCAACCCGTAGACTCTTTCTCTTCTAATGAAACACCCGTAACTTTAATTTTAAAAATCTTATTCACCCCGAGCGGTAAGAGTGAATAAGGGAGATCGTTGCCCTGTTACAATGAAGATTAAAGGAAGAAAATTGAAATAACTAAGACGTTTGAAATGTCACAATGTGAATGTAAACGTATATTCAAAGTTATAATCAATAGTTGTTCAATATGCAATTACAATAGACAATTCTTAAATTCTAAACTTAGCCAAAATTCACGCGTCGGTTCGCGGGGGTTTCCACGTCTTATACTTACAATAGTCAAGCGAATGTGAAAGTCGTGACTTTTGAGTTTCTGTACCCTAAGTAACAGCGTGACGTTCTATAGAATACTGGACCCGAGGATTCAAAAAATGCCTCGTTTATATAGGGCTCGGTTTTGGAAAAACTGGGAAAAATGAGTGGAGGTGGTAGGACTCTGGAAGGGATATTAGGGGACCAAGGCAGCATGGAATATGTCTTGTCAGGATTGTAGGGGATCGTAGTTTGTTTATGCTAGTTGCTCGGACAATGATCGTGTACAGCGAGACCCCTTCGGTTTACATCTTTACGTAAATTTTCTAACGGTCGACTGGTATCAAATGAAAAAATAAAAGGTTCAGGGCCGCATGAAATAAAAGTTTTTCAGGGCCGTATGTAACAATTTATTACCCTATTTGTAGAAAAAATGGACGTACGACATTTTCCGATTATACCAACGACACGCACATCTTTTTAAACTTAATTGCAGATGTTGTAAGATAATCATGAATAACATCGTTGTATAATTCATAATATAATTTACTGAAATTTTAAAATTGCGTGGAATTGAATCAACAATTAAAGTTGAGAGAAATTGATATATTTTCAATTAATTTGGATGGATTTTAAACGGCCTGGGTTAAGTCTGGGTTACGTTATTCCAATATTTATAAGCTTTGAAAAGTACAGCATCAATTATAAACCACCGTTACATTATAAATCTTGTTTTATTAATTCAATTAAAGAGAGTAACACAGTAAAATAAGAGAGGGGTTTTATTGGGTATACGTAAGCAACAAGCCTACGGAATCCCACACTATCCGCAAAATAACACATTTATGGAGTGTACGTAAAGCATTTCCCCTCTATAAAAAATAAAAAAATTGTTTTTCAGTCACCACGCGTGGTGTGTAATTTGGCCGATCTAGCTGGACAAACCTATTTTTTGAAAAAAAATTGCGGTTTCATTAATTATATTGACTTTTCTACTAATACGAAACAGAATCTTATTCTTAATGTTAATAACAATATATGTTTTAATAATTATTTAACATTTATACGTAAAATAAGAAACTCTCAACTTTAACAATTTTTTGTACTTTAACGGTAATGGTTATTTACATTTGTTCTGCTCAAAATTATTCTATAAACTATCGCATATACAACAATGTATATTATTTTAATGTTATAAAGATTTAAATATATTTAAACAATGTTCGAAGCAGAGCAACGCCCAAAATGCCCCCATTTTAATGAATATTTTTTAATTTACCCTAAAAACTAATCGTCCAGGAAAAAATTTAATGACAGGAGGCGATAGGGCACACGTTTTTCTTGGGGAAAGCAAAAAACAATGTTGCAACAAAAATTTTGTTTTCGGCTGAGAAATTAATATAGTTCCGAAAGACATTTAGTTTCGTCCTCTCACAAGACCCAAGACAATACTCTTTCCCCGCAGCTAGAAGAAGTCGCATCCGTTAGGGACGGCACAAAAAAAAGATAGATGTCATTTGTCTACAGTGGCTCTTCGCATTTTAAATTGTTTATATCTTCAGCTATGAACACACAAAATTGCAAAAGTGTAATAAATTGTAATCTAAGTTAAAAGTCTACATACTTTTCGGAACAGAACTTAAATTACATGTTAATTGTTAGAGGGGGTTAAAACGGTAATAAAAGGTCGTTTGGGAAAATAAATAATTGTAAATATATCCCAAATAAGTGAAGATAGCAATATATACAGACAAATACCATTCTCACCTACCGTTAAGTAACAATTGTCGAAAATGTCTGGGGCTTGATACGAGCGTGTAAAATCAATGTACGGAAAGTGCAAAGTTGAAACCTGTTAATTAATTATTGCAGATTATTTTTTGGAATAATTTTTCCATTTTCTGTTTATATGGACATTCTACTATTGATGTACAATAAAATTTTATACATATGGACCATTACGATAATTGACTTTTGTCCAGCTAGATCGGCTAAATTACACACTGTGCCACGGTAGTAAAGGGATTGAGAATGCCATCTCAACGGAATCCATCGACCTTCAGGCCCCGTGAAAGTATTATGCGTAGCTACGGCACTGACAAACCCGGCTCGGCGAACGATGGCGTCATAGCGGGAAAACGGTCGGCAGACGTTGTTGACAAATATTTTCTGAAATTGTGCCAGAACGAAAACAGTTATGACATTTTTCGCCGATAGTTTTTTCTTCAGAAATGTCCGCAGGATCCAATCATGTGTAGTAAATTTGTGCTAGCAATAGTACTCTACGTGAAAATGCAAAGTTAATGCGTAGAAAATTCGCGCATCCGCTCGGTTTGAACTTTGGCAGCTATTTACTAGCATTAAAAAGTATGGAATATAGTAACTGCTCACACCAGTATACTCAGGAAACACTCCTCTATTTTTTGAGACCAAGAAGAACTGTCTACCGTTTTTAGTTTTCACGTAATATCAGCTTCTTTGCCGAAATCCATCGTTTTTACAAAAGCTGATGTTTTTCGAAAAGTGAGGGTTATATAGAAATTTCGTTGGCGGATTCATGTTCAGGACGATGATCCCTATAAGAATCACCCAGTGGCTATTGGAAAATAAAAATGGTGTAGGACAGTATTATCATTCAAAATTATAGCTCGATGTATGTGATAGTTGTTATTTAATTTGTGCAGTGTTCTTTCGAGTAATGTTTTACCTGGATTTCATTATATGTATATATTTTCCTGTCAAATTTAGTTTAATTTTATTGATTATATATTATTATGCTTTCACCATAGAACTTATCATACTCGTGGATATAACATTATTAATATATTTACAACACTTTTATAATAGTACAACGAATAACATAATTAAACAGACAAACTCGATATTTTCATAACATGGATGCAATGAACATATAAAAAAACAGATGCCGATCACATCGAGGCTATCGTCATTGTTTACATCTCTTTCATGGAATATCGGAAACTGCTACATTTAATACTTAATATTTTGCCAACTAAATATAAATATTTAATTGTAATAAGAGATTGAATGTGAAATTAATTTTTCTGCGCATTACAAAAATATGATTATAATTAATTTCCTTATTGCATCAAATAAGCAGAATGCAACAATGCCATCGAATTACTCTAGTCTGTTTAAATTTTACAATTTATTTTCTTATCTAACAATATTAAAAATATTTCCTATTAACAAGAATGTTAAAGTGAATTGATTTTAAATCTACCTAAAATGTACAAAATGGAACCTGTAAAATGGAACTTACCTTTTTCAAAACTCGTCAGTATAAAACTATTTGCAAATGCTCTGCATGAATTATCTAGTTATTACTTATTCTTGTCATGAAGGAAAATTTATCTCCTGACGGTGTTACCTTGAAAACCACAATCCTCTGCAACTTCGAAAGTCACAAACACACAAAATAAAAGGACACTGATCATACTGCGAGCAAAAGAATAGGCCCACCCCTAATAAAACAAACTCAAACTTTTCTGTCTGTTCATCAACGTCAAAATTCATCGCCACTTAGGATGAAACATCAGCATTAGCAGTCTGGGGCATGCCGACTGAACGGTTTCGTACACCACGATCCTTCCGTGCAGAAACGGCAGAAGTGATCGGCAATTGGGGACTAGCTTCAAAAATGCTCCGGGAGCGTATTGCAGTACTTTCGAGCGAACGACAAACACGAAACGATGACGTACTCGGCCCGTCGTGATTTTCAAACCGTTTACAACGGATGCCCCGTTGAGCAACGCCAATGTGAACGCCAACAGATTAATGCTAATTTACTCGATATTTACGTTCCTCCTCGACGCTGCCGCCCGCGCAACATATTTCCATTGTTTTACTCCGGCATGTCAATATTGGATAGTGCCGGAATGGACTATTCGGATGTTTGCTACGGTAGTCCGCGCGTATACCTCAAAACCAGACCCTGCACCTACGAAACGTTCGTATTCGGCGGTCATAGTGCCGCAGGATTTTTTCGTCGTGCAGTATTGAATTCCTATGGATAGGGATCGACGTCCGTCGGCCGTACTCGTGGAGTTAAACATTTTTAAAGTGACTAGCCAATGATATTACCTATATGGGCAAACCTGACTTTTTTTTCGTATCTCACTTTTGCGAATTTTACCTGAATAATCATTTTTCCAAAAATAATTAACTGTACTTGTTTTTATTGTGTCTCATAACAGACTTCGTTTACATCACTTGGATTGTCAACGCTGTACATTATCGGTTTTGTTTACAACAGGTGTTTGATAATATTTATGAAAGGGGAAAAGTCGATTTAAAAACGGGCATTGATAGCTTTTGGTGTGATAACTGAAGTGTGAAATGTTTGGTTGTATAAATATTGTGCAGTATTTGGTAATGACATTATTTTTGTTGGTGAAAATGTCAATACTGCTTATGATATGAATAGAGACAAAAGAAATTTGAATTTAAATCATGATCAAGGAAATATTGTAATTATAATTCTTGAGAAAATATGGCATTGATTTAACCTGATTATAAGCAGTTTTTAACGTAAGAAGGGGTCGTAAGTTGAAGAAATAGATTTTAAGAAATGTGGGTAATAATCTTTGCCGTCGTTTAAAAACATTTTCTGACAAGATCACAGAATCATTACAGAAGCGAGTAGTAAATATTGAACTTGCTTATATGTGAACAAACATACCGATTTAAATGATCCATGCTAATGCAATGTATTCTTACAATTAGAATATCAAACATTCCCTGTTATTGTAATAGACAGAGAAGCTTATTCGTGGGCTAAAGAACTTGAACTAGAGATGTTAACCCTTAACGCTCCAACTTTTAATTGCGAATATCGACCGGCAACTCCAACTTATTTTCATCATACTTCGACTTGCAAGTTTTTAAGTGTCAGATTTTAAATGGTACAATGACTTGTAAAGAAGAATATTAAAGTCATTCAAAACAATCTTTATTCATCTCAGGAGTAATATAATTTTCATTACAATATTTATATTTATTATAATTGAGTAATGCGTCGCACGTCGGCGGTGCTTAACCCTTTCGCTTCGGCAGTCCAGTCCGCCGAAGTGCCCTCACCGAACGGAAGCGTGCGCCAGAAATGTGCACAGTGTGTGTGGTTTTTGTGTATACGTTCTTCTAAGTCTTAAATAATTACTGTGCTTAATAAAACAATTGTTCCTCTAATATAGCACGTATTCTTCACATTTTTAATATGAAAAGACTTATACAAAATTATATTAGTTATTCTAAAAACATTAGACCAATTACAGTTGACATGTTTTTCGGTATTTTCATATTTCCACGACTTTACAATTAAACGTTTAATATAATTAATAATGAAACGCAAATTAGTTAGTATATTAATATGTAGAGACTAGTAATATAAGTCTGTATGATATGTCAATCAAATCAACAGAAAATGTTCAGCCGATAACGAAAACTGTTGCCATCGACTACGGATCGTACTTATATACACATCATATAGATGCCGGATATATCTGGCTCTCGTACGCACAGGTCGTCCCGTGGATGCCGGATATATCCGGCGCTCGAAGTGAAAGGGTTAAAAGGCACACATGGAGTAGAGCGTCGCACATCGGTGGTGCCTGAGAGGCACACTTGGAGTAGAGCGCCGTACATCCGTGGTGCTTGAGAAACACACTTGGAGCATTAAGGGTTATTATTGGCGTGGTTTTTGTAATAAATGTTTGGTAGAAGCACAATTTTCAGACGTACCATGCACAGGGTGCACCGGAATAACATACAGTCGATATTCTCAAAAACTAACAATAAGCCTTAAATGAAAAAACTTTATTCCATTTTTTGTACTTATTTTTTCATAAGGAATCACCTCGTGCCCGCTTGTACAAGTTATTCCACGGCATCCTGTATACTTATATTAGGAATTAGTTTAGGAATAACGTTATGTAAAGAGTTAAAAAGAGTAAAGAGTTTAAAAGTTAAAAAAGTGCGAAAAACCGAATGAAAAATGGTTGTACGAACGTAATGTCTAACATGTTTACATAAGTGCAATTTTCTTTTGAAAGCTCACTCAGGAATCCTTAGAAGCGAAGAGAACTTGCACTGCAGATTTATTAAAACAAACGAAGTCATAATTTTCGAATATGCCATTATCTTGTTTAAAGTCAAGTCTCGAATGTAGAAAAAATTTTAAAATTCGAGTCGTTACAACTTTTTATCCGTTTAAAATATAGATATACGTTTCAAACAAAATTTCCTCTATTTGATGAGGACAGTGATGTTAGAGAAAGCCCAACTCCCATTTAAAAAAGTGAAATTATCCTCCGTTTCCCGGCTTTGGAGTCAGACTAGATTCCTTTTGTTCATTTTATGAAAGGATCTTTTATGCGATAAAGCTTAAAACGAATCATCACATTATCATTAGTCGAGTCGTGGATAAAGACTTGTAACATGTATGGTAAAATTATACGGTTCTTATATAGAATAAATATAATGTATGCGTAAAAATGTCAACCCAAAAGAATAAGTATTTTTATAATGATTACTTTTCCAAATTTTGTCGAATGGATATATTTCTTTTCACCTCATAAGACTTAATTAGTTGCATTTCTATCTATTCGTACGCTAAATTATCGTATATATTTATATTCTGTATAAAATTAATGGCAGGTGCATGTGATAATGCCTTTAATAAATTATTGTCGTTTTTAATTGAACGTTAGTATTTTTGTTCGACGTTTGAAGTGAATACTCGTAGAATGAAAAGCGATTAACAAAATCGTTATTGCTGGAAGAATATCAGGTCAGATATCGTTGCTACGTGTCGAACATCGACCCGTTCAGTTCGAATACAGATTCATAATCTAATTTATGGCACTATTGTTGGGAATTGTTTCATTACTAAAGCGTGCTCAAACTTAGAAATCGGAAAATACGCGCAGACACTTAAATCTTTAACACCCTTTCGTATTGGTGGTGAAACTAAAGCATCTCCGCCTCCGCAGAAAGCCCTGTCTTAATTATACTTACAATTTTAATTATTGCTCATTCAAATTGTAGATGTTCTCCAACACAAAATTTTTCACGGCATATTTTAATTAAAGAATATTATCTGAAAGAGATTATATAATAAGTCGAGAATTTTATAGCATCCAACCCGCTCCGTTAATAAACTGTTGTTTTATTCAGTGTTTTTTTTCGCTTTACACTGTATTTTTGTTTTAGACTATGAACAACATTTTCTCTTAATATGAAGAATAGAAATTTATCGTACCCTTAAGAAATTTTCAAACGTTTGCACTCGGAGAAAATTGTATACTGCCAACAGAAACAAAGTATATTTGTAAAGATTTCCCAGAAGGTGTGTAAGTAAGTAGTTCATTACTGCGGAACTATTACACCGTATTTGGGAGACGAAGTAAAATATGACAAAAAACAGCATGACAATTTCGCGTATAGAAGTTGATGCCTGGAATTTGTAACGCCAGCATTTTACAACAGTCTACTAAAATTAATATCCCTTTACACGAAAATAACTTTGTAAAATGTCAAACATTTAGAACCATACGATAATTAATAAACGCAACTTAAAAATAACAGATCTTGCTTAACACATTCGCGACCGCTGACGTGATTCACGTCTTTTCAAGTTCTATTCCTGGTTGCCGCTGACGTGAATTGGCGTCATTTCAAATTCTCTTCCTGATTGCCGCTGACGTGAATTAACGTCCTGCAATTTTTATTTTTTGAATGCTGCAAGATTAGGCACTTTCGATAATAACCGCTATCTCAATGAGAAAAGTGAGAATGTCTCAGTTGTCTCACTAATTGAAAGCCAGCAAGTATACAAATTATAAAGATCTTTTTATTTTAAACAAGACATAATTGCAACATTGATATTTCAAAACAAATTTTGTAATTTTAATCCTTGCTTTAACGATACACGTATGCGGCAACCAGCTTCAGAATTTCTTTATTTTGGCCGGTACTCAGTATTAGAAATGAAAAAAAATTTGCCGGTCGCGAATGTGTTAAGACTAAAATTACCAAAGTGGTCAAAATGTCCAGTTCCCAATTTTTTTAAAAAATTCCCCAGATTGTTAGGGGTGCTATGATTTAAATATTCCACTTCTATCTTATAAAACTTAAAGTATTTAATTGATCATCCTTATCACCTCTTGATTTCACTTTTTCCAAAATGGTTATTCAGTATATTTAAATATAATAGTTATAACGCCGGTGGTTTTAGTGTTAAAAATACTTAAAACATTATGCAGTCTTCTTTACATTAAATATCCATCAAACCGCTTTATTAAAGTTTTTTTAAATACAAATAAAATCACAATTCGCAGCATTACTTCCCGTGAAAAGTAGCTTTTAAACCAATTTGAAAACCGTTTCCCAGCACGAAACTCGTAAATTTCGCGATGTGTACAAGAAATACGTAAAAGGGAATCCTCTTCCTCGAAACGAGAGCGTAACTGGCAGAAGGTTCCGTTTGTTTTCTCAAGAGTTTAAGCAATCTAGGACATTCGAAATCGCTGACCCAGGTTCGAACAATTGCATTCTGCTTAACTCGGTCCGGCCAGTCGAACCGATGTCAATGGAAGTTCGAAAGTGCAAACCGATGATTGGATTGGTAGGGAAAAAAATTAGGTCGCCTACACGTGTAGTAGACGAAATCCAAATGAAACTTGTTTAGTGTCCTAATAGATTATATGTTATACATTCATGCGCTTACGAAAGATCATTAGACTTTTAATATATCTACCATCGACTGGTAAGTATAGAATTATATCCGATATAAAATGTCGATCAAACTGATAATTACATGAAATTAGAAAGAAATGTGATACTATTAGGTCTTTCATTAGAGCAAGATGTATTGGGTATCTCTGCGGTTTCAACTTTGAATACGCATGTTCAAACTGAAACGTCTTTGGCAGTTTAAAGAAAATGATACAGAGGTTTAGCGGACAAAGTAAATTGAACGTTCAATAAAAAAAGGGTATTATTTGAAAGAGTCCAGCAGGATAAGCATGGTCAATCGGCCCCCACCTCAATTCCAATAGTTACTGGTTGCTATGTAATACCCCCACTTGAAACATTATTTTGCAAATTTTCTCTCAGAAACGACACAAGATATTTAAATGAGCCCACCGCCAAAAAATTTTTATTGATTAATAGTATTTCACACATTTTTTTCAAAATTTAATAACGCTTATTAAGGGTAGAAAAAAATTAATTAATATTTTGGGGTTGGTTTTCACAAACAACCCTTGAAATGACACTCACCGAAAAAATTGAGGGACATCATCTGGTATCTATGTATGTATTATACATAAAAATTTAAAAACGATCGATTTCGT
Source organism: Cerceris ruficornis (assembly GCA_963989415.1). NCBI lineage: Eukaryota > Metazoa > Arthropoda > Insecta > Hymenoptera > Crabronidae > Cerceris > Cerceris ruficornis. Next base: position 5,784,391 of record OZ022518.1, read on the forward strand.
GGAACACACTTCAATAATTGAAAGAATATAAAACCTCCACTATAGGTAGGTATACAGATGATGAGCATTTATAAAGAGATAAGCGTGTAACTGCGCGAATGGCAGCAGGACAATAGGTTGCTGGCCACACATATTCTTTCAATTATTGAAGTGTGTTCCACCAAACCGATCGTTTTGAAATGTTTATGCATAATACTTAGATACCAGATGATGTCTCATTTTTTTGGTGAGGGTCATTTCAAGGGTTGCTTGTGAAAACCACTCCCAAAAAATTAATTAATTTCTTTCTACCCTTAATAAGCGTCATAAAATTTTGAAAAAAATGTGTGAAATACTACTGATCAATAAGAATTTTTTGACGTTGCGCTCATTTAAATATCTTGTGTAGTTTCCGAGAAAATCAATGATAAAGCTAACAAGGTTTGCCCCCATAAAACCTTTAAACTGGGGGGGGGGGGGGGGGCATTACATAGCAACCAGTAACTATTGAATTTGAGGTGGGGGTTGATTCACCATGCTTATCCATGCTAGACCCTTTAAGGATAAAGATATAACTGTCCGTTCTAAATCGTTTCACTGTGTTTACAGAATACTGATCCACCCATAAAATTGTGCGTTGCAGTCTAAACTTTATTATCGCACAGGTTTCTGTATCAGTGGATGAAAAATGTTAAGTTTTACTTTAAAATATTCATATTTTTATTATCATTCTGTTAATTAAATGAAGTCAAATTTTGATTTCCGGGAACTGAGAATATTTAAATAAACTAACGGTGTACTTAAAGTTAGCAGTCTGATAAAATTATGTTTCAATGGTACGTTTTTCAAACATCTTTGGCCTTTTAAAGTGCAACGTCTTACGTCATTTTGTAGCAACTTTCACTTTCGATCTTGTATTTTTGATTCCTTTCTTATTTGCACTCAATTATTTGCACATACACTACACGTGTACATAAATCTTGATCTTAGTCATGTATCAAGGAACTACAAGCATCACCCGATTCTTCCTATCGATGTCGCGAATTCTTATAACCGTACAAAAAAAATGTTCAATTCCACGTGTTTATTAGGAAAGTTACAAAGGTCACAGAAAAACATTCGTTTTCGTCTTTTATATCAATAACATTTCTACCACATAGTATCGTTTGAAAATATTATAATCTAAACAGAATGAGAATGAAATCTGGAAAATGTGCTAGCAATATTGTAACAAGTAACTCATTATTTTTGAAACTGGTATGAGTCCATTTTTGAGAAAAATTGTACTTAAGTTAGTTTTAGGAAAATGCAGGTGGCTTCTCTTCACAATTCAAATCACAAAGTAAATAGAATGAAATATCCTCATGATTTCGCCCAAAAAGGTTCAACTGTTACATGTTATAGCAAGAGAACTTTTGCATGAACTCTCAAATACCTCAACGTAAGAAGAAAGGGACTTCCATTACTTATAAATATAATAACTCAAATAATGAAATCTTTCTCTATAAATTATTACCAATAATCGCTTTTGTTTTTTCGAAATTCGTGGAATAATAAAAATGAGAATGCAAGAAATACAAATTAGACCGTGCAACTTTCAGTGCATTATCACCATATTTTCATTTTCACGAAGAAGATAATTCCATAACACCGCGTAAATGTCCGATTAATAGAAATGAAACGTATATTACCAGTTAAAATGTATGTTAAATTTCGATCAAAATTTTCACCCAGGGATGATGTATGCAGCTCTCATATATGCGAGCCGCAATTTCGTGCATATACATCAGTGAAATTTATTCACGTTTCACAGCTTGATACGAGGTATCTTCACATTTTATTCACATTTCACGACTTTGAACGAAGTATCTTATTCTGTGGTTCATAAATTATTCACGACCATTCTAACATCCTTTAGCGTATATTCCCAAGCCGCGCGACTGGAATGGCCACTTGGTAGACATTAATCGGCTGCTCTAGATTTTTTCCATCATTAAATGAACTGCACCACTAAAAAACCTCGCCCCCCCCCCTCTCTCTCTCTCTCTCTCTCTTAGACCTCTGTTTCACAAGTACCGCGTACCTTTGTCTCCGGTCTCAGGAGATTCTTGTAACTATGGATGAAGTGCAACTTGCAATTAGATCCGACTAACACGGCATTCGGAAAGGTTCTTTCTCTCTATTTCTCTATCTCTCTTGAGACAGCTTGTGTTTATCTTATATACATGCATTTTCCATCTGTGCTCACGCAATTGGGTCACTGACACGCTGAAAGAGGTGCAAATCTGATTTTCTGTAAGGGCATTGTTCTGCGCTTTACAGCTTCTAACTTTGGACTTTCCTACTTTACCATTCATTTTCAGTCGTCACTCATGATCACTCGTGGAACGAATGGGACACTTAACGACTTTTAAATCGGCCGAAGTTCTCTGTAACTAATGCCGTAACTATTTCTGCAACGAATCAATTTACATCACGAAAACGTTTCACTTGTATATCGTGTTTACGGTAACTCGTGTATATACAGGGTGGTCCACGTAACTTGTGCGCCTCGCATAACTTTTAAAGTATGCGTTGCACGAAAGAATGTTATATACAAAAATTACATGGTTCAAAAGGGTACGCTATGTGGTGCTTTTATTTTTTTTATAGGTGGAGGCGTTTCGGAGATTTGAAGGTCAACTTTGTTTTTTTAAATGGAATGATATGTTTTTTTATTAACCATGAAATAGCACGTTTTCAGACGAGTTCAATGACCTATGACTCAAGGCCATTCAAAGTCAAACTTGGAGGGATATTGCAGAAAAGGTCTGCTCGTTTTACTTGTACTTCAGTTTGTGCCTACGAACTTTCACATCAAAACAATAACATGTTTTCAATATCAGCATTAATTAGGGCAAAAATGCATCGATTGCGAAGTCTCTGCCGTGCCGCTACAAAGTCATTATCAATGAAATGAAAACAAACGTATTTATTTATTACTGTGCTTTTCTGCACGACAGTCAGTTTACTTTCATTACTATTCGTGTTAAGGTATCCTCCGCTGAACGATAGTAGTTAACTATAGTGGTGAGAATGGAAATGTATTAAAATTGTTTTGATATGTTCAATCATTTACACAAAGAATTGTTAAGTGCATTGAAGTAAGACGTAATCATTTTGAATACATACGATATTACAAATGAAAGGAGCACACCTTTTCTGCAATATCCCTGCAAGTTTGACCTTGAATGACCTTGAGTCATAGGTCGTTGAACTCGTCTGAAAACGTGCTATTTCATGGTTAATAAAAAAACATATCATTCCATTTAAAAAAACAAAGTTGACCTTCAAATCTCCGAAACGCCTCCACCTATAAAAAAATAAACGCACCACATAGTGTACCCTTTTGAACCGTGTAACTTTTGTATATAACATTCTTTCGTGCAACGCATACTTTAAAAGTTATTCGAGGTGCACAAGTTACGTGGACATCCCTGTATAGCTAATTACTTGTGAAACTGTTGGCACGTCTTAGGTAATGGCGTATGTTTAACGTTTTATAGAGCTATAGAGCTGGAAGTGTATAAATGGGCTTTTTACTGACGGCGAATATCGACCGGTTGCCTGTTAATTAAATTGTTAGTACCGGCGTTTATTAAATATATTTTATATCGATAAAAATGCATAATAAGACATCTTGACAATTTTCTCTATAGATTATAAATTTTCACTACATTCGCTGTCTTTCAAACGAATTTTTGCTATCAACATTTATTAATTACGTTTTATATTTGTGAACCAGCGCTAATAAGGAGTGCAAATTTTTTCCTGATGTTGTATATTATTGCAGAAGCATAAGGAAAAGGAAAACGTGATTTTTGTTATTGCTGTTCGATTACGTGTAAGTTCGATATTGTATTACAACGCGTGAAATCTCCTCTGAAAGCCAACCGCGAGCTTTTCGCGGTCGAATTTAAAATGCAAATCGTCCGAGTAATAAAAAAGCTCACAGTCCGACTCGAATGGGTAACATATGCTGTGCTATTTTATTTTTTTGACGTGGAGCTGTTCGCGTAAAATACATGAAGTAGAAAAAGGATAACAAATTTTCATATAAATCCCAGTAGGTTCTTGCAGTGACTATGGTATAAATAACGGCGAATGCAAAAATTGTATTAAAAGTAGCAAAATTTCTGGCAATTATATGCGATAAAATAAATGAGACAGTATGTATTTGCATCTGCGCGATTCACAAAAAAATAAATTAATATCATACAACTGGCTTTCAAAAACTTTTCGCTTCACTTTATCGTGTATTTCCAATATCATCGATTTAGTATTGCAATGAATGGTCGAAAAATGTGCTGTGCCCTGATAACTTGACTTTTTTAATTTTCAAATAACAATATCCGTGATTTTATAAAATGCAGACAGTCTGAAAGAAACACTCACGTAATCAATATTTCAGTAAACTTGCGTTAAAAATTACGACTGTTTTCAGTAAAGACATCAATAAGGCTCATTTTGGAGAAATCACTTTTTATTAGGGTACCAAATAATTTCTGTCGCTTTTTAACACGTTGAATGCCGTGGGGATCACCGATGACCGGCGCTATTGATTTCGATGAAATTTCATATGACTTTTAAATTGTAATATTTACGAATTTGTTAATTCAGTCAACATTTACGTGTTGGTCTCAAAAAGGTAATGTCCTGCTGTCTATACAGGGTGGAGCGCCATATTTTGCCATTCAGATTTACGTCATTGTTATTGCGCATATCAAAAAATGATGTACATGATGTTGAATGGTTTTGAGAGCGGCACATTCTAATGGTACTAGCTTTTTTGTAGGCGGACGTGTAAAGGACATATGAAGGTCATTAATGATTTTTTAAATGGAATCATATCTTTTTTATTGCATCAGCTGATGCTCCGTCATATTCTTTACAAAAAAGTATTAACCTATTTTTGTAAAAAAATCATTAGTTTAGGAGATATTTTAATTCATATTTTATTATTATGCATATTTGCAGAAAAGGTTCAATGTGGCGACCATTTGCAACAGAACACTTTCTGAATCGAGAAGTTAATGACTCACTAACATTGCGTTGTGTATCTGATGTTATTTTGTTACACTCATTGATGATACGATCCCTTATATTGGCCATTGTAGTCGGAGGCTCAGCGTACACTTTATTTTTTAAGTAGCCCCACAAGAAAAAGTCGAGGGGCGTTAGATCTGGTGATCTTGCGGGAAAATGAATGGGGCCACCTCGGCCCCATTATTATTGAATTCATTCATCCCTTTATATTGAATTCACAATATTGACCAGAAAGTCGCGATTTCCTAACAAATTAGAATTAAAATATCTCCTAAACTAATGATTTTTTTACACAAATAGGTTAATACTTTTTTGTAAAGAATATGAAGGAGCATCAGCTGATGCAATAAAAAATATATGATTCCATTTAAAAAAAAACATTAATGACCTTCATATGTCCTTTACACGTCCGCCTACAAAAAAGCTAGTACCATTAGAATATGCCGCTTTCAAAACCATTCAACATCATGTACATCATTTTTTGATATGTGCAATAACAATGACGTAAATCTGAATGGCAAAATGTGGCGCTCCACCCTGTATATCTCTTTTTGTCTTTAAAGTTTCTGCTTTGTACAGATGTGATTCTAATAGAAAAAGTTGTACTTCAGTAGAAGTGAAGAAACTAGTGAAATACCGGTGGCATTCAACGTGTTAAATAATAATTATGTCATTGGGACGATACATCAACGCTCATAGTTCTTTTTCTTATAGGTAATGTACACTATCACTGTTTATTATAAATCCACCACAAGAGAAAACAATCAGCACCGATAAAATATTATCAAAGCAATATAACTGCAGTTTAAAAACGGCCAGGACTTCCTTTCTATGTTTTGTGAATTGAATCTTAGTCTCTTACAATTCTCAACCCCAGTTTCTTCTCATCTACCCCGCACTATTCAAAAACCCTCCGGTCAATCAAACCGCCACAAAGAAATGCAAAAGGAAGACATCTCGGAACTTGCGATACCGGCAAACGCAGTCCGCTAATTCAAATTCTGCAATAATAAATTCTACAGCGCGGCTTTATATTAACATTTCCACTAGCGGCAGAGCCATAAAACCTCCATATTCTCACGTATTTACGAAGAGGTAATAGCAGGCATTATCGAAAGCGAGGCACACTCGCGAGGCAATTTTTCAGAGACGTGACGCTTTTTCCCGTCAGATGCACGCAAATAAAAGTATCACGCGAGGAAACCGGGCGCCCGAAGAGAGCGCAAAAACAATCCACTCGAAATCTCATATAATTTTGTGCGATAAACGTCAAGCTGCAAGTAATAAAACCATTCTGAATTAAGGTGCTTCAACACGGAATCGCGTTGCGGAAATAGTGCGGGACGTAGTGCGTGTAAGCACGGTAGAACGCCTCGGCAAGGATCCGTAGTCGCAGAAGCGGAGGTTCACCGATGGTTGCTTGGTGGTTGGTTGAGTAACGAGCGGCGCATATTTAGCCGTGGCTTCTCTGCAGCGACATGCAAATGTACGCCGATGGCTCCTCTCGCTTAGCTTCCACGGAACACGAAGTATGCTTTGCTTTATGCTTAATCAAGATTTCGTGCATCATTATTAACGTCTCGGACTTATTTTTTCTAGGGATTTTTATTTGCCATTTCGTTGTTCCTTAATTCACCCCAGGCGGATGTGAATGCTTCCTCTAATAGCTCGCAGTATAATTTTTACATTTAAGGGATGTTAAGAATTCAAAGGTTCAAAGTATGTGTACGTGAAGGCTTGCAGACTCGGTGAACGTTTGGGTGAAGGGGAACAACTCGAGGTTTTCTGGGGATTTATTGAGGGATGGTGAAACGTAGAAAATGATAGTGACGTAAGAAAAGGGTTCGTAATGTGTCGAATTTCATAAGTGTGAGGTGTTCGATGTATAAGAACAATTCTATGGTGAAGTTCAAGAGTTAGTATCATGAAATTAATAGTATTTCTGCTGGAGGTTATAAAGTATCATGAATGTGATTTGCAGGGTGTATTGAGTTGATTAGAAAAGAAATTCTGTCCTTCCTCTGTGGAAGGACATTTCGTGAATATCAAAACTTTTGGCAATATTTTATATTTTGCTTCAATATATCAAATTTTAATGTAAAAGGTAGCTTGATGCAATCAACGCGATTTGATTAAGAGGCATAACTCGAAAAATACAGAATGCTTTTCGTTCGTATCATGATACATCACATTTCGATAAATAGAATATATCAAAATTTAAAAAACTGCACATGTGAATTTACCCATCTTTCAAAAAATGTGACTTGTATTACTAATCTGAATAGTCAAAAAATTATCATTTTTATCTGATATTTTATGATAATGTACGTACATAATTAAACAATTTATCATCTCAATCTCCTATAAAATCAGTTACTAATTGTAAGAAGTCAAAGTAATTATGCGGTAAATTCAGATATTTCGTAATGAAATTTTCAACAATTACAAAATCTAACCACTCCTCTCATTATTACATTGCAAATATGAGAAATGCTACTGTAATGGATTATTTAAACAAAACAAAAAATATAATTCATTTCAGAATTTCGCTTAATGTTGAATACTAAATTGTGGAATGATAAGACGTTTGGTTCATCAGGTCAGTACAAATTGTATTTAATAATTGTAATTTAACAATTGTTACACAATTGTATTGTCATATAATAGGAAAACCTTTTTGTGACATGTGATATATGTATTACATTTTTGTACAGTCACAGAAAAGACCGAGAAAATGTTATAACTTATTTTGAACAAATGGGATAGCTGCAACAACCAGGAAATTCTTCAAAATTTTTCCCATCGTGATAACCTACTTGTTTACCCTTCTGACACGCGATAGAGTCGCACCTATCAAAAACAAAGGTGGAATGTATTTTACCAGCGTCAATTAGATAATGTATCGTTTAATTCCTTAAATTATAGCATTTTATCTTACCCCTGCAATTTGTAGTCTTTTTTATTACTAAGACACGTGACTTTCACGCATTCTTTCGCAGCATCCCCCTTCAGCACCTGCCTATCGCAGTTTTCTGAAATAATGTTATTAATTCTATAATTACATAATTATAATAGATACTTGTGCATAATAATATAAATATGCAATTACATAATTATAATAGATAATTCTTTATAATAATATTATTTTGCAAGCACATAATTATAATAGATAATAGATAACCCAAACATTCAAATGTCATTAACGATAGTGATATTATATTGATAAAACTTTTCAGAAAAAAAGGAAAAAGGCACGAAAGAACTTTGTACCTATTTAGATATTTTTAGCTGGACATTATTGAAAACCGATGTATACTATAGTTTTTATTATATAGATCGAAAGCGATTGTAATTAACAATACTGTGCAAGAGTAATTGAGTACTTGAAGAATATTGGGTAACAATAATAAAAAAAACATTGCGTTACAATTAGTCGTTATCTTAAACGTGTAAGAATATTAAAAGAACCGACAATTAATTTTATGAAAAAATGTGTTAAATTTATAGCATTGTAATTAGCTTAATTTCCCACGTCTACCTCGTAAAATATAAATTAATTTTATTGACTTTCCTCCTTCCGCTTCACTTACAGTAAGGTATTCATCTATTACGTTTAAATATTCCGAGGGAAGTCTCTATGAATTTTACTAATAAAGCGAAGATTTGTACTTAAACTTATTCTGTCAATCTTAATATGTTTAAAGTGTAACAAATTTTGTTATTCTGCAAAGTATCGATTTCGTTTAGTTGCAAAATAAGTATAATCAGATACATACCGTATTTAGGAACTTGCAAGGATAGCTGAATGAAAAGAATGAAAATGCAAAAGACAGCGAAGTGTTTCATTTTGCACAATTTACTTGACTAAACACTGTATGCAACTATTAAGAAGCTCTCGCTCGGAATCAGATTTATATTGAACATTGCACAGACGTAACTATCGAGGTCATGGATTAAGATAACAGTATCAAATATTCACATTCTAATCAAGGTTATTCGTTGCACAATATTACATTTTTAATGTGTTCAGGTCGTATCGTATCGTAATTTATTAATGGCCCGATTCTTTATCAGAAGAAGCAAACAATATTTTCCACCGTTATAACGTAAAAACTTCAGAACGAATAATGTTTTGTGATAACTCTGTAAAATAGTTAAATAAAATATCATTGCTTTAGTAGTTTATGGATCAAGATGTAGATCTGCAAACATATTTGATCCACAGTTTTGTTTTAATACAGCCTAAAATCAGTTTGATACAATTCATCATATTCTTCTGGTAATTCCAAAAAAACCTAAAAATTCAAAGTGCGTAATATTTTCTAAGTTAGTGAAAAATTTAGTTTTAAAGTAGTATAAATTGGTATAACTGCTAATTTATGAATCACAAAATTATTGCACGATTTAGAACGTAAATGATTTCAAAATTTTCTATTTCTAACTGTTCAATTAAATAAGTTAAAGGCCAATTACCAACTAAGAGAAATAATAATTTCATTAGAACACTAAAGCAATATTTTAATCTTTAGAAGTCTTGTAGTTTTATAATACATTTGTCCATGAGATTTTCATTTAAACGATCCAAAACATTTTTCATGTAAAAAAGGCGTGTCATGGAGTCCAATGTAATTAAATTCATTAATGTTTTTTTATATAAAAACTACCAAGGAAGAACAAGAATCTACGGAAAACTCTTTATTAATACGGCTAACTTTCGCGATCAATACAACAGCAATATTTATATGAAACCTTAGAGGCATCGATCGAATTAAGTTTTGCAATATTAGCAGCACAACCTCGGCGAATTCCAGAAGTGGCTGTTCTCATGGGATATTTTTGGCTTAGACAGAAAGAAACGGTAAGAAGAACGTAGTCAGAAGTACAGTATACTGCAGAGGTGTCGTTGAGCTAGCCGGGTCCATTCCCGGGGCTTTGTGAACGGGATTGGTACCGAACCCATGGGACACGCTAGTCTAGAAGATCTCTATTATGTCAAGGAAGGGCGAAATGAGCTTCTTGGGACTTCAGTTCTATTCATCCCGACTCGAAAAACCGATCGCTCAATAGAAATCATTTCGCTTCAGGCGTACCAACAAATTTAGATTCGCCAAATGGAAGTTTTCCTCACGCCGAAACCCCTTGGTAGAAGTATTTCCGGGATAACAGATTCTATTTATGACTCCCATGTTCTCGAAATCTTGAAACGTTAATGCTTCGGAAATGAAATTATGAGCTTTTGATCAATGAGAGCAATTGTAATACCATTATTCACAAAAGTGATCACTAGTTTTCCTTCCATTTACACATAAGGTAAAGGTACCAGCAATTGACCAGTTAAGAAAAATCTTCCACGGAAACAATGGTAACTGCATCCTCTGTCAATAAATGGCGGGAGTCGATGTCTGGAGACGTTCTTTAATCCTTCTAGATTATGTACCAAGACCACTTTTTAAAAAATGTTATATTATAAAAATTTGAGAAATATATTTAAGAATTCGGCAAATGCCTCAGTAGTTGACCACTCTTGAAAACGAAAAAACTAGTAATTGACCACTTCCATTCGGTAGTAATTGACCACTTATACTCGAAGCAGGGTTAAAGCACTAACGCTGGAAATTAGTTTATTATCGTTTAGTTTTAAAAATGACTAATACAAACTGTAATTAAATAATAAAAGAAAAAATAAAACAAATCAATTCCATAAGAAATTCAATTCAGGAACAGAGTAGACGTTGCGAGTTCTGCTTGATTTCGTAGACTCGTTAATATGGTCAATAACTGACCGCGGATCCAGTTAATAGTTGACCATGTGGTCATCGACTAGAACCCAGTATGCTACAACACGTAGATTTATATTTTGTATTTCTAACAAAGTGAGATGTAAAACGGATACATTATAAATCATAAACAATATTAAATGAGTAAAGTCAGTAATTGACCATGCCTGTCAACTTCTGAAAATTGTAGAATAACAATATCTAGAATTTGACCACTAAAAAATTATTGCTTTTTGTGGTTACAATAATAAAAACGATGTATTCATTACTTATAAAACACTGTGAGTATTTAAACAGTAAATAATTCATTCGCGAAATGATCACAACGTATGAATTTTTTTACCTGAACCGTACAGCTATTCTTAACTGAAACGTTAAGGAAATAAAAATATAATGACATATTACTTAGCTTATTGAATTTAGACGTTCGTTATTAGTAAACAAAGTTCACTTCACATGCAATTGTTTGAAAAATTAACCAACAGATCCCGTGGCATCTGAAGTTCACTTTCGATGAAAGTGAACAACTTATAAAAACCTTATTTTTTTACGTTTACTAAAAAGTGGTCAAGTACTGGTACATGTTCAACTATTGGTACTTTTACCTTAATTGCTGCGGATACAGGAACGTTGAAAATCACAAAACGAATATATTGTAACAAGAGAATGCAAAAATAACGAGTACTGATCGTATTTCAGCCCGAGATGCATCGCGAAAATCAGTTTTTTATTTTTCCGACAGTGCTGCACCATGCAAAAATAATTTGAAAATATAAAGGATAACAATCACATCAGATTGCTATTGTATAAATGAAAAAATTGTGCTCGGAAGATTTCATTGCGAAATCTACATTTTTTAAAATTCTTTTTGCTGCTAATTTGTTTGCGTGCAATAGAACTTTCAGCGGAAAAATATGAATATAATTCTTAACACGTATTACCGTGTTTAGGACATGTCCAAATTTTTTTGAAATTTTTGCAGTGCAGTAAGTAGGGAAAATGGGGAACACTGACATTTTAAATATACAGCTTAATTATCCTCTCGGTCAAGGTATCGGGCTGTTTGGTGTTCAATGATTTTCAAAGTCGTATATCGACTGACCTATCCGCAGGTAAATTTCTTTCAAGGGAACTTTTCACCCCTTTATCACACTATACTCTCTACGTAGTTATAGCTTGATAACGAGAACGGAGGATGAAATGAATTTTTTTCTTAAATATATATTGTCATACAAGTAATATACGAATACGATGATCCAAGTGAATAATTTTGGTATAAAGTATCAATTTTAATTATAAAATTTTAAGTATCAAAGTTAATTTTATTTCAATATGATGTTTTAATTTCAGATCAATATCGAGTGTCTTACTTATCCTATAAGATAGCAAATCGTTCAAGGGACAGTTTACGGTGTAATTTCTGAATTTATAGAATGCAAAGAAGTTATATAGCAGAAGTATCTTGGCAATTTTCTCAATTTTTTAAGTACATGGAATTTCATGAGTTATTGTTACCAATTTTAATAAATCCCTATTGCATTAGATTACACTTTTTTAACGTAGTATCCGCCAGTTAAATGTAAATCACCTGAGTTTTTATAAGTGACTTAACTTCTGAGGTAATAAATTAGTAAGTAACATTCAAATATTAAGAATGTTTAATAATACTAATTATGTTGTCTCCCCTAAATAAACATTAAAACAATATATGTTAAAAAGAGAGTTTAGATATTATTCCAGTGGAAATTCCTTCCTGAAATCCCTTTCTCATTTTTTTCAATAGTAACAGTATTCCAAATGTATCGCCATTAATTACAAATCTTGAGAGAAAGAACGATCGTCTGATCTGAATCGTACTTTATTAAATCTGTACAAGGCAATATCTACAATTGTACAATAATCGGCTGCTATCTTATGTCAAGTGTCATGCAAAGATATAATTTATGTTCCGTTAGGCAGCATGGAAATAAACAGACATCATTTTCATGACCGCGCTTGAAACAATAAAGTAAGAACATTTTCGTTCAAATGGAAATCTTCTGTTATCGTTACACGGTATTAATGAAATATTTATAGATATTAACACATGTAATGAAATTATGATCGATCGCGCGGTAAAATGTGCCACACGACCATAAATAATCACTGGTCTTTCGGTTTACCAATGTGACAACAATACTGTAATTTTGGGGGAATTTCTGGCGATAACGTTCGATTGACAGGACATTCTCTATCGGCGCATATCCTCTCCTCATTTCCGTGACAAGTACCATCGCAGCCGCATTGGAAACGAACGATTCGTATAATGTGCAGATCCCCGACGTTCGTAAATGTATAATAATTTCCAGTTTTCAGCTCCAGTAATTCGTCCTCATCATTGATACTTAAAAACATTAAGTTCGTATTGTTTTCCTCGAGAACTCGGTTCGGAAGAATGGCAGCGTATTTATCTCTTATAATTTCCAATTCTTTCGTTCTTTTCAGTGCTCTCTACAAGGGAAGTTGTACGAATTTATGGAGAATTACAACTACTTGCGACTGTATATTTAGTAAATTTCAGGCTTTTGTTGAAATAACATTCTTATTTCTATCTTTCTGTTGCTTCTTGACATTCAAAACAGTGTTTGCATAATGTCTTTGGAAAAAGTTATGCATCAACAAATAATGTATAAAATAATGAAAGAAATCCTTTCCCGCTGTTTCTTTTTGTTTTATAAAATCGGACAAAATTATTTATACACTTTCATATTATTTCTTGTCTGCAATCTGAGATAAAATGCTGCTCGAAAGAAGTATTTCTGACAAAATAAGTAATATCTCGATTTAACTTGCAAAACTATCTGTCGCGGCTATGAGAATTATTTTATTTTTGCCTATAAATCACAGGTAGAGAACATAACATTTTTTAGAAATACGGCAGAGAAAAAATGATAAGACACAATATTATTCGAGTATTCTGCAAACGAGCAAAATATTGAAATTAAAAATTGCAATGGAAGACAGCACTTAGTTCTCACTATTACGAATTCGTCATGCGGTTTCTAATTGTAAGAGTGTCTTAACTCCGGTCAATTATTTTTCTATCTTCCCTATTGTGGTATCTGATAAATAGTGTAAAACTTTTGAAGATAACATGTAAGTAACATCTTTAAAATCACGTAATAAAATTTCCCAAAATAAGCATTAATGTGTGGCCATTTTTTTATAATTAGAAATACCAAAAAGTTAGTAATAAATGTCAATGACAAATATTCCCTAAATGATTGGGCAATGTGAATGATTTTCATTTCCCATGTGCAGCTGTGTATTGTACAATAAAGGAAACAATAGAACTTATCAATCCCTGGTCATACCCGGATCTCGGCTCGGCTCTCGTTATCCTCAATAAGCTTCCTCCACTTGTGGAGAGCTTCCCTGTACGGAGTTTCCGCTTTTTCGAACTCCGGATAAACGTCAGTAGACAGACTCTTGTATCCGAAAGCGCCAGCTGCGCTAGTATTGCCGTCCTTCCCGTAAGAGCTACCGCCGAGAAACCATACGGTATATTCTCTCAAAATTGGATATTGCTGCGTACGCATGTACCAATATAACGAAAAATATAGAGCGAGTTCTTGATTGGGTCCACCCTTTCCAGGCACGGGGCAAAGATTGACGGTCTGCCGGCCGCCTAATAGAAGGCACAATCCCAGACCCCATTTGTCTTTCGCAGGGAATATTTCTTGCACCTTCTTGTCGGTCAGAGGACAAATAGGGCTCTCCTTCATCTGCTCGTACATCTCCAATTTACTGATCTTCCCTTCTACACCCAGTATCATCAGAGACGCAATTTTAACGTATTCCCGCGCGAATTCCTGTACATCACCGAAACACGTGGAATTCAGTTTCAAGGGGAACAAACCGAGGCGAGAAGTAACCAGGGACATGCATTCCATTGCGTCCGCGTTGCAGGCTATCACGTACTGATGAACGAATTTGTAATTCTTATTCTCGTCTAATTCATTGTCCGCGGCCATAGTCCATGGTATAGTTTCTTGTACCAGTTCTCTTACGCTTTGTGGCATTCTGTCGATTAAATTATATTTCACCAAAATCGCCAACGCAGTTTCGTCTTTGGGATCGTAAACGCAAGGACCACCAGACAGTTGTGACATTGGTTCATCCGATACGTCGGATGTAATTAGGGTTACGACTTTTGCTGGAAAGGCTGTGCGTGCGAGATCACCACCTGGACGGGTCGTTCAAAGTAGATCGAAACGATTGAATATAATTGAAGTAATTAATTATCATTGTGAATGTATTATAAAAGGTATTAATGATAACGATAATGTGCTCCGTGTTTTTTATTCGATAATTATCATATTTGTGAATATATTTGTACGAAAATTTACGGAATACGTGTTTTGAAGGATGATATATTAAAAAGAAATTAATTGATAGCTTTCGAGAGATGGAAAGTATAATACATATACTTTTCCGTACAAAAATATATGGAATCGTTTCATTTGCAAACTATTACTGGCTTTATGGCAGAATGCAGTAGAGAGGAAGGATACACGATCACTTCTATCTCTGTAGGTATTTCTACAAAGAGTAAGTTAATTTTGAGAAATAATTTTACGTGAATCCTGTCGCAGATTTCATATCTTTCGACAGAATTGTATTTAATTAAATTCTATCTACATGACAATATATCATTAACCTGTTGCCTTATAAATTAATTTTGAGGTCTTGAGCTTAAATATACTTTTTTAATTCCGCATTGCAATGGATCAATTTAAAATATTGAACTTACTACCACATCTATTGCTTTACGATGAAAAGATACAAATGTAAAATTTTATTAAAAGGAATTCCAAGTCATGGGATGAATATAGCCTGCCAGACTTGTGAAAAGACTTGTCTTCTCCACTCAAGGGATTTAATGATAAAATCACTTATTAATTGATCACACAGGCATTATTCTTTACCTTTGAAAAATTATGAAAGGAAACTACAGCATACTAATAGGGGTGCTCTATTGAGATGAGAAGCTATAACATCGATTCGGGAAAATAAAGAAAAATTATCATATTGAAAACACTTTTAAATAATTTGATAAAACTTTTCATTTAACATTATCGACTAGCTGGATAGGTGAATTCATGTAATATATGAATGGTGTATGAATTCATTTTCTAAAACATAGTATACATTACTAACATCAAAGAGTACAGATAAAGCAATGTATTTATTTCCATATAGCCTTAGGATGTCCGAAATTATTTTTAATTTAAGATTACATTAACTTTTCTTAAACATAAGCTGAGCTTTGTATTGAAGTTATGTCGGTAGGTGTAAAAGTCCAAAATATCAAGAATTTAGCCCGAGTTCGAATTTCCTTCGGCTTTGAAAAAATGTCCACTTGATGTTCTGTATACATACTGAAGATATGCTGCGATGTAGCTACAAGTATAGGTTTTTCGCGAAATGATCAAGTCATTGCTACATGATAGAAATGATAAAAATTTGACGAGACCCATATAAAAGAACTGCTTCACCGGATAATATAGATACATCGACGAGATAGCCAGTGAAATGGAGAACACAGGATCCTGGAGCTCAATATGCGAAAAAGTACCTTTCTGCCATAAAACCGTACATACATAATTAACATGTTGAATGCCGGACGAATTTTGTTTGTTTATCCGCGTCGAATTGAAGCACAATTTTTGCTAGAAACAACACATGATTACACGGTACAAATAGTCAACACAAATGTAATTACACACTTGATATTATATTCTTTGTGTTGCATTAATATTTCAGTGTCAGTTATGGCGAAAAATTCTGTAAGTACAAGTGGGACACTTTTTGGACGGTAGATGTGGTCTGTATAAACTAATACAAAAAGTAAACGAAATAATTTAAAAAGCGGAATTGCATTAAAACATATTATGCAATAAACCCATGAAGGAATAGGTAATCTATGAAGGAAAACCGGAATAAAAATGTTGCTCAAAACGTGTTGAAATGATCGTGTTAATAAAAAATATTTGAATTTTTTAGAATTTTACAAATCTATTACTTTTAATATTTAAAATGTGACAACCCAATCGCGGAAACGAATAATTTTACCTCTTATCGCAGAAAGTTTATTTCTAACGATATTTATTTCTTCAGGGGTAGCTTTACGGTCCTTTAACCTATTGAGTACTCTCAATTTGTCTTTCAGTGTAATCGTTTCCCTCGGGCTACAAAGAAGATCGTCAACTCCTTGTGACAGCATGACTATCAATAGATCCCTCTTCTTCAACTTTTTACAGTAGTTTGTTATTTTTCGAGTGGCTTCCACAGACTTTTCGTCCGGCTGGCCATCAGATCCAGCTTCGACATAAGAGATGCGGCTGTCTAACTTGGGAAACGCTTCCGGGAAACTCCACATCATGAAGATCGATTTACGAGGTACGACCATCCATCCTTTTTTCAATTGCTTGCCGACAACTCTCTCGAATGCTGAGCTCATCGTAACCGCCTCTTTTCCCCAACCGACGATGTGTAAATTATTCCTTAATCTGTACTTGACACCCTTGATGGTAAGGGTTCCACGTCCATCGTACTTTATCTTCTTCGGTATGATGACGGAAGTGTAGACACATTTTATGCCGGCTTCGACAATTTCACTGAGATCCTCCCGTATCTGCGACGGTAAATCAAAGCACTGCGTGTGAAATGTAAATTGAATAAAGTTTCTCTTTTATGATAGGAAATTTGATGAAAGTGTAAAGTAGCTTCTAAACGTTTAACAATGGGTTTCTTTTTTGGTTTCAAATAATCTTCAATGATAGCACCGCGGATGAAAATTGTGCGACAGAATCATTTTTTAATGCGTGAGATGAACTTCATTTCTATAAATTCGAAAGAGTATTTAAACTCTTTAAAAAAACCTGCAGCATCAACTTTTCGCTTCGTGATTTATCCGCGTCTCTGATAGCTTTCTGTCGAGCTCTTTCTTCTTTCTCAAAACCTGCATTCTGTATCGCCAGTTTTTCCATCCTCCTTCTTTCCAACGAAATTTTTACTTCATCTATGACTTTCTGCCTTTTTGCCTGGATCGCTGCAATTTTTCGTGCCGTTTCCTCCTCTTGAATTGGATCGATAATTCGTGCCTTGCGTTTCTTCGGCTTTTTCTTTTGCTGTTTCTGCATGATTGCTTGATATAATTCACTAATTCTTACATTTTACGATAAATTTGGAATATTTTTCATGGTTATCGTAGTTATTTCATGATAGCTGTAGACTGAAGTTAGCTGGGAACATTATTACCATTTTCGCGCCTATTTTAATTTGTTAGATTACGAAAGTAGTGATGCCAACATTTTCTTTGCACGCTTATTATGATAACGTTCAAGATAAAGTATTCAGTTTGTTAATAAAAATTATAACTCTTGGCATATCGATCAATTTGTAAGAGATATCGATCAAGATTATTGCGGAACGCAGTCGTAAAATAAAACAGTAAATATATTTTTTATATTGCATACTATATAAAAAATCACGTACTCAACAGTTTAAATATCAGTCAATAGCAAATAACAATCAGTAAAGGAAATACCGAAACATTTTCTCTAATTGCAAGTTCACGGGGCACCAGTATTCCGCGGAACTCCGGTTATAGTGAGGGACCAGAAACAAGGCACTTGAGGGGTAATTTGCTCTGATTCGTCCGACGGATAGGGGCATCCCTCTCCCTCACGCATTTTCGATTTTGACGTGCTACTGGCCGAGAGACCTGCACATTAGTTGCGTCGTCTTGTGAACGACGAAAGGAGTGTTTTATTTTCGGTTGTCATTCGTCGATCTCAGGTTTCCAGGACCGACATGGCGGGGATAGGCGGTACGAGAGCAATCTCCCCTTCCGTCCCAAGTGCCTTGTTTTTGGTCTCTCACTATAACCCGTTGCCTTACAATTTCATTTGGAGGTTTTGAGCACTGGGAATTAAACACACTATTTAATATTTGATATACTGTTTAATTTCGCATTGCAATGGATCAATTTAAAATGGTTAGGTTGCTATTACATATTTATATCAGTTTACGATCGGAAGATAAAAATAATGAATTTTATTAACCCATTCACTGCCAGGAAAACTAAGTAAATATTACCTTTGCTTGTTAAAATTTGAAAAGATGACAGAGAGTTTTTAGAACATTGGTTTCATTAATCAAAAATATAATCTCGGCATTTATAATGATACGAAGAACATTTTTGTTCAAAAATTTCTATACACTCTCGGCCATAACTGTTAACTTATTAATTCAAACTTATGGTGCAGCTACGAGATATCTCGTAGTTGGCAGTCAATGGGTTAAGTAGAATTGCAAGACATGAGATGAAAGTAGCCTGTTAGGCAGGCAACAATCTTCTTTTCCACACAAGGGTTTAACCCTTTCGTTACAGGTGCCGACTATAGTCTGCGTCCGCGCGACGATCTGTACCGCAAATTTTTCTTTCATTTACTAGACATATGCGTGCGGAATGCGTATTGTCTGTGCAAACATAAAATGCGAAAAACCATTTCTATGGCCAAGTTCCAGTTAGAATTAATCCGGAAAATACTGGAACAATATCATAAGACTACTACTTATCGGCGAACAGCCAATAATAATCCATTACGATTAACAGACCGACATTTTTCTTCACTCTATCCACTAGTTGGAAAAAATCGAAATAGATGGTGTATTGTTTACAGGGCAAACGATAAAAGACGTGAGTCTAGATACGAATACAAAAATTGTAATCTAGATCTCTGCGTCGATCCTTGTTTTAGAATTTACCATTCCAAATTAAATTACTAACAATTATAATTTGATATCTAACTACCTCAAATTGTATTTTTACTTATAATAATAACAAAATTTCTAAATATGTAAATAACTGAATATGCATACAATATAATCAGTTTCATGTGTTTCATATAATACGATGAAACAGTTGTTATGTAGCTCTTTAAAAAGTGTACATACAAGAGAATCACAAAGTGGCGTTGAATGACGTAAGTCCGAACATCAAAGACTATCGACGTGCAAAGTGCACATTCGCGGCGCGGCGCGCCGTAAGGAAAGGGTTAGGAACCAATGGTCTAAATAAGCATCATATAGTAGCTATATTGTCGCTATATAGCTATGTAGTAGCTATCATAAGTATCATATAAATATGTAAACAGTTTCTGATCTTTAATATTTCGTGATTAGAACTTCGACAAACACTGACTTACAAAAAAATTAACGCTTTATTCACCACTTACTCTTTTGAATATCTCACTAATCAATTGTCAACTAGTCATTATGTCATTCTTACTTCAGTTTTTTCACGGAAGCGAAATTTGATTTTATTGTGACGTACAGTAGTCGATTAATAGGCTGTCGGACGATAACCGTTGGCAAATGAAAAGCCTATTAATAGACTTCCAGTTGATTAATTCTTAAGCTTTCAAAAATGGTTATGGAATTTGTAAAGTTTTAACGTAGATACATCCAAATTTATTTTTGTTTTATTTTCGATTTATCTCCATTCTTTTGACAGAGCTTGGAAAATTGTTTATTGCGAAGATATACTTGATAAACTCTTTCTTCGCAGAAGTGTTAATCTTTACAGAAAAATTTAAAGTAATGCACTAGAACAGACAGAGTGTTTAAGCAAATGCATTATATTGCAATTCACTTTCTAGAATATTAACCCTTTGCACTCCGTTGATCCCGCAGCGCCGACATTGTAATAGAAATTGATAACTCCGTTGTAAAGTAAATCCGGTGTATTTTTCTATTTTTGAATATTATGAAACATAATTTTAAAATGTATTCGCTTCTTTTAATGACTAAGCAATGTTTTCAATATTCCACAGACGTGCACTTGCACAATTATATATACTTTTGGGGGTAACTGGTAGCTCATAGTAAAAATGAGTCGGAGTGCAAAGGGTTAAAGAAATATACTTACATACATGTTGCGACAACATTTTCTTAAAATAGTTAAAACTATATTTTACTTGCTAACGAAAAATGCAAATTCCCTGAAGGGAATAAGAATTTCTTTTAATAATTTTTATGTGAAATAAAAATAAATTTTGATTAGGAATCTTACATTCACTGCGATAAGATTTCAAATGTGTCATATTAGTATCAGTTAAAGCAAATGAATGCTGAAATTTTTTATAAATTATTCCAATAATTCAATAAATCGAAATCAGGCAATAAAACATTTCATTTCCCACGGTAATAACGCAATTAGCCCGAAATTTTTACAGCAGTCGCCTGTAAGAAGATCTTGCACACTCGTCCATAACAAATTAATACCACAAAGGAAAGAGCACGTTGCGGAAATGCATTAGCTTTTAAATAATTCAATATTCGCTAATGTACATCACAAAAAGGTCCTTTATGAGATTTTGTATACGCAGAGTAAGAATTACCAAATGAAAGTTACTTGTATGTAATAAAATCTTATTATATGGTATGTCTCATTTAAGTGCAAACATTTGATTACTATTGTAACTACCAAAAATTGGAGGAAATGTTTCAGAAAAAAGGTGTATATTATAAAGGGGAAAATATCATGATGATAATTGTTTGACCTTGAGTTAACATTTATGAGTCCTGTGAAAATCACCATTGAATTTTTAAATGCAACCCTACTCTTTTTATTAAACATTCTTGTATTTTGTTACATTCTGCAGTTATTCAAGCATTTTCAAAACACTGCATGAATCATTATTAACACATTACCGACCGCTATTGTTTGAGCATTCAACCCATTTTAAAGGATTTGTTTCGACTTAGATTGCCTAAAGAAAATGACAATCTCTTTGAAAATTACAAATGATTCTCACTGACTCCTTAACACACTTCCACTACAATAATAAATAACAAATTAGTGATTGCCGTGGGAACCGATTAATAAACTAAAAGTCTAAGCGTTGGTGACAAAAAGCCTATTTATAGGCTACCGGTCGGTAAAGTATTAAGATGTTAGCGAACAGAGTTAACAAGCTGACGTTCGCGTTAGCGTTATCCGATGTGCATAACGAGGAGGTTGTCCAATCGGACGTTGCACATCAGAGCCGTGGCACTAAATTTGCTCGTTTATATTTTAATGTTTTTTCATACAAACACAAAGCATTTAGAATGTTTTCAAAATGTATGAATGTTAGAAACAAGAACATTCAATAAAAAATATGCAGCTCTGTTTAAAAATTCAATGGTGACCTTCACAGGACTCGCCAATGTCAACACAAGGACAAGCAATTATTATCATGATGTTCAGTCGTCGATGCCTTACATTTTCTGTCTGAAAGATTTTTTTGCTTTTCTGATAGTTACAGAAATAATCGCACGTGTACACTTGAACCAAACATGAATATTTGTGCCGTTCATTTTGAAAATGGTATAAGTCACTTTCTTTTTAAAACGAGATATTTAGGGCTTGCGTTTTAGCGTGTAAAAAATATTAATGCTAATTTTAGGGACGATTTACTTCGATTTATTATCTTGGACGCTGATATTTTTGTTAGTATAAATAATTTCGTATAGCTATTAAGAAACACCATTTTTCATTACGGGAAAGTGGCTTATGCTACTTTCAAAATAAGCGGCTAATTCTTTGCAAGTAAAATCAATACTGTAAAGTAAACAGAGTTCTCGAATGGGATTGTGACTTTATTCTAGCTAATATCTACGAAAAAGCTGGAAAGCAAGGAAGACATCAAATATGTGCACGCAATTTTGCTTAATTTAGCAATTTTTCATTATTCTTGCACAGCTGACGGTGCCAAATTACGAGAAATGGCGTCTGGCAAGGTGTTAAAAGTAATGTTTGATAAATTTAGGGTCCTCAGTATAGAGCAATTTAAGTAAATAAACTAGATTTTGTACTATACTTATACTTAACGGTATAGCTAATTTTTTAATTCACAAAGTGCAAAGGCATAATTACAATATCAAAATGTAGAAAAGTTAGACAACACACCTCGAAAAGTTCGACTAAAAATTAGAATACGTAACACAATATTTGGATATCGGACAGTTTAAACTGATTCCATGGCAGTGCGTACGAATTAACTTGCAGTAGAATTAACTGTCAGTTACTTTGCAAATTGCGAGGTGAAAATTTTGGTGCTGAAGCACCTTAACAGGCTACGGCGAATGTGATAGTTTTATCGCATGATATTGAAATAAGTAGTTGTGGGTAGAAATATTATTGAAATATTCAGACAGTGAAAAAATTTCATTATATTCTCATAACATTGGAGTAAATTTATACCTTTGAAAATTTATATGAAAGTGGTACTTACCCGCTGTCCCGCGAAATTATAAAAGTGTGACACAATTATTCCTTTTCTGACTGCTACGTAATTTATACTTTGTAAACATTAATACATGCACACTTGTAGTGTTCATATCAAGATCTTAATAATCTTCGTGCTTTACAAATTTTCTTTCAAATTAAAAATGTAAGGTTACTTTAAAAACCTTAAGAATCATTGATTGTTATAAAGCTTATTCGAAAAAGTATATACTTTGAGCATTAAGCAACTGTATGAAATGCAAATGGCGGAATACAAAAATAATAGATAACTTTTCATCTAAGCTGCATATACTCTAATTCACAAACTCATTTACCGATAAAAAGTTCAAAATTATAGATTATTTGAGACACGTAAGTGCAATTGGTATATATCCTTGCCGTGTATAGACACTGTACAGAAAGCTTAGTATTACACAAATTAACGCAGCACTTTCTTAAACTAAATACGTTACGTAATACTGCTAAAAATCAGAAGAATACTTTTAACATTATTCTATGTACACTTAACATAAACATTCATAATCGGCCGATCATAGATCCATTTGTAAAGTACACAAGTAATACCGAGCAGATGGCGCACGAGGAAAATTCCATACCTTCCGCAGCGCGATCGCTTTAAGTTGATTGTGAGTGAAGCTTGACCGTAAGGGGTTATGTTCGACGTGGGAAAAACTGAAATTATAATATTACATTACGAGGACGATACGAAATATTAAAAGTGGTGACTCACACAATTCCTCAGCGATGTTCCTGAATTGAGCCGAACAGCACTCGCACCGCTATGCTTATAAAACGATAAAAATACAGTGGCTTGACCTCTGTTCGTCATAGTAAAATATACGTAGAACCGTTAACTGTGAGAATAATGGGAAAACGTACAGCTCGATTTTTGTGCGGATTTCGCACTTTTCTCCTACTTCTTTATTCTGTCGAAGTGTTAAGTGGACCAACGATGCAAACTATTATGGACGTCATAAAGAGAGACAAATCATGTGAAGAAATGCCGTTGTTTTTACTTGAGAGTGATATTACGAAAGATTGTGCAAAACTTGAGTATCCTCAAAGCGATTTGCTGTTGGACTATACAAATATAAACAACTTCGTTTGTTTGGGAGTTTATGACACCATGTATAAAATTTGTCAGTATTCTAGTCACGGACAAAAGCCATTCTATAATTCATCAACGTTTTTTACGGACATTCAAAAGTATTTTCCCGATAAAACGGGTAACCAAACTAAATTTTGCGAAAACGTTAAAGGCATTACACCTATGTACAAGAAAACAGAACTTTTTGTGACACAACTAACAAAGTCTCTTGATGATACTTTTAATTGCCACAGCATGTGCTTCACATTCAATGGTGAATTTAAACCATTATGTGCAATACTAGCTTGGATTAAGAATATTGATGAACAGTTTAAGAAATCTAATACAATTCAGAATACTGGGAAAGCTGCTACGGAAGATGTAATGCAGGCTAATGAACAAATGCAACAGGAAAAATCTCTAGTAAATGAGGGATCTGAAAAAAAAATGACAACAAAAAATAGTAATATAAACATTTCAGAAATACCAAAAAGTGGATCTTTTAATACCAAGGCAGAAGATACAGCCGATAAAAAGAATACACTTTTGAAAAAGAAACCAAGCTTGGTTAAACCATTAAAAAGTATACAAGAGTCAGAAACGCAAGACTTTAATGGAAGGGATAATCTTCCCATACCGAATACAGGAAATAAACATTCCATAGAGCAAATCAATAAAAATAATGACATTCTTCTAGTTGCAAATTTACAAAAAAATGCTAATGATCCTCACATTGGCGTTGAAGATATCCATATTGCAAAAGGAGACAAAACTCCCATATTGCCTGCACATTCTGATGATAATGGTGAAAAATCCAGAAAGGAAGAACATTCAAAAGCATTACATGAAGAAACTGAACAAACCGAAAAAGGAAAAGTAACAGTTGAAAACGTAAAAGAAATAACTGGAAATGAAGAAACTGCAAAACCATCAAATGAAGAGATTAATGAAAGCGGAAGAGGAGGAGTGCAGCAAACTGAAAAAGAATTAAATGTTATAACCAGTACAATATCTCAACATACGCAAGACCATGAAGAACAGAACAATCAAGTGGATTATAATCATTTAGATGATCAGTTGCCTTATGGTATTAATTTTTATACTGCGTAGACATTATGATATAACTGCAAACTATATTTCATGCTTAATAAAATTCTGTTTATAGGTCCGGTTGATACAGATTCTATGGATACAGGTTAGACTTAATATAATTAACGTAATAAAGTTTATATATACATGTATAAGTAATTCTTTTCCCTACTTCAATTTTTATTCTTCCAAAAGGTGACCAAAATCCAAATATGCCGGAACCTTCGGAGCAAAGAGAAATCATACCTAGGTATCATAATATGAGGCCAGATGAAGAATCCCACTTCTTTACTTATTTCACTGTGAGTTTCTTGGTTTGCATTGCTGCATATGTAGGCTACCACAATAAACAAAAGGTAAGAGTACTTATTTAGTTTATTTTTTGTATGACGTTCTAACAAGAAAAGTTATTTGAAGCAGATATTAAATGAATCTGTATTTTTGTGGTACAGTAATATTAATATATCATTTTGATATGTGTTTTAGATATTGGCCATTGTATTAGAAGGACGGAGGTCAAGAAATAATCGTAATAGACGGCGACCAAGTACAGCTAGTTATCGTAAACTGGATTGTACATTAGAAGAGGCAGTTACATCGCAATGTAATGCAAATGTTACCCATGTCATATATTAATGCATATAGCATGTAAAGTATTTTAACATAATTGTGCAATAGCACATCATGTGTACGATTTTTTGTATTTACATATATTTTCAACATAATATGAATTTATTTTTAACAGGTCAGCTATTTGTTAATATTCTATCACTGCGTCACCTAAGTAGAGTTTGCTATGAGCATATACTATTGTGACATTTAATTGTAGTATAATGAAATGAAGTACTTTATTGCTTTCAATATCAATGTCGTATTTAAAAGTATTTTACAGTACTATTGATAAAATTATTTCAAGTATTACATAACCTTTTTGTATGTTTCTCTCGACTACATTTGATATAACTAAATGTACTCCTGAAAATTATATATTATTTTGTACACTGAACAGTAACTTCCGTTACTGAAGATCTAAATTCAATCGGCAATACCGAACGGTAAAATGCGCATCGCAAAACACATTGCGCGATATGCTAAGTAGTTTATGAACACAAACTCCACTACCTCATTTTCTCTATTTCATTACGTCTCTGCAACAAGTATAGTATCGGATCGGAAGTAGTTTTCGCGAAGTTCCATTGTTCCAACATCATACTTTGGCTGTATTAATTTATTTCAAAATAAATTTTAATTGTTGCAGTTATGTTATAAAGTACAGCCAAGCCAAATTGTTTTTGTGCATGATGTTATTGATATCGTTACTTCCTGTTACAGAATAGACTTAAATTCGGAACATCCAGGTATTTTTAAGCTGGTGGGCAGAGTTAGAATTGCATTTCATCGGTAGATGTATTTTATTTTTATAATCTAAAAATACATGTATTTTCTTGCAGCTTAGGCAAATAGGTGGGGCGTCGAAGATAAGATAGTAAAAGTGTAATAGATTTTTGCAGCAGTTCCTTTGCTACATAGTGTATTTTCACGTAAGTTCTGTGAGAAAATTTCAGGGCCCTGTCTTTTCACACAAAAAGAAGATTAAATGTTGTTGGTATTATTCTATGTATGTGATTCGCATTTTTTTTACTACTTTTTATAGAATAATAGTTTTCCCTTCGTTAATTTTATTGTAAATATAAAAAAATTCAAAACTACAGATGCGCAATAAACAACAGAAATGTCTGATGAAAATACAACTGGAAATACAAAAAAGTGTTTAAACGGAATCGCCTTCTAGTATATAACAATAATGCATTCACTTCTCCATACAGGTAAACGGAGATCTACTTATTGTTGAGTTTGCATACTTGTACTGTACGTATAGTTTTCGGATTTGCATTATGATGCCATTTGAAGTAATAAAATGAAATTTCATATTTTTAATGGGAAAACCATGTAAATGTTCTAATTCTCAAGTTATTAACTTCAAAAGGACGACACAAAAACCTTTTCTTTTTGAATATATTCTTCTACAATTTAATGGTATCCCCGAAATATCGTACTCAAATTTAGCACTATTCCTACCACGACTGGTCAAATGACCGTTTTTAAAATTTCGATTAGAATTTCCTATATACAACGTAATTGAATCGCCTTTAAACTTCACGACTTTTCCTCAAATATACGTACAACACATTCACATTATAATATATTTTTCAATATTCACTTCTTTTTTTACTGTTCATTTTCTGGGAAAAAATTATCATTTGACAAATTCACCGGTTGCGGTAGGAAAAGGTATACGTGAAGTGTCGGTAGGAATAATGTTAAACGTGACACCACGTACCGAATGATTTCAGAAACTTTCATTTTGAATATGTATAACTTTAATTCTGGGGCGATATGGAATTTCCCTTAAATCGGTTGCAGTTAATATAAAAAGTAATTGGATAATACTTAAATATATTAAGGTATTCTTAAATATATTTAGTTTTAAGTCAATTAAGTAATTTTGCGTATATACAAAATTTATACGTGTATTTATTGTTAACAATATCAGTTCAGCTGACTTCTCTATATATTTATCGATAATTGATCTAAATTAATTTATCAGAAGGAATACCGTCCACTTACACAGCTGCTCTACAAAAAAATGTTGTAAGTTCTTACATTTAAAATGTAATCAATTTCTTACAACTGAATGCGCTGCGTCTATGTATAAATGCTATGAATTTTTATGATAAAACAAATAAATCGAAATGTAAGTGTTGTTTTCAGATTCTATTTATTTTCAATAATTTCTAAATGTATATACATGTGTATAAAATCGTAAAAAAAAATTATATATATACAGTGGCGTGCAAAAATTTCCGGCCAGATGATTTAGGCAATTATCTTAAAAAAAACGTGGTGTTAAGAAATTGTTATTAGTGCCATATACAAGGGCATATTGCGTGAAAGGATACCATAAAAAAATCAACACTCTTTATTTTTCTTAAAATAAATAAATTAACGTGTTCAAAAGTTCCTGGCCAGTATGTTCAACAAAAGAATTATGCTTGTTTTTCATTGTGTAACAACTTTGCAGTACATTATTTAGCATATTATAACTAACATTTTGTGGCCATGCCTTTTGCAGCAATAACAGCAGCACAGCACCGAGGAATGGAGTCAATTAATCGAGTAATGTAGTCGTGTGGTTTCTTATTCCACTCTTCTATTAAATTTTGAAAAAATTGTGTCTCATTAGAGCTTCTATGCTCTTTCATTTGACGTTTTATCTCTCCCCAAAGATGCTCTATTGGATTTAAGTCTAAAATCAGCGGAGCATTTTATACAAAAGTATTCTGCAACATAAAAATTGTTTTTACAATTGCATTTTACGTTGCCTTGCTATTTAGTAATATATAATTAAAATGAGAGTTGAAGTACATAGAATTAAAAATAAAAATACTTCTCGTTCAACTCATAGTTGAAGTTTAAGAAATAACCGCGATTCTTCTGAATTTATCGCGAAAAAGAACATTAACAGAAAGTATCAAATTTACGAAGTAATACAAATTGTTAAGATCAGGTTTGGTATTATTTCAACATATTACATCGGCATTAAATTGATTTAAATAAAAAAATGCAGAATTTTTAACTGATAAACATTTTAAATATGAATTAAAATTTTTAATACAATTTATTTGTTTAGTACGAAGATAGAGATCTGTTTGCTACAAAAGAATAGCTTACGGAGCAATGTAAAGCAAGTGGTATCGCGGTAAGCGAATACGAAGTACAATAAGAATATGCAGGAAGCGCAATGGTATCGTGAATTATATAGGGTATTTCACCTAACTTGACCACCTTAAATATATCGCTTATTTTGTATGATAGAAAAAATGTGAGAGGTAGAAAATATTCTGTTTGAAGGCGCCAATAGGGTGACGGGCCGAATTTTTTTCTGAAGGTCATTTCTTTCGAGATTTCAAGATCATCGTATTTGTTTTTAATGGGGCTGCATATTTTCGTTACAACAGTCTTATAGCTTATAAAAAAACGAATCCAACTAGGTGCAATATGTTTATCTTCACTGACTTTAAATTTTAATAGAAAAGGATTTTCTCTTCTATCAGGAAAATTCTTGGGGATATCGTTGTGACAGCTTTTTAAAAAAATTGTAATTTTGTATAGTTGGTAAATTGTACTAACCTGGAGTTTTGATAGATTAATAGTTCTAAATTTTTTGAATACACATTTTTCAAAACAGTTAAACACAACTTTAATTTGTACTGAGAATTGAACTTCTCCCTTATTTCAAATTCTTGAACTCACGACATACCTTATGCAATTTATAAATACAAAGATCTCCATAAAACTGTGACAAGAATTAATTATATAAAGTTTTTATATTCTTTTTTATTTTCTTCGAAATTGACAAACTGTTAAAGTTGATGATATCTCTCATTTCTATAAGTAATACTTTTCAGAATACTGAATTACTACAGTAATATGGCCGTGAAATATAATATTTTTTTTATAACCTGACACGTTTCATTTTATGTAAAAGTTAAACAATTTAAGAACTGATGTTAGCTTATTTCAGCTTCGCAACCGGAATATTGACTTCGTGCAAATTTGGACTATAAAATTATTAATTAAATTTTATATTGGTAGAAATTTAAATAAATGTTTCAACCAGAAGAACAACAGAAAATGTAACACATTAAAAATTGTATTCAAAGAAAATAAATTCAAAAGGTTACAATGCAGATTTCCAACTTGATGCAATGTAATGATAGTTACACAGTTAAAGAAGTATTATTTCAGTTCCTTTTTATAATTTAGATACAATTTTGGGTATTAGTTTATAAAAGACAAGTTTCAAACTATTTCATTTTCTATGTATAGTGTAATTTTATTGTCTGCATCAATGTAAGTAAAAGTCACCGTTTTTATGCTCTTTTCCAGAATTGCTGCTTTTATATTCTCGTTAAATTCAACAGGTTGCGCTAGCATCAGAAGAAACACATTTTACATTGAAAGAGGTCCCTTTAAAAACCTTTATGCGATCATTTTATAAATTGATAATTTATTGTGTCTTCAATTACAAGCTTTCATATATAGTTTCATATTTATATTCTTCCATTAATGGCAGGATTAGATGTTAGAAATGGGATGATGAACACTTTTTCAGATTAAAAAACCTCTTTGATTCTTATGACGACGGTTACGACTTATTTTACGAGCTAAACCTATGCAGAGATTTTAGGGGAGAAAAATAGTGGAAACACTACAACCCCTGATCCTCCAAGGACATTTCGGTCAGAAATCATCTCGGGGCGCTAGGAAATATGACAGCTAAGATGTCGCACTGGAAGGTATCACAATTTATGAGTTATTGACGACTTCTAGGATCGACGAGGTTCTTCTACGTTTACGTACTATACCGACCGGGGATATCTGTTGGACATATCATGAAATGCTCGTAAACGTCCCACGGCAGCGGCGAAGGTTTTACGCGATCGCGCTAAAAGAGATAATTCTGGTTTATTGCACGGTGAACGTCGGAGCCGGAAGCTGTTCCGTTGAAAAGATAAGACAGTTTTCCGGGAGGGATATCTTTGCAATTGTTACCAGCAGAGATTTTGAATGTCGAAAACTTTTACGTTGTTTTATTGTCTTATTTTTTTTAAATTAAATTTAACACTAGCATGGTGCTTAAATCTAAAAGTTTTAGACAAAACAACATGGGATCCGAAAATATGATTAGTATCACCATCGGTTTTATATCATGATATACAGCGGTAATTGTAATTAAAGTCGACCAATTGTGTGGTTCATATAATTGATTTATTATCAGTGCGAAGATAAGTAAAATAACACGGGCGAACGTTCATGTAAATATGCAAGTACAGTCTGCAACGCAATTAGAGACTAATATTTTTTAAAAGGCGATTTTGAGAAGATTTGATTTTACGCATAGAAAAACGGAGAATGATACGAGACTGGTGGAAGAATATGATAAAGTGTATGATTAATTATTGTCATCGCCAACAGAACATAGAATCCCGAGTTGTTACCGCCATAATCCATGGAATCATACGTGGAACGTTGGTATAAAAATCTGGGTACGTCACGTCACCACAACCGATGCCGGTCGATACGATTCCTGAAAATGTATACTTTTTAATATTTATAAATTATAGAAGTACCACTTTTCATTTACCTATGAGTTCCAGTTTTCCATCCTTGTTTAATAATTGGAGGGGACCACCGCTATCCCCCTAGAATATTATATTCCATGCATTACATGTATTTCTTTTCGGCCCAAGGTATAGTGAGGGACCAGAAACAATGCACTTGGGACGGAAGGGGAGATTGCTCTCGCACCGCCTATCCCCGCCATGTCAGTCCTGGAAACCTGAGATCGACGAATGACAACCGAAAATAAAACACTCCTTTCGTCGTTCACATGACGACGCAACGAATGTGCGGGTCTCTCTTGCCAATAGCGCGTGAAAATCGAAAATGAGTGAGGTACACAGATGTCTGTATCCGTCGGGCGAATCAGAGCAAATTACCCCTCAAGTGCCTTGTTTCTGGTCCCTCACTATAATTGGGTATATCATAACATTGTATTAAATATCCACACAATATTGAAATATAAAAATAAGTAACGTTACAAGAAAATACACGGGTGTAAAAATAACATAAGAGAAAATGACAAAAAGATGAGAGCCATGAAGAGGAAACATGTAGCGCAATGTCACCAAAATATTTTGTTACTTGTATAGTAAACAAGTGAGTATTTACATGAGAAACGACTTAAGATTCGTAATTGCATCGATTATTTACACTGTACTGCCTTTGTCGTTAGTTACCTGTTCACTAAATATTACAACATGTGTATTTATGAATGTACACTAACGGAATATTAACTATTTCAGTACCAAGCAGCGCTATTGCGCTCCTTCTGTTCAGTACCTAGAAGTATTACGTCGACCGACTTGTAAAATTGGTAATACCTTTTGTATAAACAGTAAAAATAGTTTAACAATACATTTTGGTTACAACAGTACAAGTGTAATGTAGATATCTTTTACTGATAAACAAAAAAGAACAATATTTACGGTTACAATTTACATATTGTATGTATGCCAAGAAATATAGATACAAAATTCTTAATACAATGTCCTAGGGTACTATATCACTGTTCTCATTAAACATCAAGAAAAGAAATTTTTCTTTCAGCTGTTGTATTTAGTGTAATACATTTTACCTAGATGACATTCAAATTCTATAAAATATCTATTTATTAACATTTATTCATGTGTTTTTAATGAAATCATTGATGTTAATAGAATACCTGACAACTACCACGTGATGCATTCATATATCCTGCACAAAACATCGTTGGGTCTTTTTTCGGGCAATTATCTGGCTTATAAATTGTTAGGTTTGTAGTACGCAAACTGCAGACCTTGCCAGGCGTATCTGCATATCCCCAACCCAAAAGAGTTACAGAATATTCTGCGAATTCAGCAGCAACATTTGGACCTGCAAATTACAATTTATTCAGTGTCAGTTATTTTGAATGTTGCCCCATTATTAAAATAATTTAAACTCACTGTGGAACTAATTTTTTACCAATTTTGGGTAAACATATGGGTCGAACGTATTTATTGAAGGAAATTCTCATAACTAATTTCACCAGCATAATGTCAGCACTATTCGTTGTGTCATTATAATGTGGATGAATCACTAACTTTTCGATTGAAAAAATCACGCTTCGTGAATCTGATGTGCATAAATTATGTTTACCTACAATCACCTTAATGTCATCCATTTTGTAGCTGTAAAAAGTTTCTCTTTAGGTATGAAATCGATAAAAGAAATTGCTTATAATACATTATGAATATTAGCATTGTTTATTATTTTATTCAATATTTAAGCAGATCACTTTGAAAGTGGCATAAGTTACTTTCTCTTTAAATCAAGATATTTATGGTCTACGTGTTAACGTGTTTAAAAATATTAATATCAATTTTCTAGGAGATTTTCTTGCATTTGTTATTTTGGATACTTATATTTTTGTTAGTATAAATAACTTCGTATGGCCATTGAAAAATCACCGTTTTTCATTATGATATAGTGATTTAATTGTATTCTCAAATGTACGTACTATTGTTATTATACAGTTTTAACATATTTTATTATAATGATCTGCGTGAAGGTATTAACGATATTAAAGTATTAAATCAAATAATAAACAATGCAGTAGCCTTAATTATGTGGATGTTAAAAACTTAACAAGTGATTTCGGACTTAGAAATAAGACAATGAGCAGCCGTAACGATATAACGATCATTTATAATAGTGCCTCCACATCGCAATTGCAAATCTTTAATTGTTATTAAAGCAGCTATCCAAGGAAATTTATTTTCTGCAACTTCTTCACCGCCTATCACTCGGAATTTGTCAGACACAGCAGCATTTGTTCTTCCGCATTCTGTGCGAAAGAATAATTAAATTCATTTCGGAAATCATTTACATAATTTTTGATTAAATAACACCTTGACCCTTTGCTGTCCTATGTCGATCTACACTCTGCATGTCTTTATTGTAATTAATATTTCATCTATTAAATTTCGACTTTAGAATTCGAGAATGATTTTACACCTTTATATGAATATTCCACGGAATTCTATATTTATTGCAATTATTAAATAAAAATAAATAATCAACAGAAAGTTATCTAAAATTATCTTTGCTTATATGACAAAAAATTAGAAAAAATAGTTCTTTACTACTAAGACTTTAATAGCTGACAATAACTTTTCTTTTTCTAAATATTATAACTCAATGTAATTTCTTATTGTGATCATTAATAGATACCTTTCTAAATATATTACAAGAGATTGATGTCAGTTATGTTTGATGTTTTTCAATATTTTCGTTTTTGAGGTATTTACTTAAATTTTAAATATAATGTATTCACACCAAGTAAATTATTTCTCAAGTTCTTCACTTACCGCAATACTTGTATGCAGGACTTCCGTAGGACACATCCGTTTGCCTTTTTATTGGATTGTGTTCTTCGAAAGATACTTTAGTAAAACAGAATTTACAGTACAATAAACAGATAAATAAAACTGGACGCATCGTTATTTCAGGACAAAATGCTTCCAACGTCTCCACTTTACTGCACGAAATAACGAAGAACAAAGTCGGATAGGAGTTCGTGACAGCCTAATTATTTCCAAGCCTATTATACATTTTCTCATCTTTTCAGTTATCGTTGGTAGATAATACGGAAATATTTCCGTCGACCTA
Organism: Cerceris ruficornis; assembly: GCA_963989415.1. Taxonomy (NCBI): domain Eukaryota; kingdom Metazoa; phylum Arthropoda; class Insecta; order Hymenoptera; family Crabronidae; genus Cerceris; species Cerceris ruficornis. The sequence continues at coordinate 5,819,063 of OZ022518.1, forward strand.
TTTAAAGCAGTTTATCGCAACACTTAAGGTAATACTTTGCTAATTTTAGTACCGAATAGTAAATCTGTGGCAGATTGCACCATGGGGCGGACGAAAGTCACGTAGCAGTACGCTTGAAATATTGTTTATTGTGAATCTAACAAATCATTTTTATTTGTTCCATATGTGAACAATTTATTCAGTATGGTGAGATATGTAAAATCTGCAAAACTATTTTCTCAATACAATCTTTTTTGTTGTAATAAATCTTGCGTAAATGCATTTAAAAAAACAGAGCGTCAATGAGATTGAGCAAAAAATAACTCTTAGCTCGCGTTCTTTAATTCTTCCTGGCAGTATCAGTTCAATAGTCCTTTTTATATTGCTCTTTTAACGCTAAAACTATCAAGGCGGTCAAAATGACCGCTTTTCAATTTTTTCTAAAAATTTCACAACATGATAGCGGAGCGACGCAGTAGATATTCCATTTCTATCCTACGAAACCTAAATTATTTAATTGATCATCCTTTTTACCTCTTAATTTCTCTTTTTCCAAAGTAGAAAAACTACTTTAGAAACCTACTAATTTAGTATATTTAAGTATAATAGATATAATGGCGGTAGTTTTAGTGTTAATGCTTATGTTTGCTTAAAAACAATTTATATTTTTGCGAATAACATTTGCAAATGCATTTTAAAGTTTTACTATTGTTATAACTTGAAAGTACGTTTAACGTATGAAATATGTTACATGGATATATGATTTTATGTTTGACTGGAAATGGAAAAAACAGTCAAACTGCAAGGAAATAATAGAAAGTAATATTCGTAATAATAAGTATAGGTTAAAATCAGGCTTAATTTCACTTTGCACGTTATATTGTATATGATACATCTATTTACGGTTAATATTGTAATTTTGGCTTATAAGTATCGGAAATACATAATATCTAAAATCACCTACATTAAAATTGAAAAACACTTATATCCTTAAAAATTACATTTTTAAAATATATAAAATCATACATTATTATTAATCTTTTCCGTTCGAAGCATCCATATCATTAACTTGAACTCAGACTTCGTCATTTGTTTAAATTTTAATGATACAGCGTTTGTATAATTCTGAGCGCATGGCTTCAAACATGATACTTTTCTTGCACTAATTTGTACTTGCTTAGAGTGAATATACATACACAAACACGCGTGGAACAGAAAAAAGGAACAAAAGGAAAGTGCATACAACAAATACGCAGAAAAAAATGTGTTTTTGGTGATGTAATGGCAATATTCGAAAAAAGCAGCAAAATGCTATTTCTCGTTTATTTTGGGCAATAGCATGCGTCCTTTGTATTCTGTAAAATCCAGTTCAAATGTGGTCCAATTTTCGTGAAGATAGAAACTCTGGGGACGTTGTCGCATTTGTTTATATCCGAGATGATACCTAGCATAGAAATGTTAAATATTATAAAGGTCAGTGTTATCTAAATTTTAAGCTTTATATTTAATGTTTACATTAGATTGGCAGGAAGATAATAATTAAATTCTGATATTTCATAATCTGAAATTAGTAAAATAGCGTTGATTTGACGAGATTAATTGTCTTAAATTCTTCATTACATATAACAGTTAAATCAATTGTTTAACACTAAAATTACCAAGGTGGTAAAAGTGACTGGTTTCCAATTTTCGAAAAATTCCTCCTTGTGGGGGAGCTGTGCAATAAATATTCCACTTCTATCTTATAGAACATAAATTATTTATCTAATCATCTTTTTCATTTCTTGAATTCTCTTTTTCCAAAATTGCATATAATTACGATATACTTATTCAGTATATTTAAATATAATGGATATAACGCCGGCAGTTGTAGAGTTAAGAGACTTCAGGTATTCAAAAAATAAATAGGAAAAAATGTTGAACTCTTGTCGAACAGATAAATAAATTTCATTTGAAAACATATGTAAAACAAAATTAAATAAAACCGGTTTAGTTGGTACAAGAAATTTTAAGAATGCCATAAATTTACATACCAACGATGTCGTAAATTCCTAGGTAAGATCGATACTGCACAGAAGAACCTGCATCGTTCTGCAAGTGTAGAAGATAATATGTTACTTTTTGAATTCCATTGATATATGAATGTTACAGAAAAGTAGTTATAAACATATAGTCGTCTGTGCTGTTTTTAACATCAATCTATGCATACAAATTTCCAAAGATGCCTTTTTGCTAAGTAAAATTATATTAGTAACAATAATAGGCAATAATTTTATCAGTCTTCCTCGAGAGTTTTGTCTAGACCCGCCGTTTGAAAAATGTCTTACTTGTAATGTTTCATAAATTTGTAACTAATTTTCTTTGCTGTGCACGTCAATACCGGCAGAGCATTTTATTAAATTTTCTGATCACCATTGAAGAGGTTTATAATGTGTAGAAAGCTTCAGTAATATTACCTCACACACGACAGAGTTTCCGCCCAAAACGCCGACGCAGCCTGAATCATCATGGAAATTCATGGGGTCAATTCCAGATTTGATGCACTCGCTAGGACCTAGAATTGGAAGACCTAATTTTCGTGGTCGACATGTTCTATTGTCGATGCTCTCCGCTGTCTTGCTCACTGTCCAACCGACCAGCGTTCCAACCTGTCCAAGGTAAGTTGAACCTGAAAGTCGAGTATAAACATAAAACATATATTAAACGTGAAATAAAGAAGACAAAAATTTGACTCGTTCTCTTCTTTTATTGGAGACTCTTTCGGCCAAGTATTTAAATGCGTTATTAATTCCAATACCTGGATTAGGCAAACAAACAGGTGATATTCTTCTTTCAAATTTAATTGGCCGACTTAAGCGGATGAGGGCCAAGTCGTAAGCGTGCGACTCCGAATTAAATTCTGGATACATAATCACAGAATCCACACTAACATTCACAGATGATACATCTAAATAGCATCGGTCATATTCTCCCAATGATACCTTTATCTCTGGCGCAGTTGCACTGTAAATATATGCTTTCATTGCAAATGAAACATTGCATATGATTTTTCAAATTCTTCTGATAATTTACTAACCTGATAAGTTGGCTGGCTGCAGTCAATACATATCGATCATTAATTAAAACACCGCTAACGAGCAACTGAGATTTCACGTGAATATTAGCGAGCCAAGGAAATTCATGGGGCGACGTGTATTCGCCACCAAGGAGTCGGCCTTCGCCGCTTCGATTTGGTCGGCCACATACTAAGTATCAATTCAAAAAATATTAACATCTAAATGTAATCGTAAAATTATGATATTCGAATACTGTAGCAAATTCAATAGAAGGCATGTTTTACAAAGGGTAATTGATATTAAAGTAATCGACTTACAGCAACTACCGCAGGTCTTGAATCTCCCGAAGAAGAAGTCCAACACTCCGCGGCCCTCGTTTCGTTCCCCCTCGTTCTCCTGCTAAAAATGAATATTATTTAGATAAACAATTTCTCAGGAATATTTCGTTCGAAAACTCGTTAGTTTCCGAACTAACTAATTAACTTGTCAGTTAACAGGATATACTTTATAAAATGAAATAAAACATGAACTTCAGTCATGACTCCTTACAGAAACATTGACTCCGTCGCAAGGAAGTAGCCTCAAAGTCAACACGAAAGCACAAACGAGATATTTGACGTAGTCTTGTAACTTCATGACTTTTCTCTCGGTAGTCGAAGCGGTACTGGTCTCGGTTAAACGACTGGTTTGTCGCGTATAGCGGGACTATCGTTGCCCGCATCCAAGAGGCCCCCAAGACCTCTTCCCGATCATCCCGTACGACCCACGTTCGCCTCAAGTTTTGCACTTTTTATCAACCTGAGTACTTTTTTATATTCGTCCGCTTCATTTTGACCTCTAACGCAACCGGTCAGCAACCGGTCAGTTAGGGTACCGTTAGGTGATTTCATGTACGGCGGGTGACGTGCAAATTAAGTGGACAAAATTCTCGTCTTACGTTTGAACTGATTTTAATTTGTAATTTAAGTAAATAAGCTGATATGTTTGAATTGGGAGAGTTTGTTTAACAGTTGTAGGGGATATCGGACATTTATATTTATTGAGGCCATATTTAGATACTTAGACACTAGGTAGTTCTAGATACTTTTATGTGATCTGTGTATATCTATTTTTATTAACACTAGAACTACCAAACCAGTCAAAATGACTGGTACACAATTTTTTCAAAAAATTCTCTCAGTTTATAGAACAGTCTTGGAATAAATATTCTATGTCCATCTTTAAAAACATAAATCACCGAATCGATTATATCTTCCACCTCTTGGTCCCTCCTTTTTCAAAGTATTTATTTAATATTTTGAAATATGATTGATTTATCGCCGGTAGTTCTAGTGTTAATGATTTTGGAGAGAGAAAGACATTTCAAGAGAAAAATAATGATAAACAATTTTGGGTAACACTGATAGTATATTGGCGACATACGGTAGTATTCTCATTTCAGTGATAATGAATAAGTAATTGTAATCACGATGAGCATAGTCTTTTTATTTATATTTGTCCAAATTATAATACGTTTTAAATGTTCTTCTTTGAAGTTCTTATGAAACACGAAATTTTTAACGCACAAATTTCAGTTTCTTTGATTGAAGGTAATTTGTGGAATTCGCTATAATAATAGTGTAGTTGTTATCGTGTAGTGCTATACGTTATGATACCACAAGAATACCATAATAAAATTATCAAATTGATCATGCTAGAGAGTTATTGCCTAGCTTTATCGTCAATCATATATATCGTTTACAAGTATAAATAATTCTTCTGTTTCTTCTTCCACGTTTAATCGGACGTTGTGTTCAAATTTTCGAAATTAGTTATTTTCGCAGAAACATCCCTCTTTCGAATTTTCGAGAATCCAGTCCAAGTATTTCGTAACCCTTGTATAAACTCCTGGATAACCTGGTCGAGCGCATCCATTTCCCCAGGACACTATACCTATGATTTCGTACTTTTTATCCTCGCGTTCTGTCACTAATGGTCCGCCGCTGTCTCCCTAAAAAATAAAAAAATCTATTACCAATTTCCTAAAAAAGTTGTAAAAAGGCAAGGAGACAAAAACTGTAAAATTCTAAAAACACATAACGCAAAGTTTAAGAGGTTGAAAGTCCCCAGTAGTTTTTCTTCAATATCATTATTCCTACTGAAGAGAAACTTTCTCTTTTAAAATCACAACTCTGTAGAGCAAAAAACGTTAAAGGTAAATAGTTTTATGTTCAACAGTACTTCACCCTTTTAACGCCAATTTTTAAATATTCAATATATCAGCAAGTTCGGGAATATTATAATTTATTTTCATTAATTTCAACAGCGTCAGTCACCGGTGACCGCCATGGGATTCAACATGTTAACACGTACATCTTGGACATTAGTATGTGGCAACTACAAAAATGAGATTTATCAAAATCACAATTTCATATCATAATTCTAAATTAACCACAGATTTAATTGTCACGAACAACGTTTTGCGATGTTTGTTTATTACCACTAACCTACCAAGCCGGTCAAAATGACCGTATCCCAATTTTGTATAAAAATTACCTAAATTGATAGGGGAGATATGAAGTAAATATGTCACTTCTATCTTATAAAGCCTAAATTAATTAATTAATCATCTTTTTCACTCCTTGATTTCTCTTTTTCCAAAGTACTTGTTCAGTATATCTAAATTTTAGTAAACATAACGTCGGTAGGTTTAGTGTTAAAATTCGAAACAATACCTGGCAAGAATCTTTCTTTCCTTCACGATAACCGGCGCACATCATATTCTCGGAGATCATACGAGGACTGTAACTAGTATTGCGGCAATCCTGTAGACTCATGACAGGCACTTCGACTTCCTGTAGAAGGCAAGAAGGTTTTCCATCCTCCTTTAAAGTGCCCCAGCCAGATGCAATTGCTTTCGTTCCGACATACAGATTTTCTAAAACATTACACATACAATTCGTCTATTAAGTTCGCAATAGGTTACAAAATCTGCGCAGAACGGCAAAGGAGGAAAATGCATTGTTAACCTAAGCGGATAAACCGTTTTCAACGGTGACCGGTAACTCTGATCCATTTGTAATTTTCAGAGTGACGGAATACAATTATTCTGCACAAAGTGTTGACACGAATGGTGCAACAATCCTGACATACCAGGTAGAATTTGAGAACAGGTATATGATAAGAGGTACGCGATTACAGTGTACAGATGTAGGCTCGATTCAAATGTAAATACAAGTCCTCGATTTATAAAAAATCTTCCCTTACTACGCAGTTAAATGACGGTGCATTACACTCGAGAAAGGTACCCGTATATTGAATAATTTATGTTCGTGTAATCATTAACGCAATAAATAACGGGACGATCGACCTTATGCAACGATAGGTCGCGAAATAGTGCAGTAAGAGGAGAAAATGGTATGATTGCTTCAGTTTCGTCATTGTCGTTGGAGAAATTACGAACAGGAAACTTTCCCAAACGATACACCTGTTGTTTTCTGTTAATATATGATTTTCATTATTTCCTAAATTTATATTAATTTATAAGAAAGGAAAATAGACCGTCTTTGTTACCTTTTATGGTCGGTAAACATATAGGGCGTATAGTGTCGCTTAATGGCACCCTTTCATTGAGCCGTAGAAGGGCGATGTCATTTTCGAAATTCAGAAAGCTGAAATCCCCGGTTAATACACGAACCACGTATCTGGTTTCGGCCCCTTTGTCGATACACCTGTCGTGTTCACCGAAGGTGACCTTGATCATGAACCACATGAATCTGAAAATAAAACTAGAGAAACTATTCATGTCTATCTTGTGCCTCCAATAATAAGTATGCCTTATTTTCATGGCCGATATTTTAATATTTCTTCTTTTACTTATCTTGCTCACAGTAAATACTAATTCTTCTTATACGTTTATGGTACCCTTTGCTCTGTACAATTTTTATAATATTTTAGTTGTTCAATGTGCATGATAATTAAATTTCTGTTGCCATCGAAAGAAGACTGAGAATTCATTTAATTTTGCAAAGTCGATAGATATAATATATATCAAGACGAAGTGTACCAATTAAGTGTGAACTTTTCTAGCTTTTTAAAATTCCATAGGTCATTCCGAGGAACTTAATGCTATATTATTAAACCAACAAAATAACGAAACTAACGTAACAAATTTAAAATAATAAATGTATTACTTTTTCTATCGATATTAATGTAAGGTATTCTTTCAGTTTTCTTTTAAACTATAATACAGAAAAATATAAAACTATAGGTACAAAACTTCTCTTCAATTTACAAGTAGGTTGAAAATCAAGTTTTTATAACAGCATTGAACTTTCACCTTGATTGTTCTAATTACAATATCATTAAAGATTCTGTACAGGAAAGAATTTTTCTAACGCGTTTCGAATAAACAATCATTATTATTACTTACCCTTTAACACAATGCGCAGCTGTAAGAACATAGCGATCGTTTATTAATGTGCCACCGCAATAAAATTTGTTTAGGTATGACAGCCTGGCCATCCATGGAAATTCGTTCATTCGTGTCGTTTGGCCGCCGACAATGCGACTTTCTTCGTTCCGCACGCCGCAGCCTAATTGCATTTCAGCGAGATAAATAATTTCCAATCATCATAAAACAAGCAGTTGTAATAACGTCGCATTAAAACTGAGATAACGTGGTCCATAAACAATACTCACTGCAGTAACATGGTGCAGGTGCTTCCGCAGCGTAAGGCGGTTTATTGCCGAAGATACCGAAAAAGTTTTTCACCCTCTCGGTAAACTTGGTTCCCTAAAATTCAACAATTATCGTTGAGCCAAATTTCAAGTTCAATAAGTATTGTATCCAACTCAAATTTTCAGCGTAATACTTAATTGTATTCAAGTAAATTAGCCACGATGAAACTTTGGCTTTTTTAATTAAAATGAGACATTTATAGCAATTATATTAAAATTTCTATTCATCTGATATTAATAGATCTGATATGTTCTACATTGAATTCACACAGTGAAGTTCAAGAAACTCAAATTCTTGAAAAAGTAATACAAGAATTTCAAGAACGAAGTATCAATCGTTAATCGTAATAATAATCTTAGGATCGGAAGTAATCAGTCGATATCTTACTTGACACACGCCCAAGGCCAGAATCAAAACGATTAATAACTCAAAACACCGGGAGGATTTCATTTTCTGTCCTGAGAACGGGTCTCCTTTCGGCACCTTAAATTTCGCGCGTCACGTGCAAAGGGTTGCAACTATTTTAGTGAAGGATTTGCCGCGCAGGCACTGTCAGGAACGAGTCACGGACATGTCCCTGACTGGGAGCTACTATCGCCAGCGTCCCAAGGCGACTGAGGAGGACTGAGGTCGAAGAGGTAATTGCTATTCTAGAAGGGAAGGAGGGCACAGCCAACTGGTCGGCGACTGGACAGTACCTGACCAGTTCAGGTTCACGTTCAGGGTCGAATCACTGGTGACTGTTATTGACCGTCATCAGGGACACTGGTCTTTAAAATACCTTCCATCCTTAACTTCTTTTTTATTGTTTAAGTTATGATCATAGTCAGGTTACAGTGTATCCAAATTAAAGTTCTAAAGATGTTAAGTATATTCATTTGAAAGAGATAATTTCACTTTTGATTACGATGTATTTCATTAGATTGATTGATTACGACCTTTTGTTAATATTCTTTTTAAGTGTGTATAGTGCTTTAGTTCAGTATTTATGTCGTTTATGTACTTTTAGTTTGGGGAATTTTTAATTACTTTGGGAAGATATAGTTCTAAATTTGTTGTAGATATATATATTTGTCTTTTGAAAGTTGTTTCCCGAAATCTGCAATTTCATTTGCATGAGTGTGTGCAAAAAAGTTCCTGATCAAGAGATAATTGGATTAGTCTGATACTCTTTGTTACATAACTATTTGTCAGAATTATATCTTTAGGAGCACAGGCAATTGATCTGAATGGAAGACACCGAACTAGCATAGATATTCCACTTAGGGTAGAATGTATTGTATATATTTAAATAACAATGATATTTAATTTACTAATATTGCATATGCAAGTTAAACTGTAAAATAACCATACAACTTAAGCAATTTATAGTATGTACTTTACAGTAGTATATATTGTGATGCATAGACTAATTCCAATTTTTATTGGAATTAAAATAGAGTTTGAATACTTAAAAAATTCCTCGATTATAAAAGAAATAGAAGAGAAGTAAACTTGTTTGTGTATATACATTAATATACATAAATATAACATAATCATTCACGCACGTAACATGCATACTTTAATAAATAAAAATGTCATTGTCCTCTTTTCTCTGCTATTTGAAATTCCTGATAATCTTTTTGTAATAAGGGAGAGGAGTAAATTAAAATATATATTTGAATTATTTTACACATAACTGTATAACATTTTGTTTTATTATAAGGAGCATAATTTAAAAACTTGAAACCTGAAGACACTTGTCAATCTGGTTTCAAATTGAACAAGATTGCAAATCATTGTTAACAATAATGATTTTTCTACGATATGTCAACTATTTAACGGAATGTTGACAGTTCCCTGTAACTTGAATCTTTTTCATATAAAGTTGCTGTACTGCTTCCTTGTAACTCTTCGCATTTAAAGTTTCTTTAATAGTTCTACACAAATGAATTGCGTGATAGCCAAATGATTGATTTACAAAGTAATATTTAAACAATGTATAAGCATAATAATGATAAAATATCATTGTAGATAATTTTTCATTTTCCGAACTGCATCTATCAGAAAGTGGGCAAAGTAATAAATAATATTACTTTAGTGTAATATGTCGGATGTTAACAACACAGATGCATTATATGTAATCTTAACACTAGATCCACCAACGATTAATCCAATACATTTAACAATGTCAGATAAATACGTTAGAAGAGAAAAAAAACTAACGAGAAAAAAATTTGACCGATTTGATCGCTTGCAGTCTACAAGATGTAGACTTGCTTGCAGTCTATGAGACGTAGAAAATTGAAAAAGAAGCAATGTTAGAAATCTCAGAAGCATTTACATAAATTTAAAACAATGCATAAGACAAACTTGGTAAATCTAGTGTTAATCATAAAATTTTAAAAGCATTATAATTATAATCAATTATTAGAACTACTTTTATTTTCACGTCCTTAAATGTATAACAGAATTAAAGACTAGAAGTATTTTCTATCCATATACTTAATTTTTATACTCATATGCTAAGTTGGAAATAAGTATTTATAATTAAATTATCAAACAATTGTCACCTTTCTTTTTTTACAGAAACTGACTTATTATAACTTTTTAATCGTTCTCTTGAAAAATGATCTTATAATATCAAACAGAACATGTCTGAAGGATATTTTACGAGAGGCTGCTACAGGACGCACCCAAAAATCGGGCTCGCGAATTAGCTATGCAAATTCCACGGGAGAAGACGTTGTTTGCAAGCGCTCATCTGTATTTTATTATATGCACATACATGCTGGGTGCGTCACCCGATACCGTTCATCGGACAGTTCAACTACGAGAGTTTCGCACTAACGATGTCCTGTCAACCAGTTTAGCTCAAGATAGAAGCCGATTCGATCGTCACAGCTAACAGCGTCTGGTTTTTCCACTTTCAGCCGTATTATACCAGATTTACATATATCGAAGTCATAAACCTTGATTGGTGGCATGCTTCTTCGATTCTCCGAATCGTAGGATATTCCGGCAATAACCTGTTCTTTCAGATCCGCTACTGATCAATCTGGATGACTAGTCAGCTTAGAAAGTAATATCAGAAATGATACTTTCCCTTGGAATTTCACTAATTTCTTTAAAATAAACAAATGAAAATTAGAGTAACGTGGAATATCGTTTCATCGCGGCCTTTCTAATTATATCGGAATAAACGTAGTGTTTGTAAAGTTAATGTACAGTTTTTAATTACTTTATTGACGGTATAGTTTGTATTTTTGAATGAGTAGTATATAACTGGTGCACTTTCTGAAATGTTATTTAATGATATACGGTTTGATTTGCTGTCATACATAGATACTATAGTGAATTTATTGTTTAGCTACATTACTATTGTAATTTAATAAATTCGTTAAAAGATATTCACATGTTACGGGATAATTATATTGTTGACTATACTATGGAATATTTTAATGCAGAATAGAGTATTGCGTCTGTACTGTACATCACCTCGATTGAAACAATGTTGCCCCGCAGCTCGTGGAATGTTCACTGCATTAACTTTACACCAGTTTAACAGTAGACCGTTACAAGTAATTATTCCAACGACGTTTGACCGCCATTCATTCCACAAAGAGTACGATATAAATGTGTGAAGAAAACTAAATGCCATTACATTCTGTGCGATAATAGATTAACACAAAGTACGATTTTCTACATGTACGCTAACCTTATAATATCTTTTATTTAAATATATGTACAGTTTATGACTTCGTAACAATATTAATGACTTTTATTCGACAAGGAACTCTCGTGCATCTAACTTGAAGTTAGATTCCATGAAAAAATCTAGTTCCATTTGTTATCTCAACTACCCACTTTTTTTATGCAGTTTGGCAAAGATATTTTTGTTTTGTAGACAAGGCTACGTATTTCTAATCTATGCACAAACATCCAACTTTCATGTTGGTATTAATCCAATTAAGATATTTTGCCACTCTGGTGTACACACCAGGATATCCTGCTCGCCCGCAGCCAACACCCCAGGAAACTATACCTAAAAATGTTGCATTAATTTATATAAATGTTTACCATATTGTGTATTTGTTACAGAACGAAATATCAAAATCTCTGCTATTTAATTGTAAAATTGTAAGAAGAAAGGAATTCCAATTTTTTGCTGACATATCGTCCTACATTTTATTACATCTTGAACGAGAGTTTGTAGAAAACTGTGAATGATCGATAGTAGGCTTACCAGCTATTTCCAGTCTATCGCCTTCTTGTACAAGAAGAGGACCGCCACTGTCACCCTGACAGGAATCTTGATTATTTCGACCAGCGCAAATCATGTTATTCGTTATTCGATTGGCACGATACTTCATTTTTCGACACTGGGTCAAACTCAATATCGGTACTTGTACTTCCTGAACTTTCCCTGGAAGCATGCCGCCTTCGGATGTTCGACCCCAGCCCACTACGGTACCTTCTTTACCAGCGGGATCTGTCCCTAAAAATTGGATTTAAACTATATTGAAGAAAAAATCTGGTTCTCCAAGACCTATAATTAAAATTAGTTATGTATATTTAATTATAGGTGCCTTATTTCTAATTATATGTTTGTTTTAATCACAGAGTCAGAGGTATATAAATATTTACCTACTATTACACATGAAAAATAAGCTTTACGTAATTAATAATTAAAAAATAATTCGACGTAAATTATTAGGACATTTTATGCATGTAAAAATTTTTCCCTATATTGAATATTAATGCATGTATGTCGTGACTTTTCCTGTAAAGATAATATATAAAGATGTATATGCATCTTTACTTATTTTTATGTATAATAGCTTTCACACCGTACCATTAGATTGATAAAATAACTTTTTATAATCTGAATGGTACAGTTGTTACTTATGCACTTATATTATAAAACAGAAGGATTTTCCATTATTTCTATTACCTTTCGTTTGTATATATTAGTATGATTTGATCTAATCGTAAGTTAGTTTTGTTAATTAATTAAGTAATTTAAATTCTATAACTATTTCTTCAGTTCACTGCGCGGAAGATCTGACTTCTTGCTTTTCGAAGATATAAAGGATGTTTGAAAGTTCTGCTGCAATACTGGTATTACGAATTTTAAGTTTAACAAAATGTTAATGTAGACGAACATTAAATTCGTCTGCATTTATATGATTTCTGTATTTCTTACAAATGACATTTTTGTAGATGCATATATCTTAAACTATGAGAAATATAAAAGTGCAAATATTAACACTACTGAAATGGAAGTGCAGTACATCTTTTAATACATTTGTTAATACAATCGATAAGCAAGATATAAAGTAATATGTGGGTTCATTTAAAACAATAGTAAAAATAAAAATAATTGTTTTATATATTTTTTATAGATTTTAGTGTATATGTTTCAGTATAATATACTATATTATACATCGCTGCATTTGATTTAGACATGTTAATTGAATTAATTAGTCAGTAAATTTTACCTGCTTGGGGTAAACAGACTGGTTTAATGGTTTTTGAGAACTTCACAGATTTGCGAAGTCTCAGTAATGCGACGTCGTGATTGTAAGAATTCATATCGAAATTCCGATGGCGAATTATGGCACTTACTGCTCTCATCACGGGGTTTCCATCTGTATTTACATACTGATCATAATCTCCGAGTATCACGCGAATTTTCGATCGCTTCAATCTAAAATGTGATGTTAAATATCAAACAGTAATTTGTATTGAATGTGCAAATGTTTTATTCATTCCAATGCTCTATATTTGCATATAACTTCATATAATTCCATAATAGGTAGTAATTATTTAACACCAATTTGCAGTTATGTATACCTCACTTAAAACTCACGGTCCTTCTCTAAAACTCACAGAAATTTCAGATGCATGCTAAACTTTAATATTTTATGTCAAACAAATCTTTAAATATTTATCTGCTAGCTATATAAAAATAGCTAACATTCTAGAAGTTAGTATTTCCTACCATTAAAATTGCCCATAAATTACTCATACGCTCCTCCGGGTGAAATTTTTCACCCAATCTGCGTCTCCACATACTACATAATATTTGATGACTTTTTCATATGTCGTAACTTGATTTAATTTCAGTGGAATATAGTATAATAGATTACAAATAACATTAATTAAAGCGCAAAGTGAAAGTGAGCGAAATATTACCCGAAGATATTTTGTGTAACCATTTTTGACGAGCGTATAAGGGTTAATAATTCCTCAAAAAAGGTCACCGTAGTACAAATGAATTTTTTTTTAGAAGTTACAGCTTTCCATATTTACAAATTTTCATTCAACAATACATTAGAGTTAAATAATACGGAAGAATCGGCAAAGCATCGAAAATCAATTTTTCCGTTAACAGTGCAAAAAATGAAGGCGTATAACATCTCTAAGGGTGATTAACGCGTTCAATATCGCACTGTTAATGGAAGAATTGGTTTTCAATGTCGTTCTGATACTTCCATATAGCTTAATTGACGTATATGATAGCCAATAGCTTAATTGACGCAGAGAAAATGTATGAACATGTTTAAGAGTGATGATACATTTTCTTTGCGTCAATTCAGCTACTATTTAGGCTAAATTAACTGAAGTGAGGGGACGTACCTACGTACACAGTGAGCAGCGGTAAGAACATAATCGTTATTAATAAGACTGGCTCCACAATGAAAGCGCCCCTCGTATACGAGGCGTGCTATCCACGGATATCTGTTTGGGGTTGTCGGTTTTCCCCCGATAATTCGATTTTCTTGATTAGACACACCACACTCTACAAACAAACATTATTCCTCTCCTATCGATTGGCATTATGACATTGAAGAGCAATCAATAATAAATTCTAATGATATTTAAAAGTTTTCTAAAGGGACTTATTCTCTGTGTAACTACTATTTAATCTCCCTATATATCTATTATATTATAACTCTTATTATAACTCTTATTATAACTTTTATTATAACTCTATAATAACTCTATATAAACATATAATCAGTACATGTTCTTTATAGATTTAATGTGCTCATCATCATCGACTGCAATTCATCTTGTATGATATAATAATTCTATGAAATAAATTTGCAGGACATTATTGTAATCTACTTTCTCTTGTTAGAAATAAACTTCTCAAACGTCAAGAAGTAATGCTAGTTCACTAGAGATACTTGTTGAAAGTGGCAAGAATATAATGGGACCCTCTTGTAGTAAAGAAATTTTTAATTTCAGAATAATTTTACATTGTGTTTGCTTTCGATAACGTGCTGCAATTTTACATTAAATCTATCAAAATTGTAAAAAGGACTGCATCCTTATTTTTTCGAAATTTTCTCTAATTTACAAGTATGCGAATTCTTTGATTTTCCACTTCTATGTTATAAAATGTAAAGAATTAAGTCCATCATATCATCTATATGTCTATATTTACTGAACTTACCATTGTTCTAGCGTTAATTAAAATTGTTTTCAGTTATAAGTCGGGAAAGTTGAAAATGGAGTAATATATTCGATAAAAAATAAAGAGGTGGTGAATGATAAGCGAAATCTTACCGCACGTGCAATTCCGCAACCTTTCTTCGTCGCTTTCGGCAAAGGAAGTTATATCCAAGCCGAATAAATCGTCGAAGAGGAACTTGCCCTTTCGATTGTACGATGAATTCGATGCCTGAAAGAAATGCACCGTCGTCACTCTTCGTGGTACGCTTACTTTCCATTGCAAATAAGTAAGACGAACGATAAGAGAAAGTGGACAAGCTTCGAATTATGGTCAAGGCCTACGTCGTTAAATCTAAATTTGCATCGTCGAACTAAAAATTTTATGCGCAAGTATTACGTCGATACAGATTTGCTGCAATGATCCTCTTGCATCCATTTTAAGAAAACCTGTCGAACATTGCTGATATTAAGTAATCAAGAAGATCTTCGCAGATTTCAAAATGGAAATTATCTTACTTTAGATTTAAATTTCAGTTTTAATAAGAAAGGATAATTCACCTTATATCAATGCATTTAGTATAAAAAGTTTTGGAGTGCATGAAATATTGCAATAAAAGAAACAATTTAAAATGACAAAGTACTATCCTCGATTTAATTCAGAAATACGATATTGCTTTACATTTCCATCCGTTTTTCTCTATATTTATAAGATATAATATAGTTATTAAACTATATGTATTATCAAGAATTTTTTTACTGAGGCAGTGTTAGAAGCGAAAATTTGTCTGTGTCTTAAATACAAAAATTTTAAATTTTTATAAAATGGAATTTACGAATTCTCTTATTGAGAGAGGGAAATTGAATATGAAGGTGAATATTTTAACGAATAGAGCTCTTTTACTTAAAAGATACGAGCGCTATTAGTCTACTTTCAATGGCCACTGAACATTTTCGAACATTTCGTATTTCTGTCTCTTTTGAAACTTTCGTTCAAACTACGATCTTGAAGCCTACAATTTTATTGTCTTAAACAATATTTCAATGATTTATCACAAGAAAAACTAAATTCCATTATGCTGTCAAGGGGTTCCTACGCGATGTAAAATTGTTAGACTTCCGACAGATATGATAAAATTATAAATTATTAATTCTCCTAAAAACCGTTCGTTCAGAAAAGGAAGAGTAATATTTAATAACTTGGTACATCTACATATTTCTCTACTGGCACAATCACCACCCACTAACACTAGAACTACCGGCGTTAAATCTATCATATTTAAAAATATTAAATAAGCATTTTGAAAAAAGGGGAATTAAGAGGTGGAAAAGATGATCGATTCGGTAATTTATGTTTTACAAGATGAACGTAGAATATCTATTCTACGACTCTCCTAGAAACTCGGAGAATTTTTGGAAAAAATTGTGTACCAGTCATTTTGACTGGTTTGGTAGTTCTAGTGTTAAGGGGTAACAACAAATTTTCTCTTGTCATTAATCGAATTCGATCGCAATCACTTACAAACGAACGAAATTACTTACAGTGAAATCATGTGAGGTCACCGAATCGTTTCTCAGAGGCCTAATATCGACGCCGTGTGCACGAACCGATAGAAATAGCAAGATCAAGGCCAAGATCAAGACCTTGCAACGATCCACAAGTGAAGTCATATTTCCATGCGTCATTTACTCGTAACTCAGTCGTTGGACAGAAAATTCACAGACGAACCTCTCGTCTTTCATCGATCAAACGCACCGCGCACTGTTTTACTTTTCCGCGGCGGTCCCCATGATCGCGCATTATATCGCGTCCTCGCGGCACCTTCTCCGTCACCCTTTACGTCCTTAAGATCCTCGCCGATGCTGCAGAAAGATCTTGGAATGATCACCGTCGATGTGAACGCTTTCACCGTGATTCCACAAAGACGCCAGACTGTCCGACCAACTCCGAGCAAGTTCTTCGCGCTCGCGAAGAAAGTTCTTTCACTGTGTCCTGTTGCTCTTCCCTCGATCCCGTTTAGTATTCAGCGTTGACCGTGCGCGATTCTTTCAATTTGGAATTAGGAAAATGGACGGAGTTTACTTACGAGAATTCACTTTGTCACGATAATTATTTCTCGATATCCGTGATAAATATAATCTTCCTTCATATTGATCTCAGAGTCTCGTACTTTCCTGCTGTTATATTTAAATGAAGACTGACTTGGAATAATAATTAAATTCAATAATGTAATAATGTTCGATGGTCGTATGTGTCGAGGTGAAATGAAGAGTCACATGGTTGAAAGAGAAAACTTTGAATTATCGAATGTATGAGAGTCTGCAGAACGTCAAGATAGACTGAAAGTGTTCATCCGCGACATCTTCTCGGAATGCCGAGTCCTGGTGTTAGAACGCTAGAGTCGGATCCCACCACGAGCTATCGATGGCACTACTTTTATTCTTCCGATTCATTTGCCCCACTCTATGGCGGCAGCAGCAAGGTTTCGTAGCGGCTTCGAAAAAATTTCTCTTTTAATATCTACCATGATACGTTACGGAAGGGAACGTGGGTTTAGTCACCTTTGATAAATGAAAGCGGAAATATGGTAGAGAGATACGTTCCGTTATATTAGGTTATTATTAAAAAAGTTAAGAGCTGGATGAAACGACGTGGAAGCTTTATGATTACTTCTTTCTCGTGCCAGTATCCCTCTTGGCCACTCGACCGTCATATGCTTTTTATGGCGAACAATAAGATTCCTCCGCTGCGCCGAATTGCAGTTGTACTTTCGATCGTAACGATAATTGTACTCTCAAAAATATGTTAAGGAATAATTGAATTGGGAGGGCATGGTGGGGTTTTGTTATTCTTTTCGTTAAATATACCTTTGGAGTAATAGAATTTCTTTTTATAAATGATTAATAACACTATCGTGTATAGCATTTTGAATTGCTTTTGAATCTTGAAGGAACTAATTTACGAGTTGTAAAAGTTTTAATCAAGATTAACTCATATACACTTGTCTTTCATTTAGATGTTATTTTACTGCAGAGAAAATTAACGAGAGCTTATATTGCAAAGAAAAACCAATGTTCCTCTGAAAAATGAGAAACAATAAAGAATAACAATTTCTCAGTTTTGTGAAAATAAAGTTTGACAATGTATTGTGTTTATTTTGACCTGTGAAAGTTTTTACAGTGGCACAGAAGAGAACGAAGAAAGTATTCTTCTCAAAAGATCCTTCAAGATATTGGACTTTGTCTTATTTACATATAATTGTTATAGGTCACTAGTATAATGTATTCAAAATCGTATTATCAAAGTGTGATATACAAGTTTTGTCGTTGTAAATTCTTTAATTTCATTATTCGCGCGGGCTTATTACGTGGATATCGATTACCGTAGATGCACATTACTATCCGATGCTATCTACTCAAGGAAACCCACTTGATCAATTTCATATCTAATCGGAATTACGTGGTGTTACGAAAATACACTATATCTGGTGGGAATTTAAAAAACTGTTACCCCTCTCCGTTTAGGCGGGAATCAGGAATTGCCGGTAACGGTCCGAAGGTTTCACTAACCCACATTCGCCGTTGAAAGCAAAACGTTTCTGACTGCTGACCCGGTTTTCGTTATTGCTCCGTTCATCTTGACAATCGAGAACTGCCCTTTATCTAACATCTCTTCATGATATCCCTTTTTAGATATTCCCCAAAATAGTTATCATCTCTCATTGCTTCTTGCTCCTGCCTTGATTAATCTCTACGCTTCGTATACTCTTTCTTTCCAGTTATTCTGTTATTTTTTACACGAGAATCGAGGTCAATGTTTTGATGGCCGTTAAACCAGAACCTTAATTTTACGGTTAATCGAACATTATTGTGATTTTATGAAGAAATGTTATTTGCGTTTATTTTCACCTGGTCGTATTGACTGTGAACTACAAAGAAATATAACTACGTTTCTTTGCTATTAACTTTGAATCAATGCAAATACATATATCATACGAAGTATAAATCTCAAATTTTAATTAAAATCAATTTTATCCGTTTCTACTTATATTTGTTAATGTAATAATTCCATAAAATGATTGGAAAAAATTAAAAGGGAACGGCACATATTTATGATTAAACATTTCGTTTGTTTATTAACTGTTTTATAAGGAAAATATGACATCACAGAAAATCGGGACATTATTTATGTACATTGGACTAGATTTTCCTAACTACATGCGCGTGAATTAACAATTACAATAAATTAAATGTTACAGATTTACAATGACAGCTCAATGATAAGTGGTATGTCGGCAACTATTTACAAATACATTCACGGTAATTCGAGTAGCAGGAAACATTTTATGTTACATGTGTTGAAACCAAAACTGAATGTTAATTCGCGCGATAAATCATAATGTACTTCGCAGGCAATACTGATAGCAGTAATTTCTCTAACTGCTTCATACGGACAAAAATAGCACGTTGTTCCAGTAGTCGAAGTGTGCATTGTTTTCTCGACATATGTTGATTCCATATTCTACGGAATATTGCGTTAAAGCCGATGTGGTGGTGGGCAAACACACTCGCCATCGAGATGATCCTTAAGCCATCCGAGGTAGTTGGTCAGTTTCGTGTAAATTCCTGGGAAATTCGGTCTTGCGCAACCTCGGCCCCATGAAATAATTCCTGCGTAGAAATTAGTACAATAGCTCTTCGTCATGAGACTTCAAATTCTCGGATGCCAAAAGTTGAAATTTTCAAATTAAATATTAGAAAAATTGTATTGAAATAATTCTAGGTTCTCGTACTAATCTACATAATTAGTAAGACTTTGTAAATAAAAATAGTAAACTTATAAGTAAAAGACACCTTTTACAAGGTAAATATATTACCTATTACTTCAAGATGTCCAAAAGTTCCCTTTACATGCAGAGGACCACCACTGTCACCCTTAAAATGCAATAATGATCACAATGTTACAATAATGAGACAATAATGAATTCGAAGAGGGTTGTCGCGGTGCAAAAAGAAAATTTGGATACATGTTGGCTACTCGAAATTAAAGAAAAATAATGGTATTGTCAGAATCATTTGCAAGTAGTTATGAATAATTAACACGTTGAATGCCATGGGGGTCACCGGTGACCGGCGCCATTAAATTAAATGAAATTTCGTATGACTTTTAAATTGTAATATTTACGAATTTTCTGATGCATTCAATATTTAAATATTGGGATTAAAAAGGTGAAGACCTGCTGACTTCATAACTACTTGCGTCTTTAAGATATCTGCTTTGTAAAGATGTGATTTTAGTAGAAAAAGTTTCACTTCTGTAAAAATGATGAAACTAGCGAAATATCGGTGGCGTTCAACGTGTTAATGACACGGTAGATAGTTTTACCACTCACAAAGCAAGCATCGCGTTGACCTTCGAGGTAACCTGCACAGAACATGTTCTCGGTGATGCGATTTTTCTGATATCCGGCTTGATCACACTCTTCTTCCGATAAAATTGGGAGGCTGACCTTTCGTAATTCATCGCTTACTGGTTGACTTTCTCCGGTTCGACCCCAACCGACCACGGTTGCTGTCGCCCCCGTGTAATCGATGGCTTCTGCGGGGAAACGTTAAGATGCCATTTTTAAGCATTGTGAGGTGTTCTTACAAAGAAATGAGAGATAGAGATTAGAATATGTGATGTATGTATCTTTTCCGGAAAGTTTCTTTATATTGGGTTGGCAAGAATGTAATTTCGGTTTTCGTCGATAGCTAATGTTACGTGCATTTTGAAGGCCTTTCGACAATGTTAGAATTTTTTGCTTCTGAAAATTGAAAGTTGTCACCTTTGGCAGGATTTAGAAACAAATTGTGCTTCATTTTGTTTGCAAATGTTAGTTTAGCGTGGATTTTAATATGGAGTGCAAAAACGAACATTTTCGACATATTTTAATTTGTCATTACTTTTTTATACAAACCACATCGAAAGCTGAATTGTATCAAACATAAGTTATGCTGTCAATTTGGTGGGTGTTGTGTAGTTAGAGCTGCTTCCAAGGAACCAAACGATTAATTCGAATGTTTAGTCTAAAATCGCACCTGGCTCAGTTTTTTGCTGATAAAGACCAGAATTTCTATGAGAGCGGAATCATAAATTGGTCTATAAGATGGCAACAGGTCATCGAACAAAATGGAAAATGTATATTAAAGTTCATTCTTTGTTAAAAAAGATTAAGTTTCATTTCATATTACAAAACCGAAATTACTTTCTTGCCAACCCAATATATTCGTCGGAAACTTCATTTATTTTCTATTTCTATATTAGAAGTATATTGATTGAGCTATGGTCGATAAAGAGGCAAAGGCTCGGACTGGCAATCAACGGGGACGAGTTCTCAAATATTTCGTCACGTCTGGGAAACTTTTCCTATTTGATATGTATATTATACTCTTGGTAGTTCGGAACCACCTAAAACAGTAAGCTCTGGCCAAAGCGTAAGTGTGAACATAACAGTTAGACCGCAGAAGCGCAAAAGAAATAAAAAAGAAAGAGGTATATTGACACTTTAACTGTTACTCGACTTCTGTACAATTTCTTTTTCAGATATATTATCTGAAAGAAAAGAGGCACTAAAATACACATTTGTGAAATGTTATCAATTCCTTGATCATTCTAAAAGTGCTCGTGATGACACTCGTGATGAGGAAAACGGGGTAAGAAATTTGCAAGTTTTGCAAAACCTATCAAATTGAAAATATTAATAAAACGCGACGCAATAATATTATTTCTGTAATATTAAAATTGCGTTAAATTATACGATATATGAAGAATCACTAATCAATTTTTATTTTAGCAATTAAATTCTGAATTATTGCGGAGGCAGTTACAAAACAAACCGTAGGGCAAGGGATTAATCATTTATAACTGAAAGAGACATGTAATTGGTGTAATTTGAAAATGTGAAAATTCATCAGATGAAAGTAAGAACATTTGTTAATGTTCTTTATACAAATCGATGATCTTTGTGACAAATCATTTCTCTATCGATCACGTGACGAATGTACCACCCCTTGTATAACGTCATTTTATAGTAACTGATGTTTTGGAGAATTTCTAATCAATGATCTTCTATCTTTATGTTTTATTTTGATATTATTTGTTACGGGTTTGTATTGTATTTTTGTAACAAGAAATTTCTTTGATAAAAAGTCAAAAAATCAATTTTCTGACACATCTATGAACATATTTATTGTTGTAGAATATAAAATAAAATTTTAATTTAGATTTAATAATGTGGTGAACTATGTAATCAAACACAAAATGATTACCAATATTATACTACTTTTCAAGAAATACGATTCAATTGTAGAACAATCAAACTGGAACGTGAATATATCAGAAAAATTAGCAAGTGTTTCGGACTGAACGAAGCGGGAAAACATGTAAATAGATTAATTAAATAACTAATAAATACAACTCACTATCTTCCGGTAAACACGCCGTTCGAACAATACCATCTACCTGCACCGGTCGATCCATCTCGATGATGGCGATGTCATTGTTGAATGTATAAGTGTGGAAGTTTTCGTGAATTGTCACGGATTTGATGCGGCGTACAATAGCATTCGAACTCACGTGCCGACGATCGTTATCGGCCAGTACCAGTCTGATACTCTTCGTTTCAAATCTATAAAATGGTTGCAAAAAATGTGCAATAAGTAGAATTTCTGTTTACTTTGAAAATATTTTAAAATGATGGTATAAATAAATGATGTGTAAGTTTCATTAAATACATAATACTTTTAGATTTTCCAGCTTCCTATTTTTTATTTTATCGGGGACTTTCAAAAGTTTAGAATGTTCTATAACTATTATAATGTATTTGAGTTTATTTAAATTTGCATCTATCCAGATTATTCTATAAACAATATTGATAAAGGGTAAGTAATTTTCCCTTTGACATTTAATTAGTTAATTCGTAACTACCGTTATTATAAAAGGCGTTATATGCTTACGTTGACCTTTCTTTCGGAAGAGTTAAATTACAAAAACGGAATTGTTCCCATTTAAAGAACTCAAGAGAAATTTGATTTTTAGTTGAACCAATAATGTTCGAGAACTTATTGCTTTTATGATTCATTATTGATTGAAAAGTAACTTTATCTCTTTTTTGAGATCATCAGAAACGGAACTCTTAGGAAGAACATTCAGTGCAATATTCGTACTGGGATAACAAATCGTAAGTTTGAAATATTAATTCTTCTAACAGCCAGAGTATTTTAACAAATGGAAGGTATGTAAGCGCAATGTGATGTTTCTCTGTAAATAACCTAATTGGTCAAAGCTTGATACATACCCTTCCAAACAATGAGCAGCCGTCAGTACGTGCCTTTGAGTTATTAAGCTTCCCGCGCAATAAAACGTACCCTGTTTACTCATGCTAACTAGCCAGGGATATTCGTAGACGCTCGTCACGTTTCCACCAACGATCCTCGTTTTCCTGCCCACTCCACAAACTAGAATAGTACATGTACACGTTAATATTATCTAGGAATTGTGGAAGCTGTTAGAGCAAATAAGCATCATGGAAAATCGCTAATCTAATCTCGTTCACTTCCGTCACACAAAAATACCACGAAAAATATCCCAAATTATCTAAATAATGTATCAAACTTGCACCGATTTAATTTCTACAAAAATAGTGATAACTACAAGTACTAATCGTTCAATTGCAAACTTTTATATGGTTCTTGATAACTACGATTTATCTTTCTATTAATCGAACACTCAAAGTGGACGTAGATGATAATGTCAACATCTGAAGTATCAATGGCACTTGTCATGAATGACACTTATGTCCATTGAGTATTGTTTTCAATGTTCTTAGTTACCACAGTTGCTGCAGACGTTCGGCCTCTTGGAGGGGATCAATGGTGTTGGATCGAAATCGATGTAAGAGACCTCGTCTATCGGTTGGAGTTCGTCGACCTCGCTATTGGTAATGTTGTAATGCGTCTGGGTGTTGGATGCTGGCAAATTCTTGTTTTTCTGGAATATTTAAGAGGTAAAAATTGGGACGATTAAGTTCTACCATTCGTCATCTTTTAAAATGTTCAACGAGCACTCTGACACCATCACATTATCCCTTTGCGGTCTTATGTCGACGGATAGCTAATGTAACTTTCTGTCACAGCTAATTTTTCTTAACACTAGATTTACGGGCGTGAAATCTGTTAAATTGCAATATATTAAATAAGGTCTTTGGAAAAAGAGGGATGAAGCGGCAAAGATGGTAATTCGTTAAGTCATTACTGTATTATAAAATATACGTGAAATATCTACTGTACAGCGTCTCTGTAAATTTGAGAAATATCTATAAGACAAGTAGGAACTCGTCAATTTAACGGCTTCCGTAAATCTAGTGTTAATATCAGATCTACGGGGGGTAAATCTGTTATAATAATGTTACGCATGGAACACCCAGTAGAACTAATGTTATCGGGTTACGGGATACATCAATTGTTATAAATATTGGGAAAGAGATTCTACGGTCGGACGTCCCCAGTCTCGGACTGTGATGGGATAAACATTAACAGTTTTGTAAAAGAGTGTCGATTTATTTACTATGTCCAAAAGGGCCTTACGTGCGCGGTCGACGCATAAAAATATATATAAATGTACTGAATAAGTACTTTTAAAAAAATGACCGATCAAGCGTCAAAAAACGTGATCATTAAGTAATTTGTGTACTATAAAATGCACGTGAAATATTTATTGTACTGCTTTTCCATAATTTTGAGAAGTGTTTATATGATAGAAAAAAAAACGTCAATTTGACGGATTCCGTAAATCTAGTGTTAATATAATTTGGACTTTGCGTTTTAATGATTTTGTTTTTTTCTTGATATAAGCCGTACAGTATCTGGTTGCCGCTATGGTAACAAAATACTTTGTATCCCACAGTAGAAAAAAGTACTAATGCAAAAATAAATTGACGATAGTTTCGGATAATTATTCGAACCGCAACGGGCTATATTCGACGGCAGCCTCAATGAATTAAGAAGAATTAATTGTGATTTACCAGCATAACACATTACTAGACTGATTCATTTAAATTGCAGATGTAAATAGGTTATCTGTGACTCTTTATTAAATTATGTGATACTGATCAAATGTACAATGAAAAATATCTTTAAATTTCATCCTTGCCTCTGATATATGATCAAACACTTCGCAACTGCATTAAGACTTACACCGTCATAAAACTCATTTCTTTTCACAGCAGAATGAATTCTAAATAAAACCTTTTCGGAACAAGTAAAATTTCTTAACCCTTTATGGTAAACTATCTCGTCGTTAGTTTTCATGGCATACCGTACAATGACGAGCTACACTCTTCATCTGACTAAAGTTACTGTTTAATATGATAATTCATTTAGCTTAAAATTTCTAGTGTATTGAATATGGCAATATTGCATCCCCTTTTATTACTTGCCTAAATATCACAGATCATTATCACATTTTAGCCATACCTTATTTAAGTTTAACTTTCAGTTATTAACATTTTTACCGTTTTTGATATTCCACAATGAATTATAATTCTAGCCAAATCAATAATATAATTTTAATTTACAATATGTATGACTTACAAGACGAAACATGTTTTTTTAAATAAAAGTTAAGTGATCATTTTCTGTACAATTTTTCATGATTAAGTCGTACCGGAAGGGGTAAATGAACTATATTTTTATCACATCGAAGATCACCGGACACGTTACCCCTAGCACAATTCAAGTGAATGGAACCAAAGAAAGCAAAAACCTCCAACTAAGCACCATCGTTACAACTTTCAGTCATATTTCTATCACAATCACCAATTCCTAACTGCTTGCAAATTCGTAACTTACCAGCCGCGGTAGTGCGTAGGTGCAGCAGCATGCCCATAGGAAGATACCAACTCCGCATAACATTCTTGCGTAGTACACCATCGTGTATTGCGTATCGGTAATTTCCGGTGAGGAATGTTGGCGTTTCGTTGACAGTCGGCGTGCAAAGAGAGAGGAGATCTCGTTAGAACGATATCGTGGTACCGTGCACGTGCCTATGCCGGGCGTGAAAAGTCTAAAGGTAGCGTGGTCGTTTTGCCGTTTTATAGTAAATTATAACTAATGAAGAAGCCCGTCCGCGGGTCTCCCGGTGGGGATCGTCAACCTTGAGTGGTGCGTTTGCATTGGCAGATGTTGCATGTGACAGCCTTTAAATCACCCGGTCGGTCGGCATACGCGCCGTTGTCTCACCTGTACAGGTACCGTACCACGAGTACACCCGACGAAATGGCAATATTCGTATGTACGTACAACGCGGGACTTTTCTCTGTATGGCGCAATTGAAGGATCGACCACCAAGAACGACCAATGTCAACCCGGGCCACCTCCTCTCCCGGCAAACCTTCCTTCCGTCCTTCCTTCCTTCCTTTCAGGGATCCACCAGACTGGATCAATGTCAATTTCGTCAGAGCTCAAACGCGAAAGTCTCCCTGCCTCTCTCGTAACTGTCTTTTCGTCCCATTGTCGCAAAACGACGGGACATAGTGTGTGCGAGACGACTAATTGGAGGGGTTTCACTTGTTACGTTAGGATGCCCTTGCGGTATCGTCGTTCAAATCTCATTTCGGTGGAAGGACTTGGGAGGACGTGTTTTTTATGGTGCAGGATGCTCATTTGTTTGTTCGTAGGCCGATTAGGGTGATGCTGCTGGAGGGCGAAGATGGCTGTCGGCTTGGATTCTGAGGATAGGGTTCGATTGTGGAATTGGGTGTTGGAGACAAAATTTTGACGAAAGTGTATTCGCGATATTTTGTTCGGGGAGATTGAAAAATTTGACCTAATGGCTGTGCCTTTGTGTCTGCTTTATTGGGTTGTTAAAATTACTATAAATAGAAAATGCGATAACGGGTTGGATTATTATTAATTTATGCATTTGTAGTTTTATATTTTCATTCTTATAATAACGTATTGAAATTGTAAATCATTGATTCATTTAAACGAGTCAGAGCATGAAATGTGACCCATTCTGAAGTTCTGAAAAAAAATTCTTTTAAATGTATATTATCTTCTGTTTCCTTCCTCATGGAGGAATAAGATGAAGTCTTTCATAAAAATCTCGTCAATACTCTCCCACGGAACAATATGCACCGTAAAAATTTTAAAGCCATTAACAACATTATCTCATTTCCCCACATTTTATAGTTTATTACGTGGTAAATTCTGTTTACGCCAGTTAAAGCAAACGAAATTCTTCGCTGTACAAATACTTTTACACAAGCAATTGTGCGCCGTTCGAAGAATTCCAACGTGAAAACCGCCATGAAGCAGCATCTCATTGTAAATACGTTTGAAGACGTTGGAAGAAACAGATTCCCTTGGTCTCGTGGAACATTTTTCGTCTTAAGTGTAGGCAGTAAATGTTGCTTTACCAGGAACTTCCGAGAAGTTCCTGCTACCGAAGTAATACTACGTGGGTTGCTATTGCGGTAGAAATCGGGTCAATGAAATAGCTGCTTGCCCTTGTCTCCCAAGTCATAAGGCTAAAGTAAACATCTAACGAAGAATAGAAGAAAAAGATTGTTCCATTATTTCATGCTTTGTTCTGCCGGTTTTTTGTCAATTTCCATGTGATTTCGCAATCACTTCGGAGACATGAATAACACCACGAATTGAAATAATTGCCTGTTACATACCTTATATAAGAAACCGAAGATAAACGTTATTCCTCTCGATCGACAATTTGCAATTTTACTTTCACTCATTTCGCATGTGCATTACATTCGATGCACGTGTCGAAATTCCGTAATAACGAATTCTGATTTATCATTATTCTCTGTCAAACGGGAACGTTAACGTCAACATGATGCACATTCCGGCTCTTTATTTTTTATCGTAATTTACTTGTACGTATCGTTCGTTGCCAAATATCAAGGTTTCTCCTCAATTTCGTCGAGACTGTCTCATTTGTCATGATTGCAGCGTCGTGTTGGACGTCTTGGTGTTTTACGTGAAGAAAAAAAGGTAGTATTTTTGGTAGCATTTCACTCGTAAATGAGAAACCATCACTTTGAGACCAGCTAACGATTACTTACCTTCGTATGTAGTGGCGTGCCCCGCCTGCAGCTTGTCAATGCACTCGTGTACACGTGTTTTGCAGCGAGCGATTTGTAAAGGGAAAATGCGACAAGCATAATTTACGGGAATGTAGATTACGTGTCGAGGGTGGACAGGCAAAAAGCCGCCACATACCGCGCAGCTTGGATTGATTGAAATATAAGAGATACGCAGGAAAGACAGCGATGATTGATGAGCGCCTTTCGGAAGTTTTCTTCCTATATCATTTTCACATTTTTAATCAGTCTACTGCGGAACATAGGTATTCATTGTACTTTCCGTGTGACAATTTTTATCTTTTATTGTTCGCTTCTGCTGGTTTAATAATAATGCTAGGTAATTGATGTTGCTAACAGAGACAACGAAAGTGAAAATAAATAAATTATTTCTTTGTGCGTATACGATAGTTTACAATTGAATAAATTAACTAGAGAAATGAACAAAAGCTTGTCAATTAATTGTTGGTGCAACATACGTGTTAAGATAAAAATAGATTAGAATGTATCTAGAATAATAAAAAAAATATATTATATGAAATAAGTTGAGAGGAAGTATTCAAAACAGAATAAAAAAGAACATCCAAAAATGCCTGGGTAGGATGAAAAGCTGTATGCAAAGTGATAGAAAAGGAAGAACTTCTAAGCTTCATGTGAGACACATACAGACGAATTTAGTATACTAAATAAAATAGTATAAAATGTTGTTTACTAATATCGAACCGTATTGTATGTTTAAAAAAAGACAGGCAAATACGACAGAACTTGATTTTTTTCAAAAACAGGTTATTACAGTTTTAATTTTAAGAATACGATTTGGTTCTTCTACGTCATGATTTACATTAAGAATGGAGTATGATATTATAAAACAGAGGACTAATTATCATTTTACAACAATGGAATTTCTGCTTTATCGCTGTCTGTACGAAATATTTACGCAAGAATTACAAAGATATACGGCTAATATCGTGACAATATACACAAAAGACGTCTTGCCCGTGAAAAAGTATCAAATCACAGCAACGATCTGACCCTGGCGATAGGTGTAAATGAGGCAAGGCTTCTGATAAGGTTAGTCATACGTCGAGACAATAAAGTAACGTCTCGCCCGCATGAGGGTGTTGTGACCCATATACCTTGACCCACTGTCACAGGTTACAGGTGGGACATAGTCTTTTGCTCATCATCTTATCTCATTTGCTCGACATTAATTCGGAGTTCGATAACTATTACATACCTAATTGAGCCGTCGGAGACAAACGGAGGAAGCAAATCCGGTGAAGAAAATTGTAGCATGATTGTAAATAAATGGTCTGTGGTTTTGGAATACAACGATGGACCGAGTGTCTTCGTTATCTTTATTATAGGTGTGAAAGGCGATAAGGATAATTCGATTATAATGACATCAGATTAAGTGAAAGTGTAAAATTTGTAAAATTAGATCGGCGAGAGAGTATAAAGAAAGGTTGAGAGCCGGCCGTTATCAGTATTCGTACTGTTCACTTTCAATGATTCAGTGATTGAAGGCAATAATTGTGAGTATCTTTCGGGTGTGTCGATGATTCATTCTATACTTGATATCGTAATGGCCTAGAGTCTGTTTCGCACAGTTAGTGTGACACTGTAGGCTTCTGTTTTGCTCGCAGGAGTCCATACTTTTGCAGATAACGACTCTGCGGAAAGTTATGTTTTACAGTTATTTTTATGAATTAGCGTTGGGTAGTTAATGACACATCTTAGCGTAGGATGGAATATGATAATATGTAGAAGTAGGTTTAGATTTATTATACCATGGTTGTACATATATACAGGATGTTCATAGTAAAAATGAAATTTTGGAAATTTCCTTGACTCCCAACTTGAACTGAAGTTATGGGTGATATAAGTCGAAAAGTTTACGTTGAATTTGTTATATTTTTATCATTAGAACACGCACGCCTTAGATTTATGCTTACCGATTATGATTTGTTCTAATAATAAATTTTTAGAAAATACCATAATTTCATTTAAAAAATTACAAATTTTGATGTTTACATCTTTGAAAGAAGTGCAATTGCACAGATTCTGACTTACACATGTAACAATGGCTTACAAATAAACAATGTTTAAATGCAGGTTTACATTACAAACGCAAGGTACACTTGAATATAGGTAAATTCCTGTCAAAAGCAATGTTTTGATTTTCAAGAAAAGTCTTGAAATTACATACCAGCGCTTCTAGGAATTACATTGCACAATAAGTTATAGGACATTTCAACTTAAAACGCACCTGAAGATGTTCCAGTAAAATGAAGAATTTCATGTAATTAGATAACACGATAAAATTTTATTCAACTATACCACATAAATTCAGCAGCAACTTCCAAAGACAGGTATACGTGTCGAGAATTATCACAGTGATTAAAGTTATTCATTTCTTGTATTCCTACATGTTGACTTTTGTTTTGTGGTGTGCATTGAGGTCTATATAATGGATCAGTTATGAACTTCGTTAAACTGTTTAACTTTTTTATCAAATCTATAAAGCAATTTCACGATGTTTAAGTTTTAAAGCATCTCATTTAGACCACATTTATAATCACCGGCACATATCTGCGTACATTTCGCAACGATTTAAAATGATCTTGAAAAGTTATTAGAAATGTAATAATATAAATTCTTCCTTATTCCTACTAACAAGGGCAGTTCGGGAACTGATACACTCGGATTTTTATGTATCTTTGCATAAATATTTATTAGACTTATCTAAGAAGATAGCTGTAATTCCTTTGTGCCCGTTTTCAACTTTGAGGAGCATATCAACTTCTTTGCCTGCTCTGTGTCTGCCCTGTCTGTCTTTTCACGAACATTTACGTGCAACTTTGTAGATCTCAAGGAACGGTAAGACTTTTTATTTTAACTACTTTTTGGTGTGTTTTGTTGTTTACGACTTACAACTACGTATATATTATAGAAAAGACAGTTCGGACAAAGAGGTTGATATGCCCCTCAAAGAAATTACAGCTATCTTCCCGAATTTCTCTTGTAAGTTGATCATATGAAGCGTTATATTTGAAAGCAGCACCTTTATTTGTATGGTGATATATTTAAAAATTTCTAACAAAGCTGGCATGCAGTAATATGTTAACTTCTGATGAAAACATGAGAACATTTGCTCTATTTATTTCTTCATTAGATCACGAAGAGAAGACACGTCAGTTTGATAGAAACTAGCTTAAATGCATTTTCTTTAAAATGAACTTATACTACTTTCGAAAATAACAGCTCATATATTTTTCATACTGGTAACCTGTATTTCTCCAAGTACAAAGAAGTTACGAAAAAAAATCATCCAGGTAAAGCTGACATTCAAGAATTTTAAGTTATTGAATCATCTTTATATTAATATACAACAACAAATAGCCATTGAAGAATTGTTAGAAATCGACTGATTCAATTTTTTCTACCTTCATATTTTATTATATACTTTTGCATTAGTAACTCCGAGCGTTTGCTTGGCAGACAGAGAAATCGCGAAAGGAATCACCCTAGTTAAAACCGGCAGGGCATTACAACCTTATACGAACCGGTATTAGGTACATATGGATCTCATGTTCACGTATGATGGTTGTTTGTCATGAATTTACATACCGCTAGCCTAAATTTTCACTTCAGCTACTTGTCCGTCCACTATTCCGTATAAATAAAGATGTGACACCGAATCGGCGGCTTGTGTGAAAGTATACGCCGTCTTGGTAGGAAGTGTACTGAATCAAATCGAATTTGTACTCCTTATTCAGTGTCCAAGTGCGAGGCAATAAACAGTATCTCTCTTGAGGTTCATGGATAAGTGCAAAGTGACAATGAGTGTTCGATTCATATTTTCTGTGATAGTTTTAGTCGTGACTCTGTGCATCAGTAATTGCGAAGAGGTAAGAAGTCTGCCACAGTTTCTCAGTGACACGTAATAAAAGTTTTCGACATTCGTATTGTACCTTCAGCTGCTTGTGTAAAACAAATCGTACCTTATCGTACGTGATAAGTGCTTAATACATTCGCAAATTTGCATGCGTGTATGTAAATAATAATTGAACGAATTCTCTTTATAAATGCATATCTTTATCAATCCAGATCAAAGACTTTTGAAAAAGAAAGGTGCGCTAGATTCTAGAAATCTATGCGAATTAAATAGAAAATAAAACTTTGTAAAATAACTCTTTCAATTAAATTTATTCAGACACACAGATTTGTCTTGATGAATGCGAATTTAGAAATGAATCTACCAATACTTCCAGGTAGAATCACCGGTGCAAGAACAAAGAGCGAATAATACAGACAATAATTTACCACTTACCGACGAGAAATTTTTCTGGGAATGGCTGTACGGTCTGATATCTAATATATCTACAACGACCCAAGCTCCAAAGCCAGCTCCACCGACTCCATCCTGTGCACCCTGCAGTGAGTTAAAATTTTCCATCCGGCGAGCGGGGATATTAGCTACGTTAATAATTACCCTAACAAAATTACAACTCGCTTTCATCGCATACGGTTCTTTCTCCCTTGCCTTTACCCAAAGTTATGCTGCCTATAGTGAAACAGGCACGAGGTTTTGAATTTAACTATTTCATAGGTTGCGGTTTGACGAACAAACAGAATCGTATAGTAGGCGGAGTGGCGACTCAAGTTAATCAATATCCATGGATGGCATTAATGATGTACAGAGGACGATTTTATTGCGGGGGATCAATTATAAATTCTCGTTACGTGTTAACTGCAGCGCATTGCGTCGATAGGTGATTTGATCTTTTGTTCCTGATAATTAATTTTCACGGCGTGTAACGAGCTGATTGGTAACGTGGCCAATAATAAATTTTCGCAGCAGATTCGATTCCAATCTCATGTCCGTTCGGATATTGGAACACAATCGGGATTCCCTTTCGGATACCGAAGCTCAGGAATTCAAAGTCGACAGTGTCATCAGGCACAGTGGTTACTCCAACTTTAATTACAATAATGACATTGCACTGGTGAAACTGAAGGACACTGTCAAATTCGATGGAAAAATGCGGCCCGTTTGTCTTCCTGACCGAAGTGAGTTTTTGTAATCATATTTCACTTAATATTCAAACTCGTGCGTTTTAATTATATTTATTTACAAGTGCATACGGACGTGACAAATATATGAGAAATCTTTCATTATTTCGGAGGAATTCGAAACAGATTGTTTGGCATCAGATTAACAGGGAAAACAGCTCAAACGTAACGATAGAGAATTATTTACTCAATGATTTACCATGATTGTTCAAAGATCTCTCTGTTTGCCACAACTTTGTCTAATTGCACTTGTAATTATTAAAATGTGACGGCGGATCAAGATTCCCGGAAGACGACTAATACCTTACAGTCTAATTTGATTGTTCATTTGTAATGAAGGAAGCACATATGTGTATGTCTTTCAGTGAAAACATTTGCTGGCATAGACGGTATAGTAACCGGTTGGGGTGCAATTAGCGAGGGCGGTCCTCTGTCGCCAACGCTGCAGGAAGTCATGGTCCCCATCCTCACGAATTCCGAGTGTCGAGCTACGAAATATCCCGCTCGAAGAATTACGGATAACATGCTCTGTGCAGGATACAAGGAAGGAAGCAAGGACTCGTGTCAGGTAAATAACCAGACACTATTACAGTCATCAGAATAATATAATTCACACCTCCGATTTATATCCATATCATCATCGCTATAGAACACCGGCTAAAATCATCAAGTTTGAGATAATATGAACAGATATTCTATAACCTTTTCGGTACGTCTGTCGACTGTGCTGCTATTTTTCGAGAGTTCATTGTACCCGAATATTAATTACAGTTGGCTGACAACTCAGACGACGAAGTATATTAATTCCATAATTTCTACTTCGGTCGAAATATAGATATTCATTTTTTTGTTTCCTTTATAATGTAAGTACCATCTTCCAGTAATTATTATTTTAATGCTGGTAAAATAGAAGTACTTTTATTGTATTGATAATATAAATGTCATCGTGTCTTGGAATTGTCTGCCATTGGCACTGCATTTTGGTCGATACTTCCCGCACCGAAAGATTTAATAATTTCTCTACCACAATTATCATACATCTATGATTGCTAACGCTAGAAAAGCGTATGAAGTATCAATGTAATTTATTTGATTTAGGGAGATAGCGGTGGTCCTTTGCACGTCGTTAACGACAATGTACATCAGATAGTTGGTAAGTCACACATATCGTATTCTGGAGAACGCGTGGATATGTATACGTTGCTGAAATAACGTTAAAATGATTGTTTCATTTTTAGGAGTTGTTTCTTGGGGCGAAGGATGCGCACAACCTGGTTATCCAGGAGTTTATGCGAGAGTGAACCGTTATATCACCTGGATAAAACGCAATACCGAGGATGCTTGTTACTGTTAAATCCACGAAATTACTTAAGAATTTTATTCTTTAGGAGCGAATGCCATTTTGGCTTTCGCACACTAAAGAGTAGTATTCAATTTAACGACTACTCTCATATTTATTTATTTGTTTAAACGTTCATCGACTGTGGTTTCTAATATATTTATTTATTTGTTATACTTTACGTTCATTGTTTATCTTATTTTTTCTGTCTTTATCAAACATTGAATATTGTTGTTCGAAGAATCGAGCTAACTGGTGTTCTTGGCATGTAACTCACGCCTTCGTGACGTCCTACATTACGTTGCTATAGACGTTATATACGTGTCAGAGAAATAATTAAGAATTAAGGCACGTTCGACGTTCCCCACGTTCGTCGTGGCTCGAAATATTGGGCGTAGACACAAACATACAAACGCCGAGGAAGAAAGTCACGAGACTTTCTCTGTTCATTTCAGATGACATGGAATTTCGGTGAAAACTCATGTAAAAGTGTGTCTTTGCACACGGGGCTTAGATTTATCGGATCGACGTGTAATCAGACGTTTTACATTTATTCTCATTAAGTTTCAATTTTCTAGGATGAATCGATCATAAATATTACGTACAATTCGCTATAAACAGTTCGTGCTCATATTGATGTTTGCCGATGGCATACCAATAAATAGGGGCGCAAGAAATTCTTAAACGTTATTATAAATACTTCAGGCAAACGTGAC
Source organism: Cerceris ruficornis (assembly GCA_963989415.1). Classification (NCBI taxonomy): domain Eukaryota; kingdom Metazoa; phylum Arthropoda; class Insecta; order Hymenoptera; family Crabronidae; genus Cerceris; species Cerceris ruficornis. The sequence continues at coordinate 5,854,528 of OZ022518.1, forward strand.
AGTTTGTTTAATCCTCAAAGACTGCTCTAGGTGAAATTTCACTTCGTACGAATGTCATTTCAATACCGTCCAATATTTTTATAATTCTTACATAATGCTGAATAAACAATGTTGAATAATTAGCTTATTAATTTGTCAAACAAAAATGATTAGAGTGAAATTTCGCCTACGATAGGATTATTGTGTATTTTTAAATAATAGTTTAAGGATTAAAGTATGTCATGTCGTTTATTTCATCTTACGAGAAAACCATAAGCTCTCAGGTATCAATACGAGCTTGATTATTATTACATGCGATTGCTTTTCAGGAAGTTTTGATTGTACCTACTGCAGATAAGATATATTTGCTCGTCAAGCTAACGAAGTATTATCGGATTTTATCTGATCATTCCTAACGAATGTCGTTGTCACATTTAAGTCTTAATTGTCCTATCGAAAAATATACATATACATTATTCCGATGAAATTGAACATATTATTACGTTACGTTTTAAATATCAGTGACTAGAACTTCTGGCCGTGATGACTCCTCTTCTTGCACCACTTCGTCGCTCGATTCTAGTTTGTCGAATAACCAATAAGTTTCCATGTTTCCTTTCCCCTGTGTACAATTGCATGAGATAAGTTATGCGCTCCGTCCGCAAGGTCCAATGAATCGAATTTTTTGTGATACGAACCTTGACCCAAACTACTCCGCGTGACTCAGTACGATAACGATCTTCTGGTAACAACGCTTTAATGTCGGGTGAGATGTGCACCTTCCCCGGCTAAATTTCGTGAAATATAACAATTAAATACGTGATGTGACAAGAGATGCACGAGTCCTCGATTGTACTTGAACCATTCGAGCGAACGTGTAATGATAAGAGTTCAAGTTGGACTTGCAATCAGATACGTTTGAGTGTTCGATAAGGTTGATTACCTTAAACGATTATGTAATTTAGATTTCGGGGGATATGAGCGTTTGAGCTAATTCAGTTTATCAGATATGGTGTTATCAATGGTGAAATTATGTTATTTCAATATTTTGATGAAAGGGATGAGATAGAAAGAGTGCACCATTTAAGTTTGTTTCCTTAAAAATATTTCTCTTTGAAAGTGCAATGGAAGAGGAATATTAAGTAACGTTATAAAAGTACGCAATTTTTGTAAGAAAAATGTTTTCGTCTGTTGTGTTAGAACGGACTTTTTTAAGGTGATAAAGTTAGATGGTACATCCTCTATTCGGGGTACTTAACATCGAATGATTTAGATCATTACAAATGTAAATAAAAGTAAAAAGATAGTACTTGTAAATAGTAATTACTGTGCATGCCGTTCTTGAAAACGTTACGTATTTCTACCCTGTTTTCATACTATGATAATATTTCTAAGGACATCTAATTTTTCTTTTGCTAAAGGTATATTTTTGACCAAAAAAGTGTAAGAATGATAACGTAAACCTAGGAAAGTAAAAATCAGTAATTATAATGTAATTATTGGGTTACACGTCGTTTTATTTCATAATGTCTGACTCGTAAAAATAGACTATATCTTATAAGAAGGGAAGCCATTTATAAACCGGGTTAAACCAACTTCGCGTAAAGATGTCTGTTTACACACATAAAATGAAGTGTATATAATTTTGGTTTGTGCTCATTAATATTTACAACGTAAAATTTCGAAGCTCCCACTGTTAAAGTGCTGTCATTGTGATAAGTTCATGGCACAATTATTTTTATTTAGCAACTCATCATGTTTTTCTATATTCAGAACTTCTTTTAATGCAATAAAAATATTGTAAGGTATAAAATTGTATAATCTTGGTTTCTAACCATAAGTGAATTTTCGTCTTATTAAATTATTATTGATTAATATCGTTATGTATAAAGGACCAAGCAGAATTAATTGTTGATGTTAGTAACATGTAAGCAGTGCCAACGTTTGTAAACAATGGTAACCAATATTATTCGGTCTTACATCCACAAATATGGGTATGTGGTAAGTTATCGTGCAATTAATGTCGCCTTTTTTTTATACAATATTGTTTCTTCCTTTGATATATCAATTGAAAATCCGCAAATGTATATGTAATACGCGTAAGAATGCTAATGATAAGTTAAGATCGTACTGAATACTTCGAAACTGTTGTAAAACAGGTAAGAACGTTTGGTTTATTTATTTCACAATTAGTGTTATTAAAAATTCAGTGAATTCACATAAATATGACTAAAAAATTAAAACGAAGAACGAAAAAGGTGCGTTTAACATTTATATTGAAATTAAAGCTCTCAATTTTATAAGTCGTTTTACAATTGAAAGTCTGATCAATATTCATCAGATAGTCGAATTATTTCCTTTATTCACCAACATTTATTTGATGCATCAGAGTTTTATGACTAAAAATTTAGTAGGACAGTGATTTGTCTCAAACAGATAGCAAAAACGTTGAAATTGAAATATACATTGAAATTTCATAATCGAATACTACAGTTTCATTTTACTGTTGCTCCACAAACACTTTTATTCATTAGTTTATTTTCCGATATCTCTATTTTGCGAAATTTTCACATGCTAAATGGACAACATATGGTCAGATTCAATTTGAATAAACTGACTCACCGTACTCGTGGTTTGCATACGAGAAGCAGTATTCACAGTATCTCCAAAGAAACAATATCTTGGCACTTTAATACCAACAACACCTGCCACAGCCGGTCCAGAGTGAATTCCTAAGAGACAAGACATTTCTTTTTAAGACTTTACACCGAGACGTAAGGAATATGTTGAAAACTTGCAAAAAATATCATTTTCAACAAAATATGAACGATTTCATATGTATTTCTGAATTAGGCATGCAAGTCAATGATACCTATGCGAATTTGTATGCCAAGACCAGAGGGTAAACTGAGAGATCGAACGCGCTTTATTAATTGCAATGAAACGTCCGCGATATTTTGCGCGTGATTTTCAGTTCTATCCGGTGCTCCGCTTGCTGCCATGTAAACACGACCAACTGTTTCTACCTGTTGCAAATGATAGAAAATATTAGGTCATCAAATGCATCGCAGTATCATTTAATACTTGTAATAATATTTATAAAATCATATTTTCTTTTTTATTGACATATTTTTCAATGTAGTGAATTCTACGTTAATGTTTGCTTGCGTTTTGAAAAACTCACTTTGTACACGTTAAATTCATCCATTAAGGAGTCAAAACAAGAGAAAACGGCATTCATTGATAACACAATGTCCATGGCACCTTCGATTGTCGAATAATCGAAATCGCAGAGCTCACAAAACAAGACAGTTATTGATTCGAATGACTGTAAAGAAAAAACAGAATATATTCGTATATGGTTCCTGTAAAGGCTGGATTTTATTATTTGACACTTTCAGTTTTATAACTGTAATCGATAAAATGCAGACATTACGTTCTCTTCTGTTATGATATATCTTTATTATATAATATTAAGTTCCCAAATCATAGATAGAAGCAAAGTTTAAGCATTACCGTTTATGCATAATAATCTATTCACAGATATCCGATCTATTTATACATAAACTGTTATTTAAAAAAGAACGTGTATACCATTTAATTACTGTGAAGGAAGTGTTATTTTGCACGTTTGTTTATAAAATTAACGATATCATCTCAAGAAAAATGTCTGCTCTATCGTCTCCTGCCATTAGGATTTCTCCTGGGCGTCTAGTTTTTAAGGTAAATGGAGAAACATCCACGAAAATTGGAGCACTTTGGGCGCCGTTTTCACTTTGAGTACTGTTTAAACATGTTTACATGTTTATAACATTAAAGTACTACGCATCGTTATATTCGAGAGGATTTATAGAATCATTCCAAACCAAAAAATTTGTAATAACTCTTATGGTTAAAATACGAAAAATTTGGAAAATTGAAAATTTGCATTTTTTTCAAAATTAATTTTCTCAGAAATGTAGTCTGATAAAGACAAAGGGGCTCCAGATTGGTGTTCAGCGCCACAGAATCTATAAGAATCAGCATAAATATTCTTTGGGCAAAAGAAAAAGTTCGGTTTTGTAGACCAGTGTAATCAAATGCTTCAAACAAGTGTCAGATTGAAAAGAATAAAAGTAATAATATACCTCGCAAGTACTTAAAGGGCTCACGCCAGCTCGCAATCTATCAGCAACGGTTTTCGGAATCATAGAATACAAAAGCTCGTCGCTTTTGTTCTTCCAGCGATCTAAAAGTGCATAACTGTTTTCCAATTCGGCAGATCTCTGCTCTGCTCTCTCAAACATCATCTCCAGTCTATGTAAATACGAAACGATTGAACAGTGTAAAAGTTGTAATTTTTAATGTTAAACGGAAACTTAAATTAAAGTCAAATAGATCGAATTAACCCCTTGCACTATAATTTATTTGCTGTCAATAATACCTAGTTGTACAATTTTATTCCCAATTTCATGGAGAAGTAATTAACATAGAAACTTGCGGTTTACTTGTACAAGCAATTGGACATTAGTAAAGAGAAACGTTATTCAATAATTCCTAAACAGTGGATTAAATATAATTTTTTATCAAAATAGTTATTTTCTGTTTGGCTTAAAAAGATCACGACGAGCTGCTCCTGTTATTTCAGCACAAGGAATTAAATCTGACCCTTATGCACAGTGGATCGAAATAGATAATCCAGGTGGAAAAAAATCATGTCAGAGAATGAATTTTTAATCATTTTATCTTAATCTAGAATCTTTGCTGACACCAATGACAGGAATAATAATTGCTTTTTGCAACCACTAAGTGCAAAAGTGAGTGCTTAAAAATACCGAATTATACCGACACGAACTCGTACAAATGTTTCACTGAAAAGAAAATGCTATTAGAGCAATTAATAATTTTGTGAAGCTTTTTATTTTTTGCAGTCTATTACCAATAGTTAATGTTCAAGTATTCATAATGAATTTCTCGAGAGATCATTTTTTCAACAATTTTTGAAGGTTTTTTTAAAGACATGTTTTTCGGGCTACATCGCCAACTTTAAAATTGGAAAACTGATACCCCTAAGTACTCTCTGGAAACTTTGAAAATATTTAATTGAAACTATATGGAAGTAATTTCTGCAAAAATTGGCTGCACCTACTTCCGCCTTTTGTTGATAAGCCGTCCTAAAGTTTATGTAACAGTCCTAACAGAGATGATAGAGAGCACAAAGAGAACAGAGAGAACAGAGAGAACAGAGAGAACAGAGAGGACAAAGAGGACGAAGAAGACAGAGAAGACAGATAGAATTAAACCGGATCAAATAACATGTAAAATTTTGTAATCTTCTTTCTTTTAATCAAACCGGATGAAACCGGCACAAACAGGATCCAAAGAACATCTAAAATTTTTGAATTCTCATTCAGGTTTATAGATCTCAAGAAACGGCATAACTTTTATTTTAACTATTATTTGACATCTTCTGTTATCCACTCTTTGAAAATGGGCACGAACGAATTACAGCTATCTTCTTAGGTAGGTTTAACAAATATTTCTGCAAAATGTCATCACAATCGGTGTGTATCACTTTGTGAATTTTCCTTGTCAGTGATGCGCACAATCTATAATTTCCCGAATTTCGTAAAATTACCTTCTGATATAGGACACAGTTCTAACGGCTTAGTCTTAGGACATAGTTAAACAAATTGACTTTACTTTAATTTTAAATAAGTAATAGATCAACTTAAATGCTTTCGGGTACATCATTTAACTTTCCGTCCTCTACAGTAGCAACAGCAAGGCTTTAGTAGGCTATTTTTTATTAAATATCTTTTTAGCATTAAGTCCAACTAGAAAACGACTTATACAAAAGTTTCTTTATTTGTTCTGCAAAATAAAAATCTGCAAAGCAAAATACAGAATTTCTTATAAAAATGAAGTTGACCTTTAAATAACATAGAAGAAATATAACAAATAAAAAAAAATATTGCCCTTGTATTCTCTCCGTGATACTATGAAACTGTTGTATATAACATATTTCTCTAAAATGAATGGTTCTCAAGCTATTATTTCTTTCCACCTAGATTGTCGATTCGTTCCACTGTGCTGTGGTGTAAAATAATATTGTACCTTCCACAGTGTTGCCATCCTGCGAGAACTAACTCTCGACTCATACCGTGAGGATTCAAATCGTTCAGATATAGGCCCATGTTAAGTAGTTCGTCTAAACTATTGATTCTGTCAACACACATTTCAATTGTTCAAGTACTGACATTATATCGATAACTTATTAACTCTGTTACAGTAATCAATTTATTTTCGTCGATTTTTATTCGCATTCTGTAATTATACATATATAATACTTACAAAGGACTACAGAGAAAAATGATTGCTTTGATGTCATCAATGTATCTCATTTGACCCTTCAACAAGATACTTCTAGCTCCCTGGCTTCCTCGTCTATCTAATCCTGAACTTGTACTTGAAGTATTGTCTGTTTTTGACGATGCATTGCTGTCATTTAACCTGATGAGTTCTAATTCGAACATGACTGAGTGCAGGTACCTTACCTGGATAGGTACATATGAAATTGTTACTTTAGACTAATTTTATTTTTGTAAGATTTTCTTATAATTATGCAGGATGTTTGATAGTTGCAAGATATAAAACACTGTATTTTAAGTTTATGTCATTCTCATATCTGAATTTTAAATATAACGTGAAAAAGTGTAGGCCTCATTGCGAGATGGTAATGTAAGAAATATCAACGTGAAACTTAAAATTATTCAAAAGCTTTAGCTAGATTTATTTTTAATATGCTGCAAATAATGTAGTGAATACATGATATTAATATATGCATGACACAGGTCGAATGTATAATAAAAATAGTGAAATGTAATAGGTATGAAACGTAAAATGTTTTATATTATTTGCCGTATAGAAGGTCCATTCTAATATGCAATATAGAATTATTGAGTAACTATCGGACTTGTGTGATATTATTTTTGTATATTATTATTTATGTATTTACCAACTTAATAACTACGTGTTTATATAGTTTAACGAGAGATGGCTATGTTTATATAGAGATAATGATTAGAAGATATGACGATAGTTTTTTTTACATCATGTCCGTTATTGGTTTAATATCTTAAGATTTGTTTCATATTATAAATAAAGAATTGTTTCTTCACGGACATAGTAATTTAAAAGATATGCACTCTGAGAATAATATGAGCTATTATAAAACATATCATTTAAATATCACAGTAGATTACAGAAGCTTACAACACATTTTATTCCCTTCTACTTGTTTACTGGTATACGTTGTAATAACATGAAAATTAACAGATGTTCTCGTAAATTTTACTTAAGAATTTTTCTCACATTTGCCCAGGTGAAGGAAATCCCTTTAGGCCTTCGTAATTTAAAGACCTCCGTAACATGTTTATTCAAGATGGATGTACTGCCACCCCATGCCTGAAGAAGTTTATCACCGACTCCCAGAATTCGCATGTCCTTATTCATTACGACCCCGAAAGGAAATAAACGTAAGAGAAATGTACAGGACACTGGCGGTAATTCACGACCTAACGGTGTCTTCATGCTGTTGTTCTTGGCGATCTGATTATTTCAAAATACAGTATACATACATGAAATTAAATTAGATAATTGAAATTAAATTTTGGGGAATTGTACTATTATAAATTAACATGTTAACTGTCACGCGATTTAAAAGGAATTTTTTGGATTGAAATTTTCGACGAAAAATAGAATTTCAATATTTCTGCTTGAGAAAGAAAGAGGATCCTCTTTGACAAGGTCTGACTTCGTGGTAATTCACGGCCTAACAGTGTCTTCATGCTGTTGTTCTTGGCGATCTGATTATTTTAAAATACAGTATACATACGTGAAATTAAATTAGATAAATGAAATTAAATTTTGGGGAATTGTACTATTATAAATTAACATGTTAACTGTCACGCGATTTAAGAGGAATTTTTTGGATTGAAATTTTCGATGAAAGATTGAATTTCAATGTTTCTGCTTGAGAAAGAAAGAGGATACTCTTTGACAAGGTCTGACTTCGAAAAACTAAGGTAGTAGTCAGATCTTCGGTAAAATACAATTTTGAATCGGGACACCAAAACGGTGATGGACGTGGCAATCAACGTGTTACGAGAAAAATTCAGGGTTTACTTGTTAAAGTCAGTGAAATGTCGAACGCTTACGTATTCACGATTGTCAAAATCGATCCTGAATTTCACCATTACGCTCCGTGAACCCGGAATGCTATTCGAGCTTTCCAATACTCTGATCTTTAAGTCTATGTGATAAAGGTCCTTTGCTATTTGAAATAACTGACCTGCCGAAGTGATTAACATTTATGAGACGAACGTTAACTTTCATATAAATAAAGCTACGAAATTAAATATTTGCAGGATACGAAAGAAGTGTGAACGAGTTGGATAAATTACCCATGAGATAATGAGTGAAACCTTGTCTCGTGCTTCTATATACCAGCACTACACCTTCTTGGTCGACATGCGTCGTGTACATAGATGGACTTTTCATTTTCGGGTATGTAAACCTCATCTGCATGTGAATATTGTCGACACTTTGCAAAAAATCACAGAAATAGCGGCCGGTAGCTTTCACGGTGCAGTCATACCTGAAAGTAGGGCAATTACTACACATCCTGGTCCGTAAAAAATAATTTTTTACACTGCCTTTTGGTTAAGATATTTTAAGAAAAGTGATACAATGAATAGAAATGATTACACGTAATTCAATCGATCGTCTAATACTATTTTTCTTCCGGGTAAATGAATTCTAACTGATTTCTCTGATTGATTAATTTGATAATTCTTTGTTTCTTTAACTATCTATACAATAAGTAATAAATATATTAATATTTGACTATACAAAATAGTGTTTTATAAAAATTCGCTGACGTTAGTTTTTTTATTTTGATTAAAATTATTGAAGAACCTATTTCTCACAATTTCTGTATTAATTCTTATATGAAAGGCTCAGTGTTTCGGTTCGAATTTCATGAAATATATTTCCCTTACTGATATTACTGATCACCTCTCTCGAGACGTACGATAGGTACGTATATATACATACATATCTAGCGAAAATTGATGCCAGAATTTTGAGAAGGTAAGGTATGATCGCGAAGGAAAGTTACTTTTCATTTTTTTGCTTCCGTATTACAGATATAAATGTTTTTTATTTAGACTACATATTTTAAAAAGATCTATGGATCCTGAATGAATGATCTCTATGAAATCTAACTTTATTGAACAGGTAGGAAAATTAATTAGGAATTGCGTGTACTGTAAAATATTAGAGTGGAGATAATGAAGCATTAATTAAACAGAGAATCTATTTGAAACCCCGCAATTCCCGATTGGTTTCATTTATTACGCATTGTACAATTATCGATGTATGACTAATTAAACAACGGTTTGTATGTAAAATTTTAAATTCTATATGCATATGAACTTAATTCACGAGTTACGCAATTCAACTTTTATAAAGATGTGCATAACTATTACTTATTTAAAATAAAGAAAAAAGTCGACAGACTTTCGGATTAATATTTTCACCGTGTTTTAAGTTCTACCAAAATAAGTTTATATCCATAAGGGATTAGAACATTAACTTTAAAATTTTATTTACAGATATATCTTAATAAATGGATTGATGTTGTCAGTACTTATATTATTAGTTCCTTTAAAATGTTGTAAAATTAATTAAAACTTACTCTTATTGTTAACACTCATCACTTACCCTAAATTGCTAAAAAATCTAACGAAACATTTTCCAAAGAATTGCATTACATTGTCTACAGAATCGCAATTGTATGCGGCCAAAGCTGCGGCTAAATTAGTCATTAGCTCATCCGAATACGTCTGTCGTGTATTGAAAACCATATGTTTGCAATCAGCTTTCTCCAAAAGCTGAAGCCACGCTTCCTCCCCATATTCTAACTGCGAAAAATAATTTTACATTGTTATCGAAGTGTATTGATTATTTAATGTTAAAATTCTCCGAATTTTTCTATGTTTCTTATTTATACATATTTCAAGTTCATACAGTCAACACCTGTTCTCAAGACGAATAAAGAAATTTCTTTTCTTTTTGTGAACAACCTTTTATACTAGTGAACGTCGGACTAATTCTGAATCGGAGGAACAAAATAAAAGCGAATACAAAAGCGTATATTCTATAGGCGTTTCTATTATTCTCGGCTGGTTTTAATATTTTCTTTCTCTATTTTTCCTGTTATTTTCTCTTGGCGACCAAAAAAAATAAGCACAGACTAAATCAATTTCGAGTGAAGCGCAGTACTTTACAAAAGCCGTGAATAAACGATTCAAAAATAGATTGGAGAAGGTAGAAGTATTGGAAAAAAAGAAAGGTACGTTTGGAAAAAGATATCTGAAAATATTACCGGGAGAATATTTCAAAAATTATAACCGTATTATAATATAATATTAGATTATTATATTACATACAATATAAATATTATTGTGGTAGATAGAATTTGTTATACTTTTCCTCCAATTAAACTTTGAGTTTAAGTATTTTAAAAACTCTTCTGCATGGTGCATGGAAAGAAGTGGTACATTTGAACAAGTGTAGTTCTCCAGATACCCTTCACTTATTATATTGTTTTTTGAGGAGAATGAATATTTATATACATTTCGCAGTTGCTAGTTTCTTAGTTTTTGAACGATATATAAAAATCTGGAAACTAGCAACTTTAACATTTTCAAGATGTTCCAGCGATTATAATATTCACAAAAAAACGGTATAGAAGATTCTTATTCAATTATTTTCGACTTATTTCAACTAAGGTATAATTATACCTAGACAATAAAACCGGCTGATTCATGATATTTTCGAAAACTTATCGAGGTCTTGGTACTATTTCTTTGGGTTTCTGATATTGTATTCGAGTATTATATATATCGCTAAAAGTAATCAATAAAATCGATTAATTTCTTTTACTTCTTTATTTCTGTGAGGGAGAGAGAATAAAAAATATAATGTCGATGCAACGCTCTCTCATATATTTGATTTGTTTTGTTTTGTTCCTAATATCTGTCATTTACCTGTCAAATTTATACGTTCTGTTTTCTATCTGTCATAAAACCTTTAATAAAATAATACTTATTATTCACATATATTTTATTGGGAAGTGCAAACCCTAACAGTTTCTGCCATTTTAAGATAATTATTTAGTGTATTTAGATGTATTGAATTAATCGTCGATAGCTTCCATATGAACATATGGACAATGAAATAATATAATAATATAATTAAACAATAAATAATAAATAAAATGAGAATTATTTAAAAAATCTGTACTATGAGACGGAAGTTAATTTTTCAAAATGCTCAACGATACATACACATACTTCCGTTGCATTTAGAGTATAACCATTTAATGGACAATAATACGTTAGTAACTGCATGAAAAGCAATTTGTTCCGCATATTCACAATAAATTGATTCGCGCAATCAAACCGATTTCTCGTTCCCTGTAGGCCAATCAATGCTTCTTTTGTCATAATGACATTGGTCACGAAAATGAATATGGTTTCTGCCGTAATGAAACTTCATAATACTCAATACGGCATATGGACACGCAAATTTATGAAAACACATAATCGAAATTGGTACTTATACTTTAGATTAATGATTTGACGACTCCTTAAATGGAAGCCTGAGCTCTTTATGACTCTACATGGCAGAAAATAATATAACGAAATTTTTAGTTTTGACTACATAAATTATCCCTCTTGCTTTTAGACAGTTGCAATAGTATCTTTATTCTAATCTTTCTTATATTTATTTATTTATTTATTATACTATTACGTGTTATCTTATACTGTATAATATATTATATTTCATTCTATATGCAACATTTTTAACGAAGTTTAAGCAGAAAGGCATCACTTAATCTGAATGGTTTAAAAGTAGACGTATACAAATTTTGTAAATAACAATTTTTTTTTAACAAAGACAGTATCTATATTATATGATGAAATGGAAACATTAAAGTAATGTCATATTTTAATTAATACGATTAATGACTTGCCAAAAGAAGTCTGGTGATACAAGAAATTTTTCTGATTAACACATTATTCCATACAGTTTTATTGTATGTTCTTAATTACTCTATTCACTCTGTTTGTGTACTTTCGTTTTCAAATGATAAATTCAGTTGCCTTAATATCTACCTACAGTTTTGGATATATTCCGAACCATAGAAACATATTACAACTATCACAATAAAATTTAACGTATTGGAAAATAGATACAAATTCGGATCTATTGCATCGAAATTTAAAGCTTCGTTTCCACTGCCACAATATTATTTTAACGCTAAAACTAACCAAGGACGTTAGAATCAATGGTTGCCAATTTATTCGAAAATTTCTCTAAGTTGATAGGGGAGCCATGCAGTAAATATTCCACTTCTATCTTATAAAACCTAAATTACTTAATTCATCATCTTTTTCACCTCTTGATCTCTTTTTCTAAAGTACTTGTAATAATAAGTATTATTGTAATAATACTGTTCTAAAGTATTCGGTGTATTCAAATATCATAGATATAATGCCGGTAGTTCTAATATTAAATTACACTGCAATGTTTCGCATGGTCAATTATTGATAAAAAAATGAAGTATATGGGATACACAACGTTTGAATGCAACCCCTTTGGAGTTTCAGATTTATTTAAAAGTTGTAAGCTTTGCTATGGAAAACTTCACATTGTTCGATATTGTATTGTTCCAGCCTTATGCTATTGTATACAGTGATACTTGATAAATAACATGAGCCATTGCTTACAAAATAAAACGACAGTGAAATAATATGGCATTATCCAAAGTATAATTGATTGTGATGCATTCACTAACGATTTGACAACTCTTTAAAATTAAATGGTCACTATAATTAAAATTAGTTAATGTCATTAATATTATTGATAATTGTAATGACACGTACATCAACGAATAGAATGAACCAATGAACACTGATCACTTAAATCCTTATACCCTAATTATATTTTTTTATTCTTTCATAACATTCTGCATAAAAGGTGTCCTCAATTTTATTATCTCAGAAGTAGAAACTATCGTTGATGATTAGCAACCCACCCAAACCTGTAGGTCTGAGGCAACATGAACGTACCAGTTAAAGCCAAATGGTGCAAAAAGGAGAGAGAAAGAAAAGAAAATGTCGGCCGTATGATTAAAAGTAAAACGTAAACAGAACATTATGAGAAGCAATCAATAGACGTCCTTAAGTGCCGGAAGAATGATGCTATTTTTAAAACTTCATTCAGTTAAGGTGTTGCACTGGAAGGAAGTCTGTGTTCATCCATATTCAGGTACCTCATTTACTGCGTACCTTCAAACCGTTTCCTTCGTCGAGTACGTGACTCTGATTACAAGCGGATGATTATTTTTGGACGACATGATAAATTGATAAATTGAATCTCTCAATTGACCATTTAACCCTTTGTAGCCATGTGCTACTTTTTTTATTTGTCCCTCTGAACCTGCTAATAATGGACCGTTTCGACGAGTAATAAGAATAGTACATTTTTTGTTTCTATCTTTTCTTTTATTTTTGTTGAATTTGAAAATAGTTAAAAAGTTTTGCTAATCTATAATATATCATGCAAACTTATAATGAAGATTTTGTGCTAAAAGAAATTTATATAATATACATTAACTTTTACTTTAATTCATATGCTTTTATATTTGTAAACGTAAATTTATTTTTAAAATAGTTTTAATAGTGCATTGCATTATTCTTGAAAGAAATTGATTTTTAAATGAAACGAAGAATTCATTTTGCCGAAGGTCTGGGTGCCAAACGTTATGGAGCGAAAATTTACGATGCATCAGGCTTACGTCAATTGTTTGTCAGTAAGGAAGGAATGATAGAAATATGTGACGTCAAAGTATTCATTCTGCTACTGGAATTTTATCACGGAATAGTTTCTTCTAGAAAGCAATCAGGAATAAAGAAAAAGTGATAATTTCCCAAGTGAAGCTGATCGAGAAAGGACCTTGAGGAGAATTGCTATGTTTTATGGATCAGATCGTCCCGTTCTAGCTCCAGTTTCCGATCGAATTGTTTGATACGTTCTTATTATGGAAAAGAGGAATGCCTTACAAACAATGCTTTGGGCTTAATCTAATCATATTTTTTAATTATATAATTTTCTGTATTGTGCCAATTCCTTGATATTGTAGGGAAAATGTAACTCTATTCAAATTTATATGTACAATATAATTCGGGAACACGTCCGCGACAAGGTATTATCTGTGAACAACAAAATATCGGCTTCCTTCACATATGTCCCGTAGCATTTTTCTATAAAAAAATTAGTTCTTCAATTGTTAAATTTTCCTACACTTTCCATACAATATTTACATTTGCAGAACAATATAGGCAAATTTTCAGGCTTATTAAGGCAGCTACATTCCATCGATGTTATGCATTTAAGGTAACATCGTTTGGTACGGAATTTTTATGTTTCGGTATTTCATGGAAGGATGATGATATTGCATACTTCTTTTATATTGTCAATGATAAATAAGAATTAGTAACTTTGATAGAACCATCGCTGTCAATTAATAATGTAAAAGGTAAAGAATGAACTAGATGTAGTGATGAAAGAATCACAGATTTTATCGAAACGAAACAAAGTTTTTATTATCCTTTCCTTCCTCACTAGTTCTTCCTGCTAGCACGATCAATTTGCATTTTAATTAAATTGGAGAGTAATACGGAAGAGATCTCTAATTTGATTTGTAATGGGATGCGAATCTTCTCTCTTTAATTCTATACTACGTTAACAAATTAAACAATCTGTTGAGTTTATGTTTTTTGTGCCCTACGAAGAGTACTTGAAAGAATGAAAAACTTTTCGACAGACTTTATTATTTTACGTGCACTATTTTTTACCTCGGAGAGGTTTCATCCTGAATAAGTTGACGAACGAGTTTCATTTCAAGATTTCCTTATCTTCTTGTACAGACTTCGAAGAAACTACAGTAACCTTGAGGGATGGTGAATTAAACGATTTCTACTTCAGTAGACATTACAATTGAACTTAAGCTTTTAGCTCGAGGAAGTTCCTAAACTTCCGGTTGTCAGTGATGCAATTAATCTCAATTTCCTTGATTCGTTCAGTGTTCAAAGAACAAGAATTCATTACACTCTGGCAGTATACTTGTGTTGGTTTATTTTTTTCCTATTCAGTACCTTTATTGAACGTTATTAAAATTTACTATATTGATACCTTCAAATATAAATTTTCAATCTACATCACGCTCTCGTTCTCAATTCTGTTAATAATAATAAAGTTAATATATAATGGGATATTTCTTTGAATAATAGTATGATTAATTTTTGTATTACTTTTGTACTATTGTTAATTGTCAAATTAATAAAGAGGATTATGAAACGCCAACTGCAATTAAGTGAATTCTGTTGCAACTTTTATCGATACCATTATGTGTAAGAAACTTTGAAAGATTATAATGACATATCGGTGTAAAAATATTAAAAATACACAAATTGAAATATCCTCTATAATTTTATAGTCAAGCAAGGTTATTCGGTATCTCTTCAACCCTGTATTTTCAAGTATTCTGACATCCCAAAGTTAAAGCAATGATCATTTGCAAAGCACACCTATAATCACTAACTGTCTTTTTGTATAAAAGCTTAAAAAATAACTCATATATCATTAAACCAATTAATATTCATCTAAGGAAAATTAAAGAGTAACAGCTTACGTATTTCGATTCTAATGTTACAAACACACGTGGAATCAATTTTCCTATTTTTATTTAAAAATGGCCAGAAATTCATGAACATTTTGTGACGCACATTTCGCAATGAAAATATAGTATTCTATTAGAACAAAAGAACCGCGAGGTAGAAATATATTATTCTATAAGAGAAAAGTTGTCATAAGCTCATATAAGTTGAACGTTGAACATGAGCAACGAAATTGATTACATCTCTTTCCATTTCCGCGAAAGCTGATAACATTTTTATGTTTTTTTCCACGTGGCAGGAAATAAAACAATAGTATAGCCCGTATGTTTTCTCGCAATGAAATCTGATTTATCGTCCCGAGTCAAAGTGATAGATCATGCTTCCTGTAACGTTCCCGGTCAGATCAATTTTACAAAAATCGATGCATCACGAGTGAAAATAAATTCACATTCGCCAATAAACATAAATCTCACGAGATGAACTGCAATGTTAAAAAGTCGTCCGGCGGAAGCGCGTCCACGTGCAACGCAAAACACGTAACAATCAATGATGTTCATCTCCCTTGCAAACACGTTAAAAGAAATTTAAAATTTCACGAAATCCAGCAACAACTGTCACAATGTTCCACAATTCCTACAGTATCACCGACATTCCAAATTATCCCTTGTCACCCGCATTTCCTTCCGATTCCCATCTGTCTTCCGCCTGTCTACGGTTAGTGCAATCTTTTCACGAGTCATTCAAAGAAAGAAAAGATCGGTACCGTCGTCGCCGTTTAACGACATCCTTACACATTGCCGAAGCAAAAATCCGCGAAAGCATCGAGATTGCCAAATTTTTTCCTCGTCATCCAAGCAAAACACAAAAGAACGATCTCGAATTATCGAGAAGAAAGTGAGCGAAAGAATGATACTTTAGTGCGTTGCATTACCGACCTGCACGAAGTGTTGCACACTCTCCAGCAGCATGCCATACATTGCGCCGGATGTTTTTGCGGTATTACTTCACTGTGTGACGTATGTATTCATGAAGAACCAGAAATAGGTTCGTGCCCAGAATAGGATGAAGAATTTTTCGTAATATTACTGCAGTTTAGCCGCGGACCGTCTCGCATCGTCGCGGCGAGGACCTCTCTGCCGCCGCACTTTGCACCGGCGCGTTTAAAGTATGGCGTTTCGCGCCATTAAGATGATAACCGGGAACGTCATTACGATACCTCTTTCCCCTTTGGCACGAAGAAGAGAGGGAAGCCGACTCGCTTCGACGGCGCGCCGAACTTTGAGTTTCGGCTGCGATGCGAGGGTTACTCGTCCTAGGAAGGGTGGCTGCAATGTCTCTATGAGCTGCGTGCGCAGACTTTAGCTTGGTTCCGGATACGTTAACACCTGCGGCAGACAGGACGCGGATAATGCGTGTCATCACGAGGGTTGACTTGGGCTTCTTACGAGAGAAAAGATCAACGGACCGTGAGGAAAGACATAGCCGCGTCGATCGATGGAGAATGTGAGTGCGTAAGAATGCGTGGGATGGATTTAAATGGTTTCTTTTTTTGTATCTCGCGGAGGAAGAGTAGAGCCTATGCTTGCTTTGTAACGTACAATGCGCGTGTAATGCAATATAAAAGAGATCGATAGAGCTGTTGATTTATCGAGGTAATATACCTAGTTAAAGAAGGCATTGTTGAAGGAAACTATTATAAGTGGAAATTCTTAGGGGAAAGTTTATATGTTGCTACACATGAAGCACTCGGTAGAATTAATGGTACGAAGTTACAAGGCATGTCAGTTGTCATAAATATTAAAACAAGAGATTTTACGGCCTGACGTGCCCAGGTACGAGCGTGCTATACATACTTAGCTCGAAATAAAAATTATATACTTTTATAAACATTGTTGTTTCGTTCATAATGAGTAACAGAGCCCCGCTAATGCGCCAAAGCGTGACAATACGAGGTCTGTTAGGAAAAATACCCAACTTTTTTACAAAAAACTTTATTTTTAATTTTACAGATTAACACTAGAACTACCAAACTAGTCAAAATGACTGGTACACAATTATTTCCAAAAATTCTCCAAGTTTATAGGAGAGCCATAGAATAGATATTCTACGTCCATCTTATAAAACATAAATTACCGAATCGATCATCTTTTCCAGCTCTTAATTCCCCTTTTTTCAAAACACTTATTTAATATTTTTAAATATGATAGATTTAACGCCGGTAGTTCTAGCGTTAATAGCTCTTGTTCAGTTCAAAGTACTCGCCTCCTCTATCCACACACTTTTCCCACCGGTGTTTTCATTTCCTTTGTGTTTCCGAAATGTCCTTTAAGGTCTGTGACGAATTTTATTTGATGTCATCTACAGACTGAAAACGGCGTCCTTTCAGCACAGATTTTAATTTGGGAAACGAGAGAAAATCACAAGGAGCCAGTTCTGGCGAGTAAGGAGGGTGGGAGAGAATAGTCATCTGATTTTTTTGCACAAAACTCACGAATTAACAAAGCTGAGTGGGCCGGTGCATTGTCGTGATGCAGGAATCATGAGTTGTCTCGCCACAACTCTAGTCCCTTTTTGCGGATTTTTTCACGTAACCGTTGTAAAACGCCTCGATAGTACACACGGTTTACTGTTTCACCTTGAGGCACGAATTGAAAATGCACAATTCCATGAAAGTCGAAAAAAACAGTGAGTATCACTTTTACATTAGGTTGCGACTGACGAGCTTTATTGGGGTGTGTTTCGTGCAAAAAATCAGATGATCGTTCTCCCCCACCCTCCTTACACGCCAGACCTGGCTCCTTGTGATTTTTTCTTGTTTCCCAAATTAAAATTTATGCTGAAAGGACGCCGTTTTCAGTCTGCAGATGACATCAAATCAAATTCATCACAGATCTTAAAGGACATTTCAAATGAAACTATCCAGGACTGCTTCGCGAAATGGAAATACCGCTGGGAAAAGTGTGTGGATAGAGGAGGCGAGTACTTTGAACGGGACAAGGACCAATAATCTGTAAAATTAAAAATAAAGTTTTTTTTTTAAAAAATTCGGTATTTTTCTTAACAGACCTCGTATGTATATTAGATCTGTAAATTAAATTTTACGCAGTTTATACAATTAATTGACAAATAAACGCGTACTATATTACGCTACCCTGCCTTTATTATTTAGTAACTTGGTATAAATTTATAAATTAAAATAATTATACATGAGAATCTACACGCATAGGGGAAAGTGTATATTTAATATTGTATCAACAATTAACTCTGTAGCAACCTGATGTTTAGCAATATATTTGGTAATTATAAATATTAATTCCATTATTTTGAAACAGTTTGAAGAGGCGTTTTTGTAAATTTGAGAGATGTAAATTTGACGAAAAGCCACGGTCATTTTATTCGCTAGGTATTCCCTACTACACACGTAGAAGGGATGTAGTAATTTAAAATCCTGTTTTATGGTGATTTTATTCTGAGAATTACTTTTGCATGTCTGTGTATGTTGACATAGTCTTAGGTTATATATTTTGTGAACAGAGAAGTCAATATTATTTTCGGTCAATTTACACATATTTGGTGAAATTCTATATATTTCTGGAAAAAATATTTAACGCCTGGTTTTGGAAAATGAATGTATTTCAACGGTTTTATGATAATTTACAGTGCTGGGATAAATAGGTAATTTCGAATGAATAATTTCAGCAGTAGTTTCTGTGCTTCTGTTTTTTTGAGTTGAGGTTTGATAGGAAAGTGGATTTCCGATCTGTCGATATCAAATTGTCAAAGGTATTGTGTTTTTAATTTATCATATCGCACCGATTTCGTTAACTTTGCCGAGACAACTTATTTTCCTTGCAAAAAGTAAAACATTTTGTCTAAAAGACATTATGCAAAATTTCAAAGTGGAAATGACATACTTGCATTAAAAATAATAAGGATAAACATCGCAATACAGTTAAGGCATAAAACACTGAATGTCATAGTATATTTTATAACGTACTTTATAATAGAATTTTCAGGATATAATATAAATACCGAAATGAATGCTATTAAAAGTATGGTAGTTATTAAAATAATAACATTCACTTAACAGAAAATTGATTTTTAAGTCATAAATACTTATTATATTCAATGGATCATTTTATCTTGTATCTACTTTATGTCGTATATAACAAGATAATAAGAACATCTCAGACATATATCATTTACTTTCACCTGAAAATATATTTCATCTAATGAACCGATTTTATCATCAAATCTATGTATTTTCATGTTAGATTACAATGAATATAATTAGATAAATGGCAAAATGTCAGGTAACCATAGTTTAATTCTTTTAGCTACAAATCTAATTTCTCAGTTTTCATTTTAACTTTTCCAGATAATGTAGGCCCATGAATATCGGAATAATGAAAGGATGAGACGTTTTTACACCATTATAGCCCAAAGAGTTAAATTCAGTTACGTTCTGCGAGAACAATAGTCTTTTCTGCTCTTTCATAAAAAGAAAATATCTATTACACGATTTTATCACAATTTGTTAAACTAAAACAACAAAAGTTAGTTCCCTCTTAAAGCTTCAAATGTTCAAATATAAATATACCTCTAAATACCAATACTTTTAGTATTCTAAAATATTGATTTAAACGTTCATATATCTTCATAACGATTTATACAACTGTCAGTCACAAAACAGTCAATGCTGAAATTTGAGTTCAGATCGAATTTTGTTTTGTTGATAGCGTTGACAATTTTTTCAGAAAGCCACGTAATACATGGTACGAATCAATTCGTTTCGCTGTTTCATAACGGAGTAAAAAAGCTGGCAAGTGCGCTTTAAGCTGAACTGACATTAAATTCTTCCCAGCAATTTCATTTATTGAATTTTTTCCGTAGAATTTTAATGTCCTCGCGACGAGCTCGGAGCCTCGTCAATGAAATATTTTTAATTAGTTTTAAAGTTATTTCAACTCGAAATATAAAATGGGTCTTGCGGTATTATTAATTATTGAATTATTGTTATTGCTTTCTCGATTCTCTTGTAATCTTTATTTTAGGTATTAAATAAGATTAGTAAAACTAATTTTTTCCAGTTACATGTCGTTACATATAATAATACAATTTTTATAGAATAATATAACTTTTACTTATCTTATTTATTTTGCACAGTTGCTTGCATTATAATATTCCCATTATATCGGCTTAATGAAGTCGACATTAATGTAGGCCACATGAAAGTTTACCAACGCCTGCTTTCGATTAACAATTACAGATAAACTTGTTTCAAGACAAAAAGAAATTCGATGCAATATTAATTCAACTCTTTAAATATATTATATATTCTTGACAATGGAAAAAACTAGGTAGACTAAGAAACAAGTGCGAAAATGGCAATTTGCATCTAACAATAAGCCTATTGCGTTACTGCGATATTTTTACGCGACCTAGGCGTAATTATTATTATTATAATTATTTACTATAACAAAATTGTTAATGTTAGAATAATTTATCGAAAATTATATTACATTATTCGCATAATCATCTTTGTTGAATATAAATACCAGTATTATTGATCTTTAGCGAAATAATTAAAGCCGTCGAAGTTGCAAAACGTCAAATTACACAATGAGCGATGCAGGTTTGCCATTACAAGGTTTATAATTGTAAGTTTTTACGGTCCAAAAAATTTTACACATTTTTAGCAAGAATTAGCTAGTTATTACATAGGTACAAAGGAATATTTAGGTCATGATAAGAAACCATTGTCAAATTTTAAGCCCAAAGAACGTGAAAATTAAGTCCGCAGTTAATTAAGCAGAATAAAATTGTAAAATTGTTAATTATGTTGAGTTATCACTCAGCATTAGGTTTGCAAAGTATTAATCCTTTGGCTTACGATGACGACTGACAGTTGCGGTGCAGAAAGTAGATAAAATAGAACATTTTCCAAAAAGTGTTAAACTGGAAGAATTAATAGGACCCGAAACCACGTAATTATTTTCATACTATTTAATTTACTTTAAAGTATATGATATAGCAAAAACTACTGGTAAATTGCTATTTTAGCAATGTAATACTTGACTATGACATACACAGTCAGAAAACAAATTGTCTGACAAGAGGTTAATTCAAGTCAGACAGTTAAGAAAAATTGTATCATTTTTATCATTTCTTTCGTATCATTTTTCGCGTACTTTATTTTTTGAGACAACAATCCATCGGAAGACAATACAGTGTAATACAGAGGACTTAATTGCTAAGGGAATGACGTTTCCGAGTCTGGAAGAAGGTAAACAATTTCCTACAACATTAACCGTTTTAGTGCCACGCAGCGCGATCGCGCTGCTCGCGTACTGTGGTGAACTGTGTCGCGATGTTTGGTCACGACCGTCAATTCGCAACGCGCTTGGTTCGTAATTACTATTTTTTTCAAATAATCGTAAACCACCTGCATAAATAAGCTGTTTTTATTGAATTTACTTTTATACGAAAAAAAAGAACAGCGCGATCGCGTCGACCGGCATTTCTTGCAAATAAATGAACGAAGCGCTATCGCGCTGCATGGCACAATCCGACACGGATTCTTAAAAACCCCTGGCAC
Source organism: Cerceris ruficornis (assembly GCA_963989415.1). Classification (NCBI taxonomy): domain Eukaryota; kingdom Metazoa; phylum Arthropoda; class Insecta; order Hymenoptera; family Crabronidae; genus Cerceris; species Cerceris ruficornis. The sequence goes on from OZ022518.1 coordinate 5,876,896, forward strand.
TAAAACGGTTAATACATCATAACTGACGGTATTGATACGTGCCGTGGTTTGTTTATTTAACAGTAAATAAAAACGATATAAAATACAGCTACAATATTGCCCTTCTATAGGTCCTAGTAACTTGAAGGTAACACAACGTTTATTTGAGATTATATTCTTGGAAATCATATTTTGAATGCTGCGAATCTTGAGAAGTGACATCAAATTCGGTCAATAGGGGATTAATATCGCCGCGTCAGCGTCGTTGAGAAACAAGAAGCGAGTGGAATCGGGTAACAGAAATGTAGAATAAGAGGAAAACAGGTTCCTCATATGAGCCGTTTATTTTGGAAGTGATACAAGTCATTTTACCGTAATGAAAAATTGTGATTCTTCAATGACTATACGAAATTATTTATACTGAGAGAAATATAAGTATCCAAACTAATAAGTACAACTAAAATTGGCATTAATCTTTTAAATACGTTAACGGAAACCCTTAAATATCTCGATTTAAAAAGAAAATGACTTATGTGATTTTCAAAATAAGCGGCTTATATAATAGTTATCAAAAATAATTATTAACAAATATAATATTTATCGATATGTCTATTTTAACATCAATTTGTGGATGTTCTCACCCTCTAACCATTGTCTTGTTGGGAAATCTATTTTTCGGTTATAGATATACTGATTCGCAACAGATTACATCAATCATCTTCGCATGTACAAACAGATGATTTTCATATTAGAAATCATACTTTCTGTGAAATAATATAAAGATATCTTAAAGAAGATATGGTATACAATGGGACTTCACAATTGGGATATCAATATCTCGTTTTATTTTAATTTCCATCTGTTATCACAAATACACTTCACTGTAGGAATACGTTTTGATGGTGTTCTGGATTCTCATGCATATATGTGTGGGAATTTTATAAAACCCGCGCGGATCTATCTATAGTGAGGGACCAGAAACAAGGCACTTGAGGGATAATTTGCTCTGATTCGCCCGACGGATAGGGACATCCCTCTCCCTCACGCATTTTCGATTTTGACGCGCTATTGGCTGAGAGACCCGCACATTTGTTGCGTCGTCATGTAAACGACGAAAAGAGTGTTTTATTTTTGGTTGTCATTCGTCGATCCCAGGTTTCCAGAACCGACATAGCGGTGATAGGCGGTACGTAAGCAATCTCCCCTTCCGTCCCAAGTGCCTTGATTCTGGTCCCTCGCTATAGATTCTTCTAGAGAGATCCAGCGTAAGACAAAAGACAGCCGAAAGACGGACGTGGACTGCACGCGGTCGAGAAGCTCAGAAAGTTGACGAACGCCACGTTAGAAGAACACGTTGGCGGACGAGTAGAAGAAAATCCATATGGACGTAATAGACACATAAACAAACATACAAATAGATGTACAATTAGACGATTAGAGAATTAGAGGATTAGACCAATAGACGTATAACATATAGACGCATAGATGTACAGACAATTAGACGAGAGTAACAAGTAGACGAATAGACGCGACTAGACAGACGATTCTATATTTATTAGTAACCGTAAGACTGTGTGTATGTGCGTTTAAGTATTTTCCGTAATTTTGTGTTTCCATTCGTATTTTATATTTTTAATGTGTATTGGTAATAAATATCCTACATATGGTAACCTGAAAAGTACTATAGTTTGATGAAATTATAATTCTAATTGTACATGACCGTCTATAATTAATTTTAATCGCAGTATTTTATAATTTTTATATATACATCATTAGTTGTTAATTAAACTAATAGCTCCTGAGTGATGAAACTATACAAATTCAGATAATTTGAAAATTTCCGAATAAATCAGAAATATCATAATTACAAGGTTATATTCTAAATAGATAGTATTATGAGAGAACACCTTTTATAATGCCTTTTCAGTATTTAGTGACATTTAGCATTCTTTACAGGATTAACATTTTTATAACTTCTTAACATTTTAAGCGCAGCCTACATGAGTTTCACGGGTCTTAAGTCGTTGTACGTGCTTATACATCGTGTAATGCCATTTAAAAGGTTAACAGAAGAGCATTAAAAAGATCCGGCTAAACCTTAACATGCAGTCCCTTTTTACCTAAGAAACTTCTAGAAAGAATATAGACTCGCGTATGTTACGCGAATGCCTCATAAATACTAACATTCGATGTCTAGAAAGTACACGGAAACTTTTTCAATTAGCCTTACAGCAGCGCAAATCAATTTTTCAGTATACAATATCCCTCTAAACTTTATTCATTACTATACTTCAGCAACCTGAAAGTACTTGCAAGTCACTGTACAAAAGCGCATAACAAAGATCTCAGTATTCCGTAGCACGTAAAGTTTCTTCCGACCTGCAGATCTCCAGAAAAATAGAACGTTGTTTATGTTGCCCAAGACACCGAAAATAATGATATTTCTATTGAATTCAAAACAAATGACTGGAAAAGACAAAGTAATTTTTTCACTTAACTCCTTAATAAAGTATATCAATTTTTCAGCACATAATATCCCCCAAAACTATAGTTAGTACTTCATAAATCTGAAATGAACGTCAAGTGGTATCGGAAAAGTGTATTACAGCGACTTTGATATTTTATTAGCCACAACGCTTCTTTCAAATAACGTGTCTCTGGAAAAATGTCGCACCGACTGTATTCCCGGGATGCTCCAAAAATAATATAATCTCTATCGAATACCCAAGCATACATATATCTTCCGCCGTCAATTTTTAACTTAAGTTTGTAATAATGCGAATGAATATTTCAGTATTCGACATCTTTCTAAATTGTATTCATTACTAAAGCAGCTTCAATGGAATGATAAGTATTGTCACAGGTGTACATTACAAAAATCCCGCTAATCCGGTTATGCACATAGAGTCATTTGAATAATACAACGAAAATACACAGCGCTGTTAATCACACCGGAATACCCGAAAAGTACTATCATCTCCATCGAATGCGCTATAGTGATATCCGAAACGCATACGTGATAATTTGTGCCGCAAACAAAATATAGAAGTGTCGCAGGAGATATACTGTTATCTCGGTTACGTACGTGCCGGCGCTCTTAACGCGTATGCTTAGCGAAGAGACACGTAGAATCGTCTGAACGCGGCCTGTGGTCTTCGAGGGCTCGAAAGTCAAGCCTCGATTCTCGATCTGGGCGGTTATCGAGCCCGCTGCGAGACCCTGCGAGCAGACGAGACCGTTGCTCAACCAGATCCACTGTATAGTACCATAAGAGTTGTGTGTGTGGTCGGCGTTGCCTCACGCATGTGTATATACGCAGCGGCAAGTGAGCACGCGAGCGCAGGCTTAGTGAAAACGTAAACATGGCCGCGGAGAGTAGCGAAGGTTTGCCAATATCTCCGTCCGAGAAATCGTTGACAGGTAGTCTAGTGTCCGAAGAAACGGAGAAAAGTGTCTCGCGTTCGCCATCGAGTTACTCGATACGGGAGGACAAATGGCCGGACTTGGTCGTCTCGAGGCCCAGAAAGCTGGACGCCTGGTGGTCGCCGAGGCGTAAGTACATAGCGCGATAGGTGCATGCTACAGTTAAGTTTTCGGCGCGCGTTTTAAAGCGGCGCTCCGATAATTTGTTGCGCGTGTGACTGTATTTACGTTAACGTCTTGTGGTACGTACGCGCATACACGTGCAATTCTCGTTTCTTTATCGACAAAGACTTAGTTGCGATTACGCGCTGTCACGTGATCATCAATGGCAATGTTACGTTGCATTATGACGACAGTCGGGCAGGTTGTTTACCTGCCTCGTGGAAGAATTCCTGGTTGTGGTTTCGACAATTTACGCGACAGACAATGCTTTAGACAATTGTGGTATTGTTAATCGAGTGGTTATTTCTGTGAGGGGTAAATCCTTTAGAACCAATAGTTTGTTACATCGGTTGTGATGAATGTAAGAAAATTGTAGATTTCTCTGTAAGTGGAGTGGTTTAAATTGTTTCAATAAAGTAGTCCGTTGGGAATTTGGATTTCAATATTTTTAAGCAATGCTGAGAACTTGGGTAGATTTAGTTTAAAAGTGGAGCTCAAAATGTATTATGTCTTTTCTGTAGTTTTACTTATAATAGTTAGAACTTAGTTTATTGTATACTTATAAATGTAGTTTTGCAATAAAGTAAATTGTTTTAAGGACATTTTCAATAAATTTGTATCACCTGTAGCACGTACGTTAAAAAACTTTCTCCCTAAATCTATAAACAACTATTTTCTATTTGCCACAGTCTCGACCGTATTCTATTTTACCGATACATCGGAACGAATGAAAGATGGCAGCACGTACCGTGCATTGCCTCTACGTCTATATTGATTATCATAGGTGGAGGTAAAGTCGGCGGGAAAATCAATATCACTTTCCGCCGGTGAACTCGCCATTTTCGACGTGAAATTTTTCCTGACAGTACGACACACGATTGTCAAGTTTCCTTCGAAAGTGTCCACGTTTCTACAATGTTACACACTTGAAAATTCGTCCGACGTTACATTGAACTACAATGTAGTGAATCTTTTGTGCAAGCGATTGCTTTTTTCGCTTAAGCCGAGATTTCTTTTATCGCTTTCACCGCAGTGCCTATATCTAAGTTTCTACGATCTTCAATCAACCATTCAATGATCAAACGAATATCTTAAAATCGATCAAAGTATTAAGAAGACGACTCATCAAGAAAGGAATTGTCCAAGTGTTACCAGAAAGAAGACTTGAAGTTAACGTTAAAAACTGACAGTAACGTTTCACCGATATACCGTCGCTGAGTCATCCATTTATAACGCAATACGTCTGTCAGCTGATTTAAATTGTCAAATACTATTTGCATTATAATATTAAGAATTATCAGTCGTTAAACTTGCCAGATAATCCACTATCTCCGTTATTTATTAAGACAACTACTAAATATATTGTTATTCAATGATGTGACACGTTATTTAACATTCGACGCTAAACCGAATGACAGCAGAGGAGGTGGATAGATTTCAAAGTGAAGTATATACGATATCGCTCGAAGAAGAATAAACCCTCGTTTCGAGGGCTGGCAAAAGTAACTGAGAATCAGGAACGGTTTTCTATGCGGCAAGAATCACAGAACGGTTTGAAACTGAGGCCGCCGGGTGAACACGGTGGTGTGCATTACGGCGGTGTCATGCTCGAAGAAGATATGGCTGGTGCCCAGGACACAATATATTTGTGCAACTTTCGGGTATCAGTGGATGGTGAATGGCTTTGCCTGAAAGAGCTTCAGGATGTCGAGTTCTCGTTGCAGGATTCGATGCAACGTTCGCCATCGCCGCCGCTGGCACTCAGTGGTATAAATCATCATCATGATCATCATCGTCAGCAACAGCTTCCCAATCGGCGAGAGCTTCGCGATATATTGCCACCAAGCCCACCGCCATTGCAGCACGTCTCGAGCTTGTGTCTGTACTCGATGCTCCTTGCACTACTCAGCTTCACTTTCCAACTTCTCGCTGATGTTACTTGAATCTCGGTTCTCGGACTTTGCATCCTTCTCTCGGTTTAATTGCTCTCGTACTTCGTCTTAATTTTATCCGTCGTTTTCATCGACTTCATGTAATTACTGATCTCTCGTGAGCCCGTGTTATTTTGTTTGCAAGTGATAAAATTTTGTAACTGTGACTCGCTCGGCTTGAAGAACATCTAACGTCGATTTGTATGTTTTTGTTTTTTTTTACGTTTTTTTCCTGTTTCACACGATGTTTCCTGGTGCGTTCGAAAATTTGGAACACTTTTGGGCGTGGAAATATTCTTGTATTTGATAGAAGAAATTTTGCAGATCTCTTTTGTAGAATCGTACTTGAAATTTTTTAATAATACATTGATACAAATTATATTGATGATTATTCAGTCAACTAAAGAGCGACTTTTTTGCAATTTTTTTATTATTTTTCAAAAATTAATAAACGTTGTAATGTTTGAAAGGAATACATTATTTTATTAATTCAAAGATATTAAAGTTAAACGTACTTCGTTCCTAAATCGTAATTGCTGATTAAATTATTACATCGTAAATAAGTCCTATACATATAAGTAATATGTAGGATTAAAAGTATTTCATAAATTATTCTGCAAAATCTCAATTCGACATTAGAAAGTCATCTTCAAACAAATCGTTTTCAAAAATCTCGATACAACAAAGATTATAAACATACAATATCTTCTATACAATGCAGAATATTCGCACGCTGAAAATATGTGAATTCATCGAATGCACAATTTACATTTGAACTTCTAACGTCGTTAGCGTTAGTCGTACTCATTGGCGCAGCTTACTCGCAAATCTTGCATATTGTGGAATGCGCTTTACCGATACTGACGCTCAGACAATCAGCTCCATCTTACCGAGCAGATCGATTTGTTCAATACTATTCATTCATTGTCTGAGGAATGTGCCTCGTCATTAAGAATATGTATCGATCTAAAATTGAAAATCAGGATCCGAAAATATAACAGAGGAGGACATTCGTTCTTTGGATTTTTCGAATTGGAACAAGAACCTGTTGTTTTTGCAGCACGGGACCCAGTGATCATCGAGAGGAGTAATCTCGTTAATATATCAAAGCTAATCGTGAAGGAGCTGATCGAAACATCTCTGAAGTATGGTCGAATGCTCGATTCAGATCACATGCCGTTGCAACATTTCTTCATCGTTCTTGAACACGTACTCAGGCATGGTCTTCGACCGAAGAAGGTAAAGGCACCTTCGAAATAACAAAGAAATAATTTAAGTATGGAGCCTAACAGCCTTTCAACGGATTTCAGGGTCTTCTTGGACCCAAAAAGGAGCTATGGGATATTCTACAGCTCGTAGAGAAATATTGTCCTGAAGCACAGGACATAACGTCCAGTATTCGTGATCTGCCTACTGTTAGGTATAATAAGTTTTTATCGTTGATTATAGATAGGTAATTTCACATATGACAATCAAGACACGGCAATGAAGGATTAATTGGCCCAAATTGATCTCGAAATTACACATTAAGGCTTAATTGAAATTTAAACTATAACTACCGACAATTAATTCTACATATTTAGATGCACTAGCTAAATATGGTGGATATAAAGAAAGGAAAACTAATAAGAAATGGATCGATTTATCCGTGTGCATTTTGCAACGTAAACGTACAGAGCTGAAGGAGAAACAGTGTTAGAAATCTCTTACTATTCTAAGAGATACTATTATCTAGATATAGATAAGAGTATCTAAGAGGTTCTCTACACTAAGTGTAGAGATACTAACAATAAGATCTTGACTATTTCGGAACTTTTCACGATCTTATTTTAAATGTGTCGATAATTAAAGTCTCAGCGTGTACAAGGCACGCAATGATGAAACAGCTTATACCTTTACGTTTTCTAAAGGATCAGTTATCCCTTAATTTTTTGCATGTATCGCACATCACAACACAACATTATTAGCACAAAACCACACACAAATTTATACGGTTTTTCTTATTGCATATCGCATCACGATAGTTACATACTAGATATTCCAAAACAGTTAAACGTGTACGATTGTAGTTTTTCTTTCGGTACACATGTTATTTTTTTTCTACCTGGATTGGTTAAGATTAAATGTGGACGGAAATGTATAATTTATTTTTTCTTTAGTATTTAAAAAATTTTTAATTTCATTCAAAAGACATTGGACGAGGAATTTTGAAATTATATTTTATCCTCTAATAAACTGAGAAGTTCTAAATGCTTTGGTGGGTACAATGAAATACTCTGTGATGAAAAGAAGATGCATTTCGTAGTAGCATATTATATTTACTTATTTGAAATCTCCACTAGCAAATACATTCTGCAGATAATACACAATTAAAGTTAGCATGAGTGTTTAAAAAATTAAAATTTAAAAAATACGATTTTAATATTGGATACATAATTTAATAATGTTGAAAACATTTTTAATTTTTCATTAATGTAATACGTAGCTTGAAAATGTCGAAAAAGATGTAAGAAATTATACTTTACGAAAAAAATGAAAATGGATAATTCGGAAGTTAACAATACATATTACAGACTGTAAAGTGTTTTTTAACAGAATTGGAGGAGTTTTATTTAACGAATAGTATTTTTTGACGTTGATATTTTTTGGGAAGAAACAGATAAGTTAAAATACGAGCAGAAAACTTCTGCAGTATAATCTCAATTATATATCTATTTTTGTCTATCTGAGATTTCATTTAAATAAAAAATATAAATACGTTCGTATAAACTCAGTAAAGTCCTAGAACTCTAACTTGACTACGGATCGGACGGTGCCTCTCGCTTTCAACCGCCTATTCGCATCATGTTGTTTCTGGAGTCTCCAGACTCAGCCTCCTAACGTAAACACTCTGCACAGTCTTAGCATTCCCGCATTTTTACTTGTATGGCTAGATAAATGCGACATGTCTATCTCCTCCACATGGGTGCATCCCCGTTGGCGAATCTCGACGCTCGACGAGGGAGCAGTGTAACATGATAACAGCCGAATGTATCGGTGAGGCAATACCAATTAGAGGGTCAGCCGTTTTCATTTTCAACTTTTTTCTTTTGAAACCTTTACTAACGTATTTGTAAGATTTTTCTGATTAAAATGATATCAAACACGATATAGTTTGAATTATATTTACTTAATATTTAATAAATTTACTTACTATTTACATAATTCAAACTATATCGTGTTTGGTATCATTTTATTCAGAAGAATCTCAAAAATACATTTGGAAAAGTTACATTTAGAAAAAATAATAAATAAACAAGTTTATTGTTGCATTAGCAGTGTCTCGCCGATACTTTCGAACAGCTCACTTTGTTTGCTTGTTCTCTCTGTCTCTTCTACTGTCTGTCCTTTTCTACGTTCGCGCTCGACTGGAGCCGCCGAATGTAAACACCGATCCGACACGAATTTGTTAATTCAGTGAATATTTACGCGTTGGTCTAAAAAATGTTAAGCCCTACTGTCTGTATATCTCTTTTTGTTCTTAAAGTGTCTGCTTTGTAAAGATGCGATTTTAATAGAAAAAGTTTCGCTTCAGTAGAAATGGAGAAACTAGCGAAATACCGGTGGCATTCAACGCGTTAAAAGCACCCTGGCCTCTAATGAGTTCAAATGAAACCCATTTTGAAATCAGTATGTTATATCAACGCAATGAACAATGTTTAATTGACATTTGTTCTCTTTGACTTTATTTCAAAATTATATGTATTCTTGTCTTTTAATCCTTTGAACTTGGAATAAAACAATAAACAGAGTGGTTACGTTCAGTAATAATAATTATATAATTAACGAATTACGGAAAATATGACTGAAAATTATATTTATCAGTAAGGAATAGGCGGAAAGGAAAGTGAAGGTAATCCTCGAGTGCAGAGGGTTAATAACTCACAATGACTTGTCTTTATAGAAGATGATCAAAATGTCTACCCTGAGTCAATACGAAAGTTTACAGTCGTTGCGTCAAAATCAAAAAGTGGGGAGATGTCTAAAAGATACAGAGCATCATTTACACAAATCAAATGGTTAGGTACTTCTATAGTATAATACTTATCTGTTACAGACGTTTAACGTCAATTAAATGGTTTTTCTAATCTGCAGTATTATTCATTGTCGAAGCACTGTTTGATAAATACGGATTTGTTCATTTCTATGAAGGTCATTCGTAGCAAGTTTACATACAGCCCGAGGGTAGATACTTTGAAATACAAACATAGCTGTGACTTTGAAACGAGGTCTCAAAAGATAAATGTGGATATGGACTGTTTTCATTGTTCGTGTATTCAGCATTCATTTCCGAAACTTATTTCACGTCTGAACATGTTGAACATCGTAGGGTTCATGTATTACTGGAGTTCATAAGTTCAATGAAATTTCTTTTAACTTTTAAACGGTAACACTCACGGCTTATTAACTCACGATAATATTAGGGTAAATTACATCAAGTGTTATTGAAAGTATAAGCATTTTTATCTTTAATGATTGTGCTCTGTAAAGGCGTAGTTTTAATAGAAAAAGTATCACTTCAATATTGCTGAGAGACGGACGACACATTCAATTTATTATTTTATTATAATTAATATCCCGTGTGGTGAATGCTGATAATGGATTACAATCCAATGTTAAATTTTTAATTACACATTCCACTCTATCAATCAAAGATCCTACAAAATACTTTACACAATTTTAAATAAATACCTAATACATAAAACGAAACTGCAAAAACATTATAAAACGTCATAAAAACATTACAATAATTCTTGCATTTAATATTCAATACCATTTGAATATAATTACATACAGAGATACACTTCAAAGCGACTGTAAAATTGTAATCTTCTAATTGAAATCGACGAATTGTATTGACGTGTGATCCATGGATCACGGTAATAATTTCAGGACGGCAATGGGTAGGGCACGAGCTTGGTTGCGCATGGCATTGATGCAAAAAAAGCTAGCGGATTACCTGAAAGTGCTGATTGACCACAAGGACGACATATTATCAGAATATTTTGAACCTGACGCTTTGATGATGAGCGAGGAAGCGATCGTTATAATGGGTTTGTTGGTGGGACTTAACGTGATCGACTGCAACTTTTGCGTGAAGGTCAGTCGTGCGTTACTTTAAATTCGTATGTGCAAAAACGATGACGAGCTCTTTAACACGAAACCGACGCTGTCTGCGTATAACGAGATTAAAACGAGATCGATCGTAACTGTTATGGCAGGAGGAAGACCTTGATTGCCAGCAGGGCGTAATTGACTTTTCGCTGTATCTGCGTAACAGCAATCACATACCTGGTGAATCTCCGGACGACGAGCTCGAGAACGACAACATGACAACTGTTCTCGATCAGAAGAACTACATCGAAGAACTTAATCGACATTTGAAGTAAATACACGATAAGTTCCTTTCGATCGAAGTGCATCGCGTTGATCGTTGGATATCTCTATCTCTGATCAATTTCAGTGCAACTGTAACGAATCTTCAAGCCAAAGTGGAATCTTTGACGACAACTAATGCGCTTATGAAGGAGGATCTTTCTATTGCTAAGAACAACATATTGTCCCTTCACGACGAAAATAGACAACTGAAGAAAGAATTGGGAATAGATATTAAAGACGCGAATGAGGTATAACGATTAAAGTCAAACTTTCTTTGGAGTGTTTGGTCTTATGAGAATATATCAGAACTTGGATGGATTTGTGTCGTTTCAGAATGGCAAGCTACCTATCAAAATTACCGAAACTACTGCGGAAATTGAGGAGCTGAGAAGTAGACTAGACTCGGAGAAGAAGATGCGACAAGAATTAGAAAAAGAATTAGAACTACAGGTTAATTCAAGTTTTACAATTGTTCCACGTTTGTGCCTTATGAAAAGCAACGAAGAAAGAATATTTTACGGAGTTTATTTCGCTGGAAATAGCAAATTACAGTCTGCCGAGTTCAACAAAATTCTCACTGCTGTTCTGATTTTTTCTATACAGATTAGTATGAAATCTGAAATGGAAGTGGCTATGAAGTTATTGGAAAAGGATATTCACGAGAAGCAAGACACGATTATATCTTTGAGGCGACAACTCGATGAGATTAAGTTGATTAATCTGGAAATGTACAAAAAACTGCAGGTGACTTGTCTTGTTCTCATTTTAAAACTTATCAAACGTGACGTAACATACTTCGTAAAATTACATTACCTTATTGGAATGTTTATTATAACAGGGATTATGATAAAGTAAAAAAGAATGCAGATTTTTATGTCACACTGTTTGAGATATCAAGTTCGTTTGGACGTTCATTACGAGGAATGCAACGTTGCGATTGTCATTTTATTTCTTACTATTTCGATTTATTGATTTGCCCTGTCATCTACCTCTGAAGATCATTACCACTGTACTTTCTATTTTTTTTTTAACTCAATCAGCTTTTCAGATTTTAGCAATCCATGGAGTAATTATTTCTACGCTGCAGTATTAGTAGCATTTCTCGTAAAATTGTTCGTTTAGAATCTTCCTTTGCAGGAGATCTCGTTAGGCTTTTGAATTCTTTGTTTCTGGAAGTATTATCATTATAGGAATGTGAGCATGAATTAACGCAAAAAGGCGAGATGGTAAGCCGGCTTCACGCGAAGACCAATCAAATTGGCAAGATCCTGAACAACTTGGAGAAATACAATCACCTGATGAAGGACGGCGACAACATTCGCAGTCCTACCACACCGAGTGGCACTTCTAAGTTGCTTTTTAATAAAACCAGCCCAACATCGCCAAGAGGCTGCCCATCGGCAGAGCATACCCCCGTTGTTGAAAATCAACGGCGCTTTTCTCATAATCAACAACAGTTCACTCTCAATCAACAGCAATCATCTAACGGTCAATCAAAGTCTTTTAATAATCGGTCACCTAATGGTCAACAAAGACCGCTGAATAGTCAACAACACACCCCTAATGATCAGCGGAAGTCCCCTGATAATCAACAGCAAGCTTCTAACGATAAAGAATCGAAACAGTGCGATGATAAAGTAAAAGAAAGCAAGTCCAACCGTCAGATCACCGTAGGGGATTCGATGGCGCAAGAAAAACCTAAAGCATAAATCGAGTTCACATTTCTCGCGTATGATTTTTATACAGTCTGATAACTCGTTCGAATATCGTGATTAACTCGAGAGCACATGCAAAACATCACTTTCTTCTACACTCGGTAAAAAGTTTATCAGATCGTTGGCTAGATTTCTTACGGAGTTCGATGAGGATGTAATATGCTTCTTGAAGGAGCAGTTAAGAATTTCATTGTGGCACTTCGACTTTTGATTACGAACGATTGCAGCTCGTGAACCGATAAACTTCTTACGTAATTTATAGGAGTATGCTTTCATCGAGACACTCTTTTGAGTCAATTGCGCTTGTTTAAAACATAATTGCTCTATTTAAATTACTATTGTGTATACAGAACTGTCGAAGACAATAATGTCAATAGAGATTTTCCATATAATACGCGCCCTTGGTAAAGTATCGTTGGTATTCGTTTCATTTTGTATCGAATGACGATAACTCTTTCGCATAGAGTGTCTCGAATGTATTTGATTCCGTTGCATCGACACGGGATTAACGGAAATTGTTGTCATCTAGTCAAACGGATTATACATTACGCTGTTAATTGCTGTTGAAAGTTATAGCAATATTTTTAAGTGATTTACAAAAATGGATAGTTTTAAGACTGCTTTTTCTTTGTTTCTTATCATGTGTCTGATTTAATAACTACGATAAGTTTGTTTAGAACGTATTATTTTAAGTATATCTTTAATCATCAATGTTCTAAGTTGAATCACATATTTCAAATTAATTAATGAATTGATTTCGTTATTTAGAGGGAGAAAAATATTTAAAGTTCAAGTGTATATGCATACAAATATAATACACGTTACATACATATAATATATGCTAACACTGGAGTAATTAAGAGGCAAACATTAGAATTTCCTTGCGTTTCTATTGTCACTGCTTCTGAACTACTGCCTGTTACGAAGTTTACGTTAATCCCGTTGGATTCTGGGAAAACCAGATGAAAATTACATTCGAGAAATGAATTCGAAACTTGCCTTGCATGTGTAACGTAATTTTGTTATATCATTGTCACATCGTTAAAACTTGCTCCCAAATTCTATTTTGTATCTAACGATACGTTCTAAGCTTACGTGCAATTGCAATTATGAAAATGATGTCTCTAGGATCGTAAGATTTCAGAGTCTTTTTCGATGGAAAAAAGCGAATGACATCATTTGATGATATTGAAAGCATGATTTATTTCAGGAGTGCGAAGGCTCGCTTAAGCATAAGACAAAACTGATCACTAAATTGGAGGCTAAGACGCAATCGATGACTGAGACCATCCAGAAAATGGATGAAAAGTATGTTTAATTTGTCTTTCATTAGGGTTAGTTAATTCGTAAGCACGACTAATATGGTGTTAGGTTATTTTAGATTATATCAAAAGCGGTTACTAATTTACTTATTAATCGAACAACAGTTCCCATCATCCTTTACATTTCACTTTGGTAATGAAATACACGAATTCACATTTTCTCGCGTAATTATAAGTTCTCTAATTATGCCAGAGTGTTTTCACGTGCAAATGAATTTATCGTATCGCGCCGCTGAATGTTTCCTCACTTCTTTTTAATACTCCTTTTTAATCCCATGCCGTCCTTATCGGTGTTTATTTTCCTCCGTCACTTTTATTATACCATCTGGGAAAACGTTAATTAACTCGTAACAAATTAAAAACTCCTCTCCTTCGACGTCAACCATCGTGCATATTAAGATTAATATTTTCCAAGTGATTTTATCCATCAGATATCCGCGTTTATCGATATATTTCTAGCAGGCATGATTTACGTACAAATATAGCTGTTGTGATAACAAACAAATTTTCTATAGAGTGTCGCTCCACAGAATTCCAGCTATGATTATTATCGTGCTGGTAATTAAACGATGCACGCTCGACAGCTCTAGGTAGAGGTGATTTATTTTTTAACTTAGATATCGCGAATGCGATCGGAGTTAGATAGAATAGATTAGCAGAAGATTGGCATTAGGGCCAAGATAATCGTTACGGAGATATTGGCAAACCTTCACTAAACTTAATAACATTATCTCGGTGTATAAAATGTTAATGTCGCAGGAACATTAATGTTTTTTGCAATAATTGATAGGTTTATACCTTAAAATAATTAACGCTAACGTAACATAATCGAGCGTAAAAACATAGAGAGATGAGATTCTTAAATGTATCATCGCCTTAACTAATAACGTTGCATTCTCTTCGGACTAATTAATAAGTCGGCGAAAAACTGGCTGTAATTATCCAAATCGACGATTACGGTCCTTGAGGATATCTTATCCTGAAATTGTTCGGCAAATCGACACGTTTGTTCTGTGTATTTGAGGAACTGTCTCGCGATCATTTCAATCATCGTATCATCATTTCACACTTCACACTTCATACTTGCTTTCACGTAACCGGACCTCTCCGTTTGAGATATGTGTTCTTTTTTTTTAAATTGTTCGACGTGTTGCTTATATATTTCCAAGCAGCATCGTTATACGCATTCCGATGGAAATTTTCGATATTTATTAAATAAACGTGCCATTCCCTCTTTATGAATATACTTATGTATAAGCATCAAGCAATGGTCGTTATAATGCACCGAGACGCTACGTGTGCTTGTACCAATGCAGCAGAAATAAATTCGTAATTGAAAATAGTTGCATTTGATTACCCTCAGATCACCATCGTAGATGTAAGATACATTTAGCATGTAGTTAACGAAATATTCGTCGAGTAATATCATAATAGACGGATGTATATTTTATGTAATATAATTCCCTTTTATTCTTCAACGCCGTAGAATCAGATCTTTGTTCGTCATGAAAAACAAGGTAAGTTATATACGTCTACGATAATTATTAATCGGATTACGAATGCGAAAGAAAACAAACGTAAGGAGAATCCAAGATATTATAGAATTTATTCAAGGAACGGGGGATTAGACCATAAAGTCAGCGAAAAAACATTCCATCCGCTTATTCGGTCGGATAAGGCTATTCAATCATGAATAATCATGAACGAAGTTTGAGACGAAACTTCGAACTGTGCTATAGCTCTTTGCTTTTGTAACTTTCTTTCGTTAGCGAGGTTTATAGAACTCGATATTTGGGAAGCAACACTACGCGCTGCCGAGCGTCTGCCATTTAAATCGTTCCCGGCATAATTCGTTTAGTTAATTAACATTTAAACATTAGCAAGTGTTTAAACTATTCTTAATTCTTCGTACTCAAATATATCATGCATTTACTTCATCATCCCCGAATGATCGCAAAACAGTTCCTTAGATACAATTTTAAATAAAATTACAGTAATACCGGAAGTCGTACTTAAAATTACCCTGAAGATAGGAACACAGTAGAATTTCAACATTCATAAAGGAAACAAAACGGCCTGTTTTAAATAATCTCTAGAATAAAACGTTATTTACAATATTGCAATGTAAGAACATCAATGTTGAAGAATCGATTAAGTATTAGAAGTGCAACATTTATTTAACTGAACTAAATTATTTTTCCAAGTACGGTTGACACGTTGTTTGTTCAGTGTTTAAGTACCAGCGATTTTACTGAATCAGGTGCAAGGAGATGGATGGTGTGAGATCAGGAGCAGAGGAGAGGGTGAGGATTTTGGGCGCTGAAGCCGCCGAGAGGGAGGCGCGAGCGAATGGGGTCGAGAGGGAATTGCGACTCGAACGCGAATGGAGAACCTCCTTGCAGGAAACATCGATCTCCAATGCGGAGAAGATCTCTCAATTACATCAGGAGATTGATCAGTTGAGGCGAGTGTCCGAGGTACGCTATGTATCGGCATCGTACGTGTTTCGTTAAATACATATGTAATTATGTCGATTTATTAAGTTAAGTTCAAATATATTATTCGTGCTGTTCATCTTCTTATAGTGCAAACATTTATTGTGTTGCATTAAATACCTTTATAGATGGCACACGCAAAGAAAATTTGTATAATGTTATAACGTGAATATACAAAGCAAAATGAATGATGCTGGTATCTTAATCGTTTGTTTTGAGTAATTCACAAGAGGAATTTTTAGGTGACCTCATATTTGCTTAGAAATTGCTGTTTTCGCGCAAATAGATTTTCTATTTTCCGACATATGTTTCTATCACGTGGAACTTAATACAGTAAGTTGTGTTACCTTCAAACCATATCACCTGTGTACCCTAATGCAGTGGTGCACGAGATTTGCATGCCAGAGCCGTTTTTCGAGAAACGTCGTGTACTTCACCCAACCACACACCCGAAATGTCACTGGTTCACAAAATACTCTTTCTCTCCCGTCTGCCACAAACCTATACCTCGCAAAAATAGAGAAGTCCTCTGGCCTGTGGTTTGTTCCGATTCGTCTGACGGATATAGACGTACCTTGTTCTGACTTCATTTTCGATTCTAACGAGTTATTGGCCGTAAGAGCCGCACATTCGTTGCGTCGTCATGTGAACGACGGAGGGAGTGTTTTGTTTTCGGTTGTCATTCGTCGATCTCAGGTTTCCAGGACCGATATGGCGGAGATAGTCGGTGCGAACGACACTCTCCCCTTACCCCGTACCTCATACCGCTAGACTTCTCTATTTTTGCGAGGTATATCAGTATAATAAAAAACTCCGCGACAGAAGAGCGTCAGGCTTTTTCGCGTCAAAGAATACATTACTTCCGTCGCGGTTCTGCGACATTTTGGCTGTGTGGTTGGGAGAAGTAGACGGGGCTTCTCGAAAAACGGCTCTGGCGAGCAGATTTCGTGCACACCTACCCTAATGTAAGAAGACTCTCGTGTTTTTTGTATCGTATTATATCAAAACTATTCTTTGAAAGTACCATGTCATGGAAGGATTACCCATACATCAAAACTTGTAATCGATAAAACTCTAAAAATTAGTAACTCGAAAGGCTGTACCAATCTCCTTTGAATCGAAAGAGTTCGAGCGATCGAGTTTTCCAGGTGATCACAGATAAACCTCATTCCGCAATCTTGAGATCTCACGGCTACCAAAGCTCCATCGATGACACGATATTAAGGAGCCACACGTAGCTCTTTTCAAGTTTCGAAGAGATATCTAACGTGTAATCACGACGCGCTCCGCTGTTCCAGAAATACCTGGCGCTGCAGGAAGAGCATTACGCATTAAGGGAGATCTGCACCGAGCAGGAACGAACTCTGGAGGAACTTGGAGGACAATTGAGCACGGCCAAATTGGCAGTCACCGAATTGCGCGAGGCCGCTGACAACGCTCAACAGCAGCACCACCAGCAGCAAGAGGGTGCGGCAACCTGGGCGAACGATCGGCTGGTCACCCGTTGCAAGGGCTGCAACCGTGAGTTCAACATCACTCGTCGCAAGGTAATCAAACTTTTTAATTGCCCCCACGCCTTCGAGCTCCGTCTCCTCTTGCGCTCCTCAACTCGGTCTCTCCTTGTCCGTTCGCCTCTTTCTCCCTTTCGACCTATTCGCGGAGTTAGCTCGAGCAAAGAGAGAGAGAGAGAGAGAGAGAGAGAGAGAGAGAGAGAAGGTGAGAGTGAGAGAAATCCAGGCTGGAAGCCCGGCGCACCGTGCTTAATCGTTCAATTATCCTTGCCACCCTGAAAATTACTGGTTCTCCGGTCCAGATTCCTTCCCATCGAGGTGTCCAAATCGCCGAGAAGGCAAGCTCGTACGCGCTGAACGATGCTGACAGCGTCGAGAGGTTTTATCATGCCGGAGGTACGCCTCTTCGAGCTCGAATCTGATTCTAGTCCGTCCGTAACTGAAGATTGGAATCGCGTGCTGCTCCGCAAATTCTGATACACGACGGTTCTGTTATTAGAGATAATGTGGTGTATCGTTGCCTGGAACTTGCAATTACAAGAGGGCCGCTTCGTTTATTCGCGTTTCCCTTCTTCGCTGAACCGTAACAGAGTACGGTAATGGGTATGCTCTGTAAATAGATTAGATTTTATCACAGTTGATGGCCGAATGCCAATTAAACTAGAAAAAGCATAATCTCCGTTTGATAGTGGTTATTCGAAACGGAACCTTCGACGCGAATTCTCCTCGAGGATAGGACGAGTTTAGAAAAAGTGTATGGCCAATAACGAGAGTCATGAAAGTCTTCGCCTTCTTTCTTTTTTATGCTAAATCACAAGGAGGCACGGTATAAGCACTTAAAGTATTCACTCGGATCTGATCGTATACAGGTGAAGTTGCGTGCATCGATAAGGGACGCGCGAGAAAGCGTATTCGTGCATTCGTCATACGGATATATTCCGTGGCGAAATTTATGCGCGATAGGACCTTATCGAAATTTCGTGGACGTGCACGATAGACACGATTTACTGGAGCTTCTTGACGCCGTGCTAATGGTGCTGTTGTAGCTTTTACCTTCATAAACGTAGAAAAAGACTTGGATCGTTGCGTGTGATTTGTTGTCTCGTTGAGACCTTCCACCACGAAAGTGTCAGCGCCTTCCGAACACCACGAGTGATTTGCAGACGTTTCAGACTTGCATTTAGAAACTTTAAGGGTGCTTGGCTTTCGCCTTCGTCTTTAGTTTCTCTTATCCTTTCGAATTAGCTTATCGTAATCAAGCTGTCGCCGATAGCTTTCATTACTAGTTAATTGGGAACGATCTTTGCGATGTTTAACATTAACACTTACTAACAGCAATAATTCCACTATATGTAGAGATATGTATAAACGTGTTGGATTAGAAGAAGCGGATAAAGAAAGAATATTGATTGGCATGACAAATTGCATCGTTATTTTAAGGAATCTTTTTATAAATTTTTCAACCATTTTGACTGCATTGGCAGGTCTGGTAATAAAACTTTTTATCAGATGGAGCGATCATTTTAGCGTATAATTTGCTGCGGTAAATTTTACTTTCTAATATACCTAACCCAACGTAATGCTACAAAAAACTGGATTGCAGTAAAGTTTTAATATTTTATGTTGTTTATTACTGCACGTATTTTTTTCTGCAAGAGCCCTTGAAAATTCGTTCCGTTGTAAACTATGTATGTTAGCTGGCTGCTTTTCGCAGCATGTAAAAATCCTTGACACTGTTTACATCGACATCATTTCATTGACATAGAGTGTGTTTAGCAGCAGACGGTCGAATGGCTCACAAAGGATTAAAATGTAAAAAAAAAGATTTAACAGTTGCTTGAAATTCATTTTCTTTAAACAAGACTTACATCAAAAGTTTATTTCATTTAAAGAATGGATGGTAAGGTGATTTACTTGAGCGTTCTTGATAAACACAGATTAATTTATATCTGTCAAAATCTATTTGTTTGGATGTTATTTGAATTTGAACATTGAAGGACTGGGAAGAAAACAATGACTTATGTTTTAAAAAATCATTCATGATATTCTCCTTCACAACGTACTATTTTTGTTAAATCATTGCTTTGATAATAACTTAAAGTTGGTTTCATTAAACGAAGGACACTCTTTGTTTTCATCAATGTACCAAAATGTTTAAAAGTGGACAGTTTTCCTGAGGGCTATTAAATAATTGGATATCATATATTTCATGTGGAAGATTGACAATTATAAAAATAATATGAATTATTTCTATTTTTTACCATTTTTTCCGTATTAAAACAAAGCAGATACACACACACACACATACATATATGGTATTGTTATTCTCGTGAATTTTAAATGCACTGTAGAAAACGACATGTCTCTGAAAAATCATTAGAATTGCAATAAGGTATAATGCTTACAAAGCAAATGAACCTTACACGTTAGATTTTGTTTATTCCATTTTTTTGGGATTGAAGGCCATTCAAAAGTTGCATTGCGATACATGATCGAATTCGTTTAGATGTCGGTTACAATTATATATGGAAAAAAGTATGTAGTCCTATTTTAAATAATGGTGATGAACTTGAAAATACTGAAAGATACACAAAAGAAATAATTTTGTAATGGTGAAACCATTCGAATTCCCGTGTAGCCCTATTTCGTATCTTTAAATCCAAGAAAAATATTCAGCTGTTCTGTTTCCCATGACTACCCTGCATTCGATACCAGGAATTTCCCGCACCGACTTTTCTATCCTATCAAATAGTTCCTTAACAATCAGCAATGTATGTACAGAAGATCTGTGTTTGAAGACACGCAGTGATTTTCACTGCCTCTTGTCATCAATGATCATATCGTTGAACACATGTACTTTATCCTCGCCAATCCATGCCATTCTCTGCGCCTTTCCCATTATTATTTTTATTGCCCAACGATAAGAATTCCTTCTTTATGATATCGATCGTTATCCAATGTCATTCCAGTTTCTGTACTTCAGCATTTACTAACATCTCCTTCTGCAGCGTAAAGATTTCTTCAACGCCATACCCATCGTCACTTCCAACTTTGCTGCCGTGGAAATAAAATAAATCTTTCCATTACAAAATTTCATTGTAGTGTCACAAAGTGCACCGAATCCCCGACAGCCTTGCCATTCTTCCTCTGATGTACAATGAAATATAAATATCTTCCATCCGATACGCGGTATATCGCGCTATCTTGTTAACGCCGTTTTGCAAAAGGCGCATTGAAAGCATTCGTTTTCCTATAGCCATTGAAATCGGGACGTTTATTCGAATACCTATCATCCATATATCTATTCCCCCGACCACATCACCCGCCGGCCCGTACCTGCCAAACGTCCATCTCTCTTCTAGAGGGTTCAATTACATTATTGCACCATCATCCGATATATATTCATGATTATGTGTCATGCATGCATACCGTGCATGCATATTCAGCCGCCGTCGTGATAGAGACGTTACTCGGCCCATAAACCACATTTAGACTGTGGCCGGCCTTCCCTTTTTTTTCTTCTTCTTCTTTTTCCTGCATT
This sequence comes from Cerceris ruficornis, assembly GCA_963989415.1. NCBI lineage: Eukaryota > Metazoa > Arthropoda > Insecta > Hymenoptera > Crabronidae > Cerceris > Cerceris ruficornis. The sequence continues at coordinate 5,898,393 of OZ022518.1, forward strand.
TTCCTTGGGGTCCGAGGAAGAGACGAGGAAGAGACGAGGCACTGCGAAGGGCTAGGTCGAGGAGGCGCGAGTGTAGGAATAGGGTGGTAACTTATTGCATAATAACAAGGCAGAGCCGGGATATCCTTGTTACTCATTTTTCGCGGCGTTGGTGTATTACCATACTGTTTAATATAGAATAGGCCACCCATAGCACGAGTAAACATGCCGTTGTATGGATGAAATCCCACTATAGGCAATACCGAGCAGGCCTCTACGTTGCCCGCCGGGTACCGCCGTGTTCGCCAATGTACAACGTTCGCCAAGGTACGAAGGGTGTAAGGTGCTCGAAAGAAGGTGGTTCGTGGAAAAAGCGATGCGGACGCAAGCTTACGTACTTGCACATGCAAAGGCATGCAAAACAATAACCCTCGCTCCCCGTCTGCCGGACGGGAACGTTAGGATGGTAAATTTGCCCGGCTGGGTAAAGGTGCATTGTTGTCATGAGATAGAAGAGATGGTGGAAGAAACGCTTCGTGTAGTTACGTGGGTACCGTACGGCTCGTGTGGACTGAAAAATTCTAATTGCAAGTAATAATGGAAATGACGTGGTGTTTGTTTATTAAATACGTATCTGTAGTGGCGCTGTGTTGAAAATGTTTCGCTGCTCGTTGCACAAATATACACTTTTATTCAGTCAAAATGAATGATCGTGTAGGAGGGAGTTTACTTGGTAGAGTTATTGTTGGAGAATAATGGTGAGGTATAATAGAAATAAAATCAGGAAAGTAGATCTGTTTGGGAATTTCATCGGATAGAAATAAAGTGTCACAACTTTCGTATGATTGAAAAACATTGGGAGAGTTCGTGTGAACAAATAATATTTTTAAAAGACGAGACGAATTCTAGAAAATTCCTCGTCAGCGGAACCGAAATTACGTTTAAATTTATTAGAATGAATTTTATTTGAACATTCTTGATAAACAGTTCTTTCAGAGTTGTCTCAATTCGTCTCGCTTGCAATTGACTTTTATCAATTGGCGTTCCCATTTTCGAAACAATATTTCATTTGTTTGAATTTCACATATTCTCATTAATTTAAAACATTCTCAATTTTGACGGTATTGAGAAGAAAAATGATACACCTTTCGGGATATAAGGTATGAAATACGTACCGGATAATAAAGCGACCGAATAATCGAATATTTGAGTAATGGAAGTTCGGTTAAACGTGGTTTCACTTTATTTGCAGCTGTCTGTTCGCCAGCTTCATCTGCATAGCATAATAATGAATATTTACCTTCGAAAGTGTAACATAAATTTAACAGTACATACAATGCGTCGCCTAGGTTTTATTGCAGATATCGTAGCATGTGTTAATCTCGTCTATGTTGAACATTTTCAAAATACCGACGATGTTAGACACTATATGTTAGACACCAGATGCTAAAAGATATAAATTATAAAATGGAATAAGGCGCTATCGGTCGGAATATTGAAATAGCTTCATAACCCTTATATAGATACTATCGATTTCTGCACAGATGTTAATAAGTGAAACGCTGTGAACGTCTTATGTACTTTTCATATAAAAGAATTACATTCTAAAAATGTTCTCATTTTTATTTACGGTTATCGATTGCATATTATTATTATATTATTATTAGACGGATTTTTAGAAATTAAAATTCAAGCACGTTAAGAAGATGGATAATTGCTATAAATTTGCAAGTGTTGGTAAAAAATAAATTTAATCGTGAATAATGGAGACTGCACTTTAAGAATAGAATGTCTTACCCCGTTTTTCTTAAATTTTTTTATGGACGTTTTATAAGACGATTTTAAATGGATTTTCAACTGATTTCGTAACTGTGGAAGTTCAGTATCCGCCGATAAATTAAGTATTCTTATAAAAGTAATATAGGAATCGTTTAATATTACACGCATGAAAATATTTCTAAAAGCGTTCCTTTGCACGTATGTAAGTATGTGGAGTAGATAAGAAATTCTATATTTTTAGATATTATCTTCAATTGTTATTTAAGGCTTTCATTTACGATTCCTATTTTCAAGGCGTATCAGTATATTGCCCCGAATTTTTTAACTAATTTTGCTTAAGAAGAAGTAGAAAAGCAACAAGTCGGCGCAAGCTCAACTCCAGAAAATGTCTAAAGCATCACAGTCCAGCAGTGCTTTTACAATCAAGCATTTTACAAAAGTTTGATCACCTCTTTTAATACATAACTTCTTTAACACTAGAACTACCAAACCAGTCAAAATGACTGGTACACCATTTTTTCTAAAAATTCTCCCAGATTATAGGAGAGTCATAGAATAGATATTCTACGTCCATCTCATAAAACATAAATTACCGAATCGATCATCTCTTCCACCTCTGAATTCTCCTTTTTTCAAAGTACTTATTTGAGACATTTAAATATAACAGATTTAACGCCGGTACTTCTAGTGTTAAATCGCATTAATGACTAATTTTTTTTCATTAGATTTCTTCTCTCTCAAATACATTAACGGAAGGGATTATTTCAAGGACCGTCAACTTCCATCTCGGATAAACACCTTAATTCGTTAAAACCTTAAGCTCTCACATCTCAGTCAGCACCGACATACTCGACAAAATTCTTTTTTCCGTTACTTCAATCCATTCGATAAATCTCGAGCTAACAGCCAACAATCTTCCAGGACCTTCTCCAGCTCGGGAACCTCCGAATCACCACCCACCCCGTCAAGATACATCCAATTATCCAAGACATATCGAATTCTGAGAAAAGAGCGGGCCTCGTTCGTTCACGCGATTGCATAAAAATAACGCAGACGTCCCGCAACGGTATCGTGCCTCGGAGGCGAAGCAACCCTGAAGGCTGTTCTCTCAGTTTACCACGCTCTTTCCATCCCACCGAGAGAGAATCACCCCGGGAAGTTTATAGATCGTCCATGGTCGATCATTTTCCCGACAGTATCTTTTGGATCTGATCTCAGACTGATTTATTCGCCCTGGAAAGTATCTATAAGTAGGTATCTATCTCAGCCGAGATAAGGCGAGCTTCAGGCACGCCGGTACCGAAGTTGCAGGCACCAATCTACTACGTTTCGGCCGTAAGTCATGCTGATGGGACGGTTCAATAATTAACTTCGCGAGGAAATCGGTTATCGGGATGATATTATTCGGGCTCTTACTTCCCGGTAATAACCGGCAACCACCCTTTCGATGAACGAAGGGAGGAGTCTTCGCCATCTTACACTTGGGGGATTCAATTTAGATGTAAAATTTAGAGTGGTCGCCGCGCCAACGGTGCGGCTCTCTTTTCCCTTTCAGACGACGAATTCCACATTATTATAATAGACCGTCGGTAATGGCTCGAAAATAAAGGCCATCGAGGGCCGGAGCACTCGCGGATGCCAGTTGGGGAGCGATAGCCCCGCAGACAGAACGTGTAGACCTCATAAACCTCTCCCTCCTTCTTCTCTTATCCTTCCCTAACCCCTTTTACCCATTATACTTCGCGAATCTTTGAGTGTTTCTTATTGTCAGAATGGTTCTTCTCCGTGCCGTCAAGTTTCTTTCCTACTCCCTTATCTCTCCTTTGACCTATTATTTTCCACTTGTTCCACGAATGATATTTCTTTTGCATTCCTTCCGTATTACCGTCGATCCACGATTTGTCTCCGTCGTATTCGCCTCTGTCACAATGGTCATTCCTTTCTCACGTAAATGGAGATCTTCCATAGAAATTTCTGCCCTTTTAATTCCTAGATGTCGCGAAGACCTAGCTGCCGTAGCGTGGTCGTTTAACGAATTCTTTTGCCGATGGGCAAGAAGTAATAATAAAAAATATTAAACGCGCTCTTACCTGAAGTTGACGCGGGGACAATGGTATCGCAGGCGGTGGGTGCAAAAAGCCGGGGAACTGTTGTCCACGTGCCAGCTTCAGGTACAGGCTCATGGACTTTTTTGACTTGCAACGCTCACGTAATTCGTAACTACAAACTACGTTACAGAGCTTTTTTCCCACTTGCCCATGCTGGACCGAGGGCAACTGTTTCGTATTATACCGAACGATTGCTATCGGTTTTGACGTTTCGCTTGAAATTTCGTAAGAATTTATTTTACTCTACCGACGAAATGCGCTCGGCGATTTTGACGGGGTTTTAGGGCGTGGTATTTGAGGGTAGAAGAAAAGATTGCTAGAGGTTGCCTTCTCGTAATTTTGCCGAAGTAGATAAGATTGAAGTTTCAAGGTTTGTCGCGAAAGTATTTCTTTTTGTTTTATTTTGGACGATATAGTTACTTGTAAAGGGGAAGTTTGTTTGCGAATCTCAAAATTGAATCCGAATAATGTTAAAAAACGAAATCTACGGTGCTTCTGTCTTTTTTATAACGTATTAAAAAATGTTATATTTATAGCACGGTCATTTTAGTTGCAGTGACTATTATTGTTCTCTAACTGTTTGTAACTGCAATAATCAATCTATTAAGGTGATTAAAGATTCTAAGCTGATCCTGAGTTTCTTTGGAATGGCTTTTGAGATATCTTATGCTGTACTTCTTGTACTTTTGTGTTTTTACTGTGAACAATTTTAATGATTCAATCAATCAATTTAGGTTTCAGTGTTGTTTATTTTGCTCCATATATTTATGTAATAAGCATAAATACTTCGGATAAAATCATTGGTATTTTTAAAGGTTGTGAAACAACACTATATATTTGTGCTTCTATTTCCTAAGACGACCATTCCTACTTCATCTACTATTTTAACATCATTCCAATTCCTAAAAAATGACCATCGTAATAAAATACTTTAAATCAAATTTAACTATTGTTGAAATATTGTTATCTGCATCTATCAATAAACCATTGTGAAACTCATTTTCAGATGCAACAAAAAATTTCGATTACACAAAGTTAGATAGCTTGTTTCTAAAACTCGATGAGTTGGACTGCAGATAATAAAATAGAATTAAATACATTGCACATTCAAGGAACTATATCATTTTGAAATTGGGGTTTCAGAAATATGTAAATGACATATTTCTTTTGGGGTGTTCAAAGAAGAAAGTAATTAACTCATTGAATTTTGAATTTATTTTGCAAGTTGTCGGTTACTATGCGAAAGCAATAGTTCTACTATTCAGTTGAATAACTGAAATCATTGTTCAATACCAAAGTTGAAATTAAGTCCATAGAATATTTTATATAATATAAAACTGTGCGAGAAGTGCTGAAACACAACGAACAAAGTGTGGTAGAGTATAGAAACAGCAAAGCTGGAAACAATTTATGAACCACCTGATTCTTTTTCTTCTTAACCGTTTGAGTCCCAAGCAGCGCAATCGCGCTGTTGAAATTTTATGTCGAGAAAACCCAGCACATTTCGAGCATTGTGGACAACTGACGGTGCGATACCGATTGTCGAAGTCGCGTGCTCAGATTTACTGACGCAAGTACATCACACAGCTCCTTTGAATGTAAATAGTACATTTTACAATAGGTAGAATAATACTATAAAATGCAATAATACATTACAAAATGAAAATTTTTATTTCATTGTTATCTTCTCAATCATTTTTATCGAACAAAACTTGAAATATTTATAAATTTTACAGTATGCATATGTAATAATACATTTGCATTTTATAAAATAACGAATTACAAATTAACAATATTTTTGTGTTATAAACAAACAATTTAAATGGAGAGTAACACTTATAATTTGTAACGTCGGTGTTTATCGAAACATATTGGATGAACTCCTTCTTTACATCGCACGCAAATTAAATGTGATCTTTTTATTTCATTTTTGGTGCTGCAGACTACGCATTGACGATATAAAATAAACAAAGCGCTATCGCGCCGCTTGATATTTCTCGACATAAAATAAAACAAGCGCTATCGCGCTGCTTGGGTCTTTTCATACTCATTTAGAGAAAGCGCGGTTGCGCTGTTTGGGATTCTTCGACAGTGTTTTTTCAATACCCCCTGGGACTCAAACGGTTAATATCCTAAGCACTATAAACAAACATATATACACACATATAAACCAATTTCCAAGTTTCGTTCTTAAATTGCTGAAATTTTATTGGCGAGCAGTGTGTTTATTATCGTATATACGTGCATACACCAGTTCTTCGATATACGCGGTACAAACCTTACTCGATTGTCTATTTTGTAATACATCTAGAAAAGCCCTCTTTAACACGTTGAACGCCACCGGTATTTCGCTAATTTCATCATTTCTACCGAAGTGGAACTTTTTCTATTAAAGCCACATCTTTATAAAGTAGAAACTTCAAAAACACAGATGGAAATATATTCAGCAGAACTTTATCTTTTTAACGGCAGTATTTAAATACTGAATATATTACAAAATTCGGAAATATTGCAATTTAAAAGTCATATGAAACTTCATTGAATTCAATAGCGCCGGTCACCGGTGACCCCCATGGCAGTCAACGTGTTAACACAGTTTTGTAACCTCGCAAAACAACCTTTCTTTTCTATCCTGTTTGCATTAATAAGATTTAATATCAGTAAGCAATTTCTAACCATCCAAAAAGAAACCGCGCGAAATGAACAATCCCCATGAACCGAGGCACCGGTGTAACAATTCTCAACCGAACCGAGACCCATACATGCACTTAACACCGTAGACCAGTATTGCAAAAGCGTACGTGACAAATCGAAAAACCGATACGTAACTTCACAACTAATTTTTGCCTCGGCAACGAATCCAACCGTTTCTGTTTCAGCACCACTGCCGAAATTGTGGCAAGATATTCTGTAACGCCTGCAGCGACAACACTTCAGCCCTCCCGAATTCGACGAAACCAGTTCGCGTATGTGACGAGTGCTACGTGTTGCTGGTTGGCTGGTACTCGACTGCACGTTAAAATCGTGCATTACGTTGTTCCTCGATCGAGCGGTTAGCACGACAATCTATTCATTCGAAATGTTCGTCCTCGATACTTACGGCAGACGAAAACGAGGCTGAACCGGGGTGAATTGGACGGCGAGCGGGAATAAAGGAAGAAAAGATCTGCCGGTAGCGTATATGCCATCTGCGAGAGAACCGTTTCCTCGGACGGACTTTGTGCGGACCCGTTCATTTTCAATTCGATGCACGTGCCTCCCTGAAAAGAAATCAGCGCGAGTAGTGCTTCGTTTTACGTCGGATTCTTTTCATCGCAATATGTCGTGATGTTTTGTAAGATTTACTTGATGCGGGTTGCTTATACGTGAGAAAACAAGTAACGCGGTATACCGATTTCTATATGTGAAAAGCCGCTTCAACGCTATCGGGAAATTAGGAAAAGTTCGTTACTCAAGAATGGCCGGTACGCTTAGGACGTCTCCCTCTCTGTCTTGTTCTCAGCACAATGTTTTATTATTTGACACGGTCAACCTCGTACCGAACGCTGAAATTTTAACAATGAATATGCAAAAGCGCTCTTTTACGATAGGACTCCGCACTTTTCTTTATGTTACTCTTTTTATGAACAATGACGAATATTTATGGAGACACGAGAGTGTCGAGATGATGAAAGTGTAATCGTACGTGAGGCCGATGCTGATTGGAATTTTGAGGTTTCAGGGCTGCAGTTATCTTAATACTGTGGTCTTTGAAATACGTGCCTGTACAACGATATTTTTCAAGTGTTCTGTAACATTATAAAGATTTTACGCAAATAAAGATAAGGCAAGCTGGTTTTATACATTTTTTGTCGCTGAGTTATCGTCGTTGTTATAAATAAAGGCTACTATTATTTTTTACAATCACCCGTCCCTTATTCATTCACAGGTGCAACCCCGACAACTGTTAAGTCATCGTCGTCATCAAAAACAGACGTTACTTATTAATTTGTTAAAAATAATACAGAAGCCTCACATAAATAATGTAATTCTAATGTAGCTGTGATCAATCACTATCCCAAATTTGAATACATATGAAGGGGTTTAGAGATATCTGACAACGTCTAAACATTTCTAACCAATAATGTACAATGTTGCCTACGTAAGCACGATGCTCGGCAATACCAGATGTCATCACCTCATAGAAAATCTGCAATCTGCAACGTCTTCAGCTCGTCCATAAATCAATAATGGAAACCTGGATCCATAGCATGAAACTTGACCATTATACTTCCAGAGGTTTTTCTGCTTCCACTTTACCACCAATCCCCTTTCACTTAGTCCCAAAATTTCTCTCTATCTCCAGCATCCTTTCAGCAATCACTCATGCCCTTCTCCGCTACCTAGCATATAAAAATTACAACGTACCACCAAATAGGCAGCATAACACGATACATCTAACAAACAACCCTATCGAATGAATGAATAACACAATTCATAGACAAACTCAGTACTGAACGAAGCGAGGACTCATGAAGAGACAACGGATCAATTAAGAACTCAATCGATCATCAACGAACAAATCAATGGTCAAGAGCTATAACTGTCTGCAAATCAACAACTTCGTTAAACGTGGAGCAATAAATAAAACAACTTTAAACACGATCGATCGCATCGACTCAATTATTTTGAAGTAGGAAATGGGATATTAATTTACCGCAAGAGCAACAGTCGCGCCGAGCTACGAAGAACAATTCGTGCAAACCTCATGCGCCGTGAATAAGCAACATACCATATAAAGGTTTGAAGTTTTCTAAAGAGAAGAAACTTTTTAAATTATGTATCTTGAAAGATATAGAAATACACATTAACCGAATAATTCATTCATCTCACAACACGAACTCCCCGGAACAAATACACATAAATATATATCCCAGAAATAACACTGTGTATTATATTTTATATAAAATTTTTATACAAAATATTTTTTCTTGAAATTCAACGATGTGGGATTCGACGGTTGAATGAGGGACCGATAGTGGCAGTTTCGGGTTTTGTTTATAACAAAGCAGAGCCGCTGTTATCGCTATAGAACTCTTAGAACTCAGTTCCTAAGTCGGAGCCGCATAAAGTGCACCGTGAAAAACGCTCACAAGCATTTAACTATTTGATATTTGTATTTTCAAATCAGTTATTATTAACATATATTTATCATGCAGTTCCTTAATTACACTTATTATATTATTACTGGATACGCTGATTAGATTTTATTATACCCGTTAATTTCAGCTAAAGTGTATAAAACTTTCAAAGAAATTTCCATCATTTTTTTATATTATTTTAGGTGTACAAATAAGTTCGGTGCCTTTATATACGTTCAACTGCAATTTTGTTTCGAATTAAAAAAATTTGCCGCCGCTTTTGTACGCAACAGGAGTTGAGGAACTTGGTGTAACTCAACAAACAAATTCCGTTCGTTTGAAGAAACTTGAGGCCCGAAAACAAAATGAAACGCTGTGACACTGCAATGTCCCTACTGTCACGATTCAATCAGAAAGACTTTGTGCACAAAATTGTAACAGGGGGTGAAAAATGGATGTTGTACGACAATCTTAAACGACACAAGTCATGGGTTTATTCAAGTCAGCCAGCAATATATACGGCTAAGCCAAACATTCACGCTAAAAAAGTGTTACTGAGTATTTGGTGGGATTTCAAAGGTGTCCTCTATTTTGAGTTTTTTAAACCTGGAGAAACGATTACTGTTGAGCGGTACCAGCAACAAATGATACATTTAAGCGACGCAATTGAACACAAAAGGCCTTTTACCGGTACTGAAACCAGGCAGGTAATACTGTTGCATGACAACGCACGCCCGCATACAGCGAAAATAACATTGGAAGTCATTTCTTCTGCGGGCTAGGAGATTCTCTCTCATGCGGCATATTTCCCAGATCAAGGCCCCTCAGATTACCATCTTTTTCGGTCGCTACAACATAACTTAATTGATTCCCATATCAAAACTCTCGAAGTTGTCCAAAAAAGCATTAAAGACTTTATTCAATCTAAACCACCATCTTTTTATAGAAACGGAATTCGCCAACTACCTAAAACCTGGAAGAAGTATGTAGAAAGTAATTGTGATTACTTTAAAACTTAAAGCGCATTCCTTATTTTTGTTAATAAACATCGAATATATGATAAAAAGGCACCGACATTATTTGCATCCCTAAAACTTGACTTACAAGGAGAATGTGTGAAATAACGAAGAGAAAGAATATGAAAGCAAAGGATCCACGAAAATAAAAGAAAGTCTTACAACAACAAATATCCTTATTCCTAGTAGTCTCGTCAACTGTAAGGAGAAAGACGCAACAAACATCAGAAAATATGAATACACCAGAATGTGCCCGTGTCCCGATGAATCGAAGTGAACATTGAGAATCTAATCGGCCTAATATCTCATTCGAGTCGACGCTATAAACGTCGTTGCATTAAAGAACGAACCGGCGGGAAAGGATTGACCGAGCTCCGATTCCCGTTACACGGAAACCGTGCCCGTAGAAAACGGCGACCATAATGTGCAATCTAGCTGCCGAACGTAAATCCGTTTCTCCGTTGCATATACGGTCTCTCTAATCTTTGCAAGGAGAACCACACGCCATTCCATCGACTCGAGGCTCCGGTGGAAAAGCAGTAAAACAGTCCCTGGCCACCTTCCACGGTGCTCTTATCCTTTCCAGACGTTAACAATGCCTGCCACCGTGATCGTATGTATCTATATATACTCGAACCGTTACATACGTATGTATCCTGTAGGTATGTAAAGGAGTTATCGGTGTCGTGTTACACGTGTGCTCGGTGTACTCGCTGGCTGACTGCTGCGGTAAGTTCCGAAGGGTGGTTTCGAGCCGCGGCCGCCCGTGTAGGCCAACTTGTCGGCTATCTACGACTTTCGAAAGCTCGTTAGCCACGAGCGTGCACGCTTAAACGGCCGCTAAATTGAAATCGATCTTCCAGCTTTTGGCTTCGATCCTCCTCGTTGCCGTGCCCCGCACTCTTGAGGAGCCCGGGGAAGCGCGAGAATACCCTCGTAACGGAGCACGTGCTCGCTCGGGGGTGCCTTGTACGAATCTGCACGCGACAATCTTGTTAAACTAGAATGCAACTTCGTTGCTTTTTCGCCGACGATCGGCGAGATCGATAGATCCGCGCGGTCAATGAATTTTCTGATTGTTTTCGTGAAAATTAGGTCGATTTAGTCTTCATGAGATCGTGCGGGATTGGTGGCGTTGATTGGAATTCAAAATTAGAAGCTTTTTATTTCAGATCGTTCGATGGGTACTGTTGCGTTTTATATCCGTGGTTGAGTATTTCCGATGTTTTTTTCAAGCTACAGCTTCCATGCTTTGGGAATTTTTCCAATTAACCGCTTGCTCCGAAATAACGAGTTTATCTCATGGGCTGTCTAAGTCAAATGGGGTATGACGTGATACACTTTTCAAAAATTGTCGAATGACAATTTTCTTTATTAACACTATGCCGTCCGCGCGATGAATCAAGATTCTTTGGTTTGGCACCGGTGGAAGTTGTGTAGATCTCTTTGCTTGTCGCCGGCGCTTTTCGAATTTATCGAAAATGATAAAACGTCACGTTTTACTAATCACAATAAGTTATAATTCTGTCCCGCAATTGTCACGAAATTTCGAGGATATGTACCATATTACAGCTTGTACAGAATACAAGCGATACTTTGCTACAATTTTTGATTGTGAGATAGCCGCGACGGCTGTGCGATATAATAGGTAACTGTCTTAAAATTTTAGTGTGACACCAACGTGGTGTCACCGGACGGCATAATGTTAATAATCAATTGGTTGATTAATTAATCGGTAAGTTTCTATGTTAATAACTTTTCTATTAAATTGAGGAGAATGAATTTGTATGACGTTCTTATTGCTTGCTAATAAATTGCAATGCAAGGAGTTAATTTTGAATTTCCCGTCGATATGTTTACACAATTAAGCAAAATTGGCCGTATTCAGAGTGTCTCGGGTAGAGTCTACATTTGGCAAATTCACCAACTAAAATTAAATTCGCAGCAGGCAAACACAAAATGACATGTTAAATTTTTGCACGATATACACTGCCGGCCAAAAGTATTAGGACACCTGCTACGTATGCGCGAAATCGGAAATTGATTGTGGAGTGAACATTTTCACTGTTCCTATTTTCAGGTTTTGATTAAAGAATATTCTCAACTATAAGTATTTACGACATCCTTGGTTAATTTATAAATTTATTACTGTTTTTTTGATAACAGTCTGTATTATATTTTTACCGAGAAACTTCCAGGTTCTGCTGTGTGTGGCTTCTCGTATCAGATCCTCTGTAAATGTATACAGATGTTTATAAAAATGTTAGAAAAAAACTATTCGGAATGGAGTTTCAACAGATACCCTTAAAAAATTAATGTCCAGAATGCTAAAGCTCGTGAAAGCCGTCATGAATAAAAGACGTGGTTATAACGATAAAAACAAAATATGTTATTTTATTTTTTGCATTATAAACCTGTTATAGCACTTAATGTATGTTTACCTTGAAATATATAATACTAAATAAAACAAAATTAGTTAAAATCATACAGAAATGTGCATAGAGTTATGTTCACATTTATTCCATCCGAAGTAGGTGTCCTAATACTTATGGCCGGTAGTGTACATTCAATAAGTTACAAAAATATAGATTGATTTTAATTTTTGGCCAAACTTTTGGAGTTGATCAGCGATTGGCGAGAGCTTATATCAGCATTTAGCTTAAACGCTGTGGAGTATTTATGTAAATTTTCGTTCTAATACAGTATCTATAAACATTTTTTTCTATCCCGTTTAAACAATACATTGAGAAAAGGGAAAACATTGAGAAATGGTCGAAATATCTTCCATCATAGGTATAATTATGTATAAAGTTTCTTTAAAAATACTGAGAAAATGAATACATACGAGTGAACAGTTCGAATGAATAAATTTTTAGAAAACAATGTTTTGAGACGTTCAGCCCACAGTGCATTTCCTCTCCTTACACTTTTGATAAATTGTAAGCCTACAGAATTAACTAAAGCAGTTAAGATTTTCAAACGCTACATCAATATGAAATGTTATTAATCCCATATTTATAGAAGCTGCATGTCATTAACTTCTCAGTTCAATCACTGTCTGCTAAATAAAAAAATTCTAAAAACAGAAACAGCATTCGGAAGTGCATAAGCAGGTCACGCGGGATTAAACGTATTAATGTAACCCAATAAACTTTGATTAAACCCGAATGTTACTGCAACGCATAATCACAAACCAATTGAAACCACCAACAGTAACAGTAACTGGTGAATCGTTTGTACACACATAATTAACGAAATTCATTCGTATAAACGAACGAGGCTGAAAGGAGCCTGTAGTACTAAAATGCATCGCGTATACCAATAGTACTCGATCGATCCATAACAAAACTATACGATGCAATGAAATAAAAATAGTGTTCGAGGAGGATTTCGAAGCCTCGGCAGAATGCTTCTCGAAACCCGGAATTCTGGCGTGATCACGAGCAATTCGGTTTCAACTAACGCGTAAAGCATTTGGAAAACGCCGTACGTAAAACCGATATGGAATCGTACCAGAAAAGGAATCGTGGTTTATGAGTTCTACGTTCAAAAATGACGAGTCAGTATACGTAAAATCATGCAAATAAAATAATGCTCTATATATACATCGCAGCATTAACGACAGCATAGCGTGTTTCGCGGGTCGTGGAACGCCGTGCCTAGATCATGAAGGTAATGCCTTCACAATGGCATCTCCGACACGCAAAATGTTTAAAGCTCACGTTATTATGTCATAAGAGCTTCCCGTATACTCTTCCAATTTCTCACCGTTAAGTGTAACAACGTTTATCCATAGCCGGGAGCGAGGTGATGCGAATTTTTACGTATACTGTGAAGCAGGAGTGGCGCGAAGTTTAAATGTTGCCCGTTCCGCGGGAAGAGGGTACCGAGGAGGAACTTCCCCTGAAGTGCCAAAGGTAATATGCACTTAAATACATTTAAAACAATTTCGATTAAAAGTTTCGACGCGACGCGTAGTTAAATTGTCTCGTGTGCCTCATTTGGTATTCATTAACGTTAATTTACTGGTGTCGATAAAACAGTTAATTGTTCTAAGCTCAGCTTGGACGCCATTACTATAGAATAGAATTTTCCCACGCGTTAATAAACTCATTATACGTTGGAACTTATTATTGCCTCGTAAACGGCACCGAGATTTAAATGTTTTAGCGGTCGACTCGTTAATTTGACGAGACGTCTATTATTCACGATCATGGATTTATTTCTTCTACGATTTCAGCCGTTAATCGATCTTAGCGAGACTGTTCGATATCCCCGTAATTTAATTAAAAGGTATTCATCGCTTTGGCAGCTACCGAGCTTTAGGAATTGAAGAAAATTGGCGTTTGAAATGTTCCTCTCCTTCTTTCTTTTCGTTTTCGCAGAAAAGAAATCCACCGGAACTGCATACCTGTAATAAGTGAAAACAATTGCACGTAATAACATCCAACCGGAGGTGCGATTCCATCAAGTAGCACGCGGGACCCTTATAGTATCCACTGTAAGCATGAATTATCACGCAACCCGTCTGTTATCACGGCTGTGATAAAAGAAGCATTAAAGAATGAACGACGAAATTTCATCTCACAATTTGTCAACGATAAATGCGTGTCAGCGCTTATTTTTTTTCAAATCCTTGGTAGACGTGTATTCGCATTTTGAGGTAACTCTTATTTCAAGTGAACAAATGGAATATTTCACTTTCGGAGTAAACGATTGTACAAGCCCCCGCACCCTTTTACGGGCTTAATACTTCCACAGAGCTATTGTTAGGTTTCCGTTTGAATATTGAAAGCAAATACGATGACGGGTACGCAGACAGAATAATGCATTTTCTATGAAACAATGAAACGCATTGCAACTTAGTGAAGAGATTTTTTATTACGTGAATGCACATTCTGAAACGGCCGAACGGTTTGCTCGGAGCGAAACAAAAACACAGTTACGGCACGCGTATCATAGTACAGAGAAAAAATAGACAATTCGGGAATCTATCGGAGCGTAGAAAGTTATGTGGAATGGCGAAAACAAATAATCGTTTTCCGTGACAATACATAGAGAAAGAAAACTGCTTCGTATCTCGCCGATTGACGGTGCACAGTTATTCTAACAATAGTTGCTGATTTGTCGGGTTGAATAGAATTTCCATTTTCTTTCCTGCGACTACAAAGAACAATTTCAAATTTCGTAATCTTCTTAATTTTCCTTTTCTACTAGCAAAACAGAAGACAATGCCGGCCACAAAAGATTTGATGGCGTGTGGCACGTGTTTGGGTCTGAGTTGCCAAACGAATAGAGACATCTCTTCGTTCACACGTAATTTTCGACTCTAACGAGCTACTGGACGAAAAAGCCGCAGATTCGTAATGTCGTTATGTGAACGACGAAAAAGATGTTTTGTTTTTGGTTGTTATTTGCCGGGCTTCAGGTTTTCAAGAATGATATGCCGGAAATATAATAGGAGGTGCGAGCGACGACCGCACATGCCGCACTGATTTACCGAGCGCCATCAGATCTTTGCGGCCAGTACGTTGCACATTTAAGCTTTGCATTGATTTGTCTGTTCGAGAAATTATTGTTAATCATTTGACTGTCACATAAAGGAGAAAGAAGCTGCCATTGCTGGATACAATGCTGTAATTTCACGATGACAACATGAATTACTAATTACGATACGAATAGAATAAAATTATCCATATCATTCATACAATAACCTTCTACGTGGGAGATTAAAAGTTATAGGCGGAGGGTGTGTTTGAAAATTTGTCAATACTTTCTTTGTGATCTTATTCTGTTGGAGCTACGGTGAGTTTAGTTTAATTATAGAAAAAAATTTCATTGTCTTCAAATAGACTTTCGTATGTCTCTTTACCTTCGGGTTTTTTATATTCTATAATATTTGCGAGCTATTATCAAGTCTCTTTATCCAGATATTCATTTATATCAGTGTGAAATTTGAAATTTTCTAAAGAGTGTCAAGTTTAAAATTCAGTACTATACAACACCACCAATTATTTTTGTACCCTAAGGATTATATTAAAGAATGGGCACAATTACTTGGAATATACCTATGGAAGAATTCGTGAGCCAAGAGATTAATTCTTTACCTAAGGCAGGCTCAAGCTTTATTTGATCGCCAGAGCCGTCCTTGGAAGAGCTCCGCCTGCTTCCCCTTCCCGTGCGCTCGAGAGCTCGCTGATTCCTTTGCCTTTCACTTGCCAGGTTCGGACCTATTGGCACGCGCGTGGTGGCGTATTGGGGCGACATTCGTATCTAACCGCTCGCGCTGGAAAGACATGCCACGCGCGTCGACCGCGGAAAACAAAACGACGTGCGTAGCACGTCGACCATGGTTATTTGTTGAAGAACAGTTTCAGATCGCACCACGTCGCGTGCAGGGTAAAACAAAAGTATTATTAGTGAAAAAGTATGCTCTGACATGATTTAAATCAAATACGATTAATAGATTTTAATGTTTTTTGACTTTTGGCGATGATTTGGTGGAATTCAACCAGTACGTGACGCCTTACGGTGAAATATAATGCTCCGTTCTAGTACGCGCATCTATAAATTAATTTCTAGCGCAAACAGTTAAGAAACTCCGCGACAGCAGAACGCAAGACCTTCTCGCGTTAAAGAATACATTGTTGCGGCCGAGCATTATATTTCGCCGTAAGGCGTCACGTAGTGGTTGAATTCCACCAAATCATCGCCAGAAGTCCAAAAACATTAAAATCTATTAATCGTATTTGATTTAAAACTTATCAGAGCATACTTTTTCACTAATAATACTTTTGTTTTACCCTGCACGCGACGTAGTGCGATCTGAAACTGTTCTTCAACAAATAACCTTGGTCGACGTGCCACGCACATCGTTTTGTTTTCCGCGATCGACGCACGTGGCATGTCTTTCCAGCGCGAGCGGTTAGATACGAATGTCGCCCCAATACGCCACCACGCGCGTGCCAATAGGTCCGAACCTGGCAAGTGAAAGGCAAAGCAATCAGCGACCTCTCGAGCGCACGAGAAGGGGAAGCAGGCGGAGCTCTTCCAAGGACGGCTCTGGCGATCAAATAAAGCTTGAGCCTGACCTAAGATATAAAGCAACTGTAGGAACGGAATTTTTCCTACGCGTAAATAGTATTAATTTCTAGAATTAGTGAGTGTGGATAGTTTGTATATAAGCGAGAGTGGATGTTTAGATTCCGTGATTTGGAAGGCGACGGATGTCAGGGCTAGCATGAATGTTTAGTCTATAGATAAAGAGAAAATGAGTGAGTGCAACAGAGAACGCATGCGGTGAGAAAGAGTATCGAGGATGGATGCGAGCGCGAATTTTGGGGAAGAGGCAGTTGAGTTGAGGATACGGAGTTGAGTGGAGAATACAGAGAGTGAGAGTTATAGGGTGAGTGGAGAGATCTTTAGAGTTATCTTAGTATTGTTAAGAGTTTTGTATTTTTATCTAGTTAATAAAGTTAATCACTAGTTTTTTAATTACACGCGTTCAGTTTAGTTTCTAGGTTACGATATTGTTAATTAATTCTAAGGGAATCTGTTCGGTTTATTCAAAGACGAGTACCGATAGTCGTTGATAGCTCGTCTAAGATAAATTAGAATAGGACCCTATACAACTGCTGTTTGCGGTGTTATAAGGTGCCAATGATAAGGTAAATCTGAGGTTACGAATAGAATAAGTAGTATAAGACAGCCTACGTAATACAGCATCCAGTGGGTAATATTTTAATAGAATTTAGAATGATTATCGTCACATTATAGTTCCTCAGACATCATGACACTTGAGTCAAATATAAGAAACTGAACTCATTTCATAAAATTGACTTGTTACATGTATATATATATATATATATGTAGTGCCGGAAAATATGAGTAAAGTGGGTAAAAATTTACTTGGCACCTCAGAGATAATGTGCTCTGATTCGCCCGACGGATAGGGACATCCCTCTCCCTCACGCATTTTGGATTTTGACGCGCTATTGGCAAGAGAGACCCGCCATTCGTTGCGTCGTCATGTGAACGACGAAAGTAGTGTTTTATTTTCGGTTATCATTCGTCGATCTCAGTTTTCCAGGACCGACATGGCGGGGATAGGCGGTGCGAGAGCAATCTCCCCTTCCGTCTCAGGTGCCAAGATGCTGTGGCATCACTATAGGTCCGCTGTAAGGATGACGAGGGGCTGCGAGGGCGAAAGCGGGGTTGGGTCCTGTTCAGGTCATATATATATATATATATATATATATGCTTTTTGTACAGGGTGTATGAAAATTATTTGTCACGACCTGCCAGGCGTCGTTCTACATCTTTGGATTAGTGGACATTTGTAAAAAAACAGCAGCGAAATCCAGGAGAGGATTAAAAAGTATGGTCCAATTTTTTTATTGGCTTATCGGATTCCTCTTGTTGCGTAGGTAAAATGCCTGAAATGAACCGTGGGTCAGAAAAAAAGCGTCTTTTTGAAAATTAATATTAAAGTTGCAGTTCCGTGATTGGCTTTCCGATTGGTAGAACAGACCCCGCGGATAGACACATAGTAAAGGGGCACATCACAGAAACCTGAGCGTATGCATGTTTATACGTATTTTGTAAAGTATCAAATTTCTTCAAATGAATATAAATGCAAACTTATATATTTCTCCGCTTCCGTAACCTCTGTAATTATGCTCTGTTCTTTCATCTTTCATGTATATATCTTCTAGAAATAATTTGCTCATCTTTGTCCCCATATAGTTTTCATGGGTCCAGGAAGAACAGATCTTTCACCACGCCAAGCCTTGTATGTATGTATGTACGGTAGAGCCGCCTCGTAGACTTCTTCAGATTCGCAATGGCTATCAACCCTCGGTACCTCAAAAGCCACTTTCTCAACGAGTTTGTTCTTTGTTTATTCATCTTGTTGACAAAGCTCATCGTAAATACCCGGATATTTACTCTCAAATTCTTACGTATTACAACCTGTTTTACAATTAACTTCGCATAGCCTAAAGAGGCAAATGAATTACCCAGCTCATTCCACACACGTCTGCTTAAAGCTTTAAAATACCACTGAAGGATTAATAGAGACAAACTGTATCCATTCAGCATCTAAACAGAAATTTTCGCTAGGCCCTCAAAACTCTCTACGAGAATTTTCGGAGACTGGGAAGGTGGAATTTTATTCTGAAGAAAAAACAGTAAACAGATGCTTAGTTGTTGAAGATATGGACAAGCAGACGGTTGGATGAACACGACATGACCTATATGCGTTTTCTTTATGCTCTTCGTGCAAGAAACGCATAAAAAATGTATTCCCTCCGCTGTACATCTACTTAGTGCTGCTTTTAGAAAGCTTACAAATGACCATCTTCAAAGATTTTTTTGAGACCTTGTTTTTGCTGAACGTATGTACGTACATATTTCATTTCGCCATATCGTAACAATTTCTCTTTCTGCCTCGTGCCGCACTATGCAAGTGTAGTAATCAAACGCATAGTGCGCTAATATACGATGGCGTAACATCTCGTAAGGCTAATATTACAATTCCACCGAGATGAAACAACACAAATGACATGCCACGTTTGTTGGAAGCAGCGTAGTAAAAACTGGAACGACAATGTGTCAGTAAAATGTCTCGATGCTTTCTGAAATTAGCGTATAACGTGTAGAAAGCGAAATTCGTGAATTTAGCAATAATAATAAAAGGTATTTAGCGCTTTAAAGTATTATACACGTTTCTCTCGCTTAAAAGCACGACAATGCTTGGGATTTTTTTACAGGAAATTTGTAAGCGAAATGATGTCACTTTTTCTCTGCTTGGAGGTAAATTTTTTTAAGTGTAAGATAATATTTTTGGATGGAGACATATTACCTATTTTATGTCATTTATCCATTGCAATCAAGCGACTTGTATCTCGTGGGCTTCAAAAGAAAATGAAAGTTCAATTTAACTTATTGTTAGTCTGTTTAGAAATATAACATGAAAAAAAAAAATTGGTTTTGCTTTATAATTATGGCTTTTGAGTAAGAAGAGGAGTTTTGGAAACAAAATATTACGAGTACGCGAAGAGGACATAATAATTTATAATTTCCTCAATAAAAATTGTGGATGAATTATGTTTCACTACTGAATAGTGACGTGAAAATTTTTGTAAAATTTCAAGACGATACTGAATTATGTTCTCTGTGCTATAAAAAGTTTTGAGAAAAACTCTTATTAAACTGTTAAGCGTTAATACCACTAGCATATTCTTTTATATAGGATAAAAAATTGTAGTACTGAAAAGAGCACTGTAATTCATTGTCTACAAATTCATTGCAAACGAGGAAAAACTTTTTCTTGATGTGAAAATTCGGTTTGGTGAATATTAATTCTAAAAACCGTCTAATGTAGTGGGTACGCGAACAATTTTCCAACAGTTAGACTTTTTTCCCGTTTAAACTTTTTTTTATATATTAATGTTTCTGCCAGTTTCTATAGTATTCCCATTTATTGAAGTTAGTGTGTAAAATAATGTGCTCAGTTGTTTCTGTCATTTAACTATCAATTTTTATATATTTTTTCGCAATACCAAAAGCTAAAAATAAGTGTGCTCGTACTTCACACCCGAAAACAGAAATTTCACATAAAGAAAAGTTATTTTACAATTTCGAAAATGCGTCTCACTTTTGCACCAGGGAACACCTTGTTCTCGTTGGTACCATAATTTTTCACGAATCCTCTGTGAACGCTATACCTGATGGTTTCTCAGCCCTTTTGTACTCTTTTTTTTGTTACGCTAGGAATATTTAGAAGTTCCCTACAAGCGCTATACATCACGTATCTGCCTTTTACATGGTCTCAGAATTAAATAGGAGGTTCATAAATGGGAAGAGCAATTCTGCCTTTCAATATTATCGATACACCTCCCGAAATATTAAAATTAACTGAATTTTTAAAAACGAAAAATATATTGTAGGATGAGAATAGGACTTAAATGTCGTTCGAGTGGTTCAACTTAACAAACTTTACATATAACGAGAAATAATTATTAACAATTTACACGTGACATATCTTTATTTACTAAAGTTGCACACGAGCCAGGCGTCGCAAAAAATCGCCTAAAATGTATAATTTCAATCTAAAAAGAATTACTATTCCACGCAAGTAAATCCTACTCATCTGAATTTATTTTGTAAGCTAATAATTACGAATCGTCGCATTGAAAGAAATTCTTTTTATGAACACTATGGAAATACAACGGAATTCAGATAAATTTCAAAGCTATAGTTTTTAAATACAGAATTCTCGAAACATTCGACGCTCCGTTGTGCAAAAAGCGGAATATCAAAATTATTCACGTATAACGATAAAACTTCGAGGAGAAATGGATGAAAATGATTTTAACGACTTACTTTTTTTCGCGTTTCTGTTAATATTGACATGTACTACTATCTTATTAAAGCGCTCATCAGCGTATCATGCAACGCGGTTATGAATTTATATCCTTTCTCTCTGGGTCGCTTCCTACACGATGCATTCTCAGACGTTATTTATTAATCTAAATAGTTTGCGCCTAGACAAGTACGGATTACTACCACTACTAGCAGTGGAAACGTTAATTAGTCCTCACCAAGAACACAAGCATTCTCTGAAGTATGAAAGTGAATTATACCTCACAAAGAACATTTTAATGAATTTCATGTTTCTGTCGCTATTCTCATTTTATTGCTGCCTGCCGTATAACCGTTAATCCATCATCATTATCCAATGCAATGATCTGTACCTCCAATATTTCCACCACAGCAATTGAAGAAATAAAAAAAAAATACGAAATGAAGCTCTGACGAAATATAAATTCCGAAAATTCCAGGCAAAACGAAACTCGTCCCCGAAGCGAAATACACAAAAAGATGAATCCCCATTTACCATTAAAATTTACTTAAGATATTTAATCTCCGACCCGGTACGTTTTTATTCGCGATAAATCGTTATTAGTCGTGTGATGTAATTAATTGGCTCTCAGGGCTCAAGGAAGACATAACGCGAAAAGGACGACGAGACGGAGAGAAATCTTTAAAGTAATTATGAACGTAATGTAATTATCATGAAAGTAACTACCGCGAAAAGCCTCTTTCCCTCTTGCGATGTAAAGAGCCACTCGGCTCGACGTCGCTCGTCACAGCGAGTACGAGCCAATTGTAAACAGATATTTGTCCGGGATGCTTCCCCTTTCGGTTCCACCCTCGGCATCGCGCAAAAGACGCGTCGCGACGCTCTCCGAACTGACTGCGCAGACGTCGTCCTGTTGGCGGCAAAGCGGAAGCATCGGTACGCGTCGGGACGGCCGGCGTCTGGCCATCAGTTGACGTAGCCGCGTCGTCGAGGTAACAATATGCTCCTAGTTCTCGCGATTCCGGTTTTCTGCATCGCGACATGGGCATCCGCGCTGAACGATCCGTCACCAGGTAAATCGAGCAATCATCAGATAAGCTTCATTGCACGGTCACTGCACGTCCCCTACGTACGATGGCACCTGGCTTCTTACCAAGGATTTTCTTTCCTACGGTGATCCTTTCTTCTTCTCGACGATACTGACACGAATGAGATTCGAGGATCGAAATCTTTTTCTTTTATCCATCACGGGCTCGATGAAGGAATGTAATTATAGAGGACGTTTCGTGGTAAAATGCTTCTCTTCCTGTCTCGTTTTCTCTCTGTTTCTCTCAGGATTTGTTTGAAAAATATAGCCCACTTCGTGCCACGTGATACGTAGAAGCAGGAAGGTGATCAAAATCTTATCGATTCTCTAGATCTCCTTAATTACGAGTCCCGTTTTACTGCTCCTTGTAGTTGCATAAAACTCGCGTTAGCCCGTACTCGTGCACGACGTCGGCGGTATCAAAATGTGATTTTAACTCTACATCGATCGAAAGTGAGTATATCGAGCGAACAATTATCCCCCTTTACTATTTTGACCGTATTAATTCTCTCCTCTGGCCTTCCGAAAGGATCTCGCGTTTAATTCACGAATGGATAGAAGGACGAAGGAGCGAAAGGGTAGTAGGTAGAGGTAGGCCGATATAAATTTCGATCGAAGCACCGACGATGACGATGGGTATCCCTGAGGTTATCTTCGCGGAGAGGGACGAGTTTAGATGCAAGGAGGTACATTCAAATGGAAACGTGCAAAGTCGGCATTGTGCCACCTGCGCTCTTTCTTTTCCTTACTCTTCCACGGCGCTCTCCTTCCTCTTCTCTCCTCAGCGCACGAACCATGGCAAGTATAAATTATCACGGCGGAAGTTAGTCCAACGAACTCTCCTTATCCTTTCGCGTGATAATAATTACTCTCTCTTTCTCGGCCGGCCGGGTGGAAATAGGTTCTTTAGTCGTCTGACGGGACACTTCGTAGATCGTGCTGGAGATCCCTCGTTTATTCGCGCCAGAACGATTATTTCTGCGCCCATGGTCGGTGGGGAGCGGACGTGCGCGTTTAAAATTTAAATACCGATAACAACGAGAACCTCAACCTGATTGCCAAAAGTGACTGTCTGTCAGTCGTCATTGGATACAGGTTGATGGGTGGGAATTCATTCCAATGTATCTCGTCGAACGTCCATTAATCTTCCGTCAATTTGCCGATCTTCAACTTCCATCCTGGAACAATGGAACAAACGTTTCGTGTATTGGTCACGATGTAATGTCGATAAGACAGGAATAAACGTCGAGTATCGAAAGAGTTCATAGTTCTGGATTTAATGACTTTAAGTAATACTTCTCATCTGACTGTTTCGAAGCTATCAGTGGGAGTATTAAATGCAGTTGAAAAAGAAAAAGAAACTTCCGGATAATCGTAATAACGACAATTAGGGGAGTTCCCGCGAATTAGGCGCCACTGAGATACGCCGCCGTTATTATGCACACCTTGCGGTGTAATCGCCCAGGCTAATGACTTAGCACCGAATTATCGCACGTCGCTCGACGTCCCCGTAAATCTACCGTCCCAGGTTACCCCTAATTGCGCGAATCTTATTACCCAAATTAGTTACGAATTTGCCTAATACGGGAAAGACGACGAACTGCGGATACTAATCGTTGAATTCGTTTATACTTACGAGCTTCAAATGTATGCCGTTCGAACCCTGCTGATCGATCATTTGGTATGCTCGAGGTACAAATGAAGATATAACATCGTTTATCGACAATTTGATGATAGATTATACCTGAAAACTGACATTCTCATAATCGTAAACTGTCGGTATATCGACCAAATAGATAGTATCATTTATCGTTTGTCAAGTTCCAAATGAAAATTCTGAGATCAACATTATGAAGCTTTAATTCATCAATCTAGTGGTATACTGTGTCAAAATAAGTGGTGTGCACATCAGTGGTGACTGACGAAGGAGATAATATTATTGTCTGTACGTCGACATGGATTTTCCAAGCGGAATAAATGTCCAGTATTTCAAAACTTTATAGAGTTTTCTATAAAGATTATTAATTTCAATTATGCTGCAGCCGCGGTGATTTTTACTTATTTAAAATTATCATCCAACTTTCTCCCGTAACGGGTCAAGTAGAAAACGCGGTAAATTTTGTAGTTCAAACCCCGTGTTTAAAAGAGTCGTCAAAATTATACACGCTTCGCACATCAATAGCGTATAAACTGCTTTCTGAAAAAAATGTAGCAGTCGACGAGGTGTTGAGCCGCAATCACGCTAGTCCGAGCAAGCAAGTTTCCGATTGAGTGATATATACGGAAAGGTGGTGCTTAGGCGAGATTTATGAATTACACCAATTGCTGCAACCTTAATGTTACGACCCGTAGGAAAAAGAAAACGTCACTTACCTACCGCAAATGTTTTTATTAGAGTGATGTCGCAGATAATCTAAACGAACATGTTTCATGCATTATTCATACGGGAGACTTCCCATCGGTGCGCTGTTTGTTTCGTCGCATCTGGAAGATTTCTATCATTGCATTCCCGATAATTCCCCTTCGGTTGTCCCTTTAACGGACAAGGGAAATGTTATCGTACTGTATGTATGATATCAGTCCCTTTTTTTCTGAATGTATGTCCATTAACACTTTGCATAGTTTTATGTCAGTTATTTACGCAGCTTTTATTAAATTCAACCGCTGGAATATCATTATAATTATACGTGGTTTAAGTCTTGAAATTAACAATTTTTGTCGAGTTACAGGTTTATATTTCACAGTGTATCATACATGGGTTTTTGTCGTAGCTAAATTTCTCTCGGTTTACTTTTGACTCTGGGTTTTGATAATTATTTCGTATCTTCTTTTAGATATCCGTCAGTACCATCAGTTACTGCTTAGATTTGATAAAAATGAATAACAAACTGCTGAATATTTCACGCAATTCATCTCATTTACCTGATTAAATGTTTCGAGAATAATCTGCACTGCAAAAAGTTCAATGAATATGCTTTTTTAACATACTGATTACCACGTTGGCCATTTATGACCGCTACTGTGTTCCAGTTACGTCCAGTTACGTCGAATGAATTATATTTAAAACCGAAGTTTTTTATTGAGTCTCTGACAAAAAAAATAAAGGTAGTTTAGCATGATAAGAATTTGGTAATATGTCATAATTAAATATTTCATGACTTATTAATCAAAAGTACCTGACGAAGAAATGGTACACAATTTGTGTAGCAATTAACGCTTTAATAGAAATAACTGTATTGCAAACTCTTGTTGCTCTTAGACCTTTAATTACCAAATGCAATTCCTCAACCGTGTGAAAAGATGGAATTGGAAACTTATTGTCAGAATACATATTTTGGCAATGATTCTCCGCGGATTAAACTTATTCACAATTTACGCAAATAAAAACTACAACTACTTGCGTGGTTTAATTGCAAAACTTCATATTTCCGCGTAATATTACAATATAAAATTAATCCTAATTACATGTTTGAGAACTTTACTTAAGTAACGCCGCAAAATCTCACCCTACTTAGTCCTCTGTTTAGCTGATGAAACCTCAAGAGTGCGTAACCTCACTCGAGGTTTCAAAAGCTCAAAGTAAAACAGATATAATTTTGCAAATAGCACCAGTGACTTATATCAAGCACTGATCATGACGAGAGTCCTTATTCTGTTATAAGTTGTAACACATTACACATGACCGAAATTTTGTTTTTCATCACCTTTTTTGTATCTCTCAATCCAGTAATCGATATTTAAAATATTTTATTGGATTCGTCATAAACTCTTAAAATTTTTGGAAAAACGATGTTTAAAATTTCTTTTACTGCAAATATAACCAATTTTTGTTTTTGCTTTTTAAGCACCTATGACTTTCCAAATACCACTCAATACTGTTAATTTTGTTCGCTCTTGTAATACATTATCAAGGAGGTGGGTTATTTTTTTAGTCACCATAACGCGTCAAATGTATACAAGCTGTGTATAAAATAAGCTCTCTATTATCCCGGATATTTGATACATCTGCGCAATTCAATCATTGAACACAGAACCACTCGTTTTAAACAATTGGCAATAGACGATACATTGATGCTAACTTTCTCTTCCACTGAGTGTTTCATATTTAACACCATAAACCTGAATAACACGATATACTCAAACCTGTTTTTGTGCGATTTTTTTTGCGCGGTATATGAAAATTTCAATCAAATTAAAACATAATTGACGAAGTTATCAATAAATAAGCAGTAGGTTTAATTGGCCATATTTTTCGATTTTTAATATGTCTTTCATCACATTACATAAGTATTGCGTTAGCCGATTACATTTTATGTTATTGAACTCTACATATATCTTCAAGTGACGAAAGCGATTTTGTACCAGTTTACCACAGGAAACTTCGCGTATTGTCAGACTACGAAGGATAATAGTTATACGTTTTAAAAAGTTTTGTATGTGTAAAATAAGTAAATATTTAAATAAAATATTTAAAAATGTTCGCATGTGTATCTTCTAAATCAGATTCCAAGTAGCTACAAAGACTCGTGTCTTGATTTCGTTTAAAAAAACAATTCCTAGTTATTTCGTAAGCTTTGAGTTATTTTCTACGTGAGACTTTTTTTATGCGGTCCCTATTCACCGCACAAAAAAAAAATACTTTTTAATTGTGTTGCGAAAACTATTTCTTATAGCTACTCGTGAAGTTTCGTGCGATTTTTTTTTATGCGTTTTCTTTTATCGGTCCCTATTTACCGCACAAAAACAGGTTTGAGTGTATATTGAAACTTATTCAAAATATGAGGATGCTTTAATACCCCTCAACTGTATAGTATATTTGGAAAAAGTGCATGTATACGCAAGAAAACTTTGAATCTCTTGCAGCCTCAAGTTGTCCCATTGCGTCTCTGCAGCATGATAGTAGTTTGTTCAGAGTTCTGTTTGCTTGTGTTAGCAAAATGCGCCAAACATGCATCGAGAATATCAACATTCTAGGCTACACTGCATCATGTGTCACGTTGATAACACGAACGTTCACTCTTATTTAAAAATAAATTATACAGTCCAATTTCGATAACTCGAATGCGATAGACAAAGAGAAAATTCCCGAGTTGTAGGCATTTCAGCTCATCGACTTTTCAAGCGCGAGAAATTTAACATGCGAAAACTCGATTTGTAGACTTTTTCTCATTTTTATCAATGTTAATGTTTTACGTTTCTATCTAGTAGTTACTTTCTGCAATAATTTTTACATAGAAGTTTGCAAAAAAGATTAACTGGAGTTTGTAGTTCGAATAAAGCGCAAAGAGCAAGAGAATAGTCCTTGAAGTTACTGCTTCACTTTTTCACAGCGGCTTACTATTAGAATTCAACTTTGACTTGTAGAAGTTAGAATTATTCTGAATTTGACTTATAGAAGTAGGAGATTATGCATATTAACAGCGTGGACAATACTTCGAATTAACGGTAGTTTTTATTTTGAATTGTACAGATTTTTGCAGCGAAGCAAAACAGAATAATAGAAATTGTTGTCTGATATAGGTTTCCGAATTATAGAGGTTCGATTTAATCACCTTTTATTGCAGCATGAAACTCAGTGCAACGTGAATCGTATCTCATAAACATACATATAATTCCCTTTGAATAAATCTACTCTCACCATATAATTCCCATAAATCTTTAAAAAGTGAGAAAAAACTGTAATTAGAATATAAAAGCACAGATACATAAAGTAAATACATTACCTTAAAAACACGAGTCACAGCATATAGATCTACAATCGCATATTTTTACGTTAATTTCAAACGACAGATTCTTTCAAATAATCCCGATATGAATTTATCGCGCAAATATACCTCGAATCGATCGAATTCTTAATGTACTCCTACAATAAAAGTTGCTTACGTGTGCCATGATTTTTCATTCGTGGTATAACGTCGAATTTCACGTCACATTTCACTGATCTAGTGAATGACACCGCTGAAAGCTATTCCCGGGTATAAAGCATTTAAATTAATTGCGGCATACACTCGGTTGAATTTCCTGGTGGAAAGTCGAATTGATTACACAAAACGGCGAACAGTTGTTTGAGTTATCACGTGTTACGGACTTCGGAGTTATTAGAGACCGTGGTCACGTGTGATTGACACAGGGGTGCATATTTTATTGCGTACCGGAAAAAGGAGCGTGCTTCTCCTGCCTTTTTTCCTACGGCTTGTTCTTTTATGAGGACGTCAGAGAAGATACGTGCTTTTCCACGCGGAGAATGACACTTTGAAACGAAGTGAATTACATTACACGGGAATACAAGGTTGCTTTAAAATGGCTCAGGTTATTTTGCTCTTGGATACGGGAACACTAAGAAAGAAGTAATACTTCAAATTTCGTTAGACCAATATGAGACCTTTATTTTTACACGTTTCTATACACAGGCCAACTTCGCTTCTTAAGTTTTATAATTATTTTCTATTTGTAAACTGTTGTCGCACGATAGCCATATGTATGGCTTTTTTTTAATCTGTATTTTTTTAGGCTTTGACTGCTATGATTATTTAGGTGGGTTCCGAACCACTTCGGTTATAATATAAATACCACGTAGAAACAATTTCTTGGAGTTGTCGAAGGATTTTAGAACTCGATTCCAAGATTGCGAGTTCAAG
The DNA here is from genome assembly GCA_963989415.1 of Cerceris ruficornis. NCBI lineage: Eukaryota > Metazoa > Arthropoda > Insecta > Hymenoptera > Crabronidae > Cerceris > Cerceris ruficornis. The sequence goes on from OZ022518.1 coordinate 5,927,485, forward strand.
CCTTTATGTCCTTATGCACCATAGCCCTAAGGCTGTGTGTATACCCGGTTGTTTTGTTATGTATACGACTTTCCTGTTTTACTGTGATATCAAGAGATGGTTTTCTTAAGGTATCCTTATTCTACTTAATTTGATGCTGCCTTGCTCTACCTCATTTTGTGTTAAATTGCGTTATTCTGATGTATACTACATGTCATAACAAGTAAATTAATTTATACCAAAGCATGCATTACACAAAACTTATTTAGAAAAATTACTTGAAAACGATGTCAATTCATATAATCTAAAAGTCTGCCATGTTATATTAGATGTAACGCATTAACGGCTGCGCGAATTTTATAAAATTACTTCGAATATATTTGGCAAAAAGGGTTGTTAAAATATTTCCTTATGCGATATTATGAATTTTTTAATCGTTTTAAAACTGTTCCAATATTAATTTTCAAGTGCTCAGTACAAGAAATTAAAATGTCGGTATCTTTGATCAAATACTTGAATGTGTGAATGTAACGCCAGTGACGGATAACTGTTTACCTGTTGAAGTACCTTTTTAACATAGCTACTGTCATTGCCAGATATAAGACGTTAATTTAATAGTTAACATTAAGTAAAAAGCCGTTGCATTACTTTCGTCAAACGTAACATCTGGCAGAGCTTGTATTCTAATTTTCCACCCAGTTCGAGCAATTAATTATTCTACCTTCTTCAGAAGAAAGTGCTTTTATTGCAAACTCAGTACACGTTATTACCTTTAAATTACTATCGCAGCTTTCGAATCGTATGAATGATGCATTTTGTACAGCATTCGCGGCATATTAATGGCACGGATCATGAAACTCATTGATATACCCCTGGCAACCCCGAGACGGTGTCTTTCGTATTCTCACGATGTCTCTGTTAATCGGGCGCGTGAGTAATTAACCCTTGGTGATGTCTATGATTGGTAAATAGGACGATATTTACCAGGGCGATTTTGCATTTGATTGCATCTAATTCGCAAACAGGAAACCACTGTCAGTCGACACGTCCCTGTCTATTTGCATGCGCAATCGGTATTAAACCGGCAATTCGGCACTTTACACCCCGAAATCTCTGTGCAGGAGATGGAGAATCGTGTGTGCGAAATACACACACGAGTCGCGAATACCACTTCAACTGGTACTCATCGTTTCTACCCCGGTTACGCGCTGTTTCGAAGTCCTTTCTCTGTAAACATGTTTCTTGTTTTCTACGTCCGTTCCTCGAAACGTCTCTGTCTACCGGTTTTTGTCGTTTAAAAAGTAGGAAATTCTCATACGTGGTGAAATTTTCGACGCTGTATAATATTACACTGAGAAGCGTTAAATGATAAAATTGAAAGCCGTTGGAATAATTGCACTATCTTAATTCTTTGGTGCGTAACTTTTTTCCTAAAACTGTGCCGTTAAGTGCTTGGAAATAATGGACTACATGAAAATCTGCAAATTGCAGTCCAGTAAAATATAAGAGTTCTCGTCCAGCAAGTGGATATGGTATTCGAATGAAACTAACTGTCCACATTTAAATATTCCTTACTGTTTCGATTCTCACTATATGGCATTCTGGGGAAATTACGAGAGTGCATCTATAAAAAGAAAATTTTATTTTATTGGTCAAAGAACGATGAACTTTATATGCGGTGGAAAAAAGGTATTTGCATACCTAGTTTAAGAATTGCTCTAATTGTAAGATTTTTAGGTTGCATTTCGGTATATAGTTTTCTCCAAATGAATTTCTTCCCATCCTAATTTATAATATTAAATGCACCCTTGGCAAAGAAAGTAACACGGTTCACAAAATTCAATTTATTTATTTACATAAATTTTAGCAAGCCCGGGTTGATTATCTCTATTTGTAATAGTTCTAATTAAAATTAACTTCTAACAGTTTGTGGGCACACAATCTTCTAAAATGTTGACGCGGTATTACCGGACAATGTTCGGACAACAAAAAATGGGTTTTTTGTAAATTCTTTAATAACGCTACTACGCTCTCTAATTTATAATATCCCTGGTCGACCCGTTCGTGGGTGATTTTCCGTACATCTTGTCCTTACGTATTTTCTAACAGCGTATTGCACTGTCGTAAAAGGGAAATTTAACGTTTCCGTAAATTTTCTATAGCTTTCTCCACGTTATCCCACATTTCTTCCACATTTCGCGTTCCTTCATTGCTCAGGTTTCTGTGTGAAATTCAAGAACAAATTAATATCAGGAGAAGAGTAATTTTAAGACCGCTATGTAAACCATTACAACATAGTTTATATTTTGGTTGGTGTCACGACGATACATGTGTATTTTTATAAGAATTTAGCAGTAGAATCGTGTGTACGAATATTTTTTGACTTCCAAAACTTTTGGATTTCTTGAATAATTTCTTTTTTACGCATTATACAAATTTGTTAATTTACACATTATGTCCGTAGATATTAGACTAGTAATGAAAATAATTTTTGCCAATGTATAATCTATTTCCATGGAATTATCACTAAAAAACTAGGTGTACGAATACCTCTTGTATCCACTGTATATCATGGTGTGTTTGTAGTAATTAATAAGGGACGATTAGCTACTTGAGAGTTCTGATCTTATTGAAACTGTGTGGAAATGTGGAGAATAAAGGGATATGTGAAGAAAATTTGCAGAGGACAACTTCTGCCTTTTATGGAATATCTACCGAACAATTTGAAACTATACCTTAACTCTTTGTAGTTCGACATCAATCTATACTCAACATAGGCTTCGGTTATAGTTAATTCTCCATCAGTTTAGTTTCGTTCCAGTATATTCATTTAAAATCCCTCACTATTTAGTTATTGCTACTATCAGTTGAAAACTATAACTAGGATTTGAAAAATATATAAAGTTGTTCCCATGACTGATGAAAAATGCGAAAGATAATTCAGGTGACAAAAGAATACAAATTCTTTGAATTTTCCATCTTCCAGTTATAATTAAAATATATTGTGTGAAATTTATCGAGCTGTGGAAAACTGTTATTAGCTTTAGAAACTATAAGTCGACATTACATGATATAAGTAAGAACGAAATTTCTGTGTATTTACGCCATTATAACGTTACCTATGGCATTAATTTAGACCAATAAATTAGTTTATTAGCGTTTGGATGGCGTCGTAGATACTGGCGCACCAGGAAAGCCGATTAACGTGTTTCGTCCTGGATCTGCTTATAGACTCATCAGTAGGTGTACCGAGCAGATCGTGCTCCAGAATAGTTGATCTTATATAATAGAAGCAATTTCAATACTTATATCTTCTTTCTATCTTCTACCGATAATAGATTTTCTGCCAGTTTGATATAAAAAGCTTTTTCCTATGGCTTTTAATTGACTACTTATATCAAGGTAACTAAAAGTCGAGGAAATATTACAGGACGATTTAAGATTTTGCGGTGAATTTCCGGAAGGAACGAAAATTGTTTTTTTTTGCTTTTGCTAACATCCTATCCATTTCCATGAAAATTCGTTGAAACGAGACTGACTGACTGACTGACTTGAAAATCGTTTTATTCCTTAATTGGAACAGGGATCAGCTTTTGCATGGTAAAATTTCGCAATTTATAGCCAAAGGAAATTTAAAAATTTGCTAATATGTATCATCCGTCGAGAACTCTTCATTACAAAATTGGGAAATTGTAAATACACAAAATCCATTTATACAATAATATTATTGATACGTCTTCCGAGCCCGAATTTCATAGCTGCAAGGCTGAAATAACGATTATACTATTTATGAGATAGACAAAGAAAGAAGAGGAGTGGGGGATAATTCTTCTGCTCAAGCGGTTCAACTTAAACAAACTTTACATAAAAACATAAAATTAACAGAGTATAGAGATAACAATACGTACGACAATAGAATGCATTGTCACTTCGGCAACATAACCAGGCAAAGACCTTTTCGTTGCCTTTTATGTCCAAAAATACAATAAAACTTGTCCCCGCTTCTCCGGCGCTCCAAGGATATTTCGCCTGAAATTCGTTACCCTTAGCACACGTGTATATCAGCTTCTTAATTACTTCTTAATTTCTGAAACGGTGCTCAATCCCAATATCGCTCGACAAGCAAAACAACTACCTGGGACGAGCACCGTGGTTAAAGAAAATCGCCTTCATACTGTTGATACCTCTTTTCCCCTGAAAATAATAATTATTATTTTCAATATAATAAAAACAACACGCACTAAACATTCTACAACGCTTCATTATACTATGATACAATTTAATAGAACGGCAGCACGATATATGACATAAGAACTGTTTTATAGTCTTCAATGGTATAACATTTTCCATAATAATGTGATACGTGACAAGAAACCATAACCCTTTTTCTTCTCCAAGCTATTTTTATCCCTTTTCAGTGTTATCAGAGCGATTTTTTTTCTTATAATTTTTGTTTGTTCCAACATCTGGACAATTTCACTGAAAACGTCCAGTTTTAAACGAGCTACAAACCATCCAGGTTGTAAGGTACGCAGCAGGTACAAAAAAATTACCAGAGGTGGCCACGAAGAGACTTAGACCATAGTCCACTATTCAGGAATACGTGGCTGTATCCTCCTACTTCTTCCCATTGTCTGCTACTACTTCCCTTTGTCACCATAACACCGCAGGAGTGTCACGTTTATCACATTTGAGCCATATTCTGCACGACGAACGTTACTTGCTTTTGTCACAGTTGTACCGTAATCTGTGCTACGAATGCGATAAGTTTCTGTCCTATTCGTGCTATAATTTGCAAGACGAATACGACTCAATATTAAAAGCCATGGTGTCAGCGTAATATAAACCAGAGTGCACTATCGACTTTGCCATATTTAACTTTCGAAGTGGAAACTCATCCAAGAAAAATCAAACAAACTTCCCGCGAACTAAAAACATTTTCTACTGACTCACTACGTTTCAATAATTCGAAGAAGGACTATCGGAAACGGCGGAACCGATGCGATGGTTTCCAATTACAGTACTGTAGTATCGGGAATGTTTACAGGCTTAGTATTAAGATAGCATAGGACATAGGAATGCAAGGAAGAAGGATGGGACATTTACAATTTTATTTATAACACCACGAACTGACAATATTACGCACGACGACAGGTAGTCGGAAGTACGAAAATGGACGTCTTAAGGGAAAACGGTACGTAACGGAAAGTCCACGTGGCTGGCAGGCCCGGGAATTCTCGGAGAAGGCCCATCGGTCAGAGTGCACGCGCATTGAGGTGGGAGCAATGTTTTTCCCTCGAGTAACGGTGACAGACAGAAAAAAACAAAACGATCGGCCGGATTTCATGGACTATATAGACACTACGAAAACGAAACGCGAGGGCTTTTTGAACGAAACGCGGAGACGAGCAGATACTATTTTTACGGAGACACAGAGTACTATTTTTACACAGAACATTACGACGCGACGGTGCATAGTTTTAAAGTTTAAAGATAAATACGATTCGCGAAAATCCGACTAAGCCGCTTGATCGATATAATCCTAGAGTACCCATAGTCTAAGTTTCACTATGTTATGAGATGCTCCTCGAAGCGATGCGTCAGATATGGCAAGAAGTGAGGATGATCGCTTTTCGGGAGGTTACATCACACGATATTTGCGTCTCACATAATTTAATTAAGTTTTCGTTTAATAACATTACGTTCTGCTTCGACTTTAGGCGGAAAGGCCTTGTACTTGTTGTTGTACTTCAATGAAATTTCATATGACTTTTAAATTGTAATATTTACGAATTTTCTAATATATTCAATATTCAAATATTGGCATTGAACAGGTAAACTCTTGTTGCCTATATATCTATTTGTGTCGTTAACGTTTCTGCTTTGTAAAATTCAGATTTTAATAGAAAAAGTTTCATTTCAGTAAATATAATGAAAGTAGCGAAATATCGGTGGCATTCAGCGTGTTAAATAATTCTTAACCCTCTCACTCAGTTAGTTTGATACGTTAGTTATTCATTTTCAGTATTGTAGAGTTGTATTGATTCAAGCGACTTAGTCTCAAATTCGCTAATGGTATTTATCTCCAAACTTTAAAACTATGCACTGCCTACTACAAAAATAGTGTCTGATCGTCTCTGTGTTTCGTTCAAAAAGAGTCCGTCTCTTTAGTTTTCGCCGTGTGTATGTAGTCCCTCAAGCCCCGTTCGTTCGTTTTGTCTTTTCTGTCTGATACTGTGATTCGAGAGAAAAACGGTACTCCCACCTCAGCACGCGTGCATTCCGCTGGGCCTCACCCCCGAGAATTTTCGGGCCTGCCAGTCACGTGCACTTTACATTAGGTACCGTTTTCCCTCAAGACGTCAGCTTTCGTCCTTACGGCTATCCGTCGCCGTGCGTCATATCGTCAGTTCGTACTGCAATAAATAAGGTTGCAAACGTCCTTCGTCCTTACATTTCTACATCCTATACTAAGCGTCTAAAAATGTCCGATACTACAGTATTGTATTCTATATTTTAATTCTTTTTTTTTAAATTAATTTATTTAATGTCGCATCAGCCATCGGCCATTAGCGACAACGTTATCATACATTGGTACAAATGTGCATATAATAATATTAATATAGATGTAACGTGTGTACTATTTTACGGAGTATTATACAAGTAGAATAAAGTTATAGCATAAGACTGGCAATAAAAGCTTAAGGTATCACTAGTTACATTATTGCATAATAGGGTTATTTAACAAGTAGTGGTAGGAATTTAACTGGATTTTTCTTAACTTATTGTAGGTTGTTACCTAACTTTTTCATATATCATGTAGAATCCCTATTTGTTCTAAAAATGTTAATATTTTTTCCAGCCGTTAGATCGTCTATTTCTTCTAAGGAGGAGTTGTTAATTAAATTGTCTGAAAATTGGGTTTCCAATCTTAAAAATTGGTCGCTGTAGTTAACGTCACTTGAATTGGTTGCAAACGTTGTTGCAAATTCTGCAGCAATCTTCTCAGGGTTAGATATAATCATTCCATTCTTATCTATTAAGCTGGTGATGGCTGTTGTAGTTTTCTTTCCATTTATTCTCCTCAATTTATTGTAAATAATCGGAAGGGGACTGTGCTGATTTAAGCTCAAGGTGAATTCAATCCAAGATTTCTTTTGGCTCTGTTTAAAAGTTTTCCTACAAAAGGCTTTTACTCTGTTGAATTCAATTTTATTCTCTATGGTTTTATGCTTTTTATACACGTTAAAAGCGTGTTTGCTAGTTTTCAGTGCTTCTTCAAAATCAGCATTCCACCATGGAACCTGTTTTGGCTTTAAATTTTGTTGTTGGCATGGTTTTATCAGCGCAGTACAGAATTAATTCCACGAATTTACTAAGAATACGATCTATTTCCATTTTATTGTTAATACTAGGTTTTTCAATATTAAGTAAATTGTCTTCTATGTTTTTTGGAATTTAGGCCAATCCGGTTTCTTAAAATTCCATATTGGTTGAGCATTGAAGGCTATGGTATACGGTGTATCTAGACAAGATATTTCAATAGGATAGTGATCACTATCATATTATGCTGAATTGGAAAGAAGGCAGCTGAGGGGTAATTTGCTCCGATTCGCCCGGCGGTTAGGGACCTCCCTCTCCCTCTCGCATTTTCGATTTTGACGCGCTATTGGCAAGAGAGATCCGCACATTCGTTGCGTCGTCATGTGAACGACGAAAGTAGTGTTTTATTTTTGGTTGTCATTCGTCGATCTCAGGTTTCCAGGACCGACATGGCGGGGATAGGTGGTGCGAGAGCAATCTCCCCTTCCGTCTCAGCTGCCTTATTTCCGTTCCCACACATTATAGGTCGTCCGCTTTTTCCCATTCAAGGTTACCTGCTATTGCTGCTATTCTGCTGTTGCATGGTAGGAGTACGTATTCCCTATATTATTTATCAATATTACATCATGGTTATTTAGAATATTTTCAATGACTTTGCCTCTAGAGTCGTTTCTAGAGGAAGCCCAGCAGCTGTTGTGGCTATTGAAGATGCCAACAATTAAGCAGGGTTTCGGCAATTGTTTTATTACGTCTTCAATTTCTTTCAGCGTGAATGAGTTGCTATTAGGTAAGTAAATATTGTAGATACAAACTTTCATTGGAAAGTAGCATATCGTTGCTACTACTTCTAGGTTCGTTGTAAGTTTAATTTCCTGCAAGTGAATCGAGTTGTCGATGTAAATTATAACACCGCCACTAGCGTGGTTGGAGGTAGTTCTATTTTTCGAAACTTTATTGTATCCTCTTAAATCTGCAGAGAAGTTACCTTTGAAATGAGTTTCTTGAAGGCATAGAATGTACGGAAACTTGTCTGTGATTATTGTTTTTATGTTGGCATATCTAGCATAGAAATCATTTACGTTCCATTGTACTATTTGTCCGGGTGACATAATTAACACTAGAACAACCAAACCAGTCAAAATGACTGGTACACAATTCTTTCCAAAAATTCTCCAAGTTTATAGAAGAGTCTTAGAATAAATATTCTATGTCCATCTTAAAAAACATAAATCACCGAATCGAGAATCTTTTCAGCCTCTTGATTCCTCCTTTTTCAAAGTACTTATTTAATATTTTGAAATATGATAGATTTAACGCCGGTAGTTCTAGTGTTAAATCACTTACTTGATTAAGATTTCTACTCTTGGACGTTTTCAATTTTTTTAATTATTCTACTGAATTGGTTTTTAATGGATCGATTAATAAGGACTGGATATAGTTCGCGCATCATTTTTGCTAATACAAGAGTATCGTCTTTATAATCGTTAGCAATATCCCCGGCAAGAGGATTTGATATTGCTGCGTCTAGAAAACTTCTGAAATTTATGAACGATAAAGGAGATTTGTCCTGCTGTTCAATCATTACTTTTCTCACTGGGATTAGTAAATTGTCCAGATTCTCCTTCACTATTGACTGTGAGATCTTAGGATTCTTAGTGCACCTATTTTTAGGGTTTCCCTTATTTGTATTTCTTTCTCAATTATTTTCTGGTGAGAATAAGGAGTCTATACTGCTTTCTGAATCAGAAAAGTCCTCGTGTAGGATGTCTGTTAATGAAACTGCTTCCGAAGAGGTTGACATCACTCTTTTATTTCGAGTTTACTTAGTTGGTTCTGGTTTTTCGCAGTTTTCAAGTGACAATGGGGGACTGGTGTGTTTGAATTTACTTGTTTTAGGTACAGAGGATTGATTTTCAGTTGAACATGGGTCGATAGGTTCAGGTTGTATGACTTATAGAGATTCGGTTTCTCGGGATTGAACATGGACAGGTTGTGTGTGTGCATTAGAGCCAGAAGAGCAATGCTTCGCTAAATGCCCTTCCTTCTTACATATGAAGCAAGTAGGAGATTCTGTTGACAAGAAAATCCAATAATTCGACTCTTCATGTTCTATTTGCAGTGTATCAGGAATCTTTTTTATGTCGTCAGGATGGATGTACACTTGTCTTCGGAAGCTTAAAATGTCTGAGCAACCTGGCTCATTGAAACCCGCTTTAATAAAGGAAATATTTGATTCAAATCTGACTTTAAGATTTGTGAAGATTTTTTTAATATTGTCGTGTGGAATAATGGTACATACGTTAGACAGTATTATCCTTTTAGCTCTAGATATTAGCGGTCGCATTGGTATCTTATTATTTCCAATATTTATAGTCCTGAATTTGTCGACTAATTAATTTACTATATCTTTGGTACTCAGTTATATGCAGATTCGGTTGTTAGATATTCGTGATACAAACCGGATATTAGCTGGATTTGTCAACTTTGTTATTTCTTTAATATAGTCTTTGACCGTTATTCCTACTATGGCGTCCATGATGATGGCTTAATGAGCAGGAGGGGGAGGAGTAAGAATCACTTTAGTGATATGTCGAAGATTTTACTGTATACGTAATTGGCACTTTCAACTTTGATTACACTGTATATCATACAAATTCGGCTATTACTAGGTTAAACTCGTGGAACGAGCTCCGCACTATTTACAAATACGTCTGTACTTGACGCTGGCACAGAGCGAACTGTTTAATTCTTGTTTTTTATCCTCAATACATTGTATATACTATTTATTATTATATTTAACTCTGCGTGTGCGTGTTTTATTAGTATTTATTACAAATCCTGACAACATCAATTAGTTAATTCACGTTCACCTATACTTACTACAGAATTATCCACTGAGTTTCATCAATGATATTTTATAATTATTGTTAAAGTAGTATATCCTATAGATGATAATTTCGAATGGAGAGATTCAATTTTGACTATGATGACTATACGGTCATAAAAAATGATGGGTACAGAATGCTTAACACTAGAACTACCAAACCAGTCAAAATGACTGGTACACAATTTTTTCCAAAAATTCTCCAAGTTTAGAGGAGAGTCATAGAATAGATATTCTACGCCCATCTTATTAAACATAAATTACCGAATCGATCATCTTTTCCAGCTCTTAATTCCCCTTTTCTCAAAATACTTATTTAATATTTTTAAACATGATAGATTTAACGCCGGTAGTTCTCGTGTTAAGTAGAAAGAGAAAGTTTAGAACGCAATGAGGGCTGCAATGCAGATGACCAGCTACTTATAAAAACTAACTGTTGAAGGTTATAATGGTTTATTCCCTGATACTTGAATGAGTGCCGTTCACTCGGAAAATTTCATGCTGTCTAGAAAAATAGCGTCGGCGTCCCCTGTCATAAACAACTGTGTAAACGTGTTTCAGAATTAATCAAAAAAATGTTTAATACCTACTATTGGAATTGAAGTCAATGCTTGGTTTTTACTCTACACATCTTACTATATTTACATATATGAATGAAATCTGATATAACGATGTATTACGAAGAAAAAAGAAACTAAGAAAGACTATAAAAAAATATCATTTATTCATATTTTTCGAGCTAATAACGACGGAATTTGACATTAGTTTTCTAGGTGACACAAAATTTTATTATTGAATGACAATCAGTTTCGTTTCTGCTAACCAATTAAATATTACACTGTAGCCCCACAAGAAAAATATTTATCGATTACTAGAGACATTCGATTTTTTATAAGGTTTTGGTTCGATGTACCCAAGGATGTGACTTTGTTCGGTTATATCAAAAATTCAGAATCATCTGAAAAAATAATCGTGTATTTATCTTTAATGAAATGTCTGGCATTGGAACTAGAAAACTGCAGTGCGCTAGAAATACTTTCTTGAAGGTGCTTATATGCGTGAAAGATATCGCAGACTCTGTCACGATACTCTTCCATTCTTAAATCTTCTGGGTGACATAAAACGAAAAAGCATGGTAGAAATAGAAGATGCAGGAAGCAATTTACCTAAGGTAGCATAGAACGCATTTGCATATAACCAAAAACCTGAACAATATTCCCCACTTTGTTTCACATTTTTCCAACTTTCCACTACATTTTCTCTCACTTTTCCCCACTTTCTCCTGAATTTCCATCGAATGCTTTCTCGACGTCTTCTCAACTTTTTCCCAGCTTACGTGATACTTCTAACATTTTCGGACATTTTTCATATATCTTCGGAGTACTTTCCCAACTTTTTCCATATTTTCCAATGTTTTACTAGTATTTTCCCTACTTTTTCCAAACTTTTCCGAAACTTTCTCTATACTTTTTCCACTTTCTCCAACGAACTGCTGATGGATTTTCCGTTTGTCTTCAACGAAGGTATATAGTAACACACATTTCTCTTGCCAATTAAATTCACAACATGTAGAAATAGATGCGCGTTTCTTTTATAATGTTGAAAACTAGGGTACGTGTCTCCAAGTATTTTATTTTTAGGTCTCAGAATACCATATATCAAATTTGCAAGAATCCAGTTTAGATAACGCTCGGAAAATATTGAAGTGTTGCAAGAAAATTGGGCCTTAATTAAAAGAAAGACGGGATAAGTATAGATGGAAATTAAGGAAAGGAAGGGAGACTTAAAAGAAAAAGTACCAAAAAATGGTTAAAAGTTTGACCAAAGAGGGAAAAAAGCGGACAAAATACAGATACAATTGGAATAAAATTCTGAAAAAATGCAAATTGGAAAACGGGATACGTGAGAAAATAATTGGCAAATATCGGATTAAAGCCGAGAAAAATTAGACAAAATTCTGGGAATAATAGCAATATGTATAAAAAAAGAATACGAAAAAGTTTAACAATGAAACGATTCAAAACCAGGAATACTGTGTTACAACGCGTGTATTTTTACACTCCGCTAACATTCGCTGTAACGAGGTATAAAATTGAAATTTCATAACGTGCAATATATTATTATCCTCGTAGTTCTCTTTTATCTGATTCAATATCCGCATGCTGATGAACTGCATGTTTATAAACATTGGTGACATTCAGTTTTCAACAATGAACAATCATAGAATACAACAATACGTTCACTTCATAACGCGACAAGTTAAAGGTTCTTTTGTTTCATACTGCAATCATCAAATAACACTGTTTCTATCTGATTTATAATTGTTGAGTATTACTCTTCTCTGATGATTTTATGTAACAAAATTATACTTCACATCACAAAATTAATATAATGACTAAGACGTTGGTCACGGATAATTAATGCTGTATTCGGCCAGTATATTATATTTAATACAAGATACCAATATGGTAATCATTTGTTATTATTCTACACGGCGGTTTTAGCAACTTCATTTCATCCAGGGCAAATAGTTGTTCATATGTTCCCGAATGTCTGGATTACGACATTCACATCACATAGGAAAAAATTTCACAGAGATAACGAAAAGGAGATAGTCCATTAATTGGCCTTCCGAACCTTTAACTCAATACAGTAAATCCTCGATAAAAGCATCATGAGTTTCCCTCGATAAATGTATCATGACTATCCCCTCCACATAGGAGGATCACCCTTGGCGAACCTCGACGCTCAACGAGAGAACAGTGTAACATGATACCACCCGAATGTATCGGTTAGGCAATTCTAATTAGAGGGTCAGCCGTTTTCATTTTCGATTATATTTTGAAACTCTTGCTAACGTATTCGTGAGATTTTTCGGATTAAAATGATACCAAAAACGATATAGATTGAATTATATTTACTAAATATTGAATAAATTTATTTACTATTTAGATAATTCAAACTATATCGTGTTTGGTATCATTTTAATCAGAAGAATCTCAAAAATACATTTGGAAAAGTTACATTTAGAAAAATTTATAAATAAACAAGTTTATTGTTGCATTAGCAATGCCTCGACGATACTTTCGAGCAGCTCACTTTGTTTGCTTGCTCTCTCTGTCTCTTCTACTGTCTGTCATTTTCTAAGCTCGCGCTCGGCTCGAGCCCTAATGTAAACATAGATTCGACACCGGTACACGATAAGAGCACTGCTTTGCCTCCAAAATTTGTGCATTTATCGAGGTTTTGATGTATACACTTTCATAGGCGCTTTGCCAAAAAGAAAATCGGCAATGTTAAAACAATCTTAAAATTGGCTATTAAAGTTTGTGATATCACATTTCATTAGATATTTCAAATAAAAAATTTACGCAAAACTGGCGTATCAATTAACTTATTGGCCATATAAATGTATAAACACCTATTCCAATTAATTACTAATTATTCCGCCCTAAGAATTACCCACGAAAAAGCCAATGAAATCCAGGGGTCCATAGCTGGTAACTTCACCTTGTGACTGACTTATAGCAGCGCAAAGCACGCTCGATGTGCTAAGTTTATCACGACAACACCGAAGGTAGCCTTGAAGCGCAATTAACAATTAGCTCGCTGCTAACGTAAAATTAATTTCTCCCGAGCCCTCGTTGCAGGCGCACGTCACGGGTATACTTAAACTTTCAAAGCTAATGAGTTAAACGTACCACCGATAAAATCCGGGCTTCTCTTGCCGCCTCGGTATAAGAGGGACGTTATCAATCTCCGTTCCGTTTACATCGAGCACGATCGACGTGCTAGATCGGGCTACGTCGGGGCGACTTTTCGGAAACGACTGATTTCGCGGTCTGAAAACGGATCGATGTCCTTCCTGCAGGGAGCGTATTAACCTCTTATCCGGTCACACTGTCTCTCGAATGCCACGCAATCGTTAGACGTTAACATTTTACGAGGACACTAAAACCGGGGATACATATTAGCTTTGCAAGAGGGATGATTGAGTTTCTCCCATAGTGCGTTTTCATTTCGGAAACGGAAATAGAAAGTCGACGTGATCAAATATTGGATATCTTTTTCCGTCAAGAGGATTAAGAAAAATGATAACGCTTAGAGAAAGAGCACAATTTTTTAATTTTAACAACACTTTTCAGTTTATTTTCATTTCGATATTTTTTAGATAAAATTTTACTTAACGGGGAATGGAACCTTCGTGGAGTTTAAATGGGTTTTAATATGGGATTGTTACTGGCTCGGAGAACGGAAAAGCTGAGAGAAGTAAAAAGCAGAATTTTGTTTTGGAATCGTAGTGAAATTACTATTCACACGAGGAAGAGTTCCAAATCGTTAAAAATTTTCAAAGGCATCCGTGTGTTTGAAGATACTAACATATCAATTATCATTTGATACTTAACGCAATTTCATTTTTTTCATTTCATCACTTTTTTTGTGCTTAGCCCCATTTTTACACTTTCATGATATTGCTATGCTTGTTCAACCCTCATCCGAACCTTCAAAAACGTCACACCAAAGTCCCTAGAGTCTTTTATAACCCGAATTTTATTTTCTATTGAAAAAACAAGATTCTTTCTATTTCTCCTTCATAATAACTTTATTAAGAACAATATGCATTCACTGTGCACACGTTATCTGCAATGGACTCAAATTAAATCTCCATTTCGATAAAAAAAAGACTTCACGGACGGATGATGATGATTAGTTCACTTTCTGTAACTACTTAAATTTCGAAAATATGCTAACAGGTAAATAGGCACGCTTTTGCGAATATTTTTTTAATGCAGTAGATATGACCTTTACTTCCGGAGGATTCCATTTGTTCATAACGTTTTTAAATGACCCACACGGAAAGAATTTATTTATGCAAATTTCAGAAAAGATCAATGATTTTTGAAATATGGTCGGGACAGAAAAAACTTACGGAACATGCTACCTATGTTTTGTGTTGAATTGATGTAATTTGAAGCGTGACGTTTTTGATTATCGTAGAAATGTATGCCACGTACAAAAATAATGCATTATCTCAGGTACAGTTGCATATAGGATCAAATACCTCTCAAAACGTTTTTATCAATACTTCCTTTTAATCGGGGAACTGCTTTTATTTCTTCTTTGCGATGAAATTACCAAATGCTTTTAATTTCAAGAGTCAATGCCGTAGCTGTCATATTTTTTTGCGCTTGCATGAAATATGAATCTTGCTCGTTTTTACATCATACTATTTCCATTATTTCTAAAATATTTTCTGATGTTTCACGTCCACTCTTTTTTACATTGGTTAATTAGGACTTCGTAGATTTTTTTATCCTTATGCTTTTATCGACACAGTACATATAGAAGTCCATAATTTCAAAATATTTCAATGAGAAAAATAATTAAACTCATTAAGTTACAACATTATGTTGAAGGCAATATATAATAATAAAAATAAGAAAATATAGACAAGGAGCACGCTGTTAAACAAAACTAAATGATATAAATTGCAAAAAGCAAAGGCATTCAGCTCCTACATTCACTCGATTCATTATCACTTATTCGTTAACTTGAATTAATTATAAGATAGAGTAGCGAAATTAATTTGGCGATACGACAAGGTAATTACTAAATTAATACCGTGAAAGCAATATAAAAAATTTGTTAATGCACATACCATTATCTTGTCGATATCTAACCTGGACAAGAAACAAACATACGACGTTCTTCAAACGAAACGGAAATGCGAAAAGCGTTCGGCAAGTCAGAGATACACGGTAGCCGAAGGTTTATCACTTTACAGAAAGTTACATCGAAATTTCTCTCGAATCCAACGAACAGTTAAGCGAGCCGTTTTCACGCGCCAGGAGCGGAATTGTTAAACTGCGCTTCAGTGGTTGACTGCATCGGGACATGTATGCGCACCCTGCATGTCTCCCCGTGAGAGTACAGCTAGACATCTACGATGCGATACCATCTCGCAACGGGGTCGAGTGGGACATACGGTAACGTAAATTATGGCGTTGCTTTGACTTTGTTAATGTGAATTTCGCTAATGACCTTTTAACTTCTATCTCCTTTCTTTCGATCCTTTTTCTTTTTCGTTGCTGTTGATGGAGGATTGAGCGTTCATTTTGCCTCTAATAAGTAAATCTTTGTCATAGACCACGGAAAAACATTTATCGAATTTTTTGATTGTTTGGGATAACTATATTTGTCAAATGTTCATCCTTCACGTTAAGGCTGTTACTTATTGAGGCTGTATTTTGAGTGAAATATCACTATGTAATATATGATCACTGTCACAGCGATTAACACAAACATTCTGGATATTTTAATTACAGTATCTGTAAATGTAACATCAAATACGAAATGTGATGTTGACTTTATTATTTATGCCCATCGAAAATTGTGATTCTATTAACTATAAAATAAAAGTATACAGGAAAAATACAATAAATTGTACTGACGGAGTGAGGCTTATATCTGATCTACTTATACTTCCGATTTATTTTACAAGGAACTGCTCATTAATATTTAAACGTGTTGATCAAGTGAATATTAGCTTTAAAGAGTCTTCTCAGTGAAAAGATACTCTATAAATTCGTTATGAAAAAAAAATTTCATATTTTGACATTGATGCAGCAAAAATACTGCTGTTTTTAATACTGTTCACCATTATATTTTTCTTCACACATATGCTTATGCAGAAAATAAAATTCGACGAGGTTACATCTGATTAGTGTGACGGGCGAACAAAACTTTACTTGTATCATTTTTGCCCATATTATGATAAACTCTGGCAAAATATCTTGCTAAAGTAGCATTTTTTAATGCTTTACCAACATTAATTGTTCTTCTACCAACATATTCTTACGCATGGAACGCTTAGTAGAACGACTGTTGCTGGGTTACGAGATACATAAATTGTTATAAATATTAGAAAGGAGATTCTACTGTTGGCCGTCATCGGTATCGGACGTGTGATAGAATAAACGTTAAAAGTTTTGTAAAAGCGTGTCGATGTGTTCACTATGTCCAAAAGGGCCTCACGTCCGCGGTGGACGCTTAACCATATAATATGTATGTCTTCATTATAAAAGCATTGCAACAAAAACGAAAAGCACTGATTTTTCAGTGCGAAATAGTTTTACTTTCAAGAACGACAAAACTTTCTTGGTTACCTAAAATTTACCAATCTTGCAGTATAATGCATACACACTGTAAAATGCAGTATAGCCATAAGGAGCTGATTTCTTATGAAAAGATTACGTCGAAAGCGTAAAGTAAATTTTTTTTTCATAAAAACCATCGTTTCTAAGGAAAATGAATAAAACTACATCTGTAGGGGTACGGGTATTTGCTTGCTAACCTCAAGTTTCACATTAAAGGAGTTTACGCTGAAATTAATGAAAATCGTACAGGCGTTCAAATAATTAAAGGGTCAGAACGAGTTAACGCCAGTTCACCCATTTTAGATTGGTCGAGCATAACTTTGTATACGGCAATAGGGGCGGCAATTTCGACAGTTTGTAAATTAATAGTTTTAATTGTAAAACGTCATAAATAAATACGTTTTATGGTTTGTAGAATTCTGTATAATTGCTAATTATAAAGAATAATGTTCTGCAGGAAATTTGTTATTCGAGGTATTATTATTTTTAATCAAATAAGTACCCGATGAATTTTCAGCATCGCTTTCTTAATTTATGCTCGTACAATCAACTACCTTTTTCCCTCTACACGGTTTTCACGTGCACCCTAACACCACCTGTATAATTGACGGTTCATGATTACAAAGTTAACAAACTGGTGTACAAAATAAATGAATCTTTGCAATATTAATGTTGGAACTTTTTAAATCGAAACGATCTGTGTTCATCAATAATCTGCAGTGCTCCACTGCTTTTGCAATATGCATATAGATTTTTAGATATGCATTAAATTCATTCCAGAATATGAAAACGAAAAGTAATTCAAAGAATTTCATTATTGCAGGAAAGCTTCCTTCCTAATATTACAGTTATGCATAAAATAAAGGAAAATGCACATATTGAAAAACCGTGTTTGGAAAATTCATAATTTTTATATTATTTGGAATTAAATACTTAAAGATCGATTGGTATTGATTAATGAATCGTACAAAATATTAACTGATAATTAGAATTTTCTTTATATTTAAAATAGATAAGTATTATTTAATGATGGACTTTTCTTATGTTATATTAATAACTCATTCCTGCTTCGTTACTTTATCACATGCATTATTGTTGTTCTTTGGGATATAGAAAACCACAAATTAATAAGTTATTTGATTTAAACTTATGTAAGCGATATAAAATGTCTTGTACCAGTTTTATCTGATAATTTCGCCAATCGGCAATTAACAATAATTCTATCATATAACATTCAGTATTCCATTTACCTCTTAAATATATAATATATGAACTACATGGTATGAACTGAAATTTTTCTTAATTAGGATTAAAACCAAGAGTTCTTCATAGTACATTTTTGATAGAATTTCTTATTTTCTTTGTATATTCATATCTCAGAGATAATGAGTATTTGAAGTATTGTACTGAATTTACATTACAAATTACACAATCTTACACAACTTACACAATTACAAGTTAATTTTAATCCACTTCATTTAATCGTTTATATACTTTTGCAATACGTTGGTTCATTACCGACGAACATTTTCACAATTATTCCTCTTCCTATTTTCATATTTACAACTTGTTTCAAAATTTAGCTGCACATATTTGACAGTCTTTCTCTATTTTGCTTTCTCGTTTTCCTGTAATGCAATATGTAATGTACAATAAAACACCTATAATTCGATTCAAACTTCAATATTTCCCAGCGATTTTCATATTTGGATTGCAATTTTTACCTTAATTATCAACTTGAAATCGAAATTTATACTTTCAGTTTATTTTAATAGCCAGTTTTTCAAGTATATATTTCTCTTCAATTTTAAATTACAACGATGATATTAAAAGAAAATTTATTTCAGTTGATGTTTTACTCCCGACGTCCTTAAGAGATTCTTTTTCACTTTTTCACTGATATATACACATCTCAACGCAATTACGTACCTTGAATTAATTCTCCCATTTCAACGATAAGCTACCCTCACGTATCTAATCTCAGTTTAACACGCCTCTATCAACACCTTGAATGGCAGCGATATTTCGCAAGTTTCATCATTCCTACCGAAGTGAAATTTTTTCTATAAAAATCACATCTTTGTAGATCAGAAACATTAAAGGTGCAAATAGTTATATACTCAAAAGGACCTTGCCCTTTTAACACCAATATTTAAATATTGAATGTATTATGAAATTCGTAAATATTGCAAATTTGAAAGTAATATGAAATTTCATTGAATTCAAAAGTACGGGTCATCTATGACCCCCATGACATTCAACGTGTTAAGTTCTACAATTTTGAATGTCGCTGAGATGTATATATGTACTCGGTTGTCTTTGAACGAATTTTAATTACTGTACATACTCTAATAATCACTATTGATTTTTAAATGAATAGTCAAATTTGGTTCGTCATTAAAGTATTAATTAATACACGGATCAAACACGAATACTTTGAACTGCAATCACAATTACCTATTTAGAATTTTCCATTTCTTGTTGTATCTGTATGATATATCTGAGAGAGAAAGAAAATTTTCTTTTTCTACAACAATAACCACAATGACTAAATGCATTAACAAAATGTACAGGATAATTTACAAGTACAGCTAACTTCGATTCACAATGCAAATACAACACAATATACAGTGACTCCTCACAACTAACAATTCTTATGACACAACTAACTGCTACAATGTGCAAGGTGTTTTAAAATTAATTGTCTCGCACTACCAGAACGTTGTTTTACACATTTGGATCGGTAGACAATTTTCAAAAAAAACACCGCAAAATTTGCAAAAGCCTTGCAAATTAAGATAATTTTTTTTTATTAGCTCATCGCATTCGTCTCATCGCGTAGGTAAAATGTTTAAGATGAACCGTGGGTAAAGAATGAAATGTTTTCTTGAAAATTAATGTTAAAGTTACAGTTCCGTGATTGGCTTTCCGATCGGTAGGACAACCTTCGCGGGCAGATACAAGAGAAAAGAAGCACACAGATTACCCTTGTTGTTCGAAGTGTCTCATCTACTATTTCAAAAACCTAAACACGGTGGCATTGTACACGAGCTTCGAATATAGGTGACGAGGTTATCCCACCAGTAAAAAAAGCGCATCTGTTTATGTTCTTCTCTAAAGGAAGGCCCTTGAGAGGACCCGGAGACGATGCTGATCATGAACATTTTTCTAGTCATCTGCTGAAACACAGAGTACACCTCTCGAAAAATGACGGTTAACACTAGATTTACCATACCAGTCACAATGACTGGTACACAATTTTTTCCAAAAATTCTCCAAATTTATATGAGAGTCATAGAATAGATATTCTACGTCCATCTTATAAAACATAAAGTTTTCCACCTCTTAATTCTCCTTGTTTCAAAATACTTATTTAATATTTTTAAATATGATAGATTTAACGCCGGTAGTTCTAGTGTTAAAACTGAATTCACCCTTAAAGCTACGCCTATTTATAACCATTCTGACATATTTCTCACATAACTATTTACTCTCGCGCACTAGCACTCGCATTCACTACCTTCTAGAATATTCGGGCCCTGGGGGGAGAAAGCAGTCGGTCAGCTGGCCGCAACTGACCCAATCTGGCTTTCACCCTCGCGGCTCTTCGTCGTTCTTAACCCTTTCGTTACGGGAATCCGCTCCGCTGGAGAGTTCCCACTAAATGCGACACCGCGCCAAAAAAGTGTGCACGTTTCGAAAAGATTTTTTATTACAACACTTTCTTATCGTACAAATATTCCACTGTCGAATAAAGGAAAACTGAAACTCGTCTCAACGGCCAGAATGTACTGTGGGATTATAGTGATCAATCGGCTAAAATCGATAGTTCGCGAATCGTGCTTATCTTTAAACTTAAAAATATACTCCGTTGCGTCGTTCCGTTCTCAGTAATCGTTCAAAAGGTCTCTCTATCTGTCTCCGTGTATATTCTATCTCTCCGTGTATATCCTATCTGTCTCTTCGCTTCGTTCGTCGTGTCTATATATTTCCGTTCGTGTGACTTTGTCTTTCTCGTCTGTCTCTGTCACTTGAGGAAAAACGGCACGTCCACCCCAGTGCGCGTGCACTTTGACTGCTGGGCCTCACCTCCGAGAAATTCCTGGGCCTGTCAGCCACTTGCATTTTCCGTTATGCACTGCTTTCCCTCAAGACGTCCATCTTCGTCCTTCCGTCTACCCGTCGCCGTGTCATACCGTTAGTTTGTACCGTAATTAGTAATGTCGCGTTCTTCGTCCTTACTTTCTACGTCCTAAGCTAAGCCTAAAAATTCCCGATACTACAGTACTTTGAGTTGGATTAATCCAATACCGGTCAATATAATCAAGAGATACTTTACAGGTACGGTATAATTTGATGCCCATTATAGTCGGCACTTGTAACGAAAGGGTTAAGGGGGGCAGTCGCTTTACAATTTTCAAGAAATCAAATTTTTGTTGTGCATATTTCGAGAGTATGATATGTTGAGATTATACTATATAAAGGAGAAATAAAAATTCGAAATATTAACAAAGTTATAGCACATAATCGGGAGCGCGGCTCCGCATGCTGTAAAGTAGGGACTCAGGTAATCCGAGCGGTTCGGTTGAAACTTCAAACGCGATTATCTCGATACTGTATTTTCAAAAACTGCTCGTGTTGTAGCTCGAAAAGTTATCAATCGATTTGGCTGAAATTTTTCCACGTTTTTTACTACAACATTACCGGAAGGATGTACCTAAAATTTTTAAGTTATCGCGTAAATAAATATATTTTAAGGGGTAAAAACTGTCGAGAAAATGGTCAAAAAAGTTATCTTTTTATTAAAACGCCGACATAACTTTCAATTTTATACTTTTTTATATTTGTTTAGGTTTATCCTTCCCCTACACTTGTCTATAATCGGAAAATATTTTCGTTTTTTATTTCAAATCAATATAAAAAATCCTACAGGTGCAGCAGTTTGGGGTGTCTTGCGAAAGGCGCCGATAGAAAAAATTCGGAACGCCGCCTTTTTGTAAAAAGAAAAAAAAAGAAAAAATGTTTTCTAAAACTAGACATATGCAATAAAATGGTATACAAATTTCAAAAGGATTCGATAATTTTATCACCTTCAAAAAACTTCATAAAAAAAGGCTAATTTCCTTGCATTTAAAGGGACTGCCCCCCTTAAAACTACTACGAATAATTTCCGGCACTAGATATGAGATTTTACATAAATCAATTCCTGCTCTGATATAGTACATTTGACAATATTTTACAATCCTGTCCACAATTACATTCTCACACAGTCATACAAAAGGAATGCGAAATATAGAAGAACAATGAATCATCTAACTTCAATTGTAAGAAAAATATTCACTAAAAGGTTATAACGCGTCATGACTCATTTACGGAGGCGTAAGCCGTAGTTTACACTGTTCTTTAACCTCCACGGTATAATTGCAATTGGTTCCTTCCTCATGATTTGTGATATACGTGAAATAACATAAATTACGGGGATGTTTAGACTCGCCGGTTGTCAGCCGAATGTTGTTTCAAGCCTGTTTCAACGGGGAAACGAACTGCACGCACCTTGACAATATTTGCCTCGCGTCTACCCGATATTAGACCTCTTCTTTCCCTTTCTCTTCCTCTCTCTCTTTTTAATTGTCACGCGAGACAGCAGTCGATGCACGCGTAGGAACACATGTTTTTGTCCCACGATCGGTGAACTGGAA
Source organism: Cerceris ruficornis (assembly GCA_963989415.1). Taxonomy (NCBI): domain Eukaryota; kingdom Metazoa; phylum Arthropoda; class Insecta; order Hymenoptera; family Crabronidae; genus Cerceris; species Cerceris ruficornis. The sequence goes on from OZ022518.1 coordinate 5,950,527, forward strand.
ACTCAGCGAAATTGAATCGCACCCTCCGGTGAAACGAAATACTTATTTCGCGCCGACAGTATTCGCATTGTCGTGCATGTGCCAAAACAAATTACATTTTATTTCTGAATACTCCTCCTTTCGTGAAAGTTGTTTGAATTTCGTTCTCCCTTTACGAGCACACGCTTTTTTTTTGTTTCAATTTAAGCCCCTTGACAATCGCACGACTGCGATTCCGTGGGTACACGTAATTTGCTGTGAGACACGGAAGAAAGCGACAGTGGCTAATGATTAATCGTGGCATTAACAGGATACAATTTACGTGCACAGGATCTTTCATTACCGTGGCTGATTGCTTTATTAATTACGTGCATTTTAGGACTTTATCATACTAATTGATGATATCTTTTATTCACAAAGTGAATGGAAAAAGGATGTAAGAAAGTGAGAGATATGATAGTCCTATTGTTGTGCAACATGGAATGAATGTTGCAATTTGATTCTCATTTTGCCAAGCAAGAAAAGCAAATATAGATGCTGAAATAAAAAATAGGAAATATAATGCTATAAAGCAGCAAGAATTTAATCTTGTTTATAAATGTGACTGGAAATATAGGTAACCTTTCTGTTCTTCTAAAAAGAAAAGTCTGCTCTTGCATCGTTATTCAAAGCTGAAACTAAATCCATTTAATTCTCATAAAAGATTGTAAGAATGAAGTCTGGCGAAATGCAGATTGCGGAAAGCAAGTAACGTTAACTCTCTTTCGAATTCAATGCACCAAACTTGCGTTCATATTATCCAAAACTTCTTTCGTCTTCCACCCATCGAATGATTGACATCAAACTTTATTAGGTCGGCGTGAAATATCGAATTACTTGACGTGTATGAGGGGAAATTTAACATAAATCATTACAAAACTATTGACAATTCAAACGTGATTAGGTAAAGACTGTAATTGACTCAAAAGATAAATAGATATAAATAAACTCACATTCAGAATTATGACTTATTCCGACATGTGGCGCTGATAACTCGATTACAGAAAGGAATAAATAATTGTAATTGATGGTTCAAAGCAATCCAAAATTGTAGGATTTTTGCGAAATCACTTTCGTACTTAAAGCCGAAATTGTAGCATAAAAAAATAATTGTGTCAAGAATTTTGCACAAAAAACATTAAAAGTTTCCGACCCAACATTTTTCCTCTACGTCAAATAAATTTTATACTGATTGCAAAGAACTCAATGATGTTTCTTATTAAGTTCACAACAATACTCCGTAAACTGGATTTATTTTTAACATCTACCTCGAATTCTAAACAAAAATCTTTAATTCGATACAATATGCGAAAGTAAAAATTTATACATTTAAACGAAGAGGAGAACGGATTAACTGCACAAATGTGGAGCAGGAATTGACTTATTCATGGGACGCACCTCACGAAGTAAAATTAAATGTGTTATTTTGTTTAATGTATTCTGAAGTATCCAGGGTCTCTCGAATTTCCAACAACCCGTTATGTTTTCCTGCCAGTCGCTTGAGCAGAGTATGTATTCTCCTAGACGTTGCTTCAACTGAAATAAGTGGCGTATAACTGCTTCGTCCACTCTATCGATCTACTTCATTAATGCAGTTTCAAATCAAAGAGCTGAATAAAATCACAAGGCTGGCAATGTAAAGCATGACGGCGTATTTCTATCGATTTTCACGATCATCCACAGAAGTATACATTTATGTTTTGTGGGAGGTCTAACGTTCCAGATTACTCCATTCTGCTTCTTTCTTCCTCTTAATTTCTTTTGTTATATTTTTAACCTCCTTCCACATCACCCTCGTTTCCTCGCTGATTTCTGCACCGAGAAATATATATATGCAATCGCATAGTTCGTGTCGTGCAAAGCACACGCGTTTGCCCAAGTTTTACGGTTAATTAGCAATGATGAATCGTACGGAAACGCTAACGGCATTCGCATCATGGAAAAAAGCAGCATTTATCATCGGTGCATTTTCTTCGCTGACACCATGGGTACCGGCGTAATTTCCATCATTTTCACAATTTGTCTTTTACGTTTAACGTTTTTGGATATCGATTCCTTCTGTGTCATTTTATATTCATTCGGATTCGATGAAAATAGTTTTATATTCTTATGAACCCGTCAATCATTTCATTCGTTTTATTAAACATTTTTCAAACATATTTATGCATCGAAACATTATCTATGTGCATACATAGACGTCGCTGTAGGAACGAGGGATTTTGACATCACAGAATTTGTAATTATGAATATCCGGTCAGAAAAACTTTCAAAACTGTCTGCTGCCGTTTACAGATATTGATGTTTCATTATTATGAATCCGTCAAAAAAGACGTTTTAACAAACCATTCAATTACAGCGTCATTCTAGGTTTGCTGTTATTAAATTTCCTCTATCGATAATCTTTACCAGTAAAATATATTCATAGATGCATCAAAGACTATATTTGCGTGATGATCCATGTGATTTAATATAGGCGAAGAAATTTCCTATATATAATTACCAAATAAATTTCTCGCTTCTCAAAACGGTTAAATTCGTAATCTTACTGTCCAATTAGTGGCGGTCGTCTTTCAGCGGGAGTCGCAATAAATAAAATTCAGCCTCTCTCTTTCGGCGGCGCTCCTTTGCGAGTGCAATCAATCACTTCATTTCGTAGCTTCCCCGATGAAAAATCACCGGTCACGCAATAAATCACCACCGCAAAGTTATGAAATATCCACACGCTCGGACCACCGACCGGGACGATGCGTGACCACGATCACTTTCGAATACATTTCGTCCTAAATTTCAACGGTTTGCGCGAATCGATGTGCCGCATTTCATCAATTGCATTACGATTCTCGCTGCAATTATGTACTCGGTGTTAAGTGTATCACTTCGTATTATTTAACGCGTTGATTTTCGGTGCGATCAGTGATGTCTACATTTTTCTGCAACGATTTTTTTTCCTTATCAAGTCGTTAGCAAAGGAAAATGGAAATCTTCAAATTATATGTGTAACTGGCAATTTCGAGTAGTTGTATTTTGTTCTAGGTTTTCCTGTCAGATTTCTGATGGAATATTTCCGACAGAGTTAATATTTAGAAAATCGTGGAAATTGAATTTTTGCTGGAGAATTACAGCACATGGAGTACAATTTAATTAGGTTTCTTAATCTTGGTTCGGAATTGGTATATTGAAAGTAATGGGAAAAGAAATATGGGACAATTGCTTGAAAGCTCTCAGTCACTTAAGTCGTACAACCTGAAATGCTTTCTTTCTATATTTTGGCTTTTAGTATGGTTGTTTCATCTAAAATGTACAGTTTTAAGGAGGTTTAAAAAAAAAAACGGAAGAAATAATTTCTAGAAATGTTTTGGAAGTTTTTAATCAGTAGCCGTTGCAGCCGCCTATTACTTTTCTTTTTATACTATTGAATATAATCCAGTGGTCATCCAGTATAATATCTGCATAGTATAAATAAATCTTATATGTATAAACCTAAAAATTTTATTAATTTTTCACATTTCTATATTCTATTTAAATATTATAAAATTAAATTACCAGGGAAAAACAGAGCAAGAAATCCACTGTACGTCAGTTTTGTACATATGACAACGTTAAAAATAATGAAATACAATTTATAACATTTTTTAATCCATTCGCGCAGGCACTGTTAATTTAATAATACAATTTTATTCTGAATTTTTCTATTTTCATGAAAGCTTGTTTATCATAGAATATTATACATTTCGTACTAATATTACAATGATGCGAATTAAATTAGTATTTTTCGTTTTCATTTCAATTATAAATTTATCATTTTCCGTAAATTATACCATTTAAGTTTTTCATAGCCTCCAGTTCTATTGAGATTATGGTGCCCTAAAACAAAACTATGTCGATTTCGTAAAAGACTCAAGATTAAAAGGTTTTTAAAAAGGTCAAAAGGTTTAAGTTAATTTTAGCTAAACACAGGTGTTTTCTTTTCGCATTTCAAATGGCACAGTACAGAATGAAATATTCTCATAATTTCGTCTAAAAAGGTTCAAACGAGGTGTTATATGTTCCAGCATTGAAAGCTTTCGTTCTATCTCTCAAGTATATCAATATAAGAAGAAAGGAATTTATAAAAAATATAACGGCTCACATTATCAATTCTATCCCTGCAGTGTTACATTCATTATGCTGAAATGGAAGACAATAGATTGTTCTTGCATGTATACATACGTTCAAACACTGTATATCCTGTATACAAAATGCAGTACGGTCTTCCGTATTGCATCGGAATTTTTCAAGTGCTCCGACCACATATTTTAAAGGAGACCATCTCTACACTTTCCACGGCCTTGGAAAGAATGGTAAGGTAGTCACTTCGAATTCGACGATTGAAGTTTTTATATCTGTTCTATGAGCGAAGTCTTTTTTGAGATAAAATATTTTATCTGAAATCTATGGTACGTTTCTGCTTCGCACCGATTATAAATTTATAGCCTTTGCGTCTGAGAAATAACGAATTTTTCATACATCGAGAATTATTTATTATATGTGATTAATCCAAAAATTCGTTTTGTCACTCAAACCAAAAAACATATATCTTCAAGTATAAAATTATATTGTAATTAATTGTTTATTCCCCATTATCTATACGATTTCGCAGAATACAATGCAAGTAGTCTTTCTAACGTTAGGACCAAAAAATTCGTTATCGACAATAAAGTTCTAAACATTACTTATATAAAGATTGTGCAGCTTATGACATAGTAAATAATTAAAGACCAAGGAGATATTAAAGAAACAAAATTCTCAAATTAAAACCAACAATTTTTACGAGTTTCGAGCAGAACACCTTCCGCTTTCATACAGTAATTTCAAGATTTCGCAGAATATAATCCTTTTTAAACACGGATACATTGAACTGCAATCACAATTACCTATTTTGATTTTACATTGCTTATTATATTACATCAATCCCAATTTCGATACGGTGCATGTGGCAACACTTTGCGATCCTTTCCATAATTAATTTCTCGCATATTGATATAATGTATTATACAGGGTATTTCACCTAACTTGACCACCTTAAATATATCGCTTATTTTGTATGATAGAAAAAATGTCAGAGGTAGAAAATATTCTGTTTAATGGCTCCAATACGGTGATGGGCCGAATTTTTTTCGTGATTTCAAGGTCATCGTATTTTCTTTAAATGGGACTGCATATTTTCATTACAACAGTCTTATAGCATATAAAAAAAAACGTATCCAACTAGGTGCAATATGTTGACCTTCACGTGACCTTTAGCGAAAAAATTATGAAATGTTTGCCAGCAACTTCAGTACGCGCTCGGGGACGGTAAATGAATGAATTTCAACTTCATTGAAACAGTGTACCGTGTAATTGTCCCTGGTGCTTATAAGCAGTCATTCGTATTCTCCTTTCATCGGTTGAAGTATATTTAGAAGCATTTTTGGCGTGTTCGTCGTTGCTATTCGCCGGATCCTCTATCGGGACATTACAGCGGCACGCGGCTACAATGCACCGTTTACAGAGACTTTGCTATGCCGGTACACATTATTATCAAAGCGATAATTTTCTCGCTAAAGGTCACGTGAAGGTCAACATATTGCACCTAGTTGGATTTGTTTTTTTATAAGCTATACGACTGTTGTAATGAAAATATGCAGTCCGACTTAAAAAAAATGCGGTGACCTTGAAACCTCGAAAAAAATGACCTTGAGAAAAAAATTCAGCCCATCACCGTATTGGTGCCATCAAGCAGAATATTTTCTACCTCTGACATTTTTTCTATCGAACAAAATAAGCGATATATTTAAGGTGGTCGAGTTAGGTCAAATACCCTGTATAAGACATACAAGAGATAGAAGAACAGTAAAGTTATCAAACTTTCTCAACGACACTCGCAAATTCTGTTTGCTACGCAAGTTCGTTAAATTATATACAAACGTTCCGTTAGCACTTTCAAAGTGTTGTAGCTGAGATTTGTCAAATACGCTTGAGTCGTTTACGATAGCGATAGATGCCGGCAGTGCGGCCGCGATGTCTTTACGGTCCTTTTAGTGCCAACGTGGGCCGAGTTCGTTCGAAACAAACACCGTGATAGCGTTTATATTGATGCAACGGTTAACGAGGGAGTTTTCTCAGTACTCGTACACCACTTGGTCGAATGAATGAGAAGTAAACAATTTTTCTAGTGCTTTAGCGTGAGTATTACGTTCAAAACTGCTTTGACTTTCTTCTCTGAATTGAGAGTACAATGATCAAGTAAAGTTGCTTTAATCTGGAATGTTCTCGGTTAAATGTACTTAAGAATCTTTTTTTTCCAATGTATCCAATGCGAGTAGCAACATATTCAGACAAAGAGAAAGGAAGAATAACGTACAAAGGATTAAAACGAGTTGAAAAAGTAAAAGGGCGCCACTGTGTTTCAACGTGTTTTAACAGAATGGAGCTTGCTGCAATTATTCTCAATACATGATAAAACACTTTGTTGCCCTCAAAGAGAGGTAGTGTATTGGAAAATTTGTATTCGTCCGTCAGTTTGTTCTTATGTGGAGAATTATTAGTTTAGTGCTTTCAACGGTACTGGAGGTTGTATTAATAAGCATAACGACTGCTGTTATTTTACCGTATACCTCTGTATAGCAGCTTTCATAACTTCCTTCAATCCGGAGGCTAATAATTTATTTTCAAAGATATTAGAGATAATATTGGCAATTTTTTCCCTTCTTTCGTGTACCGGCAATATACAAATATTTCCCTGACTGACAGAATTCGCTGTAATCGTTAAGGAAGTATAGCCTATGAATTTATAGTTAGACAGAAAATGTACTATTCGCCTAATGCCTTGTTAGTTTAACCCCTTGCCGTACGATTTCTGTTATAACTAAATCCGCAATAACTCAGAATTAATTACTGAAATAACAATCTATCCCTGATTTCTGATATAGCATACAACATCACGCAATATTAATAGCATAGAAATAATTTGATCGCGTCGTGTTCCACTGATATTTATTAATTTAATAGTATCTGGAAAACTTCAAAATTTCCTATTCCATTTATCACGTCACGAGTGTCACTCGTTATTGTACGGCAAGGGGCTAAGGAGATTTGCCTAATTTTGTTCAGCCTGTTTCTGATCTCGCATGTAGAAGAAGAAATTATTGACTTACCGCACATTATATTAACAATTAATGTAAATTCATATGAAGAAATTAGTAATATATTATTTTTAAAAATATTCGACAGGTTATTAACGAACGTTTTATCAATTAATTGAAGAAATATGGTAGAGTTAAAAATATTTTTCCTGCACAATTAATTAATTGTTAATAAGCAATTAATTGGTAATGCAATATCCATTACAAATTCATAATTGCACAGAAGATACATTAAAATAGAATTTTCTCCGGGAAAACATATATTTCCGTTCCGATTAAACGCCTTGCTGAATTAAGTACATTTACCTCATTTCGATCAGCCTGCATTTAGTCCCGTACATTGCAGAATAAATTTCTTGTCTGATCGTCCCGTCAACGACCAATTTATCGTAATTTTCTCATAGATATTCCAAGACACTTATCGTGAATAATTATAACGAAGATAATTATCAATATTTTATTTGATACTTGAGAACGAATATTAACGATTGAAAATTAATCGCGAATTCATTTACCCGAAGGCATGCGAAGTCGTTCGAAAGCAAAATGAATTTATCGGATTCTGTACGCCGGATAGCATTTTATTCGAGAAAAAGAGAGGCGATTTCACCGCTTATTGTCCGCGTTTTAACGTAACACTTGTCCGATACAAACTTGAGCCACGTCCGCTTACGGAACAATTACATATTTCTTTTCAATTGAACGTCGCCAACGACAATAACCTTTTTCTCTTCTACGTCTGAAAGCATTTTGAATAGCCAGTGATTACGTGGCCCCGATTCCACGTCCAGATTAAAAAGCGAACGCGGGCAAATAATAATATTGTTTCATCTTGCAAGAGCCCCCGAAAGTGTCAGCGGTAATTGCACATCCAGGCATTTAGAGAGGCGAGGGAAAGAATTTACTGCCACTGGCATCGAGCAAACTATTCGACCCAGTTTTATTGTCGTCTACGACCGCGTCGTTTTTGTTCGGGCGGCCGGTTCGGCGGAATCGGAAATAAACTTAGGTCGCCGGTTCGGCACAAATGAATTCTATTGCCGCGTGAATTAATACCTTCCACTCTACCGTTCTTTCTTCTTCCCTCGTCTCCTCGAGACACAATTCCAGCCGTCGGGGTAACGTATCATTTAGCTATTCGACCGGTCGTCGTTGTGCGCCAATCACAGGGAGAGGGTGGCCTGCTATCGAGATCGACGAAAATTCGGGGCCCAATTAACTGCCACTCCGAGGCAAATGTTTAAAGTGAAGTAAGGGTTGAGAAGTCGATGAAATACGAAATTCTCACAACCCGATTAACCTCGCTGTAAAATCAATGAGTAGTGGAGAAAATGGTGAGTGGGAGTAGAAGTAAGCGGAGAGCTATCGGGTCGGGACGAAGGACTATATAACCACCCCATTATCAACCTCATTAAAGGTACCCTGCCCCTCTAACTACCTCTGATTTCACTTCTCTCTCTTCGTTCTGTCTCTCCGTTTCTTTCTCTGCCCGTCTCTCTTTCTGGCTCTCTCTCTCACTCTTTTTCTTTCTCTCGGCCGACTCAGCTAAACTCTTAGCAAGCGAGACTACCACTTTTACGCGTTCTCGATTCTCGAGCGGTGCACGCGGGAACTCGACACGCCAACTATTTTATAGTCAGTTATTTAACCCCAATTAATTAGCTCAACCTACACCAGCAGCTTCTGCCGTAACATTTGCACACCGCCTTATTTTCTGCCTTCATTGTAGATATTCTTACGTTTCCGCACATTACCCGATCCATGACACCAGCGATTCCTCTTACAGCGGCTCTTAAAACGACGTCTCATCAGAATGATTATAACTCTCCGGAAATTCTGCTCGGAATTATGATTCTAATACCGTTCAATATATTATTTATATCTCTTCTCTCCGATTCACGTTGCAGTCAAAATGCCGGTTGCAAAGAGCCGAAAATATCCAGCGATTCTCCTAACTTACCTCCGTATTTCTATCTGCATCGTTCGATCGTTAAGATGCATAAGTTACCTCGTGTCCTCCTCTTCGCGCTTACTCGAACGTGCAACTGACTTTAGACATCGTTTGATTACAGTTGCGAAAATTCACGGTGTCATCCCACGAAACGTTTTACCCGCGCGATTTTACTTCCTCGCGGCTGAAGGAACGCGCCTCTCGAACGACGACTCGCCACTACCTTCGCAAATAATCGCAGCTTTTCCTTCGACCTCCATTTGCTCGCTCCATTTAATCCTGCAGAATCTGAACGGTATATAGATGTCCTTCGGTGACTCGCTAGACCGACCGTTTAGAAATCGCGACGTATGAACGCTTGCATTCTCAGGATATCCTTTCGAGACCGCGATCGTTAGCGGAAAGTTGGGAGTTTATGTGCTCAGATTTCTCTCTCTCTCTCTCTCTCTCTCTCACACACACACTCCCGTCTCTTCCGCCCCCCTCGAAAAGTAATAAGCACGGAACATGCGGGCCTGGCATTCGAGTAGCCGTTACTTTTTATAGGAACGGTAGCTACATAACCGTGACGCGGCTTTAGTGTACGGTCATCGTGAAAGTAATCGCGCGTTTGCAGAAGTTATTCCCCGGTAGCCTGTGCGTTTAAATAGAGGAGAGGCATTGTAACTCGACCGAAATATTGGATTCTTGCTACCGAAGGTTACTACAACTCCCGGCGGAGAATTCATTGGGTAGATAGAGGGTCTTTTCCATTTTCTTACATTAGACCAACAACGATAAGACGGTAAAACGTGAAAGTACGCTTTAAATCTTCACACTGGAACTTGGTAACTCGGTGTCTTTATTTTCTTTTTTTTTTTTCTTTTCAAAAAGAGGACGAAAGAGAAAAACGTAATGAAGGTTTCGCTAACAATCGGCGTCAGTGTTGTGGACGTTTAATATCCTGGCTTAATAATACAGGTGGTCTTTGTTCTTCTTCCATTCCGATTGGTCCACCCATTCTACTTTACGATCCACCGCAGCTGCCCGCGTTGTTCGTTCTTCAGCGGCAGCTCGGTGTCCCCTGGCCGATCGAAATCCCATTTTCCACTGTCACGGACCGTCCGCTTTTTCTCGGGGTGAGATTTCCACGATGGCGAGAACATCGTTTCGTGCCTTGATCGTCCTTAATGTCTAATTTTCTCCAGTTTCAAAACGAGAATACCGTGAATTGCGTGAATACGACAATGCCACCAAGTTGATGCAATTTGGGACAGTTACTTCCCTAATTTTATTTGCTTGATGGACGGAGAAGGTACCCTTGTCTATTAGATTTCCTGTTATTTTCAGGATATGACGTCTCATGGCTGACATTAGGAATTTCTGGAGTGCAGGTTATTTTTAAAAAATTCAGGCGATGCTCAATATTAGAAAGACCTACATATCCTTTTGCTTATGATATATAATAATTTATAGTTCTTAGAGACTAATGATGTTTAATGAATTTTAAACGAACATTCCGTTGTGATAGGATGTGATGTTTGAAATTCCGAAATATTTCGTTTATTTTTGAAGTAGGAGATAAAAGTGATTTCGAAATAATTAGAAGACTTTTCAGTCTAAGTTAACTTGTATTAACTAGCAATGACGAGAGAAATGAGGAGCAGATAAAAATGACTTGAAAAAGAACTCAGCTTTTTTACTTTAAAAGAATTAAAGCATCACCTATTAGGAGCGATAAATGATGCGATAAAATCTATAAAACCATTTGCTCGTTAAGCTGTGAAATATAAGAATTTTTCAATTTCAATTGACGTTTGAAGTAGCAAGTAAAAGCGATTCGAAGAAGAAGCAAGGACTCTTTAGCTTACGTTAACTTACATTAAGACCTCATTTGCTATAAGTGGCCAGTGGTATTTCCGACGTTATTAGACCACTTTCTTCTTAGAATGCAAAATTTAAAATGATCGGAATTTCAATTACTTCTGAAACGTGACAAATCAAAATGATGTGAAAAGAAACTTTTTAATTCGAAGTGAATTAAAATTTTATTTAATAGAACCAATAAACGTTCTGATGCTTTAGAACGTATGAAATTTTAAGATTTCGAAATTATTAATTATGTTTGAAAATATTCGGCAACGAATGATTATAGAAGATAGAAAGATAGTTTTTGCATGTAATAACGCATTCATTACATATTAGCTTACACCGGAAGCCAAGAAAATTAGCGGCACTTTACAAAACATATTGCAGCCAATTCATCGCTCTGCTGTAAATCTGATATCTCATTCATAATTATAATATTACATTAGACTATATGGATAGGAAAAAACTATCGCCCTATTTAAATATCACGCCGTACCCGCCAACACAACACACGCACAAGAAATGTCCAATTAATGCCGGTAGTCACATTACCATATTAAAAAGCAACATAAATTCGTTAGGAAGAATAATAATAACCTATTTCGTATTCCATTAATAATTAATCCCCGCAATACTGTTTAAATGTTAACCGCTTAGTCAAAACAAATACCGAACGTTCCCTCGATCATTTTGGTTTTTCATTCTTTATTCTTTACAAATGCACTTCTTCATTACCCTCCCATTCTTTACCCCCGCGAAACTAGTACATTATAGGTCAGATTCCGAACCGAGAAAAAACAAAAAACCTCAGCGCAGAATCCACCTTCGTACGATTCCACCGTTCGTCGTTCGCGCGAAGAATTCAATTCCCAAAAAACGACCCAATAAGCAAGACAATAAATTTCCGCGAGCAATAGCGAGACGAACAATCGCCGGCAAAAATCAATTCTTTTTTATCTCCAGCTTTTTTTCTCTCCTCCTTGCGCGCGAGAGCCCGTTAACGTTATCGCGAGAGACAACAAAGGAGCGACGAGCCAGCGCAGCGGACAGGAGCGCAGCAAACTGAAACAATTTCGCGCGTTAACTGCAGGTCATTATCCTCCAATTAAATTCGTCGGCCATTAACGGTGCTGCTCGTTTCGTTCTTACCGCGAGGAAGGGGCTGTGTGCAACGTTCACCGGGTTTCCCTGTCGCGATCGAAAACCTATTTTCACAGTGTCACGGGCCATCCGCTTCGGTGTGGGTGGGGAGAGACCTAGTGAGACGAGGAGAGGCAATAGGAGGGCGAGACAGGGCTGAGCTTTCCCCAGGAACAGGCGTCGCGAACGCCTTGATGTTACCCTCGAGAAGTCCGGCTGCCGAGACTCGGCGCATACGCGACTTGTCACTGATTTGCGTGCGTTCAAAGGGCAGGAACTGCGTGCTCGTACCACCTAATGGGATCCTTTGTGCGGTACCACGCGACTGTCGACTGCAATATGCGTTCGCTCGTGCTCGTAGGTATCACTCCGCCACGTGTCTCTCTATATCCTTCCGCGTTTCCTTGCACCGAATAGCGACGTCTTTGATTCGGCGATCGTAGAGTACGCCTTTTTTGCGGTGGCACAATTTGTGCTGTTAACGAGACAGGAGGGACATATGATGGAGTTTGCGTGAATATGTGCGAGTGTGTTGCGTTATCTAAAATTACAGTTTTTAGCTTTGGGAGATTTCATCGGGCGGAATTAACGGCTTTGTAAATGCCTCGTTCACGCAGATTAGGTGGGAATAAAGTACATTCTACTTTGTAATCACGAGAGTTGTTGTGTGTCGGCGTCATTTGGGGTTTTAGGGAGAGGGTACATTACTTTTACTCTTGCGATAGGCGAGACAGCTTTCCTGGGATCGTTCGATCGCTGCAAATGATGAGGGTGGTGCAATAAATTTGTGGCGACGTTTCTGTGATCCGTTAATGTACTGATGAATTAGTGTTGCGGGATTGTACAACTTCTGATAATTATTCAGGTAAAAATATTGCTTATCAGGCACTTACGAAGAATATTATTTTCAAAATTTATAAGTACAGGAAATATGGATTAAGATTTTCTTCTCTTTCGCATTTTGGATACACGGAAAATAATGTTAACACTAGAACTACCGGCGTTAAATATGTTATATTTAAATATATTAAATAAGTACTTTGAAAAAAGGGAAATTCAGAGGTGGAAAAGATGATCGATTCGGTAATTTATGTTTTATGAGATGGACGTAGAATATCTATTCTATGACTCTCCTATAATCTTGGAGAATTTTTGGAAAAAATTGTGTTCCAGTCATTTTGACTGGTTTGGCAGTTCTAGTGTTAATATAGATATTGTATTCCTAACCTATACTTATCGAAGTTTTGGCATTGTTGTGAACGAGCAACATGGATAACTATACCAGAAAGTTCTCGACCTACTAACTTCTTAAGCACACTGTTCTACGAGTTCGTATATTTTCTTTAGGTGCAATACTTGAATCACTTGAACATTTTTACACGCGATATATGCAATTCGTTGAATAGATTATTGTACCAATTTTTTTAGTTTAATAAATACTGTAATTATTCTAATAATGTTTATGAAAATTCTTAAGCAACCTTTTTTTGAAATAGTGACTGTTCACCTGTCTACTTTTCAGTTCATGTAGTTAACGGCCTTCCATCGTGTTGTCAGTAAATTTCATAATAAATGGACAAAAAATATTACCCTTATATTCAGCGAAAAGTGCACGTTTAAGATCGGATATATAAAGTTTATGTTGTATATGTACAAAAAGGTGTAGCATAAAAACGTAAATTATCTGAATCTTTTTTATGACAACTTGCCCTCAGACATGAATTGCCCATTAAAATTCTTTAAAATTCATAAGGTTGGTAAACTCTGTTAAGCAAAGCAAGTGTTGATAATTTAAACATTAACACAGCGCTTACAGGCCGAGGAATCGGCATTTCAAAGACTAAATGGAAAATGGCTTCTTCTAGAAGAAAGCAGAAAAATAATGAGATTTTCATTTTAAGAAAGAAATGTTCAGGCAATCCAAGTCAAAGATATATCTATGGAAGCAGCTTTGTTTGATAAAAGTTATTTCGGTGTATAAATTCCAAGTTTTCCATAGTGAATGCAAAATAAATACCGAGACTTCTTTGTCGCACTTGATAAAGAGTTTCTCAAATATCAATCTTTCGAATACTTTAAACGCCCCTTTCGATGTATTATCGAATAACGAATATTTGAAATAACTGGCCCGGAAAAAGAATTATGAAGAAATAAAGGAAATGGATTAAGTTTACATAAAATAAGTCAGAAGCATATTCGTATGCTGAAAGTGCAAGCATCGTTTAGAAAAAATCAATATTTTAAGAAGGTTATTTCTTCATGCATTATTCGGTTTCATTTTTATCATTGGATTTACGAAGGCAGTGAAGACTAAGAGGTTCTAATTTTTCTTCCAAATTTATTTATTTCGAAAGATATTAGATTAACCTGTGTAATTTTAACGTTACGTTAAAAGAAATTTGAATTATCTGCACTTTATTTGCACTTATTATATTTTCTCTGACGTCTCTTTAATATACACTTATTTTCACAAAACTCCTCTAAATGCATCAAAATAAGCTGACCGTACAATCCAACAATGTACACGAAGAAGAACATTTATTCTTAAGCATCTATAACTTGCAGAAATTATCTTCTCGAGAAAAATGTGAGACCTGATTACACCTAACATTCGTAACTCATACGTGTAGATAAAACATTCGATTTATATCTGAGCGAATTACTGCTAATGGAACAGTAAACGTTCGAATTCCGTTACATTTTGCTGAAGACAGTAGTCGTTTCCGGCGCAGTAGATTTCCGGTACCATCTGTAATTGCTGTCACTAGAGGAACTTCTGTAAATCCAACTTCCCTGAATACTGCTTTTCAAACAGTACATGTTTTCGACAGAGATGGCATAAATCAGAAATTATAGATAGTCCCAAAGTGTCTGGTCTTGAAGTCAACATTATTATCATGAATATTCAACCATCGAAGGATCGCGTAATGTGTAATTCAGTTTGACTGTTCGTGCTAATGTATTAGACAAAATTGCAATACAGTTGGAAAGAACAAAAGAAATGACCGTAAATCGAGCCAGCAAATAAGAAATTGTACGAAAAATCGGCTTCCCTCGATTTTCGAAGAAAGAAGCGAACAGCAATTTCTCGGACCAACACAGCTAAATTATTCATCAATTATGTCTCATATGCAAAAACAATTTTCTTCAGTGCGATATATGCAATTTGATATTAATGATAAAATAGTTTCTTTGCTGAAAATATTAAGCGTAATATAATATATTGAGCGTCATGTAATATTTAATTTTGACTAATGTTCAAAGAGTAATTTTAATAGGACAGTAGGAACTTGATTATTCCAGCTATTACATGTTATATATCGATATGCATAGCATACATACTTTTTCATTATTTTTGCTTTCCCAATCTTCCAACAATGCTAAATTACATATCGCTTTTAATGTTAATAGATCATTAAAGTACTTTCTTACTGTTTTTCATATCATGTAATGAATATTTCAGATACTGTGAAAGCTTTTACATATTTCCCTGGAAACAACATTGGAAAATATATCATCTTCTTGATCATTCCCTTCATTGAAAATTCTACGAACCATTTCATTAATTGAGCCGTTATTTTTAAAAATAATATCGGTCCATTTTTGAGAAAAGTGTGGTTAAGTTGGTTTTAGCTACATGTATGTGTTTTCTTTTCGCATTTCAAATGGCGAAATAAATAGAATGACAAATCTTCATGATTTCGTCCAAAAATGGTCAACTGTTACATGTTATGGAATATATGCATATAACACATAAAAAATATCTGTTATAATATAATACTAAAAGAATTCAGGAATTCTTATAATTTCTAAAAACTACCAAATTACATCGGAACATGTAACAGGCTAGCTAAACAAATACGTGTATGCAAAATGATTTTTATAGTAAGGAAAAGATTTGTCAATTATTGACACATTTCGAAGTTATTAAAACTGTACTATGTAATGCACACTCTAACTAAATGGCAAGGTGTCGCGTGATATTAAAACAGTACTACTATTATTTTAAAAAGAATAGACAATTCCAAAAGGCAAGTAACGTGAATTATTTGCTCCAGAAATCTGTGAAAGCTCTGTCTTGTTGTAAAACGGTAGATTTACACTAGAACTACCAAACCAGTCAAAATGACTGGTACACAATTTTTTCCAAAAATTCTCCAAGTTTGTAAGGGAGTCATAGAATAAATATTCTACGTCCACCTGAAAAAACCTAAATCACCGAATCGATCAGCATTTCTATCTCTTAATTGACGTGGTTTCAAAGTACTTATTTAATTTATTTAAATATGCTAGATTTAACGCCCGTAGTTCTAGTGTTAAGTCGGCGTTCTTCACATCATCTTGCGTCTGCGTCTGTCAAAACCACGTTCGAAGTTACATATTTACCTTCCGTTAATGTTAATCTGATATCAGTGATAATCTCAAAACCAACTGTAATAACAGTAATTATTATTCTCCCTTATATTCCATCTCTTTTAATCTCGCTATCCTACACGTTCTCACTCGACAATTTTCTACACCCCTTGGAGCCATGAGATTACAAGATCTTATCTCCTAAAAAGTGCACAAACGCAAAACAATTTATTGTCACGAAAAATTGTACAATCTTATTGCTTCTATAACACTTCAGGATCTTTACATTTTAGCACTATCTCTCCGAAAAAGTAATTACGAAAACTTTTACATGCATCCACAGTTCAATTGATCCTAAACCTCTCGTTCCCATTTTTAGCTTAAATCCGTGTCCGATCAGAATTTTCATGAGTGAAGAGCCATGAATATATCGATTGTTAGCAAACTCGTCGTTTAATGCACCAAAAAAATCCTATCGTCGAATCGGTTCCATTTATAGAGCGAAGTGGATAATCTCATAAATCCTATCTTGTTGAGAGAGGAAGAGAGGGTGGATGATAGTAAAAGGGGGCAGAAAAGAGTGTCTCTATGCGCGTATGGAAACCCCAGGTAGCTCGATAAAACAACCGGAACGTCTGCGTGGCGCCAAGCTGATCCACGTGACGGCATCAAGTTTTCATTTGGTGCGAGATCGCGTGTCACAAATTACCGGTATCCACGGTTCTCTCTGCCGGCTCGCCAAATCGATTTTCGTTCGACGTTCGGATTTCCCACCCTCGCGGATACGTAATCGTCATCCAAACACGTTATTCGCGTTCTGCGCCCTGTAATTGTAAGTTAAACAACTGGCATACTCAAGTTCGGAGTGATAGAAATTCCCTGAAGTCCGAATCGAAACGGGTTGGTCATCCACGGAGGTCAATCGATAGCGATAACTTTATTAAATTGCGTATTATTCGATTCGAATTGGACGTATTACCATTCGATAGGTGTTAAAACGTATTGCACGAATTTGTCGATGTACAGCCAGGGAAATTGAATGTGATACTCTAGGGACTCACAAATGAGGAGAATGCCCCCACTAAGCTTTATTACGTATACAATACGTCTTATGCTGTACAACAGAGTAGTTTATGTAGTACATAATTAAGGTAAATGAGAAGACCATCCCTTCATCTGTTAATGCCTACAGCACCATGTTCAGTTTCATGGCACGCTGCTCGATGGTAGGTTAATTGTCGAATAAACGGATAGAATGAAATTTCTTTAAGCAAGCATAACTGCACTGATTATGGACTTTTCTGCGAATAACATTTAAGTATATTTTTACAATGTATCAGGAGTACAAATTAGTTCGGTCCGTTTTTTTTGTGGTCAAAAATGCATTTATTTCAGTACAAAATGAATGAACAGATTAAACAAAGTATTGTCCATCGCTGGCTACTACATTTTCCCACCTCTTAGGCAATTTTCAAATTCCATCTCGAAAAAATGTCTTGTTTTTTGAGACGATCCAAGTTAGGAGCCAATTTTCGATTTCTGCGAAAGAACTGAACCGGTGACCTGCCAAATCGTGCTGCGTCCGGCAGAACAACCAGTAATCAGAAGGAATAATGTCCGGCGAATACGGCGGGTGCGGTAAAATATCCCACTTGAGCGTTTTTAAATATTTTTTTACAACTTTTGCGACATGAGGCCGAGCCGCCGAAATCGCCTTTCAACGTCTCTCGGTTTCAGTTCGTAAGGCACCCAATTGCCTTGCTTTTGAATCATTCCCATGGATTTCAATCGTACGGAAACTGCTTGTTGTGTAACTCCAAATGATTCTGCAAGCTCCTCTTGTGATTGACTTCGGTCTTCGTGGAGTAAAGCCTCCAATTCGTTGTCTTCGAATTTTTTTGGCTGCCCAGAGCGAGGCTTGTTTTCAACGCTGAAGTCGAAACCATTCCCTACATGATTTATCAGTTGGAGCATTGTCACTATAAACTTCCACAAGCATTCGATGCGCTTCAGCTGCCCTTTCTTCCAATTAAAGCAGAAAACTAAAACCTCCCGCAAATGCTGCTTAGCTAACACGACATTTGAAATATTCGACACAGTAAAAAACAAGGTTTTTGTATGAAACTCCAAGCGATATAAACTGAGTATTATTGACAGATGTCTAACCTCTCTGAAACAATTGAAATCAGCTGTCACTATGAAACATTCATAACAGCCAGAGCTATTTTTTGAAAACGGACCGAACTAATTTGTACTCCTAATATAATCGTAGAAATACTACAGTAATTATAACGTCATTCTAAATCAATTCCATTCTCCGTTCTTTCAACGTCATTCTAATTTAATGTATATACGTAATTAAGCCTGTTTAAATAACTCTATTTTAACTTCGTTAGACAATTCTGTATATTCCATAAATTATTTCCCGTCTTTGCAGCATCCTATCGCCTTTGTGTATCTTGTATCAAAACAGCCTGTTATTATCATATATCGAATACCTGGATTTTTGAGGGAAACACGTATTCACCTTCAATATATGTGAACCTTGGTTACCGAGCTTGATTGGGGACCTTTACCAAATTAGCAAAGCTGCCGTAGGAGCAGCTTTTACTTTCGAAATCTGAGCTTCGTCTTTCACACATTCTTATTGTTAGTCTCCTTACTGACTTATAGCACAACCTTGGGATATTCGATATCTGAAAAGCTAGTCACAAATCGTCTAATTTTTTTCTCTAAACCAACCTGTTATTTTAACTTATTGCATTTTAAAAGTAAACATTCCAAAATGAAGCAATCCCACCCACCCACAATTGAAATACTGCATACATAATGCAGCAACTATTCTCATACTTATAATCTCAGAATTCCTCCAACTAACGATCTTTGGAACGTATCGGTGGATTATAACACAGCGGAAAGAATACGTGGAATCTAAAGGGAAGTTCGGTCCATATGATTTTCGAGGAGTAAGCAAAATGACAATTATTTTGATGGCGCATTCGAAATTTTCTCGGCATCTGAAAGTTTCGTCGACTAAGGCAGCAAGCTTATTCGCGTGGACGCCGTTCCCTCTACAAGGTTTCGTCATGAATCCCGTCGTCTCGGTGATTCGAATTTCATGTTACTCCCGCGTAGTAAAGTTTAATCTAGTGAAAGGTCTGTCGCGTCGTTGAGAGATGCGAACTGGCTTTCGGCAGCTCGAATCCAGAAACAAGTCCTTCGTTAGAAATGTTACCCGTACGGTGGAAGATTTTATGGTCAATATTGAAGTTTCAATTATTCGTCTGGGAATAACGAAAACACAGGTTATGAGAAAATGGAAATAGAAATTTACGAAAGATAGAAAGGCAGAGTCATGCTACAAATATCGTTAAGCTGGGAATATACATCTTTCCTTAAATTCATGCGGATTATCTGGTCAATGCAACTTTTACCTACACAGTATTTCGGCTTTATCTGTTACGGTTATTTCGCTTAGCACCCACAGTTTTAGAAGGGTTCCGAACAATCAAGGGTGTGATATAAATATCACATACGAAAAATTTCGCAGAAGTGACGGAAATTTGTTCTTGGGAACACCAATTTGTAGTCCGAGTTTTTAACTCCATGCCCACCACGGCCACGTAACTTTTTTGTATAAGGTAAATGCTAGTTAAAAATAAGTATCCTAATGCATAAAAAATCCAATTTCTGTTCTGGAATGTATAATACATATTTTATATATGTAAAAAAATGGTAACAGTTACAATTTCCAGAAAATAAAATTGCCTAAAAGACCTTTACCACAAGTAACAAGAAGAATGGTGTGGAATAAGTAACGCGTAATTCGGGAACGGCTTCAACGCGTAACAGTGAAAATATTTGTGTTAATAGGAAAACCTATTTCTCATTATATTTAAAACGCAATATTGTTATTTTTCGTTTATATTTAATGAAACTTGAAATGGAAATTATTATTTCCATTTTAATTTAATTAAAAATTTTAATATAATTAACAGTTATACTGTCTTTGGATAATGTTTTGGTGTTCATAGGTATTGTGCATTGTTAATATCAAGAAAATAAAAATAAAAAACAGGGATGTTTGATGAAAAAACAGAGAAATAAAAGAGAGTATTAGTTCTAATACAATAAAGATCGCGAGTATTGTCCTGCAACCAGATTTTAAGGATAGTGTTACCGAATTTTATTCCTCTGGTATCGATTTCGAAGTCGTACCATAAAGCCTTTATTTCCTATTAAACAAAACAATTCGGTTACTTCATTTCTGTTATCTACGTTTCCTAAATTCCATTCGTGAATAAATGAAAAAAGTGTATCTCAAATATGTCTAACCAATTAGACATTAAAAAAATTAACACTAGATCCATTATACCTATTTTGCTAACTGTAAATAACTATATCTTTGAATTTTCATTCCCCCATTATTATTTTTCTTTTAATATATTTACTTATCATGTTTAAAAATGCTGGATTAATAGTCGGTAGTGTAGTGTTAAAGACCTCGTTAAAAAATCATTGAAACATCCTGCAACAACCGAAACACCATGTTGAACGTATTCCGACGTATGATGCGCAATATAAATATTAACAAGCCATTGTAGACGAAGCGGCCAAACTTTTCTGAAAGCGCGAATCCCACGGAAGGAAAGCTCTAGCATAGAAACGATTTTCTTTCGAACGAGTTACCTCGTCCCACCTGTTTCCATAGGCTATTTTACCTGTTCCACGGCGGATATGGAAGATGCGCCGTCGCTAAATTGTGTTTTAAGCTCAAACTTTACGCCGTTCTCGGCGTTGGATCTTACAGTGCCGTTATCCTTGCTAAGTGTCTCGCCAGGATGTTCCGCTTTACAAATCTGGAACCAGTGACGACGTATACAAGTACACACATCTTCTTACGTATACGGGGCAAATTCACCCGGACATTTCTTTGGCAAAACCTAAATCCCTCTCGGTCTCCTCCGTAATCAGATGCAATAAATTTCAGACTGGTACCGGTGCAGTACCGATTAATTATTATTCATACGCGGCTTTCGCGCTGTCATAGGTACGCGCGCGTGAATCATAATATTTATAAATGCAAGTGTATTGTACACTTTATATATTCTATAACTTTATCTGTAATCGCGGTGAGCCGGGGGGTTCTTTCTTATTTTATATGGTAGAGGATCAAAATGGTGAAGAGAAAGAAGCGAAAAGATATGAAGGCAGGTAATAAAAATAGTTAATATTCGCTTCTTATGCTCAAGCGAAAAGTGGGTGTAAATATAGATATTTTACGAAAATCGTCTTACGGAGAAACGCTTGGAGAAAATAGGTGAAAAGATCTTTGTATGAAAGCACGGAAGTACGTAAGCGAAAAGAATTATGCAAACTAAAATTAATAACTTTCTGAACATTATGGTTAGCGATGTTATTTTCACATGTAATAATATCATATAAGTAATAATACTCTAGTCTGTATGTAACAGAATAATGGAAACAATAGTTTCGCGACTGTCTTTACGACTGGGCTATTAAGGCTACTGGAGTATCAGACTAATCACCCGAGCAGTAATAATTAATTACACTGGTCTACAAAATTGAACTTTCTTTTTTGCCTAAAGAATAATTATGCTGCTCTTATAGATTTTGTGGCGCTGAACACGAACATGAAATCTGTTTGCCTCCATCAAATTCATTTTTAAGAAAACCGGTTTTGAAAAAAAAGTTAAATTTTCAACTTACAAAAATTTTGGATTTTAACCATAACAGTTATTTAAATTTTCTTTACATAAAGTGATTCTACAAAACCTCCCAAATATAACGATGCATATTGCTTTAATGTTATGAACATTTAAACATGTTTAAATAATGCTCAAAGAGAAAACGACGCCCAAGATACTGTCCATTTTTGTGGATATTTTCTTATTTATCTTAAAAACTGTATGCCCAGGGGGAATTCTAATAGCAGGAGGCGATGGATCAGACATTTTTCTTGAGGAAACCATAATTGATAGTTGCAACATAAGTTTTGTTTTCGCCTAAGAAATTAAAATAGCTGGGCAAGACACAAGGTACTGCCAGTGATTCTCAACACAACCGTTTCACTCGCGCTGGAATTATGATATGTAGCTTGCTTTACAAGTACATTTATTGTTTATGAATTATTTCACGATAATAATGCTACATTAAACAGAGAAGTATATTTATAAAATTTTATCATATAAATAAGCAATATTGTTCAACTGCATGCTCAAGTACAAGATTATACGCCTTATTATATATAAAATTGCTTGTCACAAAAGAACCTTACGTGATGGAGACATGCAGATTGCAAATCTGCATTCAGCACAGAAAATACTAATAGAATTAAATATCAAAGCTTATGTACCAAAAGAAATACTTTATTTCTCTTCTAGTACTTTTCATTAACCCTTTGCGGTCGTATTTCATTAAAAACAAAATGTGTAATCGCATATAAAACAAAACAAGCAAAATCGAAGCAAGAATTATATATACCTCAGAACCGTGTTGATTCCTTGCTTTGGTGGCTGAGAGTAGAGGTACGATGGCAACGGTAAAAGTCCTTTGGTGGCTGAGAGCAGACAAACGATAGCTAACTGAGGGTTGATATCACTGAAAAGATGAATTACCAAGTAGCCCACAAAAAGAGAGGTATTTGGAGATTCCGAATCTCGTTCCCGAAAGTTTATTCACGCACTAACAAGTAAAAATAGTTGAACCCGATCACGGAGCACTGATTACTCGTCGGCCGTCGAAGGCAAACTGATAGCGAGGCGAACATCGAAACGACTTGTAATTGTTGTTGGACCAAGGAGACGAACACCTTCAACGTGCGATTGCCGAGGACCGCCGAGTATATTTTGACAACACGTGGCGGCCGTTGTACTTTTTGGCCAGTGAAGTGGAAATAATTGCTCTCGCTGATCGTATAGTTAGTCTTGATATTGTAAATGCAGTTGAACAATATTGTTTATTTATATGACCAATTGTTAAAAATATAATACTTTGCTTAACGTAGCGTTATTGTCAGAAAATAACTCATAAACAATATTGTAGTAGGACCTTGTGCCTTGGTGAGATATTTTAATTTCTTAGCCGAAAAGAAAGGCCATATTGCAACTTTCAGTTATGGTTTTCCCAAGAAAAATGTCTGCTCTATCGCCTCCTGTATTAGAATTCCTCTTGGGGATCTGGTTTTTAAGATAAATAGGAAAATAACCACAAAGGTTGAGGAATTTTGGGCGTCGTTTTCCCTTTGAGCATTGTTTAAACATGTTTAAAAGTTTATAACATTAAAGTAATATACATCGTTACATTCGAGAGATTTTGTAGAATCATTTTGTGCAAAAAGACATAAATATCTTTTACGGTTAAAACGCAACAAATTCTGAAATTTGGAATTTGCATTTATTTAAAACCGGTTTTTTCAAAAATGGATTCTGTTGAAGATAAACGGACTTGATATGCGTGTTCAGCGCCACAAAATTTATAAGAATCAGCATAAATTGTTAGGTGGTTGAGGTGGATCGAGGTCAAATAAAACGCTTATGAACATTAATCAAATGTATTGAAAAGAATAATATAAGACTTTACGTGAGGATGGTTCTGCTGCGACTGACTTAATCGTCACCAGCGTCGATAGGCCCGACGCCCTACGAAACAAAAGATAAACAGTCCTCACTCATTCGCAGGGACTTCTCGGAAGCGCGGTTCGCATATAATTCGCACGATCTCTAACATAAATATTCTTTGGCCAAAAAATCGTGTTGACCAGTGTTATTATTCATACTGACTTTTTGTACGTAAGTTATATTTATCGATTTGACTGTATAGTGCACCTCATATATTCTATAAAATCTAAGATTTTGGAGTATTTCGACTTCATTTTCTCTTTTATATATAATAGGATGAGAATAAGATGAAGAGAAAGCAAGGAGATAATAAAAATTGTAGAAATAACATTATTTGCTTTTCAAACTGGGAAATAGATTTAAATAGCGAATAAACGGTTATAGAAGATAAACGGGTAATTTTGTATAGGAGTATATAATAATGTAAACGAAAAGAAGTATTGAATCTAACACTAATTCGTTGATTGACACATTCATCGACGGTGATATTTAGTAATAAATTATATCTAATCAAAGACGCCAATGTTCGAATTCTTTCCAATTACAGTCCTTATCAACAAAAAAAAACGTAGGCAGTCTTAAACCCTTTCCTTGCAATAACGAGTCATATTCATGATGTGGTAAATGGAATAGGAAATTTTGAAGTTTCTAAAAATTATCGAAATAATGCGAAAATATCAGTGGTCCACGATACGATCAAATTATACCCATACTATTAATATTACGTTAAATTATACGATATATCGGAAATTAATGATCAATGCCCATTTCAGTAATTTAATTCTGAATTATTGCGTACATATTTACAAAATAAACCGTAATGCATAAGGCGCGGGTTAAAATTACCAAATAAATTATAATACCTCACGATTAAGTATTCTGACATCCCTTTTTGTCAAATGTATATTTAGAAGAAATTTCACAACATTTTCGTCACAATAAACGTGCTAATGTGGTGGACAGTATAATAAATAGCATTAATTTCATACAGTACAGCATACAAACTATACTCTTGCGAATATCTTTACGACTGAGCCGCTAAGGCTACCAGAAACTGAACCTGAATGTCCTATCTTTTCTCTATATTCTCTTTTGTATTCTGTATCAGGGCCAAACAATACTATTCCCTCGTGCTCTCTATTCCCATATCTCTCCCTGTCGCTGTGCTCTTTCGTTAGCCATACATCCCAAAAGTTAGTCTCTCCTCCTTGCCTGGGTCACTTGCCCAGTTTTTTTATTTTCTTCCTTGCACGTATACTTACAATTTCTATTCCACATGAAATTCATTTGAAAGATTATAATTGAATGCAATGCAAACAACAATTTTACTCTGTGTTTATACGATCTGTGTTGACGTAACATGGTACATTACTTACAAATTTCATTAAATGAAGATTTTTAAAAGTTCTCGAAAATCTTTGTTTTATTTATTACTTATTTGTATTAATATTATTTATATTTATTATTATTTATTTTTAGGAACATTTTTGGTAAATGGTAACTAATTATACAGCCTTTATCAATTTTTTTTTAATTAGAAATTTATTATCGCGTCGGGTATGTATATGATATTTTCATCTTTGTTACTTTGTCCTATAATTTTAACCCTTTACCTTGGAATATTGATACATTCGCGACAAAGAAAAGTAAATGAAATGATATGCAATTTTCTAAAAATTGTCCAGCTGAAAATTTAAATGTGATACAGCATCAAGTGATTTATATACCATTGGTTTCACTTTGAGTCGTATGTAATATAATATTACTCACTGATTAGTAAATTTGTATTTTTTAAATTTCACCTTTAACTATGGTACAATGCGGGAGAAACCATAAAAGAAAGTATAAAACATTTTATCGTATAACTTTTACCAATTTTTAAAAGATAATCTGCTTGTTCATGAGTAGAGAATTTTTGTTTATATTAATCTTTCGAAAACTTAATTATCATAAACACACAGTTGCCAGTACTTGCAGTTAGTTTCAAACTAAACTGTGTGCATTAGACGGATTATTACGATGGTTTCTCGCCGCATTGCAGGAATCGCATTTGTTTTAGTGTACAATATGCCGAATTGAACTGATGATGCAACAACGTTTTATATCTAAACCGAGTAAACTTTACCAAGTGATCTACCAGAGTGATTCCAGTATTGCAAATTGC
This sequence comes from Cerceris ruficornis, assembly GCA_963989415.1. NCBI lineage: Eukaryota > Metazoa > Arthropoda > Insecta > Hymenoptera > Crabronidae > Cerceris > Cerceris ruficornis. The sequence goes on from OZ022518.1 coordinate 5,976,804, forward strand.
TTTCTGTGAAATTAAACTTCTTATCGTGTATTGGATACCACAGAGAGTGTGATGAACTTTTTCTAAGCACTGGAGAAATAACCGGGTCACGAGGAATCGTTCTTGAACAGGGATTCGAACCCGGGACCTTTCGTTTACCGAACAACTGCTGCTACCACCTGATCTATTCAAGAGCCTCGTAAACCGAGAAGCTCTTCGAGCTCCTTAAAATGTAACTCCTACAGTTTAACCAAACCTGAAGATGCGGCCATTTTTCGGTGCAGGAAATGAAGAGTTTTAAGAATAAATATACTCATAATCACTTTTTGGAGCGTTTAAGAAATATACAGGACAGTGCCATTTTGAGGCATCGAGAATCGTAATTTTTTCAGTGGCACATAATTATAAATATTAAGGCAGTTGAATTTGTAAAGATCGAACGTTAACAATAGATCTGCAACAGTACAGAAATGACTAGTCCGTAGTTATTATGAAAATTTTTTCAAATTTATAATCGTGCAATGCTTTTCTTTTCTATATTTATGTCGTATAAAATTTTTTATTTTCTTCTTTCTTTGCACCCTTCCGCCCTTTTTATTCCAAGATAGAAGTTTGTTTAGTATGACTAGATATAGCAGATTAATCGACGATGGCTTTATTAAAGTTTTACACAAAACTTTGTAAAATGAAAATCTCAAGTTTCTGCACAAAACTTGCTGAAATACTGCTGATTTTTTATCGCGTGGAAAATCCTATCTAACTTTTATAGACCGCAATAAAATGAAACCTTCACGAATGTGTAGACCAAAAACTGTCACGTAACCTTTTTCTGTAAATTCGTCTGGGGTTTCCAAGATGATTATGACTATATGTTGCACGTGTTACGAAAGAATCTCACTGAAATTTTGAAATATAGAAATCTTACTACAATTGCGTTTGATAGAATGCTAAAGGTTCTTTTTTTGCACACAAACGGGACGAAGATTACAACATTTTTTAAACGAAGGATCAGATAGTAATTCAACGTATAATTTGAAAATTAACATCAAACTGTTAACGTTTATATTAAATATTATTTTAATTATACGAAAAGATAAATCTATCTCAACTGGGGCACAGAAGAAAGAAACGTTTCTTCGTCGTCGATAAAAGAAAACACATGCTTGTTTATATTTGTGTTTTATATTTTCACATCAGAAATTAAAATATTATTAATTATAATGATTATAATTACACTATTAACGATTTATAATAAATTATACGCTATTAACGATGTATACTAAATTATAAACTACAAATATAACGAAGTATTTATTTAAAGAAATATATAGCTATACGTCAAGGCGTATTTCCCTGTGTCTTCTGTTTTGTTATAATGCACTGCACTAATAGATATTTCGATAACATGTCACATTAAATTTCGTATTGCTGAATACCTTCGTATTTCGTTGCATTTTCGCGGTAGAAGCTTATGCGAATTTCCATAGATATTTTGCTCAAAAATATTAATAACGAAAACCGTGTAGTTTATTACGGCTCGGAAATAATCGTCATAACATCATAAATAATCTCTAAGTCAGTCTGTAAAGTACCTTCTCGTGTCCCCTCGTTACTCTGAGTTACGTGAAATTACAAGAAGAGAAGCCTCTTATAAGATACATTTTCATATACGATTATTTTCTCTCTCTCTACTAACTAGAGCGACTACAGTCTGCTTTAAACGTTCTGTAGAATACCATGAGTGACTTAAGTCACTCCCTGCGCAAGAATCATTATACTTTGAAATAGTAGGATCTTTAATTAAATTAACTTTCTTTCTTAAAGTGCAAGCGTTGAAACTTTACCAAAGATTATCTCAATCTAGATGAACTTTTACTGTAAAGTAATGTTATTTGCATGGATATATGAAAGCGTAACAGTAATGTACTTAACATTTCTTGTTAAGTATGGCACAGTACATGGGTGTATTTATCAAGTGTTCCATTACGTGTACACTGTAAACATTAGACATACTATTTTGTTTAATACACTAGACTTAAAATGCATATGATTCTATTTAATTGAAATATATTATCATTTCACAATACGCAAATTAGTCGTTAACTCTTTTAACACTAATGGTAACTATCATCCCTCGCCGCAAAGTGTTGTCTGAATTGAATATGATTGAAATAATGAAATACTTCTTGTTTTGAGTACTTCCGTGAAACAATCAAACTTTTGTCAAAGTTCCACAACATACTTCCATAAATCCAGTACTTATTAAATATTATCACATATCCTGACTCACTGTAACGTTCACATTTAAGTTTTACCATTGCGAACGGCTTAAGTAAACTAGTATCTCAATCGCCCATTTAATTCATCACCAGAAAATCATAAAGACTCTTTCATACCATCTAAATAAAACCGAGCTTTATATTCTGATATATTTCCAATTTCCCAGCAATAATTCCTTCAACACATTTCCTTCAACAGCAGATTTTACTCACCACCTAAACAGATTTTGCTTTTAAGACATTTTATCTGGAGTTAAAACTCAGGGATTAAAACTCAGTTAAAGGACGAAGAAATTGAAAAGAAAATGAGGACACATTAGCGAACCGCAAAATAAGGTAACGAGCATACCTCACAGAAATAATGTGGTAACGGTTTTGCGGACTTAAAACTATCGTTTAATACTTCGAAAGCCGCGTCGGCGTTTGTTCCGCGGGGAGCGTCGCTACGAGGCCGCCGGCGAATTAATAGAATTTTTAATTAAAATGCGCCGTAATTGTCCTGGGTAAGGAAAAGTACACGGCTGGGAGTGCAAAGGCACGAACAACAAAATTTAACGCGTAGGACAAACGTTGTTGGTAAGGTCACGAGGAGGAAAGTCCGGAGAAGGGAGTTTATAGATAGCGAGTTTATTACCTGAATCTGATTACGACAGTCGTAGGGGATTTAATCTCGCGACAATTTCGTGTGCTGCAGTTGCATCGCTTAAATTTGAATACGTCGTTATCGTTGTTGACGTCGACCGGTCGTGTTACCGAGAGACCGAGATGCTTATGCCCGTGAAGTGTGAATTTTTTTCACGAGGCCGCAAATTTTCAGCTCGCAGTCGCTAGAATTCACCGACTCGACTCTCATTCTTTTCTCGCGCACGAATTTCCACCGTCAACGAGAAAATTTCCGGCGACGAATACACAGATCTGAATTTCAACGGAGAATACCATTCCTGCTCGTCGAATAGTTTCAAGCTCATGTTACAAGGATTCGGAATTAATTACATAATAATGCAGCCAATTGGAGTCCTCGTTTTTTAATGTAATGTTTTTACAAGCGTTTCGGTCAGGTAATAATTTAGTGGCCCGAAGTCGTTTACGGTGAACGGTAGCAATCTACGTTCGTCGAGGGGTTATTGCAAGCGTTGTAGCAATGAAATGATTATCGAGACTGCCGTGCGATCTCGTTTTACTGTTTTGCCCTGGAAACGGTATAATTTGCGCTCGGGGCGCGCAAAGCCGGGGACAGAACTGCGGCGTAACGACGAAACTTTTCTCCTTGAATATTCGCGTTTCGGTCTATTGCTTCGCAAGCTCTCGGTCTGCTACCACGATGCCAAACCGGATTTCCCAATAAACAACAGACTTCGATATTCATTAGTAAATTGCGCGCGGGCGGGGCTAAACGAAGCGAAGCAGAGCGGAGCGGCACGCGGAGGGTTCCGAGGCTACGTTCCTTCGCATTGATGAGAAGTTGTATCGTTCATGCTGAAGCAACATATTTTACACTAGCTGCAACGGGAAGATAGGTGGGCCCCGACGGCGAATAAGTTAAAGTGCATCGCATGCGAGCCGTTAATTCATTTCACGAACAATTAAGACTGGAATCGTGATGGGTCAATCCTGAGTACGGATTGTTCCGGTTTTACACCTCGAGTCATCGGCGATCGTAGTCTATGTGAGAAAAATTTCTGACGTAGTATATCTCGTTGCAAACATTAATATTGGAGAATTTATACTGCAAATATTGTAAAGATTCTTTAAAGGATGTTATTTGCACAGTCTGAGAAATATTGGAATTTTTTAATATACGTGGAATTTATTATATGCTGCAAAAAGTGGATAAATACCGTGGAAACGCTTTAAAGATACATGCCTGACTGTGTATTGTGAATTTGTAGATCGTTATTCCTTTTTTTTGCGCTTTGTCTCGGCTCGTCGGCGTTGCACATGCAGTACTCGGAGTACCCCAGCTTAGATGGAACCATCTGGCACAAAATTCCAAGCATTGCCGTTTTTTATTATTTTTTGTGGGACTCTACAACGACGCCAAATTTAGTGTTCACTGGATTCGGAATTGGCCACTTTCTGGTTTCCCTCCATTTTTTGGCACTTGGTCTTGCGTAAAGGTTATAGGAAAATACTGATTTTCATAACTTCCCGCATGTTTAAATAAACTAAGAGATTGTTGGAGACACATGAAAATTCTGTACATTAGAAACTATATGTTTAGAATGAGTATATGTTTATCGCTAACTGTACCATGAGCGGTCATACTACCGATTCAACGGAATGAAAGTCTATAATCTTTGGTGCTATAAACTAACAACTATTTTCTGCATTGTTTTCTATATTCAATTTTCAATCTCCTGCATTTCGTTCGAAAATACATTATAGTTATTTCATGACTGATCAAATGATTAGCTACGGTGAGAATAGGTATGCATAAAGTGCTGGTATAGTTAGTTTTATAGTATTCTGTTGGATAAGCAAAACCTACGTCACATCGTGTTGAAGATGATTAGGTTTTTGTTTAGATCAAGTGAATAATTGATTTGCGGATTTACAAAATACTTTACATAGAATTCTACTGCAAGGCTTCATATAGGTCCTGTTCCAATTACAGTGTCGGTGTGATTTTGTTGTTATGCGATGTATCGTCTTTTTTGAATTTTTTGTGCGTATTGTGATATCACGAAGGCAAAGCATACGGTACAGCACATACCGTATCTCCCCATGTATAATATGCACTCTTTTTCGAAAAGTTTAGATTCTATGAACTGGGTAGTTCTTATACAGTGCTCGTAGATTTTTCTTACTTGCACATCGTATTCTTACTTATTACTTTAGTACTTTATGTAATACATTTTCTGTCAAATTTCGGAATCCAAAATTAGAGTGCGTCTTCTACATGAGAAAATTCAATATATACGTCTCGTGTCAACTATATAACATGAAAAACACAAATTTAAAAAAGACCTCTAAAAGGTGTCGTAAAATTGATCATACGAAAAACTCATGAATGGATTTTTAAACATTAAGTAATGGTGATGCACTCTATGAAAAACAAATTCTCGCAGAATCATTAATTGCTCTAAAAGCATTTTCGTTTAACTTTGTACGGGTCCTAGGAAGCCTTTGTCGTTCCCAATCGAGATTTATTTTTGAGTAACTCGAAAATGATATGAATCACATTTAAATATTCTCTCAACTGTTAACTATGTATATCCACATAATAACAAACAAATCTACATTTATTGCGCAATTTATTATATATGGCTATATGAGATTACTATAAAATCTCTTTTGAACAACATCTTTAAGAATGAGATAATTGCGGATATTAATTAATTACTTAAAACCGTCATGTCGTTTTTTACCGTTACATAACAATATTCAAATAAACATTTCTATATACAATGCATTAAGTATACAAGCAATTACAGAGAGAGTATTTATATTTAATGCCCCAGATAATGTAGTAGCTGATATATTAATTTAATAACTTCATTAATTTTCTTCTCAAAAATATCTTGTATCTTTTCTCACAAATTATTTCTGCGTAATATCAGAAGAAGTCGAGTCTCACAAACTCTCCCGTTCTGAAAGCTCAACGCAGTTCTACCAATACCACTTTTAAGCGCGGAAAAGTTTTCAAAGAAGTAAAGCACCCGTGACAAGAAAAAAAATTGTTGTTTAGAAGTGGCATAAAATACTTGAAAAGTTTTCTGCAATTTATGCAATGTTTTATCACCTTTTGATGATTCAAAAGTATAAAGACACTATACAAAATAACCGTCATGGATCGTGATTCCCATCATATCGAACATATCGATCCAATTTAATAGATTTCTGCAGCATTCTGAAAGGCATGGAACCAGTCAGAATATCCTGAAAGGTATTTATCAAATATTTAAGTTCCGTAAGAGCTTTTACCCTATAAAATTCACCGTGAAAATGTATGGTTTATGGCGTCACTTGCTGTCGTCGATTTCATCATCGACAACAATATTTGTTGACCGATACTTTCTGTACCACGAACGATAAAGCAATCACCGAATATTTAATACATTTGCGCTACTTGCGGATTAAACAAGTGACGGTCTCTCAGCTAGGTGAAAATTATCGAATGCATCGGCGTTTATTTGTACAAACTTATTCGATATGAACACTACGGATTTGGATGTCGAGTGTTTGAGGCGGATTGTAATACTATTTGTAGAGCTTTACTTTCCAAACTATTTGTATAAGTTCTTTATCGTTAAAATAACCGGAAGCTCTCGTTATTGTACAGAAACGGAGGATTCAGGCGCGGCATAGGCGGAAACAGGAAATTTGATTAAAGCCACTCTCGTGTCTTTGGTTGATCGAAAAAACACGATGTCGATATCCCATTCGATCAAATATGCACGGTTTCTGTCTCAAAAAAAAAGCGGCAAATAAACATTTGACATTGTATTGGGATTATGAAAACCTGCGCGATTTATTGCATATGTCTACGCTGCGTCATAAATTGTCAGTTCTGTTTTGTTTATATTGCTAAATTCCTTCTTTTTCGACGTGCATTGTGGAAATGCGGATGGATGCATTATTTACAAAAAACGGATCGCCTTGTGCGTTACATATTATATAAATCGGGTATGCATTCCGGGATGCAAGAGCTCTAGTTCAGTTTCTTGAGTCTTATAATTATCTAAACGTTCTATTTTTAACCGCTCGATCTAGAAATTACCTCTCCAATTTTTTCTCCGCAATGGGAAATTAATATTGTGCAATTTTGCACTGTAAGTTACTTCAGTAATAACATTTAAAGACACTGTGGAATATATACGAATGTCAAAATCGAAATTGCTATTTAACTCCAATGGAAAAATAACTGTAATAGAGAACTATGTGTTGTAAACTTGAATAGCGATAACAATTTCGAAAATATAAAACGGTTAATATTTTTTCTGGGAGGTACTTTCGAATTAAATTATGAGAATTTTTAATAGCGGAAAAAGCAACAGTAGTGTAAAAAAATTAGTTGTAACTTTAGATTTTCTATGATAGTAATTTGTTAAAAAAAAGATTTTTTTTTTCAGTAGACTTCATTGTCTACACCCATTTTGAGTTATATATAACGGGTTTACTGTAGATAAGCATTCGGAAATGCAAAACAACTGATATTTGCCTGGGACTAGATACATCCTTGCAAGTGAAATAAAAGGACTTTTTAATAGTAGAAATAGTAGTATCGGGATGAGGAAACTATTCTCATTGTACCTTAAGATTACCTGGAACATCAATTTGTTTGAAAAATATAAGTGGAATAGCTGCCCGCTTGCAAACCAATAAACGTAGCATGCTTTGATATGAAATTGTAATTTACTTTTTCCAGCTATCTATCTTTGCCTTTAATTTCTGTGACTTTAAATTGTACTTCCTGTAACGTGGTTTGTAGCTAATTTATCACTCACATTCTCTTGATCAAGATAAATGAATTTGATATATTTGTTTGAAATTGGAAGGAATACTGGTCTAGAAATAATAGCAATGCAGTCTTCCCAAGCAAAATTGAGTCCCGTTCAATTCAAAGCGATTCTTTCAAAGAATTATTCGCTATAAATCAACAAAAATTTCTTTAACTGGTTATTTGTGTATCTCGATGTGTACTTGGCAAAAACAGAGTAAATGCACCCGCATGCAAAGCTGGGTTGGATTATAAAGAAATAACAGTTAATTCTGTTTTGAAAATTTATACAAAACTTAGACAATCAAAATGTTTTTGTTAATGTTAGTAACAATTATGGAATTATAGAAAAGAATTTAGTATTACACAAGTGTCGTGGAATTAACTATAAGTAAATGTTCTAAATAGTTTTTTTCAAAACAGATTCTGGTAGTCATCGTTCTATACGTTAGAGTATTGATACTTCGTTGTGTACAACTTCCAGCAAATGAACCTTTCCATTTATTTTATTTTCTTTCTGTCTCGCTGTCGAATGATACCGAAAAATTTCTATAGTTTTCGAATATTTTTTTATTGTCACCAAAATTTCTATTCAAACAGTAAAAAGTAATGTTCGTTGCTTCATGACAAGTATACAGGTCTTAACCCAAAAGATTGTCATTCCGCCATGACGAATAGCTTGTCAAATACGGTTAATAAGTTAACCAACGAAAATTCACAACTGTTTCCAATTACAAAACGTAACAAATTTGAAGTTTGAAACAAACAAGCACAAACGTCACATTCACTTGCAATTTCTAACAATTTCCTCCACAACCCTCGTCCCCGTGCCATCTAAAAAAAAGATGAAGACCACACTCGAGAATAAAACTCAAAATTTTATCGACGTTATACCTAGTCATGTCTAATGGATTCGCCCCCTGAGGATGTTCAGGTAGAAAATAGTGAGCAGTTGCACACCTACCAAGGGAGTACTTAGAAAAAGGCGGAAAACCAGCCCCGCAAATGCATCTCACTTTGTTTGCCCGTTCGCGATCCAACGTTGCACGTTGCAAGATGTATCGAATCAATCTTCCGCTATCGCTGCACCATGAACTTTCGAATAAACTTGACATTTGGTGATCGGTCAGCTAGAGTCACAGACGGCCATAACCGTCCCGTCGTGTCGCTGAAAATTGACGCTTTCCGTATCCGACCTTTTATTTTTTTCCTGCGATCTCGGCATCGCGAATGTTCCCTGATCGATGAGTCATCTATCACGGACACACAGAGAGAGTGTCCACGGTTACGTGGTGTGTTGCGGTCTGATGTGTCTGCTCGAGGATAGGGAAAACGCTCTCCTGTATAGATAGGTGCTGGCGAAAGACCACGATAACGCTTATCTGCTTCCTGAATTTATTGCCGGCGCAATGAAAACGCACCCGCCGGCCGCTCTTCCCTGCCCATTCCAATGTTAATTAGCTGGGGCCACGTCCGTATTCTTAGGAGGTTATAGATTATGGTTACGACGTCTATCAGTGACTTTGAGAACAATGCTGAACGACGTGACGACGTTGACATAGTTTTCACGTCGAATGCCCGGACACGCTATGGCATTAATTGTGTCCTCTGCTTTTCTAGTGGGCTTTTTGTTTCAATTTCTTTTAAAGCGAATTTCTTTTGTTTTTAATCATGTTTTTCTTGAGGGTAGGGCGGATAATAATTAAATGAGACAATACAACACGGTGTTACAAAGTTGAGAGATGTTAAGGAATTTTTAAATCTGAAATACAATATGTTGACAATGATGTGAAGATTGTGAGTATTGACGTAAATTATGACCAGCTATGGATTTCATTCACGTTTTATTAATAACAATGTGCTTCTTTTTGAAGAAACAAGTAGGTATTTAAAAATATAATAATTCGTTGCCGGTGCGAGCCACTTCATTATGAAAGTGCGGCAGCTCCATATGTTATGCTTAGGTTAAATAAATTGTACATTAAAATTTTATGTTCAATAGAAGCCCAAACTATATTAGAGCAATTCTTTTTCAATGGAGTTACCTTAATTTCATTATTAACTGTTCATATGTCGGCTGAACATGGTGGATGTTGTAGAATTTTATGTTTTACTTCGTCAAGTTTTTCAAGTGCTATTATAGTTACACAAAGTTTTACATTATTTTGTAACACAATGCGACAAAATGTTATTAGGAATTTAATTCAATACAGAATTCTGACTCGTTAATAAATGACACTTCAATTCTTGTGAGCCCTTGCTAGAAGTTGGTAATAATAGGTGAAGCTTATTATGTTCAATAAAAATATATTTAACAAAAATGCTTTCAGTACTATATTTTACAATAAAATGTTATTGGATGTCAAAAAATATGTGTAATGAATTTAACGAAGGCTAACCATTATAAGACTTTAATGTTCATAGAATGTCAATTTTCTCTAACCGCCTTTGTAATAACAAATTAAATTTTTTTTTAATAACTAATGGTTACACGCACGAAGCGATAAAGCAACTCTTTTCATTTTTTTCCGCTATTTAAACAGCAGGATACTACTGCGTCCACTCAAGGACTTCGCATCATATCATACACCCTCGCTTTCAAATTATTAAATAAACATCAAAAGTAAGGGTATAATTAATACCTATTCAATCAGTACTTAGTTTTTTATAAAATTATAAACTCTAAACAAGTACTGCCTGTCATATTAACACACCGTTCATTAATGTTATCCAAACAACTAAGTCTCTATATTTTCGAAAATCCCTCGAGTGTTCAACGTTGTTTTTCGTAAATCCATTTTGCTAAACATGGATAATTAGTAACTTCTTCTCATCTCCCCCCCCCCCCCCTATTCTCCTCTTGTCTATATATAAATGTAGTATATTTGCATGCCTAAAATCATCATCTATGATTCTATTATGAATCAACGAAGAAATAAAATGTTTATTTAACATCATTTTGACAGCTGCAATAATAAATGGAATACAATTATTTTGTAATTTCGTGCAGTGAATTTTATTTTACGAGGTCTCACTGCATTTTGCCATAAAAAGATTTCACAGTTCGCACTATAGCAAGCGTGTTGTGAATTTTAGTTAGTACGAAAGTAAAAGTAGGTAATTCTGAAGCGATCGTTGCAGAAACGTGCGTGAAAGCTTTGTTATTTTTCGTTTTCGTGGATTAATACGAATTCAGGTAGTTCGTTTTTATGTTATCAACGATATCGTCTTAAGTGTTCCTGCGACGTGGAGAGAATTCGGACGGGGATCGTTAATGTTAATTTCGTTTCTGGATTATATCCGACAGCAAAGTGTATTTTCCTTAATTGTAGGAAACGAATCCTATTGTTAGACTACTTGTATTGTCGAAAGTGTGCTAGGGTGTATTAAATCAGAACGTCCATTCTTATATAAATTAAAATTGGGGATTTGACTATTTTTAATATTTAGAACTATTACTGGCTTTATTTAAATAACTGTGTCAAAGTATAAAGGACCGTGTCTGATTTATTAAAGTTTAAAATTGTCTATTGACTGTGCACATACTTGAATGTGTACATTTAATTAATAATAAACAGAAAATTTCACGACATTTTCAAACGGTTTCTTGTAAAAATATTTAAACGGTTTTCATTTGAATATGTGGGAGTAATAAACATCCCCTGAAATTAGTCTGGAAAAACTGATGTACACCAAAGATATTGTAAATTAATAAAGAAAATACTCATATTTCTCAATATTTTTCAAAACTCGTAACAATTTGCAAATTATATTATAAATAACGAAATGTAAATAGTCTCATATTTGTACAAAGACGTAAGGAATGTTATGTCTTCTAAAAGCAAACGTCGTAAACCTGGATAATACACCTCGAGCAAGCTCGTATCATACTTGCCATAATTTTAAAGATACGGCACACAACGAGCAATGTTGTACCAGCAACCTTACCTAATTTTTAATATTTTACTTCTCAAAAGTATGCAGCATCCAAAATTACGGCACAATATATCCCAAAATCTGCGAAAAACTTGACAATACATCAAATGTAAGTTCCTAGAATCTGCGATCCTACCCACCTCTTTCGTATTACTTTTCTGATCGTCTACAATCTCATTGTACTTCTCATCTCATCCTTTAATCCCTTGCCGTATAATAACGAGTGACATTCGTGATGCAATAAATGGATTAGGAAATTTTCAAGGTTTGCAAAACCTATAAACTTGAAAATATCACTGAGACGCGGCATGATAAAATTACTTCTATAATATTAATATTACGTTAAATTATGCGATGTATCGAGAATCACCGATCAACTTTTATTGCACCAATTTAATTCTGAATGGTTGCGACGACAGTCACAAAAGAAATGGTACGGCAATGGGTTAACTGTACGAAGCAGCCGTAAAAGCGAAACCGACGTCAAACAATGAGAATCCCAGGAACGAACAATTAAAGGTATTTCCCGCAAAGAGGACAACAGGCTCGTCGAGTATGCGACAACTACACCCCTAGTCCTAGGGTCGGACGGAGGTTGCACGTACAATCAGCTATGAGTTTGGAGTCGTTGATTACGCAGTGGATCCGAATTGGTTAAACTCGATTAGGTTGACGACAGCTCGGTACCTCCTACGGATTAGGATCAAAGCTGGTGGGCTTTATGGGACACGATTCGTCTCGTTTAATGCCTTCAAGTTCGCGGAACGTTCGATTCCTCTTCCACGTTCCCTCTCCCAATCTCGTAATCTCGATCGTTCAAGAAGCGACTCTCGACCTCTCGGCCGACAGACCTTATCAAAGCGAGGATATTCGTGCTTGGATCCGTTAGTCTCCTGCGCCGGTGTATTCGCTAATTAATCTGATTTGCGTACCCGATACACAGAGCCACGGCCGCGAGTCGCTGTCGTCGCGCGAGCACGCATTTCCAGCCTTCTGTCGTCAGAGAGTTATACGCAATCAATTTTCGTACTTGCGCGCCATTCCATCCATCGCCCTGACGGCAGTATACGGTTGAAAGGACTTTTCGTGACTTTAGCCCATATCCAGTGGTAACTGATCGAAAACCTTCGGCTACGTTTTTTCCCCTGTTCGTTCGAACGGACGATTTACATGCACCGGAACGTCAACATGGAAGGGTGAAAATTAGTTCTCGTTAATTGTGAAGACTAATGCCGCTTCTGTGGAGTAAAGGGAAGTACTGTGGTCGTGCTGTTGTGTAATATTGTACGGGACATCCTATAAATTAGCTGCGATGTTGCTTGAGCGAAGTGGGTTAAGATTTAAAAGAAGGGGGTTGAAATTGCTGTGTTGAGGTTTTCAGGAGAATACATCTATGCCCTCGTTTTTCTATGGATTTTAGAAATAATTCCGTGCGGATACTATCGTTTTTCACTTAAAAACCGGGAACAGTATAAAAGTGCACTTTCTGAGCGTAGAAACCTGTCGAGTCTCAATGGAACTCTACACGCGTTGTTATCAAAGTGTACTATTTTTTTGTTTCTGAAATTCGTATTTCATACGAGGTTCTGCAGTTCGAAACGAAGCGCGAAGTATCGGTTATTGGTAAAGTATTACATCGGATCGATCGATTCCACAGATGCAACACTTTACCACTAAGAGATTCCAACGCTGTGACTGATTGTAAATCTTAAGATTTGCAAGACATAATTTGCTATACCAACGCGGAATTTCTTACGTAAGAGATTTAATATTATTAAACAATTAGGTAAGAGTTCCAACTTATTTAAGATGTAACAGTGACATCCTTTCATGATTAATGTCTTAAAGAGTGTATGGTGCTGTTTTTACAACATTATTCCGCAAGGACCATATCTTTCGTCAATGAATATCCTTAGAGAAACACCTCTCTTCTAATAAATAAGCACTATAATGTCGATCATCGACTAACACCTAACAGGAAAGGTTATTGATTCTGCATCGTCTACTTAGAATATGATTCAGTTTCAGACTCTATTAAAAAATATAAGCCTATCTAATAATTAAGACTTAAATTTAGCGTCAAAGATTATAAACTGTTCACCTTCATACAAAATTAAGTATTTCATTGAAATGACTACAAACTGATCTTCATGTTTGTCATTGTTCATATCAACCTATAAGGTATTCCACATAATCTACAGTAAAACCTCGATAAATGCACAGATTTCGGGGACAAAGCAGTGTTCTTATCGAGTACCGGTGTAGAATCTGTGTTTACGTTGGGGCCCGAGCCGAGCGCGAACTTACAAAAAGACAGAGAGTAGAAGAGACAGAGAGAGCAAGCAAACAAAGTGAGCTGCTTGAAAGTATCGACGAGGCATTGCTAATGCAATAATAAACTTGTCGATTTATTAATTTTTCTAAATGTAACTTTTCCGAATGTATTTTTGAGATTCTTCTGATTAAAATGATACCAAATACGATATAGTTTGAACTATGTAAATAGTAAGTAAATTGATGAAATATTAAGTAAATATAATTCAAACTATATCGTGTTTGGTATCATTTTAATCAGAAAAATCTCACTGATACTTTAGCAAAGGTTTCAAAAAAAAAGAAATCGAAAATGAAAACGACCGACCCTCCAATTAGTATTGCCTCACCGATACATTCGGGAGGTATCACGTTACACTGCTCCTTCGCCGAGCGTCGAAGTGCACCAAGGGGGATCCCTGTATGTGGAGAGGATAGCCATGATGCATTTATCGAGGGAAACTTCTGATGCCTTTATCGAGGTTTTACTGTATTAGGGTGTTCCATAAGTTTTTTTCCTTTTTTTGATACGAAATGAATACACGATATTTGTTGATTAACCCTTTGCGGTCCGAATTATTTTCTCAAGTTTGTAGCGAGCTAAATGAAATTAATTGCACAACATTTTCTGTCGTTGGTTATCCATTTTTTTAATAATAGCAATAACAATAGGTACTGGCGGATATTTAGGTGATATTACAAAGTCATTATGAATTTCAATAGTCGATATTAATTCGTTGGAAAATAAAATGAAGTGAAAAGCTATGTCGAGTATAGCTCGACATAGGACTGCAAAGGGTTAAGGTTGATTTATTGCGTTACGATTAATAAGATTAATAAGATTTCTTATTGCGATTTATTGTGTCCTCTATCACCTTATTCCATCCCTCAGGAAGCCTCATTATTCCCTCTTTCCAAAATTGTTTTGGCTTACTTGCAAAATATTCCTCGAGGTGCATTTTTATTTCGCTTATGGATTGAAACCGTTTAACACGTAGAGAATGTTTTAATGATAGGAATAAGTAATAGTCGGATGGAGCAAGGTCTGGGGAGTACGGAGGATGCGGTAGAACGCTCCAATGAAACTGTAAAAGCTGTTCTCTTACAGTCAATGCAACATGCGGTTTTGCATTGTCGTAATGAAGAGCGACGCCTCGTCGGTTCGTCAGCTCTGGCCGTTTTTCTGTTTGACGGCTTTCAATTTATCAAGCTAATTGCAGTATTTGGCAGAATTGATGATTTCACCTTGAGGAAGGAGCTCGTAGTAGACTACACCTTGCCAGTCCCACCAAATGGACAAAAGAACTTTCTTCGGGTGAAGTCCAGGCTTCGCGACAGTTGAAGGTCTTTTGTCCTTAGACCAAGTGCGTTTTCGATACACATTTTGCTACAAAATCCAAGTCTCGTTTCCACCGACAAGCCTCTTTAAAAATGGATCTCTTTCATAACGCTGGGGAAGCAAATCGCACGTAGAGACGCGCTCATAAGGCCGGTCTCCGTCATTAGGTGTGGAACCTAAACTTCACATCGATTGACATATCCCATCCTCATCAGGTGATTATGTAACGTTGTTCTGGGAATGTTAGTGGCTTCCACTATCTCGCACACACTATATCGCGGATTTTCAGCAAGCATGGCCTTGATAAGGCCCGTATCCGTCGTCGCTGGTTAACCGCTGCGGCCTTCATATTTCAAGTCAAAATTGCTAGCTCTAAATCTCTTAAACCAACTGCGAGCGGTCGTAATAATCGTAGCACCACTCCCGTAAACGGTACAAATCTCGTCTGCAGTATTCTTTGCACTTTTACCTTTTTTAAAGCAATGAAGCATAACATGCCGCAAATGCTTCCTTTGGCTATCCATATATGAACGGTGTAGAAAAAAAGTCTTAAAAGAGACTTCGTCACCAACGAAACATACTTTAGAAGAGGTCTGGGACGATTGAAACTGATGCCATAGACGGCTAATATATAAGCCTGCATGTTTATATAATATAGCCAGTTAAAGTTATTCCTAGAGTGGTGCGAAAGAAACTTATGGCACACCCTAATACTTTCTTAACCTCTTGCACTAGAAATTAATTGGTAGGAGCGTGACTAAGCGACGTGCAGAGCACGTCATTACAGCGCCAAGAGGTTAACCATTTATTATATTTCCTTTCACATTTTGTTACACTCGCGGCGAAGACCCATCGTGAATCATAATTTTGACATGAATTCTCAACTACAACATTTTCTACATGTCCTTGTACCTAACTAGATATTGCCATAAACCGCCTAACTTGCAGGCCTTGAGAAAGACCTTGCTCAGGACGTGGACACGTAGACCATTTTACAATATTTTTAACATTTAAAAGTATCCGTTTCCCGTATTTTCGCCAACTACCCCGCTTGGAACAAATACTGTAATAAGGCCAAAAACGACGACCCGGCTCTCTTTGCCACTGTGATTTCATCAGCATATACGATATTTCTAATGAACCATAATTCGAGAGGGCATCGTTCAGACTTCCGTTTAATTTCATAGGTGTATTCATTCAGTCATTCGAGAATTCAAATCAATTGAATGAATATACGAGATTGATTTCAGTACCCTTTCGTTATTGTTGCTTAGACTGTAACTTACAATTAGTCATTGTAAATATTAGGTTGGCAACTAAGTTCCCGCCGTTTTTTTAAATTTTAACATGCCGCATGTCATTAAATGTGTTTGGCATAATATTTTAAATCATTCGAAAGCGGATGTTTTGTTCTGCCGGAATCTATGTTTAGTTTTTTTGTTCGTTAATTTATGTTAATTTTGATCTCTTTCAAATGCTATGCGCGGAGTTTCGTTCAATACTGATGCAGAATTGAGAGCTTGGTCGGATGAATTTTTCGAGTCGAAACCGGGTGATTTCTACCAACGAGGTATTGAAAATCTTGTTGAACGTTGGGAAGAAGTTGTAAACAACAAGGGAGAATGCATTACTGATTAATTAGTTGTTAATTTGATTGAAAAATAAACTTTTAAAAAATTTTAAAAACCGGCGGGAACTTAGTTGCCAACCCAATATATCAAATTAGTTCCCAAACGTGATCAACAGTCTAACGAACGAGGCAAAACACTTACAGTATTAATTTGTATAGGCATAAAAAATATTTCGCGATTAGAGTATAACTCTGGTAACTTCAGAGAAAAAGAAGTCGAAAATATGGAACAGGAAGCATTATGAAAATGATTTTTCTTAGCTGGATTGGAAATGTTATTTAGGGTACAAAGGATTGAGTGAAAAGGAGCTTTACTTTCTTCAATAGAATGGGGAAGAAAATAATGTAGCTACGTACAAACATAAATAAACTTTATACAATGAAACGCGAAGAATTATCGACATATTAACAAAAATTTTACGGAAACTTCAGAAATGTTTACACGAGAACTTGAGAATGTAGAAGGTATTTGAGTTTCACAAGCTTCTGAAAACCGCAAGTAAGTGCATTAAAAACTGCAAAAACGCCCGATTATTTTGCCAGGCAGTAACATTTCTCCTATTTAAGTTAAAATCATAGTTCCTTTTGTGTGTCCTTATTAAAAATAAAGACAAAAACAAAACCGTCCCTTCAGTTGAGACCATCAGATTTTCGAACGTCCATAAATCATTTTTAATATAAATCAATTTCAACCCATTTAGCCTATATATTATCAATGTTATTGATTAGTAGAATACAATTGAAAAACTATTATGGAAAATGAAATAAAATAAGTGGATTGTGCAAATGCACATATTATTGATGTGCAATACGCCGGACCAGCGCTTCTATGGAATGAAACAAACACAATGTAATAATGTATAGATTATGACGGTTACTCATCGCAAGAAGTCTTTTCTAGATTGAATTGTGACAGTGAGAGATGAACGATCGAACAATAAAATTCATATTAGCCTTTGTCTGTTATTCTCTTTATTCTTTATTATTTCTTATTTGATCATTACGTGTTTATTCCTGACTTAATTACTCCTTTATCGAAGAACGAAAGAATAACGGACTCGATCAACTCTGACAGTTTAATAAGTGATTTAACCAGCTTTTCTTGCAATTTAAAAATTTCATTAAAGCAACATGTCTGGTTCCTTACATCTACGTAACACCCTGCGTCATAACACCAACAAAAGACAGTCTTCGGAGATATTTCGAAATACGTAGTTCGCTTCTAATGCAATATTTTTTTAAAGTAGAGAATATATTTTTTTTATACTGCTGTATTATTTCTTTTACTTCCTTTTTTATTATATAACTCGTTATGTCTCTCTCTCCCTCTCTCTCTCCTCTTTTTTTTATTTAAAATTTTATTATAATATTTTATAAGTCTTACAAATAATGTGATAACATAACATAGTTCGAATTTAAGATCAAAGGAGTTCCGAACCGTTGCATGTAATGTGAAACGATTCTGCGAGCAAATAAAATTGGAAATCGCTAATTTATTGAATTCACCGGAATTTCGAACGAACAGACTGTGTGCTTATTTGAACGGAAGCATCGAAGCGATACTAAACGTGCTGCTAACATTAGGGAATGAAATTGAAGTAAATTAAAACGTCAGAAATTGGCAATCACATCGTAAATTGATGTAATACACATACATACATAAATATCATAATTACGTATATTCGACAGTATTTTAGTATTGTTCAGCTTTTACTTTAATGAACGAATTAATATTATTTCGCACATAAGTATCACGACTCGAGGAAAATTGTTGCAAATAATGTAGTGCAAAAGACGTAAGCCCTATAAGTAGAAGATACTGACGAATCTAAAGATGAATATTTGAAAATGTGACGAGAGTTTAACACATCAGCTAGCTGTGACGCAATCAATCCTCCGAATAGGGACGCAGAGTTTAAAGGTGCACTATTTGAAAACTACATAGCTTCAGGTGCTGATGTGGAACGTTTGAATAAAGAATAAATATATCTTTAAACTCTTCTGTGCAACTGGGATATATCCTATTTGTCTCTTTCCTGGTCTGTTCATTTTAATTCTATCGTACAGTTATTCTATTACATTCTATACAAGCTCTTCTGTCACTATAAAATTAATGAACAATATCTTTCATCACGTTTCTTCATTTCTTTAATTCCCCGTTTCTCGCTTCTCATACTCTTCCCGTTCAATATACAGCATGTATCAACGACTTTTTACTTTCTTAAAATGAAAAATCAAAGAGAATCTTTTTTAATAAATCAATATATATTATTAATAACCGTAATTGCACACAGTCCTTTCCAAATTACGTATCGGAAGTTTTACATTATTTTAAATCGTATTCTTGATAGTATTCCCCAGACTTTTAACGGCAGTGCTGCTGTTGCCTTTGACAAAGCGAAAGACTCTCTTTGGCTTGTTTACTAAAATTGCAAATTATTGATTAATTTTGTCACAATGACCACAGCGCCACTGCAATTTAATTGGTCCCCCGCTATATCTCAATCGTTTGCATTACCATACTCCGAATTATCGATAATGGATCCCTCTCCATTCCTTTGAAATCAGTAAATCTCTTTCAAACCACAAAACTCATTCTTGAATCCATAATAAATTTCATGTTACACGATTATCTTGCTTTTCAATACATAAAAAGATGATTTAGAGCACTGATGTGCTTTTAAAGATAAAAAATAAGTTTATTATAAGTAATAATTTAGTCTTCTTCAATGCTGCACTACATTATCGCATGCTCCATTGTTCTATACAGGTGATAAAAAAAGGATTTGAGGACATTCAAAGGGTTTATTATACTATGTACATTCCGGGGGAAGTAAATAAACTTTAATCGATGCAAGTTTTAAAACCAATGCTTTCCAAGATTATCAACAATATCAATAAATTCGGTTTCTTGTGTATAATTATAATATTGCACATTGTAATAGCCTCAATTATTATTTTTAAGATTAATTTAACATAAAAGGGATTGAGTTTCGGATTTGTGTTCATTAAACTTTTTCATTCCGTTCAAAGAGTGCCATGTCTATTACGTATCAAACCCTTCTCTTTTCACCCTGAATACTCTTCAACTATTCCACATTATAGTTTATTCTCTTCTGAAAAATGTTCTTAAGTTGTCTCGACTAAAGTTTATTCCTGCGTCCATCGTTATTTACGAGGAACCGGCAACCCTGAATCCAGGGAGAAAGTCCTCTCGACATTTTCCAGGCAACAATTTGCCATTACTTAAGCCCCGAGCCTTACATTTCCTGTTACCGTGAGTAAATGTAACTTGCGCTGATAATTATATATCAAGAAATAATTTTCTCCTTCTGTACAATCTAACACGCTAGCGGTACTTTCATTCTTATTGCCATCAACGATACGGAGCCAGCGAAACAGATGTAAATAAACCTTCAGATCGAATCACAAAATGCACCTATCAATTTATATTTTCCCATTTAGCTGATTCAATGGAGATTTTATTGAATTAATTTTACATTCCACTGTGCATTTATCCACGTCTATCGCTGCTCTATAACCAACCTTCCGGTAAACGTACGCCAACAGGGAAATCAGGCATCGTACGATCGAAAATATTTAATGTTGTCTACTTTAATCAAGCCACGATTATTCCACGAACTCGCTACAGGCAGTCCTAAATTTGAATGGCATCTTTGTTCCTCGAGAGAGTTTTTCGCCGAACGGGCGGTGCGGATTGCGTTTGGAAATAATTGAACCACCGAACGTGCCTCGGCTCGATGGCGGATTCTGAGGGAATACCCATTGTTATTCCGAGAACGAGCTAAATGCTTCCTCCGTTATCGAGGAATTAAGCGGCAACACGAGAAATTAAACAGGAGGATTTCGGAGCTGGTCGTAATAAAATAATTTAAGAAGCCGGCGTCTGCTGGAAGGTGAAGACGATCATAGATTGCGGTTAATTGTCTTAAAGCATCGAAACGGAAAGTCGTTTATCTAAAACACAGTCTTCGGAGTTAAAGAAAACGTACGTTAAAAAGATTTATATACTATTCTCTCAAACAATGTAATTTCGTTTGATTGTTCGTGGATTTTCTTTTTTACAAATGCCCTTTTCCTTCGTTTATTTCCAATCAATTTATTTAATAAACCTATAGATTTTTTTTTCTTGTGGCGGGTAAAAGGGATGAGAAAGAAGAAATGCTAATTCGTGTAAGATTCATAATTTCTCACAAATTACGCTTGTACACAGAAGCAGGATATCATGGAATTTGGGAAAATGTAACGACTATGTCGTCCACTTCCACGAGCTACAGTTTCACTGTATCTATGCACAGAAATAATTGAATTATTATCGACTTCTTCGCCACTTTTTTAATCATTTGAATTCGATTGCTGCTCATATATAAATGTAGGAGTAAGCTAGTGTCAAGTATAATAAAATCTAACATATATTAGTGTAAAAAGTACTATATATGTATTGAAAACACATAAATGTGTGTATATTTTAACGGTTTTAACAAAGCGAAGTACGTGAATTATTGGTTTCTCTAACAGCCATATTCTTCGAAAAAGTACTGCCCATTGCGAGTTTATGACACCGCTGTTGATTACATCCATTGCAATTATACCAAAATTCATGAATAATCATAACAATTTCCCCAACAGAGATAAATTATTCAATTTTTCATTTTAAAAAAACCACGAGCTCCCATGCTATTGTTAATAATACTTCACTCTGCCTCTAATAACAATAAAAGTTAATAGCAGAATAACAAACTACACGAAACACCTTTAAAGATAATAATTTTCTCACCGTGTTTTGTCAGTATTAATTAAAATGTATTGCGCGCATACATTTGCATCCAGATAAAACGAGAGATTACACAAGTATCAACCCGTGTCCACTATCCCATGATCATTTTTCAAATTCAGTTATCTGCATACTTGCAACAGCACGTACTGATAAACGAAATGTTGACGATGATCGCTTCAAACGCCTCTGAATATCATGACCCTTTTTCCCCCAACTTTTTCGTCGTCTTAACTGATAGCTCTCCGACCACACGCTGATAAGGCTCGAAAAAGTGCAAAGCTCGTCCGGCGTCGATATAATTATTGTCATCTTGAAATTCTACTCGCGGCTTCTCGGCTGATAGCAACATTCTTAAGATATTTCCCCGGATGCCGGTGGTGCAATGCACCGCACGTAAAACCCCCGCGACTGCTTCATCTTTCTTGACTGCTTTAGGGACGCGATTTTTCCGCATGGTGAAGGAATCACGGCTGTCGAGATTGTTTTCCAATTTAGCGGGATACTATTTATATAACTGCGTGCTATCGAGATACTTTTCTCCAGAATAAACCTCCATTGAATTCCAATAGCCCTACAGAAGGGTGAAGTGTTATGTCTACGCGATACCCTTTCCCTCGCGGCCCTCCAAAATGTTCCGTAGTGTGTATTTTTATAACCGCAAGTAGCATGGAAACGAGCAACGTTGGAGGGTTCTAACGTAACTCCCGTTTTCATAAGTAATACCAGCTCTTGAGTCTCGGCCAAGTAGACTGTGCGAAAGTGATTTATTGAAGCGTGGATTATGCGGTTATCATATTTTGCGCGGAACCTAGGCCAGATAATACTTTTATAAGTCTCTCGTGTCTTCGAACTTGAGATTCGAAGATACCGTGTGCTGTGGGTGATTATCACGGTCTCGTGTTCTTACTATCGGGCTTTGTTGTTCGTTCCTGTGTTGTATCGTTAATTGAAACGAGTGAAAACCAATTTGGGATGGGAACGGATAAGTGGCGAAGGTGAAAGGTGAAAATGAATGGACGTCTGTTTAAACCCCTTAACCGGTATTGATTCAACGGAAAATAGAAAATGTAGGGTTGGAAAATCTACTGCAGTGTTTAATAGTTTCTTGTTATGTTTATGTAACTTATTAAAACGCTCTGGTTGTAGTTCTTTCTACTAGTAACTTATAATTATTACTGAATTTTATATATGGAGGGTTGAGAATTTCAGGAATGTCAGTCACCAGTATAACGTTCTTTAATTAATAATGCATTGCACTTACTGTTATAAAACAATCTATATATTGTTACGGTGTTTATAACTAGCGCTCGGCATAATGGACTGACGCAGTATTTAAAAATGTAACGATTGTATTTTTTGAATCATGATATCACGTCCGGCCTCTATGCAAGCTCACTGACAACTCTGTTTCTTGACATATTATTAATAATAGCATCTCGTTGCTCGACATTAGCAATATACGGGGTAGATCAACAGTTCGCAACAATATATAATATGTATGCTGCAGTTGTGACGATAGATCTCTAAGTTTCAGGGTTGGAAAAATATATATTTTAAGAATAGAGATGCAAAAAGTAGTTCTATCTAATTTTCAAAGGATTTAGCATTTAAAATGAACTTACATCGTCGTGTCTGTTAGCAATTATTTGGATCACATAACGAATTGCATCATTAGATTTAAAAATAAAATTCTTGATATAACATCCTACGAACAGTTGAAATGATGAAAAATCATTCGCATGATGAAGTATTGTTTAATTGACTACTGCAATCTTTTTAAATAATTTACTTTCATGTCTTAAATCCTGTCATTTGTGAACGATTTTAAGAAACGTTTCGAGTAACGAGTAACACTAAATTCACAATATACAAACAACGAACAGTAAAATTGTTCGAAACAGCATCGAAACATTTATATTATTAATGTAAGTATATTATGTGATTTGATATCATGCTACTCCTGCATTATGCTGATAAATGAACGGCGAAGTATGGTCGTACTTACGTAATTATGTTTGTACCTGCTTTGTTTAGTCACTTGAGTGTTGAAATAATGCTTTGTCATTTCTCAGTAATAAGCTTGCATTAAAATGTATTGACTATAGAACTAAACACACAGCGTTTTTAACAGATAAAAAATAGTGCAACTCCAATTATAGCTGTTTGGACTTATACCACTATTGTCCTCAGTCCTCCCATATAGCGAAATGTTAACTTTTCTCTTAAAACGTCCACTTTAACACTAAACCTACCGGCTTTATATCTGTTATATTGAAAAACACGAAATAAGTGCTCTGAAAAAAGAGATTTGCAGAGGTGAAAAATGTGATCAGTTAAATAACTTTTGTTTTATACGATAGACCTAAAATATTTACTGAATGGCTGCCCAAACAATTTGGGGAATTTTTAGAAAAAAATCAGAAACCGGTCATTTGACCGCCATGGTAGGTTTAGTGTTAATTATATATTTTTGTTCTCTATATTTTTAAACGGATCTTGCATCTTGAATAATGTAAGCCGACAAGAATAAAACAGAAAGGTTTATGGAAAGAGCTCACCACAAAATCGTTTTCATAGAAATAGAAGGGGAATAGTTTCGATAGAAATAAGTCGAGTATTGAATAAAATAAACGACACGATACTGTGGGAATGTTGTATTCAACCGAATATACCTTGCCAAAAGTCAAAAGAGCAAATAGCCGTGGATCCTCGACGAAGATGAAGATTTGGCCGATTTACATATTTACTTCCCATTCCATTATAAACTTTCAGCCGAAGTAATCTTCCTAAACGAAGGACAGTTCTCCGTTCACCAAGCGCATTGCAATGCACATCACGCGCGGACATTTCGAGCGTATCACGCAACGATGCACCGAACATTTAGAATTACAAAACGTCATTCTCGCGCTACCACTTTCGAGACTGACTCCTTGCACCCGCGGCGAATCGACTTTTCCGGGCGTAATATTTGAAAGTTTGCACTTAGCGATTACGATCTCTTTCGAGTGGCTCTCCGATAAACCGTGCAATCGCATGCAAAGCACACGCGTAAACGAATTCGTGACGAGGCTTCGGATAATTCCCGATGATAATTGCAACCACACTAAATTGGATTATTGTATACTTTATAGAGCGCAGCGTTGGAGCAAAAATTTAATATATTTTTTTAAAATTATGATTTCCCTTCTTGCATCACTGTTATATGTTATTATCACTAACCGTAACATACGCGGGCAAATGTAATATTTGATACACTAACTAAAGGCTATTTTTTGCGTCGTTTCCAATATTAAGTTGACAATCTCCTGTGTAACTTTCGTAAAAATATTATTCTTAGTTTATATTCAGTGGAATAATTGAACCCGGTAAGAATAGATAAAGTGCCAGTACGATTAGTATTAATGCATATGTTGTAATTGAAATATTTATAGTGGTTTAGTACAGTGGTAAATATTGTGAATTATATTTAATATAAATGCATTTCTGATGAAGACTGCTACGGTGAAAATTTATACGTAAGAAATTGTTGCCTTGTTTGAACATGTATAAACATATGGTGACGCTGAAAATTTCAAATTGCAGACTTCTAATAAATTGTTTTCAGAGTTACTCGGACTATATCGGGTGGGCAGTTATGTTAACATTCTATGTACGACTAACAACGAAAAGGCGAAAAAGAATGCAACTTAAAATCAAGATTTTCAGAGGACTAGCCTATTGAAAATGAAAGATTATGATACCCGTATACGAGTAAAGGAATTCTGAAAAAAAGCTGTCGGCTTGTTCCGTATAGTAAAATTACATAAATAAGATTGCAAACCAATATATGGTGTGTATATATTAATACATCTTAAGCGGGAAACGTCTGAATTTGTTTCGTGCATATTATTATTAAAGCGCGGGAGAAGACAAAGCAAAGTGAATAAAGGAATTATTTTTTAAACAGAAACTGAAAGTATATTAAAAAATAACCCATAGTTCAAAAGTTATAGCTATTTTATGCAGAAGTAATTTTACACGCGTATTGCAGAAAATCGCCCGTTGTATGGTAAGAATTTGACGAGAAAATACCCGCTTAAGATGTGTTAAACACTAGTGCTTATAGTCTCTTTTTTATATCCTTGAAAGAAAATAGTTAGAGGCATATCGCAATCTCATCAGAACATTCTATCAGAAAAATTGTCCCACATCCTGTTCACTCACAGCAAGATTTTTGTTTCAGAAATATTGTGTAGAATCTCACTTTTTTCCATATAATATTTCAAAATGATATACACATTTTTCACTATAAAAATATCTTTTAAGATGTAATTTTTCTGTCGAAAGATTTGACCTATCTATTCTTTGCATTCTTTAAAAATATTGTAAGAATTCTCAAAGAATTAGCGTGTGTAAAAGATATCGGGCATATGAGCACGTGTTCATTTTGACTCGTAAAAAATTAATAAACGTCTGGGTCACTAGAACATCCTAACATTAGCGAAAATTGCACAAATTAAATTCTTGGACGTTCAATTAACTAGAAAACTTGGACTACTTGGTTCAATGTCCGAAACGGGGCATCTTTCGCAAATCAAGAGCTAAAATCGCTTTGTATTTTCGGCAAAACATTTTTGGATTTACGACCGAAGTGTTTTGGGTTTTAATCAGAAAGTTTCAAATTATGCAACGTGAAACTTTTTGGACTACTGAACGGCGACGTATGTTCAGATTTTGCAACTTCTACTTGGTTTCAGTCCATTATGATCGGCGTGAACGATATTTTGTATTATAGTACTGTTCACATATTTCACATATTTTTTTAGTTTTCATATGTACTTCTTTATTTTAACAAATTTTTTTACATTAGAATAAATCTTTTGTAATATAAACATTTTTCCCGTGCGAAACGATAGTCGAAATCTGTGGATATTTATAACTTTGCAGATTGCATTTCACATATTTGGTGATACATTAGTTATAGCCCAAGTGCACGCAGGATTACGAACGGAAAAGTATAACATCAATTTATGAAAAATCCTCTATTTTCGCCTTCTGCCGTCAATAATATATTGCATTGTTACAACACATTTTTGCAACACAAGTACCAGCAGCGAGTCATAAATCTTACATTTATTACTTGCACGTGCCCGAACTCGAAGAACGGAGTTTACAATCAGGAGTATTCATATCAAAGCATTTGTACTTGAACATACTAAAATGTCCCTGTTTCTTCACTCTGAAAATTATCCACCAGCGATATCATTTCCCATGGTTTGCAATCACAGTTAATCAACGACCTTTCCACAATACCAGCTACTTCAACGAGATTAGAATTTTCCTTCTAACAGAAAGAAATCAGAGTATTTCTTCGTCGACAAACATACAAATCCAAGTCCAACCTGACAAGCCCATTCCTTGGATAATCAAAGAAATCACGTCTTCATATCAACAGCCACGTATCACTACAATAAAATTAATCCCTTATCCAACGACCACGAGTAGCTCGAATTATTCCCTCAATATTAATTCAACGACTACCTTACATCTGCTCATCCGACAGATAACACGAGGAAGTCCGCAGTCAGCAAGTTCGTCTCACGCGACTATAATTTCCACGGCGCAACGACACGCAGGATTGATGGCCCTCCGAATGTTTCCCATCCCCGTTCTGCAACATCGAAACAAGGGCTGGCGTTGAAAGCTCCTTGGTGGCATTTCACTCGGAATTGCGCGATCCCTCCTGAGGTTTTCTTCGTTCCTTTCCCGTGCTCTCGTCGCCTTTCGTCGAATTTCGTTCAGCAAATTAAAGCTAGAATGCTTGCATTGTTCATGAACATAATTCTGGAAATAGCCTAGTTGCACTCTCGGGATACGCCGTTTTACGGGTCATCGGGGCAGGTATTGATCCCTCGATCTTAGATAGGATCGTTACGTTTATTTTCCGAAGGAGAGCCCGATGCCTCTATCAATGGTAATACGCGCACGTGCTGAGATTCGAAACTCGTCTCATCCTCTACCTGTGCACCGTCGTTCCTCCGTCTCGTCTACAATTCTCCTCCCTCTTCTTTCCACCGCTTTATTCTCCTTCGCGCGGATTTACATATACCTGGGGTCAAGCTGCAGATTACAAATCCAGATATCTCCGTGGGACCTTTCTGGTCTGCGTAAGCGATTCAACTAAATATTCCGATCGACTCTGGGGATTGGAATTCATATATTTTTGCAAACCTTGCTCGTTTGTGTTTTTGCTCCTGTAGAATAGAAAATAAGAAGGACTTGAATATTCTTCGAGTGGTTAGAATAAAACTTTCTTTAACCCTTTGCCTTACGGTTTAAGTTCCGATGGATCGTGTCCTATCGCCAGCAAGATCGGTCACACATCCAGCTATTCGCAAGTACGAACAATTCATCAATGAACAAAAAGATTTATAATCTTGAATAAATTATGAATGCGATCAAAAAAATGTTTAAGTTGCCCCGGTCGTCATACGACGTATAATGCTGGAACGCTAATTTGGCAGCTGAGGGGTAAGCTTTGATTCGCCCGACGGATAGGGACATCCCTCTCCCTTACGCATTTTCGATTTTGACGCGCTATTGGCAAGAAAGACCCGCCATTCGTTGCGTTGTCATGTGAACGACGAAAATAGTGTTTTATTTTCGGTTGTCATTCGTCGGTCTCAGTTTGCCAGGACCGACATGGCGGGGATAGGCGGTGGAGGGCAATGTCCCCTTCCGTCTCAGCTGCCTTCTTTCCGTTCCTCCACTTTAAAGCCGGCCAAAACTTTCTTGGCATCTCAGAGATAATGTGCTCTGATTCGCCCGACGGATAGGGACATCCCTCTCCCTCACGCATTTTCGATTTTGACGCGTTATTGGCAAGAGAGACCCGCCATTCGTTGCGTCGTCATGTGAACGACGAAAGTAGTGTTTTATTTTCGGTTGTCATTCGTCGATCTCAGTTTTCCAGGACCGACATGGCGGGGATAGGCGGTGCGAAAGCATCTCCCCTTCCGTCTGAGATGCCACGATACTGTAGTTTTACATTACCTGAAACGTGTTGTTCACGTTTTACCCTGATCGACGTACCACGATGTCTGATGCATGGTGTTCAATTTGGGCCCAATTAGCGTGCTAGGTCTTTCACGCGATATTTTAAGCGAAAGGGTTTATGCAATAAAACAATAACAATCGATAATTCGAGATAAAAACTCGCGCTTCGATATACCTACCGTAATTTCAGCAGCGTAACCCAGAAAAGACAAACAGACCTACGGCTGGAGATCTGTGTTTTTATATTCACAAATACAGTGTAAGTTGCTCCCTCTTATCGGTGCCTCAATGTTGTTTGGCCTAGGTACGCTACCCTTCATACATGTGCTTAACAGCTACTCTCTTAATTTCTAATAATGTGCTGGAATCAGACTGTTGAGGCATATATTGCCTTTTGTCATTACACATATCTCCCGATTTACACGGAAGTCAGGTTCCTTAGAAAACCGTGTAAATCGAAATTGCGAATTTTGATACGTAAAACTGCGTAAATACAAAACAAATTAAAGCCTGTATAATTCAGTCATCTATTTCAACGTTGATCCTTTGTGGGTGGAGACATTTTTGAATATTGAGAGATAATCATTTATTTTTCGATCCAAAACCACCTTTTTATCAGCAAGTTAGGCTGTTAATGTATATACATTATAAATTACGATTTTTTAATCATATTTCAACGGTTGTATTTCAATTTTTCAACTGTAACTGTGTATACATGTAGCGATAAACTATAATTAAATTGTTTCTCAGACCACATATATGAGTGGCTAATCCTCAAAGGGTTAAATAGAAATAACTCAAATAAAATTTTTTCAAAAATCCCTTATTTTCAAAACCGTGTAAAAGCGAAATCGTGTAAATAAAGTACCATGTAAATCGGGGGATAGGTGTATTCGCAAATTCAAAACAACGATGAGATTCTCCAATCCCGCTAAATCTAATGCGGTCCGCGCTTTGGGTCAGGTAGGACGACCATAAGCTTCACGACTACACCAGATGAATATCCTAGGACCGAAGAAATCTTAATTAAAACTGCACGTCATTAGTCATGAATTACAATCTCTACTTAATTTAGGGACCACGGCCACTGCTTGGGTTTTTAGGAATAATTTTGCGGCCAATCAACAATTATTAGGTTGGTAAGAAATTAATGTCGGCTTTCGAGTTTTCAAACTTCGGCGCTTAATTTTGAGATAGCCGTTCATTTTAATCTGTTTGTCTTCTTATATCGTTTAAGAAAAAAAAATATTAAGAAACTTGTTTCTGGTTGGGAAAAATGTGTAAATTGTAATGGAACTTATTTTGATTAAAAAAAATTATTCCCATTCTTAACATGTGTATTTAAAGATAAAGTTTGAAAACCGACATTAATTTCCTACCAACCTAATAGATA
Source organism: Cerceris ruficornis (assembly GCA_963989415.1). NCBI lineage: Eukaryota > Metazoa > Arthropoda > Insecta > Hymenoptera > Crabronidae > Cerceris > Cerceris ruficornis. Next base: position 6,006,946 of record OZ022518.1, read on the forward strand.
TGTCAATGGCAAACGGAGAGGCCTAATATTTCCCGCTCTCCTCCTACCGTTATATCTATCACGATGATGAATAGGAGAACAATTCGCGATACAGAACGTAGGAAAATATGTTTGTTTACTACTTTTAAGTACGACCTGTCGGATCACAAACAGTATCTTATGTACCCTCTACATATGAGCTGTTATTTTTGAAAGTGGTGTAACTCCATTTTAGGGAAAAGCATGGTGAAGTTTTAGCCGAACATAGTTGTCTTCTTCTCTCCTTTAAAATTGGAAACTAAATAGTGTAGTAGGATTAGACAAAGGGATGGAAAGTGTAATGTGAAAGCGTGAATTTAACTAATGCCATTGGTAAATAACAATAACACACATACACACGCGCGCGCGCTGTTCATGCATGAGTATATAGAATAGAACGAATAGAATACAAACAGAAAAAGAACTAAATAACTACAGTAACTATCTAACTAAGGAAAAGGCTAAGCACTATTTAATGTCGTGCTAAAACTTATCTGTATCTAACTGTGTCCAAAATACGTCTCTAACTGAATCTGAATCTAAAACTGTGTCTAACTGAAAACTAAAACTATGTGTGCATTGCTAGACGCAACCTCTGGAGAAAACGACCTCCCTACTTCTTTCCTATGTCAAGCACCTCTACGGGAACACATCTATGGATACTACAATAGAATGAAATATCCTTACGACTTCGTCCAAAAAGATTCAATTGTTACATGTTATAATATTGTTGGAATCCCACTTCTGACACCAATTTTACGTTCGAGTTCATGTCGGGAATCGAGTGCAACACTTATTTACTACTAACCATGAAGGATTTTATTTCTGAAGTAGCAGAGTTCTCGCATAGAAGTATGTCGATCGAAATTACTGTGATAGAGATTTACTATACATTGTGGAAAATAAGGCTTCAACCCTTAGTTTTGGGGATGTTTTTATAAGTGTTATGAAAGGAATGGATGACGACTTCCACGTTACATCTTGTAATGCGAGTACGACTTTTGCTCAGATGACTAATGTATGGGAAATCGCGGTGGCCCTTGTAGGGTAGTCATCTTTGCCTAAATATTAGGTTGGAAACTATGAAACGGGCGTTGAATAAGAATAAAAAATAAAAAGCGCAATTTTTCACATTATTTATTATATTCAATCGAAATAACTTCCATTGGCATCTACGACTTTCTGCCAACGATTGGGCAAATCATATATATGCCTTTTTGAAAGAAATCTTTCTTTTTAGAGTTAATAAAGAATTCAAAGTGTTTTATAATATCATTTTGGTTATTGTATTTCTTTTCTCTTAAAAATAATTTATAATTACGAAAAAGGTAATAATCGGTCGGTGAAATATCGGGTGAACATGGAGGATGTGGCAAAATTTCATATTGTAGAGAAGTTAATTTGTCAACAGTAATTGAAGCTTTATGTGGTCGTGCGTTATCATGCAGTAATATTGCGCCGTGCCGATTGAGCAATGGTGGTTGTTTTTTCATAAGTTTCTCATGCATGACATCAATTTCACGACACTAGGATACTTGGGCATTCCACCATATGGTAACCATAATTTTTTGTTGATGAAATTTCGGCTTCGGGGTGTGTCCTGGGGGTGTATTCTTATCTACCCATTTGCTTGATCGCTTTCGATTATCATGCAAAATCCACTTTTCATCACAAGTGATGATTTGGTGTAAAAACGGCAATCGTGTATTGCGAAGCAACAAAGATGCGCACTTGCTCTTGCGGTCGATCATCTGCAGTTGCGTCAGTTCGTACGGCGCATATGAGTCCAATTTCTTTACTTTATTTATTGTACGCAGATGTTTTAACACAGCCGTATGGCTAGTTCCTAGTTTAGACCCAAGTTCGCGAATAGTTGTGTGTGAATCGGATTCCACAGTCATCCTTAATTCCTCGTTATCAATATGGGCCGGTGGTCTTCCTCGAGGCTCGTTGACGATACTCAAATTGCCAGAACGAAATTTTTGGAACCAATATCGAGCATTTTTTTCAGTAGTGGATCCATCTCCGAATGCGCGATTAATGTTTCTCGAAGCTTGAGCTGCGATATGATTCAATTTGAACTCGTACAAGAAAAGTAGATGTAAATCGCGTTTTGTTTCCATTTGGTTTCGGAGAAAAATAATATAAAAATGGGATACAAACACGAAAAATTTGTACGAAATGTATAAGAAGAATACCTTTGAACTTTATAAATAAAAATATCGAGCGCACGTTACAATGAACCTCTCTCAGTCGCAGCTGAACACAGACTAAACAAAAACGCCCGTTTCATAGTTTCCAACCTAATAATGTATTATTAAGGAAAATTCCGAAGACACATGCGTTACCTAGCAGCACGAAAGCTGTTCTATGACTTTCAAATATCTCAAGAAATGAAGAAAGGGACTTGTTCCAGTTTCAAACATAACGGCTCTTAATTTACAATTAACCCTTTGCCCTACAACGAGTGGCACTCGTGATGCGGTTGAAGGAACACGAAATTTTGAAGCTTCTCAGAAATTATCAGATTAAAAATATCAGTGGAAAATGACACGATAATATTGTTTCTATGTTATTAATATTGCGTTAAAGTCTAAAATATATCAGGAATCACTAACATATTTTTTTTAGCAATTTATTTTTCAAGTGTATCGGGAGCAGTCGCAAAAGAAGTCGTAGGCCAAGGGGTTAACTTACTCTCTGCCAGGAGAGATTTACCCATTAATTATGATTTGGGGGTTGAAGTTTTGTTATCCAATAAATCTATTTAAATCTAACGAGGATTCCGTAGACATTTTCAAGAGGGTGCCTCAACTAGGGTTATCGTTTCGTTAGTGAGAATCATCAACACAGACATCGCTCAGTAAGTAAGCGACTACTAGGCATGAGCACCACGGTCAAAAAATTGTCTACGCTTCTTTTTTTCTTGTTGTTTTGGATAAATAAAGAGGGGACGCAGCTTGCCATGTTTATTTGTGAACGTTGCGATGAATTTTTTCGTTTACATATGGCATGTGAATACTATCAACCGGCTGTAGGCGGTTACAGTATTTCGTATGTGGCACTAGATGCCGTGTATTTGTACACCGGAGACGCGTAAATGTTGCAATAATTAACCTTTTGCGGTCCTAATTATTTTCTCTGTTCCGTGCCAGCCGGTGTACATTAAACGTTCCGTGCAGTTCGTTCTCATACCCAGGGCCAAATTTATTTTGACTTAAACGATTATTTACTTGGGTAAATGTTGTTCTGTCATCAGTTAAAGTGATTAATTATATACTTGATGGAACAGAATAAACGGCGGTGTGTTCCTTTCTGTTTACGTTTAGTATATTCGATATGCATTACAGTTCCAAGTTTGATCGTTCAATATTCATATATTTGAGTTTATAATGCATTTCGTTCGACAGAAATTTCATTACCGTTTACGGATTTAATAAGCTTTTATTAATGGTTTTATATTATTAATGCATTCAGCGCTATGAAGGCTAGATTTTCATTGATAATAGATGAAAAATAATTCTCGCCGTAAATAACTCACACTGGAAATTGATTCGAAATTGAATGGCATAGGAAATGAATGGATAGCTCAATTTTAATATATTTCTAATATAACGTTAATGATTAAAATGACAAAATTAGCGGTGTTTTACTTAGTTTTGTAATTTTGACTTCCAATAGGCTCGGATATTTTTTCAAAAAGCTTGCAATTTTTAGTATCACGGAATTTCCACTCGTTGTTTAACACTAACCATACCATAGGCAGTGGAAGGGCCAGTTTAATGAAATGAAAATATATAATTTTTTGAGTTATTAAGTATCCTGCATTTCTTTCAGAATCTCTTCAGAATCTGCTATGCTAAAAATAAGTATCCATAACCTGTCGGTGCGATTAGCGTTAAATTCATACTTATCACAAAGATTAGAATTTGGGCAATTTTTGACCGAGGTCCTCGTCCTAAGTAGTCGTTGCTGTCGAGCGATGTCTGGTTGGAGCACATTTTTAGAAAATAGGCGAGCGATAGAAAAACATCTGTACTAAGGGTAGCGCACACCAAGCAAAATATCCTTGGAGCGCCGGAGAATGAGAGAGCAACTCGTATTGTATTCCTAGGTATACACAACCCCCAAACCGGCGGTGTAAGTTTTTAGCAAGAGTTTACGAAGTGAGTTTTACGGAGAGAGTTTTAAGTGAGAGTATTGAGAGAGTTCTTGGCTGATTACGCTGTCCAAGTTGCGCTTTATTTATTGTTTCAAGATCGATCCATCCATCTATATCTTCTCCTTCAATCAGATTCGATTTACAAATATCATTTCTCCTACAAGGGGATATTTCAAGCTTAATATGAAGCAATAAAACAAATAGAACTATTTAATTTTTTTTTTATTGAACAGCAACATCAAGAAAAGCGAAACCCAGAAAAGCCGAAGAAAGTTGTTCGATTATGCAAATGAGATAGAAGCTCAATTACTGTGATTGAGTAGTAAGTGACATATTGGTGGGGGAGGACAGAAGTAAGTCAGAAATGACAAAAATGCCACATATTGACAGTCCTGTAGAGCATATGGTCACCGAAGACTAGTGAAGCAGGGGCATTGCAAGGGCTGAGAAATTGCAGGATGTGCACTTTCAAGATCAGGGTACGTGCAGATACCCCAGTATTTTCAGCCATTGGTATACTGCATTTTCACCAATGAAATAAAAGTTGGTTTTGCATCTCATTTACATAATTGAACAACTTTCTTGAACTTCGTCGTTTGCTTTTTTGATGTTCTAGTTTTGTTTTTATTTTTTTAATAAACAAAAAAAAGTTAAATGCTCGTATTTTTATATCGCTCTACATTAATTTTGAAATATTCCCTAATTTTTGAAAGTCGTAGCTTCGTGATAAATGGATTCGGTAAGCTTAAAAGTCAGGAGAATTCTCGTTCTAAATAATGCAAAACTTCGCACTTACTCTCGTACTAATTATAACACATTCTTTGAGTTCTCATTCCTAAGTCATTTCAATGTATGAAAATCTCTGAGCAATTATGCATTAATGTTAATTTTATAAAAATTTCACTCGTCGGCGAAACACTTTCAAGAACAATTATAAAGTTATTACTAACGGTGGAAAGTCGTTTAAATAAATGAAAGGAAGAGCCCAATGGTAATAATGTCCCATTTCAAAGGGGATAAGGTATCCTTTGCAGCGATGATGCAAAAATATCAAGAGATAAAGTGCGCTGCCGTTTAAAATATTGACTATTTAAATATATTCCAGCTGAAGGCGAATATTACGTATTCAGAAATACAATGTTAAGTATCGTCCATCGTAACGTGAGATTCATGATAGTCAATTAAAAATATCAATACTGTTTGAAAGAATCCGATTGATATCAGAGATAAATTCAACGTTTACTCTGTCGTGAAATAATGAACGTCATTTCGATTACGCTTTGTATTATCAATTCATTTAATCTTCGCGTGCAGATTTTTATTTTCCATTTACTCGGTTTGCCAGGAATCAGATTAAATGCCTATTTAAGGGGCCGAAAGGAACGTGCTCGTAATCCTTCATGTTAGCCCGCCGTGAACACGGCAATTCCACCACATAATACTTTAATATCTGCAACATAAACATTTGCTCGATCTCACCTCGAAGTTGTATTTTAAATAATTAATTTTCTATTAATACCAATATCCACGGGTATACATATCATACGAGCATGGCGCACTACGTTTCCACGATCTATGGGTATTTTGTCATGCTTGAGCGTAAATTTTATAAATGCAATCATTTTTATTTGACGAAACAGCTTCGCGATTCTGTCAGCAACGTTTCACCGGGTAATACGGTCAACTTATACGAAGTGGTATTACGTATCAACCCGTTTGCACTTCAGGTACAAGTATTTGCAAAAGCTTCCGTGTGGGTGTGTGTGCTTTTACGAATTTCGTAAAACATGGAAAATGCAGTGGTCCGTATCTCGCGTGTTAAACTTTGAAATTTGTAGACGGCGATGTCCGTCTGATAAACAAGAAAACGTATTGTTTAAATATTTCGTTGCAGATTTATTCAAATCACGTGCAAATTTATGACGGCCTTTTTATCGGCTTATTCCCAACACGTTGGTGTTTTTATACGCTCATAATAACGCATTTGCATGTTTTCTGTAACAGCTTTCTGACCAGAAAGTTAAATGGCTTCTACTGAAAGTGGGTTTGACATTTTTTGAATTGTCGCAATGTTATCAGGTTGTGTTTAAGACATGAGTTTAAACTAATCATAGAAATTCTTAAGCTTTTTTAAGCATACAAATATGATGAACGTTTTTAAGAATATACAAGTAACTTAAGGACATTGTTACGAATTTTTGGCCTACCCACTATATAATGTAAATGTCCAAAATTTGTAGAAACGATCATAGATAGTGATGCTGCTCCTGAGCAGCAGAAAAAGTCAGTTGACTTTTGTATTTTAATATATAGAAAATACAATTTGTAACTTTCTAAAATCTCATGATGTATCATTACTACTTGCAGTGAGTGCAAAAAACGTAATACCATTTATTTTAGTTGGGCGATTTGGGGCATAGTAATTCCTTAAATGTAGCATAGGACAAGAAGAAGTAGGCGCTAAGTGCCGTGCTATAAATTAGCAATGAGATTTCAAGTTAGCGATTACTGTCGGAACAAGAAATATAGACACATCATACAGAACTGCATAAAATGGATAACACATTGCAAGTATTTGTGAAATTAACTTCCAGATGCATCAATTATACATAAATTACATGAATAATTTTATACAATTAATTTCTTGCGAAATAAACTGCACTTTTAATTATCGTTATTAATTTGTCTAAAGTGAAACTGAACGGAGTGTGTGTTGTTTGCTAAATTATAGAAACCGTGAACTTCGATCGGTGCACGCGAAGTAATATTACTATGTAATGAAATGCACTTGATTTTATATGTGAAAATATATCTCACAGTTAGGACGAGGCTTCAAAGCGGACAAAATAATTACTTGACTTGCCGGCAGTTCGATCAAATACATTTTGTGGGCGCTCAATTCGTTTAATAACAAGTGGGTCTCGTTGAATATACATAAATTGATAAACCGGAGTTTTCACAGGCCCATCAAGATGAGGTTTTTATGGGATGGATTTAATATCTGCCGAGTGGCTCCCTGTGTTCTTCAAATAGTTACTATTAAAATACAATTCATTGGAATGATATAAGTAATTAAATTGATCTACAAATGCGGCATTTCGTTGGAATTAGGTTAAAAACCGTTCTGTACCCTCTTCTCCTTCTTTCTATACAAACGGAATCCGATTTTCCGCAATTAAATGGCAAAGCTCTTTGCATTAAATACCTGTCGTTGCTTTTATGCAGCCGTTCTTCAGTATGCACACCTCAAGGATTTCTCTTAATACTACATTTAAAGATTTCGAAATCCCTCCGACGATCCAAGCATCCTCTTTCAGGAGATAAATCGTCAAGATCGTACGGATATTAATCTATTTTACATAGTTCCTTCCCCTTTACACAGAAATCTCTGTAGCGGGTTTAGGAGACGAGAAAGAAATGCAGATTGATGCAGCTTTCATGTATCTTACGCCTGGAAGACGATTCTGCGGTTGCTTTGTGAGTGCACGAATACAGGAGCGCTAATAAATCGTCTCTAATAAATCTCTGAGTGTTGGTAATTCAGTTGTTCACCGTGGGTAGGTAAAAAGGACGGAGTATATAAAGGTAAGGGTAGTTCAAACCTTCCGTTATCGGTTAAAGGCATTTCCGTAGTTCCCAGACTTTTTTTTTACTTTCGTTACCGTGGAAATAAAAATTTCTGTTGGAAATATGACGTACAAGATGTGAACAACATTTCACGAAATTAATAATACTCTTACGGTAATAGAGATAAATGGATGTTTGTCGGAAATAGATAGTACTTTAGTAACAGAAATACGAAAAACGTAAAGGGGAAGTATCGAAAAGATAAAATGTATTATACGGTAGGAAATAGTTTTGCTATAATAGAAATACAAAAAACTGAATATCGAAAATGCATATTATTATTGTTGCAATAAAGGAAAAAGTATAGGGAAGCAGATGTCACAGATGAATATGGAATGAATAAAGTGAATATCCATACCTTCATGAAAACAAAACCTACAGAGTTTAAACGTATATCCAGCTGAAAATACCTACTAACGAATGTCAATCCAACGTAATGAGCGATTAAAGGCCGTCGATCATATTCCGCGGCTGTATCAAAAATATATTCATATATAAATACAAATCGTCATTAAAAATAACTTAACATGTCAACTAAAAGGAACTTCACATATTTATTATATTATTAGTCCGCGCCAAATATTACTCAAACTATAACTTAAGAATTATAAAATTCAAGTTATAACGCGAAATAGTTTAAATCCACGTTCTATAAATATTTCTCATCAAACAATTACACATTAACAAATATTCTCCAGAATGTTATTACGAGGACGTTTGTCTCGCAATTTAGAAGGTCGGCTGACAATGTACGAGTATACTCTTTGCATAATTACAGTGTATATAATGCGCTGTCTCGCAAATGAGCGTTGCGCTTTGCATACGTCCACGATCCACAAATCTGAGATAATTGGCTGATCTTAATCGCACACCGCCTTTAGATGGTGTAGGTTTCGGAATAGCAATACCGATATGCATAATATACAGGGACCAGCGGGATTGTCATTATTGCATTTCATGTCAACACTGAAAAAGGGACACGAAATCGTTCCCGTAATTGTTAGGAAATGCTTGAAATTTTGGCTAAATGTGAAGATAGTTATTTCGACTTGGCAAGTTTCAAGCAGCACATATACATGCCACACTTCAAGTAATCGAATTACGACTGTTTTCGGTATTCGCGTAATAAAGTGGGATTAAACGACTTTATGATAATTCAAATATAGAATTCTGTTATATAGATGCTGGGTTACGAGGGAGTAATTACGTTCAATAATTTTGACGTGTATAATCATATAAGTACTCCTGAAATGACATAATTTATACACTAGAAACGATACGATTTTTAACTACATTAAGTAGCTTTTTTAATTATTTCGTCATGAAGAATCGTGAACTGCGATTGATTAATTAAGCCGTTTATTTGGAAAGTTGCATAAATCACTTTAATGTAATGAAAAAGGGTGATTATTCAGTGAGTATACGAAATTATTTATACTGATAATGAGAAAAATAAAAGTATACAAGTTAACAAGTGTAAGCAAATCTCCTTGAAAATTGGCATCAATATTTTTAAACACGTTGAAACGCAAATCCTAAATATCTCGATTTAAAAAGAAAGTGACTTATGCTACTTTCAACCTAAATGGCTCAATTATGAAGTTACGAATAGTTTAAAATGTCTGTTTTTTCTGTAAGAGTTAGATTTAAAATTCGGTGTGTGTGTTATATATATACACGTATATACGTTTCACTCTTTTTTTACGATGTACATTAATAATGTACATTAACAATTTTTTACGATGTACGTTAATAATGGCTGATTTAATTGAAATTTAATTTAAATTAATCTCTGTTATTATCTCCCGTTCAAACTTCAAAGATTAATTGGCAGACAGTTCATTTTTCATATTCCATTGATTATTCCAGTCTCTATTATTGCGGTAGAGTGTTAATTATTCAATTTTATTATTCTGCAGACTTCGTTGAAGTAAATCAATTAAAATTTGTTTACGTGTTCCATGAAGCCGACGTTAATGACAAATTTTAAAAGTGTAAAGTATAAATCTAGCATACAAAACTAAATTTTTTAACATTTTATCCAACATGTCAACATTATTTATGAGATATAAAAAAAAGTCTCGTTAAATTCAAGTTTCTCCTTAGCAGTGTATATTAAATAGAGAATCATGACTGAAAAATATAATGCCGAAACTTTACTTTTTCTGTTGTATTAATTTATTATAAAAGTACTATGATTGAATTGATTAATATACATATTTATGTTAAGGATATTGCACATAAAAACAATATTGAAGAATTCTGCATATTTAAGACCGTGAGTACGGATCATCGATTATATTGAAGATGAGCAAAACCGTATTTCCAAATTAACTGTAATTGACAGTGTATTTTACTTCATTAAGTTGAAAATGTATTGTTCTCTAAGTCCGAATTTTTTTGGGGCCCCAAAAACTTATTTCCCCTGTTTTATTGACACTATCATCAACCAAATCTTAATGTGAGTTTCAACCGTTGAAAATAAATGCAGTTTTAAAACCACTTCCCAATAATTGCTATTTGTCAATCCTCTTATTATCTATTCTCTTTACAACGTGGGCTTTCGTTTCGTTATCTTATTCTGTTGTATCAAATAATTTTTGTGTACGAAACTTCGTGACAGTGGACTCGCTATTCGCAATTAAAGCTATAAATGCATTTGTCTTTTTTGTCACTGCTGAAATTCCATTGCATTTTTTTTGTGCCGTTGCTTTTTCCAGAAACGTGATGTGAAAATCTTTCCTGTCATGGCGATGCTCGATAAAACTCCGTCGACAATGATTGCATGTCGAAAAAATCGTATGATATACTTCATTTTTCAACGAAACTCCCGTATTACTCATCGCACAGATCGTACAAATCAAGTTGTATAAATGTTCGCCCTTTATAATAATGCATGCTTAAATTTAACGTCCATTTCCGAGAAACGGAAAATGTATTTATAAGATATTATTTTAGGTTTGTCAGTTTTGCGAATGCAGTTTTACATAACTCTGGATAAATCTAAATTATTATTTTCATCTATAAAACGTAACCCTTCGACTCTTTACATCGTGTCACTTTCGTGTAACGAATAAATAAAAGAAACAAAAAAATTTGGAATTGCAAAATTTGTAAATAAAGCCGATTACAGATCGATGATTGTAACGCTACATAACACCATTAAACAACTTTTCGCGTCTTTAATTGTTTGTTAGAATTTATAATATAGCTCAAACTGATTACCACAGTTGTACTCAAATTTTAATTTTTGGTGGATTTACCAATTTAATATTTAACTAGTGCACGCTGAAGCTAAAAGAAAATCATGAATGAAAGGAATTAAATGCCTTTGATATCTGGCAACTTTTCTATGCAGTTTCCTTAATTGTCTTCAACGATAAATCCACATTTTCGCACTGGAAGTCAAAGGATCCTCTATGCTTCTTTCACTGACTTTTCAAGTTTTTCGCACTCAATCGTTAATGGCCAGAAATTCTCATTTCTAACGAAATTAAAAGTAAAAATTAAATAATATCAATCCGTATGGTATTTTACAATTTTCGTTGTATAATTAAATGAAATATTACCTTTTTTGCACCAGCTTCTACGATCTGAATTATTTTCAAACTGATGTGTATCATCTCGTTTAGTTTCATAAGTGTAGTATCGTAGCCCGAAGATTTTCTTTGAAGTAGTAATTGGCATGCTTGTTAATGGCCCCTTAGAAGTGTCTAAGCGTGATGAGCAACCTGTGCATAAAGGTAAGCTTAATGAAAGGAATTTTGTTGCATATTTGTCTGAACTGGTCTTGTCGCTTGTGCAATAATGTATAGCGCTAACTTCTTATAAAAATCTTCGGCAATGAAGGTTGTCTATTGATGCATTAAAAACACAAGACATTAAAAAATATTGTTTTTTGGAAAAATATTGTTATACAATTTTATATTAATTATTATTTCACCGCTGCTTGTACATATTTACTCTTTGGAACTAGATGCCGCCAAAGTGGAGGTATTTGAAATTTATATAGAAAGTCGAAGTTGTGAAAAGTATCGTAAATACTGCTTATTACAGATAATACAATTATTCAGACATTAATATGATCCATTACTTGTTTATTGCTTTCTAAGAAATCAATTTTGCAGAAATCTTCTTCTTTACTTTGAAATTATGATTATCATTTACTTGCCTTCAACATCCAACAAACCATTACATACTGACGTTATCAATTTGTAATTAGTCTGTTTATCAAGGAGATAATTTAAGTCATTCTACAATATTCCATGCACAAGATTTTCTCAGTATGCGTCTTGATGAAAGGGAAAACATTTTTCTAAAAAATTCAATTTAATATTTGTAGGTAGACATAACATGCGGATTAATTTAGAATCTTTTTTGTATAATTGTTCCGAGAAGCCAAGACTTTATATCGATGATTATTCTTTTCTATATTACATTTTATAAATTTAAGAGAATTAAAATGTTTTCGTTTTTATACATGTAAGTATTCGACAAAATATGTTTGCATCGACATAATTTATATAGAATTGGTTGTACGGCCTTCCAGGAATCGCACTTTAATACTAGGCTTAATGTAAAACTAAACAAAAAAATAACTTTATCCTAATAACAAAAAAAAACAGTGGCATACAAGTAATTATGAAACTACTATAAATATTAGAAAAGTACAAGGAACATATAAAAATGAATACTGTAGAATGCACAGGATTAAGTAATGTAACCGTTAGCTGTCGAATCGTGAGGATCACTACCTATACCGGGCGCAAAGGACTTGTTGGTCTTTGGCAAGTGTTTTGTTCTGATTCGCCTGATTCGACAGATAGAGATATCCCTCGTTCGCACGTCATTTACGATTCTAACGCGCTACTGACCAAAAAAGGTTTCATTTTCGGGTGTTATTAGCCGAGTTTCAAGTTTCCAGGAACGATATGATGGGGCCAGTCGGTGCAAGCGACATTCTCTCCTTACCCCTGTGTAATACCGCGCGCCAATAACTCCTTTGCGCCCGGTATATCCTGGGCCATAGGATTTCCAAATAACACTGTCTCCACCATTTTCGTTTTCCAATAGGCACTGGGTGATCCTTATAGGGATCGCCGTCCTAAACGCGAATCCGCTAACGGAATTTCTCTATCACTCTCTGTTTTCGGAAAGCATCAGTTTTTGTAAAAATGGTAGATTTCGGGAACGAAGCTGGTATTACGTGAAAACTAAAATCGGTAGACAGTCCTTCTTGATTTCAGAAAATAGAGGAGTGTTTCCTGAGTATACAGGCGTGAACAGTTATAATATTCCATCCTTTTTAATGATAGTAAATAACTGCCAAAGTTTAAAAACGAGCGGATGCGCGAATTTTTTACGCATTAACTGTACACTTTCACGTAGAGTACTATTGCTAGCACAAATTTACTACACATTATTGGATCCTGCAGACATTTCTGAAGAAACAACTATACGCGAAAAATGTCATAACTGTTTTCATTTTGCCACAATTTAAGAAAATATTCGTGAACTACATGTGCCGACCGTTATCCCGCTACGACGCCATCGTTCGCCGAACTGGGTTTGTCAGTGCCGTAGCTACGCATAATACTTTCACGGTGCCTGAAGGTCGATGAATCCCGCTGAGGTGGCATTCTCAACCCCTTTACTAACGCGGTGGTGGCTTCAACATGAAGACCATCTTTCTAACATCTCCAAGTTACATTCGCTTAACAGTATCATAATACAGTCACTTTATTATGTTATATACATGAATGAGATAATGAACAACCATATCAATCGACATAAAGGTGAAATAGCTCTCCACCGTTGAATCTCCTTCGTCGCGAAGCATAATTTCTACTTAATCACGAAATCTTACAATTAGTCACGTTAACTTAAACGCAAAGTCTTAGATATGACTTAGACTAGGAATCCGAACATTCGGTAGTCCTAGCTACTGAATATTCGGATTTCGTGGCCATTCGCTCGATACCATTTAGTATTCAATAAAATACCGTGCTAAAATGACATTCAAGAAAATTTAAAATGATAATAAATGATATCGACCCAGGTCCCACCGCGAGGAGGTTGCCACGAGTAAGGACCCATAAATGCAAGCCCAACCAACCTCCATTTCATTCTGCGTTCCTTTGAAACACCTTCCCTCGGCATATATGAGCTTTATGCCGAGAGAAAATGCAACAAAGGAATCGCCGACTCTACTTTTTTCATTGCGTTACGTGTAAAGAAACACAAATATGTCACTTTATGTCACTGACACTTCCACAAAACTGTGAATTTTTGTCACTGATACTTCCACAAAACGTTGCATTTAATTGTCGAAATTATTTAAAAACACTTGCAGGCAACTGCCACTTGAGGTCACTGACACTTCCACAAAACATTGCATTTAATTGTCGAAATTATTTAAAAATAGTTGCAGGTAACCCTCGCTTGAGGTCACTGACAGTTCCACAAAACATTGCATTAAACTATTAAAGTGAGTTGAAAATACTTGTAGTTTGACTTTGTATTTGATAGTCAAGTCAAATCGAAAACGTAAATGTCATCCTATCACTTGATCGTATAGGGGTTGGCAGGAGGTCTATAGTGGCGCAGCGCGCTGAACGTGGCGCATGCACAGTACACCTCCATGGATAATTTTGAAAATGTGAATTATAATAATTTTCGTGAACAAGTTTTTATTCCAAATGAAATCATTATTGTTTAATAACGTGTTTCTGCTTATTTTTAATACATTGTACGGTGAATAGAAGTTATAAAAGTGAAGTTACGTCTGTTTATAATTGACGATTTCCTTTTTAAAGTTTATAAATATTTGATTTTTAATGTAGTAATAAATGATATACTTTCAACTAGTTTGGATGAATTTTAAACGGTCTGGGTTAGGTCTGGATTTGTCGCGAACACCCCATATAAGATATTTCTTATTCATTGTTTAGTTAAAATAAGTACATCTTATTTTATTAATTAAATTAAGGAGAGAAACAGAGTAAAATGAGAAAGGGGTATTTCGTGGGAATATGTAAGCAATAGGCTTAAGGAGTCTCACACTATCCGCAAAATAACACATTTGCGGAGTGTGGATAAAGTATTTCCCCCTATAAAAAAAAATTATTTTCTGCCACCACGTTAGGGTTGAGAATGTCACCTAACGGGATCCATCGACGTTCAGGACCCGTGAAAGTATTATGCGTAGCTACGGCACTGACGAGCCCGGTTTAGCGTATATTGTTCCTTTAACTCAGAGGATTTTTTAAATAATAATAATTCCATTAAATAAATGAGCCGTTTATTTTGAAAGTGGCCTAAGTCTATTTGTCAATTGGTTTGTGTTGACTGTAATAATATGTACAACTTAAAGTTAGCTGTCATAAACAATATTTTGTGGTTAAAGTAGCTTAAGGTGGCTAAAAATTTTACAAACTGTGGAACATAATGTGGAAATCATAGACCATTCATTCTTAGTATCAGGATATACGTTTGTACCGAATGATAGAGATTTTACCGTCGTAGAAATATCATTAAAGAAAAATAATTTATTGTTTGTCCTCCAAGATTATTATAATGTTACCAAAAAGTACCGAAAAGGTAACAACTTTATTCGAAATGAAATGAAACAAGAGAATTTCATATCAACAAGATTTTTGGTGGACGCAGTTTTTAAAAGGGTAAAGAATTCTAACGAAGAAACAATAAATTGGTTAAAAATGTGCTGAATGCGTTTTTTGAGAAATGAACCTTATACAATTTTGTATAAGGTATCAACGGGTGAGAATGCAGAGTTTAATATCCTGAATTTCTTACCGCATCGGGGTAGACCAAAAAAATTCGAAAATATTGTATTGACAGCACTTTATAAAAACAAAAGACGCATTACATCTGCAAAATACAAGGACATGACGGTCTTACTATGATATATGCCACCGGAGCATCATGATTTCATCAAATCCCTCTCCCATACACCTAATGTAGATGAGCCGTAAATTGTTATGTAATTTATATAGTCAGCAGATTTCCTGAATTGCATTAATGGTGTTTTTCAAATGTTGTAATGAAATATAAAATAAATTGGATATTGTTTTTTCAATTTGAAGCATTTTAAATTATATGGAATTGACTTCCATATAATCATATTAAAAACTTTCCGAGTGGCATCTGCATTTCTCGGCGGTTGCAGATGCTACTATTCTTTCTCACGTAGTTTAGGCAGAGGTTTAAGTCCCGTACGGTTCAAAAGGCACTAGTGAGAAACGGTAATTTATTGAAAACACATTTCTTTGCATACCAGGCTGAAGAGGCACGAAACTGTAACTTTCTTTAGGATATTTATTGCCTTTTCAGTTCTCATTCGTGCATGACGCGCCTTGAACCTCGGCAAGAGTTTCTACATCAACCTGGTGTAATTTGTAGACCAAAGAGTGCCCAAAAGCATTGGGACTCTCGGGAGAGATGGTTCTGGAAAATCTCACCGTCAAGGTCCTTCTTCCCAAGAATCTCCGGGGTCCCTCTCCTCGGGCTTGTAGGAGACGGAAATTTCATAATATTTTCACCCCCACAAGAGATAGGTAAAAGGGACGGTCCACCAACTTGGAAGGGCCTCCTCTATTAATTTCAAGGCCCAATCAAGGCATTTTTACCTTCTCTCACGACGGCCTTGGTGGGACTTTTGGCTCGTACCAAATGGCCAAATGCTAATTGACAAAAAATGCCAAAAATAAGTCAGTTGAACAAGTTCATCTCAAACATTCAGATCACAGACTCAAACAGTCAAGTTCACTCAGTTCAAAGTAAGAAGCCTAGTTTGAATACATAAAGCAATCGCAGATGTCGAACCTATCACCGCGAGTTCCGCATAAGCTATTAATATAAGCCACTGTTAAAGTAATTCTAGACTTTTTAAATTAACACTATATATATTCAGAGGAGTTAAGAACCAGCAACCTATAACAACCATTAAATATCACAGTTCAATTAGAATGAAGGTAAAAATCCTCATCAAATCTAGTTTTTAATTTTGAAAGCGGCTTAAGTCCATTCTTGGTAACAAGATACATATTATTCATTTAATATTTGCAATTATTTTAATCGGATTTGTAGATTTAACTCTCTCAGATACACGTAAGCAATGTGATACATTGTTATCCTATACGTGTATTTTCAATTTCATTGAAACGCAATCTCTTAAATATCTCAATTCAAACATAAAAAGACATAGGTCAGTATCAAAATAACCGGATCATATACGATTTAATAGTAGAACACAGCACTAGCTATTGATAACCGACGTGTGGCAGTGAACGCGTTAAAATACATTTACATTTAATCAGTAGCACCTGAGGATATAATTAAACACATTTTCATCGTAAATGAGTCAATTCTGGATAAGGTATTGCTGGCAAAGTGTTATCGAAACTAACGTGTATGAGTACGCGACTACATCTGAGATTGTGTCTTAACTTATGTAAGGATCAATATTTCCTTAGAACATGGTTAACATCTAATTACCGTTTACCGGCTTAACAGCAGTGCCATTACTCATTACGATTCGGGAAAGCGTCCGATGCACGAATGAATTTACCTCTACCGTTTTCCTACATGCCGTCGTATATCAACGTGATTCCGGAGTCGTGCGTGCAATTAATTTGTGCTGAAAATTTGCTGGTTTCTTGTACGCACATTTTAACAAGACTTCGTAAGTTTTATTTCAATTAAGGAATTTCTCGTCGTACAAACCACGAAATTTTCATTTCTAAAATTTTGATTTAATCGGACTTTTCTTTTGCGCTTTAAAAATATGAATCTTAGTAAATGAACTTTCCTGCATTGGTTTTGCTTTAATTTTCGCCGACGTCTTAAAATATGCCAGCTTGTTAAATTTCTATTGGACAATTACGTTCAAAGTTTTTTCCAGCGATTACTTTCATAACGAAGTATCACTGCCAGTTGTTTTTTTTATATACGTAGCAATTTCATTTAAGAATTTAATTAAAATAGACTTCTCCTCGCAATTTAAAATTACAGATTTAATTTTGCATCGATTTTCTGCCATGTCTTAAAATACATATTAACTTTCCGTATTTCCACAATTTTAGAATTTGGAATTTAATTTAATAACAATGTAATTTAATATTTTGTGAAAATTCTTTATAATTAGGCAGGCTCCCATTTTTCGGTACTTTTAGTTAATAATGTATCACATCGTTATCTGATTTCAGTTGTTCCAAAACAGTGTAGGTTTATTTTATTTTCATTTGTAATAGCTGATTAATAGTCATCCGGTAAATAAAGTTTTAATGCATTCGTCTGTACCGAACGATGCAGACTATCTTATCTACAATTTATTATAATTCTTATGATATGCGCCTTGTGTGAATTACACTTCATTGTTCCTTAACCCTTTCGCTCCGAAGGGCGTATATATACGCCCTCGAAGAATCAACATTCATATACGAAGAGCGTATATATACGCCCTCGAAAAGTGGGCGCTCGGGTACGAAGAGCGTATATATACGTTCATACCATATATACTATTGTTTCATATTTGACATATGAGATATTTCGTTCATATATTCCAATAAGGCGGCAAAAAAGAAAAATCGAGTTCGAAAATGTGTCATCTGCAGTAAACAATGAAAAAGACGTGAGTCCAGATACTATTGTTCACAATGTTGATTTATGCGTGACTTATATTGTAATAAGAAATATTATATGAACATTATAATATAATATTTAAAAAATAAATTATTACTATAAATTTTTATATTTTAGAAAGGAAAATGATATTACTAAATATAATAAATATCATTGTAAAATTTAGAGAGCAAGAAACGACTTCTAATTACTTCGTAACATTCCGTACCTCAGTGTCAACTACTCATTGTCAGTAATGCGCCCCGTGCACAGCGGTCACATTTTGTCACAAGCGCTCCGTAGCGAAAGGGTTAATAACACGTGAATATAAAAACACGTAATCAGTATTATTTCACTAGCTTCTCTATTCCACTTTCAAAAGCAATTAATATTGGAAATAATTAAACACAATTTGACATATTAATTAATACACTTTTACATAGTTCACATTCCCTCTAATATTACTTGCTTCCCGATGATAAACACCCTTTTATACTTTTTAAATTTTATTCGCCAAATACCAGTTAAGGAATGTACTCACTCATTTCAAATTTACAAATTCTATTTATCATTCTTCAAATTTTCCAAACTCCCAAATTCATAATAATAACATATTTACCAATACCGATTTCCAAACTTCAGTAACCCCACCAGTCACAAGAATACCCCAAGTTTCGATTTCCAAGGGACCGAATCAAAGTCTCGAGACCGAAGGATATCCTTTCCCATCATTGAGATTCACTACGTTAACGAAGAATCTTCCGTACACAATGATTGAACGATATCCCCCGAAATCGGGAAGGTAAGGATTTTGCTGGAAAATATAAAGAGCCTGGCTTAGTCTCCGCTTGACCCGCTTACGCTAACTCGTCCTATTCACTGCCGAGTTTCTCGAGTACTTTGCAAACTTTAGAGCGTTCGTAGGTGGGTTATAAGTATAAGTACCAGTAAGTAAGTAAGTAAGTAACTAAGTATGTATGTGTACCGCCAGTTATGTAAAGTGTTCACTGTGACAGGATACTTAAGTCGAGGACCTTTCGTGTTACAGATTTACCCAGGTTCGGGAAACCCTTGAACAACCTAACCATCTCGGTGGGTCGCGAAGCCATTTTCACTTGCATCGTGGAAAACCTTGGCCCATACAAGGTGAGACGTATATTATAACTCGAGCACCCTTGTTTCCGAGCACGCCTGAGACCGTGTACGGGGAACACCTCACCACTCGCAATTACATACTACATTATGCGCGTAAACGTCTCTTTATGCTCTTCCAGTAAATACAGCCGTATGTCCTTAGGCGAAATAAAAATCTCTATTGTATCTCTGCCGTTAACTTGTCCCTTTGTGCAAATCTGACAGATGGGAATACACTTGTTTCGCGTAGTATAACGGTGAAAATGCTTCGTCTATTGTGCGACTCGTTTGCGAGATTAATGCTAAAGCCAAGTTCATTAATGCCTGATTCCGGTGGAATTATAAATTCGTAGACTCTCAATCGTACGGTTGCGAAGAATGTGCAGGACAATTCCGTTTGGAGATTTCGAGTTTGAATAGGTCAGGTTCGTTATCGCGTGAAAGAAATTGCAAGGGAAAGGAAGAAGGTGGAAGAGGTGGTGGTGGAGTAGGAGAAAGAGGAGGAGGAGGAGTTGGAGGTGGAGGACACGGAGAACTAACGAACGGTGCAAATAAATTCAAAGCTGGGGATTCGGTAAGGATCCGACAGTGCGTATCTCGGCAACTCCATTTAAGTAGAAATAAAATCCCGCGGGGTGTGAGTTCAGCAGTTTGTTAAGCGGCTCTTGGCCTCTCTTTCCATTCTCCGCCATCCACTGACAATTTTTATCTGTCTGTTCCCTTTCTTTATTCCCTTTATGCCTCTCCTTGCCGGTGTACCTGCTTCCTTCGGTCACGGCATCTCCCTTCTTCATTCCTCCACCTCAAGAGCACCCCTTTCGATTTGGTAACCCTCTTACTCGGCCCTTCTTCGCACTCGAACCGCAAGAGCCGGAGTTATGGTTTTATAGATAGAACGCTTCTCCCGGTGGAGGGGTATGTTTTGCCAATAAAAATGCGCAGGAATTGTTTTATGGCTCTCAGCGTGTGGGTAGAGACCGCGTTCGAGCACATACGAGTCGAATCGATGCATTATCTTTACGCTCGTGGGCAACGACATCTCGCCGGAAATGAAAATGCCCAAGCACACGCCGGCATGGCCTCGTGAAAACGATGGGAAAAAAAATAAAAATGAGTGCCACTTTGCACCGGCACAAAGAGGGGCCACTTTCAATAATCGATGATGCCGATACCTGCGGCGAAAATTAACGTTTTTTGTATCGTGACCTTCCTTGTGCACGGAATTCTATGAAATTTCGCGCATCTGTCACGCTACTGATATGTGTTAAATGAATTCGATACTTTGCTTTTGTAATTTATTATCGACACCTGGAGCTTACGGACTTCGATATTGACCCGGATGAAATTGGCTAAATTGTCTTTAAACGCAATCGAGGAGGAATCGTTTTGCAATTAATGGATCGGGTAATTTCTTCATTTCTAACCTTCTAACGAATACCGTACTTGCCATTTAAACAGCACGTATTCGTGCATGCGTGTGTGTGTACACGTATAATTGAAAAGCTAAAGTTTAATAAGTTCATCGGTTTAGTACATATTGGTGTTGTATCGGTAACCTGTTTAGCAATGATGCGATTATATTGCCTCGTTGCCTTACGAGAAATTTTATTTAAAACCGATTTAAAGTTTGTTTTTTAAAGTTGATTATTCTTCAGGTGGTGAATTAGTCGCGATGAGCTTACAATTACCTGATCAGAGATGCAAGAAACATTTTTGAGCCATGTCTAAAATTAATGCCTACTTCGAAAAAAGTGATTGGTGCAATAAACCTTATATCGTTAGCCGGGAAATTGCATTATTATTCATATTAACTGGAAGATGCTTTAAAAAATGTTTGAAATGCCACAAAAGATATCTAAAAAAAGGAGCTATATCAACAATTACTTTTATCGATTTGAAATAGTGCCATAATTTACTTTAGTTTCGAAATGATTTTTATTTTCGTTACAACCTTTGCAAACACTTCCCTCTCTACTGAAAGAAGACTAGGGATAAATGACACCAATTTGAGATAATTTCATTTCATTCCCAAAATAAATGTACGTTTATGGTATTACTATCTCCGGCGAAGTAGCATAAATTCGAGAAAATTAAACAACGAAACTCCGAAGCGAAACAGTTTATATATTATCTCTAGTCGGCGGGAAATTTAAAAATTTCATTAAAGAGTCGAAATTACTTCCTCCGGAAGCAGTGCCGTCGAGGCAGGCTCCACCCCAGTCTTTCCAACCAAGTATTTTTACGGCTTTAAACCTAATTGAAGCTGGAACCCTGAAATTTGTCGGAGTTCGCGAGATTAGTACTGAGAGAATTTTTCACTGCGTTAAAATAATCATACCATTTAACGTCCCGCCGACTCTTGTTTGTCATGCTCAGCATTTCATCGGATTTTTCGAGAAAACCGTCGAGCTCTCTCATTTTTACACGTAATTCCTATCGAGAAAAGTTCTTACGTTTATGAGATCGCCGTAAATAAGTTTCGTGCATTTTAATGCAGGACTGAATATGGATGAAACGGTAGCCAGTTTGAGTATTAGCACTTTATTAAAGGATTAATCAATTTCACCTTCAGCGTTTGACATCTATCCTGATGCAAGAAATTATATTAATAACGCATTCAAATATGTAGTAGGCTCACACAAATTGAATTAATTTAAGAATATAATTTATCAAATAATAGAAAGTTTCTTTAGATATTTCATAATTTCGTACGAAAACAGCAGTAGGGGGAATTAATTTTATTCCACGGCGTCCTTATTTCATTTCTCTATTTTTAAAATTTTTATAAAATAATATTTATCTACAGTTTACATAGAAGATATTGTATGACATCAAACATCTATGCAAAGAAATACATTTAACATTTAATGCTGCTTTAGGCATTTGTCGGAACTATTACCATCTTAATTTTTCTGTTATTTAAACTATCAACGATGAGGTTAGTTTCGGTTTGAATGATTAGATATAATGAGTTGAGTTAGTATCCTTCAGGCGATTGATCGTATATGACATGTGATCTTGAAATGTAAGAATAATTAACCGTTTAACTATGCATTTTTACCTTTTATACCTTAAATTTTCTACACTTTGCGAGGATGATTTACCATAATATGTAACACGCTATATTGATTCCAGTATGCTGGCTCTCTTTTTTTCTAAGAAATGCTCGTAAATAAGTTTTAAATAGTGGGATCTTGAACAGGACAGAGTGGGTTTTCGTTTTCTATTCATGTTGCTGTGTGTTAAAGATTAAAAAACCCATATTACGTTGTGTATTTTAATTATCTTCGTGCTGATGTATTTAATTATAGATTTTAGGTGAACAAACAGATGTTTGTGCAGGATTTCAAACCCGCTTTGCGAGATTAACGTTACTTGAATTGCGGTGTAACCATTTCATCTTTGCTTGTATTACACGTTACCCAAGTAACTTTGTTGAAGTAAAAAATATTTGATATGAAAAATCAAAATAAGCTGAGAGATCGTTAAAAGAAATGTAATATCTTATAAGCTACTTTCCTAAATAACCAATAAAGATAATTATTATCGAAGGGAAAAATAATTCTTTCATTTTAAACAAACAATATTTATGCAAGACCTTTCATGAATTTTATTTGTCCTCCTATACGTATCATTTCTCGCTCATACTGCTTTAATACGGGAAACTTTATCGAGTAACTTTTTCAATTATAACTTCACAGAAAAACGAACCACGTAAGGAAAATAGTAATAATATCAAACACTGAGTAACTCGAAAGACATTACAGAATCAGAGTCTATCAACTTTACTAATTAAAGATATCATTTACAAAACACTATATCACTAATTCTTTCTTCGCCTCAATTATTCGTTGGTAACATTGTTATAATTTGTCGGTACCTTGTTCATATTCTATAAAGATTAATTATAAAACAAAAATACTTTTGAACCTTATTGAACCATACAAATATAAAGTTTGTTCTGCCACCATTGCTGTTGTTTGGTATATCGTCTATAAGCGCCGCCGTCACTTCATTTAAGGCCAACAATTTTACGTGGATTTCGAAAAATTCAGAATATTATGTGTTATACATGTCAAGTGAGAAAATTCTCCCGGTGCTGACAAGGAATTAAATTCCGGCCCACTAATTAGGAATCAGATCCTTCAATTCCATACCTTCGCCATAGGCTCATTTGTCCTATCATATGGTCCAAGCATATAAACTGGGAAGAATTTTGGTCACACCATTACTTTTTGTCAACTTTGAGTGACTTTAGAAACTTTAGAAAAGTTATTGATAAACAATGACAAACAAAACGCAGTGTTAAGAAATTTATAAGTAGTCTTTAATGTTGATAAGCGAAAAAATGTGAAGTATAAGCTACGGAGAACGATCGATGCTTAGAATCAATGATAAAGATTTTAAGTTTCAATCCCAGTTTTGTCTTAGGTATTTGATGATATAGATACTGCGAACATCGGTACAATTTCTATTGGCAGTTATTATTATATAACACAAACGTGATTGCTCATAAAGTGCGCGTGTTAATATATAACGAGACTCACTACGTATTAATAATGGTAATGAAATAAATAAAAGTCCATGTGTGAACTTGTGTTTGTTAACAATGGCGATAATACTGATCTTCCCTTCTTATAAACGTGAACACCTTAAAGTCGTACAAAGAAGACCCGGGGGTTAAAATTGTAAAAAAATAATATCAACTCCTGACTTCCATCACAATTCTAACCTGGACAGTTTAATCGTTGTAGAATTTGTATTGCGCAAAGGAAAAATGAGAAATATTCTCATGTATGTGGTGATATAATTTGCTGATATTCTTTAGGTTGCTTAATTTGTCACCTACAAATAAATGGCATAATTACTCTGCCATAGTGAATGCATTGGTGGGTTTTTAGTTTTTTTATTTTTGTACCTTGTGATTTCTTTGACCACGTTTTACTACGTCAGTTGACCGGGGGGGGGGGGGGGGGGGGGCTATCAGTTCAAATTCAGTTTCAGTAGTGTCAATTAATTCTATTGGTTTCTTCTATAATGTTTTATAACACTTCAACAGCTTTATCTGTACTGCAAGGACTTACGACTTTTGGTGACTTTCAAACCACGGAGGGATAATACAGATTGTAAAACAAATATGTCATGGCTCCTCGTTTTGAAAATATCCACTTTCCAAAATATTCGCTAAAAAATAGATCAAAGCTCTGTTCTAAAATAAATTGTACCCTTTTAACGGACAGTTTAACGATCGCTCAACATATTCCGTGCTAAATGCACTGCTATTGAACCACGGTGAATTTTTCATTTAGGCTGTTTACAATTTATTATAAACACGGATATTGGCACTAAATATTTCGTGCCGTTAATTGATACATAATTATCGTCTTGTACAATTAGCATAGTGCGGATCACCGACAATCTGTTTTGTATTTTACAATCTATTGTCGCATTGTGGTAATATTACCATATACATGTTGATGTAATAATTAGATGCAATAATTAATCTATAGGATAATGTTATATTGTATAGAATATAAACAATAGTTATTTGGCTATTATTATAAGTTTATGACCGTTGTATTGACTATCGTAAGTATGCTTTCAAAATTTAGTATTGTTTACTATTTTCTATGAAAAAAATACAAACACGTAATTCCTTTTAATTAATTTCCACCTTCGAAACTTGTACAGTTTAGAACTACTTGTAATGTTTCTGTTGCAGTATAAATTCAAATATATGATTTTAACAGACTATAGTAACTTGGCATGTCATTCATTAGACATATTTAACTTTTTACAATTTCACATTGAGGTATTAAATTGTTTTGTGGGTCAACGAATTTTTTCTATTATTAATTTTTAATCGAAATTGGATAATGATATCGTGTATTTGTTTAGCGTTGTTACCGATAGTTATTACTATTTTCAAGGAACCGACAACAGATGAGAAAAAGAAGTTTAACGAATGTTCATATTTGAAGAACCTTTATGAAACTCACGCTTTAAAACTGAATGACAATCGCTAAGCAATTTCAAGAGAACAACTCTTTTATTTCTGTGTAGCAAAAGAAAATAATGTGTATACTTATAGTTACATGTAAGTACATCAAGATTGTAGTCTCAATGAAATTATTATTTCAAACTTTTCTCATCGTATTGATAATATTTAAGTAATTAACAATTTAGTGTTCCGAGGTACATTTGATATTGTTACGTACAATATGGGAAAGTAATAGGAAATGTTCACTGTTTTCATTAAAGTATCCTTATTCATTTTTCTTCTATTTATCAACCGCAATGTTTATTTAACTTGATCTGTATAGACAACATCGTCCCGAGGATTTCGATCAACGTTAAACTTTTTCATGTTTATATCAAGTCAGCGAAACACCAATATTTTACCGTCGAACTCTTACGACTTTACCGTGAAAGTCGAAGCTCTACTAACCTATCGGGATCCAGTTTCAAAGAGAAACTCCATTTTTCTCCGCTCTTCTTATTTTCGTCTCACTTTATACTGCTCCTTAATTGAAGCCGCTTAAAAGTTAAACGTTACACGTAACGTTCATGCCCGCTGACAAAATGTCCGTTCGTTATATCGCAACTGCCCCATCAGATTACCGGTTTGATCTCGCAAGAGCCAGCCCGGTTTGCCAAATGGTCGCATACCGTTCTCCCATCCGTTGCTGTGCTATGCGAATACAGCAAAATGTAATCCTGTTTTCGCGAATCCAAGTTTATTGACCCGAAATCGAGTGCCAAGTATGGAAAGAATTTGTCTTTGTGTGCGATGAAGCTTTAAAGAACCGATGCGGAGAACGTGGTAACGTATTCACAAAAATCATGGGAAATACCTTCTCTTCCTTTTTTTATTTATTCCATGCGATACGAGCAGTATCGTTCGCGTTGAAAAATACACGATATCGATCGATTGCATACGAACTGATCGAGATAACGATAGCATAATGTGGAAAAGTAACGCGATGGAGTACGAATAACAGTTGCTACATATTCAGTGGATAATACGATGGGGTACAGTGCGAATAAATATTATGTTGCGAACAGAAAGCGAAATGGGAACGAATGAATTTTGGAAATAAACGGCATCATTTTGGGAAATATTTATGCAAATGATCTATGATGTTAATACATCATTCTGCTAACTTAGCTTGTTATTTTCTGACTTTATGAAATAAAGATATTGCGGTGAGAGGGGAATTGTACACTTTGGAAAAGCGTGAAATTTTTTCGGTTTGGAGACAAATTGTATAATAATAGGAAGTAAAATATACGATTATTTGAATATCTCATTGGAATGGTAATTAAATACGAATATGGATACGTTCGATGCGGCGTCTATCGAAGCTACTTCGTTCATATTAATCAATCACAAATGTGTGTTTTTGAACGAACCTGCTGTAACATGCTCAATTTATATCTTTGAATCATTTATAACGCACACACGATAAGTAAACCCCGCTGCTGAGTTATTAACAGTTACTTTACATAATGCTTAAATGTCAACATATGTATCAGAGTCAAGTTACCTAGTATTAAAGACACAGCGGTTAATTACCTTCCAAAATGAAAATTTAATAATGACAAAATTAATACATTCTCTGGATTAATAAACTTCCTTGACACATTGCCTGCTAAGTAAATTCTGTAATGTCTTTCAGTGAGAACAATTTAAGGAAAAGTGGCTTTACAAAATTAACGTTTCTAATTATGAAATGAAGAGAATATGAATTCTCTTATTTCACAGGTATCTTAAAAAAACTCTAAATTGATACCTACTAACGATTTGAAATAAAACACTCGATTACGGACATTAACATTAAATATAATGTGGGACGTTGTATTATGAGAAATATTACAGAAGAGATACTAAGGTGTATTGTGAGATGTGATTACGGTACGCATTAAAATAATGCATAAAATTAAGTACGCATTAAAAATTAAAATATGCTAAACGAAATATAAAGAGTTCTGAATCAAGAAATAATACCACTCCAATTGTATTACCCTGACTTACAATTCGTTCAACTATGTTGCTTCTTCATGGCTTAAACAACATTGCTTTTCTTTCCCATGCACTCTGTCCTTGCTCAACCAAAATCATTCCCTTGCAGCATGTGCTCTTACGGCAAAGTTTTCTTTTATTCCCTACACTTCGCACCCATGCACTCTGTCTTCTTCAAGCCGTCACAGAACTTAGGTGCACACCAAACAAGCGTATTCCAGTCTCAAAACAACCCTACTCGGCCATTTCCACTCTATTCGTATCGAGCTTTCATGAAGTAACTAAAAACAACTGCAATATGATGTATGATTCCTAACACGTTGAATGCCAGGGGGATCACCGGTGACCGACGCTATTAAATTCAATGAAATTTCGTATGACTTTTAAATTGTAATATTTGCGAATCTTCTAATGCATTCAATATTTAAATATTGGCATTAAAAGGGCAAAGCCCTGCTGACTAGATAACTACTTTTGTCTTTAATATATGTGCTTTGTAAAGATGCGATTTTAATAGAAAAATGTTCACTTCTGTAAAAATGATGCAATCAGCGAAATATCGGTAGCATTCAAAGTGCTAATCAAAGTAGAAAAGTGTAGCCGCTCAGTATGGTGCCATAAGTTTAACATTGAGCTTGTAAATCAGTGTTGTATCAGTAAAACAGGGTGCGGCGGAATAACATGTACAAGCGGGCATGAGGTGGTTCCTTATGAATAAATAAGTAAAAAATATGGAGTAAAATTGTTTCATTTAAGTCTTACTTTTCAAGAAAATCCAGTTTTTAAAAATTGAAATTCTGAATACGTTATTTAAATAAATAAATTGGTGTAACTGTTATTATGCAGCTAAATTCTCTGTTAAAGAGCAAGCATTTTAAAAAATGATATATTTTTTATGCCCTCTAGTTGTCAAGCTATCCTACAAAATGCTTTCACAACCCTCAACTTTGAGAGGTATTTTCACAGTCCCAATATGGTCAGTTCCGATAAAAAAATATATATCAAATATTTTGTTGAGAACTATATCTCACGTAAGTTTCATCAAAATAGGCATGTACGAGTTCGATATGTTGCCTTTTTAGCTGTGCCAGCATATGTACGCATCGGATTTTCAAGCTCGATTTTATCGAAAACTCTGCCTTAAATTAAAAAATTGTATTCTATATTTAGTCTGCTCGTACATGTTATCCGCACCCTATATATGCAGTTTGTATAGAACAGCATACAATGTGCAAAATATAACAAACTTTGGATGCTTATCCGCCACATCCTTTTTTAGATAATGCAACAGTTTTACAGATTGTGGGGAAGTTGAGAAAACATTAATGAATCGCATCGAATTCTATCTACTCAGCATAAATACATATATACATTTTCTGTTCATTCTATGTAAATCCCAAAGTACTAATTAGATGTAGTAAAAGTTTTGTCTCATCAGTTTTATTTAACTGCTACATCTATTTGACCTAAAAGAATCTCCCACTCTTTTAGCAATCTGAAGTATAATTTAGATATTAAGAATAATGTATTAGGTTGGTAAGAAATTAATGTCGGTTTTCAAACTTTATCTTTAAATGCACATGTTGAGAATGGGAATATTTTTTTTTAATCAAAATAACTTCCATTACAATTTACACATTTTTCCAAACGAGAAACAAGTATTTTAATATATTTGTTTTTCTTAAATGATATAAAAAAACAAATTGATTAAAATGAACAGCTATCTCAAAATTAAGCGCCGAAGTTTGAAACCTCGAAAATCAACATTAATTTCTTACCAACCTAATAATACTACGCGTTTCGGGAAAATTCACGATATGACCTTAGTTTGCGTTGTATACAATGACGCCAACGAAGAAACATATTCGGCATTCTGTACTACGGTTCGCATATAGCCCAAGGGACAAAGGAAGTGATTTTTTTCATTGGGATGGAAAATTTTTTCACATGCGGCTTAACTCGCTGCATATAACTCTGTCCGATTTTCACCTATTGCGCCCCCTGCAACATTATTCGGCCGGCAAAGATTGAAAGAAATAGATGATATCAGAAGATACCTAGATGAATTCACTTAACCAAAACCTCCCATTTTCTATCGTGATGGGGTTCGTCTGCTTTTCGAATCTTTAGCCAGAAAAGATGGTAAAGATTATAAACAGAAATGGCGATTATTTCAATGATTAAGTGTTTGTAGCTTACTGTAAATAAAATGTAGATATTATTCAAAAAGTGGAAAGAACTTTTCACTGCACCTAATAGATATACGTCTTAAAGGATAAATCCTAATTTTTATACAGAACAGTAACACAATGTCAAAAACTAATTTCGGTCATGAATAATGTCATTGACACGTTGAATACCATTGGGGTTACCGGTTACAGGCGCTATAGAGGTCACTCAAAGTTCTTACCTCTTTTGAATTGCAATATTTATGAATTTCCCAATATATTCAATATGTAATTATTGGAATTAAAAAAGTAAAGTACTGCCGAACTTTTAACTATTTTTATCCTTAACTTTTCTATTTTATAAAGAATGTTAATTTAATAGAAAAAGTTTCACTTTGGTAGAAATGATCAAACTAGAGAAATACGGGTGGTATTCAAGGAGTTAATGAGAGCTACTGTGTGAACTGCACATGAAGAGTTTTGTACTCCTGTTAAAAATTATACTGTACAAAGTTTGTTTCAACCGAAGATTTATAATAGTACCAAATTCACTACCGCTCAATAAAAAGTAATTCCATTCAGCACTGGAACTTTATAACCAAACTGAAGAAGGAAAATGATTGCGAAAATATAAAAACAGCATGAAGCGTATGTTTAAATGTATAAAAAAATACACAGCTTGGTACAATCGGCAACGAAGAAATGATACAAAGAAATTAAGAATTTTCCCGTTGGAAAATGCTTTGAGATAACAACAGTTACATTTGCCTAATCCTCCATAACGAGCAAAAGTTTCACAGAGAAATTAATTCCAAGATTTTTGTTAAACTTCCAAATTCACGTAATATCCATTACGGCATACTTCCTGCCGCGTGTTATGGTCTGTTAAGAATCTGTAATTACCCGAAGATCCTCGCCCGGCAGACGCACGATTTCCGACGTGTGTCTGCCGTCGACTCTAATACGGGGTTGTACGGAATAAGGAGGTTAACCCTAGAGAATGCGGAGCAAATCCCGCGTCTGGAAGTCAATAGCTCGAGTGGAGAAGGAAGAGGTAGTTCGAGGAGAGCCGAGAGAGCTTGTATGCACGAGCTGCCCTGTGATTGCTCGTGCAAACAAACCGCTGCATTAATTATTCGTAATACTGGCGGTTGCGACGAACGGGGCTCTCGGCATCTCGAAGGAGCCTTCTGGGACTTATGACTATCCGCCGACAATGATTCGCGAATTTACAACTGACCACGAAAGATATTTGTGGCATTTTTCATTGCCATGAATACCATGGGATTATAATGAAGAAACGACGTCAATCACAAAATAGCATTTACATTTTTTGTCGAAACGTTTGCAGACATCTTTTTTTGTTAACACTTTGAATGTCACTGGTACTTCGCTGGTTTCTTTATTGTTACTCAAGTGAAACTTTTTCTATTGAAATCACATCTTCACAAAGGAGAAACTTTAAAGACACGAAGAGATATGTACACAGCAGGACTTTACCTTTTTAATGCCAATATTTAAATATTGAATGCATTAGAAAATTCGCAAATATTACAGTTTAAAAGTCATATGAAATTTTTTTTGAATTCAACAGCGCCGGTCACCGGTGACCCCCATGTCATTCAACGTGTAAAGAATTGTTACGGTACGGACACTCAATATCGCAAATTTGCAAAAGTAAATGAAGTCAAAGTGTGGTTTCGTTGTTTTTATTCGGATGTTTGTAGCTGACTAGCTGAATATAGAATAAGAGCCGGAAGAATAGGTTTTTAGATAAACAAAACGATTTCGATCTGGTGAAGGGCGGATATTTACCTGCCACGAGTCGGGCATAGGGATAAGGTCCTTTGTTTTGGTGGGAATTGTCGATGTGATGGAATTTGCGGTTGGACAATTAAAACTATAAGAGCAATAATAATAATACTAATCACATAATAACAATAATAATACTGTTAATAATATGAGGCGATGATAAGTAGAATGGTAATCAAAATAACAATAATGGAGATTGTAATGACGATGATGATAATTGTAGAAGTGAAGCTTACAAAGTAGTGGGTCATACCATGAATGAAACTCGCTAACTTGTTTAATTCACTGTTATGAAAAAACTTATCCCGATATTAATCTCTAGCAATCGGCAGACGTTTTCCTTTCTCTTTTTCTTTGCACTTTTTTATATTTGACTGCTATAGAGATTTCTGCTAGAATCTATTATTTTATGAGGGTTCTGATCCACCGAGACTGTGATATACATATCACTACGGAAAAATTTCCCAAAGATGGCGAGGGATTTGAACTCGGCCGCATTGATTGGGAATCCGAGCCTTTATCTCAATACCCACCATGGTCCCTAGAGGTTTGTCATGAAGGTACACTTTCTTCGCCATAATTACCAAGACTTAACCCAGACAGGTCTCATTGTTGCAATTACTACAACTTATAGCTATACGTTCTCAGAAGTTTTTCATAGGTGCGTTACGATATGGAAATAATAACTTTTATCGTCTTTCTTACTTCTTTTTTCAAGCATATACGAATGAATTCTTACTATTTGTAGTGCTAATTTCGCGACGTTTATGGGATCAAAATTGAGTGTATGATAAGTGAATACATTTTATTAATTGTGCTGAAAAAAAAGATGAAGCAATTATGAGCCGATATTCGATAGCCGAAGAGGTATTACATTTTAAAGACGTATTGTTAGCAATCGTTAGTTGGTCTTAGAAAAATGTTAATTTTAAATGCACAGTTAGTTAATGTTGTTATTCAAAGAATTATGAGTTATTAAATATATTTATATCACGAGCCAGAAAATTTAAAATGAGGTTTTTAGAAACGAGTTTATTATAAACACTACCATATGAAAATAGAATTTTCTGCGAGTTTTCGTACTGACCGCTCGACGTCTTCTATATACCGCGGAATAATTTCTCGGATATAGTTTACAGTTTTCTAAATTGCTATTTTATTCCGGAAGTGCCCCGCGGCACGCACAATTCACCTAACAATGTATACCAGGTAATCGTCGGTAATCCAGACTTTAAATTTGTTGGGTATAGAACATTTTATAAACTAATGATTAAATGAATATTTGAATAGAGAATAAAAAAGAGAAATACAATTATAAATGCAAAACACTTCCTTTTCGATTTATAAGCAGCTGTTAATTACGATAGAACTTGGTAAAAATGGAGACATTTTGCAAATTTTTTATTGTAAGGATTCTTTCTTACGAGTTTGGGCAAATTTACAAGTTTCTATTCCATGTTAATTGTAATTGAGTGGTACTAATAGGAAATAATAATTGATAATTGAGCCGTTGATTTTGAAAGTGGCGTAAATCATTTTACCGTAATAAAAAATAGTGATTTTTCAATGACTACATGGATTTATTAATACTGAGAAAAATATACTGACAATGAGAAAAGTATACGAAATAACAAGTGGAAGTAAATCTTCTTGAAAATGCGTATCAATATTTTTGATCACGTTAACGAAAACCTTTTTTCCCGATTTAAAAAGAAAGTGATTTATGCCATCTTCAAAACAAACTCCTCAAATAATTATTGTTCAATAGTGATTCGTAGCCGTATAATGCAGCTCAAAAGAGACATCGGTGTATATTACAGTGAATACAAAATCATGAGATTTGTTAACAAAGTGTTACCGCCGGTGTTATAAATCCGAAACGTTTATTTTTCGGGAGAGAAGCATTTCCGGACGAATTTGCACGAGTTTTCTCTATCTTTGCATTAAGTGCAATATTCATTCAAAGTTTTCCCGCCTTTTTCTGAAGTAGTCTGTACAAAAGCAGAGTTTTAATATCATTTAATGATGTGGAACTTATAAAGGTGAAATGGAAAACTGGTGAAATTAAAGTTCTTGCCTTTAAGCGACTGCGTTTGCAATTGCTTTGTTTTCTTTCCTTTTTTTAACGTACCTTCTGCCTTTTGTGTATTGTATTTAATTTAAATTTTAAGAAATAATTTTAAAAACTCGTTTGCTTTTGGTTTATAAAGCATATTTTTCATACGACAAAAGAAGTTTAAAGAATTTTATTTAATCTTCATTATTTAATTACATTGACGGATAAGTTTATTCGTTAGTTACGCCTGTAACACAGATCTCCTTCCTTATATGAGAAGAAATGTAACTTCATTTCGTCATTTATTCATGAATTGCTAATGCTACTTCAAGTTTATTAATTATTAAAGTTAGAAAATAACAGTTTATAACCTGAAATTGATGCAACAAGACTTTTAACTTTGTTAATAGTCTACACCACGGAAAAAGCTACATCGTGAGAAAGATCGATATGAAAGATACTCGCGTAACATCATTTTGCATTATGTTTGGACAAAAAAATTCAGAAGAGAATACTTTTCTGCAATGAACTTGCCTAGTGCACTTGAAATAGCTATTATTGTATTTTAATTTTCGATTTTGGGTTAATTTGAAGTCAATACTTTATGGAAACACTGACAGTGTCTCATAAAATTACGTACAAATTGATTTATTTGTGTGGTTGTTTCTTTTCGTGTGATTAGTTGACCTTTATTTTATCACATTATTTCGCCAAAAATGTCAATATACATACCAAAAAAGCTTTTATGAAATTTCTATTATAGCGGTGATTACATTTGTAACAGAATTTAGGTTGACAAGTTGAAAAATGCACATCTCCACAAAGAGGCAGCCAATCTTATTTGCAGTATCAAGTAATTAAACGTTTAAATCAAAATAAAATAAGTGTTGTTTTGCCTGTAATCGTTTGAGATGAAATTATTTTAATCACAAATACTGATATCGAAAGTACTAAAAGGTCTGTGCCACAAACATTTCAAATAAATCATATTATGGTATAGGAAATTGAATTCACAATGCCTCGATATTCATTTGCTAGCAATTGAGAATATTAAAATTTAAAATTAATTGGCATTCTGAGTCCAATGAATTTAAATCTTGAAGAATTTCAGATAAGTTCTTCGATCTGCAATAATCAGTATGATAATTATAGAAAGGAAAGTAGTGCACTATAACATAAATCACGAATTTATTATTGAGAACATCGAGATATGAATATATTTTACCGATCAATATTTTTTTATTTGCGTATGTACTTTCTAATTTTGTTAAAGACAGAATATTTATGCTAAAGTTATAATGATTCGTTAAATTTCTGAAATACTTGAGTCACATTGATAGCTTTATATTGATTTTATTTACGTTGAAATAATTGATTTTGCATGCAGAATATTATAAGAATTGAATTATATTTCCAATATGTGTATATTGAAATTTAATACGTTCTTTTTCGAGAAGTACGTCCAAACAGGAATTTCCGATAATGAATCTGTAATGCGCAGATCAAAATGCATACGTCATAATATTTTAAACATACCATAAAGGCAAAAACTATGCCCCTATACAATTTTGTTTGTTCTCTGTGTGTAATTAAAGTGTTATTACAGCCGCACAATTTGTATAGTGTGCAACACGCAATTTCATTCATATCAATGAAGCATAAACTATACTGTTATCCTCATTAAGTATTCTATAAAAGTTGTTGACCTGCTTCAAACTACTTCTTAGGGTGCATTCTGATCCAAAATTTAGAAAAAGTCGATACTCTATCGCAATATCTTAAAGTATATCTGCTCAAGCACACGTCTGTAAAAAAATTTATATACATATATTCTTAACACTAGAACTACCAAACCAGTCAAAATGACTGGTACACAATTTTTTCCAAAAATTCTCAAAGCTTATAGGAGAGTCAGAGTAGAAGTATTCTACGTCCAATTTAAAAACCATAAATGACCGAATTGATCATCTTTTCCGACTATTGATTCCTCTTTTCTCAAAGTACTTATTTAATATACTGAAATATAATAGATATAACGCCGGTAGTTCTAGTGTTAAAAATAATAATGTTTCAGATGTTTCACATGGCTGCAAAATAATACCTTTCTCCTTCAAACCGCATTTTCTGCTACGATCACAACGATATCTCAAACTTTAATTATCCAATAGATGTGGGGCCCTTAGAAGAAGAAAGATGGCAAGGAGAATCGAGCACATAGCGATGCAACAATGCATGCCCAAAAACGTCATCGCTAAACGCTCAAAAGCGATCGGGGAGCTGTTTGCCAGCGATCGAAGCGAACAGTCCTGTTTTTATTTTGTCTTATACATCTTACCATTATAATGATCAAATTTGCCCGTTTTTTACTTAAATCTGTCTCTTCATTCGAAATACCCAAAATCCCTACATAGATTTGAAATTTCCAAATAATCCTCTACAGACTTCTCGCTGCTGCGTGAGCCAAAATCTTCAATAAATCTGTTTAAGTGGTATCGGAATTTTTCAAACAATATATATTTATTATATTGGTTCACACAATAGCCACATTTATAAAAATGAAAATGTTATTTTATCTTTTGTTTTGGATTATTTGAACGGTTAAAATCTCGACAGGCAGTAGGACACTTTTTGTTAGAAGACCCTGATTGGAGAACTGTAGTTTATACAGTTTCCAATGTTTGGTTTTCGTCGTTTCGTTAATGAATTCCAGAAGAATGTCTAAAAAGTGACGCTCAAAACAAAAATACTCCTTCAAATCAACCATAATTACACAAGTAATTCCGGACCTAGGCGTTTAACTTCGATATTGAGCGTTTACAAAAGGAGACAGGCATCATCTATTGATGTCTGAAACGTATATCAGAGCATGTAGGGATTCGAGACAGGCGGAGGTTGATTGAGAAAATACAGGAAGAGACTTCGACCGAAGTGGAATCCTTGCATCGTGGTTCCTCTCTTTCACACGATTTGCCCATTCTGCGGAGTCAGACCACTGATATTAATATCGTGATAACGCTAATTGCTCGAAGTAGATGCGAACAATTTGCCCTGTGCAGGAGAAGTAGGATCTTGAGATGCATCTCTGCCCTTTATGTCGAAGGTACGGTCGTTGGGAGATGAAACAATTATTGGATAGGGGGCAAAGGGTATTCTAAGTAGGTAAGGATGGTATATATGTCGTGTCGGTGAATACAATTGTACCGTTAAATTTGCATAGTTATACCTCAGTCCCATTTCTCGACCTTCGTGCCGAGCACACGATTTCATCACTATTATTGATTTTACACGAGTGACGTAATAATTATAAAATCAGCGAATAAAAGTCCACTATGTGAATTAGTGCAGGAATGCACGGAATAATTCCCCCGTGTTGCCTAATATACGTTAACAAGTTTAACCCCGGGATGCATACTACGAGGGCACTTTATATCCAATTGAATATTTATGTATACATTACTTTCTTCTGTCACGGAATGCCTTTCTTACCATGCGTACAGCTCGTGTGCATGCTAATGACTTACTGCTTTACCGAAAGGAAAATTCGGTTCTTGGTGTAT
The DNA here is from genome assembly GCA_963989415.1 of Cerceris ruficornis. NCBI lineage: Eukaryota > Metazoa > Arthropoda > Insecta > Hymenoptera > Crabronidae > Cerceris > Cerceris ruficornis. The sequence goes on from OZ022518.1 coordinate 6,044,144, forward strand.
AAACTGCCACGAACGTTTTCATCCCGTTTATGTAAATCTACATCAAATGAACGCTTAGTGTTACGATGGCTTCTCGAGCACAAACTAAGTATGTTTTAGCGTCGAGTGTGCGAAATTGACTTGTGATGAAGAGTCTCACGTTTACTGCGAAGATCTTATATTTAGTTATATTTACAGAGTTATTTGTCCAATTTAAACTTCTCACTATATGATGAATTACTGAGTGCAGATTCTTGATTCTAGATCATTTTGACTATGTTTAAAAAAGTTGTCTTTGTCAAAAACTCAGTTTCTTATACACTTTAGAAAAAAATAGTGAACGATCTAACAGTTACTAACGCAGGAGGGATGCACGAAGTGGTGCCCGTTACATGTGAAATAAATACGTCGTGAATGATCACAAAATTGAAGATAGTTATTATGAAAATGTTGAGTATCCGTAGTGTTCAAATCTTGTGTAACTTGGGCGTCGTAGTTTTTTATACTAATTTACCTCGACCGCTGCTCTTGCGATAAATTAACATCCAAAGAGTTAGTCCCAAATGTTTGTGCTTGGATACCATTGATGATGGTTTCAGTTGTTGAACTGAGTTGTTAAGATTGTTAAGTTGTATACAGTTTTGTATTTCTTGAGATCGATTGAACTGTTTAAGAGTTCTGAGCTTTTCATTTTTGATGACAGAGCTCTTTGAGAGATTTCGTTGTTCGTTTCATTGAATTGAGACTTTTCAATGTACTGTGTTATTCTGTTCGACGTATGAACCGATGTAGGTTCAGTAGCAGAGATGCACAACGATGATTGTTGGAAGGAATTTGGAGAAGGAAAGAAATTCGGGTAGGATTTGAAATTTGCTGGGGGTAAAGGGGAAGAAAGGAAAATTCTATACACCGACAGTGTACCGCAATGGTAAAGTTTGGGTGAAAAGCTATTCTGTAATTGTTTAACGTGTGGTATCTCACGAATACTTGACCATACCGCCCCCATTTGAGTGAGGAATTGAGGTACGCCCCATCAACGCACATATGCATAAAAGCGCACGCTACCAGTTGACTCACTGGTGGGAGGAGGCCCTTTTAACCCTTTGCGGACGGGACACTCTGACGTGCGAGTGTCCGCCTGGACGGGCAGGCTTGGGAGCATTTCGTGGGAAATTAGTATACGCATGAAGACTCGTTTGCAACAATTATACATTTCGTGCTATATAAACAAATGTTTGCTAAATGATTTACAACATGTCGAATTTTAAAATATACAATTGAAATTGTCAATAAAAAGTCTAATAGACTTTTTATTGATAATGTCAATTTTATATTTAAAAATTTTCTAGAGTGTGATATTTCTGAAAACAGTTGCCTATGCACATAAATGTTTTTTTCGGACATGTGTCATAGTAGAAACGTGTTTGTTTCCTTCCTCCTTTTATTTTCATATTTGAGCACTCAATGCAGTCCCTGCAGTTTTCATTATCGCCATGACGAATTTGCTACTTGCTTGGGCTGCTGTCCGCAGACAGCCGTCCGCAAAGAGTTAAACCTATACTGGCTATACAGTGTCAGTGCCCGAACTTAACCGTTTGAATCCCAAGGAGCGCGATAGCGTTCTTCATATTTTGTGTCGAAAAGTCCCAGTACTCGGTTGAGACAAGCGCTATCGCGCTGCTCAGGTTTTTTTGGACCGTATTCTTTTACAAGCCTCTGGGACTCAAACGGTTAATCAAGCGCAGCTCTCCCGCCGAGGTAGCCACCTCTCGCTTAGCGGTTCAGGCTCCCTTACTGCGCCCACGAGTTCAACCCTGTTGACTGGGCCAGGGCGAAGAATTGCCCTGGGTGTTAGCCCAGTCCCTGTGGTACCAATTTTACCCTTGGTGCGGGCGTAGCTTGGCCAACCCAATGCTACTACCAATAAGCATTGGTCGGCACGCGGACCCGTGAGGCCCCGGGTGCGTCAAACCCGTAAAGTGAGGGACGAGAAACAAGGCACTTGGGACGAAAGGGGAGATTGCTCTCGCACCGCCTATCCCTGCCATGTCGGTCCTGGAAACCTGAGATCGACGAATGATAACCGCAAATAAAACACTCCTTTCGTCGTTCTCATGACGACGCAACGAATGTGTGGGTCTCTCTTGCCAATAGCGCGTCAAAATCGGAAATACGTGAGGGAGAGGGATGTCCCTGTCTGTCGGGCGAATCAGAGCAAATTACCCCTCAAGTGCCTTGTTTCTGGTCCCTCAGTATACATGTCTGCCCGGCACGGACAGGTGCCGGGATGAGGGGGGGGGGGGGGGGGGGGGCTAGAGTGAAGAATGCGGGTTTCTATTACTTGTTTATGGGAAACATGGAGATGTTGCAGGTTGCAGGTTTTTTATGGTGGAGCAACATCCGGTTTTGCCGAGTACCGTAGATTGCATTGGCAATAAAAAGCTTTATTTATTATCTGCCACGCTGAAATTCATCTTAGTGCCGTCAGTGCGCCTAATTCGATGTCAAATCCTCATTCGTGTATTCGAATTTTAATTTCATATTCATCGACTGTGTCTCAGTAGCAATTGCCGCATAATACACCTGGAGAGACAGCAAAAGGGCCTTAGCCATTCTTGTGTTTCCAAAATATCTTCTTCAGGAAAATTCTCCAGGGTTATTGATGCTCCAGCAATTTTCTTTCATGAAGACGTTGGTGCATCCTCCTCCTATCTCTTAACCCATGGGCATCATTAGCGTATATATACGCTTAAATTTGTTGGTCACTATCGTTATCCGTTAGCTAAGAAATAGAAATGGACGGTGTTGTTGGAGATGAATGTAGTAAAAACTAGCTGAAGAAATTATTGCACATAATATTATATAAAAACACTAAATATATCAATAAAGAAAACGAAAAGTAACAAAATCCCTATCATTGCCATCAAGATTTTCTGGACAACATTGTTCAACGGTCATACCATCAACGTCGTCAAGAAAAGCTCAAAAGCGTTCCGTCGTTTGTTTAGCTCAAAAGAAAAGGAGAGAAAGAATTTATCAGTGTCAAAATTGTGAAGTAGTTTTATGCATTCAACATTTCAAATATTATCATACTGTATAAAATAACTAATCAACATTTCCGCCATTATCTGTAATATATATGAACGTAAACCATACATTGGCAATTTATTTTTTCTTATAATGCTGAAATATCAAGTTCTTTTACTTGTAGTAATTTTTGTACTTAAATATAATAAAAAAAAAAGTTTGGTGATACAGGCATTTTTTCCATATTTCCTTATGATGCAAATTGGTTAAGGCAACCGTAACATTGTAATGGCGTGACTTACACGGACATGAAAGCACCAATTTGTGAGAAGTCTCATCTGCCAACCTGCATTGCGCTTAATTATGACTTCAAGTTTAATTTCGTTCACTATTCAACTTACTATCAATAGTAATTGCTGAGTAATAAACTAGGGCACTAGGAATCTGTCCCTGGTGCTGTTGTTCATGCAGACCTTGGCTAGCTGGGGCAAGTGGACCAGAAACTTCTTGCCTTTTCTTTGGGACTTTCACTTGCGCCGAACCACAACTACCGCGCAGATCGACTTAGGAAATAGTATAAAGGGATTTACCTTTATTACGCTCCTCAGTTGTAATTTTGCTGCTGTAGTAATAATTGCAGTTTTATTGCTATAGTAATGGTTGCAATCTATTATTTCTAGTAGTTTATAGTCAAAGTACATGAAGTACAATATCATCAATGTTTGATTGACAAAAGCCACTAGCCGAAACGCTATCGAGACACCTGTCGCAATTTTCACTACGACAAGACCCTCCAAGAACGTCTTGAAGGAAGAATTAAAGGAAAAATTCATTTGCAATTATGTCATATACACAAAACATTGCATCAAGATTCGCGCAAGCTAACTTACACGTACATTACCAATTATATACACTAACCATATTTATTATTCACCTGTAATATTATTAATCTGTCACTACTAAAGTCCATTTGCACAGTCTAAGTTTATTAAAAGCTATGCATAACAAACAATTTATCTTTACCAATAATTGCGATCCATTTCTCATTTACTACAGTACAATTTAAATTAAATATTAATTCCCGAGCGAGCAAAATAGGACACTTATCGATGGTTCTACAATTGCATACAATAGCCTAGGATGGAAAGCATCTCAACAAGAATATTTAGTAATATTTTCATGGCATCCTGTTCTACGTATGTAAACCTTACATAATATGAACCTTATAAAAGTCTCAAGAATATCAATTTCCTCTTACCAACATCGTTAGTTCATCCCCTGCTCTCAACCCTTAAAAGCTATTGTAAATTAATCTTATAATAACTAAATATACTTCAGTATTAAACAGACATAACAGAATTTGAAAATAAATACCCGTGCACAGACTGAAGTAGGGTCTAGAATTAATGCTAATTTCTCGAGCCCATATAAACGGTGGAATCAGATTTCCAAAAATATACGGATTTTTCATCGACTGAACGACACGCAGCACAACTGGAGTGTCAATTGCGTCGAATGCAGTACCACTTTCCCTGATGAGCCGATATCATACGTATGAAATATCTGGCAGAAGTCGTTTCCCCGCATCGCGCCTCGTTCCGGATGCAGTAAAATTTCCGCTTTGAACTTCATTCGGCTTCGTCGGTTCTCTCACGTGTATTACGATGGCAGCAGCCGTTGCAACAGTGGCAACGGCAACGGTACCTTGTAATCTAGGAGCCGAGAACCGTGAGAATCGAAAGGTGAAGATGAAGCTCGGAAGTAGTCAAGGAAAGTGGGGTAGCGTTTCCTCGATGCATATCTATACGACATGGGTATATTTTCGCACCTATACGAATGTATAATATTGCTACCGAGTCGCTGCTATATATATACGTACACATATTATGTATACATAGGTATGTAGGTACCCTATGTTATATCGTATGCGAAAGCAGCTGGAGAACCGCCGTTTGGTTGCACAGCAACCTCCCCTTTACCTCTGACCCCGCGGCTCCTGTGTTCTTTCTCTTTTGGCCGATCGGCGTCGAATCTGCATTTCGTTTTTCCGATTCGCACTCCGATTTGAAGTTACGACGATATCGCGTTGGTCCCGTGACCACAGCAATTGCGAGGGATTAATTGGACTTTATCACGTCAAACGATTCGGTTCGGCCAAATTACTTCACGGTTGTTTAGTTTCGCATCGCGTGAATAGCCAGCGAGGCCGGGTAAGCAACGGTGGTATCGATAGCGATGGCGATGCATTCGCGGTACTACCACGGTACGAACACGTTTTCCCTCTATTTTTCCCGACCGCACCAGAACCTTTCTGTGGACCATAAAAGCCCGCCCTTTTTATTCTGCCCGTCAATGACGGGCAAAATATCGCTTCCATTTTAATCACTTTTTGCTTATATCCATTTGATTTCCCATTGATTGAAATCAAATCTTTGAATGGATTATTAAAAGGTTTCAAGTAGTCGTGGAAAGTAAATACCAATGTCGACGTTGATTGATTGCGCTATAATAGATAGAAAAGGCAAGCGGTTTTAAGTAGGCTCTACCTTATATTTTGAAATATTGGTTGCTGTGATATTATCTTCAGTGGATGCATATTTCAAGTAAAATTTTGTGGCGAATTTGATTCATACTTTTTATCAAATTGTGTAAAAACGTAGTACATATTGGGAAGTGAATCATTGAATCTGATTGAATTTAATTATTTTGTCACTATTAAGTGGCTTATGATCGATATTCCTGCATGAAAACTCGTGCGTTGATGTCTTTATGTTTTAACTTTCTGTGCAATTGTATTGTAAAATGTTGAATGTCTCGTGCAGACAAATTTTGTCATTTTTACAGCCCTTTAAAACATTTATCTCGATTAGAGCTTTCACGTGCATGCAGGAAGTACGGGAAAAATATATTTTCGCGATAAAAATATTTAATTAAAACTCTATCATCTGACAGATGCATTGTATCAATTTTTGTAACGAACAGGTTCAATAAAATGATGTACCTTGTGTTATTAAAATATCATGTATAGAATATACATATACTATACAACAAATATAATCAAATTAAGAAATTTTAAGAGCCATTTGGAAAAATTCATACGTTTAGAGGAATTAGAAACTGAAAAACGTTGCTTACAAGAAATTGTAAATTATTTGAATTCTGTTCGAACAATTGAGTATTAGTCCTAAAGACAGAAAACCGTGATAAAGAATTATATAAAGTTCTGTCATATAATATATTACGTATTACAGATATATTACATATTATGTATTATATTATATACATTACATATTACGTACACCGTTAGTTACTTTTTTAAGATATGGGACAACAGTATTGTAATATTTTGGTATAAAATATATAAATTAGTTATAAGATATTCGTCACTACTAGTCACTTTGTTTCGTCTCGACACTACTCTCTTCTCTACTGTTACGGTACATCATCGTACTCCACTCTTTTCTACTCTTCCATCCTCTTCTCATTGGCTTTCCTTTCATCCATACTTTGTCATAGATCACTTTCTCCTCGATCGTCTCACATTCGTCTCAAACGACTTTTCACAAACGTTAGTGATAATCGCTGCAAGCACGTATTTGTATGTACAATTCTTCACAAAGTTTAAGATAATTAACCTTGAAAGTTCCATCATACAGAACACAATGACACAAACAAACCTTGATTCACCGAGCTTTAACTTCACCCATAAACCATTACTCGTAGCCTTCCTACCAATACTCAAAAATGCTTATTGGATCTTTTTAACTTTCATTACTCCTAAAATCTTATAAAATAAGCGATCTCAGCTGAGACGCCAGTTTTTCAAAAAAATCTCTGACATTCGGTTCTGAACTATCGACGAAATTGCAATAACCAATGAGATAAAAAATATAGTGTTAGTGTAAGATTTAGTGTACGAAAGTTAGTAGAAAATAAAGTCAATTACTTCAAATTAACATCGAAAACCACCAACGTATTAATAATCATACAGCATTATAATTATAATTTCTGCATAATGAAGTCACATGTTTTACAGTTTGCATGGTATTTTAAATGTTACTGCAAAAATACGTGCGATATCTTGTCCCAAGTTAGTTAAACAATTTCGAAAGCTTACATGATGAGATCATCCCATTTCAGTTATACAATTTTTGTATGTAATAGGTTTCGACATAATTATTACGCTACATATGAGGTTAATATGTTACTTGTTTAATCACTGTCATGGAAATTGACATGTCACGCGTTTAATTACTGTCGCGGAAACTGATACTGATTAATGAGTCGATCTCTTCCCATGACTTGTAGGGATATATCATTTGTAATATGTATTTATGTTTTGTATTATACGTTAATATGCGTTTCAAATGAATATATGATTTAATGGTTATATATTAAAATATCGAAATCGTGCAAATATTTCAAACTGAAATCGGAAAAATAATTAGTCATTCTATCAGATGTCTAAAAGGAAAAATATAATTATAGATACTTCTTTAAGATAATGGATGCCCGTCGTACGTGACGGCCAGGTTGCCTGATATTTCACATGAATTTCTCATTTTAGTGTGTGTCAGAATAGGACTTCTATTTAATGTTTCATTTGCTCTTTTCGATAGAACACCTCAGCGTCATAGGATGTACTCGAGAATAGTTGTAAATCTGGCAGTTGATTCGCCCAAAAATAAGAGAAAAGAAGTTTTGTTCTGATCAGTTGAAATTCGCCATTTTCGAAGATGGCACATGCCGTTGAATTAAAATTGAAATTTAAATGGAATTTCTAGTTATTATTAGACAACATCGTAATACTGGTAGATCATAATTACACCACTTTTTGTAACAGTCAGTTGTAACTGTCAAAGGACGTACATATATTAAATATAGGAATACTAATAATTCATCTTGTCGAAAAAGACACAATAGGATAAAACTGAATTTCAAGAACTTGTAATAATTCCCATAAATACAACAAGATGTTCTTAGAAACTGTAAGAAAACTTATTAAAATTTATAATTTAGAAAATGCAATATAATATAATTAATATCTAAGAATAGATTATGCGTTGATAAAGAGCTACTTTAAGTTTTGGTTACATATTCTACTTTCGCTGATAAAGTGTGTGTGTGTGTGTGTGTGTGTGTGTGTGTGTGAGAGAGAGAGAGAGAGAAAATAAAAAATAAAATGTTAACGCAACGGCTACTGGCAACGCTCTCTCAGATATTTGTTTTGTTTAGTTTTGTTTCCTAATATCTGTCATTTACCTGTCAATTTTATACGTTCTGCCTTGTCTGTTATAAAGCCTCTAATAACACAGTATTCACTATTCACGTATGTATAATTCATGGAGCAGTGAAAACTCCAAAATAAATGAAGTGCGTACTTTTAAAATATTGAAGACTGATTTACATACAAAAAGAAACTACAAGGTAAAATCAAATTGAAAAGCTTCTAATAATTTTCACAAATCTGTGATAATGTTCAGAAAAAAAGAAAATGTGCTTAGAAATCATAGAAAAAAGAATAAAAGTAACAATAAAATTGCTAATTGTAGATTACATGGCACGTATGAAATTTAAAATTACTGAAAACTCTTACGCCAGGAAGAAGGTACAATAAAATAATGGAAAACTGAAGAGGACTTGTAACATTTCTTACTTTCACGCAAGTAGAACAGAATGTTCTCGAAAAAATATAGGATTGATGAGAACGAGAACACGGAGAACAGGATAAAAAATGATTCCGTTGTTGTTACTTCCTGCGGAGAATGATATTAGCAGTGCAAGGAAAAAGGAGACCGTTTGCGTGTCCTGCCACTCTTACCTTTTTTTTCGAGATACAACCATTTATTGTGAATGGCACTTGTAATTTGCTTCGGAATCGTAATTGACCGATATATAACTCTCAGAGAATGGATCAACACTATTGATCCTGTTGATGTGTTGATATAAATATTAATCAAACGCTCCGAATAAAAAAAAATATTAATTTTACTTATTAAAACCATTGCAATAAATAGACTTTATAGATATACAGATTGTCCAGAAAACCATCATACTGACAAAGAATTAATAGCGCCGCGTATTTTACATTTTTAATATTCTTTATATTTGCGAGGTCTTTTTGTCTTTTTCCATTCAACTTTTATTTGTAAAGTCGTTTAAAACCCCTAATTTTAAGGAAAAAGTAAAAACGCGGTTCGTATGAAGGAACGCATTCGGACTGACACTATTTACAAAAATATAGCTTAATATCTGGTATAAATGGAAAACAAGACTTCGGGGATGTAAAAATGGACGGTCAACATGCAGAATATATTTCGTAAAATGTAACGAATATTTTGCAAATTGAGGCATATTTAATTTCAATTTTCCATTTTGATCTAGTGGGGCAACTTTTGTGAAAGCTTGTAGCACATAAACCCGGAATATTACCCGTGATACTAATTGTAACAAACAAATCAACCTAAAATGCAAATAGCTTGTAAAATTGGACCTGTCGTTGTTACCGTCATTGACAACTCGTATTATTTATATTTCCATCAACAGCAAACATTCTCATGTATTTGAGACGTGTTATAAAAATAATTTTCCAAATGTTCAGCACGAAACCATTGGCTCACAAGGTGAGTTATGTATAGGGTTATTGGGGTCAATCTTTCTTCAAATAGTTATTACGAATGTGATAAAATTAGAGAAATACTACGAAAAGTTCTATTTATGGCTGCGCAGGCTATAAAAGCAATTTAAATCTGTATTTAGGAGACCTCTTCAAAGAATATCACAGAAGTAGTTTTTAATGTTTTGCTATAGGATTAAAATCAAAATTTACTTATATGTCGGTGTACAGGGTGGTTCACGCAACCTGCACACCCCGAACAACTTTTGAAGACTGCGCTATATGAAGGGTGCTCTGCACGGAGGCTATATGGCTGCATGGGGTATATTATGTAGTGTACATACCCCTTCAAACCACACAAACCCCTCACACAACGCACGGTTTGGAAGCCGCCCGACGCGTGCAGGATGCCTGGACCACCCACATATAAATATATACATATGTCTGTACATTTAAATATACTTTTTATTTTATCTCATTGTCAGCTTTGAAGAGAAAAGTATTGTTATTTCCACCATAAGCGTGTATTCATTTTTATATTCTTAAAATGTATATCATTAGCTATTTTTTGTGTATATATATTTTTTTATTTCTACTAAAAAACTATTTTACTTATACAACGAAAAAATAAGTCATCGGTTAAAAATCTAATATTAGAACTGTTTCCTTTACATCATCACCCAAACGGTAAGTCCTGATACTAAAAATGATGAAAGTTAACGTACTATTCTTGTTCTTATATATTTTTTGTTTCGATTACTCCTCATTGTAACTGCATAAATGTTGCCGGCTGTTGGCGATTGCTTTATTTTAAGACGTCGGTGACAATCGTGTCAATGTTGACATCATTTTTAAATGGCGTCCTAAAACGTCAAGTTTTTATTTTTAACGACCCGCAGTATTTCTAGCAAACTTTAAGATACCTTTAGGCCATCTCAAATATCTTGTATTTCAATTACAAAGAAGTATTTCAATAAAATTTCTCAGAAATATCGAATCGATTTGCCTTACATTTTTTTGTATCAATCCTCCGAACCCTTAATCTTTCTGCACCTTCCAAAGTACGACGCGTTTAAGTGATAACAATTTTCGAGCTTAATGGCCAACTCGCGAGTGGAATTTATAACAACCTTACCGTAGCGGGGTATTAGCCGCACGTTGCTACAAAAGGCTTTCGCGTCATAAAGCTTCGCAATTTTCCTGACATTTCCGAACGAATGCATTCCCCAATTTCATTCTAAGGAGGATTAACGGTACCATTTGAGATTGTGGTGCACGATAATTTACTCTTACTACGCTGGACAGCGACTTGTTGGAAAGGGATCGATACAGCATAAAATGATAGTAACTTGTGCTGTTTACCACGACCGGAAGAACCGAGAATGGAGCGAAATCGGTAATCGCGCATTTAATGTCCTATGTTTCCTGCTGGTTGTGCTTTAAGCTCACCTTTTCTGCCGATGTTTAATTTAAATGACAACAGAGAGACTACAGGATACAGACTTTGGACTGTAAGTAGAAAGTAAGCGTTAATGCAATTGTGCGATGAAGACTAAAAAACGGTCTGCTTAAAAATACTTTGCAGTTGGTATGGAAATATAAGACTAATTGAATAACTGCACCGATTTACAAATATGTTGAATGATACGATGTGGCGTATAAAAAGGGTGACTATTGGTTGTGAAATGGAAACGATGACTTGTTTAAGCACGATAAAAGTAGGCGAAGTTCGTCGTCCATTAGACTCAGAATAGGAAAACTCCTTTCTATCTACCGTTTCGAACTGTGTCTCCATCAAACAATGGCAAGCTTGTGTCGCCTTTGTTTGACATGTGCGATGCAGACACTAGCGGTATTAGTATCGAACCATCGGAACAAATCTCGATGCATTCTCATTTTATTACGTTAGTTGTAAAGTTAGAAAAGAAATTAAAGCTTTCTGAGTATCGATCCTAAAGGTTTATCCTGTTACTATTATTTGTATCGTCTACATTGTTAAAAACTTTGGTATAATCATCGATACCACTTTGGTCCAATAAATCAAATGTGTGCTCCTTCCTAGTTGTAGTGCATATGTATAGCGAAAATAAAGGTTAAAAAGTTCATTTATTAAATTCTTAAATTTAAAGCAATGGTTGCCTGTCGAAATACAGAGTTTATCACATTATGAAATTAACCCGTCGCGACGCGACGCATGCAATTTTTACCGATAAACCATGAAGAGACTTGTGCATTCAATCAAACGCGAATAATATGACCATCGAAAGATTAAGTCAGTCTTCATAGTCCTGTGGTCATGATATAAACTTGCAACGCGTGGAAGAATTAAGAAGTAATAGAATTTCAGAAGTTGGACATTTAAAGATCGCGGAATGCAATTATACCAATTAATAGTACTTGCTGATTTCTTAGAAATGAAACTTCTTAATGGAATATCTTAAGAAAATTGAAATAGTTACGTTGACAATGAGAGTTTGAATATCTTTTCAGATATCGTTCGCTGAATTGCATTCTACGGTCAAATGAAAAATCACATTGCATCAAATTTGATGTGACATGTATCGTTAATTATAAAACGTACAATTTTTATACTTAACGCCAATAAGAAAATAAAATTAAAAAATAATGATTTTACTCGCATGATGTTCCAGTTGCTGACGTTTCCTACTAAGTTTGTTAATTAGTAACTTCACTTCCCTACATTAGTCGACTTCAAAGAACTGTCTTAATTTCCCTTCCCAAGCGATACACGCAATTTCATTTTTGCAATATGGAGCTAATTAAAACCGCTGCACCGGGCGAAGAGTTAATTCCAAACATCAGTTCAGATGTGCACTCCAAACCACTATGCTGTAAATTATATTCACTGTTTTGCAAATCAAAGTCATAGTTCTATAGATCTAATTGGCTTTATTGATAATTGACGAATTCCTATCGTAGGTTCTCTTTTATGAATTTCTCCCGAAATTACCGCAGAAATTGAATGAAATTAATTAGAAGGTAGTGTGACTATTTTTCGACAATATAAGCCGCCATAAAACCCGGGAAGTTATTTATTCCTTTGCTTAAACAAGGTAAACTTAATTATTTTAACACGGCACACTCCAACAATGAACCTTATTGAAGGCGTTTTTTCAAAAATTAAATTTTCTGCGGAAAATATATCGGTTGGTCCTTTGAATGGTAAATATTTAGTGAATGTTATTAATCATTCCAGTGCAATTAAGCTTTACTTGAACAAATTGCCATCTTTATTATATGAATATAAATATTTATCCGCGACGGCAGCGCACGCAAGGCGTTTTTAGACATAGTAAATAAATCTACAATTTTACACAAAAGTGACAACGTTTTATTCAACAAACATTGGACAACGAGGAGGTCCGACCGTAGAATCCCTTATTTATAAATAATCGAAGTGTCCCGTAACACGATAACATTCGTTTTACTGGATGTTCCATGCGTGTTGGTCTACTGGGTGTTCCATGCGTAACAATATATAATTACCACGAGTTATAACAGAAGAACAATAATTTAGTTTAATAATTTAGTTAATGTAGCTATATGCTAGTACGTATTTTTGGTGCCAAAAAGTATTCCGAAATGATTATTACATACGTGCAATTAAATTTATAATATTCAAATAAGAATTTTACATTTTATTTTATTTTTATTATAGTAGCTATTAAATATATTTTTGACGAAACATCTCACTTGCGAAATCGACTTTGACTTAGCAAAACGATGAATATGATCAACGAAAATATGAATCTGTAGTGAAAAACCTGTAACATAAACGTATTATTCCTATCATGAAAACAACATACTTTTCTAACGTTAAACTGTTGAAAAATCGACAATTTCACGTAAAACGTTATTCTTAACTTCAGTGATCTCTGTATATTAGAAAACAATCGACTTGATCTAACAATCCTGATGCCCTAGAATTAGAAAATGAATTTACATTTTCTTCGAACTTCGAGATAACAGGTAAATAAATACATCAATTCACTTACAGCCGTTCTATACTTATTAATATCTGCAATTCCAATAATATTCCATTTAGAAAACAGACAGCAAACGTCCCGCAATTCTTCCGTAAGAGAAAGCTTGTCTCGATATGTAACGAATCTGAAAAACGCGGTGAGCCATTGTTGGCAATATTAGTGCCTCTGAGAATTGAGACGAATGCGTGACATTCTCGATAGTTCTTCGCCGATGCACAGTGTGGTACGGTGTGACTCGTCGCGACGGGGTCGTGGATGACATTTTGCGAGCGAAATGGCAAGACATCAGGTCAGGGGATAATGTAAAATGTCATTCTTCCGCCCCATTTCTAGTCATTGAAAAGTCCTTCGAAAAAAGCCTCGACACAACGACAGAGAGAACAGTTTGCCACATTTTGCATCACAATAGTTTGGAAGTCTAATCGGCCATTACGGTGTTTTACTAATTACTTCAGCTTGGATTGATCAATTATTGACAATCTTCTACGTGAACGTTATATTCGTTCTCGAGTGAAACTGCAGCGAAAGTTTGAATACCAAATCCAGTAAACTGATTACTTCCTATTATTTGACATTAAATGTCAATTCGCTTTAAACTTTATCGAGAATTTTATTCCTTGTTTACATGTACGTTTAAACCTTTTTTGTTACTTTTACTAATAATTTTTTATTACCATTCTGTTTCCGCGTCAGCATAAAACAGACAACGCTACTTAGGAAATTGCCAGTTATAAAGCTTTTAAGATATATTTTGTAACGTTTTCATGTAAGTAGCTAATTGTATGTAACATGTGCGGTTGCTTTGTAATAGCTAGACCAGTGGCGGAACAACCAATTTTCGGCCTCTCCGCAAAATATAATCTGGGCTTCCGTAGATAAAAAAAACATCTTATACACACATGCAATGTAAACTTAAATATAAATTATTTCAAAGTGTCATACCAAACATCAAAGTTCAGGTTTTTCTTTGTTATTAAAATAATTCTTCTGTATGTATCCATAAAATTGAAATTCTTCCAGAAGAAAATAAATATGCATATGTGTATATAGTAAAACCAGGATAAATGCACAGATTTCGGGGGCAAAGCAATGCTCTTATTCAGCACCGGTGTCGAATCTGTGTTTACATTAGGGCTCGAGCGGCGCGAACTTAGAAAAAGATAGACAGCAGAAGAGACAGAGAGAGCAAGCAAACAAAGTGAGCTGCTCGAAAGTATCGGCGAGGCATTGCTAATGCGGCAGTAAACTTGTTTATTTATTAATTTTTCTAAATGTAACTTTTCCCAATGTATTTTTAAGATTATTCTGATTAAAATGATACCAAACACTATATAGTTTGAATTGTGTAAATAGTAAGTAAATTTATTAAATTTAAGTAAATATAATTCAAACTATATCGTGTTTGGTATCATTTTAATCAGAAAAATCTCACAGATACTTTAGCAAAGGTTTCAAAAAAAAGAAATCGAAAATGAATACGACCGACCCTCCAATTAGTATTGGCTCGCCGATACATTCTGGTGGTATCATGTTACACTGCTCCCTCGTCGAGCGTCTAGATTCGCCAAGGGCGATCCCCCTATGTAGAGGTGATAGTCATGATGCATTTATCGAGGGAAACTTCTGATGCCTTTATGGAGGTTTTACTGTATATCGGCCGCAAATGATCAATTGGCGCGTGGCAAGTGTGTTGGTCTGATTCGCCTGCCGGATAGAGGCATCCCTCGTTCACACGTATTTTCGATTCTAACATGCTACTGGTCAAAAAAGTCACACATTTAAATCCAATTACATGATGAAAAGAATGAATGATCCGCCTAAAGGCAAGTGAGAGAACGTTATGTCAACGATGAAAGAAGTGCTTTGTTTTTGGTTGGTAATGGCCGAGCTTGAGGTTTCCAGGAACGATATGGCGGAAATAGGAGGTGCGAGCGATAGGCCCCGCTTGGCACACCGATTTACCGCGCGCCATCAAATCTGTTCCGGCCAGTACATACTTTAACTATTCGGTTGGCAACTAAGTGATTGCGGATTTTATATAAGAAGGAATTTCCTTAAGCTGATGAGGGACCCATAAATCGAGCTTTTTAACCCTCTACAGTCCGAATTTTCTGTAGCATCTGAAGATCAGCTGCACGATGGCACATTAGATAATCATAAAAATACTATTATAAATAAGAAATTTACCTTGATTTTGCAACATTAAATTGTAAAGAATTTCATGATCTTTAAGATCTAAATTGTAATATTCGGCAAAGTTAAAAAATTGACTTTAAAGAATAAAAGCTTAGATTTGTCTTGCATTATTTCAAAGTTTAACATAGGGTTAACAGTAAAGCTGTTTTAATTTTTTTTTGAATGCAGGTATGCGATACATTGAGCTTCTCTGCAATCTCACGTGTTGTGCTGTGACGATCTGAATCGATAATAGCCTTGATATGACTGTCATCAACTGTAACTGGACGGCCAGATCGTTGAGCATTTTGGAGTGAAAAATCACCCGAAAGAAATTTGGCAAACCAATTTTGACACTGCCTATCTTACAAGGCAACATTCCCGTATACAGCACATAACTTCTTGTATGCTTGGGATGCGTTCCTTTCTTGGAAATAATACAATAAAATATGTCTGAAATGCACGTTTTGTTCTTCCATTTTCAAATTGGGATAAAAACGAAACTAAATAACTCATCGATACGATGTTTTTTGCTAATGAAAGGTGGAAATCCCAGCAACAAGAAAACTATAGATTTGGTGCTTTGAACATATTGACGCAACAAAAAAAAATGCTATAACCATCTATCGTCAAAATTCGCAATCACTTAGTTGCCAACCCAATATTTCACTTTGTAACTGATGAGGAGCCCTGTGCAGTAAGTGATCTACAATTTTTTTGTTACAGTATTTTCAATCTAATTTAAATTAGGGACAATTCCAATGTAATTTAAATTAGGGACAATTTCAATCTAATTTAGATTAGGGACAATTTTAATCTAATTGAAAAAATAATAAATAAATAATCCTTTTGGCCCCTTTCGGACTTCGAGCGTCCCTTGCGTTGCCGGGTTGTCTGCCGCAGTTCCGCCACTGAGCTACATTAATATGAAAATAATCTATACACTCAAGTAAGTTGGATAGACGTCATTTGAAATTTGTTCCCTTTAATTCCTAAGTAAATGTTATACTATATTTACAAGAATGCGAGACTGTGCCGAATGAATAGTATTAAAATTTAATCTATTATTATAATAAATCAAATACTACTATATAATATATAATATTTCGTGCGATAGCTCGGCATGCTTATCACGTCCGGGTGAATGAGTGAGTGAGTCAAAATGGAATAGAAACATGGAGGGAAATAAAAGACGCACGTGTCGAGGAGGACCAGAATTAACAAGAAAGTATCGGTAGAGTGAAAAGCGAACGTGCATTGAGCAAATAAGAGTGACAATTTGTATCCCTTTACTTTCTTTTTCTATTAGGCAATATATTAGTTAACATGGTTGTGGAACCTTTACGTTTAATTCCCTAACTTTTGTACTACCCAGTCCTACAAGCAGTAGGGTATTAGAAAGAAAACTAGCGGGACAACAAAGGGACAGGAGAAGCCCCTCCTGCGAATTTTCTCGTATTTGGTTTCGATGCAATGCATTCACTCTTTTCGTTATTCGGTCCGATCTGAATGTCCGAACCAGATATGTATTCTACTCGCATTCCTTCCGCTAGCCTTCCTTCTTCAACCTGCTATACATGAGCCGTTTATTTTGAAAGTCGTATTAGTCATTTTTCCTTTAAATCGAGACATTTAGGGTTCGCGTTTTAACGTGTTTACAAATATACATGCCAATTTTCGAGAAGATTTACATACTTGCACTTGTTATCTCGGATACTTATATTTTTGTCACTATAAATATTTGTGTATGGTCATTGAAAAATCGTCATTTTTCATTACGGGAAAGTGACGTATGCCCCTTTCAAAATAAACTGTTGACATGTATCGAATTATCTCTTTCGGTCGAAGCATTTGAACTTCATAGGGACTTTATATAGTGATTTGAATTTTCAGCCATAAAGATAAATATAATTATAGCAGTCAATTATTATTTATTGTATCAATGTTCTAATACATATTATAACAGGTGTCAGGAGAGAGATATTCATTGATGATATTTTGTGTTAATGTAAAAGCTTTTTCACCTTATCTATGTCATCATCTCTAAAAGGTTAGTTAATCTAATAATCGTTATATTTTGTATGTTTCCATAATTTTCCATGTTAGATCTAAATTGAGTTTTACATAACTCTATTAATTGCCCTTTATAATCGACGTACATATATACATAATTTGATTTCGTATGCTGCTATGCAGTATTAAAATTTTTAATTTTTTAATTAATTAATTAAATAATAGAGATTTTTTTGTAGGACTTTTCATTAAGTTATAAAGCGATATAGAGAAAAATTTGATAATAATATTGCTCATTGGTTAAAAAACAGTTGAGCTTCAATGAATATTTTATTCCGAAATGCGTTTAAATGAGTCACATCAAGGGGAGTATTCAATATTACATCGAAATTCATAAAGCTAATAATTATAAAGCTTGTTAAAAGCAGTTGTATAATTTTTAACATACCTTCACATTAAATGAATTTATTTAATTTATGAAATTCTCTACTCTGCTGTCGCCATAATGTATTAGTACATGCACACATTATGTACAAATTTAAATCGCGAAAATGTACTCTGTCCCTATATCTGTCTCTGACTCTACGCGCCCGAGTTTCCAAGGGTCTAATGTCCTTTTCGCATCCCCTATTCTACGGTTTAAAACTACGGACGTGTTGAATTCTGATTGAGTCATGAGTCAAAAGAGGGGACTCGAAATCATCTCGCAGCGTTGGAATTTTGAGGCAGGGACAATCAGCACCTCTGATCTTATTCTCAGAACATTACCTCATCGAGGGGGTGAGAGAATTGGCCGTGAAATCGGTCTGTCGCCAACTGCCTTTCGCGATATCATAGTTTAGTCTACTCCTTCCACTCATTTTACGATCTTAACCCATCAAGCATACTTTCTCGAGTCACCTCATTGTTAACAAAGAACATTTTAGGTTTCATTCCTGTTACTCGCTTTTAAATTATGGAATTTGTCCCAGAGTGTTCACGGGAGATAGAATAAGGTTTGTTACGGACGTAACTGTATATATTCTCTGTATATATATGTTCTCTGTTTTTCCTGAATGATTCACTTTTCCGATTATGAATGCTTATTCGTAAAGGTACAATGTGTAAAACTTATCAGACACATTTGCATCATTTAAATCCTGAATGAAATTACTTACTTACTAGCTTGCTACCACAAGCTCTCGACTCTGCATAATTCATGTGAAAATACACATGTGCATCACGAGGAATATTTCCATAATCTCTAGCGATTCCGCACTTATTACAAGTAAAGACTATTACCGTTAAAATATCTGTTACATCCAGGAAATCAGATTATCAGCTGATACGAATTTCATGTAGAAAATGATATTCAAATTAATATACCGGAGGTTCTGAAACGACTAATATTAGCACTGAAGGCTCAGTGATTATGATAAAAACTTAACGAAGTTAATGGTAATTACATTGCTTTGTGGAAATTTTGTACTCTACGGCCTTCTTCAGCACTGCTCGGCTGGAGACAAATTAAGAGGGACAAAACTGTCCAACCGGGGCGTTTTTTTACATCACGTGCTTCATTAGACTCGAGCATTGCTAAAGAAATTGCATAGTCGTAGATGATATACATTCGGACCCTCGGCGACAATTAACGCGCATAATGCACTTTCATTGCGTACTTTATAACGGTACAACATCGTAGAGCTTAAAGAATTTTTGAAAAACAGAATATGCAAACGTAATATATGAAAGTTAGAACGGCACTTTCGTAGTACACTTTTCGCGGAAACCACTTTAACTAATATTTCTAGATTTAATTTTCACGTAACAGCAACCAAAAAAGGTGCCTGTTACAACGAAATTCCATTAACGCTTCCCGCCTCTGCTTTAACTATTTCCTTTGAATTCCTCTTCGCAAATTGTTCGCCCTGGAGTCACTGTCTCGTGAGCTTGTGTTCAAAGAAAAATAGGAAAAGTACTGACAGGTCTTTACGTTTATCTTACCTTCCACTACAAAGTACGATTCTCTGTATGTTCGTAAGCAGTCTAGTACAAATTATATGTTCGTTGCTACACTGCAAATTTGCATGCTTCTGAGAAACTCGAATTTGTATGAATAAATCAAAGTTATAAAGCACCTATAGTGTGGCATTTCTTAAAGCAATTAACGCTTGAAACAAATTTCTATTTATGTTCAATTTTCTTGGTAATGGTCGTAAATTTCCATAAACAATCTCAGTCTACTTATTATTAAAAACTGAGATTATTAGTTTGTAATACTGTGCCCATATAGTTGGAGATAGGACTGCAAATTATTCTTAGCAGTAATTTATTTATTACAGGCAAATGAGTAAGACATAGAAATACAAGTAAAAAGCAATTTCTGTGCGGAAATTCGGTAATAGAACTGCAAACTACTTTTCACGGTTGTAGTTTCTTTTAGCTGTCTTAATACAAGTATTCTACAATTAACATGCTGTTATGTTGGAGCTGGCTGTAAATAGCAGAACAAATATGTTTGTATTAAAAATTCATCGATTAAAAGACTTATTGAAATTATGAATGAAAATGATAAAATTTTCACGCTATTTCTCCCAATTATGCATCCATAATGAGCTTTTTTCAAATCTTTTAACTTTAAGACTGGGCCCAAAACGGAAGGAATTAACTAATTTATTAGTCCAAACTACGAATGTGTGCAGAGTACCTCATTAAATTTCTTTGGACAAACGTCTTATAAGATACAAAACATACTGCTGAAAAATGCCTTTTGACAAATGTAGTACAGCAGAAGACAAACCATGCTGTCATTTATTTAGACATGAGAAAGCCTGCATAGGATTGCCAAACTTTTTAATTGAAATCTTTATTTTTTACTGTATAATCTTGCATTTTAATTAACATCGAAACAATTTCTGAACGCTACATACAAAAGTAATTTGTAATTTCTGCGTCGGAAAATTAAAATGGAGTACTTTTAAAAGTTGTTTAGAAATAGCTATGCTTATGCAAAATGTAATCTTATTTTCAGTTACTTGGAATAATAACAGCTTTTCCACAATTTAACAGAATATTAAATGTCATAAAATTTTTGTTTTAAATGCTTTTGCTACGTCGCTTACGATTGGCTAGTTATATTGAGAAAGCTAAAACTTCAAGGAACTTTGAGGAGTAGTTTCACCCAATTAGACTGAATTTCCGCAGAATGGCTTTTACTTATCTTACCGTGCTCTCTCTCTCTCTCTCTCTCTCTCTCTCTCTCTCTCTCTATATATATATATATATATACACACATGAAATTTCATTAAAATCCGAATGTTCGGATTAAGAATCTTGTCGTTTCAGGGAAATATAGAAACTCTATTTTTACATTTATAACGCACTACAATAGATAAATGTAAAACCATTTGACAGATCGACCAAAGTAAGCTGATTAACTAAAAATATAATTTCCTTTATGAGAATATATATATATATAACTTAAGAAGAGTATTGACGCGAACGTTTACGGGATAAAATGTTGATTACATAAATTGATAGTAAGATAACTTGAAAATTTTTAAATTGCACAGAACGTAATGGAATATTGACATGATTGAAAATGGATTCTCAAAGAATCGAAACTTAGTTTAAAGCTAATATTTTATTATAGTAGTAACATATAAGATTCAACTAGCCCTATAAGTCATGCTACCACGTTTAAACTAATTTTTACAGGAAGTGTCAGAAGTTAAAAAGATATTATCAAAAATAGCTGTAATAAAATGAATCACTAAAATATTTCTAACGTAATATAGGAAAGGAAACAGAAACAACTCTCGAAAATCAATTCACTGTCAGAAGTTATTCAACGAACTCAAGAACTTCCAAAGTGATATCCACTAAAACCAAGGTCTAGTAGATCCGCTGGAAACTTCGCGATTTCTGAAGGAACCATTTAAGTACATATTAACTCAAATGGTGATCTCATGTTCAAAGTAATTGGCTAAATCTTTGCAACTCTTTAATTCTAACTAATATATATTAAAATCATCCATGACGTATACGGCAATATAGTACATAAGTCGAATAAATAACACCGTATATTAAATTAAGTGTAATATAACTTTCTTCAAGATCCTAACTGAAAATTATCGTCAAACAATTTTACTCTTAAACCTGTGTCATTACAACAAATTCATACTCTTTCACTACTATTTAATCCACCCCATTTCCCTTTATACGAAAAATTAATTGCACAAAATCATTTCCCTTCCCACCCGCGTTTCCTGTAATCGGGATACCAGTGCATGAAATGTAAATTAACGAGACTTACTACTAAATGACAACAGGCTGCCAGTCGGCAGTATCGCTCGACGATCATCGTTAGCGTCACCATTAACGATAAACTGCAAATGCACGGTGCTCGCGTAATTATAAGCCCAGAAAATCTATCACCGGGGGGTTGCTAAATGAGTAATGACTCGAGTACCTCGACCTACGTCCACTCGGAGTATAGAAATCGAACGTATTTCCTGTCGATGAAAACACCATTACGGTGGGAAAGATTGGGAGGGTAGGTGGAAAAGTACACTGTACAGGGGCCAGGCAATCGTTGTTAGACGATTGGTCGTGCCATGAGAATTACCTCGAGGAATTTCGTTAAGGATCAGGCCGCGGGGTTAGATCCCAACGAGGAAGAAGCAATGGTCCGGAAAGGCAGGAACAGCAGGGAGAAAGAGAAAGGAAGGGATAGTAGAGTAGGGTAGGCCGGAGAACACCTTGACGTTCGACGATTCAATCAACGCGGCACATTGTCGACGTCAGAGACGAGGAGGAAAATGTCACCCGTCGGCGGCGGATATTCCTAGGGTCGAGATATGAAAAATGATGTCTGACGGCGGCGTGAGTAGCGCCGTATAGCGTCAAGGTACACCCTGGGAGAATGCTTTTTACCGGGTCGCCGTGAACGGGAGGAGGCTGCTTGACAGATATCTCGCCGTTATCCGGCAGTCCCCGTGTTGAGGCGCCCCGATCTCGTGTAAAGCGCGTATAAGCAACTCTGTATTAGCTGGATGTCATCCATCGAGACAGCAGTATATATCAGAGGAATTGATCCTCTTCCCTTTTCCGCCTTTCTGAATTTCTATGTTGAAATCGTAATTCGGAGTTTGCCCCTTTCCGACAGTATTGTCATGATTATGCCAATGAGATACTGCCTACTCCTGGCCTATTAGTCAGTTATAACAGAGACCGCTGGATTGCACGTTAAAACGGAATAGACAGCGGTTCGATGTACGTGAAGAGGTAATATGCTAACAATAAGATGTATAGGAGGATATGTGGCGAAGTGGACTTTTATACGTTATAAGTAGGGATTGCAATACCGGTATACCGGGATACCGAATACCGGTATTTTGGGCCATTTGTACAATTTTGTAATACCGGTATTCACAAGTTTAAATACCGTTTTTTCGGTATTTACTAGAAATTTGTTAATTTGCCTCCACTACATGTTCAGGTGCAAATCAGCAATTGTGCTATGCTCATGGAATTCAATTAGGAGTAATAGATGTATTATACCAAAAAAATAAAGAACAGAAGAACCCAAATACTGTGGATACAGAAACTTCTGATTCCGACTTTGAAGAGAGTCAGAGTGAGAGTGATACTGACAATGAAGATAATGACAATGGAATTGTTGAAGAAGATATTGTTAATGAGGATGAAATATTAACTTATCAAGAATTGCTTCCTATAATTAATAAAGTTCGAAAAATTGTTAAGATATTTAAACGTTCCCCTACAAAAAATGCTTTATTACAAAAATATATACTAACTGATAATAAAACAGAACATACGTTAATATTAGATTCTAAAACACGTTGGAAGAGTTTACTCCTAATGATGGAACGATTTTTGAAACTGAAAAATCCAATCGAAAAAGCGATAATCGACTTAAACCCGCAAATTAATTTTTCCGATAGTGAATTCGACTTATTATCCAGAACTGTATTAGCTTTACTTACAATAAAACTGGCTGTGGAGGCATTATGTCAGAGAGATTCTAATTTATTAACAGCTAATGCAACGATAAATTTCATGTTGCAGTCACTGAAAGAACAGCACACATCACTATCTGAAGAATTATATATTACATTGAAAAGTCGCACAGAAGAAAGGCATACCCAAATAGAAAATGTCTTACGGTATTTACATAATTATAATGATATTAAAAATGAAAATGAAATAGAAGAAAAGAGACTAACCAATTCAAATTTGATCATGTTTATAGTAAATTTTTTTAAAATTTTTTACCCACAAATCTATCCACATTCAGAAGAATTCTGTGTTTTCTTTCTTTTTCTAAAATTCCTACTACCGGTATTAAAACCGGTATTGCGGTATTAAGATCTAAAAAATACCGAATACCGGTATTGAACTTTTGGTCCGATATTGCAATCCCTAGTTATAAGATGCAACCGAGTTGAACTGTTTGGAATTCTTCCAAGTTTTTTCTTAGAAATAATTTTCTACCGAATTAACTCCGATTATGGAATGTGACAATGATTTTGAAAATTAATTTAACCCCTTGCCGTACAATAACGAGTTACACTCGTGACGCGATAAATGAAATAGGAAATTGTGAATTTTTCCAAAAACTATTAAATTAAAAGTATCGCGATACGATCAAATTATTTCTATATTATTAATATTGCGTTAATTCATACGCTATATCAGAAATCAGGGATAGATTGTTATTTCAACAATTAATTCTGAGTTATTGCGCATTCTGTAAGAAAAGAAATTGTACGGCAAGTGGTTAAATATTGGATAAAAGTTAATAATTAATAGTATGGAATTTCATGACGTTAAATTCACTTGGCTGATGAAAAATTTGAAAAAATAATTCAGATCACAAAAGGTCAGAGAAACTCACATTATTTGATGTTGCTTACCTATAATTGTGGCATATGGAATTTTTCACAGTTATTCAAGTTTCTAAAAAATATCCAATTTCATGTAACTATAAACTGAAATCCTTAAACGCGTAACACAGCTCGTAGTTATTTCTAGGCAGCAGTTGCTGCAACATCTACTGTTGAGAAAATACAGACAGCTCGTAAACTGAAAGTGACTACGGTTTATGGCTTTGTTTGCTAAGGAAGACTTCGATTCCTAGCCTACCGAAAGGATGTAACCATTATGGTCGCGGCCATTAAATTAACTTTCACTAATACTAGTAGCTCAGCTTAGACTGTGGTTACTGAAGAGTAACGTTCCCTCAGATCCGCACTGACCCAACAGTGTCAAAACTGTAACAGCTGTGGTTACTAGTTGCAAAAGTTAAATTAGTATCACAGAGACTAAGATTGTCCGCAGGACATTTAGGTCCAGTCTCAGAGACTGGAATAGATCTATAATAAAGATAAAAGTAAAAAAATGTTAATCTCACGGGAGCGGCTCGGTGTTTTTCCTAAACGATATGAAAATCCATGGGCAGCAGTGGTAAAATAAGCTTCAATGAATACACTGCTTATAAATTTCAGACAATGATCCGTTAAATTAATTGTAAGACATGTTTGGAAAGATTCTACCCCTACCGGCACATGCACATTTATTGTGGGCAATTTTGATCCGTTGCCTGTGGGTCCCTTGAAAGCTGCTTGCAGTGAGCATTTACACGTTAAACTACACAGGAATCCTTTGTAATAATAGCGCACATATTGCAGTGAAATTGTACCTATAGCTGTAACCGGGCAGCTCTCATACTTGCATTCCACATATTATCATGTACTTCTTAAAATTTTCTTTGCTGGGAGAAAAAAACTTATCATGTTGCACAGTAGCTAATCGCTTCTTGCATGGCCTCAATAACTTCTCAATACTAGCCAAATAAGGACATTAAACTACCAAGTTCGGCAGTGCTTGTCAGTAACGGAGATTACGGAGCGACGGTGAAAGTGAAATTAGTCGAACTTGATCAGACTTGCAGGACGAATAATCTTACTTTGCAATGCTCATGAAAACTCGAGTATTTCGATAAACATTCCATTTACGATTCCCAGTATACGCGTGCGACTTATCTTACACCCGTCGGGCTACTAATGGTCGTCCGATTAAATTCATGTAACGGAGTTCGCTCATAGTGCTAACACCTATTGTTGGCTTTGCGTCGATAACATTACCGATCGTGACCGTTGCTGCATCTATCGGCTTTTGAAACATTGGTTCATGAATTACAATCGTGTACATACAGTCAAGCAGTTTTCTAACTAACAGGCAAACTTGCTATATCGGTATCAGATATTTCAAGTGCCACTTAATTTTGTGGATCATCGATTGCATTACTGACTGTGATACATCAAACTCATTGTGAGTGGCTACGCTATCAGGTATTATTAAGCGATCATTTGTATATTATCTCTGACAAAATATTTACTGTATGAACACGTATGAACATTAGTAAAAGTTCTATTATATATTAGAAGACAAATATACCACGATGCTTTGCAGCTATACTTTTCAGATTATTACAATCTTACCATGCAGTATCCTCCACTGACATTAAGCGTGGATATATTATTGCAAGATCCATGATATAGCGCAGCATTTTTCTTTCATAAAATCCTACGCGTACGTACATATCTATGTACGTACGCAAGTATTATTCTCGACTTCCCGTATAAAGTCAGGAATGAATATCATGCTTTCTTGCCTCCAAGCTCAGAAACTGACGTAGGGCGATGCATTGGAAATACAATAAAATCCCAAAGCAGTTCATGCGACCAACGGTACATATCCGATGAAGGATTATCTGTACGTGACATTCGTTACGATGATTACCTTTGTAATTAGCCGGAGCGTGGTTCACAGGCGATTACAATTAACAGGGCATTCCTTGTTTAAGTTAAAACGGTTCATTGCTCCTCGTTTGGATCATCGACGTGCCGGTCTGTTTCGATCGTGGTAGGAATGTTTGTTAGCTGATGTAGAACGTTAAATCAGAGTGAAAGAGGGTGAGAGGAAAAGAGGAAGGTACATAGGGGAAGAGATGGAGGGTGAGATAGAACGATTGGAAGAGGAAAGAGAGCTAGACGCACCACGAGCAATAATTATGCGGATTATACCACCGGGGCTAATTATCTCTCTGTACTTGCGACCAATTCACCCCTCCAGTCTTCCCCACCACCATTCACTCTATTCCGCACTCTAACCGTGGCAAACTTTGACGTTGCAGACAGATGCTTATCTCCGCGTCCTCTGATAACCCGTTAAATTAACCTGTAATCTGACTATCGACCTCGAAGCAACGTCCACACCGTCCTGCTGTACACTTTGGACAGTAATGACGACGGTAATATCGTTTCAAAGCTGTCTTGACAAATTTCGATTTTACGGTTCCACCGTATCTCTTAAGGATTGGAAACGCGTTCAGTAGGAGCGCGCCGTTACAATACGAAATAAAGCGCAACAGGAATCTTGGGGACTCACTTGCACGCGAGATAAAACGATCCTGCAATTTTCCAGGTGGCACGTTCGTGCGATAAACCGAAGACAAATACCGTCGACGCGTCTATCCAGTGTTGTATATTCTCTCGTACTACTTGCACTTCTACAACCGGCGTCTCTTAATTTCAAATACGGACGTGAATACGCGCCATGGAAAAAGTGAATGACGTGCATGAGATGTTTTGCCTGTAAACGCTGTATCGCCGTGATTACTACTGTACCGTAACGGTTTGACTGATGCACCCACCCCGTGCTACCCTTAGAATTTTCCAATATTTACACGCGAGAATATTCAATATTTCCTAGCGCTGCGGTGCGCCGCGAGAAAATTTGAATAACCCAATATGCCTCTTTCATTGCTGCCTATACAGACCTGTGGTATTATGATTCTCTCTGGAAGTCAGAGTATGTACTGCGACATTTTTTTTATACGTGAATGTCGTGCTTTATTTTAATTTATTTGTTGGAAGTAATATAATTATTTTGAAGCTATTTGTTTATTGTAGATTATGTCATGGGATATGTGTTTAGAGCGAAGAAAACTTGTAATGTCAAACTGCTACTAATTGAACATGTTTAAATAAAATAACTGTATTGCTAAAAGTTTAATATTCGATTTTAAGATGGTTATTCAAATCTGCAAACACTTGAGGTTATTAAATGTCCTTAAAATAACAGTACTTTTGTTGAGAGAATGGAAGAGGGAAGAATAATAAATGAATGGGAATAAACCTAAATAGAATAACGAGTTATTAAGAGAGTTATTAAACGAGTTATTATTTCAACGTAATAACAAATTTTGTTTGTTACATGGAAGAAAAGAAATGATTGGTAGAATATTGAGAGAAATATAGAAAAGAGGGAAAAGAGAATAGTTCCAAACCGACAGGAACGATCCCGATAACAATTGCAAAACATAAATACATATACTGCTCTCTATAAAACATACAGAAAGCCTGTCGACTTTTATAAGTATTCGGCATTTCTTCTAGGTTTTATTACAATTACTTCAATAAATTAATCTTAATATCAACATTTTGAAACCTGCAATAATCTTAAACGAAAAATATTACAGCATCTTTACTACCGAGAACGTTTACTTCCTAAAACCTCGCAAACTGCTACATATTCAACGTTGATACTGGGTCACTTGATAACTGGGTCGGATACAATTTTATTTAAAAAAATTTCGGAATAAAAATGAACAAACACATTTTCCGTATTTTCATTCTCAATTAACTTTTTCTTTTTCTGCACTTCTTATGCATCATATAATTATCGTTTATAGCAACTTTTAATTGCGATTTCTTTGCAGAAGCGATTATTCGGCACACTACGGATGTTTACGTATGTCCCCTGTTTTGTATACAAATTTATGCGTGAAACATGTATTTCTTGCGCGAAAAGAGAATTGAAATTGCTCCCGATGCGTCTGATTGATATGTACAGATTCGTTAACGTTTTTCCCAGCCAGATAAATATTCTATTTTTAACGGTGATCTGTTACTTGCTCGTAAAAAGCAGAGATTTATAAATGTCCTGCAGTTACGTACTTATTTACCCGTTAGCTTAAAAGGTTGCGGTTCGTCTTTGAAAAAGAGGTATTAATTTTAGTTTCATGAATCGTGGAATACTGTTCACGAATAACCTTTATAGGACAAATGTAATCTAAGCGATTCATACATTTTACACGTTATATCAAACGTTGTTTGATAAAAAAAACGAAATTATTTCTATCCCCTATTCGTTTAGGAAAAATTGAGGTAAAATCTCCAGTGTTAGTTTCGTTTCTGTAGACAATAAAAGCCGAGTTTCTTTGTTGCGACATATTTGCAATATCAGTCAGTAATATGATGATTTCATATTATAAATTAGACACAATGGAATGAAGTAGAGAGATTTGATAAAATTTTTATTTGGCGTGCGGTACTTCTAAGAACGTGTCATTAAAAATTGTCAAATAAAAGTCTCAATACAGATGAATGTATCACGAACAATTAATTTCAACCCTTATGCAAGTTCAAAAAAAATATATTACGTAGTAGTTTGAAAGAAATCTGATGTCCCAATTACACTTTTATATTATTTATTCACACAGCTTTTATGTGATAAGACAGCGAGGGAAAGTAGTTCACTTTTTATCTCATTAAGTGATGGTGCATGTACGAAGATAGTTGAAAGAGAGAAGTGAGATATTGAAAAGAAAGAAAAAATGGGGATAGAGAAATTAAAACTATGAAAAAATAGAATAATGAAGGATTAAGGAATTGTTTATAGTATAAAGTGGTCTGGGTATGACAAGATGTACAGAGATCCCTTATTAAAGTGCCTTAAATTGATGGTCTTCAGTAAATCATGATTACAGTAAAAACTAAATTATGGTTAAATTGCCTTGTTTAACGAACTAGCAGGAGTAATGATTCTATTATATTAACACATTCGTATCGGAGTGTTTTTCACAAACTTTTCGTATAAATTGGAAATAAAACGGGAATTGTCGTTTCCCGCTGCGAATCTGTTAAGATTGCCAATTTATCCACAAATTAGTTTTTAATTACAAATTAAGCGCAACAAAAAAACTATTTTTTTTATACATATTCTTCTCTCTAAACTTATCTTCACTTCTCATTACCATGTTATTCCGAGCTACCCTAAGTTTCTTCCCTCGTTTAAATAATTATCGACGACGAAAACATTATCACGAAAATTTCGATCTCGCCCATCAACAGCTATTCGATCATTTCCGGCCTCTTGAAAACACTATACCAAAACACGGTTGCGTTCTTCCGTTGATTATCGTCGAACTCAATTACGGTGCACGCGAGCGCGAAAGGATAAAGAGAAAGAGAAATTGAAAGAGAGAGGATGAGCGATCATCGCGGTACCACGACAGGGTACTCCCGCGGAGAGAAGTTTCTCGAGTCATTTTTCACGACGTCCGAGTCCTGGGAAAGCGGCAGCGTCGGTAAGATATCTCGCTAAATTAAAGAACTACACGTAGTATCTTCGGTATCTAGCCGCAGCCCGAATGTAAGAGGGAAAAGGAAGAGAAATAAAACCGAAATAACAGGACAAGCGTGCGCGCGGCCATCGTGCCAACCTTCCCTCGGCTTGCGACGTAAACGAAAATAAAGAGACGTCTCTGAGTTTCTGAGTTTCTGATTTCTTCCCGGTCCTTTCATCGCATAGCCGCGTCTGGAAGAAAGAGTCCGGCGATGAAAGGGGAGAAAAGAAGCGATAGTCTAGAGAGGGACACAATGTCACAAAAGCGAAAGAGAGGGTTGGAGAAGGAAGGGCAGGGGGGAGTGCGGTAGGAACGTAGGGGAAGAGAAATTTCTGTGGCGTTTATTTAAGCGAGTTTTCAACCGCGGACGCGCCGCCGCGAGATTACAACGACGAGCAATTATATCGCCACCGCGAAACGGATCATTTGTAAACCGAAGTCTACCCCGCTGCCTGGGGTTGAGCTAGGTGTGTTTCGGCATGCACGGACTTGAATAATTACTCCGACGGCAATTCACAACGACTGTGCCTTTGCGAAGGAGGGGCGTCGTAGGTTTCTATTCCGTCTACATCCACGTTCACGCCGGCGTACATGTACGTCCACATAGAAACAAGCATTTTCCGCATACATACATACATCATATACCCACGTTCAGATAACACACGGGCAAAGTCACGCACGTCGCACACGTCTATTCGTATCACCCTCGAGAGACTTTGCATCCTCATCCTGGCCGCACAATTTCCACCCACCTTTTCTCTGCCGCTTCCTTCTGCTTCTTCTTTTCGTGCTCGTTCGTCTTCCAGCAGTCTGCCGCCGTCGTCTTTCGAGCTTCCTTTCTGCAACGGACTTATCTGACTCGCAGCCCTTTCTATCCCGCGCTCTATTGGGAAGGCCTGAAAAACGTTCGAAAACGTTTCTTCTACTTTCCTTCCTTCCCACTTTTTTTCTTTCTTCGAGCCTCCACACCTTCGACGTCTATCCTACGCGGAGCTACGTCATACGGGGATACCTGCACACCGACGAGCCATACTACCAGGGCGGATGTACGCAATGCACATCGCCCAAGGGCTAAGTAAGTAGATACAGTGGATTGAGATGCACATATCCCGTGAAAGAAATCACATAATGAGAAATCGACGATGTTATCAGAACGGGAGCTTTAAAACGGCATGGAGTACATTTTGACTTTGGCGCTGGAAGTTTTTTATGTAACGAGCGCAGTTGGTAACGCCGAGTACATTGTCATAGCACTTGGACAATGAGACACAGAGACGGTATCAGAGTTGGAGAACTAACGGCGCGATGGGGAGGGTGAAGGCACGTGGAGGAGGGAGGAAGCGGTAGATACGGCGAGAAAGCGGTAGCCTCATAACGGACGTTTGTAAATAAAGCCGCGTGCGGATTTGTTCTCGTGAAATCTCTT
Organism: Cerceris ruficornis; assembly: GCA_963989415.1. Classification (NCBI taxonomy): domain Eukaryota; kingdom Metazoa; phylum Arthropoda; class Insecta; order Hymenoptera; family Crabronidae; genus Cerceris; species Cerceris ruficornis. The sequence continues at coordinate 6,075,862 of OZ022518.1, forward strand.
TTTCGTGGTACGAGATACAGCATACTTTTAACGGAATGTCTTGGTCGCGCCGCAGCGGAGAAGACAATGAACGCTGGTTGCAAAGTTGTTTCCGAGTAATAGTACAGGGTATCAGGGAAAGTGGCGAGGATTGAATAAAACGAAGGAGAAACGTCGACTGCGTTTTGCAATGCATGTGAAGCTTTGTGCTTAGTGAAAGGCCATGCTGGAGACACGTATGCGGCATCTAGGTCAGGCAGATTGTTATTTCTTTTGATTCGCTTGTCGATTGTGGGTCGTTGGTAACGGCTTTGAGAGCCCATGCTCGTTCTTGTATTTTTTTTTTATTCTTTTGCCGAGACAAGACTGCGAGTGAATTGTTACCCAACGACGAAACACCGCGTTTCGATATTTTTCGATGGAACGCGATTTACCGATATTTAGAGAGGGCTTCTATCCGCTCTTATCGTGTTATGCTCAACGATATAATATGAGACGTAATATCGTTTTGCGTGGAAAACTGTATAACTTTTATCATATTGTTTAACACTATTCCTACCGACACTTCACGTATACCTTTTCCTACTGCAACCGGTGAATTTGTCAAATGATAATTTTTTCCCAGAAAATGAACAGTAAAAAAAGAAGTGAATATTGAAAAATGTATTATAATGTGAATGTATTATACGTATATTTGAGGAAAAGTCGTGAAGTTTAAAGGCGATTCAATTACGTTGTATATAGGAAATTCTAATCGAAATTTTAAAAACGGGCATTTGACCGGTCGTGGTAGGAAGTCTTAACAAGGAACTTTTTCTAAAGTTGCAGCTTTAAATGCACCGCGTGCCGAACGTTGTAGGTTGCGGTTTGTATTTCGCGCTTAGGAATATTTACCATGAGTTTTCATAAAATGATCAAGTTTTATTCAACAACAATATTTACCGCTCGAATATTCCTTTTTTCTGTACCGAAAGAAGAATCTTATATGTCTTAAATATCAATAATACTGCCATTTTGTAATGACTTCTATTGCGAAATATATACCGGATGTTAAATCCCAATTTAGAAACTGAATTCACGTTAAAAATGGATTTCTGATGTGCAATGGATCGTAAGGTTTCTTTTATTGATGTTTTACAGGTAGCCTGGCTTCGCGTCGACACACAAACGATCCTCACGATAGCAAGTCACGTTATCACGAAGAATCATCGAATTGCCGTGACACATAGTGGTCATCGTACGTGGTCTCTGCACATCAGGGACACAAAAGAAACAGACAGGGGTTGGTACATGTGCCAAGTGAACACCGATCCGATGTCCAGCTTAACCGGATTCCTTGAAGTCGTTGGTAAATCGTTATTCCCTTTGTTATTCATAACGACCGTGCTCGTATTGCATTTACGTCCAAATGGAGACAATAGAAATTCATTTAGTCAACTACACACTAAATCCTGCTACGCTATTCAGCAACAAGTGACGTTAATCATCTGGAGTGTGCGCAAATGTACGGAGACACAGGTACAGAGATTTAAACGGTGGCAAAAATGATCTTACATATTACGAAATGGTATGCAGTAAAATATAGATAATGTCTATGTTCTCGTACGATCCTGAATTCGCTCGAGTTAATATTACTTGTGATTTTATAATTTCGAAGTTTACTGATATTTTCTTATTGCTGAAATATTACAAAGAATTTTAAAGTGATTGTAGATCGTTAATAAACCGTATAAGTATAAACGCGTAGGAATCAGCTGCATGAGCATTTTAAAGGTAGCTAGCTTAACTGATATTAACACCATATTACACAAGATTGTGTTTCCTAGGAACTATAGGATTTAAAGTATTTAGTTATTTTATACATTACTAATTTACAGTTAGGCGAAAACTAACCATTTAAAACTTTGTTTAAGGCACACCTCAAATTCCATACTTTTATGAAACAATCTCAATGAACAAAACTTCAAAATAATAAATATATTTAAATTTTAATGTGCCCTTAGTACCGATCAACCTATTCGGACTTGCAATTGGTATACGTCCGTATAGACCAATCAATGCGAAAATAGTATTACAGAAAGGTGTTGAAACTGCTATGGCCGTTGGGCCCTTATGCGACACAAATAAGGGTCTCAAGGCCCCCGAAAGACTTTGCCATCAGGTGAAACCAGCGCAAACCCACAAACTTTAATATGCAGGGTGTTAAAAAAACCATTCAATATTTATATTGTATATAGCAGCGGTCGGCAAACGCATTAGTCAAAAGAGCCAAAAATCAGCAGCAGAGCGATTAAAATTTTTTTAAGAGCCAAATTTCTTTTCGAGAACCTGTCAAGGACCATGTTTTTCGGAGTCGGTTTAAATTAGCTACTAAACATTAACACGTTGAATGCCACCGGTATTTCGCAAGTTTCTTCATTTCTACTGAAGTGCAACTTATCTATTCAAATCAAATCTTTACAAAGTAGAAATTTTAAAGACAAAAAAGGCAAAAAGAGACAGCAAGACTTTACCTTTGTGAGACCATCGCGTAAATATTGACTGAATTAATAGATTCGTAAATATTGCAATGTAAAAGTATGAAATTTCATCAAATTCAATAGCGCCGGTCACCAGTGACCCCCATGGCATGCAACGTGTTAAATACAGCCAGATATAATAATAATTTTATTTTATTTTAGTGCAGAGCCGCACTCAGGTCGCTAAAGAGCCGCATGCGGCTCGCTTTAAAAAGTTTAAGTAAAAACTTTAGTAAACATAGGTCGAAAGGTCAACGTTTCTGAGATATAAACTTTTTGTTTGCCAGTTTCATGATCGACTTACTTGCTTCCACCGCATGCGATGTTTTCTTTAATGTTTATAAACCGCGATCTGAATGTTCTTATTCAAGTGCCGACAGTAGATTTCATTGAGAATCAGCCAGTCATGGATCGGCGACTGTTGATATTACAGGGTTACAAAGTATCGTGAAAATGTTAGCGTATTATTCGAATGAAGAAATGGCAGATATGCATTTTATGTATGGCTGTGCTAATGGATGTGCTTTAGCTGCACGACGTCTTTACGCGGGAAAATTTCCCAATCGAAGGGTTCCCTCTCACATGCTATTTCAAAAACTTCACCGATTTCACCAACAAGTAAGTCAATTATGATAATAACAAACAAAAATGTTTATATCTCAGAAACGGTTGACCTTCCGACCTATGTTTACTAATGCTTTTTTACTCAGTACAGTGTATCCTATATACTATATAAATATTAAATTGTATTTTTTAACTCCCTGTATAGCTATGAGTAACTCACACATTCCGCGGGAAATGGTTTCTTGATAACACCGACTATTTTCTGACACAAAACTTTCTTAACCATGACGAAATCCTCTCTGCTGCAAGCATTCGAAACACCTTCTCTGCTCTTTTCTAAGAAATTCGTAGTCCTAACGAGTGGCGAAAAACTGTTCCGAGGGCTTAATAGGGAGCTGGAGACTTCATCAAGGTAGAATTTTTCACTGAACTTCGAGAACTTTATACCGATATTTAAAATACGTCCACACTGAATCTCTGCAACTTTTATACCGAATCTTAAACAAGTTTATACCGATTTATAGTTTATACGGAAGTGAGAATTAAACCAAACACTGTATATAGCTGTAAATCGTGTGAAATCAACGTATGAAACCAACGAAAAACAGTGTACCAAGTTGATTCGATGCGTGCTACTGTCGTCTAGGAGCAACTATTTATTCACTAAGCTTCAGGTCCTTACAGAAGTGGTGGGAGGAATTAAAAAAAGAATAATTAAAGTTATAATATCAAACATTTCAATAATTCGCCAAACCCGATCTAAAGGAGATTCGATAATTTAAGCGCCGTAATTAGTTTGAGTTCAATCTCAACCCAAAAATATTTGGGCTTTCATCGCGTTCGTACTGTACATCAACCGTAGTTACTCAAACTTTAAATATATTCATAATTTTCCAATGAAAGATGTATCTCATAGTCCGTGTTGTTATTGTGCTAAAGAAAGAATGATTCTTCGGGGATTTTATGTCCCCTACCGACAAATATTTGCAAGCAAATCGTGCGTTTGAAATTGCTCGTGAATTTGTAACCGGCAGCTTCTGAAACTCCAAGATCCTCGGCCGGTCCTTACGAAACTCAACTAAGTACCGGCGGATTCAGCATTTTCCATGTATACGTAACTCGCGCTTGTCCCGTGGAACACGTCCTTTCCTGGCTGGGCGCATCCTTCTTCCGTGGTCGTGCATCAACTGATCCTTCCTCAAAACTTTCTTGGCACTTGGTACCACCGTTCCTGTTACCGCCAACTTGTCAAACTTCGCCAACTACGGTCGTCTTAGTATCCACTGTAGTGTCGCCGGAGAACCGTGATTGCTAACTGCGCAACGTTGATATTTAATCCTTGATTATTTACCTAGTAATCTGTCCCGGCGGTAGGTATCGTCATTTATGATCTTAACAAACTTTTAGGAATATCGAATTAAGGATGCACGGTTCGAATATCTCGTATAGTTCCACTATGAGTGGTATGGGCTACAGTCGTTGAGCAAACGGAAATGAACTTATAAACTAATCAACTTTGGAGAATGTTAAATTAACGATTCACAGTTCCATACTCTCGTATAGCTAAATTATACACGGTGAGTCATGCGACGTGACGATTCTAAATAACTCGTAAAATATGTACCGTGCGAAAAAATATTTCGGATATTTTCACGGTTGCAAAGGGGGCATTAAATAGTGATATGATTTTGTAGTATCGCGTAAATGTATGGCTGCCTGATTTTGTATGAATGTGTATGCATGTGTGAGTGTGAGCTTCAATTGTTTTCTGCGAGCTTCGACCGGCTGCAGAAATCACGAAAACGCAGATCATCTCGATCCGTTACCGTGCAAAGACTTTAATATAAAGTGGGTCAAAATTTACTTGGCACCTCAGAGATAATGTGCTCTGATTCGCTCGACGGATAGGGACATCCCTCCCCCTCACGCATTTCCGATTTTGACGCGCTATTGGCAAGAGAGATCCGCCATTCGTTGCGTCGTCATGTGAACGACGAAAGTAGTGTTTTATTTTCGGTTGTCATTCGTCGATCTCAGTTTTCCAAGACCGACATGGCGGAGATAGGCGGTGCGAAAGCATCTCCCCTTCCGTCTCAGGTGCCTAGATGCTGTAATATCACTATACTAGCATTACCATTTCCTTCGTTTAATAAATAATCTTGTTTTTCATATTTGTTCATCTAACTCACATTTGCTTTATTTTCCTACCATATTCTACAATTTTCATACTGTTTTACTCTTTTATCGAGAAATGCAAGTTACCTTGATTATTTTATTTCGAAGGCCTATATTTTCTTTCGAAATTTTGCTAATGCGCACGATCCTAGGCGTTAGACATCGTCAGTATGAAATATTGTGTAAGCGTAGTAACGATATGATTGTTACATATAATAGCCAAACTTGAAAGATGGCGCGCGGTATGAGGCACGGGGTAAGGGGAGAGTGTCGCTTGCATCGCCTATCCCAGTGGTCGGCAAATCTTGGCTCTTTAGCGACCTCAGTGCGGCTCGGCCAGTCGGCCGCAAAAAAATTTGTCAATAAATAAGATTATTATCATATCTGATGATATTTAATGTTTAGTAGCTAGGTTAAACCGGCTCCGAAAAACATGGTTCATGACAGGCTCTTGAAAAGAAATTTGGCTCTTAAAAAATTGTTAATCGTCCTGCTGCTGATTTGTAGCTCTTTTGACTAATGAGTTTACCGACCACTGGCCTATCCCCAGCATATCGGCCCTGGATATCTGAGATCGACTAATGACAACCGAAAACGCAACACTTCTTTCGTCGTTGCCATGACGACGCAACGAATGTGCGGCTCTTTCGGCCAATAACGCGTTAGAATCGAAAATGACGTCAGAACTAGGGATGTCTCTATCCGTCAGGCGAATCAAAACAAACCAAAAGCCAGAGGCCTTCTCTTGCCTTTGCGGGGAATATGTAGGATCGGGAAAAGAAAGAAAGACGCGTGGGATCCCATCCAAGCAGCGTGCTCGGCCTGCGCTTACAATTAGCTTAACACGGGAGATCTCCTGGGTCGGCGTGGTTCCACTGCGCCAGCGGCCTCTCCCTGATGTTAATTCTTCTTCACGTCCTTTCCTCCTAAGTTCATATAGGAATTACCATCCAAATCCCACACATATCAAATTTTAACTGTAGCAATATTTTCATCGCACGCACTGTAAATAATTATCATATCTTATTTCTACCTGTTATTGAACATTTTAATAACTGTAGTACTTTTCTTTGTACGACTTCTATCATTAGCAAGCTTAGCTGGTATTTCATATTGACGATGTCTAACGCCTAGGATCATGCTTAGTGACAATATCTGTCGTCGTAAACAAAGTTGGCCTTCAAATTACAACAGTCCCGTTGAATGTGCATGCCTCGTAATGCAGTATAATTATTTCGTGAATATCTCAGTATGTGATTACTCATTTAAGACCCTATATAGTATAATGATTATTTATACAGAATTCCATGCTTTATCAGAAGTTAGAAAAAAAAGATAGGTGTCCCATTTTATAAGATTAAGGTGACCTGCATATCTCGGTAAACAGTAAAACAGCATCAAACCCATATTACTATTGAATGACCCCTTCGTAACCATGCAATTTTTGTCCGAAACGTTTTTTCGTGCAGTACAGATTTTATGAGATATTTAGAATCGTCACGTTGCGTGACTTACCCTGCATAAGTGGTACAGCTGTAACGATCGGGGACGTTCTTATGCTATTTAACTTTCAGCAATATTGAGTCAACACATAGACTCATATGGTATTCTTTCCGTGACCTTCGTTACGCGTGAAACTGATATTTACATCGTTGCTACACTAAACAGTGATCAAGTCTTCACAGAATAAAGTTTCTCAAACGCAAATTTGGAAGTTAATTGCCGACACCATTTACCTCTTATCATTAAATAGGAAAGTTCTAAAAAGATATTGTAGAACTGAACGTGTTAACGACGCACAGTTCGCCATCCATGTATCGCCAAAATACAAACGTTAAGTGCTACAGCTGTTCAATCTGATAGATGCATTGAACAAGTCATCAGCTTACGTTCACCAACTGCACATTTCCTCAGATAGAGCAATCGTAGGCAACGATTTGTAGATGTTCAAAACATTGAAATATGCTTCGGACGTGCCCGAGAAGTAGATTTACGATATTCTAGTAGTACGTAGTATGTACCTTTTGACGGAACTGGCGTAGAAACGTTCAGGCTCGGTTTCACGATTGTATTGATAGAGGTCGTCCCGTCGCCGAACAGCTCGGCTATACTGAGGGACCAGAAACAAGGCACTTGAGGAGTAATTTACTCTGATTCGCCCGACGGATAGGGACATCCCTCTCCCTCACGCATTTTTGATTTTGACGCGCTATTGGCGAGAGCGACCCGCACATTCGTTGCGTCGCAACGCGTCGTCATGTGAACGACGAAAGGAGTGTTTTATTTTTGGTTGCCATTCCTCGATTTCAGGTTTCCAGGACCGACATGGCGGGGATAGGCGGTGCGAGAGCAATTTCCCCTTCCGTCCCAAGTGCCTTGTTTCTGGTCGCTCACTTTACCCTTCCCCCACCGATAGCTTTTCGGCCAAGTGGCTAATACCAGATCTCAGATTTGTCTATGCTACGGAATAAATAAAGACATCAAACGTAATTATTTTGTTCACTTGGACACATTTGATTTATACCAAACTATATGCAAAGAAAGATATATAAAAATGAAATTTAACGTTGAGATTATCGATGCTTAATTCCGTGTATTTAGACATACTAGATAACTATTGCGGCGTGTTTGGTATTTCAGACGAGGCATAATGAGACATAGCACTTAGAACCTTATAAATTGTATATTGAATATGTAACATTCAGCTACACGGATAAATCTTCTATTTGGCTGTATTTATAACAACGGGAATGCGTTGCTAGACATTTGCAAATTTTATAATATAAAGAGGTAAATAATATGTCACAATAGCAAGGAAATTGATCGTTGTAATCGCATACATTTTCCAATATATGAATAGCAACTTAACATAAATAGAAAAGAAACAGGGTTAGCAATCTTGGAAACTTTAAACAAATCTGAGAAACAGTCGTTTTGACCATTACGGTAGATTTGGTATTTACACGTTTAATGCCACGAACAACAGTTATGATCGGTGTTTCTACGTTCGGCAAAATATTCTGTAAAATTTAAATAATGATATTAATAAGCCGAATATGTTCAGTATCAATACACTAACGTAAAATAAATAAACTGTTGCCTAATGTGGATACACCTTCACTTTTAATATTCCTTCGTCATAATAATACCATGCAAAAGAAAGGTTTCACTTCAATGTAAACGGAGAACCGAGCGAAATGCTTCCGGCATTCAGTGTATTAATGAAGATTGTATAACGGACAAGAAAGAGTTCGACTTGCATCATCTAACAGCAAACAAATTACATCAGTTCAGAGTGTTTAATAACCAATAACTGATTCAACGTAGGCAAACCAATAACTTGCTGTAACAGTTGCTTGCAACAAGAAATGAATCTATGTTCAAAAAAGTAATTATTAAAAATGTTACAATCAATCAATAAAAATGGTATTCCTATACTTCTAACAAATATAAAAACTATTCACTATACGTACTGACAACAGAAACATAACTTCGTATTTTTCGAAGAGCTAACCGACATCGTGTACCAAGTTCATCGAAACAGCGAACATAAGTTTCGAAATTATCGTCAAACTTGATAGAACGTGATACAGTGACAGAAAAATGTAAATCTAATCAAATTCCTCGAACCGTTTCAACAGTTCCATAATATCTGACTTCCATCGAGGCCATAAATACGGTATCTCAAAGGGTGTAGTTTTGCTCCATCGAAATTTGGATATCTTTCCACGATAATTATTGTGCCAAACACAAAAAAAAGCAAACGAGGAACTCCTCTGAAGCACATCGTTTAGGTTATATCAGTGGACAATAAAGGTCCGCGATTAAACGAAGGATTTTGTTTTTCGTGCAGGTCTCTTGGACTGGCTTTCCAAGATAGAGACACCTTGCCGTTGAAACAGCATAGTTCTTCCTAGACTGCCAGATTTGTGGCAGTAAGATGCAAATGTATGTAAAGTGTGCACCGCGTACCAAAACCTTTGAGGGCGATTGTACTCTTGGCTGGCTATTAAACACCTTCCTGGCGACTCCGTGCTCTTCGCCCTAATAACCCGCCGGCCTCTTCGGCTTGCAAGAAACCCATCTACCGCTCGGTGAGCACGGTAGAATGCGTGCTATGAGCGTATGGTTTAACCTCCTCGTAACCCCTCGTTAAATTTCTTCTTTATCGGTTGCGACTATCGCCCGCCAAGTCGACGAGGTGCGAGAATCGGAGGAGGGTCAAAGGGGAATCGGTTTATCCGTTCCATTCGCCAGCTTATCGGTGGATTGGCGAAAGTTTTTGGGTGCTATGTTATGTGCTTCACATTTGCATAATACGAAAATTCGGGGAGAAATAAGGATACAGAGAGACTGGTATAGAAAAAAACAAAAAGGGAAGACAGGGAAGGAGGAAGAATGGGATAGGAATTAGAGAGAGAGGGGGAGGGGGTTGCAACTATATTACGATTATCTATTACATAAAATTCTATTTGCACAAAACGAGTGGGCACGATTTTTCGTTGGATTCAGTGGATTAAGTAAATCTTCCAATTGCGTGAACAACTGAGTTCAACTTTTGAATAATTTCCAGAGTTGTAAATAATAAAGTTTTTAACGGAATTCTTTAAATTCCATTAGCTCGTAGACGAGGTAAGCTATTGCCTTCATTTGCTGGCAAGCATAACTTTCTTGAACACGATATGGTAGGCTGCGTGTGTAAACGTGAAGCTTAAGCTTATCGTAAATAACCCTCGTTAAATTCTTTCTTTGTCATTGTACCATTACTTAGTTGACCAATTCGCTACAGTGTGAAATTACTTGTGTTCTCACATTGGATTGGTTGATCATTCAGTTAGGAGAACAAATCGCACAGATATAAGACTACCTGCTTTCAGATTACGGAATATAATAATGCAACTTCCAATTTTTTCAACGCCTTCATAGCATTATTTATGGAAGATAAGGACAAACTTTTCTAACTAGGCGTTAAAAATGAGTTTAATCAGTGGTGTATTACAGAGGTGGATCATTTTCTTTTGATTTTAAAGCATCGGAGATCGGAAGTGCTGATTCCTTTTAATCTGCCAACAGTAAAGAACATATTAGTACTTGGCTTTAAGTGTCCTTTAATCACTGCTAAATCATCATAAATTAATAATGAATTTAAAAGTCCTTTCACTAACACAAGTACAACTTACAATTTTTTCTTGAAAATACATAGAGGTAGCACTATTTCCAATAAACCCTTTACAACTCTTTGTGACTTTAATGGAACGTACCATAATTCTGTGTTTCTACTTTCTGATATAACACTTTGAACTTTGCGAGTTGTATACATTCTTGAAACTCACAAACATAAATGTTTAATATTATAATAAAATGATTCGGAATGAAATATCATTGCTACTTAAAACGCTGTTATTAAATTTTACGATTGTGCTGCTGTTTAATTAATTTTCAGACACGGCGAGAAATACTGGTATTATAGGATTTACATTACAGAGTTTCCAACGTATTACCCCTTTGCGGGCTGAGCTTGTTTTTTAAAGAATCATCCGTTAAATAAATTAATTATGTACAATTCTCTACGGTTAATTATTCATTTTCTTCAATAAAATTTACGTGAAAATTAAAAGTTATCGTTACACATCAAAATCGAAATAAATACGACAAAAAATTGACTGCAGTGCAAAGTCTCATCGAGTACAGCACGACATTAGATTGCACCGGGTTAATGTAATTGGACTACAAGCAGTATAATTATAATATTATAATAAAAATTCTGAAACTTTCAACATCCTCTACGAATTAAGTACTCAACCAAACCGACGTCTCCGTTTCCATTTTAGAGCCTGTGGGCTGTCGGATTCACGAGAAAAAAAGTAACATTCCTCAGGGACGTCTTGAGATTAAAATACACTCTCTGCGATTTATAGGTAAAAAAAAGTAGCGGCTGGGGGGAACGGAGGAAAACAAAAACAATAACACCCCAGCGCGCATACACGCGTGAAATAATAAATTCGGGGCAATTGTTTCGTCGTGTCAATAAATATAGTATCTGCGGATACGGCGATTTTTTTCGCCCCGTTTGCGCCCAATGTAGTCGTAGCAAAGCGTGAAATGAATTGCACGATGTGCCGGGTGATATCTCTCTGACCCGTGATAGCGAGGTCGTAGAGACGACGCCGCGCCGGCGTGGAATTGCTTTTTGCTCGATGGGCCGACGTTCGTTTAATTCTTTGGAAGAATTCGCCGTCTTCTGTTTTCGTCTAACGCTCCTAGCCTCGGCCCTCTTTCGCTCGGCTTCTCGTAGTTAACGCCAGAAAGCTCTACTCGAGTCTCTTCTTTTTCACATCATCCGAGAAGTTCGTGCCAGAGTCACTTTACGTTCCGAACACGTCTTTCGTAATTCACCGGAGGGACACGATACCAGCAGCCCCTCTCGGAGACGACTATTCACGAAGGTGGCCTTCTTCGTGACGAAGGAGAAGTTGGTAGACGAGAGCCGCTGAAAACCATTTCACGAACAGGTTGCTTCCCTCCATCGGAGAGGGTCTATATGTACGCTGGCAATATTCGACTCTATTTCCCACTGAAAGCAACTGGATAACGAAATTCCGCACATTGTTCCCGCAAAGAATGTACCCCTTCGGTCGCTTCCGTTTACACTTTATGAAGCTTATTTTTGAAAGCGCTCCCTGTCGATAATCCTAGAGCGTAGGAACTATCGGGAAAACGGGTTTATGTGCGCGATGAAATTTAATTTCAGTTTATCGCAATACAGCCTTTTCGGTCGATTCTTGTCTCTTAATTTTTGATGGTGCGAGGAAGGAACATAAGCTTCTGAATGCGCTAATTTTAATAGCTCCCGGTATTAACCCTTTCGTTACGAGCGCCGAGTGTAGTCGGCATCCACGCGACGAACTGTATGTACGAGCACCGACTAAAGTCGGCATCGAATTATATTGTACCTCTAAAGTATCTCTTGATTATATTGACCCGTATTGAATTAATCCAACTCAAAATACATTTTGGTCGCCGAAACCAGGTTCTCCTTTTTTTTATTCGATAGTGAAATATTTGTACGATTAGAAAGTGTGGTGATAATAAATTTTTTTTACAATGGCACTTTTTGGCGCAGCGTCGCGTTTAGTGGGAGCTCTCCCTCGGAGCGGACTCCCGTGACGAAAGGGTTAAGAACAGTCTTAACGTAATTACAATTAACAGGAAACTATATCCCATTAGTCTACATTGGTAATGTACACCATTGACACTCTCAAATTTGTCGATATTCTCATCGACCGAGCTTTTCTCTCGTGCAAAGAAAATGCAGTTTCAATTACCGCTATTGAAATAGAAATACGCCGAAACAAAGGACCCGACGAACAAACCTACTCCAGATGGTCCATCGGGTTCCCCTCCGTGTATAACTCAGCGTACACCCTCGCACGAGTGAAATCACGTCCCGTAACCGTCACCAAGCATCGACAATCGATGCTGTGAAAGGCACGAGACAAAAGATCGCGACGCTCCCTTCCGATCCCCGCGATAAAGTACAACAGGGGCTGTAGCGAACGAAACGTCGACGAGGGACACGGTACGCGCGTCGGGCTGCGTAACGATACCTATACGAGACTTCGGGCGTACGTCAGAGTTCTAGCGAAAATTCGAGCGGATTCGAGATCAGCCGAGCGATTCGAGATTTTACGATCGGATTCCCGTGCACGGGACAGCCGAGCAAACCCCCATTCGACGATGGCCAGCATGCGCTCCCCCGATGTAAATGTATGTGTACGCGGCTCATAGAATATTTGCGAGTGTAGAACAGGACATCGGGAGATCGGTACAGTGCTGGCCGAGATAGCCATCTATCCGAACGAATGGTGGTAGCCGGAGTGTCGCGCTCGAGCGTGCCGGTACGTGTGTACACGTGGGAGGAGGGGTAGCACCGTTGCAATGTGGTCATTGTTTCAGTACCTCCGGATATCCTGGACTACCCTACCAGCACGGACATGGTGGTGCGGGAAGGCAACAACGTGACGTTACGCTGCGCGGCCACGGGGACACCGGAGCCAACGGTCACGTGGCGCCGTGAAGCAGGAGGCACAATCACCCTGTCAAACTGGAACGAGGGTACGTACTTTCCCCGATGCCGAGCAACACCCCGGCCAAGACATCCCCGTGTCTTGCCCGCCGTTTTTCCTATTTCTTCTACCGTTTCGGCAACATCGACTAGAGAGACACGTTTGCGAGCCTTCCTAGTTTTCCTCGTCTCGCTTCCTCTTTATCTTCTTTTTCTTCTTATTCTTCGCCTCCTCCGTCGCCGTGCCATTGTTACCCGCCCAAGTCGCTCTCGCGTCATTCCACGGATATTGCCACTTTGCTCCTAACCCGCTGCGAGAAGCATACTTTTTCGGTCTTTCTTCCATCGGATAAAGGCACGACAGACAGACCGCTTGTCTTTTTCGTGTCCCGGCTGATTGCACCGGATCTTTATTGCAAGGCTAGATATGAGCGAATGAGTTTTGATAGTTCCTTCGGCTGAATCGAGTTGTCCCGTTTTGTATTCTTTGTTTCACGATCGTTCGTTCATTCGTGAGGTCGGTACTCTTGGAAAAGAGGTTAATGCGAATTCAAACAACTGGATGCTTTCTTTGTGAATAGTCGTTGTAGTTGGACATACGTTCGCGTACAGATGCTGAAATAAAGTATTCAGACGTTCCAAAATAACTAGGTGTAATTTTACCGGACTTCCTCTGGAAAACCGATTAAATTCCATCAACTAAATCAGCGAGTTTGTCTTATGTGTCAGTTATAAATAGAGAGCTACCCTATATAATATTTCAAGCATTCCGCTGTTAATTAAAAATTCATTTAACAATATCGATTATGAATTGGTAAATTTTGTCCCAATCTTTCCTTAAATTTCAATCATAAATTGCGAGCAACGGTGATCTCCTCGAGAAACAAATACGCCAATTAAACATCGTTACCAATATCAATACTTGGATGCCATTACACAATCTAATTCCTATCGAATAAAAATAAATCCACGGAAATGTCCCGTCTAATACGATAATTCAGAAATCGACATAACTTTCCATGCTTTATCTGTATCCGTGAATCAAAATGACGCAGAGGGCACTCGAGTTTTTTAGTTCTCAAAGCGCTTGTTTCTCCGAGCCCTTCACCCCTTAATTACCATTCGTAGTTCTTACTCGAGTTACTCACTCTCGCCTCTCTTTCCCTCCCTTTACCCAATACCTCTTTCTCCCATCTTCGCCCCGTACCACGGTAACACGACTGTTCAGCCCGTTCCGTGACTAATTGCACGCGGAAGTGCAGGGGACGTTTCAAATTGTGCGGTCTACAGGTGCGTAAGGAACAGAGGGGTTCATTCGACCCCTTTTCCCTCGTTTATTTCGTCTTCTCGCCTTCCCTATTTCTACTCGCCCTCTCACTTTCTGGCCTTTTATTTCTTCCAGTCTCGAGTTTCGTGTCTGCAAGTATCGAGGGTGTCGGACATTGCGCTGCACTCACGTAAAATATTTTCGTCTCCCGACGCAACCTCGAGAAACCTAAAGTTGGAGGGTAGACGAGAATCGTGAAAAAGATGGAATACCGCGGCGAATGGGATGAATTTCCGGTGATTTATTCACGGCATGAATTTTTTATCTTTAGCGGCTGGTTTTAAGGAATCGCTTCGAGCATTTGTCGCCTCGCTCTTTCCCTTGTACCTTATCTTCGTCTTCACTCTTCGCCCTAGTTCGTCGTCCACGGCAACATTCGTTCAGGATTCCATTAGACGATAAGTGTACGAAATAAAATATTCCATCGATCGGTATATACCCGACTTCAGTCTATCCTTTTCATCTTTTGATTTCTTCGTATTCCGTTTCCGGTACGACTGTATAGAGCGAGAGGAATAAAAAGTTATGTCTCGCCGATGATATTCTACGACGCTTGCTGCCGGGACAAGTGGAAGGTACACGACGCTCGTCGACATTCGACGTCCTCGAAACGACGTAAGGTAGCAAATCGCGAAAAATGAATTTCAATGGATTAAACGGTCTTTTCAACAGGTGTTCAGAGAGACGGATCTTTTAAAGTCTTCCCGCTGGGTGACTCGAATTTGTGAATTACGATAAGTCATAACGAAATTTAATAAGGTATCTCCATGCCGAAAGATGTATTTAATGTATGAAAAAGAGATGTAATTACTCGTCAGAAATGGAGCGTAATGTTTGTCGTGGTTACTTGCGTCATCATTTTAACGACACCGATGAGTTTTAGAATAAAATCCAATTTTCGGATTTACTCGATTCTGTATTCATATTACAGATAATGAAACAAAAACCACTTGAATGAAATTTTCATTCGACGCTTCTGTTATAAATATCGATTCAAAACAAACACGGCTTGACTTCGCAAATGTGATTGGATTCGCGTTATAATTTCAGAGAAATTAATAATGCTTCTCGGCTGTAGTGTTTGCGAATTTCAATTTTGGATTTTTCGACTGGGAGAACTTTATGATACATGACGAAAACTTATACCCATGTGGTTACATAATTTACGTTATCCTTCGGGCAATCTAATTAAATCTCTTAACCACGTTCCCTGTTTTTGCGTACAAAGTGAACCACTCGTATCCGGTATACTGTATTTTAACTCTCCGCGGTTTGAATATTTTCCACCAGATTATACCACCGCTGGAAGCAAAATAACGTTTAACGTCTTACATTTCCACCAGTGTTCTATCTTGTTATTCCTAACTGCAGTCGTTAATGATGTAAAATATTAAATATTTCAATTTAACTCTTCAGTATTTTAATCTTTTCTATATTTTCCATTGAATTGTTAGTAAGAGAATTAATATAACTTTAAAATGATCTATGAACCAATAATTTCGCGAAATTTCGTAACTTAAAACATTTCGTTAGCTATTTATAACAAAGAAATGTCTTAGAAATTACGTGACAGTTAATGTTAACGTATCGCGAAATTCTCGAAGTTTCTAGGGTGCAGCAAAGATTTTAGCTCTCTTATTGATATTCTAATTATAGAACCTTAAAGCAAGTTTACATTTGTATATGGTGTTTTTCTGTGTTAAATGAGATAGAGGGTGTAAACTATTTGGCACACACAGATATGTCTGCAGAGTACTGTTCGAGAATTAAAAGCCTCCTCATCGTTTTTAATTAAATATGGAATATCAACTTTTTCTTTATTCGTATAAATTTCGTAAAAATTTCTAACGTTTAATTGAAACGTTTCTTCTTATTTTGCATTATAACAGCGTTATAGTAAAAGAATTATGTTTGATTTACTGAATGCATTTTAAACTGTATTACAAGTTAATAACTTTTTCTTATTTTATGACATTCTTTTCATCCTCGAACTAAGAATGTTTTCGCCATTGCATTACTGATTCTGAATCGGCATGGAACGTAGACACACTCGAATATGTCGAATCGTGGTGCATCCTGCCCTACAATGCAATACAGTGGTCATTATCGCTCTCAAATATTTCGAGTGTTTACAATTCAATCAGAAAATTTAAAATACTATAGGACCCCTCTTCAAAATATTTCTAGGGCATTTATTATTATCTTCACCGCCAAAATTCTGAAATTTGCCCAGAGATAGGAATTTCAAGATACAATACGTTATTCAAAACTTTTCTACGCTCATTGGCTATTATAACAATTTTAATTTCAAGATGTTTTTGTAGGACATTACTTAATTGTTCTTAAAGCGAACACATATAAGTGAATTGCAATATCTCTTCTCTTTTTGAGATTTTTACAAAGTTAGAACGAGGAAAAGGTTAAAGTATTTTGATACAGGAACAGGAACAGGTTTATGGCATGCATATGAAGAGATGCACATGTCTAGTGCGAAACTAAAAAGAAAACTAGCCAAAAGACACAGGGAGTACATATCCTAGACGTTCCTCCCGATCCTCACCTGTGAGAGTCTTCGTCACGCGATCTAATTAGTATGTGTGACGGGTACCCGTAAATGGGACCTTAGATTTGAAAATGAGAAGTACCAAGCCATTAGACTTGGATTCCTTTCATTCGCCTTCCCGCCAGTTTTGCACAGTACCTTTAATATCCAAATTGCTAGAAAAATGCAAACCCTAAAGCAGGGGTGGCCAACAAGTTGACTGCGATCGACCGATCGATCACGAAGCGATTTTTTGTCCATTACACATCAACATGCAACCCCTTCCTCCATTGTCACTCATTAGTACAAAAACACAATTTCGAATGTGTTAAATGTCAGGATTTTGGTACATAGATCGCGAAACATTTTTAAGAAAAAAGTCGATTATATATACATGTACAAAAGTTGGCCATCCCTGTCCTAAAGGAAATGATAGGCACCCCTGAAAATTCAAAATTTGTCGGGCTCACTTCGTAAACATCCTACTACAAACAGCTCAATACCTTAAAATACCATTAATATTCTTGTATTGAATAACGTCGATAACATTAATCTTTCACTTTTCCTTCCTTTCCTACTACTTTTCTTATAGGATACAACATATTTAAAAATATTTCATTTGATATTTTTCAAAGTTCGTATCATTCTATAAATCGCCTAATCATGTTTCGTTCTCCATCGAGCGAGCATTATCTGCATGACTATGGGAATATTTTCAACCGTGACAAAAGTTTCTGTGGCCTCTAATCGTGTGTGAGATCACTCGTGTAAAACTCTCACGTTTTACACGGTCAAACGTCATATCACTCCCTGGAGCTTCGATCCAATTCGCGGGCATAAAATAGCACAGATGTAGGTATGCAGTAACGATTCTGTGGAATTGTTGTGATGTGCATTCAGCTTGGACATGCTTAATACTACAAATCCTATAGATTGTAATACCGCTGATTGATCGCCAGCGATGGACGACGAAACGATTCGAATGACTTCGGGATATGGCATAATGTTGAAATTACTTTACACAGTGAAAGTTATAGATTCTTCGAAACGTTGCGTAGTCTTAATAGAGCTTGGGAGCCATAATAGGGTTGAAAAATTGGGAAATATCTTGGAAGAAAATGGTTTCTTGCGATGCACTGAATAGACATTAATTGTGGTATATTCGTTAGCTACGGTAAAAGATAGATCTAGATCTTAGGAAACTTTCAGTTCATCTATGGATGTCCTTATATGAGTCGTTACTTTTGAAAGTAGTATAAGTCCACTTCTGAAAAATCTGTGTTCAATGAAACATCATTCATTCATTTAACCGATCTTAAATTTCAATATGATTAAATGAGATATTCACGTCTTACAATAGCTTAAAGAATTAGTATAGCTGGAACTGGTGCTGACGTGAACGTCACGTCCTTGCACTTTTTTGGACGGTTCGCCGTGGACGTGCATATCACGTCCTTGTAGCTTAAGCGGTTAAGTTAGATTCAGCTAAATATAGGTATCTTCTTTTCAAATTTCAAATGGCAAAGTAAATAGAATGAAATATTATTATATGTCATTCTATGTTATGTTATGTTATGTCATAGCATAACAGCTTTTGTACGAGTTTTCCAAAATATATCAACATATGAAGGAAGGGACTTGTACCACTTTCAAATATAACAACTCATACTCTGCTCAAGATATTAGTTATATATTTTTATACACAGTGTTCGTTCGACCGTAAAGATTAATAAAACTGAGTGCTTAATAAAACATGGAGCACCTAGTAGAATTACCATTTTAATGTTACTTTGTACGGAGGAACGTAAATTGTTACGAACGATTAAAAAGAGATTCTTAAGTCTGATTTCCGTCGGTACAGAGTAATTTCAAAGCGTCATTCAACAAATATTGGATACTTTTATCAACGGTTAGGTTTCTGTGTGTCGAATATGTAGTAGGATTCGATTAAAGAAAGGATAGAATTTGAATGTCTAATGTGTAGGGATAGATAAAACTAAGTGGTGGACGCTGTCGGGATCCGTAATGATTTTGAATAACTAACAATTACACGCACAGACGCACAGTAATGATTAATCTATAATAATAAATAGTATATATTCAGTAAATATGGAAGAAGTAGAATACAAAATAAAATATTAAATAATTAAATAATCAAAGGTATCTAATGGCGTCTAAAAAAAGTGCTTCTAACTGGGCCTCTGAAATGAATCTATCCAAAACTGTGCGTCGCGAGATGCAATCTCTTGAGATGACGATCCGGGCGCACTTCTTGCCCACGTCAGGTCTCTCTGTGAGTACTGTTCCACAAATAGTAGGCCGTGAACATGTAACAACATAAATAATCTAGGCAGCACATAACGATAGGTGGCTTATAAATGGAAAATCTGATTTTTACATCGTTGATTGCATAAACCTTGATACATGCATGCACTTTCAGTTGCGTTTTCGTGCTATTGTTGAGGTTCTACTGTACACATACAAATATTCTTGTAATAATAGCACAAATATCACGATAGTAGCATTCACGATGGCAATGAAAATTGTAACTTTACTAATAAGAGTAAAGCAATAACTATAAGATCAATAACAAAATCCGTTCATTTTAAAATATTGATAAACTCCAAGATATTAACCCCTTGCAGTATGATTTATTTTGTAACTGCCTCTTCAATGATTTGGAATTAAATTGGTAAAATAAAAATTGATCGATGATTCGTGATATATCGTACAATTTAACGTAATATTAATAGTATAGAAATAATTTGATCTTGTCGCGTCTCACTGATATTCTCAATTTAATAGGTTTTGCAAAACTTGAAAATTTCCCGTCCAATTTACCGCATCACGAGTATCACTCGTTATTGTACGGCAACGGTTTGCGAAACACAATATTAGTAGGAAAGACAGGGCATAAAATATAGAGGTGCTCTCCTTCGAATAACATTCAAAGTGATTCAAAATAGGACAAAGAATGAATTGATCGGAAATTTTCAAGTTGTCAGTTTAAACGTTCATCGCTATGCTCAATGGCGGACGAGCCAGGAAATCTGCACAATGTCAAGCGTTTGTAGGTCCGCCGTTACGAGGATGACAATACAAACGCGTGTGTTTTGTTACAGTGGCGAGTATCCAAGGCCCGGAGCTGGAAATAACGCGCGTCACGCGTCTCCACATGGGACCCTATCTCTGCATAGCCTCGAACGGAGTGCCACCGACAGTCAGCAAGCGGATCGTTCTCATTGTTCACTGTAGGTATATGTATAACTTCGAATGCGCGAATCTCAGACCCCCTTTTCCAGGCTTGGCATTACGCGAGACGGCCACGCGTGCTCGAAAATGCAATTTAGAGTCTCAAACGTAGCATTGCCAGTGGATCTCCCACGAAAGCATACTATATAATGACGCCACTTGGGAAACCCGCCATGAATGGCAGATCCAGGGGACCATTGTTCCGAGAACTAAAGTAGCGCCTTAAATATTTTCTGCCGACGGCAAGACTCTGCCATGTGCCGTCACGCGTACATGCTAGACGTTTTCCTAGATTGATTAAAAAGGAGGGTAAGAATGGATTTTTTAACAGCTCCAGGACGTCCTCCAGTCGATATCTTGTGATGTGACTTGAACTATTTTCCTTTCTTTCGTACACTGCGCGCGAATACACCTGCGCGATGCGCATGCGGGGGTTGGCAACGTTTCTCTGCTATGTGGGTTATGTGTTCTGAGCATGACCTTCCGTTTGAAGGTAGAAAGAGAGACTTTGAACTTTTTTTGAAAAAATAAATGGAGAATGAGGCGTCTTGTTCCCCCTTTTTTGATAGTATTCTTTGCAGATAACTACGTAGTAGAGAAAATTTTGAACGTTGGTAACATCACAAACAATTCTGTAGTGACTAGCTTGAATGATCATCTTTAAAACTTTAACCTTTCGCAGTTCAGTGTTGAACTTCACTCATTATAGATTTCCTGTGTAGTCAATTTTTTCGATTTGATTTCGACGTTGGGGTTCAACAATGATTTTCCATGTTTATCTCAATATCCTTCGGTGTCTATAGTTATGGTAAGATAAGAATAAAAATGGTTCAGACCGCAACGGATTCATGAGGAAAATTGAAAGTATTTGAGTAATCTAGATACTTCTTGTAAAACATTAGAGAAACACTTAAACTTTAGGTGTACTTTATATTTCTAAACATCTATTTTGCAACTGTTATTAGCTTATGCTGTGCGCTTTTTAATTCTGCCTTTTTACTACAAATTCTGCACATATGTAGCTTTTTAAACAAATAACCAAGACACAATGTGGAGAAAAAGTAGAAATGTACGCGATGCAATCAAAATATTTTGCAACATAAAGTTTTTTATTCGTAAATATCGAAGATAAAAATACAGGCTATTTCGTAAATGGTGGGCAAACCTTTAGGAATAGATTCCTTAGAAAAGACAAAAAAATTACATCAACATCGGCCCGGAAAATATCAGTTCCTGAGTTATTAAAGTTTTTGTGCCTCAATTCCCGACACATCGTCTTACTGTTAGAGGAAATGTTTAATATGTCCACCTCTGAGAATTGAAATGAGAATTGTGGTAGAAAACCATTAATAACTCGGAAACTAATTATTTCCGGACCTATGTTAATATAACTTTATTGTCTTCTCTAAGCATTAGAAATCTATTCCCTAAAGTTTTGCCCACCATTTACGAAGCATGTAATCGACACTCTGCACACCGAAAATATTTTGTTATTTCTAGAAATCCATATATTTTTCTTAACAAACTTATAGGTTTTCTTATCTAAGGAAGACAGATTAATTTGCAACATAACACATTTTTATTCGTTATATCTAAGATAGTTAATTTTGACTTTGCGTTTTTAATTTTGCTATAGCCGTTCAATTCTTTCCTATAGGGATAGCAACGCTTGAAAACTTATTATTTATTGATGCTTGAACATACGAAGTAAAACTTCCAATAAAGGATATTTGTACCTACGTATGTATGTCCGCAGACCGTAAAAAGTTATATGCACCTCGCGCCGCGTTATCAATTTAGGAAACAGACAATAACGGTATCGATCCTCGATTCTCTTTCTTAACAATTCGATGCAAAAGGTTAGAATACTGAAATGTTTGAAGAAATATAATTTAATACCACAATACAACGTAACCAATTTATTACTATTACCACTATTTTAAGTCCAAGGAAGAACATACATCGAAAATTATTATAAATAAAAAATGCATCTAGTTAATAAAATTAAATGCCTTACACCGTAAAACGATAAGATTTAACCCTTTCGGGACCACTTTAACAACAAATCGAAAACAAGTTTTCACTAACATCTTCTTATTAGGAATTGCGTTTTGGTCACCATATATTTTTTTGGAAGTTCTAAAATCGTATATAGTCGTAAAATGGTATAAAATATCGAAATTGGGATGACCAATACATTTTATATGTACATTTGTTCTAATAGTAACTATCAATCTTTTTCTGGCTTACATATGCTGCTGTGGTACCGAAAAGATTAAATGTTTCCTCTCTCTCTCCTATAAGTGTATTGCGTTTGCATCGCATTATTAACACTAGAACTACCAAACCAGTCAAAATGACTGGTACACATTTGTTTCCAAAAATTCTCCAAATTTATAGGAGAGTCATAGGATAGATATTCTGCGTCCATCTTATAAAACATAAATTGCCGAATCGATCATCTCTTCCACCTCTTAATTCCCCTTTTTTCAAAATACTTATTTTATATTTTTAAATATGATAGATTTAACGCCGGTGGTTCTAGTGTTAAGATTTATTTCCGCAGTTCAACCGTTTTTGTTTGGATCGACAACCAGTTTACTATAAAGTAAAAAAATACCAATTACTGTAAAGAGGAAATGTATCTAGCTGATAAAATTGCATGCCTTACACCGTGAAATGATCAGGTTTAATGTTTCCCATTTTGTCTGTAAGTGTAATGCATATACATTTCGTTGTCAAGATTTCTTTTCGCAGTTCAACCGATGGTTTGGATCGAAAACCAGTTAGTGGGTGCTTACGAGGGACAAACTCTTACACTGGAATGTCACAGCGAGGCTTATCCAAGACCGATCACTTACTGGACGAAGCCATCAAACGAAACAATCGCGAATGGTATGTTTAGCTTGGATTTTCTTATCTCATAGAAGGATATCTATCTTATGTCTTATATTGAATAAAATCTTATCTCAGGGGAATGGTACGGTAAGAGATAGAATGGCACTTTTTATACCGACGGCGCATTGTTATTTATGAATCGGTCAACAATGTGCGATGAATCTGCTCCTGCAGTTCTAAGGATATCGAAGGAAGACAGATTCGACGAACGTTGAATTTAATAAAAAAAAATTGCGCGCGCTCGATTATTGTGATGCATTTCGTTTTTGAAGGATATTCTTTCATTGAAAGCTGTTGAAGTAGCACGGTAATCAGTATTTTTATGCATTCTAATGCAAAAGGTGATGAGCAAAATAACTTGAACGTTATTCAGAAATACGAGTACTTCATCCCCTTCCGTTTTATTATCAGACTTTCTTCCTTTCCTTCGTCGTCAGTCAACGGTAGAATATAGTGTGAAGTTTACCTACGAATAATGCTAATGTGGTTTGCTCTAATTGCTCCGCCCTGACGTGGTTGCTTCGCTTTAATTGTCGTCGAGGCCCCGTGCGATAACTGTCGGGACGTTAAGGGTGAATTCAGCTGCATGAAAAAGGTTAAGACGCGTGCGTGTCACTTCACTTTTACCTTGTTAATTGATAATACTACCTTTGTGAAATAATATGAAGTTTCCGGCATCTTGTATAACTCAATTTCCATTTTAACTAGTTATTGCGATTATTTTCGACCAGATAACATTAACGGGTATATAAACTGTTATAAACATATGATTTTGAGTAAGGCTGAATGTAAGTTATAATGAAAAATACAAATCGAACTTTGATGAATCATTCTGACCATGCTCATTTATTATCATTTATGTGCTGATAGAACACTCTTATTTATTCTAAAAATGTTTTGAAATATCCACTGTACGTATTTAAGCCCTAACTTAAAAGTACTTGGAAAAAGAGAAATCAAGAGGTGAAAAAAATGATGACTTAAGTAATTTACGTTTTATAAGATAGAAGTGAAATATTCACTGCACGGGTCTCTTATCAGTTTGGGGAATTTTTAAAAAAAAGTGGGAACCGGTCATTTTGACCGCCTTGGTGTTTTTAATGGTAATGATGACATTAAAAGTATATGAAAAAACGTGGGATATTATTTTCATTCACTCGTTACATTAAAAAAGATTCAGTGCCTCACTCGTACAATAATTTGTAATAATAGAATTTTAATAATCACGTTTCAAAGTTTACCGAAAAAATAATTTTCCAATATATTATGATTCTCTATGGCAAATTGAAATGATATATGTACTTTCAAGTTTGTATATACATTTCCTTGATCACAGTTTATCATCATATTTTAAATGAAATTAAAGATGGGTATAAACCACAATAGTAAATACCCGAGGTCCGGTTAACACTAGACTACCAAACCAGTCAAAATGACTGGTACACAATTTTTTCCAAAAATTCTCCAAATTCATAGGAGAGTCATAGGATAAATATTCTACGTTCATCTTATAAAACATAAATTACCGAATCGATCATCTTTTCCACCTCTTAATTCCTCTTTTTCAAAACACTTATTTAGTATATTTAAGTATGATAGATTTAACGCCGGTAGTTCTAGTGTTAAGGGTTAAACTTGAGACTGTGCGTCGCGCGTCCACACATTCCGAGCGTCGAACCGAGAAGAAGGCGATCCGCATGGATGTATAGAAACAATCGCCGAGCGACGATTCGCATTTATTTCGTTCGCGACGAAGTTGCTCACAAGGCGCAAGAACGCGCTACGCCACCGAATAACATGCATCCGCGTTCGAGCCATCGAACTGCTTCGACAGAAATAAAGTCAAAAATGGAATTGTTGCTTTGCAATGTGTGATTGTTTTTTTAATTTTAATCATAACATAATACATTCAGTTTAATGTACAATTATAGTACATGTTTTCTATAAATTATTATGTTTAATTAAAGTTAATGGAAACATATCTTTCATTGCAGGAAGTGTAACATGAATATTATATATCATACAAACAATAAATAATATTAATTCAACTCATAAATATATTCCATATCAAATAGGTATAAAACAAATAAATAATAAATTCGATCTCTTTCGCATTCATAGCCTAGTGCATTAGTATTCGTTTCTTTGATAGGAATATTTTTATGGACAGAATTACTTTATTTCATTTAAATAATGAATATTATTAACCATGTCTTGCTAGATAGTTCAGTAAAGTCGTTATTTGTGATAGTGTAGATGTTTCTTTTAAAGAGTTGCTTTACTGCCGTTATTACGCAAACACATATGATGAACACTCTGCGATCTGGAAGCGATATAGGAACATTCGATCAAATTGTGTGAATAATTAAAGGGGTAAAAACGATTCGAGAAAAATAATTGACCATCTAAGCAATTTACTAGTGTAAACTTCTTATACCGTTTATATTTTGATAAATGATATGATACTGTGTAAATTAAAAATATAATGACGAGTTTCGATACCAGAGATGCTGAAACTCAAAACAATGCAGTCGCTGAACATTCTCACGCTGAGATTAAAGCTAAACTCAATGAACAGCAACTCGTTAGCTAGTCACCTAACTTTCTTAGCTTCCACATTACAACTTTCTACCAAGTTCTTCTAATTACCATGCATCATTATTTCATAATATAGATTTCAAGCTCTTTGCAAAATAAATAAAGCAAAAACAGTTTATTTCTGTTGATTATTCAGCGCCACATCAAATAACATATATAATTAACATATATGCATATATAATTTAATGCTAACCGTACCAAGCGCGGTGAAATGGTTCGATAATGAAAATATGTAGTTTTTTGTATTATTAACTAAAGTCTGTTTTCTGCGTCAGTTCCTGTATTAAGTTAACAATCTCCTGCATTTCTTTCGGACAGGTATTAACGTTATTCCGTAACCGGTTGAAAGATTTGTTAAGGTGAAAAAAGGTACACATATATGTAGATTCGGTGCGATTAGATTTAAAGTTACTTTTAAGAACCAAACAATTGCATTAACTTCACAAAATCGTTATCGAACATTGCATAACGCGTTGACAAAAGCGTACCTTCAAACGGGCCCGCTTTCGTCGAACCTTCCAAAATTGCATTCGACAATGGAGCAGCGAAGTAACAGCACTTGCAAACCATTTCTCTCGTCTATGAAGAATAAAAAGAAAGGTGAAACAAAGCAAACAACTTTAACGTGCGTCTCACCAATCCAACGGAATTCCAGGAGATCAGCCGAAAGTTGGCCTTTCGCTTTGCCAGTATTACAGTTTTGAACAAACACTATGGAAATCGACGCGGCATGTCATCCTCCAGCGCCACGGCTAAAATGACATTCGCGGGAATAACGTAGCCCGTGGTGCATCCACTTTGCACAGTTTCATAACGCTTAAGCGACCCGGAACATAAATACTAAGTTTACTACCACGCGCGCCAGCGGGGGTTTCTTGTTATTCGAAACTGCCACGAGACATTACCCTCTCGTTCTCGTTTCGCACGGTGCCACTGTAATAAAACAAATTAGCTTTTTAACGAGCGACAAGTGCAATTACATGGACATGGAATGTGAAATACGGCCGGGCATACATATATGACAGGTTCCATCGAGGATCGTACTTTTTTAGATCACGATCCTCGGTTCCCATATCACCCTCAACATTTACACCCGAATGCGGACGAAGAGATTTTTAATCACCGAGAAAGAAATCATCGGCGGAAATGCATTCCACTTGCCACGTTCTCGTGTACATGCACTCAAAGATCCGGGTTATTAAACTGGTCGTATGAGAGTTCCTGCCAGCATTCGGGCCGGGAACATTTTTCGTTTCCTTTGAAATAAAGCAAACTCTGCGCACGGTCGTTTACTCAGTTGATGAGAGTCGAAAAAGTTTTAAATGTAAGACTGTATTTGTATTTATTCCGAACGACGTGGAATTTCCGTTGCGATAAAGAGGTAATTGCAGACAAAGGGGGAAAGGGGGAGGGTTAGTATAATTACACGAGAAGATATTTTATACTTCTTCCTCGTCTTTTTTTCTTTCTCCTCTGCAGACAACAACTACAAAGTGGAAGCAATTCCGAAAGGGTACGAGATAACCATGAGGCTCACTATAAAATCCGTACGACCTCAGGATTTTGGATCGTTTAGATGCGTGGCGACCAACTCGCTCGGGGAAACGGACGGGAAAATAAAACTTTATAGTAAGTAGAATTATCGTTCATTATTTTTAATTAAATATCGTTAATGGAAACGCTTTGTAATGGAATGAATTCATTGCCATGTATCGGTAAAACGAGAATCTAGAGTAATATAATAAGGTTCAACGTTCTTGTTTCACGCCATGATGAAGTTATTTTCATGCAGCAGTATTTGTTCTCGTTAAACTAAATGGTTTCTTTTTTTCTTGATTGAGATTAACATGATTTGCAGACTTGACTTGACCTCAGATATCGTTTGTTGCTTTTTTTCTGGTGTTTAATCGCTACAAATTACTTTATAAACGTCGTCATGCATTTTATAATTTCGTTTGCTTATTTGTTCATACTTTACAAGGGTTTACTTGTAGGAACATTTTCAGCTTACATTGGTTATATTTATGTGTTAGATACAACATGTCCTTGACGTGATATCCTCTCTGAAAAACTATAATGCGTCATACAAGTGCCCCTACATCCGTAATGTTGCATCTACTGAATACATACTGTTGATGTGAATCAACAGTATTATCAACAGTAGCATAAGTCGCATTCACTGATTAGATTGTCAACTCATAACATCACAGCCAGCTGTATGCTAGGGATTAGAATGAATGAAAATTTCGAAGGATTACATTTTTGAGGATTAGAATCAATGACAATTTGTATAACACTTACAGGTTGATATTAAATATTTCCCGAAGAAATTCCGAATAAAAAACACTGATAAAAAATCAGTCAAATGCTATTGCATGTGTAAGGACTATTATTTCTAGTTTTTTATTCTTACAATGATATGTTTTTAAAAGTAAAATCTTACATTAACGTCACCGGTAAAGTAAACGAACCCTGTCTTGCATTTAACGAGGTTTTCTTGCCTTTACTAAAATTTCCATTCAATGCAACGCGAATTCCACTAGTCACTAGAAAATCGTTAAGACTGCAAGGAAATAGGAATAAAAAAATATCTACCAGCGAAGTGAAATTGACGAGAATGATTCAAATTTTAATAAGAGACTTTACTATTCCTCCCGTCCTTTTTCCTCGTCGCAATGAAATTTCGCAACGCGAATTTTCTTCAAGGAGATTTCTCTACGGGACCGAAATCTCGCGTCGAACAAGACTTACTACCCTTCCTTAGAGGAATGCTTATAAAGGCAAAGTCATCTTACAACCAAACAACTTTTCTACCTTTCAGTCATCGATCGACAAAACTTCCTCGTTATGGTAACCTTCGCGTACTTTAAGGTCGCACGAGTTTTTCGATAATATCAGAGTTTCTCCATTCGATTTTAGGACTAAATAGAGCAGATATTGGGAAAGGTTGGCACAGCTCGTGGGGTCGATCTTTTCCAGTGACTCTATTACACAATCAACCGATGTAACTTTCTCGTGCTGCTCAAACAGCTTTGAGCGTTGTTTCAAGCCAAAGATTGAATTCGACCGCAATGTATAAATGATTCGGAAAGAGCATACACGGAAGAAAGAAATTTGCTGACTCGAATCGAATTCAGTTGGCATTGATTGCCCTGTTAACCCAACATTATTTAAGTATATCGACCGCACGAACAGGCGGGAGAAACTTTTCGCGAATCCCTGGAAATAACATTGCGGTTTGCCGGACTCCTGTTTCAACTTCGAATTTTGCTCGCATTTATCGCGATAAAACGGTTCCATGAGGCCGAAATTTTAAAAAATTCCAATCATTTTATATGTCAAATTTTCATTTCTATCAAAATGTGTGGAGAGGGTTATATAAGTTAATTTAACTGTAATTAAATTTTGATTCGCATTATACGGAATTTTTTTATTTAGAAACTCGAAAGTTGACGGGTAATTAAAGTATACCTGTTTCTGTGATTATTTTAGGCTTTTTAATATATCGAAAACAAACAGGGAGTTGAATGAACGACGTGAAACTTTGAATATAAACATACATTTATGGTACAATAATCCATTAAAGCAGTTCTGTTTACCGTGTGGATAAATTTGACTTTATTTTAATTTTTTCGTACGCCCGAAAGTGTGTTGGATTAATAATTATAAGCCAATATACGTCTCCATTTTTATCTGTCGTTTGAAAAACTGTCAAAGCTATGACATTGTGTTAAAAATTTCTCTTTTGCGTAATGCGATCTCTAGAATATTTTCGTTAAAAATGAAAACACATTAAACTGGCTAGATAGGAGGTGGTTGAGTAAATATTTGTTAAAAACCAATATTTAAAGAGCTTTTAGTAAAAGATACACATGAATATTTCGGGGATCCAATATTTTCGAGATGGCAGCGAATGCGATATATTCATTCGCGGACAAAGCGAGTACTCCATTTTAGAGTATATTTATATTTCCCCCCTTTTGCCGCTAAAATTTAGTAAATAACACGTACAACTCTCACGCGATGTAGAAGCTGTAACTTTTCCTGAAATTCGGGTAATCGCCGAAGTTTTCAAAGAAAACGGCACTGGTGTTCTTTCAAAACGGAGATATCGATACTTTGTTATTTAAGTACGCCCATGGATACGCAATCCATTAACAAATTTCACCTTAGAGTTACAAGCCTTTTACCTGCTTAACGTCTATCAAGGTCATTATTTCGGTCAAACAAATTATGTTTTAACTTTTTTGAAAACAGTTCTTAACAATTTCCATTTAAATAACATTAATAACTGTGAAGATTTTTTTATTTAACAGTTGAACTACCGGCGTTATATCTATTATATTTAGATATACTGAATAAGTATGTACTTCGACAAAAGAGAAATCGACAAATGAAAAGATGTTGAATTAAGTAATGTAAATTTTATGATGCAGAAAAAGAATACTTACTGCAAGGCTCTCCTACCAGTTTGGAGAAGTTTCAGAAAAAATTGGGAATCGGTCATTTTTATCGCCTTGGTAGTTTTAGTGTTAACGATAAATATACTGACATACTATTTAAAGGGTGGTCCATGCAACTTGTTCATCCCTCAATACATTGTAACGTATGCGTTGTAAGAAAAACTTTTTATAAAAAAGTTGTATGGTATGGAGGGTTACATTATGGAATATATATTGTTTATTCATGATTACTAAATTTCATTTTTGCTGTTATCTCACTGAGATAATCACGTATAAACATTGATGATAACGTCAGTACTGAATCACTGACAGAATAGACGATTACGATGCCATATGCAGAATCAGTCATGTTGATAAACATTGTGGTCAAACTGCGTGGTCTTCCGGAAATCTTTGCTGGCATTGAATCTCCATTTTAATATTACGCACAGACCATTTTCAAGGAACAAAGTGAAATTATTTATTAATTATTACGTTTACGTTTAATGACGGTCAGTACTTTTTTTACTAAAAATGTAACGCTCTGCAATATTTTGTAATCAAAAATATAGCATTCCATTTAAAAAAACGAAGTTGACCTTCAATATTCCGACACGCCTCTGCTTATAAAAAAAATACAATCATTAGGTAATGTATTACTCTAAACCATACAACTTTTCTATGAGAAGTTTTTTCGTACGTCGCATACTTTAGAAGTTATTGAGGGTAAGTAAGTTGTATAGGCCACCCTGTATATTAAGGAAAATATTATTATACGGATAAATATAGAATTATGACGATCAAACTACAATACGACGCAACTCAACTCCATCTTTAAAAACCACTTCAAGACTAAAAGCAGTTGACAAATAAGAACTAACAGATGATACGAAACCCTTAGTTCTACAGTAATTTACACACCCTCGCATTTTTTTGACGCAGTCATTTACTCGTTCGCCCTTATAAATGCAGTTTTCTATCATTTTCGGGGTCTTCAGAAAGAAAGCAGATCGCTTTCTCGCCAGATTCGACCCAAATCCCGCACCCCTTCGACATCCTTAAAATTATAGTTCCGATATTCTCCCAGCACTGACTGATAATAATAATTTCATTGCATTTGTATTCCTCCCGTATTTCTGAAGTAACAAATGATATATCGAAATCCCCCTCATGAAAATGTAAACGTGCATTTTAATAATAACTTTTAAGGGTTGAAATTTTCCCTGAAAATAAATTCCAATAATTTTAACATTGCTGTGTTCGTACTATGTACATACTCGTTAATTTGTTGTGCATTTCTATCTCGACAAACGTATTCTGATATTTTCCTCCTCAACTTCGTGACGTTAAATAAATATTTATAAAACTATTACAAACCCGTTACGCGAGGCTGGAAATATATTTTATTACAACTATTATTTAGATTACGACAATTCGGTTAATATATTACATATTACTGTAAAGATAAACTGATTAAAGACAAATCTATTGTGATAGAATTCGATGCATCTGGTACTTTTGAAAAACGTAATCTGCAAGATATACAGTAGATGTAGAAAGTATTCGTACACCGGCACTAATTTCGAATAATATATTGTGAGGTTAGAGTTGGGAAATGATAATGTTACCGCACCAATGGAGTATGTACTGGAACCGAGTGATCTTTACAGATGAGAGTAAATAATGGGTGAAGTAAAAAGTTTTAAGCGTTTTTTGTTAGATGGCTTTAGTGAGCCATATCTCACAATGTATACGTTGCATCATGTCATTCTATACTGTGACTTAAAGGCAACATAACGCTTTAAAAAAAGTTCTCTGACAGTCTTTTGTTTTGTGAAGCCAGTTGTTTGTTAGAGCGTATCAAAATGGAGGTAACGAAAGAGAAGATTCGATACATTCTACAATACCACTACGATCAAGGGGAAAAAGCCGAGCAGGCAGCCAAAAAAATTTGTGCTGTTTATGGACCCAAAACAGTATCGAATGCAACAGCAAAGCGGTAGTTCCAACGCTTCCGTTCTGGTAATATGGACGTCGAAGATGAGACACGCTCTGGTAGGCCTATCGTTGAAAATGTCGATAAAATCATGGAAATCGTCGAGTCAGACCGGCATGCGAGCACTTATTCCATTGCCCAGGAACTGAAGATTAGCCAGAAAACCGTTTGGAACCATTTGCATAAGGCTGGTCTCAAAAAGATGCTCAATATATGGGTGCCACACGAACTGACGCAAAAGAACCTTTTGGAGCGAGTTGATGCCTGCGATTCTTTGCTGAAGCGTCACGAAATGGACCCATTTTTGAAGCGGATGGTGACTGGCGATGAAAAATGGGTCACATACGAGAATGACAGGCGAAAAAGATCGTGGTCCAAGCGCGGTGAGACGGCCCAAACGATCGCCAAGCCCGGATTAACGACCAAGAAGGTTTTGCTATGTGTTTGGTGGGATTGGAAGGGAATCCTGCACTATGAGCTGCTCCCATCGGGCCAGTCACTCAATTCGGGCCTATATTGTGAACAACTGACCAGATTGAAGCAGGCGATCAACGAGAAGCGACCAGAATTGTCCGATCGGAAGGGTGTTGTCTTCCATCAAGACAACACCAGGCCGCACACATCTGTAACGACACGCCAGAAGCTCCGAGAGTTTGGATGGGAGGTTATATCGCACCCGCCGTATAGCCCAGACCTGGCACCAAGCGATTATCACCTTTTTAGACATTTACAACATTTTCTTGATGGCAAAAAACTGGCCTCAAGAGAGGCTTGTGAAAGTGAGCTGGTCGAGTTTTTTAACAATAGGGACGAAGACTTCTTCAATCGCGGAATTATGAAATTGCCTTCAAAATGGGAAAAAGTTATTGAACAAAACGGCGCTTATTTGATTTAATTCCGAAAGTTCTAAGTTTGTTAATTTTATCATCAAAATAAAGAGAAAAAACGCTCAGAACTTTTTACTTCACCCATTATAATATTTTCGGTTCTGATGGATCTTCTACTCTATGGAGAAGAAGGAATGAAGAACTGAGACCAAAAAATTTACGACCTACAGTAAAACACGGCGGAGGTTCTGTACTCGTTTCGGATTGCACGAGTGCAGCTGGTGTTGGAAAATTAGAATTTATTGACGGAATAATGAACCACGGGGTTTATATTGACATTTCGAATCGGATTCTTTCGGCCAGTGCAGAAAAAACGGGCATTGAAGATAATTTTATCTTTATGCACGATAATGATTCAAAGCGTACGGCGTACAATGCGAGAATGTGGATATTATATAATACGTCAGCATATATAGAAACTCCACCACAACCTTCTGATATTAACCCCATCACACACCTATGGGACTACTTGGAACGTCACATTAGAAAACATCACATATCCTCTAAAGAAGGTTTAAAAAATGCTCTTATGGAAGAAGGGAATAACATCCCGTGCAGCGTAACAGCGAAATTAGTAACTTCAATGCCAAGAAGAGTCGCAACAATTACAAAATCAAAAGGAAATCCTGCTAAATGTTAATTAACTGTTTATTTTACTTTTTCATTGTCAAATAAATTTAATTTTCACGCTTTTCTCATGAATTTCTAAAGACTTTTAAAAAATGTAGCAGCTGTACGAATACTTATTGATCATACATTTCGGACAATTTTTCATTTTTTTCCTGATAACTTTGCAAATTATTCAACTAATTAATTTTTTTGCACTGTATCTGTTCTAGAACCTTCCGAGAACATGTACAAACTCGTTGTTTATAAGAAATTAGTTAATAAACTACAATTTCACAATATATTATTCGAAAATAGTCGGTGTACGAATACTTTCTACACCCACTGTATATATCGTTCATTTGTAATGGAAATTAGACAGCTCAAAAATATGGTTTTTAATTTATTATTATAGAAAGTTTACAGTGATATGTCTTGAGCAATGATCAGTTCATTTATCTTACAATTAGTGCTCAGTGATGGTACCTCTCCTGTTTCATGCTATACGGTTCTGTTTTGTGTAAAGGCACATTATTATTACTTATGCTGTGTTGTTACCGTTAAAAACTAAAAACAAAGAAAATATACATTTCGACTTGTTCTATAAGCGTTATTTTTCTTTTTCATGATGGAGAAAAAGATGTTTATCGATACTTACCTGGTTATAACATATTTAAACAAATTTCATTATTGTAGAAAAACATAGTTTTCTTGAGGTGTGACACCTTCTTTGTAAAATGAATGCTGGTCCATAGAGCCATATAATTTTCAATCGATTATCAAGATAGTACATGAGTTTGTGCAAAGTTAATGTTTGGCATTATGGGAAGAGAGAGATTTAATCCTTTTTCGGTCGTACGTTTTCTTTCACCCACCATAACATTTTTACCATCTCGGTCCTATGTCTGCTTTCAGACACCATAACGTTTTTACCGTCCCGGTCGTATATCTACTCTCAGCAACCTCACCATTCTGTTACGAACGTGCGTTATTTTGAATCGAGATGCTGTAACCACCTTGAGATATTTATATAAATACCTGTCAATTTTTTGTCGACCATAAAATAATTGATTATTTTCTTTCGGTCATTAAAATATTTCAAAAATATTTACGCACTCTAGAAAAGCCCATTACGCTCGGATAAAAAACGGTGAGCTTCATACAATTCGTTACAATAAATTCATAAAAGGCTTGCCCGTTATCTTCCAATCAGAAAATTAAAGGAGAGAGACGAAATAGTAATTACTGTGACACACGTTTTCACCAGAACTTCATGTGGGAACATTCTTCGAAAGGCACTGCTTTAAATACTTAAAGAATGAATAACAAATTATTTCCTTTAGAAGAAATTACTCATTAGACAATAGGTTTTCCCGATATCAATGTTTTAATCATTTACTTTACATTCCTACTAAATTGAAAAACCTTTTTTGCCTTACTATTAAGTATAACATCACATCCAACGTCCCAAGTACGCCCTCTCATCTTCTAGATAAAAGTACCTTTCTCCTCGCTTAAAAGTTCTTACATTCTTACCTGAGAGTATGATAATTATTATTATCACTTACATAAACTTTCGTGAACTGGAAGTATATAATCCTAATCGTTAGTTTTCGAGCAATGCGAAAATAATTCTTTTGACTGTTTGAGACACAAATGAAGCAGATAAGATGCCCGAAGTTGCATAGAAATTTTATATCACCAATATATTAGGTCATTGCATAAGTTCGTGCCCGATTGAAGAATAAATTCAGTAAGCTAAATTTTCAGGAATACAATTTTATTAACGAATTGTGTAGTAACCATTCTTCTCTAGAATTCTTTTTCAACGATCTACAAGCATGTCGATTCCATTTTTGAGAACAGAGCTTGGCTTTCCCTTAAAAAAAGATGTTGAGGTGATTTTCGACAGCTTTCACAGAATTAAGATTTTTGGCATTCAAATGATTGTGCAAAGATCGGAATAGACGAAAATCTGAACGTGTCATATTTGGAGAGTATGGTGGGTACTGCAAAATTTCCCATCGCAACTCCTTTTTATTCCGGCCAGGAACGAAATGGCCACATGCAGCTTATTCCTCTAATTAAGAAGTGCGGCATCCCGCGTATGAAGTTTGGAAATGCGTCCATTCTTCTTTAAATGCTGAAATGCGGTCGAGTTATCAATGTTCACTCTCGCAGCAATCTCCTCAATTGTAATCTTTGCATTTTCTTCCGCCAAAGCATACACAATATCGTTATAACTTCCGGAAGGCCGTCCAATGCGGGGTTGATCTTCCAAGTTGAAATCATAACTTCGAAAGCAGCCAAATGGCATTTTAATTGTCCTAAAAGCAGGAGCACGGTCCAAATAAATGCTCTAAATGTTTTTTCTGTGCCATTCCAACATTAACGCCCCTCCATAGCTTGTACAACTTACATGCCGCAAATGTCACTTTCCGACCTCTATGTTGAAGAATTTTCTTAAGCAAAAATAAAGTTACCAGAACGCTGTTTGATGTTAAACTGGCAGATAATACTATCATTTAACCAGTGCATGCATCAAAACCAAACAAAAACACCACAACTACAATCTGCAGTTCAGTTTACGCCACCCATGAAAATTGGGCACGAACTTATGCAATCACCTAATATGTGTGTGTGTCCGCGCGCGCGGTGTGTGTAGGAATCTGTGCGTGAGTGGATAATGTGTGGTGAGATATTATTGATAGGAGTCACGCCAATTATGCCGAACGGAAGAGATGAAAGAATGCGTGTAAGAATGAGAGAGTGTGTGCGTGAACGTATGAAGATCAATCGGAGCCGAACGATCAAACAAGCGAGAAGTGTTGCCGAGTGAGAATTGTATTGTTAGACATTCTCTTTTATATTAATTTTTAAATATATAGTAATCCCCCCTATAACACGGTATATTAGTTCCGTGTTATAGGAAAACGCGTTGTACGAGCATTCTCGTAAAACGCGCTCGTGTGACCTCGTATAACGCGTTATGTACAAATGATTTACGTTTAACTTTTCTTGTTAAAGGGGGTTTAAATCGAATATTAAGGAAAAAGTATGTACAATAACAATAACAATATCTTACAATTCAATAACTAGGAACTCAAATTTAATAAAATAATTTAATATAATTTTATAAGAACACAATTGGCACAATGTGCAAACGTACGTGAAATTGATTGCGAACTGTACAAATCATTATAAATTTCGCAGTACAGAAATATAACGTGGAAAATCCCCGCGTTATATTGGGGAAAACACGTGTTATACGAGGGACATGAAATCGCGTAATATGAAAACGCGTTATAACAGTACCGTGTTATAGGGGGGATTACTGTACTACCGTAGAATAGGTCGGGGTACCGTTCATCCCATGCCTCTGCAACACCCATTCCTATATACAATGGGTTTCGAAAGTATTCGTACACCCACTAATTTCGAATAATATATTGTGAAATTGTAGTTTATTAACTAATTTCTTATAAACAACGAGCGTGTACATATTCTCGGAGGTCACTATAACAGATACAGTGCAAAAAAATTAATTAGTTGAATAATTTGCAAAGTTATTAAGAAAAAAAAGAAATATTGTCCGAAATATTATATAAGGGCAATAAGTATTCGTACAGCTATTGCATTGTTTAAAAGTCATTAGAAATTCATGAGAAAAGCGTGAAAATTAAATTTATTTGACAATGAAAAAGTAAAATAAACAGTTAATTAACATTTAGTAGGACTTCCTTTTGATTTTGTATTTGCTGCGACTCTTCTTGGCATTGAAGTTACTAATTTCGCTGTTACGCTGCACGGGATGTTATTCCCTTCTTCCATTAGAGCATTTTTTAAAACTTCTTTAGAGGATATGTGATGTTTTCTAATATGACGTTCCAAGTAGTCCCATAGGTGTTCGATGGGGTTAATATCAGGAGATTGTGGTGGAGCTTCTATGTATGCTGCCTTATGATATAATATCCATATTCACGCATTGTACGCCGTATGCTTTGGATCATTATCGTGCACAAAGATAAAATTATCTTTAATGTCCAATTTTTCTGGACTGGCAGAAAGATTCCGAGTCAAAACGTCCATATAAACCCGGTGGTCAAACTCGTTGTTTATAAAAAAGTAGTTAATAAACTACAATTTCACAATATACAATTCGAAATTAGTCGGTGTACGAATACTTTCTACACCCACTGTATATGTAGGATCGCGGGGGCGTGAAGGGATGAGTGCAAGAGGGTCGCGGAGATGAGAGAGGGAGGGAGAGAGAGAGAGGAGAGAGGGAGAGAATGAAAGAGAGTTTTAAGAGAAAATATCTGCGATACAATGTAGTGCGAGAGGAAGAGTATGTGTGCCTATGTGTCATTGTGTGTATGGGGTGCAGGGCCTTTGAAGGAAAATCACTGCGTAAGAAGGCCCAGTGTTTTCCTAACAGCGAACAGAGCATTTCCTAGAGTGCGTTTTTGGGCAGCGATAGTATATTCAGCGACAGCGTTGAAGCAAAAGAGTATTTTGTGTGAATGTGAATGAAATTTGTTTAGTGTTATTTTTTGTATTTAATATTTTTCTAATAAATAACATTTAATTATTCTTTTACTTTAAATAATAACTTCTACGTATGAGTCGCTCAGAAGCCAAAGCGGTTAAGGACGTTGTCGTGGTACAATATCGTCAATAGTTTTTGGATCATGTGCGTGGTAAGAGTATAGGAGCGAGTAGCGATATGAACGATCACCTTTCTTTCAATACTGTACCCATGACAACATACTCATACAAATCTCATATATATGTATACACAAACACTATGAAACATTTTCACGTCTCGCAATTTGACAACGTCGCTTATGCCACACAGTTGGACATACTGGGCTTGTTTACTGGATACAGCGCTTCAGTGTATACAGACTCAATGTATGTACAGTACAGCGTTGCCAAGTTGTTTCTGTTCGATTTGCCCGCGTGTGCTTTTTTCCACGATGTTTAATGTTTGCATTATTATAACTCAATAACGGGAAGGTCAATATATTTGTTGTTTTTTTGTCTAATTCAGAACAAAAACATTTATGAATTGTTAGTTTTTTGAAAGTTTCTGACTGTTAGTTTTTTTATTAGAATTAATAAAGTGGTAGAACCACTACATAGCGCATATACTCTCCATGCTAATGACCCGAACTTTAATTAAGTTTATCTCGAATTAGAGGCGGTCAATCGATTTAAAATTTTAAGGATAATTGTATTATAATGTCCTCAATGAGTATTCTAAAATTTAGAATTTTCTGACACTATGCCCATTGCACGACAACTACCTTAAGTAAATTTTTTTGATATTTTCTGATTTTTGTAAATTTTAATAGAATAAACTTCATTCCATTAAAATTTACAAAAATCAGAAAATATAAGAAAAAATTGACTTTCCGCTTTGACTTCTGAGCGACTCACATAGAAGAGGAACACTAACTAGTTGGGTCACTTTTTGACACACTACATCTCAAAGTATTGAAACCTGCTCCTTCTCGAAAGCTCCCATTCCTTTAAAATCGTCCCTCGCAAAACCGATTGCTGTGCTAAAGAGGAACAAAAGTATGTTCAAAGTGAACAAATATCTATTAATCTCCATGTCATGATGTCATTTAAACCGATGACATCACATGACGTTGCGTTATGAAACGTCAGTTACGTCAGTCCGATTCTCCTGCACGATTTTCAAGTGGAAATCATATCGCTTAGGACAGAGGTCGTCCATTCACAGCCTTCTCCCCCCTCCCCGACGATTCTGCATGTTAATTCATCGGCTCTCTGATTAGAGTACCAGCAGACGAGAGGACATCGTGTAGAGTTGGTGCACAGACCTGCACAGTCAAAGCGGGAAAGGAAGCGGTGGCTTTAACGAAAACCACCATTTGAACACGTTGCGCGAGAGAGGCAAATGCTCTGACGGGTACTTAATTATCGATAATTGCAAATAAAGCGTGCGAGAAGGAGGGCAAAGAGAGACGGTCCTGCACGTCCAAAGCGTCATCACGAATTTCCATTCACGCGAATCGCTCCTCGAGTAATTGGCCCTGCCATCTAATTGAATGGTACGCGCTCCATTGAAATGCGCCGTCAGGCGACGTTCTTCACGAGCTTCTTTTTCTTTTGCTCGTCGACATTTTCTACTGTGACATCGCACGTAATACCTTCAAGGCTTAATAACATTCGCAATTATTCAGAGACGGAATAGCTTCGTGATATGTGATGTGGGACTAGAAGAGATTTTCGATGACGTCTTACAGTTTCAATTATAATACGTTATTTCATCGATCGGTTTCATGGTGTTCCCATTGTTCGTAGATGGTATCACTTTTGTTAATCCTTGAATGAAGCAAGTGATGCATTTCGTAGTGCCTATGCGGTATTTATCGTTCAATTTTAGTTAAGAGGCTTTAAGTCTTCTC
This sequence comes from Cerceris ruficornis, assembly GCA_963989415.1. Lineage (NCBI taxonomy): Eukaryota > Metazoa > Arthropoda > Insecta > Hymenoptera > Crabronidae > Cerceris > Cerceris ruficornis. The sequence goes on from OZ022518.1 coordinate 6,116,152, forward strand.
GACGTTTACAAATTAGTGAATACAATCGTAATCCCATTGAACGAGTCTCTACTATCAAAGGCCATGTGGTATGCAGTTCTCACAGAAACCGCAAACTTGTTGTTCGAATAACGCTACTGCTTGCATATCTATTTCCGACTGGAAATAAATACAATTCTATGGTATTTGCAGAAGGGAGCATTTAGGGATGCTCACATTTGATTACCATGAGGTGTACTTAACTCTTTTGCAAAATGTATATTGTACTAATCAAAAGTTTGTTCAGTTTTATTGGAAGTTCTGTTGGATTTTTAGACAAACATAAATGTTAACTAAAATTAATATTTATTGTTATATACTTATTCTACACATAGTGCAATAATTGCAAGTTGACAAGTCACGTGCCAAAGACAATCGGTTACTAAAATTCCCTTACGTAAGTTTATAGAACTTTACCTTGTTTTAAATTTTAAATAGAAAATGCGACACAACTTTTCAATAGACTCAATAACAATGCACTTCTATTTTATTATCACAAAATGAATGTTTAAAATATGTTACGAGTCGGGCGAGTGGCAGAACGACACCGAATGCGTTAATGCAATTTTACTTGCAAGAGTTAACGATTGCAACGAATCTAGGAATTATATTCGGGGACCGGACTAGCCTGTAGGCTGACTATAGGGTCACCGTATGCCCGTTAATAACGAAAAAGGTTACGGTATTTTCGCACTAGTATAGCAGATCAGTCCCGTACCAAAGGATACGTGGCTACCGCCACTAGTTGGTATAAGGGAAATGGAAATTTGTTGCAACCCGTAGACTCTTTCTCTTCTAACGAACACCCGTAACTTTAATTTTAAAAATCTTATTCACCACGAGCGGTAAGAGTGAATAAGGGAGATCGTTGCACTGTTACACGAAGATTAAGGAAGTAAATTAAAATAACCAAAACGTTTGAATGTCACGAACGTGAGTATAAACGTATATTAAGAGTTATAATCAATTGTTGTTCAGAATGCAATTACAAGGAATGCTTCTTAAATGTAACTTAGCCGAAATTCACGCGTCGGTTCACGGGGATTTCCACGTCTTGTACTTACAATAGTCATACGATGCAAAAGTCGTGGACTTTGAAATTTCTGTACGCTAAGTAACAGCGTGACGTTCTAAAAAATACTGGACCCAAGTAGTCAAAAAATGTCTCGCTTATATAGGGCTCGGTTTTGGAAAAAGACTGCGGAAAAATGAGTGGTGGTGGTAAGATTCTGGTAGGGAGATTAGGGCACCAAGGCTGCATGGGATAAATCTTGATAGGATTGTAGCGGATCGTAGTTTGTTTATGCTAGTTGCTCGGACAGTGGGCCTATACAACGAGACCCCTTTGTGTTCACATATTTTCGTAAATTTTATCAGTGGCCGACTGGTATCAGATGAAAAATAAAAGTTTCTGGGCCGCATGTAACAAATGAATGGGCTGAATGTTTACAGAATTTGGTATTTTCAGAAGCGGACTGTCAAATAAATTTGTTAGAATTGCATAAAAGCTACAGAATTAAATAAAAACTGTATGCCATTCCATTAAACAAATGAGATAGATACCTTTTGACCCCGTCGGCAGTAATCTTCGAAAAATCACTAATTCCATAAATAGCGACGTCGTTTCTACCTTTGGAATTTAAAAAATAAATAGGTTGATAGCTATTACAGTTTCCGAGAAAACGGCTTGCAATCCTTTATCTGGACCGCCCAGTATATTACGCAGCAGAAGTTTTCTAGAATTAAAATTTAAACCCGCTGTTTAGAAGTTTGAGAGTTTATCTCTGCAATTACCATAGCCCCCCTGAGGAAAGTTTTCGTCAGAAAGGAAAATATTAATCAAATATAGAAATGACATAGCATTTCTTGCAAACACATCGCAATTAATTAACACTTCTCGTTTAAAATGATAAAAGTGTTTGGCATATATAGCAACATTTCGCAATTTTTACAAACTTTTGAGCTCGTTGTAGGCAATTCAGTTGTCGTGCAACAGTGGAGCTGAGTACTCATGGCTATACAACAACTGTACTTTTAACAATGGCTCATTATGTGCAGAGTTTTTTGCATTGGCATCAATGTGTACACACTGTTGTGTATAATTTTATGCAGAATACAATTTTTAAAATTCTTCGTAAGATATAATAAAAAAGTCCGTAACAGATATGTGTAAAATAATTCGTTTCTTATGAGTAGCCAGTCGATTAAATTTTCAATATCATTCCAATGTGAGATGTACTCATTCCCCCGAAAGTTTTGTTAATTACTTTGTAAAATAGAAGGATTCGTGGCCATTTTAATTGCTTTGTCATGACAATATGATCTATTTTATCAACCCCATATAATTATATTGCGGTTGTTTATTACTACGAAAGGGTTATAATATTACTACGAAATACGAAAATCGATGAGTTTCCTGTTTGCCGTTATTGCTGTTGAAGTTTCATACCTACATCGCGTTTATTTAGCCTTAGTGTACATACGATTGTTACGTTGTTCCCTGTTAAATATTTGACAAAGTGTATAATGCTGAATAAATTATCTACAGATCCATTTCAAAGTAAATTGAAAATGTCCACTTTTAATTCATAATTGCAACATCCTAACTGACAATACAGTGCAACCGTGCTTTGCCTTTGATAAAAAGTATTGTTTATGATGGAAAATGGCATAATTTTCAACGTAGCTGGACGAAAGGTCTATTTTTTTTATGTTAAATTGCGCTAAAGACAGGGAAATACATCTAAGAAGAATTGGTATAAATTGTCGGATTTAACTACAATGGCCAATTTTCCTAGCAGTCACAATTCTCAGCGGATTCTGAAATAACTAATCGTATTTAGTTATTAAACGGTACAGATACCACGAAGAACAAGCTTAGAAGTCCCAGGATTTATTTCACCCCATATATTTAAATTAAGAAGTATTTAAAAAATGCTCCGAACGTTAATTATCTTCCAATCTTCGAAGACTCTCATAATGCATTCAAATGTTACGGTCAGTTCAAGTTCCAAGCTATTTTACACGAAAGCGAGACCTCGAGGGCCAACGTCTCTCTGATAACGTTCTCAAACAGTCGTGTAGGATTATTTCTGGCATCAAATGCTCGTACTAGCTCTTATTTATTTGTACGCTTGTAATTGGGAGAGCGTGCAGAATAACCGTAACCGCGTTTGTAAACACAAAAACGTGTAAACGTAGCTACCTCGTTACACTGCCCGGCACAAATGCAATTGCCGTATCGAAATTGAATTGAACAATACACAAACCCATTGAAACTAAAGACAATTCTAATTATCGAACCACAGATGATTTAATGTTTACTGGAATAAATGGTATAACCGGATAAGGGGGTTAAAAGTGCCCTTGAACCGATTACAATGGGCGACGTGTCATTCGACAGGTAATTGAAAAGAACCATTGTGTACCAAATTTCAACCCTGTATCTTGACCGGGAGGGTAGTTTTGGGGAAAATTCAAAAAACCGGTTCTTGCTCTACTTTCCCGGTTTACAGAGGTGGAAAAAATTCTAAAAAATTCTGGCACATTTTACATTCGGAAGTCTGAGATTTTTTTCACATTTTTCCATTAGAAAGTCTAAGTGCAACAGATGAGAAACCGAAAAAAAAATTGGAAAAATGTCGATTTCGCACGGAAATCTTTCGAGCACAACTTTTTCCTTTTTACAGTAACAATCTGATATCGTGATTGTTATGCTCAATTTTTTCAGATTTTTCGGTTTGGTGCGCCATAGTGGAAAAAATCAAAAACCATTTCTGCGTCGCATTTCCCGCTGAAACGCAATATATAATTTTCAATTGATTTAATTAACTGTCTTACCGTCATTAACCATAACTGCTTCGGATGCAGAAACGTTGAAACTTGTAACATGAACATAGTGTATCAATAGAATGTAAAAATAACAAATACTGATTGCGTTTCAGCGGGAAATGCGACGCAGAAATAGTTTTTGATTTTTTCCACTACGGCACACCAAACCGAAAAATCTGAAAAAATTGAGCATAACAATCATGATATCAGATTGTTACTGCAAAAAGGAAAAAGTTGTGCTCGGAAGATTTCCATGTGAAATCGACGTTTTTCCGATTTTTTTCGGTTTTTCATTTGTTGCACTTAGACTTTCCAATGGAAAAATCTGAAAAAATCTCAAACATGTACTTTCGCATGTAAAATGTGTTAGAATTTTTTATAATTTTTTTCGCCTCAGTAAACTGGGAAAATACGGCAAAAACCAGTTTTTTGAATTTTCCCCATAACTACCCTCCCGGTCAAGATACAGGGTTGAAATTTGGTACACAATGGCTTTTTCAATTACCTGTCGAATGACACCTCGCCAATTGTAATCGGTTCATGGGCACTTTTGACCCCCTTATCCGTCTATATCCTTTTCCATCGACGCTAACGCGCTAAGTTGCAGGCAACGAATCCTCCTTCCTTCTTCGAAGCTCTTTGTGTTTTCCTTTTCTCCCGCCCCTCTGCCTCATTCTCTGTCCCTCATTCTCTCTCCCTCATTCCCTCTCTCTCTCATTCCCTGATTCTCTCCCTCATCCTCTCATTTTCCCTTTTTCACCTTTTCATTCTCTTCCCCTCATTCTCGCATTCTCCTCCTCTATTCATCTATTCATCTATTTATATATTTATCTGTTATTCTCTCTCTTTCTCACTCTTTCCCCCTCTCTTTATCTCTCTGTCCTTCCCTACCTATCTCTCGTTTTCGTTCCGTTCTCTCTGGTTCGTTCTCGCCGAAGATTTATCGAGAAAACAGTATATTTTCGTACATATATTTATCGGATGGTAATATCGGTCCCGCATACGAGAGAATTAATATAGCCGGTGAACTCTCGACATTTCGACGAAGCGTGCAAGTGACAAGAGCTCTCCGGGTTTTGCGGGGACGCCACCCGAACGACATTCCAATACGTCAAACCGAAGAGCATCGTGTGGAAAGTCCAGTCGCTCGGCCGATTATTTTTCCGGTTATTACTCGCGGACAGGCTTTGCCAATATCTCGATTCGCCATTTTCGTCCGTTCGCTCTACATGATCTGACGTAAAGCGGCTTTCTGCGGTATACGATTTGACGGACATTAAATCTACAGACTTCATCGCTGATGAGATTTCATGCGTTTATCTTTATTAACGGCATAACGGCAATAACGGGCTTTCGTTGGCCATGCATTATATGGTATACAGTCAAGATTGTCTGTTAACATCTTTCCGTGATTTTGATTTTGATGTTAACGTTTCGAATTGCAATTTCATATACGTTTCTTCAGAAATTGGTTTATTAGTTTATTGTTTACTTGGAAATATGTACAACAAATTACCAATTTTTCTTGTCAAACTGCCGAGACTTAATTTATTCGAAGAAATGAGACGATGCCATAGGAAGTGTGAGAATAAAGGCTCTATGATAAATAGATATTATAAGAAAGGAAGATGTAATAATATCTTTTTTTAATCATAGCATATCTAAATTAACTACATTATGTTGTCCAGTTATTTAAACGATATTGTAGATAAAAACTAGCTTTTAGTAATAGTATTAAAAGAAAGCCATTGGTGGACGATGAGAAATACATATGTACAATAAATACGCAGTAGTGTAACTCTGTAGCAAGTCAATTATTGCAGGCCTTTTTCTAATGTGTTTTTCTTACTTACGGTTATGGATCAATATTCCTGCTAAAAAAAACGTCTTTCAACAACTAACAATTAATTAATATTCTTGCACCCTCCCAAGAAAAATGTATAAATATAGAGATTATTCAGTAGATATTAACTAGAAAGTAAATGTTAAATCGAGGAAAGATGAAAACAAAAACGGGTCATTAGATTAATTATCAGTTACAGTATAATTCAAATAATACAGAAAATTTAAATTCCCAAAGAAGTGTAAACGGCAGAACAACAACATCAATAATATTAAACTACCATATTAACAACCAGTGTTAAATCCTCTTAACGTTTCAAAGTAGATATACGTATTTACATCGATCATTGTTACTGTATCCTTAATCCTTTGCAGTCCTATGTCGAATATAGCTCGACATAGCTTTTCAGTTCACATTATTTTCTAACGATTTAATATCGACTTTCCAGTTTCACAATGATTTTGTAGTGTCACCTAAATATCCGTCAGTATCTATAGATATTGTTATAATTTTAAAAAAAATTAATAACCAATAAAAGAAAATGAGAAAATAATTTCGTTTAGCTCACTACAAAGAGAAAATAATTCGGACCAGAAGGGTTACAGAAAAGGAAGTCCGATAAAATTGTTGGATGACGCATGTGTTTTCGGTATTTTCCTCACAATATTCAGGCAAGGATGACTACTGTACAAGGGCCACCGTGACTTTCCTTTACATTAGTCATCTGATTGTAAGCAAAAGTCGCGCTCGCGTTGCAAGATGCAACGTGAAAGTCGTCATCCATCCCTTCCACATCAATTATAAAAACACCCCCAAAACTCAGTGGTCAAGCTCTAATTCTCACAATCAAACAGAAAACCTCTGTCACAGTAATCTCGTTCGACGTACTTCCACGCGTGAACTCTCGTTCTTCAGAAATAAAAGTCTTCATAGTTAGTAGTAAAAAGTGTTGCAATCGATTCTCGACGCGAACACCAACCTAAAATTGGTGTTAGAATTGGGGATCCAATAAAATTCTATATTTCAACCGAAAATATGTCATATCGCAATGTATTACCAACATTTTTAATTTCGTGAAATTGTTTCGCCGAAACCAATATTAAGTTACGTTGAAAGTATGAATGAAAATTAATAATAACATTTTAACGCTTATGAAAGGTAAATATACATTTAGAGATTGCAAATTCGTCGCAGCAGCGAAGTCACTTTAAAGATTACATTCGAAATTTTTATATTTTCAATTATTTCCACACTCCTGCGTTACTCACCACCAATTTTGTAATGTGAACTTGGAATTTCGCAGCTTACAGGAGTCACCAAACAAGAGAACTTTTCGTTTTAGAATATATTGTAATTTCGATAGACCCACGTGCACAATCTTGTGTGAATTACTTATTGAGCTTGAACTAGGGTGAGTTTGAATTGTGAGTGAGAGGTAGAGTGAGACTGTCATTTAGATTGAGCTGTGTGATGTAGTTATGAGTGTAAATGAATATTGAGCCGTGTGAGTCGGCGGAAAGGAACACAGGGTTTTAAGGACTTTAGGGAAAGGAGTGGGAGAAGGATGGCGGAGTTTGGGAGTCGAATGTCGAAATAGGAAAATAGAAATTCGGACTTGGAACGGTGATTAGAGGATTAGTAAGGATGGTGGTGACTGGGTTAGGAAGTTGAACGGTCGAATTGGAAAGTAGGATTTTGTACTTGGAGTAGTGAGTAAGGATGGTGATGAATGCTGGTCGAGTCACGGTGTTTGTCGCGGTACAAAATAATTGTAAAAATATTACTAACGCTAATCGAAGGGCCGGTACATTACAATTTGTTTATTATTTATCCCGATATTTTGGTACACATGGTAACCATGTAATTTGACGTTCTCTGTGAATAAAACTTCCTCGCACTGCTGATATTACAATTTAAATTTACCTCTCATTTAATGCAAAGATAAAATATCATATGTAATTTTTTTTTTAGAAAGAAAGTTTCAACGTTTTAATATTTCGATGCATTTTTAGAACGAGTAATTCATTTTCCCATAAATTGTCCGAATAAAATAATTTGTTAATATTATAAGTTAAGTTCCTGTGATGTCATAGATTTTTAGCATACAAAGTTTTTCTTCTTTCTGTTGTTAATGATACAACAAAGTCTCAGAGGATTGCCGGAAATGCAATTTGGTTGTAATAAAAAGAATCTTTTATTAATATGTTGGGATACAAAGCTCTATGACACTTTCTATATGGTTGACTTGATACGACTGACTCTTTGAATACGACTAAAGACTCGCCGCAGAGTGTAGGAGAAGTTCATACACAAATTCCAACACTTTCGAGGGAAAAAAAATGTAATTATAAATCTTGTCGGTACATTTTGTTTCTATAAAAAATATTTTACAGAGCAGATATCATACGGTAAAAAAATTTCGGTATCTAAATGAAGATAAGTGACAAAGAGTATGTTTTTTTATGTTTTTAAGCCTGCTTTCTATCGGCAAGTTTCATTCTAAAATTGCGTTATATTTACTGAAACAAATTGATTATTTAATTCTACGGAATTACTCTGATAATTTTTATTTCGACGAAGTGAGAAACGTGAGTGATGGTTTACGTATTTTGGTATTATACAAGTTAATCCAATAGGAAACGAAGTACGATTGCATTGCACAGTCGAGTTCCGATTAATTGTTAACTGATTGTCTTTCATTTGCTTAAATAAATTTTGCTGTTGTGTACAATTGTATTTGCAGCAGTTTTAGTAATTTTCTACTTCCCATAAAGTACACATTTATCTTCCTGTTCGAGACTACTGTTTTTCATTTGTAAACGTATTTAATATATTTCGCCTTTCGGCAACAGCACATTTTAATCTTCTATATAATGTATTATATTGTTCATTAAAATTATATTTTAAGATAAAGTCGAAAGGCCGTTAAGTTCATGTAATTAATTTTACATTACCCAGTAGTTTTATCACCTCACGTTAATTAGGTGCTATGTTGTCCAGATTATTAGAATTTCCAATACTACATTCTCTATGGAAGTTTACAAAGGAAATGTATTTTTCATAACCAAAAATTCTATTGAAGTATGCTATGAAACATTCTACAAAACGTAGTAATTTCAGTACATACTTTTATTCTATCAAAACAATTATTTAGATTTGTTTGGCTTACCAATTATAAATATCGCGTACCAAACACTGTTAGAAAATTGCATCAATTAATCCCACATATGAAACACAACCGTACGTGAACTTTATACATACTTGGAAAAACGATTAAGGTGATTGGGTCCCAATTTTATAAAAAAAAGTGCTCAAATTTCTATCACCTTTTTAATATACCTTAGATTTTCTACGTATGTCTTTCAAACCTTAAACCATTTCATAATTCACTACTTTCTGTTATCATATTCATCCAATTTCTCTAAGTATGCCAGATTAATCTCAGTTCCAGCGTTAATATAATTTGCATTCTCATACAGTGATAATCAAAAAAAATAATTTAAACTTTTCATTAAACTAATATTTCCTCGTTAATGACCCGGATAAAATAAATACAAAGGGTCTAGCAGGATAAGGGGGTCAAAAGTGCCCTTGAAGCTATTTTATTCCACGATGCGTCATTCGATAGGTAACCATAAGAAACCATTGTACACAAATTTTTAATCCGATAGCTTGACCGGGAGGGTAGTTATGGGGTAAATTCAAAAAACCGGTTTTTGCCTCATTTTCGCCACTTAATGATGTGTAAAAATGTCGAAAAAATTCTGACACATTCTAAACATGATTGCACACGTTAGGAATGATTTTCAGATTGTTCCGTTGCAAGTGCCGCGCGCAAAAAATCAAAAACGACAAAAAAATGGGAAAAATGTAGATTTTGCACTGAAATCTTCGAGACACAATTTTTAAATAATTCCTGTAAGTACCTGATGTATCCATTAATATGCTCAATTTTTTTCATATTTTTTTGATATGGTGCAACACTGTCGGAAAAATCAAAAACCGATTTCTGGGACGCATTTCGGGCTGAAACGCGATCAGTATTTGCTATCATTGCATTATTTTAATTCAGTATGTTCATTTTATTACCTTCAATGTCACTGAATACGAAAAGATACGTGTTAAGGAAGAGAATCAAGAAAATAAAGTAAATTGTTAATTGTATGCTCCTTATATGCTAGAACTTTGAACCTTCCTTCAAGAGTTGAGATGGCGCAGTGGGTAGAGTGTCTGCCTGTGGAACCGCTGGAAACTTTTTGTCGCGGGTTCGAATCCCCATGGGGGACTTAATTTTTTTTTCTGTAATTTTTTTTTTTTTTAAATTATTAAACACATAGCAATAATCAATAGTCGCTTTAAGGTGTTTCACAGATATTTTTATGTCTTCAAAAAATATAAAACCAGCATGAAAATAATCATACGGTATGATTTTCCTAGTTATGCCATATTTTGCAATTATGAGTATTTTCAAACATTTTGTATGCTTAATAGATATTGGTTTATTATAATGCATGAAAATATATGTTAAATAATGAGGGGACATAATATTATATTTTGGAAAGTTATAACAAAGAGGAGGAAGGCAGAGTTTCTTCCTTTCTATAGATTATAACTTTTCATGATCCTTTTACATTTAACATACATTTTCAAATGTCTTAATAAATCGATGTTTATTCAATATACGAAATGTTCAAAAATACTAGTAATCGCAAATCGTGGCATTATTAAAAACAGTAGATATAATTATTTTTAAAAATATTTGTGAAACACCTTAAAGTGACTATTGATTATTGCTATGTGTTTAATAATTTAAAAAAAAAAATTACAGAAAAAAAAATTAAGTCCCCCATGGGGATTCGAACCCGCGACAAAAAGTTTCCAGCGGTTCCACAGGCAGACACTCTATCCACTGCGCCATCTCAACTCTTGAAGGAAGGTTCAAAGTTCTAGCATATAAGGAGCATACAATTAACAATTTACTTTATTTTCTTGATTCTCTTCCTTAACACGTATCTTTTCGTATTCAGCGACATTGAAGGTAATAAAATGAACATACTGAATTAAAATAATGCAATGATAGCAAATACTGATCGCGTTTCAGCCCGAAATGCGTCCCAGAAATCGGTTTTTGATTTTTCCGACAGTGTTGCACCATATCAAAAAAATATGAAAAAAATTGAGCATATTAATGGATACATCAGGTACTTACAGGAATTATTTAAAAATTGTGTCTCGAAGATTTCAGTGCAAAATCTACATTTTTCCCATTTTTTTGTCGTTTTTGATTTTTTGCGCGCGGCACTTGCAACGGAAGAATCTGAAAATCATTCCTAACGTGTGCAATCATGTTTAGAATGTGTCAGAATTTTTTCGACATTTTTACACATCATTAAGTGGCGAAAATGAGGCAAAAACTGGTTTTTTGAATTTACCCCATAACTACCCTCCCGGTCAAGCTATCGCATTAAAAATTTGTGTACAATGGTTTCTTATGGTTACCTATCGAATGGCGCATCGTGGAATAAAATAGCTTCAAGGGCACTTTTGACCCCCTTATCCTGCTAGACCCTTTGAATTGTTTCCTTCTACAATTTATTTATACATTGTAAGTTAGATTAAGCTAATTACAGTCAACGGAAATTTTGAAAATTATATTTGAAATTTAAATATCTGACACAACGATCAAAAACTGCTTTTCATTTCACTTGATCGTTAATAATTTCTGAGATGTATACATTTAACTCGACATCTCGTCAATTCAGGTATGAAGTCAATTTAAATACCCACTTCGCGTACGCCGACTGACAGATTAAATCCCTATACAGCGTGTTAATATCACAACGGAATTAGGTCAGTTTTTCCACATGATGAACTCTGAAAATCTATTCAGCTTTAGCATAAAAGCAATCCTTCCGAGTTGAGCATTTTTTTGGTGAAAAAGTATAATGGAGCGAACCTTATCCGTTGGACAGAAAATAAATCTAATATTATTAAAGAAGTACGTTAAACAGGTTGAAATTTAACAGTAATTAAAATATAATAATATTGTAACCGATAAGTTTTTGTTTGAAGTTTGTAGCTGTTTCAGTGTGTAAATGAATTAAAATAATACGTGGATATTTTTTATGTTACATTTAAACCTAAAATCTACTTTCAATTTTGATGACGGCGCTGTACAGATTTCTTAAATTATTAAAAAAAATAATTGTATACTAATGTTACTACTTTCATGATAAAATTCTCGAAGTGCAATTAGTATAATATAAAAAATAAATTGAACATACGAAAAAATCAGGAAAGAGAAAAGGACAATAACAACATTTAATATTATTGACAACTTCTAAGTCGCATCAAGAATTGCTTAAATCACATTTTCACAGTGTGAAGAAAAATATGCCGTTCCTACAACCAAATAAAACTCTTTTATATAAATAAACAATATAATTAAATAATGCTTATTTAACTACCTATCAGTTATATTGTATTTTCTACAGTACTATCTTACAGATAAAATTGTGTGCTGCATTCTAAATTTATTAGAACATACAAAATTTTCCTAACTCCACACTATAAGAACTTAAAAATAACTCTATTTTAATTCCGTTTGCCAGTCCGTAATTCGCCGTTTTTAGTGCGTTTATGGTCTCTATAAAACAGCGCACGTGCACCTGTCATTTGTTTGTTACGCGTGAAAATTTCATCTACCTTTTTCGTTGAGACTTTATATTTTCAAGAAGAAGCAATCTTCATTCTTTTGTGTATTTGTCTGAAAAATATTCGCAAAAGTGAACACACATTTGGATCATTCGATTTTGTTTCTTCAATAGACGGAACATAAATGTGTGTCATTGACATGTCTTTCTCCTCTGTTTTTGAATAAGAATATAACAAAATGTAAATGATGCAGCTGTCCTTTAACACTAGATTTACGGATGTTGATTATATACCTAGTTTTACTGAAGTGCGCCAATTTCACTCACGCAAGAAAATGGAAGTTTCTTGCAACGAAAATAGTTCCAAATCAATTTAACTGAAAGATTTATTATTAAAAACTTCATTGGAAACATTTTTTCAACAAATGCATTTTATAAAATTATATTATTTCACTAAGAATGCTCTGTTCGCGCGCGATGTATAAATCGAAATGATGGCAGAAATGGGTAGGTAAGAAAGATAATGTAGCGAAGTAGCGAAAAGAAGTGAGGATGATTGTTTCTATGTGAGAAGAGACAAATTAGAGGAGAAACAAATCAGGTGCAACTTGTACGCCGCAAGTTGCCCAGGGCTGATGTACGCTATAAATTTCATGTGTTATGTGATTAACTGTTAAATAATTTTATAAGTCAAATTGGCTCACAACCGTAAAAATAGGTATACCACATTCGATAACGTGAAATGAAAGGGTCTGCGGGGGAGAGGAATCAACATTTACATACATTTCACTACTTAACTATATATATATATATAGAGTAATCACATTTTTAATGAGTCAAATTGGCTCAGTCCGTAAATCTAGTGTTAAAAATGCCACAGTAGATCTTTCATAAGTTAAAATAATTGCATAATTACTTTAAAAACAAAATGAGTATTAAAACATGACTGACTATCAATCCTGCCTAATATTGTGATTTTTTCCTTGGCATAAATCTAAGTATTTGAAGAACATTTACCCTAGAATGATTTCTCAGATTCCATTTGTTAAAATAATGATAAAATTGTTTTTTTAAATCACAAGTATTCCGAAAGTAGAAATGACTTAATGTGAAAAACTGTAGGATATGGTGTAAAAAGGGACGCCCAATCTTTTTCCATATCGAATTAACGAATGTCAATTCATTAAAAATATCTAGCAATTTCTTTTAACGTAATAAAATGATCAAGAACTAGGTAATATTCCGTCGGACCTAGATCAAGCGCAAGGTTAAACTCCCTCTATGCGAATGTGATAACACTGGTCTACAAAATTGAACTTTTTTTTGCCCAAAAAATATTAACGCTGATTCTTATAGATTTTGTGCTACTGAATGCGAATATGAAATCCGTCTGCCCCTATCAGAATCCATTTTTGAGAAAATCAGTCTTGAAGAAGAATACAAATTTTCAACTTTCAGAATTTGTTGCATTTTATCCTTAAAAGTTATTTAAGTTTTTTTTATACAAAATGATTCTACAAACCCTCCAGAATATAACGATGCATATTACTTTAATGTTATAAACATTTAAACATGCTTAAGCAATGCTCAAATGGAAAACGGCACCCAAAGTGCCACAACTTTTGTGGCTGCTTTCCTAATTATCTTAAAAATGAGACGCCTAAAAGGAATTGTAATAACAGGAGGCGATAGAGCAAACATTTTGTGGGAGGAAACCATAATTGAAAGTCGCAATACAAGTTTTGTTTTCGGCTGAGAAATTAAAACAGCTCCGCAAGACACAAGGTACAGCCAGTGATTCTCAGCGCAACTGTTTCACCCGCACTAGTATTATGATATGTAGCTTGCTTCAAAAGTACATTTATTGTTAATGAGTTGATTCACGACTATAATGCTGCATGATACAGGGAAGTATATTTGTAAAATTTAAACGTATAAATAAGCAATATTGTTCAATTGCATTCTCAAGTTCAAAATTATACGACTTATTAAATATAAAAGTGCTTGTCACGAAAAACCCTACATGATGGAAACAAACGGATTATACATTTGAATTCAACACAAAAAAACTATTAGAATTACATATTAAAGCTTTTGTGCTGAAGGAAATACTTTATTTCTTTTCTAGTACTTCTCATTAACTCTTTGAGGCACAGGAATTCAGAAAATAAGATGACCCATGTTGCACAATTCTTTTTTTTTATTGAATAAAGTTGATTTACATTTATTAACAAAGTTATATAATAATATAAATTTTATAGGTGGGACAAATATGTCCCAATGTGCATCTTCATGCATCAAAGAGGTGGGACGCTTTTAATCCCGCCGTGCCTCAAAGAGTTAATCGTTTGCGGTCGCGTTTCAGTAAAAACAAAATGTGTAATCACACTTAAAAAAAAACTAGTAAAATCTTAGTAGGAATTATATATACCTTACAAACGTGTTGATTATTTGCTTTGGTGGCTGAAAGTAGGCAAACGACCGCTAACTGAGGGCTAATATCATTATAAACATGAATTACCGAGTAGCACACAAAAATAGAGGTAGTTGGTGATTCTCAATATCGTCTTTGAAAGTATTATACACGCATTAATACGTGAAAATTCTTGAAGCCAATCACGGAGCACTGATTGCTCGTCGGCGGTCGAGGGCAAACTGATAACGAGGCGAATATCGAAACAACTTGTGATTGTTAGAGGGCCAAGGAGACGAATACCTGGAAGGTGCGACCGCCGAGGACTACTGATTGCGAGTATATTTTGACAACACGCGGCTGTCGTCGTACTCCTTGGCCAGTGAAGTGGAAATAATTGCCCTCGCTGCTCGTGTAGTTAATCTTATTATTGTAAATGTAACTGCATAATATTGTTTATTTATATAAACCGTAAGAGTTCATAAATTTGCGTGGTGGTACATATATAGACATGTATACTTTTCCTCTTTTTAACGATATATATTATAATATAACAATAATACAATATAATATTCCGATACGCGGGCAGATACAATATAATGATACAAGCGTCAGGATCCGCTTGTATCAACTCTCTCTACGAAAGAGAATATTTCAACGATATCGCGACGATGTGACCGAGATGTGACCTCGGTGGGTCCTAGGCGTCGACTCTCATCGCAACGGTTTCCCTCCCTCGGTGGTGGGGCCCTTCAAGGACCTCCTTTCACCGAATAGGCCCCATAGGGGCGAGGTTCGTTTTCCTCCCACGCTAGAGAAAGTGCCCTCTTGACGAAAGCGAGGCGTGAGAACGCCCGGCTCGGCGCTCCGCTAGCGTGGAGTCTTACAGACCAAATAAATGTATTTGTGAGTGCAGCAAACTGCATATAATACTAGCGCGGATGAAACGGCTGCGCTGAAAACCACTGGCAGTACTTTGTGTCTTGCTAAGACTTTTTAATATCTCATCCAAAAACAAAAGTCATGTTGCAACTTTTAGTTATGGCTTCCTCAAGAAAAATGTCTGCTGTATCGACTTCTGCTGTTAAAATTCCTTTTGGGTGTCTCATTTTTAAGATACAGTCTGTACGACAAGAGCGTGGACGCGATATCTCTGTAGGAATTAAACTTTTTTGTAAGAAATATCATATAAATCGAAAGTACATCTAAAAAACTGATACGCAGTTCCTTAATAAAATGTCCAATCTCCACCATTAGCGATTATTCTTTGACAACGTCTGGGCATGCTTTCAACCAACTTTTTAGCATATGAGACAGGAAAGGACTTCCATATTTCTCGAATTCGACGAACTAGGGTTTTCAATTTGAAAATATGGTTTCCTCGGAGTTTGTACTTCATAACAGAGCAAACATTTTCAATTGAATTGGCATCGGGGGACTGAGATGCCCAATCCAACACACTGATACCGTGCCCATGTCAACCGTTTTTCGACGTGTTTTGTTGAAAGCAACAGTTTTGAAATTGTACTTCACCATGCGACGTTTAATTGTTAATATACCTATATCTATGTCCCTTTTAGTTAAAATTGCTTGCGCTTTACGTAAGGAGAGCGCCGGATTTTTCAAAAAAATGTGTAAAATCGCTTTATCTTCCTTTTTCGTCGTAACCCGTTTCGAACCTCGATCAGGGTGATCATCGACACAATTTGTGACTTTATACCGTTGCACCCACTTATTTACGAATGCGCGAGATTTATGCAGATATTTTGCTGCATCTCTAACAGTCATTTTAGAACCTTTCGGGTGATGGCACAAGAAGACCGCTTTGAATCGTTTAGCGTACACGGTACTCATTTCGAAATGAACTGAACTTTTCAGAGATGGAAATGATACTAAAAGAATTGGGCCTATTGCGTATCAGAGGAAACTTTGTATTTTGAGACCAGTACAATCTTTAACAAATTGCGTATCACATTTCACAAATACCACGTCCACGCTCTTGTGGTACAGACTGTAAATAGAAAAATATCCACAAAAGTTGAGGCACTTTGGGCGTCGTTTTCCCATTGAGCATTGTTTAAACATGTTTAAATGTTTATAACATTAAAGTAATATGCACCGCTCTATTCGAAAGTATTATATTTGTAGAATCATTTGGTGTAAAAAAACATAAATAACTTTTACGGTTAAAACGCAAAATGTTCTGAAATTTGAAAATTTTAATTTTTCTTCAGAATAGATTTTCTCAAAAATGAATTCTGATGGAGGCAAACGGGCTTCTTATTTGTATTCAGTAGCAGAAAATCTATAAGAATCAGCATAAATATTCTTTGGACAAAAAAATCGTGGTGACCAGTGTAATTATCGGATCTTATCGCTGACACTTTTCCACGTTTGTGAGGTTTTTTTCGCGGAATAATAAAAACCAAATTCATCTGAAACATTCGTCGAGTCTCGCAACTTTAATATTGCAGAATTATTGTACGATCAGGAAGGCAGACATTTGCGAAAGATTATTGTTTTTGCCAATGCATTTAAGTCACTTTTCAACCTCCGGTTCGTCTAATACTTTATTTCGAGCTTAATGTTGTTTCATACTTACGACAACACAACGACAAACAAGTCACCAATTTCAATGTTTTGACAGGAACAGACCGTGCCAGAGGGATCGTTTTAGGGAATTTTGGGGCAAAGCAGCTCGAGACAGTGTAAAAAACTGACCCAGAGCACAATTATTTATCGCCCTTTCTTTGTAAATTACATGCTTTTTTATATTCATAGTTAATACTAAGTATTGCTAAGTCCATCTCGCCTGATTTACTAAATCCGAAACGTTTGAGAACCAGTGCAAAATTCGGGCATTTCAATTACGAAATTCAGCACGATAAGATTTTCGAGTTTTACAAAGAACGTCGCATATGCTAATTTACAGCACTTTATATTTTACAATACAATGTTGTTGAATTTTATCGAAATACAATCCCAGCTAAAAATCAGAGAGCTGTTGTTTAATTCACTAGTGTACCATTATTAGATTCTCTAATAGCATTATTAATGGGTTGTTATTTCTGGATTTTGTAAAATTACGCTCTATGATCAATAGGCGAGATTTCCTACAAACAAGGAGCTGTATTTATAATGATTATAGTAACAATATACGGTGTGAAATGAAACCAACTGAAAGAAGCCAACATGCCATTAACGAAAAACATTACATCGTGTAGATATTGTGGCATCGAGATATTAAAATGAGACTTTGTGAAAGTTTTGAACACAAGAAAAAGTCTTGCATTTGATCATACAGTTACACTGTGTTGTCGATTGATCCTGCAGCTAATGACATTGGCACAAATTGTTTGTTTTTCGTAAACAAGATTAAACTATGCGTTAGATCAACTTATATTTGGTAAAGACCAAATCCTATTTCGTTGATATTGTTTTGTTTCACCGTACACGTTACAACACGTTAATGCGATTTCATTAATAATCGATTTGTATGTTACTCACAATCTGCGCTGCTTATTATTCCTTGAGCTTCTGAGAGATTTATACATACATAAAGGATTTAGCGAATTAAGCTGAATTAAACTGAGATATTCAGAGTTCATTTTAGTATGTTCATTCGGAGCATGTTAGAATGTAAAGTTCACTATTGTTATGTTAATTTGAAACTTTATGAACATACGGAATTTTTTTCTTTGAAATTGCTGCAGTATTTTAATAAATAAAAATGTTTCAGCTCGTTGCTGATTTCTGTCAGTCTAACTTTTTGATTAGGGGGTTACAGTGGGTAAGAAAGTAAAGGCTCTGGCTCGTAATCAGTGGGACCGAGTTCAAATCCCCCGCTACCTGAGGGAAGTTTCAAAAATGTTTTCTACGTGATATATATGTATAACACCCTCGGTGATTCATGCCACCTAAAGCAGTAGCACTTAGGCGAAAAGACTACAATTATCAAAGCTGAAATACAAAAACCACAACGACTTTGTGTTTTCACAGGAGATGGTCCCGAACTTTGAACTAAAGCTCGAAGGACTATCTTCGACGGTAGAGAGAAGATGAGTGATTTACAATACAATATGTTGTGTGTGTTCTTATGCAATACTTCTTACCTTTTCCCTTTGTACTTTCTCAGTTTTAACTGTTAAAGTCATTCCGCGTAGAACCCGCTGTTGTAGGTGGATTTCGAATCAGCGAGACCATGACATACATACATATAACATAGGAGAAATTTCACAGAAGTGACGGGGATTTGAACGCGAACCCACTTATTAGGAGTCCATGTCTTTACTGGCGATGTCTGTATGTATTATGCGGGAACGGCAACTTGGCACCTGAGACGGAAGGGGCGATTGCTCTCGCACCGCCTATCCCCGCCATGTCGGTCCTGGAAACCTCAGATCGACGAATGACAACCGAAAACAAAACACTACTTTCGTCGTTCACATGACGACGCAACGAATGTGCCGGTCTCTCTTGCCAATAGCGCGTCACAATCGAAAATGCGTGAGGGAGAGGGATGTCCCTATCCGTCGGGCGAATCAGAGCAAATTATCCCTCAGATGCCAAGTAAATTTTCCACCAGAATAGTACATGGCGATGTGGTGAATCGATCACAAGAAAAACATCTTCGTTTAACTTTAAAAAACGTCGCTGCCTTCCGTCAATACCCCCTCTAAGGGGTTCTTGAAGGGCCTAATTTTAACCCTTTCGCTACGGGCGGGTTCTCCGCCGCGGTACTCCGGCTGAACGGGGCACTGCGGCGCGACGCCAATTGTCAGCGGGAGTGCCGCGGCGTAGAATACGAGCTGCTTTCAATGTTTTCGAAGGAAAACATTTTTCTCCAAAGACGGTATTTATAACGTCTTAACATGCGCACTTTTATTTACAGTATGAGAACAAATAACATTATGCAATATAATACAATAATATAACATTAGCATTTTATGGAGGGCCACTATAGTGGCCCGTAGTACCTCAGTGGCATCTTATGGAGGGCCACTATGGTGGCCCGTAGTAGCGAAAGGGTTAAGTGGGGGTGTAACAATACATACCTCCGTTTCAGAGTGTTTCAAGCAGGGATGAAACGGTTCTGAAAATAACGGTTTGAAACAGTTACATATTGGTTCTGGCTGAAACGGTTACGATATTATATCGGTTCCGTATCGGTTCTATAACTGTTACTTTTCGGTTGTTGTATCGGTTTCCATTTCGGTTCTTAAAACTCAAAACTCACAATGTATTAGTTCAATGCTGCAACTGATATTTTTCGGTTCTTATCGGTTATAGTTCGGTTCTATGTATGTATATAATAAATAATCTGTATCACTGAGAAATGAACTTTTAATTTTGCATTTTGTCGTACTTTAATCTTATAATTAGTATATCGTAAATCATTATCGAAGTCACTCATGCTCTTCTCAAAGATCAAAATAAAACTGATTTTTTTGTTGTCTGCTTTTATAAAAACAAAAACACAACACTACATTCATCTTCAACTTGTCGCTAACCTTGTTTCAAACTGAAGTGCTTGGTTGGAAAACGATGAACTTCGGTAACCATTAACTTTTTTTGAAAACGAAGACGTCGGTACTTCGATTGTATTATTTCGGTATCGACATCATAACTGTGTTCAAACCCTGGTTTCAAGAGCATCGTCAGCCCTGGTAATTAACGAAGACAACCTCCTCACCATTGATTCACTAGCGGTATTTAACACGAACTACCAAGGCAGTCAAAATGACTGGTTCTTAATTTTTTATACGAATTTTCTAAAATAGGGAAACCATACTGCATATATACTACGCCTATCGTATAAAATATAAATTACTATATTCATAATCTTTTTTACCACTTGATTCCTCTTTTTCCAATGTACACACTTTTTTAATATATCTTAATATAAATAATTAACCTCGGTCGTTCTAGTGTTAAAGGTGAGTTCGGAAATTCTTTGGGTCCCTGTAGCCCGGGTTCACTGCAAAAGATCTGCATAGACAACGGTCCCTGGTATCACATTGTCAATACCCTCGGTCATTATGCGGAAATTACTATTGAGAAAAAGTTGGAAACAAAGACAAATTCCTTAACGAGGATTTTTCACAAGATTAGGCTCACTGCCGGAGAACTTCGGTTTACTAGAGATTAATTAACTTGCAAAAATAGTTGCTATTCGGTCCGTATAATCATATTGACGATGTGGGACTCAACAAGTGTGTTTTGCACACGAGCACCTAATCAAAAGAACAAACCAACCATACCGTAGATATTGCCTCAATAATATCTTCATAGTATTAGGTTGTTGCATATGAAATGTCGGATTATGTGTATATACGGCAGAATTAAAATACCACAGTTTTTGCAAAATGAATGTTTATAAATCAAAATAATTTCCACCGACATCGATACACTTCTGCCAAAGATCCACAAGGGCTTTTATACGATTTTTAATAAAAGCTGAGTTTTTAGAAACAATGAAATTGGTGGCGACTTCTTAACCTTCATTATTGAATTCTTTTTCTGCTATAAAGTGGTCTAAGTATTTGAAAATGTGATAATTCGGTTAAGGAAGATCGGGTGAATAAGGTGGGTACCGTAAAATTTCATACTTCAATTCACGAAATTTTTTGAGCTCACTTTTGACGGATATGGTCTTGCGTTGTCGTGCAATAACGTAGACCCCTGCCGATTAATTGAAACCGAACGCAGTATTTTCAATTTTACAAACATTTGTTCAATTTTTTTTACAGTATCTGTCAGTAGTAATGCTTTCATCGCCTTGGAAAAAAGAAGTTCAGCTTTCCATGTATAGACATCATTTTAAAGATATTTGTATCCAGAACGGAACTTTGTGAACCAACTTTGTACGATTTTTTTGTTAGCAATTGCCTGCCATATGCTCTGTTTATGTTAAGACTTACAGCAGCAGCATTATTACCAAGTTTAAACTCATATCGGATTACTACTCGTATTTCACTAGTACTCACGTTGCACAAAAAAGTGTATTTTTTTATAAAAATTAGGAGTCTTCCAAAAAAATACACTCAATATTGAGCGAATGGACCAAATAACCCATTTCAACTATAAAATTATTAATTTTACGGCTACCTATTTACAAAATATGGCCAAAAAGTAGTGTATAGACCTAATCTGACATTTCATATTCACGAACCTAATAGATCACATCCTACATCAATGCAATACTACCGAACCCCAAAGACGAAAAGGTATAAAACCAGATACAGTGACTCCCACAAATATTCGGACACCAATGTACGACTAGCTTTATGAATTAATATCTCAGGTATTTGAAAAGCAGAAAATTCATGGTAGGATAATGTTATATTTGCTGATGAGAGAAAAACGTCTACGGTTCTGATGGGAGATGTATGGTATGGCGAAAGCCGAATACAGAGTTTAAAAATACTAATACGCGAGGTACAGTAAAACACAGAGGAGGCAGCGTAATGGTTTGGGGCTGTATTTCTACTTTTGGCGTTGGTAATTTAGTTTTTATCGATGGCATCATGGAAAAAAATGCTTATTTAAACCTACTAAAAAACAACTTAAAACAAAGTGCAATAAAAATGGGAATATCCGAAGGATTTAAATTTTACCAGGATAACGATCCTAAGCATAAAGCACGAATTGTGCAAGAATTTTTATTGTATAATTGCCCCAAAGTGCTCCATCCACCACCACAATAGTCAGACATTAACCCCATAGAAAACTTATGGGATGAATTGAATCAATGAATTCGCAGCACCCCCATACATTCAAAAGAAGAACTAAAAACGAGGCTTGAAAATGAATGGGCATTCATGTCAGTAAACTATTTAAAAAAAAAATTCTAATATTCCGAATCATTTAAAACACGTTATAAAACAAAATGGTTTTGCAACGAAATATTAAAATGAGATTTATAATGTTAAATTTTATTTAAAAGATATTTAAATGTATAGTGTCCGAATATTTTTGTAACCCAAAAATTAGGTATAGTTTCCTTTATTGAATATTATTATACAATATATGTAAACTATGCGAATAATTTTTGTACGTTTATTAACACTAACGCATTAATTATTAGGTAAAAAAGAATGGGCGATAGCTTTTCAAAGAACCGAGATATTAATTAATAAAGCTAATCTTACATTGGTGTCCGAATATTTGCGGGAGTCACTGTATATGTAGCTCTCACATCACATAACCACATAAGGGCCCCCTTTAATTTCTTCAAGGATTCAAACTTATTCAACGATATATGACGACTTAACATTCATGCATCGCAAATGACCACGCAGTTGATGCGATGTAAAACAGCGAATAGAAGAAGAAGAAAATGTGTTATTTCACTTTAACACGCTTTTGGAAATTCTCAAGCGACAATATTTATAACATATGTGGGCGTATGAATATTTTGGGAAGGAATGTACGGCATTGGTAGTTTGCCATGATTTTATCGAACCGCTTGAAAGGTTTCGTTGGTAAACTTGGCGATTGTTTTAAACAAGGAGGTCAGTAACGTGGAAGCGAGCGATTGCCCATAACGATGGCAAACAGCTAATGGTGAAAGGGCGAATAATGTGTGAGTCAGTTTGTATGATTGGCATGTGCAGGGTGTTCGCTGAAATGCGACGCACGATTTTTCACCCACTTGCAGCCATCTGACAAAAACAAGCTTAGAACTAGAGTTGCACGGTTTAGAGTGTACAATAGATATCAGTAAAAAAATCGAAAACAGCTTGTTTTCATGGCGAAATCGAGGTTACCTTGTGTTTTACAAACAGGAACACGTTTTTTTTACCATACTACATGTACCCCTACATGTAGGGGAAATCGACACGAATTTAAAACAAATATTAAATCATATTTTTACTTACATATTGCAAGAGTTTCGACGGTTTCCTTCGAATTGTAACTACACATGCGTCATTACGTGGGTCGAATGGCGTCGTTCATCTATTTCCCGCATGCTGTGGAGATCACTGCAAGAAAGAGCGGGAGGGAGATTCATATTTCTATTACTGTAAATTGAGTAAAGTTAGTAAAAATATCATTTAGTATATGTTTCGAATTCCTCTCCATGTCCACTCCAATATGATAAAAATGAAAGGATATGTTCCTATTTATAAAACTCAAGGAAACCATGATTTCGCCATGGAAACAAATTGTTTTTGAAATTTCTTTTTACTGATATGTATTGTACACTCCATACCTTGCAACTCTTGCTCTAAACTTTTGTTATGTTAGACAGCTGCAAGTGGGAGAAAAGGCGTGCATCGCGTTGAAACGAACACCCTGTATATCCAGTGATCGCGGAATTCGGGATTTTTTTTCGATGATTCTTTGTGATTACTGCGAGCATGGTGATTTGCGATCTGCGCTTTCAGTTTTTCTTTGTGTTTTGGGTTTTTGCGATTTGGAGTTTGTGTTTTTTATGGCATTCTAATAGTTTATCTTATCATGTTTATCTTTTTTTATACATATATGCCCTATTAAATACGTAGCTAATTTTATTTGTAATATGACAATTTGTTTTCAATGTTAGAGCTTACAAAGAAATACAAACAATTTGATAAGTCAAATACATCCGACATCAGACATATTTATAGTCGCAATTGCAAATGCCTTTTAACTGAAGTTCTTGTCAACAAAATGCTGAGTTACCGTTCCGTGGATATAACAATCATCAGGTACTTTAAGAAAGAAAGCAGAGCCAACATGGTTTTAAAGGAATGTACACGATGACATTCATTACGACGGAACATTGAACATTTTCTGAGAATCAGAAAGTTTCATCGTCTGAGATAGTGAGCTTATTCGGCTGCACATTGTTTTCTACGAGGTTTCATCATGAATTGTTTTGCTCTTCGCTCAAAGCTAGATACATCTTAACCCAATTTATTTCTATCTCGAAGCTAAATCTGGAATTTTCAGATTCTGTACATACTTGAAAATAATATATTAAACTGTTATCAATTACTTATCGTAAACATTAATGGAACATTGAATAAAAAACGTAAAGAACGATGAGAAAAATGTTAAGAACATCAATATACAGAAAATGTAGATGTGCCTTCTTACAAGGGAACACACCGAGGTGTCCGCCGCCGATTTTAATGAAACTCCGTAAAGTTAAGCACGTGAAAATAATCGATATGCATTTTTTTATATCGGCTAAGTCGCACGTTTAGGGGGTGAAACCACCCTTCAAAGA
The DNA here is from genome assembly GCA_963989415.1 of Cerceris ruficornis. Classification (NCBI taxonomy): domain Eukaryota; kingdom Metazoa; phylum Arthropoda; class Insecta; order Hymenoptera; family Crabronidae; genus Cerceris; species Cerceris ruficornis. Next base: position 6,141,126 of record OZ022518.1, read on the forward strand.
TTTGACATTTTTTCTTCTTTCGCTTATAACTTCAAAACGGTTAATGATAGAGATTTACGATAAATGTACGAAGTATTCGTTTTTTGTGTACTAAACACCTATGGAATTTAAAATTGTAATTTTTAATTACAACAAATAAACAATTTGATGATTTTTTCTTAATTTTTTATTAAAAAATTACAAGTTTTTCGTTATATCTTTAAAGTTTACGATCCAATTTTATTCAAACTTTTTTAAATGATGCAGCAATAAAAATAAAGTGTTTTTGTGTTTTTCCGAATAAACGTCTGAATAAAAATCGAATAAACGTGCGACTTAGCCGATATGAAAAAATACGTATCGATTATTTTCACGTGCTTAACAAATTTATGAAGTTTCATTAAAATCGGCGGCGGACACCTCGGTGTATTACCTTGTTAGTTGATAATTTCTGCGCATCGAAAAGCCAATGAAAAAGTCTGGTGGCAGAATAAATACTATTTCCTAATGAACAAAAGACAGATATAAATCCGTTCGACCTCTGGCTAATTATGACTGAAAATTCCCTCCTTTCTGAAGAATTACTTTTATCAAAATATGAAGAATTATACCTTCCAGTATTTATTTACTCGTTGGGAATCAGTTTTTGAAACAATCAAAAATTAGCTACGTATTTTCTGTTAATTTCGAACCGGTGAGTAAATTTGTAACAGCTATCAAGAGAACGAACAGATTTAGATGTACGACAGCCACCTAGATTGGCACCTCCTTCGTTAAGGGATAAATTGGTTCGACTGAGATATTGATGCACATACTGAGGTTGATAAATGGAGGAATCAATACACCGTCTTAAGTTCACTTACTATATATAGGGTTAAATTCCAACACTCGTGAGAGCGACGTCGAAAGAAGATATATATTTCCCGCAACGAATCTACCTGATTTTTTGGAAGTCGAAAAACTATTACTTCCCACATCAAACGTTATCAGACGTTTCCCAAAAACTAGTTGGAGGCCGTGAAAAATACCTAACGCAATTTACTAGATTACACGTTCGAGAGAAACTACCTTTCCAATTGGCTGCACGAGCATTGCAAACTGCTTCCTCAATTGGTCGCAATGCATTCGGAAACATGAGAAGAATCTTTTCCCCGTTTAACACTTCAACGCAGAACATCAAAGCGATCTCGAAATGTCAATGAGTGCACACAGTGCATAAATTGAAAATTAAAAAACCACAAAGTTATTCGAACGAACCGGCAATTAATCATTCGGAAAGTGATTTTACTTTTTTCCAAACTCTAACCTGGAGTTTTAAAGCGATTTCAAAGCCGCGGATGCAAAAATTTGAACCTAACGATAATGAATTATTCGGAAATAATACAATCTTTAATTTTTACCAGAGACTTACAGTAACAAAAAAATATTAATTGAACGTCCCCATAATAATTATAATATAATAAATAATAGTGCTTAATGTTCGCCAAATTTTTTACACAGAAATATGCAACCCTATAATCGTACTACCAAAAGTTTACTAAAACATGATGAACAATCATTCGGAAAATAAAACAACTTTTAATGCTTGTTAAACTTTGACACCTACTTGTAGTACAAAGATACGATGTCCAAATCGTAAAATCAATAAGTCAATCAAATCAACAGTAATAAAACATTCAGAAAATAATGTCATTCTTAATTCTCATCTAACTCTTACACAGAAAAATTCAAGTTTAATACACAATATTATAAATTCAATAAAACACAAGAAATCGCCATTCGCAAAATAAGTCAGAAGTTCGTTAAACATTGACACTAGGATGTATAATTATATCTACTTATATTAGGAAGCTATTTTTGCCCCGCAGCAAACATTACAGCGAGTTGCACATTTAAGCTCCGTTACCGGTTTGCGCGGACTTGATTGCGGTCAGCTAGCGTTAATCCCGGATTGTCCTCATAGGCTGAACGAGCTTATTTGAAACCACTTTATCGACATATTTGTTTGAGTATGTCGAAGTAATAACATTAGACGATATCCCGGGATTTCGTATTAAACTGACAGTCGAGGCACGATCTCGGCATCAATATGCTATGGGTTACTACGTTGTGCATGATAAGAGAATACTCGTTTTGCGTATTACTTATACCGCGAAAGGGGATGCAACTGTTCTGAAAAATATATACAAGAAGATAAAAGGGAGCAGGGGGTGAAACGTTCGGCATGGAATTCCGAAGAAATATGTGGAACCGCGAGCCATATGGGGTATCGATTCCTTTAAACGTCGGAACGAATCATTGTAATAATCTGTCTGTTTTCTGCGGATCGCAAACACGTATCTGAATATCGAACGTTGGAGGTCTTAAGCTTCGAAACTTTGAATTTTAAGTTTGAAATTTACGGACGCGGATTATGCTTGAAAACAGGTCGCGGTATAACTTTTCAACGGAGTGTAAACTACGCTAAGTCGCATCGTGCTGCGGTATTCAGAAATTAGGCGAAATTGAGAAGTTCATAACGATTCTCATTTGTGAAGTGGGACGCCTTGAATGTTAACTTGATAAATTTGAATTTCTTAGAGAAATAAGAGATTGTTATTTCATGCGTCAGATGATACTATGTCTGATACCTTCCTTTCTTTTGCCGCCATGCGCCCCCTTTTCTAGTAACTCTCTGTCATCGCGTGTGTTCATGTCGTTGTAACAAACCTTTTACTTAACCAATTCGAGACGGCGATTTTTTTCGAAGACGGTCCCCAGGAGCGAAATTTTTTTTTCTTTATATTGTTCATTTTTAATAAAGAACCTTGTTTACTATGGAAATCACCCAATTCGTAAGTGAATTTGCAGAAATAAAATGATTGCACACAGTGTGTGCAGCTCGCTCCTCAGAAACTTTTTATTGCGAGGAGCGGATTGAACACCATGTGTGCAATGTAAGATAAGATAAACATACATCATTAAAATTGATAAACATTTATTTCAAAAATAGTTAGATAATATAAAATCGTTATTTTGCTTTCAATAATGAAGAACAGAATATAATGCAAAGAAAATTTTTAGGAAATAGTAAAAAGTCAACAAAATAAGTTGAATAATGAAGAAAATAATATAAACGAGAAATAAATTTTTAGAAAAACGTCTAAAGGAAATAAAGTAATGTAACTCAGTAATGAAAAAGAAAATATAATTTGTAAATACATTTTTAGGAAATAGTACACTTTTCATAAAGTAATTATACATTACTTGGTTGATGATAGCACTTGAAACATTCTCCCAAACATAATCTAGGATTACCGACACAAGCAGGACAAGAGTAATTACTACGTCTATATTTTTCTTCTTTGTAGCACTGTCGGCAAATCTTTCTGTTTACTTTCCTATTTTTATTTCTTGGTAAAATTTCAGGTAGGCGATTACTTTTTCTGGTGTTTTAGACCTTCTGTCTCGGGGTTTTCCAATTAAGTTCTTTAAAATCTCTAGACGATAGTCATAAAAACTCAATTTTCTTATGGTTGGTGAGTATGTTTTGTATAAATTGAAGGAATTTAAAACCAAAGTTTCGACTAAATGAATCCATAATTTTACATACCGTTTAAATGCCCTCCTTAAGCAAGAATAATAAGACAGCATCTGATCTTTGTGATCTTTGCGAAAATCAATGCGAAATTTTGTTTATACTTTACAGATACTGTTAATTTAAAAAAAAGTCTTATCTCGACGACAAATTTACTCAGAATAACGGATAATTGCTCATTATCATTATTGCGCACACGGTGTGCAACTGATCTTATAGCCTCGGAAATCAATTGCACACACGATGTGCAATCGGTCTCGAATGGGTTAAGCATTAATAAAAGTATTTCACTAAAAGGCATTTTCGTCGATTCACTACATCCAACACAATTAACACATTGCGATATTAATTGTGGACTTTGAGCTTTTATTTTATTTCGTATATACGTATAGAATTGTGTGTATGCGTCGGCGTAATGCGTAACAGTTCGAGACAATGGAGAATACAGTAAGATAAATAAAGTAGAAATGAAAAAAGGAATGAGCGGCGGATGCACAAGTGTCGATATCTTATTACCAACGTTAATTTTTATACCTATTTATTAACGATTATGATTGTTTACTCGTCAGACAGTTAAGTCGTCGGAACTTCTTTGTTTTTTTCCTCTCGTAATAAACTTGACACTCCGTTGGTTTTGGTGTATTTGTCTATTGTACCGATATGAACAAGTGTATACACGGAACAACAAGTGATAACAAAATATAACAAGCAAGCGAACAATGAAAGTATATAGTGAAAAAACTGATAGAATCCTACACCGTAGTTGCGATATAAAACTCTTTTTAGTAATTTCATTGCTACTATTACTTGATAAATCAACTATTATCATATATATAAGAACCCTACCTTCCTGTAGATTCTTTTCTTTTGTTATTTCCGTTAGAGAATATGTTGACAAGAAAAAGTGTATTGGAAGCTTTGCGCAATGCTTGTAGTTGCGCGATTTCTATCGGTTTCATTCTTCCTCCGTACGTTCGGTATCTACCAAGTAACAGATCCTTTATATAAGTACAGTTTCTAGAGTGTAAAACTTACGTATTGTGTTTTGGAAATTAGTTTAATCAAAGCTATGGCGATTGTTCTAAATCATTGCATTGCTGGTTCCTACAATCTATATTAAATAACATTAAGATATTTTTAACACTAATTTCTTGTTATTTTTAAAACTGCATGCGGCTCAATTTTTATACACGTTTTTATGTTCAGCGATATTTTATTCCATAAATATGATGTCCATTAATTAGATCTTTATGCGAGCCTCTGTTCTTTGTTTCCTGCAAGTGTAAGTAAATACCGTAACGCCCGTAGTTAAGCTTTTAACCCTTTGAAATTAAAAGGCCACCTGGGTTGGCTTCATGTATTAATGTTTTCAATTTTCTTTTAATTCATTGGCCAGTATATCAATATTAAGTACATTATTGATATGCTTGTTCTTACCGTAATGTGCTTCTTTATTGAGCAAACAGTAATTATCGGTGAACAGTATATCAAAGATGTTGTTAACTACTAAGTAGAAGTTCCGAGAAACTTCAGTGTATGTATCAATAAAGAGTGTCAAAATTTTCCTGCATATTCGTAACATAATTTCTGAACGGTCAACAAGTTTTTATTGCGACATAACATTTTTAAATAAAATGTAAACAAGTTTCAATAAGTATGATGATACTTGAAATTCAAGGCATTTCAGTTTTAACCTTTACATCTTAGAACTATTTTTCAAGTACAGTTCATAGATTTCGAAGTTTTTACTTCATTTCGAATAATCATGACTATCCATAAGCATTCATGACACGCGCGAATTGCATGACAATATTGTGCAACTATTGCATCAATGTAAAACACATACATAATGTCGTAGAATAACTCTTTGTGAACACGACTTTCCGATAAAACCGAGTAGTGTGACATGGATACGATATTTATAATAAAATTTTTGATAATTTAAAAATCTTTCAACAGTCAGTTTTTAGCCCATGTTTGTGTGGAATAGGACACTTAATTCAAATTATATGTAATATAACACAAAGAAATAACTCTGCATCTATGTTACTTTTATTGAAATATTTATTTTAATTCTGTACGATATACTCACTGTTATAGATTTTATGCTACCGGCATATTAGTATAACGGAGATTCAAGTCGTGGAACACCAGACAGTTTTATTTGTTATATAATCCAATGTATAGCAACGGAAAATTGTGAATGTAAACATAAACGTTGCATTTATTTCGTGTAATATTAATTTGTCTAATAGTTTTAATAAAAGTGCTTTCGGTAATTATTTAATTTATTATTGTTGTTATTGTTTCATTGCTATATGACACAATCTATATATTTATATTTTAAGTGTTTCTCCATCTTCCAATTCTTATTGGAAAATCGAATTGTTTTATTATTGTAGTAATTAATTAATCACATCGCGCATGTAACAGGTAAAGGCTCTTCTTCATTTTATTGTAATCTAATAAAGGCAATATTCTACATCACAAAAATCATCTTTCTACCAAAACAGAAAAGGTATGCGTTCCAATCACACAAAATTTAAGTATCTCCTCATTTTTCATTTTTTTAATTCTCACGGTACAATCTAATTATACGAACGTACTATGTCAAAAATAACAAACACGTCAAAGCTCTCCATCCTATATTACATCGAAAAATAATCTTCTATGTTACGGCCGACAAAATTGATCATGTTACCTGTTACAAATATTAATCCTTTGCACTCGAGAGCTTCAAAGCGCGGCCGTTATTTCGACATTACAAAATTTCATTTTGTAACACGTTGACTGAAAAGCATCGCACTAACCTTGTACATTTTTATAAAAGAAATCCAAATTTAACCATCGGGAGGAAGTATTATGTACAATATATTCATACGTCTGCTTCAGTATAATATATTTTTATTTCCGCTTAAAAAATCCTGATCGTGGTTCTTGTTCCCATCCACGATAAACTTCCAACAGGTAAAGGTCAGAACAACACACATGCCGTTACATTTCAGAAGGAGTGGAAATTCTTGAACCTCGGTGAAATAATAGAGAAACTAATGCTTGCCGTTCGATCGACTTCAGAATTTCCTAGGTCTTACCAGGTTCTGCTTTTTCCAGGACTCGATCGACCACCAACGACACGTAGACCAAACACGAGACGAGACTCGAAGAAAACCTGGAAGATGGATCACAGCCATGAGAAAAAGACCGGCGGTATGAAGGACGAGCCGATGTCGAAGGGCGACGACGACGACGACGAACAGATCGATTTTCAATCGGCGACAGCCTCATCGGCATTTCATCGGCATTTATTCGCCAATCTCGGCATAACTGCCGTGACAGCCATTCTCGTTGGCGGATTGTCAACGTAGGCCATTCCACTTCGGTCGCAATTAAACTTGAAACTAATTAACCCCAAGTCTCCGCGAGTCTATTGATGCCGTGAACACCCTATAGGGCAAGTGTGACTCGTCGCGGTGAGATTTTCGTGAGCCACGGATAACGCTAACACTTCTCATAAAGAATCGACGACCAACCGTGAAAAAGTTCGTTCTTGTGTAAACACAGAACTTACGGAGAAAACTTTGAGATTTACGCCAACTATTGGCAATTCTGTGCAGTAAAATCGGGAGTTCGGATCTTACGAAGACATTAGTAATCTGTGAATCTGTTGAATGGAATTGCGAGCAAGAATCTTTTCAATCTTTGATAATATGTTTACAGTGTATCGTGATATACTATTAATAAGTATATCAGTGATTGTACTTCATCAGTTTTCTTGAACTCTTTGCGGTCCAAAAAATCTTTTCTATTTTTCAAATCATTTCGTGGAATTTTCAACCATGAATTATTCGTTTCTTTTCTATGACAGCACATAACATTAGATGTCAAAGGATATTTCGATGACGATATAAAATTACACCCAATTGTTTTTACACGGTTTCGATTTAACACGGTCTAGAAAAAAAATTGATTCCGTTTTTACACGATTTCATTCGATTTAGCACAATTAACAAATCTAAAATATTCTTAAAATAAATTTTTTAATAAATTTATTTTAACTATTTTTTACAGGGTTGAAGGATATGGAACTAATCCCCTTTTTTCTATGTATGTACTTCATTTCTTTTTTTACACGGTTTTGTCTGGAACGTATCTACCGTGTAAAAACAGAATTAGGTGTATTATTAATTTGCGGATTCATAATTAAATTGACAGAATATTAATAACTATGAAACACTGTGTCATGTGTAGGTCGATATAGGACTGCAAAGGGTTGATTCGTTTGATTCATTGCGGTCGATTATTTTGGATATATTACTTAGTATAAGGACATAATACATGGTTTGTTTTGTACAAAGAAGAAAAATGTTATTGTCCTGGAGAGTTCTAGTTATTATTATTGACCAAAGAAATATTTAATTTATGTGCACGCATTATAGTGATTCTTGATATCGAGGAACGCCGTTTCGGTTTCTGTTTAGTACCCTCCATTAAGAAAATGACTTGAGTGGTACATACGAGACACATGCGAATTAAATACCTTTATTGATATTCTTTAGATCGTTGGCGCCATGGATATAGAAATGCGTAAGGAAAAAAGTATTTATTAGCAAACGTTATTCATAACTGCAACGGAATAAGCTTTTATGCTTATTTCCCATTGAACCCTTGAGAGCGTGTATATCTGTAAAATATTCGAGTGGTGAGAAAATCGAATTAATTAAATTTTGGTAACTTAAAATTTTGCGTTTAGTTCTCGTATTTTGCCGAGTTCATACAATTTCAGCCGTTATTTAACACGTTGAATTCCACCCGTATTTCTCTAGTTTCATCGATTCTATCGAAGGGAAATTTTTCTATTAAAATCACACCTCTATAGAGTGAAAACATTAAAGATAAAATTAGTTTTATATTCACCAGTATTTTACATTTTTACCGCCAGTATTTAAATATTGAATATATAAGCAAAGTCATGAATATTATCGTTTAAAAGTCAAAAGAAATTTCATTGAATTCAATATGCATCGGTCACCGGTGACCGCCGTGGTACTCAACGTGTTAATATTTATATTTGACATGTGACTGTTTACAGTTTACCTCATGTCAAATTTATTATAATATTCCGCAATAATATGTGATAAAACAATACATTTCTTATGAACAAGAAAAAGCATTTTCCACGATCTTTCGTATTAATGTGTATAATTTATACAAAAATTATTTGACACATTGTTCGCTAATATTTTCACCAAATAGAGTATACGTGTAAAAATAACGCTGAGTTATTAAATTGTATAAGATTTGAAGATCGATAAAAGCTAGCATTCTATTGCTTTACTTTCACAGTTTAGCGGGGCGATAACCGGAGGAATGTATCTTTTTTGTAAGTAACTTACATATACATGGAGCTCTTGCTGCGACTCTAAAATAATTTTGTAATGTTACAACGACAATAATTTATTAGATCGTTAAGTTATCCACAAATCTGCTTCTGCCGATGAGTCTTCGTTCTTTGATATTAAAGTGTCTCCATTTCCGCCGTATCATGACTGTAAAAAGTATTGTATGTAATTTTTTACGACTAAAAATTACAATGTCATTCCTTTGAAAAAGTTTGGAAATGAGTTAGTCAGTTTTCCATCCATAGGTTAATAATAATGAAACCTCGAAATGTCACTGCAAATTAACAAGATAATGAAAATTCGAACATAATATTCAGCTTTGCTTCAACCTCAATCATTAAATGCCTGTAAATTTTTCAAATGGCAAGTCGGATTTTTAAATTATATTTCCATTTTTTAATACCTATAGCGATGAAAGATGTATGTCCTAATTATTTATTTTCTTGGTAATCAACATTCGTAGTGTTATTAATATTTTAATCGAAATTTTAATACTCATTTCTATATATTGATAGAACAGACTCCGTTTTAACCACAATATAAACATTTGCTGTTAAACTGTATTTTAAGTAGCAAATTAAATATAAGTTTGTATTCAATTTAGCATCATAATCATTTTTCGCTATAAATATTATGTGGTAAGATAAAACATATTCTCTATTAACTAATATCAATACGTTATTTAAATCAAGTACAAACGTGAAAAACCCATTAAAAATTTTCAGTTCTGTCATGAGAATAATGAAATATGTTGCTTTTATTTAATCTGTCATTATTTTGTTAAATATGTGTAGTTGTTTAAGAAAGTTTCTCAACATTAATAAAGTTCATTTTTCATATTAGTTAAATTCGCATATCACTTTTAATTTTGAATCATTTCCGAATATTATTGGAAGTCATTTGGAAAATATTTCATTAAACAAACTTTGTAGAACTTTATCTCAAATTTCGGAATTCCAGAAGGTTCTCTTCTACGTATATTTAATCGTTTAATTGTCACACTTTTACATACTCTGTAAAAGCCATATTAAAAACAATGCGTAAACAACCTTTTGAAAATAACAAGAAATCTGAACTTTTGCAATACATTTTGAGACATTGAATGACCACGGATGAAGCAAGTATCAATCAATACATGTCATAGTACGAAACGTCCATTGAATTCCAGTGAACTGCAAAGTCGCAGAGACATTTACAGGTTTCCCTACTGATGCATCAACCACGGTAGCATGAAATAAATAAATAAATCCATAGGAATACATGTATACAGTGATGATCCGGGTAATATTTTAATGTACCCCGACCACTAATCAAACGTTTTCCCCATATTTTGAGAGACTGCCTTTCGAAAAAGGTAGATCACCGCAAGTAGAGCAAAAGTGAATCCTTAGCCTGCCTACGTACTGCCAATTTCAACGTTGCTTATCGAGCGCAAGTAACGCAATCGCGATAAGACTACGAGACATTGCAGAATGTGATTTCCTCATTTCGAAAACTACTACCGATCATCACGGATGAATTCGTCGATCGAGATACATCATTCGACGTATGTACTATTCCACTATGAGATGTCGGAACAGTATCTACAAGCTGAAACTACGCAACTGAAAGGGAAGTCGTTCAGCCGCACTACCCGGCTGACTTTAGCATAATCGTAACGTCCCTATTGAGAGAAGCTGTTATTATTGACTCAGTTGGTCATGTATTGTGTGTTCTTGGAAAGGCTAATAGGATAGAACAGGAGAAACGGAGTACTCGATTCCAGCCGATTACGCGATTTGATGATCAGATGCGCAAACGTTTCCGTTGGTAAGGCTTAGAATAGAATATATGATATAGAATCTTTTCACTTTCACTTTAACCAAATTAACCAGAAATTCTTTCACACGTTTTCTGTCTATCAATTTCCAATAGTTTGCCATTGCATAAATATAATAGAAAGATGATCATGATCGAGTGATGAAAATCAGATAAGATCATGAACCAAAAACTTCCTCGCAGGAATGAGTAAAGAGAGCGGACAATTTCCCATTTCTTGTGCCGTTTTAGCCTGTACATTAGTAATATCTCATAGTCCAATAATACGTTCTCGTTTTTCAAGCGAATCTCAGCAGTCCTTTTAGTCGAGCTTGCGTGTGTTCTTGCTGGCTCCCAATGTGTCGTGTAAATATACGTAGACGCGCGATACTGGAGGAACAGTATCGCGTTGATCATTGCTTCGTCGACGCATAGACTTATAAATGGTATTGTACAATAATAGCGTGTGTATGATATGGTAGATTAAGCCTCAGGGACATGTAAATACGTTAAGCTGTAAGACAATGTTGTATTAGTTTTTGCATTTGTGACCACAGTAAACTATCCCCTCCTCTGTAAATACAATGTACTTGATCGTGTACTTGGGCAATAAATGTTAGACAATCGTAAAACCGACGTGTGTAAGGGCTTTCCTTTATTTGTGTGTACCGTGAAACCGCTTTACCTTGATTCGTTGGCCGATGTATTGTTTGTAATTAAGTCGAGTGCGAGGAGATAAGGTACCGTTCTGTGTATTTTATTTCAAGTAAAATATGACACTGTAGATCAATACCATGTAAATGCGTGACTCGAAATGAAAGCAAGGTGAAAGATAACGAATGTATGTCACTGAATAATTTAAAGATTAGTAATATTTTAAGAGTTACCGAGAGATAGAAACGTATCACATTTCTATTAATAAATATGTTTAATTGGTCACCGCGTTCGCTGAATGATAAATAGTAAAACTTTTATCATTTTCCGAAGACTTTCGTGATTAAGATGAGATTCAGTATTTATAAAATTTTGACGTAGCAAAAGAGATAAAATTGATAACAGAAATTTGAATTGCCGATGGCTAAAATACTGTGGAATATCGAAAGGAATATCATTCAAGAGGTACGTGAGGTTGCAGCGAAGTGTCGAATCTTTTTCATAACTTTGCTGATATTTTACTGCTTGCTGATATTTCATGCCTGCTGTACCGATAACTGATATTGCAAAAAATGAACACAAGTCGAAATCGTGTTCAAAAATATCTATTAGGTCCAAATAAGAGAATAACAGACCCAATGTTTTATGAAAATGTTTGACTATATTTTCAGAATATACCAACTGCCGTATCCTGTTCCCGCCAGAACTAAATAACAAATACAATTATATAATACAAACATGTCGTTCAAATAAAAATTTGTAAATTTTTTTGAGAGCAAAGATAATTGATCATTGATACCGCTCATAGATAACTGTGTACTGAGACTGCAATATAAAATACAGAATTTGGAAAATTTCCTAATGTCTGAAAGGTACAATGAATTTTTTAAAATTTACTTAAAGTCATTGCTTTTATCCGTCCTAGCAAGATCAAATTAATTAGACGGAATTACCATGGAGGCTAAGCTTAAATGGGAGCAGCGTTATTAAAGTTTCAAGGAAACTTTGATGTTAACACGTTGAATATCATGGGGGTCACCGGTGACCGGCGCTACTAAATTCAATGAAACTTCGTATGACTTTTAAATTGTAATATTTACGAATTTGTTGATTCAGTCAATATTTACGCCATGGTCTTAAAAAAGTAAAGTCCTCCTGTCTATATATATCTTTTTGTGTCGTTAAAGTTGTTGCTTCATTAAGATGTGACTTTAATAGAAAAAGTTTCACTTCAGTAGAAATGAAGAAACTAGCGAAATACCGGTGGCATTCAAAGTGTTAATATTTGTAGGAGGCGGTAGTGTCACCTTCAGCGACCGTGGCAGACAGCAAAAGACGGCAGTGTCACTAAAAGCGCTTTCTATAAAAAATAGAAGTGATATATGGTGCTCTTAATAACTTATCTTTTGCTTCGACACAAAGACTCATTCTGAGAAGAAAGAGGAAAATTGTTACAATGGCCATTATAATAGTGACCATGGAAGGGTCAATATTATGATAGAAGGACGTCAAGAATGTCTCGTTATAGTCTAAACATGCTGCCGCAGCTACGGCCAGTTCTCAAGGTGATGAAGGATTCGAAGAATATAATCGAAACAAATACAATTTACAAATTCTGTACGGTGAGAAAGCGAATCACAGAAATCGCTGATAATACTCTGTCTCATACCATTTCGTGAAAAGAGATGGACACACACCGAAGGGTGCTGATTTCCCTTTAAAATATTCACTTTTTTTAAACTCTTAATTCTAGCCTTACTTGCTATTTCAAATAACCTTATGAGTTTATTGTGAAACTATGATTCCGCATCCGTGGTCGCTGTAAATTCGACGGAATAGCGAATGACCTTTATGAAAACAAACGATGAACGAAGCGGAAGACGAGGGAATGAAACATAAAATGAGACTGAAGGAAAGGAAACATAAACAACTACTCTTTTAACATCTTACGCGTGAACATATCTCTGTTACGAGCCGGGCGAGTGGCAGAACGAGACCGAATGCGTTAATGCAATTATACTTGCGAGAGTTAAGGATTGCAACGAATCTAGGAATTATATCCAGGGACGGGACTAACCTATAGGCTATAGGTCTAGAACGGTAATTTGGCAGCTAAGACGGAAGGGGAGATAGCTCTCGCACCGCCTATCCCCGCCATGTCGGTCCTGGAAATCTGAAATCGACGAATGACAACCGAAAATAAAACACTACTTTTGTCGTTCACATGATGACGCAATGAATGTGCGGGTCTCTCTTGCCAATAGCGCGTCAAAATCGAAAATGCGTGAGGGAGAGGGATGTCCCTACCCGTCGGGCGAATCAGAGCAAATTATCCCTCAGCTGCCTTCTTAGCGTTCCAGCATTATAACTATAGGGCGGTACTTTCACGCTAGTATAGGAGATCAGTCCCGTACCAAAGGATACGGGGATACCGCCACTTGCTAGTACTTCCCTTATATTACCGGGACCGGACTAATCTATAGCAGAACTACAGAGTCGTCGTATCCTCGTTAATAACGACAAACATTACGGTATTTTCGCACTAGTATAGCAGATAAGTCCCGTACCAAATGATACGGGGGTACCGCCACTGGCTAGTATAAGGGAAGTGGAAATTTGTTGCAACCCGTAGACTCTTTCTCTTCTAACGAACACCCGTAACTTTAATTTTGAAAATCTTATTCACCCCGAGCGGTAAGAGTGAATAAGGAAGATCGTTGCTTTGTTACACGAAGATTAAGGAAGTAAATTGAAATAACTAAAACCTTTGCGTGTCACAAATGTGAATATAAACGTATATTAAAAGTTATAATCAGTAGGTGTTCAGAATGCACTTACAATGAATGATTCTTAAATTTAAACTTAGCCGAAATTCGCGCGTCGATTCGCGGGGGTTTCCACGTCTTGTACTTACAATATTCAAACGATGCGAAAGTCGTGGACTTTGAAATTTCTGTACACTAAGTAACAGCGTGACGTTCTAAAGAATACTGGACCCAAGGAGTCAAAAAATGTCTCGCTTATATAGGGCTAAGTTTTGGAAAAAACCTGTGGAAAAATGAGTGGTAATGGCAAGATTCTGGTAGGGAGATTAGGGCACCAAGGCTGCATGGGATAAATCTTGACAGGATTGTAGGGGATCGTAGTTTGGTTTTATACTAGTTGCTCGGACAGTGGTCCTGTACAGCGAGACCCCTTTGTGTTTACATCTTTTCGTAAATTTTCTAGGTGGCCGACTGGTATCAGATGAATAATAAAAGTTTCAGGGCCGCATGTAACATCTCATACGAATTTATTAATGGACTATAATTATTATTATTATTATTCTGTAAACCGAAAATCATTGTAATGAACGAATTATTCCTTAAAACGTTAAAGGAGCATTTCCGGTAATTAATTTATCTTACAATTGCCTGCCTATTTGGTAACTAACAAATTTGAACGATACAAAATATTATGGTACGATGGTTGGGAGTTTCGGGAGAAGGAAAATGAGTTAATGAAGTAAGGCAACATCTACGGGAGGTTAATACTAATAATACAATTGCAATATTTGAACAGTTAGTTGATTCATTTGAGAAACACAACGGAATGTTGCGAGTACGTGATACAGTTAGAATTGGCAATTGTGCATAAAATATTTCATTAGTTTTAGATTATTATTTAAAAACACTTGTCGGATATCGTCGTTTTGTCACTACTACATTCACAGCACGTATAATATAATTGTCCAAATTGTTTAAAAACAATTGCGCTAAGCTGTCACTTCATGCCACTAACACTTTCATAAAACTGTCACTTTGTATCACTGACATGTCCACAGAACGCTGTAGTTAATTCTCCAAATAATTTAAAAGCCCTTCCATTAAACTGTCACTTTATATCATTGACACTTTCAAGAAACTGTCACTTTACGTCACTAATTCTTCCGCAAAATGTTGTATTTAATTGTCGAAATAATTTAAAAATACTTACACAGAACTGCCACTTTAGGTTCGCAACACATCCATGAAACGTTGTATTCAATTGTCCAAATAATTTAAAACACTTGCACAAAACTGCCACTGTATATCCCCACCACTTCCACAAAACATTGCATTCAATTGCCCAAATAATTTAAAACACTTGCACAAAGTTGCCACTTTAGGTCCCCAACACTTTCACACAACGTTGTATTTGATTGTAAACATTATTATAAATCACTTTTAATGTATTATTTAGTCACTCCGTGGAATTAATTAATTTATTTAATTGTTTAATGTTTAAAACTTTAGTATTTTATCGCACATACACTACTACTCGTTAGTTCAAGGAAACTATAGCCAGGTATCGATAAGTAGATAGAAATGTACACTGGAGAGTCGACAAGTCCGTTGAATCGCTCCGGGTGACCGTCTGATCTATAGTGACGCGCCGCGCCAAATCAGCGCCTTATATCAATTCGCTAAACTCGACGGCTGCGCAGACCGCGCAACCCGCGATATAGGGGCCTTTACGTCCAACGCGACCATTTGCATTTATGACAATTTTCGTGAACAAATACTTATTAGAACTGAAATTATTATTTAACGATATGTTTCTGCATATATTTCATTAATTTTAGAGTAAATATAAATTACATAAATAAAGTTAGCAGACTTTATAATTTACAATTTACTCTTCAAAGCTTATAAATATCTGATTTATTATATAGTACTTTATTTTATTAATAAATAATATATTGCCGCCTAGCTCGAATAAAATATAAGTACTATTTTATATTCCTTGAGAAATGAAATATAAGAGAATGGTTGAAAATATTAATACAATGTGTGTTATAAGTAACTGTATGAATTAGTTGGTTTATTTTTGATATTTAAGTAACTGTTACAGTGATAACATTTCAGATAATGTGGTATGAATGGATTTTTAGTTATGAATATAGCGCATGAGTTGTTTGCCTTGAATGTGTAGAACCATCGAAAAGCTTCCGGGAACAGGATCTTCATTTGTCCTTAAAGGCCAATGACCGCGGAGCTATCGATCGATAATCACTGTGGCAAACAGCTGATGACGAGAGTGCAAGTGTTGAGCGAGTATGCCGTGTGAATGATATACACTCAAACCTGTTTTTGTGCGGTCTTTTTTTGTGCGATTTGTTTTGTGCAATTTTCTTGGGCGGTATATGAAAATTTCATATTTCATATACCGCACAAAAAAAATTGCACAAAACAAATCGCACAAATGAAAAATCGCACAAAAACAGGTTTGAGTGTATGTAAATATTATATATCCGCGATTGAGATTTGGAAGAAACTTCTATGAGATCCGAGAGAGAACTGTCCGAAAGATACTGATAACTGAATTGTTGGTGTAGTCCGAGTTGTTTTTGTGTCGTTGATTATTAAATTATTTGTGTTGTTTTATTTTGTGTTATAGTAATAATCAGTTATTTGTTAATTCAAATAAACATTCTTCATTTCTTCCTGTTCAATTCCTACAATAATAGTAATAACAATGTAATATTATCGATAACATAGACCGTAATAGCAAAACACTTCGAAGTTTAATCACGTAATGTAAATTAATCATGTAATAATTAATTACATTGTTTTGGTAAAATTCACATAGTCTTTAAAAGACTGTAATTGACATTTTTTTCAAACATAATTAAATTTGTTGACATCAATCGTTTCTCCAGAATATGAGTTATCGATTTCGTTGTACAGAAAGATTTTTTGATTGCAATTGGACAAAATGTCTGCAGCGCTTTGCAGTTCGATATCTCAGTCGCTTTTTATAGAGTTCACACACCATTCTCTTTCTCACTGTTTTTCTAAATATGTTAGATATATATGGATTTGCTCACGCAGAATTTCATTTTATAAGCCTTCCGCCTGCGAAGGTCGTGATATTTAGTAAAATTTACTTCTGTGCGCATGATAATTTGTTACGCTACGAGACATTCTTGACATTCTTCTGTTACAATTCTAACACTTCCTCAGTCACTACTGTATTGGCTGTTATAAAAATTTCTAGCTTTTTTTTATGAGACAAATGAGAGTATTGCAACAAAATATATGTTATTAGGCGCGCCATACTTCACATTTTTTATAAGAAACCCTAAATTCGGTGACACTACCGGCTCATACAAATATTAACATGAAACATTTTTTTAAACTTTGGTAGCGCTGTAACGTTTAAGCTTGAACTCCCTTATAATTACGTACTGCTCGTATCTACGGACGAAACAGTAGTATGAAACCGTAATATCTCAGACGGGAAAGCAGTTATATTCTACTTGGAAACACGGGAGTTCTGAAGGCAGTACTACCTTATCAGTGGTAGGTTTTGCCAGCAGGTTGATGTTATCATGTTCAGGTGTCGACGACAGACAAAGCTCCTATATTAATCGATTTTTAACCGACATGCAGCGCTGTATTTGAATCAGCGGATACCTATGTTATCGATAAGCTTCCGTCCTAAATATTTACTTATCAGCTGTACATTTTCTCCAAATACGATTTGTGTTGAAATTTAATCGAAAATAGCAGTGCAGATTGTATCGAATTAAACATAAAGATTTTGAACGCACTATGAGACAATTTGGTGCGAAAAGTATGCGATAAAGTCTATTTACGCTGTATAGTCGCTTGATTATTAAATTTAAGTATTTTACAAGTTGTAGAATTAGAAGAGGACAATTTGCTTAAACAAATTGCAGTTGTATTGATTGGTTCGTGCTGAATTTAATATTTGATTATTATCTTATATTAAAGTGCTTTGAAACCAGGAACATCTACAGAATATGTTAATAGAATTAGAAATTTTAGGAAATCCTATTTTTACAATCTTATTTAGAGCACGCTTGTTAATACTACTTTATGTTAATGTTTATTACATATTATTCACATTGATGTTAATTCTCATTTGAAGTTTATTATATATGTATATCTGAAAGTAATATTTTTCATTTATTATTTTACACCGAATATACTTAAAATAATATTTTTAAGTGTTATAAGTGATTTCTGCTAAAAGAATCAGTTAATCAATATTTAATAATGTACAATTTATATCGAATAGGAAGTATATAATTAGGAGTTATGCAAATTTAATAATTAGGAAGTATGCAAAATTTGTAAATACATATCTTATAGTGCAGAATAGAAGTCTTATATTACAAAGTACACGTCTATATAACAATAAATCTATGAAAATAGAATTTTTATTTTTATATTATTTTATTGCATTGAAAATGAAAAGAAGTAACATTAAATCCTAATTCCATACGGACATAAATTGTTATTCCACTATCCTAAAATATCGGTAAATCGGTAAATATATAAATATCCGTAAAGATGACATTGACATTTTTAATAGACGATTCTAATCGTTTCTTTAGAACTTTCTGAAGCCTGATTACGTAATCGCAGTTTGTGCAAGGCAGAAAAAAGAGCTCCATTTAGAAATCGATGTTTCCCTTTAATTAATAACCGTTTCCTTTCAGCGCCGTTTAACACAAGCCATACGCGGTCATGTATATGACTGTAATTAATGAAAAATATTTAATCTTCCCGTACCGCCGAGATTGCATTAACGCAAAAAGACGCTTAACTTTGCTCCTTGATTAAAGCGACTCCACAAAAAGAAAAAAAATCGTTGCCGTGTGCAAGATTGAAAGAGGAAAATGGATAAATAGAGATTTCGCATATAAATAGTTCCATGGTCCCTTTTCCTTTGCATATTTCATTCTACTACCGACTGCAGAATTCTCAAGAATCGACGGTAACGAAGACCCGACGGTACAATAATGATATTCGGGAAAGAATTATTATGAAACTTGGCAGCGCACTTTGGAGTAACGAGGGGAAAAAAGGGCTTTTCTCCATAAGCCAGCTCGTACATCATCGGCACGAATCCCTTCGGACGGTTATGGAACGAAAGAAGCTACGATAACAAAGGCACCTCTGTCGAGCGATAGAAGCTTTGTAAACAAACGATGCTTCTAACATCAAGGCCTATGATAATAAATAAGTGCGTGCTATTGAATCGCGATTATACTCGGTTCTTTGTTGTATTTTCACAGAACGAACAATATCCTCGAATACTTTTCGCTTTGAATGGCAATTATTTCAGACTTCTTTCGCACAAATGGATATCCCCTTTCGTAGACTGTTGACGATAATTAATTATATTGGAGGCACCGCAAAGGCGAATGAGGTGACGTAGAATTCGTGGACCTTCAGCTTTGAATATTAAAATTTCTAAAGTACATAGCAGGATCGATGTATAAATTATTTCCTTTATTAAAGATTTTGGTAACTGCATATGAAGTACCAGAACGTAAAGGAATAAAATTCTGGTAAATGTGGCATCATGATGGAGTATAAGTAGTATGCATGACGTGAGAATTTAGTGAAAATATTAATGATGAGGAAAGTGATACGAATTAAGTGTCTGAAGGTTTTGAACGTGATAAAAGTCAGATGAAATACCATAGCTTTTCGAAATTTTAATATTTTCGATTAATTTAAAGATGTCTTTTAATTTATATAGTGTTCGTGAAAATATCGACTGAAGTTATACATGACATGACGTAACAGCCGATAAATTTTAATCTCAATTATGACGGTACAATCATATATTTTATCAGTGTCGTCGTATTAAGAAAATGAATTATCAATAAATTCTATTAAAAGTCCAGCTTTATACGAAGAAATGTTTGTAGTTGGAACAAATAATATGCAACTATTTCTACAAGAAGAGGTAAACTATAGCTTTAAAAGTTATGCTATAGGTTCTCCAAACGAAATGAAAAAATTCCAAACAGCCACGGATACCTTGAAAGATAAATTTCTTAAAATGTAATACAGCGAGAAGATGTCTCCGAATCTACCGTGCTTTGTAAAGTTATTCTTTGATCGTATTATAACTAAGCTGATATACGTGAATCCACTGGCGAATCCATATTGCTCTAGGTAACAGTAGTTTCGCAGGACGATGTAAAGTGCACGAAGGAAAGCCTTCCACGAGCTGTTATTCTTACTTGGAACACTGTTTTCACATTTTGCCGAAGGCTCGCTAATTTTATCTTACACCGACGGCCTTTGCTTCAGTTTCTGTAGTTATTCCGCAGTCCAATTCCGAAGCGCGATCCGCCGCTGGGGAAATTGATATTTATACGGCAGCGGAGTAATTAAATTGGCGTGTTATTATCTTTATATTCGGCAAAAAAATTCTTCGAGGTTTGCGAAACCTCAGATTAGTTTCGGGTAAATATTTTACTTCGCTTTCTATTGTCTGGGTTATACAATTACGAGGAAAAATAATTCAAATACTTCGTGCACTTCTATCACTCGGCTGTTTTAAAATAATAATGTACGAAAATGATGTTTAGACAGTGTATTTGGGGATAATATTAAGAATTACAAAGCAAATAATGAACATGACCGTTTCCATTACACTTAATTAATACACGTGTATTTCAAACCTTAATATGTAAATGTTTGTAGCAATTAACTGATCCATTAAAAATTTTGTTGTGTTTGATACATATCAGTCAAATTTTAACGCCATCGCATAAACATGTGTGTCAGTTATGGTGAACACGCAAAAATGTTGGTAATTTAACACGTTATTAAACAGAAAATTGCAATGACGAAAAAGCATCCGATCATTTAATGTGTAAACAAATTTCATTCCACACGCATAAAAATTAAATACATTTATATTTTCCCTTTTTTTATGTCGTTAATAACTCCAACGAAAATTCGTGGTTATAAAGATATTCGATATAAAGTGTAATAATTTAAATCTGCATATTTTAATGCATATTAGAACTTCCAATTTTCTCAGTCCGTCGTTTTTAAACTCGTACAAGTCGTTGGACTTCGGTATAAAATACGGAATTTCATAAAGTGGATTATATCACTCGAGGAGGCCCAGTGCGTTAAAATACATATTTGAATTTTGAATTCGACCCTTTCGCGTATAACGGTGCATAGTGTATCAGAGAGCTTCATGGCACATCCTTTTTCGCCTCGTTTGCGGAAACACGATCCTCCGGGTACCAAAGGCTTCGGATCTCTTTCTCTAAATCGCAACTCTTCCTCGTGGTACCCCAGGGATAAATTGTCTAGCCCTGCGTTTCTTCTCTCCGGCGAAACATATTGCCAAATGTGAATTGGTTACGTCTTCGATCTCGAAATTTACATTTCCTTTTTCTTTCCTACGGCTCGAAATGGTGATGTAATGTTCCTTCGAGTCAGATATCGACCGTAACTACGAAAAGCCATTGAATTTTCAGAGACCGTTTAAATGCACGACGTAAAACAAGAAACGTAAAGCACTGTACCGTCGAAGAAATATATGGGGGCTGTTATAAATTTCATTTTGAAAGCAGTAACACCGTGAGAATTGAACACTTTAGGTTTAACGTTTAGAGATAATAGTTAGACTTAATCATTTCTTGTATAGAAATTTCATTGTGTTGTTGATATGATGCACATATAGTATTTTTTAATTCATGATAAAGATGCGGGAAAATACGAAGCAACTTAAGTTCTGTAATTCACAGACATTTTGAAAACTGTTGAAATTATGACAATTGAATCTCTTAGATTCAACTGACATTTTCAAAATATCTTTGAATTTGATATTTTCAGGAAATTTTGAGTAATAACCATTTTTCTTGAATCCATAATTATGATTTTTACTCGTAAATGTGTAGGATTTGGAGAAGAATATGTGGTTGTGCAGATTAATTAAACCGTGTAATTAAAATTAATTACTTGACCGATCATTATTATGTTCATTAGTAAAGTAATTTGTGAATTGTTATTTTCAACTTTTACAACTTGTTTCTTAAACTACCTAAAATATCAAATATTAACACTTTATTTACCGTTCATTCTTCTGAACATTAAGCACGAGGGTAATTATGTACCTACTTGCAAAGCTCTATAACATTAAAATTAAAATGTGGAGACATACTCATTATGTCGTTTTAATTTCAGTTGTTTCGAGGCAACGTAACTTTATTTTATTATCATCTGTAATAACAGATTAATAGACTGTTGGCCAATGAGTATTGATAAACCGAAAGCCTACTAATAGGCTTCCGGTAGATGAAGTGTTACTATAAAAAGATATATGCAACAATTAAATCTTGACCGATGAAAAATATGTACAGTAGTTTAAAATTTCAATATTTTTAAATATTTCAGAATTACTTCACTACTTCTAAAAATGCATTATATATAAAAAATTCTTACAGCAGAGGAAACTTTAATCGGCGATATTTACAAGCAAATACAATTTAATTAGTTTCAAAATAATTCATCCTCTAAACTTTTACCTTCTACCTAAAAAATTTATTATGAGATAAAACTTCAAAAATATCCAAATTATTAATAAGTACTCAAAAACTCAACCACTAAAATCTACATTATAATATTTAACGAAAAATTTCAATATTTTCCCTCATACTCACTTCTACCTTTATCAATGTGTTACGTTTCCTTATTTATGCAAAACAGATGAGAATTTTTTCGTTGTCTAAATGAAAATCGAAAAACTGATACACCTGGTATTCGATGTGTGAATCGGATGGGAACTCATTAAAAATATATGTAATCATGCAGCAGATGACATGAATATCGAAGCCAGAAGATGATACGAACCGTGCAAAACTAAATTACTACATCCGTTATCCCAACCATGCTTATGGATAACAGGTTGTCACCGAGCAAACCATTTCGGACGACCATGGCGACACATTGTCAGAATGGAGATATGGTCGCGTAAGCATGTGCAAACTGGTCAGGTAGATAGAATAATTATCGACAGCTCTCTCGAGGAAAACTATAAAGCTGGGTAAGCTAACTACATTGTTCAAAACTGACTTAATCTCGCTATTCTTGGATTAAGCCTTTACAGGCGAGACATTTTGGAGATGGAAATTATCGTGGACGAGAATTTCGGAGAAAAAAAGATCAAGTTAAAGGATATTGATTTAGTTGATATAGGCGGGTGTTGCTTATTTGTTGCCAATACGGTTTGCATAAGATTTGCAAGTCAGTTTCATCAATATTATTTAACATACGTTATCCACAATAAATATAGAGTGATTCACACAACATGACGATTCTAAATAAGTTATAAAATGTGTACTGTATGAAAAAATATTTCGAATAAATTTTTGCACGCTTACGAACGGGGCATTCAGTAGTAGTATGGACTTTATGCCGTTTTACTTTTTTATCAAGATATGCAAATCATCTTAATTTTCTTAAATGGAATGCCTATATTTTCTTTCTAAATTTTGATAAAGCATCGAATGTTGGAAAAACAAACATTATACTATGTAGGGTATAAACGAATAATTATTGAGATATTCACAAAATAATTATTCTGCATTACAAGACATGCACATTCAACGGGACTGTTACAATTTGAAGAAGAACTTCGTTTATGTTGACAGATAATATTGGTAAACACGATCGTAGTCATTAGACATCGTCGATATGAAATATCAGCTAAACTTAGTAAAGATAGAACTCGTACAGAGAAAAATGCTATATTTATTAAGATGTTCAGTAGCAGAGAGAAATATGACATGATAATAGTTTACAGTGCTTGCCATGAAAATGCTGCCAGACCTGAAATATGATGTTTAACAATCATATCATTACGAAGCTTAGTCAACGATGTCTAATGCCTAGAACCGTGTTTAACAACATTATCTGTCGTCGTAAACAAAGTTGTCCTCCAAATTATAACAGTTCCGTTGAATGTGCATGTCTTGTAATGTAGAATAATTATTCTGCGAATATCTCAATAATTATTCATTTTAGATCACACATAGTACAATGATTTTTTATGCAAAATTTGATCCTTTATCAGAATTTAGAAAGAAAATATAGGCTTTCCATTTAAAAAAAAATAACGTGAGCTGCATATCTCGATAAAACAGTAAAACAGCATATACCCCATATTATTATTGAATAATCCTTTCGTTACCATACAACTTTTGTCCAAAACATTTCTTGGGATAGAACATATTTTATGAGTTACTTAGAATCTTCACGTTGCATGACTCACCCGGTATAAAGTTTTGAACAATTGTATTTGGGCTATTTAGTTGTTCTTGCTATATCCTTAAAATGTTATTTGAAGTATTTTTGTTCATTCGTTGTAATTTCAGAATTTTTAGCGAAATGGACCAAATATTATTTTCGATCGAAGGATGGATTGTACCTCGTAGGAGCTATACGGTCGCAAATGAAATATACCATTATCCATGACTTCAGCCACTCTACAGCCCCACAATGTTTCATCGAAATTAGTGCTTTCGGATTTATGAGGTTCCCTTGTGAGCGGTGAAACTTTGATTTCAGCAATTTTGGTACTCGGTGCAAAACGGCAAAAGTTTAATGCCTCGAATATCTTAGGTTTGTTCAAAACAGTCTAATTATAGGACGTCGAAAATATTTAAACACCCACTCACGCGAGCCGAATATTTAATTAGAAGATTGTGAATATATCATGGCTGCTAAAAAGAAACTTTCCCATTAGAATAAATTTATTAACATTGATTTGACCAACTAAAAATAAGATACAGGAATCGTGATACATATGTATAGTTACAACATATATAAATACACATATATTACAGTGAAAAGACAAAAGTAAATAACATATATAATATTACTTTTGTAATCCTCTTTATAACCGTTTTTGGTGTAACGGTAACAGGCGTGTTAATTAACCCCTTGTACTTTACGCAAACTCTTGCCCTCAACGCTTTTCACTATATAGGAGGGTAGGTAAAGAGGAGGGTTCTTAAACCGCTTTTCTTTTAAGAAGGGTGTAATGAAGCAAACTACGGAACGTAAGGAGTGGCTTGTATCCTTTATATAAGTCGAAACCTCATACTCTATATCACAAACTCTGGCTGAGTTTGAAATACATGTGTATATATATATATATATATATATATATATATATATATATATATATATATATAATGTAGGAATTAAACGGGAAAAATCAAGAATGTTTATTTCAATTAACAGCGAATGTAATATTAATGTAACACAAAACAAAACAACACAGAATATATAATAAATAACGACACAAAAACAACTCGGACTACACAAACAACTCAATTACTAATCTCTCTCGCACAGTTCTCTCTCGGATCTCACAGAAGTCTCTCTAACAATGCTCAATCGCGCATATATTTATAACATTCACACGGCATACTCGTTCAACACTCGCACTCTCGTCATCAGCTGTTTGCCATAGTGATTACGATCATCGATAGTGATTATCGATAGCTCCGGGGTCGTTGGCATTTAAGGACAAATGAAGATCCTGTTCCCGGAAGCTTCTCGATGGTTCTACACATTCAGGGCAAACAACTGATGCGCTACATTCATAACTAGAAATCCATTCCTACCACAATATATATATATATATGTATATATTACAATTTAAAATGTTATATACTCTTGTAGAAAATTCGAGGTCGTCCTAAACTATGTTACCTTTCGATTTTATCGAAGAAACAGTTCTGTGGCCGAGCAAAACAAAGCGACTAGATACATTTGCACATCTTCCTGTCAGAAGTTAATATAAATTGATATTTTACAAGAGTGTCAAGAATCTCGTCGGATGTAACATATTATACGTAAATCTGTAGTCATCAATTTCAATGGGACTTCACAGCATCAATTTCAACGGCAATTTGGAACAAAGTTTTAATTCTTCTTCACCTTTCTTGACTACAAGAAAGGCGTGTGAACCAAGAAGATCTGTTGAGAAAAGACCAACTCCTACAATTTTGACAAATTAGACTCGCATTGCTTTCACTCATTCTCCTTCTATCTCGTTACCGTACTTGAAAAAGTCCACGTACGAGAATCTAAAGAAGCATCTTTGATGACAAAATCCAGCCATACATATTTTCATAATGAATTCTATATTATTCGAAACGTGCACAACAAAGTTTCACTTAATCATAATCAATGTGCAAATTTCTAGGTAAGGACTACAGTTGGTTGCCTTATTAAAATGTTACCACCATAAAGGATTAAAGGCTCGTACCAGATCCGCTGCAGCCCATCATTTTCTTGTAAACACGTCGAAGTGTGTATTCACAAGGGAGAAATGTGTATGGCAACGTTGGCAGCGTTTACGTTTTTTAAGGTGATCGTAAACAGCGTGTAACAACGGTAGCGACTATGCATCCACTCCCTCCAAGATGTTTTCTCTTTCCATAGAAGATGAGCCACCAAGGAGGGGGTACATAGTAAAAGAAGCAAGGGCCACGTAAAGGAGCAAGAGCGGGAAAAGGTGAGAGACAAAGAGAAGAAAGTAATAGAAAGACAGAGGGGGCAAGCTACGGCGTCTTAGATGGCAGATAGCGGTTTTATGGAAATTCTTCGCGGTCGAGAGCTCGCCTAATGCTCTGAATAATATTCCGCAACCTAGCTCGCGAGGTCCTATAAAATAGGCGCCTCCAGGACCCCGCGTGGTAATTGATGATCTTTTTATTCTGCCTGCACGATGCACCTTATTACACTGGCGCACCGCTTCACTTTGGCCTTCTACCGTTCAGCCGGATTTCAGCAGCCTTGGGTTTTATTTCTGCGCGGCTTATTTATCTTCTTTCCCATTATTTCTGGTAGACGCGATTCGTCTGTGTACTGGAAAGAGCGATGACACGGTACGCCGAGATATTTCTACAGGAATATTTGCGATTTTTGTTTTTTACAATAATTGGGATCTTGCTATATTTTTGTAGCGATACTGTAAAACCGAAAGAAGGAGGAAGAACGAATACGTATTAACCCATTTGGAGCTAGCGTTTCCAATTGAGAACAATTAGAAATTGCTTAATGTTTGATATTCATTTTCAAAGGCGCTGAAAGTGCAAGTAGTGGAACGAGATGGCTTTACTTTTTATTTTATGTAATAAGAACTTTGCTTGCAGTTTAATTTAATATACACGGAAACAAAATTTGGTAACAAATGAGCTAAGTTACAATAATACACTTTATACAATAAGCGGAGCTTATCACGTAATCGCTTTAACGTCACAGTCATCAGGAATTTGATCCATACATGCGACTGCAAGTTATTTCATGGTGAACAACCATTTCACTAAAACCGGTAATAATATATTGTTTTTACTATCATTTTGCAAATATAAATCTACTTCTGGTGCTTTTCGATATGGGATATTGCTATTTGTTACTACACCATTAGTTATTGTACTATTGTAGACTTATTATTTCCACTATATTTTGACTTATTAATTCTCTAAGTATGAATTTACTAAGACCTTTGCATTAGTCGAACGATAATTTAAAAATTTCACTAATAACACTGGTCTGCAAATTGAACTTTTTCTTTGGTCCAAAGAATTTTTATGCTGATTCTTACATATTCTGCGGCGTTCAAGACTAATATAAAGTCCGTTTGTCTCCAACAGACTCCATTTTTGAGAAAATCAGTTTTGAAGAGCAATTCGAATTTTCAACTTTCAGAATTTTTTGCATGTTAACCGTAAAAGTTATTTAAATTTTTTTGCGTAAAATTATTCGGCAAACCCTCCCAAATATAACGTTCCATATTACTTTAATGTTATAAACATTTCAACATGTTTAAGCAATGGTCAAAGGGAAAACGACGCCCAAAATGCCCCAAATTTTGTGGATGTTTTCTTATTTATCTTAAAAACTAGACGCCCAGAAGGGATTCTAATAGAAGGAGGCGATAGAGCAGACATTTTTTTTGAGGAAACCATAATTGATAGTTGCAACACAAGTTTTGTTTTTGCCTGAGAAATTAAAATAGCTCGGCAAGATACAAGGAACTCCCAGTGATTCTCATCGCAACCGTTTCACCCGTGCTAGTATTATATTATGATATGTAGCTTAGTGTTTATGAGTTATTTCTCGGCAATAATGCTACATTAATCAGAAAAGTATATTTGTAAAATTTCGTCATATAAATAAGCAATATTGTCTAATTGCATTCTCAAATTCAAGATGATACTACTTATTAAATATAAAAGTGCTTATCACAAAAAACTCTACACAATAGAAACAAACGGATTACATATCTGAATTCAGCAAAAATGAAAATACTATTAGAATTACATATTATTCTTCGAGTACCTTTAAATTAACACTTTGCGACCGTATTTCATTAAAATCAAAATGTGTAATCGCGCATGAAAGAAAATTAGTAAAATCTTAGTTAGAATAATATATATCTTACAAACGTGTTGATTCTTTGCTTTGGAGGGTGAGAGTAAGACATACGAAGGCAATGGTAAACGTGTTTGGTGGCTTTGTTAGAGTAGATGTTCGACCACTGATGATTAATACCACTGTAAGGATGAACTACGAAGTAGCCGACAAAAATAGAGCCATTTGGTGATATAGAATCTCGTTTTCGAAAGTATTATACACGCACTAATAGGTGAAAATTGTTGAACGCGATCACGGAGCGTGGATTACTCGTCGGCGGTCGAGGGCAAACTGATAGCGAGACGAGCATTAGAATGACTTGTTATTGCTAGTGGGCCCGCGAGACGGACATTTGGAGGTTGCGTTCGCGAAGACCCGCAGAGTATATTTTGACAACACGCGGCGGCCGTTGTACTTCTTTGCCAGTGAAGTAGAAATAATTGCTCCCGCTGTTCGTAGAATTAATCTTAAAATTGTAAATGCAATTGAACAATACTGTTTATTTAAATAACCAAATATTACAAATATTGGGTTGGCAAGAAAGTAATTTCGGTTTTCGTCGATAGCTAATGTTACGTTTGTTTTGAAGGACTTCTGACAATGGTATCATTTTTTATTTCTGAAAATTTAAAGCTGCCACTTTTGGCAGGATTTAGAAACAAATTGTGCTTCATTTTGTTTGCAATTGATAGGTTAGTGTGAATTTTAATATGGATTGCAAAAACGAACATTTTCGACATATTTTACTTTGTTATTACTTTTTTACACAAACTTACATCGAAAACTGAATTGTATCAAAAATAAGTTATGCTGTCAATTTGGTGGGATTACAAAGGTATTGTGTACTTCGAGCTGCTTCCGAGGAACCAAACGATTAATTCAAATGTTTAGCCTAAAATTGCACCTGGTTCAGTTTTTTGCTGATAAAGACCAGAATTTTTATGAGAACGGAATCATAAATTGGTCTAAAAGATGGCAAAAGGTCATCGATCAAAATGGAACATGTATAATTGACTAAAGTTTATCCTTTGTTAAAAACATTAAGTTTCATTTCATATTACAAAACCGAAATTACTTTCTTGCCAACCCAATATAATACTTTGTTTAATGTAGCGTTATTGTCAGAAAGTAATTTATAAGCAATGAATGTATTTGTAAGTACTGCAAGTTAAATATAATATTAGCGCGAGTGAAACGGCTGCGCTAACAATCACTGGCAGTACCTTGTGCCTTGCGGAGCTATTTTCATTTCTCAGCCAAAAACAAAACTCGTGTTGCAAACTTCAGTTATGGTTTTCCCAAGAATTCCTCTTGGACGTATGATTTTTAAGATAAACAGGCAAAGATGCACAAAAATGGGCAGTATTTTGGGCGTCGTTTACTCTTCGGGCATTGTTTAAACATGTTTAAATGTTCATAACATCTAACAATAAGTAATATACATCTTTATATTCGGGAGGGTTTGTAGGTTCATTTTATGAAAAACTAATTAAATAACTTTTACAGTTAAAATACAAAAATTCTGAAAGTTGAAAAGTGCCACATTTTTCAGAACTGATTTTCTCAGAAATGGGATGTGATGGGTGCAAACGGACTTCGTATTCGTATTCAGCGCCACAAAATCTACAGGAATCAGCATAAATATTCTTTGGGCTAAAAATCGTGTTGACGAGTGTAATTATTATCACAACTCATTCTTGACCAATTCCAAAACATAATGTGATACTACAAATAAAATTACATGACCAATCTTTACAAATGAATATGTCTTGTCATTTTACATATATTCGCTGTTATGAATCCACTGACATCCCATATTTTTTCAAGAATAACAGACAGCACGATTGCATCAAACTTTATAATCATTTTCGATTATTATCTTTACCCTCATTCCAGACCAATGACATATTGATAAAGATGCATATCCCAAATCATGATATATTATACCATAAAATATGTTTCCAGAGCAACAATGTAAATTATTATGCAAGAGCTTAACATAAAAATCGTATTTCTAAACTTTACAATTTGTCGTTACAATATAATCTGTCTTTATCCCTCAAAATTTATTTGCAGCTTATCAGAGAGTATTAACTTAAGTGCACCAAACACGCACTAATACTACTAACATCATTTATTCAATGTGACACACGACATTAAGCCAGCGTAGCATGTCTTACGATAAAATAAAGTGAACATATTTTCCTCAACTTTCTTCGTTTCTCAGCAAACGTCAAAGTGCGATTCTTATTCTTCACCTACAGCAAAGTGGATTTATCGCACGTACCGTGCAAAGTGCGCGAATGTAGTTCGATCTTACCTTCCCTTTACCCGTTGAACTGTCGCTGCCCGACTGGCGAAACAAACGTTTCGTACGTTGGGAATCCCCTTGCCCCGAGCATTTCTACCACAGAAATCCGTTTCCCTTCCGTATTTGCACGACTCTTGTACTCTCTCTCACTCTCTCTCTCTCTCTCTCATACATTCTCTCTGTCTTTCTGTCTGTCCCTCACCCTTTCTCACTCTATCTCTCTCGATTCCTCCCTCTCGCTCCACCATTCTTTCTTTGTCTGATTCATACTGTCTCCCTTCACCCACTTTCCCTTCCTCCCCTTTCCTCTTGTTTTCTTACTCTTGGCGAGAGGAACACTGGTCCTCGAGCTCAGAAAGTTTTATTATTACCCGGAGGATATCACCGGCAGACGCTAGACACAAAGGACCCTCTCGTATACATTCCCAGATCTTCCAAGTAAGATTTTGTTAATGCGCTTAAATGTGTATTCCCGTGCAACAGTCTCCAGTGCAAGGTCTGATCTAAGTTTCGTGCCTTTCCCGTGGTTATGTGTGCTCTGGTAACCTTTGATGGCAGACAAAACAAAGGTTGTCAAGCGAAAGTGAATCCTCCAAGAGATTATTGCGTCGAGAATTTTGGTTAGTCCAAAGGGAACATCTGTTTAAGCCGAAAATAATTGTGACAATAATTTCGTGTTGAAATTTTGTCAAACTTTAGACGTTTTTTGTCGACTGTCAGATTGGTTTAACACTAACCTACCATGGGCGATCAAATGACCGCTTTCTGATTTTTTTTAACAACTCCCCAAATTGATTGGGCAGCCATTCAGTAAATATTTTAGGTCTATCGTATAAAACAGAAATTACTTAACTGATCATCTTTTTCACCTCTTCAAATCTCTTTTTCCAAAGTACTTATTTCGTATATTTCAATATAACAGATATAAAGCCGGTAGGTTTAGTGTTAATGCAACACTTAACATAAGCACAAACACAGTGTTTGATCAAATTTAGAGTGTCCTCGAGTAATATTTTAATTTTAAACTATATCTTTAATTTATTTCTTACAAAAGACGTTACGGAAGGATAACGAAATATGCCGTGTTTTCGACTTTTGTATTAAATGAATAAAGCGTTATTCAAAACCTTTCATAGACGATCTCATTTTTTAATTTTGATTATCAAACAAGTAATTGATTCTATGCTGAAGGGAGTACAAAAGTTCATTAATGTCCAAAGAGAATGCAATTACTTTTGATGAATCTTCAGATAACTTAAGAATCCAGTGTAAAACTCATTTTACAATTGTCACAATTTATTTGTAAAAATGACCTGTGTTGGCATTAATTGCCGCAATATCACATGTATCAAATAAGTGTGATTGTAGCTAACAATGAGAAAGGGATTTCCGCAAGTGGAAAATTAAAAAAGAATTAGACCTTTGAACGAATGCAGTTCATGGGGCGCTAGAAATAATTTACAGTTTGTTCCTGCTAAAAAACGTTCTTGAAGAAGTGAAATTACAATCAAACAAAGCAAACTTAAAGACTTGGCTTGATGATTGCAGATATCACGAATAAAAGGCTATATATGACGAATGGTAGAATTTCGTTTACTATGCTCTCAGTCGGATCCTCCTTTGATGAGGAAGAGATGAATGATCCTTAACGTCGATTCGAAACTGCTCGTTTATTTGCTGCCCGGAAATCAAGTACTGAATGCTCGTTTTTAATTATTTTTTATCGATCATTCTCTACGACGTCGAATGTTTCGTGCCGTCGAAGAAAATGGAGGCACAGTGGCTCCTGCTTGAAAATTTATGGAGTACTACCTGATAGAGACTCATGTTTTATGAATGCTCGCAACTTCGATGCAGCAGAGTCCAACATCATTGCGGGTCGATGGAGAAAATTCGAAAGCTCGTCGACGATTTCGCAACATCGTCTGGTAAAGAGTATTGTTTAACTATTTAGGATAATTTAATCAGTGACTGTGTACGATAAACTATTCATTGCATCTGAAATTTTAAACTCTTCTGACGTAAGCCTTTACGTTATTATTGCCGTGTATAGTACAGTGCCAAATACATCATTGTATGTTTCGCTTCGTTATAATTCCAGCACAATATTTCTTACTTTCCATACGTACAGTATGAATAACGTTGCGAAATCTCCTATGGGTACTTCAGAACAAAAGCCTCAGTTTTCCTCTCGTATAACGAGAACATACGGATCTCCGAATGCTCTACGGTTAAACATTCTTTTCCCTCGAAAGCTCGTGGTTTAATTTCAACAAAAAAAAGGCTTAGAAAAAGATGCACATAGTTTCAGAAAGTAACAAGAATCCTTGCATACACTTTCCTTCTCGTTGTTCCAGAAACACAAACAGGCGAAAGCACTTAACATGGTCCTGTCTCTTTCACCTTCTTCTCGTCCTCCTCTATCTGTCTCTTGCTCGCTTTCTCTAATTATATTCCATTTTCCCAGGGCTCCAGTCCCTCGTCAATTGGAATGAATATTTTTCCAGACAATTGTTCCATTAGCCGAGCAGCGCCTAGTTGAATTCGAGTCGGTGGTACTTTGTCGAACTTACCGCGTTTACCGTCGCACACTGCTGCTCGTCCCCGCGGAATACAGGACGGATTTAATAGGATTTGTCGAGAGAAACAGCGAAGCGGATATCTACGGACATTTTTGTAGATAAGAGGGACACTGGGTCGACGTAGCCAGAAACACGTAGTCCAGGCTATCAAACCAACCGAGACAAATTTTTTCTAGCCATTTCTACCGGTCCTCTTACCCTCTTTCGGAGTGTAGCCATTTCGTTCTCATGTATCACACGGTAGAAGCAACGGAAAACGCATCAAGGAATTCCACTATTACATAGCCGCACTGTCTACTGGAAATGACACAGGATGCTTTGTCCACGACTGGTTAAATGGACACCGAACCGCCCCGCGTTGTCGGTTTACATTTCCGAATTTCTCCGGTGATTCTGTCTCCCTTATAAAAGTTTCGTGTTACGACCGGCCAAAGTGGATTTCCAAAATTGAATATGCATTTGGCATATTGTCAACGTACAAAGTTGGTTAGTCGAAGGGAAGAGCAAGGAAGGAGTATACGAGAGAGATAAAGAAAAGAAGAAACGGAATGGACCGGAGAACCGGAGGAGGAGAATCTCGAAACGAACCGTGGAGAATTGAAGTCCCAGGGAAAAATCTCAAGTGTCGGAAGAGTAACACCTAGCTACGCGGCTCACCTAAGGAGAATATAAATTTTCATTAAAGTGGAGTAGTAAAAGTAGCAGGACGTTTCTATCTTGAAAGGAAAATATTCCGCTCAGCACTCAATTTTTCTTTTCCGGGTACAAATTTAAAATATATAACTTGATTAAAATTTATGAAAATTTCTCATAATATTCTCGTTTAACTACTTTCCATTTACAATTCCATGTTGCTAATGACAAGATTTAATTTTAAAATTCTACATTAATTTACATCGATATTAATAACATTAATGTACGTTGCATAAGTCGTACAATTTCAAAGTAAATTAATGTATTTCTGTTGTTAAATATTACATTTTTATGTGACTTAATAATTAATAGCGGCTGTATAATGGGTGAATGTTGTGTATAATTAAATGTATGGAATACTTAATCTAATGGTGATTGTGGGACATTGTGTTTCTTTTATGTAGAATGGCCCAAAAAAATCTGCTCATGCCGAAGTAAACGGACGGTTTGAAGTAACACGTTCCTTGAGCCATCAATGCCGGTATTGAGAGGGCTTGGCGCGACGGCAAGTAACGCATTTGCGTAAAATGTTTCGTACGGTCGTTCTGTCATCTGTGATCCAATATTGTTGTCAAATGAAATGTAATGTTGCCTGTATACCTGAGTGCATGTTTATGATATGTGTGTGGCGAATGATGAGTGTGGTTACGTGGTGTCTGGCTGGTAAAAGAATGGGGTGTTTTTCGTTAAATCAAATTTCTGCGTGCGCGAGTCGTCCACCAACGCGTCTAAATCGAGAAAAGGATTTAATGATAGTAGATGGCCCTTGCGGTTGGTTGAATTTTGATCGTTAACATACATCGATAATTCTTCGGGAAATTCTTCCCGTTGAACTATCTTTAGTATGCACGTTGTGGCCTCGTGAGTCTCCCTGACGGATAGATATCCGTGAATTTCGGACTCTTTCCGTATGATTCGACGCCAATGCAGGCAATATGCGACTACGCGTCTTAATTTCGCAAGTGTGGAGAATCTATGAACGATACCGATTTCCGGTGTCTTGATGGTGAAGGCAAAGAGCGGTCGCGATTCAGGTATACTGATGGAATATTTACTTGGCAGCTGAGGGGTAATTTGCTCTGATTCGCCCGACGGATAAGGACGTCCCTCTCCCTCACGTATTTTCGATTTTGACGCGCTATTGGCAAGAGTGACCGGCACATTCGTTGCGTCGTCATGTGAACGACGAAAGTAGTGTTTTATTTTCGGTTGTCATTCGTCGATCTGAGGTTTCCAGGACCGACATGGCGGGGATAGACGGTGCGAGAGCAATCTCCCCTTCCGTCTCAGCTGCCAAGAAACGGTTCCGCAGCTCTATGTCCGTGAATGTGGGTAATGCGAAAACGGACCATTGCTGTTCGGCTGCGCGTAGCCAGCAAGGTCCATGCGGCCAAAGTTGACTTCGCAGTACAGTAGACTCCCGTATAATGCAAGCTTACGTTCCGCGTTATAGGAAATCGCGTTATATGGGACAAACTGTTAGCGCAGAGTCGCCTTGGTGAATCCGATCGGGGGCTGCGAGATCAATCAGTGCCGAACGTTTCGACGCAACATCAAGCCGTCGCTGCTGCAAACGGAAAATTATATTACTGATGAGATGTCGTTCAATTTGAAATATTATTTTATTGCGAACAGACTGTTAGTGTTATACGTAACTAACTTGTTTCAAATAAAGTTTCTTTTAATAAAGAATTCAAAACAGAATACAGGTGACTTAATAACAAAAAAAAGTATTGTATACGTTATAATAATATTTTTAGAAGAAGAATATATATTTTAGCCATGCATACTGAAATAAATAAAATACCTGAGATGTTGAGAAGAAAACGTATAGCTCTGGATTATTATTTTTTAACAATAGGTAATAATAAACAACAGGTAAGTGTATGTGGTAGCTTTTTTAAACAAAAAATCAGAAACTATGTGAAAATGTTTAACTTATCTTGCGCGTTATACGGGACTCTTTATCGCGTTGTATGAGAAGTAGTCGCAATTTTTCGGAGCGTTATACGAATTCGCGTTACAGTAAAAGTTGGATAAATGCGACACAGTTCGGGGCTCGAGCGCTTCTCTTATGAAGTAGCGGTGTCGAATTCTTGTTTACATCACGGCATGAGCCAAGCGCGAACAAAGGACAGAGAGTAGAAGAAACAGAGAGGTCCCAGCTATAGGGGGAGCGGTCCGAACGTATCGGCGAGGCAATACTAATTGGAGGATCGGCCGTTTTCATTTGCGATTTTTTTTTTAAACTTTTCCTAACGTATTTGTAAGATTTTTCTGATTAAAATGATACCAAACACGATATGTTTGAATTATGTTAAATAGAAAATAAGTATATATTAAATAGTAAGCAAATATATTTAATATTAAGTAAATATAATTCAAACTATGTCGTGTTTGGTATCATTTTAATCGGAAAAATCTCACAAAATACATTAGCTAAGTTTTCAAAAATAAAGATAAAAAATGAAGAAGTTTTATTCCTGAATGGGATGAGTCAGTCTTTTGTTCCGAGTTGCATCATATTATACTTCTCCCTCATCGAGCGTCGAGGTCCACGAAGGGGGATCCCCCTATGTGGAGGGGATAGTCGTGTTGCATTTATCCAGCCAAACTTTTGTCGCAATTATCCAGCTGCTACTGTATACGGGAGCACGTTCTACGGGAGTCCACTGTAATTCCGCAGGCAACATAGCCCGAGAAAGTTGGTCGGCTGAATTGTCCTGGGATGATATGTGTCTCCATGTATAACCTTGCGTTAATCTTTGTATTTCGCTGGTACAATTTGCGACGACGGTTTTTAGAGTATTTGGTGGTCTTTTTAACCATTGCAAAACTATAGTGCAGTCTGTCCAGAACGTGAACCTTTCAAAAGTTAATTGAAGAGCTTGATGAGTGGTATGAAATAAATTAGAAAGTACAAACGCGGCGCATAATTCTAATCGAGGTAATGATAAGGACTTTAGAGGGGGAACGCGGGAACGCGAACAAATTATATTGACCGGTATGCAACCTTCCTTGTCGATGCAACGTGTATAAAGACAAGCTCCGTAAGCGCGTTCACTAGCGTTGCAAAATCCGTGCAATTAAATGGATATTCAATTGTCGGATATTATTTTTCGCGGATGTTGCACGGTCTGTAGACATGGCAATTGTGCCCTGTAATTAAGCCATGTACTGTGCAAATCGGCGGGAATGGATTCGTCCCAGTCGCACTTTAGTTGCCATAATCTTTGGATAATTAGTCGACCTATCACGATGGCCGGGCCGAGAAGTCCTAGCGGATCGAATATATGTGGTATTTCAGAGAGAATCACGCATTTAGTGAGACAAGGCTTCGACTCCCTGAAATATATCGTGTAAGAAATTTCGTCATGCCTTGGGTTCCAATTAATGCCTAAGGTTTTCGTACAATCGTCCAGATTCATGCAAATGTGGACGTCGTCCGACTGATCCTTCAAATCTGATATCAAACTGGGATGCCTACTGTCTGAGATGAAATCCTCCCTTTGACATTCAATTTAACAATTCATCACGTAATTTCAAAGCGTCGTCGCGAGTCTTAGCTCCCGTAAGCAAATCGTCTACGATGTTTGATGGTTTCTTGCCGATGCTGGATCGGAGGACTCTGATGTGTCCCAAGGATGCGTCGTTTCGATAATCGGAGTCGATGCTCTCTCGGACGTGTGGAATATGTTGAAATTGAGACAATAAGTCTCGATCTCGTCGCAGTCACGGTTAATTACTACGACTAGTTTTTAAATTATAAATATACGTTTATTGAAAATCACAACAAACCGGAGGTAAGAATACGAATAATACTGGGTATTACAGTGACGAAGTGGTGAAGAAGTCGTGACGATGTGAATAAGTGCATCGCCGGCGTGCGGTTACCTGTATTTGAGCCGTTCAGTACACAAATCGATTAACTCCGTAAAACCTAAAGTGGAGGAACGTGATGAAAGTGTATACACACCTTTTCAAAAATCCCTTCAAAATATAAATACAAATAAGCATTGAAGAATATATAATCGCATTTAGCTTTCCTGTAACGATGTACAAAATGAATAAGGTGGAATAGCCTTGGAATTGATTAGATTGACTTCTGAATTCAATTATTTATTATTCGATGGCCGGACAAACTTCGTCATTTAATGGTGTTAATCGTTCTTATTACGAAAATTTATTCTAAACATAAAAAGTTAGGATTCAATCAAACGCTTTGAGACTTTTTAAAAAAATTCAAAAAGTGGAGTTAATCGATTTGTGCACTGAACGGATCATTTATCTGTTCCGTTGTCGAGTGTGTGCGATGTGTAGGTATAAATATTTTACTACGTCAAAGCATAGAACCGTTTGGAATTTTCTATGGAGGGGTGGAAAATGCGTATAATGTTTGTTTAATTACAGTGTGTATCGAAATGTTTAGAAGGTTCTATGCACGGTTGTATGAATATGTGTATGGTTGTATGCTATTGTACGTTTAGCGTGGTTGACAAATGTTTCAGCTGAGTTCGATGACCTTGGGTCTGCCAAAGAATATCGATCGAAATCAGCTGACGATGTATGTATGTGTTTGGTGTGATGCATAAATGAAAATGAAAAGAATTATGCCGGAGTTAGATAAATACAGATAAATTATAAATTACTACCCTTTCGGGGGTAGCAACGGCGGCCCACTAATGAATGTACTTTAAAATGTGAAATACAATCGACACTCCTACAACACGGTTAATTCGTTTTCTGTTATATAAAAATAGCACGAAACATAAAAAGATTTGTGCTATACCAACATACTGCTATATATAATTCCAAGCTTTTCCATATTGCATGGAAAATATTTGTATGTTTTCGTTATTGTAACGGAAATTATTTTGAAGACATCGTATAATGAAAGAGCTTTCACAATTCATACACCGTTTTATAGAAAGGCTGCCTACAATACAAAGATTTATGCCGAGGCACAAGTATTCTCATC
This sequence comes from Cerceris ruficornis, assembly GCA_963989415.1. NCBI lineage: Eukaryota > Metazoa > Arthropoda > Insecta > Hymenoptera > Crabronidae > Cerceris > Cerceris ruficornis. The sequence goes on from OZ022518.1 coordinate 6,180,339, forward strand.
AATTATTTTCATCATCGTGCGAACAAGATCCATGCGATTCCCCACTGTAATTCCCCCAGCATTATCGCATTTTCAGCGTAATCCTCTCCGCGCAAACAATGCGACTTTTCTTGTTGATTTCGGTTTCCATCAAGCGACCAGGTACACCTTCTGCACCGTGCTTCCAGTGAGGACAGCAAGAACGATATATCAAATTTCTTTCTAATAACAGCACCGAGGTTCCTGCAATACGCCGCGCATCGTGAAAGTATCCAATATGGTGACACTCGCAGAACGACACCTGAGAAACGAGGGGCGTCGCTAAGTTAAAGCGTCGAGTAATCCATGGGTTTAGCGTGAGAAAACTCAGATTCAAGTTATCCCCCTTTCTTTTCCTCGTCTCCACAACGAAGTCGGAGTAGCATCGATACTACCACTACCACCATCTTCACCACCATCCACCGACATAACCGGCAAGATCGGCTTCAGTCTCCGTCAGAACAAGCCTCGCCCTACACTCCATCCTCCCCCCAACACTCTTCAACTATATTCTCGGCTCGCCGAGGTCAGCTTATGAGAAATCCCTCCTGCCGCGTGCTAACATTACGGTTCAGTTCTCGCTCGGCCGAGCAACTCCCTAGAGCTGTCTATTAAATACCTAATATCAACTCGTGCTCCCTATCCACCTCCCACTTCACCTTCTTTCACCCCCTCTCTCCCTCTCTTTCAACCTATTACCTCTTTCTCCCTTGCTCTCTTCGATTCTCATTCACAACCTTCCCATTCTGCAAACCTCTCATTCCCTTTGTCACTCTCTCTCTTTCTCCCTCTTTCTCTCATCCCTCCACTCTTCATCCCTGTCCCCTTTCGTTCCTCACCATCGCCAATGACGCCTACCTTCCTCACCTACACAGATTCGAAGCTTTAGTTTCTCCGGCAATCCCTCCTTTCAGCCATTACTCTGGCTCCATCTCCGGCTCGTTCTCTCCGTCTCTCCTACCGTAGCGGCATTCTCGAAACCTAATCCAAAACGTGCCGAACGCCATCCACATTATCATTCTTGTAGCAGACAACGGAAAGTTTGTTTAGACTCGGTGCTCATCCTCTCTTTCCCTGCCCCTTTCGACACCCAGCCAGTTCGGTGTTGCTAGTTGCTCGCACACAACCAGCCCACCGAGTCCCGTCTCATCCGGCAGTAATGTTATACGAGTTTCGAGCACTTTACACGCTAATCTCTGGCACAGGGGGGTGGTTGCTTCGACGGCTCTGCTTGTGTGCGGAATGCGACAACATCGACTGGTTATGTTGCGTGCCAGGTCTCTCAGTTAAGTAAGCCGAAACGAATTGTCCACTTGCTACTGCCTGCACTCTTGGACCATGGAAAATTGGAAATCGACTCCTTAGCAGAAGCGTGGCGACGTCATTAGGGAATCATCGTGGAAAGTTGTTTCACGGGGCGATAATAAATTGCTTTATCCTTTAGTTCCGCAAGAAAGTTCCGGAGTCTTTGGTATTTGTTGGATTAAGTTTAAATTGATGGAATCGAGAGGTTACTCGACTAGTTCGTGTTGAAGAGTTTTACGGTTGTAAAGTTCTTTGAAAATTGACTCTCTGGAGCTTATATGTATGTCTTATTGTTGACACCTTAAATGTTGTTTTCGTTCGTCTGTTGTACATTGATGTAAAGGTTTCCTTGTTTTATGCGCGTTATTGAAACATAGACACGTTAAGAATAAAAGTAGTTTTATGTGTTCAATGGTATTTTATTAGTTATACACGAATTGTTTGTCATCTAATGTATTAACGAATACAATTGAATCTTGTAGAGTTGTTCTTCGATAATCGCCATCCCATTCAAATTGCTAAATTGTTGTACATTTCAAGGTTAGCCATTACGCTTGCCCTAATGGCGTAAGTTGTTAAATTACAAAGTTAAAAGGGAACTAATTACTTCTATTAAAAATCATGGCAATTTTATTGAAACATTTGTATAGTCGAAGGCGATTACGGATATTAGGTCACGATGCTGGAAGTCCAGTGATTGTGTAATAATTAAAAAGCTCGGCCAGTTTTATCTAAAAATATTACTAGTAAATACAATGTATTTACTTCAATATTTTTTACTGATATGTGGATAAAAAATGTTCAAAGGTTGATTAAAAGGATACGTGACAATTTCAATTACTTCCACAGATGAATTGAATTTTTCGTTTTTAAAAAAGCTTAAAACAAATCATTTCTTTTTTGAGGAAGAATGCATTTTTCTGTGTGAATAACAATATTAAAAAATAACATCCGTCCTCCTGCGTTTGTGTTGATGTACAAGTTTCAAAAGCATTTTTCTCTAACATCAGATCTTTTTTTGATGCCTCCGAATTTCAAGTTTCCATAAAATAAAGAAAGTTCAAATTAGTGCTGATTAAACGTCCGAATACCTGATAAATTAAATTCATCATCTTCGAGACATACTGCACGTTGCGTCGCACAGAAAAATCGCAGACTCGAATAAATCACATTATAAAATCGATAAAACAATGCACGCAATTCCTACAATGTTATAAAAAATAAATTTCATCGTCAAATTATAATGACATGATATGAATTACTTATCAACAAGATTCAATATTTCTTTCGTTGATAGAACGAAGATACAAAAGATCACTTTTTCCACTCTGTATTAGCATAAGTACTATCATTGCGAAACTGAATAACCTGATTAGGAAAATCTACAGTGTGCGAGTCATGCGCACGTAATACGGGGGATTACGTTCATTGAATTAAAGGATTAAGAATCAATATAGAGAATCCATTTGCGATAACACCTATTGAATATTATCGTATTTTGTTTCAAATAACAATTACATTGCCTTTGTAATTGCATTCACCCAATTAAACTCACCTTCCACCATCCCATAATATGTATGAAGCTCCTTTGATATTATTCCCAACATAAATATTTCGAGCGGACATACAGCATTTAAAACTTTCCCGTTACGATTTTTGCAGCTCGTGCGAAAGACGTACACCATGTATTTCCAGTCGCGCGACTCTTTTTCACAAAAGGATTATTACACAGGCAGACATTAATCTTCGACTTTTAACAAACGTCCGCATTACGGTAATTCCCGGGAGCGTGCGGCGGTTATTAAACGAGAGAGGATAATAATTCTTAATTTTCTACCACCATATGGAAGTGCACTTACCCATCGATACCCAGCCGGGGATTTGTGATTGAGATTGGCAAACGTATTACGTGCCGGGTGCGCGTGTAATAGTCAGGGATTATGGACATCGGAGTAAGGAATTGGGAATCAATATTGCGGGTATTTACGGAAGGACTCACCAGGCACTGCTGTCTCGCCTCTTCCTCTGTTCGTGGCACTAATTGCTCGTCCTCTCCTTCTCGCCAATTGCTGCTCCTTTAATTAAATCGGTTTATTAAGTCTTCGAGCGGATGCGCCGCATCGCGAGTCCTTCGTTCCTGTCGATAGTTCTTTTTGTTTTCAACCGCCGTGACTTCCTTCCTTTTCTTTCTTTGATTCTTTCATTCTTTCCTTCTTTCCTTCTTTCTTCCCTCCTTCCTTCCGCCGTTTCCATTTCCCCGTCGTTTCTGCAGAAAACGTATCGCGTTTATATCGCCGGCGGGCACGTTCGGCTTTACGATCCGTGTTAATACCTCGTGGATAACCGCGCCGGGGAAAAAGGCGGTTCAACTTTGCTGAAACTTTTTCGAGGATCCACACAGAGCCCAAGTTAAGCCGGGTTCACTCTCATAAAGTAAAGATCAACGGTTGAATTAAACATTAGACCATACACGCCAACGGCAGAATTATTTCCTGCATTAAATTGCAATACTGATTGCTCACTATGATGGAAGTCGGTGGAATAATGATTTTCGCTCCTCGTGACAAATATACGCGAATTATCTTGTAATTACGTGTACACGTAATGCACAGTATCGAGCGTCGTGCAAAATATGTAACTGCTTCGAGAGTAAATTTGTTGGAGACTCTCGGCGCACCAATACCAATGTACGAGCTTAAGCTAAAGCTTATCTAAGCTCCCGCTTACACGCGCAGCCATGTATTGTTTAATCATCGTTGTTGTTACCGGGATTTATTGTATCCGGAGCCGAACCGCAATTAAATTAATGGTTCGTCCTTTATTTTTACATTCAACATTACACAGAATTTTTTTCAACACACTGAACTCGATATTATATGAATTTGAATGGAGAATTATTAAAGTAGTGTACAAGAAGAGTCTCCCAAAATGATTTCAAATAGACCTCTGTCATTCAGAAAATTTAAATATTGTTAATAACATGAATGGCATACGAAATCTCGGTATTCTTTGAATATTTAACACTAGAACTACCGGCGGTAAATCCATTGTATCGCAGTATATTAAATAAGTACTTTGAAAAAATAGGAATTAAGAGGGGGAAAAGATGATCGATTCGGTTATTTATGTTTTGTAAGATAGGCGTGAAATATCTATTGTATGACTCTTCTACAAACTTGGAAAATTTTTTGGAAAATTTCTGTACCAGTCATTTTGACTGGTTTGATAGTTCTAGTGTTAAAAAGCAAAAACCGATTTCTTTTGAATTGGCGGCATTGTCATTTCATCTTTCTACCCCGAACGAATACACAATTACTGACCTATTGTATGGGAAGAAATTAAAGCTCGAGCCAGCCACACTTCCTGCCTGGGTCCATCCACACTCAGTTGAGAGGTCATCTGCCTCAGCTGCGGTCGGTCCGGCTGTTGTCGTTGTTTCTAAGAAAGGGCTAAAGATGGTAATTAGCACACTGCGCTTCATCCTGGGTCCGTTCATGACTCGTTCGTAGGGCTAACCGAACAGGCCCATCCCTAGACCCTGTGCCCCGGTTTGGACGATGTATACTACCGGTCGGCGGTATATGTAGAAACCGGGTGTCGGTGGAGTACTTGCGGTTGTTATTCCTCAAGGGACACGAAGGCTACCGGGCGATCCTTAAGCTAGTGCGAGGGAGTAATGGCAGCCGGTAGATCGGGTTGTGGCGACGAGATCGTGCCGCTACATATTTTATGAAATGGTATATAAAAGCAAAAATTTTCTTAAAAAGCTTTAAACATTCTAATATCATTTCATCTCAGTACGTTAAACTGGTATTTAATTACTAAATCGTTTAAAGAAATTCTAACTTTCCAACGGCACCTTCCATAGTTTGATTATCCGCAAACACCACTACTTTACTCTTTCCTCAACATCTTTAGAATATCTACCGTAAAACCCAGCTGGGTAGTACGTCTTTTTAAGGAACGGGAGGAATGAGAAACTCGCTTCTTTCTCTTCCTTTCGTCTTATATTGCATTACTCCGGCATACATATTTATTCAACGTACGTAGACTTTTCGTCGTAAACCGACGCGACTGTCGACGTATCTTCGCATTCACCGGCATACCTCGGGACATTTATAAAATCCGGGATGGTGTTCTTGAATGTCTCGGAAATCGGCGAGTGTCGCCATTTGTATCGTTCGAAATTGGCAATGCTTCAAATCTGATTTCATGTAATCTTACACTGTCACGTTGCTTGCAGCCGTCATAAAACATACCGAATCGCACGTACGATCCTTGACTAAACAATATATTTCACGTTACGTCGGCTGATAGTACGCGAAAAGTTAATTGAGACAGGCCATATTGGTGAATCGATATCGAATTATTAACCGAGTTATTAATTACATCCGTTTGAACGTTCTACAGAGCCTCTACATTGTCGTGTTCTTCGTTAAAATAATCGCACACCAACCCCTCTACCCTATCTTTTTCGTATAAACTCCTTCATTTCCGGGACGAATCGATATCGAGGACGAATGAATTTTATTTCAACCGGCACCGCTCGAGATTCATTCTTTCTCGTATAAATGCGTCGACGCGGGCTATCATTTGCACGAATATACCTTCCCAGTGATTTATAAATATTTATTAGCTGCCAACGGTCCCGTGTTAGCAAGAAACACCCTGGTGGATGGCCATCGTTCTGCTACGAAGCATCCTCTCGTTTTCAGCAAAAAAGGTACCCGTAAAAATTCACGAGAGCTGACTACGTAATGTCAATCTCGAACGAAGGATGCACGATTTTACATGTACTTATACGAATCTACGGATTGCCGTACGTGCACATTCAATCCTTCCGTCATTTACCTTACTAAAAATGTGACCGACGCCGTCAGAGATGCTTCGTCGCAACGTCGTACGTCGAAATAACGAAGAAGAAAAGATCGAGAAAGCGCGTCAGGTTTGAAAAGGTTTGGAAGTCGAGGCTGAAGCGGGAAATACCGAGGAGAAAGAAAGGTATGGAGAAAACGGAGGAGCGAAAGAGAAGAGGGATGCGAGTGAGAGGTTACGAGATGAAATTCTCGAGTCATCCATTCTGCGTGTCAGGGGGGATTCCCGTGCGGCAAGAGGTACCGTCGTAGAATCGCCCCACCCGAAGAACAAGAAGAAACGAGACGGCTGGAAGAAGAAGGCGAAGAAGAGGCAATAGGTGGAGGAGGGTGACTCGTAAGCGAAGCATCGCCAAGGGTGAGAAGCAGCGGGCGGCGGAGACGTCGCCGATGGGGCGAAGGTACGGCCACAGAAGGCGCAAGACACAGAAGGGAACCTTCGTGGGGGGTTGAAGCGGGGATACTGTCAGCGAAGCTCAGATTGTATCGCCATTCCCAGAGGAAAGGTACACCGTCCACTCGAAAACCTTAGGATTTACAGTAACCGCTTGCACTCGTCAGCTTCTCTTTCGAAACGTGCAAAATGCTTCCACTGTTTCCCCGTGTCCTTTCTTCCTTTCGTTTCGTTGGATTCTCCCTTTGAGATAACGCAAAATCGTTCACTGAAATCAGTGAATCGGTCTGACGGAGTTAAAAACAGGCTGGAGGATCAACCATTCTCCCCTCTACTTCTACACGTTCTTAAGAAATGTGATAAATGTATTGTGACTTGGAGGGTGGAGTGTGATTAATTTACGTTGAGATTGTCGTTACCGATTCGAAGGACTCTGGATAAGGAGGACTTCAGTGACGGGTACAATTGGATTGCTCGGCACATTAAGATGCTAAAAGTTTGATGCTTCCGTTTCAGACTAGGCACTTCATGCGCTGGCAAATATTTATTCCTTTTGTTATGCCTTTGAATGCAGTTGGATTAATGTTAGATTCTTCTCAGCCAATTGAAATTTTAAGTAACGTATCTCCATGATTCAAGAGATTTCAATACAGGCTCTAAGGGAAACTATTCCGATGCCGAGCTCCTTGCTTTTGCCAATGGTACACTTAAACGATTTATCCATATACATTTGACCTTTTATCGGGTTACAATGATATTAAAATGAAGCCAAATAATTTCAGTATTGGTCAATTCATTCAAATACCGGCGCACCGTTCTCTCGAACTTATCCGCGGCTGCTCTCGAACACGATTGAAATTTTGATACCACGTATGAAAAAATCACAGCTGTGCAATTCCTTTCTGTGCCGCATAAGAATTGCTTATGAATTTATTATGGCAATTCGCGGCTGAGTGCACAGCATTGAGGCCGAGATTTCCGCGAATGTCTGGATCCACGACATGGTATCCTACAAGTTACCTGACGTCTCTTGATACACTTGAGATTTGCGGTTCGTTCTTCCTGACCACCTGGAAACTTCGGCTTAAGTGACGTTTGTTATCGCATCCCATCATGTCTGCGAGCGGGTAAGAAGATCTCATTTCCCATGCAGAGATTTCAAACCTCGTTAAATTCCAATCGAATTTGAAAGTCATCAGGGTATTAAAGGGACGGCGATTATCAGGTGACGTCCGACGTTTTTGTAATATCCATTAGGAGAACTGCGTATGCGCCTTGAAGCAGAGAGAAATATCGCTCACACTTTAAATATAATATATTTAATTGTAGAATTACATGCAAACAGTGTTTCACTATGTATGCTTAAGACGGAAGCACGTAAATGAGTTAATAACTTCATAATTCTCGGGAAAATTCACGAGTTATTCTAAAGCATATAAATCCATGGAAATATTTCGTACGTTACTACAGTAATGAGAAATAAGTTAATTAAGAAGGAACTGCGTATTTGCCTACAGAAAGCGATTTACAGACGAAGAAGTTAATTTCTCAGTTGCGTTTCCAAGCTAATTAGAATTATTACGGTAACGCGTTCATTCCCTTGAATCTATTGGAAGTTTCTGATTTAAGTGACAAGTTTTTTATTCGTTCGCTATGCTTTACTAGCATCCACGGAAAATTACGTTTTTAATTTATCTCAACCTCGTATTTCGGAGAAGATTTATTGTTTTCCGATGATGTTTCCTGATTGATGAAACTGCAATGCAAGAGTGTTATCGCCGTTGAAATTCAAACATGAAATGAATGTATTAACTCTTTGATTACAAGCGGGATTACATGTCCCAGAACAGTTTCGGGTTTGTTTTCCATGTTTAAGTGTATGAAATTGATGTACCAGATAGTATCACGTATTACACATTTCCATCTTTCACCTTATCACAAGTACGAGAGAGTTGAAATTTAGCGTTTGCAACTTCGAAGTACATATCTTGTTAAAGTTTCACTGGTATTTTCATTGTTCTCTCTTAGAAACATGAAACATTAACTTGAATTTGCGAATATTGACTTTCTATTATGCACTCCAAAATAATAAAAGCAATTACTATCAATAATTAATCTTTATTGGATTATACAAGCATGGAATATCATTACGGATGCCATCAGACTTGGACGTAGTATCGTCGATTTGATAATTATGGATTTAAAATGTGACAATCACAAGTGTGTAGAAACATTTATAATGTTATTTATTCTTTATATCAATATATTCAAAAAATAAATTTATGTTTATGTCTATATATACTATACATGTAAGAAGGTGAGCCTGAGGCTGCGAACCAATAGGCTACGTTATATTTATTTGAGATTAAAAATTGTTATATATTGCATGACAGGTCGAAGTGCGTGTGAATATCGGACGTGAGAGAATGAGTAAACGAATGAGAGTGAAAGAGGATGAACGAATGGGGATAAAAGAAGCGTGTGCCGTGAGGAGTGGAAAATTAAGGAAATGACGAAAGAGCGTGCGTGTGAGTTAGTGACATGTTTATATGTTTAGTTAGTTTATTCTATAGCCATTAATTCAATATTACAAATTTAGTTCTGGTAAGCATAACTTTTAGTTATTATAACCTCTGTGCGAATCCAGTCCTAGGTACAATTTATAATTACTATAGTTCGTAAGAGCAAAATCAATCGTTTGTAACACTATGCAGCGACACGATTCCACAAGCAACCGATATACAGTAAAACCTCGATAAATGGACAGATTTCGGTGGCAAAGCAGTGCTCTTATCGAGTACCGGTGTCGAATCTGTGTTTACATTAGGGCTCGAGACGAGCGCGAACTTAGAAAAAGACAAACAGTAGGTGGGAGAGAGAGAGAGCAGGCAAATAAAGTGAGATGCTCGAAAATATCGGCGAGGCAGTGTTAATGCAAAAATAAACTTGTTTATTTATTAATTTTTCTAAATGTAACTTTTCCGAATGCATTTTTGAGATTCTTCTGATTAAAATGATACCAAACACGACATAGTTTGAATTATGTAAATAGTAAGTAAATTTATTAAATATTAAGTAAATATAATTCAAGCTATATCGTGTTTGGTATAATTTTAATCAGAAAAATCTCACAAATACGTTAGCAGAGGTTTCAAAAAAGAAAAATCGAAAATGAAAACGGACGACCCTCCAATTAGTATTGCCTCACCGATACATTCGGGTGGTATCAAGTTACACTGCTCCCTCAACGAGCGTCGAGGTCGCCAAGGGGAATCCCCCTATGTGGAGGCGATAGTCATGATGCATTTATCGAGGGAAACTTCTGATGCCTTTATCGAGGTTTTACTGTACCTGCTACCATTACCCTTTCGGTTAGATTGAGGATCGTCCACTGAACTACGTTGTCCTTCGAGCCGCAGTGGTGGTGGAGCTTTCTCGGTTACAATTGCTGTGATCATTTCGTCTATGACCCACTACTTTAGGTAGATATTAAACCACCGAAGCTGTGATATACATACCCCGTAGGAAAAATTTCCCAAAGGTGACGGAGGAGGATTTGAAATCGGGTCCTCTGACTGCGAGTCCGAGCTTCTGCCTCCTTACCCACGATAGCCTCCCTCCTCATACCTCATCAATCTCCAACTATGCTCAACTGCTGCTTAATAACGGTGAAAACACTTGCAAACCGTAGTGATTCACGATGAAAAGAAAATTAAATGAAAATAAGAGTACAGCCAAATAGCCGATTTTCCATAATATCACAATGTACTGTACAGAGCTTACAAAACTTTTTTTTGCTGTAATAGGTACCGATTGATATGATTATTATCCTTTCCATAAGACGTTTAATATCTTTGCTATGAAAAGTCGAAAACTTACTTCATACCTCGTCGATTCTCAGAAATTTAGTAACAAGAAACTGGTAACATTTACGAGGGTATGTTGAACTACATGCACAGTTAGCATTGACAAAAGTAGAAGGTTGAGTACTTCTATTGTAATTGAAGCAGAATCGCCGATACAATAAACAGAAACTAATTTGAACTCGAAAGTAAAAGATAGGAGAAACAACAGAGACTGTATCACAGTATGATGTGAAAAATAATTTTTAAATTACGATAATACTTCATCTTTTAACTCACTCTCATATGCGTACGTAACACCTAATATTTTTTCACATTAATCTTAATGAAGAGACTTTGTTGCGGAGCAAAAACACGCCCCTGAAGCTCACAGTTGTAGCTTCCAACCTCTCATCTTAACTTTCTTAATTGTTCACGCATTTCTTAGAAAAACTAGCTGTTGCCAACGCGAGCCGTCGACCGTAGACGGCGAATAGCAAGGTGGACCATTGTCAACATTGGCGCGGCGGCTCCGAAGGAGAGTCACTTGACCACGGGCGCTCGTAGAGAACGGACGTGCGGCAATCGCTCGGCGCGTACGTTGATTATTAATATATTTTGATTATTGGGCTATACGTAAGCGGCTTCGGGACTATCGAGGCTAAGCATCGATTATGATCCTTCCACTTAGCGGGAGTGATCCTGTCGATGGATTTGAATACTGGAAAATCCAGTTACTTGGACTCGATTAGTTAGTGGCGTGTTTATTGTCGATCGTGGATCGAACAATATTCATGTGACCACGTCCGAGCACCTTACAGTCATATGCTTTTCTCATTGTTTTATATTTGATTATTATATTTGCGTCGCCGAGCGATTGTATTTCTACGTTGCGGCCATTTGTATTGATCATATATCATTGTAATATATTTGGAAATATATTATAAGATCTGAGTTTTGAATCAAATGTGTGTTCCATTGTATTCCCGAGCGGCCGCGTCCACCTTTTCGGAACCTACCCCTACACGCCGAGGCTGTGAAAATAATATGCGAAAATTCGATCTAATCGAATGAATTTCGTTTTGGATACACGATTGGTTGGTGTCTTCGAGCGCCTAGCGTGTGTTGTCGTTTACACTAGCAGTCGCGCATTGTCGTCTATTTATGACTTTAAAATCAATGCGTTTTATGGGCCTATTGTCGTCAATACTTCTTCAGGAAAAGTTTTGCCCTGCAAGAAGTATTGACCGGGGACTTTTCCCCCACACAAGCTGGGTTTTTCCGGTTCCGGCGGTCGGCAAGGGAGGCTCTTAGCCAATGGGCAAAGGACGATTTCTTTGCTCACCAATGGCAAAATTAATATTCATTAACTATAAGAGTCTCCCAATCAGCAACTTTCCCGCTTCGCAGCAGACAAATAAGCGCAGCCCCCACTGCGACTTTTGAGCAAGAAGTTGCACAAAAAAATTGTAGGAAAGCACGTACAAATCTACCTTGCTTTTATTCTACAGAATCGGTCAATCTTAACACTAAACCAACCAAGGCAGTCAAAATGACCGATTTCCTATTTTTTCTAAATATTCCCTAAATCGACAGGGGTGCCATGCAGTAAGTATTCCACTTCTATCTTATAAAACCGAAATTATTCGATTCATCATCTTTCTCACTTCTTAATTCCTCTTTTGCCAAAGTACTTATTCAGTAGATCTGAATATAATAGATATAATGCCGGTAGTTCTAGTGTTAATAGTCCGTCATATAAAATACGTCAGATACAAATCTCTGATGTCTATTAAGTTCAGTCATTTTTTGCTGTTTACGGCGAATCATATGTGTACGTGTTACGCTTTGATACAATTATAAAAAGGCAATTACAACTACGAAATTCCACGGAGCAGTAAGTAACATAAAAACAAGGTGTTTAACTCTTTAGCTATGTAATGTAGTAGTTGGGGGTTAATATAACTTCGAACTTCGCCCATAAATACATTCTTCCATTACTAGTCAACGGATGTAACGTTTTAAATGCTCTATAGTGTCTCATTACCGGGCAGAACATGAAATCTCGAGTATCTATTGCTCGGGAAACAAAATGCTAATGGAGAATAGCACTGGTAAGTACACAAGAAGCATCGATATCCTACCGGGTTTAAGAATAGAGGGGCGAGGTGAAGGTAAAGAAAATGAGACAGACAACGAGGGGTAGGGAGATAAGGAGAAGGAAAGTGTTCATTAAGACTGTAATGGGAAACGTTAAACAGAGAGCATTAACGTTCGTGCTAAGCTTATAGCGTCTTAAAAAGCAAAGCTGCCATAAGTATGTCTTCTTGAAACTCGACTGCAACTGTTTACTAATACAGTTGACGGCAAATCAAAGTTGCAGTAACGAAGGCTATAAAGACATTGAAGTAGATTCATTAACGAACATGATTCTATAGTAGGTCGAAGTGATTTTAAATTTATTTTCGGGCAACGGTGAACATGTAGGATGTTTTAAAATACGTGATATGCCTGGAGAGGAGAAGAATATAATACGATACATGGTTTTAATTATAAAAAATGGAAGATTATTCTTTGTCGTACGAAAAGATTGATTATTTTTCAATGTTGTTTTCTATGATGTAAGCGCAGATATCATATTTATAAATCGGACACGAAAATTGTTCTTTTTGAGTTTAAAATTTTTTGTAACTGCATATTGGTATATTTGTCCATTTTGAGCGAGGAGGGAGCAATTTTCTGACTTTCTCCATTTTTGAGAATTGTAGTACTCTTCAAAAACAATTGATGTGTTTTATATGTTTATATACAGCGTACAGACTTTCAAAGTATTAGTAAGTACAAATACTTAAATCATCATGTTCGGAAAACTCTCCTCTTTAAATCAAAAAAATAATGAAAATCAACAACTGAAAGGTTACATATTCTCTTACACATCTGAATTAACCTTAACATTAAAAATCGAAACAAGATTAGCCATAAATCATCCCAAAGTGACCACATCCCTAGATATCTTTTTAAGATTTTGGTACATCAATATACCTTTTTTTACCAGTTGCAGAAAATCATTTAATTATCTATTAAATGTCTTTGAATATTTATGGATTGCTTAGTTTGGCAAAAATAGTCAATTTTATTTGGAAAATGAAATGACTAAAGCAGGAAAAATATATCAAATAAAATTTGCTTATTTTACTGACGACATTGTATGATAATATAGTATAATATATAGTCTTCGACTATATCGACATTGTATAATATATAGTCTTTTATTTAAAAATATTCAAATTATCCCCCGTTTTTTATCTTTAGAATGAAATTTATATTTTCTATTGCATATTTTGTCCTTGCTTAAGTTACATTATTCTCTCTGTGCCATTTATTTTTTTTACCTTACTTCTTTGAGAAAAACTACTTTGAGCCGCGGCTGAGTACACGTGTCAGTATTTAATTTGGCCACTTACAGTTTGCTAGCACACATTTCATTCATTTTATTCTTGTGACATATAATTTACAATGACATGAGATAATTTCTTTTGAATAATTCTACTTTATTAATTTATAAATTTATAAATGTCACGTCCCTTCCAGTACGAAAATTATTTTCACGAATTTGCAATTTTTATAGTCTGACGTTTTGATCGTAAAAGAGGTAATGTATTCACCAAAAAGTTGAAATAAGCAGCACTTGAAAGCCGATTTGGAAGTATTACAGGGCCAATAAGGCGATCTCCCACAATGGCCATCCAAACATTTAACGAGAAACGGTTTTGGTGATTTGTTTGAATAAATGCATGAGGATTCTCTTTCCTCCATACGTGATTATTATCGTAATTTTTAATTCCATTTCGCGTAAATGCAGCTGTATCGGTAAATAAAATGCAAGATACGTGTTACGGATGTACGTCTCACGAGTTATGCCTGCTCGTGTTTTTCAGACGACACCTCTAGAGTGAGCGTATAATTAAAATAGGCTCACCCGATTTGAGCCACGCACGGAGGTATTGTGTATTTGTAGAAATAATTGAATGAAGGCCGACTTGCCTTACTCTAATCAGTTTATTTCCACTTTATACAGTGTGTGGATAGAAACTCGCTTCTATCCGGTTCGAAGGACCCATGTCCCGAGCGATATGACGATGTTGTGATTAAGATTACGTCCGGATCTTATTGTTAGTCTCGCGGACGGAGCTTCTATCGAGAACGCTAGATGTTGTTCGGTTCGATTTTTGTAGAAGACTAATTTGTTTGAAGCGCGTAAAGACGCGCTTCCGTCATGATTTGGCGGGGACGGTCACTGCTGCGAAGCGGGAAAGCTGCTGATTGGGAGACTCTTTAGTTGACGAATATTAATTTTGTCATTGGTGGGCAAAGAAATCGTCCTTTGCCCATTGGCTCAGAGCCTCCCTTGCCGATCGGCGGAGCCGGAAAAATCCAGATCGCGTCAGGGAAAAGTCCCCGGTCAATACTTCTTGCAGGACAAAACTTTTCCTGAAGAAGTATTAACGACAATAGGCCCATAAAGCGCATTGATATTAAAGTCATAAATAGACGACAATGCGCGACTGCTAGTTGTTCTAATAGATGTGTGAACGATTAAGAAAGTTAACCCCTTAGCCTACAATGACGTGTGACACACGTGGTGCGATAAATGGAATACAAAATTTGGAAGTTTTCCAATAACTATTGAATTGAAAATATCAGTCGGTCCAGAGACGGTCAAATTATATCTATAATATTATTATTGCAGTCGATTATACAAAATGTTAAAAATCAGAGAGAAACTTCTATTTCTGGAATTAATATTGAGTTATTACGCATGCCGTTAAAATAGAAATTGTAAGGCAAGGGGTTAAGATGCGAGGTTGGAAGCTACATCTGTGAGCTTCAGGGGCGTATTTTTACTCCACAACAATACGAAATTCGGATTCACAACACATTTTGTGAGTAGCCCCTGTGAAAATTCTGTTCTTGCCTGATAGTCCGGTAGAGTGGCAGCTTGAACCCGTTGGATATGGTATGGATAGAGTAATTGCTCATGATGTGTCCTCTAGACCAGAGTAGTACCGATTCCTGTGGCATCGGATATTCTTCTTACGCTGGTTCTGTGATTTTCTTCTACAATCCTTAAAATACATTACGATTCTCTGTATTAGGTGTCGATACAGATGTAGGTCTGCCAGAGCTTCGATGGCATTTGGGAGGGAACCATTCGATTGGGAAATTTTTCCGCGAAAAGACTTCGTGCAGCTAAAGCACTTCCATTAGCACGGCCATACCTAAAATGCATATTTGCCATTTCTTCATTCGAATAATACGCTGACATTTTCACGATACTTTGTAACTGTCTAATATCTGCAATCGCCGACCCACAACTGACTGATTCTCAATGAAAGCTAAAGTCAGCACTTGTGTTGGATACCGACCTAAATCCATAAGATAGAACACCATATATCTTCAAACGTGATGTAGGAACCAAACGGAAATCTTATTTAATTGTTATCGCTTTCCCTACAAAACATATTCTTAGATACCGACCTAATTCTATAAGATAGAACGACAAATATCTTCAAACGTGATTAAGGTTCCGAATGAGAAATCTTATTTACTTGTTATCGCTTTCCCTGTAAAACATATTTTAAGGACCTTTAGTCGTAACAAGAGTCACAGGGAAAGCGGCCGCTCTTTGGAATCCTAATCACGAGAAGTGGGGTTATCCGAACCTCCCACTACGTTGTTTTGGAGCCCTTAAAACCTCGGCTCATCTAGAATTCATAATCAATTGTCTTGAATCGCTGACAGTCGGTACCTTGCGACGACGTTATCCTTACTTGTAAAAACTCCAAACGCGAAAGTAATTCTTCGTTAAATAAAATTGTTGTAAAACTCCTCACGGGATACAACACTTGAATAAGAACATTCAGAACGTGGCTTATAAACACTAAAGTAAACATCGCATGCGATGGAAGCAAGTCAATCATGATAGTTGCAAACAAAAATGTTTATATCTCAGAAATGATTGACCTTTCGACCTATGTTTACTACATCTTTTTTACTCAGTACAGTGTATCCTATATACCATATAAATATTGAATGGTTTTTTTAACACCCTGTATTACCTAACTTTTCAATCTTAAAGTCGAGATCGTTTTAACAGCAAATTTTAACAGTAAACCTAAGTTGCAAAGTTGCGGGATCGTGGAATAAATCGCAAGTATATTTAATGAATGCTTTATTATGATATAAGATTTTCCGGATAAATATGGATAACTTCTTACTGATTAATTTCACCATATCGCAAAAAACCCAAGCGCAGAAAAGAAAGATGGCCCTAAGGCCCAAACACGCCCTCCATATCTCGTTGGCTCACGAGTTATCGCTAATTTTTACAACCTGCAAAAGGTTTATTATTTCTTGTACATAATTTTATTTTGTCATTTCACTTTTCAATTGTCGAATATACAGAAATAGGACGCTCCAAGTGAAAAATTTGGAAAGTCTCAAACCCCTGCAAAAACTATGAAAAATGGACCCTTTTATTAGGGATTTATTTTCAGTAATTCCGTTACACCAGAAATCTATCTCGGGCGTTGAATATTACGTAATTTAATGCCATAACTTTAACTTCAGAGTTCCAGTACGGCGAAATAATGCGAATGTAATATTATTTATGTACACGACAGAGCATGAGCTCAGTGCCTTCGACCGAATCTCTCTGAGGAACATAAAACGCATCCAGTATCGATATACGCCTTATATTCAAGCAATGCATCCTGACTCCTGAATATGTTTCTACTCAGAAGCGAGCCATGTGGAGTTTTCTATAGGAAACACGCTTTCAAAATTTAAAGTGTACTCGTGCAATTTCAGTGAACGACAAATGACAAGTATTTTCTACTTCCCTTTACAAGATATATATTTATTCGCATGAAAGAAGCGTAACTTTTCGATCATCGCAAGTTCGATGGAAGTAAAGGGCACGATGGGAAGTTTTTATATCAAGGATGTGTGCCAAAGATGTAATACAGTCGATATCTCTCTGCTGAAACAACGGAATAAGTTAGAGGAAATTATGATCACGAATGTTCTGTAATATTAACGACGAGGGATCGCGGTAATAAATTTTCATTCTCGCTTTTACAGCGATAAATGAAACCCGTTATTCTTCTCGATATAATGTTCCATGAAGCTTAGCTCTAACGAAGAGTTTCTACAAAATCTCTTCGATAGTTTGTTATACATACTTCAAGAGGTTTGCTTGAACAGGAAGTATCGAAGAAGCTCTCGCAACATGAAATTTCTTGCATGGTTTTAATTTCACATTATTCGGGTTATGTTATAACATTAAATATTGTATTGCATAAAATAATATTGGTGGAGAATTATTAATGGTTTAAATTAATTCGTGCTCAATTCATTTTGAGCTATTTAAGAAATAAATTATTTTTGTTACGTAAATAAAGCTTCCTTATTTATGAATTTCAGGAACTGTTCGTGACACCGTTTATAAGGAAGCTCCGTGGAAGCCTTATTTAATTGTATTTTAGGAAGTTATTCTATACAAATTTATTTTATGAATATTAAGGCATTTAATATCTATTTTGATAAGACGACTCTCATATTTAACTACGTCAAAACTGTATGAACACTATTATGAAAATAATTACGTCCCGAAAGTATCATGTTATTCGAAAGTGTACATAACGAAGCAGCTTTAAAAAAATTATAACTGAAAAATAAGTTACATAAGGAGGAAATATGTATAAAATATCTGTGAAATATGTAGCTTCCAGATAACAATGGATATGAAAAAGTTAATCCTGCGCTACCAGTGCCAAGTCTGATAGACCCAACCGAAATGTTTTATGCGTTCGTTCAAGACCGTAAAGGAGGAATTGCATTGTAAAAATTTTATGGAGCATAAAAACTGCCATTAGAAATAAAAATACCTTTTTTCCATTGAATTAAAAATTCATAATTTAAATTCCTGCTCCATTCTTTTATTTTTAATTCCCATATATTAAAGTGTAATTATTAAAAATTTAATGAGTAAGTTAAAGGAAGGAAAACCGTTCACGAAACGCTATGAGATACATACAGTCAAAAGAAAAGAATGACATCATACGTTATGAAATATCTATTAAATCGGACATTTTCCCTTGCGAAAAGTGCAGATGATTCGAACACAGAGGCAAATATTTCCACATGGAGCAAAACAGAATAAAGAATGGTCGAATTATACGCAAATAGAAAGCAGAATCTACGTATGTGCATACAAACCTAATCATCGAATTCCGCTTCTGCGGAGCATAGGGCCGTGATACCTCGCATGAACCTAATGCAATTTTTTAACACAGTAAAACTCGAAGTATAATGTCCCGAATCACTCGGCGTATCACGGCGAGAATATTGCATGCGATTCAGCCGTTGCCCCCGAAAGGTTTCAAATAGAACTGGTTCGATTTGAGCGAGATTAAAGCGATTTGCCGAATCAGAATGAACTAGTTCTATGAGAAGGGAGTTGCGGATTTTCGGTGAAATCTGCAGAGGGCCGCATTATTTTGTGACCGGTTCGTCCGCCTGGCCATTGTAAGGCATTATACGGATAAAAGCTCTATCGGTGTAGGAATAACGGAGGGATTTATTACGAATCGATAACTTCGGCCCTTGTCGCAACTCTCCGATGAAATGTTTGTGCAACGCCCAAAAATAAATTCCCTCTTACGCGATGCGTGAAACCTTGCGCGCTATCGATACGTTAACAGTCCGATGTTTTTCATCTGTTGAGTAGACGCTTTCAATCGGGAAACCGTTAGGCTGGATGCAATCTGCTCGAATTAGCCGAATAAAAAAAATCCCTGTTAAAATTTAGACTCTTCGGGTTTATATGCAACGCACAATAAGAAAGATTACGATGCTTTTAAATGGGCTTTTCCCAATGTAAAATTTCAAGCTGCGTTCAGCAGCTTTCAACATAACGTCAATGAAGGCATATATCGAGGATCACAATAGAAGCGGAAATTGCTTGAGTTTCAGTATTGCAAACGATGATTGACTGATAGTTATATCGAATTATTTCAAATTGGTACAAGGCGGGAAAGAAGGTCGGCATTTTTTCTAAAGAAAGTTCGTTACTTTGCAGATTTATTGCATTGGCTCGAGAATTAATAATTATACTAGTGTTTTATGTTGCATTAGTTTTCATTCGTAACAGTTTATAGTAGTTCCTAATCTGTCGGATATCCATCGTCAAAGATTTACATTTTTTTGAGAGCATTAGAAATATGTGAATTATTACTTAAATTAAGTTGATTAACAGATGAAGGAGGCTGAGTGTATTATTGTATTTAAAACTAATGTTTAAAACGACTGCTCTTCTAGGTGATCAAAAATAGTATGCTACAGATCTTTCTCACATTAGGTTCAAAAACCCGACTAACAAATTGTTGACAATTAAACAAATTACTCGGTAACGCATCCTGTTATACAGATTGAAAAAATGCCTTGTAAAGTACATAATTTTTAAAATGGAATAAAATATCTGGAAGTCCAAGTTATTTTGAAAATTAAAGCGGTGAAAATTATGCTCCCAGTGATGATTCTGTATACAGTCAAGAAATAGTGAAATTGAAATGTTTCAAAGTCTTGGCAACCCTTTAAGTAAGAACTTATAATGGGTGCTCATTTTTTATTTCAATCGTTCCTCTATTCTGCTAATCCAGAGAAGTAGATATATTCAGCAGACTTTTGTCGAAGCTACTATAAATTAACTTTTTCATTTTCCAAACTCTTGAACTCGGCAGCTGATACTTAAATAGTACATACAATGAAATAAACTTTCAGACTGCTTTGACCTATTAATGACCCAGCATAATTGCGAGGAATAATGGCATTGTTAGCCTTAGCACTTTTAATGCATGCAAATTGAAGATTTATGTTCTTCCCTTTATAAAAGAGTTACGCAGTAATTACAAAGTACAGTTAACTACAGAAATACTGTCCTAAATGCAGAAGGAATGGACATAAATTTTCTATTTCCTTACTGCTCTTCGAAAATTTGCATATGCAATATTCTATTTACTGTGTATATTTCAACATGAGTGAACCGCACATAATATGAGGAGGCTTGATAAGAAGAATGGTAACAGGTGGTCAACTATTTGAATGCATCAACGTAATATAAGATATTACTATCTCTTCCAAAATGCAATAGAGATTTTTAAAAGAGTCGGAAGAACGAGTAGACGAATAGAGGTCTGTATTCAAATCCAAATTGATCATTACAACGTTCTCCAAAAACTGATAGGTACTTATTATACGAAAATAAATTTGGGGGCTATGGTGGGTAAGGAGACACAGGTTTCGACTCCTAATCAGTGACTCCGAGTTCAAACCCCGTCACATCGGGGAAATTAAATGTTTCCTACGTAATGCATATACCATGGTATACTGAGGGACTAGAACAAGGCACTTGACGGGTAATCTGCTCTGATTCGCCCGACGAATAGGGACATACCTCTCCCTCACGCATTTTCTATTTTGACGCGCTATTGGCAAGAGAGACCCGCACAATCGTTGCGTCGCGACGCGTCGTCATGTGAACGACGAAAGTAGTGTTGCGTCGTCATGTGAACGTCAAAAGTAGTGTTTTATTTTCGGTTGTCATTCGTCGATCTCAGGTTTCCAGGACCGACATGGCGGGGATAGGCAGTGCAAGAGCAATCTCTCCTTCCGTCCCAAGTGCCTTGTTTCTGGTCCCTCACTTTATAAGTAGTTCAGAACCCACCTAAAATTGTAAGTCGTCACCAAATGACCATAGCAGTTAAAGCCGAAAAAAATACAAAATAAACATAATTACAATGTGGAAATGAGACAAGATTGAATATATCTAATATACGCTTATGAGATTAATTATTGTAAATTTTACCTGCTGAATTCAGTCTTGGAACTGTCAGCATCGTGTTGCAACACGTGTTACGGCGACATTTGGTATCGGCGATTCATCTTTATTTCTTTTAAAGAGGAAGTGAGAATTGAGACGATCGACATTGTCGACTGTGACCATTCAACCCGTCACGTCGCGTCGCGTCGTAAGCAAATCCGTACTAGCATATATTAGCACTATAACTACCGACGTTATATCAATTATATTTAGATATACTGAGTAAGTACTTTGGAAAAAGACAAATGAAGACGTCAAAAGATGATGAATTAAGTAATTTCGGATTTACAAGATGGAAGTGGAATATTTACTGTACGGTTCCCCTATCAGTTTGGGGAATTTTCAGAAGAAAATTGGAAATTGGTCATTTTGACCGCCGTTATAGTTTTAGTGTTTATACGTTGAATGCCGATAGCATTTCACTACTTTTTTCCTATTCTTCTGTAGTATTTTTTTTACTTCAGCTACTATGGTCATTTCGCTGAAGACGTACGCTTTTAGATTGAGGTTTCTGCCTGGCCTACTGATTTCGAATCTGTGTGAGCCGTTACCTTCATACACGCCATCACCCCTCGTTTCGTTTCTTTCGTTAATTAAACTGAAGTAAAATTTTTATATAAAAATTACATCTTTGTGGAATAGAATCACTAAAAATAAATATAATTATATATTCAATAATACTTAAAGTGTTTTAGAGTACAATTAAATTAAGCTTAAAACTTAAATTTTCAGCTTGTCATTAAAATGTAATGAAGCATAATTAACGGCATTAAACCTTAGCTGGCACTGTGAGGTTAATACCATATTAATATTCATCTAGTTAATACATATAGTGCCAGATAAGTGTTAATATTGAACACATTAGCAAATTCGTGAACATTATCACTTCGAAGTCACAAATTCCTCTGAATTTAAGTGCGCCGATCACTGGTGACTTTCATGGTGTATAACATGTTAACGATATACACTTTCATAAAAGAAAAGTTGGTAACCATTTCTCGAACTACTTCTAGACCCGACTTCCTTAACAGAATTATGCTCAGACTTGATAAATCATCGTATGAATCGTAGATTGAGTGTTTTAGAATCCTCCTTTTAATTCCTCAACCCTTTCGATACTACTGGTGACTATAGTCACCCGCCGTCTGACACTGGCTGGGTACTATCGGTGACTATAGTCACCCGTCAAAATTTCAAACGAAGAATTAATTACTAGTTCATATTTTGTAATTGAATATTTTTTAAATAACATAAGTTTTTAGTTTCCATATATTATATGCATTACAACTTCAATAAAGAAGTAATTATTTATATTACGCCACTAGGCATTAAAAGTTATTCGTCCGCGCCGGGATTGCTTCGTACCGTGTTAGCCGACTCGCGGAAAAGCACTCCGTAGCGAAAGGGTTAACATAACTATTACAATTCATAATATTAAGATCGAAGAATAGAAAAATAAAAAAGAAGAATAATTAACCAAGCTTGAGTTTTAACTGTAATAACAAACAATTAAGATGCCGCATTTCAGCCTATTTCCCAACTCTGTTTCTAAATATTGGCGCACCTTCCATTCGTGTCACTGAATGTTCGGTTAAACTTGGATGTAGGAATTAATTGAGCTTGTTTAGCAAAGTTCGTATGAGTGTTATAATCTAAAGTGATGTTCTGAATTTTAGACCGATTCGAGGTCTTTGAGGTCGGATGTATCGGATGAAATTTACGACACATCAAACACAATGCACGCGAGACAGAAATCGTTACGTACATAAGGCGCTCTACGATAAAGCCATGATACTCAAAGGTACGTTTACACTGGCTGCTAGCCAGAGCTATCGTAAAAATACAACTGACAGATCGTATCGTGTCCGTTGTAATATTAATGTGCAGAGTTAAATCAGAATGTTAAGGTGCAAATACATTGATAAAATTTTCCATTGACTTAATTAAATGTACTAAAATATTCGACAAGATATTATGTTAATCAGGAGTATCAAAGAAAAAATTAATTCTGGAAATGAGTGTCCGATTTCGATATTGTTATTTTTATAAAGTACAAAAATATTAAATCTACTATATGTATATATTAGCTGCCGGAAAATGTTCATGCTACTTTCTTTTTAGCAATGAATAGCAATCAGATTTAATTAGACATTTTCCAAGTATTTCGATGCGATGAATTGATAGCCAGAAAGAAACTGCACTTACTGGTCTTCCATAAAAAATTGAGCAAATGGATACTGCACGTTCCGTACCGACTCGTTTTTGTTGAACTTTTCAGTCAGGCCATTTGATGGTTTAATCTGTTAACTGCGTATGACGAAATAGTTCGTCAATTGCCGTAATATGTTGAACGCATTACGTTTAGTGTAGTTCTTATCTAATAAATCCTAGCGTGGTTATATACTATCATATTGTTCACGTATTTGCAATCTGTGACTTGAGCGCTATTCACGGAAAAACGGTCGCTTTTGGCCGGAAAAACTGTAGTGTTGCGTTGTGAATGCCGCATTGCTTCAATGAATATCACACTGCCACATAATTATTTAAATTTGTTCAACTAATGTTTTTTACATTGAAAGTATTTGATTTATATATTAAATATCTTAAAATATTTTGTCGAAATAAATGAAATCAATAAGTGAAAAATGATTTTCTTTTATTACTTGAGATGCGATGATATTACTCACCATTTTGAAGAAAAAAGTCTCCATTGTGAAACGAGTTGAACAAAAATTTGTTCCTCGGTTAACAGGTTAACTAAAGATTGATATATTATCACACACTATTTCATTTTATCATCAATCCATAAACAGTTATAGAGCTTATACATAGTAGTGGTCATCATGCACCAATGGTGGTACACGCAGCGTGAATAGAAAGTTTAACATGTACCATCGGTGATACACGTTAACAGAAGAAAATAAGTACTATGCAGAGGTAGAGTTGCCGTCCAATCAAATTAGTTTTCTGCCCCAGGCACTCGTGTTTGTTACTTTTCGTTGCTATTCGCTGAGCCAATCACATCTACAAGTTTATCGCGCGACAGAAGTCGCCAAGGTGAAGCATCGAAACAGAATGAGATAAAGCGATAATGAGCGACGGCCCAAACGCATTGGCGTTGTGATTGGCTCAGGATAACAAGGATCAATATTTATTAACAGGACAAAAATATGCTTTAATGTTTTAAGAGCAATGAAATTAAGAAAGAATAATAAAATAATTAAGAAAAAAATGGAGCTTGAACACATGTATATCTAAAATGAAATTTACATTGCCCTTTCCTTTTACAAACCTCCGCGGATACGAAAGCTATTTATATTCCTATGCGTTGTGTTCGAACTGGGAGGAATAAGGTGAAACGTAAGGCCCAGTCCCCTTGCCCCTGCTTTGTTATGTTTGATGGGTTTCGGTAACTTACCATCTCAGCATAGTACATACTTACTATTATCTCTTTTGCACGAGAATGCACGGCCTCATGTTGCATCTATGGTTCGACAAAGTGTAACGAAAGTTGGATGGTAAGTATCGTCCAATCCTGCTTACAGTCCTGATCCGTCTACTTCTGATTATTATCTATTTTTATCTTCGCCAAATTTCATGGCCAATGAGAATTTCAAAAGTGATGCAGGGGTCGAACCGGCAATTAATTCATTTTTTGTCGAATAAAATGGCAATTGTTATAAGAAAGAGATGTATAAGCCTGTGAAACGCTGGAAAAGTGTCATAGACGCCAATGGCGACTACATCGTGAAATAATTTTTTTTTAAATTCGGAGTGTTTGAATCTTGATCTAAGAATCCGCATGAGCTTCTTTCGGTAGCTAATATAAGTATGTAGAAATATATATTGAAAGGATACGTGCAATGTACATGTATGTAAATATATGTATATGTATTTAAATATGAAGGAAAGGTTCTTCATACGTGAAGATATTCAATCAGATAAGTGCAACTTGTGTTCTTTTCATTAGCACGTTGTTTCTGATAGTATTGGTTTTATCAGCAGAAAAAACATACGTTTTCAAGTAGTTGGTAAAATGACAAATAATTGAATAGCAATTTGTAGTCAACATTTGAAAAAGAAAAAAATGACCCAAATGATAAATAATTAATTAGTGAGATATTTTACACTAATAAGTATTCGTTTCACTCAGTGAATGATTATAGGTTCCGAACATATTTAAATCAAAGTTCCAAAAATATATAAACATTCAAATAATACTTTAACGGTGAATATAATAAAACGAATTAAGAAATATTACTTACCATGATATTAAACAAGAAATAATATTTCGTAACTTAATTTATCACATTTACAGTTCGATTATTCATATTTATTGAGTAATAAAGAAACCAATCAGGCCAGAAATCTCATACGCATTTCTTCCTTAAATTGATTATATAAGCCAACTGTTTAGAACAGTGTTAGAAATCTGCATTGCTTACATAAGTATTAACTAGCTTCTAATTGAGTAAGTTATACTGTTTGGGACTGGTCAGCAGAAATGTCTGAAAATCAATATTTTCTGCAAACTAAGATTCATAATGTTCATCATCTCAAATCCTGAGTGATATATCCTGTTTCAAATTTAGGCCAGGTTGAAATGAACTATTATAACTCAAATAAATTTGATATTTCTCTGTTTCTAATTGTAATATCATTAATGTTAGCTGTAAGAAATTGAGAACAACATTGACCTATTAAAATAATTTTCTCTCGGAGGTTTGATGTAATAAGGGATAAGTATTTAATATTTTTCATATATTTCTATGAAAGCGTAATACAATATTATATTTGTAATGAACAAATATACTTTTAACATGAAATGATACCTTTAATAATATCAATAATAACCTTCAGATTTCTTTTATATTACAGAGGGAAATTATCAATTAAATTCAGTGACTAATGCAGAGCATATAAAGAATATCGTTTTAATGGAATTACAATTATTCCTATTATTGTGTTGTGTAACACTGTTTATTATAAACTGTGTAATATGACTTTATAATGACGTTTATGATATTATAGTTTTCTATGTTGAAAAAATATGTATTATATGTAATAATATCAAGATCTGACAAGTACTTCCAAAAATTGCCTTATATGCATTATCTAAAAGTTTATGATGAAAAATAGGCATAAATCTATGGGATGCCATAGAAAATCACATTACAAAATATATCATAAACAGTGTTCTACAACACAATAATAGTAATAATTATAATTCCATTAAAATTTATATTTAAAATTAAACAGACATATATTAATATATATAATCAAATATTTATTAAGTACAGCTGTCGGCAGTTATAGGAATATGAAAATCATATTGTATTAATTACAAGACGATAACTAAGACGACATAATAGCTTACGTGTATCTGCCATCATAGCACACAAATAGATACATTTTTTTGGTGTAAAAATATAAGTTTAATACATACTTGGCGTTTAAGAATGCCAAAATGATTTTATTTCTGTCCTGTAATTGATAACACATGATCTTTAATGGAACAAACACTGCATAAACCGAAAATTCAAGAGTCTGTAGAGAAGAGAATTGGAAGTTTCAAAAATATTCACGATTCAACAAAACTATTTAACGTGCAACGATATCATTAATAATGCTATTAACGATATAATAATAGCACATGTTAATCTATGCAGAGTTGCATTGAGTTATCCACAAACACAGTATTTCACACAATATATGGATATTCACATATACGTATCTGCACGCAACTTCACTGTATCGTACGTAAAACGATATCGTTTCAAACGTAAATATCACGTCCGCAATTATAATACGAAATAAATAATGAAATAAACATAATTCAAATGCCGGGTGGTCACGACTGAAATCACTTATTAAATAATTACAATCTTTCAGTAATTACTACTGTTAAAGAAAACCTAGACCAACGTCTTTTCTGGAGAACACTTCTTCGAATCTCTTTCAATTCTGTTCACCTTTATACGTAGCGTCATGATTTGCCAAATATATACATGTAGCACAGTATCAAAAATCTTTTTAATTCAAATTTTAAAACATTTGTGGTACTTAATGAAACACGATCAGCACAGCACCTTTGTTCACTGGCATCGCGGCCAATATATTCCCGCGGTTATTAAACGATGTCACTGGGAGTATTGGGAAAAAGCGGGTGACGTATACTACACAAGTCAAATTTGGGTCTCTCCCAATATATCGACGACATATTGTTGAATAACAAAGACAATGTTTATGTATATTCTATACTGAAGCTTCCATGAAGAACTAAAGTGCTATTGCTGGACGATTCTATGAACACAGTTTGTTTTACGATTATAATACAATCGTAATATTGTGAATATGGATTGGTATTATCTTTGATTAATTACTTTAATATCGTTTTATAATTTAAGAGTCATAGAAGAAATAATAAATAGTAAATTTCACTTTTTCTTAAGATTATTTAAAAGATAGCGAATAAAAGTGCTAGAATTATTACTAATTATGAGTAACGAATTTATAATTTAAATAAAAGGTTTTAATAAAAAGCGAGAAGACCGTAAATATGAAATTATCTCCATGGAAATGTTAAAAAAAGCTGCGTTTCTTGTTGGACAGACCTTTGGAACCTAATATGATGGTAAACATTATTTATATAAATACAGTCGTAAAGATGATCAAATAATCACACGATCGGGAACATTATTCCAATTTTTCTTTTGAATATAAGTAATTTGTGCATTTTCAATGAAATAAACAATAGTTTTCCCTTTGCAATAATTGTAACATAGTTATTGTATATCGTATATACGCTATTACTATTTCGTAGTGGAGAAAGTATTTCATAATTTTACAGAACTTGGAAATTCAGTCCAGCTGTAATGGTATTACTACATATTTGTAATCTGATAATATTATCCTTTAACACGTTGACAGCCATGAGGGTCATCGCTGAGCAACACTGTTGAATTCAATTGAGATTTTTGAATGGCAATATACACAAATTTGCTACTATATTAAATATTCAAATACTGGCGTTAACCCCTTGTTGTACAATAACGAGTGACACTCATGAGGCGGTAAATTGAATAGGAAATTTTCAAGTTCTGCAAAACCTATCAAATTGAAAATATCAGTGAGTCGCGATACAATAAAATCATTTTTTAATATTAATATTATATTAAATTACAAGATATATTAAGCATTACTGATGGATTTTTATGTTGACAATTTAATTCTGAATTATTGCGAAGTTACAAAAGAAATCATACGGAAAGGGATGTAAAAGGTAAAGAACCGCTGAATATTTAACTACTTTTACTTTTACCGTTATTATTCCACAGAGATGTGATTTTAATAAAAGAAGCTTCACTTTAGTACAAATGATGAAACTAGCAAAATATCGGTGGCACTCAACGTGTTAATAGTTTAACGTCCTCAATAACGTTAACACCGCCAATAAATTCGGATCCCTACAACTGACTATCTTCATTCGACTCACGTACTTGGCAAGAGCTTCCCAGACGATATCTTCGAAAATAAAGTTTTAAACAAAAAAAAAATGTTGTACAGTATCTTCCATTTACTGTCTTATGAAATCATCACTTTTTTCCAACACGAAGATTTCTAGTACCCAGTCCAAAAAGAATTTTTGCTTTAAGTTTTAACAAGAAGGTAACAAGTCTAATAATGCAGAAGTTCATCATTTATCCCTATCGAAGGGGTAAGTCTGCTTTATCAACCCGTGAATTATGAAGCCCGTTACGCACGTAGCTTAAGGTTTAAAACCTTCGCATTGAACTGGTGATCCGATTTAGTCACAGCCTAGGTATCGCGATAGCCGTTACAGAGCGAGCCACGAATCGGCCTTATCTACCCCACCTATTGTCCCGCTACAGTTAAGGTAGTTAATCATCCCGAAGTTTACAAGGTGTTAGGTGGTTAGCAACGCGGGAATTAATTTGTCGTGCGCGACGTCGCGGTAAATTGTCGCCTCCGTGTTACCGTTACTATTGCCACCGAATAGTAATACTTGGCTCGGCAGTGCTACTCCAGTAACATGTCTGAATGCATATAAAGCTCCACGCATGACCGCCTATGCAATGCCCTTTGTTCCCCTTACATATTCATAGGCAATCGCAGCATAACATTTTATGCGTTTTCGGATGGGGTAAAATTGCTGACAGAAATGGCGGTTAAACGTTTCCGGTGGACAATATTGCTGCGTTAATGTTGAATCGTGTATTTTTTACCGTAAGGTTAGATACTATGACTCGTTGAACAATTAAGTTCTCAGAGTTTAACTTTCTCGCACTCCCAAAATTAACTCCGAAATCATCATTGAATATAAATAGATATATTGATAACAAAAACGTGAACACTTACGTTAATAATGACAATTACAAAGCTGTCATGTTTTCTAGAGTCAGTCGTGTAATTGTAATGCTTTTACGGTGGAAGGAGTGAATGAAAGTAAGGCATATTTGACGGTTTGTAAGATGTAGTTCGTGACTCGAGTGATGGAAGTCGAATGGAGAAAATTGTCTTACTTCCTATCTCGCGAATATTTCTTCCACTGTTTATCATCCTGAGGAATCTAACGGTGGGTAAAGTGAGGGACATGTTGTGCCTTGCTCTTTGCCAATGAAATAACTATCTGTTGATTAGTCCTGTCTGAGTTTCAAGGAGCTCTCGTAAGGACTTGTACAAAGGGAATTTCACGTGGAATTTGCCTGCAAACCCAGGCAGTGGGTGTGGTCCTTAAGTTAACGGGAAGAATTTGTAATTTATGACGACGTCATACGGTTGGAATTAAAGATTTCTCCGGCTCGAGGCCGTGCATCTGGTGTGGACGTGAAACCTATTGGTCATCTGGTGGCCTAACCTGGTCCAAAGTACAGGCCACAGCAGACACAGCGAGACCCGAGAATCTCGAAGTTACCTTTGAATCTTCAAACAATGCAGGGAGGCAATATACGCTTCAATAGTTAATTCAGTTTGTAAGGATGTCGAGGGTTTGGTAAGGAATCAGTTAACACTATTCCTACCACGACCGGTCAAATGACCGTTTTTAAAATTTCGATTAGAATTTCGTATATACAACGTAACTGAATCGCCTTTACACTTCACGACTTTTCCTCAAATATATGTATAATTCATTCACATTATAATACATTTTTCAATATTTACTTCTTTTTTTACCGTTCATTTTCTGGGAAAAAATTATCATTTGACAAATTCACCGGTTGCGGTAGGAAAAGGTATACGTGAAGTTTCGGTAGGAATAGTGATAAGCGGGGAACCTTGTGTAAAATGCAATTTTTGAGCATTTCTTTTTGCTTAAATCGATAGAAAATTTTCTCAAGAATTCGAGGAAAAAATATGAAAGTGATCAGAGATATTCTTGTACGTTATTTTCAAAATATATTGACCGGGTGCACCGGGCGTAGCGGCTCTGGCAGTCAGGCTCTCGTCGGACGCTCGGTCTTTCGGTCCTTTTTAAATCCGACTGTGTTAAAACTTATAATAATGTACATTAGTTGTTATCCCCATTATGGCATTTCTGTGTATAACGGTTTGGAATTTGGAACGAATTTTCCGCCCGGTACGCAGGGGCAGCCCCGCGCGTTTGGCGTATAGCTACTAAACATCTCAACTGCGGTTTTAAAATCGTTGAGATAGCAGCTTTTTTGGCTGCCGGCATGTTCAACGAAGGATTTTCATTTGTCCTTCAAACGATGCAATATAGTCATTGGACAGCAGAGCAAAAGATTCGCCGAAAATGAGGACAAACGCCGAATTAAACAGTAGGACCGCCGCAATCTTCATTGTGCTGAAGAGGCTGGTTCTTCTCGAAACGAAGAACAAACGGCTGCAGAACAACTTTTTGAGGAAGAAGAAAATTTGTTTCATGGCCCTGGAATCGCCGATTAGCAGAATACCACGGTAAGTTAAAATAAATTGCGATTTTTTCATGATTTTTTGTTACTCAAACTTTAAGCGCGTTTTTCTCGAAACGTATAATTTCAGACGCCGTGCAACGTAGCTCAAAAACTAATTGCTCGATCTTTATGAAACTTCGTACATATATTCTATAAATAATTAGCCTCAGCATGACGCCCTTCCAGTTTTTTAATTTTTTATTCAAAATATTGTTATTAACAGTTGTTCGTAAGAGAAAACCATGTTTTTGTTCAAAACTTCGCCATTTCTGCAATTTTGCAATGTTTAATATAAAAAAGCGTCATACTGAGCGTTTTTGCATAAACTAACCATACCATTTTGATTTTTTTGTTTCAGATCATTTTTGTGAATTGTACACTGCACGCGCATTTACAAGATACCATTTTCAAGCCGCCATTGCACCATTGTTATTAACAATCAAAGTTCATAAAAAATATATTTTTTTACATTATGACACTAATAAATTGTGCCTCAAATTTTAACCCTTTGCACTCGAGACGCTTCGCAGCATTTTTGGTGAATTTACGCACAAATTAATGTATAAAACTTTTATATTTTAACATTTTGTGTATCTTTACACCTTTATGAAGATAATTTCGTAAACATTAATCTTTGTAATTTTGCTTTGTATGGTATTTTATATAACAATTGCCGAGATGCACGCCTGGTTTGTCGGAGCAAGTATCAAAATAGTATGTTGTTTGATGTCTTTTGCCGGGTTTATTTGTTTGAGAGAAGACTTTGCAATCCTTCCTCACTCCTGTTAGGAATCGAAATCTTTAAATCTAATAGTCCTTTTGCCACGACTGTCAAGTTCGGACTAATGCCGAAAATGCAATCCGGTTCGTGATTGCGGACTAATTTCAGCTAAGAAAATCTTATCTCCATTTAAAGAGGTGTCATTCTACACTTCATAAGACTATACACAAACAGCTTAGGAACCCAGTTTAAAGAAACTAAACATAAATTGTCATAGGCGCGCATAGAGTTTCCGCATCAAACCAAGTGGCGAGTGAGTGTCACCTCTCGAGTGCAAAGGGTTAAATCAATCTCCCATTACATTCGTAAGCAAAAATTCTTAATGAACAGGCCGTTTACGCAAGGTTCTCCCCTTAAGGGTTTCCTAAATGATTTTAAAAATATATTGTGACTACAACAGACGACCATTGTCCACACGCTACCATATTCCGGCCACAATTTGCCCGCTCTAGTGTCGACTCTTTTTGGCATAGGTAGCTTCGCCCCAAACTAATGCAAATTGCCGACAACAGGGACGCCTTAGCATACATTGGGACACGATCCTTACAAGTTTTAATAACCATGAACCATGTTGGATACTTTTGTTACGTTATGAACTTTGAACTAATAAACTCTGTTGAAATGTAGTGCCGCAAAAATATCAATAGTTCCGCGTTAAGGATGACGAAAGGCTGTGAGGGTGAAAGCAAGGTTGCTCAGACTAGCAGGCTGACCGTTTTCTTCCTCAAGGCCCGAATATTCTAGCGTTGGTGAGTGCGAAGGCTAGTGCGAGTGCGAGAGAGTGAATAGTTGTGAGAGAAGGATGAATGGTTAGAATATAAGAAAGCGTAGTTTAAGGGTGAAGTCAGTGTCGAGTTGTAGTGTCGAGCTGTAGTGTCGAGTTGTAGCATTGAGTTGTGTTGCGTTTTAGTTGAGAGTTGTCTCGTTGAAGTTATTGTTTTATTAATCGTAAATTTATTAATACATTGTTATCTTGTTATTGATATAATGAAGTTGGTTATTTTTACTCTTATTATTTTAAACATCAAAGTAGCCAATCCCTCTTCAAAATCCCTGCCCCCTACAAAATTACTAAAGTATAAAACGTAATTGTGAAATAGTAATGGATATTATTTGCAAGTTGATATTCATTCGAATAATTCGTTTAAACTACAGAGAATGATGAAAACGAGCTTTATCAATCATTCCATTATAAAGTGTTTCCTGCACTTTCTGGATGATACTTTTAATAACAATGTTCTTAATATTTCCGAATAATATTGGTACATTTTGGAATTAAGTAAGTGAAACATGCAAACGCTTTCAGTATTTTCGTTCCGCTGAAAAATATTGAATCAAAAAATATCCGGTGTAGCAGGAAGTTCATAAATTTTTGAGCATTTCATACAAATTTACCGATTGCTATATTCTCTGCCGACTCTCTTTATTTCTGCGAATAATCCCGCCCCCCGAATAACTCCGCTACCTGAATCAATTTCCTTCACATTTCACTTTAATTCTTCCGAAAGCCCACGTCTGCTCCTTTTCTATCATACCATCGGAGTCGTCGAATAACGAATCTTAACCAATAACGCTTCCACTCCGGCAAGCTCAGAATTTTCTCCATTTCCTCGAACCATCCCCACAACGGGAACTTCCCTGATGAGATCCCGAACTCGTGGAACGAACGTACCGTATCATATCGGGCAAACGCACTCATTGGTTGACGGTATTCTTCGAAAATGTGCCGAACACCGACGAAAGACGGGCGAAAGAGAAGAGTCGACGAAACGCAGGGGGTATAGTCGCGATTGCATCGCTCCGGTGCATCGAGACGGCCCCGTACTCCTTGGAAATTCCGCTCGGTTGGTCGATGGGGCAGAGGGGAATCCAAGAAGATACAGTTGGGCTTGCCTGCGAGGGTGGAAGGGTACAGAAGACCGCGTGCCGGTGTAACTTTCCCGCAGCGTTACGTGCCACGTATGTACGACGGATTTCCAGCATGGAATTTTCGTGACCCCCTTCCGCGGAGCAAAACTGCCACAACGTGTGCAACACGCGCGCGTGCATCGCGCTCCTAGGATTGCAGTTGCCCTCGACGTGGAGGGTGGCGCATCTCCGGAGGAGGGGTTCGGGTTAATCGCGGGTACAGCTTCCTTCCCTCGAGTTTCGAGGGCCGAATGGATGCTGGTTGCGGTGGATCGCACGTGTTGTTAAGTATGTTTATGAACAGTTGTGAGGGCGTGGCCAATGCCAATAATGAGCCGAATATTGCATCCGGTTGTAAGCGCATATCGTTGGATTTGGAAACTGTGCTGTTTTGGAAGAAAATGATGAAATAAATACTCTTCCTTTGCAATTTTCTCATACGTTCATCCAGGTGAAATTTCACCCAAGCTCCGTTTGTAAAAAATGCGTAATGTTTCATTTCTTTTTAATGCTTTGTAATTTGATTTAATTTCAGTGAAATATAGTAGAATAGATTGTCAAGTAAAATTAATTAAAGCGTAAGGGGAAAGTGGATAAAATATCATCCAAAGATGTTTTGTGCACTATTTTTGATGGCGTAGTACAAAATACCTTATTAAACTGCTTTCGACGTATTGCACACGATTCGCTTGGCATGTGCGTAAAATTTGTTATTCTTTGTTATACTGGAGAATATGTCTTTATAATTTGTCAATGAATGGGCAACTATGTAGTAGCTAGATTAAAAAAGGAGTGACGAAATCAAGAAGTGGAATCGATTGTGCGTTTCAGGTAGACAGCAATTAGCTGCCATCAAACTGAAATGTCACGCACATCTGCGTAAGTCACGTCACGCGGGCCAAATAAATATATATTTGAATGCATATATCTGTTCGCGCATTTACGCAGACGGAAAGGCCAATTCTATCCGCTAATAAATCATCCTGAAAACTGTCCATTCGATAATCCATGCTGCACTTTTTTGATGTATAATACATTATTTTGCACTTACCGTGAATGTTGGAACCATTTGAATGTGCATTCGCATATATATCTACATACGTAACTATATGTATATGTGCGAGTAAATATTGGAGAAATGGTAAAAGAAAATGTAAGAAATTTTCATCTTACTTAGTGATAACGTGTTACGTTGACTCCAGTAATAAATTACATGTATTTGATCTCTTTTTTCATTCATGATCATATCATCTTGTAAATTTCAACGTACGGCTCTTGTATCACAATATTAACACACTAAATGAATCAATCTGTTCATGTCACAGAAAACGCTGATTATTTTTATTTGCATTTTCTTTTACCATTTTTCAAGACGTGTTTACAAATAGTCATATTCGTTTACATCTCATTGCAGTAGGGCATGGAATATAAGCGTTAGGAGTAATCAATACTTGAAGTATTGCATCAAATGTCAATGACTATATATGTGCGTGTGTACCACTTGATTTCTGAATTATTCTAAGCTCCATCAATTAAATACATATATATACAGGGTGTCCCATTTAAGTTGAGATTGTAAAAAATCTCGAAAACGGGTGATTTAAGAAAAACCAAGCGATGCGTGCCCCTTACTATTGCGGGTGGGGAGTCTAATGGCATTACTGATTTTTCAATGCGTGGGCGTCTTCAAGGTCATTTCAAGGTAATCTTGTTTTTTTGTGTCATAAACACCTATTTTTTATTTCGGAATCATATTCTACATAAAAAAATGGATCACTTGTGTTTGAAACATTTTGTTGTAGATTTAATATTTCTTAAGATACCAATCTCTCTCTCTCTCTCTCTCTCTCTCAAGGTACCAATAATATACTTGAAGATGTAAGCCTACCAGATAAGGTATCAGCATAAATTTTAAAAGACGTTTCGCCTGATATCTTAAGAAATATTAAATCTACAACAAAATGTTTAATCTGTATTTTAGAAAATGACAACAATGATAATTAACACTAGAATTAGCGACGTTATATCTATTTATTTCAATATACTGAATAAGTACTTTGGAAAAAGAGAAATGAAGAAAAAGATGAAGAAGTGATTTAGGTTTTGTAAGATAGAAGTGGAATATTTAATGCATAGTTCTTATATCAATTTCGGGGAATTCTTAGAAAAAATTGGGATCCGGTCATTTCGACCGCCTTGGTAATTGTAATGTCAACAGAGAAATTCATGAAAGTACGTGAAAGGAACTTGAGATATTAGATAACACAATTTACGATGCTATTTTCACATGAGACGTTTAATCTGGAGGATTTTTGAAGCAGATTGCTCCACACGTGGTACCGCAGAATTATATGGTACAACACGATACAACATTCTCGGAGAGTTCTGTGTCCACAGTAAGGTCTGAAGAAGATTTGACGATAATTACTCTCAACGGTTCTTAAATCGTGTTTATACGTCATAAAACGTAAACACGTCGGCTGGACTTCCTTGCGATTTCACCGGAAATTCGCATAAAATCTGCACGTTCATAGAAACCAGCCTGTGCCGCGTTATACGGGAACGTTCAAGTTTTCGCGTTGTTATCGTATTATGCGGTTATGTGGTATATAATGTGTCCGTAGTTTTTAAAGTTAATAACATACCCCGTGCACTCGGTGCGGTCCTCTCTTTTATATGAACGTCGTATGTACACATGCTGTCGAGCGCACACGTACGCGTACATGGTATACGTCATTCGGGTCCGTTTGGCGTGTAAGAGGATTTTCGTGTACCCACTTGCCGGAAAGCGGAATGTGTAAACTTTTTACTGAAAACGCGAGAGAAACCCCTTTTTCCTTGCATGGTCAGGACTTCAGGAATTTCGAGTTCAATTTGATACTGCAGCTTGACCTCATATCGGCGAGTCTTTTGACGACGATTAAATGGCGTTCAAGGAGTATGTTAACTGCTATAAATTCAGAACGTTCAGGTTCTTTGGAGTAACATAAGAGGCAC
Source organism: Cerceris ruficornis (assembly GCA_963989415.1). Classification (NCBI taxonomy): domain Eukaryota; kingdom Metazoa; phylum Arthropoda; class Insecta; order Hymenoptera; family Crabronidae; genus Cerceris; species Cerceris ruficornis. The sequence goes on from OZ022518.1 coordinate 6,217,335, forward strand.
TGTTCCCGGTAACATGTTGGGAGTTATTTGATACGTAGGAATTTTATTATCTCTGTAGAACGAATAACATTGCAAGTTGTTCATGATTGCTATCTCTTTTGCTGCAAATGGTGCAATGTAGTTAGACATTGAAACTTGTTGCTCAAGGAAAAAGGTGCGATCCTTGTAGAGTTATGGTTTAATAATGAAATCTATCTTGTTTCAAGTATTTCGATAAAACAACAAAAGTGTTATTGAAATTTTAAGAAATTATTTCATTAATTGCAGAAATTATTATGTCTGATTATTCACATGTCCGTTTATTTTTGTATAGTTGCAGCGTTTTAAGATTGAATTTTACACTGTTGTGATTTAAAAACAGATTTAATTCAGTCGTCGATCAAAATAGTTAAAAAAATGTTTCGGTGTTTTAAGGAAAATTTTCAATAGAGAAGGCGTGAAAATTAACGAAAGCGTTAAAAAACATTTTTGCCGGCAAAGCTAATACATTTGGTTGCCAACAAAGCATAATGGTTCTAAAAAATATTTAAAATGATACATGCCCCAATACTAGTAATAATGCATTAAATATATGTAGCAGCAATATCGAGACAGTATAGACATACATATTTCCTCCCTATCTGCGTTCACGACGTTATAACTTTAGTATCGTCATATGGTAATAAGTATATATGCATCATTAAAACATTGAATCATGTAGGGGTAGTGAGAGACCGACGTTATAAAGATCAATAGAATTTTTTATTGGATATGTGTGATATTAACACTACACGTACGGGTGATAAATCTGCTATACTTAAATCAATCGGTAAACAAGATGATCAGTTAAGAAATTTATGTCTTATGAGATGCACGATATATATCTATTGTACGCCTCCCAAAAAAGAGAAATGTTTATATAAAAAGTATATAGTTGAGATAAATAAAATATTCTTCCTTCTTCGATATAAGAAATATGTTCGATAAATAATCAGTAAGTTAACCCCTTACCGTACAATTTATTTTGTGATTATCTCCGCAATAATTCAGAATTAAATTGGTAAAATAAAAGTTGAACAGTGATTCTCAATATTTCGTATATTAAATCGTATATTAATTCGAATTAATTAATTAGAAATAATTTTATCGTGTAACGTCTCACTGACATTTTCTATTCAATAGATTTTGCAAAACTTGAAAATTTTCTATCCAATTTAATGCATCACGGGTGTCACTCGTTATTATACAGCAAGGGGTTAAAATTATATTGCAAAACGGAAGTCACATTAATTGCTACTTCTGTTACATTATTCACTATATCATTGAAAAAAAATACTCATTTTATTCGCTCGTTTACACATAATTTTTTATCAATAAATTCAAAGTACATATAACTATTATATTCCGTTGCGAAGCCGAGCTGAAGTTTCTTATTTGTTCATCCGTAGATCAGCGTTTTACGGGATCCCTCATGATGGTATTATATATGATTTCAGAGAACTTTTGGGTTGTATAATATATTATAAATTCCACAGGCTAAGGCGAATGTGTTTAACTTGTAGTGTGTTTCTTCAACTCAAACACACACCGGTGTTTGTTTCACTTTTGTATTTTCTAAAATTCCAGTTAAAGAAATCGAGGTTCCGGAAGAATTTTTTATTTTTCTCGGAGTTTCGTGCTCTATATACGCTATAACAGCACGGTGCTGTTTTGCGCCCAAGTTCGTGCAAATATTAAAAAATAGTCTAACGTTAGTACACTTCTATGACATTTTAAAACATTCTTCTGACGCAATGATTCTTAACGAAACTAATAAGATAATTTTTAAACGCAGAAATATGTTTCAAATTTGTTTTCCGCAAGTGCAAACTCATCAACCTGAAAATGTACATTAATGAATTTTAGTATGATTTTAGAATTTTGTTCAATGAACTAATTATTATGATTTTTGCGTCTCTATTGTAGTAAAAAAGTTGCACTATAATGTTTGCAATATTCGATACAGTCGAGGTACAATCATAAACAGTAGTTCACTCTTACAATTAATGAAACGATGTAAAGCTTGATATTACAGATTTTGCTGTGCAGACAGTGTTGTCGAATAATTGCAGGCAAGATCAACAATATATTCTATTAATGTTTATATGCTCTGCAACGTTAAAAATGTGTCCCTTCAACTATTATAGAATAAAAGGAAGTAAGTGAAACAAAAGTGTAGCAGCATAATAAGGATCATAATTGTGCAACTGCATAAATGGAATTTTAAAAATTTTTTTCGCAGTAAAAATTACTTAATTTTTAAAACTGTTATCAATGCAGATTTTCACTCTCTATTGTACTGCTATATTTTTTCCAAAATATGTTGCTCTCTGCTTCACTTTAAGAGCTATGAATGAAAAAGTAGAAAGAGCTATCTAACTTTAAAGAAATGTTTGGCTCTTTAACTGTAAGATAGACAGAAACTGAAGTATATTATTTTGTGTGTCTTGTATTCTTTTGCAATCAGCTGAATTTCATATTGATCGATGATCTGAATTTCAGTAATTTTTCACATCAAGTTAAACACAATTTCAATACAATCAGCAACCGTCACAATTTTCATAATTAGCTCTAGCCTCTACATATGGTCCCAATTTTTGATTACTTAATTGAAATTAATTTGATAACATTGTCTACCGTTACGCATTTATCTTAATTGGAAAATAGTAATACCTACATTAAAACCCACTACAATCAATCGTGCAAAATAATTACTAATTTCAATAATTGAAATTAATTATATAGAAAATTGATAATAACATAAGTCTATGTTGGTCAGTGCTCCATATAAGCTTCTAACAAAATAATAATCAAATGAATATTGTAACCCTTAACCATCTGCAGGCAAATAGCAACGTAATCCGTCGACATGTCGAAACATCGGCTACAATTTCTTCCGAAAGAGAGTTTCAGGAGCATCTTCGACCCTAAATCGATCGAACTTTTTCCAGGTCGGTGCATATTTCAGATGGCACCGATGCCAGTAGATAGGATACACGTAATGGCCAGGTCTGGACATGACGGATTGTATGGAGCTCATATATTTCGGTGAAGCAGCATTCATTAAAGAAACATACACCTGCATGCCTACAGGTGCACACACTTCTGTCTGCGCATACATACCTGCCTATACTCAGCCGAGTGCGTGTATGTACACACTTTTGCACGTTCGAGATGTGTGTTTGGATATGGTGAATCACACAAAAAAAAAGAAAAGAGCGAAGAAGAATCGCACACCCCTCCCTACTGTTAGCACAGTGGTGCATACCTATTTGCGACAGTTGGTCCGCTGCCAAGATTGCTGATTCCCCGCGGCTATCGTAGTACCACTGTTCTACCTCTTTTGCCCGAATACGTAAATCTATTGTGTCGCCGACGACGGAGCGCATATACGCGAGCCAAATACTCCGGCGTGTTCCGTAGCGAGGCTAGGTTTTACCGGAGTCTCGGTGAACGGTGCTGGCTGGACGTGAAATATTTCAATTTTCCAAAAATTTTCACCCTTGCGTCATCCGCCGTCCGACAGCCAATCTGCCCTTCCTTCGGCATTGCCGGAAAATGAGCTACTGCACGGCCAGCGAAACGGCTAATGAGCTGTCGTGAAAGAAAGAGACGGGAATCCAGAGTAGACAAGTTCGTATCAACAAATGACATCTGAATGAAAGGTGTAATTATGTGTACAAACTTGCTGTTACTTTATTGTTCAACCTTTGCCTGGTTTAACAGGTTTTGGTTTCTCTTGTAGTTCACTTAGCGAATTATGTTATTTATGCTTCTATACATAGATGTGTATGTAGCTGACTTGGTACAGATAAAGACATGCGATACAATGTCCAAGATAATGTACAATGCAGCTTTTGTGTTCGTGCAATGAAGTCTTTTTCTTTTTAATTTGCTTCGTTCTACTGGACATGATGTCGATAATACAGCTTTCATTTTCTTTGTAACGTAAAATTGTATTTTACATTATTGTGTTATTGATATGGCTCTGTTATTTTGGCGAAATTGTATTGCGGCGTTTTATAAATTTCAAATTGCTTGCAATCTTTTTTGGAAACGTCATTCTACGTATCAACTATTACCCTACACAGACCACTTGCCACATTGTGGTTTCATCAATACTATGTCATTCCAGATAAAATAAGGTTCAATACGATCTGAATCGATCCACTTGTTGTTAGTTTTCAAACAGTTTATCTTCATCAAATAAAAACGTATATCGTTTTATCGTTTTATCGTATATCGTTTACATCTAATAAAACGTTATCATTTAAACAGTTAAAATGACCCTTAAGAGTAAAGTTAGTGTACCCTTTAACTGTAAATTTGGTATATTTTTATGTTTCCCAAAAAGTAAAACGTAGCTAAGTATAATATTATAAATATTTTAATGAGTGTACTCAGCTTCTTTGGGGGCCAATAAAAAGTATTACAAATAATTTGAATTTTTCGTTAATGAGTTTGAAAATGAAACTAAAGTTTGTGTAGATAATTTTATGATCGCAACTTTATATTGTTTTAGTCCATCTCTTATTACATTATAATGCAATCAACAAGCAGAGATTTCCACATTTTTTGTTCAAGTCAAATAATGGAAATGTGGAACTATCCATGCAGATTAATAAGCTTTATCACACTTTTTACTTTTAAAAAGTAAAGTGGTGTTCTGTGAGACATTATTTACGATGAAATACATTTTCTTCTGAAAATGTAAATGATGAACCTCAACATTTTTTTAACTTTGTGCTACTATTTTTGCAAAACTTTATAAAATTTTTAACCAGAGGTTCTTCCCGTCATATTTCGGTATGTTATATAAGATTTAAAAAAAAATATTATCGGACAATAGTAAAAGTAATACTTGACAAATGTTTATAACGGGCATAATTTCAAATTATACACTCGCATAAAAACAATTAATATTAAAAAAGTATAAAAAACAAGTAACTAAAAAATAATTGCCAGTTAAACAGAAATATAAAAGAAGCCCATTAGAGTAACCAAAGTTTCCATTAAAAAAAAAAGTTTCATTAGAAATTATATTCTCAAGCTGGTTAAAAAACGTGCTCGAATGAACACGATTAGTTTTCTGCTAATTCGCCTATTAAACCGCAGACTCGTAGTATCTTTTCGCATAACTGCTTTTATGTCTCCACGGTTTTCTTTTTTCCCTCTTCCGCTTACTCTTCCTGCCGAGTTATTTCTCTTCCTTCTTTGTAATTCTCTCATTTTGTACAAGAAGGATGGTAATTGTAACTTTGAATTCTGGTTGGCGAGAGAATACGGCAGCAGTGTGCCGCGCAATTTCGAGTCATTACCTTTTTTTCCCTTTCTTCCTCCTCCCTCTTTCTTGCCTACGACTTTATTCCCTTCCAGCTCCAGTTGGAATATTGGTTCTCGGACTGATGGCTGTTACCAGCGGGATTGTAGGCCATGAATTATTATTATTATTGTCATCGTCATCGTTATTATCCCCCTTTTCCATTTCAGACACGAGCGAAGGAAAGTTTTGGAGGTCGACGTCTGCATTCATTTGCATCCGCGGTGGAAATTTATTGGGTTCAGGGAACTGGAACACGTGCAAGGAGTTTCTGCTTACCCGTTTCTTCCTCCTCTTCTTCCTTTTAACCGTGCTTTTGCGAAATAGTCGTGAAAAATTGTGTACTTGCTGGAAACGCGCGTTCAACTTTACATTCCCGTACTATAATTAGCATTAAAACTTCTGACACGGGAATATGAGATAGAAAGGCAATTCTCATGGCACGAGAGACAAATGTATATACATACACACGTATATTTCGATCGCCGCTGGAAAGTTATACGCGCTGAAACAACACAAGATATATGCACTCCCCTAACACGATTATAAACTGTCGGATTAGTGTATAATTTAAAGCAGAGTATAAAGGTGTTTGCTTTTAATAACGACACGTGTGGTTTCAAAAAAATCAATTACCATCCGTCCTCCATATACGTCGATGTTTATCCCAATTTCAATTAACACTTGACGGTCTTAATATCAGGTCTGCATTTCGACAATGGAATGTACGAGAAAAGCTTTCATCATTTACAGCGCTTCTAAAATCAAATTAAATCGGAACGTAATATGAGCGAGTGGGAAATTTTCCATCACTGCAACCAGTGTTTGAAGGAGGCGCGTATAGCTTAAGTTCGTGCCAGTAGATAGTTCATTGCGATTACGTATCTTGATTTCCATGTGTGAGGAATATCGATCGAGGTCGGAATTTAGGGGTGCTAAAATCCACGAAGAATTTCCTCCATCGCGCAATGTCGTTTTCTGCACGTCTTAGCAGCAAACCCTCGGCGCACAATGGCAATGAAAATGGCCATAGGACCTGGGACGAAAGCGCAAAGGCACCTTGATACGAGGCCGCTCGAAAAGCCACTCGATAAAGGGTCGTTTTAGGGGTCTTGAGTAGGTGCGTCCTTTTTTTTATGGGGGCCAAGGACGAATAGATGACATAAGTGGTAGAGAGACGGATCCTTTCTACGACAGGAGGATCGGAGAGGAAAGGGCGGAAGGAAGAAGAGTTCACTCTTGCGCTGTTTACAAACGCGTGACCCACTAACGACAAAACAGGATGCTTAATTAATAAATTCAGTGATAGCGGGGGTTGAGAGTGTCGGAGGGGTGGCCTCGTTTTTCCAGAAAATGGCTCACACAAAGCAGTCCCCGACAGTCTCCTCCAGATGAATAGCCACCTCCGTTACGTTAGAAAAGCCGGGTAACTGAAGCAGCTTGATTAATTAACGTGTAATTAATGAGTGCCCGAATCTAATAAGAAGCTTGCGGTGTAATCACCTGGAAATTTATCATGCACGAAAGTAAGCGATGTTTCGGATACGATGAGGAAAAAATTTCGAGAAATTTTTTGAAACAGTTTACATCCCGATTAGACTAATTGATTGTTTTTTTTAACGAAAACGCGAAGATATACTATATTTGTAGTTTTATTCGATAGTGCAGAAACGTGGTGGAATTATATCCATGCACACTGGAATATGAAATTTATAAGAGAGGTCAATCTAACTGTGCGTATATTGGGCCCGTCAAGCGTGCGTGAGGAAGGGGCGGGCTGCTTCCGGTTTCCCTCTTCTTCCAGATTCAGCCATTGTAAGACAAAGTGTACCCAGTTATTATTGAGTTATACATTATTACTGAGTTATACATATCATTAATTCAAAGTGTAAAGTGCTACATATCATTTCGATTCACAACCGTGAATTGACCAGTACGCAAAAAGATTTTGCTATTTAAAAACAAATTTACATGTTCTTACAGTCTTTCGTTAAAATCTGCAATTTAACGCGACATGAAATTATATTACAGCTGAACATCGTATTAAAGTGAAATAATAAAAATGTACATTTGCAAACCTTCATTTCTCTTCTGTCGCACATTTATCTTTTTTTACACCCTTCCGTTTCTCGGTCGAATGCACTACGGTGCATTCTTCTAACTAAACTCGAATAATAAAAACGCATTAAAAACGTCCTAAAAATTATTTCACAAAAGATGATAAAATTCAAAATCTGACAACACCATTATTCTTACGTATTCATTCGACTCATTCAACATAAACGCGTATACCTCCAAATGAATTTTACACCATGGCAATGCTCGTAACCGTGTCATCGTATTATCTTGCTAATTCAGACGGAAATCTTCGTAGTATCCGACACGGTGGTGCAATTTTAATAGAACAGCGAAGCGGACGTTGTCCTGCAAATACCGTCTCATAAAGTTAGAAAGCAGAACCATCCAAGGAGAATACGATTTCCAGGCGGACGGGTGTCGAGTGCGTTTATCTTGGAGAACGGACTCGTCGAAAGCTTTGCTAGGACAAATTAGCCAGGTAGACTTTCGAGATTTCCGAAACTCCGGAAACTGCAGCGGGGAGACACATGGGCCCATTCGTTTAAGTCTTAGGAAAACGCCATCCCTCCAAAGTTCGCTGTACCGAAACGTTCTTTGAGACCTTCCACGCTCGGGTACACCTATCCTCATCTACCTCCGTGATGAATGGGTCTCGTCGGGAGACCTCGAACGATCCCCTCGTAAACAGAATTTGCATTCTAATATGTTAACTAACGTCTAAAGGTACTTCACCGCGAGATTGCATGAGTTAGAGTCATCCACGAGTGGTGCTGGTAATAATCGTTAAAAGGAACGAAAATGTTGGAGCTGCTTATCGTAATGTTCAATTTAATTGTGCACTGTTGAAGATATTCGATGGTAAGGATTCGTCATTGATGCTGTGATTAAGAAAGACTTGCGCGTAATCCATATCTTTGAAAAATATTAATCGTTTGAGTCCCAGGGGGTATTGAAAAAACACTGTCGAAGAATCACAAACAGCGCAACCGCGCTCCTCTAAATGAGTACGAAAAGACCCAAGCAGCGCGATAGCGCTTGTTTTATTTTATGTCGAGAAATACCAAGCGGCGCGATAGCGCTTTGTTCATTTTATATCGACAATGCGTAGTCTACAGCACCAAAAATGCAATAAAAAGATCACATTTAATTTGCGTGCGATGTAAAAAAGAAATTCATCCAATATGTTTTGATAAACACCGACGTTACAAATTACAAGTGTTACTCTCCATTTAAATTGTTTGTTCATAACACAAAAATATTGTTAATTTGTAGTTCGTTATTTTATAAAATGCATATGTATTATTACATATGCATACTGTAAAATTTATAAATATTTCAAGTTTTGTTCGATTAAAATGATTGAGAAGATAACAATGAAATAAAAATTTTCATTTTGTAATGTGTTATTGCATTATTATAGTGTTATTCTACCTATTGTAAAATGTACTATTTACATTCAAAGGAGCTGTGTGATGTACTTGCGTCAGTAAGTCTGAGCGCGCGACTTCGACAATCGGTATCGCACCGTCAGGTGTCCACAATGCTCAAAATGTGCTGGGTTTTCTCGACATAAAATCTCAACAGCACGATCGCGCTGCTTGGGACTCAAACGGTTAAAAGTAATACGTCGAGAATATAGTCCTGGTGTAATCCGAAATGTTCATACGTTACTTTGTGTATTGTTTTCTATTGATTTTAGTTACATATAAAAAAAAGTTGTAACATAGCAGGTGGCCTCGATTATATTGAACCTCGTTGCATTTAATTAATAAATTACGTTATATGTGTATTTAATTCGTGGGAAGTGTTTCAAGTTTATTTCAAGTTCCAACATAATATAAATCCGTTAACAATTTCTGGCATACTGGCATGAAATGCATGAAATGAAAGGCATGAAATTCAAATTGAATTCTACATAGTTCGAATTTGTATTATGGCTGCAAAAAATTAATGCGATATGGAGTCAACAGTCGTCAAACTCTAGATATAAATTGGCAAGTGTAGTACCCATAGAGAGACGTCTCCCCATAGAGACGCGTGACGTGGGAAAGAAGTGGAGAAGGTCGTCATCTCAAGAGGTTGCGTCTCGCGACGCATAGATTTTAGATAGATTCGTTTTAAAGGCCCAGTTAGACGCACATCATTTTTAGATACCATTAGATACCGTTGATTATTTAGTTATTTAGTATTTTATTTTGTATTCTATTTCTTCCATAAGTACTCAATATATATACTATTTATTATTATATATTAATCATTCGTGTGTGTGTGCTATTGCTATTTATTCAAAATCATTACGGATCCTGACAAGATCCACCACTTAGATTTATTCACGCCTACACATTAGATATTCAATTTCTATCCCTTCTTTAATCGAATCCTACTACATATAGTGCGGCATATGTAAGTTGGCTTGCGGAAAGAATGCAAACTAAATGACGAAGAGAGAGAAAGCTGCGGATGGAGCAAGGGAGAGAACGCGATTTGGGCGGCGAATGTGAGGACATTGGCGTATGCACAAGATTTAGAAATCACTATAGCAAAAGCTGGATAAACTCCGGCATAATTTTTATCCTTGAATTGGATTAGTCGCACTCTTATTTGATCCGGGTTGCATCATGTTACACTGCTCCCTCGTGGATCGTCGCACTTCGCCAAGAGGGTTCCACCTTGTGGAGGGGATAGCCGTGTCACATTCACCAGCCAGCCAAGTAAAAATACGGCAATGCTACGACTATGCGGACTGTTTATTTTAGAAGGCTGAGCTTGGCGACCCCAGAAGCAAAATGGCGCGAATAGGCGGTTGAAAGCGAGTGGCTCCACCGCTCAAACGCCAAGTTAAATGTGTCGCACTAGACACAAGGAATCTTTATTTTCAAAGTACCTTAATACTAACTGTAAGAATAATGCCACAGCGTGTAGTACATGCATATAAATGTATAATGTCAGTTTACGTATGAAATTCTAGAAACCAGTTTCCATTTGGCGCTAAACATAGATATACTGAAATATCTTATTCAAATAGGATGATAATGCGTAAGTTGTATTGTGCAAATTGCATTCTGAATATTTTCTCTTTGGCGTATTTTGACACTGTGGCTGTTTCCTGTGTCTCTTCTTGTCCGAAAATTATTGCAAGTATCAACAGCGTTTATGCATTATAGAGTAAATAAAATCAGTTGCACTTCGTCGAAGTTAGATCGTAACAACGGATCCGTAAAATTAATTTAATTTAGAATTTATTTTTTCTCGCTTTGGTAACGATATTTTAGTCGTGTCATACATAGAAAAAATATGAGAAGAAATCAAAAGTATAATCGTGAATACACTGCACCGCACCATTATGTTCTCACACAAAAATTGTAAAGCTATGTAATATCAAAATATTGAGAACATGATCGTTAGAATGCAACTAAGCAGGAGACGATTATTTCACAAGTTTAACAGCAGTTGCGCACACTTTCTCACATTTATAAAAGCAATGAAAAGGGGGAAAATTCTGATAATTATTCAAGATAGTTTCTACCTTCCACTTGCAAAGAATTAGGGAAAGTATTTGCTTAAGACCTCTCAGGCTAAAATTCGTAATATAAAATAATAATTTATATTATTTATAAAAATAACAGAAAGAAAACATGTTACCTTGTGGAACGACAATTATACTATAGAAATATTAATACATACACTGAAGTGTATCTTCGAGAACCTAGATAATTAAATAATTTGCCTTTAAAAAACATTTTTATATTTTTTTCTTCTACAGTTACAAGTTTCTGCAAATTACCGAGTAAATCGTTTGAGTTCCTCTTTCCAGCAACGTATTATCGCAGTTCTCACTTAACAGTGTAGCCAGTGGAAAGTGTTTGAATCTCGATCGCGACAGGGACAACGCGGGACGGCTTATCGCTCGAATTTAATCGCTAAATTTCTTTCACTAGGATGCTTTAGAAATTGATTCGTAGTCTTCGATCAGCACTCAGCGTGATTAAACTTTGCTAACCTATCGCCACAAAGTATGTGTTCCTCTGATTTACTCCAGGCTCGCCATTTTCATTGATTCTATTTGCGATATCAGTAAAAGGTAGCAAGTGGACTTCCTATCGAAGAATTCAAGTCGCGAATCTCCTTCTCCCTGATTTCCTTTCGGCAGGCTGTAACACATCGAGCATTCGGGAGGGGATGTAGGTGTTCTTAACCTCCACCTGGATCTTGAGAAGTGAAACCGTGGAAAGAGGAGAAGAAGTCAAAGCAAGAAGGTGAAGGAGAGAGGGTCGATGTAGGAAAGGGTGAATACAAGGCGATTCGCCATGGATATCATGAAAGCTCCGACGAAACTCGAAACTCCCCCATTTCTTATTTCTTTTCGCTCTACCCCTATGTACGTGGGTTGCATCCACACTGTAAGGATATCCTATCCTGAGAGATTCCCGATTCCCTCATATTTACCTCGTTAGGAATGTCCTGCGTACAGGTGCGAGAACGGGGAACAGTAGAAGTTCGAAGGAGGCCAGGAAGTATCGATTGAATCTCATCGTCGTTCGTCTCGTTGCACGTAGAAACCAGGGGGATTCGATTCCGTTCGAACAGAGGTTTTGTTGCGCTTGCTGTACTTATTGGAAGAAACTTTAGAGTGACAAGCGGAAAAGAAGTAATTTCGTTTTATTCGTTTAGTTTGGAACATTCCTACTGGAGATTTTCTGACATACATCGGTTACGAAATTGCCTCATGAAAATTTGCACATGGGAAACAAACAAATTATCCGTCGTTGCGTTAGAGGAAAGGAGGAGAGAATTGATTTCGTTACAATATGTTTTCTGTCACGGTGTAATACGTCTGTGTATAGAAGAAAAGGAAATTATATCTTTTTGTAAGTTGGATTGGAATGATATTGTGATGTTCGTTATTATTTATTGTCAGGTAGACAAGTTAAATAATTTATTTCATTTTTTTTATGGTTTTGTAAAAGTAAAATATAATTGTAATGCCACAGGTTTTGAGTGAGAAGACTGCAAACGTTGAAATTAAAAATATGAAATGGTACCGTGCGGAGAAACTGCTTACGTCTTTAGGATTCGACTTTGACCACTTTCGCCAATTATTTCTATCGAATCCGCGAATTTTCATTTGGTTTCAATTTGTATACGATGTTAATTTTGTATTATTGCATTCATAATCTGCATTCACATACCAACGTGTTTGCTTAATTACCAAAGATAACATGGAGGAACATTTTTAGAAAATCTTACGTGACATTAACGTTCATTATTTTCAGATTTAATAATATAATTTATTATAATTTTAATTACGATAAACTATAATTACGCTATCATACTTGTTACACGTTTAGTATTATGTGATTTATACACATTTGTAGGAAGCATATGCGACGTTGTCCGCAACATAAAGTTGTTCATTATGTTTTGTTTTATTACGTTTCGTACGCATGCATATTATTATAATAGGGTGTAATGTTAATATTATTATAAAACAATTTGCATGTAGACAAATCAATTGAAGTAAACATGGTGTACGCGGAAATTTGCTCTATGACATGCTGCTGTTTATTAACTTCCCACGGCTACTGATATTGATGATATGAAAATTTGGTTAATGAATTTGTAAAACATAGAGGTTGTAATTAAAATTGAGGAAGAGTCAATCTGCTTCCAATTTGACTCGAATATATTTCAAAAGCAATAATAAAGCAATTTAATTTACTAGTGTACTTCAGCATGAAACGCGCAGTAAACTCAATTAAAATTTCATTAAAATTTTGTGGCTGAATGTATATATATTTTGGAAATAGAAATTATATAAACTTTCATTTCAGATAATCTAAATTAATGGCTAATTATTCCGCTTCACTTCACAACTTAAAACAGATGCCCTCTCGAAGTGATCCCGTAATTTAATAGCATTATGATCAGTCAGCTCAATGCAAACATATTTGACCATGTAATTTGGAAATATCATATTTATACATTAATTTCATGTGTACACAGTGACGTCGAAGTAGATGTCCAAACTTTGGTACCGTTCTTCAAATCCTAACGGTTAGAAAGGGTTGTGCATAAACATAAATCTCTACACTTTTTCTTTTCATTAGAACAGCTGAAAAGCTTTATTCACGCAACTTATGTAATTAATCATATTACTGATAGTATATAAAACGCAAAATTGTAGATATATTAAATGTATTACACTTTTCGTATGAAATATTTAATTCAATGTCTTCAAATAAAGGTCTTCATGTAACTTTATATAAACTATGAAATAAAACGCGTAGGGTCAAATTTACCGAACAACTTTTAACGAACTTATCAGCTACTCGAATTACTTTTATTTATTATATTTTTCTATATTGACAGCCATAACTATGGGATTGAAATTAAAATACTACATGTACTGTAATGCAAATAATAAGAAAATAAGTTACGAATGAACATTTTCAAAGTTCCAACGAATACAGTTTACATAATATATTCTGAAAGAACGTAAAAGGTGTAAAGAAATCCAAACGTGAATCATAATTGAAACAAATATCAGGGACAGGGAAATCTATTTTACAAATAAATTATGTCCAGCTGGGTATAAAATACCTCCTTATCTTCCAGATCGTCCTAGAACAATGATGTTAAATTGTGTCATCTAAATCAGCATAGTTTTCGTTACATACAATTTTAAACATGAGTATACATCTTGTAACAGAGAAAAATTCGTAAATACAAACAATATAAATACATCAATAACAATATCACTTCCGCCGAAGGTAGTAAATACAACAAAAATCCTACGACACAAGTTACTTTCTTTTATCGAAATATCTGCTTTCCGTCATATATCCTTCATATCACGATATGAGAGTCAATAACTTTTTCTAGATTTTCTTTCACCATCACATCTTGCACTGTCCCCTGGCATAGCGATCTCCGACGTAGATTCGCCTTCGCCTTTACCGTCGTTGTCGTCGTCCTCGTCATCGTCGTAGAGATCTTTGGGTGGGTGCACGATAACAATGCAAGCGAGGAAACCAATATCGGCTCGACCCGAAGCAGGTTCGGATTGATGAGCTCGCGGTCTATGCTGTAAACGTAGTCATCGAGAAGCTCGCCACGGTATTGGAGATTTGATTGATCCTAGTATACATCGCGCCAGAGACAGTATTGTGCTACTGGTGCTAATTCCTATTAGTAGGCGTCTCTTGTGTGCACCAGGGGACAGACCGGGCGACTGCCTCGGCTATAAATGCCTACAATGAAATCTTGTGCATATGTTCGTTATTGTCGAGTTCACTTGGTCATAATTAGAATGTGTCCTATGGGATGCCAGTGTTACTCGTACTGATACGATATTCGTAGAAGTTCTCATTTTAGATTTAATTAGTGGGCTAACAAGGTAACGTTTTGAAGCTACCTGTGTTATGTAAGCTAGATGTCGTTTTAAATGTTAGAAACTGTAAGCTCCCTTTTGCAGAAAATGGACATTAATGTGGAAAAGTTTCATTACTCTGTACTGTTACGCGCAATTGGTCTTATTTTAGTCGATTCACGGAAATACTTTACAAATAGTTTTACAACTATTAGTGGTCTGATGAAATGTTTTAAGTGATGGCTGTAAATTATCTGTCATTTTTTAGACAAAACAATATTCTCTGTCTTACCTTGAGTGAGTTAAATTACTGTTAATTGCTTTTGACTTTCTAAAATTTTTTGACTCGATAAAATGATTTAATGATAAGATGAATGACATTATTTCTTTGTGAGACCTTTCTCAATTGTATTCAATGACATTAGCAAGAAATAATTATTGTTATTCGATACAAACTTCAAACGTTTAACATAGAAATCTCATGTTATGACTTAATATTAAAGAGGGAAAACACAGAATGTTATTGTTATTTACAGAGAAAGTACTGAACATCATTTTGCAATAATGTCTTTCCGTTGTCTATAGGAATGACTATATCACAGTATCATTAAATTCTTATTATTTTAAACTCTGTATATTTTGCTCATTTATACAACTCCGGGAACAGAAACTTTCTTTCCCGAGTTGTAATCTATGGTACATTTTATTTTCCGGAAGAAAGTTTTGTCTTTGTACAACTTCGAAAGATTCTTTGCTCCCGTAGAAGCACTTCTTATAAGGACAAGTGTAGTTTTAAATCTTTAGATTTAATGCAATGTGCAGTCCACTTGCCTTTTTAACCTTAGCCTTTTTAACCGTTTTTAGCATTAACCACCAACGTAATGAAATCGATCAAAGCTAACGGATTGACAAACGATCCTTTCATGCTTTCATTTCTACGTTTTCTTTTACGGATCAGGATTACTTTGTCCGACATCGAAAAGATCAGTTATCAGTTCGATCACTTTCAACGGCGTGCCAATGTTGTACAAAGAGAAGACTCCTCTTTCTTTTCTCTTCGGATTATTTGATACCCCTATTGTGTAATGACATCAATGTAACCATAGAAACTGTATTACTAACGCTCTGTTGATTATGCCATTAAGTATTACGGCGTATCTAATAAAAAAATATAAATTGATTGCAAGTTTTTACAGATCTTTTGCACTGGTACCAACGAAACCTGGTAATTCAGCAACAAATATTATGTTCACTGTCATTCTTTCACTTTTTTATTGATTGCAGTCTTCTGTTGTAAAAATAAATGAATACATTTAAAATGTAAATAAAATTTTTTCATATACATAGTGCATTGAAAATTACACATTAAAAGAAAGTGTGGCATTTTTTGTAAATAATATATTTTTATATGTAATTTTTGTAAAAATATATCGAGTAGATAATACTTGCAACTGGATCTTACGCCATTAATATTTTGCGATTGATATAAAAAAAAATATCGTTTACAATATACAAATTCGTCCTCTGAATATTAACCGGAGAATTCATAACTCGGGTGTCATAGGTCTAGCGAATAATTAATTTTTATACACTTTTCATTGATCTTTCACTGCACAGTTCTGCTATTTTCCGAGGCAATTGTAAAAAATAAATTGTAGCGGCCAATTATTATATAAAGAAAAAACATGAGGATTAGTAAATATTAAATGTCTAAAAATATTATGAGGATTATTAATATGTTTATTACATAGACAGGCGTTGTGACTTCATCGAGATTCAGACTTGTGTTGGAATATGAGCTCATTATAAGTAAGTTTAAAATATTATTAACTCGATAATAATTGGCCGTTTTTGTCCTTTATAATCTGTAATAGATATAACGGAGGTTATTAGACCGTATACTGCTCAAACAATTTAAATTAATATCATTCTTTACATAAAAGACAAATTATTGGGAATAAATTAACTGTGAAAATTGTAAAACAAGAATGAGTCTATTGTTACCGTTTCCAACGATATGAAAATTATATTTTGCGTAGAATGCAGGTGAAGTTATGCAAAAATTGATACGAATTGGAAATGTATTCAAGTGTAATAAATCATCCTCAAAAGGAAAACAATGTCGTGCGTGACCTAGTTTTAACGATAAGAATAATATGGCTGCATCCTACATGTGAATAATGAGGGTGTAAAATCAATCATTGTGCCTAATCTCGACACATTAGTTTTGAAAGACACGAGTTCTTGTGATGAATTCGTTTAATATATATTTGATATGCTGTTGTATATAAAACTACTGTAACAACTAAGTGAAACAATACATCACACCCTATAACAAATATACCGCGGATTCTATAATAAAAATGTAATTAATGTTTAACTGTAACAAAATGCGTTAAAATAATAGGATATCGCTTTTCTAATATTGACATTGTTTCCAACCGTTTCATTTTACTGTATTCTTTTCACAACATACCATTATTAGTATCTCATTTCTTTCTTTTCCTATACGATATCGTCTTTCAGTTAGTAATGCATTTAATTATTTTTAACACGAATTTTTGCAAATTTAATACATATATCGAGGTTAAATTCACGGTCTTTAGTCAACTATATATTTAGCAGGGAATGAAACTTTATAAAAGTATTATCTTTCTAAATTTTCAACTTCCATTTATTTGAATAATCCTCTTCTTTCCCCGTGTGCCGTGAATTCTCGTACACCCTATGCATAACACACGAGCGTTGGTCTATAGGTATGCACAGTAGATAGCAGAGTGTGCGCGTAATTGATAATTAATATTGTCAAGCAACGTTAATTCATACAAGCAAGTATCCGTACGTGTCTGCTTATTATCTTCGGTTCCTTCGAGATCTTTCATTCAAATGTAGGTCGCATTGAAACCTTGGAGAAGTCTCCATTCAGACAAATGTAGACTTTAATGAGATTACATTGAGTCGCAAAAATATAAAAAACGTTCCCATAAAAATAAACTAATATTTTATAATGTATCTCAAACATTTAACTGATCTCCACGGACCTAATGAAATCTTGTTCCACGAAATTCGGAGGGATCAAACTGCATCCATTATCTCGTCATCTATCGAATTAGAGCCATAAAGGCATTGATTGCAGCATGTGCTTCGGTGCACGCATGATTAGGACTGCATCGGTATAATTGAGTGGGCGGATTTCCGATTTGCATTATCGTCGAAGATGTTGCTGTACCCTCGGTTACTAATGGCATCGCCATGCGTAAATGGTTGAGCCTGTCTACCGATCTGAGCCAATGTTCAACTATGTTTAGCCAGTATCTACCAGCAGGTCGCTGCAGGTCTCCACCTACGCAGATAGCGTTTCTCAAGAGGAACTAGTGGAGGATCGACGTTGAAGAGGGGGCAGCAAAGGGAGGTGTCGTAACCGCAGCTCGTGAGTGATATACCCTCAATATCCACACTTTACCCTAAGATCTCGGTAAATCTCTCCGTTGCTTGCCTACCCGTCTCTTCGGAGTATCCCTAAGCCTGCATACACAGTGTTCTAAGTTTATGAGACGTAATACTTTTCTAGCTTTCAGCATCGAGGATGAGTTTCGGCTGCTTCGACGCTTTGCTTTTCTCACATTTTGTATTATCATTTACTACTTTCTGTAGTCCGTGCTGTGCGTTGTACACTAACTTATAATCGAAGAATTAAGAATACGTGGCTTGCAGTTTTGCATCATGTTTTTAACACTAGATCTGCGGAAGTCGTCAAACTGATAGGTTAAAAGATATTTCGCGAGTATCTTATAATACACAAATTACTTAATGGATCATCTTCTTTAGAGTTCGATGGTTTTTTCTTCAAAGTACTTGATTAATATACGTAAGTATAACTTGTTTAATGTCCGTACATCTAGCGCCGAGGAATAACCTTTGTGAAGGTAATAATTGTACTTTAATTATATGTAGGCAAGAGGGATGATATAATGTTATTATTGGAAACTATATGTTGAAGGGAGATGTGATAATGATTCAGTGACTTTGAATTAGATATAAATAAAGACGGTGATATAATTTTATAAGTCAAAGTGATTGATTCAAGAATTACATCCTCATTTTACAGATTGGTGCCAGGGTGTGCGATAAAGGATTATTAATTTATTATAACAGTAATTGCCGAAATTTATTTGAAACTATAGCAGAATTGCCAAGGTTAAGGAACATTTATCTGCAAGTGATAAAACATCAGAAGCGCTTCATAAACTAATTGAACACAATCTAACAATAAGTTGTTTAAAAAACAACGGATCAGAGCTCTTATTAAAATGAAGTATAATTTAAAATATGCTGATATATATTTTGTAAAGTTATGAATTTATTATTTCTGCAGAATAAAGTGTGAATAAAAGGTTTTAATATGCTACCCAATATTGTCAATTATTCATGTTCACTTAACAGTTTAACGATTTTTCGTTCAGGCATTTAAAAACATATTGTATTTTCAGTGGATACTACAAATAATCGTTTAAATAAAAATTTTAATAGTTTACTAAGCATCATATTTTTACTTGTCCCATTCATGTTTGTGCTTTCCCAATTATGTGAAAAATTGACTTGATCTTCTGAAACGTTCAATGTCTTTACGCACTGAAATATTGAAGGAGCACATCTTAAAACGATAGAAAATTCAACGGCAATTTAAAATCTTCGAATAAATATGAACAAGAGGAACTGCCAAAGTGGAAAATTAATATGACTTGTTTCCTGAGACACCAGCCGAAAGGAAAATAAAGTGTCCACACAGTATCGCGTTCCCTCTATATAGTTTCGCTTTTCTTTTAGACTGTCTTTCATAACAGCTGTTGCCAGCTGTCGAAGATCGCAGAAAAAGGTGGTAGAAACGCCGGGCTAAACGTGAACGGAATTTCATAGCGAAACAATTTTCGCACGGCCGACGAAAAGATTCCGACGTTATAGCGCCAGAAAAAATTATACGACCGAGAGAGAATTATAAAAGAGAGTGTGCTTCGTGAGCAACAGGCGCTTTAAACGGTCCTTAGAAAAATTTATTTTAAATAAAACGTGAACCGTATGAATGCCTTTAAATTGCGCCGGTCTTTAAACTTCAGCATCGTTCGCATCCACATCTCACCGTAAAACTGTTGACGTTTTGCATCTGCGTTGCATATTTGAATTTTCTTCCGCGTCATTATGCGGTTTTAACTTTTAATGTAATGCCATACATGCGCGCATCCTAGGGTTAGTGGATTTCGTTTTCAGATGTATGATCCATACCTAAAGACGTAGTATTGAGAAAATAATATTTCTATTGACATGTAGAGATAAGTACATCTATATTCTCAAACATAGAAATTTGTAATGGTATATAATGCTACTGGACAACATTTTATGTTTTATGCTATTTAGTTTGTGGAAATTAATTCGAACATATAATTTTTATGGCAAATAAAGATTGTTAATCATGAAATCAGGTTTATATAAAAATTGTTAATTAAGCGCGGATTTTTTAATACATAATAAAATATGCCCTCGTTTAGCATTGATTACGAGTTGAGTAACAAGATATTTATCAATTTCGTTAAACGTTTCAATTTGTAGAATTTCAATAAAGCAGTACTATGGTACTGTAATATAAATAAGTTCAGTACCAAATAAGTGATAAGTTACATTTGTCAGATTTATAACTTATTGTTAGACCACTTTCATAATCGCAGGCAATATGTGGACCAATAATACTTTTTAGGCTTTTATGTGGACCGTTTATTTTGAAAGTGGTGTAAGTCCATTTTCTTTCGTTTCGAGGAAATTTAAGGTTACCATATGTGTTAATTAAAAAATTTAGGTAAATTATATCAAGTCTGGCAATGTTTCTACTGATTTATCAATATGTAATTTAATTATATAAATTTGTTTTAGGCGAATTTGACTACAATAATGTATATTTACGGGTTGCAAATGGACTTACACCACTTTCAAAATTACTCAATTGTAAAAATCGTATAATATCAATTTTGAAAAATCAAATCACATAAAATATATTTCATATTAATCCAATTTTGTTTACAAATAATAACAAGATATAAAATCGAAGTAGTATTTTTAATTTTAAACGTTAACTATATTGTTAAAATTAACATAAGATACTGGTAGTATTTACTTATGCTCTTCATGTGGCAGTGTTTTGAAATATTCGTGATGCACAGGAGGTATATAGGGTAATAACTGCTCCATATCCTTACATTTTTCATAAGTAATAAGCCTGGCATCTTGATACAAAGGCGCCAAGTCGATTTTTTCAAATTTTGGCGGTCTTCCCGGACGTGTAGGTAATAAATTTAAAGTCTTAAATTCTTTGTCCTCCAACGATGTTTTATATAAAATAGTATATGGTGCACTTTTGAGAAACCTCATCCAACATATTTGCAACCAATTTATCTTTTCTCCATTAGTGTTTCTTCTTATCTGTTTTTTGATTGCGTTTTGAAGATTTTTTGTTGAAACGAAATTCTCTCGTTTCATTTCATGTAAAATGAATTTATTATGTTGTCTACATTGTTTTATGACATCATAAAATTATGTCACCTGCTGAACCACCAGTTTCTGGGAATTGGACTTACGCCACTTTCATAATCGATGGTTACGCAATTTCTTTTCCGACCAATATTAAATTGGACAAAGCATGGGCATTTTTTCAGAAATTAAATACTAAATAGTTATACATAAAAACAAATGATATCTCATTTGTTTTTTAAAAATGGACTTACACCACTATCAAAATAAACGGTCCATATAACCATTAACTACATTTTATAAATTAATACAACAGAAAGATAATTTGAGTTTGCTCAAACTCACTAAAGATTCTCTGAATATGTGTCGTGCTTATTACCGAATATAACATTATTGGAACACTGATACAGACTATTTTACGAATCAATGCCTTAGAAACTGTAGTGCGGTAATAGCAACCATATGTATGTGGCTAATGATTGTGTATTCGTAAGATCAGAAAATCACTTATAAGGGACATTCGGGAACTAATGCACTCGGATTTTTATGAAACTTTGCATAAACGTTTATTAGACTTATCTAAGAAGGTAGCTGGATTTCCTTTGTGCCTGTTTTCAACTTCGAGGGAGACGTCAACCACCCTTTGTATATACGTACATTATAGTCGTAAACACCAAAAGATATAAAAAAAAAGTTAAAATAAAAGTGATACTGTTTCTTGAAATCTATGAAGCCGCATCGCAGACAGCTTTTAAAGTAGTGAAATTCTTGCAAAAAGTGTTCGAAACGTAAATATTTCATACATAAAGCACAACGAAGTATAGTCAATTCTCCGGATACAAGGCACCGATGAATTTTGTTAACCGAGACCTAACCCAGACAGACAGGACAGACAGGGGAAAGGCAGGACAGAGGTAGGCAGGTAGGACAAAAGCAGGACAGGTAGAACTGGCACATGACAAATGAGACTTGTCCTGCCTGTCTTGCGTGTTCTGTGCTCGTTCTGCCTGTCCTGTGATTGTTCTGTGTGTCCTGTGGTTGTTCTGTCTGTCCTGTGGTTGTTCTGACTGTCCTGGCTGTCCTGTGCCTGTCCTGCCTGTCCTGCTTGTTCCCTGGCTGTTCTTCTTGTCCTCTGACTGTCCTGCTTGTCCTCTGCCTGTCCTGATTGCCCTCTGCTTGTCCTGTGCCTGTCCAGTCTGCCCTGCCCATTTTTTCACAAAAATTTACATGCAGCCTTGTAGATCTCAAGGAACGGTACAACTTTTATTTTAACTCCTTTTTAATATTTTTTGTTGTTTACGACTTACAAGCACGTATATAAAAAGGACAGTTCGGGCAAATGGGTTGACACGTCCCTCAAAGTTGAAAACGGGCACGAACGATTTATAGCTATCTTCTTAGATATGTCTAGTTAATATTTGTGCAAAGTTTTATCAAAATCGGAGTGTATCAGTTACCGAACTTCCCTTGCTAGACATGATTCTTAAATATAACACCCAAAAAGGATTAAAGAAGTATAAGTCCAGAACTCCTATTTTGAAGTACAGTAAAACAAATAAACCGTCGATACGGCAACTAACAAAGGAGGTCAGTTTACGCCCAAGCCTTCGATTTGAAGTGCAATAAAACAAAAAATTTCTAAACACAAGAAAAACTAAAAATACAAAGTCTCTCTGAAACAAGCGGATGGAAGATAAATTGATATATGTCGGGTGAGGTGAGGTAAACTGGGTATTCTAACAATAAGAGGAACTTTCTTTAAATTTTTGTTTTACTTGATGCTTTATTTATAAAAAGAATATTGCATATAGTATTATCATGTTTTTATTGGAATGTGTTAAAATGAACTTCCGAAACCTAGTGGAAAGAGTTCAACAAAACATTTTGGAGATTCTCCGTAGACGTGGCGAAATGGGCTATATCTATTTCGACATTTGAGGCACTTATTTTGAATGTGGCATAAGTCACTTTCCATAATAAAAAATGGCGTTTTCAACGACTACACGAAATTATTTATACCAAGAAGATTATAAGTATTTAAGATAACAATTACAAAATCAATTTTTCTCGAAAATTGCCATCAACATTTTTAAACACTTTAAAACGCAAATCCTATATATTTCGATTTAAAAAGAGAGTGACCTATGCCACTTTCAAAATAAACGGCTCATATATGAAATGCCTTCTTTTTCAGGAGTCAATTTAATTACCATTGCCGTTTTGGGAGATAAGTACTTATTTCAACTGTTGAATTTGTAAATCAGTAACGAGGAGTTGCATTATTCAAGCTTGCAACGAATTGTTAACATGTTAAATTTTTAATACTCACATTGTTTTCAATGGTTGAAATGTCCATAATTCTTTACTTCTTATTATAAAGTCAGTATCTTGTAAAACCTGAACATCAATTGGCCATATGCCAATAATTTTATCTACAAGCCAGGGGTTATTTTTAAGTGCCCCATTTTATCCTAAATGTTACACCGGAATTAAATATGTGATAATATATATACTTGTTACAGATAATATCCATAACGGTTGCAAGCAGATACAGAAATATCTTAAGCAACTGTCTAATTAAAAATGCTCAACAAATAGTACGATTGAGAATTGCTATATTATCAAATATTAATATTTAAAGCGCGTCATACAATAAAACCACAATCATTGAAACTAAAATTATTGTCAGAAAATGCATGAAAATACAATAAATTAATTACAACTATTAACATCGTCTCATCTGACAAATGCTTCAATTTGTTATTACTTGTAACATGAAAGTATAAAATACAAAACAATCACAAGACCCGTTTCACCACGTGTCCCAATTTTTCCGCAACTTTTCTCAATTATTGTTTAAAATTGCAAATTTTTATCCCGAAGAAATTCACGAGAACGAAATTATGCTATGAATAATCTCGACATTCTCCGTCGTGGCATTTACGTGAAAAGTATTCATACAAAATGAATATCTCTGTGAATTAGTGGTGCGTTCATATGCGTTCCTTTAAGCAACAGGCGTTTTAACTGGCTGTCAAGTGGGAATCCATTCATGAGTCGACAGTGCTGAATCAAGTGTGCTCGAGCTACGACTGCAAGCTAGCTTTTGGTACACCAGCGACGTAAATGGCCGTGGTAGTTGAACACGTTCAACCAGGTCGTTGCATCCACGAGCCTCTCGTGATTTCGTTTCTAGGCCTCAGTTATACGACCGATCCGGACGTTGATTTTACGTCATTGATGGGCAAACGTATTGATGCGTCAGCCTTAATGGACGTACATTTTGCATTTTCATTTGCATCAATTATCGACGACCGAATTACTTTCGAGAGTGAACACTCACGCGAAATAGTGCTGCGTTTTTACTATCCTTTTTCTTTTTTCTCTTTCGAGTTGAAAGCCAGAGTAATTTGCGATATTGTTTTTTTTTCGTTTGTTGCTATAAGCGTCGCTTTTCGAAATTTCCATTGATACAGTAATAAAGTATTGGGAATATGTCGCTATGCGTTATCAGAGAATTGTGCACATATTCGATAATTATTCTGCATGGGTCAGACAATAATTGAAATATTTTTTGTTGTTTTTTATCGAAGCGATTTTCGTAAGTATGTTATATGTTGAACGAAGGACTAGAAATAATTGTTAAATTTTCGATTGCTGCTGCCATAGGAAGTTGTTAATATTTGAGCGTGCAATTTAATTGTTGAAATGCGTTTGTATGATCCAATGCAAAATGTGTATTGATTATACATTTTTCCTATTGGTATTCCTGCATACTCGTGGTACGATGCGAATGAAATGAGATCACGTTGTACTTGCGTATTTCTGGTGATCGATGCTGCTTACATTTATAGTCAATTTCAAGCTATGATTTTCACTACTGCTAATAGCAAAAAAGTGTTTTAATTAGAAGAGATTTTTTAAAAACCCATAGCTGATACCCAAATCGTGATATTTATTGATATCTGTATTTTAATGTTACGATTATCGTTATAAAATTAGAAAATGTTAACATTGTACATCAACTATATCGGCATGTTTAACTTGATCCACTATATCCGAAAATGCAATGCAACGACTATAGTTATCCAAAGTCGATGTATATCTGTGCAGTACCCCAGACGGGAGGTTTATAATTCCTCTGTGAGAGAAATTATTGTCATTGCAAAATTATTACCGAATCTTTTTTTTTTAATTTATAATTTCTATTATATTTATAATTTATAATTTTTATAATTTCTTTATATTTTTATTATTATTATTATTATTTTTTTTTTTATAATTTCTATCTATATTTATAATTTCTAACGAGCAGATATCTAAAACTTTTGATTACATTGCAAAAATGTCTGTATATCTTCATCCTTGAGTATCAAGTACATTCGGGCAACCTAATACAATAACGCAACTAAAACTACCTCAAAATATTTACACACTTCTTCTAAATTACTTACACGCTATGAAACCACTACGCAAAAATGTTCTCCATCGCTTTTAGAATAGATAAATTAATATGTTGAACGCTACCTGCATTTCGCTAGTTTCATCATTCTTACCAAACTGAAAGTTTTTCCATTAAAATCATATCTTTATACAGTGGACATGTTAAAGTTAAAAATAGTTCTATACTCAGCGATACTTTAATGTTCCAAGAGTAACATTTAAATATTGAATATATTAACAAACCCATGAATATAGCAATTTAGAAGTAATAAGAAGTTTCTTGGCATAGCACTACGATCCTTACAGTTACAATGCATTCAAAATTCCTAAAGTCCCTCTACCAAGCACTGCAACGTTAAAAAAAATTCTTCCCAACAGTCGCTTACATCCTATTACGTATTCTCGCGGTGACTTAAAAAAAAAAAGAAAATAAAAGAAGAAAACCGACAATAACTTTTTCGCCAATTCACAATTCTCTCGGTAGAGGCTTCCACTCTGGGCATCCTCCAATTTTCCGAGCGCGAACTTGAAGATGACTCGGCGTAATCGCTCCAAGAAGCAATACGACACAAGGCGTGGCGCAGTTGTAGAAAGTTTTAACGCGGCCGGCGTGATCTTGCAAATAGCCGTCGTAAATCAATAGCAAAGGGCGTCGGGTGGGCACGAAGCGGGTGGAAGCCGAAGAAGGGTGAGCGCGCCGCGTCGGTGGGCCACAGGGGTGGGGTAACGAGAAATTGAAGGAGCCCGTCGTAAATGGATGTTCGCGATTACGAGAAAGATCGTATATAAATGGCGTGGTATGGGCGACGGGGTGAGAAACGAAGCGCGGGATGAAGTTTTATCTGTCGGATAGGAAGGAGCGGGCCGAGCGAGAAAGAGAGGCCGCGAGTAAAGAAAGAATTTGTCCGTATGACGGTGCACGTTTCGCTGCGAAGAAAGATTTTGAATCAAAGATCGATTACCGCGAAGTTATGTGATTGAGGGAGCAGTGACGCTGTGCATTTTTAACTCTTTGCGACGCAAGTATATAACGGCTTCCGGGACTCCGTTTCTACCCTGGCTATGTTCGAAGACCTTAATGCGTTCGCATTTCATTTGTTTCAGGAGTTTATCGAGCGCATTTCGTTACGATTGAAAGGGAAGGATACTTAAAAGATTTGTAGTCGTGTTCTTAAGTAAAAATTGACGGTTAAGGATCATTTGATAATCGCTGCAAGATACAGGGATTGCTGGTAATCGTTGCAAAACGGGAGATGAGGTGATCTTTGTTGAAATAATTAACGAACGTTAGAAGTCATACTTAAACAACGACTATCTTATATTTTTGCTAGACATTAGGTTTTTTTTATGTCCGCATTAATTACAATTTTATGTTGGTGCTCCGTTAAAAAAAATTATAATTAGAAGAAGTAGGCATTCCAGAAATACAGTTTAATAGGAGCCACGTTCGATGATCCGAAGATTCTTTGAAATGCATCGTAAAGTAGTTGGGCGCTGAGAATTACAATACGAGTACAATGGTTGATGATGTTGATTACCGGAACAATAATAAAATGTCGTATAAAATTTGCTTTGCGGAGAAAGGGCTGAAAATTTACAGTTTACTGTAGATCAGAGAATTTATAAGTCATATTTCATTGAATCAAATATGTATGTAATTACTTCAAATATCTTGGCGGATTATGAATTTTTTCGATACGCAAACAATTCTAACGTCGTGTTTAAAATTATTCATAAAAAGTGTAACAGTGTTCCGAAAATAAACTTCAAATCGAATAAAGCTTCATAACTTCGAGTCATATTTCCGTTTTGTCTGATTTGCCATTCGGTTCTATCATTCTATAAACGTCTTGTGTCACTGTTGAAATATGACAGAGATCAGACATAACTAAAGATTTCCTTTTCCATAGATGAACATTTAATACGTCAAGCGATGCTGTATAATAAAATAAAATGTCATTGTGACTCATAACACCATCTAGACAAAGAAATATTATTAAAGACATTTTATTCTATAACTTTATAATGATCTCCGCAAAAACATATCTCATTTCCCATTGCGAGTTAAATATGATATCACAACACGTAATAAGAAGTTCATTACAGCCGTAATACCTAATGACAGGAACAACTATAGTAACCTTCTGCTGTTATCACGATTAGTGATTCTGATTTTAAATCTCGTTTTACGATATCATTTATCTACACTATAACTATGTATATACTCTAAAACGTTTTTTTAATGTCAAAGTGTTTTCGTTTACATCCTTCATGAAAAGTTAATATTTGTCAAAATAATTAATGTTACTTACATCTCCTGCCCTTCTTTTCGAAATTGACACATTGTGGGATCCAGAACAACAATTTACCATCGGCGAAAATTGCAACCAATGCGCTGGTTATCATATTTTACATGGTATCGATTTACATTGTAATCTAACGCGTTTACTTGTCGTTGAATTACAAAGTTAATTTTTTAAAACGATGTATGTTTCATTGTTTTCGCAATTGGTAGATTTTCTGCGCCGGCAGCTAATATTTTTGAATAAAAGAGAAGTATGGCATTGTAGATAGATAGATATTCGCTTTTTCTCGCCGGCGATAAATCACAGGTGTCAGCCAATCAGAGACAGAGGGCCTGCAAATATGGTGCAACGAATGCACGAGCGCAGAACGAATTGCATCCGATGTAGTATAGCATCGGGAACGTACGTTTTATAGAAAATGCACAGATATACGAAGAAAAATATTCACGCGCATAAATTGCCAGCTACTCTTAATGAGTTTACGCTAATTGCGACGAGCAGAATATTACATATTACTTGATGGATAATTGTGTAACAGCCAGCGTATGCGCTTATCGAATATTTTCATTTCGTATCATTTTAATCGCACTTTATGAGAATGCAGTCGATATTTTTGCAGATAGTGATCAAAAGCTTTTCATATATTCCTGCAGGTATTGGATGCTCCAATAAGAATCGATAACTTGATCTTTAGTATCACAAGAATAAGACAACAATTTTTTGAATGGTAATTACTTACAAAATAAATCTATAAGTCCAACGGGACCTGTTTGACCCATTAATTTAAGATTTCCATGTTAATACGTACAATAGATATAATTAAACATAAATTGCCAAGTAGTTCATGCTTGATCCTTCAGGCTTGTAGTTTTCGAAAAATTTCTTCAAAGTGTTTCAGTCCGTTTTCTGTGTGACAAATGTGCCTCGTTAATGTAAGGCAAGGTGTTAGTATCAAACAATAATTATGTGAAAAACTTTTGTTTTCACTCTAATGACTCCGAAAGTATTCAAGTTGCTCGTTATCACGCTAACCAGTACATTACATTTGCAGCAACGACAGAGAGGACCATTTTTGCATCTAAAATTGAAAATACACGGTGAAGTACGTATTTCATCGGCATGGAATAAAACGATTATTAAATTTAAATACTGCAATACTGAATAAACAATTAAATAACTGCTACAATTAATTTGCATTTATAACGACGATGTAATTACAGTGTTTATAGAAGGAGATATATAATATTGTAAATAGTAAACTGTTTAAATTAAACGTGTTAAATAGTATTATTGCCAGTGATTAATTCAAAGTGAATATTCTCATAAATTTTGATACAAAGTAATTTATACAAAGAACATAGTAAACTTTCCACAATCACTTTTTTCTACTAATTATAAATCATAATTCTGAAACATTCTATTCCACGGTCTAATATGCATTTATATGCAGGGTGTTTCACCTAACTTGACCATCTTAAATATATCGCTTATTTTGCATGAAAAAAAAAATGTCAGAGG
This sequence comes from Cerceris ruficornis, assembly GCA_963989415.1. Classification (NCBI taxonomy): domain Eukaryota; kingdom Metazoa; phylum Arthropoda; class Insecta; order Hymenoptera; family Crabronidae; genus Cerceris; species Cerceris ruficornis. The sequence goes on from OZ022518.1 coordinate 6,246,904, forward strand.
TAGAAAATATTCTGTTTGAAGGCGCCAATAGGGTGACGGGCCGAATTTTTTTCTCAAGATGATTTTTCTAGAGATTTCAAGGTCGTCGTATTTTTTTAAATGAGACTGCATATTGTTATTACAATAGTCTTATAGCTTATAAAAACACAAATCCAACTAGGTGCAATATGTTGACCTTCACGTGACCTTTCGCGACAAAATTATAAAATGTTTGTCAGTAACTTCAGTACGCGTTCGGGGACAGTAAATGAAAGTCTTATAATAAGCTATAAGGCTGTTGTAATGAAAATATGCAGTCCCATTTATAGAAAATACGATGACCTCGAAATCTCGAAAAAAATGACCTTGAGAAAAGAATTCGGCCCATCACCGTATTGGCGCCATCAAACAGAATATTTTCTACCTCTGACATTTTTTCTGTCATACGAAATAAGCGATATATTTAAGGTGGTCAAGTTATGTGAAATACCCTGTATATGAACGTAAACATTTCAAAAAAGTATTAATACAATTAGTAAATCAGAGCTGCAAATATAGTTAAAAATAAAATTTCGCAAGGAAAGAATTTTATAAAATTCTCTTCGTCTTATGGTACATTCAACGACATTCTTACGTTCCCCAAAAATTCCACCATTGTGCGTAGGGTAAGTACTTGACATTTTCGTTAGAAAGTATTTCTCAGACATATTTACTGCGAAATGCATTCACCTTAAGAGAACAATATGAATATGGGATTATGCAACTAGAGAGTATTATATAATACATTGTGAGATTACTGAGAGGTACGAAGTAGAATAATCGTGATCACAGTTAACACTATAGAAAGCTTCCAAGCTTAAGATTGCTTAGTTTATTATGCAAAAACGAAGGCACTTTTGTAAGAGATTATTATTTCTATTGGTGCACTGAAGTCATATTTAAATTATCAGCGCAGCTTATTTTCGTCTTCAAATTAGATTTCGTTTCGTAATTTTGAGGTATCCACAACAGTGATGGTGATTTAGTGAACCAGGACATTAACAATCTGGCTCTAACGTTATTGTCTGTACAGACGTTGTTTAGCGTACGTGAATTTTACGGAACCAAGAATTTCTTCAATTTCGTTTTTGAGATCATTATGGAGCAGAAGCGGATGGGTCCTGCCTGGAAACTTCTTCAAAATGGCCAATACTCATATATTCCCTTAGATGTAGATGTCGATGCCACTCTATCATATATAAAATCCTCCAAGAATGCGTTGAGGGAATAATCTGGAGAGACATCGACGTCTCAAGTCATACGTGTTTTGGATAGATACTGTTACATCTTACATATTTAGCTTAGTGAGCTTGATTTCAAAATTAATTGGTAATATAATTTCATCGTTTATCTATACCAGTGGTTCGCAAAGCGGTTCCTACGGTTCCCCAGGGGTTCTTGTGGCCGCTGAGGGCATTTGTGGCAAACTAAAATTAATTTGCGGGTGCGTGGACAATGTCGGGGGGGGGGGGGGGAGGGGGCAATCCGTGAAGGCTTTAATCTAAAGTAAAGTAATTGCGTAAATCTTTACATGGTTATCACCGATGGGTGCTGGACCCTTTTACAAGTAAACTTATTGTTAGATGAATCCATACCAATTACAGGAGCAATTTATTTAATTATCCACAAATGAGGAACTGAAACCAAAGTTTGAGCAAGGATACCGCATATGTTGATTGCTTTCCTGTCTTCCCATTTAATAGAATATGGATTTAGTACAGTTATGATCCTCATTACGAAAAAAAGAAACAAGCTGGACATTCGTGCCCGTGGAGACTTACGAATGTTCCTCACAAGCATAGGGCCGAGTGTAGGTAATCTCATATCATCCCATCTGTTTTACCCGTCTTATTGAAAAAAAATAATGTGTATTTGAATTTTAATATAAACGCTATAATGCCAATAAATACAGCTTTAAATGTCAAAATGTTTTATTTATATTTTATTTTTACCTCACCATTTACCATTTAAGAAATCACAGTTTTTGTAACTTTTCCACTATGCAGTTATGTAGTGTTATTTCACCTGTGGGTTCATGGTCAATTTTTGCTACAAGAAGGGGTGCCCCATGTGAATAGTCAGCTTAGGAACCACTGGTCTATACAATGTTGTTGAGTTTGATTAATGTAAAGTTCACTATTAACCAGAAATCTTTGCTAAAGTTAGTAGTGCGCCCTTCATACTTGCTGTAACAATTATAATTATTGTATTACAACGATGGAACAATCATGTCTAACAATAAGAAGTATAGATAGAAAACATAATCACAATTAACAAGTATGATGATAATAACAATATTTCTTCGAGGTTTAGCTCTGAATAATGAATTACTTATTTAATGAATGACTTATATATTTTTTCTACTTCTTACAGTGTAAAAGGCTAAGATATGAGATTGCATTCTGTATTTATTTTAAGCATCCTCTTGCTTAGCATAGAAACAAGTTCTACAACAAATCGCATTCCAAATTATACCGTTAATACTGTTACATGCGCCCCTGAAACTTTTATTTTTCATCTGATACCAGTCGGCCACCTAGAAAATTTACGAAAAGATGTAAACAAAAAGGGGTCACGCTGTACAGGACCACTGTCCGAGCAACTAGTATAAACAAACTACGATCCCCTACAATCCTGTCAAGATTTATCCCATGCAGCCTTGGTGGCCTAATCTCCCTACCAGAATCTTACTACCACCACTCATGTTTCCGCAGTTTTTCCCAAAACCTAACCCTATATAAGCGAGACATTTTTTTACTCCTTGGGTCCAGTATTCCTTAGAACGTCACGCTGTTAATTAGTGCACAGAAATTTCAAAGTCCACGACTTTCTCATCGTTTGACTATTGTAAGTACAAGACGTGGAAACCCCCGCGAATCGTCGCGACGAGTGAATTTCAACTAAGTTTAAAATTAAGAATCATTCACTGTAATTGCATTCTGAACAACTATCGATTATAACTTTGAAAATACGTTTATATTCACATTTGTGACATTCAAAGGTTTTAGTTATTTCAATTTACTTCCTTAATCTTCGTGTAACAAAGCAACGATCTCCCTTATTCACTCTTACCGCTCGGGGTGAATAACATTTTTAAAATTAAAGTTACGGGTGTTCGTTAGAAGAGAAAGAGTCTACGGGTTGCAACAAATTTCCATTTCCCTTATACTAGCTAGTGGCGATACCCCCGTATCTTTTGGTACGGGACTGATCTGCTATACTAGTGCGAAAATACCGTAAGGTTTTTCGTTATTAGCGGGCATAAGGCGACTCTATAGTTCTGCTATAGATTAGTCCGGTCCCCGAAGAATTCCCTTATACTAGTTAGTGGCGGTAACCAGGTATCTTTGGTACAGGCCTGATCCGCTATACTAGCGCGAAAGTATCGCGAGGTGCCTTTTCGTTATTAACACTTCATCTACCGGAAGCCTATTAATAGGCTTTCTTCTGTTCATCAATACTCATTGGCCGACAGTCTATTACTCTGTTATTACAGATGATAATAAAATAAAGTTACGCTGCCTCGGAACAACTGAAATTAAAACGATATACTGAGTATTTCTTCACATTTTAATTTTAATGTTATAGCGATTTGCAAGTAGGTACATACACTCGTGCATAATGTTCAGAAGAATGAACGGAAGATAAAGTGTTAACGGGCATACGGCGACCCTATAGTTAGCATATAATTTAGTCCGGTTCCCGGATGTAATTCCCGAACTCGTTGCAATCCTTAACTCTAGCAAGTAAAATTGTATTAAAGCGTTCGGCCTCATTCTGCTACTCGTCCGGCTCGTAACAACACTGTCCACCACCATTTTTGTTTTTCAAAAGTAACTGGGCGATTCTGATAGTGATAATCGTCCTGAACACGAATCCGGCAATGGAATTTCTCTATCACCCTCTGTTTTCGAAAAACATCAGTTTTTGTAAAAACGGTGGATGTCGGCAAAGAAGCTGCTATTACGTGAAAACTAAAAACGATAGACAGTTCTTCTTGGTCTCAAAAAATAGAGAAGTGTTTCCTGAGTATACAGGTGTGAGAGGTTATAATATTCCGTACTGCTCAATGGTGGTACATAACTGGCAAAGTTTAAAAACGAACGGACGCGCGAATATTCTACGTATTAACTATGCATCTTCACGTAGTGTACTATTGCTAGCACAATTTTACTACCATTATTGGAATCTATGGACATTTCAGAAGAAAAAACAGTCGGCGAAAAATGTCATAGCCGTTTTCGTTTTGGCACAATTTAAGAAAATATCCGTCAACAACGTCTACTGGCCGTTTTCCCATTATGACGCGCGCCGAACCGGCCTCGTCAGTGCCGTATAATACTTTCACGGGCCCTGAACGTCGATAGATCCCGTTGACGCGGCATTCTCAACCCCTTTACTAACGTGGTGGCGACTTCATCATGAAGACCATCTTTCTAATATCTTCAACATACATTCGCATAACAGTAGCATAATAAAGTCACTTTATTATGTGACATATGTACATGTTTGTGTTAATGAACAACCTAATCAATTGACATAAATAGGAAATAACTTCGCACCGTTGAATCTCTTACGTCGCGAAGCTTAATTTCTGCTTAATCACGAAATCTTAAAGTTAACTTAAACGCAAACCCTTAGATATAACTTAAACTAGGAATCCGCACATTCGGTAGTCCTCGCTACTGAATATCGGATTTCGTGGCCATTCGCTCGATACCATTTATTATTCAATAAAATATAGTGCTAAAATCACATTTAAGAAAACTGAAAATGATAATAAATGATATCGACCCGGGTCCCACCGCGAGGAGGTTGCCACGAGTAAGGACCCATAAATGCAAGCACAACCAACCGCTTTCATTCTGCGTTCCTTTGAAACACTTTCCGTCGTCATTTATGAGTTTTATCCCGAATGGAATTTGGACCAAAGGAATCGCCGGCTCTGCTTTTTTATTCTGTTTCGTGGAAAGAGACACAAAAGTGGCAGTTTATAGCACTGACACTTCCACAAAATGTTGTATTTAATTGTTAAAATTATTTAAAAACACTGCAGGTAACTGTCACTCGATGTCGCTAACACTTCCACGAAACGTTGTAAAATTTAAAATCACGTTTAATTTATTGCTTAGGTAGTTTAATATTATAGCACGCATGCACTAATAGCAGTTATCCAAGGTCAACAGTGATTAGGTACCGATGGGCAAGTCCAAACGTACACCTAGGGACCGTCTGGCCTAACTGCGCGACTCATTCGACCGCTGAAGCTATACTGTGCTATACTAACGTCGTGCACCCCGACGCGCGATGTCGCGATTCAGTGACCGCGGACTGAGATCACTTTTGTCCATACATCCATCCAAGGCGATTAACTTATTTGTTATATTTAAAATAACTGTCTTTAATAATCATGTTTAAGACATTACATGAAAAAAATTTGTATAGCCGTTGAATAAGAAATATTTTTTTTCACAAGAAATGTATAAAAATTTATCAATGTTTTATTTATGCATAAACACACACTCCTACTCATACTAAATATAGATGTAAAATAAATATTTAACATGTAAAAGTCAATATATTTTTTATTTCTTTTCAAGATTAACGAATAATGAAGTTAAAAGTGTTTTGTTATTCATTTTGTTTTCTACAAAAGAAGCAGTTACACTTTTTTTACTTTTATTCACTCTCGGAGCTATCCATGATTAGGTTCGAATGACATCTTTTATATGTTGGTTATATTAGTTATTGAAGCTAAAATGTAATAAAAGCTCAATACCTGGCACCCCTTTTTACCGTGTTGTACGAGTCTCTTCTAGCGTCTCATACGAACATGGTCACAATTTTTTCGCCGTGTTATACGAATCTACCCGTATCATAGGGGAGTATACTGTAATATCACTATATAAGGTTCCCTGTTAATCTTTCTTTATCGCCGTTTCTCTACGTTAATTTTGATACAGTGTTAATAGCATCGTACGTTATGAAATATCCATTCAGATATTAAAAATAATTTCCGCCTTTACAATATTAATAATGGAACTGTTGAAGATTCAAATCCAGTAATTATATTGAGACAGACGATTTTCATAGAAGAATAGCGCCGTCCAAAATTTGAATATATTATTCAAAAATAAAGAACAAGTAGCTTAAAGCGGTTTATTCTTATCAGTAATTTTGTTTTTCCTAATTCGAACTAAAGCGCAATACCTGTTAAGTACTATTACATGAGAAGTATACCACATATTTTCAGGAGAGAAATATACATTATCTATTCGATTTAGAAGTCGTTTTCTATGAAACACTTTTTTGTAGTAACTCTATATAAATTAATTGAACAGCAAATACTTTTAAACTCTTTATTGACAACGTGTACGCGTCGTTATCTGTTTAGCGGAAAGCGATACGATGGTTTATCAATAGAAGGGCCAATTAGAGCAGTAAACGTACATAACAATTCACTCAATTGCTCCCGTTAATCTACGTTGGATGTTACATGTATACAGACATATTGCGTACATCATATTCGTACAGGAAAATCCGCTTGTAGATTGTAACGAGTCAATGGAAAGCCTCATAAGCCTCGATTTGTGAACAGCACCGTAAATAGTTTCCACTTTATTGCAGCAAACCAACAGGTCTCTCAAAAATAGTATGAATAAACCGTGTACCACAACTGCTTCCTCCAGCTGTTGCGCTTATAATTTAACTTCAGATACATAGAAATTATACATTGTATAGAATTATATTTGTAATAGTTGTGTAAACTAGTAAACTTTGCATCAATACCTTCCCCTTTATTATACAGGGTGATCCACCCAACGTGACGATTCTAAATAACTCATAAAATATGTACTGTGCGAAGAAATGTTTCGGACAAAATTTGCTCCGATCCGAAGGGGGCATTGAATAGTACTATGGATTTTATGCTATTTTACTGTTTTATCGACATATCCAAATCACCTTCATTTTCTTTTTTTTGTAAATGAAATGCCTATATTTTCGTTCTAATGCTAATAAACCATCGAATTTTGCATAAAAAATCATTATGCTATGTAAGATCTAAAATGAGTAATTACTGAGATCTTCCAAAAATAGTTATACTGCTTTACAAGGCATGCTCATTCAACGGGACTTATTCTAATTATTCTAAATTATTTTAAAGGCAGTCGATTTCGGAAAAGAAGCTGGTATTACGTGAAAACTAAAAACGATAGAAAGTTCTAATTTTTGTTAAAAAGTATGGAAAATCTTCTTGAATATATAACAAACACAAGCAGTAATAACAATTTCGTGTTTGAATATTAGGTACGTATAGAAATCTAAACAGATTTCTCCAATCGACGCAAAACACGAGCATTTTCGTATGCATTAATGCAATTTTTAAACAGCACTGATCATCATGACATTCACGTCGTACTATTCGTTTATTTGCACTATTATCAGGCATGGTTATCGAGGCACATGGACCAAGTACAATATGCTTGGTACTACTATGTCGAGAGTATATAATACGTGAAGCGTTGTTTATCTGTACGTAACTAAATTATGTATTCAGTGGACACTTGGATTTACTGCTTTTCATATATCACTTTTATAGCTTTCCATGCAGTTGGACTGTTTGAGTAGAATGGAGATCGATATTATGGATAATGTAAAATGGACTTCCGGCTTCTTTAAAGCAACTGAAAGTATTGACCGATAATAATAAGATTCTATTCGCAATTTGTATTTCTGCTCCCACAATGCGAGTGTAAAGAATTTAGTGTGATTATAAAGGAAAATGGAAGCAAGGTTACAACGGTAAAACGTGCTTCCATTCTGTTCGGTGCAAGACTCCAATCTCCATCCTTTCCCTCGGCAAATAATTTGAGATCAAATAAGCTAAAGAAACCAACCTATATACTCTTTACACTAATTAACGGAACCATGGAATCCGCGCTAGTTGCACGTTCACTGTTTAATCGTTTCCAAAAGGATTCGTGAAATTGCTTGTGCTAGACTTATCGTTTTATTGCAGATCGTCATTTGCTTATAATTCATTAATGAAACAACGTAATTACCAAGTTCAACTTACTGAAATACATGAAAATCTCAAAATACATTTTTAATTATAATTCATAAAGGTGCGAAGCTTTAATTTTGTTCAGTGTTTTTGATAGAATACTTGATCCGATTGTTCGTTCTATACTTCGAAAGAACTGAAGGTATTAATTCCAACAGTTCACTCATTAAAATACTGTAAATACTGTAAGTATGTAATTACTTACGTAACCGTATTAATTAGCTCCGTATTAAAATTGCAAATTCATATCAGCGTAGTTAATGAACTGTTTATTCAGTTGCATTGCAATTAGATCTGTGAGCCATATCATGCTGCGCTGGCACGATAATTCTAAGATTACAACTTTCATATAGACAATCAAAGTTTATAAAAGGATTTATTGTACTAAATATATTACTACGGTTTCGCGCTAATATCACACATGAAAAAATATATGGAAAGGTTAAATTCTATAAAATGATTATATCCTTACTTTGCACTTTTTCATTGCAGCTTTTATTTTTTATCTCTAACTGCATAGTAGTTTCACCTCTTCACGTACACACCCATGACATAGATAGGCATGTCGAAATGTTAGATCCGCATAACCCCATGATAATTTTTTATATCGCTGCCCTTTTGTGGAATGTTTATACGTGTCATTAGCGTTTATGAATCACAGATTCAATCTCGTTCACTAATTGTATGGTATACACGTTGTCTTTCTGAAACTATCTCTCATACATAAAAAAACAACAGGCGAATACACAATGATAAGTTTTGCAAATATTTTGGATGTCACCGCATCTTCACTCTTTCAGTAATCACCGTGTAGAAATCATCTTTTAGTGGTATCTTTCGACAGATTGTATTTGATTTTATGATCCGTAGTCTAATTGTTATTTAGTAGTATTTTCGTTATTATGATTTATCATTACTTCATTGCAATTTTATTGTAATAAAGCAAGCAAAACCTACAGAATTTTTATAATGTCCGAAAAGAGATACACGAGAAAGAAAATGACAATTCTATTAAACATGCAGGAAACGTATTGCAACGCTCAAAGTATGGAATACTGTGACAAAAGTTCGTGTTCGTTTGTAAATCTGAAAACAATCTGGACGTTAAGAGGTAGAAAGTATAAGCGACTAATCTGCTGCAATTTGAAATACCGTACAGATATTGTAGTACGCACAGCGAGATGACTTGAAGCGATGGCTCACATATTAGTAAGAATTTACTATTGATAACATATTGGTATAGAACTAGGGATGATCGTTTTCCGGAAGGTTCCGTTTCATGACGCAGTCAGTTAGTTTAGTTTTAGTTATGTTCCCTTGTTTTGAACTTTAGGCGGAAAGGCCTCGTACGATATTAAAAAATCCTTAGCCCGCTTACAATTAGTTAGTTTGAAACGTAAGTTATTCTCTACCTTTTTATATTGAAAATATGTGCTATTTATTACTATATTCAAGTGACGTGCGTGTGTGTCTGTGTGTTATTAACATTTATTACAAATTGTAACATCAATTACCTATTCCGCGTTTACCTCTACCTACGACAATGAATGAACGAGAGAGAAAAAACTGATTAATTCAATCGTTTACAATTCTAACATAGACGAACAAATCAAAGCACTTGTAGGTACGTTTATAAATTTCCGTAATTATATAAAGAAAATGATTTATCAGATGTTTTGGCTGCTTCTATAAAATCTAATATTAAACATTATCACCGAACAAACTCGACATCTATCCCATGTTCGCTATTTTATCGTCCTAACCTCATCATCGAATACGCACTTCCGTTGCGCGTCGTCATATACCAAAGAAAATTATCTTAAATCTCATGGGACATCAATTCCAATAGCTTTCATTATTTCCATCGAGTATCTTCCTTGGAAAAGATAAAGGACACATGCCGTACACGATCGCGTCGCTATTTAAAGGCGTCGCTAGGGAAAAGAGTCGATGGATGCCGAGGGTAGGACATGCCCACAGCGTTATCCTTTACCAGCACGGTCGCAATTCGATCACGATAATCAGGGATTACCTAGCAGCCAGAGAGACAGAGCAGGGGTCGAGCATATACCCATTCCCCTGAAACACGGAAACGTAAAAACCTCCGTCACCCGTCCAGTCCTATGACGGATCAGAGCGGCAAATAACCTTTTTGCGATCCCCTCTGGTAACCGGTCTGTCTTGGTTCCCGATCATCCTCCCCTTCTCCAGAGAGTACGAGAGAGTCTGAGGTAACCATATGGCGTTACCGATAAAAACCGATATACCACCAACACTGGCCGTCAATGTAAGGATTCATACCAAACCCCTTGGAGACTGGAAAAAACGTTACTTTGCGAACGAGCGCGGAAACGATTTGTCTTTATATTGGGATTATCGACTGGGTCAAACGCAAGCTGGTTTCATAAAAAATTAAACGTGTAAAGATTGGCTTTCGAAATGTCAGCTCCTGGGTGAAAGGCGATTCAAAGTGTATTCAAAATAATGTGGTTAAAAGTTGAATGAAATACAAATATGCCTAACATTTAATTTGTTGTGCAGAAGGTAGTCTTTATTTTTAAGGAGAAAGAAAGTCGTAAGATTAAGTGAGATAGCATGGAATAAAAAAGAAATTATGCTACCATATTTCAACCAGATTAATTTTACTTTGTGACCGTCTTTTTATGCTGTGCGAAAATTTGATACGGAATTGTAAGCATATTATGTACAAATAGAAGTCGTAGTAATGATAATAACTATCAAATAATGCTGTGGATATTGAACACTTTAAAAATCACTTGCCATATCTACTTTCAGTGGATGGTGATGGAAGAAAAAATGACGCCATATGGCGTCGTCGATAAAAACCGATATACCTACGCCATCGACCTGAAGGTGAGTATCCAAAGTAAGCCCGGTCTGGAGAAAAAAGCTATTTCCTGACCGTGCGAGGAAAAAGACGATCCCAACGTTTGGACATCTGAGATCTGGATAATAAAATCAATTGGTGGTAAAAAAGTAATCCAACGTTTTGTGAATCATTTATAAAAGCTGTGGGGAAGTGTAGCAGAAACCTGTGTTGAATATTACAATATTCAATATGTCGTGAAACCTTTGCCCCGATTTTTGTTCTCCTTTATTTCTATCTTACTTTTTTCTCCAGTTTTCCTCCTCCTGCTGCACTCGGCCTTGTCGAGCAGTCTGATTATATATTTAATCGGTAATTGATTTAACAAACGAGGTCAGCGATATAGAAGTGAGTGTCGACTGTATTTCTTAAGTATTTCTCTACGTTTAAGAAATCTCAAACGATTAATACTAAATCGCTCCCTGTAAACTTAAAAGCATTGAAACACTTGGGAAATGTGGCACACTTTGCAAAACTCTCCGCTTAGGCGTACTTTTCTCTCCGTATCGTGTTAGAAAAATCAAAATAACGTTAAACCGTTAACTCCCGTTACAAATATCCCTTAAGTTTTTAAATATTCTCGTCTATTAGCGATAACGAAGTTCGCAACATAATTAAGGATTTTATCCCCGGTACGATTGTAACTTTTCCAGATAATTCGAAATCGTACAAAATTATATTCTGTTAATAATGATTTGCATCCTTTGTCATAAAACAGTCGATAAAAGTAATTAAATTTAGCATTGAATTTCAATGAATTCGGAGTTCCATTTGACACAATAATCCATTATTTATCTGATTCGCTGAATATTCCATCGATGAAGTATCGATTCGGGCATTAGCCTGGAAGAATATATTGCACAGCAAGGAAAGGAACATTTACGTACAGAGCATCTCTTTGCGGCTGATCAATGAAATGCATAGAGCTGTAGGTGACGCGCTTAATCCACCACTCGGAGGCGTTTGCAGTGCTTTCTCTTATACATACACGTACGTACGTACGTTTCATGCTAGTATTTAGTCTGAAATGGCAGCAATCGATTTTCCCTTTCCGCTATATCCTGCTTTTTAATATCTCCACGGCGTCTGTTTTTAATACGAACGATTTATTTTCAATTTGTCGTAAAATCAATAACCATGAAACGCCGACGAGATTCTGAATTTTATGCCGAGGCATTTCAATCGACGATTGTCCCCGAAATAGATAAAGGCTTAATTGTTTCTAACGTAATCATCAACGAAACAATTTGTGCTGTATAAAACGAAATAATGGAAATTCGTATAAATAATATCCCTTGTCCATTCACTTCAACGTTCTATCGTATCTCATCAATTCTTCTATCCTCATTAATTTCGCATCGTTTAACAGCATTCCGTAATTCCTCGGAATTTTCTTTCGACTTTTCTCCGACCTTTCGCAATCCCGATTCTCCATTGTGATGGAGGCCGTCTCCACGATTCGCACTTCGTATCAGGAAAATAAATAATTCCCAGTCCACTCGAGACAATGCAAATAATCCCTTCGATAAATGGCGCGTGCGTCCGCGGCGTGGTAATCCTGGCAAGCTCGGTCGACGGAAAAGACTGCTCCCCCTTAATAGAAATTTAATTGATCCTTCGGCTATGCGCGGTTGGACGTAATGTAAATTGAAGTGCTCCAGTGAAGGAGCCTGCACGAGAGAGGATGAGGATGAGAGTCCGATAGAGAATGGTAGAGAGACAAAGAGGGACAGAAGGAGAGACAGAGAGAGAGAGAGAAAGAGAGAGAGAAAGCGCATGAGGACCACAGCGAAAGCATGGATATAGAGGTACCAAGGCGTGATGCTACCAAGGGGTGAGAACGAGAGGGCAAAGCGGGAAGGCTTCGCCGAGAATCTACGATGGCCAGGGGCTCTCTGCATGTGCATGGACACGGGGAACAAGAGTGAGCAGCACTCTTGTCCCACGCGGCTCAGTTCTCCACTACAACGTTATATCCACTTCCGTCTTCCTTCACTGATACTCCACTTTCTCTCTCGCACGTTCAAATACAAACTTGCACAGACACGTGCCCAGTTTCTTTATCATACTCTTGGATCACCTTAATCACATGTATCTCTCTTTTCCTTTTACTTGTTATCACTTTGCCTACGTCCTATGATCTACCGAACAATCACAGGAGTATTATCATGAATTCTCTATGCCGTACAATGCACCACCTGATCGTGAACCCTCTGCGCTCACACATTCGGTGGAAACCCCTTCACATGGGCTGGTAACACCCGGTAATCCTCTTTGTGTAGGTGGGATCACATACAAGTATCCTGGAGACACAGGGCGTGCAGGTGCCCGTGGGATACATTGTCCTGCACCGTCGCTATCACCCTCTGTAATCGTCGTTACTGAGTGAGACAATAAGGACTCGGAGGAAGGTTTATAGATACATAAACCGACAACTTCGGCTTCTGCTTGAAATTACCAAATAGAATGGCCTGCCATTCGCCGATTTGATGCTCTGAATTTGGGATTTGCGGTGTATCGATGCGTCGTCTGTCGCGCCATGACCTGCGTGACTCAACTGCGTCCCGAACACATCCGTCGAACTCTGCTGCAAACTGTTCTCTTCTACTCTTCGCTGTTATAGCATTGGAGATCGTCGAGGTTTATTTTTCCTGAATTTTTTTCCTCGAGACAAAACTGGCCCAAACGAGATGTTTCCCTTATGTATTTGTTAAAGTTCACTACTATGTTATGTAATCTTTGTGATTGAAAAACATGTATTTATACTCTCGTGCGTAAGGGTATTTGTATTTTCTTTTTGTGAATAAAGTTATTATTAGCATTGGAGATCTCGATGTCGTGGTATCTCAAGGAATTATCAATTTATAGAAAGGATGATTGAGGGTCTTTGCGAAAGCAAGTGAAGGAACCACACGGGTGCCTTGGCCGGTGATGTCCTTCTGTTCCTAGGAAAGGGGTTAAAGGTGTAGATTAGCGCGCTGCGTTTCGTCCTGGGCCTGTTCGTGGACTCGTCAGTAGGGCTGACCGAACAGGCCCTGCCCTAGACACTGTGCCCCGGATGGGACGATGGTATCTATTGAGTGATCGTATATATAGATACTGATCGTCGTAGGACAACTCCCGAGAATGATCCATCGGTGGACACGAGGTCTAGCGGGCGATCCTGTAACTAGGGGTGTAGGCGTAATGGCGACCGGTAGATCGGTGGTGGTGGTCGATAGGTCGTGCCGCCACACAAGAATCATTTTCTATCTAAGCTTTGTGTAATAAATCGTCTTACTTAATGCGATCCGATTTAACACGTTGAAAGTTGCGAGGATTACCTGCAACTGGCGTTATTGTATTTGGTAACATTTTTTGCGAGCTTTATATGAAAACACCGTTGAGAATGTATTTGTTTTAATTATTAATATTCGAATTATATAATGATGTAATTTTAACCACAGTTCCAATTGTTTTCAACTTTGGAATTCAATGATAATTCAATAATGTTTTATTCTCTCCTGCATATTGTCCAACACTTATAACCATTTGTATTATCGCATAAGAATAAACGACAAACGGTAGAGGATATCAAGAAACTAATTTCATTTAGTTGACGAAAAATGAGACAAAATTATTCGGGCCGCTAAAGATTAAGAGAAAAATTTAACTCCGATATACACCCAATAAAATATCTGGGGCATTCAATAATTGTAGTAATGATTGAGATGTTGATTTCCATTTAATCTTTATTTCATTGCACTCGTGGAATATATTTTTCGAGTCTTCAGTTTTTAAAAATATAACCGCGCTATTGCTCTTCGGATTAACAGTTTTTTCCTCTGAATTTGCAATTGGCTCGGATTGAAAAATGAGGATCAACGGCTCTAGGAATTTCCTGAGGGTGAATTTCTCGCATGTTCGTGGAATAACGGTTCTGAAACTGACCCTGAGATTTCCGTAGGTCCGCCGGACGAGATCTATGCGGATAATACCTTTCTCTATCCACTTGCCGGCGCCCAAGTATTTGCACGATCGCTGATAATTGCTGAGGCGCTGTGTTAAAATACGGATGAATGTATGCAAACTTTGAATTGGTAAGAAATGAAAAGTCCGAGTAGTTGATAATTGAAATTCAGAATGTTTTTCACGAAAACTTTAGAAATGTTTCGCGATAGTCTGAAAACTTACTGCCATAAGTTGCAAAAGTTCAATCAACGTTCAAAGCAGCTCAACTTTCAATACAGTTTCGTTGAAGTTCGAAAATGTTTTTTTTTGTACCTAGAGAATAGTCTAAAATGAATTCTTAAACTATTTCGCACTTATCAAATCGTGATTCTTTAAATGTTAAAACGGAACTATGAGAAGCCAATTGTGAAATAAACACAGCTAGGAATTTCACCTGAATCGAGAATAAGGGATTTTTAGAGAATTCACGAGCTTGCAAGTGCTAACGCAACACCCGTGTTGAAATCCAATATTTACAGCTTATGACGTATTGTTTTTTTTTTATTGAAAAACAACAACAAATTCTAAAGAGCGTGGAACGAGAAACATCCGTTTTTCCTTATTTATAAAATGACAAAACTGTACCAGCTTGAAATGAAATTTCTGGAAATTCTTGATCTCAAAAATCTTAAAATAGAAGCATCAGACACCGAAAGTCAATTTCAATGATTAAGGCAGTAATTTAATATTACACTTATTGTGCGGCTATCTTTACTAAAACCGTGCAATTGCAAACGTTACAGTAACATAAAAAAAGTAGAGAATTTAGTCTCAAAATCTCCCCGGAAATCTAAAGACGGATCTTCCGGTAAGAATGAAAATGTACAGTAAACAGCTAACTCGCATTTTCTGCAATGAATGTTCTATGTTAATGTCGTTGACCTTTACCATGCAAATAAAAAAATTTATTCCTCATCGTTGCCACGGTTCTCTTAACGTATTAACCCCTTGCTGTACCATTTATTTTGTGACTGCCTCTGCTATCATTGAGAAGTAAATTGGTAAAATAAAAATTTATCGGTGATTCTCGATGTATCGTGTAATATAACGTAATATTAATATTATAGAAATAATTTTATCATATCGCGTCTCACTGATATTATCAATTTGATAGGTTTTGCTATTCTTGAAAATTTCCTATCCTATTACTCGTTATTGTACGGCAAGGGGTTAATATAGAGACTGAAGAAAAGAAATAAGTTTGTGTGGCAGGTTTAACGGAGATCAAATAAATACTTTCAAGGTCAGCACGTGCTTTGAGCGCATACGTGGTACGAACGACTTTCGGAAATGATGTATTGAGATAAACACTTCCTCGAATTCATCATGTTTCCGCGAAATATATTTTATTTTCATTTTGCCAGTTGGTGGATTAGGTGCATTCTCAGATAAACGATCCTTCTTCACGCTAGTTCGCGTGAAGGATTAGCGAGAAGTACGTCATATATTTCTTTCCGGCACCGCCCTCTAAAGATAATGAAAATCGTAATACAACGTGTGAATTCGAAAAACGGAGAACGAAACGCGATGTATTGACGAGAACGCAACAATGGAATTCTACGGTTAAAGGATCTACAACACAGTCAAGGAATCGAGCATTTCTTTACATTTTAGATGTTCGACTTCGTGAAAAGAAGTAATAAATTAACGGGATATTACAGGTACTCTGTGAAAGACATTGTCATTTTAGAACATTTATGCGTGTTTTGACGAAAATGATTTTTATTATTATCATCTCTGTTGTTTTGTAATGTGTTCTATTAAGAGCGACGAGAATTTTTAGTTACACTGTGTATACTTGAATTGATTCGCTGAAAGTAGTTTTCATCTTTTGTGTTGTGTATAAGAAGCTCATTTAAAGTACAAGACAACGTTTCTTCACGGAATTTAATAAGACTTTGATGATTTTGAAAATGTTCTGAAAAATGTAATTTGATTGAAAGAGGATGGGGTTCGAATTCTTTCTGTTTCATATTTTTATATCGTCGTTTAGAATTATAATAAATGCTGAAGACATCATTTCATCTGGAAAGTTGTTCTGAAAGTTTAATACTTTAATTGTTACGATTGTTTTTTACATATAGTTTTCTATAACTTCTACATATTTTCGGCAATATACTTTAAACTTCTATACCAATAAATATTAAATATTTATTTTCTGAAAAATAAATTTAGACAAATATTGTATAATGCAAAATAAAGCGAGTGCTGCAATATTAAAATTTCCATCACTTCTACAATATTTTTTTAAAAATTCAAGTCACTTTTAAACTTTTTAATAAACAGCAGGTTTTGCCCTATTTCATCAGTCGTTGTATAAATAATTGTTATATAACTCGCAGCGGACTTTAGAAGAATAAATGCAATTGCAGGTGTTAAATGTTATTCTCGCTACCTTTACAAAATGTATACGAATAATTCAGACAAAGCCATTGTATCATATGAATTGATATCTCTATATTGTCTCATACAATATCTATGAGGTAGCAAAAACATCATTGAAAACTGTCCAATAAGAATTATATGAAGATCACATTTTTAACGCAATCAAGTTTCCATATATATCACTAAAACTCTACACATAGTCTTCAAAGAAATCTTTTGTGCAGTTACTTCAAAGTGAAATTAACGAACCAAGTCGTATTCTCAAATTTCTGCGATATTCGAAATGTACGATAAGGTTACTTTGTTTATTTCTATTTTTGAGGTTTCAATCATTTTACTATGGTCATTTGTCCAAGCACCTATAATTTTCAATGAGTTTCGAAACAACGAGGCTAGGACATACATATCTAACACATAGGAGCAATTTTCTTACTTATAGGAAAAACTATTTGTCTTGGACACATTTCAAATTAAATATTCAAGGGCTGAAATAAGAATTAGAAATAAAAATGATTTGTGATTTCCCTTAGCTCAATAGAACAACCTTTGCAGGAGACACATTTTCCTTATTGGCAAAACAGTTGCGCTTACAATTTCCTACATATAAATATGGCGAAATATAACATTCGCACCAAAGAATAGTGGTTCGCCGTTTGAGCAATATGAAAAATGTGTGTATTTTGTTTTTATGTTTCTATTCGCGGAGAATACGTAATACAATCAAAATCGATTGCAAATGGCTGACATCGTCGTAGGTCCTGAAAATTTACATTAATATATTTTTTCAACTATTAGTTTTTCGACATTAGTTTGTTAATACTTTGTTATACACAATAGAATGCCCAGAAAAATTAGGTAATGCATTCGATATTAAGTGGTCCCATTTAAAAAACTAAATATTACAAAATTGTAATTACCCTTATTCAATTTTTACCTGATCCGTAAGTAAATTTACACAGCATGATTTTTCCCGTCGTACCAAATAGCTTCTGTTAAAATCTTTTTTGATAAACTTAATCTCTTCTGAGGTATTCACACGTTAATGTCACAGAAACTGTACTAACTGAAAATTTGCAAAACTTTCGTTTAAAATTTCGTGAAAACAGTATCAGTTACGTTGTGTTCCAGTTATTTAACAATATGAGCAACTTGGCGGTAACTCCACGAATAATTCAAAACATCAGCAATACACTCGAGAAGAGAGAAATAAAGGGATAATAATCGTAAAAGCTCTAAGAACCAAGCGTGAAATACATTTAGAACGAAATCAAGCGGTATAAGGTAGGATCAATTTTGTGACTGCGTACCTTCGAGGAAGGAGCATTTCATGCCACCTAACTCGTAAAATAACTCCAAACAAGTTCTGATAAATTGTAGCCGTCACAGCACGTGCGAAGCGTTCCCCATTAGTTACGGCGTTTCCTACCAGAATGTGCCCTTGTCTTTTCATGAAACACGTGCTCGTGCTACTATCAGATGTCAAAATTTGTAGCACGCGCTGTACGAACTATTGGGTAGGACGATATATTTCATGTATAAATTTATTCCTTTCATGGAAACGGGAGCTTCCACGGCGGCGTAAGAGGAATTTCCTGCTACTACATCCTGTAAAGGGAGAATGGTAATATTAGATGATTAACCCTTTCGGTATTGAATTACAACATTGATTGTCATGCAAACGCAATAAAGTTTTTGCATTAAACATACTTGTCGAAAAGTATCATCATGAGGTTGGAATAAGTTTATGTCAAATTACTAATTTCTTGTGGCGACCGTTTCATGAAGTTCAGTAAATCGTAACAATTCTATCTCAGTAATTATCAGGCAACGTTATTTCGTAAAGTCAACTCAAAGCCGGGGACAGTGAGCAGATGAGGAACTTCATGACACGAGGTACCTGATATAAATTTACCTGTGGAGGGCATTACTCCCGCATTATCTCCTTGATCAATTAGGAGCGTCGAAGGGACACGTCTAGCGAGACCTAAATAGACGCCCCCCATTCAGACGCATATAATCCATAAGCGTATAAATTCAGATACAAATTGTAATAGCAAATGGTGTATCCAGAATAGCGAATATAGAAGGAACAGCTCTCTCACTATATTAAAACTCTCGGCTCTAGGAATCTACAAACCACAACCGCTCGCACCTTACCTTCATTCTAAATAATTTCGAGATCATCGAAATTCTCTCTGATAAAGATGCAACATAGATAACTGGGGAATACCAGCAGCTTTTGTCTAATTTAATGCAATATTAGAATGGAGTATTAAAAGTGACAGTGAATGTACTGAAAGGAAAAGCATTGCAATATGATGGTAACATTTTATCTTTATTGCATTAATATAATAAGAAATGAGCACAGGAATGGAAAAATTGTTGATTCTATTGGTTTACAAATTTCCGAATTATGTAAGTGAAGAAATACCTTATGACGTTTGAGAAAAAATTAAACGAGTGGTAAAAAGCCCTGATAAATATATACATATGTATGTATTTATACACATTTGTTGTAATTATTTAAAATTTGTACAAACTTATACAAATGACACTATATCATTAACAGTAAATGATGTATTACAGAATGTTTTTCAAAATATAACATGATACAAATATAAATCTTATCCATTGCGTATATATCATACTCACGTGGGAAATGTAATATTTTTCTATCTTAATTAAAACTCTCACTGAATTCTCACGGAGAAAGAAAGTTTCATCAACATTCTATGTAAGGAAGATAATAATACAGAAAGGTTTACAAAAATTGTATCCTGTTGCAGAAACGATATATCCGAGAGATTTTTATAATATTCGTGTAACATATAAAATAATTTCTCCTTTAAGTTAAAACTAGCACGACTAAAAGTTATATAGGATTTGTAAAAACGTTATTGATTTCACGGTAGAAGCCTTTGAAAGTATTGAGAATAAAATTTTACAGATTTCGTTGAACCGAAGATTTACTATAGGAAATTTTAATCAGCATAATCTACTTAAAAATAATTGTGCAATTTGAGTTCTCAGTATAAACCGAAATGTACACATACCGGTATAATGAGATATTTTTGGAAATTCGATTTCCAATTCAAACTGTTCGACGTTCCCCGCTTTATCTAATAACGGAGTAGAGCGCATTAGCATCCGCTAATAAACTTTAAATTTCGAACCTATAAGCGCAAGTATCTCAACCGGTACACGATTCTCATGCAGACCAAGATATTCTATTTGCCATAGTGCTCGCGGCATCTTCCTCTGTGGCACAGTAATGTCGTCGCTGAATTACGAGATGCTATTACTCACTGCATGAATAATGTACTATCGGAAATCCACCTCATAATTAACATTGTTTCATAACAAGCAGATTTGAATAAAAATTGCGAAACAATGTGCGTTCCCCAAATGCATTGTTCAACGTTGCATATCATTTCAGATTTTCCTTTAAATCCTGTTAAAAGATCGTAATGATCATAATGATAACATTACTTTTCCTCTAAAACATGTACTGTTCTATGAGTATCTATAGCGAATTTCCCATAGCAAAGTTTACGTACTTTTATGGTTCAATAATTACACCAATAAATCACATTATAATAATGACCGCCACAATTAAATTTAATATTTACATAAAAAAGTAAACCGTTTGTAAAAAATAAAATTTAATCCTGTAGAGTGGAGAGTGACTGGGATGTACAGCGGTGGGTAAATTAAATAAACTTTATGCAACAACAAATAATAATAACGAGGCAGTAACCCAGATGACAATTTGCGTTTCAAAAATACAGTAACTTTCGGCAGTGTAACCAGGCAAGATAAAACACCCTCCGACTCAAGGGCTGCTTTTTTATATTTCTGCAATTGTACAAATCCTATTCAAGTTGCCCAAGAACTTTTCCGGCACTTCAAGGATATCGTGCTTCGCCTATGCTACCTTTGATTTAGGCCTTAGTCGTCACTTTTTTCAGTTACATTTTAATTTCTAAAACGGTGCGCGAATCAGGCATTTGACGTTAACCCCTTTCCGTGCCATTTCTTTTGTGACTGAATGCACGGTAACTCTGAATTAATTGCTGAAATAACAATTTATCCCTGATTTCAGTTATAGCGCATGATTTAACGCAATATTAACCCCTTGCCCTACTACTTACTTTCTAACTGCATCTGCAATAATTCAGCTGTAAATTGCTAAAATAAAAATTGACCAGTTATTCTTGATATATCGTATAATTTAACACTAGAACTACCAAACCAGTCAAAATGACTGGTACACAATTTTTTCCAAAAATTCTCCAAGTTCATATGAAAGTCATAGAATAAATATTTTACGTCCATCTCAAAAAACATAAATCACCGAATCGATCATCTTTTCCGCCTCTTGGATTCCTCTTTTTTCAAAGTTCTTATTTAATATATCGAAATATCACAGATTTACGCCGGTAGTTCTAGTGTTAATGTAATATTAGTATTATAGAAATAATTTTACCGCGTTGCGTTTTATTAATATTTTCAATATCATAGGATTTTCAAAACGTGAAAATTTCCTATTCCATTTATCGCATCACGAGTGTCACTCGTTATTGTAGGGCAAGGAGTTAAATAGCATTGAATTAACTTTATTTTATCCTGGCCCACTGATATTTTTAATTTAATAATTTTTGGAACACTTCAAAATTCACTATTCCATTTATCGCGTCACGAGTGTCACTCGTTATTGTACGGCAAGGCGTTACCACTTTATCTACCGCTCATTCTTCTGAACATTATGCACGAGTGTATGTACCTACTTGCAAAGCTCTATAACATTAAAATTAAAATGTGAAGAAATACTCATTATGTTGTTTTAATTTCAGTTGTTCCGAGGCAGCGTAACTTTATTTTATTATCATCTGTAATAACAGATTAATAGACTGTCGGCTAATGAGTATTGATAAACAAAAAGCCTATCAATAGGCTTCCGGTAGACGAAGTGTTATGAGTAGATGCTCTGTCAGGCATCGCCCGACAAACAATTAGCTAGCTGGTTCAAGCACAGTGGCCAAAATTTCCTAAAGTCCTTTTGTTACTCAATGCTATTATTATTCTTACTATAATTATTATTCTAGTTAAATTCACGCAAACTTTTCCTTTGACATTGCAAGCACATCTACAGTGATGGCTAGAAGTTTTGTACAAGACGAAAGACAAAAATATCTGAGCGTTTTCACGACTACTTAGCGCGATGAACATGTACATTGGAATTTGGAAAATTCCCGCAGCCTATCGGTCAATCAGAGGACTAGGACTGCACCTATATGCACTTTGTTTCCCTGCGTTTTTTAGGGGTATGAGAAAGGTTTTGGTGACAAGTTTTCCGCTGATAAGGGCTTGGTCATGTACACATTTCCTCCGGTCACTGTCGTTGCGGTTACACTTGTCGACTTCGGATACGCGTACTTTATTGGAGTTCTAAGTGTTATCGAAACTATCTAGATAATTGTAAGTGATGCCTATTCAAAATGTAGGCAAAGACAGTTTCCACAAAAATAGTTTCATTGGCGCAAATGAGATAAGTCAACTAGAACGTTTGCACGAGGGTAAAACACCCTCTATGTGAGTCATGGCTACAAAACGTAATTGTTTAAAGTCTGGATTAATTTAAATTTTCAAAGTTGCATCTATGCGTCAAGTTACTCTCGTACAAAATTCTTAATGCAGCAAACAAATCATTCCTACTATGGTAACAAACACGATTGCGGATACCTTATAAAACGCTCAGTTACCGCAACCCCCGGAAAATGGAAAGTGTAAGAAGAAAAAAGAGCTCAACGATAAGCACGCAAGCTCCATAACCACAAAAAACGACGAAGCGAGTAGGCGCCGATTCGAGGGCATCTTAACCTCTTGCGAACGTGTGCCGGATGCGAGAAGACTTGCACCATGGCCGGTTGGTATCACCTGGTCCAACGTCTTGGAACCACAATGTAGCGGCAATTTAACTTTGCGCCTGACTCGCATGCGCGGTGCATACAAATAGTGTTGAGGACTCGAGCGAAATGCATCAGTCAAAGCAGCCATGAAGGTGGATACCGAAGGAAGGCAGCACAGGAAACTGGGTAGGGCCCACGACCTTAAAACCGTTCGAGGAATAATACCGCATGTCAGGTCAGGAAACGGTACAACTACCACGACATTACAGCCATCCCTCTTCGAGCCCCTCGCTCGAACATTCATCTCTTCTTCGTTCCTGTTCACCTGCGAGGGCAAGTTCTCTCGGTCTCTCTCGTGCAATGCAATTTCAAATTAATTATGCATCGAACTACGCCGGCTGTAGGCAGGCGTCGAGTAATATTCCGGCAGTTCACGCCTCCGTGGCCAAAAGAGGCAGCTAATAAACCGGCATCAATTAGCCGACACGCTACACCTCTGCCCGTACATGGTATCTGCGGTATTCTGAATTAGGGCTGGCCTTGCGAATAGAGCATATCTCCCTGCGGCGATTGCGAGCAATCGGGGCTCAATTTTGACGCGTTTTGCGAAATCAACGTCGATTGAGTGACAGCATGACGGACCATTGTTAATGTGGGATATGGACGGTTATGTTTCAAAGTGGAATCGGCTGTTAGATGACCATATCACGGTGTTTCCTACGTGGTATGTTGGTAATTAATTAATTTCATTCTGTTCCTGCTTGACGGTGTGTGATTTTGGAAATTGCTCTAAGGAAATTTGGATTCTTACGTACTTTGGATGGATCGAACGAGAAGTTTATTTCAAACGGAGAAGTAAAAGTTTTACAGCTTCGTAGCGAGGTATTGTATTTATGTCATCTTTTCATCAATATAAGATTATATAGTAATGAATTGATTAATATTTATACTGGAATGGAACGCCAATGTTTTCTCAAGATACGTTTTTCTGTGTACATAAGATGTTACGAACGGTCTTTGCTTTCCTCTAATAAAATGATTATGAGCTTCTGTAAAATTGTTTGAACTGTATTATGTATTGATTGAGCAATATGGTCGTTCGCATGGAAGGCAGGTCACTACTCCGTCTAATATTATCTGAAATCATTGTTTATTTCGATTGGAATATATAAATATATCAAGTCAAGGGAGTTTAACGATATTTCTTATTTACTATCAGTCAGATCTGTTTAATTATTGTTTGAGTTTAAGAAAAGTATTGAGATATAAGCGAATCAGTGAATCTATTCGCAGTAACTAATGCTTTCTGATTTTTACAAGGAAGAAAATGGTGAAGAACTAAGAAAAAATATTTGTGACGTATGAGGTGGGATTGCTGCTAATAAACGTACGATTTGAAAGAGAGTTAAGAAGTTTTATAAAGGAGATGTTATTTTGAAAGATAAAAACGAATCGGTGGGTCAGTACAGTCAGTAGAATGCAAATTAATTTGAGGAAAATTCAAGAAATACAACAAGAGAGATTGCAAACGAATTGAATATATCGCAAGAAACAAATCGATTGACTCTTTCCCTAGAATTTGTTTAAATTTCAGTGTCAAAGCAATTGATTTATTTCTGACTTTTCATATTTAAAACAAATTTTTCTAATAATTAAATTAATCATGAACCAAAACATTACGTCACTGTATCATACAGCAGAACGAGGACTTTAACAAATATCATATATTAGTAATATCATAATATTAGTAGTCAAATTGTAATAGATATAATCAATAATAATTATTAACAATATTTACACTAACCACGAATTGTATTAGTCGTATGTAAGCAGAGTATATATTACGACAAAAATTAGCTCCGGGTTTCCTTAAGGTTCTTGTTACAATATTTTTGTTACGTTCGAAAATTCAAAAAAAGGTGTTGAAACAGAGTGCCTCGGTCTACAACGACCAAACTTGTGATTCGTCAAACTTTTTGAAAAAAATTGTATTCAAGTTTTCAACTATATCTTCTGAATTACCTGCTTATCTTTAAATGCCTTGAATTCAAGATTACGATAGTGTAAAACAAACTTCATCTTCCATTTCTATTGTTGATTTTTTTTCGACAAAAACTCTTCATTGTGCTTAAATTAATTTCCAGACTGCTCAGACCTACTATTTTTCTCTCCCTTACCTTTATTCTTTTCCTTCTCTTCTTCCTATTGTTTACACGCATCGTACCTGCTTGTACCAGTCACACTCCGGGAAGGCAATGTTGGAACTGCAATGCTGGAAATGAAATTCTACGTTAGATAAAACGGAGAACTTAAAAAGAAGCACTTATAGATAGGCGAACAGAAAAATGCAAAATAAGATATGTAATACAACCAAGAAACAGCTAGAAGCAACGTCTACGCGATAATTCGATTCAAACGTGTTTCCACCAAGCAAAATTAATTTTCACGCCAAACCAAAGTCCTTCACCCTCATACATACATTTTTGAAACATCTAAAAGATCCCATCCGACAATAAATTGAAATCGATTATCGTATACGTTCGCTGTCCGGCCTTTACATGGAGTACTCGTGATCCCAATCAATCGACTGTCGGTGCACAATAAGTACCGGTCGTGCTGGGTGCAGCTAGTAGATCGATTTCTACGTGCTTTTGGCGTCGATCGTACCGAATCAAGAGGTTCGGGCGCTGTGGTGCGAATGGAAACAATGGAAGATAAAAAAGAAGGAGCGCGTAGAGTGGTACGAGAGTGTAAGTGGTAGCCGTGAGGAAGAAAGGGAAGGGGTTAACAAAGAGAAAGGGAGAAAGAATGTTAGAGAACGGGCGATAGCGAAGAGGAGGGTGGTGGCCAGGGATAGAATTAGAGGAAAGAGGGCACGATTCGCGAAAGTGGAAGCACGGTCAACCAGAATACGCGCGGTCGAGGGAAAGCTTAAATCAACTTGATTTAAATCGCTGAACGCAAATCGAACGAATACGCCCGACGTACCATGGGTGTGTGCCGGTGTGTAACTGGGTAGTAGTCCGAATAGTAACATGGAACTATTTAAACTGCAGGGAATTTCGTCTGCTGGCACGTTTTAAAAAGTCAACCCCGTCGGCTCTGTCACGCCATAGATGGAGGGAGAAAGAGGGCGAGCTTGCAGCCGCGACAGAATAGTTTTGTCGACCGCTGGCGCCAAAAGCGTCGACCGAGTTCACCGTCACTACCACCGCAAACCATTCCGCGTGAGAGACTGAGCCGTCCATGTCGCGTTTTTAAATGACGACACGATCAAGCCGATTATATCTCGTACGGTTGAATCTCCTCCCGATAAAAACGTTTCACTCTCCCCCGCGGTCGATTATATACAGAAACGTGGCGAAATGGATCGTTCCTCTGCCATCGCGTATGCGAATATGCAAAATAATTTGTCTCCTTTTCTCTTGCGGTATAATTTAAATAGCAGACAAAAACATCGCGATTAAATGCACGCGATTGATGGATCGCATCGCTTTCTTTTGTGCATTATAATGCTCCGTTGTTACGGTCGACGAATCGAAATGATTTTCTATGGAATGAAAAAAGGAATCAGCGGTGGGTAAATTTCGAAGTAGTTTAAATGGAAAATGCTATTCGAGGTGGCAGGTCAATGGGAAAATAGTATTTGCAATACATTTTTGGTTTAGTGTGTGCGCGAATAGGAGAGAGTATTTCATATTTTCATCAAATGAAACGTTCATTTTTTGTTAAAACATCACTCTGTTTAACTTGCATATTTTAGGGGATAACTAAAACATTACATAACATTTTCTTCGTGTATCTCGATAATAATTTATTTTGAAATGTGATGAAAATGTTATATAATGTTTTAGCTATATTTATCAACTAAATCAGAAAATGTTGAATAGACTTTTTACACTTCCTAAATGATCAGTAAATCACAAAAGAGTCGTACAGTTAGTTTGCCTGTTCGTAAATCATCGCCAGTCACGAACTTTTATAGAAAGTTAGAAATAAATTTAACAATAAGATTACTTAAATTATATCATTTCGTTATGCTACGAATTATTTTTAAACCAAAGCAGCTCATAATACAGATCAATTACTGGTTGTATAAATATTGTTTCAATTTATTCAAGCAATTCGTTTTTGAAGTTCTATACACTTGAAGAATATTCTTGAAATTATATTAATATAATGTTAATACTTCAATTGGGCCGTTTGCTCATTACGGGAAAATTGAAACATCTGTTTGCTATAAATACCTATTTTTTGTTACCGTAAAGAAGATATAGTTAAGCATGAAAAGTAATTTTATCTAATTTAATAAAAATATTGAAAAAGCCATTCGTAAAAGCTTCGTGTAAAAAGGCGGCAGCGTGTTAACAAGATTTACTTTTTACTCCTTTCTATATTTATTATTATAATTATTGACTTTCGACAAAAGTGAGAACAATAAGTAAGAACAGTAAGTAGCAAAATCCTAAATTTTTAATTGCCTCAATATAAAATCCCTCGTTAGAAATTACTATCATTAAAAAACAGTATTATTAACATTATCAGAAAGCCATTAATAGTCGAAAAAAATGTTCTCGTTGGACCGCTCAAGCTCGACGTAACTCTTCGACATGATACTACCCCCGCTTTTTCGTCCTTCTAACTTCTCTCATAGTAATACACGCTGATTATCAGCACAATTAATTATAAGCAAGCGGTTTTTGCCAGCCGACCGGCATTGCATTTTGCGTGAAAGAGAACACGAGCCAGTACCGGGAAAGTAGTTCCAACTGCCGAGAAGAAACTTGGGTGGGAAACTTGGTCGCCGCGGCCGGAACTTTCCTGTTTTTCCACTCGTTGCTATTCATGACCGGACGGAAAAATCGTAGAGCCGGGGAGCTGTCGAGGAGCGAAGACAGGACGGTAAGAGGGTAAAGGGGCAAGGAACTTCTGCTAAAGTATTATCCCAGGGGTTTTTCCGTTCGATGCCCGGTCGCACTTTTAAGTCAAAGCGGACTGTTCTCGACAAGAACGCCCTACCCGTCACTGACGTCGTTCGTCGTCGTTGTCGACGATAGTCAGTCTGTCGTAGAGTTGTCTTCGTGTCATCGAGGAACTCATTAAAATCATAGCGAGCCACTCGATTACTTACCCTCCTTTCCTTCCCTTCTCTTATCCGTTTCTGACATCCCCATCCCCTGGCGAACGTTCTGGCGTCCAAGTACGTGCTGAATTAATGAGACGACTCTTTCGAGTAACCTCTCGTCAATGAAGTATCGTTAAAAAAATCTCTTTCAATCATTCCGGTCCTTTTGGAAAACAGGACGTCCCTGATGCGCGGTGCATAATAAGACGATTTCGATATTTTAAACGTATGGAAGTTCTTTGCAAGCATTATATTATCCAGATTGTAAATCTGGATTTTTATAGTTTTTCTAACATTTGGAATAAAATAGATAGAATGAAATACGATGTAGCACAAATATTACGTTCTATTGATTTATCTCGCAATTCAGACGCAATTGAGAGCTACGAGTTACGTGCGCTTGACCTTTGACATTTTTACGTTTAAAGTTTCAGGCAACGATAATTTATATGTGCTTTATTATTCTGCTAAATTTGTTGATATTCATATAACCGTATCCGGTTGATTATTTAACGTTATTAGAATGAAATAGTTTTATCTTAAAAAAGCTTAATTAAATTCAAACTTGAGAGGTACATACTATAAAATGTCGTAGTTGGTTGAAAAACTCTTTGTAAATACAGTGGGCCCTCGACTTTCGCACACAATTGGTTCCTGAAAGTGTGTGCGAATGTTGAATGTTCGAAAGTAGGGGGATGTAAAAATATATGTACCGAAAACTGTGTTATAACCCTTTACGGTCCGAATTATTTTCTCAATTTTGTAATGAGCTATATGAAATGAATTTCACAACATTTTCTATTATTGGTTATCCATAGTTTTTTAATTATAACAGTAACTATAGATTCTCACGGGCATTTAGGAAACATTACAAAAGCATTGTGAAATTGGAAAGTCGATTTTAAATCGTTAGAAAATAAAATGAAGTGGAAAGCTATTTCGAGTATAGCTCGACCTACGACTGCAAAGGGTTAAAGTATTTATTTTTTAATATGTATACATAATAAAGTTAAAGAGGCGTGTGTAAATGCTTGCGGGAGTCATCTTTATAAACTTGTCAAGAGTTAGTTGAATACCTCCCTTTTTTTCTTTTCTTGATAGAGAATTCTATACATGCTCTGTCTTTCTAATGCAAGACTGAAACTGTTTTGTCTTCTTGATCGGAACAACATTGTAGTCTGACGGCTAAAGTCTGATGTCCCCTGAGAGGGGGCAGCCCAGAAGCCTGCTCGACTCACAATGTCCCCTCAGGGGGGACACCCGACCACAGACGCTTAAAAAGTTAAATTTTTAAAAATCTGCCAAATAACGAATTGTACGAAAGTGGAATGTGCGAAAGTCAAGGGCCGCCTGTAAATAACGAAGGAAATTTTGCAATGTACATCGACAATTCTTAATGATAATAAATTGTGTTACCTTAAAAATTATTTATTCTCAAATTTGTTTCACCCCTAATGTTATTGTTTACGAACACTTGTACCACAAACAAAAATTGGAACTTTTCCTACGAGGAATACTTCAACATCAATTTTTTTAGAAACTTGCATTAACACAGTACACAATTGTGAGAAAATTATTTATAACCCCAACTGGTTATTTCGATATATTCAAATTCTTACTTTTGGGTATGAACAAAATTATGTTATTGATACAGCCACCAATTCCTTTAACACTAGATTTACGGGCGTGAAATCTGTTACATTGCAATATATTAAATAAGGTTTTTGGAAAAGGGGGATCAAGCGGCAAGAATGATAATTCGTTAAGTAATATTTATATTATAAAATACACGTGAAATATCTACTGTACTGCTTCCCTATGAATTTAAGAAATGTTTATCAAAAAAGTAGGAACCAGTCAATTTGACGGCTTCCGTAAAGCTAGTGTTAAATAATCAAGTGTCTAACAATTTTAAAAACTGTCTGCACATTTCTGCAAGATAAATCGACGCAACACCAACAAAATAATGAACTGACATCTTTAATTCCGTGGTGCAATTCACTTTCATAATCATTGTCTCACATAATGAGAGGAAAATATAATATAGGGTACGATAATTACGTAGTATTAAATACTTTATAACAATTGCCATATTTCTTTCGTGTTCAACACAACAGTAAAAACCGCGTTATTTCTCTTTCCCTTCTCGCGAAAACATCACGGAACACAACGCAGAAAATGCCATTGCATTATCAAGCATTTCCTCGCTACATTGCTCGCTTCAACGGTACATCTACCATATACTCTGTATACTGAATCATGAATTTGTAAAAAATGTATATTACGAGAGCAGAAAAAAGTTGAAAACAGCTTGAGACAATACGAGGTTGACGGTTTCCATTAATAAAATTCAATATTTTCCTTTCACTCGAGAAGCGCAGGACAAAGAATACCAATCGAAGTCAATGGACACCGATATTTCCTCCGAGTCTCTCGTCGTTTTTGTTGGCAACAAAGCTACGGAATTTGTTCTTTCAAGTTGACGAAACATCGAAAATAAATTTAGTGGGAAATCGGCTCGTCATAGCGTGACTTGGTAACGGGGATGGAACGAGGGCGAACAGTTTCCTGAAGGGGTAAGTTTGACGTTGAATTGATTGGGCCGCGCGTGTCTGTTTCTGTAAGATGGTCGACGGTGCTAGTGTCGGCGGTGTTAGCTGTGACGGTGCTGATAGTAAACCTCGGTCACGCAATGATCCTGTCTCTCTTGCTCTCTCCCTCTTTCACTCTCTCCCCATTTTCCTCTCTTTCTCCAATCTTTCTCTGCCTCTCTCACTTTTTCTCTCTCTCTCTCTCTCTCGGGTGCGTCTTTAGCTGGGGAGGAAACTGAAACGAAGTGCCGCTGAAATCGCATCGGAAACTTTTTCCGAAATCCGGCCGTATACATCGGAAGGATCGTCAAGGTGTACAAAGTACGACGGTGTTGGAGATTCGGTTCGATCGGTACCTGGGGGTTTTCGCGTTTTCCTCAAGGAATGCCCGACGATAGAGAACGAGGAGGTGGAGGAACCCTGCCAACCTCCTCGTCCTCGTTCCAGTCCCTTCTTTTCGTTCTTGCGATATTCTCGTCCAGATAAGGAACAAACTTTTACGCGATGTCGTTGATTCGCGCCGATTTCTCTCGTTCTTGTTCTCTCCCTCTCCCGCCTCCGATCTGCTCTTGACGCGGGGGAGCTTTTAGTGCTTAGAGTAGCTAGGGTGGCGATCTCGCTAGATCGTTCTCTTCCACGATCGGCCAAAAAGCGAGTAGGTAGAGGTGGGCCACGGTATTCCATGAAGGGTGCCGCTCGCTTTTTCTACCGAAAGATTATCGCTGACAATAAAAGTCAGACCGCCGTGATTCCACGTCGATCCTCCGTAGTGGGGGCACGGATAAGGGGTTGCGAAGAAATGGGGTGAGAACGAAAGAAACAACAAGAAGGACTGAAACGGAAAGAAACAAAGACGGAAGGGTTAGAGGAGACGAAGTAGAAAACGAAGAAAGAAGAGCCAGTGGTGGGGGAGAGAAAGATCGCCTGCCTCGGTGGCAGGGCTGTTCGGTGACGACTTTACTCCTTCCATTAATCAACTCTCCCCGCTTTTGTCGCTCCTACCGTTGCTACTGCCGTGGCAGGACCCAACGGGGGTGGCTGCTTTAAGCCACGCTCTGTAGCCACGTTGTTCTATTGCTCTTAACGCTAATGCTACCCACCGCCCGTCTACGAAGAAAAAGGAAGAAAGAGTTCCAGGGCTTCTGAAGTACCCCATACCTGTGGGAGTTCCCGGCGTAGATCGATTGGTAATTTCTGCCAAACTACTCTCCGCTGGACATTTTCGGACTTCTCTGCTCTTCTTGAAACTTTCGATTCGCAGGGATCACCCTTCGAGATGCGAGACCCCGGACGGACGAGAAAACGAAGTTCGTTTTTTATGGTACGTTACTCACTCTATTGACATTGCTTCTTCATTGAATTACATTCCGTGGTACTTTAGCCTGTACCTTGGCGATGCAGAGGAAGTTGTAAAATAAAGGAGTGGATATACATGGTATTCTGGATTAAATTGAACGTGCATTAACACTAGATTGCCCAAGGCAGTCATTTTGACTATTTTTTAATTTCAATTAAAAAAAATTATGTATACAATGATACAATTTCTTAGAATTTGGTGACTTTTTGTACAACATATAAATGCGTTTATTAATAATTGTAGTTACCTCCCCCCCTCCTTCATTTCCAATATATATATGTGTTATACCTATATTGCCCAATAGCAGTCATTTTGACTGCTTGGGAAGTTTAAAATAATTAAATGATTCTTATTATTGAATTGTGTAAATTTCTTACATGACCAGTTCGGTTCTGTGTTGAAACAACATTTTTCATTTTTTTCGATTACCGTTACATGATAACATACAAGTACATGTGCTTCTTGATTCCGTAGGTTAGGTGGAAGTTATTTTGATGCTAGCATCATAGCTTCGTCTCTTTCCGCGTACCTCCCTGCCCTATCCCTCCTACTTTTTTTCCAAGTGAAGTAAATTTTTTTTATTGTTAATATTTTCTAATAACCTGTTATATAACTGTAAATAATATAAAAAAATATTAAAAGTTAATTTTAAATAAATTTCTTTACACATTAGTTATTCTTTCACAATGCAGTCATTTTGACTGCTTGTGGGCAATATAGGTATATACTAAGTTTCAGTCTTTCTAGTGTTAAGTAGTTTATTAGTAATGAGACAATATTTGGTACGTTTTATTGATATTATCAATTCCAAATATTATATGAAGTAATATTGTATAAAACGGGGAAAGGATGTATGTCGTATTTATTTACTGCTCTTATAGATGTTTGTATGTACGATTTAAAAATTGCCCGAGTTTGCTTTTTATGACGTCCATAATGGTGGTATCCTGGAATAGCAATTGTATTCTTCTTTATACTTGATGGGAATTACTAGCTCTGAGGTTAATTTTAACATATTTGAAAAAGTTATTAAATTTAAAAATTTCTTGAAAACGCTTGGAACTTGCAATTACTGTTGTTAAACTTCGCTACAAAAATAATTAAGTGAACGAGTAAACATTATTTGAAAAATAAATTATTCGCTTTCGAAACATACATATCGTCATATACGACCTGCCTCTTTGTAAATGCTTATCTCGTCGCAAGTCCTCTGTAATTTTATAAATGTAAATACTTACCTCGCCGCAAGTCATTTATAATTAATTGCGAGATTGCTAGCGAGCCAAATGAAAACTTTCATGCAGCTACTGCTAATTTTCTTCCGAAATCCTTAAATTCTCCCGACTTTTCTCGAGTAAAAATTAGCCAGTGGCTAAATAGTTAATGTAAAATCGGTACACTCGCATCGGCTGCTATGTTATTCTTGGAAAGAACAGTTAACGGTACGATGAAGGGAAGAAGTTTGTGTGACAGTCTAGTCGAACGGAAAGTTACTAATAGCGGTTAAAGGAAAGAAATAATTAAAGAAGAAATATAATCAGATTGGAGAACAGGCAAAGTGTGCCGAAGAAAGACAGAAAAGTAAAAAAACGGGATTGCTAAATGAAAAGGCGTTTGGCACGAGTAAAAGAATAGCAGTCAAATGGAAAAAATCGTGAAAATAAATAACCTTCAAATCTCTAGTTATCGCGGCAACTAAGAAACGTTGTTTGGAAAGCTGGCTTTAATGGTAGGCGAAGGAAGATTGTTCTACTAATACCTTGTTTTCTAAAAAAATAACTGTATATTATGTACATCGCCTTTCATAAATGTGCTCATTAATTAAACGAGCAAAAACGGAAAAGAAGTACCGTACATAGTAACTAATAAATCTGACGATATGCAATATACTTTGATGTTGCATTTTAGGTGTAATTGTTAATATTTAATAATTTCAAACAAAGTGATCAAGAAAACGTTCCGATATCAGAGTTTTAAAGTTCTCTGTATTATTTGCAGTTTGTTCGAAGTTTATACAGTTTGTTTCAATAATGCGTTTTGCGTTGCACGCTACCACCCGCACGATGAGTCATCCGCATTCCTCGCTAATTTTCAAGTTATCATCGTCGCCTGATTCCTTACCGTCTACTTCAATCTTCGCCATTCCGTTCATTCGCATTATCAAACTTTCGCGAATAATATTTCCGTCGCTTCTCGAGGCATTCTTATGTTTCCGCGTCTAACGTAAGTTGTGTCTCTCATCTCAGGTCTCTCAACTCATCTCTTAAAGCCTTTCCGCTTCCCCTTACCACTCGAGCTTCTTAGCGCTTTAGAAAATTTTCTTGTGCTTCTTAAACTTTCTACCTGAG
This sequence comes from Cerceris ruficornis, assembly GCA_963989415.1. Taxonomy (NCBI): domain Eukaryota; kingdom Metazoa; phylum Arthropoda; class Insecta; order Hymenoptera; family Crabronidae; genus Cerceris; species Cerceris ruficornis. The sequence goes on from OZ022518.1 coordinate 6,281,579, forward strand.
CCAATTTTGTATACGTCCGCTTTGCTTGCTTTGTGTGTCTTCACGAGTTGCACGGTTCTTCCCTCTTAGAATCCATGCGTACTATTGCGACACTACTTTCCACTTTTCTTTTTTCCTTTTTCACTGAGAATTTTCCCTAAGTACACAGCTAACGTGGTGCTGAGAAGCTACCAAAACTGGCTGAAAAGAGATGCATACACTGCCTATGTTCTCGCAATCCGTTAATTTAAGCAGGCTTCCTCCTTTGATCGAATTTCCGGCATTTTTCCAACGTTTTACTGTGCACCCAGGGGGGTAAATAAGTTGTATGGTGAAGACGGATACTTAAAATGGGGAATTTACATTAGTTTTCATCACTTTAAATAATTAAGCAATCCATGAATTAATGTATGCATTGTTGATCCATGATAAAATAAATAATTACCAAAATATAGAAATGTACGAGCTTCTGATTTTAACGTAACTCGAAATACCCTACTTGTATGGATTTAATGTTATGATAAGTTGTAAAACATTGTTATGGCAGATTGAATCAATTTTGGGGCAGATCGTTTGCTCTTTCTTGCAACACATTTTTTTCTTTCGTGTAACTCACTATAATTTTATGGTTGTGATCCATATCAGTGTTTTTGTTTTCTGATCTAATGGCAGACATTTGAAGTACGCTTATCAGCTAACTTAATTGTCCAATCATGTCTCAGTCCTTAACGCTTACGAATTTCCTGTTATGCAGATAATCAATTTTTAATCAGAATTAAAAATCAATGTTACAGTTTTCATAAATACAATTGTTGCAGCTTGGATCCAAGTCTATGGCAAACAACAAAAAGCGAAATCTTGAAAAAATAAACTTCTGACACCATCCTGAAGTGGTATTAAGTGATTATATTCAATTATATCTTAACAGAAGTACAAATGCAATCATCAATATTATATCTACCGTTACAATTATTCCCTTCGTTACTCTCGATCCGCGTTATTAAAGCCAAATGAGGCATACGCGAGATGGCAAAAAAGTCGATTCTGTGTTCTGCAATTCAGACAAAAATAACGCTGATATCCGATCACAATAGGAGCACAATGGACATCGGGGACGATGACTGCCCGGCTTCGGGCACTCAAAGAAATTGGCTGGTGGTTTCCTGACCCCGACCGCCCGAACCTTAACGGATAGTTGGAAACTCTGGGAGCAGGTGGCTTTGGAATCGTTCCCCGAATCAGACCGTTTCAACAACCCCTTCTCGATTCCTCTCTCACCTCCGTCTTTCCATCTTCAAGTCGGCGGGGATGGGAGGAGGCCGGTCATTCTTTTCGCATTGCATTCGACAAAGAAGTTACTGGGTGCTGAGAGTTCCTTTAAATCCCGAATACTTTTCTCACCCTACCGTCGTACACGATTCGGTTCTCCTTGATCGTCCGTCGCTAGTCTTTGACTCCCTCCCCTTTCGTAGCTGATCTCTCTCGCATCGATTTCAAGTTTTTTCTTGTAAACACGATTCGCCGAGGACGATGGCGCTATTGGGAGGAAAACCGTGGCACGCTTTTACCGGCTCCCTTTTCTTCCTGGGAGTTAAGAAGTAGGAGCCCAAGTTCGCCAATAGTGCCATAGATCCATCGTAGATCGTTTCCTATGATATTAACGCTGCGGTAGTCGGTCGATTATGTTGCTTTTCTACGATTCGTCTATCTTGCCCCCATTGAATTATGTATATATATAATTATAATATAGATACATAATTCAATGGAGGCAATGGTAGAAAAGCAACATAATCGACCGACGAAAGGTTTAAAAAAAATCGAAAATGAAAACGGCCGATCCTCCCGATTTTTCTGATTAAAATACTTTAAAAGTTATTCAGTTATTAATCAGAAAAATCGGGAGGATCGGCCGTTTTCATTTTCGATTTTTTTTAAACCTTTGCTAACGCGTTTGTGAGATTTTTCTGATTAAAATGATACCAAACTCGACATACTTTGAATTATAGTTACTTAATATTCAAGCAAGTTTGACCTTGAATGAACTTGAGTCATAGGTCATTGGACTCGACTTGAAACGTACTATGTCATGACGAGTAAAAGAACATATCATTCCATTTAAAAAAACAAAGTTGACCTTCAAATCTCCGAAACGCCTCCACCTATAAAAAAATTAACACACTACATAGTGTACCCTTTTAAACCATGTAACTTTTGTATATAACATTCTTTCGTGCAACGCATACTTTAAAAGTTATTCGAGGTGCACAAGGTACGTGGACCACCCTGAATATATCGTCGGTCGATTATTCTGCTTTTCATTGACGGGATTCCTTATGAAAAAATAAGAACAAAATATAGAATAAATTTTTTTAATTTAAAGCTCAGTTTTCCAGAAAATCGAGTTTCAAAATTCAGATTTTGAATACATTAGTTAAATAATCAAATTTGTGCAGCTTTTATTCTGCAGCTAGGTTCTATGGCAAAGACATGCAATTTAAAAACGAAATATATTTTTTTATGTCGTCTAGTTACTGACCTATCCCAGAAAATGCATTTTGGCCGATAAAAAAAATATGTATCAATATTTTGAAGCGATATTGGTTCCTGATTATTCTCGAAGTCGAAAATCCACCCTAATGGGATACCGAGAAATGCGACGAAAAGAGCTTTGTTAACTGCTGAAAAAACGAGTAATACTAAATTGTACTTGAAACTATCTTCGACAGTTTATCAGGGCTACTCGAAGAGCAGTTAATTGGTTTCATTGTTTTAATTGGTTTCGCTTGCTCTTTCTATTTTTATAGCAATTGACAGCTACCGAACAAACATGTTGCTGTGCCTCGAGGTTCTAAAGTTCTCCTATGAGGAAGAACTACATGACGTCTTTAATAATTTACTGTAGCAGTTGAAATTGAAAATACAATTAACATAATACTTTACGTTAATTTAGCACTACACCTGCGAAAGCCGTCTAATTGACGGGTACCTACTTCTTTATAAACATTTCTCAAAATAGAAAACCAGTAAAGTAGATATTTCATGTGTATCTTATAATACACAATATAGCTAGCTAATTATCTTTTCTACCGCTTGATCCGTTTTTGTTTGAAAGTACTTATTTAACACTTTACCGACCGCTATTGTTTGAGCATTCTACCCACTTTAAAGGATTTGTTTCGGCTTAGATTGCCTAAAAAAATTAGAATCTCTTTGAAAATTTCAAATGCCTCTCATCGACTCCTTAACACAGTTCCACTACGATAATAAATAACAAATTAGTGATTGCCGTGGGAACCGATGAATAAACTAAAAGTCTAAGCGTTGGTGTCAAAAAGTCTATTAATAGGCTACCGGTCGGTAAAGTGTTAATATATTTAACTATAACCTGCTGTTTTTTTATAAATATGAAATATAGTGTAGGATCGTGACAAAGAAAGAGAGGAGCACGCGGCCACCTATCGCTTTAGCAGTCCTCGATCGAGTAGCTTAACACTGGAGGGGTAGTGCGTCGGTCCGTAACCACTAAGCATAGCGTACTCTCTGATGACTATTCGTTTTCACGCCCTTTTCTTCCTAAGTTCTTAATAGGAGGGGTACCGCCCGATCCCACAATAGGATATGAGAAAAGAAAAAGTGCTTTATCCTTTGCGACTTTGTAAACTATGCGTAACTCCTTGCTAATTGCGTACATTAAATCTATTTTCACTGTATCCTTCAGAACTTCCGCACATTTTTTGAATTTATACTATGCCAATTTTTACCATCGGAACATCAACGGCTATAAAAAATGTCATGACATTCAACCGGAAGCGACACTTGTCATGTTCAGATATCCTTTCTGCTTGTTTTTTATATTTCCTACAATTCAATATCATCGCTTCATGGAGAATGAAATCTGTACCATTGATAAGTTATTGGATTTAAAGTTCAGTTTCTGTGTTTTTATTATACATTTCATGCATATGTAATAGATAAAGAATTAATTGACCAATAATTTTATGAAGACGAGTCTGCAAAGGATTTTTTTTACGTGGAGAATACGGTGAACATATTTACTGCAGGGATATATTGTTTAGGGAATTCGTCTTATTGTTAGTTTTCAAAGAATATTAAATACAGAGTAGAACACAAGTCACTTGTCACTTTTCTGAAGTAACGTTTATTATGACATGCATAAAAAGCACCAAACACTTAGTATCCATGTCATATAACATTTTCCTATTATTAAAATATCCAATTATGCAATAAAATTGTAGCAATTGTTAACATATTAACGCACATACGCTCCTCCGGGTGAAATTTCAAACGATCACCGTTTCCAGATACTACGTAATGTTCGGTTTCCTTTTAATACGTTGTAACTTGATCTAATTTCAGTGAAATATAGTATAATAGATTACAAATAACATTAATTAAAGTGCAGAGGGAATGTGCGTGATATATCACCCGAGGATATTTCGTGTATTTGTTTCTGGAAAGAGTATGAGGTTTAACGAAACTAGTCATAATTCTGGAATATATTTCTTTAAAAGAAATATTATGCATTCTTTCTCAAATACTTCTTGAAATGTAATATTTATATTAGATCTAATAGCTGAATTTATATTCAACGACAATATTTATTACAGAGGACAGCAGATTAAAATATTTCAACTTCATTCCAGAATACAAGTTTCAACAGTTTCAAACACAGGTACATACAAATAATAAAATATTCGTGCAAAACCATCATTTACGAGAACCAACGTATCTACCACAGTTTATTAAAGGTATTCACATGTGATAAAATGCGTAAAGAAAACATTGAAAAGCATTTCACCAACAAACGCTTAGCTTCAACATTTGTATCCATAAATAATCGATTTATGACCCGAAGATTGAAATCAGTTTCGATAATGCCTCGCGGAACGGCATGTATATCGAGTAAAATAAGAGCTTTTACGACACGCACATTGAAATTCACGTAGAAGAAGGCCGCATAGATGGAAATTGCAGCATGCGCGTAATCATAAACCGAAATAGCGCATTCAGCAATAGAGAAACCGTGAGCGTCCAACCGTAGCATTAAATTTCACACAGAAAAGGATAAAGTTGTACATGTACTCTCCACTGTCTTTGTTAAAATTCATTTTTCTAGAAAAAGTAGGAGCGTGACATAAATAGCGACAGAAAGTGAGGATAAAAATAATTTACTTGACATCGCGGTGCGTAAAATGGCTTGGTCGTTGTCGATTTATTTGGCCCAGATTCAAATATCCAATGCGCATCTTTTACAATTTGGTTCAATTTATGTGACTCGACCGAATGTCGATGGGTTTTTTACTTACTGTAAACTTTTGATTTGTTAGGAAATCCGTTAGTATACACTGCTTTAGAACGAAATTTCGAATCAGTAAAGTAAGTAGCAAAGTTTTACAAGAAATGATATACTGAAAATACAGAACAGAAACAATAGAAAATGTTGTCAATAATGAATTGAAGTGCATGGCTGATTATCTCTGTAATCGATGTTAAAGGATATAATAATGGAAGTAATATATAAATCACAACAATTAAAAATTAAAAGGAGTAATGACAACTATAAGACATACATACTTCGCGTATTATTGTTTGACATTTTTCGAGACTTGAAATTTTATCAACGATCGGGTGGTAATAGTAACATGTGTAATTATATAATAAGTTCTGGAATATAAGAGACATTATAAAGTTTGCTTTTGTATGTCCTTTGCTTTACTAACATATACATGACAGAGAAACAAACTTTTATTGACGTAATTCAACAAAAGTAGTATATTATATCTTAGACATTACATGAGCGCAAACTGCTAGATGCACTTACGTATACTATTAGCGTGCAGGGAAAGCCAAAGGAAATTATACGTACTGTAATACAACACAGATGTAATTATGGTACTAAATATCAATGCTGATTTACATGATTATAATAGCTTCAACTTAAATAAGATTATCGTCATGAAACAAGGAATTGGCAAACGCAATTTTACTTTTTAATTGAAACGAAAAATGCAAAGGTATGTGAGCAAATTTATTGTTACAATATTTTTAATTAATTATATTAAAAATTTCTGAGCAATATTAAGTAATACAAAACGTTCATTACTCAAATACGATCACATGTTTAAAAAAAAATAAATGGCAGCTCTTTGTTACATCATTAACCCCTTGCCTTACTATTTCTATTTTGACAGCGTGCGTAATACCCCAGAATTAATTCCAGAAATAAAAATTTCTCTCTGATCTGTAACATTTGGCACAATTGACTGCAATATTAATATTACAGAAATAATTTTACCGTTTCGTGATCGACTGATATTTTCAATTTAATAGTTACTGGAAAACTTCAAAATTTCGTATTCCATTTATCGGCTCACGTGTGTCACACGTTATTGTAAGCTAAGGGGTTAATAAGAACTGATTTTAGTGTACAACTCAGTTATTTTGCTTTATAAATAAAACTTTTGTCGAACGTATACCTGACACGACTATAAAGGTTCCCTTCACGAGAATATTTTAGTTTTCACGAGACAGTAGTGATTGAAGAATTTGGGACTTGTTAGGCATTGTTCACATCCTATTATCCGTTATCAAATTACTTGCTAATCTTAGACTGTAATTAGTAACAAGAAAAATTTAAAAAAAACAGTTCACTAATACTTAAAATATTTTATAAACGTGTTTAATAATATACTATGTTATAACACTTTATACTTTTTACAGGTTAAAATTTTTTACTAATCTTCTCCTAAATGCGTAAAATGGCACTAAATATAAACACCGAACAAAGTTATACGAATTTAAGTAATTGAATTTATTAAGCAAGTTTTAGTTTGGCTACTTAAATATCTTTGACCAACATCAGGAAATTTTTGAGCAGTTAATAGAGCCGGTTGGGTAGTTGTTAAACGAATCATTTGTGTAAGGGTACTATAATCTTTAAAGCCATGCTAGCATATGTAACAACGCGTTATTTATGGCGTGCCGTTGCGTTTAAAATTACGTGAATATCGTATGAGGCATGCAATATTACAGTGTGATGAATATGGAAACAAGAAACTGCGGTAACATAATCAGTTCATTTCTATGTAGAGAACGCATTGTACGATCTATTAGCTCGAATTTTGAAGTTTCAATACATTGCTTATAATTACCTCGCAAAAATTGAAATATATCTCATAATAAATATCTAATTGATTACAAATTCTTAAAGAAAGCTTTAAAAATTACATCACGTACATTAATATATGTGTATACATGTTAATACGACATATAATAGTAACAGTAAGATAATTCTAATTCCCTAAATTAAAGTATTTACAGTTTTTCTGCCATTAGGCTGATTAGTGTTTCAAATTAAAAATGATATATTTAATGCTACTGTTTGATATGTTCGCATATATTATTTTTTCTTTTAAAACTAATTGTAAGATATCTTTACATCTTACCGTACAAGCCTTTCACCTTTAAATACTATACAGTGTAGCTTACTGCATCAATAGCAAAGTTATTATTACTTAAATATATAATTCGTTTATTATTTCGGTTATCTTCGTTGATTTTAAAAGTTGAAAAGTTTTACGATTTTTTAAACAATCTTAGAGTATTTTTTATGTACTTGCAATAAAACTTCTACTAAATCGGATTGACGTTTGCTTTTGTAATGCTTTGAATATTTTTTCATTTTTATCATACACTTCTCAGAATTAAAGTATAACCTTTATTACACAGTATATTTAACCCTCAACAATCCTATGCCGAATGTAGCTTAATATCTATAGATTTCCGTTATGGTTAATGTTCTATCGCGTTAATTTTAACTTCTGAATCTGCAAATAACCTATAGTTACCGCCATCATCTGATATCCGTGAATAATATACAGTAATGAATTTCCCGAAATTAATTTCACGTGGCTAATGAAGAGTTGAAAAAGTACTTTGAACCGCAAAGTGTTAAATTCGGTAGCAATACAACAGTTCACATAAAAGCGGTTTACCGTAATTTTACACACATATTATTCTACACGCCGAGTAATGAAAGAAAAACTTTTATTTCGATTACTGATACATTCCAATTATCAAATCTTTTCAGGTTTGAATATCTATCGTGAGCATAGCTTGACTCGCGCTGGAAGTAGACACACACATTAGACTTCCGGCAGATTTTGGTAGTAAATCTGAGTTTACGGAGGATTCAACGGACCCTCGGCTTCAGCGGAATTTACGTGCATTCGTTCTCCCTAGTGTTGTGCAGGTAGATGCACCGTTGCAACGATTTCGCCTGCACAGCACCTCGTGCATCAGTCTTTGTAATGCATAGTAATCGATAGACGGTTTCTACCTATGTTGCTTTTAGGATATTTCCTCTCCCCCCAAAGACTACCCTTGTGTGTTTGCTCTTTCCAACCTTCTCGTTCGTCCTTTCTCTCTGGTACAATGTAAATTCTTCACGAGCGTGAAACACGAGTTTGATTTATGAAAGTACATTTTGAAACGTAATTACTGGGGTGGTTCACGACAAAACTAGAATTTCCTTCGTTTAACCTAAGCAATTTCTCTGATTATTTGTCATACGTGCTACTGAACGCATTCCGCCCTGAATCATGTACGACTATCGTCACGGCAATTGTTACACAATTTCGTCGAGGGAAACGTCAATTGTATTTCAACGGTGAGTTTCCCGTAAGCGGGTAGAATAATATGTTTCTCACAAAGGAAGTTTTTGTAGGCTGAGAAATTATTGAATAGGCCAGTGGATCTCAATCTGTTTTAGAATTACTTGCGAAGCAATCTCTTTGCAATTTTTAGACTTCTCGCGGAGACTACATTGTACGTATATGTTACTGTTACCAAAACGTTTTTTGACAAACAATTATTTATTTAAAAAACAGCAAATCTTAGTCATCAAATGTAGATACATTAAATGGGATGGGTGCCTCTATTTTGCCTGAATGAGTTCTTCTATCGTACAGGGTGTAAAAAAATTAATGGTCATGGCTTGGAGGGGTTGTTCAACACCTCGGATTGGATGGAGATTTGCAAAAAAAAACTGCCGCGAAATTCGCGATAAGCGAATGTTTCAACTTATTTGTTTGAACAGCTTTTCGCATTCGTTTTGTTACACAGGTAAAATGTCTGAGAGGAACCATGGGTCAGAAACGAACCGGTCTCTCGCAAATTGACTTTTAATTGGGCCTCCGCGATTGAATTTCCGCTTAGTAAGTGAGACTACTAGCTGATCCTTCGGAAAGAAACACACGAGATATCCGTGCTGGTTCGAATAGCTAAAGCAGAGGCGTGCTACACGACATTAGAAATTGGGGGACTAGGTCACCGAACCACTAAGAAAACGGCAAGTGTTTATGTTCTTCTCCCCGGGAGGGCCCTTGAGCGAACCCGAAATCGAACGCAGGTCATTGACGTCTTCCTAGCCTCCGAAAAGTTACATCGAAATATTCCGAAGGATCAGCTGATAATCTCACTTACTAAGCGAAAATTCAATCGCGGAGGCCCAATTAAAAGTCAATTTGCGAGAGAACGGATCGTTTCTCACCCATGGTTCCTCTCAGACATTTTACCTGCGTAACAAGACGAATGCGAAAAGCTCGTCAAACAAATAAGTTGAAACATTCGCTTATCGCGAATTTTGCGCCAGGTTTTTTTTTGCAAATCTCCATCCAATCCGAGGTGTTGAACAACCCCTCCAAGCCATGACCATTAAATTTTTTACAGCCTGTACATAAGTGACCCTTCACGGGCCCTTAGAGGCCCCTCCGTTGTCGCCTAGAGCAAGGGTGGCGTACTTCTGTTTATATATGATTGCCTTTTTTTCTTAAAAATGTTTCGCGATCTTCCTATCAAAATTTTGACATTTAACAAATTCGAACTGGTGCTTTGTGTACTAATGACGATGGGGGAGGGGGATTGCATGCTGTAATTGTCTTCTGTCGGCTGTGATAGACCAAAAATCGCTTCTCCAGTTTGAGGAGGCTCCAGTTTGAGAACCACTGGAGTAGGCACGAACTGCTATTTTAAATTTTATCTTCTATAATTATAGTCAATAACTGTACTGTATCTCGTAATATCGTTCCAACAGTTTTATTATAAGGAAAAGTCTCTCGACTTTCGGGCACAAATGTACGAAGCGCAGACGGACAGAACGCCTTCGTGAAGATTGCAAATTAAACTGTTTTAACTCGAGTTTTAATTTCGTCAGAGTCGTTAGAGTTTGGGTAACTCTGACTGTCGTGATTAATTGTAAGACTTCTAAAGGCAGATGATATTGCAATGACATCCCTTGATATGTCTAAAATGTTTAGGGGAAGCGACAACTGGACCGAAAATAAGCAGCATGTCCTGCTTGGAATCTGTGTAACTTTGGGGTGCGTTTTAGAAAATAGCTAACATGAGCCGGTGTGCTACAAATGCTGCGAAAACGGAAGAGTTTGGCAGATAATTTTAATGTAGTGTGCAATGATTTATAATAGGACAAATTGTATGCAGTAAAAATACATATTTTCAAATTTGAATCAATCGAAAATACAGTTATCATTTCATTCGAACTGAATCGTACTTGTGAAAACTGTTAACTCGTTTGACGCAGTTTTAAAGTATTTTTCATGAAGACCATTATTTAGGTGAAGTAATCAAGCGGTTTTTCGAAACTGGAAATATTCAAATTTGATAAGATATGATTTGATTCTACGAAACTGTTATCAAAATCAAGAAACACCTACATATATGTAAGTAGCCGAACGTGACCCAATTTTTCAGAAATATTTCACCAAATAATTGTGAAATCTTGATTATATGTACTGATAATTATGGAAGCGGTTTGATTGTATGTGAGAAATTGAGCTAATCGTATATTTTGTGTTGCACTCATGTACATTATAATATGGCGGAACTACGTTTTAAGAATAAAGAATAGTTTAATCACTTAACAAACGTTTTACTTGTATTATTATTTAGAGCCCGACGCACATCGTAAAATAAAAATCTAAGTATCTCGAAACGAAGAAACGGATGACTTAGATCACGGTCATAATTAACGGCACATATGTTCAAATTTATAGTAGCTTTATTATAAACAATAATATTTTTGTTACTGTTTTCACAAATCTTATTTAATCTACTATGATTTTCATGTGGAGAAACTATAATTTTTGGATAATCGCGAACCACCTAAATTAAGGTATACATATTGCATAGGAAATATTTGCTAGAAATGACAATGCCGGGTTTTGAACTCTGTACCACTAATTGGGAATCCAAGTGGCCTGTTCTCATGGCAATGTCAGTTAATCATAATAAAATAGTAGTAGCACTATTATTTAAAATTACTGAAATTTATTGTTGCATATGTACATTACACATTGAGCTAATTCTTTCTTTATCATATTTATTTTTCGTCTCGAAAACTGCTACTTTTGAGTATTGTTAGAAGCATATCACCTAACTGCAGTTTTCCAAAGATTTGCAGAAAATTTTTGGCAATCATAATTTATTAAGGAAGTTTTTAATGGCATAGTTTAAGTATGGCATATATTATAATTTGGTACAAAACATTATCATAACAAAATTACGATTTTATGAACCAATACACGCACTTTTCTTTGTCCTCTAAGGATATTGGAAATTTTAATATAATTACATAACACTGTTACTTAATTAATATTACACAATTGCGTGTGGAAATACTTAAAGTTTTAAGTTATGCTGAAGTAGTATTGATAAGTAATTTTTAAGAGGGTATGCATAAAAATGAGAAAAATATCGAATGTTATTCTGTGAGAAGAGCTTTAAGTGCATTCACAAGACTGCGTGAATTGAAGAAGTATAAGGAATGGTAAACACAGAGGAAGTTAGAGATTTATCTGAGAGGCTACTACCGTGCAGGTCTAATTACATTGATTCAATTCAATTTATATTATTAATTTTACGATTCCGCGTACCTTGAGACTATATTTGTTTAAACCTACTAGTATGCTTCTCTCTTATTACCACCAACCCAATGATTTCATATAGAATCGAATATTCTCCTCTGCAATAATCCGTACTTTGTAAAACCCAATAACCCTTTCCTCACGGAACAATTAATATTTCTTTTTCTGCAATAAAAGTTCCAATACTGTACGCATCAATTATATAATACACCTTAAAGTTATGATGATTGAACGTACCCCGATGTAAAAGAAACTTGTCGATTCTTTCGCAATACAAAAGCTAACAAATATTTTTAAATAAAATTCATAGTCACGTGAAGAATTTTTCGTAGGTTTGTAACAGCCCTGGCGCTATGGCACTCCTTGTAATATTGCGTAACCTCAGTACCTCTTTTGTCTAAGATAACAGAGCTCCGAGACCGTTTTGTCAGCATCCTCTCGACGGCGGGAACGTGAGATCGTTATTTCATTATGGTTAATTTGAGACTGAGTGCGCTCATGGGGGGGCCAACGAGATAACAGAGGGATTCTCATCATTAGAGGGACGCATCTAGTGAAGATTAACGAGCGCCACAATGCGCGATGTCATGCGACGCGCCGAATAATATTTATTTGTATTTATTTCCAGTGGTTTGCATCGTCGGACTTTTTTCTACGAAACAATCGTACGAGAAAGTTAAAACGATGTTGGTATCACAATGTTTTCAACAATGCACAATTTCGCCCACAATTATACGTCTGTAAGGTTTAAAAGTTTTTAAACCTTTGCCGTACCATTTCTTCTGTGATTGAATAGGTGATAACATAGAATTAATGGCTGTAATAACGATCTATGCCTGATTTCTAATATAGCGTATTACTAAACGTAATATTAAATAGCATAGAAATAATTTGATCGTATCGTAACCCACTGATATTTTTAATGCAAAATGTTTTCGAAAACTTCAATATTGTTATTCCATGTATCGCGTCACTCTTTATTGTATGGCAAGGGGTTAAGAGTAAGATTTTAAAAGAAAAAAAAATTCAATTTATGTTTCGCAAAATACCGTAAAATACGTAAATCTTTTTTACCTATAATCGTTTTTATTTCATAATAGCTTATTTAAATTAATTGGTATATACTATAACAATCTTTTGTCGCATCTATTCCACAATTTTCTGTAGAATTCTGGTAGTCAGTGTGTTAAGTAGCGGATGATCTATTAAAAATTTCCAAAGATATTTTAACTCTTTGAAGCATGGGAATTCAGAAAATAAAATGACTCATGCTGCACAGACATTTTTTTTCTTTTTAATTGAACAACGTTGGTTTATTTTTATTATCAAAGTTATAAAATAATATAAATTTTCGAGGTGGGTCAAAAAATATCCTACCATGCATATTCACGCATTGAAAAAGTGGGATACTTTTAATCCCGCCGCGCCTCAAAGAGTTAAATGTTAGTAAAGAAAATAATTTTCAATTTCAAGAACACGTGGCCTTTCGTAAAAAAGTGCTTCGATGCCAACCTTGTGCCTTTCTGTGGATTTTCATCATTAAGGATTTTCTCCAATGAGAGAGAAGGATTGACCTACAGCTTCATTGACAATTTTTTGATCCATGCAAGGATCTAACGGTCGAACGGCTCCTCTGAAAAGCGGTTCGAGAACAGCTTTTACGAAGACACAGTTAAATTCAATAAAAAAATTGCATTCACATAGAATTGACATGATAAACCGTCTCTAATGCACCAAAATGTGCATTATATTCGTACCCCGTCCCACACTTGCACGTACACTCACCCTAATTGCATTACCTCTTCGGAGGCACTTTATCGAATATAGGGTCACGAGGAAAAAGAACAAGTACTCTATTAGTTTATCTACTTTTGTTTTTCACCCTTACTCTTTAATCGACGTTACCAAGGAGAGTCACTCAATAAAGATCGTTTTACTCTGGAACCTCAGAGAAGTCCCGTTTTAATATTTGAAGGAAGAATCTCAGAACGAATGTAGCGAAATTTTTTAATAAAAACTACGCACCCAGCGCGACTGCGTCGGTGATTTACGAGCACATATCCTTATAACGGGGACAATTTTTCTCACGTGACGAGCTCCGTAAGCAAATGAAGCGTTATTAACTTCTTACGAAGCCGACTCGTGCGAACTACGAACAATGCCCGCGGAATTACGTAAAGCCGAGGAAGAAAGGTAGAGGTTACTGGTTGTCGGGCTATCGATCCACCGTCATTCCGTTGCCCTTTGCGCACCTCCAGGTAAGTAGGTAAGTGGAGTTTCGGAGTGCGAAATAACATAGCCGTAGTGACGCGCCGCGATTAGGTTTTTAGTGCAAAGTGACGTCCCCAGAAAATACGAAAATCGCATTGCGTTAACCATCGCGCACTGAACGGTGCACACTGCGACGGAAAAGTTTGGTTATTTATTCTTTGTTTATAAAGAACAATGCCGCGCTTAATTTCTGTTCCGTTTCCTCCAGCTTTTATCACTTCTGGCCACTATTATAAATAAATTATATCCAGGCCGGGTTTACTTTGTTCGTTCGTTCCCGTCGTGAGATTACTTCAGTCAGAGTCTACGATCCTACTTTCACTGTTGAGGATTTTAATACCGTCGACTACGGGGAGAGTTCTCGGTATCTTAATTAATCTGTTAAAAGTTCGTATTCGCGCTTGTCATACGACGCTGGTGAGAGACAGAAATGGAAAATATGCACTGTGCGACGATGTTCTTGCTATTGCATTGTTATTGCGATGACGCAATCATCGAAGCAACGTGAAATCTCGTAGGATGGAGGTTAAGAAAGAATTGTTTTTCTACTTGTTCGTAATCATTTTAGCGCACTTTACTTTTTCAATATTTCATCATAGAGTAGCAGGTTATTAAAAAACTACTTTCGTATAAGCATTGTTAACAACCTATATTTACAGTGCGGCCTGAGATGGAAACAAGATTTTAGACATTTACAAATCATTCTTAATAAATAGCTGATTGGAGAAATCAAATAGCCTCTCGTTAAGCTCACGCACTCAGTAATTCTCTTATTCATGATCGTATTTATAATAATTGCATATCGTTGTTAGATATTTAGCAACTCAGATGTACATGTGGTGGAAGCCCATAATTCGTAATAATATTAATGCGATATTTATGTTATGCTAGTATGAAAGTAACTACAGATGTAAGTACATAATAAACAACGAAATTTGTGTTTTAGAACAGTTACACAGTACGATGATAGCTATTTATTTTTTTCTCGGAGACGTACATAATCGTCCAATTTCTTCTTCAAAAAGTTGCATTAACTTCCAGATTAATCAATTCTCAATTCAGCCACATGCGATTTTGATACGAGCCATTGAAACTTTCCTATATAATACAATTTTTCTTTCAAGTGTAATCGGTAAAATATGTTCTCCGATCATACGTTAGTGCAAGCGTCGAATCCTATGATTGGACGAATTTCTCAATAGAGGAATAGGGTTACCAACTCAACGCCAATATTGGTTTGGAGGATTGGATGATCAAGTCGTGTTCTCACACGGGATCTTGTTTGGCCCACGTGGCTTTTATATTGAATCGACAGTATTCCTTGCGAATCCTACAAATTCTTTGCTAAATTGGATTAGACAGCGTCCTGCCAGACGGAAATGTGTTTCGAGCTAAGCGTCACAGACTTTCGGGCAAAGACTGATCCTTATGGCGACGAAAATTCTGAATGTCATCCTGAAACTTTTGGTGTGCGCGATAATGCGAAAAAACAAGTGTGTCGAATGTATTCTAATTACGTCTTCTAAATGTTTCAAATAAAATCGAATTATCCGTAGGAAACCATTCCGTTTCCATTTCGTTATATCCGCTTCTAAAGCTCAGTTTGGTACCTGTAATTAACGGACAGGAGTAGGAGACAGAGATAATAGCGACGAGAGAAATGAAGGGGTTTTCAAGTTGGAGAATATTAATTCAAAGTACAGTTCTACAATTTGTAATTACGTTTCTTCGAACGGATAGCGACATAAGGTGTCTAGAGAATCAACTTTAGTTCTTACAGACATTTACACATTTTATGTGCTTGCATTGCATATGGTTTGAACAGTTCCCACATTTCCTTTACCTTCACAACGAACGATTTTTAATATACTTCCAATCCTTTTGTCAACTTTCATAAAGCCACAAAAGTGATTTTATGCCATTTTTTTCTATAAGATCGAGATCATCCCCGGTTCAGTTATCTTCGATTCTTTATTTAATTACTTCCACCATTCTCATCGGCGAGCTATTTTTCGTTGGTTTTTCGCCCTCGAGAGCAATATTTATAATGTCCACCCCAAACACAAGAAAAGGGACAGAAAGACAGTCGGAATGTCTCACAGAAAGAGAAAGGGAAATCATGGAGGGCCGGTCGTCGTAAGATTTATTAGAGGCGACGAGGTCTCTGCCGGTAGACTCCGTGTGTACTTTCGACCCTAAGATATTGCGGTCGTTTCCCTTTGGTCAGAGAAGCCGAAGAAGAAGTCGACGGGCGCCACCGTTCGTCCGGCTCTTTTTTGCTCCTCAAACAGCCATCGGGCAGCCCCTCCCATCAATTCATTGGATTTTTAGCGGGGAACGGTTATAACCGCCACTTTCGCGTAAAATGTGCCCCCACCGAGTTAAAAATTGGCTTCTAATATGATATACGCCGGTCACCATATGGCCGAGAGCGCCGCAAAACGGACGATATTTTCAGTTTCTTTGGCTCACGCTTATTTTCTCCGTCTTCTTTCGAAGCTCGCCCCAGCCGGGTTCGAACCGCCTCGCATATTCCTCCTCCAGTGCCCTCTCGCCTAACGTACTATTGGAAAGCGATAGTATTTTCACGCTGGCGGTTCTCTTATGGCGCGGCCATATTTCATGATCCTATCCTATACGGCACAGGGCACAGGAAGGTGCAAGGGAGTCGGGAAAATGGGATGGAATACGGATGCATTTAATATGCAATTGCCGAGAGTGCGCGCACCATTCGAGGAAAACCTGTCGAAGAATCGGCGAAAACACGTGCGCCTCGTCGAGCTCGTGTTTGCAGCTGGAAATCGAGCCCGATGTCGCCATCTGCTTCTTGGACAGGGATGCCGATAAACTTTCGAAGATCGTTCCTACGATCTTGAACGCGAACGTGCTTAAGATCGTACGTCCGTAACATTTGCTTCTGTATACGTGTTTCTAACTTTGTAATGTACAGTGGAGAGAAGGAATCCTCCCTCTTCGATGGAAATTTTGATTTAAGGCTTGGCCGTCTCTTGGAGGACTCACTTTTTCATAGATTTCGGAACTTTCGGTGAAGTTTGGATTAGAATTTTCTAACAGTCGGAAAATTTTCGTGAGTTTCCTTCGGCGAGTGGGAATGATTTATCTCATAATTCGTTTGAAACGTTGAACGCCGAAGTTTTGTCTTATGTTCATCGTGGAAATAATAGTGCAAAGAGTTTCTCCGAATGCGACACTTGATTCGGATATGAAAATCGATTTTCTCTTTGGATGTTTTACGAGATCACCCGGAAGTTATTCATTTGAGCAGTTTCCATTGGCTAGGGATTGGGGAACGGGTCGGGTAATTTTACGAGTCGAAAAGAATTTGCGGTTCGGTAGGTTTAGGGAAGCACGGAAAATGCGTTTATATCTATCCTTGGAGTTGCCAATGATTCGGATTAAATGAGGCCGATTAATCGGATCTAATTGCACAACTCGAGACAAGCCATTAAATCCGGTTTGAGAGATCGAGATTACTGAACACTAAGTAGATCGCCGCCTAGATAGGAAACTAACAGCGTTATTTTCTTGGAAAGTAATCGCATCTGCAAAAATTTCAGCTTAAAAATGTTCAAATTCCGATGAGAACAATGGACTGAAAAAAGTTTACGAGTATTAAAATGTTTCTTAAACTTTTAAGTAAAATCGCAACATGTTTGAAGTCCTTCAAATATAATGCATAATGTATATATAATTTAGTAGACATTTAATTTCAAACATGATAAATACAACGTTTAAAAATGGATAAACCAGCTTTATGAAAGATAAAATTTTCCGACTTTTTTAAACGGATTTGAATGTATGCACTTAAAGTCTTTTAAATGAAGGTTTCTACCAAAGACAAGATATTTCCTACCTTTCCAAACGAATCCAAAACTATTTCTAATTTAATATATGTGTTTATTACTTTCTACACATTAATCTCATGTATGCGACACTTTACGATGGGACTATTCAAATTTAAAATATTGTTGCAACCAATTAACTCTGAGCACCACCAGTTAATTTCCAACCCCTATACAAATAATTTCCCACACAATAAATACAATTTTTACAAAACACCCTATTTTAAAGGAATAAAATTTCTCGTTGAAGAAAATGAAATGAAAATTCTTTGAACTCATAGAACATGATTCACTCTCTCTTCTTACGAGCATGAAAAACAAGTATATAAAGTTGCAGTAGATTAATTAAGATACAGGGGGTCTCGATGTTGACAGTAAAATTGTCGGTAGTGAAACCCGAATGAGCTTCTCCGACGGGAATGATTCTATGACGACAATGAACGGGCAATAGAGTAAATAGGTTAACCCGGCATTGATATAATTTATTTATGATACAAAAGATGGGTGATAAAAGTCCTGGGAAACGAAACTAAAATTGAACTAGACATTGTTCTTTATTGCGATAGATACCCAGCTATGGTTTGAATGGCTTGCATAATGCATAAGGGTGTAGTTTCGGCGCCACGAATGACGTTGTCATCCGACCGGTATGGCATGTTTCCGATTTCCCGTCGCCTATTTGTTTCTTTCAAGTTGCACAATTTCCATCGTAGTCTTGTATTCTTCGAGTCACTGCTGTTGTGATCAATAATCAAATATAATTTTTTACGAAAAATGGCAAGGACTTTATATTGCAATGACACTATATTCTGTTAGGGGAGATTAAAGCAATGAAACGAATATTATTAGAACCTCTTATAATGCCGGATTCAAATTATCTTATATAATAATTAATTTTAACTCATCGTTTGTAATTCATCAGTCAGCTGAATATTTTTAATCCAGAAAAACGGTGTAAATATAGATCTGGGAAAGAATAAAATAGAAGTAATATAGTTATTAGTGCAGTGTAGATCATGATTTTATATTATCGTATTTCTCGGCATTAATATATTTATCGTGTTTTCCATTCCGTTTCAGTCAAACTTTCATTACTTGTCAATTAATAAAATTTAATCTTGATCCTATCTATCCATCCTTTCCATTTCGCTCTGTCCCGCTATACTGATGAAAGAATAATTGGGAGCGAAGAACGAAACAATTTAAAGTTTATACATCACGAGTCTCAAACTTGTTAGAAATTACACCGGTGCTAAAGATTTTATCGTTCCCCGCGCAAGAATTAGCTCGTCAGTGTCTGTTTACACGAACGTGGATCACTTTAAGTGGGAAATTCGTTTCGGAGATAATTTCTCGGAAAAAATGACGCGGGGCCGCTATACAGATTTCTTTCTGAACTGAGAGAGCCCATCAGGGCGATTCAATTCCAGACGATGAGCGACGTCGAGGAGAGAAGCGAACAAAACTAGACTAGCTCGTCTGCCGATCTCTTCCATTTCGTCGAGAGAGGATCAGGGCAGGATAATAGGATTTTTTGACGTATGAGGGCCTCCCACGTTCTAACGGGCGGGCCTAGAAAAAAAAATCATGCTTATTGCTGACTCCGCGGAAACCACTTGCGCATCGCTGCCTACAAAAATAATGTGACATGGTCTCTGGTAACGTCAGCTGCTCTGCCTCGCTTCATATTTCAGAGCACATCTATCTGCCTAGTTCTATACTCTTTCTCCGTCTAACGTTCTTTGTTTTCTCGTTACCCTTTCGCTCTCCGTTATTCCAGAATTTCGTTATACGCGTTTGCCGTATTTTCCAATAAAACGATCATACGGAATTTATTTCGGACACTGTGAAATCCACTGACCTGCAGTTATCTCCGACAAATGTGTATTATCGGATTGGACAAATTCGCGCAATCCGCTGATTGCGTTATAAACGTTAGGCCAGAGAAAAGTATGCGTTGTCGGGCGGAAAATGAGGAAATGATGAGGATATAACTCGAATACCTTTAAGCTTATTTGTAGGAACGTGAACATGGAGAAGATTTATATACATATTCTTTTTTGTGATCAGTTTTGGGGATTATGTTATAAATGCTTAAACGGCGCGTCTGTCATGGTATGGCTTTAAAACTGGAGCGATTTTGTTATACAACTATGTTCCGCAATTTTTCACAATTTTTTTCATGACCTTTATGACGTGTGTGGAGTTCAAGATGTTTCTATGGTATGTTTTAAAAACCCAACTGTGGTATTATATGATGATTAAATTTTATTTGTTTTCAGAAATTTTGCCTTCTGAGTTATGAGAATAAAGCAATTTTTGTAAAGTTCTGTACCGAAATTAAAGTGTACGCAACGTATAACATAATTATAATTTTACAATTCAGAATGTTCTGCACATCAAAGAGATGAAGCTTTTAAATACTAATCAAAATTCGGGGAAATAGTTTGTCCATTCGTTTACTTTGATATAAAAAATATCCGTAATCTGTGAACATCGATTGTGTTATAATACTTTGTAGGAAAAATCAATTTTTTAACATTTTTAGTATATCTCTTTGCCAATAGATTGCAGAAAAATTTATAAGGCTCATAAATATAAGAAATCGAAACTAATCGCAGCCTGATACCGTACGTGTGCAGAAATGGTAGGAGATAAACGAGAAAATATTTTTAATAGATGGTTTCTTCGCGTGAAAAAATACACAATATGGATGTCATTTTGAAAAATGTTCAGGTAAGTAAAATCTCCTGCCATTTATAACATTCTAAATACAAACCACTTTTTATCGCAGAGATTGAAATTACAGATATGACTGACAAGTTGCATACGAAAATGCGTCGCATTTTTTATGACAGAGAAATGATATTCCAGAAGCGTTTTTCCAAATGAGTAATTTTAATCATTGTAGAATCATAAAATTTCATTTTGACGTATTACTTAAGCATTGCTCTTGAAATTTTAAATAAATGAACACGGATTTTATTAATTACTGCCTCAAATTTCTTTTATATTATTTTAAGCTCACAATCAGTAGCCTTTGTCACTAGAATTGCCAAAGTTATATCTGTTAAATTCAAATATACTGGATAAATGCTTTGGAGAAAGAGAAATCAAGATGTCAAAAAGACGATCAGTTAAGTAATTTAGGTTTTATAAGATAGAAGTCGAATATTTACTTCTTTGCTCCCTTATCAATTTGGGGAATTTTTAGAAAAGCAGGGAACCGGTCATTTGGCCGCCTTGGTACTTTTAGTGCTAAAAAGGTGACAATTTTCACAAAAAAAATAACTGAAGTAGAGTTAATAAAATTGTATGAAATGGGACGTACAATAGGAATATAAAAATTCTGCTATTAGCTGCGTGCGGCCTTACACGAATTAAAGAATTTGAAACTTTCAGTTTTTCGTATAACATTTAATTTTTTTTAGTAAAATCTATAACTTCGATTAATCGATATAAAATATTTTTCATTCTTTAATATCGTCTTAACGTCTAAAGTCGATTATTGATTTAAACAATATATAATGAATTTCCCTTCAAGCCATTAACACCAATAAAAAACTATTTTGAAACGAGAAAGAATACAACAGCAATTCGAGATTGATTTAATTATTCTGCATCACTAATTGCTCCCACCACATCTCCATTTCTCCCTTGACAGCCACGAATTTCCATAATTTTCTAATTAACATTGCAATTACAATAAATCACAAAAACCACATAATTTCTAATTATTAATTATTTCTGTCATATCTATCAATCTTCCTTGACGAAAACGGATTTCCATAATATTCCAATTCACATTGCAATAATAACTGAATTCTAACCATTACTTAATTACACATTAATTAATCATGCGTATCATGCATCTCCTACTTTACCGTCGAAAATAAACCATGATTTTCAACCAATAGAAAGGTAGGTAAGAGTTTAATCACGAGGAATGTAAAAGCAATCAAAGATTTGGATGTAATACTAAAGCCACTCGAGACTACGAGTACACTTTATACGTCTTCAAGCCACCGGATGGGGTGGACTTCGGTGCCCGCGGCTGATCTTATAGGTTTCGAAGCTCAGAAGCAGCACGCAGTGACCAAGCCGTGCCGAGGTTTACCTAAGACTGCGAGAGAAGAATGAACGAACGACCTGAAGGAACGGAGGAGGAAGAGAGAAGAAGAGAGTATAAGGTGGCCAGAGGTTGGCGTTGGAGGCCACGTACGAGATGTGAAGCGAAGTCTTTCCCACTGGACCAGGGGAGACACTTTCGAGATTACGTTCCCTCCTCACCGACGTGAATTGATCCGAAAACCATAAGGCATTCCCTGTCCAGTACGTTATTTCCTCGGAATAACCAATCGGAAAGAAAGCGGTTGAAGAGGCACGTTCCGTGCTCGCAAAAATCGACAGAGTGATTTTTATATCCAATGGTGTTTGTGCTGCGAAAGTTCTCAAGCACGGCGATCAATTGGTGAATGTAACGTACTGATAGATATTATTAAATTTCAAGTAAACTAACAAACTTGAATTGCTCGTGTTTTGTTGATACTTTGTAGATTTGATAATTGTCTTGTTCTTTTTAAATTCAATGCGACATTTAACATACGATTGCAGATATAAAAAAATACGTGTCAAATATTTTTTCGAGAACGATCTACCATATAATTTTCATCAAAATCGACGTGTACGGGTTCGGTATGTTCCCTTGTTAGTATGGTATTGAAGATGTAGCGAGGAAGGGGAGAGCAGAATATTAACCCCTTGAGGACTACGAACGCATTTATGTGGTCTGAGAAAAAATCTGATTACAGTTTATTGGACCATGTATAGACGGTTAGAGTTGAAAAATTGAAACATAACCGTTAAAATGTCATTACGCAAATAGTAACTTATGACTTCTACGCATTAACACTAAGACTTTTTCATAAAAAGGTGGTTTTTGATCGTCAAATAAATGATTGTCTCTCAATGTTCAAGAAGGTGTCTGTCCGCAAACGGTTAAGAATATGTTTATTCTCTCAGCGCCGTCCTTCAATATCACTGGTCTACAAAATTGATTTTTTTGCCCAAAGAATATGTATGCTGATTCTCATAGTTTTTGTGACGCTGAACACGAATATGAAATCCATTTGTCTCCATCAGACTCCATTTTCGAGAAAATCGGTTTTGAAAAAATACTGAATTTTCAATTCTCAGAATTTTTTGCATTTTAACCGTAAAAGTTATTTAAGTTTTTTGCAAAAAACGATTCTACAAACCCTCCCAAATATAACGATGCATATTTAATGTTATAAACCTTGAAACATATTTAAACAATGGTCAAAGGAAAAACGACGCAAAAAATACCCCAACTCTTGTGGATATTTTCTTATCTATCTTAAAAACTAGACACCCAGGAGGAATTCTGGCGGACGGAGGCGATAGAGCAGACATTTTTCTTGAGGAAACCATAATTAAAAGTTGCAACACAAATTTTATTTTCGGTTCAGAAGCTAAGGTAGCTCCGCAAGATACAAAGTCCTAACAGTGATTCTCAGCGCAACCGTTTCACCCGTGGTAGTATTATATGTAGCTTGCTTTACAAATATAATACATTTATTGTTTATAAGTTACTTCACGACAATAATGCTACACTAAAGAGAGAAAAAAAATTAATCATTTTCATTATCATCGTAAAATTTCATCATATAAATAAGCAATATTGTTCAACTGCATGCTCAAGTTCAAGATTATACAACTTAACCCTTTCGATACTACTGGTGACTATGGTCATCCGCCGCTTGACACTGGCTGGGTACTACCGGTGACTATAGTCACCCGTCGAAATTTCAAACGAAGAATTAATTACTAGTTCATATTTTGTAATTGGATATTTTTTAAATACCATAAGTTTTTAGTTTCCATATATTATATGCATTACAACTTCAATAAAGAAGTAATGATTTATATTGCGCCACTAGCCATTAAAAGTTATTCGTCCGCGCCGGGACTGCTTCGTACCGTGTTAGCAGACTCGCGGAAAAGTACTCCATAGCGAAAGGGTTAAATGTAAAAGTGCTTGTCACAAAAAGACCCTACATGATGGAGACAAACAGATTGCGTATCTAAATTCAGTACAAAAAATACTATTAGTGTAGGATATTTATTACAATTACAGATCAAAAATATAAAATACGAATGGAAACACAAAATTACGGAAAATACTTAAACGCACATACGCACACTTTTACGGTTACTAATAAATATACAACCGTCTGTCTAGTCGCGTCTATTCGTCTACTTGTTACTCTCGTCTAATCGTCTGTACGTCTATGCGTCTATATGTTATATGTTACGTCTATTCGTTTATGCGTTTACTACGTCTACTCGTCTACTCGTCTATTACGTCTATATGGCTTTTCTTCTACTCGTCTACCAACATGCTCGTTTAACGTGACGTTCGTCAACTTTCTGCGTCTTCTCGACCTCGTGCAGTCCATGTCCGTCTTTCGTCTGTCTTTTGTCTTACGCTGGATCTCTCTAGAGGATTCTAGATCAGCGGTTCCCAACCATTTTCAGAATTGTACCCCCACCAGGGGAACAAATATTCTCAAGTACCCCTTAGGACAAAATTTCATAATATTCATACTTAAAAAAAGTAAACCATTGGGTCATACTATACTATTCGTAATTCTTTTTATCGATTTGAAAATTCTTCTGCGTACCCCCTAGAGACTCTTGATATACCCCAGGTTGAAAACCCCTGATCTAGATAGACCCGCGCGGGTTTTATAAAATTCCCGCTGTCTCGCTGCTTGGGTCTTCTCGTACTCATTTAGAGAAAGCGCGGTTGCGCTGTTTGGGATTCTTCGACAGTGTTTTTTCAATACCCCCTGGGACTCAAACGGTTAACCCTTTGCGGTCGTGCTTTATTAAACGAAAATATGTAATCGCACTTATAAGAAAACTACTAAAATCTTATATTAGTAAGAATTTTGTATATATCTCATTATCAAAAACGTGTTGATTCTTTGGTTTGGGGGCTGAGAGTAGACATACGATGGCCACGGTGAAAATGCTTTGGTGGCTGAGAGCAGATGTACGACCACTTATGGTTAATGCCGCTGTAAGGATGAACTACAAAGTAGCCCACAAAAAGAGAGGTATTTGGTGATACAGGATCTCGTCTTCGGAAGTATTATACACGCACTAGTAAGTGAAAATGCTTGAACCCGATTACGGAGCACTGATTACTCGTCCGTGGTCGAGGGCAAGCTGATAGCGAGCCGAACATCGAAACGATTTGTTATTGTTAGTGGACTAAGGAGACGAACACCTGTAGGTTACGGTCGCTGATTATGTTTTGACAACACGCGGCGGTCGTTGTATTTGTCGGTCAGTGAAGTGGAAATAATTGCTCTCGCTGCTCGTATAGTTAATCTTGATGTTGTAAATGCAATTGGACAATATTGTTTATTTATATGACCAAATGAAAAAATATAATACTTTATTTTATGTAGCGTTATTGTCAGATAGTAACTCGTAAACAATAAACGTGTTTGTAAGTGCTGCAAGCTATATATAATATCAGCGCGAGTGAAACGACTGCGATCAAAACCACTGGCTGTACCTAGGGTCTTGTTGAGATATTTTAATTTCTTAGCTGAAAACAAAATTCGTGTTGCAAATTTCATGTATGGATTCCCCAAGAAAAATGTGTGCTCTATCGCCTCCTGCTATTAAAATTCCTTTTGGGAATCTGGTTTTTAAGAGAAATAGGAAAATATGCACAAAATTTGAGGCATTTTGGGCATCGTTTTTACCTTTGAGCATTATTTAAACATGTTTAAATGTTTATAATATTAAAGGTAATATGCATCGTTATATTGGGAAGAGTTTGTAGAATCATTTTATGCAAAAAAAAACTTATATAACTTTTACGGTTGAAATGCAAAAAATTCTGCAATTTGAAAATTTGAATTTTTCGTCAAAATGGATTCTGATGGAGGCTAACGGACTTCATATTCGTGTTAAGCGTCACAAAATATATAAGAATCAGCATAAATATTCTTTGGGCAAAAAATCGTGTTGACCCGTTTATCCGGTAGTTTTAATCATTTCTGCTGGCAATTTATTAGTGTGCTTGTATTAGGGAACAGTCGAATTGAATTTTCTGTGCATTGATAATCACAGTTGCTTATATTGAAATCTTAGAAAAACTAATAATGAGTGTTACAAATCCGTATACCCAGGCTTTTTAATCCTTCTGTTATAGTACAGTTCAAATGATATACACAGTTGCAAGACAGTGGATGAACACATATGAACAATAATGTTTTAATAGTTATTAAAATTATCATATAATTTTATGCGAGTAATAATGACTCAATAATCATTATTATTAAGAGTTTGGATCACTGTAAATAAGAAGTATCCCTCTATGGAATGGAAAAATAACATAATTTTTATGTATAAATATAACCAACCATCGTAAGCATACTGCATTAACAAGTTGTAAGTGGAGAACAATTATCTTGAGAAATTTATTATATTTGTTCTATCTCTCATTACTTTCCAAATCACCTTTCAAAATAATAAAGGGGTTCGTTCAAGACTCGTTCATGTCCGTGTAACTATAACTTACCATAATCCAGTCGTTTCCTCAGAATAAATTACGTACCTTTCATCCAACTAATAATATCGCTGCTATAAGGTTCGGGATAATAATTTCTAAGTCAATTTCCGTCTTACTAAATCAGATAGGGCATCAATTTTGGTTTTCGGAATGTCAGGTACGACCGATAATGGGCACAAAGGAGCGGCGAATGGGAAACTACTAACTTCCTCAAGTCGGTAATGTCCCATAATTAGTAACTCGAGAAGTGTCGATGTGAGGAGAATAGGTAGTTTCGAAGCAGACGATGAACAGGTACATGCGTTCAGAAGTAAATATTCTCTGTTCGTGTATTTATTTTTGTCTTCCGATTATAATAATCTCGTCAATTAGTCACAAACTATAATATTGTTAGTATGTTGGCTAGAAAAATGTAGTAAAGTGTAAATAAAAAGATGAACTTTTTTCCAGTTTTAATCCTCTGAACGAGGATAAAGCGTCCTAAGTTTTACCGTTTCTGAGCGAATGCGCATGATAGTGGGACGAGATTCGAATAGAAAGAGCGCTTAAGTTTTCCGTAGAATATTATTATTCGAAGGCTGACTTCTCAGTATAGCAGTGCATTCGCAAAGACTCTTCTCAGCTCGTTATTTGGAGGAGACCCGCAATGATCAGGGCGCTATTTCGGGGAGCCTTGTAAAGATCAGGTCGACATTCCGGGGATCTTCGGAGCCTTTGGACTTGTTGGGTTCTTGTAGGACCTGGCAATCATTGCTGAAGGTAAGGTATCTACCGTTCTCTTTCTAGATAGAGAAACCGTCATCGACAATGATCTGGCGCGGACTGATGCAGATTGAGCGCATATTTATTATTACATTACACTCCTAATCTTCGATTATTATAATGTTTTTCGGCAAGATAAATATTTGCGAGCATCACCGAATATAGTATTAAAACTAAAATTCTCTAGATATAAATGTAACTGAAAATATCGTCGGTTTTGCTGTTCGAGCAGAGGAAAGCTTAAAACAAGAAATTGTTCGTTGAAAATGTTTAAAACAATACAAAAAAATTATCGACGGTAAACGAAAAGTACTTGCCAGAGAGATTGTGTTCGTTATTTTTGATACGGAGTAATATTTAAAAAAAGGATTAAAAATAAATGTTTAATCCTTTAGTATATCAATGTAATAATTGTAGCAGCGTATAGTATAAGATGGCAATCTATAGCATTTAAATATTTAGAGTGACTTTCATAACTCAATGATTTTAAATAGGTTGTAAATTACTAGGTGTGGATACATTTTTGAAGCGAAAGTGGCACGCAATTAAGAAGAACACATAGTTGGAGATCCAATTTTTTAATTTTATGTCCAAACAAGACCTATTAGAAACTGAAAAGTTTCTATTCTCTTATTGAATTAATAACCATAACCAGTTTTTCATTTCAGGAAAAACGAAGAAAATACTTTGTTACATCTAGTATTTTGATCGCATGTCCCGTAAGACACAAAAATAAACTTCAAGTCAATATCTCCAGTACTTTCGAAGAAATCAGCTTATTTGTGCTGGCTTTATGAGCTGTTCTATTTTCCTATAAACCGAATTCTTCCAAATTTGCTTCAACAGATTGCATTAATTCAACTAACAAATTTAACAAGAAATATAAACTGATCAATGTTTAAAGAGGAAATGTGTTTTGATAAACACACAAAAGGAATCCAATATATTTACCCAAATTTTTCATTAAGAATGTGGTAATGAGCTGATATATTAGGTTGGTAGAAAATTAATGTCGGGTTTCAAACTTTATCTTTAAATACACATGTTGAGAATGGGAATAACTTTTTTTTTAATCAAAATAAAGTTCCATTACAATTAACACATTTTTCCCAACGAGAAACAGGTTTTTTAATAATAATTTTTTTTCTAAAATGATATAAGCAGACAAACCGATTAAAATGAACGGCTATTTTAAACATAAGCGCCAAAGTTTGAAAGCTCGAAAACCGACATTAATTTCTTACCAACCTAATAAATAAGATTTCAACGCAATTTTTTTGACACTTTAGACGAATATAATTTAGAAAACATCAATGGAAATGAAATCAGACTATAGAAACTCCTGAAAAATTATCTCGTAATCAATAAAAAAATACATAATACAGTCATCGTTAGCACATTATAATACAAATAACGTTAGTCCAAACAGTGACATATCTTGAAGGTACACTCCAATCCCAATATCAGATACCGTATGTTCCTCAAAAGCATACTCGAGCCGCGAAAGGTTAACAGTAGCATTCATCCGATTCATGAATCACCGTACCGGGTAACGTCGATCGCATACCTTCGATTTCCTGGTAGCATTCAAAAAATAAATAACATTCTTCGTGATTGATCGTTCGACATCCGGCCTCCTCGAATCTCGCAACTTGCACATATTTTCCTTTGTGTCTTTTTCCGAATCGGCAATCATTTTCTCGTCGAGTGCGCCGGTATGTATGCATCTACACATGCATAACCGTGCTCGTTTGTTCGCAGTGACAATCGGCAGTTTGAAATATACAGTCGGACAAATGCTGGATTTGCAAAACCGTGCGGGGCGTAAATAACCGCGAAATGAAACGTAGAGAACCTGTTTGCCGAAATCCTCTGCAGCGGTCGATGCATTTCGCTTTATGCGACTTGTCACGTGCAGCGTATATCGCATGTTACTACGAAAAAAAAATCAAAAAAATACACGTAAGTGTGTGTGTATGTGTGCGTGTATGTCGTAGAAATGACCACTTTTGTTTGGCGTGCGTCACCACCACGAGAAACCATCGTAGTTTACGGCATCGTGTCTAAACGTTCAGCACAAAATTACCGACGAAGGGGATCCCTTCCGTGTCCGCGTTATTGCGAATTTTAACGTTAATACGTTTATCTCGATATAAGCGGTCATTGTGTCACGCATACGTTCGTATGCGGCTGTTGTTATCGTTTTAGCTCGATGGCACACGCGAAAACCGCGAATAATAATTTCGTACGCCGAGTGAATGAATATGTATAAGTGTCGTTTAACGAATAGCACAGATACGACCTATTGTTTGTTATTTATGTATCTGACATAGGCAAGTGCTGCTCGAATGCCACGAAATAATGACAATATACTTGTACGATAAATTACACATTTATTTATTTTCATGGTTCCAAATACACGTCCTGTTACCGCATTACGTGTCACATTGGTGACCTGGTTGCATTTATACGAAGAAACGCTTGTCTGTCATCATTGTCCGGAATAATCGGGCAAAGATAAACCTTTAGCAAGAACAATAGTGCTATTGTTTTTACCGGGCGATCCTGAAAATTAATGATTTCCTCTACAATTTCAGAACACAGGAGAAAATAGGAAACGAATTTTCTGCTGCATCCGATGTATCATTTTCTTTTTCAGAATTATATCTATCGACATTTACAATATGGAACATGAACTCTTAAACGTTTGTCGTCGCATGTCAAGATATAGCTTTCTAAAAGTTGTTTTTTTGAAATATTCCTCCGTACCTGTAACTATTGATATCATCGAAACATGAATAACTGATTGTATGTACATACAGAATTTGGTAAAACTATCTTCATTTACATAACGAGAAATTAAAATATAACTATTGTAGGATCGCACAGAGCTAAAATAATTTTATATCTTTTATCGTAGCGTGTAGTTTTATTTTATCATCAACTATTTATATCCGTTGTTTATTCAGTGTTGCGACATTTTTTCTTTCCTCCTTCCATTATGACTTATATAAATTTTGAAATATATTTGTCTTGCCGCAAAATGTAAGGAAAACATAAATTTCTACATAAAAAGAACACAACAAGTTGAACACGACATGATGATATATTTTGCAGCCAACGAATACCGTTATGCTCCGTTTTCTAATGACGAAAAGAACGAGTATTGCAAAATTATCGGTTATAGTAGTCAATAACAATTTCGTATAAAGTATAAGAGTAATTTATGACAGAGATGAGGACTGATCTCTTCCGGAATTCATGAAAAAAGTCCCCTTGATACTTCCCAGCCGATGATTCAACACTAGCTGAGCCCTTGGTCGTACAAAGGCTTTTTGAAAATATCGATTGGATACTGTAAGAATTCAGGACATAGAAAGAATGCCATCAATGCCGGGATCCTTTATAACTGTATAGAGAAAAACGAAGGTTCCCCCGTTTCCGAGTGAGCAACTTGTCTAATGAATTATCACAGTGACAAGAAGTCTCTCGGTAATCAACTCCTCGTGAAATATTACTGAACCGTTCACTAACATGAGTATAGAGAAACATTTCTTAGCTATTTCTTAGATTTTTAATAATCGTGGAATTATGAAAAAAAAAGTTTACTCGCAATTATAAATGTGTGCAGTTTGTAGCAAGTAAATTAACAGATAACGTTTATTTACATAAGAATAATATAAATGATATCATTTAAGCAACAGTTCTATTTTACAAAGAAATTACAATAAAATGGCTGGGTAAGAAATAAATGGAGTTCAAGTGCAAAGGATTAGTGCACTATATTCTGGTCACATGTCTTGTCACATTATATATAATATTAGGACGACTGTTTAGAACCAGTTCAAACTATCAAAATCTGCGATAACGATATTCTTAATAATATACTTAAAAATAAGATAATTCGTTCTATGAATGCATCGCGATTTAAAGAAAATGGCACGTGATTGAAATATACCAATGTAATAATAAAATTATATTTGTCCCATTATAACTTTTCTCTAGGCGGTAGAAGCAGCCAAAGTGATATGGTTTAAGGTATTTTATATAGTATATCCGACTTCATACGATTTTAAAAATTACCTTTAAAATACCTTTATATTGAACATTGTATTTTACTATTTAATATATTGCATGCAGATATTGCATTTCTATATTTAAGTGCTTTAAATCGTTTATCATCAGGAAATTATTTTGTTACAAATGTTTCTGTAGGATTTTGTACTGATTTAGATAATCGGTACATGGAATCGTACCAGTCGTGTCTAAAAATCTATTATTTTAAAGTATGTAAAGTTGTAAATTAAATTAAAATTATACTTCAAAGATAATGTTAGTTACCGTTAATTATTTGATTGCTTTTAAAAAGAGGAATATATGCCATATCAAAATTACTTGTTAATGTATTTATGTGAATGTTATAACATGCAAAGTCGAATGTACCAGAGTTTGTGCTTTTCTTAGTTTTTGTAGACACTTTTTAATGATTTTCAAATTGTGTTATGTGTTCATGATAATACATTTAAAGAAATATAATACATTTATTTCCTGCACTGATTTATCATTTATTAGAGCCGTCAGCTTAAAAATGTAATAAAAAACCGTGGTATTTGACTATTATCTGCACTATAAATTGATGACAAATATACGATTTACATCTAATCATGTTAAACATCCTCAGTATTAACCCTTTGCACTCCTATGCCGAGCTACACTCGATGCAGCTTTCTATGGCAGTTAACGTTTTATCTACTAATTATTGACTTTTCGAAATCAACAATAATTTTGCGTCTTAACATAAATATCCCGCGGTACATACAATTCTACCTAATATTATGTAAAAATGAATAATCAACGGTAGATAATTTTCCGAGACTGTATTTGCATATCTGACGAAAATTAGTAAAATAATTCGGAGCGCAAAGGGTTAATAAAACAATATATAACTTATGAATTTTTCATTCATATTTGTGCTGAAGGTATTCTTCACTGATCATCTATTCAATGTTGTAAGTCACAACTTAACACATTTGTGTAATAGCAGAAAAGAAACTAGCACTGTTCAACTGCAACAACATATGTACATAAAATCATTATCCCTCATATAAAAATATACGACAATATTTCAATTAATTGCTTACTTGCAAATCGTATCTAATTCTCATTATACCTGATATCCCGCCACGAGAACAAGCATTGCTTATTAATCTCAAGATTTATGTACGAATATTAGAAACAGAATTATGAGGCTCGCTAAGCGATTATAATTACCCCGACATTTACGACATATTAAAATTTCTTTACGACCTCGCCACCATAACTCTGTTGCACGTATCCGCAAGGACATATATATTCCTTATTCCCGGAAGCTGAGGAAAAAAAGTGTGACCGGAAGATCCGCGGGCGAGTAAGAAAATCGACGCGACAAAAGGAAGTACGGGGTGCAAAAGGGGATGAAAAAGAACCGGTGCCCGAAGAAGAATCGGGAGAAAGCGAAGCGTCGATGTTGCTGTAACCTTTTCCGTGTCTTCGCGACGAAAAAAGTTCACGAGCAAGGAACCGTGAGGCATTTGTCTTTCACGTTTGGCAAGAGTAATCGATCGGGGCTATTGTTAAAGGACGAACGGGTTTGGGGCAGCGTAAATGGAAGAAAGAAGGAAAGAATTTCCAGGTTTCTTGTCCTGGACTTATAAATGCTTATTTTCGACTTATGAAACCGGCGATTGGCCGTAAGATTCTGACAATTAATCGCGGATGTACTTGACTTTTTCTATTGTCACTGGAACGAATTATGAATCTCTATCCTCCCTTATAAAACGAAATACCAATCTGTCACTAAATTGATGACGATACGTCGTTATTTGGTTTCTTTAATTTCCGGATTTTCCGGACACATCTCTTCTCTTTTCTCCTTTTCTTGTAGCTATCACTTCGTTTTCGTCGATATTGCGAAACTTGCAACTACCACAATGCTTTTCGCGGTTTACCGGAGAGAAAAAAAAGAAGAAAAATGCGATATTGTTCGCGAAACAATGCAGGATGCTCGAACATGCGGATCCACGAATGAGAAAGACCGGAGAACATTATTATGATGGAATATATAATAGTATGCGTAAATCGTATTCCTGCATGGTGTAATTATATTCGAAGCTGGCTTACGCTCAAGTCTGACGAATTAATAAAATTACGTTTAAGTTAATGCGCTTTATATGCCTTCGGAGAATGAATCATTGTTCCTCCTGATATACGCGAAATTCTTGTACATGGTATGTGAAGTACAAAATTTCAGATTATTCGGCCGCACGGAACTCTCCTGTTCTGGTAATTAATGCATGGTTAAATCTCTTTGATTTCCATGTAATCGCGCAATCAATAAACCGTCGTGAATTGCGCGCCCGCTACGCGCCAACGATGTATTTACACACGGAACTTCAAGTACTATTATAATACTCGTACGAAAAGGTTAAAAAAGAACGTACAAGTTACAAAATTATGTAAATCGCGTATCGGTACGTGTAAATCTGCAATAATTGAAATAATTGCAACAATTCACATCCATTAAGCTTTCAACGGATTTGTAAAATAAGATGTTTATCAGAATTTCTCGAAAAGCGATGCAGTTTATTAGAAAAGTCTGGAGGTTAATAGGTATAAGCCAGGGTATGTCAGTCAAAGCTAGTATTACATTTACATATTAGTTTCATTACAGATGGAAATTACTTTCACGCGTCCAATATTTCGTGGAATATCGATATCTCGGGAAGTTTCGAAACATTATTACCGACCTGCGTATTTCCACGGTCTTACGGCTGATTGGTACAGTTTCATTCCACTGATATCTCTCTCTCTGTGTCTCTCTTTCTCTCACTCTCTCTCCCCCTCTCTCTCTCTCTCTCTCACCCTCTCTCTCTCTCTCATTATGTTCTTTCGTCCTGCCAGTCAGTTTACTGACGTTGCTATGGGACTGTAAGTTACTGGCAGTAGTAGTGCACTATACGGATCCGCAGTAAAGGAATTACAACTCTTGTATGTACACTCCAAAGTACAGTGTGTACCAAAAATATGTAATGTACATTTCGAGAACGGAAATTATTACATAAATTCAGATATAAAAAGGTATTACGAAATATTTCAG
This sequence comes from Cerceris ruficornis, assembly GCA_963989415.1. Taxonomy (NCBI): domain Eukaryota; kingdom Metazoa; phylum Arthropoda; class Insecta; order Hymenoptera; family Crabronidae; genus Cerceris; species Cerceris ruficornis. Next base: position 6,316,166 of record OZ022518.1, read on the forward strand.
AAAGTGCATTTCTCATGAATGGATAAATCTAATTAAATTATCACAGTTTTCACAGTTGAACTATTGAAGGAGAATTTGAATTATAATTATAACAAGTACGAGAATGGTATATTGATATATTAAACTGTAAGAAAATATTCGCGGGCTGAAAAGTTGATGGTTTTAACATTTTTACTTTTTTATAAATTCTCGAAAAAGTATAGATGTAGAAGTGCGTTTTGAACGGTACAAGGAGCATGATAAAACGATATAAATTGATTTTGCGTTAATAATATTACTATTAAACTTAAAAAACCAAAAGGTTTTACTAAATTTTTATTTCTATATAAGATAAAAATATATTTTTGTCATGCATATAAAATCACGATTTATGCAATATTTGAACTTCAAAAATAGAAAATATTTCTAAATTGCTACTTACATTCGTCGGCATCCATATAATCGTGTTTCACCTCTTGGGTGAAATTCCTGATGATTCTTCTTCCACCATGATGATATTCAAATGAATGCAATAATTTATTTCCAAAAAAATATAACACTACAGGAAAAATAGTAATAAAATAGGAAAAATGTCTAAAATCAAACGAAAAACATAACTAGTTGAAATAATTCGATGCAACCCCTCGCTATTTCTAATATTCTAAGTCAGTAATGGGCAAACTATTTTAGGAGCGTGCCAGAAAAATAAGAAACAATTTTTTTGGACAAGTATAATTCATTAAATATTTTAATTTCTGTGGAAAATTCTACATATGAAGGAACGGAACACCTCCTTAAATGAATTTTTTTGTAGTACTGAAATTGAATGTTTCTATGCTATTGCGTTAAAATATTCGGCAGGCCGTAGTATGCCCATCACTGTTCTAAGTGATTAAAAATATTCACTTATAATGGCAGTCATGTATTCGATTTATTAAGATATTCAGACCGACGAATTCCACTATGAAACGCGACCGTTTTCAACGATACACGAACGAACGGAAGTTACTTCAGCATAGTGAAATCGTCGGACATGATACATTAATAACGTTATTATAATAATTTAATACGACATATCTATGATCGCTGCAGCATCAACTCATTTCTTTCTACTAAACGACGATCTCGTACGAGCATCGCCGTACTGCTTCAAACAATTCGTAATATATGCTATTCACAACACTCGCTTTTACACTCACTTTAACAATCGCAGCCTCGAGTCATCTTCGTTAAGACGACGATTCAGATTGATCACAGCACAACATATCTACAATATTTACAGAATCAATCGGCAAAGACGCGTAACATCGAATACGATTTTAATATAAAATAATTATGTTAACAGGGATTGAAGTTATCGTGACGGTTGTCTTGAAAAGCGGTCGAATGTTAACGTTACATTATCACGATGTGCTCTATGGTTTGATCGATTCGATTGATTTTCACATTCTGCATGGTCATGCACAAATTGCAAGAACTGAAACGACGAAGCTCTCTGCTCGAAGTCATCGTCGCCGATGAATCGAGGCTACGTAACGACTTTTTTTTTATCATTATTCTCCATTCCACAATACGCGGGGAGCATGGAAATTTTCGGTAGATCTCACATAACAACCATTTCTCATGAAGGTATATCATCGGCTCTCGTCTAAGTACCTGCACATTTTGCCAATCGAACAATGCTAATGATGAAACTTCGGAGCGCGCACGTCAACATAACTACGATTCGTACGTATGTGTGTATATATATCTATATATATACTTATAGTTTTATTTACCTTTTATGTGTACGTATATGTATATATTTACCGAATACAGTTGTGCCTTCCTCGCGTTGAAACGGAAACTGTTAACAAATGTTGCCACAACGAAACAGTATAATTTTGATAATCTCTGCCTGTTCTCATGCATGCTTAACTAACGATAACACGATAATTTACGATGTATCGATGAAATTATTTCAATGAGAGAATCATTCTTTTGCTTGATAGTTCATTTGTTTTTGGTACGTAAACCTTCTTAAAAATTCGTTTTCATTGTTTACAACTATAAATGCAATTCTTCAGAAAACAACGAAGGATGTATTTTGAAGTCTCGATGTAATCATTAAAAATGCAAAATCGAAAAGTCTCGATGCAATTATTAAAAAAAAAAAATATACGAACCACGGCAGACATCGCTTTTCTCTCGCAGTAATTGCAAATCGTACGCTAAAACCGAGAATACAGCCCCTTGGAATAAACTCAATTTACATCAGACTTCAATAATCGATATAAACATAAATAAACTCTAAAAATCTTCTCCTCCAAAAGCACCCGCTTTTCGACGAGTCATGCGGTCAGCGAAAATCGTTCCATCCGCCAACCGCATGAAAGTCTTTTTAATCTTTTCGCGCTTAAATGCCCGATTCGCGAATCACGTGGAAGGTGTAATCCTCTTCGAGGAACAGGAACGACGCGCATTACGCAACGCCCGCCGTTCGTAAGCCTAACATTCTTCTTCTGTCTCGCTGCATGTATACTTACACAACGTATGTATCATATTTATATTCATATATATATACCATATTATATATATATATATATCTTCTTTGCTCTCTGTATAAGTCTAGTTTTGGTATGAAAATAATTTCAAGCGCGCCTCGTTTCGTCGCACTCGTCCATCACCCAGCCGGAGGCGACGTACCGGAAACTGGTACGTGCGCGCACGGTAGCCGTCTCCGGTCCGGTCACCGTCCAATAAACACTAGAACTGGAAGCCCCGTTCCCGCGACGTGAGAATCACCTTCTGATGGCCGAAAGCAGCAACGACAGCAGGCTCACCAAGAGGTGAAGGACGAGCTGAGCTCGATGAGACACAGCAGGACTCAAAGCATCGGCCGGGAGCTCACCCGGTGGCCTCATCGATGGCGGCCCGTAATCCCTGTCGTAATCTGTAAGCAGATAAGCCTGCGCTTGCTTTTGATCTGTAATCCGAATTAAAGGAGCAAAGCCTGACTAAATATCGGAGGGACGTTACTGCTTGCTTTTGGAATACTTCTTTTTTTCTTAATGCTCCGCGTATAGAACCGGAAGAAAAGTAAATCATAAGGGAGATGGGTCTGTAGGTAGAGCTTGAGCTGTGTTACTCAAGCCGGGGCGGCGGTTAAAGTGAATTTGGGGGATGGATTTGACGGTGCTGTGGTTTTGGGAAAATTGAAGTGATTTTGTTTGTAAACGTCTTACGGTGTTTTTTCTTTCGGAGTTTTTTGCTGGGAAAGGGATTGTGTTTGTTTAGCCCTGTACTAAACCTGCTTTTCTGTGGCTCGAGGCTCTGTTTTTATGTGACACTCGTTTCCGCTGTCGCTTAAGCGATTTCTGAATTAGACAGTTTGTGGAATGGGCCTTCAACATCAATTTACATTTTCTGCATTGTTATATCCAGGGAAATTCGCATGTTAAAATAACAGTATAGTTGTAGCACAACATAAGATAACTGTGTCGTTATGTGGGTGATGATGACGATGTGTATATCGGATCCTAGACAGTGTGCTATCGTTGTTATACAAGAAAACAAAGTGATTCCGAGAACAATGTTCAAACGTTCAAAAGAAACATTGTCATCCGTGCAGCGACAAAGTGTTTTGCCTCAGTAAAGAATTTTTTTCGATTGAAGATCGTTAGATTTTTCTAGAATTTATTTTTGCTCCCAATAAATATTATATGGAATTTTTTTTCTATAAAAATCAAACATTAGCGTGATTCTTCCGCGAGTAGACACTTCTGTGTCATAAAAACATATAGTTTGATCGATCTCTCTGTTTTAGTAATAGCCAAGACTTGCAATACGATAAATATTTATTACCACCGTACCATTCTAGCAGTTCGTATCTTCTTCCCGGACAAAAATGGTACAAGAAAGTAGTTCGGTAAATATAAAGCGATCCATTCACCCGTTAACAGAATACATGTCTGTAAATAATCGAATGCCTGAATAACAACCTCTGTATAACGAAGACTCCATTGAGAATGCATGCGTGGTGAGTGATACGGTAAAAATAAAATTCAACAAGAAGCAAATATCCACCGTACAACCATCGTCCGCAAGAACTTGAGTTTCAATCGCAAGAGAAAAAGCTTCCCCTACGCTCGTGCTTCGGTGGCTTATTTACGAAATTGCAAACACGTAGAGGCAGAAAACGAGGTACTATTCGAAAGAAGAAAAAGAGAAGGGAAGCTAATTCTCCCTCGGTTCGTTGCCAGACCGGCCGAACATCTCAGCATTATCTGGCCACTTTGTATCGGCGACTGCGAACTGCAACGCCACCGACACCGCTACCAGGATCGTATTTTCAAGCTGAACTTTGTAACGCGCCTGAAGGCCAAAACAGATGGTCCGTAATGTTGGAGGATGTGCGAGAATCGTCCGATGCAGAGCACCGCGGCGTCGGCGTTGGCGTCGGCGGCTCGCTTAGCCGCCGGTGGTCGCTCTTTCAACAGCTCGAGAATATACGTGCACGTACGAGAACAGCCGGATAGAGAAGATAAATACAAGGAGCTGCCATGGATATAATGCGAAACGGGAGGGTGAGCTTCCTAGCTTTTCCGCGCCTGGGAATTAAATTCGGGCAAACTCTCGGCTCGACGGAATTTCTAGGATGTTCAGCCTGCGCAAATCCCTTTTTAACGAGATAAAACGACCGTGAATGCTGCACGAGATACGCTAAATTTATGCCCTATTTAGGTATCGTTCGACGGCTGTTAAATCGAGTCGATTCGACATCAAAGAACCAAATAGGATGATGCTGTTTGATCAATTACGATGTTTCTTACTGCCTTTGAACAGGTTTTACTTATCTTCTGTGAGACTGTATTTCATGATGCGCAAACAATAAATTAATGGATCTCGAAACAGATTTGAGGAAAAATCCCATTCTACATTCTGCAATACGGTTCCAACAAGTTTGTTAAAGTTAGAAAAGATTATGGACTTTCCGATACAAAATATATGAAACACAGACCGGCGGAATGACTTCGTGAATATTGCAAACTGAACTGTTTTAGCTCTAGTCTTACAATTAGTTCGTTCTTTTAAAGACTCCAAAATAATGTGGTGCGACACTTCGCTAACTCTGACCATCGCACAGTGGGGTATTTGGCTCGAAAAGGCGGAAAAAAGTCGGTTTCAAAAATTTTACGTAATTTGAAATTTGTTTACTGTTCGAAGTTGTTGAATATGTGGACAACAAAGTGCTCAATTTTTTGTACTCATTTGTACATTCATAAATCTGAAAACTTAATCGAAATTATAAAGATTTTATGGACTACGTCGTCTTTACCACGATGTTACAAATACATCATGCATTTAGTAAGGATTTTTATATGTTTAAAAGAAATTATGTAATTTCTTGTGTTATGAATACATTTTAAGCAAGTAAGGTAAAGGCACCAGTAGTTGACCAGTTAAGACAAATTTTTATCGTAAATGGTTGTAACTTTATGTATACTTATTATATAGTGGGGTTCAATGCGTGAAAATGTTCCTTGAACTTCAGACATCATATAACAAAGCATACTTTTTCGAAAAGTAAAGCGTGACATAAAAATTATAAACGTTTATCGATAGAGTATCACTGCATCAGTAGTTGACCATTTGCGAACCTGAAAAAACCAGTAATTGACCTTTCTATTCGTTAGTAGTTGACCACTTATGTTAGAATCAAAATCACTAGAATCAATTGCTTTCATATTGTTTATTGGCAATAATTATCACTAGTAAACAGACGTAAGATGTAATTATCATAAGTAAACAGATAAACATGACCACAAAAACATTTATATCTAAATATATTGATTCCATATGACATCTAACTCGGGAATAGAATAAACATTTCGAGTTTTACTCGTTTTAGTGGGTTCCTCAATATGAGAGAGTATATTTTCCCAATCGCATTCGAGCACGTCAGGTGTCTCTGGCTATTTCCATAATCGCCCATGCTTCTGCATAGATGATATAGCCGCTTTGCTCTTAGTAACGTTAAGAATTTTGCCAGGAAAATATTCCCCTTCATATAGAAAAATGACACATCCGTTTATAGTTCTCTTTACAGTTTGCCATTTAGTGCTGTTCATAAGTTGGTTAATTTGTGCTAATAATTGACCATGTATGTCAACTTCTAAAATTAACCAGAACGCTAAGATTCGGTAGTTGACCTACCGGTTAATTAAGTTTTTGAAAATAGAATAAGAAAAACAATCTGCTTAATAAATATAAAATTTAATGACAATTAAGTTGTGAAAGTTTCAAGCATAAATGTTCAAAACTTGAGAAATTACTTACCGCCAACTGCGCACGGTTTCTTAATGAAAATGTTAAGAAGGTTATAGCGTCGAGCAATACGACTGACATTACCAAGTTTAATCGTCCGTAGTTTTGATAAACAATCGTATCCAAGAAAAAAGATATGAGCATCGCGTCGGTAAAGAACGTAGCGCGTCTATCTTCTTTGTTTTCAGAGGCATTCATTTATAAAAAGCTTACTTTTAACGTTTTAATTGAAAGTGGTCAACTTCTGGCACATGGTCAATGACTGGTGCCTTTACCTTACGTGATACAATTCCAAAGAGTTTTTACTTTTTGATCAACGTTATTTATGTAATTAATATTTGCAGATATCTAATAACTCAGTAATTTTGTTATAGTTCTGAGTGAGTCCCGATGTTCTTTTTGGTCTCATTACGTTCGTTAAAGATTAGTGATCATAAGCCAACAAAGTTTGATTCCGGATATGTCCGGATTGGAATTTTATAACTAATTTAGTACTAAGCAAAACATTATCTGAGGAAGAATTTTCTGATGCATTTGCGGTGAAGATTAAAGGTTAGAATTTAAAAATGTTCGTTTATATATAAACATGATACATATTCTCTTACGACAAAGTTTGAAAATAATAATTTGCATCATTTGAATAAAATTTATGTGTAAAAATCATTTTTTCAGGTTTTCGGTGCAAATATACCACCATGGTTTCTCGATGATCTGAGGAAAAAATGTTGGAACAAAATTTTTTTTTGCGAAAAATCAATTTTTTTAATTTTTTAAATGTTAAAACATATTTTTGATGTTGTAATGTTATAGTTGATATTAAGACGAATCTAAAGATCTATTATATTATAACGTTGAGCCTATAAATAACTGTAAAATAGTTTTTTCCGCCTTTTCGGGCCAAATACCTCACTGTGCATCGTGACTAATTGTAAGATTCCAAAAGGAAGATGTTTTTTCTATGACATCCCTTGACATGTCTAATGTATTTAGGGACAGCAATAACAGAACCAAAAATAACCAATGTGCCCTGTTTAGAATTTGAGCCACTTTGGGATGTGTTTTAGAAAATATTTAAAATGCGTAGATATCCAACACCCATGATAACAATTAAAATATGATCGTAGTTGGACAGCAACATTTAACACTCATTGTCAGTAGCGACTCTTCAGGAATACGTATTCCATATCCTCAATTTACAAATATAATATGTTCCATATATTTTCATTCTGCAAAAGTAAATGTTAGATGCAGAAAAGCTGGTTAACACTTTGCACTCCGAGTAGTTTTACACTGAGCTACCAGCTACTCCAGGACTATTTACACGGCGCGAGTGCACATCGTTGAAAATTGAAAATCTAAATTTGTCATTAAAAAAGAAACACATAATACATTTTAAAATTATGTTTTACAATATAAAAAAATATAAAAATACACCGGATTTACCTGACAACGGACTTATAACCTTCTATTACAATGTCGCCGCTGCGGCGACAATGGAGTGCAAAGGGTTAAAATAACTTGCCTGTACGAAATGAAGGAAAACTCGAGTTGTATTATAAAATATATAATACATATATTATACATTTATGGAAAAACAATAATATTTGTAACATTTATCAACAAATTTAAAGAAGTTGTTTTCCAAAAAGAATGACGTACAGTAAGTACTTTTTTTGTGTTCATTTTAATAGTGATTATTGATCGACCTTGATTTTCAAATAAGTCAGAATATTGCCATGAGTTTTTAATACCTGGACCTGTAGGATATATTAATTATGAGTGTTAAAGGTTAAATTGTATCATGGCAACGGAATTTCAGACGAGAGGATAAACAGCGAAGAGAAATGCATTTGAACCCCATTCTCTGTCCTCATTCCCATAATACGGGAAATACGTTTGGTATTGTAGTGCCGGAAAATATGGGTAGTTCCGCTTTAAGGATGGCGAAGGGCTGCGAGGGCGAAAGCGGTGGTTGGGTCCTGCTCAGGTCAACAGACAGACCGTTTTCTCCCTTAAGGCCCGAATATTCTAGAATTAGTCAGTGCGAATGCGAGTCGAGTGCGAGTGCGAATGCGAGTGCGAATGCGAGTGTGAGTGCGAGAGAGTAAATAGTTATGTGAGAAGGATGAACGGCTAGAGTATAAGAAAGCGTAGTTTAAGGGACAAGTAAGATTGCCCAGAGTGTGAGGAGTGCGTCGAAGAGTACGTTGAAGAGTACTCGAGTTGTAGTAGTCGAGTTATAGTTGTGTTGCGTTGTAGTTAAGAGGAGTTTGAGTTGTCGTATTGTCTTGTTTTGTTAATTAGTTGTAACCCTAGTAATACATCGTTATTTGTTATTTGTTGAAGTCAATTCGATTGTTGTTATTTTATATTGAGTTGTGCCCAAAGATTTTCCAATCTCCTCTTCTGAAAATCCCGCCCCTCTACAATATTTTGTCGTAAACAATGTTATTCTCCAAATTATAACAGTGCCGTTGAATCAGCATGTCTTGTAATGCAGGATAAGTATTTTCTGAACATCTCAGTAATTATTCGTTTTAAAACCTATGTAGGTATAATGATTTTTTATGCAGAATTCGATGCTTTATCAGAATTTAGAGTGAAAATAAAAGCATTCCATTTAAGAAAATAAAGGTGACCTGCATATTTCAACAAATTAATAAAACATTACACAAACATTTTTTCGTATGGCATATATTTTATAAGTGATTTAGAATCGTCACGTTGCGTGATTTATTCTGTATATCATTATAAACGAAATCATAATTGAAGGTGTTCATTGCCTATGAAGGGATAAACTCGATGTTACAGCGGACGTTTAAATGTAGCTATAAGATTCAGGCATAATGTAGTAATAACAATAAATGCGAGGAGGAATTTGTTGAACCCAAGCAAAAAAATCTGTGTGACAATTTCTCAAATTATTCCATCAGAAATACAGTAAAAAGAACACCGCCAGACAAGTTGCAATAAGCAGGTAGTTTACTATCGACAATAATGCTTCCGGTACGTCGGCACGTGCAATGTCACTTCTCGATCGAATGACCGGCATCCGGTGTCCTTTTACGATTGGCCGAAAGTTAAATGAACATTGCCACCTGTAGCGCTAATATAATCCCAGTAATACTACAGGTATGAATATATGAATACATCAACATCTAAGAAGATAGATACGGTTTCCATGTTAAGCCGGGGGTCACAAAGTCCGTAACTCCAAAACAAGCGGAAACGCGGAAGTTTCATAGAATCCTGCGCGTCGATGCATCGGGTCCGAAGAAAGGGGAAAACATTGACGTAGCATTACGAAAATAATGCAAGTAATTTGACACTGCAGTGTGTAGTTGAAATAAAGCTATTCGAAATTTAACGTAACTGTTGTATCCACCATAATAAGTTGGAAACTCACAACAACCTCTTTATGCAGCCACTACTACAGAAACAGGACTACCGAAGACTGAATAGACACAGGCCAATTGACCTCAACTGAGGATCAAGTCTCTTCATTGGAAGGATTCTCATGATAACTAACGGTCTCATCTTTGAGCGCTAAACCACCCTATTAGCCTAAAAAATCTTGTAGTATTAATTACTGATAAATATAAATAATAAAAAAAAGATTGTATCTTTAAAATCAAATGCTCCTAATTACAGCTCCTCTTTCACTTGCAGTAACAATCGAAGATGCACCGTCAGAGAAGTAAGTTGTACCGGACGCTTGAAATTTTTCCAAATTGCTCGATGAAACGGGTTTGACCACCATCAAGAAACTTAATCCGAAATGGCGATATCGTTAGTGTCCAGGGTGGTGAAAGAAAAAAATAAAAAGCAGATCACGAAGTTTTCTTATTTCAGGAACGATCGTCGTCGTGGAATAGTCGTCCCAAATGCGCGACGTTCCTCGGGAGTAGTTCCTCGTTCGCTTTGGCTCGCTCGCCAGAAAGGAACGTCGAAATCGCACGTCCGTTCGGAAAAAGTTATTCCCACCTACGAGTAAAATCCACGGTACGTGACTTTCCGCATGGTCGGCGACAGACGAACCGTTTTCTAACGCTTTAACAACGTCTTTACCGTTTCCCGACCGCACTGCTTTCTTCGTCCTTCCCTCCGCCATTTCCGATCGATCCACCTCGTTGAACAATGTGCAATTAACAAAAACAGTCTCCGTGTCAATGGTCGGAGCCGGTAATAACCGTATTCTTTCGAAACGTCCGAGCGTACCGAACGGAACTGTATAATCGCGGTACACGTTCCCTTTCTGCTTCGTACGAAAGAATTAATTATTAACGACTTGGTGAATTTTCAGCTGGGAATCGTAGTTCGTATTACTTGGCGACAGCCACCCGGTTTCTAGAAATTCGGAACTTTTGCTTATTATGTGAGCGTTGACGTCACAGTGAATCGATTCGGTAAATGAACGAGAGAAAAGGAAGAAAAGGAATAAGGTATGTGGACACTGAAGGAAAATAATAATTCCGTCTTCTGTTACCCTTCGTTTTCCTTTCGTATTTTACCAGCATGAAATGCCAGTCGATAGTGGGTCAGACAGGCTCATTTTTTATTTAACGAAAGTAAGCTCGGAGAAAGAATTGCTCCGACGCTCTTGGGAATTTTTTTAGCAGTATCACTGTGATTCCGAATCAATATTGCCATTTTATTGATATGTTTACCGTTGCATCAACTGACAGAATCTATTGCGATGGACTCTTTGGAAAGTGCGTGTATAGAAACGTTTTGGGATATTCGACGGATAATGTACGATAATAGTACACTATCGAGCTATGTTCGTGAAGGTTAAAGCGGTATTCTTTGAAGCCATAGCTCTCGTACGTAGTTTTACTTTGATACGTTATCTTCTGGTAGGATATTTACTTTTAATCGATATTTGAAATTTTCACGGTAGTTAGACTCATCGAATTGGGTTTTCTCATACGTATTCATAAGATATTACAAAGTTCAATATTCATAAGCTATACGATACTTTCAACAAGAGCGCTGAAACATTACCGTTGGTACGTTAACTGCAAGATTTATATATGTCTTTTGACTTAACTATACTTCGTTTAGAATTAAACTTCCTGTTACAGAGATACGGATCGTATTATTGCGAAAATTGTAGAATTTCATGGTAGAGAAAAGTGTCCTTAGTGGTTGCATCTGCGATGTCAGATGGCAGATCATTTTATTTTAGTTTTATAATAATTAGGAAATTTCTCTTCCGGTTGAAATATAAGCCAATATAAAAAAGCTATAATAAAAAACTCAACCATTATTCCATTGCTTTACGACTTCTTTTGTAACAGTTGATGCCATACTTAAGCATCATGCTTTAAATATAAAAATATACTAATTCTTTTATATTACGTTGTAATAAAGTATAGATACTTTCAAGCAAAACCGGGCAACAAAAAAATGTTTCGATAGATTTGGATTCTCTACCTTGCGAGTTTTCCAAAATCTAAACTCTTTTACTTCATTTTCCGTGCTAAATTATTTGTCCAAAGTGTCGATAATAATTTCAAAATTTATGAAATAAATTAATTTATTGTGAGTAATTTTGAAACACGCTCAATATTTATTTAACTTTTGTTCCGATGATAATACCCTGTTGCAAATTATTATCAAAACGAGCCCACCAAATATAAAGAAACGTGAGAAGTAATATAACGTTATCTTGATTTCTTAACCATTACGCTAACGTAATTATATAAAAATTTTATTCCACGCATTCCAGAAATGGGATAGACCTTTCAATTTGGAAATTATATATTCTTTATCTTTCAAAAATATAATTTGGTGCATACAAAAAAATACTGCGTCGAGTCATGATTGTGACACATTAATGAAAATATTTCATGATCAAACAAATAACAGTATAACAGGATTTGAATGAAAAACAGAATTCTACCAATAAAAACGAATTAAAGTAATATTTATCGAAACCCATTCTTAAATTCTGAAAATACACTACACATTGGACAGTATTCCTACTCATGCAATCTGTTAATTACTTAGAATACACAATTTTAAAATAATAAAAATAAATGATACAAAATTCATTCACTAATTACAAAGAAGAGAATAAATCAGAAGAAATCGATCATCTCGATTATTGCCCATCTATACGGGTGCAATAATTCACCCAAAAAATTGTCGATAACCGGTACATTTATCTTGTCCGCTTGCAGGGACCGTACTTTCAGCGTGGAAATCATAAAACAGTGAATCATCGCGTAAGTACAACCATCGTTATAATCGTTGACGTCAAAGGGATAATTCCGAAATCCTTTACGGTCAGTAAAGGGGAACAGAGTAACGCAAAGTAATTCGTACCAGGATAACGGGAGATCGTCGAGCATTGCCAATTTAGTGGATTCGCCCGAGAATCTCTCCACCTCGAATGTACACCGTTGACGAGGTTTTAATTACGCTAATTACTCGAACGGCATAGCAGCTAGGCAGGCCGTGTATCGTCGTGGGAAATGCCTGGGGTACGCGGAGCGTGTTAAAATAGATATTTACTGACCTGGATCTCGCCATTCCTCGACCTCGTAGTCGATAGGTCGTTGTCGTAATTTCTTGTTACCGTTTCTACCTAAAATGCATTACACAAAGGCGGTTTTACATGATGTTTTACGGTGTCACGTCATGGAGTCGAGGAGCGCGAAAATAGATGTCTTTACTTAATAGGAGGGGGAAGGCAGAGAGAAAAAAAGGAGTAAATAAATGTGAAACGATACCGTGGATGCCGCTTTGGCTGCAAATTAATGGCAGGTATTCTGCCTAATTCCACATTCATTTGTGGAATTTTAGACGATACCACGGTGACGCTGTTTACCTGTCTCATTAATTATGTGATATTTTTGTGCTCGGTGCCATTGGTATGGAAATAGGCAGAATAACTGGTCGTAGGAGGCATTAGTTACCGTTTTTCTTTATCGATGAAGTCACATAATACGGTGGCGGTGTGGTGGATGTCGTCGACGGAGCTGGAATCTCTGTCATTGAAAAAGATAATATCGCTTGTAATAAAAATAACGTATTGTAATTTTAAAAGTTTACCATCAAGTAATAGATTTCAATTACCTAAGAATTTTCTACAAAATACGATTAAACGATAGATATTCCTTTAACTCGGAAAGAAAATGGGGATTAAACGATGCGTGTCTTTTACCGCGATGCTGTTATTTTAGCTAAGTCACCTTAATTGAATTTCTTTGCTTCTTCCGACCGACAAGAAGAGAATTATTTCACTCTACGTGTATCAAAAAAGCTTTCGAGTTTTGCTGTAGAGAGGCCAACGGACGCAGTACAATTATATATCTCAAGGCGCGACGGTATTTGCGACATAACTATAATGGGGAACTTAAGAAATTTGAAATTAAACTTCTCTTGCACTCCTTTCGCAACGACCAACTGAACGATATATCTCATTAAACTTTTAATTTCAGCCAATTTATTCGTTCAAGGAGGTGGAAAGGTATACTCCCCTGGGATAAATATATCCTTCGCAAATTTAATCGCCAATTACGAACAACGTCGAAACGGAAAAGACCCTTGACCTCGTTGGCTGATCGATAGGGGACACGAAGCAGTAAGCGGTCTTTGTGTAAAAGACTATTGGAAACCAATTATACCGTCATTAACGTGTAAATATCATTTTCGATTAAATGGCTGCAACTGAATGATAATGGGATACAATTATAACGGCTGTGCAAAGTTACGATTTTTTGTCTCTATATTTTGCCGATATTTTTATAAAACATTGGAAAAATCAATTTAGTCAATACAGCAAAAATATAAAAATTGTCATGCTTTTAATACGCTGGATTGGTATACGTTTAAAATGGCAAATAGCATTCGTAATTTATGATGTTAGATAATTTTGAACTTTCGTTTAGTAGAAGTTTTTAAATATGAAAAATGCTTAATCTATGACTCGATTAAAAGAATTATTGAATTATTAAGTGCACATGAACGTAAGAAAGAAGATAGCACTTGACTTTGCATTAATTTTTAGAATTCTGTTAATCTACATTAAGCACTCTATCATATAATTCAATGATTAAAATATCAGAATGTAAAATAAATCATGATTATCAAAACTTTCGCATAGATACATCCATATTAGTTACTGAGATATAAATATTTTAAGGAAATCCCAATTGAATTACAGACTTTTACTGGAGCAAATCTGAACTATCGACAAACTTTTTTACGCAATAACTTATATGTTCTTACTGCCAGAACGACTTATTAGGATCTGTATTGTACTATTGTAAATTTTGTAGTGACAAGTTGTGAAAAGTTATTGTACTCGGATAAGATGTAGTATAGTCCAGTAGAGTAAGATATAGATGCAGTACACAAATTTTTAATGAGCGAAGAGTTGTTCATTTTTCTATTCATTAACACTAGAACTACCGGCGTTAAATCTATTATATTTCAGTATATTAAATAAGTACTTTAAGAAAAAAGGAATCAAGAGGCGGAAAATATGATCAATTCGGTGATTTATGTTTTTTGAGTTGGACGTAGAATATTTTTCCTATGACTCTCCTATAAACTTTGAGAATTTTTGGAAAAAATTGTGTACCAGTCATTTTGACTGGTTTGGTAGTTCTAGTGTTAACTATTCCACTTTTTTTTAAAATCCCTAGTTCGCTACCTTCCGTCTTTACTACATTTTTAAAATTTCTCATTGTAATAAATGAAGGTTTTTTCAAAGAAATTTAATTGTTACCTCCATATAATATTGTTCAAATACTTTTTCACGACAAACGTAAATATATTATGAGATTTCTCACCGTCCAATTTAATGTCACCATCAGTTCCTCCGAGTGAATTCTGTGCCACACATTTATAGGATCCAAAATCCGTCGGGCCAACATTTCGGATTTTCAGCATCATGTATTTATTGTAACCGTCGTCGGTGTACACCGCCTCGTATTTGTCGCCTGCAATGGAATGGTAATTGCCTGGGCAAGTAAAACCAAGTTCTTCGTAAATCTGTTAATCTTTGAAATAATTTAAATCGCGTTCTACGATAAATATCAAGCAACATTATATTATAAGCAGTTATATTATAACGAGAAACATTATTAATGACATACATTAATAGACTGCGGATTTTGATGCATTTATGAAAACTTTGAAACGTCCTAATTGCAGAGAATGTATAACAGGAATGTGCGCAGAAAATATTTGACACTAAGCGTATCATGCATGTCAAATGGGCGATTCATTGGAAAAAAAATGTACTTTTCTATTATTAATTATGATGTTTCCTGTGTTGTTTCCTATATTAAATTGGCAATCTCCTTCATTTCCTTTCGGAAAATACCGTTATTTCAAAACAGGTCGAATGATTGGCTACGGTAAGAATAGATACACATAAAGAGCCATTATGGTTAGCGTTACCATTCTCGTTTCAGCATTCAGTGAGTAGTATAAGTCCCTACTTACGTCACAACTCCTTAATTGTGTTTGTAAATATTTAGATATGCATAAACATCCACAGTCTACATTGAAAGTATTAAAATCCTGCACGGCCGGCAAATGCAGATGTTTCTTTTTGGAAAAATTGCACGAGTTGCTAGATTGCAAAATTCAATAATTTACAATTGTCGATTTCACTAAAAACTTTTAGATACTTTTACTTCTCTTCACTGATTATTTAATGCATCACACTCGATATTGACGACTCTTCAATAGATGCAATTCAATCTTAAAAAAAAACAGTGTCGCGTTCTCGTTCTTCAGTAATCTCATTTCTTTAATGCATCTCGTTTTATTAAAAAAAAATCAATATCGCGTTATAAAAAAAGGTCTATTGATCCACAGTGTATGAAAAAAGCAGGTTTCTGTTGTCAATAAATGTTCAGAAAATTATCAGATATCATCTCTACCTTATTTTGGTAATTGTCTACCACGAAATGTTTTCCGAACATACACAACAAATGCTGTATACCAAGATTCATCTTCCGCGGATTACATTTGCGTTTTATTTAAATAAGAATGGCATCATTTGAATCTTTTCACATTCTGGTTGACAAGGCAACAATAATGCTAAATGAATTTAAATTTTTCCCGCTTCTTTTCTGCAACGGCGATAATCTCCTCCTTTCAGCATTTAGGGTAGATATCTTCATACGATTGTTCGTTAATATTACACTATTAATTATATTAATTTTGACTTGCGATTGTTTTCGATTAACATGGTGAAACGAAATAACAGTTATATTTCTATCCATACATTTATACCCGACGTTAAACACAACTCGAAAATTATTCCAACGTAAATTCCTCATAACGATCTTAGACGGTTCCGAAGAAGAGCTTAAATAAACTGAAACTCTGCTGCCGACACCTAATCGATTCCGAGGACTGAGAACGTATAACGAAGTTTAAAATTACCAGAGACGATCATATCGCCATGCTCGGTTGTCCAATAATTTATCGAAGTAGGGTAAGCTTCGGTATGACACTCCAAAGTGACATCTTGTCCGATGTACGCTCCTTCCAATTGATTCGGTATCGAGAGCATAGGTGGAACTGCAACAGAAAGCAACGAGAAGAACGTGAGATTAAAAACAAAAACAGCGAAATCACCTGGATTGAATTAATTGGCTTAACTTTTTCAACAATTATTTGTGCACTCGCTAATCCAAGCCATAATAGTGATTAATTATCTGACATGAAGCCGCTGTTTATTCAGGTCAGCATACATGAAAATAGCTCCATCGACCGCTTCGTGCAGCGCTAATCGTTTTTCTTAACAGTTCAATTATTAATCTTTTGCAGTTAATGAAACACGAAATACGGGGCGTTGAAAGATTAGTTCTTCTCGTGTTCTTTTTTTCATTTTTTCCTCGGTTTCAACGAGGGAAACAGAGATTATCGATTTTTATGGAATTTTGTGAAATTGTGGGACAACCCAAGATATGTGCAGTATATTGCATTTGTACTCATACGTCTCTCGTGAAATATTTCTTCTGGGTGGACGGAATTGTTTTGTTCGTATTTTATAACAAGAGTAAAAAATATCTCCGATAATAATTTTATATTGTTGATAAATACACACCATTTATTAATACTTTTCTTATACAATTATGTAGCTTTCATCATTATTGACATTCGATTCTCATTATCAAAAAAATATATATATTCTGAAGTGCCTCATTGGGCTTTGCTGAGTTTTTTTCGAAAAGAAACTGTTGTAAAGTACTTCCAAAAAATTTGATCAAATTAAATTGATATTCAGTCTGATCGTACAAATCTTGTATAATTATTTTGAAAAACGGAAGCATTACTTTTAGGTATAATCCAAGCCGGCCAAATTACAGCTATTTGAAAATAATCTGTCTACGAAAGTTTTCATTTTCATTTTCGATCCTTATCATCGATAATTTTCTTCAAAAATGTATTTTCCGATAGCATGGACGTTCTTACAATAAAACGGTAATCACATGCAATTTTGGTGGAATCGAATATTTGATAGAGTTTTCAGACCAAGCTAACGAAGAATCAATATTATCATTGCTTCAGTCCTACGCAGAAAAAAATACTCAGCAGGAATGTCAAGAGTATTTTTATCTTTTGTGTCTGTGACAAATGTTGACTGTTAATGGCATTTCTTAAACAAGGACAAACACATAAATTATTTCTTCGAAAGTTCCGTTGTATTTGAAATTCTTATAGCCGTTATTTTCTCTTGTAAAAATGGTTGGATCGTTAAAATCTCACGTTGCCAAACTTTTGAGACGAAAGACTGCCTTAAAGAGAATCGTTCTTTTTAAAGTCTTTGGTTATTGTACGTGTAGCAACGTCGTGAATTGGGTTCCTTTCGATCGATATAGACACTCCGGTCCCGCAATATCGTGTCATAGTTCCGTCTTTTACGAACGAACGTAAATCACAATTTACTGCCACTGTGTACGCTCGGCACGATAGTACCGAGGGTGGCATCCCTCGTTTCTGCTTTCCCTTCGACGTTTTATCGGGTTATCGATAAATCCATGATCTTACCCGCTGATGTATATTTTTTTTAATTTCATATTGTTAAGAATAATTGAAAATTCTTCGTGATAAATAATATGCGACGTGGGTTTCACCGAACATTATTATTCTGTATAAATAGTGTGAACTACCAGGTACACAATTGTGCCGATGCTTGTAAAAATGATCTCATTGTTTATCAAAGAAAAACTGAACTTATAAATTGAATTTTGTGCTGTACTGATATAAGTATGATATGGTGCAACTACACTGTAAAAGTGCGAAAAAATTTAACTTATTAAAGGTAGATGTACCAAGGTGGTCAGAATGACCTGTTCTGAATTTTTTGTAAATGTTCCTGATATTTCTATCGCTGTTTCTTTTTCAATTATAGATTGCAAGTAATTAAATCGGTAAAATCTTTTTACTTTGTTCATCTTTTTTGTCCAATGATTTTATTTAAGATTTTTATAGGGTGCAAAGGAGTATCTATAACTTGCAAAAACAGAGAAGCCCTCTAGCCTATGGTTTGTTCTAATTCGCCTTACGGATAGAGACATCATTCGTTCTGACGTCATTTTCGATTCTAACGTATTATTGGCCGACGGAGCTGCACATTCGTTGCATCGTCATGTGAACGACGGAAGAAGTGTTTTGTTTTCGGTTGTCATTCGCCCAGCTTAGGTTTTCAGGACCGACATGGTGGGGATAGGCGATGCGAGTGACACTCTTCCCTTACCCCGTTCCACATACCGCGGGACTTCTTTATTTTTGCAAGGTATAGTTGGCGCGCGGTATTACACAGGGTAAGGGGAGAGTGTTGCTCGCACCGCCTAAATATCTTCACCATATCGTTCCTGGAAAACTGAAGCTCGGCGAATAACAACCGAAAACAAAACACTTCTTTTGTCGTTCACATAACTACGTAACGAATGTGCTGCTTTTTCTGTCAGTAGCGCTTTAGATTCGAAAATCACTTGCGAAAGAGGGACAATAAATATATTGAATTAATCGCCGATAGATCTAGTGTTAAGAAAATTGATAGTCGTATCATTATACAGGGCTCAACGTATGGTACGGTCGTGGAAGGCACAAAAAAGAAAACGTATTTTTCACACACCTGCATACGGAAAATATTTAGCAGGCAAATTCTTGCAGTCTTTGGGCCTTTCCACGGTCACTTTGCTATCAAGGCAATAAACCGGGTGACGTGCAAATTCGCAAGGCAGGTGGACCTGAATAAGGCCCCATTGAAATCGACAAAGGGGTTCGAGTGTCTCGGAATTTTCCTATGCTCGAAGAGGTTCTATTTTAGAATTTTCAAAACAAGTAATAACATATTACATGCATTTATCAGCTCTCTTTTGATGGCTCGTACAATATTTTAAAAAGCCTGTGGCAGTTCAAACGGAAAATGAGTTGGAATTTAGAAGGGGTTTATTACTAATGTGTTAAGAAAGAAAATGCGTTTACACGCGGTTACATTATTCCATAATGAGAGGGTTTTCGATACTGTGTTACACGAAGGCAATTTCACCGAAATATATTTGACTTAAGATAAAAATATATTATTCTTTCCTGTTACTGTATAAAGTATTTTAAAATATAAATGTGCATACTATTTACAATATTAAGTAAAAAATGGTAAACGACAAATCAAAATTTAAATCCTACAACTTAAAACATTCTTTTTTCTTTTTGTGGCAAATGAAAGAGAGAGAGAGAGAGAGAGAGAAATAGAGAAATCAGTACGGGAGACGTGCGAATGTGATCATGTACATACGTATGATGAGCAAATTAGAATGCCGAATGTATCGGATAATTGGATTTTGACGAATGAGGTGAGAGAGGTAAACGTGAGCGAGGTGTGCATGGAGGAGCGTGAGTTGCGGAAGATTGCGATAGATCAGTGCAAATGCGTAAGTAGACATTGTGAGCGGAAGTGAGAGGATAAAGTAAACCTCATAGCATTTTTTTATATTCAAATAAATACATATGTATATTTTGCTACGTTCGATTGTTCAACAGTTCTTCCCCCTACACGGTAAATTGTTCGGGTGTCTTTAAAATTTTCATACAACATCGTCCAGCAAAAGCTAACGGTTACTAAAAAAAATTGTTATTAACGTTGATATTCCTCCGGTAAAAGCAGAGTTACAAGAGAACGAAAAAAAAATATGCGGAGTTCCGGTTCCTCTCAGCTCCCAAGTGGCTTCCATATGAAACATTTTTACGCTCGGCAAAAAAATAAAACAGTTATTCCAAGAGATCAGAACAGGAAGGCCACTTTGTATATGTTTATCATACCCTTTTATAACTCCGTTGATTGCCACTGGAACAATAAAGGGAAAAAATACAGGCGATATTAAATCCGATATCCGTAAAAGTGACGGCGGTTGGAGAAGAAAAAAAAATGAAGAGAAGGGTCACACAGTGCTATCGCGTGGTTACAACCACCCCAAAAAGTTCCCGTGAAAACGGACGTTTGCGAGCCGTGACCCTCCTACGAAATCGCCATTCGAAGATAATAGCGGCTCGAATTCCTCGGACGATTATTAATATTTGTGCCCGTCTACCGAAGGGAGGAACGGAGACTAATGTGTCGGAAAAGACGGGGCGGAAACGCGTTTCGCACCCTAAAACCGGTCGGACGTGATGGCCGAGAGGGTGAGAGACGTTGTTGCAAGGCTCGCGCGAAGATGAACGGACGTACATCGAGCATATCTGGGTCAAGTGGCCGCTCGTAAATCGGCGGCTAAATGAGACGTTGAAAACCGACCTAATGCATCGTGCACCACGGGGAATCTCCATCGGCGAACAACCACTCTTTATCGAGCTGCGTCTGGAATGCACCCGGCTAACTTCCCCTCGCTGGATACGTCTGTCTTTCATTCCTTTTCTTTGCCTCTCCCTTCTCCCGTAGATGTCTTTATTACCATTCTCGTTGTTTCGACAGTATCCATTATTCGTTTTCAAGAGCGCTTGATTTCCATTTAATGCCACGTTGCGAATACCTCAATCGCCCCTCGAAATTGCTAATTTTTATTAAACGTTCTGATATGCGCGACTCGCCTCTGGGATTCATAATGAAATCGTGATGATGCTCTTGGTTTTAGCGGAAAATTCTACGACAGCATTTAAATTAATTGTTCAGTTTTCGCGGTATTTACAACATTTGTAATTAGCAAGCTTTGTTCTTTTGTATCTGTTAATAGTAATTGTTTTCTACGTCATGAGCAACTGATATATACGCTTTGAAAATTTACATTTAAGTGTCGCGTCTTTCTTTTATCCGTACTTAGCATTTCATTTTACAATTTAATTGTTATTCGGGATTATTGAATTCGAAGATACACTTAATTTACAAATTAAGGCATTTTTGATTCGTTCAATCGTTTTATCATTTTTAAAAAGTATGTTTAAATATGAAATTAATTTAAATGTTATCGACAGAGTAACTGTAACTCTGAACCCCAATATATCTTATGTCAACTATAATCATTTCTAAAACAATAAAAAGAAAAACAAAATCTTATTTAACTAACACTTTTATAAGATCGCTTTTGAATATGTGTAATGATTATAAAAGTTGTCTAAATGAAAAGTTTTAAAAGTTGAACTTTGTAGAAATGTTGTAAAATTCATCTCCTTAACGGAGTTGACAGTTCTTTCATTACACATAACTCAACATGGCACCCCCCAATAAAAATCTTCATATCTTGAAACGAAGAATAATTGATTTCGACCTCTGTCAGGATTGCCGGCACATATGTACATTATAATTCGTAACTAAATAATTAATGTTCTAAACAAAACCCCAGTGTTGCCATCTTTTTCATAACATGAGAATTCTTTAGGAAAGAGCTACATATACGTATATGTACATATACTTTTACAACTTTTCTTGGAATTTTCGATGTATTGTTGACATTTCAATAAAGGTATTAAAGCATTTCATTAAATAATTGTTTTTTTTTCTATTACTTCCAAACTGTTATTTTCCATTTTGTATGGCCTGCATATTATCAATTTTCTGTATAGTAATTTATGTATAAGCGATACATCTTTGTTCGATTACCAATAGTGCCGACGGAAAGCTCCAAACGCCTTTGTTCCACTAGAAGCCCCATAAATTATTTCGAGGAAACTTTCTCAATCAAAGGTATCAATATTGAAATCAGAGATCTTGCTGGGTATCGGTTTCATTACAATTCGAAGGGTTAATGAAAACAGTGATATCGAAGACTTGTTAATATCTCAAAGGAAGGTTTCAGATTGTCGAAAACGTTTCTACGGATTTCGTAATTAGAAGCCAAACTTGTATTTCTATGGGTATTGAAAAGTATATCTAGCTGTTATTGCAACTCAATAGCGAAGCCAGAAAATCAGAGTATATTCATAACTGGAAAATTGTACTTCACTGATACAGAATAATACAATAGTTTCTTCTCATTGAATTCTACATACCGAATAGCGAGTTTTTGAAGTAATTGTGAATAAACCTTACTGACAAATTACTACTAAGTAACAGTAATTTCAACGATTCATTTTCACTTACACTGAACACGAAGAGAAACACGTTTGCTGACAGAGGGTGGAACACCGTTGGAAGCAATGCATAAATAAGCTCCCATGTGAAGTCGGCTTATCTTCACAATGTGCAAAACCTCACCGTCGACGACGTTCACTAAAACAGAAAAGACACGTTTTCTTTAATCCAAAGATCGTAGTTATGAAATTAAATGTGTGCATACATGTACATAAACATATATATTCGGTGTAGTAAAGAATTCATTCCTATGAGTTTCATTCGACTGCTATATTTATTAGACTCGAAAGAATCTCCGCTCTTTTACAAATCTGAGTATAGGCGTTAAGAATAATAAAATACTGCGCGATTTAAAAAACATGGGAAAAGAACCTTCTTAATTTACTACGTCGTGAACGATGGCACCAACGAAGGAGCATACATATTCGGAATGTATATACATACAGTAAGTTTCACAGGAGCGTGGACACGATATCTTCGTGTAAATATTTTTTTTTGTCAGAAATTTTGTATGTATTGATAGCACATCTGAAAAGCTAACACGCACTTATTTAGTAGGATGCCCAATGTCCACCATTTGCGTTTATTGCTTGACAACGTCTAGCATAGATACAAATATGGAAGAGACTTCCATATTTCCCGAATACGGTGACCTAGGGCTTTTAGATTTAAAATATATTTTCCTCGGAGATTGTACTTCATAAGGGACCAAACATTTTCTATTAGATAGGCATGAGGGGATGGAGATGCCTAATCCAACACGTTGACAACGTTTCTCGTTTTCCATTTCGTACAAAAGCGGCATCGATGTTTCATATCATTATCCTCTTGAAGCGGCCACTGCTCCCGAGTTCCATCAAAACAATGTTTCTAACTGAGGTTAGTAGACTCCTTTCAAATAACTCGATCATTTAAATTATCTGTAAAGACGCGCAATGTCCTGAAACTCTGAACGTTAAAACGTCCCCGAATATGGACATTCATTGGGTGTTTAATGCTCCTTTGGATAGCTGAATTTCCACGGTTTTTTTCAATGTTTGATCAGGTATGAAGTACAGTCTCCGAGGGAAGCGTATTTCAAAATTGAAAGCCGTAGTTCGCCGTATTTGAGAAATGATGGTCTCTTCCTGTCTCATACGCCGAAAAGCTTATCGAAAGCATGCCCTTTGCAGATGTGCTATCGATTTATGTACAACATTTTGTGTATAAAAATATTATTTACACAGAGACATCGTGTCCACGTGAAACAGCCTGCAGTGTGGTCTGCATAAAGCGCAAGGAACAAAGGAAGAAATTTTTTCATTAGGATGGACAATTTTTCCGCATACGGCTTACTCGCCAAATGTAGCTGCGCCTGATTGTTACCTATTACGGTTCCTGCAACATTATTCGGTCGGTAGGAAATTAAAAGAAATCGATGATGTCAGAAGGCGTGTGGATGAATTCATTTCACCAAAACATCCCAGGTTCTATCGTGATCAGATTCGTATGTTGTCAGAAAAGTGGTTGAAGATCATAAGTAAGAATGATGATTAATTCAATGATTAAACATTTGTGTGGTATTTTAAATAAAATTTTGATATTACCGAAAAATTGGGAAGGGCATATTACTACACTTAATGTGACAAATGTATGTCCTCCAGTTTACGAATGTAGCTTAAGTAATTACAAAATTTGAAAAACTGAAATTTACAGTTATGTTAAATTGTTACGTTAAAAATACGTTGAAAGTGAACAGTTGAATGGACTTGGTAAATGTTTCGTTGAAGAAATACGACTGAGGAAAAAATCGGAATATCTCGAAACAAAAGCTACATGAATTAAGCTACTTTTGTAATTACATTATTCGTTTAATTGTCTGTGATACGGTGAAATATTTTTTAATAATGATATAAAACATAACGTGAAAAACTTGTGGAAACATTCCAAAATATATTATACCTTATCAACACTTATTAAATATTTCGATCTTTTATTCACACATAAGCTTTATCGAAAAATGGAAGCTTTTTACGCCATTAAGTAATCAGACCATTAAAAGAAATACAAAAACTTATTTCATTTCAATTTTTGTAATATAATGGTAATGGTAAAAGCTCGAAAGTAAATTTACAATGCCATTTTAAACGTATCTTCCTCTTACAGCTTATTAATAAAATTTTCGTTCATTCAAAGCATTCGAATAGTTGCCACAAAATGTTAGATACGTACAATGTTTCACCGAGTTTATTGTTTCACTCATTAATGTTATATATCTGTATCTACCGTCTCATTAATATCTGTCATAGAAGGTAATTATTTATTCCATCTGTATAACCACTACTTCCTTTTCCATGGTACAGGAAAGGATATAATGAAATTAAGTTAAACGATTTATCATTCCATATAGTTAGATAAACCTGTAAAGGTGGTGCACCGAATATATCAATGCA
The DNA here is from genome assembly GCA_963989415.1 of Cerceris ruficornis. NCBI lineage: Eukaryota > Metazoa > Arthropoda > Insecta > Hymenoptera > Crabronidae > Cerceris > Cerceris ruficornis. Next base: position 6,341,426 of record OZ022518.1, read on the forward strand.
ACTCTTACAATTAGCATATTTTATGAATACAGTCGAATATGTGATGTAGTTGTTCATTACTTTTATGGGTCACACTTACAGCGTTTTTGGGGAAATTTTCACCACTCTTTTATCGTTACAATTTTGTTGAATTAAAAAATTTTTAGTAAACATAATTTATATGAAATATAGAATTTTCTAAATTTCGCTGTTAGTATCCGTCAGCTTAATTTATCGAGAATTAAATTTTTAAGACATTCAGCTTAAAGGGATTAATTTTTTACGGTACAAATGTGACAATTGTTCTACTGTTCAAATATTCAGAACTGCGATATGTTGGATGGAAAAAATTCCATGACAAATTGTTTAAATGTACATGTTTTTTTATATATTTTAAAAACGTGGGGTATTTTTTGTATTAAGGACAAAAATGCTGTTCTGCTACAGTTGTATGCTTTAATTTCTTAGAAGCCTTATGTTATTTTTATTTCTGTATTACTAAAATAATAACTATGAAAGAATTTTTGATTTTTTACGAATAGACAAATAAGAAATTTACTCGAAATTGACAAAAGTGACAAACAAAAAAAGGACCAGAATCTAGAAAAGTGTAGCACTGAAATTATATTAAATTACGTTAATATAAAAATATTAAAACTAAATTAAATAAAAAATGATTTGAATGTTAAATAATTATACCTTTCATGAAACGGTATAATAATTAAAAATGTGCAAACAAAAGAAAGCGCTTCCTAGCATGCGATATTAAAAATGTAATTTAACGGTTAAAAGGAAATGATGAAAATTAAAGTACGCAAAAAATGCAAATGTCTACATTCACTGATATTTCGTGCAACCGAAAAATTCGGAATATGACAATACTTCCATCACCCAAAATGAACGAACTTGAACGTTATTAAAGATAACGAAGACAATTCCTAATTTTCATTGTTCTGTCCGTTATTTGACCGTTATTTGTCCGGTATCACATTGTACTCTCTGCCTGTCATTCTAAATATATCTGTTCGATGGCGATACAGAAGCTTCCATTTGGTTTTGTAATTAACGAACACCGATAAACTTATTCCCAAACCTGCGTATACGTATTTATATCCATACTCCTGTTCTCGGAATATAAAGTAAGCCTGAAAATACAACGTGCTTCTATGGTATTTGGTTATGAAATAAAATCCGGAGTTTTTACTGCTTCGCCAAAAATCGACAAAAAACTATAATCAGCAGGATAACTCTTTTTTACGTATACGTAAGTACTCGAGCACAAAGTCGCGAATTTTTTCTCTCGAGAGATTAAGTTTAAAAAAATACATCGTTCTCACATTTGGACTAATACTGTATTTAATAAAGTAGAAAGTTCTTTTTATCTGCTCGTGATGCGATAAGAAGTTTTAGTAATGTCTACCAAGTAGAGAATACATGCTAACATTATAAACCAAAGAACACGTGCATGTTTTTCCAATAGTAACGCAGTTATTATTTGAAATGATATACGTCGTTTGCGGAGGGACTCAAACTGAGGTTCACAGTCTTCTAGGAGCTTGATAGTAAATTGTTTTGAAGTCGGTGAACATTCTCATATTTTTTTGCGCGAAATAGGTACTTACAAGACAACATAAGCTTTGGTACGAGCCGGGCGAGTGGCAGAACGAGACCGAATGCGTTAATACAATTTTTAATTGCGAGAGCTAAGGATTGCAACGAGTCTAGGAATTATATCCGGGGACCGGACTAACCTATAGGCTAACTATAGGGTCGCCGTGTGCCCGTTAATAACGAAAGGTACCTCGCAGTACTTTCTCGCTAGTATAGCAGACCACGCCCGTACCAAAGATACAGGGGTACCGTCACTAGCTAGTATAACACTAGAACTACCGGCGTTAAATCTGTCATATTTCAAAATATTAAATAAGTACTTTGAAAAAGGAGGAATCAAGAGGCGGAAAAAGCTACTCGATTCGGTGATTTATGTTTTTTAAGATGGGCATAGAATATTTATTCTAAGACTTTATCTATAAACCTTGAGAATTTTTGGAAAGAATCGTGTAGCAGTCATTTTGATTGGTTTGGTAGTTCTAGTGATAAGGGAAATCTCCGGGGACCGGACTAATCTATAGCAGAACTATAGAGTCGCCGTATGCCCGTTAATAACGAAAAACCTTACGGTATTTTTGCGCTAGTATAGCAGATCAGTCCCGTACCAAAGGATACGTGGCTACCGCCACTAGTTGGTATAAGGGAAATGAAAATTTGTTGCAACCCGTAGACCCCTTCTCTTCTAACGAACACCCGTAACTTTAATTTTAAATATCTTATTCACCCCGAGCAGTAAGAGTGAATAAGGGAGATCGTTGCTCTGTTACATGAAGATTAAGGAAGTAAGTTGAAATAACTAAAACGTTGGAAATGTCACAATGTGAATATAAACGTATATTAAAAGTTATAATCAATAGTGGTTCATAATGCAAATACAATGAACAATTCTTAAATTTAAACTTAGCTGAAAATCACGCGTCGATTCGCGGGGATTTCAATGTCTTATACTTACAATAGTCAACCGAATACGAAAGTCGTAGACTTTGAAATTTCTGTACCCTAAGTATCAGCGTGACGTTCTAGAGAATACTGGACCCGAGTAGTTAAAAAATGTCTCGCTTATATAGGGCTCGGTTTTGGAAAAACTGCGGAAAAATGAGTGGAGGTGGTAGGACTCTGGAACGGATATTAGGGGACCAAGGCAGCATGGAATATATCTTGACAGTATTGTAGGGGACGTAGTTTGTTTATACTAGTTGCTCGGACAGTGTTCCTGTACAGCGAGACCCCTTCGGTTTACATCTTTACGTAAATTTTCTAACGGTCGACTGGTATCAGATGAAAAATAAAAGATTCAGGGCCGCATGAAATAGTAAAAGTTTCAGGGCCGTGCGTAACAGCTTTAAAGCAGGGGTAGTCAACCTTTTTGAAATCAAGTCGAGATTTCTTTGTAATGAAATTATTCATTTCCTTTAACAATTTTATAAAAAATATAAAATTAATTGTTAATATCAAGCATGACTTTCGTAAATTTATGTAATGCGAAAAAATCAGACAGTTCATTTATCATTCTAGTATACGACGTCATTTTTCATAGCAATTAGATGTGCGTTTGATTTTTTCGCGGAACACTTGAGGTGGCTTCACGGAACATTAGTGTTCCGCGAACCATAAATTGAGAAGTACGGCTACGAAGCACTGCGAAAGGGGTCATTTATATTAATTGAAATTTTAGACTGGTTCAGGCAAAGTAGATGCACCCACTCCATTGAAAGTACATTTGATACGTACGATTTGTCATTTTCTGAATCAATAATTGTTTGTCAAAAAATGGTAAGGTAACAGTAAGCTATATATGTTAATTGTAGGAAATTTTAAAGGGCCCGCGAGCAATTTAAATTGGAAAGAGACCGTCATGCAAAAAATCCTAAAAAAGTTTGAGATACACTGGTGTAGAGGAAAGCGTTATTAAAAATATATGGTCCTATCGGATCATAGTTTTAAGCGCAAAAATCCTTGTCTTCTTTAAACTGCAATTCCGTGGACGACGAAAGATAAATAGAGATTTTGAACACGATAGAGCAGGTTAAACTGGCATACGTCGCTTCGAATGAACATTAAGAATCGGAATTAAATGTAGCACGATAGAAGACCAATTTAATGTGTTCTTCGATAAAAATAAAAGCACTTTCTGCCGGAAGGACTCCTGCAACTACACGATGGTAACGTGAATCATGCTTTCATGGTAAATTAATCACATTCTTTATTGAACGTTTAAAAGTCAGTTGTGTAACGTTTAAAATGCTTTTAACTGTTATAATTGTTTTGGAAAAAAAAACTGTAGATGGAAAACTTTGCGTTATTTGTTATGTACTTCATTTATTGGCTTTAGTAATAATACTGCTACGAGATGTTGACTTTGTAGTATTTGTAGGAATGTACATATATATGTAGGGATATTATCGATATATATCCACATCATATATGAAGATATTTTATAATATTAAGAAGATAATAATAATAAATGTAGGACCGTGAAAAGAAAGAGAGGCGCGCGGTAACCCAACCAAGCAGCGATAATTACTCGGACCTGCGTTGCTTGACATGCAGATCTCGTGGATCGGCGCGGTGCCACTGCACCAGCATCTTCCTGATGACATTTCTTTTCCACGTCCTTTTCACCTAAGTTCTTTTTACGAGCGCTTCCGCCCGATCCCACAATATCGGTACTCGTCTTAGAAGAAACCGAATAGATTCCCTTGCATTTAACTAATAATATCGTAGCCTAGAAAATTAACTGAACGCGTGTAATTTAAAAATAAGTGATTAACTTTATCAAATATATATAACTATAAAAATGCAAAACTTTTAATAACTCTAGTTCTCACAAAAACTGTCTTCACTCACGCTATGTATTTCGCTCTCTCGACTCTCAACTCAACTGCATATTCTCAACTGCCTCTCTTCCCAAATTCACGCTCGCATCCACGCTCGATACTCTTGCTCACAGCATGCATTGTTCGTCTTTCTCACAGCATGCATTCTCTGTTGCACTCACTCATTTTCTCCTTATCCATAGACTAAACATTCATGCTAGCCCTGGTATCCGTCGCCTTCCAAATCACGCACTCTAAACATCCACTGTCACTTATATACAAACCATCCACACTAACTAATTCTAAAAATTAATACTATGTACGCGTAAAAAAATTCCGTTCGTACCTATATTTTGTAATATTAAGAACGTATCAAATTAAGGTAACTGTTAAGAGTAACTATTAAGAATAATTACCCTAATTTTATGGAATGTTATGTTATTTAGAATTTTTAAACTGTAAGTATACGTCATGAAACAAAAGTAAAATTAATAATTCAGTTATTCCACTTTCATTATTGTACTCTCTTATCATACACAGGTAGGTTTTCATTTTTAAAAGTAATTCTCTCTTCAAGAGAAATTTCAGGTATTCAAAATCATCGATTTTAGAAAAACTGTGTGATTTCACTGTGATCAAAGAAAAAAAACATTTCAATTAATTTCTGCCTATAATTCCGAGAAGACAGCTCCTATTTTAAAATCAGAGAAACATCTTAACTCTCCAAATAAGTTACGAATTAAGTGAGACTTTAGTAATGTCCATTATAAGGATTACAAAACTGTGCGAAGAAAAACTTTAAAAGTTTAAGGATTGAGGAATTAAAAAATGAGAAAGAAGGACTTATAAAATTGTGTTTCTGAAACACAACAAAAATATCGTACAGTTTGATACATCTGCCGTTTCCAGGCTTCCTTTTTTAAACTTATTTGTAAGAAAAATTTTACCGGAACAAAACCGTCAACTACATAACACCTAAAAGAAAACATTCGCAGGAAGGATTGCTGAAACTCTAAGAAAAAACAAGCAAAATGTTGTTAAAAGAGTTGAAATTAGTGAGAGCAATCAAAATCGCCATTTGAAAAATATCATTTTTCAGACTGTAAAGAAAATCTTGATCGATAAATTTTATGTTGCTATTATAAAAATTTGTTTTAGAAATCTTTGTATAACCTTCGACAAAGACAACGCATTAATAAATGTATGTGCCAACCTGTACAGTTGCCGAGAAAACGTAATCACTTAAAAGTCTGTAATCCAGCATGACGAAAAAGAACAAAACGTTTTGACATGAAAACATATTTCAAGATCCATTCCCACGAACCTACTAACACTGCCATTAAAAAAAAACAGCATTGGAAACACAACAAAAATACTTTTTTCCCAATATCATATATTTGGTTTGCAAATCTAAAATGTATATTTTCCACGTACACTCTATAGCGGAAAAATTAAATTTGAATAAATTTTATATGTAACCTTTTTCGTGCGATATTTATATGCAGGTTTTGGCTAACGTATACGCGACGCCATAAAACATACCCCATAGTTATATCTCTCACACAGATTACACACAAGTACAGAAGCAGAATTAATATTTTTAAAATATGCAGCGAAATTATTATCAAAATTTGATATTAATACAGTTTTAAATATTATCAGAAGAATATAATAGACGGATCACCAGAATCGTGCGTGATACATGAACCATTCTTCGTCCTTCGTGAAACGTCAGTAAAGACATCGGCTTGGAGATCATGAAAGGAAGAACGTTGCTGCCCGTTTCATGGCGAAGCGTAAGAGAGTGGTGTGAATCCTTGGTAGTCAGACCGTGCTGGTAGATACGCGGCAAACCTATCTATTGTTCCATAAACAATGCCTAGCGTCGAGAGATTCTACCAGCGGGTCGCACTTTCAGAGGATTTTAATCAAGTAGTCCCGCAGGTCCTGCGCCAGAACTACCCGCTTACCGGTTTAGTGGGAACCTTTAAAACTTTCGGCTTAATGGGAAGCCACAATATGGCACGGCTGGATGGAATTTCAGGTCGGATATGCTACGGTTAATATGAATAACGGAAAAGCAGGCCAATTATTATTTGTTCTCTGTTTTGGCGGCTTTTATCGTTCTTCTATAATGGACTGTGATTTTCTTGAAATTCATTGTTTCCAGTATTGCGACCGCATTGTACTGGAATTTTCGTCAACGGACAGTGAAATCAATGAACATTTACGGGTTAATTTTGCGCGAAATGTATCTTTTGCCGAGTTCGAACTATCACGGCATGAGATTTTATGAAAATTTTATTCGAATTAATTTAAGAGAAGTCAAAATTTTATGAAATTTGCGAGAAAATACATCTGCTTAATTACATAATACAATGGTAACGAATTATTAGTATACCTTAGTATTTAATTAATGCATTTTAATTTTAATATTGACAAGTATGTTAAGTAATAGCTGTTGAAACGTATATAAATCTAATGAAAAAGACGTGGAGGGATCAAGTAAAACGTAGGAAAAGAAAATATTACAAATTGAGTAACAAAAGACAGGGAATATAGTAAGACATAAGTATTCTATGGGGAACTATGTGTTCCTAATGGAGAGGTAGCACAGATCAATGTACAATTATTTAAATTGCTCGCGGAACCTTTAAAATTAACTCCAGTTAACATATAAGCTACTGTTACCAAAACATTCTGTGATACGCAATTAGTTATTCAAAAAATACCAAATCTCAGCCATCAAATGTATTATACATTCAATGGGATAGGTGCATCTGCTTACATGAAGCAGCCTAAAGTTTCAACTAATAACCCCTTTGCGATCCCCTACAGGATAACGGACCCCAGATTGAAAACCACTGGTATAGATTGAAACGGGAACTCGTGAAAATAGACAATTTCTTAACCCTTTCGTTACGGGAGTCCGCTCCGCCGGAGAACTGCCACTGAACGCGACACCGCGCCAAAAAAGTGTGCACGCTTCAAAAAAGATTTTTTATTGCAACACTTTCTTATCGTACAAATATTCCACTGTCGAATAAAGGAAAACTGAAGCTCGTCTCGACGGCCAAAATGTACTTTGAGTTGGATTAATCCAATACGGGACAATATAATCAAGAGATACGTTACAGGTACGGTATAATTCGATGCCGACTATAATCGGCACCCGTAACGAAAGGGTTAAATGTCAATAATCAAAGGTTAATTCAAGTATAAATATCCATGTTATAATTTATAATAAATAATGCAACTTTTCCAAGAAAATCACGTTCTTCTTTTACAGTGCATACAGACTGTAATAAAGAAATACCTTCAGAATCATCCTGCTATTTATTACCAAGTTTACAACGTGATAAAAAAGGACGACGAGAGAAATATAGAGACCGAAGGGAAAGCAGAGTATAAAGGATGCAGTCCATAGATAGAAGGACAGGGCAGAAAAAAGCCAAGGACATCTTCGACCGATATGGAATATGTGTCACGACGTGGACAGGCTCGACATTATATCGACAAATCAAAAATGGCGACAACCAAAGGAATTGCAGATAAATCAAAAACTCAGATATATGAGAGCAAATGCGAAGCTCCCAGTGCATGTTACACGGTAGAAACGGGAACAGCGTGTGAATAACCATTCAAGGAACTTCGTGTAGATTAGACTCATAAAAAATGGAAATTACAGTCTGCAGAACGCTAACGAAACCTAGCACAAAGATAATCACCTGTCGTATGTTTCAGTGGGCGAAAGTTATTCGCCAGAAGTTGCATCAACATTAGACTTTTATTTGCCACATCCACTTATCATTTATTTATGTGTTGAAACAAGGAATTGTGACAAGCTATTTTGGTATTCTGTGGCTTCTTTAATTTAATAATTTATTAAATCATACAATTGTCACGCTGTCTTCCTGTTCTGCCTTTCCTTTCCTACATATTTTTCCTAATTCCGCCTTACTAATCAGTTCTAACTGACATTATCATGCAATTCAAGCATTTGCACCTGTTTTTTAATACATCATGTAGACTATTTATTTAACTGTCATTCTAACATCAGGGTTGAACAGTAAGACTCCGTTATATATTTTTGAACCGGGTGAAACGTTGGAATCTACGGTTCTAGGGTAAGTATCCCACTATCCCTCATAGACCACTTACCCGGAGTCATTTCGACTCACCGATTCCGTGGTCTGATCCCTTAAACAACCCTAATCCTTGACACGTTATACGCAGGACTCTGATACTCGGTCATTCACCGCCATCAAATATTTTAGACTTATGGGTCAGCTTGCTTCACAAATACAGCAAAACTTTAAACAATTTACAGATATTGCGGAGCAAAAATACGCCCCTGAAGCTCACAGATGTAGCTTCCAACCTCGCATCTTACCTTTCTTAATCGTTCACACATTTTTTAGTAAACATAGCAGTCGTGCATTGTAGTTCTTTTATGACTTTAAAATCAATGCGCTTTATGGGCCTATTGTCGTCGATACTTTTTGAGGAAAAGTTTTGTCCTGCAAGAAATATTGACCGGGGACTTTTCCCCCACGCAAGCTGGGTTTTTCCGGCTCCGCTGATCGGCAAGGGAGGCTCTTAGCCAATGGGCAAAGGACGATTTCTTTGCCCCCCAATGGCAAAATTAATATTCATCAACTAAAGAGTCTCTCAATCAGCAACCTTCCCGCTTTGCAGCAGCGACCGCCCCGCCAAATCATGACAAAAGCTCGTCTTTACGCGCTTCAAAACAAATTAGTCTTCTACAATTATCGAACCAACCAACATCTCGCGCTCTCGATAGAAGCTCCGTCCGCGAGATTAAGATCCGGACGTAATCTTAACACTAGAACTACCGGCGTTAAATTTATCATATTTCAATATATTAAATAAGTACTTTGAAAAAGGAGAAATTCAGAGCCGGAAAAGATGATCGATTCGGCGATTTATGTTTTTTGAGATGGTCGTAGAATATTTATTCTATGACTCTTCTATAAACTTGGAGAATTTTTGAAAAAATTTGTGTACCAGCCATTTTGACTGGTTTGGCAGTTCTAGTGTTAATTTACATTATTAAACCATATCGCTCGGGACATTGGTCCTTCGAACCGGATAGAAGTGAATGTTCTATCCATCAACTGTATAAAGTGTAAATAAATCAATTAGAGTAAGGCAAGTGGCCTCTATTCAATTTCTACAATTTACAATACCTCCGTGCGTGGCTCAAATCGGGTGAGCCTATTTATTTACACGCTCACTTCAGAAATGTCGTCTCAAAAACACGAGAAGTTATAACTCGTTAGGCGTACATCCGTAACAACAAATCTTCTCCGTCAGTTGTCATATTGTGAGGTCTCTATTCAGTATTTGGACTCTATGCTACGGGTCATCTTATTGTACTTTGCTATCCTACATCGTCGTATACTTGATACAGCTTTGTGTTGTAATTAATGTTTTATCTTTTGAGTTTCGACAATGAGTTTGTATCTTCATATAAATAATTCCTAGTACTTATAATTCTTCCTGTTATCGATAATAGAAAATTTTCCAAAATTGGTTTCGCTTAGCTGACGAACAATAATGAAAATAATTCAGATCACGAAGGTTTAATACCAAATTTACTAAATCAGTTAAAATAATTGACTCTAATGTTTTTCAAAAATATTACTAAAAATGAGAAGGATACAATTTCTTTTACCTTCAATGTCTATTTACAAAAACGATTTGAATAGACAAACTGACAAAAATTGCGTTTATCATTTACTTCGAATTGTACCGATGCGGAATACGATACATGTGGAATTAACGGAGTTGGTAGTTGTTCGGAAACAAAGAAATTAATTTAGATCCACAGGGGAGTATCTAAATAGCTCAAAACGTAGAGCACCTACCCTCCTTAAAATCAATTAGCTGTCATCAGCAAATTATTTAGAGATCTACCAATTTCGATATTCTTTCCTGCCTTGAGGTATAGTAATTAGTATGGTCAACAATCGGTAAAGGGTTGAATTTTTTGTTAGTTCTTCGACACTGAACAACTGGTAAGTTGAGTTTTTCCAATTTTTTCATTAGACCAATTCAGGATACTTGAAATTGTGATATAAACGAATGAAAAAATGATTAACGTACCTTATTGAATAAAGTCAAGTAGGCTACAGAACAGAATTTAAAAAAAAAATTACAAGTGGGAATGTAAAAATTAATATGAAAGGTGGAAGCTGAACCAAGATAATGATCAAATGAAATTAAAACAATGAGAAAGTAAAAAAGGGACGATAGAGAAGCAAATAGTGGGAAATTCTGTGAGTGGACACCGCACTAAATACAAGGTGCTAGTAGAGAAACACTGGACTGAGACTATACAAACAGAAGGATATTAACATCAGTTGAATTTTAACTAAAGTAAAATGTGAATGAGCATGTTTGTAAGTATGTACTGATATAATAATACCTTTAACTTTGCGTTAGTAACCAATGAGTTATAACTTGTATTTTCTAATTTTCTCTATTATTTAATGGAAAAACTAATAAAAAAAGAGTTTATCAATTATAATTCGAACGAAGAAAAAACCTATAATTCCCTATATTGCAGTCAGTTATTGAAAATATTAAATTGAATGCAGGACTTGCTACAAGGACCTTCTTGTATATGCATCAGTATGTATATTAGGTTAATGTTAGTACAATGCTTTCGAGTTATCAAAGATCATAAATAAACCGCATTAAAAAAATGAAATTATCTTATAATAACGTAATTATTATTATTATTATATATGAAATTGTGATAACGGTATCATACAAGAAACGTATTATTTGTTATGAAAAAGAATTGTGTCCTTTTTATTATCGTATGCGTAACAACAAAAAATTCGAACATGTGAACATTAAAACATTCTTCAAAATACGACATATTACTTCGAATGCAGAAACAAAATTTCTTCTAAACAGCCAAAGTAATAATTATGACTGCGATCTGCAATGTCTGATTGACAGTGCAGTCTTGAATTTTATTCGGGAGTATTAACGCCCCCAATCCAAACTTCTCAATAATATAACAAAACAACGCAATACATCTCAAAATCATTGAGAACGTAGCTTCCCTTGTTAACGTTAACACATGTGATATAACGTTACATGCGCTAAAAGAAGCGGGGAATAAATTAGCGAGCATTCCCGTCGATGCGCGGCCTACTTTGCATAAAATTTCCTTAGCACAGTACGAATAAGCGGACAGCTTACTCGAAGACGAAGTGGGGAGTTGGCTACCTATTTGGGAATTAGTACGTGATGTATTCTACCCTATAAGCGGTGGGCCGGTCGTCGATATTTCATCCCACCCCCTTTCCTCGTATCCTTAAGTGCCCTTTTTCGCGTTATTACCGAGAGATAACCCGGCTACATTTATTCTGCGGCAAAATCCTTGGCTACGATTATTGCAGCTAATGCTTCTACGTATGTCCGATCGAACAGATGGAGTTCATTTATTTGGTATTAATCTGGAATATCTTCACCGAACAATGAGACCGGTTAAATTGAAATATCGGAAGCAGATGTTATGCTGATTTATGCAAAGAGAAAATTAAAAACTTATTGGACTTCAACGTACATCTACAATACAAGCCTCTTATAGCGTACTGTGTTGATTGTTTGTAATATGTCTCTTTACATTTCTCAATATACAGGGTGGTCCACGTAACTTGTGCACCTCGAATAACTTTTAAAGTATGCGTTGCACGAAAGAATGTTATATACAGAAGTTACATGGTTTAAAAGGGTACACTATGTTGTGTGTTAATTTTTTTTATAGGTGGAGGCGCTTCGGAGATTTGAAGGTCAACTTTGTTTTTTTATTCATCATGAAATAGTACGTTTCAAGACGAGTTCAATGACCTATGACTCAAGTTCATTCAAGTTCAATCAGAAAAATCGGGAGGATCGGCCGTTTTCATTTTCGATTTTTTTTAAACCTTTGCTCACGTATTTGTAAAATTTTTCTGATTAAAATGATACCAAACACGACATACTTTGAATTATAGTTACTTAATATTCAAGCAAGTTTGACCTTGAATGAACTTGAGTCATAGGTCACTGAACTCGTCTATATATATCATATACATATATATATATATCAGATGTTAATCGTTTTATTTCAATCTTTTGTTGAAACATAGAAAACTGTAAACATTGTCGCTTGTAAGTGGTTTTTCGTGGCGGTGTTAGATATTATTAAGAAATAGATGCAGTATTCTGTTTACTACAGGAGAACAGTTCTAGAATATTAATTAATTATGTTTTTGGTTCGAGAGAAATATTACAAAGTAATGAGAAATTAATGACCTTCCTAATTGTTAATAACAGCATATTAAGAGACAGATAAATTACACTTTGAAGCATATTGCAGCAACCGATATTGTATAATAAGATTTAAAAATGAAAAATAGTAATATATCGCAAAGTTAAAAAGTTTATATCACAGGACGGAAACGTAGGTTTATGAGGTATTTTTTTTATGACACAAAGAGTTCCAGACAATTAAATAATTAATATCGCACAGCGAGCAATGTATCAAGATTCGTCTTTAAAGGCAAACGCGTTACGACACAAGTATTGCTCGTTTTTAGTTGTACTTTTGGGAGAAAGTTTTCTGAGATGAAGCGACGGTATAAATTTAAAATGCGGCGAGAAGATTCAAGAGTAGGCAATCACTTTTTATAGAATTTTCAAAGTTTTACTGCGACGAAAGGTGTCGCAGAGAATACAGATATACGCAATAAAGAAATATGACTGATAATAAAGAGGCAGTTTCAACGCACCAACCGTAAAAGAGAGGATAATGAAGTGGAAACTGTTTAATGCATTTTTTTACAGACTATGAAAAATTAACACAACGATATTACTAATTGCGCATCACAAGAAATCCATAATACAGTTTGTAAGCAAAAGTGATATGAAAAATTATAGATACAATTCCCACAGTATGATGATTAAAATGACTTTTATTTACAAAGTGTTTCAACGATTCTAAACGTAAAAGTTGTAATACTTTTCATGCCACGTATTAATTTGTTGTAATTAATGCAAAAAAGAATACAACCTTGCATCATTAATAAGAAATGAGAAATCATTCAAGAAATGGATTCTTACGGTACATAAAAATGGCATTATTTTTCCCTTGATCTAAAAATAATGTATTTTCGGTAAATGTTTTCATGTTTAATTTACGTGTTGTTTAGTCGAATAGGGATATATGTTAACTCTTTAAGTTCGTGGTTTATTCATTTTTGTTCGATCATAGCATAACAACAGAAGATACAAAACATTGTCAAATTATAAAACAGAAATTAACACTATATCTACCGAATTGCTAAAAATGGCTTGTTGTGGATTTTTTTAATGCTGCTGAAATTTTTTACGGTATAACTTGCTTCGATTTTTTATTCCTATCTTAAAAAGTGTAACAGATTACATCGATTTTGTTTTTTTCAATTCTCGTTTTCTGAAGTATAATATTTATCTAGTATATTTAAATATAAGAAATTAATTGTCGTTCAAGTGTTAAGTAATTATTATAAAACTAAAATATTTCACAGAATTTAATTAAACGATTAATCAAAATATTAATTAGAGTTATATCTAAAACTATGCAATCCGAAAGAACTTTCGATTTTTAAATTAATTAAAATATATCCAGGAAGAATTCTTTAAAAATGGATTCAGATTAATTTTCGGAATTAGTTAATTAAATTATAAAAATTATCTTACCCCATCGCCTAACTTTAACATCTCCCATTGTCCATAAACGTCCCCTAAGAAACGAAATTTCTCATTCTCTCCAAGCACAAAATATTCCACGATTCCTCCGAACCAACAATGAACGTGTAAACGGTTATTTCGCCGAAAGCGAAGAAGCTTTTTCACTAAAATTACGTATTACCATGAAGTCAAAGACAATAATAGAAACGGAAATACGTGGATAAAGAGAAAGAAAAAGAGAGAAGAAAGCGGGAGGAAGAGAGTGCGCGAGAGGAAGACAGTGAATGAGAAAGAGAGATGAAGATATTCGTAGAGAGGCAGAAGGAGAGCGATTCTCTTCCACCTTCAGACGTGAAATTTGCCAGACAATATTGATTCTACGCGGAACACTGACTTCGTCAGTGGCTTCGAAGGTACAAAGGAACCTCAAACGACAACGAGATCGCTCTGCTCCTACCCCGTAAGGATCGACTGCGGTACAGTTTCACTGCGGTCTCGTCATCGTTTGATGCCAGGGTTGCGCGCAAAATGAGTGGTGCGAGGCAGATTCGACTTTCCGTGTAGTCTCTGCTGATATCTATTTTGCTTCCACCGTTCCTCCTTCTGTTTCTCTCTTTGTACATAAGATCCAGTCCATCGGCTTGGCTGATTCCTTCGATTTTCCGCTTGCTTCGCATTAACGTCAACCAGCAACGAACGTGCCATGTTCGCATTAACGCCGCAGTTTTCAGCGGACACATACAACGCAGAGGGGATTCACGGAACATCGGAGATTTAAAATAGAATAAAACATACATATACGTCAGAGATGGAACGAGATAGAGGGCGAGATATATATACATGAAGAAAGGGAGGGACGAAGAGAAGAAAGGGAGAGACAGAGAAAAGAAAGGGAGAAACCGGGAGAAGAAGCGGACACACAGGCCCGTGCCAGGGTACTCCACCTGTATATAGATAAGAAATGAACAGACCAACATGGCACATCGATCCGTGAAAATCGTATAGGTGCATGCCCAGGTAAACGAACGTACACAGGTGAGCGTGTTTAGAATCGTTCGTATATCGCGGCGACCTATTCGAACTGGCTGGCGCTGATGGGAACGGGAGGGAGGGATTCGGACGACTGGGGAATAGGAGGATTCGTATATAAAAAGGCAGAGAAAACCAATCGCATTTTCCGGGCACGAAGTTCGCGAAACGGCGCCGAAGGAGTGTCGACGTGCGCACGACTCTCTGTGAGAAAAGGGGGCTAGAGGGTCGCACTTATACACGAGCAAATAAAGTTTATCCTGTGGCGAGAGTAACGGATTTATAGAAAAGACGAAACGTCTTCGCATCCCCTTCCCCTTCGCATTTTTCCGTCGTTATCCTTTGATTCTCTTGCTTTTTGCATCACCACGAGGGCAAGATTATATTCCTAGTTCATCAACTACATTGATTTAAAGACACGAAGTCGTTACTCTACCAATCTTCGACTCTTCCTTTCCGCTTCCTGACTGTTTCTTTATTCTGTCACTTTCCTTTCACCCTTTTAGGCGATCAGTTCGATGCTACTTGCCGAAGCTAAATCTTCCTTGTACACACAGGTGTCTCGATCTCGTTTCCTTGAAACGCGGCCCTCGCAGGCCGAGAGTTTTACTAAATTCGATTTCCCTTCTCGTCTCTCTCGGCCATTCTTTTTCGGTTTCCTTATCTTCGGGGCAGGTGAGACCGAGGAGCAACAAAGAAAACATAGAAGCACGTGCGTGTCTATGTACATACATACATACGTGGAGAAGGGAAGGTGGAATATATACATTGGAAGGAAAAGCGGAGGAAACCGACACCCGCCTACTATACTTTCCTCCTGGACCGAGGGTGTCTGGAGGCTATCAGGCGGCGAGTAATGGTGTCAACCCAGACTGTCCCCCTGTGCCCCAGAGGGCAACACATCAGTTAGCAACGTGCTCGCACGTTTCAAGTGCGCACCATATTCACCGCCGTGCTATTTCGTCCAATTACGCCGATAATCTGACGCGCTTCTCTCGGATTACGCGTCTCTCATACGGCAGCAGATGTGTCCGCAAATACCTTCAATACGCTCGACTACTGATATCGGTTTCTAATCAGCGTCGTTGACGGTTAAGCGCGCTCCGAAAATTTAATGGGAACTAACTGTCACATGTGTTATATCGCGAAACATTTAATTCAAGTTACGGGGACTATTTGAGGTTTCGAGATTGATTTTAACCGAAAGACGGCGGAAATTTTAATCTCGATGTTTTACATATCATTATGGGAACACGAAGCAACCGTAATTTGTATTCCGTTTGTTCAAAAACGATGCATCATTTGAAAATGGTCGGACATACGAATGACGCGAAAACGTGTCATTCCCCTTTACCCCGAATCAATATCCTGCTGGGAGATTTTTCCATAAACGGTGCCATTTGTAATTCGGGATATTTTTTTTATATGTGAAAATAAAATATGAGGTCGTAAAAAAACGAGGAGCATTGATACGTGTCTTCCCAAGGAAATTGCGTGGATCGCTTTTCCAATACTTCCAATATCCCCCAAATAATTCGAACGTAACTAATGTGCGTGATAAAATGTATGAATTTTTATCGATATAGATATCTCGATTTATAAGGGCATGCACATTTTGGCGAAGAGAGATTTATGTCGTGGACGAAGGGAACAATTTAACGTTTTTCTCTTTTCTTGCACGCGATTTAACGCTGTATCGCTTGCGATGAGAAATATTTAGTATTTTACATTTCATATTTAGAGTGATGTAAAAATACGTGGTAAAATTTAAATACAGCTTTTACTCCCTGCATGAACGAAAAAGAGTCATATAAATATGACTTTAAAAATACTTGCTCTTCAAGTTGTAAATATTTTTTAATAACAACAGAATTTAGCAAGAACGTTTCATTACTGGATTCGACAACGATCAAGTTAATGGCAAAGTATATAGATTCTTTATTCAACATCTAGCTCACTCGTTTACAAGTATTTTTTACGTTTACCTTCAACAAAACTAAAATAGGGAAAATACACACATGTGGGAATGGTTTATATTAGATGTTATAATATGGTAAAACTAAGTTTATTATCTAAAACTATATACTAAATGCTGATACGCAATGAATATAACTATGAACTGCTATTTGTGATTGCTTATGAAGAACTAAAAGACATTCGCTTCGCTTAATCATTCGTACTCATACATCCATGCACTCATTTATAATGTATGTACACACATGTGTTTCTTAAGGGGGGATTCCCATTTCAAGTGTTGAAAAATCGTGTTTTTTTAGGAATTCTTATTAAGGAAACCATTAGATAAATCTTTGTCATAATTCACACGTATAGTTATTACGTATTTAGTGAACTACAGTTCAATTTTTAATTGATTATCTTGAAAGTTATGGCTTTCACGTCGTTTGAGGTGGGACGCCTCCTGAAAATTCCCGGTCGCTGGCCGACACGATAATTGATCTTCAAGTTGTTTGAATCAAAAAATTCAAATGGCAATTTACTCCTTATGAATGTAGTTCTGGTATGACTACGGACAATTTTTTTTTCCAAAAACTAAAGAAACTGCGACGGTGGGAAAAAAAATTTTGTTTTTTCGCAAAAAATTTCGTCACACGTTTGTTTATAAAACAAAAAGTTGTTCATGTATATGTTTTTTCGTAGTTCACACTGAAAACTGATGTTTTTTCGAGAATTGTGCCAAATTTGAAGGCAATCGACTGAATAGTCCCGGAGATATCATGTCGGCCGTACAGAAAGAACCCGTTTCAAGAAAAACGCGTTTGAAGTTTTACGTACAGTTTTCATTCCAGGAACCAGCGTTCGGCTGTTTACCTGGCCTAATCACTCATAGAGCATTCAATTTCCACCCTACCAACTTTGAATTTGACACCGACGGATGGGTGGAGTCTCAAAGTCAAAGTCAAAGACTATATACCTGCTACACTAAACAGGAACCTCTCGGGTATTGCCCGCTCGCTATCTCAGCATACGTGCGCGCCGAGTTCGTTATTGACTCATAACTTTGTCAATTCAACGAATTTCGGATTGAAATTTTACACATTGTTTCTCAAGAGTATGAACAATAATAATAATAAAAAAAAAAACACAAATTTTTGAAGCCGTGAAATGGGAATCCCCCCTTAAACATAGACATCGTAGGGCCTCCGCCGCACGTTTCTTATAAACAGCCATGTAAACTAAACAGCCTAAGCCAGGGGTCGGCAACCTACGGCTCGCGGGCCGTATGCGGCTCTTTCGATGTCAAATTGCGACCTTCCAGGTTTATGTGCGAAAAATAATAATTATATTATTTTATTTTCAAAACTCAACAAAATATTGCAAATAGGATAAAAACCATGAATGTAGTAAGGAGAGAGAGCAAAGCTTCCCTATAATAAATACATTGCTGATAGTCAAATTAAAGCACTGTCGAAATGTGCTACAGTGAGGTGAAGAAGTTGGCATTTGGAGTGTTGACGATCTTCGGGTGAACATATTCGTGCGAGCAAGCGTTCTCTTGCATGAATATAATAAAAAGTAAAGTAAGAAGCCAACTAACAAATAAAAATCTAGAGTCGTGCTTGAAACTGAAAATAACAAGTTATGAGCCAGATTTAACCAGACTTTCAAAAAGCATGCACGGCTAATGCTCTCATTGATGTAACTATTGTAGCTATATATCAAAATCATTTATTTAAGGTTTACATTTTTTTATATGAATAAATATTATTTCGTATTGAAAGCTATTTATTTTAAATCAAGAATCAAAATATACCTAATCCTAATCAAATACCATAATATTGAAACAAAAATTTTAGTGGCTCTTTAAAAACTGGGAAATTTTATAAATTATAACTTTCGGCTCTTCCGTCTCAAAAGGTTGCCGACCCCTGGCCTAGGCAGGTGGTCGGCAAATCGCGGCTCGCGAGCCGCATGCGGCTCTTTAGCAACCTGAGTGCGGCTCGGCAAGTCGGCCACAAAAAATGTTGTCAATAAATAAGATTATTATTATATTTTGATGTATTTAATGTTTAGTACCTGATTCAAACAGACTGCGAAAAACATGGTTCCTGATAGGTTCTTAAGAAGAAATTTGGCTCTCAAAAAAATGTTAATCGTCCTGCTGCGGATTTTTGGCTCTTTTTACTAATGAGTTGGCCGACCACTGGCCTAGGCGGTCGCGATGAGGCTACATCTCAATTCCCGATACCAAATACATGTATAAGAATGACGAAAATTTTTATCAAATTATACCTCATACATGCGAAAAAACTTGTTCCCTGAAAGCACCTAATTCTTTTCTATTGTTACCGTAAGTAGAACGTGAATTTCAGGAAAGTGACTCGCTTCTAAAACACCGTACATAATAATTCAACAAGATATTATAATTTCAAAAGAATTATAACGTAAACTTAGACGTAGTTCAATTATTAAATGTTACTTTCATTTGATTCCACAAGTATTTTTATCTTAACTCGCGCACAAAACCAAAGAAAAAACCAGCACAAAAAAGTAATTCCATTGCGCAGAATCACCACGGGGCGGTGGGTATAACGCAATCGAGCTTTTTTCCATATCTCAACATTTCATCAAGACAGAGTTCAATTATTAAATGGTCCTTCCATTTAATTCCACGTGTATTTTGATCGTAATTCGCGGCTAAACCGAAAGAAGAAACTAGCAGAAATAAACTTGCAGTTCGACGGACGTTGAAAAAATAATTCCTCTGCCCAGAACGGCCACCGGACGGTGGGCATGACGCAATCGAGCTTTTTTTTCCATATCACAACGATTCGATGCATACATATTTATCAGTATCAGTTTATACGGCAGCGGGTTCGGATGAGACGCGGCACACGGTTCGAAAGCTTTCTCTGCGCGTCTGGGCCGGAGTATGCCTCGAAGGCAATGAAAATTTAAATTAGAGCAGAAATTAAATCCGGCCTTTATCCGATATTGAGAAAATCCTCTGGAACCTGCAGACTGTCTGACGTCTCGCTTTGCCGTACATCTTTGCTCTCTCCCTGTGAGCGAAAGACCGGTGCCGTACTTCTCACCCTCTTCATAATTAGTAATTAAGAGGGTAATTAGCATCGATCGCAAAGACCCTGCTAAGACGGCCCACGTTCCTATGCCGCGTTGCTATTTTTAGGATGCTGCCGCGGAGAATTCTCGACAAGTAAAAGCATCGATCGATTATTTACAATAACAAGGTACCAGAGGAACTTTGACGTGGAAAAAGGGTTATTCTATCATTAATCGTTTCTTGTGTGTACGATCGCACGTACATATTTTGATGTTTATAAGAACTACCGATGATATGTATGTTTTGTATTAAATTTTGTACTTTTATGAAATATACCGGTCGTTTCATAGCAAGGATATGGTTGGCACTGGTTGATCCGGTGAATGGGTTGTGATTAATTACACTGATAAAGAATGCATTAACGTAAATAATCCGTGTAACGGAATCATTGAAATTGTACTGTATGGGCTTAGAGGATTAAATTTATAGACACTTGTGTAAGACTCCGCGCTAGCGATGCGCCGAGCTGGGCGTTCTCACGCCTGGCTTTCGTCAAGAGGAACTTTCTCCAGCGAGGGAGGAAAACGACCCTCGCACCTACGGGGCCTTTCGGGGAAAAGAGGTCCGTGGAAGACCCCATCACCGAAGGAGGGAAAGCGTCGCGCAGAGAGTCGACGCATAGGACCCACCGAGGTCACATCTCGGTCACATCGTCGCGATATCGTGGAAATATACTCTTCCGCAGAGAGAGTTGATACAAGCGAATCCTGACGCTTGTATCATTATATTGTGTCTGCCCGCGTATCGTAGTATTACATTGTATTATTATTATTATAATATATATCGTGGAAAGAGAGTGAAAAGTATATATGTGTATATATATAACACACACCGAAAATTTCTAAATCTAACTCTTACACTTGTTTCAAAGTTTATTCAGCACTTTCAGCAAAATATGGACAAAACGCGTGGAAAGTTCTTTAATTTGAGAAATATTTTCTTTTTTCCCTTATAAACGGTTGGATTATTAATCATCTTGTTTTTGTACCTTTGCTCGGTGTATACCAGACAGATTTATCGTTTAGAAATAATAAATTATTATTATAATATAAATTAAATTATTATACTATAACGAAATTATAGATTACGAGACTGGTAGAATCCTCAGAATAGATCGACTGGAGAAAATCAATTTTTTAAGTTTTATTTAATTTAAACCATCAAGAAAATTGGCAATTAAGCGACCTAAACTAATATTACATTAATTGTACAGAAATAAATATACCAAGAGTAAGTTCTTGTTATACATCCACAAACACATTCATAGTACTTTCCTAAAAATCAAACAGTTCGTTTTGTTTCTATCCAAAATTTATTAATTCCATTATACCACTTATAAATTGATTTTCGCTGCTCCATCTCTTTCCTCGTGCCTATCTCTTTGCCCGTATGAAAAATATATAGAAAAATTGACAAAATATACAGCACGTCGGGCCTCAGTGCAAACTCTAAAAAAAAGTTTGGCACAGAAATGAAAGTCGCTTTAGTCATTCGCTTTTCCCGTAGTATTCGGAAAAGCGATACCGTACAAACATCGACTCGGGCCACGTATTACTATGTCGACGTCGAGCTCGGAATTGCTCGAAAACGGCGACTGCACTCTTGCACACGTTACGCTTGAGTTTCGCAATATGAACCATCGTATATCTGAATAATTGCATTATGATCGCGAATTACTCAATCGGTCAAACTTTCTCGTCGTCCACGTATCATACTTGATCGTGAAATTAGCATATGGTAGGGAGCCATATTAAATAATAATGACTACGAGAAATTAAGAATCTAGATCTAAAATTAAATGTGATCTAAGTGAATACGTTTAAAGGTTCATTGTCCGTTAGTATGAAGAATTAGAATATACTTAATAATTATTAACTTTTTGACTTTGAAATTTTTTTGAACTAATTTGTAGGACTACCACTAAAGTATGGCAAATTGCTTCTATCTGTTTACATTTAGAAGCCGAGAATTAACCTTTTGCAGGCTGAATAATTATTTCACTTCTTGGGCTAGTAGTAGTTACTTTGGTAATACTCTGAACTGTTTAATATTTTTCGCGCCTTTGATGGTAACAGATGATAGAGGAATAGTGCAGCATTTCAATACGATTAAATATGTAAATTAATTGTAACACCCCAAAATCGCAATTACATTAACAAATAAATTAGTTTCGGTGACAAATGTCACAGTTGTAGCGCAATATATGTTTGCAAAGTTTCGAAAGTTAACGCGGGTGTCCTTGAGATTCCTTACTCGAAAATTAGGTCATCTTTAGAATCATTTAATTTTTCAATTAAACCTGTATGTAATTTAATCAATAAATTTTTACATTTATCGCATATATTTGAGTGTACAATTTTGAATTTAATATCTACACGAAAAGAGAAGACAGGTAAAATATATTCATCCCAACAATTAAATCAGTGTTGGGCATGCTTTTTAAGAGCTGACGAAAAAAAAAAAGAAAAAATTTTGGCGGGCCAATGTAATTAGTTGTAAAATTCAGTGAGCACTCGACAAAATTTGATTAAAAAAATTCTTTAATACTGATGCGATTAATAAAGCTGTGGCTACATTTCTAAAAGTTCCTCTTAATCTTGTTCCAATTGGGATTTACTGATTCCAAGAAGTATAGTTAAATACTAATTCGTCATTTAAATTCTCACAATTGTATTATGCAGGTGTAAAAAATATTTTAATTTCTATGGAAAATTTTGAATGTATGAAAAAGGGAGCACCCCTATAAATGAATTTTTTTGAAATACCGGACTTGAAAATTTCTGTACTATTATTTTAAAATCTACTGGTAGCTGGATAAAACTGTATAAATAAATTCTCGCCATATTTGGGCTATATGGATCTATATAGATAGCACACTATTAATGCGGAGCACGATAATAAGGCAGAGGATTTACAAATTCTTAAGGAAAAATGAAACTGCTGTTCGTTAAAATGGTCGTTAAAGTATAATAAAAGCTGGAAATTCGCGAATTTTAGAACTTAATGGGCACGAGGTTCGTAATACGTATTAACTTCTTTCACGACGAAAAGCAGTTTTCCCTAATGACAACCCATGATGATACGTTTCGGAATTTTCCGTGACATATAATTTCACTAATACTCTGCGAATAGAACAAATGTTTTTAAAGATGTTCCAAAGCAAAGGCACACATAATTTCGTGATACGAAATACTAAAATATGCCACAGGAAGCTCTAATTGATATATAATTGTAAAATTATAACAAGTCGTAAAAAGCAATAATTGAAATAAAATGTTCGATGGGATACTATTAACGGGACATGTTCATCATTAAATTGAATGAAAATACGATATGGAAAATCTCATATGAAATTTAAATTTCCGTCGATTTTGTATAATAAATTATGGAAACGTAATTCAGTTTTCATCCTAATTTCGGATCTGTTTAATATTTCATACATTAAATGCAAAATTAATGACCGTCTATTATCGAAATATCGTAGCCTCAACATGAATGCGGATAACAGCGATGTCAGTCCGCGTGCTATCAAAATATTGCACTTACAATTAATAAAATACATTGCTTTATTGGAACTTCGTGAATGCAAATCACGAAATATTTTCAAGTGATACGATTATTTAAATGCGAAAGCCCATTTTCACACCCGAACGTCATTTATCGTTTCACCGCAT
This sequence comes from Cerceris ruficornis, assembly GCA_963989415.1. Lineage (NCBI taxonomy): Eukaryota > Metazoa > Arthropoda > Insecta > Hymenoptera > Crabronidae > Cerceris > Cerceris ruficornis. The sequence goes on from OZ022518.1 coordinate 6,365,371, forward strand.
TGTTGTATTATTGAAGCTGCATTATCGGCTCTCTATTCATGCTATTATCAGAAGTATGAATATCCAAGCCTTCATTAAAATTCGGAAATCATCGCGTTCACTGCGATCGATCATTCATGAAAAGCTCGAAGCTATTAATTGATCGGGGCTTACCACTGTCGCCGTTATAGTTTATGTTCTTTCCGTCCTCTCGGCGCCACATCACGTAAGGCTGCGGATATCCTGTAGCTTTGCAGGTCAATGTTACGTTCGAAGCCTCCCGGACAACCATGTCGGTGCTGGTTTCTTTCATGATAATAGAAGGCGGTACTGCAACGGAACAATACACGATATCTTAGCAACGGAATGCCACCACGGGCTGCCGCAGAGTATAGAAATTTTTATTTTCGCTCCTACTGTGGACATTTTGTAATTTCTGTTAACGTCGGGCGAAACAATTTTCTGTTAAATATGCTTCTACCTTTGGGTTTAATACAGGTTATCATCGTAAAGTAGAAACTGTTGGAACGAAAATCTGTATAACAAGATATCTAATTGATTTATGTTATTGAAAATATTTTTTAACAGTGAAAACAATCCCCTTTAACCCTTTGAGGACTACTGACGCATACATGCGTTCTGAGAAAGGATCTGATTACAGTTTATCGAGGCATGTATAAACGAGTAGAATTGAAGAATTGAAATATAACCGTTGAAATATGATTCTGCAAGTAGTAATGTATAATTCGGATACATTAACACTCGAACTTTCTGATAAAAAAATAGTTTTTCATTGCCAAATAAATGATTATCTCCTAACACTCAAAAAGTCTCCGTCCGCAAAGAGTTAATAGGCATATTTGAAGTATTTTAGAGATCTGTGAATAAAAATGAAAATTAATTATTGAGAATTGTTAACATTAGTTTCTCCTTAACAATAGATTGTCCTTGAAGTAGGGAATATTATAAAATTAATTATATTGAGGGAATTTTTGCGGCAACGCTAGTCAGATGAATCGCAGTTAACTGAACATTGGATGTAAAAATTGCTCGACTGAGGTCAATAATATTATTTAATTAGCGCGAAATTTTCTCGGCAAATTTGTGAGCGGATCCTAATAATGGTAAATTTGCATAAACAAAAAACGTACCAAGAACTTCGAGGTAGCCTTGCCGACTTCTCATTGGATCTGTATTCACCTGGCACATGTACCATCCGCGATCTGCCTCTTCAACCTTTTTTATGTGAAGGTACCACGAACGATGATCATTATAGGACAGCGATATTCGTGCATTTTGCGTAATTACGTTATGGTGGATCGACAAAATTGTTTGCGTATCGACGCGCACCCATGCCAACTGAAACACAAATATAGACGAGATACATGAGGCTTAATGAAAGTTATAGCAATTAAGTTACAGTGTTAGATAAATCTTGTAATCCTTGTACGCTCCTCCGTGAAAAATGTCATCCAATCTCACTTTCCGGATAGTGCATAATGTTTGATTTCTTTTTAATATTTTGTAACTTCATTTGATTTCAGTGAAATATATTGCACTATGATAGATTACAAATAGCCTTAATTAAAGCATCAACGGAAAAGGGATGAAATATCACCCGTGGATGTTTTCTGTAACTATTTCTGAGAATCGTATAAGGGCCAAGCAACTTTGAAGTACAGAATGGGACAAAAGTCACGAATTGGTTTGAAGTTTTAATAACTTTTTTCATCTTGCGGTTACAGTATTGTAACAGTATGTATGTTTAATGTGGGAGATATATTCATGTAAATAGCGATAGGGTGCACTGAAAAATTCGAAAATTTATTTAAAAAAATATTATTAGCGTAGAGCGAAGAAAATCGTTGAGACATAGATGGATAGACTTGAGCGTAAAACCTTAATAAACTTTATGTAACGAAACAAATACTATATAGTGTCGAGATATTCGAAATAACAAACGCGCGATAAAACAATGTAACGTGACTTCGGCAGCGTAAAGAAGCAACGGACTTCTCAAAACTCACCCCCGCCGATTCGGGGCTGCATTTTTGTACCCAAAAATACAATACAAATTAGCCCCGCTTCTTTCGCGTTCCGAGGATATTTTGCCTGAACTACGCTACCCTTAAAACACGTGTCGTTTCCAAATGTTTGTCTACTTTGTAAAATAGTGCTCGAATCAGACATTGCTCGATAAACAACGAGTACCTGGAACGACCACCTCGGTCAAAAATCACCTACATTAGGTATGACCTTCTAACAAGTTCGTGACTTTTGGCCCACCATGTATTATCGTATGAAATTATCGCGAAATTCTTTGCGACTCGAAGCTCAATGATCAACTTTTTTTAACAAATTACAAGGGAATTTCTTACAAATTGATATGCGAATTCTTGAGAAAACATTGTTTATAATTTCTTTAAGATCATTTCTTAAGATTTAAGATCTCAAAGTCATCCTAACAATCTACAGGTGTATCATCTAACTTTGTCACCTTCAAAATTTTCGTTGCATCACAAAAATTCGAAGAAATGTTTCTTACAAAAATACTCGACACGCCAATGTTCACACTCGAATCGACCCAGTCGAACACTGTTCCAGTTATGCATCGTACACTTGGATATGGCATCAGTAATTCAAGCACACATGTTTTATTCTGGGAGTAAGGAAGTGAAGCGTCAGACTTCCAATCAGTGGGCCTGAGTTCAGATTCTTCGTCACCCCCGGGAATTTTAAATTTTTGCTATGTGATAAGTATAGGTTGTATAACCTCAGTGCACTGAAGTAGCTCAGCTAAATCATTGGTTCTACAAAACAAACTTATTACTCTCGCGTTAATACTTTCAATCTGTGACTACTACTTATTTTTGTAGTCTAGTAAAGTCAGCTTCAAACAAAGTTAGTGTAAAATTCAAATACAGGCAGAGTCACTTAGATTGTACAAATGCATGAACCATTCACAGACTAAAGCTCATCACTAATTTGTTATATTTAAAATAACTTTCTTTAATAACACTGATCAACACGATTTTTTGCCCGAAGAATATTTATGGTGGTTCGTATAGATTTTGTGATTTTGAATATGAAGACCATTTGTCTCCATCAGACACCAATAATAAGGCTCTTTAATAATTAGGTTTAAGATACTACATGACAACAATTTTTATGGCCATTTAATAATAAATGTTTTTCTTTTTGATAACAAATGTACATAAAATCAATGTTTTACTTATGCATAAGCATACACTTATACACATACTTAACCGTTTGAGTGCGGCGGAGCGCTATCGCGCTTCTCTTGTGTTGTGCCAAAAATGCGTAGAAGCGCGATCGCGCTGCTGTATGTTACTATAATTTTCGCATTAATTGACGAACTCTCAAATACAGAAAAAAGTTGTTTTTAACATTTTTGCCAGAATGGTTCTAAATGCTTATATAACATATTCGGAAGATTGTCTGAGTAAAAAATTAACTAGACTACAATTTACTTCAAGCATTATTGATGTCATAGAGAAGGAATGGTTAGCAACCAGAAATACCACAGAAAGATTATCAATAAGTGAAAAGTTTTCTTTGGAAAAATTGCCTGGGCGAAACTTGCGGCAGTGTGAGGTATGCAGTAAAAAAAATGGTAATGGAATTAAATGATCAAACTTAATTTGCGCTATATGTGAAAAAGGAATTCATGGAATTTCTGCAGCAAAACACTCTTGTAGTAAGTGAGAATAAAAAATATTTTTGTTAGTAAAAATTACTTTTTATATAATAAATAGAGTTAATTATAACTGTTTCTATTATTTTCCAAAAAAATAACTACGCATTTCATTCCGCACTTTTAGCATATATACAAGAAAATTCTTCAGCACTCAAACGGTTAACAAAGATGTAAAATAAATATTTAATATGTAAGAGTTAAAATATTTTTTACTTTTCTTGAAAATAAACAAATATTGAAATTAAAAACTTTCGTTATTCATTTTGGATTAAATAAACGAAGCAGTTACATTTTTGTACGCTTATTCGCTGGCGGAGCTATCCATATTTAGCTTTCAATGATATCCTCTTTTAAATGTTGGTTATATTAATTGTTGGAACTGAAACGTAATAAAATCGCATAATCTGTTTCATTCTTTTACCGTATTATGCGAGCCTCTTTCTGCGTGCTATATGAACTCGGTCGCAATATTACCGTCGTGTTACATGTACCCGTGTTATAGGGGGGTCCACTGTACTCCTTTAAACTAGATCAAGTCGTACTAATTTCCTATCGAACTTGACGCATCCTGTTGGTCCTACGATCGTATGTGATGGAAAATACAATATAATCTCAAGTAGATTTAAACGGTTTTATAGTAATACTAAATCTTCAACAAGTATAGCTTTTGGATTATCGAGTTATTTCGCTCCACTTTTAGCGTCACGAATATATTTTGATATTGTAAAGCAAGGGGTAATTGCCTACAAACATATTGCGTAACGCGCGTAACTAAGAAAAGATAACGAGGTGGAATTATTAGAACGAAACATGAAACAAAGTGGAAATGCGATTTGTAGAGTGGTTAAAAATCAAAATGCAATAAAGCACCATGGAATCTGTAAAAGTAACTAATGGAACTGGAAAAAATGCGATTAAAAATATTAGGAGGAAGTCTCTATATCGTTGAACATTAACGAGCACGATTTTATCGTGTCTCTGTTAGAATTTTATTGTTTTCTTTTAAATATGTGCTATTAAGTTCGCTAAATGGTATTCTGTACAAATTCTGTAGCTTTAATTGAATTGCGCCTCTTCCTCTTTTCCTAATCTCTGTGAATCTCATATGTATATGTAGAAATAATGTAAGTTTAATGGAAATTAACCCAAAATGATTTATATGTGATACGGTATTGTGTCAATTTATATCAATTGACAATTTGCGCATGGAAATACCTTATTATTGTCAAGCAACATCGTTATCATTATTATTAGTATTGATGATATCATTGTAGGAAATGAACGGGCATAAGCTCATTAATACAGTAAGTATAGTATCATAGTAAAGCAAATTTAACAGGCACGGTACAAAATAATATGCAATGGGAAATTCGAAATTATAAGTAATTAACAGTTTATGTTCGATGAATATAGTTGTCACACTGAAACCCGTAAAACCTGTAGCATTAGCAGAAAAAACAAGATCTTTACAGGAAAAAATGCGATATCTAGTATCGGTACTGATGTATTAGTATTATAATAATCAGTTTTATAAGTATTACTAAGAAATAAATTGTTTAATGTTGAACAACTAAGAGAAACATGAAAGCTTGATGAAATCAGGAACTGAGTGTTATTTCTATATGTTTGTGTATGTCTTCGTATCAATTTATCAAGTTTTAAAACTAGAGTATGATTTTGAAGTGCATAGAGTTTTTATTAAATCAAAGAAATCGTCTATACAGAAATTGCTCCATTGCGGGCCACGAAGGTAGTTAACTGCACTTTGTGTAATGCCCAAAACCGACAATTTTTAGGCCTATTTTTTTGAAAAACGATACAATTATTTCGAGTTTCCAGTTTTGTAATATCCATCTTCCTCAAAGTACATTTTGTTAATCACTAAAACTGTATCAGCGAAAGACCGAGAATCAAATTTTTTTCTATTAATACGAGTCCTTTTATTTCTTCCTGTTTCTTCCCATTCTCCAAATGAAATTTGAATATTCTGACTTTCAAATATTGCAGTTCATTTGCATATCACTGTGTAGAAATAAGTTTCCCGTAATTCGTAAATTTTAGCTTCAATAAAATACCTCCACATTCTTCTCTAAGCTTAGCAAACAGATCTTCGACACTGATAACTTTTAAGTTTTTGGAATTCACAATTATATTAACACTGCAGACAAATATAAACAGTCAACAAATATATTCCCCAGAAAATATTTAGGAAACTCATTGGATTTCTTTATTTTCCAAATGAGAAACTTCCATACAAAACACAAATCGACAATTATATTCAAACTTATCGTAGCGTTATCTTGAGAATTAATGAAAGTAAATGAAAAACAATTTCGCAAATAACATATGCACATACTGTGCGTTATGTATCGAACAATTTAACAAAACAGAGGTAAACCTACTGGAAATACTTACAATTAATATAATCGTAGATTATTTCTAGCACGAGAGCTCCGAGATTTGTTACGAGAGATTAGCAAGAGAAACATCATTGGGATTACATAACAATATAATCCGGGATAAGATAATCATTTCAAATCGAGGTGCAGGCTACTCCGAAGCGTCTAAATTACGAGAAACAAATCACGCAGCATAAATACATTCTAACTCCTCTTCTCAGTGTCTGATAGTGAGAGCACGATGGAATTACTTTCCTTTACGTTCTCTAAGTTTCTCTGTTATCTCATACTTTAATAACTCCTACCTTGCGAAACAAAAATAAACGCACTCGCACGTGCGCGTATTCTGCAGTCCCAACGTGTATTCTATTTCGCCGACTTTCCTCCGCAGAATCTCGGGTACCCTATACAGTATCGCTTCCATTCTTATCGCTCACTTAATCCAATACACCAGCTCGGTTGTATTCCGTATCTTTCGCGGATCTTCGAAGCCTTTACGGGATACAGAGAATAGAGGGATAAGTATAAGGAGGCTTAGAAGCAACCTCTTATTCCTTACCCTCTACAATCCTCTCGCTCTCTCTCACTCTCACTGTCACTCACCCTCCCTCGCTCTCCTTTACTCTTTCTCTCTCTACCCTTCATTTTCCCCGCTCTTTATCTCATCGTCGAGTTTTCGATGTGGGCGAAAGCTTTCTTCGGCATGCGAAACACGCGCAAAGTCTCCCGAATACGAGAGAGCAATATAATTTCCACCAGCCGGGCATGTTTCGTGTTCCTGTTACCTACGTCTGGAGAATATCACCTACGGGAAAGATAGGCAGACCCTGCCGGAACGATACGATGCTTCTTTACGTGTGCGAGGCTACATAGAAGCAGGCATGAAGGCCCGTGTAAACCGACGTCGTTACTCTATTACTTTAATAATTCAACGTGACACGACCCGTGATGTATTCTCGTCGATGTAACAAACGGCCCTTCGAGTTGAAACTGACGGATGTTGCGAGCACTGAAATGAAATTAGAGTGGCGATAGCGCCGGCCTTACGCCCCGGATACACCGGAAGTCTACTAGTACTTTGTTCGATAGCCAAAATGACACTTCCTATGGCTTATTTGCGTAGGGACACGTTACGTTTGCTCTCGATATATCGAGATACGAGTTTATACGGGGAATTTCAGTCGACGAAAAAACACACGTATTTTGATTCTGATCGTGCGAGCACTTGGTGCGTGTTTATTTTACGTTCCTGTTTCGACGTATGAGAACTCGACATGAAACGGTGGGCAATTGTAATTCGAGAGTGTTTTGAACAATGTTACCTTGTAACTTCGGAGATTATCCACGATGCAGGCCAATAGAGCATCTCCCCCTACGCTGACTGTCACATTCTGTATCTCCTCGGCGAATCTCGGTAAGGAGTCTGAAAAGAAAACAGTTTTGAGTTGTTAGTTTCAGTTTATTGGCACTTGATATCGCTTATGTAATTGATTTAAATGTTAGTGAAGTGAGGGGAATAATATTTTTATTTGTGGTGATTAATTCGAATTTTGAAGAAAGTTGAATTTAATTATTTGTATGATAAGATAACCCCTGGCGTTACAAAATTTCATTAGAGCACCTGAGTTACTTTTGGTTTGCTATGTGTAAAAGTCGATGAAAGAAATCAGTCGCAAATAGTTTTATTTAACCCCTTGCCCTACAATTTCTTTTGTGACTGCACCCGCAATAATTCAAAAGTAAATATGTGAAATAAAAATTGATCAGTGATTCTTAATATATCGTATAATTTACCGTAATATTAATATTATCAAAATATATTTATCGTTTTGCGTCTCATTGATATTATCAATCTGATTGGTTTTGCAAAACATGGAAACTTCCTACTCCATTTAACGCGTCACGAGTGTCACTCGTTATTGTAGCGCAAGGGGTTCAAAATGCTTAAAAAGTGTACAATTTCTTTATACTCGACATGATACATAACTTAAAACAGATCTGGTGTTAGATGGCTGGAAAAAATGAATACAAATGCATTTTGTTTTCGAAAACTTCGGCAAAGCAAAGTTTTAGTAAAATTAAAATAATTACTTCCATGATTATAATGATTACTAAATATTATCATGAAAAAATATTTTTCTATTCGGTCTTATAGCACGATAGGATTAAGTGTAAAGCTTTGCTTATTCTTCGTGAGTGTTATGCAAAACGCCAGGAACGATGTAACATCTAGTGATCATATGTGATATAATATTAGCGATGGCCTCAGGTGAGATCGTTACACGAAATATAATAAAGTAATTTCAAACACATTTAACTGTTCACGTCACGGCTAAATCTTTAATTCCGATCTTTAATTTCGACCATAAAAATAGTGCGCTTAATCTTGTTATTTCATAAATACTGAGACACTTAGCGCCTTCATTATATCAAGATACAATTACCGTCACTCTTAAAAGAATCCCAAATAACTCCATTTCCAGATATTCCATACATATATCTCGCTAAACAGTATTTATCGCACAGAAAAACATGGCGAAGGAGAATTAAAAAAATATCATTGCCTAATTGGTAGAACTAAAATACAAGAGCTGGAAGAAGTATTTCCGTCACTTTAATGTAAGTAGTAATCCGTCTACATTATTAGCATATACGAAAGTGCATTTTTTGGCCGTTACCATCATAAATATAGCAAACAACCAAATAGTGAGCCTACGACACATGAAAAAATTAATTTCTTTTACGTAAATGGTACTGAAAATTAAGGGTTTGTATTTAGATTATTAAAAATAAATGTTGTGATAAGAGTATATTTTTTATTCTGTCGTATAACAAAAGTAGTTTAACGCTGTTATTATTATAATATATAAGAAAACAATATTAACGGAAAGAATATCTCCGACTTCAGATGGTATATCGTACACACTAAAATCGCAAGAAATTAACTTTTGTTCATAAAGGACAATACAACGAATCTAATTCCAGTGAAACATTAGCCAATTTTAATTAAGTAAGTTGTTTAGCATTTACCCTTAACTGAACTTAACTACATGGTTTATCAATATCGATTTTAAATGCAAACAATGAATATTATTACAACAAGGGGTGAAGATGACCATTAAACTTCTCAAATTATTATATAAGATTTCTCGTAACCGTCGGTGTAACTAGAAACGTTGGTTCTAAATAACGAAATCCAAATACTCCAGAAATGTGTAATAAATCTTTTTTACGTGAGCCTTTATTCCTGAGAAAAGTAATCTCGAGTAATTCTTTAATGTCCGCACACTCGTCGAAAGCAAGGTTTAACAAATCCCATTTTGTGCCGTCTCTCGTTCTCGTTTGAGATACCAATTATATCAACGCTCTGTACACAATAAAGAAACCCCCTGAAAAAAATCAGATTATAAAGATAACTCATTTAAAAAACTTATCCGGAAAATAAAAAATTCAACGAACAATATCATGCAAACGATACCAGCCGAATGCGGAGACCATAAATCGAACTGAAATGTAAAAATGGACGTAAATAATTCAAAGATATGATAATGCCTATCGGCGGTCATCGAAGGCCTCAATTATCCCGATTCGTTGTGGAATCGACGAGTAGAGTATCGATTTTAACGCAAATACACGTATCGTCGAACAATGGACCGTGGCGGCAGAGATTGCGAGTTATTATCGTAAGAGCCGCATAACGAGTTCAGGATTCAGCTGCTTCGCCCTTAAAAGCTTTTACCTTCGTTAATGTCTTTACAACGTCCTGAGCACCTGAATTATTTATGGGCACAAGGAACCCATGGAAAACGAGAAAGAGAGCGCGGTAGAGGTAAAGAAATAAAGCGGCCCAAGGGGGGCAAGGGGCGAGGAAGTGCGAGACAAGCTTCAGGATAAGACCGAGTTACTTTTAGCGCTCTTAAGAGCAACGGAACGAAATACGGAGCACCGTTAATTACGTCAGTCGCGTTTTATTATACAACGACTCGCCGCGTTAATTATGACGCCTCAAAATGCAAGAAGGAAAAGAAGAAGACGAAGAAACGCACATTAGAATGTGCGAGTGTAATCGGCCACGCAAAAGGATTGCGGGCAATTCGACGGGCGAAGATACGAGCGAAAATTGAAATCGATAGGAAACGCGTATCAGATCTCGAAACCGAAAGCAATTCCTATTGGCTCGTCGGCAGTACGAAATGGTCTTAAAGCTCGTCATTCGTTCCGATCGACGACAGTGAATGCCGAAGGACTATCGAGCGAATCTGCTACTTCCGGTAACTCGCTTTACACAAAATCAACAGGTTTTCCATTCTGACGAGCACAATACACGGCCTTTCGGAATTTCAAATCGATATTTCAATTCATCGCCGTGGATATTGCCACGTCGTTCCCATGTATTTTCCGCGTCTGGCTAGCATGCGGATACATGTGCCTCTATAGAATATCGGACCGATACGTTGAATTCTTCCAATTTCAAGGGATACAAAGAGGTTCATCTATAATTTCACCAGAGCACGCGCGCCGTTAATTGCTCGTGAAAAACATTTTGCTCGACGAATTGTAAACGAAGAAAAAATTGTGATAACGCGAAACACGTTAAAGCCGTTTGGCTAACAAGAAGAGCGTTAAAATTGAAAGGCGAATGTCACGATTGAATCTCTTCTGTATTGGATTTCCCTTAAAATGTGTACAGTTTTTCAAATTTCTCTTTCTATCGTGGTTATTATTTACTATGCTATTTGCTATAAGAAAAATCGCTTCTCTTATACGTCAAACTATTTATAACTTTTTAACTGAACTTTACCTTTTTTGAGCATCTTACCGACATGGATATTATCAACACTTTCAATCCTGTGACCCAAACCTAATCTTCAGTATGAAATTGAGAGCGGTCTGTCAATTAAGTTATCGAAAATCTTCAATATGGAATTAAATAATTTAGAGAAAAATTTTGGTTCCCGTTTTTAACAGTGTTGCTTCTCTTGTTCAAAGAAGCTCTCTTCTGTTGTTATGGTCCCGGATATACATGTATGTACTACGTGCTGATAAGATACAGGGTGGTCCACGTAACTTGTGCACCTCGAATAACTTCAAAGTATCGAACTCGACTATAATTCAAAGTATGACGTGCTTGGTATCATTTAAATCAGAAAAATCTCACAAATACGTTAGCAAAGGTTTAGAAAAAAAATCAAGAATGAAAACGGCCGATCTTCCCGATTTTTCTGATTAAAATGATACCAAACACGACATACTTTGAATTATAGTTACTTAATATTCAAGCAAGTTTGACCTTGAATGAACTTGAGTCATAGGTCATTGAACTCGTCTTGAAACGTACTATTTCATGACGAATAAAAAAACATATCATTCCATTTAAAAAAACAAAGTTGACCTTCAAATCTCCGAAACGCCTCCACCTATAAAAAAATTAACACACTACATAGTGTACCCTTTTAAACCATGTAACTTTTGTATATAACATTCTTTCGTGCAACGCATACTTTAAAAGTTATTCGAGGTGCACAAGTTACGTGGACCACCCTGTATATGGCAGTGCACACATCCTTGAAGAAAAGAATAAATGGCACTTGTAGAATTTAAACATGGATGAACTAATGAAATTAATAAATTTATCAATTTATCAATATAAATCACGGAAAGACGCAGAAAACTTAACGTTGTAGAACTAGATAACTTTTTGCAAGAATCTACCAAAAAGATAGTTAACGTTACCTTTTAATACTCTATATACTTTATGCATACACATGTTACTATTTTTGAGCAATATTAAAACAAATTTATAACTGACGGTCAATCAATAATTACTATTAAAATAAGCCTGTAAACAGAAATTAAAAATTACACTATTTCTGCGCCAAGCTCGCTATTTCCAAAAATATACACGTCCTTTACTTTTTCATATTACATAAAGTTCTAATGATACACCATGTTTCGTAAAAGAGTTTCCGATTTACGGCGAACGCGCCATTTATACGTAAAAACTGGCCGTCGATTGTTAAACATTAAATTTTCAAAGCGTACATGACAACAGTGTTATTAATGGTATAATGGACAGTAGCTCGTTAAATGAGAGATTTTTAATGAATTATATGTGTCATCACCATTTAGGAGTCTTAGCAACCGTTTTACATATTTGGATAATAAAATATTTTGTGAATGAATTCTTAATGAATTCATTCTGCTGACAATAGAAGGTTCCATTAAAAGCACGATAAAAACGCGGACACTGTAATAGCTCACATAAAGCACGTTTCAACGAATGAATAAAGTGCCGCGCGAACGGCTGCATGGATAATCGATGTCTTATCACACAAATTTTGTTCTTCGACTAATGTGTCGGATGTACATCGTCACTTTTGATTCACTCGCTCATAACATTCACTTAGGACGCACAATAAAAACGATGGTGCTAACGAGAGTCAACGGGATATATACCGCTTTTTAATAAACTGCCACGCGAATGAACCTGAATTCATGCTGAAACTCGTAATAAGCTGTAACGACGCAAAGCGGATATTTGACAATGATTGCTGGCAAAAAAGGGAAAGAAAGGAGAGGAAGTAAAAAAAAAAGTAAAAGTTATATTCCTACGCGAAAATGAGAACATGTTTGAATGCAAATCCGTGACAAATGTTCATCGACGTGAATATTCGTGGATGAATATTCCTGAATACACACGTCAGTTTAATTAAACACAGCTCTCACATAAATAGCAGATTTTTCGATTATCGTTGAGCATGAATTTTATTACATTTTATAATCCCCGTCAAATAAAAAAAAAAAGAAGAAGTAGAAACGGATAATTAGGATCCGATGCGGCAACTCTCTCGTCTATGCACAATGCAGCAATGATAATGAGACCGAGAAGCCACGGGAATGGCTGGAATTCGTAAGCACGTCTCTCGAAAGTCGTTATCAAGCTGATTAACAAGCTTTGATTAAGGCAAATCTGTGTACATGCATGCTGCATAGTGCACTGGCAATCCGCTCTCCAACGTCGGCTCACCTAACAATTGAATGCCATGATATGTCACCCACGGCGCATGTGTTACTTATTTACAACATAATGGTCGCCGGGTAATGAACGTGAATTTCCTCGAATTCGCAAGCTTACGGAGAATTTTCTCCAAGTTCTACGCGATAAATAATTTCGATGATTTTTCGGATGGGGGAGTGCGAGGATAATTACTATCAAGGGCATATTAAACTCTCGTTCGGCGACGAAATGAGCTTTAATTGGGGATAAATTCGACATGCTTACAACAGACCGGAAATTGATCACAGTATAATGGAGAATTTAATAAACAATTTATTATCATTAATGAATGCAGCATATAATCCCGTCATGCGCAAAACATTTTTACAAAAATATCATTTTTGATGTATTGGACTGATTACTGTTATAAAAGATTATGAAGTCACTGTCGAACGTCGATGACTGAAATTTCAAAATAGTATGTAGGTAACAGTATAACGCATAAAATAGATATTTAATATGTGATAAATAACTTGAGCTAATGGAAATTCATGTCTCCAGTTTTAAAGTTTTTACAACTGATTGCGAGAGTAAAGGGATGAAGAGAATTGTAGTCTTACACATGTTTTTGTGTTAACGAAGCTGAATTGTGCAAAGATCGTCGTACATAATTCTTAACGGTTCATTAATAGAGAAATGCATCGATTTATTTGTTGTTTTTTCGTTACATTTATTGATCTTAAAGTTTCGTTCGTTCTACTTTTTATAAAATCATTTTTCTAACGTTTATGACGAATTGGAAATATTGAAAAAAAATTTTAGTTTAATGCAAATATTTGTAAGAATATTTATAAAGAAGTAAAGTTTCTGCTTATAGTAATTATATATTTATGCAATCAACGCAGAGCACAATTATCCATTGTGAATAAAGTAACACTATTTAGAAAAAAGATGAAACTTTTATATGAAACTGTAGATTTACATACAACATCTTCGTATCCAAGGCCGCCCGACCATTAGGATCTTTTGCTCTAATGTGAATGAAAAATAAATAATTCTACTGGGTATTTTATGCGTAACAATATATAATATTACTTACTTATAAAAATTCGCTAACCCTTCTGTTCTCCATGGTTCTATATGACACGAAATGTAGATTATGTTTTAACAGATACTATGTTTTTCAGCATTTGCTTTTGATATTCACTGTATTTAAACTTTAAGTCTGCTTCTTTTTATATTTTACATGTTTTTAAATGTGACCCTTTATTCAATGGGTCATGAATATGAGGTATAAATGAGGAGAACAGTAGAGTTAAAGTTAAAATTGTGAGACTATCAAGATTGTGTTATATAATTTTTTAGTCGGAATTAATAGTCAGATATAAACAAAAATGTTTAAGATAAAGATGATGCTAAAGCGTAAAACAGTAATGTTAAAAGGGAACGTATCAGAGAAAAACGATTTAAAATATTACAGAAAATTTCGAAAATGTGCAGGAAGAAAATCGGAAAAATCGTCATTGTGAAATATGTGGCTCAGTCCTTTCATAGAAGAAGACCATCCATTTTTTGGATAGGGTCGTAACATCTGATGAAAAATGGATCCTGTACAATAACCCACAACGATCTATTTAGCGTGTTGATCGAGATGAAACCCCTCAAAGTCTAAACTTGAAAAACCTTATGAAGGTACAAGACGATGGAAATTGTTCGTTAAAACTTGATCAAACAAGAACAAAAAAGTACAGCGAAAAAATAAAATTTTTTTTACGAATACTTATGCAGAAAATAACAGAGGAATTGAAGATCTGGTTCGCATGTATGGAGGATGCAAGATGTGTGCGTGTGCCGAGAGATTGCGACGAACGTACCGTTTGGCTACGCCAAAGAAGGCGCGCGGTATGAGGAACGGGGTAACGGGAGAGTATCGCTCGTACCGTCTATCCCCATCATATTGGTCCTGGAAATCTGTGATCGACTAATGACAACAGAAAACAAACACTTCTTTCGTTGTTCCCATGACGACGCAACAAATGTGCGGCTCTTTAACCCTTTGCAGTCCTATGTCGAGCTACACTCGACATAGCGTTTCACTCCATTTTACTTTCTAACGGTTTAACATCGACTCTCCAATTTCATAATGATTTTATAATGTCACCTAAATGTTCGTCAGTACCTACAGTTATTGCTATCATTAAAAAAGAAATGAATAACCAACGATAGAACGTGTTGTGAAATTATTTTAATTTGGCTCACTATAAAATTGAAAAAACAATTCGGACCACAAAGGGTTAAGGCAGTCACGCGTTAGAATCGAAAATGACGTCAGAAAGAGGGATGTCTCTACCCGTCAGGCGAATCAGAACAAACCAGAGGCCAGAGGACTTCTTTTGGATATTTGTTTTTAAGTTTTTAAAGCGATCCTCACCGCACAACATCTCTTATATCGATCCTCTGTATTTTTAAAGTATTCAGCATCATTTTTAAAGTATTCATCATAGTTTTTATAGTTTATTACATTTCATTGTTTTGTATTTAGAATAATGTTATTTTCCTGTTAGTTTTGTCGTAAGCCTAGTGTTAAGTGTGATTCTTGGAAATCCGTTCAACCAAATCCTACATGTATGACGTTATACAACGGCAGAATTATTACTGTAAAATTTCAATTAAATCAGGTATATTTTTTAATTCCGCGCAGTACTTCATTTATTAAATATTTCAATGCATCATAATCTGTGCTAATATGAATTTGAGTGCTTACATTCTGATCTCGTTAAAACAGGAATGTCATGGAATATCATATGTTATATTTGTTGTTGTTAAACAAAATTCATTTTGGACAGAATGAAAATAATGTAACGAAACAAATCGTGACAGTGTGTAAAATTAAAATTGATTAGGTAAATGCGTTCTGAAAACAGGCAGTGGTAGTTATGAAGTTGAATGCTCGAACTCCCAATTAGTAGCGAAATTATTTGTGTAAAATCTGAATGTGAGTCAGAGTTCAAATCTCCTATCACTTCTAGAAAATTATTCCCGTTTCACACAAATATCATAGCCTCTTGTTGAATGACTCTGACGTAATTAAACAACGAGCCTAGTTCTAGCGCACTCTCGGAAATACGTCCGAAGTCCTCGTTGGATTAAAATAAATATATTAAATAACCAAACTTCAACATTTAAGGTAATAGTGAACGTTACAGAGCTCTCATGACCGTAACTCTGAAAATTGAATGGAAATTGAAAATTGATAAAAACTGAAAATTTTATAATAAAGCGCATCCGTTTAACTATTTGTAATGTTAGGATATAATTTAATCTTCTTGTAATATCGTATGAACATAGATATAATACAAACATACAAATGCTGTTACGAAATTAAGAAATGAATGAAATTACAAATGAAGATTGCGCACTTCAGAAATATCCATTTGTAATAGATGAATTACCGTATACGTTTCCTATTCAAATACTAATTAAATAAAAGCTGTCGTACTTGTACGACACATACGTAAAATATTTAATTCAATCCGAGTAATTATAAGAAATCAGTTTTTACATCAAAGTTTTAAACACTTTTTATCTCTCAGTACTATTATACGTTCAGGAAACCCATATATAGGATTTCACCGTCTCCAGAAGTCCGCACTCCGAAGTCGCCTTATTATCTCGTTAAAGAACGATTTAACGAGAAACAAAATTAAGGGTCGTTCTTTTTTGTGTCGAAGACAGTAATCATTGTGTCTATACGTCTACTTCTGCACGAAGTACTTCAGTGTTTTCTTAGCACCTCATCGCCCGTAACCGTCCTCCGAAAGCGCAACGTCGTCCAGTAAAAGTCTTTTACTCAAAAGGTGATTCAATGGTTTCTCATTAGGTCCCCGTCTAACTTTTCTGCCTCCTCTATTTTTCTTACAAGCATCGCCCGTTAGACAGTAGCCGTTACTCCTCGACAAAGCACTTAAGAGAAAGAAACCGACGCTCCTAATCCGTAAAGCTTTCCTTCGTTACGCGGTTTTTCTTGGAGGACATAATTTAACATTACCGTCCTTAATTTTTCTACGTCTGCCTGTCCTGTGAACACGGGCTACGTGCTTGAAAAACGATCGGGGATAACTTTACACGTTCACCAACCGTCTGGCACAGGTTTCAGAGTCACGTTTCGTATAATGATTCTTAATTTTAAATTATCTGTAATGATACCGAGTGAGGGAAAATCCTAAATTACACGAGTTTAAAGGTATTTACTGGTACCTTGTTCTTTTTAAGAATGCCATATTGCTGTAAAAATTATTTAATTTGTCAACCTTTAAATCGACATATTTGTTCATACTTAGTAAAACATAATAAACATTTCAAATAATTTCAGTTTATTGTCGGTAATTATGGTAGTTTGAGTAATTTACTCTTCGTTTCGAAACGTTTCATTTTTTATTTTGCGCTACGCGCTGAGTTCTATGTACTAAGACAACAATCAACTACGTCAAACATTTTAGTTTTGAATCATTCCTAGAAAGTCATACCATCATATTGTAATGTATATTGATGCAATGCAGAATAAGTGATAGCTTCAAATTATCACATTTTTTACTTACAATTTGACTACTTCCATAACTACCGGCACGTGTATCTATGCAGAGGATGTTTTGAATTTTTTCGATAATTATTCGATATCTTAAACGAATTTTGGAGGATCTTATAAATGTGCCGTTATTTTTGAAAGTGTTACAAGTCAACTTTGGGCAAAGTGTGTCGAAGTTAGTTCGGCAAATTGAATAGAATGAAATATTGTTATGATTTCTTCCAAGAAGGTTCAACGGTTACACGTTATTAGCATGAAAGCTTTTGTACAAACTTTCCAGCATTGCAACATAAGAAGAAAGGGACTTGTACCACTTTCAAATATAACAGCTCAAGGATAAAGAAATATTAAATCCTCTGTGATCTCCGGAAGTCGTGACAATATTGAAATACTATTATGTTTTAACATTCATTTTTGGAACATTTTAAAGACTAATGATAATTTCTAGAACCTGACGATTTCTAATCTTTGAAAGCTTGATTGAGTTAAAAATATTGACATAATCAATTAAAGTTTCCAACATTTCCTCAACTCCGAAAATGAAAAGAAATTACAAAATGTGATTTCTAACAACCACATGAGATTTAAATATTGCTAGTTCTGAAAAACGTAGAACATGCAAACATATGCAACGCATTGCATGGAAAATATCGGTAATGTGTGATAGTTACATAATTCTGTAATGGAAGAAACTTGCAATAGCGCTTCAGTTATGGTACACAGTATTTCAGAAATAAGTAGTATAGCCAGTAAGATCAGACATGTGCATGTTCTACGTACCGTACAAGCAAGAAGGAGTTTCTCAAACAAACTTGTTGAAGCTTACAATCTTAACATTGAACAGTTTATTGTACGATGACAGAGGCAGCTATTAGTGAGTGATTACTGTTTTTGTCTGAGGCTTCGCTTTTCGACCTTCAGTGTATCTAATCTTCTACTTCGTGTTTACTTTTATTCTATACTTTCAACTTACTTTCTGTAACAATTGCCGTATAGAAAACAAAGGCATTGGTGAGCTGACACTATCTTTGGTCCTTGGAGGGTTCAACCAGCAAATACGAGTTGCACGGTCGAAGGGCATTCACGACTTGTCCCTTTAGGACCGGTACGCGATAGAGATGCAAAGGGCTTATTTTTGGGAATTCTCTGGTGTTATCAGTGCATCTTTTCACTCCTTTGGACATAGACGTCGCATTATGGGGCCTACTAAGAATGCTTGGAGGGAAAACCAGGAAAGGTGTTGATGTCACGAACCATAAGGTGTATAAAAAGAGGCGTTTTCTCTCTCATCAATTTATTTAAGGGTCGCTCTCATAGTTGCATTTTCGGTCGTCTTACTATCAGTTCTAAGAATCATAATACGTCATTGTCGTCAGTCGAAATAAGGTTAAGCCTTTTTGTATTAAAGGGGACTACAGTCACTGAACATCTGATGCTCGTTAGATACTACAGGTAACTATAGACTTGCTACATTTAATACAAAATGAAACTACTAAATGATATTTTTGGACGGGATTCTTTTAGACTTTAAGATTTTATTTGTTTTATATTTTTTGTTTCATTTGTTTTATTTGTTTTATATTATGTATTGCAACCTGAACAAAGTATTAATAATTTACATTATGTGGGATTATAGAGGTCAATTTGGCTGAGATCCATAGTTCGTGAATCGTGCTTATCTCTACACTTAAAAATTTACTGCGTCGCGTCATTCCGTTCTCCGTAAGCGTTCTGCCCCGTGTCTCCGTTCGTCGGTTCGTCTCCGTACTCGTTCAAAAAGTCTCTCGATCTGTCTCCGTGTATATCCTAACTCTCCTTGTAAATTCTATCTGTCTGTCTCTGTCACTCCAGGAAAAAAACGGCACGTCCGCCCCAGTGCGCGTGCACCCTGACCACTGGGCCTCACCGCCGGAAAATTCCCGGGCCTGCCAGCCACTTGCACTTCCCGTTGTGCAGCGCTTCCTCTCAAGACGACCGTCCTCTTCCTTCCGTCTATCCGTCGCCGTGCGTCATACCGTTATTAGTGAAATCGTAAATGTCCCGTCCCTCGCCCTTACTTTTCTACGTCTACACTCAGTCTAAAAATTCCCGATACCACAATTATGACACGAACCATTAAAAATTATGCTCTATCCGCGGTGACAAGGGCATCCGCGCTGGGATTGTTTCGTACCGTGTTAGTGCATTCTCGAGCAAGCACTCCGTAGCGAAAAGGTTATCGGTGTTGGCACAGCACGTGCAAATATTCCATAGCTTGATAGAAAAAATTGAGCCAGAAACCGAAAAATACTTTCTTTTCTATTTACTGATAGTTTTTGCATATATAGGATTTTGAGATCAGTGTCTGTTACGTGCAAACTTAAGAGCTCATCATTATTTCCTTTTTGTTGCAAGTGAATGATAATAATTCTTATTTTTGAATGAATTAACTCAAAATACGAATTAATGTACGTTTTGATTATTAAAAAGATTATCAATCAATTTAAGGCACGGTAAATAATTAATCAATATATGACTGTCGGCCATTATCATTTTAAATAGAACGAGAACTTAAATTTTGGTCATTTATTTTTAAAGTATCCAATACAAAATATATGAAACATTTTTCAACTATTATTTCAGTTAGAACAAGCTTATAATTTTAAGGTGATGTTGTTTATTATTCCTGGTACTGTAAATATTTAACGAGCAATAGTGCTTAATACTAATCGTATCATACGCGATCAAATGACCGATTCAATAAAATTATAATACGTAATTTCTTATATTATTAAGTAAAGACAGCTCAATATGTTGCTTCTTGCTTTAAATGGACGGTCTTCTGCGTTTCTTTCAGAAAGGTATGATCCTTATTTCATAACGAATCAAAATATCTGCTACGGTCAGAATAGATATCCATAAAGTGTCAGTACGGTTAGTGTTAATATCGTAATAAAGTAGTTTCAACATCTTAAAATGTAATTGTCAAATATTTTCTGATTTTCCTTCTGTACATGCTCATTGAAACGATCTGAAATTACAATAAAAATTATAAAATTCATCACTACAAACATTCGAAATAAAATTTCATTTTCAATTATCATCTTAAAATCATAATCATTACAGTGGTCTAAAGGGGGTTTAACCACATTTATTCATAAGACGTCACGCAGTTTGTAACAGTATTTCCTAAGCCATAATACAATTTTAGATTAAACGTGCCTGACTGCGTTTCGCAAACTGAATAAAGTATAAAATACAAATCACGTAAGCCGCAGTATTAAGATTTCCGGTTGCAGAGAGAGAGAGCTCCGTAACGTTCGCGTATCGTTGTAAATTTTAAACATTTATTGCATAAATTATCATAACTTCCCTGCAGAGTCTCATTCTCGACAAAGCGAATAGATACATCGATTGTTCGGAAAGTAGTTTTATCAATGTTCTACAACGATCTGCATAATTTGCAAGCGAATCGAACCGTTCTTGCAAAACTATCCTCCTCCCCTGCGAGCCGTCGAACAAGAAGAAGTTAAGAGTCGAACCGTACCGTTTTCGTCAGGTATTTCGATCAAGCGAGATCTCGGGCAAGATAACATTGCCGATTGTTCTATGCTCCATTTCAGCAAACGGCGAAAGAAGTTTCCCGTCGTTCGATGAAAGCCGAGAGAACATTCGAAAAACGGTTAAGACCGCACGATATTCGAACGAGGCCATGAGGAACATTCTTGAATCGAAAATGACAAACTTTAGTGGGCAACGCTCGAAAGGAACTTACCTTTCTCAGTATAGACTTTGCATTTCCTTAGAAACGAGATTTTCCTTTTACTCCCGGTTGATTATAGCTGGGAGAGATCGTCGATGCAGTTACAATCTATCAAAAGTTATATCGAACGGCCGATTATTTATACTGCCATAGAAATGCATTCAATTCCAACTTTCTTTTACTTTGGTCTTTTATGCTTTCCTTTCGAGGCTTATCGTGGGGTACGGTTATATTCGAACTCTGTCTCGTTGTTTGAGAAATTTATAATACGTCCGATTGTCGTTTATCCAAGGTACATACTTGCCATACCACAAAGGGATCTTTACAGAAGCGGAACGGATTCGATAATACCATTCAGCGTTCATTCGATCACATTTCTAGTTAACCGCGAATATGGATACAAAGTTCCTCAAGAGAGGAAAGTTTTAATCGGCCCGTTTATTGCGTGGCACGAGATTTCCGAAGGAGAAAATCACCGGCAGTTGGATAGTACGAGCATGGAACTCGTAAGGGTTTACCTTAAATGAAGTTAGAGTTTATTGGTTTATCCGAGTAAACGGAAAAGAACTTGTGCGAAACGTGCTCAATAATCCGTGCCACGAGATTATCCGAGACCTGGCAGGGTTTCTTTCGACGTGCTTTTACCTTCGTAGCGCCGCTTGGAAATCGGGATGGAATTTTAACAAGTTCCCGTTGCTCGTGCGTGAGCGGACCATTCGGGAAACGTACAAAGGCTTATGAAAGTCATGAGTTTTCTCTAACTTATCACGTCATCGGTAACGATAATCCTATTTTTTCAAAGATTATGACGACTTTGGCGTGCCGCTTTTGATTTGCCACGCTTCTGACGAAAACGGTGTGACCGATTACCTTTGAACGTGGTGTGTATTTAGGTATACGAACTTTGGGCCGCTATTTTTGTAAATGGTACAACTCCATTTTCGAGAAAAATGTGTTGAAGTTAGTTTTATCTAAACATCGGCGTGTTCTTTTCGCATTTCAAATAACAAAGTAAATAAATAAAAATATCATCATGATTTCGTTCAGAAAGGTTCAATCGTTACGTGTTATATTACACTTGTATCATTTTCAAATGTAACGGTTCATTTACTAATTGTTGTACAACAGTTTATAGCAGATCATATATATTTTGCATTCAATATTTACGGTATTATTAATGACAATCATCATGTTCATATTATGGACACGTGAAACACACGTAAAGGACAACAAATATTTGCGGAAATATGATAACTGTAAACGGTTAATTTGCAAAGAATATTGAAGTAGAACAACTGGCACATTATATTGCTTATGGATAAGACTCCTAATCAATTTTTTTTTAAATGAATACTTTTGATATGATTTTAGAAAAGGGAGTATCTTAGTATATATTAAAAAATATACAGAATTTAATTATTCAGAAATCACAATTAAATTAGGAATTACGTAAATAAATATTGGCATGGAGATACTTGGGTGTAAAAAGACTAACCGTTTATTACCAAGTATGAACAAAATTCTTGTTTTTCTTCTTGTGTAAGACGCTGAAGTATCATTATATTATGAGGAATATGTTATTGGACGTGTAACTAAACAATTGTTTCCATTTATATTCTAAATGGTATCATATTTAGGTGTAATGTATTGGTGTCATTAATTAATATGGCAGTGGTCTAATTGCAAGTCTTTTTCTGTAGTCCTTTTCTAATTCTAACTCTATTTTTTCTTTTTTTCGAAATATTTCAATTTTTATTTTGGATTGCGCATTGAGTTCTGTGTAATGAGGTAACTATCAGCTCTGTTAAACGATTCAATTGTTTTAATTTTCACAAAATATTTCTACCATATTGTACATATGTGCAACACAGAATAAATAATAAATTAATTTCTTCACAATTTTTGCATAATCATTGACACATTTAACATGTTAACCCTTCGCAAACTTAAGTTGAACAATGCTCAATCTGACTTTCTGTAACAAGCAAGATTCAATAATTTTATTTTCGAAATTTCATAATCATTTCATGCTTTTAACTGAATTATTCGTCGAAATATTTAGTTATTCCTTGACTATAACCAAATAAAAAAGTATACTCCGACAGAGAATATTACTAATATAACTTTTGTTAAATCCATGACAAATTGGTAAAGCAATTTCAACCGCAAAAATTCAAACGATAAATTACACTTCACCGAATGTTATGTTAAACTCATTTATGATAATTCGGACTGTTATAATTAATTTAATGTTAAGAAAACAAACTGTGAACAGGTCAATAAATTCTCAAGAGCTACCGCGATTAATGGTGCCAAATTGTTAAGCTGCACAAAAGCAACGTTCTTTCTTCATTCTCCAGAACGAAGACGAAGGCATTATTCTAATGACAAAAGTGTTCACTTAGGGGTCGCATGAGCACCCTTCGTACGGGGCAATGTTGGCGCCATTCTTTTAGTGCAGATAATATGGAAAACTGTTCAGCAAGGGTGACAGTGAAAAATGGATTAGCTTTCAAGGTTGTCACAGACGATATCGCATAGAATATCTTCATTGTAACCAAAGTTTTATGCCTTCCGATAACTACATATAAGCGAACACATTTAACACCTGCCACCTAAATCTTTTTTATGGATCTAGACGGTTTGGTAATTCATCAATATGAGAAATTAAAGTCAACCAGTAAAAGCCTTTGTATTTTCATTGGTTCCACATTTTCTGCTATTTTCATATTATTACGCGGAGTTTACCGAGATCTTCGTATCAGAAATGTTCGACTATCAGTGTATTGATTTCCTGTGAAATTTCTAAAAGTTTCCGAACATTGAAACTTTCAATGGTACATGAAATGTTGCAAGAATTCTATGAAGTATCGTTGTAGAAATGTTACCTGTCTAGTGTGAGTTATTTGAAAGTCTCGAAGAGAACTTAAAGTTCGTCAAAGAAGATTCCAATTGTTTTGTATATTTTCCTTTCTCTCAATATGATGTAAATAAGGATGCTATTCTAATATATACTTTCTGAGTTAGGAATTATAAACAAGTTTCAAATAATATGAAAATAAGATAAATGGAAGATAGTAAATTTCGGTAAATGTTATTTTTTGTAAATCTGCAAAGTGAGATACTGTAAAAGTACTTATAACATAACTAAATCCTTGAAATCAGTAAGTATAGCCTGGCAAACCTATTTATCTTTTAGCAGACCTATTTAGTCATTCAATTAACGGTTACAATAATTAATGAACTTTGAAAGTGAGGCAAGTCCATTTGGATATAGCAACATTTTTATGTTCTTGAGATCATTTTAATGAACATTGTTGGCTAATAAATTTACATGATCTATAACTACAAAACACACAAAAGTTGAATCAAACAGTTTACCAATATATTTAATTTATCGGATCGCAAAACTTTAAATATCTCGTTATAACAAAAAACAGACTTGCTCCGCTTTCAAAATAAATTGCTCGTATATACCTTTATAAAAATTAAAGACGTTACATTGACGTCCGTGTCTTGGCCGCATAAGTTTGATAGATGCCATTATCGTAAATTACTAAGTTACTTTTCCTAAAATGCTAAAATTTTGTTGTTAAATAAAATTGTATTGTTGCATCTCGCAATTCCCTACGTAAAACGACGGTCCGTTTAAAAGCAACGCGCAACAAGAATCCTTAAACCGTCAGCCGCTAATTGCGCATCGACAATTCTTCGTGAACGCCGAGCCGTTTAACAGTCTTTGCATAAATTCCCAGCGAAACCGAAATCTCAAACTATTCCACGGTATCTCGTATTTCAGGATCAAATTCGACGGAGACAAAATATATTCGCCGCAGTGGAGCCCGGCGATAAATCAGGCAATAAATGAAAGCCCAACGAGGCGAGGGAGGCGAGATAAAAAGAAAATAGGGGAAGTCAGGAGAAAGCGAAGGAAAGAAAGCGGTCTTCATTATTTCTAAAAGCGCTCCGGAGGCAACACCATGGCCCACCACGGGGATGGAATGTTTTGCGGTGTATATCAGTTTCTTGGCCCTCTGGGCGAGCAGCGCAGAAGGGTTGACACCGACGAACGACTACCGGCCAACGTAAATTTCCAACGAGAACGAATTTCATTACCGCCTTCAACTGTGCTACAGTCGAAAATGGAAGGAAAAAGAAACTGCACTAATTGCTCTAGAGGACCGCCGAACCCGCGAAGTTTCGCATGAAATTAACGTAGGAAAAATTACTGCTATTACCAGTTATTCTGCGCGAGCCGAGAGCAGGTCGAACGAAATCGGATGGAAAGAGAATGAGAGAGCTGAGTGAGTGAGAGTAAGAGAGAGAGAGAGAGAGAGAGAGAGAGAGAGAGAGAGAGAGAGAGAGAGAGAGAGAGAGAAGCGAGGAGAAAGAGACGTACAGGTGGTAATAAGAGAACGGGTTGTAATTATAAGTGTTCCCGTGACTAATTCAATTTTCCCCATCTGGTAGCGATTTCCAGGTCGAATAACTGTAGCAAATGAGAGAGCGTACTGGTAGAAGCGACACCGACAGCCACAAGGCAGCGGATAATAGAGGCAGGAAGTAACGCTTTGCAGCAGGGTTAAAGGAAACGACGATGGTATGTTCTTCACCGCAGGAGTAACAGGACTTGTCACTTTAGCCGCCGGATAAATAAGTGCCATTTAAATGTGATATTCGGTGAGATTGAGAGGAAGAGCCGTGAGGTTGGAGACGTAGAATCCAATAGCTACGTACTCTCTACCCAGATACAACGCTCTTTACTTAACGTTTACTAACTATTCACCACTTGCTCTCGGCTGCCTCTCGCTATTCCCACGAATTTCCTACCGCATGGTTCGCTACATTTCTGCAGCCCTAGATTCTTTTATTTTATCTATATGTACTACATATATATATGCATATAAAAAAAAAAGATAAACACCGGATAATCGATGAACCATTAGCGAACCGAGCCATTAGAGATAGCGAACTAGAGCACTCGTTCGAGACAAATCGCGTGCTCTATTCTTTCGTACGTAATTATTATAGCTCTTTTATGAATCCGTTAACGATAAAGAACGAAAAACGTCATTTTTCATTTGTCATTCTCTTATTCTTATTTTCTTCTTTTTTTCAAGCAGTTCCTTTTTCTTTCTCTGGCAGCAGGTTTATTTGACGTAGTACGCGAGAACGCAAAACAGCGAGGTGCACCGACGAAAATTATTTTATTTCGCGCTTCGGAATATCACCCCGAGGCCTCATTCATATTCATGCTGGTGCTCGAGCACTTCGTCTCCGAAATGCGACTTACCGTGATCGTGTCGGTTACTTTAAGATTCAAGCACGGTCTTCTTACACTCGGGCTAATTCCGTCCCTTATCCCCTTATCACCCTCTACACTCATCTTTGATTTCTCTCCGTAATGCGGCCACAGGTATTCTCTTCGATAATGGACGCGATACACGATCTCTGCCATTGATACGCGCGGATAATCCGAGTGTGTAAATTTGCACAGCTGACACGTCAATAAAATATCAATCACCGTGAATTCTCCACGCCGCTCGAATTTGTTTCGGTTCGTTTGTTTTCAATGTGTTTTCCTTTATTTTATTTTTTATTTTTTTTTATCGGAAACACATAAATAATCTGGGTTGCAACCATCGACGGGCATTGAATCCGTTCTCTTCAAAGTTTTCGAGCGTTTTATTCGAGGCTTTCGAATCGTTTCGGTGATTATTCGGAATCGGGTACTCTTGGAAATTCGGAATATGTACTTTGAAAGACTTAATGGTCTTAGGAGGACTTAGAAGTATTGGAAGACCTCATAGTCCCGAAAGTCTTGAAACTGGTGCTTAAGCATGGAGAACACGTAAGATTATATGGATTTTTTATTAAACTTTCGGTAAGTTTTTATGGGATTTTATCATTTTGGATACTAAACAGAATTCTGGTTTTTTTAAATACAAATTGAATATTACAGCGACGTTTGGATGTTTAACGATATGAGACGCGAGTTTTTGCTCCTTAAATAGAATTACGTAATAGGCCAGTAGTTTGAATTACACCGAGAACTTTCCTCCCATTCTCTATGTACTTGAAGAATTCTTTTAACGACTCTGGAAGTTTAATCTAGTTTCTCGTAATTTCACTTTCTTCACGATGTAATAGAAGGTGTTCGATAATTAAGAACTGCTCATATGTTTTCAATTACGATAGCGAGATCTTTTAACTCCTTGCTTAGTAATAATTAATCATACTCATGGTACTTACAGATTATCATTCAAACACAAATCACTGGTGTCGGCATAACAATGTACTGCAATAATGATTTCTCAGAATTTCTTCAACGAAACTTAAAAGCAATAAAACCAGAATGTATGTTTTGTTTAACACTAGATTTACGGACGTGAAATCTGTTAAATTGCAATATATGAAATAAGGACTTTGGAAAAAGAGGGATCAAGCGGCAAAGATGGTAATTCGTTAAGTTGTTATTTTATTATAAAATACACATGAAATATCTACTTTATAGTTTCTTTGTAAATTTGAGAAGTGTTTATAAAACAAGTAGGAACCAGTCAATTTGACGGCTTCCGTAAATCTAGTGTTAAAGCCGTACATACCAGTGTATGTACATATGTGCGCAAGTTACAACTTGTGACGCAAGTTACCATTAGTATTTTTATTTGTCACAGCATTTTATCAGTTATGGTGTT
Organism: Cerceris ruficornis; assembly: GCA_963989415.1. Classification (NCBI taxonomy): domain Eukaryota; kingdom Metazoa; phylum Arthropoda; class Insecta; order Hymenoptera; family Crabronidae; genus Cerceris; species Cerceris ruficornis. The sequence continues at coordinate 6,393,489 of OZ022518.1, forward strand.
TCAATCTTTACAACGACACGTGAAGGTATAAAAAGGAAATGTACACCTTATTCAAAACTGCAATACTGGAGGGCATTAACACGTTGAATGCTATGGGGGTCACTGGTGACCGGTGCTGTTGAATTCAATGAAATTTCTTACGACTTTAAAATGATAATATTTAAGAATTTTTTAATACATTCTGTATTTAAATATTGGCATTGCAAAAGTCCTGCTGATGTATATACGTATTTGTGTAATTAATGTTTCTGGCTTGCGAAGATGTGATTTTAATAGAAAAAGTTTTATTTAAAAATGATACTTTGGGTAAAAATGATGAAACTAGCGAAATACCGGTGGCGTTTAACATGTTAAACACAAAAAGCATTATTATTCTTATATTACTACATGGAGTTTTCATTTTCACCGGTTGCGGCACTTTAACAGTTAATTTTAACGCACATCACCGGAAAAACTGTAAAAACATTCAAAAATTTAAATAAACAATAAAATGTGCAATGAAGTTCTAATAATTATATCACTTTGCATGTTGCAAAGATAACAGAAAAACAGTGCTTTAATAATAATATACAGGGTAAGTCACGCAACGAGACGATTCTAAATGACTTATAAAATATGCACTGTACGAAAAAATGTTTCGGATTTCAATATTTGGCATTTAATAGTAATATAGGTTTTATGCTATATTACTGTTTTATCGAGATATGCAGGTCACCTTCAATTTTCAAATATAACGATTATATTTTTATTCCAAGCTTTGATGAAGCATCGACTTCTGCATAAAAAATCATCATGCTATGTAGGTTGTATGACGAATGATTGCTGAGATGTTCACAAAATAATTATCCTGCATTACGAGGCATGCTCATTCAACGGGACTGTCATAATTTGAAGGACAACTTTGTTTAGGACGACGGATAATGTTGTTAACACTAAATCTACGGCCGGCGTCAAATTGACGGGTTTCTACTTTTTAAAAAAGTTGCTTACATTAATAGAGAAGAAGTACAATAAATACTTCACGTGTATGTTATAATACACAAATTACTTTACTGATTGTATTTTTTACCGCTTGATCAATCTTATTTCAAAATACTTATTTAATATATTTAAATATACCAGATTTAGCGCCTGTAAATCTAGTGTTAAATACGATCCTAGGCATCGCCGATACAAAATATCAACCAAGCTTAGTGATAATAGGAGTCGTACAGAGAAAAGTACTACATTTATTAAGATGTTTAGTAACAAAGAGAATGTAAGACTCCGCGCCAGCGAGGCGCCGAGCCGGGCGTTCTCACGCCTGGCTTTCGTCAAGAGGACCTTTTGCTAGCGAGGGAGGAAGACAACCCTCGCCCCTACGGGGCCTTTCGGGGAAAAGAGGCCTTGGAAGGAGAGGCCCACGTCCCTCTCCGAGGAAAGCCTCTGATAGGCTCGCGCAAGGGAGGAAGGAAGTCGTATAAATATACGACTTCCAGGACCCGCCGTAACATTAAGAGTATTGTCGTTGTAGAGTCCGTATGGACGGATCTTTACGAGAGTTACCGTTGTAGAGTCTACATGACCGAATCATTCAGAGTATTAACATTGTAACGAACATTACCGATATTACTATTGTAGAAGTCGTTCTAACGCCACGCCTCTCCGGACAAATTGTTATACGAGATTGTATACAACTATTGTATTATATTATTAAAAAGAAATTTATATATATTATATATTTCACTCTTACAAGAAATATGATATAACAGTTTTCGGGGTGTACAATGAAAATGCTGCCAGAGATAAAATATTGTATCAAACTAAATATCCTGATCGAAATTAGCCATCTCATTCTGTCTGTTTAAGGCTTAGTAAGCTTACCAAAGGAACTGGCACATTTAACGTACAAAAACATAAATGCGAAAGAAAGATTGTCAATGACGAGCAATCTCGTACTTTTGTTATAGCAGCAGTTGCACATAACCCACATGTCAACACGTGGAAAATATTTCATATCAGCGATGTCTAATACCTAGGATCGTGTTTAACGTTATCTGTCGTCGTAAACAGACTTATCCTTCAAATTATAATAGTCCCTTTGAATCAGCATGCCTCGCAATGCAGGATCATTATTTTGTGTATATCTCATTGTCAGTAATTATTCGTATCAGAACCTACATAGTATAATGATTTTTAATGCATAAATTAATGCTTTATCAGAATTGAGAAATAAAACATAAGCATACCATTTAAAAAAATGAGTGATCTGCATATCTCGAAAAAAACAGATAACAGCAATAACGTGTTGAAAACAAATATTGAATGCCCCCTTCGTAACCGTGCATTTAGTAACATTTGTATTTGCATTCTTTGCATTAGTGCATTTAGTAACCGTGAGTTAAATACAGTGACTCCCACAAATATTCGGACACCAAAGTAAGATTAGCTTTATTAATTAATATCTCGGTTCTTTGAAAAGCAATCGCCCAGTCTTTTTTACCTAATAATTAATGGTGCGGTAGTGTTAATAAACGTACAAAATTTATTCACATAGTTTACATATATTGTATAATAATATTCAATAAAGGAAACTATACCTAATTTTTGGGTCACAAAAATATTCGGACACTATACATATAAATATCTTTTAAATAAAATTTAACATTATAAATCTCATTTTATTATTTCGTTGCAAAACCATTTTGTTTTATAACGTGTTTTAAACGATTCGGAATATTAGAAATTTTTTTTTTCAAATAGTTTACTGATATGAATGCCCATTCATTTTCAAGCTTTGTTTTTAGTTCTTCTTTTGAATGAATGGGGGTCCTGCGAATTCTTCGATTCAATTCATCCCATGAGTTTTCTATGGGGTTAAGGTCTGGCGATTGTGGTGGTGGATGGAGCACTTTGGGGCAATTATACAATAAAAATTCTTGCACAATTCGTGCTTTATGCTTAGGATCGTTATCCTCATAAAATTTAAAACCTTCGGATATTCCCATTTTTATTGCACTTTGTTTTATGTTGTTTTTTAGTAGGTTTAAATAAGCATTTTTTTCCATGATGCCATCGATAAAAACTAAATTGCCAACGCCAAAAGTAGAAATACAGCCCCAAACCATTACGCTGCCTCGTCTGTGTTTTAATGTACCTCGCGTATTAGTATTTTTAAACTCTGTATTCGGCTTTCGCCATACCATACATCTCCCATCAGAACCGTAGACGTTAAATTTGTTCTCATCAGCAAATATAACATTTTCCTACCATGAATTTTCTGCTTTTCAAATACCTGAGATATTAATTCATAAAGCTAGTCGTACATTGGTGTCCGAATATTTGTGGGAGTCACTGTATATGGAATTGTTATGCTACGCGACTCATCCTGTAATAGTAGTGTAGTGTTGGGCGTAACGAATTGCGACGAAACGCAAACGACACCACGTTGTGCGACCTCGGCGCCGTCCGGGCCGATGCTGTCGAAAACTGTTTAGATTAACAAGTTGTAAGACACAGCGTAAGACTGTTTAGTTTTATGGATCTGTATGTGTGTGGTGCGAAGGGTACGAGCCCGACGCCTTTCTCTAGAGACGACAATCGTCGAAAGAGAATTGAGAGAAAGAAAACTTTGACCTGAGAGTTGCGGTCTAAGTGAATCCTTAGAGTATTGCGTGCGATTGGTCCTGCGAGGTCCGGTCAATCGTGTGTGTCTGTGTTTTACATCATCTTTTATCTTTTGTTTTGTTTTAATATACATATAATATTTCAAGTCAACGACTGCTTACTTTTAATATACATAAAATCACATTTGCGAATTACTTTGAATATATTTTGCAGTGCTAAATTCTTGAAAATTTTAAACGTCTTGAGAAATCTGAACAGAGAGCACAGTTTGACCTTTGATGCACCTAAGGTTAACTAACATCACTGGAAAACCTTTCTACTTTCTTTTTTTTGGAATACTACTGTGGGATTAAATATGTGTAAGTGACTACTCATGGGAAAAATAAAACAGTACACACACACACAGTAGGATTCCAAAAAAAAAAGAAAGTGGAAAGGTTTTCCAGTGATGTTAGTTAACCTTAGGTGCATCAAAGGTCAAACTGTGCTCTCTGTTCAGATTTCTCAAGACGTTTAAAATTTTCAAGAATTTAGCACTGCAAAATATATTCAAAGTAATTCGCAAATGTGATTTTATGTATATTAAAAGTAAGCAGTAGTTGACTTGGAATATTCAATTTCCCGCTAACATTACAACTTTCATACCAACTTAAATAATAATTTCATACATCTTAAGAAGTCTAGAAATAAAAAGAAACTTTGAGACAAACGAGATTTCTACGTTGTATAATGCAAACTGCAGTATTCATGATTTCAATACTTTTACTTTATCGCAAAAATGCATTCCCACTTTTCAAACAGGTCTGCATAATTTGTTGCGCCCTTAACTCATGATTATTCTCTACTTCGATATTTCTTTCCGTCTCGGGAAACAAGTGCTGTAAATAATTCCCGTCGAAACCAAGCAGTTACATTTATTCCTCCTTTCGCGCGAATAACCGTATTTAAGCTTCTAATACACCATCTATATTAATACCTGTCGCGAATTTCAAATTGTCTCACGACGGGATTGCCGCTTTATTCGCAACTGAATGACATAGCTTTATTTGTTCTACCTGCCTCGCCTCACCGTCAGTTTATATACTCTTCTGCATGGACGACCGAGATGACAATCGGTTTATTCCTGTAAATTACTGCGTCCAATGTTATTCGGGTCTCGAGGTTTAGTTACGGATGTGATTACAGCACGTACACCTGGTGAACCATCGCCGGCATGGAATAACACATCAAATAACACCATCTTCCATGGTTTATCTAAACAACTCACGCCCTCGTATCGTTTCATTTTCACGGACCTTGGTCTGATTAACACGCTAACGGATCGTAAGCGTTGTATTATTCATCTTTTTGCCGCCCGTAACCATTAATTAACACCGTGCCCAATCAGTCTACGATGTTGATGGGATGTAATTAGAATTTCGTTTGAGTGTCACGCTATGGGAAAATTTTCACCCCGTTGTTATAATCATTGCCGACGATCTGAGTGATGGGTCGGTCGGTACTAAATGTTGATCTATTATTCTTTCGTTTAAGTGGTAGTTAGAAAGAATAATATTGCGAATTGAATGGTATTTAAAGGGAGAAGTAAAAAGGGTTTAGCTCTTTCAGTACGTCTTCTGTGCAATTAATTTTAATGTATATAAATTATGAATATTAATGGATAATGACTTCAGAAACATGAAGTCCCATTTTAGATACTTACTGTTGTTCAGAACAGAGCATGGGAATACATGTGTCCCTGCACTATAGAATGGTTGGGATATATACATCCCTGCAGTAATAATTATTATCGAAAAACGGTAATTTTATTGTCCTAACCAACTTTCTATTTCATCCAAATATCTGCAAAATTTGTCAAACATTCTTTGGAATTTATGTATCCTCGCAATATTACAAGGATTAATATCATGGCAGCCATGTTCCAAGGTGGAATACTTGCTCCAAAAAGCCGATCAAAGTTATTTTATTTGTACTTGACAATCTTATGTATCTAAATATTCTAAGAAATGCAATCTATTTATTTACATAATTGATTTGATTGGTCATTTTCTCCTACTGAATATTCCACCTTGAGAATTACGTCTACTTCACAATGAAATTCGTCTACCGGGAATTCCTTGTACTATATATGTATATATTGGAGATGAAAATAGTTAACGTTACCTTAAGCTTATTCATAAATTTATATTTTATCATTATTGCATTTCATAATGCTACTTTTCGTCAGATGCTTCCGAAGAAAAATTCTCTGCAAGTTGCATAACAGTTAAAGTAAGAGCCAACGAAGTTTCAGTTAGTCGACATATCTGTGCAGAGTGGAAATTTCTTATAAACGTTATCGTTAAACCTTTGATGGCGCTCGACAGTCACCTTGCTGCCGGGGCAATAAACAAGCTAACCACGAGATGCGCGAGGCACGCAGGCCGAGCTCCAGCTACCTGTTACAAATATAACATAATAACGTTGCTTTTGAGATTCTCAGAATTTTCCCGGAACGTATTAAAACTCAAACATCATCAGTCCACCGGTTATCTACGCCTTGACAGCAAAGTCACCCCTACGGCTCTGCGCGCGTCTTGAACCAACCGGCTACACAAGAGGGTAAACATATATAAAGACGAAATAGTCCTCTCGCAAGGAGTCATTTACAAATTACCGTCACAAGCATTCACAAAATTATTATCCAACAATCATCACATCACACATTCCGTCAGGCATAAAATTTCATTGTTAAGATTAAAACATCAGTGTATTAATTCGTACTAATATTAGTTAAAACAAAAGAAATGTCCTTTTTTTCTAAATGCAAAAAAGAATTATTTAAAGAAAAAAATACATAATATTTATTTCTTCGAATTGCATGATGTTAATCTCGGCTGTGATAGACTAATAGGATACCCCGCCAGACACATAAAAGAAACATTTCTTTTCGCTTCACCTAATATTTAATAAATGTACTGTTGGAAAGCAATTCATGTAAATTAGATTGCATCTCGATACGGGTCAAGTAAATTTTTAAAGAGTTTGTTCTACTCTCTCCTTCGGAATACTAAGAATCTTTACTGTTAATCAACATAGATCGAATTGCGCTATTAGAAAGGAAAATAAAAACCTGAGCGATTTCATAATATCCAGTAGAACGGATAAGGCTTTCTATGGAAGAACACTGCTGCAGTGCTGGAATTTTCAAAATATTGCGTGCCAGTATTGCGTCGGACGGCCATGAAGTTCCGACCAGCATCCGTCTCCTTCCGCGGTCAAAGCAACACTAGCGTGAGGCCCAGTGCGGCGCGAGTGGTGGGGGCTACCATCACCACTCGCCAAAAGCTGCGACGATTCACATTATCGCGCTGAACAATTTCACTCGCAAACATTATTGCATTCTGACTCACAGTTTTATATTGAATAAATAAATCATTATTTAATAATAATTTACATATATTACGTAAATAAATAGATTTATTTGTAAGATTTCCTTTTGTTAATTCCCTTGTAAAGTTGTATGTATTAAGTTTTATATAAGATTAATGTTTCGTTATTAAAGTGTAACAATTTCTAGTTTCGTAAGAATTTTATACGTCTTTTACTTGCATCTGATATTCATACTTGTCAATTATAGATCAACATACGTTGTGTACATTTATTATGCTAGAATCAATAGAGTGGCATTGACAAAGTATATAATGCATTCTGTGAGCTATAAACAAACACTGGCTAGTTCTATTTTAGAGTATGTCCTTACTGTGTCACCAGTTTCCTTATTTTATTAAGTACTGCAAGTTTTTAAAATATCAGGTTACTTGTTTTTATAAAAGTCTAAATATTTAAGGAAATACTTGTAATTTATTTTTCTTGATAATTTTACTCGTCAGGGTCGAAAAAAGATATTTATTCATAAAATGTCTCCATAATCATGATATGGTAGTCTTTATGTGAGTCATATTTAAAAGCAATAATATTTTACAAAGAAATAAACTTTCTTTCACCAATAATTTTATTAACAAATATTTAGCATTTATGACAAACAAATAACATTGCTACACATTTCACAAATCAATATTGTCTAAATAAAGAACCAATATTTCATAAGAATGTATCCTTGGAAGCAAGTGATACATTGCATGGATGGAATAGAAGGAATGGATGGATGGATTGATGGAACATTACAGATGTTGGAACGATAACAAATTTGCAAGAAACGTAACGAGATAATGCTCTGATCCCAGTTAAGGAAATGGGAATGTTTTATGAGGCGTGCTGTACTGGTAATGCACATTATTAATGTAGAAACAGACTGTATAGATTGCATTATTCAGTGCTCTTACGCTATTAATTAAAAGTCCCGCGAGCGTACATACAATTGGTTCACAATGTTGACGTGGACTAATTAAAATTTTTTTGCAAAATCCTACCGTGGAAAATTTTCCCGGTTTCTCACTGAGAATCTAGGTTACGCTCTCAATCGATAAACCGTATGAAATCTACGATTGCTCAGAATTTCTGTAATTTTAATAAAATGTTTTTCTCTACATTACACGTCACGCAACTGCACCTTCATGCAAGTCGTCCAACTTTAACAGGACTTGACTTTTCGGACTATTATCATAGATTACATAGTATTATCGAGTAATACAAGCTTTGTTCTAATTAAGTATATTACAATGATTCCAATTTACTGAATATGAATGTTGATATAACTTTTTCTACTAAATTAATTATCTCCCTGTGAGTTGCACAACATTTTATTTCCCCTACACTTACTCTTTGCCTTACTATAGAATAAAATAGTTAGGATTCTTTTGATTACTGTAAAAATGAAGATGTGCTCGTTAACGTCGATGATCCTTTCGGTTTATTGCACTGTTTCTTGTTTTCTTATTACACGTACCATTTTCATCTTTTTTGAAACAGATAATTGATATTAGTTTGATATTCTTCTTGTATTTATATTTATCCTTGACTTTCCGTTATGTACACGGTGAAATCTCAATTATTGTGAAGCAAGTAAAATATGTTGCGTATGTAGAAATAAAAAAATTAAGGCATAATTAATATCGTGTTTTTACGAAGACCATAAAAAAATGTTACTTTAGTGCTGGTTCATCGTTGAGTATCCACTTTTACAGATTTGTGACACTATTTTGACATATTGCATCACGGTAAGCACGCTCTAAAAGTGGTTAGTAACATATTTTAGGGTGAATGGAGATCTTGGAATGCATAGGCTGCGTGGAACTGTTTGTAAGGATCTTTCTGGTGAGTAGGCGACAATAACTCTGGAAGTAGCAAAAAGTAGTAACAACAGTCAACGTGTCTTACTTCAGAAAGTTAAAAGTTAATTTAAAAGTAAAAATGATTGCGTAATTCCGCTTTATTGCGAAGTATGAACAATATTTGTCGTTTCAGTAACTCTATCATGATATCAGTATATTACGGAGGTTCGACCTTCAATTTTCCTTTTAATTACTAAAAATTTCGGTGGAGGGAGAGAAATGGAATATTGAAAAGAAGAAATAACACCTGCATACCTGCAACTATCTAGAAACATTCGAATCCTCGAAGACCCTTCATTTTATGACGGCCAGCGGCCGAGCCATCCGCGACTACCTATTGTTGTCTCAGAATAAAAGACTACCAGTCTGCCTAACTCCATTTGAATTATTAACCTGATGAAATAAATATATTATTTCGTAAATTACCAGGGTGATTGTAAAGCAGGATTAACAGTATTCATTAAGTAAAGCACGATAGCCGGGCCCTATGTCATAAATGCGCTGTCTCAGGAATGGCGCGCGCGGCAAGCAAATAACAATAACTTGTAGAGTAGCAAAAACTAGCAACAAAATTCAACGAGTTCTCCTTCGGGAAGCTTCAAAGTTTATTTAAAAAAAAATCCCGTGGAATCTAGGGTTACCCACAACTATTTCCTTAGGAGAAGAAAAAAAATGCATAGGTCTTAGATTCTGTACCATCACAGGTATAAAATATTAAATAAAAAAATGAAATCAAGATATTTATAAATTTAAAGCATGACAGATAGCTACTAATGCCGAAAAAGGGGATTTTACTTTGATATCACATCGAAAAAGTATTTTCAATTGCGACGTGAAAATGTTACATTATTCAAGTGCCAACTTTGAGATCGCATATCTCTAAGAGAGTTCTACAATAAAAATAATTATTAGTGGATAAGGATGCTCTGATGCGTTACAAATCAAATGCAATTGCTAGATTCTGAAAACCGTGAAACAAAGTGTTGGGGTTTTTGCCAGGATTTCGGTGAAATCGACCACTACTGTGCGACGTGTGAATGTTAGGCGTGCAACCCTAGCGTGGCTGAAGAACACATCTTTGTATAAACGAGAGTGAGTCCTGGAAGAATGCTAGTGCTGCCCGAAAGCGTAGAGCGGATGTATCTTAGGAAAAGGGCATTACTGTATAAATGAGTGTGGATATAAACGAGTGAGATTGGGGAGCGAGTCAGTTTTTGAATAAGACTCTTGAGAGAAACATGAGTTGTGACAGAGTGAAAAAAGTATTTTAATACAAGAGTACCACCTGTACTATTAATTATTAATAAACCACATTATTTAAGGAAGCCTATTTAATATTTCCGACAATATCTTCCAACATTCTTCGATGTCATTAATAAACTATATATGCGGAACGATGAATCACAATTATTATTTCTAGGCAATTCCTGTATTTTTGCCATATATTGTGAACATTATAATTGTTATTATTCATATTTTCCTCATTATTATTACCGTTGTTGTTAAAACTATTATTATGATTATTATTATTATCGTCATCATTATTATCATTACTGATACCATTATCGCTGTCGAATATGAAATTTAATAAAATTACATGTAAGCGTGTGAATTTATAATAATGTACGAATATAATTCACACAGGCAGGGACACAGATATACCCAAAAGTGTCCTAAGAGCTAAGTCCTTCCCCTATAGGAACAACCCTCACTAACCTACATCACGCTTCTAACTTTTCACATTTTCCAGAGCTTTCCGCCCTCACTAAAAATCTGACTTGTATCACTTCAAAAACCCATTTCCTCTAAGGCACTTCTTGTTTGTTTGTTTTTGTAATTTTCGGCTTCGGCAGTTTGGTCATTTTCTCAGAGAGTCTAGAGTTTTATACGAATTCACAGCCGTCAATTTAACGACATATCGCTGACAAAAGAAGTTTTCAGTGACGATGGTAATCGAAATTTAGACTAATTACATGACAGTATGAACACAGGTACTATTGTCTTCATAGCTCTATGATTCTTTTCAAAGGAGTTTCTGAAACTTTAATTCACTTTTCACTTGAGAATCTACAAACACAAATCATTTGCTGATTGTATATATTACATGCTTCAAATTCTATTCAATCAATTGCAGGAACCCGTTAGATTTTCAGTGATACTCTTTGTCGTTTACATTTATTTTAAAAAAAAGTAGAATAATTAATGGGCTTGTGGCATTGTTGTCTGGATCTATTATAGGAATTTAGCTTCATACTATTGAAACTGATGCGATATTACAATGTCTCGTTATCAAAAAGATGTTGTATACCGACTCACCTTAACCCTATGTAGTCCTATGTCGAGCTATACTCGACATAGCTTTTCACTTCATTTTATTTTCTAACGAATTAATATCGACTTTGTTAATTCATAATGATTTTGTAATATCACATAAATATCCGTCAGTCCTATAGTTATTGCAATCATTAAATAAAATGAATAACCAAGGACAGAAAATGTTGTGCAATTAATTTCACATAATTCGCTACAAACTTGACAAAATCCTTGCACAGTTCCACCTCGCACAGTTTTCGATCTCTTTGAAATTAGCGCAAAACACATCCGATTTAACTAAAAATTAGTATTCTTATGTTTTTTGATTCGCTGATTACGAATCCGAGCTCAAAATGTCCAAAAACAAAATGGCGGATTCAATATGGCGACAAGGTATACTGAAAAATCAATGGTTCCGCGTGAAAATTGGTATTCTGATGTTTTTTGGGTCGCTGATTACGAATATGAATTCAAAATTTTCAAAAACAAAATGGTGGATTCAAAAGTCAGGCAGAGTATCATAAGGCGGAGCATGGTTTCAGAAGTGGGATTCCAACAAAGACATAGAAGAAATCACTGATTTACTATGACCTCAGGAGATTTTCTACCAATTAATTACTACCTGACGTCGCAAAATAATAATAAGAGGAAAAAAGTAGATAGTTTTTGGGCGCTCATTCAATCTGACAACTGTAAGACAGCAACTCTAATCTGCAAGAAAGAGGCACAGATCTACTTTCATGCGGGGTACATATATAGGATCCGGTAGAATAACATGTACAGGCGATTACATTTTTTCTTATGAAGAAATAAAACCAAATATAGAATTAAATTTTTTAATTTAAGTCTCAGTTTTGGAGAAAGTCGAGTTTGAATATCCGATTCGTACATATGCAGGTACAGCAAAAAAAGCAACATATCGAACCCGTATATGCCAATTTTGATGTGGCTTATGTGAGATACAGCTCTCGAAAAAATATTTCATAAGCATTTTTTTTATTGGTCCTCATCTCATACTGAGGGGGTGAAAATATCCCCCGAAGTTGAGGGTTGAAAATGCATTTCTTGAGATACTCGATAAGTAGAGACCATAAAAATATATATTTTTTAAATGTGTTCTTTAACAGAGAATTTAGCTGCATACTAAAAGTTACACAAAGTTATTTATTCAAATAATGTAATAAAATTTGAATTTTCAAACTTGATGTTCTCGAAAAGTAAGCCTCAAATGAAAAAAATTTATTACCTAATTTTGTTCTTATTTTTTCATAAGGAATCACTCCGTACTCGTTTGTACATGGAATTCGATATGTTGCCTTTTTAACTGTACCAGCAAGTGTACGCATGACACTTGCAAACTCCATTTTCTCGAAAACTAAGCTATAAATAAAAAAATGTTATTCAACAATGTTCTCTAACACCCTCGTTTCAGAATCAAGTATCAACTCTTACGAGCATCACTACCCTTTCATTTGTGTCCTTGCACTTAAGTATAACCAGCAATCTATTAGACTATGTACAACTTTACGTCAATATCTAAATTAATCCTAAAACAACCCTTCAATTCCGATAACCACAACTCGCACTCAGTAGCCGCGGTATCAGAATCCCATAAAGTCAGTAGTTACCCCTAAAAACATAAAGGATCGAAGGTGACAATCCACCAATACCTCAGGATCCTCGAGTTGCAAGGAGATCCTCGGAGGATTCACTCTAGAGTCAACCGGCAGGTTATTATCAGGCGAGCAGGAGGGTAGAAAATGTCGGCTTAACGCGGAATATACGAGCCGCTCTCCTTCCCGCTGTCGAGCGAAATTGGTCATATCGTAGGATTTCTCGTGCAGCGTCGCCGCGTTGATTAGTCGCTCGCGTTTTGATGGGGAAACGTGGCGGGATAGAAAAAACGGCATTCCCCTTTTCGAAGGCAAACGAAGAGTACGTGCGGTGAATAATCGTGCGACGAAGGAGAGGGAAACGAAACCGATGGGAAAGCCGGGTACCATCGACTCCTCCTAAGGGAAAACGTTGGGAAAGAAAATCGTTCCATCGTTGCGATGTATGATTGACGCGTGCATGTACGAAGGCTATCGGTACATATACCTTCGATTCCGAAGGGCGTTCTCGACTTTCCAATCGCAGTGCCGGCACTATCGATCGCCGTGCAAATAAAGTGGCCACTTAAGGAATCATTGCATGCCGAAACTATTCGATGCGCGGTTGCGCGTGGTAGTTGCCGAGGATTCACGTGGCAACAGGACAGACGTCAAGATACATAAGATTCCCTAGTGGAAAATGAAGAGTCAAGATTCAGGACGACGGGGTTGGTGATGGAAATTCATTCTGTCTCCATGACGCGAATGATACATTTATATATCGGCGTATATCTATTTGGTTATAAGTTCCGTCGACTTCAGTTGCAGTGCGTTCCTCTCGATTTCTCTTTGGATTATTGATCGAAGTGTGCTGCAAGGATATTTATCGGGGGAATATTGAAATGAAGCCTTATTTTAGATCTGTCTTGTCTGCGTTTTGATGCGAGCAAACTTTAAAGATTTGGCGAGAGCCATGCTGCAAAGGAGGACGTGATATTTCAACTTTACTTAGAATTTCGGCCTGTGAAGAACATCTTAAAGAAAAACTTGTGAAGATAAGGGACTATATACTCGGATCGAGAGAAAGTGTGTTACATTTAGTAGTTTACACACAGTTATTAACGCTTCAAGTGCCATATGTATGTTAGATATGATACAATTCTGTGGATCAGAAGGTGTTCTTATATTATTTAACCCGTTATTTAAATTTGATATGTATGACAAAGTTTTAGTTATGAAATACAATAAATTCATTTAAACTGTAATAAATATTATATATATTTTATACAACCTCTACGATAGTCAAATTATTGCACAAAAGGTTCAGTGTTACGAAAGAAATATTTTGTATAGGAAAGAATTAATTAAAATCCTCTGTGTATATATTGAAATTCATTATTAATGCTAATAAGCAAAGAATGTTGGTTTGTTACGCTGTTATCCTTATAATTAGACCTAATATAAAATTGATTTATTTGTACAAAGATCTGAAGGGTGTCGAGAAATATCACATTTCTTACAAGTCATCAGCTGATTCCATCTTGCGGTGTCATGTTTGATAAGAAAGTAACAAGTGGTTTAAGTTTGATATCCAGTCAATGTCGAGCTTTTTATATTATTGTACATGGAGCATCCAGAGAAATTAAAATGCGATGCGACTTAATTACAAGCCATGTCAAGTGTTATAAATAATACGAAAAGAGATTTTTCGGAATGACGTCTTCCGGTACAGATGTGTCAGAAATCGACAAACAATAAATTTACATATTTTTATAAACGGTAGACAGCGGTAATATTATGCTACACCAAAAAATAGTTCTTAAATCAAATATTCTTTATTTCTCACGAATTTAATTTTCTTGCCTTGCTTCCGTACGATTTCCTTCGTATTATTTAATTGAGAAGTGTGGAAAGAAGATACGACAAATCGGGGTCACACATGCCCATCTAAATGTCCATGTAAATCACATAAACTAATTACTGTCATACACATTGCACGTTAGAAGTCCGAACAATGAAAACCATTAACGTGCCGTATAAGAAACGAAAGAAAACATTAGCAATTGCAGTCTCGCGTGTGAAGGTACGTAGAAACGATGAATATGAATCAACGACATCCAAGTAATAATTCCCAACTGTGCTGCAAATTCTGTGATTCAATTTCTCAATTTAAATTCAATAAATCATATTTCCTCCACTGTGACACGCAAATTATTTTCAGCAATCCCCGATGCTTCTTGTTTAGAGCTTTCGTGATGCATCACAGCAAATCCGCTCGTTAAGTTTCTTTATTTTCAACAGCAATAAAAAGAACGAAGAACTCTAATTGGATCTTTTGCGATAACGCATGGGGAATTATGTGCTTCGAATGACAGTGTTAATGTTAGTGAGCTCGATAAACGGCTGTGGATGGCGTACCCTCTCCACGCGATTGAGATGCCAGTGGAATCAGTATGGTACTAACTCGGGCGAATACCTCGAACGCTTGGAGAGTCTATTCCATCCGCGGGTCATTTGTCAATGTCATTATAGAAATCCGAAATTTGCATTATAGACATTCTATGCGTAAAAATAATTTCAATGCCATTTGCTTGACAGATTTTACGCTCTGCCGTTTTTATTACAGATAACATTTCACTTTGGCCGTTTCGTACATTCTGTTTCCTTCCATGCAGAATTTCATGTAGATTTGTCTTTAATTCAAAAATGTTTAACACTAACCGTACCGTCCGCGCTCAGATGACCAGTTCACTGGAATGAAAATTTGTAATTTTTTGTATTATCATCTAAAGGCTGTTTTTTGCGATGTTTTTAATAAAATTGACAATCCCTAGCATATCTTTCGAGGAAATTGTATCGTTATTTTATAACCAGTGGAATGACCGACCCTGGTAATAATAGATACACAATAGATACACGTGAAATTCGACCCAATCTCCGTTTCCACATACTTCATAATGTTTAATTTATTTTTAATATGTTGTAAATTGATGTAATTTCAGTGCAGTATAATATAATAGATTGCAAATAACATTAATTAAAGCGTGAAAGGAAAGGAGTTCAAATATCACCAGAGAATGTTTCGTGTACCAATTTTTGAAGAGTGTATGAGCGTTAAACAAAAGGTATTTGTTTCATTCCATAATTCATTCTTTATGTTGCTTTCTTTTTATGCTGGTAAATTTATCAACTTTTAAGTTGTTATAAAAAATATGTCGTGTATGTAAAAGAAAGATGTCGGCATGGTATCATTTACTATTTCTTCACGTGAAACGGAAAGTATCAGTAAAACCACTTAACGCTCAGATTTTCTTGGAACCGACCGATCTGTTCGTCCAAAAAAGCATGCATTTTTTTGCACAGACTCTTATTTTATGCATAATATAAAATATTTTGTGTATTCTTAGTGACAAACGAATGATTTTTTTCGAAAAAATAACATAAAGCAAAAGATGGAATATGACAGAAATAAGTCATATTAACATTATGAATTCTTTGTACTTGTAGAGTGAAATGTGGAAGATCTACATTTACTTAGACGTGTCTAAAGATGTTATAATTTCTTTTGGATTACTCACGATTGTTACGAAAAGTAAAAGTATTTCATACGTATACTGCACAGCGACCGCTCAATGACTGAAGAAACGAAAGAAATTTACGGCAAAAGCTGGAGGTATTATCATTATTTATTCCATCAATGCACAATGAATAAAGTTTGCTGTAAATGTATATATTTCGGTGTAAGATGCCACAGAACTGAGTCTTAACACTAGAACTACCGGCGTTAAATCTATCATATTTCAAAATATTAAATAAGTACTTTGAAAAAGGAGGAATCAAGAGGCGGAAAAGATAATCGATTGAGTGATTTATGTTTTTTAAGATGGTCGTAGGATATTTATTCTAAGACTCTTCTATAAACTTAGAGAATTTTTGGAAAAAATTGTGTACCAGTCATTTTGACTGGTCTGGTAGTTCTAGTGTTAACACTATGCCGTCCGGTGACACCACGTTGGTGTCGTGCAAAAATATGCGGACAAATGACAGTGACACCACGTTGGTGTCACGCTAAAATTTTAAGACAGTTACTTATTATATCGCAAAGGCATTGCGGCTATCTCACAATCACAAATTGTTGCAAAGTATCGCTTGTATCCTGTACAGGCTGCAATACGCTACATATCCTCGAAATTTCGTGAAAATTGCGGGACAGAATTATAACTTATTGTGATTAGTAAAACGCGACGTTTTATGATTTCTCGACAAATTCGAAAAGCGCCGGCGCCAAACCGAAGAATCTTGATTTATCGCGCGGACGGCATAGTGTTAAATATCAGATGCAAAGCTAAACGAACCGATGAGTGGCAGGCGTATCAGTTATGCCCGTGAACGTCACGGGCATGCACAAATTCGACTGTTCGGCATGCCCATGCATGTCACGGGCATGAGCTTTAAGTAGTTAAAGTATTTTTATGCGATGGTAACGGTAATTGTAGGAACTGAAGTACCGAAGTACTATATAAAGTATGTAGGGATACAAAATTATTCTCAAATTCCAAAGTTGAAATTATGTATGCAGAAAGCTGATTACAAAGAAGAGCTATCTCGAATATACGAATTTTTGAAAAAGACCGTCGGAAGGTAAAAAGTTAAGACACAATATGTGGTTTAAATTATTTTATCTGCAAATATAGCAAATTAAAATCTTTTGGAGTTTAAATTTTAGACGAAGTTTTATTCGTTAAAGTGTATATATCAAACCCGTAAATACCCCAGTGGTTCAAGTAAAGTTTCTAACAAAGTAGCCAGTGCTGTAAATATTAACAAACTTCATGTGAAATATTTATTGAAATTCATTAAAATCGATATACGTGAAGATTTAATCAGATTGCTTTACGAATAACTATAACGAAGTAAGAATCGTGATTCTTATTAAAATCCTGAACCTGTCACGATTCGTAATATTAAAACTTAATTGGCTCAACGTCATGAAAAGTCAACGACGGTATCAGAAACCGCTTTCGTGCGAGTTATTTCCAGCTCTATCTGAAATAAAACGATCAATCTGAAATGTAACGCCAAGCCAATCGAAATACCAGAATTGGGATGAAAAATTGAAAAAGACGAAGTCAAGCACCACTGGTAAGAAACGGTCTGCGGGAGAAAACTTATTTTACAATAGCGACCGACGCAGCGAATACCATGTGAAACGGTCTATTTCGCGAGCTGCCCTCGACAGAACATAGAAAGTCGTTAACACGATGCGAAAACGCGACCGTTCCATAATTTATTTCTGCTTTTACCAGAAACAATTACAGCAACAACAATAATGCACAGCCTTGCCCAACGTTCATTATCAGGAGCAACAACCGCCATGATCCGATTTTCTGGTGACCTTTACCCTTACAGTCTTACACTTTCTCAGAGTTGAGTCACTTTCTCAGCAAATAAAAATTCCTTAACACTAGAACTACCAAACCAGTCAAAATGACTGGTACATAATTTTTTCCAAAAATTCTTCAAGTTTATAGGAGAGTCATAGAATAGATATTCTTCATCCATCTCGTAAAATATAAATTACCGAATCGATCATCTTTTCTACCTCTTAATTCTCCTTGTTTCAAAGCACTTATTTAATATATTTAAATATAATAGATTTAATGTCGGTAGTTCTAGTGTTAATGAAATATTCAAGTACGCAAGCAGTCAAAGTATTTTCAATTCGTGATATTGGTTTTCGATTTTGGAAAAACAAGTACATATACTTCGCATTTCCGGAAATCAAGTTAAAGTTTTATATTCTATTGCCGCCTGAGTTGTAACGACAGTTCTCAAAATTGCTTAGCATAAAATGAATAAAATATAGACATAACCAAAGCTTGCAGCGATTGCGGGCTGCATCCCTGCTTGAGCAATTCAGGGCTTGTAAGAATAAGTGTTACTTCTCTACTTGAAGTAATCGCCAAAAGCATAGCAATATGTACATATTGCAATCCAAAAACATCTTCAGAATTATATTTGCAATGATGCAGTGACTGAGCATCGTAGCTATAATCCGGAAAGTTACGCAACTCCATTGGAGAACGCAAATGTCGTTCGCAAGGTGAACGTTCACCATTTCTCTTTTTCATGCATCCAAAACTCTGATTATAGATATTTTCTTATTATTATGTGCAAAACAGAATGCCTATTTCCTTATTTATCGCTTTTTCTTCTCAACATTATGGAGATTTGTCCTTTTTCGGAAGAAACATTTACAACATTCAATCAGCTTGTAGAGTTCGTCGAAGAATTTGGAGACTCAGCATTGTTCACATTCTTAGATGCATGCATTAACTTTCAGTAATCATTGTTTCAGTTATAATACGAAATTTTAATTTCAAATTTCGCAAACTTCGAAAGAGCAATATGGCAGCGATTTTAGCATGATCACTCACTGTTATTGTAGTTTTCCGATACAGATGCATCTTGTGTGCCACGACGATGACCCAACGACTGGCCAAGTATTTCCAGATTCCCCGTGTGTCGCCCTGGAAGAGGCATAAAGAAACGAGCGCGTTAAAGACCACGATATAATTAATTAAAAGCGATAAATTCCAGGAGCTCCCTGAGCGACAAGAACACTTCGATGCCTTCGAATACTCTCGTCCCTTCTCGAACAATTTCTAGCTGGCGTACGAAAATTTCAGAGTTACCTCACGATAAAAACTTTCTAACAAAGCGGACTCTGATATTTTTCATTTCAGGTGAAACTCGCAAAGCTCAATACCCGCGGAAAAATGCACAGGAAATATTTCATTTCTGTCCTCAGAGAAAATCTGGAGGAATATTTGTTTGATTTGAAGAAAATTGTTGAAGAACGAATGATTACATGTTTATATTATTATAGGTATACGCAGTTAGTAGGAATCATGCGAGCAACTATGAGTAACGTGGCCTTTCATTCGAGCCTTAACAGAGGTTTCCAGGTGTTGAAATGATTATCTAAAGTTAGAGATTATGACAACCGTTTGTCGCGAGTTTAACGATGTTCTGTGACGGCGCCTCTGCGATAGTTATAACTCGCCGCGTCTCATAAATATGAAGTACGGAACAACTTGAGGTTAATTACATTTGCAAACGGCAGGGAATAAAATTACGAGACGGAAAAGAACGGATCGTGCCGTTTTATGAAAATCGATATAGCCCGCCCGGTTGAAAGTTTCCAGGCAATTGGGATTCATAATAAATGTGGATAATAGAAGAAGTTTCCTTGTAATTTCGGGATAATTTGTAATTTTCGTATCGTTACCGCTTCTGTAATAATTCGTCTTTACCTGCCATGAATTTTACAACAATTTCTCGTCCATCAAAGACCACCAAGAAGCGAGTTCCTCTCGTACTTCCGTAAGAATATAAATGCGCGTACACTTTGAAGACAAAAGAAAATTTTAATTGCAATTTATACATTCAAACTTTGTAATGTAAATAAATTTCCATTTTCTTCTTTCGCAGAATCGACGGCTTTCCTATTTTTTATGATGACAAATGAAGAACTAACGGTCTGCTATCCACAGTTCATATCACCATCGAAGTGCGATACATATTTAACTTTTTCCCATCCCCATAATGTCCCCCACCTTCTACATTCCCATTGAAACACAAATTCCACTAATGGTAAGTAGTTAGTCAAAACTTTTATTGGAATTCGAGAAATCTTAAACAACGTAGGAAGAAGGAATTCAACAATAACGTTGCCTTTCTTACTTCAGTGCAGTCCGTATTTTTGAAGGTCCCTTTGTGCTCGGCTCCGTGCTTTCAAATTTTCAGGTACGCCCGAACTTAGGTAAGTGAATTCTATTGGTTGCCGCGAGCCGTACTTGCATTCACGCTATACCGACGGCATACTCTTAAGAAAGGTTTCATTGTTGGAATTCGAATACCAACTATTCCGTCCTCTCTTTCCTCTCTTTTCAACCCCCTCCGACCCGGCCCAACCCCCTTCGCTATTGCGCGAGGCCGTTCTCTCTTTGGTGAACCACCATTCTGCTCTGGTACGTTTATTTTAGGACGTAGCCTCATCATGAAACGATAATATCACGCCCCACTAGTACACGATTAATGGAACAATCTCGGCTGCGCTTTCATCGCGATAGTTACGTATGCCGCACTGGATGAGGTGACTTATGTAAACTGGCCGGTCTGCTCGATACCATAAAACTTACACCATTCGCTGCAAATTTGATTTTAATAGGGTACTTTTGTTATGATTTAAGGTGATCGAACCAGGTTATTTATCTTTTAACAAGGAAATAGAACTATTCGATTTTTTCACAGACAAATAAAAAAAATTACGATTAACAATTTTCTGACAGAGCTTCGCCGTGGCTATGCATTCACCGGCTGCCTCGGATTGCTATACTGATGGAATATTTACTTGGCAGCTCAGGGGTAATTTGCTCTGATTCGCCCGATGGATAGGGACGTTCCTCTCTCTCACGCATTTTCGATTTTGACACGCTATTGGCAAGAGAGACCGGCACATTCGTTGCGTCGTCATGTGAACGACGAAAGTAGTGTTTTATTTTCGGTTGTCATTCGTCGATCTGAGGTTTCCAGGACCGAACATGGCGGGGATAGGCGGTGCGAGAGCAATCTTCCCTTCCGTCTCAGCTGCCAAGAAACGGTTCCCCAGCTCTAACGTATTTTTATATGTTGAAATCTGTTTAGGGTAGAAAAGAGTAAAGGAAGGCTCTCGAATAAGGGAACCTCGTGGAAAGTTTTCTGGGATAGGGATCGACTTCGTGTGTTTATTTGACCGGCGTGAGTGGGGGGGGGGGGGGGGGGGGGTGGGCTGCGTGAGGTATTAATCTCAAAGAAGAATGCAGTTGTTAGTTTTAATCTATAATTGACCATGTGTGCAAGGCTAAGTAACACTACAAATTCTTTAATATATGGTGCTATTTGTGAATATTTTTAATAGATGCTGTTACAAATTGTTGGTATACCTCTTGTATCATGCTAATTGCTAATGTCTAGCAACGATATGTTATTGTTATTAATATGTCAAGAGACAGAGTTGAATATCAGCTTGCATACAGACTAGACATGATATTATTATTCGGAAAGTACGATCCTTACGTTTATAAATATTGTGTTAGGTCATTATACCAGGCGCTAGTTATCAAAAACGTAACAATTCTATTTACTTTCCGGCAGGACATTATAATTCTTCCTTGACGAAGTTGAGTTAATTGCTGATAAATCAATCCGCTGTATTAGATAAAATTCTGTATGTGTATTTCTATTAGCTTTGAGTAGAGATAATTTCGATTTCGGCAAGGAAAAGTATAATATATTGGAAGACATAATTTTAATCTTTTAGCAGTTAGAATATATTTAAATAGTATTCGGAAAGCTACATTATCGCTGAATAACTCAAACTTAATTTGTCCTGAATAAAATACCAACGTACTTCTTCCTTCAGTATCGTGTCATGTAGGAATGTCGATAATCCATGCAGTCAGTTTCTTAAATGCTTCTAAAATAATGTGTGAGTGATAAGACTCTGTCATTTTATACGTGGCATTACGGAATATGATAAGATGTTTAAAATTCGAAAAGAAAAAAAGTCTTATAAAAATCGGGATATACAGATATGGTTAAAAAATATTTGTACATATTTTTAGGTAAAACTGATTAGACAAAAAATTGATCCTTTGTATGTTCAGAAAAATAAAATAAGATTCCTCCTGTACTTGCTTGAGCTTATGGTTTCTTAAATAAAGCGCCTCTTCAACTTTGTTTTAGAATACTGAAACGATAATTCGAAAACAATTGAATAATGCAGAACCTTTCTAACACATCCTCCAATATAAGGAAAATTCGTTAAGCACGGATGAAAGTCTTTTCTTTGTGTATTTATAAATTTTTCCTTTGAAGTTATTTACGATCCTTTGTGCATGTTATTCTCGTTGAAAACATGCATTGCCTCAAAGACAAAAGTGCTGAAATATGTAGAAAATTTCATTGGACTGTACAATATCAGCTATAAACGAAAATCTGCTTTACTCCAAGAAGCTATCTCTAAGTTAAACTCACATACTCTGAATATTTACTGTAAAAATATAGTAACAATAAATTACATTTAAAAACGCTTTTCTGCTTAAAACAAACTGGAATAAATAATATGCTGTCATCAAGTTGAGTGTTTCTTAAAATAAAATATTAGAAAGGCATCGATAGCCACATTTCAAAATATCATATCAAAAACCATTACTAAATACTACTTTTCGGTTTATATTAAACGTCAATGTTAAATTTTAAGAAGTAGTGTGGGATCGGGGCGGATATATTCCTATATGAACTTAGGAGAAAAGGACGTGAAAAGGAATTAACAGCAAAGAGAGGTCGCTGGACCGACATTTCAATAATTATTTAACATTTATACGTAAAATAAGAAACTCTCAACTTTAAAATTTTTTTGTACTTTAACGGTAATAGTTATTTACATTTTTTCTGATCAAAATGATTCTATAAACTACCGCGAATACAACGATGTATATTATTTTAATGTTAGAAAGATTTAAATATGTCTAAACAATGTTCAAAGCGTAGCAACGCCCAAAATGCCCCCATTTTTATGAATATTTTCCAATTTAACCCTAAAAACGAAGCGTCCAGGAAAAAATTTAATAGCAGGAGGCGATAGGGCACAAGTTTTCCTTGGGGCAAGCATAAAAAAAATTGCAACAACAATTTAGTTTTTGGCTGAGAAATTGAAATAGTTACGCAAGACATTTAGTTTCGTCCGCTCGCAAGACCCAAGACCCAAGCCTCTTTCCCCGCAGCTAGAAGAAGTCGCGACCGTCCGTTAGGGATGGAACAAAACAAAAAAAAACGATAGATGTCGTCATTTAGCTGCAATGGCTTTTCGCATTTTCAATTGTTTATACCCTTAGCTTTGAACACACAAAATTGCAAAAGTGTAATAAACAGTACACTGTGTTAAAACTTAAATGACTTTTCCAAAACGGAACCGAAATGCCGAGTCGCGCGGACTAAAATAATAAAAAAAAGATAGATGTTGTCATTTGCCTGCAATGGCTCTTCGCATTTTCAATTGTTTATATCTTCAGCTTTGAACACACAAAATTGCAAAAGTGTAATAAATAGTAGTCTAAGTTAAAAGTCTACATACTTTTCGGAACAGAACTTAAATTACATGTTAATTGTTAGAGGGGTTTAAACGGTAATAAAGAGTCGCTTGGAAAAATAAAAAATTGTAAACATACCCCCAAGAACTGAAGATAACAATACATACAAACAAATACCATTCTCACCTACCATTAAGTAACAATTGTCGAACATGTCTGGGGCATGATAGGAGCGCGTAAAAGCAATGTACGGAAAGTGCAACTTTGAGGGTTGTTAATTGACACGTTGCCGCACATTTTTAATTTGACGATCATGCTCAGATACACATTTTTTTTGGTCAGAAGCGGTAAAGCATGAGAAAACGCATAAAAGAACAATTAATATACTGTCTGGCATGCTATACCTTTTTTTCGATGTATTACTCAATAATTAGCAAGTGTATGCGTTAGTACATTTCGTACTAACGCTGTTTTTTTTTTATTGATTAAAATGTGCACGACGCCTATAGCCATCGTTTGCCTACATATCACCGAAGATCAGACGGCTATAGCCGTCATTTGCGTCAGCGTGTTAATTATTGCAGATTATTATCTGAAAAAATTTTTACATTTTCTGTTTATATGGACATTCCACTATTGATTTACAATAAAATTTTATACATATGGACCATTACGAAAATTGACTTTTGTCCAGCTAGATCGGCCAAATTACTCACTGTGCGATCCAGAAGATCTCCCGTGTTAAGCAACACAGGCCGAGTACCGCTGCGTAGATGGGTTGCCGCGCGCCTCTCTTTCTTTTTCACGATCTTACAATACCATCAATTATTAGGTTGTAACATATGAGATGTCCGATTTTTAAGATTAATTTTAAATGAACACAACTATTTTACTAATAAATATTTTTAATGAAAATAACGACCATTGGATTCTACACATTTTTTCCAACAAGTTTCTAGTTTTTTAATTCCATTTTGATAAAAATCTGGGGTTCTGGTGTTAATAAATTCTTGAACGGTGCCTTCAACGTTCGCTTGACTTCTAAAGGTTTTTTCTTTCAGGAACTGGTTTAACCCATTGACTGCCAACTACGAGATATCTCGTAGCTGCAATATAAGTCTGAATTAATAAGTTAACAATAATGGCCGAGCGTGTATAGAAATTGTGAAACAAAAATGTTCTTCGTATCATTACAAATGTCGAGATTATATTTTTGATTAATGAAATCAATGTTCTAAAAACTTTCTGTCATCTTCTCAAATTTTAACAACCAAAAGTAATGTTTGCTTAGTTTTCCTGGCAGTGAATGGGTTAACCTCTTAGGCACTATGCGCCACTATAATGGCTTTCGCGGATGCCATCTCTCTGAACGACGCGCCACTATAGTGGCGCACTGCTCCACTAGCACACTCGTTCACCGTTTAAATTAAATAATTTCACATATTGTTTCACACTTGCTTTGCCTTCGCATCGATTGACAATTGTATTCATATCTTTAAGAAAAATTATAATTGAATCATCAAACACTTTATTCCAATGTACTCGTCTAGAGAACAGCATTATGCGTCACACATTGCAGTGCTGTATCATTCACACGTAATTCGCGTTGAACTCTGCCGTGCAAAATTCAGCCGTGCCTAAGAGGTTAAATATTTCAAAAAATGGAAATCCATCGGTGATAGATCCGGAGAGTAAGGAGGATGAGGTAATATTTCAGAATTTCAAGCATTCAGCTTTTGCACGGTGATTCATGACACATGCGGTCGAGCATTGTCATGGAGCAAGATTAGACCCTTTCGATCGACCAATATCGCTGATTTTTCTTTTAATTTTTTATGCATTCTTTCGATTTCAATGCAGTACTTCTCGGCTGTGATGGTTTCTCTCGGGTTTAAGAAATTGTGATTGATCGCACACGCCATTGACCACCAAACTGTGAACATTATCTTTTTTGGATGCAAAGCTGGCTTTGTCATGAGACGTGGCTGTTTATTTGCATCTAACTATTGAGCAGAACTTCGTCTGTTGTCATATAAAATCCATGTTTCGTCACATGTGACAATACGATCCAAAAACGGATCATTTTGATTACGGGGCAGTAATGAATTGCATGTTTCGTAACGATGAAACCCTTATCGATCGTTCAATCCGTGTGGTACCCAGTTATCCAACTTCTTTTTCTTACCTATCAAAATTAAGTGGCGTGAAATTGTCATGGCACTTACATTTCATTCTTGAGCAAGTTCTCTAACTATCATTCGAGGATGTTTTAAACTGCGAGCTTTAAATGCTCAAAAATACTGATAAAACAAAATCGGACATTTCATATGTTACAACCTAATAATGGGGTACATATACAACCTAATAACAACCTAATAAAATACAACCCATTATATCGTGTCACTGATATGTAAGTACTTTGCATATTCTTTCTTCAGGTATATGCCAGTGTTTATAAATGTTTAACATTTTTTTAATTCAACTGACAATGAGATAGACTAAGAATTTTCAATTTTAGGACGACACAGAATCAAAGGAATGTTCTAAAGACGATGAAAAGAGAATTTAAACATAGATCTACTTATTGAGTAAGTCAAAATTCCATACTGGTTACCACAAACCTTGAACTTCAACTTGTTCTGACGAATATCCACATCAGTTCTAAAGAAAACTGAATTCTTTCGAGACAATTAATTACTTCAGTATCACTATGTCTGGTATGATATTATACCTCAGAATTTATTAAATTTTATTAAAATTTGCAAATCATGCAATTTTCGCTTAGTTTCTTACACTCAGGGGATAGTAGCAAAACAAGGGACACCATTTTTTTATGAATTATTCTGTTATAACTACATGTCTCTACAAAAGGTCTGGGTTAGGTAGCCCTATGGACAGAAGATGGTCAACTAGGGTGAGACGAACAATGGTACCGTCACGAAATTCCGGGAATCAACGGGGTTTCACTAAAGCCAACACCTTATGTAATTTCTACGAAAGATGTTTTAGGACTGTGGCTACAACTCTGTCGACAATAGGACTGAGATATTGTCAAATCTGCTCTAAGTAAGTCGACGAGAGAAGAGTGTTCCTTCAAAATCGATGAGGAGAATTGCGAATTGAAGGCGCTCTGAGACTTAAGAAAAAAGAATTTATAATCGTAGGTCAATAATAACAAAATGTCTTTCTTGACGAGTAATTGCAAAAAATTAATACTAATTGTTAATTTGGATTTTATCGTTTTCTAAGAAATTAAAGTTAATATTTAATTTTATAATAATTAAACAATTTTCTAGTTCCCCTCTTCAATAATTACAGTACCGCTGATAAAATCGCAATAAGTAACATAATAGGTGGAGAAGTCTGTATATATAGCTTAGCGTGAATAGATAAATAAAGTATACACTTCTGAATTAAACATGTAAAACTGCATTTAAATATATTTGATGAAGAACTTAAGGAAACAAGGATTATTAATTTATAACAAAAACATCACAGACAATGCCTACTACAATATTTCAATGCCTTGCTTCTTTTGTTGTTTTGCGCCAGATTCAACTCTCCAACAATAGGCCTGATCAGTTAGAAGCCATTATCTGATGTCTTTTTAATGTAAGCTTCGTAAAAGCAATATGAACTCTCACATGAAGTTATTTATAGTTCCAAAAATTATTTCTGGTTGAATATTGAAAATTACATTTATGAAATGTCACCTCCTCGATCCATCGCAAGTCTAAGCTTTTTGCAGGGCATTTGTCATAATTTACCTAAAATATTACGTAAGGAAATAGTTTATCCACTTTTTTCCGTGACATAGGCTTTTAAAATATTGAAGGAACTCGGCACATCGACAAAAATCCCTTCTTTAAACAAACCCTACGAAATTCCTAAACCAAACAACCAACACTCAAGTATAAAACGCTGAAGGTTTGCAATATTAAAATCACGCTGAAACTAGATAAAACCTAAGTAATTAAACAATTAGTTTAACCATTTCTCATTTTTACAAATTCCAAAATTCTTCTCTTCTACTTGAAATTGTGTACTTATTCATTATAATTTTTCATTATAAATTTATTTTAGATAAAACATGGAAGAATTAGTGCAAATATAAAATGTATGGCTTTTCAAAATAAGAAAGTAATCCGACGTGTACTCCGTATAGATATAAATTATTATTCCTGGAAAGATTTAAAGGTAGCAGATGGGTCGTACGCATTATACATCGTTTTTGAAAGGGAGTAGAATAATATATGAATGCTGTCCGCGACTGTCATGGCGTGTAATATTTATTATAAAACCATGAGTCACGCGGGACCGAAATCGATTTGTCTTTACTCGTGAATTCGTATCGAGAGGTCAAGCCTGTCTGGATCTATTTATCAACGAAATAGAAGGTCGGAGGAGGTTACACTGAAAAAACAAGGACGACGCGCGGAAGAGTGATGATACAGTTGAAAAATTGATGTATCTTCTTAAATTGTTATTACGTTTATTCCGCATATTTACGTTTACGGATTTCGTAAGAACGCTACGTACCAAAGTTTTCATACAAGTATCGTTGAAGTATTGATAAAATCCTTTATAAATATCAAGGCATTTAGTACTAATAAAAGTATTTCTGAAAAATGCGAAATAAAAATGTTCACATTGGCAGTAGTGGTTGAAACATTTATTCCAAGAATTTCGACGCTAGAATTGCATATATGAAGCTAGGAAATTATTTTCTTCTTAATTTATTGTTAAAGTGGCATTATGGTACATGTATTTTAAAGATATATCACTACGAATTTCTCTCGAGTTTTTTCTTCATATTTTACTCGATATTAAATTATTCTGCTTTTTCCGAAAAAAAAAAATTAATTAAATCCATGTTTCGCTATCAAATTATCTTTAAACGTTAATACTGCAATATCCAGTAGAGAAAGGGAGAAATAAATTTATCGTGCATACTCACAAAGTAAGATGTCTTAAAAAATTGTATATCTACATATGCACAAATGTATAATGACAATTCTCCAAAATATTGGCATAAAGATCTACCCCATCCTTCTTAAACTATCGAACTTGTAACAGTTTATAATGTACTTTTGACAGTTTACAATGTAACATATATAATGTAACACTAAAGTAATCCTTAAAGTACAAGCAACCCCTTAAAAAGTGCCCTTTAAAATCAGACATAAAATCTTATGCCCAACTCGTCGACATTAAACCAAACAACCCAATTAGAATCCTAGGTTGCTTAAGATAATTTCCCAGCATTGTTTATTCACTTTGTCTCGCTCAATGGCTTGCAACCACATGTAAATTCCCAGAGGATCAACGGTCTCCGAGCAGTACTACGAAGTTGTAGGAGGAAGGTACGGTGCCTAATATAGCTTTATACACCCAGAGGAGTGTTTTACCCAAGTTGCTTCGTTCCGCTCTGTCGCCACTTTTCCGATAGGCTCTTTAACTAATTCAAGCAACGGTGTCGTAACGACTGAGATAAAATTCCGTGGGAATTAAAAAAGACAGAGAGCGAGCGTCGGAAAGAAAGGGATAGCTAGAGACAGAGAAAGAGGAAGAGCTAAAGAAAGATGGAAAGAGAGAATGATGAACAAGCCGAATTCGCGGTTTCCTGGGTTTCCTACGCTTTTCATATATTATCGTGCAGAAGTGACGTCTTTATTATCGAAAACCGTCAAGTCACCGCTAACTATAACGCGGGAGATGGAAAGAAGATGGAAGAGATAACAGGGAATCGATTTTTTTTATCTATGAGACCCCGTGAGTATGTATGTAGTGGGTAAAATGCTGCCCGATTTTCCGCCACCGAGTAGTATTCTCTTATTTAAACTAAAAACTTGGAAAATACGTGACGGCAAAGACGTCAATCTTTTTATACGGCTGATGCAGTGAAAACTCGGTCGGAAACGCTAGCAAACAGAAAACCTGGTATTTCGGGCAAATGATCTGTTGCTTTCTCGGTTTGGATAATTAATTATATTATCATTCATTAGATATATCACTCTTCATAATTCTGCGAATGAAAGCTTAATTGGTCGCTTTTATTTGACTATATGAGGAAGAATTAACATCGGCACGGTTAGAGCAAAATCTGTGATGGGATTTCATCTAAATATTAACGAGCGTTCCGTCAGTAATGTTTTGGTTTAGTTATTACTTCGTATTTATTATTGACCGTAAACCTGTACGGATAATATATCGTATATTTTACACAGTAGTTAAATCCTGCTACTTACCGTTTTAATTATTGTTATATTCAGTCATTTTTTCATTACGACGGAAAATCTTATCATAGATGAATTCTTTAAAATTTTGTGAAGCAGTCACCAAAATAGCACATTTTTTATTCTAGAGGCGATATTACTTTTATATTTATTACTGACCTCAATTCTGTTACGGATAAAGTATATTTCATGAAAAATGCATTTAATCTGTATCTAAAATAAACCACGTGTTGAAATGATAATCGCCACTCGTTTAGCTCAATACTTACTGTATAATCTACTTTGTAATAATGTGCTTTGTAATGATCCAATAAATCTCAGAGTGTGTAATAATGGCTTAACAGTCTATTAACCTTCTGCCGCAGTGTGTCGCAAATATGCTGTTGCACTTTCACGTCTCGCACAATTATTAACAATTGCAGAATTATTATTTCGGAAGATTTATGTTTAACAACATTGTTATACGTGTTACGACTGTCAAACAATTTATAGCATTTACACGAATGATTTGAACTTAAAATGTACTCCATACAGAAAATACCCGTCAGTCAGCGAATTATATTATACATTGTTAGCGGAGGTGTTTCTGTTAATATTCATTACGTGAAATGATCGTAACGTCTTTTATGTTTATAAAAGAACGTGAGTAGAACATAAATTATAGGAACGCATTATAGAACGAATGAAATGCATTCATTTAAAACGTAAAGCTTTTAATTTCAAACGAAATAAAATTCTTCAGAATTATTCCTTAAATTCCATCTTTCCTCTTCATTTAATTAGCATAATTGAGAAGAGATTTAACATGCACGCGTTACGAGGTAGAAAATTTCTGGGAAACTAAAACTAAATGGTTTTTCCTTCCCTTTGAACTCACCAGCGAACTCTTTTTCCGGGCACACTGTTCCAGGTCTCTGACATTTGCATTTTCGCCTCTCGCCGATCACCTCGTACCGACTGCCTGCCCTTTGCAATTCTCAATTTAATTAATACCTCCTTCGAATAACCATGGATAAGTCAAAGCCGCGGCTCCGCTAGGATACACGAGTCCCAAGAGGCTAAGGATATTACAGAAACTTGCAGAAGCATAAATTTAATTTTACGTTCAACCGTGTTAATCCTTCTCTCTTTATACACCGAGTCTTCTTGCCTATGGTAAGCCTGACCCAGGAGTGACTGGCGGAAGGAAGAGAGCAAGGGAGAAAGAGAACGGGAGAGAGAATCGTGGCAGGAGGTCTGGCTGAAGATGGAGAGGAAAAGGATGAGATCCGAGGAATAAAAGGACTAACTTCGAGGTACGGACAAGTTGAAAAACTGGGCAAAATTGGATCCAGGTACTATCCTCATTCGCGGGAGCGTGGAAGTGGCAATTGCACAGCAAATTAACCGGCGCCGTCGTAAAAGTGCGAAAACGGTTATATCGCGACCTAACCCGCCCACCGTCTACCGTCTGCACTGCTACAACCACCACCGGTACTGTCGGCACCATCTCACAACTACTACTACTTCCGTTCTGTTCTTCGTCTTTTCCTTTTTTTTTTCTACAAGACTAAATAAAATATGGATCAAAGTAAAGGAGTTCTTCCAACCTGCTCAAGTGTATGGCTTGCATCGACGAGTGGGAATGAGTTTGAAAGTTTGGGACGAGAGGACATCCCCCTTGTGGTAAGTTCCGCGTCCGAGAATCTGGAGTTTGTGCACGCTAAAAGATCGAGAGCGAGAGAGGGAGAGAGAGAGAGAGAAGAGAGAGAGAGGAGGGAGGAAGTGAGAGGAAGAAGGAAGAGAAGTTGCAAAGATGCTTCTTGTGCTCCCACGTGCTCTCTTATCGTGGACAAGTAACAAGGAACACGCATATACGGAGAAACCGTTGCTCTCTGGGAAGCAACTGTTTCTGACCTGTATTTCTCTGGCCAATGAAATCTTAATAGCAAGGCGGAGCGAAAGATCGTGATTCCTTTCCTTTTACAGCAAATTTTTAAATTGAAACGCTGCAGCGACTTGAGATTTCGCACGGTTTGACGAAAGCTCTGTAAGATGAAATATTCTCCCTTTTTTTGAAACAAGGTCCAATTACTTCGGTTCATCGCATTCGAATTCGAGTAGAGATTACTTTACGAGCTTGTTAACAACGCTGCTTCTCATTTTTTTCCGTTAACGGCAAGGAAGGCGGTGGATGATTCATGGAAAGTCGTAAATCAGCTTGACTGCGGCCTCCTTACGGATATAATTTCGGACTTTCCGAGTGATTTATGAATTAATATCTGTTCCACGGCAACGATGAATTTGATGTATCTACGAAAATTCAAAACAGGAGGAGCTTGAAAGGGTTCGCACGATTTCTTCGAACATTCTCGGCTTCGTATTCGGCACATCACGTATGTTAAAATTGTAGGACATTTGGCAATGGCGCGCTCAGGAAGCATTGTGAAGATATAGACAACATTTACAAATAACTTATCTAATTAAATGTACAGATTAAACTTTATGTAAAAGAAAGAGATATTAGGTAAAGCAAAAAGAAATCTCGTTTTTTGTTTACAATATGAGCTTTGTTTATAAAAAAAGTATATAATATTTATTCCTTCTAATTCCGCACAGTAGACCTCGGCTGTGATAGACTGACTAAGTTTTAATAATTCATAGTGTATCCACCGGAAATAATCCACCAGATACATAAAAAAAACATTTCTTTTCTCTTTACCTAATATATAGATTGCATATACATATACTGGGTGCGGTGGAGTAACATGTCAATACAAGCGGGAACGAGGTGATTCCTTATGAAAAAATAAAACAAACTATAGAATAAAATTTTTTAATTTAAGGTTCAGTTTTCGAGAAAATCGATTCGAGTATATCGAGTACAGGTAAAAAGACAACATATCAAACCTGTACACACCGATAATGATGTAACTTGCGTGAGATAGTGTTCTCGAAAAAATATTTGATAAGTATTTTTTTTACAGGTCAACGTCTCATATCGAGGTGGTGAAAAGACCCCTCAAAGTTAAGGGTTGAAAATACATTTCTTGGCATAACTCGGTAAGTACAGAACTCAATCAAAATATATATATTTCTTATAAATTGCGTGTTCTTCAACAGAGAATTCAGCTGCATACTACAAGTTACACAAATTTATTTATTTAAATAATTTATTAATAATTTGAATTTTCAAACTTGTGAAGGTAAGATGCAGGTGAGAGTGATTCCCAGAACCTAGAGTTTATTATAGTGACAGAGTTGTTCCTCTTCGTATTCTAGTTACACTGAATTCTCATACAATTTTCGACTTAATTTATATGATTATGTTATGTATGCGTGGGAGTGGGGCGCGTCTACCTATGTCTCGCTAGACGTGTCCCTTCGACGCTTGTAATTGGTCAAGGAGGTAATGCGGGGGTAAGGCCCTAAGCAGGTAGACCTATTAGGGAGAACCGGAAAGTAATGTTCTTTTAAATTAAATCCAAACAAATAAATTTCTAAGAGGTTTTTATTTTTATTGAATGATGTAAATACCGTCGTTATCAATAACCTTTTGTCATCTAGTGTGCAAATTTTCAATGTCGGATCGATAAAAATCTATTGGTTTTTGAGCAGAATATCTGGAGAAACGACACTACTTTCCGGTCCCTCTAATATATTAGGAACCTCGTGTCATGAAGTTCCTCATTTGCCTGTTGTCCGCGGCTGTGAGTTTGCTTTACTAAATACATTGGTTAATAATTGTTAAGATAGTTATTATGATTTAAGAGTTATTACGATTTTCTGAACTTCATAACACGGTCGACACACTTGATTTTCTCGAAAATTAAGCCTTAAATGAAAAAATTGTATTCTATAGCTTGTTCGTATTTTTTCATAAGAAATTCCCACATATCCGCTTGTACATGCATGGTATTTCGCCGCACCCTGTTTGGTGGGATTAGTAGCTGCTAGAATTTTGTAGGAAATTCTCTAAAATGGTAGCCTAGGCATTATTTATCCGTATAATCAGAAAATGTCTGATAAATCGGTGAATTCGCGCATATTCTTATATGAACCAAGGTCATTCAATTCAATTTGTAGGTAAGAAGCTAGCCGCATCTTCGATCCTAATTTCTGTTACATTCCAACGATCGTATTTCTTAGAAAAACAGCGAAAGTACCAAAATGAAAAAGCTTTTGTGAATCAATACCCAATGTAAATGCAAAGCCGACAAGCGAGGGTATGATTCGCGAGTCCACGTGTAGTATGCCGGTTCGACAAATGCCGCGGCGAGAAATCTGCAAAAAATCCCTGGTTTCAGCGGCAGCCATTCGTCTGTGTTAAAAAGGGATTCGCTGTCGATATCGGCGCATACATCACACACGTGATCGATGATAGCGATTCGAGCAGATGGCTGCAGCCAGTTGTTTCATGCGCAGATTGAGAGAGGAACATTGTTTCGGCTTAAAGATAACGCTTTGTTTCCGGTGTTTCCGGGGGAACAATGCACACGCGAAAATCGAATAATGTATATAAAGCTACAGATAAGCGCTTGCGGCCTGAAAAAAAAGAGCATGGCCCAAGCAGCTTTCATATTTCACGACCGCGAATTACGTCATAATTTCCATTTTACTTTATTCTCACCCTCCTAATTACTGATATAGCAAGCAAGTGCGCCACGTTGCTTCAACACGATTGAGGGAGCATTTTTTAAACGGATGCGTATGTTCTAGTTGGAGACGAACTAGAAATTGCAATTTTTTTCCACGACCCGTGATCACTCCACGTCATGAGAAACGCAACGTAGAAATATGTATTTACAAGCGTGATCCGCGCACCGAGAATCGCAACGAAAAACTAAAAAGCGCTCGCTTATGCATACATATATGTATGTATGACGATAGAAAATTATTATGAGTCAGCAATCGTTTGCAGAAAAATAGTTGATCACTTAATTGAAATGGAAATTTTAATGGCCGTAGGTAACGTGCAAGCACGAAAATAATTCCAGTGGTAGTAATTAAAGTTGGGAAAAGCGCGGGACGCAAAAGATCATAAAACCGAAATCCCCGGGCCGGGCTTCAGGTAACAGCTTTTTGATTTATTCGTTTAATCATCGTAATGTACATCAGTACGAATTAGTATTTCCGAGAGGGCCGGGTAGCGCGGGAAGCGCGGAACCGTGGTATATCGAGTTATCACCGGCATCGGTCACAATGGAAAGCGTCAACGTATGCTAACTCGCGATCGGCAAATCTCCCGCGCAACAAAATGGTAACGCTCGGTGGATCAAATGGAGCACTCTTTGACGTCGCGACCGTCACTGCGGATCCCGTGTTCCCAGTGGTCGTGAACGATCGATACACGAAACAAAGTGCCGCGGCCGTACACATTTCTATACGTTCCAATCCGAAGGGCAATTCAATTGCGGCGGACGTCCCATACGGCCATCTGCAATATTCTCCGCGAGCAATCGTCCTCCAGAGACCGTCAATGTATGCGCTCGCGCGGCTCCCAATGACATTTACATTTATATTGACATGGTGCTCAAATGGGATCTTGAATGGCGGCAGACGCTTAAATGCATTTGCGGTACCGGCTTAACGACCAATTTCAAATTTTTCCCGTCGAACGATACCCGCTGATCTACGGAACGCAACGAGCAACGGAACCGCGTTACCCTGGCTCACTCTTCGGCTTTGAATAATTCGCTCGAAAGTAAAAGCACCGGGTTCGTTTATTCTTTCAACCGTGGTAGTTCATATTTGCCTTTCGTTCAGACGGATCGAGCCTTTTAACACCGATCGGTATTTTTTGCGTTTCATAAGCTCGATGAATTCGTAACGCAACAATCGTTAGTACGGTCTGACGTTGCATTGGGACAGTTTTTTGTTTGATAAGGTCATCGAATATGGAACACGACGGTTCACAGGGGACCAAAATGGGTAATCTAAGTGGAAAAATATCATGTCGGTGAGTGCTTTTATAATAACTTTATCTTAATTTAGAATGTTTGTTGGGACCAACAACAGGCATAATATTTTGACAGTAACGATTTGAGCGCAGTTGTCGATGCATAAAAGTAGTTAATCGTAACAGTGCAAAATTGTATACAAAATATTGCACGTAAAAGAAAGTATTATCAGAGCAATTAATAATTTTGTGAGAATTATTTTTCGTCGAGTACATTGCCAATAGGTAATATTTAGCTATTCATATATGAGTTTCTCGAAAGATCATTTTTACAATGATTTTTCGTACAGTGCGATGGTTGGCACAACTTTTAGCAAGCTGTGATTAAACTCGAATTTTTAATTGGTAATTAGGGAAGATAAAAAGAAAGAAATTCCACAAAGGCTCACAATCCCTTTTAACATTTAAACGAACGAACCAGTTCCACATATATATCTCTTAATTTACGCGGATTACTTGAACTATCCTCTTTCATCTTCCATGATTAAAAATTGTTTTAAGTTATCCTGATAGTGCAAATATATGTGTAAAAGGAAAGTCCACTTATATTAAATATATCATATACAAATTCTGACAGTTACGATTTGTCTGAAGGAAGAACAACGTAAAAAACTTTGAAATTAAAATTGATATTACATATTTTCATAATGTTTAACTTCTTGAGATCATTTCGGCTTTTTAAGTCCAAGGACAATATCTATTTTTGCTAATGGTAAAAGATAGAAATTAAGTGACGTATTTGTGCAGTTTACTGGTGACATTTTTGGAAGGTAATATTTATAAAATTAAATTTACGTTTGAACAAAAATGACTTTTTCTTTAAAATAGCAGTAGCACGTCGAATTACTTAATCTATTAAAGACTGTCTTCGAAAACTACAAGAAACATATTTTACAATGACATAACATGTCCACTGCTGTATCTCCAATTTGGAGTGCTGTGTTTTATCCTGAATAACCTTGTCTATATTTTATTACGGCAGTGTATAGCATCCTTCACTAAAAACGCAACCAAGTGTACCCAAAATTCATTTAAATTTTTTTCAGTTTTTTCCCTATATTTACAAAATAAAATAAATACGCTAAAAAAAGGATATCTGTTCAAACAAAAGACATGTTTGAATATCTGTTCAGACATCCTTTACAAATATGCCCTGCAAACCAGGGCTACCTTGCAATCTCAAAAGGTTGATACCTGATTGCATGAAGTGCATCGAGTACACTCATCGTGTACTAGACAGAATATAATTATGCACAGGCAGTGTATTTATTAATGCAACTGATAAATATTCCGGAAGAAATTATATACAGTATATTAACTTACAGCCTTATAGTACCAATTATTGCTTGGTTCATGTATAAAACAGCATTACTCGTGAGCTATCCTCAATTACCTCTCAAACCGACAAATGCACGTTCCCAAATTGTGGAGAAAATGAAATAACAATTGCTTCGTATTAGCTAGAAATTACATTTAACGAGATATGTGTAAAGAAAAACCGAAATCACGCACCCAATCATACGCAGGCCTGTACCTGTTGCGATCGTATTCCACGTATTCTGACACGTTGTTCCACGACTGTACGTGTAACGGCACGATTTACACATTTCAGACTGCAACGAGTCATGCGAGGGTCAATCGATCGTTAAATCCGACAATGAGCAACGTTGGACGATATCATATGGTATCTTCTAATCAAGATCAGTTACACCGTCGAACGTCCGTCTATGGATAACATTTGACTGGATTGGATTCTCCAAACGAAGAGAGAGGGAAAGATTGCGTCAGGAGGTAGCCAGGTACTGATACACTGGAACTGGTGTACGAGAGAACTGTGCATGAAGCATAACCAAATTCTCCTCACGTATTTCCTCGGTCCTTTAAGCACGGTTCCGAAGACCACGGGGTCCTGTAATTTATCTGGAATGACGTCCCATTAAGACGGGATTCGGTTGCTTCTACCGATTCTTACCGAACTTTCTCGAACATGATAAGTCTCCTCCATTTAACACATTGACGGACGATGGAGTGGTTTAATGAGTGATCGAACTTTTAAAAATAGCCTTTGCTTGGAATAAACGGTTTCTGATATTAAATAACGTCTAGACTCAAGAATTGGAATCGTCTGTTGGAGCGTTAATAACATCGTCGATCATGCAATTTATTTAATCTTCTAATTGTCTTCTGTTTTTATCAATATTGCAGATTTTTATCGTTACACTTCAATCTGACACGTGAGTCTCGTGGCGTGTTAAATACGACAGATTACAACGACGATAAAAGCTTTTAGACGAACAAAGATATGAATGTACGTCGAATTAATGATTGAAAAAATATTGGAAAAAGTCATACTGTCGTGCCGTTTTCATATTGCGAAATGTCTTTTTTGTCTGGTCATAAAAATTTCAGGCCGTCGTACTCGAATGACCCAGATTTCCGTAGAACGTTTGTTCTCCCGAATTGGCGGGCTTTTAATTTATATACCAAGAAACGGCGGAGAACGTCGTTTTGATATAACAATTATTTATATAACCGGAATCGTCATCGATCGCAATTCTTTCTGACGAATCGAACTGACATTAAATATCACCTGACAGATACACGCATCGAGAATAAAACTACGGTGTTCCTCTAAAGTTATACCTAGATTTCTATACCTATACCTATTCTCTTCAATCCGTCTTCGCGAACGTCGTCATTTTTTAACGGAATATTTAATAGCGCCGAATCTCTCGTCTTAATACTTTTCAATCTTCGTTATCAGAATTGTCTTCGCCTTGACCTCTTCCACTTAAATGCGCGCTCAAATGCTCGAGGACTACATTATGAAATTAAAGCCCTCCCCTGTTACGAAAGTACGAGCCGGAATCCTCGAATTACACGACACTTCTCCGAACCGATGATGTTTCAATGCCGCAGCAACGTAGGAGTTAGCAGTTGGAGAATCCTCTTGTAGTAAGCAGTACTTAGTAACTACGTAATTACGAGGCAAACCACCCTCCCTTTGCCCTCAATCCTCCCTTTACCTATGCTCTACATCGAATAGCCGACCTATACACTCCATAGTATCCTATCAAACAATCTCGTCAATATTCTGCTATCTACGAATTCTTAGTGGCAGTCGGCATCTACGAAATTACGGAACATCCTGACAGAAGCATCCCATATCGGACGAATTCTTTTCCACATGCTAGGGGAACATTCCAAGCGGCGTAGCGACTGTCAAGAGAGTCGTGCAAAGACGGTTCTCATGCGTCCCTCGCATATTATGGCGTAGACATAGCCGACAACGCGGTACGCCATCGTGCACTGTCTCGTATAAGCGTTTCCTCCGTCTCTTCCAGCAGCGAGTCTCCACAAAGTACACGACTCCCGGAGTGGAATTCTCACGAAAAGAACGTCTCGTATGCGCCCGGGGATTCGTCGAAATATTTTCGCCGACTGCCTTTCTTGTTTTTCTCTTTCTCTTTCGCGGCGAACCGAGTGCAACGAGAAGAGAGATACCGAGAACGAAACGGAAAAGAGCAGGATGAGAAAATTGAGAGGGGGTTAACAGTGACACTGGCAGCGAGATTCGGGTGGAAGGCGAACGGAACGAAGGAGACATACATGCTCTTTTCTACTTTCTACGGGTACACACGGACCAACGGGTCAGTCGCGGTTTCACAAAGGATCCTTCTCTTCGCGTCTGTTTCGACGATTTTGTGCCGCGTAAGAAGAAGCAGCATCAAACGGATTTCATTATTGCGCTACCAGGCTCTGGAGGGATGGAGGGACGAAACACCGGAATGCCCATAAATATTCAACCTACAGGATGGACCATATACGATCGAAGATCGTCGTAGAGATTCTTCCTGCGATTTCAGTTATTTCTCCGATATACGTCTCGGTCTTTTCAGCCGGCATCCTCGCGGATCTAGTTGTAGTTTATGGAGAAAGTTGCGGCGGAATTCTTCGAACAGAGGATTAGATTTTCTTTCTTATTGGGAACGTACGAGGTCGTCTGTGATTCGTCGTGCAATCGAACGGATAATGCTAGAATAGAAATACTAAAACAGTGTTTTTATGCGAGTTTATACGGTTACCTGGGAATTTCTTTAAGTACGGCTGCGTTTATGAAAAAACTTGTTTTAAACGGTAGATATTTTCCGATATTTTTTTATTAATATTGCATAGAAATGTGTCAAGTTCTGTTGCACATTCTATAACGAAAGCGTATTTCCTCATAGACGAAACACAAACAAATATAATTTATAATTCTGTCTTTGTTCCTTACAAATCAATTTCTCCCTCGTTGCATTCAACCGTTATTCCGCAATGTAAGAGAATTGTGAAAATTTGAAATTCCTTAATAGTATAAGTATACATAGATAACAAAAAAAATATATCACAACTATATGCATCGAAGCATCCGATATTTATCTAAACTTCAACACAAACTTCACGTAAATCCTACGACGTCCTCCAAGAACTCAATAGCCGCAATTTTTCCGTTTTCGAGCCATCATTTTTTAATAAACTAACCACACCCGTTGACAAAGAAAAGAATACATTATCTGCAGCAGTTCCGGGACAAATCGCGGGGAATATCATTAAAAAAAAAATCCTCCGAAGAATTATGCGTGGCTGTCAGGTGCACGCTTCGATTTAAGGCCTGTCTCATACTACTGCCGTTTGTAAAACACACGTGATAATAAAGCACATTCCGCGGCGGAGGTTCTAACGAAGTTCGCCAACTTTTTCTCGCAGGTCGAACGCCGTATCATTATTCTCCTACCCGGGAGAACTTCTATGGGGACAGACGAAACTCCTCGGGCTTTCTTCTTTTTCCTTCCCGCGGTGATTTAATATCCCATAGTAAGAGGGACGTAGGGAGATGCTTAATCAAAATCATTGCTCGTGGATATTTGTAGGAAGGAGGAGGAGGACGAACTCGGAGAAGGTAATTTTGCGAAGTGTGTCTGGATTAGTGGTAGTCCCGTTGTCAGTTTAGAGGTAAATAAGCGGAATAAGATGAGGGTGGAATGACGGCGCGTACTTTACACGATAGGCGCGCGGAATAATAATGAAGGTAAAGCGGTAAGCGTTTGTACGTTCGTGCAAATGACGCGACAAAGAGTTTTCCTTCCCGCCTAACGATCATCATTAGCGCGCCTTTATTTTGCGCGTAAACCGCTTCCAAACATTTTTCCACCGAATTTCATCAGACGAGCGTTAACTTGGCCGTTCGAGCCGAAAATATTGGGTGCTGATGTACGAATACCGAGTTAAAATCCTCGTGTCCTTCGTAATTAAAAGCCTTTTTATTATACATGAAAATCGGTCAAACTACCGTACGCATACGAGGCTTCTGCAAACGAGCTCAATTTACTGAAAAACGCAACTGTACACAGAGGAACCTCGTACATACTGTTGAGTGATTATTCGAATATAATTGCGACGTAGTATGCGTGATAAACGTGAGTAATTATCGTTTAAAATGTAAAAAATGTTGTCAATACGATATAATTACATTCTTTCACTCAGCTTATTTTCTACCCTTCGGTCTTGATTACATACGTAATCCCGAAACGTACCGGGAAGCCGCGAACGGTCGTTGCTTTCATTATCAATCCATTGTAACGTAAAATCCGAACTCGCTAACGCCTATCCTCGCAATTTCGTTTCGATATGACGTCCGTGGATATCATCCGGATATTAATCTCGATGTACCGGCATAGGTATCCACGCGATACGCTCTTCGATCCGTTTCGATGGACGCACAAACGCAATTCAGGTGTGTATATAAATATAATAGCCAACCATCGTCCACCTGAATCGGTTGCGCCGAACTTTGATTTCAATTTGCCGTAATTTAACGGAACTGATAATCCCGATCTAGCAGGCCGTGCTTCGTCAGCCATGAATCTCTACGAGAGGGGGTTGAATTTGTAGCCGATCTCACGGCTTCGTGGAAACGGGCTGCAAATTATTATGCAGATAATGTGCATTTTGCGATGTAACGTCGGCGGGACGCTCGGCAGTGAAGCGAGTGAATGTTCTCGCGACGTTGCTTATCAAAACGACGAGTTTCGAGTGTTAGCTGCACGCTTTTCACTCTCGCCATAGAACCACCACCACTACCACTTCCACCCTCGTCGACCCTTTTTCGACCATCAGTTTCGAGGGAGAAACGTGCACGGCTCCAAAAAAAAAACAACAAATCACCGCCAGTGTTCTCCAGCAGTTCCCATTTTTCTCTTACCAAGTGCGTTTCTTGTTCCACGCTCGTTTGGATATAATAACGCGAACAAAACTGCTACCCTGTGACCTGTATTGCTATACGGTGTGTATTACTTCACGCCCCGTAGCATTGTACCTTTTACTCGGCAGCGTAACGTAAACAATTCGTGGATGAAAAGAGTGCGGTAATGTTCTCGCTGGCGAGATGTCATTGTGAATTATTTAGACCGCGTGTCTAAGTTGGGAAATTTCAAGTGTTCCCAGTGAGCGCGTGGTCGTTCGTTGAAAGAACGAGAATCTAGGCGGTTTTTCTTTTTGAATAATACAAGCATCCGGGGAACCTCGATAGTTCGCGGGTTTTAGCGTTTGCGGTCGGAATTGTTGCGAAAACTGTTCCAGAGGTGTGGTGGCTCGAGGAGTTGATCGAGCGCTTTAGGGAATTTCGGAAAATAACGTGGTAATTGGACATTTCCGTTATTACTTCGAATTTGTTGTTACAAGATTTCGAGATCGCGTCGTACTTTTTATTTTTAGAATACTTTTACGTGTTGGTTTTCTTGATTTTTAATATGCACCTTAAGAGTACAACGTTAACAGTGTTTGGGACATTCTTTGTTAATGTTGGGAAGGTTTATCATGGAAAAATGTATTTCTATCGATTAATTCGATGCTCCAGAAGTCGAAAAATTATTTCTAAATACAATTATTATATTAGAATTTAATGTTTTAAAAAAATGACTTTTTGTCACCTAATGATATTTCACTTATGCTTTATTTCTTTCAAAGACACCTAAACCCATAAATACACTGCCGGCCAAAAGTATTAGGACACCTGCTACGTATGAGCGAAATCGGAAGTTGATTGTGGAGTGATCATTTTCACTGTTCCTATTTTCCGGTTTTGATTAAAACCTATTCTCAACTATAATATAAGTATTTACGACATCCTTGGTTAATTTATAAATTTATTACTGGTATTTTGATAACAGTCTGTGTTATATTTTTACCGAGCAACTTTCAGGTTCTGCTGTGTGTGGCTTCTCGTATCAGATTCTCTGTAAATGTATACAAATGTTCATAAAAATGTTAAAAAAATACTATTCGGAATGGAGTTTCAACAGATACCCTTAAAAAATTATCATCCAGAATGCCAAAACTCGTGAAAGCCGTCATGAAGAAAAGACGTGGTTATGTCGATAAAAACAAAATATGTTATTTAATTTTTGCATTATAAACCTGTTATATAATGCTGGAACGGTAAGTTGGCAGCTGAGGGGTAATTTGCTCTGATTCGCCCGACGGATAGGGACATACCACTCCTTCACGCATTTTCGATTTTGACGCGCTATTGGCAAGAGAGACCCGCCATTCGTTGCGTCGTCTTGTGAACGACGAAAGTAGTGTTTTATTTTCGGTTGTCATTCGTCGATCTCAGTTTTCCAGTACCGTCATGGCGGGGATAGGCGGTGCGAAAGCAATTTCCCCTTCCGTCTCAGCTGCCTTCTTACCGTTCCAGCATATTAGCACTTAGTGTATGTTTACCTTGAAATATATAATACTAAATAAAACAAAATTAGTTAAAATCATACAAAAATGTGCATAGATTTATGTTCACATTTATTCCATCCGAAGTAGGTGTCCTAATACTTATGGCCGGTAGTGTATATCTAAATGCCTAAATCCATATTCGCATAATCTATTACATTTTTCGGTAATTGGTGCACACAACTTTGAAGAAGACATTGAATAGGAACTCTTTATTCCTTTCATTACTAACCATATTTTACTAATTTTATATTAAATAATTATAATTATATCAAGATACTTTTAGCAAAATTTAGATATTTAGTTTGACCACTATTCATTGAAATTGTCATTAAAAATATATCAGTAAATTATAACCAGTTATAATTCAGCAACATCTTAAGTTCATTTGTAATAAAAGGATTATTAAGCGCGTAATAAATTTACATAAAATGTCAAACAGTACAATAGAATCAACATTCATATTTTGTACTTATCTCCATTAAATTTTAGTTTCGCAACAACGAACGATCCACCCCGTTCGTACGGTGCCCTCGCATTTTCTGCAGAAATTTCGCACGAAGTAGAAAACAAGATCTTTCCTACGATACATAGCACAAAATTAAGATTCATGGGATAAAATGTCCACCACTCTCCTCACTCTAAGGCCATGATTTTAATACCCGTGCATACTCTATGATATAAATCTCTCTACAAGATGTTCGCTTATATCCCGACGTTTTCAACGTTCATCCTTCCCGTTCTACTTCAACGAGACAAAGACTTTGGTACGAGATAAAACAAGTCAAAGTTCACCGTCGTAGCAAACCGAGGGGGTGGTACTGTTTCGACGTTCACGAGGTAGGATGAAATCGTTGGGGAAGAAGGTCGTCGTAAGGATGGAATCGACGACGAATTGCCGCAAGGTATTTCGTTTTTGAGTCATGTCGCACTCACAATAACTTCATCCCGCTTCGTCGCTCGAAATCCGTGCAGATCTCGGAAAGGCGGAAGGGAAAAAGAGACGACGAACGAAAAGCGATGACGGAAATGTCGTGGAAGGAAGATAGAAGGGAATAAGGAGTGACGGAGAAGGGAAGAGGAAGAGGGGAATAGAAAGAGAGAGAGACAGAGAATGG
This sequence comes from Cerceris ruficornis, assembly GCA_963989415.1. Taxonomy (NCBI): domain Eukaryota; kingdom Metazoa; phylum Arthropoda; class Insecta; order Hymenoptera; family Crabronidae; genus Cerceris; species Cerceris ruficornis. The sequence goes on from OZ022518.1 coordinate 6,438,467, forward strand.
ATGTCCAACCGAGGGGTGAGATCTGCCGCGGTTCTATAGATTTGCGGTAGAAACCCGTTAAAGGCAGCACACACCCGCTGACGAGGCTTTCCTAGGGTGTGCTATGCGCTGCTGGACCGAGGTTTTGGAAGGGGTGGAAGCAAGAGGAACAGAGTACTCTGCCACGTAACCAGGAGGGAAACGAGAAAATGGGGAAGAGGGATAGGCGAAGTTAGAGTGTGTGTGAGAGAGAGAGAGAGAGAGCCAGAGAGAAACAGGATGGAAATAGAGGGTGAGGGAATTGAGGATCGGTGGAAGCGGAGAGCCGAGCTCAGCGCGGAATCGTCCAGCCGGAAAACGCGACACCACCGGAAGATTGCACTATCGCGCACCCACTTGTTTTCTATCCCCTCGTCGTGGCCTTTCACCCTGTCGCTCCTTGTCTGCCCCTACATTTCTCTTCGCCACCCGTACCTACGATCCCCCCCAATAGTATATACAAATCTGTTCCTTCGGTTTCTTTTGTTCTTCTCTGGTCACCTGCCCCATGCACCTTCTTGCATCATGGCCGTTCAACAAATCTTTGTAAAACGAACGATCACCCAAACTGATCTCGTGCATTCGTTAAAGGTAGGCACTTTTTCTGCCGTCGAAAGGAAATCTCCAGAGTGAATTTTGAATGTTAACAGAGCGCCATTTTATCGATGAAGTGGCTGCCATTGTAGCTTCACATTTTTACCGACCCTTTTTTCTGCTGAGATAAGCGCACGCCTCTGTTTTTTGTTAACTCAAATGCTTTGTCTTTTATTGCTCGCCTCTTTCCACCCGCTCGCGACTCTTGTTCGGTTCTCCGGTAACTCACAGGAATATGCTTCTCTGTATTTCTTCCTCTCGGTCTCATCGATGCTGCACTGCATGCAAATCCGCTTCTTTGACTTCTTTTCTACTCGAATAACCGATCGGCTCTACTTTTCCTATCTGTTTGCTATCTCGTGCTATTCATTTCCTTTCCTCTTTTATAAATAAATAGACTGAATTTCGATAGGATTGTTTTCCGCGTAGACTTGCAATTTTTTCAGGGTTAAATGACCATGCTGCTAATGACGATGCGTAGTAAGTACAGGCATCCCTCGAATAACACGGCTAACTGGTTCCGTGTTATTCGATGCTAATAATTCATACAATTTTGGAGATAACGTTCCGTGCTATTCAAAACCGTGCAATGCAAAACTCGAGATCCATACAATATGTACTGTGTGATCGAATTAATTTTTAACAGTAATTTTTGCGACTTCGTGTAATTCGAACTCCGTGTTATTCGAGGGTTGCCGCAATTTTTAACCGTGCTATTCGCGATTTCGTACAATTCAAGTACCGTGCTATTCGAGGGATGCCTGTAATAAAATTTCCATCACGGTACGTATATTCAGAGTAGGGCACGTAATCGATGGAAATATCGATGTTTCGTTAATTACCTTGCAGTAGAACAATATTAGGCTTTCGATGCTAAACACTTTTAGCAGGGATGGCGTCAATGTTTATGCGCTGAATACTCATTGCCTGTGCTATACTTTAACACTGTGCAGTTTATTATTTCGAAATCAAAATATCCGCTTATTTAAATCTAAATTTCATGAAATACAGGGTCCGTCAGCAAAATACGGACAAAATTCAATGTCAATATCCCGCTACATGTTATGTCAGCAGTAGATGTTTCTTTGTTTCCAAGCAAGCAAGATTTATGTATAAGACGTATGTAACCTCGAAAATGGCAGAGTTAATTAGATCGAATCTAGAATATAATCGTAGAGCAGCGATAATTGAAGCACTACGCGCTGGGCGGTCAACAGTTGAAATTATTAGATTCTTTGGGTATCCAAGATCTACTGTGTATGATGTTGTGCAAAGGTATGCGGCTGCAGAGAAGTCCGAGGAAGGTTCCGCTAATCCAACAAGGCGAATTCATGCAAAAGAAAAGTCTGTAAGGACTCCGACTGTCGTCCAAAGAGCTCAACAGCTCATTTCGGAAAACCCAGGGCAGTCACTTGCAAATTTAGCGACCATTTTGGGAGTAAGTCAGGCCAGCATGCGTCGAATCGCTCAAGAGGACCTCCGATATACCTCGTATGTGCTCAAGGTACGACAAATGCTGTCAGAAGCTGCCAAAGCTAAGAGAATTGCCCGCTGCAATTTGATTCTGGTCTCCAAATAGTCCCGATTTGAACCCCCTGGATTACTACGTCTGGAGCGTCATTGAAAGGGTGTCTAATAAGTCCAGGGACCCCAATACGGCATCTCTTCAGGCCGCTATAGAGGCAGCATTCGCAAACATGGACAGGGAACAATTAAAAAGAGCATGTTCTCGCTTCAGACCAAGAATCGAAGCAGTGATCGCAGCGAATGGAAGTTATATCGAATAATATACTTTGTAAGGATCCCCTAATTAATATACATACCATTTTTTTCATTGATATATGTTATTTTGAAGTAAACAAGTGTTTCATTGAACTAATAATTTTTTCCGGATTTTGCTGACGGACCCTGTATAAATTCCATCCGTGTGTTATTCTACTTTAAATATTAAATTTATAAAAATATAATAATAAATTTATTAAAAACTCAGAATGACGTGAAATATTTTAGAATAACGAATAACCCATTCCTGCATCGTTGTTCACTGTTGACACCGTCATCGTAGTTGTTTTTTATTTTTTCTGCGGAATGCATTTTGATATTCAAAGGACGATTTTCTATCGGTCGTGAAAGACAGCGTTGTGGTCGCTTTTTCCTACATTCTGACATAAAATCTATTAAATAAATCATCTCTAATCAGTCTAGATCTGTTTTTATCCATCTTGTAGGGTATTGTAAATGCAGAGGAGTATCCTCACAAACATTTTTCAGGTATATTTCTAAATTACATATATATACTTATAAAACACATAGTTACACAACAAGATTTAATTGCATGTCACGGTTAAATTATAAGATGGTTAAATAACCGTAGAGAGAAGAAAATATCAAATTTCTCTCACCTGTGCGATATTCCTGCTACGTGACGCGTATATCATAGCCCTGGTGCTTTAGAAGCCACCTAAAACTGTATTATAGGAGGATGAGATGTTGGCGTTCCACCTATAAGCTAAAGCACGACAAAGCAAAGAGGGCTCGTTTGCTCGCATTATTCCGATGCGTTTCTCTAGCATGGCAGTGACATTCCTTTTGAAACGTAACTGCCAATACTGTAATGATTGGATGAGCCGATCATGTGGGGACGCCCATTGTGCAACATTAATCGTTGGACTTCAAATCAGAATTTGTTAGGAGGGATTGCGAGCAATGGAAGGACAATTCCATTTTCTTCTAGACTGTTTCTATTTGACGGTGCTCCAAAATCTCATCTTACTGTAATACGCCTTAATAGTCCTGCCCATAGTAGTTAAAATTGAAATATAGTGTGTCTCGCGAACTCTGTCCACTTAAATATCTTGGTTGTTTGAAACAATACAAGAAAATGTTACGTATAGAAGTGTAGGGTTTAACTCTTTGCAGTCTGAATTATTTTGTTACTTTTGTAGTAAGCTAAATAAAATTAATGTCCCAACATTTTGTATCGTTGGTTTTCATATTTTTAAATGGTAGCAATAACTATAGGTACTAACGGATATTTAAGTGATATTAGAAGATCATTATCAAATTGGAAAGTCGATACTAAATTGTTAGAAAATAAAATGAAGTCAGAAAAGCTATGTCGAGCTACACTCGACACAGCTTTCTATGGCGTTTAGCATTTCATTTAATAATTATCGACTTTTCGAAATCAACAATAACTTTGTATCTTAACATAAATATCCCACGGTACCCACAATTGTTCGTAGTATTAAGTAAAAATGAATAATCAACGGTAGACATTTTTCTGAGATTATATTTGCTTATCTGACAAAAAGTTAGTAATTAATATAATTCGGAGCTCAAAGGGTTAAGAAGCTGCATAATATGGTATAAATGTTATTCTTGCTAATGGAGGCGTACATACAGAAAACATAGCGGTCACCTATGTTTCTTTTTAAATGGAATGTCCAATTTGGTATGCTCGTTTTCGATAGATTGACGTATTGTGAGTATAAAAATACTAAGGTGCATTTGTCCCAAAACTTGCAGTTACTGAGATCATTTTTTTCATTGTATTACTTCATTATGGAACGATTTCGAGGATATCGAAACAGCGCATAGTTAATGCCATGAAATAGCACTGTTAGACTTTCAACCCCTCTCAGTGTCAGCAAGCTTCTCACTTGGTAAACATAAGATTTTGAATATGAAATTTTCGTTCGCCGCTATATGTTCTCTATACCTTCACTTATACCATATTATGTAGTTTCATAAGCCTTATAACTTCTATAAGTACTTTTTTCTCATATTGCTTGAAATAAGGAAAATATTTAAGTGAACAGAGTACGTGAGATACACTGTATAAATTAATATAAATAACAGGAAAGTTTCGTATTCTTACAATTAGTGCTACGTGTGCACAGATAACACTGGTGCATAAATTTAATCTTTTTTTCTGCTTTTCAATAGCCACCGCCAACGGAATTTCTCTATCGCCCTCTCATTTCGAAAAACATCAGTTTTTGTAGAAACGGTGGATTTCGGCAAAGAAGCTGGTACTACGTGAAAACTAAAAACGGTAGACAGTCCTTCTTGGTCTCAAAAAATAAAGAAGTGTTTCCTGAGTATACAGGTGTGAACAGTTATAATATTCCGTTCATTTTGATGGTAATAAATAAGTGCGAAAGTTTAAACGAGCTGATGCTCGAATTTTCTACGCATTAACTGTGCATTTTCAGGAAGCGTATTATCGCTAGCACAAATTTACTACAAATTATTGGATTCTGCGGATATTTCTGAAGAAAAAACTGCCGGAAGAAAATGTCACACGAGTTTTCGTTTCGGCACAATTTAAGAAATAGTCCGTTAACAACTTGTGCCGACCGTTTTCTCGCTACAACGCCATCGCCGAACCGCGCTTGTCAACGCCGTAGCTAAGCATGATACTTTCACGGGCCCTGAACGTCGATGGATCTCGTTGAGCTGGCATTCTCAACCCCTTTACTAACATGGTAGCGGCTTCATCATGAAGACCATCTTTCTAATATCTCCAAAATACATTCGCAAAACAGTGGCGTCCGGTCCCACATAAATTAAACGCATAGTATTAAATATGACTTAAACTAGGAATCTAAACATTCGGTAGTCTTAGCTACTGAATATTCGGATTTCGTGGCCATTCGCTCGATAGCATATACTATTTAATAAAGTAACGTGCTGAAATCACATTTAAGAAAACTTAAAATGATAATAAATGACATCGTTCCGGGTCCCACCGCAAGGAGGTTGCCACAAGGCAGGACCCATAAATGCAAGTCCAACCGACCTCCATTTTATTCTGCGTTCCTTTGAAACATTTTCCCCCGGCATTTATGAGTTTTGTGCCGAGAGAAAATGCAACAAAGGAATCGCCGACACTACTTTCTTTATTCTGTTTCGTGGAAAGAGACACAAAACTGTCACTTTATGTCACCGACACTTCCACAAAACGTTGTATTTAATTGTCCAAATTATTTAAAATCACTTACAGGTAACTGCCACTTTAGGTCACTAACACTTCTACAAAACGTTGCACTTAATCATCGAAATTATTTAAAAACACTTGTACAAAACTGTCACTTGAGGTCACTGAAACTTCCACAAAACGTTGTATTCAATTATAAAAATTATTTAAAAATAACATACTGTAGGTATCTGTCACTTGAAGGCACTTCCACTTCCACGAAACGTTATATTTAATTGTCCAAATTATTCAAAATCACTTGCACAAAACTGCCACTTCAGGTCACTAGCACTTCCACAAAACGTTGTATTTAATTGTTAAAATTATTTAAAGACACTGCAGGTAACTATCACTTGATGTCACTAACACTTCCACAAAACATTGTATTTAATTGTTAAAATTATTTATAATCATGTGTAATTTATTGTTTAAGTAGTTTAATGATATAGCGCGCATGCAATAATAGTCGTTATGGCAGGTCAAAAGTGAGTAGGTACCGATAGGCAAGTCCAAAAGTGCAGCTAGGGACCGTCCCGTCAAAGCGCACGATCCGTTTGACCGCTGAAGCTATACTATGTTATGCCGACCCAGTGAGGCGGCCCACTGAACGAGGAGCATGCGCAGTACACCCCGACACGTCGCGACGTCGCGATTCAGTGACCGCGGACTCGAATCACATTTCTCCATGGATAATTTCGCAAATTTCGAGTATTACAACAATTTTCGTCAGTAATTGTTTATTACAAATTAAATTACTATTTCGTAACGTGTTTCTCCTTAAATTTAATAAAATGTATGGCGAATAGAATTTATAGGACTGAATTTATGACTGTTTATAATTGTCGATTTACTTTTCAAAGCTTATAAATATTTGATTGTAGTACTTTTATTTTATTAATAAATGATATATGTTCAACCAGTTTGGACGAATTTTAAACGGTCTGGGTTAAGACTGGCTTACGTTAATCTAATATTTCTAAGCTTTGAAAAGTAAATCATCAATTATAAAAAGGCGTAATTTCAGTCCTATAATATCTATCCACCATACAATTTAATAAAGGTAAGCAGAGACACGTTATGAAATAGTAATTTCATTTGCAATGAACAATTATTGACAAATATTGTTGTAATAATCGAAATTTGCAAAGTTATCCATGGAGAATAGTGATCTCAGTTCATAGAGTGTACTGCGCATGCTCCGCGTTCCGCCTGTGTCAGTATAGCTTCAGCGATCAAACGGATCGTGCGCTTTGACAGGACGGTCCTTAGCTGTACTTTTGGACTTGCCTATCGGTACCTACTCACTTTTGACATGCCATAACGACTATTACTGCATGCGCACTATAGCATTAAACTACTTAAACAATAAATTACACATGATTATAAATAATTTTAACAATTAAATACAATGTTTTGTGGAAGTGTTAGTGACATCAAGTGATAGTTACCTGCAGTGTCTTTAAATAATTTTAACAATTAACTACAACGTTTTGTGGAAGTGCTAGTGACCTGAAGTGGCAGTTTTGTGCAAGTGATTTTGAATAATTTGGAGAATTAAATATAACGTTTCGTGGAAGTGTGAGTGCCTTCAAGCGACAGATACCTGCAGTATTTTCAAATAATTTTTATTATTGAATACAAAGTTTTGTGGAAGTTTCACTGACCTCAAGTGACAGTTTTGTACAAGTGTTTTTAAATAATTTCGATGATTAAATGCAACGTTTTGTAGAAGAGTTAGTGACCTAAAGTGGCAGTTACCTGTAAGTGATTTTAAATAATTTGGACAATTAAATACAACGTTTTGTGGAAGTGTCAGTGATATAAAATGACAGTTTTGCGTCTCTTTCCACGAAACAGAATAAAGAAAGTAGTGTCGGCGATTCCTTTGTTGCATTTTCTCTCGGCACAAAACTCATAAATGCCGGGGGAAAATGTTTCAAAGGAACGCAGAATAAAATGGAGGTCGGTTGGACTTGCATTTATGGGTCCTGCCTCGTGGCAACCTCCTCGCGGTGGGACCCTGGACGATGTCATTTATTATCATTTTAAGTTTTCATAAATGTGATTTCAGCACGATACTTTATTAAATAGTAAATGCTATCGAGCGAATGCCCAAGAAATCCGTTTATTCAGTAGGTAGGACTACCGAATGTTCGGATTCCTAGTTTAAGTCATATTTAATACTTTGCGTTTAAGTTATGTGGGACCGGGCGCCACTGTTATGCTAATGTATCTTGGAGATATTCAAAAGATGGTCTTCATGATGAAGCCGCTACCACGTTAGTAAAGGGGTTGAGAATGCCAGCTCAACGAGATCCATCGACGTTCAGGGCCCGTGAAAGTATCATGCTTAGCTACGGTGCTGACAAGCTCGGTTCGGCGAGCGATGGCGTCGTAGCGAGAAAACGGTCGGCACACGTTGTTAACGGACTATTTATTAAATTGTGCCAAAACGAAAACAGGTGTGACATTTTTTGCCGGCAGTTTTTTCTATAGAAATGTCCGCAGAATCCAATAATTTGTAGTAAATTTGTGCTAGCAATAATACGCTTCGTGAAAATGCACAGTTAATGCGTAGAAAATTCGAGCATCAGCTCGTTTTTAAACTTTGGCACTTATTTATTACCATCAAAAAGTACGGACTATTATAACTGTTTACACCTGTATAATCAGGAAACACTTTTCTATTTTTTGAGACCAAGAAGAACTGTCTACAGTTTTTAGTTTTCACGTAGTACCAACTTCTTTGCCGAAATCCACCGTTTCTACAGAAACTGAAGTTTTTTGAAAACAGAGAGTAATAGAGAAAATCCGTTGGTGGATTCGTGTTGAGGACGACGATAACCAGTGATTATCGGAAAATAAGAATGGTGTACGACAGTGTAATTAATCCTTTGCGTCCTTGATCGAGCTACGGTCATCATTCATTTCATTGATACATTATTTTGTATTGAAATAATATCGATTTTGAATTCTGACAAGTATTGCATTTATCCGGAACAACCCCCAATATTTTAACAACTACCTGTGCTAAAGAAAAATCAATCTAGAATAGCAGATGGAATTAGTGAAATTTTATATTTTCTATTAGCTACTGACAGATCGGAAGGATAATTCCGACCTGAATCGATCAAAATACAGAAAATTCCAGTTTCATTGCGGAATACATACGAATGTAACTTGTTAAATTATCTTCCACCATTGTTAGAGAAATAAATTTCTCTCCTTAACGAATTACTCGATTCGTTCAATTCGATGTAACTAACCGTCTTTTTACGATGTACGCATGGTAACGTCAGTTTCGTTGATTAAAACTCTTTGCGTCCTTTTCCCTTCCCTTTTTCTCTCTTGTTGCCTCTTTTTTCTTATATAAGAACACAAGGAAAAAAGAATGTGAAAGAAAGAGACCGAGAGATTAAAGCAGGAAAAACGGGATCAGAAGAGACGGAGAAGGAAAATGAAGGAGATAGAAGGAGAGACAGCGAGCGAGTGAGACAGAGAAAGACATTCGTTATTCCGGAAATTGGAAAAAGTACGGGCGGTCATAGCGGAACGTTTCAATGGCGAAGAAGCCAAGGTCTAAAGGGGCAAGCTGCGCACGTTGAGCGCGTTTTACAGGAATGTACTTGTGCACCGGAATTTCTTTTCCGAAAACGATGACGTTAATAGGAACTCCACCGGCACCATCCAAGACAAGGCAACTGCTTTCTCACATGAAACAGCTGGAAGCGACAAACGTGTGGATGGAAAGATACCACGTGTGTTTACATGTATTTTGCAAATGTAAGAAAAAAGGAGAGGGCCAAGGAGAGGGAGAGAGAAAGATAGAGACGAAGGTAAGAAGAAGAAGGACACGGGCCCTTGGAGATATAGTTCGATAAGTATGACTGAGTGCGCTGCAGCAGTACGAAAATGAAGTTTGCCAGACTCGGGGTTGCCAAACGCAAGTCGAGAAAGAACGCAAATACGGTCTCGGGGTTGGTTCTAACGGATAAAGGATTTTCTTGAGGTATGACGTAAGATTTTCTAAAGATAACACTTCTTTGCTTTCCCTGCAAACTCTTACATGTTTTAATGCTACCAGTTGTAAAATTAGGTAAATAGAGAGCTTCATTTGAGAGCTGTATGTACATAGAATCTAGGTAGTAGCAGGAGTTTGAAGCTTCTATTATTTACACGAACTGTTGATGAACTGTGGTTAATATTTTATCGGGTGGGGGAAAATGTGAAGCGCAATTTACAATGCTCGTATAGCCAATTAGCATTAATTCTCTCCTCGGTACTAAAAATACGATTAAAAGAGAATTAACAAAATGTATTAACTATGCAACCAACTTCCTTACACATTAACAGCAAGCGTATTCCTGTACTGTTAAATCATCATATAAGCTGAAGAACAATTTAAATGGCAAAAGTTTCTATCCAAAATATGAGAAATATAAAGCATCGTTCTAATGCCCGCTTCCGATTAAAATAAACTTCCTTTTTAAATTCGATATTCAAACATTAAATTCTTTTCCAATATTGATCTATCAATAAAGAACGCTATACATTCTACGATTAACAGTATGAAGATACGTACGTGAAAAACGTGTTTTCTTTTATACTCGTAAATCTCGTACTGCTTCAAACTTACAATATCTGAATTCACCCGGCAGAGTCAGATACGTATTTCGAATCGAACACACGTTAAGACAACGTTCAGTCGATAGCGAATCCTGGAAAAGCATGGTTCGAAAGTGTATGTAATTTGTTAACAAGTTGGCACGTTAAAAGATCACGATATCGGTGCGCGGTATATTCTCACATGTATGATCACTTTGCTGGTACTATATGCAAGACTAGCCTCGAGGCGCAGAATAAACTCACTCCAAGATACTTGCGGGGCAAGTGTTTCGTGCTACGTGCGCGGCACAGCGTGGCAAAGTTTGCATCGGGACTGCCAGCCGCAGGTCGTAAGGACAAATCCGTTTTCGAGTTTCGTTGGGTTACTAGCGAACAAGGAATTTCCTAGATCACCAATACGATCTCGGGTACCTACCTACCGAGTGGTCCGACACACGTAGATAACTACTCTCTTCTCTACATCGAAACGTACGTGGGTGTATATATATTTCTCATAGGGCGGGTTAGTAACGCCACAAATCAATGGTGTCCAAAGTTTAACGTGGCCCAAGGCGCGTTACACGCGGCGGCGTGTAATTAACCCTTAACCCGTACGCCGACAACGACTTTATAACATCCTGAGTGTACATCCGGTGGTGCCAACCCCATGTACCTTAGTACCATACCGGAGGAGACTAATTACAACCATCTAGAGCGAGAGGAAGACGACGAAGAGTCAAAAAGGGGAACAGAGATAAAGATAGATAGAGAGGGAGTGAGGATGCTGAGAGGGACGAAGAGATGAAGAGAGAATATCGAGCAAATAGCAGCTTCTTGCGCCAATCAAGTACCACATCTGGACTAGTTTCGAGGACGATCTGGATACAGATAAACGCGCCTGCCCAATGACCAGAAGGACTCGATCTCAGGCAATTTCAACCGGGCGCAGGTATCTCCTACAACGGAGGAACGTTCAAGGCAATTCCTAGTCAATTTCCAGCGATCGCTTAGATCCTTTGGACGAGCCATTTCGCGTCAGAGCGCACAGTTTCGCGACCGTTTCCGCTGATCCGATCGGACAATCAAATCGAGACAGTTCAATCTCACGAGTCGTTATAGTTTTTTAATACCGAAAAGTTCTCTGGCAGATTGGTTTTTAGCGGGATATCGCGGTGTTTGACGGAAGACGGAAAGACGGCAATGGCAATGGGAATTTGCGAGTACTATTAATCGTTAAAAGGGGATGGAAAGTTTACTCCATGGAGTGCAAATTTTTAATCAAGCGGAAGAAACGAGAACTCGTTGCTTCCGACTTCACTCGGCGCTTGAATTCGCAGAGTTACGGGAAAAGTTGGGTGACGTTAGCCGGATAAAAGTTCTGAGTTTTAACATCCTCAGGCGTCCACCTTTTGAGTTTCAAATTATATATAAGCTGATAAATTGTACAAAGACAATGAAAAATAATTGCCCTGTGGTATCACGAAAAATGCCTCCTTAAGAACATACAATTCGTACATTGAGTTTGTGTTATTAACGGCTGAAAGAATCATACGTGTGAACTGTAGTCACATTAAACAATCAAGCAAAATCGCAAATCCGTGTCGGTCGAATCCTATTCCCACCAAATCCCACGTACGTCCCTTGGGGGAACGGAGAGAAGCGGAGAAGGTATGCCTTAAACCGGAAGTTTATCAGGGAATCCAAGTTGCGGTCAAGCGGGACCTCCGGTTTCCCCTCTCTCTCTCTCTCCGTCTCTATCTCCATCTTTATCCTTCGTTCGCACGACGAAGAGGGGCGCAAAATATTCGAGCAATTTGGTGACACTGCCAAGCGTCCGCCGGGGTCTTTTTATCCGTGGTGTTAGCCGGCTTAGTTTTATCGTGGGCGCATTATCCTTCCTTTTCCCCATCCCTCTATGTTCGTCCACCCTCTGGCCTCCTCTTACAATTCTTTCCTTTCTCCGTCTATTCCTCCATTCGTCTCTCCTTCTCCCTTTCTCCGTCAGCAACCAACTACATTCTAGCTCTTACCTATTCTGGATTAATGCCAGTGGTCTTTCCGCTCCCAAATCTCACTCCTCCGTTCGAACGAACACCACCCTTCTACACGTTCTACTTTGCCATCCCTCTCTATCGCTCGTTTGATCTCTCTTCTCCTTCCTATTTCTCCCCATTTTTTCTCTTTCTCCCCCGCGTTTGCAATCCCTGTTTTCTGCTTCACGACGATTCGACGGAGTAGTATAGATGCAAAGCTCACAGCCGTAGACGAAGAATTACGTAGTGGAGCGTTCCTGCCGGCACCGACCCCGTGTATATTCGTCGCGCTCGGTTTACCCTTCTAAGTCGAATCCCCGAGTTCAGAGCTCGTCGCCTCCGGACGACCTCGAGGGAACGTTACAGGTTGGCGGAGTACACTTATCACGATGGCAAGTTCAAACGTTCCCTTTGTGCATGTACGTGCATAGAAATAGTTTACAAAGCATAATTGAATCGTACTTTTCAGTTATTTTAACCAAGTCCAAAATCAAATCTTTGTGTTATTAACACTAGAACTACCAAACCAGTGAAAATGACTGGTACGCAATTTTTTCCAAAAATTCTCCAAGTTTATAAGAGAGTCATAGAATAGATATTCTGCGTCCATCTTATAAAACATAAATTTCCGAATCGATCATCTTTTCCACCTCTTAATTCCCCTTTTTTCAAAATACTTATTTAATGTTTTTAAATATGTTAGATTTAACGCCGGTAGTTCTAGTGTTAACATCTGTTTTATCTGTTAATTTTTACACCGAGCGAGAATTAACGTCGTTCGTCTCAATTTCTTTTCATCTAATATTTACGTTGTTCTTTGATTCTTTATTAGCGTTTGTATTTCTCAAGCTTTAATGCATGCCTTTTTGTAATCTACGCGGTAAATGTAAATGTTTGTGATGTAACTCTGTCCGTTTTTTAAACTTTATTTTAAATTTAGGATGGCTTATAAGTTTCTTCGTAAATTTAAGGTTTAATGATTCCTCTATGTATCATTAATTGTATTATGTAGAATGGGGATAGGTCTTACATGTCGTTCGAGCCGTTAAACCAGATGAAACTGTAATAGAACAATATAATAACAGAACAGATAACTCGCGTTTCGAAATTCCGTAGTTTCAGCAGCGTAACCGAGCGAAGACTTTTTTTTTTATTTTTATATCCACAAATACAGTACAAGTTTGCTCCGGTATTATGTTCACATATTTTTGCCTTTTTATGTCCACAAATGCAATAGAAGTTGTTTCCGGTTTCTCACCAATGTTTTTCCTGGACCACAATTTCCTTATACGTACTTCAGCAATTTTCTTACATCCTAAAACTATGGTCGAACCAAGTATCGTCGAAACGATAGGCAAAATGACTACCTGGAGCGAACACCGAGGTCAGATGATCGCCTACAATTAATAGACTTATTAATAACTTATTTTAAAATGAAAATATATGACTGCCAGCGTTCAAATGGAGCATTTCACATTTCACAAATAGAATTGATAAAAGTTGTTGTTTCTTACTTTGAGAGCTAAAATAGTGTTTCTGAAGCACAATGGATATGTTACGGTAAATGTGATTAATCCGGTGATTATGTATAATCGCCGGTTATTATACGTAATCACCACCAAGTCCGGTAAATCTGATAATTTCTTGAATATTTATCAAATTAACCGGTGATTTTATACAATTAATGGCGAATCTGATAAATATCTCAACCGATTGAGCAAGTAGAATGCAGCGCAGTTTTTTTGAGTAGTTACTAGTCAGAAGTATAGTTTTTCGTTAGACACTATGACCAGAGGCTGCGAATAACAATATTTTATAATTTACAAATGAACGACTTCAGTCGAGAAAATAATTTACTCTCTGATCATCAAATACTCTCCTTACTCTCTCGCTGTCGCTATACATACACTACTATTTTATTATTAGGACTCATACAAAACAGTTACACATCAAAAACGGTGATTATACAGATGATGCTCCATCCCACCGATTTCGATAATTCTTACAATTAGATACGCTGCCAGATTCATGATTCTAAGCAACCTCTTCCTATACATGTAACCCCGGCTTGGCTTTCGTTTTCGAGATATTGGCAAAAAACTTTTGCTACTTCTACATTGAATTTTGCCTATACAGGGTGGTCCACGCAACGTGTGTACCGACTCAAGGTCATTCAAAATCAAACTTCTAGAGGTATTGCAGAAAAGGTGTGTTCGTTTTACTTGTACTTCGCTGCATGCCGCTACATCTCGATAGAGGATCTGGTGGGTGGTAACGACGTTAATCGGCATCGAGAGTCGTAGCATTGATACTAGTGTATTTATTAACTCGTCAAACAAACACGCTAAAACTTTGATGTTGGCCTGACTAATAATGATATTGAAAACACGTTATTGTTTTGGTGTGAAAGTTTGAAGGCACAAACTGAAGTACAAGTAAAACGAACACACCTCCTCTGCAATATCCCTGCAAGTTTGATCTTGAATGATCTGGAGTCATAGGTCATTCAACTTGTCTTGAAACGTACTATTTCATGGTGAATAAAACAACATATCATGCTATTTAAAAAAACAAAGTTGACCTTCAAATCTCCGAAACGCCTCAAACGATAAAAAAAAATTAACGCACTGCATAGTGTATCCTTTTAAACCGTGCAACTTTTTTATACACGGTGTCCCGTAAATGGTGGTACAACCGACCAGGGGATGATTCTACATGAAAAACTGGATCGAAGATATAGAATAAATATTTTTGATACTGGGCTTTGTTTTCGAGAAAAATGAGTTTGAAAATTCACCGTTAGATTTTTATTTGTGCGGTCAGGTGAAATAAATTGTGTATCGTGATGACATAACGAGCAGCGAAAAATTACAACACAAAATTCTGATAGCGTTTGAACATTTAAGCAACATAATAATTGTACATTACAAGAGGTTCGAAGGAATTTAAGGACGTTGTCGTGGTACAATATCGTCAATAGTTTTTGGATCATGTGCGTGGTAAGAGTATAGGAGCGAGTAGCGATATGAACGATCACCTTTGTTTCAATACTGTACCCGTGACAACATACTCATACAAATCTCATATATATGTATACACAAACACTATGAAACATATTCACGTCTCGCAATTTGGCAACGTCGCTTATGCCGCACAGTTGGACATACTGGGCTTGTATACTGGATACAGCGCTTCAGTGTATACAGACTCAATGTATGTACAGTATAGCGTTGCCAAGTTGTTTCTGTTCGATTTTCCCACGTGTGCTTTTTTCCACAATTTTTAATTTTTGCATTATTATAACTCAATAACGGGACGGTCAATATATTTGTTTTTTTTTTGTCTAATTCAGAACAAAAACATTTATGAATTGTTAGTTTTTTGAAAGTTTCTGACTGTTAGTTTTTTTATTAGAATTAATAAAATGGTAGAACTACTACATAGCGCATATACTCTCCATGCTAATGACCCGAACTTTAATTAAGTTTATCTCGAATTAGAGGCGGTCAATCGATTTAAAATTTTAAGGATAATTGTATTATAATGTCCTCAATGAGTATTCTAAAATTTAGAATTTTCTGACACTATGCCCATCGCACGACAACTACCTTAATACGAAGAGCACAATTATGTCTACAACAACGTGGACAGCACTTCCAGCAATTTATGCATTAAACGAATTCCTCAAAGGCAATTCTAACATTGTAACCTCGACCTTCGATTTATTCAATGTATACAAACCTCGAAAACCTTTGCGAACAAAGGTTGAGGTAACTCAGAATAAAGTCCGTTGAGCCGCAAGTAAGCCTAGTGCACGCACACTAGACAAATTTTCAAACTCATTTTTCTCGAAAACAAAGGCTTGTATCAAAAAATTTTATTCTATATTTTCGATTCAGTTTTTCATGTAGAATCATTCCGTGCTCGATTGTACCACCACTTACGGGACACCCTGTATAACATTCTTTCGTGCGACGCATATTTTGGAAGTTATAACGGTGCACATGTTGCGTGGACCACCCTGTATATGCAGGTCCGTGGCAATGTGTGTGTCAGCACGATGCTTGTCGAAAGGGAATCTTATAAGGTTGTGCGAAAAATGTAATTCCACTGTTTAGTCGGGCTACCAGGCGGCGGCCCTCTCTAAAAACTACCCCAAACCAACACTGATTTACCTTTTCGTTATAAGCACCGAAATTAAACCAAACTCTTCGGGGGAAAGTACCCTGTTATGCACAATTCATCCCGGGTCCCTGCCCGCGATGGGTCTGGTTTAAGTTAGGTGTCTGCACCAAAAAGATGAATTAGTGTTGGTGGGAGATAGTTTTAAAAAAGGGTCGCCGTTAGGCGACACGACTAAGCATTGGAATTATGTTTGACGCATATTCTTATGAGGTAGCTTTTCGGCGAGTACATCAGACATCGACAAAGACCGCCAATAACGAACAGTAACGGACTTTTATTATATTCGCCATTACGAGTTGGGAATTATAAAAAATCACCGGTTAATTTGATAAATATTAAAAATTAATCACATTTTCCAAACTTATTATATATAATATATATACTATTATATTATATATACTATTATATATAATATATATAGTATATATTATATATACTATATACATAATAACCGGTGATTATGTATAATCACCGAATTAATCACATTTACCGTAACAGATATACCGAAAAAATCACGTCTGACGAACCATTTGGGCTTCGACTTTTTTCTTTGGAGTTACTTAAAAGCAAAAGTTGAAAGTGAATGATGAACTGCACAACACCTAAAATGAATTATTCACGCTGAAATTTCAAGAAGCAGCGTTGAAACTCTCAACGTAATCAAGTCCCTTCTTTCAAAGATATTATTATTAAAACTTAATATAACGGTCTTGGAATTGTTAAAATTCAGTTGGTTATCATCAGAATCCACTTTATTAACATTTTTGTGGATCCATTTTCAAAAACCATTTACAAAGAAAGTTGTGTGCCGCCCTGTACATCTATTTTCATCCTTCCACTATTTTAAATATTTTCTTTATTTGATATTTCAATTTCTGCGTTTGGCCAAAGTTCAATCATCATTATTAAGTGGGACATAAATACATTTCTTTGGTTAAATCTCACTTGCGTTATTAAAAGTGATAATGGTTGCATCATTTCTGAAACATTTGTCAACCCTTTCGCATACATATTACTTTGCATTGTCACTAATTGAATACTTTCCTACGTAATATGACGATGTGTGCAGGTGGGATGACATGAAGTGTAAATAACATTGAAGTCAATCAAGTTGGCACTCGAAGTACGAACTTCAAGGAGTTAAAGAGAAGTCACTTTGAAATTCGCGAACGGCGAAACTTTATTACAGAGTGTTATCGCCTTCGTATACGAGGAGTTGTCGGTATTAATTGGTAGTTGTAATCAGCGAATAAAAAATTAATTTAATTCCAAGAATCACTATTACCACATTATAAATCCTGTTATAGTCTAGGATATTAGTTGCTTACCTTGCAAAACTTATGCTCCCTTCCCATTTATAACAAGAAATGAACCGTTATTTTGGAAAGTGGTATAAGTCCATTTTTCAGAAAAGTGTGTTTTAAGTTACTTTTAGCTAAACATAGATGTCTTCTCTTTGCATTTCAAATAGCAAAGTAGATAAAATGAAATGTCATCATGGTTTCATGCAAAAAGGCTCAATTTTTACTTGTACTATAAAAGCTTTCGCACGAATTCTCAAATATCTCAACATAAGAAAACAGGGACTTGTACCACATTCAAATATTACTTACTTACGAGATCAGAATACTCTTTAAAAATGAGACCTTTCAATAATTTCATTACGTATGAAGAGTTTTATCCGGTCCACAACAGCATTTCGTTGAAGGATATCAAATATATTACAGTCCATCCGCATCACTTACTTCATTACATGCATGAAATACGACTTGAACGATTGCCAGTGCGGACGTTTATGAGAAAATATTTGTCTTCCGCATAGTATATTTGTCAATTATGCTAAAAAACGCGATACAAATGGCTCGGTATCCCCCTCAGTATCGCCTTTAAAATCTCATACTTCTAAAGGCGGAGGGAGCGCGCACCTTATCTACTCAAGTTATGCTCAGTGGTACACCCTCTGGAAGCCGACATCGAAAATGATTTAAGTAGATAGATTTGTATAACGCACGTAAATTTATCGTCTCCATTTATCTGCGAATATTACGAACAGTGTGTTCTTTAATTGCTAGAGATTTACGATTGATAGTCGAGTTTTACGAGGTGACCAGGATCTTCACCAACTTCGAGTCGTAAAGATAACGAATTATCCCAAAGAAAGGACGCCACTCGGAAGATCCGAGGCAATGTACCGTGGAGAGATTGTTTGTTGTACCTTTTTCGAATGGAATCCTTCGATATGTCAGCATCTATTCACACGCGTGCTCGTAAAATCGTGGAGTCGAGTAGCCGTGGGACAAAAATTCCTAAGGGAGAATGATGACAACGATATTCATTTTAAAACGTCCCCTACATGTATAGAGTTTGCGGGCACATCCCACTGGGACCCCACTGAAACGTTTATGTCTCAAAAGCTTTTTTAGAGTTCAGCACGCAGGATCCTGTGCCGACAGGCACTTTATTTTCTTGATTTTGCACACTTTTCACTTCAAAAATAATACCCATCGCAAGCGGAATCTCCAGTGATTCGCTGAGACTATTCGCAAATAGCTCTCGTATCACGAAGAAATAACATATTATTCCTTTTATTCAATTTTATGGAAAAATGTTAACGTAACTACGAGATACACAAATTGCTGCAGTTCACGCTACAGCTTAAAGAATAATATATTGCACGCTTGTGTTCTTGAAAAAAACATGCCTTTCAGAAAAAACTATAACTTGGTTATCGGATATAAATAGGCATTGTTTCGTCAATGAAATTTATGAACGAGGGAAGTTATTTTTATAAATCAATTTGGGCGACCCTTCTTCATTGTCTTTGATTTGTAACTACAAAGGTACAACGCTGTTAATAATAAAACTTATCTATGGAATCTTATCAGTCCAATTATGGAATTAAGTAAATAAAAATTTCATTCTTAATCCATAGATGCAACATTTTATTACTCGGACGATGAATAAAGAATTTATTATTATTTAAGAAGCAAAGGATTACTGGAAAGATATAATATTAGTTTCCAGCATTTCTTTTCCTTGTGAAGAAAGTATAACCACTTTAAAAATGTGATCGACTTATCATTCGAGTTGCCATATAAAATATTGCATCTATGGGTTAAGAATGAAATTTTTATTCACTTATTTTTTTTAACAGTTACCTTTGGCAATTACTTCTCTTTGTGTTCTTTACGTAACTGTTGTACATAACAAACATTACAATAGAATTCGGATATCAGCAAGAATTGCAAACGAGATAAATTCTTGCCCAAGAATACCTTCAACAATCCGAATAATCCCAGCAAGTATAGACCGACGGAAGGATCTCTACAAGGAAAGAAACCCCGAAAGACATCCCGGGCAATATAAAGAAACAAACGACCCAATTAATTCACGAAATGCTACGCCAGCGAAACGATCACGATTGTGCTCTCTCAACAGTACAGTGAAATTACATGGCCAGCGATTACCCATGTACACCACGTACCGCTAATTATCGCGCTATTGTTGGACCTTCAAATAGTTTCGTAGAGTCATCGCCAAGTATGATACTTTCACCCCCTCCTCCTGTTCCCCATGCTTTTACCGCCCCACAAATCCTCTCTCGTGAAATATTCCGACTATAATTGGCTCTAACTTTTTTCATATACGGTATAGAAGAGAAAGAGAGAGAGAGAGGGGTGGCAGGACTTATATCCCTGACCGGGGAAATTATTCCCCCTGGACGCGCGCGTTGTGCAACTACCCCGGCGAAAAGGGTGTTCTCTCCGCGAACAGGAACACCGTTACGAATGGCGGGCCACGTACTACGACCATTACATTAGAATACGTGGAATCGCAGAAAATTCACCGGTAACACGCACACGCTCAACTTCATGCAGGACTGTAACGAGATTTCAAATCTCCCTTTAGAATATCGTATCTGCGATTCGCTCGCGATCTTAATGGCCGACTCGAGAGCGAGTTAAAGGGAATCCCGGGAATTTACGAAGTTAATTACCCACCCGTTTTATACGACGCCTGGCCTACCTTGATATCTAATTTGACAACGAGTAACGAATCGCAATGTGATATGTACGTAACGATGTCATCCGTCAGGTTTCGTTCGGTCGTTTCGTGTCGTTGGATTATTGTCAGGTGTCGCATGCACGAAGCTAAATTAATTATTGGCCTATCGATAACAATGTATTAATAATTCGTATACGCCGATGTAATTTGATTGTAAATGCACCGATGGTATTTAATGATCTGCGTTTGTCATTAACCGGCGCGTCGATGACAGTGGGTGTCCTGCGGTTCCGCAGGAATTGGGAAAATTCGTATTAAAATTTTGTTGATGTAAACGAGAAATTGATATGATCTGCGTTATTTGTAAGGGATATTCGGGTCAAAATTTTTTCCATCTATTGAAACGAAATCGTTAATCGGCCCACTGGTTCGAGTAAAATGTTTAATGCGAAGCGCGATGGATAAATGTGAGAAATGCTCCCTTCATCATAGAATCTCTGATTTTTAAACGTATACGAAAAATACTTCCATCTGCTTTTTCGCGTTTTTATACTGAGTACGTGCGCAAGCACGGATTATATTCCGAAAAAAATTCTAGCTCAACTCGTTGCTCTTAATAGTACATGCATTATTTCCATGCACTGAAATGCCTTTTATAATTCAGGGACATCGAGATAATTTTTTGAAAAACCAGCGATTAACAACGATGTAATTTCAGAAAATTAGAAACACTTTTTTTTATCAATGAAAAGCGCACATTTTATGTTGACACTAAACTTTGATTTTTCGTAGGAAGCTATATTACGAATAACTTGTTCTGGAGAAAAAACACTCTGTTTGACTGATGAAGATTTATTCCATCGAGTAAATCCATTTGAAGTAAATGATTTATACTTTTGAAGCCTTTGAAATTCTCACATGTGGAACACACGTTGACGGATCTACAATTTAAATATTAAATATTGGATCACAATCTGAGATACGATTTACTTTTTTTTGTTAGGAGTTTTTGATAGTGTGAGATAAAATATCTGATTGAAACGTAGAACGCTACTGTTTTATTTTGTGCGAAACGCATATGAAGAGCATTTGCTACACGTTATAAATAATGTTATAATGAACCGTGTATAAAAGGCGGACCTTTGAAAGTCGAGGAACAGCATTGTCGCTGACGGGAAATATGAAATAATAAGGTAGATGAAGGCGGAGAATGTTGTCTTTCGCTTCAATATCAAGCAACAGATGCGTGCTGTCTTTCCTCTAACGTAATTACATTGTGTAGTGAAAATAAATGGTTTCTCTAAATTAAAATTCCTTCGTACAACGTAAACACCAGTATGCTGTATACGCAGAATAATCAACTCTTCTATGTAAAATTTGAATTTATGTGTCGTAAAGATAGTGAAATATTTTTGAAAGAGCCAGCAAGATGCTTAAAATAACACGGACGCGTTCGAATAAATATTTGTAGAAAACGTAAATACGCTTTTCGTTTAAAACAATTTTTATTGTTATTAGCTTACGTTTACTTGAAAATAATTCACAATTACATACAAATCGAATTACGTAAATTTCATTTATAGGGATTGTCTGTCAGTAATATTAGTTATTTGTAAAGAATACATTAATAATACATTTATTTTATAAAGAACGGTTATACAATCGAAATGTTTAGTATGCATCAAATAAATCTATGGAATTTCAATAACGTATATATATTTAGGTAATTTACAAATTGTATTTGATTTACAATTCTATGCTAAGTTGTAACAAAGAGAAATAAAAGATCTCTTGAAAACTGTACATTCTATTTTATATCTCATTTATATTCTCTTCTTGTGCTTTAACAGAGAATAATACTAAAATTGCTGTCCCTTCTTTTTCCAAATTGGTGATAACAGTACCCTTTATTGCAATTTTTTCAGTCCCATAATAGTTTTCCCCAACAACTGAATATTTATAATAACTTTATTCGCACGAATGCGATCGTACGTACTATATACGAACACATCAATCAAAATACTTCACCGTAACAATTTCGATAATTATTCTCAGTATCGAACTAAAATATAATCGATCAAACCATAAATTCAACATTTCAAACTTCAGCACGGCTGAAACATTGGCAGATAAATCTTTCTCGTACTTTACCTTTAACACTAACCGTACCATGCGGGGTCGAATGATCGGTTGAACAGACTGAAGATATACTTATATTTCTTTGTATTATTATTTAAAAACCGTTTCCTGCGTTCTTTCCTATATAAAATCAACGATCTCCTGTATCTCTTTGGTAAAAGAATTATCGCTATTTCATACCGGCCAAATGACCGGCTACGGTAAAAATAAGTGTATATAAAGTTCCGCTACCGTTAGTGTTAATCGTCGTTATTCCTTAACCCCTTCAGGCCCTGTGCACATGGTAATGTACATAACACTTTTCGTGCTGTATTTTATTACGTATAGGTTTAAACTTAGTTTCACTTAGTTTTTTTTTTATACAAATATTTCTCAGGATCTCCTTAATGTTACAAATTTTGCGTAAGGACCATATCTCCATTAAAATGTACATTTACAAATTATAAATAAATAAATAAATATTTTTGTAGAAAGTATATTGTTACTTTCATTCACATGAATAAAGTTAATTTTAGTATAAAAATAATTTTGTCTTCGACGAAAAAAAATTCGGGTCTGAAGGGGTTAATGAATATTTGTAAACGCGCACACCCGCATGATTCCTTCATCGTAGGAAATTCGAATAGCTGTTCCCCACAGACATAAAAGCGCGTCATATGTAACGTCTTTTTCTTACATTCCTCCTTTTTCTTACACAAAACCGACAGTGCGCTCTCGCAACAGCGAAAGCAACGAGGGTGTATCTTCCCATGGAATATGTGCAACATAGCACGCTCGTTCATACAGATAAATTTCGAACGTGGCGAGGGGTACACACGAGGACGGCTTCGTTTTGCGGAGCGTAATTGCCGCAACCGAAATCGATGAATATTTCAGCGTATACAGTAGCGTTCCTGTACCGCTGCCGACGCCACGACGCGTACTTTCGTCTGCATGCCTGATGGCATTCGCGCACACGTGCTATTTTTCTCTCCGCTTGTCTCATTTCCCCTCTCTTCCGCTGTCGTTTTCTTTTTTCGTGCCTACCTTTTTCTCTATTCTACTCTTCACCCCTTCTCTATTTCTCTTTCCCACTCCTACCTCTTTTTCCTCGCTTTATTCCCCCCTCAGTTTTTCTTTCGTACACTCTGTATATCTTTCTCTTTCTCGTCATCTTAATCTCTGTCATTCCATCTCTTTCCTTTTCATTTCGTGCATTCCCTCGTTATCTCCCTTCTCAGCACCCTCTATTAGCATCTTTCTCCCTCCGTCGCGACCCGCCTCTCGAGTGGGTAACAAATATGTTTATTCATGCAGTTATTTATTAGTTCGGGCAATTAGCATTAATTAGCGCAATCTGGCACCGGGTACCATCCCCCACACCGATTCTCGGCATACCGCGACGGATATAATAGCGTTGTGTGGTCGCGATGTTTTAGAGGAATACAACAACCGTGCGGAGGTGCGGTATACTTCAATTCTACTCCTCACACCTTCTCCCATTCCATCTCGCCCTCTCTTTCTTTGGGGTTATTCTTACAACGAGTAAGGGTGGAATGTTTTCACCCACAACAGAAGAGACGTAAAAGTACGTTGCCTCCTTAAATCTCTCGATGGCTTCTCCAAATACTCAACGGCGCTCTTTCTGGAAAGCTCGTGCTACTCTCGACCCTCCTCTTCAACCCCCGTTGTCGCGGAGTGCCGAATTGGCATGGTCCTAGTCTCGAGTCTGCAGGACATTAGCATAAATCCGATAAAGGTTTCTGGTATTATTAAGACCCGAATTCTTGGCCCATTAACAATTCCCCTCGTTCCGTAAACTATTCACGGTCCCTGATATCGTCCGGTAAATGCGACTCATCGGTTCGTCGTGCGCGCGAATCGCCTAAGCCAACGAAACTCGCGCGAGCATTGGATGATGGTTCATTAATGAGCGACGCTCTGTTAGGAATAACGGTAATCGGAGATTGCAGAAAGCGGAGAAACTCGCGGCATAGTATCCTTTGTTCGTGATTACTTCTTCGCGAGGTATTTCAATTTGCGGAAAGTTGAGCCATCCCAACTTCTCTACGGCTACCACTTCGATTTTCGGAGATTCGTGTCTGAGCACACCTTCGTGTGCAACATTGGTCGTTCTCGTGGAATGCCAAATTTTAGACCGCGGCGTTGTTTGCGGAATAGAAGTAGAACGTGGAAGATACGAGGACTGCGAAGCTCCAGCCACATCAAACGAGCACTCGAAGGAACTCGTGAGGACCGATCCTCCAATTATCTTCGATGTCACCACAGAATTCGTCCGCTTAACTTGGTGTCGATGTCTTAGTCGTACTTTAATCGGTTATCAAGTAGCCAACGTTCTCGTCTGTGCTGAAGTTAATCCTATTCCTTCTTCCTCGTTTGCTCAGGTCAACGATCGTACGCGAGAATTCGTCCCGATCGAAATTTCCTGGCAGGGCGAAGGCTTGCGCAGAGCAAATACCAGGTGTATTGATCACTCGTAATCGATTCGTAATTTACGAGCGATTAAACGTGAATTGTGAAGTGATTCACCGTCGCCAATGAATTTAAGGACATTTCGGGACAGTCGATCTCTGCCCGATCGTTACGTATTTAATTATCTGGAATACGTTAAGCGTACCGTATTAATGGAGGGTCAGGTTGAAAATGTTTATAAATTCTCCATGGATTTTAGGAAAATTGGAACGATCTCGTTTTAAAAAGCAAGAATACCGTGTGCGTACGTGCACGCATAATGGGCCGCGAATGCCGCTAAATACGTTTAATATCGCGCTCCGTGAATGTCAGCAAGCGTAGATAATTATACCCTCATGACCATAAACCGTGCGTGATTTCTGGGTTGTGCATATAATTAAATAAATAGATCGCTCTGGCCATTACAAACGACGTTAAAATACGTATCACCGTTGCAACTATAATAGAAAAGATCGTGTGTTTGTACATCGAGATCCGATACGAACACTCCCTTGAGACGATGTACCCATGTTTTTCCATCGAGACAGCTTCGTTCACTCTTCTATCTCGTTTAAAACGTCACGCTAAACGAGATTTTGGAACACGTATGGGAAAGTTGCAGGAAAGGTAATCGTTCGAACGTATCCTCTAGTTGGTTGCTTGAGTTTTATTACCCCTGTTTTTGTCAACCCCCAGATCGGAGGTAGCGCTTCTTTCTCTTAGCAGTGATATTTTACCATGGCCAGAAGAGACGTTCGCCTCTTAAGCGTCTGAACCCATTGGGCGGCTTTGGCCGACGAAGAAGAGTATGGGGTAGTTACCCGCACTGCAGAATTGCCATTTTCCGCTCTCTCCCTCTCTATTTTACTCCCCTAATCCCAGCGCCATAAATTAGTTCGGACGGAAGTTCGATACGTTAGTCGCATTTGTCCACGGTATACCGAAATAAAGAGAAGGTAGCGTAATTATGCAGAATCCTCGTTTCCTGTGCGGGTCCGCTCAATTGTCCCTAACGTTTCTCCCTGTTTCCGAGAAACGGAAACGATTCGTCGTAACTGCTTCTTCGGAGCGTCATTTCAAAGGAAATAAATTTGTAAACCTTACTGGGTAAACGCATACTTAGATATTGTAGAGGAGATTTTAACACTAAACCTACCATGGCGGTCAATTGACCGCTTTCTGATTTTTTCTAAAAATTCCCCAAATTACTTAACTGATCATATTTTTCACCTCTTTAAATCTCTTTTTCTAAACTACTTATTTCGTATATTTCAATATAACAAATATAAAGCCGGTAGGTTTAGTGTTAATCGAAGTTAATCGAAGCGCGGATGGGAGAGACAGAGAGAGTCTTTTCTTCTCTTTCAACAATAAGTATTTTAACAAAATGTAAAAGACAATGTAAAAGTCCAACTACGACTCACGGCAACGCAATACAACTAAATACAACGTTACAACTAATAATTCTTCGCAGCTAACAACTAATGATAAAACTCGATACAACTCGACAACTATCAACTAAAACTCTTGCAAAACTGACAACTAAAACTGAACCACCACCCTAAAAACTACGCCTATTTGTAAAAAGTCTTGCAACTTTCTCAGATAACTATTCACTTTCTCGCATTGGCACTCGCGCTCACTACCTTTTAGAATATTCGGGAGCTTGAGGAAGAAAGCGGTCGGCTTGCTGGAGCACTTTTTAATAAATTACAAGCACTAATTTTATATTTTATATTCAATATGTGCATTTTTATCGTAGAAAAATGCTCTTCAATTGGGAAAAAGAAATCATTGGAAAATATAAGACTGATTCGTCAGAATGTCACGAAGAAGACAACGTGTTTTTTCGATACGAAATGGTCTGAAGAAAAAGTTCCAATTTTAAGCGTTTGCTGTAACTACAATTTTTGTCGAATTTCATTAAATTTGCCATTCCTGAAATCCATAAATATTTCGGAATCGGTATAAAATTAAAAAACAACGGTACGAGAAAATTGATTTTTGGCAAAAGCGCAGCTAATCACTAGCGCTGGACCACTGCGTGCTGGTCCAAATTGATTCAACCCCGTTTTCACCCTTGCAGCCCTACGTTGTTCTTCAATCTCCACAGTGCGAATATTTTCCGGCACTACGATATTCAGATATATTGTGCTTCAATTTATCGTCTCGTGCCAATTTGTAAACCTTCTAAGTGCGAGCCGATATTTCTTTCGATGCCACGTATTTTTATTTAAAAACCAGTCAATGTAGCATGATAATTGCTTGTACTTTGCTGAAACAAGAGATCGACAGCTCTTCCGTACTATATCTCATAATCTTTTAAGAAATATAACTGCATTGAGCCACCTATCGCTATTTATAGTTAACTTTTGTTTTACTTGTTCATTTGCAATTAACACTAGAACTACCGGCGTTAAATCTCTCATATTGAGAAATATTAAATAAGTGTCTTGAAAAAGGGGAATTAAGAGGTGGAAAAGATGATCGATTCGGTAATTTATGTTTTATAAGATGGACGTAGAATATCTATTCTATGACTCTCCTATAAGCTTGGAGAATTTTTGGAAAAAATTCTGATCCAGTCATTTGGACTGGTTTGGTAGTTCTAGTGTTAAGTACGTTTGTATGTCATAAAAAATCAGCGTCGGTAATTGAAATACATGGTGTTTCAAGATAGACATATGTATACCATATGTAAAATAATTAATAAAAGAATACGTTGTTTGCTATATTCTTGATTCAAGCAAACATTAATCACAGAAGAGAATAGCCGACAGATGACGGTCACTGGATTGCAGCTTTACGCCCGCCATAGACCTATGTCAGCAATTCTTGTTTATCTCAAACTCAACATAGATTCCACTTGTCTCTTTGTGGTTCTATAGCCTTAATGCTACGAAGCAGTGCTCGTCGATACGTGTAGTAGTTTACATTGAAAGATGTTTAACTTCCAACTGAAATAGGGGTGGTAGAATTAGATGCATGAAGGAACTTCACCATCAAACAGAAGTTATCCTTTGGAATATGCAAGTCAGTAGACATAACCGGAATTGAAATCTAAAAAGCAATGACATAGCTGTCTAGCCTATATCTTATTTTAACACACTCATTTCTCTTTTCATTTATTTTGACCATCTAGTCTAATTTACAAAAAGAAAATCAAAAGAAAACAAAATTTCAATTCAAATCAACAGAAAAACAAACATCGAGGATTTGAAACTATAAATATCGTGTATACACAGTATATTATTAAGGCACGGTATTTGAAAGTATTTTTCTCTGATACGTACTCCACTTTCTTCTCTCCAGTAGTACATACTTTTATGACATCGGTAATTCTGGCTGAGCGATGCTTCGATGCTTCTCAATGCCTTTGAGGGCTTTCGTGTTTGAATTACAGGAAGTTCGAACTTCTGCTTTTATTTTTACTAAACAGCACGGATTTCTAACACCGTTAACTCCTAGTCATTTTATGCTTTTATCGATACCAACTGTAGTTTCGAGCACATCTCGTAAAGCTCTCGCGGAAAATTATATAAAATTGTTTCGACTGGTTAAAAACGTTTTAATCCCTTTTATCTGCATTATACATAAATTCATGTGGGAATGCAGAGCGAATGAGCGAGTGAGTGAGAGAGTGAGTGAGAGTTAGAGAGCGAGTAAGGATGCTGCGGAGTAGGAAAGAAAAAAAAAGACGGTAGAGTTGGAAAAGACGGAAAGAAGGCAGAATCAAGGACGCCATTGCTGTACTGCGTATCTCGTATTCGTATGTCGTTATTTCTTTTATGTTTATTTATTGTATCTTTGAATTTAATAGAATACGTCTATACCAACAGTTTAAAACCATCACACCAAGTATCCGTACATGCATATTTGACATTCAACGGAGAACATCCTACAAATTTGGATATATCAAGGAAGCATTGATTTATCGAATACCTTCATGCATTCATGCTTTATATACTACCAAATGGAACAGTCAAACGGTAGCTTTGATATGTGCATCATGAATGATATATCATATGAGCCTATTAAACCTATTAAGACTAGATTTACTTCAACGTAAACATATTAATTGATACAAAGCACTTTACAAATTAGGTCCTTTCACCCTGCATTTGCAGCTGTATACCTCCTCGAAATATGGCACACTTAAATACTACATAATACACTCCGAGTATAAATCTAGATCTACGATTATAACCCATATTTTCCAATACTTTATAATTAGACTGTTCTCGCATTCCAGCGAAAACAGAAATGAAATTATCAGTGCAAAATTAAAATCGTAGCGAAGATAACACGCTGCAATTTCTGCGGCAAGCTTACATTTACTAAACTTTCATTTTGTAGTCGAAATTCATTATCATAAGGCGAATATAAATCTGTAATTACTGCAACGTCTGGCGATGTCGCGAGAGAAAGCAGAACACGAGTTATTTCGTCGTACCGCTATTCAATCAATATCCACGAGTGAGAGATCGTTCATCTGATTTTCGGTAGGTGAATGTCGCCTTGTGGTGTGTTGTATATTAATGACTGCACCCTGCCATACAGTATGCGTACAATGGAATATGGGGAACAATAGTGCGCATCGATTCGAATGACTTGATCATGGTAGCCTAATTTCCAACAAAGTGTGGACAAGGTGTATTGCATACTGTTCAATATACACTGTGCGTGCTTTAGGAATTCTTAAGTTTCATGTGTACCGAAATAGGGAATTTTTAAAATGGCAATACCATGATAAACTTGATCGTGTTATAGTGGCATGGTAAATACACTATTGTTCCTTCGATAATCTTTAGTCTTTTATTTTGATAGATTTACGAAGCCCTTAGACCTATCTGGACGTATTTGTATTGTTAAGTTATTTATACTCGTCGCGGAACATAATTAATAAGCACAAGAGTCAGAGAAGTATGATATTAAGAATTGAATATAGAAGTTAGACAACTTGCATGAAAGCTTAGGGGTAACTTTTTCTATACCTGTAACTAGAAAAATGGTCTGCTGTTGCTACACATTTACAAATCAGTATAATGTAATGGAGATGCCATTAATTTATAATAATATGCAGCATTCTCTTAATTTTAGGGCCGTGAACACCGCGCTGATTCGTTTTTAATTGTTGTCGCAGATTTCATTCATTTAATCTTTCGCAGTCTTACTTCTTAGAGGTATGGTTGTCGTATCTTTCTACCATAGTTAATTTTTCTTTGAAGTAACTTTGGCGTATCGGTTAATAATTATCTTGAAAGTCTCCGATAATACCCGTTGTTACTATTATCGTTGTAAAAAGAATTGCGACAGTAGAACAAAGTACAGTACAAATGACTTTAAGAAAAGGTTACATACAAATTAAGAGTATCCAGATGCAACAATAAGGTAAACAAGTACTTCAGAAAATGACTGCACCAATAATTCTGATACTGGTCGAAGTCATCGTTTCGAGATAATCAGACTTTTGCTTCGAGGTGTGGGCTGAGTTCTGTGCAACGAGACAACTATCCATTCTGTCAAACCGTTCGACTTTGTAGAATTTATACAAAATGACTTCAACATATTGTAATATGCAAACGAAGCAACACATATCAAGTGATAATTTGACGATTTTTTCGAACGTACGTAAAACGTTTTGTATCTAACAGATTACTTTTGACTACTTTATAACAGTATTTACCTGTAGACCTACCTAAACACTAAAATTTTCTTTGAAATCTGGAATTATCTCAATGTACCAATTGTGAATGACGACATTTTAGTTTCGAAGGATTAAGATTAAAATTGACTCCACCGTATTTCTTACTCCTTACTGGAGTTTCGCCCAGAATTAATGTCATCTTCGTTTTCAATAATAGAGTCTTAATTAAGAGTAAATAAAAGAGGAAAGATACTCGGAGCAAAGCTGGAAATGTATCCTTTCTAGGGAAGAATCGTGAGAGATAAACGAAAACACAATCAAATCTAGCACCATATAGTTTAATGGGAAGGACGAGGTTGTTTACTTCTGCATAATTCCTGGAATCTGGCTTTCATCCCGTAGACGGTCGCACTCCTTTCTCGTTTCACATCTATTTTTAATCCACATTTTCCCTTTATAAGAGCGGCCGTAGGAAAAGGGGACTGCTTCACGAAATATATGGCTACTTAAAAATTTCAAATATCCAGTATTGTTTGCAATTCAAAAGCGTCTGGCGCCTGGGTAGATGTAATAAGAAAAAATAAATATCTATTCGAGAGGTCGATAAACCTCGGCAGCTCTGAAATCACGATGCTTCTGGCGGAATGTTGAACATTTTTTACTATTGTCCGTAAACGTACTATAACTGTGCACTATAATTATTATTATCGTGTTATAATAGTACTTTTATAATATTAAAATCAATTAGAATCAATTATGAATATATTTGTATCATCTAACCAGATACCTGATACTACGTAAACTTTTCATGATGTTTATACATCTCACTCACAATCTGTATATAAACATTAATTAGGAACTTCGTTGCCTTTAACACTATAATTAAAGTTTCATTCCGAAGAAAAATATGGCATGACGAATGTGATATTTAATTAATCTTGTCTAACTATGGAAAAGTTGTATAAACTTCTCAGATGAGATATACACAAGTTCCGACACGATGATACAATTATTCTTCCTATTTTAACAATAATTCTTATGTATCGCGTCATAAAAATGTGTCCACATGTTGAACGCGACGTAAATTTCGTGAAATATCATTTTTATCCTTTGTATACGATGAAAAACGGCATTGCGACAATTAATTATTAGATTTTATTCATAACTTTATTATCACCTTAATTATCTCAGTGTGAGACTCGATACAGAACATTGAACCAACAGCATATTTGATTAAATATCGTCTACTGTCAAAATAAACCATTCGTAACAATTGAAAAACGTGACAGGCAACGTGTTAAATATTTATTTGTACTTTCTTCATATTTTTTTGTTCCGTAAATAGCATCAACAAATACGAGATTCTTGCGAAAAAAACTCCCCAATTATTCTCAACACTCTACCACCACAATTTGACTATAAATCTTTCGTCTGCAAACCACAATCGGCTACAGTTCTCCTGCAGAGCAGGGATCTTTCTCTTCCAGATAGAAAAACCATCGAAGAAAAGGTAATCTTGAACCAAAAAAAGAAAACGTCACGAAGCTGATTTGTCCGCTGACACTTCATTGAACCAAAATTAAATGAGCATCACTATGAACGCCAGAGCTTTTTTGACAGTGAGTGCGAAAAGACTTCTCACTCGTCGGATAGGATGCTCGAATAAAGTGAAAGGATCGAGAAAAGAGGAAAAAAGACACGGAAGAAAGTAGAGGCATCGCTCGCACTCACCTCCCATTCCATCCCTTATTGTCGGTGGGTAAGGATCACTTCTAGGGTGTCTGGGATACGGACAAAAGTTCCTTCCCGTGGAAGGTTTCTCGCCTTTTCGGGAATCCGGAGACTTTATGGGGAAGGATAAATAATGCATCAGGATATCGGGAGATAATCGCACGTCGACGAGAGAAATCGAGGCTCCGAGCCGGACAGCGTAGAGTGAGATTATCCGTCTCACCGTCTGCAGGTAGAGAGCATACTGTGCCGAAGTTCGCGCGACGACTCGATGTTAGATAACGGGAAAGGTAAACGTTCGTTCAACGACCGACTGATATTTCGCAAAGTTGTTGATACTAAACGTTAATACGGCCAACTGTTTCCTGGAAGTTTGGCGTTGGAAGTCTGATTGGAAACGCGCTGAGTAAAAATACGAAGGGGAAGCCGTTTTGTCGCGCATGCTCCAACGTAATCAACTTTTCTCGACTGTCAAGAGCTTCAGTTCGACGGGAACAATTACTGAGTTTGAAATCCATTTTTGGGTTAAAATTGAAAACTATATGCAACTGTAAGTCCACGGTATTTTTATGATTTAATTCGTTGAGTCTTTTCCCCCTTTTTTACGTTGTTGATGACAATTCGAATGGTTACGAATAAAGGAGATTTCGTCGTTTTTACCGGTTTTATGACCAGTAGTTTTTACGTGAGTGCGTGTAAAATACGAAATTACTATTCACCCTTTGCCTTGCACTTATCTTGTCCTTGAAAGGAACAGGCTCATCGAAGAGTAGGTTTTTTAAAACAATGAACAAGTATCCAGACAGATATGCAAAAACGTGAAGATTTATGTTTTACTCCTTCCGAAATTTTGTATTATTTTTCGTAAAGCGAAAGGCGTAGAGTAGATATCTCTCTGTCAACAGTTCGATCGCAATACTATAATAAAAATGAAATATCTTTCGCAATACTTTTGAAAACTTTCAAGAATAATATAACATGTCATGGCATGTAAGTACTGTCAAGTAAGGTTATTTGTTCTCGTTCAAATGTTACTAGTAGCATTAAATTTCAGGATATATGTAGGGATATTATTCAAAACTTTCTTCACTTTTTTTATGTAACTTCTATTACGGTACCTATTCCTCCTGATTGATAATTTCGTTCATTCTTATTGCTGAGAAATTCACTATTGCCAGTGAAGGCAGCATTAAATAATGAGGAACATGAAAAAGGAACAAACTTTCAGGGTATATCAGGGATTGACTAATCTATTTTATCCGCTTGAATCGTAAAAACAGAAAGATCACGGTCAAGTGGTGTAAATTAAATAAAAGTATCCCACTATTTACCTGCGGGAATGAATTTTTATTTGCGACACGCTACCAAGGAAATGAAAGTAACGAGCAATTTACAGCTAATTAAATCTACATCATCGGTAACAACGTATAACGACCCCGGTATCGTCGCGTGACGTTAAATTACGCATTTATACGGAACGTAGTACACGTGCTACCAGTCAATACAATTCAGCCGGAACATACACGGATGAGCAGCCACACGAAAATGTACAGTATCGTGTATCCACCATCGCTCAAAGTCCATTTTCACTTCGTTCGCGTCATGTCGTGTCGTGTCGCGCTGTAAAAAGCTCACGCTGGATTCGCTTCCGCGACAAACTTCGGAAAAGTTTGTCGTAACATATCCAGGGATTGATTCCAACTTGACCCTTTATCGGTTTCCGCGATTTCACTCGTAGCATTAATAATATATATGTGCTACCACTCAACTAGATTTACCGTACGAAAAGAGAGGGAGAAAAAATAGACGAAGGAAAAGTGCGACAGAGACGAAAAGAGGGATAGTGTGTGTAACATCAGCATGTCCACCGGGCAGACTGGGAGTTTGCAAATCGACCGAAATTGCGCACATAGTAGACGCACCGCGAAATTAAATTTCCATCACCAAACATTTAGACAGAAAGCAGTGCAGCTCGACGGCGGTGCCGAAATTTCCGTGCAAATCTCTCGTCCTGGATGTATCAGCGACGCCTCTACGACGTTTCCTGACTATTCTTAAATCGCATGGATTTCCAATGATTCCCTTAGAATTGCACGTGGAAGAAGTAAAGGAAAAAAGAAAAAAAAGAACAAAAGGACATATTTCGAGGATAATCGTACGACGAACTTCATCACTGACCTTCCACGAGGAACGGGCGAACGGGAAGCAGCTGCGCGACGACGTAAATCGTTGACACGAGAATGCGGATCAGCGACATCCATCTAGAACTTGGCGTAACGCCGCGACGGAGAAGGACGATTCGCGCCGGAATCTCGGTGCGGACTGGCACACGAGGGGGTTACTCGGCTCGCTGATGGCGAGAGTGAAAGAGAGAGTGAGGAAGGCAGACGCTGTACGAGCACGATGGAGGGAGAAAGAGCGTTAAAGAGAGAGGGAGAAAGATATCCTTTCTCGACTGCCGTGAGCTTTAGGGTTGGTTCGCATGCGCCCGTCTAGGTTCACGTGCCCTCCGCCATCGCGAACTATAGGACCCGCCTTCCTCGTACGAAAGACACATTTCCAGGATAGTGAGAAACACACGTAGACACAGGTTCTAACGCTGCTCTAAGGAATCCAACCGCGAAAGTTCCCCTTAGGACTGATAGACGGTCGAAAATTGTGCTGCTTCTTTCCAGCGACACGTCTTTACTTGTGATTTATGGAAGAAGCTTCGGAGGGTACGCTCATAATCTCTCAAGGACTATGGAATTTCATTTGGGGCATAAAATATAAATAGTCGACTTCTTTTTTAACCGTTATCGTGACAAATTGTCTCGATGTTCTCGATGCCGAGGAACACTTTTATTGGGGCGCATTTATTTCTGAAGTTTTTACACGGATGACCTCGATATGGTTTCTATTATTTGTAACTTCCCTGTCGTAGTGTATTTGCAGCTAAATCATTTCGCTTTTTATTGATAAAAAGGAATTCTTTCTATGTGCTACTAATTTGGAATGGACAGGAATTTGTCATTCATATGTCGTGTACTTAACACTAGATTTACGGGAGTGAAATCTGTTACACTGCAATATATTAAATAAAGACTTTTGGAAAAAGAGGGATGAAGCGGCAAAACTGATAATTCGTTAAGTAATTTTTGTATTATAAAATACACGTGAAATATCTACTGTACTGCTTCTCTGTATAATTTACAAATGCTTATAAAAATAGTATGAACCCGTCAAGTTGACAGCTTCCATAAACCTAGTGTTAATTGACTAAAGTGTCATCTGTTAGTGAAACGTGTGTTACTTCTTACGGATATTGTTGTTAGACGTAACAATATTATATACAAAATATCAGGTAATATTTATTGACATGTCTCGCAACTTATTAAAGTTAATTTCGCGTGCTCCATATGTAACCCTATATTTCCGGAAAAATCTGCATTATTACCGAATCAATATTTCATTCTATTTTAAATTAACGGAAGGGCATATATAATTTTTCTAATGCCAACGCAATTACATTGCGATCATAATAATAAAACAAAAAAATTTCTGAGCAGCAATTATCACATTTATTTAAATTAATATAAAACGTCAAATAACAGTACCTTCTGATTCATTTACACATATGAAATATAACGGTTCAGGATAGCTGTCGATTGAAATAATACATCTCACTTGTCCGAAATGTAAAAATAAAGAAACCAATATTAAATACATAACTAAAAACGTAATACCCATACTAACATAAATACGGGGAAAAGTCTTTACACGTAGAAGTAAGTTTCATTGCATTCGTTTGCAAATTCGTGTCACAGAATCATTAGATGCGTTGCGTCTGATTGTCAGTAGTGCGGGAACGTCTTTAGGCAGACGCGAGCATACCCAGCGGCAGTAGTGAAGGTCGTTGTTATTCCGAAGTTCCAACCGAAACGGTACTATTTTCATTTGTATTTTCACCAGGTAAATGGTGCGATTCCGAATAAGTTTTTCAATCTACACCGAGTAAAAATAGGTTGAAACGTAGCCTGTCGAACGTTGAAAAAGATTATCCACTTTTCCCTGTCAGATGGTTAGATTAGGTTCGTGGGCCGAGATTCGCAGAGCCGGGCAGCAAACGTATACGTGTAGAAAGTGCCTTAACGGTCTGTCGATCAATCAATCGATATCTTTAATCACGGGTTCCCTTCAATGAAGCTCAAATTGTTACGGCTGCGGTCGTGGAATACCGTGTCAATTGAAACTTTCACCCACTGCTCCAATTATACGTCCATCCATAAAACTTTTCGTATCCAGTCCCTGATATTCGGAAATGCGTAAGGTAGACTGTAAAGTTCATTTGGTTTAAACGGTAACGGAAAAATCGCCGGTAAACTCTGTAGACAGGTTTTAGCCGAGGATGGAAGTCATCCCGAAAAGGTTTCAAGAAGAGTTTAAGCGTTTCACGTCTTCCGAGACCATAGCATGCGAAGTAGTGCAAGTCATAAACCCAACCGACGAGCCTCGGACCAGTATTCGTAACAGACATTACACTACCTACATCGCACTATTTCGAAGGATGACTTTAAGTGCGAGTGTACCGAAACTTTCGTGGGTGTCCTCGTAAACCGGTAAGAGATGGCTCCAAGGTGACGGCAGGAAGCGAAACGTGTTTCTAACTCCTCTTTTCCTCTTTCCTTCGCTCTTTCCCTCCTAACCGACTCTTGGCATCTCTACGCTTTTCTTTCTCTTTCCACCGTCATAGTTGCTCCTACTGAGGCGAAGCCGACGAGATTTCCTCGACTGTTGCAAATTCGTCCACGAATTCCGAAATCGTTGTAGGTGAAAGCACTTCAGCAGGTTTTGCGATAAGAGTACAGGGAATACTGGCAGAATTACGGAATAACAGCTTGCGCCATATTGTCGAAAGCATGGTTAATGTCTTCATATAATCGATTCCAGGAATTTTAGAAGTATGCTGTGCTGTTCTCTTTCACATACTAATAGAAAATTGTTGCACAAAGCGAGTGCTGCGTGAAAGCAGGTCCAAATTAACGTTTCGCCAGTGAAATCTACTGCACCCAGTTATCATTTGCATTGGGATTTTATGGGTGACGATTTTTAAGCCCTCTGATCGAGTTTCGAAGTTTGTGCCTCCTTCGAATAATTAATTACGGGTATTGTCTTTAATTACGTATTTCCATTTTTATACCCTTTTTATTACCGGGGAAAAGTAATCCAATTTCATATTATCAAAAGGAAGTTTATTTCTCACAATATAGCACATTCTATTTATCTATGATTACAAAAATGTTAAGTTGCTATTATCATCACATTAAATGGTACATTAGTCAGCGGTGAATAAAGTTGCATTTTTAATAAAATTGTATTTAATTCTTCATAATAATGTTACAGTAATTTGTATTCAATCTTTGACGGAGCAAATGCAGGCAGTATCAAGATGATCCAGAAATTGGTAATTTACCATTATAAAAATTTAATAATTTATCTTTTCTTCAATATTTTCCATGGGAAAATTTTATAAAATGCACGTGGCAGTTAACGCACTGAAAATAAAATAAGGAAGAAGTATCGTTTTATAACATATGTAAAAAAATAAACAACGTAATAATTACTGGGAATTTTTAAACGATCAATAATTAATATAAATGCACCTATACACGGTTTTTATAGAGAACATAAAACAATGTGAAGATATAAAAAGAACCTATTCTCGATCTGAAAGTATCGTCTCTAAGACTGACAGTGAGATCGTAATGTAGAAGGTAGGCCAGTATTGTAAAAACGTGACATTGAATAATTTATCAGTAATTAAAAATTACAATCGTGCCATTTGTTAAGCACGTTAAAATTGCCAAGACGTCATTCAATAAATGCCACAGAAACAGTGACGATTGTCACTTTGATATAAATCTGAAAAGCGTTCCATCGCGGAATTCGTAGTACTTTTTCACGTTATTGATTATTTATAGATCTATTGGTGTTATAAAATACAGCAGCAAGGAATATCTTCGAAATTGAAGTAGAAGTTCAACAGCACGATGACATTCCGTCGAAACATATCGGTGTAGTTTACGTTCTGTTTGCTACTTTTTTTCATGTATGCGCCTCCTATCTTTTAACTGCAATCGCGAGGAAATTCGTATTTAGGTTTACGTCGAGGGCGCGTGCTGGAATTCATAGTACCGTTCCAATGCTGTAATAGAAGCACGCCAGATAACGTTCCGCATTAGAGGAAAAAAGTGCTCCTTAAGGAAAGCGTTATCTTAGGTATGGCCACTTTAAAAAGTGAGGCGGATCTAAATTCAGCATGCTTCTTCGGAATTTCTCGTGGTGAAAATGTCATACATTAAACATTGCGCGTGCAATGAAGAAAGAGGACATTTCACGGGTAGCATATATAGTAAAACGGTCCGGGCGTTAATTAGTTTGATGACGAACATAGAATTTACCATTTCATTTTGTGAATATATTCCGAAAAAATGTTGAGTAAATGTTATAATAACTGTGCATGAAATTATGCAGTGTGAGAATTTTAAATGTCAGCAAATTTAAATTTTGCTGTCGCCGAAGATTAAAGAAGCAAACATAAAATTTTGTAGTTATGTAGGATTTTTAGTAATAAGTTTATTGTCAATATAGGAATATAGTTTATTTATTATTAGAGTAATATAGATTATAGATTATAGATTATAGATTATAGATAAATATATACAAAGTTAGACTACAAGGTGACCATGAATAATACGTCTAAATATTTTATCGTGTGAAATAAAAAAAAGAAACAGCATCTCAGCGTCTCGGCGTCTACACACAAAGTGGCTTGTAGGCCTCTCGCAAAACATTTGCCGATCGGGACTCACATGCATACTTCTCTCCCATATCAAATATCTACTGATGCAACAAAGGTATTCGCATCCCACAATTATTACAAGAAAATATTAATACCGAAGGGTTACAAGGGCTATGGAATCGAGACTAGGACCACCAAACAGGACCCACTAAATGATGGGCCCAAGTTGAAATCCTTATTATCCTTGTAATCATGGTGGTTTGGGTACACTTAGAACTTTATATCCTAATTAAATTGACAACACTAATTAAAACTGAAATATAAAACAAAAAGAAAGCAAAAGAAAGAATCATAATTTCAGAAAATATTAGAAAAAGATGATACAAAAAAAAATCAGCAATATGCACGTAACCGTTATTTTAATTTCGCTTTAACTTGATATATGCTTAACATATAGTTTTAATAATTTCATTTGTGTGATGTTCATAAAGCTTTATTATCCGATGGGAACTATGTCCGAAATTACGTACAACTTCAAAATACAAAAAAAAAATATAAATCGTGCATATTGTTTGGTGCAGCCCTCATGAATATGTATACACATGCGCATTACGAAAATGTAGTTTGATTACATCGTTCGAGTTTGATGTATATTTCAAATCGGAATGCAAAATACGATAGTTAATGGGGAATCGCTTTACTAGATACCGACATGAAATATCGATAGAAGTATACGGGAGATGTACGCTCTACGTATGTACAACCCTAACGATACCCCAGAGACATAATTTCTAACCGCGTTACCCAATTCAATATTCTCTTATAATTCTGTGAGTGATTAACCACAGAAACGTGAAGGTCCATGCATCAAACGGAAAACCTAAAGTAACTACTTTGTCAAAGTGTACAGTTCTGTATAACGAGACAGAATATTATCGAGGAAATCACACGAGTATCTTTGTATAAGTGCTCATAGGTATAGACTTAATTGATCTACCCGCATGTCTGCACGACTGGCAAGGTCTTTGATGTTCTGATCCGTTTTTTTTTTAAATATAGAAGAAAGACAATTCATTTGGAAATATTAATAATTATTTATATTATGAGAGCGGATATAAAAGTTCGTAGAGTATAAAAGGGAAATTGATCGAATAAATTTAATTTGCGGCGTTTTAATTAAACCGCGTTCTCATTCAATTATATGAAATAATTGCACATAGTAGTGCTGAAATAATGCATTTAATATTCCCATCATAATTCAACCATTTTCAGATATATTATAAGAAGTTTTTCATAAAAATGTATTTCTTTGTTGGTAAATACAGTATCGCATTATAATTTCTCATATAGAATAATATTTTATCCAGTGCATTGCTGTAATTGATTCATTTTAATGGATGACTTGAGAACAATTCAATGTCAACAATCTTCTTTAGGAATTTCTAATGAAATTTTAATACATTTAATTAATGTCAATTTCATCTGTACATCAACGTTGTCATATTTTACCCAGATTTAATAAATATCACTTACGACAACAATTTCCTGGCAATATTTTAAGCTAAAATATAGGGCAATTATAAATCATTAAGTTCGAAAATAATACAAAATAATCTCCCCAGGCATGATTATACACAGTATACGAGCTGGTTCGGCGCGTACACGCGAAAGCTTTAATAATCCCAAATATGCATGCTTTTAATTCACATAAATTGACGCACATTGTATCGCCATCGGAGAAAACTTCGAAATAATAAATATTGATATTAACAGTGATTTTTGTTGCCACACGCGATCCTGTCTGTCGACGCCAATGGAAGCGATACTCATTAACAAGGAGGGTAGAGCAAGCTCTCCGCAATTCGTCCAAGCTCGAACAATTTATTTTTTATTCTCGATCACTTCAATATCCAAATGGACAAATCGATACCGTGGACAATTATACGGAATAAATGCGTACAAAAATACAATTTATTTTCCCACACACTCAGAATAGCCAATTCTCGCGTATTCAATTGCAGCGAATTAAAAGAGAATTAAAATATCTCTGATTTTCATTCGCTGCATAAAAATGCTCGGAATCGACGGCACGCCATCGTTTCCGTATTAATGAAGCATTTTTCACTATGGATTAATCATTAAGATAATACAAATATAGCGCGAATAACTTTGGAGGTAGTTGGATAATTGTAGTTTAATACAAGGTGTGCTTTACCAAAATTCTGTAGTGTAGTGTTTTCGATGCACAAATAAATTCGGCGAACATTTGCGAAGTATCGACAAGCAGAAATTTAACCGAACAACAATCGTAATATCGTACAACTTATTCTACACGATGATTTAGTACATTAGTATTTTCTACGTTTTGCACATACAAAATCTGACAAATATTCGCAATTTGTCTAATTTAGTAGAAGTTCAAAAGGTTTAGAGGAACAGACGTACAGCGAATGGAAGTCGTACTTTTTCGGTTAGAATCGCGAAGAGTCTTATTGCAGGTCATAAAAGTTTGGCGGTTGGCGTAAAATGTAGAAACTGACAATTTTCAGACAAACTTCATGTTTAGCTATTTACTTATCTCACTGCAACATCATTTGTCAACAGAATCGACGGAAATTAGCATTTGTTCAACTAACAATTCTCAAAATATCAATATATGTACAGATATCAATGATTATTATTATCCTCACTCTCTTCTATTAATTTCTCCAACCAATATTATATAACATAAAATCCTTGATTCTTAAAGCCATGGAATAACGTTATCAATCTCTACCGAAGAATCAGAAATTCCTTTCCCACCTCGAGGGACCATAATTATCGCGAAAGGAGAGCCAATGCCGTCTCCCTCCAAGGAGGTATAAAAAATGAGAGAAAATCATGCGAAATAGACGGTGGGACAGGCAGGAAAGACGTTGAAACTCCCGGAAAATGTTCATTCCGCGGAGAACTGGAAGCTCATTTCCTGCCGCTAAGGTGCAAGCGAAAGCCGCGTAATTCGATTTTCTCCGAAAGTGCTAAGAGGCATCCAAAAGCTCTGCCGTTGGTACTTCCACCGCGGCTGCTTCGGAATAAGTTGAAGTCGACAAAAGAACCGAGGGTTGCTTTATTCGCAACGTTCCCGCGGACCGAGCGTCTCGACAACCGGCTCCCTCTTACAATCAGTCTACACTTTACATGCTTTAACGTGCGTGAGAATGAAGAGAGAGCAGTACGAGTACAAACGAGAAAACTTAGGAACTTCGTTAATAACCGTGCTGTTGTTTAACCCCCTCGTATGCGCCCCTCTATCAAGCCCTCTTCGAATATTCCGATGTTCGTCCAACCTGGCAGACATTAACGGCCGTCACGAGCGCGTTACAACGGTGATATTACGTTCCTCTATAATGCGAATCACGAGAAGACTTTGCGCTATATTTTGACGGCATTGACGCAAGCAAGTCGTTACACCGTGACGATGATTCTGATTGCGTCGTAAAACTTACCTCGTAAGAGAATGTCGATCGTGAATTGCTAGTTCGTAGCAAAGTAACCTGGCTAACAAGCGCGCGACTTTACGAAGTAAAGCGTTGCGACTTAACTGGAGCTTCCACCGAAATCGTCAGATTTCTTTTGTATCTTTTCAGCTTCAATTGTTATGGTTTTCCTCCTAGCACGTACTATTTTAGTTGGGCTCCGAATCACCGGGGATATGATATATTTATCACATAGGACAAGTTTTTCAGAGATGGTAGGGGATTTGAAAAACTTGAGTCCACTGATTGCGAGTTCGAGCCTTTGCCTTTATATCCAACGTAGCTCCTAGAAAAGAACTCTAACGGGGTGATAACATAGGAGAGGTGAACCCTGCACGATTCGCCGAATTTCACCTACTATACTCATTCAAGCCATCTAGTCAGTATGCGTGACACTTTCTCTAAAAGATAACAAGAAGAAAGGAGAAGACACATCCGTGAAGAAAGGGCTGTCCTATTCATTCTGGCTAATCACGCCGGCTTTTCTTTCATTCGTCTTTTTGCAGTTCCCTATAGTGCTTGAGGACTCGTGGAATTCCATGGCTACGAGAAGTAGCCGCAATGATGTTGAACAAAACTTGTCGTTTATGCATATTTTGTCTTCTCCAATAAAATTGTTATTTATTTCGTACTATCTTTTATCAGTATACTCAAATTATTTGACATCAGCAAATATAGTAGCTTTATGCTGGTTTCTAATAGAAAGTTATTTTGAGTATTTTAACTTGGAAGTGTTCACTAAAATCATCAGTGAATATTCATGGATATTCTTAAATCTTTTTTCATTCATCCCTGATAACAAACATTTCCAAAGAATAGAAATATTCGTTTAAGGAACCTGTTGCTCATTTCAAGTTTAAATAGTGTTGTTGCCAACGCGAGCCGTCGACCGTAGACGGCGAATAGCAAGGTGGACCATTGTCAACATTGGCGCGGCGGCTCCGAAGGTGAGTCACTTGACCACGGGCGCTCGTAGAGAACGGACGTGCGGCAGTCGCTCGGCGCGTACGTTGATTATTAATATATTTTGATTATTGGGCTACACGTAAGCGGCTTCGGGACTATCGAGGCTAAGCATCGATTCTGATCCTTGCACTTAGCGGGAGTGATCCTGTCGATGGATTTGAATACTGGAAAATCCAGTTACTTGGACTCGATTAGTTAGTGGCGTGTTTATTGTCGATCGTGGATCGAACAATATTCATGTGACCACGTCCGAGCACCTTACAGTCATATGCCTTTCTCATTGTTTTATATTTGATTATTATATTCGCGTCGCCGAGCGATTGTATTTCTACGTTGCGGTCATTTGTATTGACCATATATATGATTGTAATATATTTGGAAATATAAGATCTGAGTTTTGAATCAAATGTGTGTTCCATTGTATTCCCGAGCGGCTGCGTCCACCTTTTCGGAACCTACCTTTACACGCCGAGGCCGTGAAAATAATATGCGAAAATTCGATCTAATCGAATGAATTTCGTTTTGGACACACGATTGGTAGGTGTCTATGAGCGCCTGGCGTGTGTTGTCGTTTACAAGTGTGTTTCTGACAAGATTCAATAAAATAGAACGGAACGAAATATGTATTATTTAAGCCACTCTTAGGTCCGATGGAAAGATTAACCTTGCTGTTCTCCTCGGTTATATATATCACCCGAAATGAAGTTTACCTTTAAAAGTGTAGAGGTTGAAATTATAAACAACACTGAAAGGATGAAACTTCACGTGATCGGGAGAGACAAAGAGAGACTTTTCTTTTCTTTCAACAATAACAAAGAATTAACTATATTAACGAATATCTTGAATTTACGACTACAACTTAATACAACGCAAGACAATTAACGACTCGCGACAACTATTAAATCTGCACAACTAAACAACACAACTCTTCATAGCTAACAAGTAATGCGAAATATGACTACCAACT
The DNA here is from genome assembly GCA_963989415.1 of Cerceris ruficornis. Taxonomy (NCBI): domain Eukaryota; kingdom Metazoa; phylum Arthropoda; class Insecta; order Hymenoptera; family Crabronidae; genus Cerceris; species Cerceris ruficornis. Next base: position 6,483,085 of record OZ022518.1, read on the forward strand.
GAATACAATTAAACGGCTTTTTAATGGACAACGATTTTTCTACTCCAGCAACCGAACTCTTCTTTTCTCAGGCCCTTACAATTAGACCAACGCTCACTTATATTCTTCTCTTGTTCTCGCATTTGCACGCACTAACTTCTAGAATATTCGGGCCTTGAGGGAGACAGCAGTCGGTCTGCTGGTCGAAACTAGCCCAACCCCGCTTTCACCCTTGCAGTCCTTCGTCGTTCTTACAGCTAACCTACTACGAGTATTACCAGGCACTACAAAGAATACTATGTTTTTGAGTATTTGTTTTTGACATTTAACGCATTTGACGTCTACGTTTGTTTTTTGCATATTATACATTTTTTAAAATGCGAACCGTTGTTCATTGTACTGCTCTTACCCGAAGGAACACGAATGTGAGTTGTAAATGAGGGGAACATCAGAGTTAAATACACCTATCAGTAATTCATCACAGGGCGTTTTTACTTTCAATTAAAACTCTAATCCCTCTATTCGATCCTCCACAGATTGCAATCCCAAATTAAATTATCACATTATCACAGTTTTATAATTCAATGTTCCCATACGTTATCCCATGATTGGTGAAACGTTTATGTACATACGATTAAGCGTGACCCAATGTAATTTCCGCGGGAAATGATTAGACCAGGAAGTTGACCGAAAGTCCGCTTGTTCGGCTCCATCGAACCCAAGTACAGGTAGTTCTACGTTGAGCTCTTCAATTAATTTTCACTGGGCAGAAACGCTACTCCGAGTAACAACGTGCACGTACACCATTGACAAACGAATCTAATAAGGACGAGTAATTAGCCTGACTTGACGTGAACCACTACCGTTTAAGCGTGATACAAGCCGTTTCACCTATGCGCACATTTACACGCGAATGTATCCACCTTTCGTAAATCTACTGCCGTAAATTTTAAGAAACCGCACGCATACCTAGCACCAGGAACATCATCTTTCAACCGCAATGCGGAGGAACCCTATGCTATCATTCTGGCACGATGCTTTGACGTTTGTTCGAGGTTCAAGATAAATTGGCCTCCTCTATTATGAGCAATGAACAAACAGTAGGCGAGATTGTCCTCGCAGTATAATGTCCTGGTGGTAGCGTTGCCCAAGGAAGTGTTGACGATGCACCGGAGTTTAAACGGAAGTAATTGCTTTTCCGGTCTGACGCCCGCGGTACATCGTATTCAGTTACTTTGAGTATTGCGAAATAAATCATCCGGAAGTTTGAGTGAATTGTACCAAACTGTACCAACGATGTTTCCGCTGTAAATTCAAGTTCATTTGGTATTTTTTAGAGAGGATGAACCGAACGTGCATTAAGCGTGGCATTGTATATTTATGAGTCAGACCCTACACTTTGGTATGTTCGAGGAAACGTTAAAGTCGTCGGGAAGTAGTTCGTTCCTTGGACGCGTTGAAGAATCTGTAAGTTATTCCGTGGGATATTAATGTTATTCCGTAGGATCTGAATGTTTCGCAGACTTGGTGTCAAGAAATAAACACAGATAGGCTCATCGCATATTCATAACTATTCTATATCACCAGTCGGTGCACGCGGTCACTTACTTCTATGTATGTCATTACGGTCACTCGGTCAACATTGTGAATACGTTATCGCTGCGTTCACAGATTTCCGTTTCAGGGTAATTGCAATTGCGATGCAAGCTTTTTTCGTAAGAAGCGGCAGCCAACAGGAAAAGGAATTTGGTAGGAAATAAGAAATATGTTCGATTTTCTTTAATATTAACCGCGCCGACACTTTGTGTACACCTATTTTCACCATATCAGATCTTTCAATCGATTACAAAATAACATTAATACCTTTCTGAAATAAATGTAGGTGATTGTTAACTTAACCCTTTGCACTCAGAGTCATTTTTACTATGAGCTATCAGTTACTCCAAAACTATTTACAATTGTGCAACTGCACATCTGTAGAATATTGAAACTCTTACTTTGCCATTAAAAGAAACGTATACATTTGAAAATTATGTTTTATATTATACAAAAATATAAACATACACCGGATTTACCTGACAACGGAGTTATCAACTTCTATTACAATATCGGCGCTGCGGGGACAACGGAGTGCAAAGGGTTAATACAGGATACGACGCAAAAACAGCTTTTAATTAATAATATAGAAATTACTTATCTTCCCTCCAATAAACCGTGCATGGTACGGTTAGTGTTAAGGACGTCTGCAAAAAATTTTTTTTCAGCTGCGGTATATTACTGTTAAAGTGTAGTAATTATAATAAGTGTATGATAGTAGTAAGTGTAGTAATTGTAATTATAAATCATTAAAAACTGTCTTTAAATCACGGAAGCTAAGGATATTTCTATCTTGTATAGTGTAGTGCCGGAAAAATATCGATAGTTCCGCTTTAATGAGGACGAAGTGCTGCAAGAGTGGAAGCGGGGGTGGACCGCTTTCTCCCTCAAGGCCCAAATATTCTAGAGTTAGTGAATGCGAATGCGAGTTCGAGTGCGCGAGAGTAAATAGTTGTGTGAGAAGAATGAATAGTTAGAATATAAGAAAGCGTAGTATTAACACTAGAACTACCGGCGTTAAATCTATCATATTTAAAAATATTAAATAAGTATTTTGAAAACGGGGGAATTAAGAGGTGGTAAAGATGATCGATTCGGTAATTTATGTTTTATAAGATGGGCGTAGAATATCTTTTCTATGACTCTCCCATAAACTTGGAGAAATTTTGGAAAAAATTGTGTACCAGTCATTTTGACTGGTTTGGTAGTTCTAGTGTTAAGGGATAAGTCAGTGTCGAGTTGTAGTGTTGAGTTGTGTTGCGTCTTACAATTAGTTGAGAGTCGTCTTGTTGAAGTTATTCTTTTTTGTGAATTTAGTAATACATTATTATCTTTTTATTGTTATAATCAAGTTGATTGTTTTTACTCTTATTATTTGAAATATCAAAGTAGCCAATCCCTTTTCAAAATCTCCGCCCTCTACAATAGCTTCTGTTTTGTTCTATTTTTTGTTTTAAATATTAACAGCAATATTTCAGTTAGATATTGCTGTTTCATATGTCTTCCGAACCATAGAGGCTATGATGTCTATGTGATATAGGAAAAATGTCTGAGAAATTTTGAGAATTTAAACCCAACTTCGTTAATTGCGACTTCAAGCCTTTAAATCTATATTTACTACGGCTCTCCTAATACTTCCATTTTTGTTGGATGAGAACTCCTGTGTCGACCTTGGGAAATTTCTATTACATTTTTAATACTTTTATCATCAGAGCTGCAGACGAACTTTCTAAAATTATTAAATTGTGCAGAGCAACTCAGTTTACTTTCGTAGAACAGGAACTTGTCTTTGACGAGATGCGATGAGTTCGAATGCAGGAAAGGAGGTGGATTTAAAGTGATATTTGTGAGGAACGTGTGAAAAGAACGAAAGTGTAAATGTACGAAGGGAGGAAAAGCGAATGCTATGAGAATCCAGGGGATATTTAAACTGCGAGTGGGAACAGTTAAGAGATTAGGTTACACGCTTGACGAGAACAATTCAAATCTAACTGTTATAGCTAAATACTGTTATGTTCCTCTAACAATTTGTTTCATCCTGAAGATCCAAATTAATTCTTTAAAACTCCACTACAGCACGATTTTGCTATTGAAATCACTCCTCTTCAAATTAATCTCCGCGACGCGTCGAGATGAGTACTTTGAGAATTTTGGAGAACACTATACCTTTCAAAATCGATAACATATCATTTAACGATAGCTACGACGATTCAAAATCGCAAAACTGCAGTTCGGAACCGCTGTAGCAATCAAAACCAGATACCAAAAGTAGAATCAAAAGGAAATGCTGGTTGTAACGAGAAATAAAATTATTGTGACTCGTGTCGAAGACAAAAACGGACAGAGGATTTCGAGTTGTTCGGGCGATAAAACCGCGAAAGTTCTTAAGGTTACTCTAGGAGAGAGGGCGGCCGGGTAGCAGTCCCTTTCTTCAAAAAACTCAAGATTACCGTGATTTCCTGGGACGAGGGTGAACGCCTTGCAATGCGAAGACTAGATGGGTGTGGTCGGGTTCATTTTCCTTTTATTCAGTTCTCCGTCGGTAGCTTGGAAATCTCCAACGTAAAAGGGTCGTAGCTTGGCGAGAAACAACCCGAAACAATACTACCGGAAACAATGGTCGTGCTGTCGACGTCATACCGATATCTTCCTGTCGCAGTAAGTTACAAACACTGCCCCCGAATTTCCGCCAGGAGTAAGAACAGCTTAGATTGTTTCAATAAAAAATAGTAAACGACAATATCTCACAGTGCATACACTATTTTATGGTAACCAATTGAATTATATTAGGTTGGTAAGAAATTAATGTCGGTCTTCGAGTTTTCAAACTTTGGCGCTTAATTCTAAGATTGCCGTTCATTTGAATCTGTTTGTCTTCTTATATCATTTTAGAAAAAAAAATGTTATTAAGAAACTTGTTTCTGGTTGGGAAAAATGTGCAAATTTTAATGAAATTTATTTTGATTAAAAAAACCTATTCCCATTCTCAACATGGGTATTTACAGATAAAGTTTGAAAACCGACATTAATTTCGTACAAACCTAATACAACACCGACATACTTATTAAACGAACAAATTATTAGAAATCGCATTATGATTTTATTCGTTTAACAATAACGATAATTTAAAAACTTTCGAGTTGACCCTCTATATCTCCTAAATTTGAAATCACAGACCGAAATACTAATATTCTTTCCGTGTAATTCACTTTTTCCGCCAAAGTGGCACAATTAGTTTCGTTCTATAATCTCTTTTTGCCGACTAAGAAGATTTTTCATTGCGGGTATAAAAAAACAACAGCTCGGGAATTCAACGTAAATGCTTTACCATATTCTCTGTAGATAGACAATAGAAAGTACCTCATACAACCGTCATTATTTTTATTTTTTAACAGTGCTATAAATAACATGAAAAAATCGATATAATAATTACTAACTTGAAGAATAGCTGCATTTAAACGGTCACATTGTTACTACTTTGACGCGGGGTTGTTTTGTGAAATTTAAATTATAACACAATGGCGCGATTTGATGTATTTCCGATAATATTTGAGCTATCTTTGCTTATTTATTTTTGATACAAAAGTCCCAAAGTCTGAACACCAAAGCGAGCAAAAATAAATCCTGAGTAGCGCGATATTGAAGAATTAATGTTTATTTAGTCATAATTGGTTTGCGAATTTTCTTTTTTAATTTTTGTATTTATATTACGTATCCTCTTCATTTTATGTATGTCTAACCTATACACCGATTGTAATACAATTTTCGAGTGCGATGTTAAGCGACAATATTCGGTAAATTCAGTTAATTCGCCTAAATAACGGAAAGATTGTACTATTATTTTAATATATTTTACCAATCACAATTGTTTTTATTCCATTTAAACCCATTCTTGCATTTCATAATTGTTCATTTGCACTTAAACATTGATATACGTTTCATTGACGTTACATCCATTATTTCACAGTCTCGTTAAATATGCAAGTTCCAGAGCGTAAACATTAGTTACTGGTACGTCAAAATTTACGTAATACTTTCGAAATAGTTACTCCCACCACGGTCAGAGTATGTACATTCGCTGAGAAGATACTAAGTATATCGGTGTTTACCTCGTTTTGAACTTGATAACGAGAAGGAGGGTAACTTTAAGCTGGTCCTCTCGGTTCTCTGAATATTCCATGTAGAAGCTTGATTTCATTGACTATGGTACAACGTTAACACGACTGCCCTCGAGATGCTGACGTACAATTTTAATGAGGTGACAAAGGCATCACTTGTGGCGTATGAAACTGTTTCTTGGTTGGAAGATGAAAATTAGTGGCTAAAATGGGATGACCCTTGCATTTTCGGAAGCACCTCTGTATATTATTCCATTTGAATTCACCCTATGAAATTCTCTATTTTTTTCGCGAGCAAATCCTTTAACGTAATATCATTTGTTTCAGTGTATCTCTTATATTTTATTCCTCATTTCGAAGCAATCGGACGTGTAATTGTTCCGTTGCAGAACGTAATAAAATAGACTGTACGATCATCTTTACCTGAGGAATGCAAAAGCTCCTCGACTACATCCTCTCGCTACGGATATCTTGCGAGTATTTCAGGGAATCCGAAGCTTATCTTACATCTCTAAATTTCTTTCTACCGCTACTATGTCTGCGTATAAAAACAGAAATAGCACGATAAAAGCAGAGATTATGATATCTGTATATCTTTAAATATAATTATACAAAGGAAATTTTATCTACTCCATTCATATCAGAAATAATAAACAATTATATTCCGTATCATTTCCTTGTCCGACAGTGTCTATTTATATCGTAGGAACAATTTTTATTGTACACATAAAATAAAGACATTAAAAAGGAAGAGAACAGACGTTTATACGCATAAACATCAATTCCGGAAAGAGGAGCTATATTTTAGCCAATGGAATAACACATTCCACAACACGAATTGCCATTGTGAGGGTCGACGGTAATAAAAGGTGTAATTTTTCAAGTTTACCCTTACGTTTGAAGGAATATATAAAAGCCCGGTTTCTAAGGTGGCAGTTCGTCCGGACCATCGAACAGAGTTATCGAGCCGATAGGGAAGCTATCCGAGTCTCTGTCCCTCGGTAATCCCGCCTGCTCGAGCTATTATCCCGGAAAAGCCAGTCGAACATCCGATTAGGAAAACCGAACATACGTTATTTCCTTCGTAGAGAACGTTCGCCGACTGGCTTGCACCAAAATGACATTTTATCGTTATTACGTTTAGGATCCAAAGCGAGCGGTTGTCGATCCTCTTATAAGCGAATTTCCTCCCCGCCGTCTTTATAAATCTCGGAATCCTACTATTCAATAAAGCAAAACTAACGACGATCAAGTTTTCGTGCTCGCAGTAAGAATAGAAGAAGTTCGGATCGTCCTGAAAGGACTCATAATATGGAGTCATTTCGTTTGCCGGAGAAAGCTTGTTTAAACGTTTGTTCCTCTTCGGATCAATTGCGTTTGAAAGAATTCGAGTGTCCTTGAAAACATTGACGTTAGAAATGATTTTTATGAATCAGCGTTTATTGCGTATCCACTGTTGGCATACATAAAAGTCGTCGGGTAGTAATCACGAATGTTTCAAAAGTAAAACTGAAATTGATACGCGCGAATACAAGTTTTTTTTGTAAAGTATCAACTGTACAGAGTCACGATGTTGATAGGTGACTGCGAAATTTCTTCAAGTAATGTAAAAATTGTTTTCTGTAAGCCTCATCTACAAATAGTGTACACAATAATGTACATAAAATAATGAATAATGTACACAAAATGTTGAGGGTTTATTCTCGCTATAAGAAGTTAAATATATTTCATTAGCATAGGTTCTGTATTAACGTAGAATTAATTCATTTCATCTGGAATAAATTGCTTAAATAGTACCATGAGGCAAGTAATCATTGTGAATATTATTAATAATCTTGAGTTTACAACCATCAGTTACTCTTTTTAATTCTTGTGTGTCAACGCAAAACAGTATTTTCGCATATTAATACACTGCTTCAAATTAGAATGTGAACAGTTTTGTTACTATGTCGACTATTTGGATTTTTCGACAAGTATTATATACCTTTTCACCATTTAAGTGCCACGGATCGTCGTGAAAATCTGCTTAAAAAATGCTAGAAAGTACATTCTTCTGTTTGTAAGCAGAAGCTGTATATTATATCGATATTATTGCAAGCAGGATATATCATTTAATTAGTTTTATTGTTCGTATAAAAGGTATTATCGATTCTACCAAACGATCAGCTCGGCTGTTTTATGAGATACAGAACGGTTAAATATAGGACCTATTGTTGTGTCAACCAATATATTAGTGGATGTATACTAAAGTTAATATTGTACGCGATTTTTGATCACGGTGCTCGTCCCTGGTAGCCGTTTTATTTACCAGGCAGTGCCTGTTTCGAGACACTCTCAGAAATTAAGGAAATGCGCAATAAGCACGTGATGACCAACTGTATAGACGGACAACTGAAAGATGGCTAGGGAACGCCGGAGCCTCTCGTTTTCAACCGATTATTCCCGCCGTTTCGTTTGTGGAATTCCCAAACCCAGCCTCCCAAAGTAAATAACTATACGGAGTGTTTACTTTAGGAGACTGGATTTGGGAATTCCAAAAACTAAATGGTAGGAATAGGCGGTTGAAACCTGGAGCCTCCACCGATCCCTAGCCATCTTTCAGTTGTCGGATCGTAGCGTAAGCCAGGCAAAATATCCTTGGAGCGTTATTAAAACTATTCCTACCACGACCGGTCAAATGACCGTTTTTAAAATTTCGATTAGAATTTTCTATATATAGCGTAATTGAATCGCCTTTAAACTTCACGCCTTTTCCTCAAATATACGTATAATACATTCACATTATAATACATTTTTCAATATTCACTTCTTTTTTTACTGTTCATTTTCTGGGAAAAAATTATCATTTGACAAATTCACCGGTTGCGGTAGGAAAAGGTATGCGTGAAGTGTCGGTAGGAATAGTGTAAAAACTGGGAGTGTTACGGATGTTACTTATCACGAGTTATGCCTGCTCGTGTTTTTTAGACGACATCTCTGGAGTGAGCGTGTAATTAAAACAGGCTCACCCGATTTGAGCCACGCACGGAGGTATTGTGAATTTGTAGAAAGAAAGAATTGAATGAAGGCCGACTTGCCTTGCTCTAATCAATTTATTTACACTTTCTACACTGGCTGGATAGAACACTGACTTCTATCCGGTTCGAAGGACCAATGTCCCGAACGATACGATGTGGAAGATTAATATACGTCCGGATCTTATTCTCGCAGACGGAGCTTCTATCGAGTGCGCTAGATTTTGTTCGATTCGATTTTTGATGAGGACTGATTTTTGGAAGCGCGTAAGGACGCGCTTCCGTTATTATTTGGCGGGGTCGGTCACTGCTGCGAAGTGGGAAAGCGACATTGGGAGACTCTTATAGTTATCGAATATTAATTTTGCCATTGGTGGGCAAAGAAATCTTCCTTTGCCCATTGGCTAAGAGCCTCCCTTGCCGATCGGCGGAACCGGAAAAACCCAGCTCGTGTGGGGGAAAATTCCCCGGTCAATACTTCTTGCAGGACACGAATTTTTCTGAAGAAATATTGACGACAATAGGCCCATAAAGCACATTGATTTTCATGTCATAAATAGACGACAATGCGCGACTGCTAGTTTTTCTAAAAAATGAGTGAATAATTAAGAAAGTTAAGATGCGAGGTTGGAAGCTACATCTGTGAGCTTCAAGGGCGTATTTTTTCTCCGCAACAGGGAGAAAATGAATAAATTTAGACCATAGGTTCTCAACGGGGGTGATACCGCCCATCGATGGGGGTTGAAGAGATTTAAGGGACTTTTTTGGTCGAATGCAAATTTAGGAGGCGTGAGACAATGCAAGATTGCGCTGTAAAGTTTGATTGATACTAAAAATCATCGAACGCATGTTTCAACAAATAGTTCTGTATGTATTTTAATCCTCAGAGTACCGAAGCATCGCATACTAAACGTAGGACGGATGCGTACCCGGCACCGATATACTCACAAACACAAAAAATGTGTCTTTTTTTCAATATATAATATAGTGTATTTCACCTAAGAGGGGCGGCATCGAAGCTCCGTTTGAAAAAGTAGGGTATGACCCCAAAAAGTTAGAAAACTCCGAGTTACATCATTGATTTCAAGAACGGGAGTTTGCGTGTTTTTTTCAAAAAAGGGGGCGGAGAGTATTTTTTTTATCGAAAACGGGGCGTTAAGCCAAAAGAAGTTGGATACCTATGATTTATATCATTACAAAGGATATAAAAAGGCAGACCCTGAGCAGAAAAAGTCTTTGCCTGGTTACGCTGTCAAATGTCACCTTATATTTTCGCGCGAATCGTTATCTCGATTATATTCTCCCATTATTAATTGTTTGTTATTAAAGTTTTATTTATGTTATTCGCCTGAAGTATTTCTTCACTTTTCCCTACAATACCGAACAATAAAGATTATTTTCACATATTTTCAACAATACTTTTCATCCTCTCTTGGACATTATACGCAACGGCACTTTTCATGTAATTATTTAAAGTGATTGTAATTTGTTACGCTCATAAAATTGTTGGAGAATTTTTTGCACATTTGCATATACCCAATTAATAATGTTTTCACTTCGTCTAATAAATGTGTCTAACGCGTGTGGAGAGGCAAGAAAATTTAATTGCAGATTGCCTCCTCCATAGCGGTATTCCGTGTTATTAATGAACAAGCCACTCCACCGTCTTCCCGAACGGTGTACTTGAATTTCCCTCCATATTTCCCCGCGGACGGAAATAATCAAAACAATTTACTCGTAAAAATCAACAACGAAATGATTGGTATAAAGCGCCTCTCCTCTATTTTAAGACGTCAATATTCCACCGCACCCCTATCGGGAATTCCTCCACTGTCACTCGCCGCGGCGAGAAGCGTCTCCGGCTTGAAATGGAAACAAAACAAATGCAAGGGCGGAGGTTCCGGCGCTGATAATGGGATTTTTCAGCGGTTTATTCGCCGCCGTCGGCAACTTGTTGTAATTGATAAATGGAGATCTAAAAAGTGAAGGGAGAGAGACAACGAAGAGACGGAGAAGAATGCCCGAACGGTAGGAAAAGGGAATAGAGGGAACTGCAGTTTCACTGCATACCGGAAGACGGAGGCGCGGCCGTTCTTGAAGCGTTTCATGGGAAACCAAATATTCGCGGTATGCCCCGGTGTTGCACGCTGGAATTTCCAGCATGAAGTCGTTATACTCCGAGACCACTTATAATTAATTGCTCTAGTTTATAATCGCCTTGCGGCCATTGTGACGCAGTCGTCCGAATAACGAGGATACCTGTTCGGCCCGCCTACATCCTGTATCCGCTAATTCTGTTGTTTTCTGTTCGCGGAAATTGAATATTTTACGCCTCGTGTTAAAGTGTCAAGTGTCGAATAGCGATATTGCGTATTGTAGAGGAAGATAGGTGCACCTTGTTGCTCCTGTTTGCAATGTAGATTAAATTAACATTGTGAGAACAGCTACACGGACAGTTTAGTGCAATTTATTATCATACTCCGAGCATTTGTTCTATTCGCCAGTATAACATATGCGATTGCTATTTATGTGTAATTGAAATTCTGAAAAGTGTGGGAACTCAATCATGTAAAGTATCATTCAAAATGCGAACAAAGAAGACCTTGATGGCAACATAGCCAATACCATTACTTCAAATTAACGTATTAATTATCGATGACTGATGTAGCATTCTAAAATTGAAATATGTTTCACAAATGGAAAACAAGATGTAATTTGAAATTACACAAATACTAATAATTCTATATAATTACTTAATACAGCGGTGCACGAGATTTGCACGCCAGAGCCGTTTTTCAAGAAGCGCCGCCTTCTTCACCCAACCATACAACCAAAATGTCACTGGTTCACAAATATTCCCTCTCACCCGTCAGGCACGAACCTATCAGCACAATAAAACAACTCCGCGACAGAAGAGCGCCAGGCTTTCTCAGGTCAAAGAAAACATTGTTGCCGCAGCTGCCCTGTGACATCTCGGCTGTGTGGTTGGGAGAAGTAGGAGACGCTTCTCGAAAAATAGCTCTGGCGTGCAGATTTCGTACACCCCTGACTCAATATATGAAGACTCAATAGAAGTCACGTGATAGTCGATGTATTGAATAGATAAATTATCAAAAAGTATGCTATGAGTTATAAATAAAAAATCATGCCTTGCTTATTTCATCTATTTCTCTAACGTAAAACTAAGCTGCTAATGCCAGTGTATTCTGTTCATGAAGTCCTATTAAAATCTATGAAAGCCATCAATCAATGAGTGCTAGATTTAATTCTTTTACCAAATGTAAATATGTATCGTGTATATAGTCGTATCTGATATAAACAACATTCGTCATCAAAGTTGCTGCATTATTCAAAGGGTTTGAAGGAATATAGCGCAGACCGGTTACAGTTCCCTTGCCACATCGCTGTTACCAGAACACCGACGTTTGATGTCTCGGCTGTGGCCGGTCTGGCCCTGCTTCATGGAAAGGGATGCACCTACGAAAGGGATAAAATAGCTGTTAGCACAGCATTTCGTCCTAGGCCTGCTTGTGGACATGCCAGTAGGGCTCACCCAGCACGCTATGCCCATGACACTGTGGCTGGGTTTGGACATAATCTACTTGCCGATCGACAGTGTATCTGGGAACCGGCGGTGGCAGGATATTTGCCAGTACTACTTCTCGAAAACCATGTTGCCTAATGAACGATTCTCAAACTAGCGCAAGGATGTAAGTGTAACCGGTGGATTAGTTGCAGCGTGCGGAATCGTACCGTTACAATTTCCTGTTTGAAATGTTTATGTTTTCTTATAAAAATTGGATAGTACGAGTTATAGTCTATCACAAGTAGTTAACAAAATACAGTAATACAGAAATTAACGAAGAAGCTAGCTATAGAAATGCAGATGTCAGATATTAGCGAGAACGCAGTTGCAATGTGATTGCTTACAACTGAATTAGACTAAAGAAACTATTTCTGAAGAAACTGAGGCTCTTACGCTAGTATGTGTTAAAAGTAATCAACACAAGGACTCTTACATCTCGCTATTTTTGCTGTTCACTCGCCGAGAATAAAATTTGCAAGACTAACCATGAATTACAAGATTGCACTATCATAAACAGTATATCGAGGCTGCACAATAATAGCCAGGTGAAAATGTTATCTGCAGACGGTTTAAGAGGATAAAGTGTCTGCCATTACTTAACGTGAGTGCAGTTAATAAAGCAATAATAAACAAAACTCTGTTCGTTTTGTTGTATGACGATTGAGCTGTACGTGACGGAGCGCAATAATTCGCAGACTTCATTAATGCTCATATGCCGCGGTAGATCGTACATTTTGGTTTTCATACCAATTACGGTCTGCAGTGAATTTAATGCTAATTTCGCATATTTCCCACGACAATTTAATCAGAAATTCGTTAAACGTAGATGTACATGCCCGGGCATAAGGTAATTGAGATTTATCGGCGACACTTTTAATCAAATGCCAAACATTGAATTCGAATATGGCGTAGCTGTTGCTATAAACTTCGTTATGAATATAATCATCATTTTACCGAGGTATTTCGCAAAATTGGTACACACCGTACGTCGTACCGATCTCCTGTACGACCATCGATGACTGAACATCTAGTAATACGTCACGATCCTGTCGGGACGATGTATACAGCTGATACTTTTCAACGTTTCAACGAGTTATAAAAAATTAAAAGCGCGAAAGGCGATCAACGCGATTAACCAGTAATGCAACTTCGTATTATTTAAATTTACAATTAATTTTATTATAAGAACGATTTACTTTACTATAGATGATAAAAACAAATGCACTGGCTTACATAAAAATATTATCATTTTCATGGCTGGTAACGTTCTCTTACATCGCTTTAAAATCTATAGCTAAGCAATGGCAACTTAATTTCTGCCTGACTTATCTGAGTTATATCATTTCAATATCGATGTTCATTTATTTAACAGGAGATTACCGACACTATCAAAATGGTTACTGCCCAAATTTTTCAGAACATTCCTCGTTCCTAACGCCATTCACTGCAATTGTCCTAACAACATGTCTACCACGCCGGTCACTGATAACTAATGTTCTATTCTGACACTAAATTATATTTACTCAAAGACGTCGATGTTTTAATCTTTCGTTGTTGACAAAGGGGATTAACCCCTTCGGACCCTGTGCACATTGTAATGTACATAATACTTTTCGTGTTGTATTTTATTACGTATAGGTTTAAACTTAGTTTCACTTGGTTTTTTTATACAAATATTTCTCAGGATCTCCTTAATGTTACATATTTTGCGTAAGCACCATATTTCCATTACAATGTACATTTACAAATTATAAATAAAAATTATAATTATAATTATATTAAATTATAATTTAAAAATTCGGGTCTGAAGGGGTTAAGACGACCTTTCAATTATGAAGAAACGGGCAACGTTTTATTACTAAATTTCATAGCATCCCTTATAATTATGCATTTATGATACTAAAGTCTCCAAGAAATTGCATGGAATTTAACGAGTCAATTAAGTACGAATTAGTCCGATGGAATTTTTTGTAAATCTTCGAAAACGTTTGCATAAACCACTCGTTCGTTAACCCTTTGCCCTACGATTTCTTTTGTAGCAGTACACGCTATGGTTGAGAATTAACTTGCTGAAAAAATTCAACGTTGGCACTTCATCTGCATCACACACGTTATAATGAATCTGATAATATACAAATAATTGTATAGTGCCGTGTATCATTTATTTATGCAGCTAGACAACTTTTAAAAAATCGCAAGCCTTTTTATATCACTTTGTGCGGTACGAACTTCAGCCATTATTGCAAGGCAAGGGGTTAAACGATTTCCCACTATCACCAAAGATAAATACTGCATTGCCACGTTATCTAGTTATTTTCATCAAAGTCATAGCAAGCTTTACGGAACATTTTCATCACTTATTTATAAACTTTCAAATACTTTCAGGGTCTGTTTATCATCGTACATTTCGCTTGTTTCTACAAATACCCAACTATAATTAGGTATCAAAGAGATAGGTTTAACTCGCGGAAAAAATACTTTAAAAACTAGGCAGTAGAATTTAAGTTCTGTTTAACCGTAAACAGACATCGCGTCTCTGTATGTCTTGCATCGGTTTGGGGCGACCGCGGTTGTTTGAGTTTACAGATTGCGCCTCCCGGGCATTAAGCTGCGTTATCGCAAATTGCTATTAGACATATACCCATCTATGTATACATAAATATTCCCTCAATTTAGGTCCAGAGCGTCTCTACCAACGCTACTTAAGACGATTTCATAATCCCGTCGCGTTACCACTCGTTCGATCGTAAGCAACAGAATTACACCAACACTCCTACGGCTTAAACTCTATCCTTTGCTATTCGCAAAAATTGATCGAATTTTATTGCGTACTAAATTGAGAACCGGTAAGATTTCATTATTATATCCCGAGAGTCATAAAAACCTGCGTGAGATTTATGACCTATCAAACGAGGATACTGCTACGAAATACGAACGAAATCGTTCCAATCTTCGAGGGAGTTCCACGGCGAATAATTAGTGGCAATATCAAATCCACGGTTTGATCGACGATGTCTACTTTTCTTTGGAACGCGGCGACACACAACGTTATACGATTGAAGGTGAAAAAGAAGAAATATATACGTATACATTTGAATATAATATATCATAAGAATCCTGCCACTGTCGTGGCACGTGACACGCGATAAGACAATTTGGCAAACACAGGGAGCAATAATTCACGTCAACAATGCGGATGCTCGTGTAGGATATCGATTCCGTTGAAACAACGAACGATGGCTTTCTAAAGCCCGGAATAACTGCAGGCAACCGGCAGGAATCACGGGGAGAAAGAATTTCGGATATCGCGAGGGTTGGGATTTGTGAGTGCTGCTCGATCTGGAGCTTCCGGAGAGCTTGGTCCATTAAATATTTAATGTCCCGTCAGTTGTGAAAACCTTGCGCCGGAATAGAACTCGAGACCCAGCAGTGAAGAAAGCTTCTAACGAGAGGGACACAGGGAATTGAGGAAAAAATATGGTCGGTGAAGAAGGAAGGAAGAAAGGAAGGAAGGAAGGATACATCGAAAACGGGGAATTCTCTGGTGCACGTACGAACGATCGAGAAATCGACGCAAACCCCCGTGTCGAACGATTGCCGGTAATATGAACTCGTAATAAGCCTGAGGGCAATATCACTTTTATGACGCCTCATAAGTATCGATCCTTTCTCGACTGAACTCGATGCTCCCGATAATCTAACCTTTGCTATCGTCGATACATACTTTATATGAGGAATGAAACGCTTTCATCCATGATACCGCTCGTTATGCGGGGTTATAACGAAAGGTATTAATTTTATCGATTCGTAGCTCATATACCTGTCCATTTAAGTTACCGTCACCGTGGAAAATGTATTGTAATGCGCAGACGAGTTGATGAACAATCGTATTTCATACCGGCGACCGATTGGTTCGTTCTGATTAACGGACAGCGAATATTATACTTTATTGTTTTGTTTGCCTTTGTATTTTCGACTTGGACTTCACACGATCTGATCGTCGAGAATGTACAGTTTCAGATAGATTTTAAATTATCGAGGTTATGGGACATATAAAGCGCGAAAGAAATACTTTATAGATGACAATGACACGTTCGAAATTAGTCTTATTATTTTAAAGCCCGATAAAGAATGGTTGTCGGCATTATAATATCAGGAATTAACAGCAATGTGTTATCGTAGCGTGCAGAAATTTCATGTTTGCTTTTATCATTTACAGCTGAAATGATAATATTGTTACGAATTATTATGAGTCACGAGATTGTCTCCACCCTGTATGATATCGATTTCTAGAGGGATAGAAACGAGATGCGAATGTTTATAATAATATGTGAAAGAGTTGTACGTGAGCTGTAAGATTGGCCGGAAGTGTTGGAATAGAATTGCTATTTTTATAAACCATAAATTTATTTATTATGACGCGTCGCAACAATATGTGTATTATTATTCAATGTCATGTAAAGGCAGACGCGGGTTGTGTTTCTATCAATGATCCTTTCAAAATTATCTATGACCCTCCTGAGGCGGAATTTGAAGAGAAAGAATATTGTACAGGTTTAAAAGTTGATCTCAAGAAACCATAGTTGCCGGTGCAACCTTTCATATTTCTCTATTATCTCGCTTTAAGCAGATATCCCTTTTCGTCTTTTATTCCACTTTCCTTCCCGGAATATTCCATTTTTCGCGAGAAGAAGGTCCCGATGTAATCTAACAGCAAAAATCATCTCGGCGTGTGTTCTTTTGTTTACTCCATAATCTACTTCCGTATTTCATACACATACGTACGTAGGTTTGCACGAGAGATACACGCGAATAATTATTCAAAGGGTGGATTAGCTTACAGCGGTATCTCAGTCACTCGTAATCTTCTAAAGTACATAAATCTTTCGAACACATTGTAAGCCATTCGTCATTTTACCTCTCATTCGCAACAACTCTTTTGCATTTATTAAAACAACGGAGATGGAGAAGGAGAATACAAGAAGAGAGGTAGCGAATCCTAAAGCAACGGGACGGTAAAGGGTGCGTTAAAAACATCGGCATTATCAGCGGTTATACTCGGTGGAAGGGCTTAGAATTAACAAGTCAGTCAGGATTTCATGGGGATGAGAACGTAACCGCGGTAGAGCCGGTTAGAAAGACAGAGATACGCTCCAGGGGGTAACGATAACGGACTAAGCCTTAATCTGGGTCCATTAGCCTGACAGATGTAACGGTAAACACGGTGTTGTTGCGATATCGGCTTGCAAATTACAACACTGCCACCTGGAGGACTGTGATAGACAGGTCTTGCGCCTGGCTGATTACGAGGGTGGGAGGGCGGCTGTGGAGGGCGGAGATAATACGAGGGCAATTAGTTCTCGAGTAATGCCGCGACGTCGTCGGCACCTGGCCCGTTCGCGATGCACGTGATTTTTCTCGATTAACCACGTCTCTCAAAATTCTCTGCTCCTCTAACACCTAGTTTCGAGATTCGCGCAAGCTGAAATGGTTTTTCGTGTCCTCTTCTTTTTATCGAAGAATATTTTCCAATAGAATTTCACGGTTGGAATCGATACTAGGTGCTTATCGAATGGTTAACTGATACTTTTGGTTTTACTTTAATGATTCTTAGAATTTGGTAAAGGGTAACACGATAGAAGACACTTTTTCGGTGTTATAATAATCAGGGAGAAGTGTATAAATAACAATTATTTGTCGGATAGGGATTGAAATGGAATATTTGTAAGACTCCAAGCCCGCGCCGCCGAGCGGAAGTTCACACGCCTGGCTTTCGTCAAAAGAACTTTCTCCAACGAGGGAGAAAGATAACTATCCCCTCCCTTTGGGGAAATGTAGGCCCTTGAAGGACCCCATCGCCGAAGGAAGGAAGATATTCGACACCTAAGACCCGTCAGGGTCACATCATTGTTACATCTTGGAGATATCTCCCATATACTCTCTTGAAGAGAATTGTTACAAGCGTATCCTGATAAACGCACGTTATATTGTATTTACCCGCGTGTCGGAATACTATAGTGTATTATTGGCATAGTGTATTATATTTAAATATATATGTATATATACATGTAAAATTGAACTCTTACATGTTGACATGTGATCATGTGAATGTGATTAAAATCGAATATATTTTTTATTTGATGAAAAATAATTTGGTAGAATGGTCTGCCGTCACATTATACACTTACCCCCGATTTACACGGGAGATCGGTTCCTCAGAATACCATTTAAATCGAAATCGTATACTGTAGATATTTCTAAAGACGACATATCGGTTGGCAGAAAAAATGTTTATTTTGTAGTGTCGGAAAATATTCCTGACGTAGTTTCAACCCTTTTCACGTGGATATTCATTCTCAGCGGGCATGATAAATCTAGCATATCTCTCGGATGTCCACTCTAAGTCGACGTCAGAGTTGATTAGTGATTATGGAAGATAAAATTATTCTACCGCAACTTTCTGCGAAATGCATATTTCTCTGCAGTTTTCAACAGCTACAAATTCATATGAATCAAATATCAGTATAATACGTAACTTTGTTTGAAAGCTGTAATATGACGCGGGTGATAGTTTTATATTTATGAGACAAAGTGCCGCCCAATTGCTGGTAGGTAATGTCCGGGTTGGTGCCCAGTGCAAAGAATTAAGAATGACAAAGGGCTGGAAGGATGTAAGCTGGGTTGGGTCAGATTCGGACAGCAAGCCAAACGCATTTTCTCTCAAGGCTTCGAATATTCTAGAAAGTAGTGAATGCCAGTGCGAATGCGGCAGACTGAATGACTGTAAGAGAGAGATGGGAGTCGTTCAGTGCACAAATCGATTAACTCCACTTTTTGAATTTTTTCAAATTTAAGTCTCAAAGCACTTGACTGAACCCTAACTTTCTATGTTTAAAATAAATTTTCGTAATAATAACGATTAACACCATTAAATGACGAAGTTTGTTTGGCCATCGAATAATAAATAATTGAATTCGGCAGTCAATCTAATTAATTCCAAGGCTATTCCACCTTATTCATTTTGTACTTCGTTAGAGGAAAGCTAAATGCGATTATATATTCTACAACACTTATTTGTATTTATATTTTGAAGGGAATTTTGAAAAGGAGTGTATACTATTTCATCACGTTTCTCCACTTTAGGTTTTATGCAGTTAATCGATTTGTGCACTGAACGGCTCATGTACGAATGATTATATATAGGCGTAAGTTTAAGGGTAAGATCAGTTTTAATTGTCCGTTGTAATAGTTTTAGTTGTGCGCGACGCTCTCCACTAATTAAAAGGTTCATACAGTGACAAGGATTCAAAGAACTATTAACGGTTCAAATTGTATCGGTATTTTGCTTATTGAACAGAATTCAACATTAAAATTAAGTAAAGTACACGCACGTGTCAGCGGTTTTGCAGAATACTGATAAACGTTCGCCAGCTTCTATCATAACATATGATACATCACGAATTACCACGCAACAATGCAAAGTTGTTTGCACATACAGCCGAAAGTATTCACGTATATGTATTGCCGTGCGAAAATACAACGATCGGTAATATACGATACTGACAGTAATACACGATACTGACATTAATACGTATCGATTGAACGACAAGCGCAGACGAACATAAAAGCACCATTAAAAGTTTCACAATTTTGGGCCGTATTACCATTGTTTCTGCTTCCCTGCAGAATCGGCTGAAGAGCTTTGGATTTCGTCGCATTTTCCAGCATATATTATGTTTCGCGCCGTGGCCAAACCACCGATGTACTTTCCAGGGAGGTGGAGAAGGCAACCTCAAATTTTGAGCGGGTTTTAAAGCGAAACGATTTCGCGGCTAGACGACAAAATGTAGTCCGCATGCAGACCAACAACTCCACGTACGTATGTACGTATGTCGTAATGCTTGTACGAACCACACGTGGGAAAAGTTCCACGGTGAAAATTCCACGCATTTTCCGGCTCGGGACTGGACGCGTTGTTGAACGAACCTCGACTTTTTTTAGTGCTTGTTTAGCCTGCGCGAATGACCCTTTTGAAGTTAATGCCCCATGAACGTGTGCGCCCATATACTAAACTCGTATGACTGTTACCAGTTGAAAAATTCATCGATCGTATGCGCACGAAAATAAACTCTATGCCGGCGGTGAAATTCGAATTCCTCTTGCCGATATTTTTCTTTCGCATTATTGCACACGAAACGATGGTAGATTCTGTGTTGAATTATCGTCGCGTATGTCGTTGTTTAATGACATAGGAATGAGAATAACAAAGTGGAGGTTAATTATTCTGTTTCGTTTAATGGTAGTAATTGTTGTAAATTATACGAGAGTTTTTAACCCTGAAAGAAAGTATGAGATTTTTGGTTCAAGGTTCATAAAGGATCCACGTTGTTGCGGGACTTAGAGTTTTGATAGGCAGTTTTTGCGACGCGTAAAAATCTCCAGTGTTAGGCAACGTTTGCGCGGAAAAAAAACTTATTTTTTATGACTGTTTTTATCTGAGTTATTTTTGTTAAATGCGGAAGAATTGCGGTATGTTTCTCGGTCGCTTAAACTGTACGTGGTAAATGAATATATTAAATAAATATGAAATGAGAAGTATAGACGAAAAAGTAATAAGTTCACCCTGTTACTGCGAATTATGTAGAATTATGTCAGAATAATATTTTCTACCAAATATTAATGCAGCTATATACTTAGCTACTTATGCAAGCAGTCTTACCGAAAAATATTTCAGATATGCCTTGCAATTACTATAAAGATTGAATTCATATTTATCGGTGTACTTTTCATATTATGCCGTTATTATTGTGAGAAAGTTTATGAAAATCGTGCAGAATCAAAAAGAATGCAACTATTTTCCCGCGTACAAATTGTTGAATCATAAGCATTATATTTAGATCATTTCCTTTGTGGTTGTCAATGATAAAAAATAATTCATTTCCTTCGTTATAAGTTTAGTCGTGTCATTCATAGGTTTACTACTTTTAGGTTTTATGAACTTATACGTAAATTTGGAAAACTGGTTGCTAAGGAATATCTTTAACACTGTAATGCAATATTTCTTGCAATGCATTGATTTAATCTTACCGAAAAGTTATAAATATGATCGGGAAATACGAAAAATATCGAGGTACAAAATTCAATGACATACCTGGATATCCGTATTGAAAAGTAAAAATAGAGTATGAAATACGTCAAGTAGAAACCTTTTAGCAACTATTTTGATCACGCTATAAAGGGTTATGACTTTCTTAATCACTCTATACGATGAGGAAACTTTGTGCACCGTACATTCAAATTTGTAATAAAAAATCTGTAACTTTATGCCAAATGTGCAATACACGCTACTACTTTATACCACTTATGCTCTTACAGAAAATTCACAGAAGCATCATGCTACAATTTTCAACATTATCTTGTTCAAAAATATCTATAACAAGAAATAAAATATATAATAAGTCTATTAATATTACCACTGGAAAACTTTGCATTATATGTACAATTAACACGTGCTGAACACCCACAACTCTTTCCCTTCTTATAACTTTTTTAATCACCCTACACAAGAACAAATCTTGTGCCCCGTGCATTTAATTTGCATTAAAAAATTGACAAAATATCACATGAGATATAGAATATTTATATTGTTACGAAAATTTCAGAGAAATTGAAGATATGCACGTTGTATTTGAGATATTCGAAAAATTGAAGTTTCTCCCGCGTGCGCAAATTGTTTTACATCGCACTAATGGAATCAGTCGGCCGGTACACGGTGCGCGCGAGCTTTCTATACATCCAACGAAAGAGGATTGACTCAGTGCACGGAAAACATAAAGCTACCACCGTGAGTCTTTTTTTCCTCCTCAATTCCACCGAGATTACGCGAATTCTGGACGAGCCGATTCGAGTGACCATATTAGCGGAAAACTTCGCCACACGGAAACGAGTTCAACGCTCAGCTTAAGCCTTCGTCATCCGAAAATTTAACTGGCAACAACGAATTATCTTTGCCGAACGTACGCTGTTAGCCTCTCGTAAACAATTTCATCTTCTTTTTTCATGTATCCTCCTCCACGACGACGAACAGTTGCGTTTCACTGAACAAGTTTTTTAATCCGTCTGTGGACAGTTGTTATAGTAATTTCGTTGCATTCAAATTTTGTACGTTTCGATAAAATTCGTAGTAGAATGCGCCGCCGTTCCGAATGAAATGAGCAGCCAACGAAGCGTTTAATGCGTCTTTAAATGCGTTATGGGGATTACGCAATACAAGGTAGCGCGAATTTATCCGTTCTGAAATTGTTGCATGGAGGGATTGTAATATTGCCACGGTTTTTGTACCGGCTTTAATTATAGTTGATGTTTAATTGGACTAGTTACAGCTTACTTTACTGTTGAAAATACTCGCTAATGAGAATTGGATGTAATGATATAATATGTACGGTTAGAGATAGGGATGAGCATTTGAATTTTAATTTTAACCCCTTGCCGTACGATTTCTTTTGTGACAGCCTCCGCAATAATTCAGAATTAAATTGTTCAAATAAAAATTCATCAGTGGTTCTTTATATAACCTATAATTTAACGTAATATTAATATTCTAGAAATAATTTTATCTTGACGCGTCTCACTTACATATTCAATTTGATAGGTTTTGCAAATCTTGAAAATTTCCTATCCGATTTACCCCATCAGGAGTGTCACTCGTTATTGTACGGCAAGGGGTTAATGGGCTGAATTTTTTCTAGACCGTTACATTTTAAATTACTTTGAATAGAATTCAATAATAAGCACTTTAACGACCGAACATGCCAATTGGCGTCCTAACCAGGATACAATATACAGGATATTTCACCTAACTTGACCACCTTAAATATATCACTTATTTTTAATGATTGAAAAAATGTCAGATGTAGAAAATATTCTGTTTGAAAGCGCCAATAGGGTGATAGGCCGAATTTTTTTCTCAAGGTAATTTTTTTCGAGATTTCAAAGTCATCGTATTTTTTTAAAATGGGACCGCATATTTTCGTTACAACAATCTTATAGTTTTTAAAAAAACGGATCTAACTAGGTGCAGTATGTTGACCTTCACGTGACCTTTAGCGAGAAAGTTATGAAATGTTTATCAGTAACTTCAGTACGAATTCGGGGACGGTACATGAATGAATTTCAACTGAATTCAAACAGTGCACCGTGTAATTGTCCCTGGTGCTTGTAAGCAGACATTCGTGTTCTCCTTTCAACGGTTGAAGTATGTTTAGAAGCGTTTTTGGTGTGTTCGTCGTTGCTATTCGCCGGATCCGCTATTGGATGTTACAGCGGCACGCGGCTACAATGTACCGTTTACAAAGGCTTTGCTATGCCGGTACGAATTATTATCAAAGTGATACTTTTCTCGCTAAAGGTCACGTGAACGTCAATATATTGCACCTAGTTAGATTCGTTTTTTTATAAACTATAAGGCTGTTGTAGTGAAAATATGCAGCCCTATTTAAAAAAAACGATCACCTTGAAATCTCGAAAAAAATGGCCTTGAGAAAAAAATTCGGCCCATCACGGTATTGGCGCCATCCAACAGAATATTTTCTACCTCTGACATTTTTTCTATCATGCAAAATTAAGCGATATATTTAAGGTGGTCGAGTTAGGTGAAATACTTTGTATATGTGTAACGAATACAAAGTTCCTTTACACATTGATTGTTTCACCAAATATCACACAAAAATGAACTATTAAAACTTTGTATGCATAAACTTGGTAGCATAAAGAGTAAATAGTCTTGAAAACAAAGATATATAATTATTTTAATCATATGGGATTCCAATAATGTTGAATAAATAATGCATAAATTATAATCAAACCCGGCTTAATATGTGCTTAAATATTCATTTCAATGTTTAAATTACTTCAAAATACACAAGAACTTGTAGAAAAGATCAATGTGTTTTTCCATTTTATAAAAATGCCGCCGGTAAGAGGTCACAGGTTTATAGCAAAACGCCCCCGGTGGATGAAGTGTTAAAATTCAATAATTGAATTCAGTATTGCGAATATTATTGTAAAAGTCTTGAAAGTATCGAAATTTTGAATGAAATTCCTTTTTTAAAGAACTACTGTTTTAAAATTTCTGAGACTTAAAGTGCTTTTATAAGGTTTTCAAGACTTGCGAGAAGCTTAAGATTTTCATGGCTGTATTAGGAACTGATAGGTGTCAAATTCTGCCCCATGTTACTCCAATTTTGTATCCTGTATTGTAAAAAATTTAAAGTACTTGATAACTCATCGCTATTTATAGTTATTTCTGCAAGTAAATTTACTTCTTCTACGGATTCTGCAAATGATTTGAACAGTTTCATCCATTACTTGCAGAAACCTAGCAAAATATAATTTCTTTATAAACTATTTTACTAAAAATTGCAGTGCCTCAACTATATATTAAGAAGATAACTTTGTATTCACTATAATTAATAACCTTTTGAAGAAAAATTATGTATAATTGCATAAAGACAAGATTATGTACTTTATTTCCAATGACAATGATCATTCAAACAGTTTTTCAGTAATGCTGTTACAGAAAAACTGCAGTGAAGTGGCCGAAAAATTACCCGCTTGAAATTCTTGTGCTTCAAGTACATCAGAAGCATTAACAAAAACCATGCATTTAATCTTATGGTTCATCGATAAAATTTGCTTTCTGAATGGTAAGTTTCTTCGTGAAATTTACATCGTCGAAGTGTAAGAGCCTGTAAGACCAGGCACATACAATGTATTGCGGCTGTCGCGTCGTCAAGTCGTCGACTGCCGACGACTTACATTTGTTTTTTTGAGTTGCTGAGCGTTGGTGATCGCGGCACGAGACAGTCTAGACGCAGCAGTCGTAGCATATTGTCATACATATTAAATATACATTTTATTTCTTTTAACCAGTTAAGTGTGGCGATCTCTTTACAAAGCGCGCACCAGTGTGTGTCGCGATAATCACTGCTTACGAGTTAGCTCTCAGGAAGTTATGAATCCAACTCAAATTATTTATAATTTTTTGTTGTTTGTTTCATTTCGTCTTGACCTTTAAACATTTTAAACATATTGAAATTTACGAATATAATTTAGTTTTCGCCAGAATTACAATTTAGATATCAAATTGTAACAAAATTTTACGCATGGCGGATAGAGCCGTCATGACACAAAATTCTGCCACATCTCCATTACGGATATAGTCGTCAAACACATAACTGGTTAATACAACTTTCAGTGTATTATTTCATTGACATCCTGATTTTGACCTCGCATTACAGAAGCTAATAACAATATAAAATTCACCGCGGTATAAATAAAAAACTCCAAGACAATTCAGTCACAGAAACGAAACTCTAAAAATAAAATCTAAAGACCGGTCTACCTGAGCTTCGTTAAAAGTGTGCCAGAAAATGTTCAACTAGAAATACGTTATACCGGTAAAACCCGTTTACTAGAGATTTTGAGGAAAATTCCATTAGATCAGTGAAACCTGGTTGCTGAGTGGAACTCCTAAAAATATAACCCCGCCGTTTCAACGATGTGCATGGAAGTAGAGGCAATGAACAGTTGGCAGAAGATAAGAAGCTCATACGTGTAGCATGTGTAGGGCTCCAGGGGGTGCGTGTGCTCCCATAGAAGCTAAATCAAGGATTTGCTGTACGTATATGCTACACGTAGATGAGGTTCGTTGTGAGATACCTAACCAGCCTCCAAATGGGAGATCCGCAATGCGGCTAAGTACCTCGATAGATTCGGTAGCTAGCTTGAAAGCATGGACTGGAATTAGCCATTGTTTCGGTCTATGATTTAGGTAAGAGCCTGCAATTTGCTTGAAACTTGTCGATAGCGCGACGGTATCGACTGTCGCGAGAGGTCCGACAGAAAGGGACAAGGGATCATCATCGTGTACACAACGGTTAGAAATTATCCTGAATATGCGGTGGTAAGAGGAAACGACTTTGTATACGGGACAAATAGTAGAGTAGTATGTCAAGAGAAGAAGGTCTAAAAGAGTTTAAATCGTTCTGCTTTGCCACGTGAAAAGAGAACTCGACCGAGACTCTGCCAGAAAAAGACTCTGAGAGATCTTCGACTTTCCTCAGAATGGATCTCACGAGTGGAATACGAGGAGGTTGCAGAGCTGCTGGCAAAGATGCCGACAGAAGTGTCGGTGGTGGCGGATCGTAAATGAAATCCAAGAAAACGAGCTACCGTGGAAGTTGATATCGAGCCTGGCAGTACGTTAAGGAAGAAGATCGCGAGTTCTTCCCGGAGATTTGCCGTGAATTTGCATTAGAGGAAAAGCCTAGACGGATAAAAGAAGAGGCAAGCGGCACACGAGAAAAACGCTGAAAAAGACAGAATCGTGATGATGGCGATGAACTGAATTTTTCTTAAGCGTATTTCCGCGTGATCGTTATATGTGGGCGGACGTTTTTTTAATGAAACGTTTTCTCAGTTTTGAAAACTAAATGTTTTTCATTTTTGTCATACTTTCCTTCATTATCTCACTGTAATGTTATGTTTATATTAATCTCCCTGACTAAGGACATTTTGATGAAAAACTGGAAGGAAGAGAAATAAATTCTTACATCCTTATATTATTTAGTTAAATAGCTATTTGGAGGTTTGATAACCGATTAGAATTGCCTGATGTTAACCGTTTGAGTCCTAGGGGGTATTGAAAAAACACTGTCGAAGAATCCCAAACAGCGCAACCGCGCTTTCTCTAAATGAGTACGAAAAGACTTAAGCAGCGCGATAGCGCTTGTTTTATTTTATGTCGAGAAATACCAAGCGGCGCGATAGCGCTTTGTTTATTTTATACCGACAATGCGTAATCTGCAGCACCAAAAATGCAATAAAAAGGTCACATTTAATTTGCGTGCGATGTAAAAAAGGTATTCATCAAATATGTTTTGATAAACACGGACGTTACAAATTATAAGTGTTACTCTCCATTTAAATTGTTTATTCATAACACAAAAATATTGTTAATTTGTAATTCATTATTTTATAAAATGCATATGTATTATTACATATGCATACTGTAGTAAAATTTATAAATATTTCAAGTTTTGTTGGATAAATATGATTGAGAAGATAAAAATGAAATAAGAATTTTCATTTTGTAATGTATTACTGCATTATTATAGTATTATTCTATCTATTGTAAAATGTACTATTTACATTCAAACGAGCTGTGTGATATACTTGCGTCAGTAAATCTGAGCGCGCGCGACTTCGACAATCGGTATCGCACCGTCAGTTGTCCGTAATGCTCGAAAAGTGCTGGGTTGTCTCGACATAAAATCTCAACAGCGCGATCGCGCTACTTGGGACTCAAACGGTTAATAGTAACTTCATCAGCGCTAGTATAAAATATTTTTTTTTTACAAAATTTAAGTAATGCTTTGATCAATTTGAAGTCAACGGTGCTGATATTACTAGTTTCCGTCAATTGTCATAAAAACGAAGCCTCGTACATGATAAAACTTATTCTCATTTTATTCATAAAATACAAATTACCTCTCCAACTGTGTTACGGATTGCAAAACATTATATATTTTAACTTTACAACATTTCCGAGATTATCACGCGATATTTAATTTCAATACGGTACACGATCAATGACGATATTCAACAGTGCACAGTAAATCGTTTATTGTTCACATGACTTTAATAATGAATAAAATAATTTACGGTTTTATGACTACCACTTTAAAACTAAAAGCGCTGAATTGCTGTAAAGTAAACGATTTAAAGATTTAATACAGTAAGTAGCATTTTTTCCCATTGGAAAATCGGCTGATGAATATAGTACTGTTATACAATGCTTCATCGGCCATATTAACACTAGATTTACCATACCAGTCATAATGACTGGTACACAATTTTTTCCAAAAATTCTCCAAATTTATATGAGAGTCATAGAATAGATATTCTACGTCCATCTTATAAAACATAAATTGCCGAATCAATCAAGTTTTCCACCTCTTAATTCCCCTTTTTTCAAAATACTTATTTAATATTTTTAAATATGATAGATTTAACGCTGGTAGTTCTAGTGTTAACGTGACATGTAATAACAATGGGAACTGTTTTTATAACATTGAAGCGAAAATCAGGGGAACATTTTTACGCGTAAAAGATACAGGCATGATTCAGAAATTTCGTGGTGCAATGCCCATACATAAAAATCAAATGTCTTTTAAATTTTATCACGGTTAATGAGTCAGAATAAAACGAAACATAAATGAGTTAGTATCGAGAGCTGCTAAATTGATTTTTCATTTTGCAAAACGTGCTGAAATACGTCAAAGAGAATTTGCCAACAATACTTTTAACTTACGGGTCGTTATGTTTTATATATACAAGGTGGAGCACTATCGCTGTCGACCTTGAATATTTCCGTTATTTGCAATAATGTGAAAAAATGTTATATACTATACTTGCACGGCACAGAGGTGTACCCATTGAGATACAAACATTTTTTTCGTTGGTGGAAACATAGAGGAGATTTCAAGCTCAGCTTTAATTTTTTAAATGGAATGCTATGGTTTTTTGTCGCTATGTGATACCTAATGTTGAGGGTGATTTCAACGAGCTATCGTGTAAGGTCGTGCCGGGTCAAATGTAATAGTAAAATGAACTTTCTTACATTTAGGGAAATCTTCGAAGTGGTGATCGTTTGTATCAGTACAAAGTTGCAATCTTCGTAACGCTGCATTACGTTCATGCTTAGCGTCTGTAAACTTGTTATTCTAGCACTTGCTGTACTTCATAGACCCTCAAGTTTGTAGAAAACAAAGTCGTCGCTACACAATGACATACCGGTGCGATAGATTCTCCAAGGAGACAGCGCCGATGTCTGATCGGCACGTGCATACGATACTTTCAGAAAAAAACTGTCTTTTTCTATAATTTTCTGTAAACCAACGGTTTTGTATCATTGTTTATGGTGTAATAGTACATAGGGTGTAGTTAGAAATGTAAACATCCCAATAGTTTGTAGCATTAACATGAATTAGTATTTATATATATAAATTCATTTTACTATCACCTTTGACCTCTCATGACCTTCCACGATAGCTCGTTGAAATCGTCTCGACATTGGCTATCACATAGTGATAAAAAATACATCATTCCATTTAAAAAAGAGTTGACCTTGAAATCTCCTTGATGCCTCTATCCACGTAAAAAATGTTTGTATCACAATATGTCCTTCTTTATATTGTGCAAGTTTTATATGTAAAATTTTTTCACATCTTTTCTCCTTCGCAAGTTCCTCAGCTTGCTCTGAAAATGGACTGTGTGATTGGAGATTGATGAACAGTATAAATGTAATAATATACAGATTGTGTCCTTTAAATGTGACTGCACAAATATATTTTTCATGGGACGGAAAGAAGGAAAGCAGTTTTAATAAAATAATTGTAATAGCTGTAGGGTTTGAATACACTGCAGTCGTTTTTTGTATAAAATTGATCTTTAATCGAAGATTTCAGGAACATCTTTCCCTATTGCATCGGGTACCTCATAAAAAGATGCCTATGTGCAGGATGGTTGAAACAGATTTATGACGACAATGAACGAAATGGCACTTGCAAAAACAATCCGACATAAAATCCTCTTTGTCCTTGAAATGTAATAATTTTACTCAGTAATCCTCTAGATATAACATTACTCAACTGGAAATATAACTACCAACTTTTAATGTACGATTATAAAAGAAAAGAGTAGAAATTCGAATGTACACATATTGTAAAAAAATTCAAAATTCTCCATGGTAGGTCCAAACTAAACGAACACGTATACATCACCCCAAAAAAGTTTAACAGTAACATTTAATTATATGTCGTATCTTAATAAACATCTCTAATTGCAGCATTACTTTGAACATATATCATTTTGCATCAGGACGATGTAAAGTGATAAAAAAATGGAATTAAAACGTAAAACTACGAAACTAAAGCTCACTAATACATTATCTTACGTTAAATAGTGACCGCAGATTAAAATCAATGATGTTTACATGGCAGAATGTGTAGCAGATGCAAAATGAAATTTACAAATATAAGCCGTTGTACGAAAATAGCTTGTCTATAAATCTTTATGTTAATTCATCACCTAGTAAAGCACGCTCAATTTCTATCTCTAAATGCCAATACCTCGACATCAATATTACGCACGTTTTGTAATACCCCGTTAGACTCGAATAATGCAGAACATGGCAGCTATTAAGTTACAATACAGCAGTAGAAACAGCGCCACGTGCATGGTGAGTGAAACCGAACTCCGGGGAAGTTTAAGTAGGTTTAAGTAGTAATTAACGGGTTCCCCAACTGTCGATACCTCTCTGTTTCCCAACTACACCAACTTCACTCAGTAGATATTCGTCCTGTAACAGAAGGGAAACTATCGGGGACAGATTGCGTACTTGCAAGACGATATCCAGACTCGGCCAGGTTGAAAGTGCTACTCGCTCTCCTCCTAAATCTTCTTGTCGCACGTTTGAGGTTCCGCAAGTACATCATTATGCACCCGTTCCACCAGTAATTTTGTCTTCGAGTTTATCCGGTGGTCTTCGGTCCATCCCCAAATTGTATTTCGTGCTTTAACTCGAGAAAGCCGTGATGTACATATATGTACACATATAGATATGTATATCGTATCCCAGGAGTGCCACTGCACATGCATTCGATTCTGCCGAATTACTGGCGGAATATCGCGCCCGAAGTCGAACGTTATTCTCACGATCGCTGATTTATCGGCATTATTAATACTGGGATAATATTACGTGATACGGATCGTTAAAACCAACGTTAAAATCCGCTTCCAATATTGCCGCTTAAGGCAGATACAGGTGCGCGTGATGATCGATGGCCGTAATCCTATTGCGAATCCTTTAAAGCCCAACGTCAGCGCTGAAAGATCGGAAAACTTTTTAAACGCCCCAAACGACGAGATTGTAGATATTAGAACTATCAACACTGGCTGTGTTTGACGATAATGGAGACGGTCAATTAGCAACTGCCGTAGCAGCGTAAACACGACGACGTTATTGATGGGGATGCCAGTTTTGAGTATTGAGATGCCCCGAGGCAGAACAATGCTCTTTTATTTTTGTCTGTCGGTTTGCCTCTCTGACTGTTCTTCATCTTTCTTTGTCTCTCTGTCTTTTTCCCTGATTGTCGGTTGTTCCCTGTCTTTATTTAGCCATGTCTCTCTGTCCGTATATCTCTTTATCTTTGTCTTTCTCCGTTTCCGTGTATATATGTATGTCCGTTTCCAAGACAATAATTTAGAAAAAAAGAAGAAACGACGGTATAATTTGTCAAGACCCTGCCACGAGAACGGAACGTTCAGTTGATCGTATCTCAAGCCTGATATCCAATGATTCTTTCATCCGAGGTATAAGCGATTCCCTAGGATTCCGAAACTCCAAAGGCAACGATCTCGAAGAAAATCATTATAACGCAACTTCGAAATCCCACGGGATCCTTCTATACTCCGTCAGCCATGAAAGGATTTTTTCGAGCGGCAACAGCGTCGACCGGGAAAGAATTCCGTGGAAAACTTCTCGTTACATCTTCTTTGGATTTTGCGTGTTGGCTGGAAAACATCGATATCCGCGACAATGGTTACCCGACAAAGCGAACAATCGTACATGAATGCAACCACTGTTTGACGTGGATGTCCAAAGAATATAGGGAAATCTAGCATGACTTCTCTCGCTCTCGATTCAAAGGAAAGAAAAGACAACGGAGCAGAATGCAAATATCTCGGTTGAAACTTATAAGGGAAATTCCGAGTTCCTAAGTTTGAAAATGATTCATAAAAATGTAAAGGAGTCCCTGGGAAATCAATGTGAAACTGTTTTAGCGTACCTGTCTGATTGCCGTACGTCTATGGAAGTCTAATGAAATACATTGACTGCAAGATTTTCAATAATAAATAACATTACCAAATATCTCGTTATTGACACGCGAAGTAAAAAAATTATAAAATATTACGACATAAGAATTATAATAATTATTGAATGGTATAAATTTACACTTTCCTTTTGGTATCCTCAACACTAGGTTTACGGAAGCCGTCAAATTGACGGGTTCATACTTTTTTTATAAGCATTTCTCAGACATATAGAGAAACAGTACAGTAGATATTTCACGTGTATTTGACAATAAAAAAATTACTTAACGAATTATCAGCTTTGCAGATTGATCCCTCTTTTTCCAAAGTATTTATTTAATATAATATATTCCAGTGTGACCGATTTCAGTCCCGTAAATATAGTGTTAAGTACGTTTACAAAAGTTCAATTTTGCATAGACGCCCTTAGTATAATAATGATTATAATAATAATTAGATAGTAGATTTACACTTTATGCATTGTGCTGTGATTGTAATATGTAAAAGAATTCTCATTATTATAAATGAAGGGGGACTCGACTTTCTTTCCGTTGGAAAGAGATAATAAGAAATAGTACCTAAGAAAGTTGATTTTGGGGGAGGCAAATGTGCATGAAATGAATTTCGTGTCGTTCCTCTTTTATGAAGTATGAAAATCACTCCCCATTTTGCGAATGGGTGTAATATTTTCTTCGGTGTACTCTACAGGAATTTCGCCCTGGAATTTTATTAAGTCCACGAATTTAATTTTCAGCAGCTTGTTTCAGTTTTATAATTTATTACTTTTATAATGATCCAGTGATAACCATATTAATGTACAAAACTAGGTTTGTAAATAACAAGTCTATGCAATTGCATGCTGGAAGAGGCAAATATAATCCAGTCAGTTGTACGAATTTTCATGTGTAAATTTCATACAGAAAATTTACCATGGAACTTCATATTATTAAATTATTTGTTACATTCCATGTATTGAAAGGTATTGTAAATTAAATGCAATATTATTTTAAAGAAACGATTTCAACTTCTTTTAAAGATGGAATGATTTAATCAGCTATTTAATTCGAGGAAACAGATTCAATGTGAAATAGCAGTGTAAAAAGACGAAATTAATGTAAAATAAAAAAAAATACATAGTTGTTAACCTAAGATAGGTTTATATTTAGGAATGTCTTTTTCGATCGCAATAGTCATTAGCAGAGCTTACGTAGTTGGATTGTCAAACTATTGAGGCAATAACACAGTTACGGAGAAATTTTCGAGGTGACGATGGGATTTCAAGCCAAGTAGTCTGCATAGGAATTTGCACTTCCATCGGCTTAACCATCATGGTTTCAAGTTAGAATGTTTCGCTGTTAAAATGACCCGGCACGAAAATTAGAATACGCACTACGCACTTAAAAGTTTTAATACCTAACCCAGTTATTTCATTTCCTTTTCATACTATAATTACTGAAATTAGCGAGAAAATTGTCTAATTATTAGTCACAGGTTCGGGTGGAATGAAAGTGCCTTTTTCATCCAACGTTAAAATTCAAGAAGAAAAAAAATCTTTAAACGGTATTAATAAATCAAATAAAACGTGTTAATAATAAACATGTCGAAGAATAAAAATGATTTGCCGCCAATGACAAATCCATTTCAGGGAAGAAACTTCTGGTACTATAATTGATTCGTTTATGCAACTTTAAAACGTCAATCGATTTCTCCGTAATAGGTGAAATTAAGAATACATTGAAGTTTCAATGTGGAAGACAGAAGAAGCATTTCGAAAAAGCATTTCAAAATAGCACTGCAAACTCTTCCTAGTTTAGAAAAACAGGGCAAGGAAATAAAAGTTTATTCATGAAACGATATAGTTATTTCGCTTCATATGAAAGCAAGCACTACACAAGTTACCTATTGAAATATTAAAATATCATTATCACCAGAAATAAAACCAGTGATGATACGTGTCTTTGAGAGAAGCACGCAATTCAACTTACGTGAGACTACGAGATAAAAGGAATCCAACAAAAAGCAGAGAAGAGCGAAAAGAGAGATCAACTTGTAAATTGGTATTACGATACAATCGAAACACGCATGACAAAATAAAGGAAGAGAACTCGTCTGTTCCATCTATTAAGTCAGAAGAGGTTGTTGTGCCATGCGGCGTGAAAATTGAAGCGATTGAAACGACGTGAAAGTAATAAAAAGATACTCACGGTTGTCTGTGAGTACGTATAAAAATGTTTATCGCATCTTCTTCGCGAACGTCCGAGAAGTCGTAGAGATAGAATACGATAAATTCTTTCGACACGATCCAGAAGATATCACGGAATAAAATGATGGGAAGGCGATGAAACCGTTCATTGCAATTAAACGAGCATCGAATGTAATTTGATATGATACAACATATGAGCCCTTCAATGCACAAATCGATTAACTCCACTTTTTGAATTTTTTTAAATTTAAGTCTCAAAGCACTCGATTGAATCCTAACTTTTTACGTTTAGAACAAATTTTCATAATAATAACGATTAACACCAGTAAATGACGAAGTTTGTTTGGCCATGAAATAATAAATAATTGAATTCAGAAGTCAATATAATTAATTCCAAGGCTATTCCACCTTATTCATGTTGTACTTCGTTAGAGGAAAGCTAAGTGCGATTATATATTATACAATACTTATTTGTATTTATATTTTGAAGGGAATTTTAAAAAGGAGTGTATACTATTTCATCATGTTTCTCCACTTTAGGTTTTATGGAGTTAATCGATTTGTGCACTGAACGGCTCATATGATCCTCAACATAAATAACGTCCGGCTTGTTGAGAAGCAGGAGTAAATAAAACTTTGTAAAATTAAGCAGCAAAAAAATAGTTCGGTAAGAAATAACAAGTACAGAACGATGTTGCTATTTCGTAACAGAAATTCACTTCTGCACGATGCCGTCACGTTTCCTTCCACAAGTGATAGCCAAACTTTTTTCGAAGTGGGCCAAAGGAAAGAAGAAAGTTCTATTTCTATGTAAATTTTGCATATATAAAAAAAGAAGTACTCCCTTAAATTAATTTTTTAAAACATTGGAATTGAAAATTTCTATACTATTATTTTAAAATCTTCGCTGGGCCGAATATAAACCACTTTGGGCCTGATCTGGCACGCGGGCCGTAGTCTGCCTATCACTGCCTCACGCCATCCACTTGTATGATCTATAACAGTGTTTCGCAAACTCATTAGTCAAAAGCGCCAAAAATCAGTAGCAGCTCGGTTAACATTTTTTTGACAGCCAAATTTCTTTCCAAGAACCTGTCAAGAACCATGTTTTTCGGAGTTGGTTTAAACTAGCTACCCAACATTAAATATAACCAGATATAATAATAATCTTATTTATTGACAACATTTTTTGTGGCCGACTCGCCGAGTCGCACTCAAGTCGCTAAAGAGTCGCATGCGGCTCGCGGGCCATGATTTGCCGACCACTGATCTATAAGATTAACGGAGAGAGAGAGAGCGAGAGAGAGAGGGGAGACATGCGAATTTGTATTATGGAACGCACGCGCAATGCAGGCCTGAGAAGCAAGGATGGATGATAAGCCACTGATATTGCCCATCGAAGCGTGATGCTTAGATTGGACTCGTTCCTTCCCATATCCATTTCACGTAATCACCGGAGGCACTGTCGTTATCCACCCCGCGGCAATTGCGATAATCTCCGAGGACCGCTACGAAAATCAGCGGAGGAGTTTTCACGTTCTTGGCAGATTCTACAATCTGATTCCTTTTCGTCTTGTTTGATCCGGAAGAATTGTAGGGGATTCAGGTAACATATTTTTGATGGGTATTGACATTACGTTGAATTAATAACTAATGCAAGAATGTGCTATAGATATAACTATTAAATTGCATCATCACCTAAAATTCTTTTGATTTTATTGATTTATATTTAAAAGCTCAACATTGTTATTAACAATTATTTACCGGAAGCCTATTAATTAGATTTTTGTTTACTGTCACCCATCGACCGATAGCTCATTAAATGATTATTACAAATGACGATAAAATAATATTTCTCTGCCTATTTCTTTACATTTCGTATTTCACATAAACTCCGGCACGGTATCCAAAAGAGTGAACAGTAGAATAGTCGCTTTTTGCAATGTTAATATATGCTCCATTATGATATTTTATTTTTTATTTGAACCGCAGGAACGATTTTCCTTTATATTTTTCCGGATTTACGTTGT
Organism: Cerceris ruficornis; assembly: GCA_963989415.1. Lineage (NCBI taxonomy): Eukaryota > Metazoa > Arthropoda > Insecta > Hymenoptera > Crabronidae > Cerceris > Cerceris ruficornis. Next base: position 6,519,546 of record OZ022518.1, read on the forward strand.
AACATACTTTCATAAAGAAAGATTATTAGATCATGAAAATGTATAGTGCAAATGCAATTACATATATGTACATTAGCACTGAATTGAAGATATGAAAATCCACAGCATTAGACCCGTTATTGCAGATGTATAAAATGTAAGACATGGTTTTCGGGATTCGAGGAACTATTACCTGGAGAACGTCAAGAGGACGTCCTCTCCGCAGTTAACGTGGTGTGTTTTCGCCTCTATCGTAATTTATGACGGGTCCTGGACACTCATTGTCAGACAACCTGGTGCAACGAGAAGGATCTTACATCCGTATTCTTCGTTATGCAATTTTTGGGAAATATTCGAAAGACACACGGCTTATCTATGGACTCTAATTACTCTATTAATGTATGATTAATAGTAATTCTGGTACATTACCTCAGGCTACCCATGTGACATTAACATCCTATCCGCCGGTCTCAATGCTTGGAAAAATAAATTTATTGGAAAAAAGGCTCTTTGTATATTATAATATGTATATTATACGCACTATTACCAAAAATAACTGTAACGTAGGTCAAAATAGAACTAGCGTGTTGGGATATTTGGAATAATAATACTGAACTTTAAAAATTATCCTCATAAAACCAAAAGCATTATATAAAGTATAGCAAGTTGGTGTCACCAAATTACTGCAAGCAATTACTAACGCTTGGTATTCGTATGTCAACTAACTTTTTGTTTATGTAATTATTGTTTTAAAATAGAATTTTTTCTATTAAACATAATTTTCTATATTTAACCGGAGTGCTGTCTAATATCTATAATTAATACTATCGTTTCAATGCTGCAGAACATTACTAAATGAATGTCAATAAATTCGAAAGAAATAGGAAATATTATTCGATTGGCAAAATATTAATTCAAGTAATTGCCACATATACACAGAACAGCCTAAAGTTATTCAGATATTATATATTATACTAGTTGCTATGTAGGACTTTAACTGATTAACACTTGTTCCGATGAAGAATCGTTATTGTTAGCATGCAAAATCTGATTAAAAAGTAGCACCTATACTATAAAATTTATTCGCCATTTCTGCAATTCTCTCAGTCGGAAAATTCATCAATATGCAATCCAACAAAATTGGAATAAGTTAAATCCAATTATTTTTTCAACGTTCGGTCCAACGATAAAAATTTTGAAATAAATATTCCAGGACTCGTCAGAATCGTTGAATATCATAAACTGCGTTGTAAACATGAAACCGCGAGTATAAATATAATTGTCAAAGCGGAAAGAAAATAAAGTAAACTAAGTTAATATGAATAACTGCGTTGAAGTAAAATAAAATATTAAACCACAATTTAACACACATATGTGTGCTAATAGAATCATTGAACTATGTAAAATTTGTGATTCATGACACGATGAAAGAGATTTTGGGATTTTTAAGGTAATTTATGAAACCTTTTTTGTTGATCATATTTTACAACTTTCTAACGAAATCTGCATTTCAAATATAATTTATGTCAGTGGGATATTTCGTCTGGAAATTGTGCTATTAGCAACAAATTGCAGAACTTGTTAAATGCTAAAAAGTATTAAGACACAATTTACAACTAAAACGTGCTCGTAACAAAAGCTTTGCAAATCAATTTGAGAATAATTGATATGACAGAAAAGGCAATGAAAAGAGAAACCTTTTAATTGCACACCGACGTATGGAATATAAGTTCATCATGCCAATCCGAACAACTACTGATCAATAAAAACACAAAAACGTGAACTATTATTGTACTCTTCAACAAAAACGTTATTTCGGAAAATTCAAATACATACATCGTTAAAAGCTACAATTTTAACTGATCGTACAACAAAATAAATATACAAAAGATCGTCAATTAGTATTTCTGACTTTAAAAAACACCGTTTTACATTAATTCCTGAGCATTCGTCCGTTAAATGTTGAAAAAATTCCTGAGAACAGGATAACAGTATGATTTGATCGGAGAAACTAGAATAGGGGAAGTGACAATAATCGATGACAGGTATCAAAGGCATATGATGTGAGGCTGTAAATTGTAATCTAATACATAAAATGGAAGGCAATCTGTATTCGTTAGCGGAACATTCACTTTCTGAGTTACGGCAAAGTTTTAACTGCCCTAACACTGCAATTAGCCATCGGCCTTCCTTTAATCTCTCGCTTAAAGTCCATTATCCTTTAGATTCGACGGCACTTAACGAGTATCTCGGTATTGATAAAACTACATCGAGCTTTAAATTAAGCTAATACGCAAAGAAAAGAAGAAGAAAAAGAGGAAAGCGATAGAAATTTACGAATCGCTCGGAAGATAAAGACTCGTAATGCTCGTAACTCGTACGGGTAGACGTTTAAAGTCTCGAAGCCAATGAGAGGATCTCTACAAAGTACAATTTGATGGCCCGGTTAATTTCTTCGAGTTTATCACCGTTCAAGTCTCGCGAAGATCGGGCAAACGGCGCGGCCCGTGGATTCGAGAACAAAGAGAGTCGCGAGAACTTACGGTGCGCAAAACTATAGAGAAAGCAAGCGTGAAGGTAAAAGGAAGAAAGAGAGGTTCATATATATTGAAAAAACTCCACCGTCGGGAAATCTTCGGGTAAAGTGCCGCACCTCCGTTCTCTCCTCGGTTAATTCCCGGCGTAAAACCGGGGCTACGGACATTATTTGCCAATCGATTTGCACCGGCTGATTTTTCTATTGTCTTCGGCCGTTGAAACGCCTGCCCTGCCGGACACCCTACGGAATGCTAATTCACACCGTTCAAATACTTTCTCTACGTGACTTAAATTTTTCGAACGAGAAAACCATTACCCAAAGTCCCGTCTCTACCAGCCGTGCGGCCCGATTGATTCCTCTCACAGCGCTTTGCATTTCTCCGCAACAAAACGCCGCAACTCGCATTTACTACCCATGAGTCTATTCGATCATGACGAACGTTGTATTACCTTATCTCGCATAGCAGCCTTTGCATTCTAAATGGAATATTGGTACTGTTACGTCCGAAGTTAAATTATTGAAAAATATACAGGGTGGGGCAATAACTATTAGCACCTCAGATATCTTCGAAACTATAAGTTTCACAGAAATATTTGCTGAAATAAAATTGCAGAGTACGAAGGGGGCCATCCGGTGGCGATAATAGTTTTTTTGCAGGTGGAGGTACTTCGGACATTTGAAGGTCACCTCCATTTTTTTAAATGGATCGGTATATTTTGACTTCCGTATCATGATAAAGGATCTTAAAACGTGATCAACGACCTATTACACAAGGTCATTGCCGTAACAGATTTCATTTGCTGTTTTCCCGAGATCGGTCGAGCTGCGAAGGTCCCGTCGTAACGGCGACGGGCCGTCGCCAAACTCAAGGGCCTCTTGGCGAAAATGTAAGTTACGTGGCGACGCGTTATCGCGTTTTCGATGCGACGTGCTCGTTGTACATCGCTGCCACATCCTGCAAACTTATTAATGTGTCCTTCAAGCAGTGTTTAGTCTCAGTGAAGTAAACGGTAAGTATTACGCCTTCTTCTACTGTTTACAATACGTATGTTTCATTTACTACCAAAACCTAAGTATTATCGCCTTTCTCTACTTTCTATGACCGTGAATGACCTTGTATAATAGGTCGTTGAACTCGTTTTAATATCCTCTATCATGATACGGATGCAAAAATATACCGATCCATTTAAAAAAATGGAGGTGACCTTCAAATGTCCGAAGTACCTCCACCTGCAGAAAAACTATTATCGCCACCGGATGGTCCCGACCGCACTGTGCAATTTTATTTCAGCAAATATTTCTGTGAAACTTATAGTTTCGAAGATATCTGAGGTGCTAATAGTTATTGCCCCACCCTGTATACAGGCTGCGGCTGAATAACATGGACAAACGGGCACGCTTTCTTATGAAATGCGATTCCTTATGAAAAGATAACAACAAAATATGGGAATAAAATTTTTTCATTTAAGACTTAGTTATCGAGAAAAACGAGTTTGAAAATCCGATGCGTATAGCATCGCTGTTTCGTGTAACGGCTAACAATCTGTTACGGTTCATCGACCAATGTATAACGCGTATCCTATTTGTAAACAATGATCTGAGACCGTGTCTAATGTTTTAGTTGCGTAAGCAGTTAGTTTTCGTTGATATAACTGATGACTATGTACACGAATACGGAATATATTAATATGATCCGAGCTTTGTGAGTCCATAATGTAAATTTGTCAGTTACCGTTCAGTATTACAGAGATCACCGTCCTAATCGAAGGATTCCTGATCGAAGAATAGTTCAAACACGCTCACAATCAGTAACTTTTAAATGCTGTGTAGACATTGTTTAAAAACTTGATATGCGTTATAAGTTGCTCGTTGAACCGTAACTTACATTCATAAAATGTAGCCGTAACGAAATTCGATTTTGTCGAAAACAAAGCATTACATAAAAAATATTCGCATACCTTTTTCTTATTTTTTCATAAGGAATCACCCCGTTCCCGCTTGTAAATGTTATTCGGCTACTGCCTGTGTCTGTATATACAGCTGAAACTTAATAACTCAATTCTCAAGGGAAGGAAAAATATCTTGAAGTTACAGGTACTTTGTTTCATCGAGTTTACGAGTAAGTGAGATTTAACAAATGAAAGCCAAACGAAAAGTGTACAAGAATGATTAATTACAGATTGTAGCGTAGAGAAAAGAATGAGAAATGAGAAATTTGTTCCTTTACGCTTTGACTGTCACGTTGGTCAGTTGATTGATGATATTGTTTACTTATATTAAATCATATTTAATAAAACATGTTCCTTTTTGGATCATCTAAATCTGGTATTTTGCAAGAGTATTTAAAAAATTTGTAATTATGTAAATAACTTTGCAATGTCAGTTTCGGCCAGGTACTTATTAAAAAATACCTTAGGATTCAAGTGATTGTTAACCCGCTAAGCGATTTCTTTAGTTTTGATGTTAATATTAGATATATTAACTTTAACTATGGAAGGAAATTTCAACTTGTAGGTGAATGTTTTTCACTCGATTTTTAGAGAGAAAATATATATTGATAAATATGATACCTAATACATATAAATAACAAAAGTAATAACACACATTAATTCAAGTAGATACATTTCAAATTACACAGGTCTTTTTAAAGCAGAACAGAATGAAATGACAAAAGTTTTCGTCTTACGGAGATATTACTGTACATAGTTAAAGAGACCTTTCATAGGGAGGCTGGAATATGACAACGGAGCACAAGTAAAATTGGCACATTTGAAACGGCCGGAAAATGAATAGGGATTTTGGTTCCTTTGTTGCTTGCCATTCGGCAAATTTCGATTGAAATTGTAATTTTAATATCCAACCCGATTTTAAGCGCAAGGGAATGCGTTCAGATGGATGACTATAATGGGTAGGATTTTGGAATTAATGTGAAATATATTAAACCTTGTAGATTTGAAAAATAGATATAACACTTGGACAAGCAAAATCGTAATGATTGAATAGAACTTAAAAGAAACACTTAAAAGAAACTATTAAAAATTATACAATTATGTTGTGTGTTACGGTACTCTTAAAATAATTATATGTATTACACAAAGACATACCATCCTAAAACTACTCCAATAACTAGTTTCACTATTTTCCCCTGATCCCGTTGATCACACGGTAAGCATTTTTGTAGTTTATTTCAAAGGGTTCAATCGTTTTGCAATAATTACTTTACTCTGATATCAATTATTCTTTCTGTGGCCATTTCAAAACAATAAATACTTTAATACGAAAATGTACGTATGAAAATTTCCGTATTGTGAATATTCGTGCACTGACCTTCTTCATATACTATTGCAAGCGTTCTCCAGACAATGCCATAACTTGACCGGTCTCCCTGAAGAGCCAATTTGGAGTAACATATGATAACGAGATATCTTCCATACGCCGTACACGGAATTTCAATGTATATAACTACACGTGCAGAAATACAACCCGATATACAAAGTTTTCCGAACTGTCTTGGAAATAATGCGACGAGCTTTCCGAATAATAGTGACCTTGAAAAAACCAAATAACTTGGAGCCCCTAAAGAGCTTGATAATTAAACCTTCAAACAAATAACAGTTTAGTGACGATAAATTAAGCGCAAAGGAGATTATATCCTCTCACAATACTATTTCATATGCGTAAAGCACCTACCTCTGAGAGACTATGAGAGATCGTGAAACCGTATATTGTTCTTGTTGTGGCTTGTGTTTGTAAGACGTCAGTGATGCTAACGGTTTTGCGGAATCCATTATAAAAAGCTCAGACGCCGCCACAGCTCGAGTGAAGTTAATCAGCCACGTTGCACTTAGAAAAAGTAATAGTTCTGATTGTATACCATGAGTATATTTAATTCGTTGTTCTCTGGCTAACGTTCGGAACGGTACTAACTGACTACAATTCCTCAATATTTCACGGCGCACTTGGACCTTGTGAGGTCACCGGGCCTTGTGATGCTTTTATTGGTCCGTATTTTGCAAATATTCAGATTGGTGAGTCAGCCGCGCTTTCATAGGCACGAACTCTCGAAAATTTGAAGTTTCAGGAAATATGCTGAGACGTTTATAATGGGGACTGTCGATGATGAGCGGTATTGCAAGTTTAACTGTATGTGTTCAGGCACAGGCCCTCGACAGCTGCTAGGTTTATTATACGGATCGCTAGGATATTCCTCGGTCACGAGTTTGAAATTATTTTTATTTTTTGCATTTCTTAAAAATATGGCCGTATAGTAAACCAGGGACATTGGCAAAAGGTGTAGGCGCTCGTTGCTTGCCCGTGCTATTTGCACGTGCGTCGCAGATACATTTCTGAGAAAAATGTCCGGTCTTCCTGGAACACCTGATGAACCCGGGAAAGACCGGGCCTCGAAAATCTGCGACGTTGCCAGTGTCCTTTCCACCCCTTGAACAGGGATGTTGACGTCTCCCACCCACAAGTCCCAGTGCTCCGGGCACTGGAGAAGGGAGTTGGGGGAAGACGGTAATGCCCCAAAACGAAGTTTATAAATTAAGCATCGCGGGGCGCGATACGTTAGATACTGCATTCTCAAAGGAGATATTACATTCTCACGAGATAGTGCATTTTCGCAAGTCATTATATTCGGCACGGAGATATTGCATTCTCCGGAGATAATACATTTCCAGTTTGTATATTGTAACGATTAGTGATCACACAAAGAAACGCGGAGGTAGTGTACTCGTACGTGTAAATAAAGTGTTGTTTGTTACAATTTACATACAATTTTTCCCTCAACATCGAGGGTGGTCCTTCGAGCAATAGTTTAAAAACATATAGACCAAAGTTTCGGTAACTCGACCGCCGGCCACGAGTAGAAACAGTATGACTGCAACATATGTTGTTGTATCGTGTAGCACGATGCACCAGATACAATAAATCGTGAGCATCGACCATCACTATGGATTATAAGAGCCCTACGATGACTAGAATTTCAAGAATTATTAACGATTCGAATTACGTATGCATCGCTTATGAACGCATTTTAGCAACTCACGTTAAAGATGTTCTACTGTGTGTTTTAATAAATGAGGTCGTTGAAAAAATTGCCATCTACATTTTGAGTACTGCTATCGATATTGTCTGTTTTCACTTGATCCGCATGGAACGAAGTATGTTTAAATGCTGTCTTCTGTTTTAACAGAGATGATTCGTTAACACCAAAAGAACGAATGTTGGCTGACTTCCTTCCGACAATCACTGTGTCAAATACTTTCTTGATATTTGTGCTTGCCTAGTATAAACGGCAACGGATCAAAATTGTAATTACAAGGAAAGTAATGGCGATTTCTGTGACAAGTCTGATTTTAATATTACATTGATAATCGTTGCGGCAGATTATAAATTTAGTTAATCATAATTTTTCTAATGACTACTCGTCGATCATTGAGAACATTCAGACAATAATAATTAACCGAATATGAGCGATTAGTCCCACCTTGTTCAAAAGGAAAACGAAGGAGCATTCGTTGATTTTGTATAAGAGCGCCTTACCCCCTTTCCCTACAATTTCTATTTTGACTGCGTCCACAATAACTCAGAATTAATTCCTGAAATGAAAAAGTCTCTCTTATTTCTGATATTTCGTGTAGCTCAATTCAATATTAACAGTATAGAAATAGTTTCATCGTTTCGTGACCCACTGATATTGTTGAAATATAAAAGTTTTTATAATACTTCCAGAGTGTCACACGTTATTGTAGACTAAGGGGTTAAAACCAGTGTCAATCACCACAAAATGCCAAAGAACAATCCTGAAATGCAACGAACAGGTGAAAACACCGTATATCCGGATACCAAGTCAAGACCTCTCGAATCTCGTCGGCAACAATATTTACGTTAACGCATAAATCACAAAGCCAGAGGTAGGTGATGGAGGTACGGGGGCACGTAGGAAGCAAGCAAGCAAGGAGGCAGGCAGACGAAGGGTGGGAATTGGCATGCATGAGAATACCTTGGCATTCGATTTAATGCGGGTAAAGAGGTAAGATGCCGTGAAACATATCTATCCTGTCTTATCGGATCTCGAAGATGTATATCGTTGGGCGTAGAGCTCGGCAGCAACCTCCGCTACCCCGACCCTTCCGGCGTTCACTGTTCCATCGGTCCTTCCTCGATCCAGCTTTAACCAAAGTGGATCCCTCTGCGCCTATATAACCTCCCTTCGTAGCCTCCTTTCACGGCCTACGATCGGCCCTCTTTCGAACGGCCCCAACCTTTTTCATCCTCCCCTCTGAGTAACTTTCGTTCCCCACGGTTCTTTCTTTCCTTCACATCTTCCACTCTCTCTTTCTTTCTTACTTCGCGCTTACCCTCGGCCCCGTTTCTCTTTCGCCAACCTCGTTTCCACAACGTCGTTCCGGCGAACTCTGTCGGTGAGTTTTTTTTTTCTCTACATTGTTATACTCGTCGCACTTTGCCCGTCATTTTCGCAATGCCATCGATTTCCAATAATCGACGCTGGCCGGCAACGAGCGGGCCAAGCGAGCAGAACGCTCATCACGTATTCCATTTCGTCGGACCGATGTGACGGATCAAGGCGGGGATTGTAGGCCGACCGGTCGGATGGAAGTAGGTGGAAAAAAATAACAGAATCCCGTCATTCACAGCGGCTTCCGGTTAACCGTCGCTTCCGTAACCATTCGGGGAATAAATGTATGCGTACCAATGGATGAAAAGTTGAGAATTAAGCCCCGCTAAAGATTTGGTACTTTAAGCGATGGAGAAAAAATTGTAGTAGTTATGTGGGATAAAAAATATCGATGTGATTTTTCGTTGTGCTAGGCAATTGTTGTGTTTAGGTTAATTGGCGTTTTCTTGCTTGTCTGGGTTGTTAGACCCTAGCATGCCGCGGTGCATGACGATCCAAGTAGTTTTGCGAGAGTTATTCTAAATGCAATTTTTCTTTCAATGAAGAATTATACTTGAGTTAAATGGAATTTAATATACCGTGACATTTGAGGTATTGGAGATTATTTAATTGTTATGAACTATCAACCTGTACAATTTTTTGTGGGTTTAAGTCAACGCACCATATATAACATATTATTTGTGTTGTTATTTTCTGATATACCGGGTGAGTCTCGTAGCATGATTAGCTAAATAAATCATAATGTATGCACAGCTTGAAAAAATGTTTCGGACACAAATTGTACGGTTACGAAGGGGACACTAACGTTATCGTGGAAAACGTTCGGTATATTCATAACCGTGTTATGCGTTTATTAAAAGTTACTTCAATTATCTTGCTTCTATGGAAAATTGTATAATTAGTAATAGAAATAATGGCATCAGGATTAGAGAGTTACGTGAATCTTTCTATTATTACATCTGATGGTAGAAATTTCATTGGCACACTGAAAGGCTTCGATCAAACCATTAATGTAATACTGGATGAATCGCACGAACGAGTATATAGTACAACGCAAGGTGTAGAACAAGTTGTATTAGGCTTACACATTATCAGAGGAGACAATGTGGCTATCGTTGGAGAACTGGATGACGAGATGGATGCACGTTTGAATCTGTCGGCTATACGGGCGGATCCTCTAAGTTCCATTGTACATTAGAGGATATTGACTTAAAGTATAATTCCTATTTCTTAAGAATAAAAATCTGATGTGAATCTATAACAATGGATTATAGTCGGATGAAAGTACAACTTCTCACATAGGTTATATATTGTATAGAAATTTGTCACTTTTTATATTCATGTTTAGAATATTTGTATTTTAAAAAGTGCACCGAAGAAATACAGCATTATTTACAACGTTGAAGCAAATTGTAAAAAATTGCATTCAAATCAGTAATTGTACTGTACAAAAAGTTTTACTATACGATAGTAAAGTTTATTTTTTACAAATGTAATTTTACTTGATACTTTACTCTATAGTAGCAATTATAATAAATGAAAAATATGATAATTGATAGTTTAACACTGAATAATGTATAAATGACTCTTTAGATTTAAATATATTCATTGTTTCTTTGCTGTTTTACTGTTTTATTGAGATATGCAGACCACCTTCATTTATTTAAACAGAATGCTTATATTTTCTTTCTAAATTCTGACAAAGCATCGAATTCTGCAAAAAAATCATTATACTATGTTGGGTTTAAAGCGAATAATTACTGAGATAATCACAAGATAATTATCCTGCATTGCAAGGCATGCTCATTCAACGGGACTGTTATAATGTGAAAGACAACTTTGTTTACGACAACACATAATGTTGTTAACCGTTTGCCGTACAGTAACGGATGACACTCGTGATGCGGTAAATTGGATAGGAAATTTTCAAGTTTTGCAAAACCTATGACATTGGAAATATTAGTGAGACGCGACACGATGACATTATTTCTATTATATTAATATTATGTTAAATTATACGATATATCGAGAATCACCAATCAATTTTTATATTACCAATTTAATTCTGAATCCTTGCGGAGGTAGTCACAAAAGAAATCGTAAGGCAAGGAGTTAAACACGCTCCTAGGCATTAGATATCGTCGATACGAAATATGTTTCGCGTGCTGACATGTGAGTTATGTGCAACGGATACAAACAATAACACAAAAGTACAAGATTCTTCGACATTGACGATCTCCCTTTCGCATTTGTGTTTTTGTACGCTAAACGTGCTGGATTCTTCGAGACGCTTACTAAGCCTTAAAAAGTTAGAATGCGACAGCTGATTCCGATAAGGATATTTATTTTGATTTAATATTTTGACTCTGGCAGCATTTCGATCGCAGGCACCGTCAACAATTATCATATCATATTTCTTACTGTTATTGAAAATCTTAGCCAGTTAAGTGTGGCGATCTCTTTGCAAAGCGCGCACCAGTGTGTGTCGCGAAAATCTCTGCTTACGAGTTAACTCTCAGGTAGTTATGAATCCAACTCAAATTATTTATAATTTTTACTTGTTTGTTTCATTTCGTCTTGAACTCTAAACATTTTAAACATATTCAAATTTACGAATATAATTTAGTTTTCGCCAAAATTACAATTTAAATATCAAATTGTAACAAAATTTTACGCATGACGGATATAGTCGTCAAACACACTTAAATGGTTAATAAATACAGTACTTTTTTCTGTACGACTCTTATCGCTACTAAGCTTGTGTGATATTTCATACCGGCGATGTCTAATGCCTAGAATCGTGTTTAACAACATTATCTGTCGTCGTAAACAATATTGTCCTTTAAATTGTAGCAGCCCCGTTGAACGAGCACGCCTTGTAATGCAGGATAATTATTTGGACAATATCTCAGTAATTATTCATTTTATACTCTATATACTATAATAATTCTTTACGTAGAATTCAGTGCTTTACTACAATTTAGAAAGAAAATTTATAAATGCCATTTAATAAAATGAAGGTAATCTGCATATGTCGATAAAACAGTAAAACAGCAAAAAACCAATATTACTATTGAATGCCCCCTTTATAACGATACAACTTTTGTCCGAAACATTTTTTCATACGATACATATTTTATGAGTTATTTAGCTGATCACGTTACGAGGCTGACACTATGCAAAGGGCGTTTTCTCTAACGCAACGCAAAGATTTTTCATCCACTTGCACCCATCTGACAAAAAAAGTTTAGAACAAGAGTTCCACGGTATGGAGTGCACAATACATATAAGTAAAGAAAAATTCAAAAATGCATTCTTTTCCTGGCTAAATTGAGGTCATCTTGGGCTTCACAAATAGGAACGCATATTTGTTTTACCATATTGTTTATTAAGAATGATTCATAATTTATTAAGTTGAATTCAAAACATATATCAAATTATATTTGTACTAATATATTACTCAATTTTCAGTAGTGAAAATGTGAAATATTTAGCTTCTCGTTGCTACCCATAAACTGCCCCCTTTTCTGCAGGGATCTCCATGGCAAGATAAACAAATGAACGATGCCAGTACAATTCGATGGGAACCATTGAAACTCTTAATATATGTTAGCAAAAATATTATTTAATATATGTTATGAATCCGTCTCGATGTGCTCTACATTACGGTAAAAAAAGTCTTCCTACTTTTAAAACTAAACGTGATCTTGATTTCGCCATGAAAGCAAACCATTTCTTTACTTTTATATATTGTACGCTCCATACCCTACAACTCTTGTTCTAAACTTTTTTTTTGTCAGATGGCTGCAAAAGGGTGAAGAATCGTGCGTGGCGTTAAACAGAACACCCTGCATATTTTAATTTTGTGAAATTTAGGACTTCATTGCAAATCACGATTAACAGTTTTGCAATAATTCTATTAGCAGCAGATAAAGATTGCTAAAAATTCAAATAACGAAAATCTTACATTAATATACATCTTACGTAGACACGATAGTTAATGAGGAAGCATTCGTTATTTGTCCTTAGTGACAAAACGAGTTTTCTTGTTGCCAATCAGAACGAAAATCTCTTAAAACGTTGAGGAACTCGCTGAATCATTACTCTTCGTCGAGCAGCCGTGAAATGATGAAAGCACGTCTTGTCGACGACGCGGGCGAGAACGAAATGAGGAATAGAAGAGAAGAAACGGCGAATGAGCGAGTGAATTTAAAAAGGGCGACGAGAAGTGAGACAAAGAGGGAAAAGAAAAGGGTAGAAATCAAGGGGATTCCAATACGCGGGAGAAGGTACGAGCTGGAGGCAGGAGAAACGAATATATCCGGAAAATGAATCAGGTAGGAACATATTCGTAAAAAATTCAAATCGCGGCTCTAAATCCATCGATCGAAGTTATTCGGACGGAAAGAGCATAAAATATGCACTTGGTTACAGATACGCCGGAGAGCCTGAAATTGTAAAGTGGCTCATCAATTTTTTAGCGCCTCGTATAAATCTTTATTGCAAACTATTTTTTCATGCGACTTTATTTGCAATTCGACTCGTTATTCCGAAGTGCGTGTGGAAATTTGATAATCGAACAAACGGCCACTCGAAGCACGAATGTAATAAATTAAATAATAATTGAACCTATTTCTACCAATTTTTTCTCTCCCTTTCTCCCTCTTTTCATGGATTCACTCGCAAACTTTTAACGAACTGCTAATCTCGAGTGCTTTTAAAATTGTGCGTCGAATATGTTTGAAGTACGTCCTACTTAACGTTTCAATTAAAGCTTTCAAACGTTAAATATTGTGCCTGTTGTTATCGTGCTTTATGGCGGCTCTAGGCATTCGTGTTTGTTTAAATTCTGCAAGTTGCTTCGCCGCCCTGAAACGCAATGGAAATGTAAAAATTCGCGATCCCACCTACGACAAAGCGTCGGGTAGATTTGCATTCTTTTTTATTTGCTCCCGTAATGCGCAACAACGTTTATCATAATGAATATTTTGACAAGATATTTTTATCTCGCGGAATGGATCGTTTGCGACCTCTGCGAAGAGTGAAGAACGAACGAAATGCTCCCCGGAGTCAACGTGGAAATATATCGCGCGCAAAAGGAGTGAGTATCGTCTTCTGAAAGTTTCAGCGACAAGTGTACGCTTCGAGATGTGAAATAAACCTCTGAATTACGAGGGGAATACAATAAACTTTGTTCCTCGCTTTTACCCCGAATCTCATTCTTCTGGTGTGCAAAAAATTTCATGAATCACAATTATAGCTTCATTTAAAGAATTCCACAATAAACTGGTGAATAAGAGTAAAGTAAATTCGTCTTTGGCGTAATGCGGATTCATTATGACATCCGCATAAACTACTCTGCGGAAGAATTGGTGTCGTGAGAGTGTGTTTCACTTTATGCAAATCAACTTTCACCTCGGGGCAAGTATATGTAAGTAGCATCAACTTGCACGAAAATAATAAATAATGTATGTGCGTACGAGGAGAGGAGAGTGAAATAAAAGTAGAGATAAATAAAGAAATAAATACATGCCTACCTGTCTTATTTTTCACGTAATAAGAAAATACATGGCGAAGAAGAGATAAAAGGAATGATACATTATAAAGAACTCTTAGGTAAACAATTATTTTGAGAACTTCGATATCGAATTCAATCGATAGGAACGCGGCTTTATTTCGCATTATCCCCTAACAATAAATAATTCATAAGTGAATCTTTCCGTATTCCATCTATCACATTAGAAACTTTTTCAGTAAAAGAATCGCAGCTAAATCGTGAAACTGCATTATCGATCAAAAGCGGTGTATAACCATGGCAAAAATACTGTCGTTTCTTCGTAAAATTCTCGTAAAATCTTTCGCCAAGAATATTAATTCTTTGCTCAAATTTTAGTTACCGTTTCAAACAGTATTGTTACTTATAATGATGTAGGACTTGCAAGTTTGATATTCTTGAACAGTTACGGTATTTTAATATTACGTCTTTCAGAAAAATTTTTTTTCAGTCTTATTTGTTAAAAAAATATTAATTTATACTGAATAAAATATAATCTGAATTTGTAAATAGCTTTTCTTAAGCATATCATCAACTTATTTTTATTCATGAGAAAATCTTAGTTCTGAATTTGTTATTTGTTGTGTCAGAAGTGTCCAGATATAAACATCTTCAGATATCTTTATTGAAAATCATGTAACATATTTTTCCAATAATTTGAAACAATTTAAGGAATAATATAAGAGGCTGATACATCATTAGTTCAGAAAGATTTTTAATTTATTCTCTTAAGTTTTTCAAAAACTAAGAGCATACTTTCTTTAATTCGTGTACAAATAAAATGGCGTTTAACATTAAAACCATCGGCGATGAATTGGATTTATTTTTATATTAAATACCCAAATATGTATGTCAAGAGAAAAATAACGAAAAGAGGGAAGGAATTTATTAATTTCTAAACTCAAGAATTTTTCGAAAAATGATCAGACATTTATTTTAACAGTTTTGACAGTTCACGTATTAAAGAGGTATTTAACTTTAACTATTTCCATATTTAAAAATTGGATTTTTTTTATAAATATCCAACTTTGAATATAATCCAAAGTGTGTCGATACTCTCGTCCTACACAAGCGTACGAAGTGATTCGAGCAGAATGTTAGTTCATCACTTGCAACGTACGTTCTCAAAGGATTAATCATTCACATAATGTTTTAGCTATTCAGCAATACACCCGCGATTTCCTATCCCAACGAAAATTGGTTAATCTCTACAGGAAACGTCGGACGAAGCGCATCATTCATCGACAAACGAGCGATTGATAAATGCTCGTAGATGGTTAATGCGTAAGCTGCTCCCCGTTTTGCGGATAAATCAGCGATTACAAAAGAGTCCGCCCTCTCTCTCTCATTAAGAGAATAGAGAGCTCGGATTCGAAGGCTGCCGGCATTTGTCGCCTTGCGGACGAGTCTGCCGACGACGACTACGAAGAAAATCAAATATGTCATTTATATCTGATGAGGGCCGTAATGAAGTCGTTATTTGTCTGCGAGCGAAATGCTGAAAATGCAAATTGGGAGATGGGCGTCCCCGATGCGACACGGCTCCCTCCGTTCTTCTTCACCCCCTTTATTCTCTATTATATTTTTCTTGAAATGCGAGTACTCCGTGAAAGAGCGATATATTTCCTCGGATTCTGACCGGTTCATTATTTCGTTCTGTCCTCTCGACATGGCGTTCTTTGACGAGGAAGCTATTTTGCATCGCCTGACAAAACTCTTAATAACCACTTAAGTAAGCGTCATCGAAGACACGATTTTTAGATGGATGAAGTAGACAGTAGGACGAAAATTTCGTGACACGTGAATAAGTTCTTTAACCAGTTAACTGTGGAGTTTAGTTTTAAAAATCCCTCACGGGATGCGGAATTAAAATCAAGCAATAACATGTATACACGTCGAACGCAGGGGAAATGCTGCTATTATAAATTTTACGAAAAAAGGAAAACAAAACGTGGAAGGATTACATATTTATTCGATACAGAATTTACAATTCAGTGTTAAAGAGATTACCGCAACAGAGCTTTGAATTGACGTGTATACACGTCGAACACAGTTAACTGCTTAAAATTCATTAAAAAATAAAGTACATTTAATGCACGAAACAAATGACTACAACACTCGGTGTTTATATTGATATTGTTATAATTCAAGTCAATGCTAATCGCTACATATATTAATATTTTGTCCTGTTCTACAATAAATGCGTTGAATGCAGTTGAAGCACTTGAAGTGATGGTTTTATAATTCCTTATAAAAGAAATTGTTTTTATGATAATGCATTAGACACGATTATCTGTAACAATATTACAATGCGTAAAAGATTAAGTGAATTAATTTATATTGCTTCAGTGTACTTTTCGTTCAAATGAAAAGTGACTGCAAAACGTTCTTCATTGTTTAATGAATATCTGTTATCTCACAATATACAGTAACAATCGTCGACAACCGTAGCATGAAATTAAAATCAGAAAATCTCAAACTTTATCTACATAAATCACTTTACCCGATAACCGTCTTTAATTGCATTTTCACATTCAATTAAAGTTAAGGAAGTCCTGCGTCCGTAACAAACATTACTAATCCCTTTTCTCAGAAAGAACAACTAATTTGCCAACCGCCAGAATAGTTGCCAATTTCAGCAACAAAATAAGAAGTCAACGTTCCCCTTCAAAGATTGAATTACCCGACACTATCATCAGCTTCGAAGGATCCTGACAACCTAAATGTAATACATAGGTAATAAAGTAATTACTGTCCCCAGCAGATCTATTTCCGTCGGTCCGATAACCCAGATCATTCTGATAACGAGCACGCTACTCAATTAACTGCGTTCGACGGTAGAGAATCGATTCATTGTCATACGTGCACGTTAGATCTCCTCTGTCCTTTTTACAAAACTGTCATCCAGGGAATAGACATTTCGTTCTTTTAACAGCGATCGATAGTTTCAGCAGCGAGGTCGTTTACATTCAACTTACGAGTGGCCACTCATTCGTTCTCTCGTCGCAAAACGGTCGCCAAGGAGCTGTTGAATACCCCAGTGACTACTAAAATTATCCAGCGTGCCTGTTCGCAGGTACGACATGACGAAATTACATTTATGCTTTGGGTAAGATAATTGAAATCTTCTCCATTGTAGCTCGTAATTTTTTACGAGTATATCCTCAATTACTTCTCTGTGTTATGGGATATTGTATATCTATGATAATTATGGTTGAGAATGAACTTTACATTGCACCGATAGGCTTGGAATGGTTAGATGTCTTTGATTTCTTTATAGTAGAAGAGAAATGATATTTTAAAGTCACCCGTTCCCTTTAAAATCATATTTCAAATGTAGGACTTTACTAAAACTACTTCCCGATTTTTGTAGAAATAATAAAAATATGTATTTCTTTTTTCTAAAGAGCTGTATATTAAAAAAAAACTTTGAAATAATAGATTCAAATCATTTACGTGGCAGCGGAAGTCATATTTGCATTTTACAACCGGCTGCATAGAATTTCAAAGAATTTGTAATAAATCTCAAACGACAAGGGCCATTTACAAGAAAAGTACTTCAGCGTTGAAGACTTCATCATAGTTAACGTAATTTACTTGTTTAATTCATCAACGCCAGTACTGCGTTGTTGCAATATATTAAAAAGCAAGTTACGCTAATGAATATCGTTAATTATAATAATTAGTTTTGTTCATTCTTCGGCTAATTTATTTTGTCCTCTATCTATTGAATGGGTGATAACGTAATTTATTAACTCGTTCATTAACTTCACTGAAATCCGTCCTTCTTCATTTGACGCACAAATCTATTTCTGTTCGTTTATTTGCCGTCGGATAACTGTTCCGACAATCTTTGCTGAAAGTTCTCCAAGGATTCAATTCCACTTCTATTTTCATTGCAGTACGTCTTACACTAGAAGTTATTTTCCGTGTGTTCAATCGAGATTCTTTATGTATTTATTCAATACGCTGCTATTTAAATCAAGTTCTTAACTTCGTACCTAACAATTTTTCGAAAATAATATAAGCAAGTAGTACTGTAATTGGTAATATTTTAACGAAGTAACAATTATCACGATTGAATTTACAAAAATTACATAAGCATCCAATGTTATTAATGCCTTTATTATTACAAATTTTACTTTCCTTTATTTTTATATGGGTTTAGGAGACATTCTCATTTTACTTAGTGTTCACTAAATAATAAAGTAAAAAAGTATAATCGTATAAAACTTTAACTTGGGAAATATAATTTAAAATTTTAAAAGATCAATATTATAGAAAGTTTTCATGAACCGTCTTCTCAAAGTCAGTTAAACAAATAATTGCTCACTAATATCAGACACATTTAAAGTTTTACGTTAAAAAGTATATTTGCTTCAGATAAATATATCACCGTTACCAAATTAATGCATTAATTAAATGTTTTAATTTAAATTAATAGCAATTGCTGTTGTCTACAGCAAAACTTGCATTTTTATTCTGTTGGAAGCTATCTTTTGTGCTATTATAATGAAAGCATTAGAGATCACTTTATTTCTTTTCATTTTCCTGAAAGGCTATGACGATAAAAATTTCACTCGGTGAAGATTTTGTTTTCGTATTATTTCACAAACTCATTTTTACATATTTATGCAGTGTATCGCTATAAATAATATGACCATAAAACTAAATACATCGTGTGCGTACTTTGATACACGTGTAACGATGAAAATTAGTTTGTAGTGACATTATAAAATAAAATGTTATATAATACTCTGAAATTTCCAACTAACAACATATTCTTCTCACTTGCGGGTTACTGATATTGATTTTTGGTATTTATGCCAAATACGGCTACCAGTAATGGTAATACAAAACAAATTACATTCCACGTGAATTTCCCTGCACAATAATGAAAATTAATTTTGAATCATATTATAAGAAATAGAAATATACTGAATAAAAATATTTTAAATCACAAGAATTTTACTTTAACATTGTTACCAGATCTGACGATTATTAATACTAAGTTTTTAATACTTCTGAAGCATACTACTCTCATTAACATGATTACAAAACAGGTGAGTTCCTTCCCATACTTTTCCATGCGGTAACAGAACACATTGACACAGCTGAAATTATACAGCCAATGATTATCCACAAAGTGCACTAATTGTTCTAACTTTACGAAAATTGTTCTGTACACTCAGCAAAGGCAGTACATTTGAACTGATATTTGGATACAATTTTTTAACACACCAGAAGAAAATTCCTCCCACGTTCGCATTATCATATTCATCTCATCGTTCCTCGCTTAAATACATTCGAATCTCACAGTACGCGTCTCCATTAGGACAACTGTCACGGACTGTCTTCCTTCATACTCGTATTATTCTTCGGCTTTATTTGTCTGCCTATCTCATTCCCCAAGTTATTTCACCCCGCATCCAGACAAGATTCTTGACAATTATTAGTGTTAACCTGTAGTAGGCGTCCGAAGTGGCACGTAGCATCGGTCCCGTGTGAATTTCGAAAGTTCTACGTACTTTAAGTTTTGACGAGACCGAGTGCACGCATCACCTGAGCCTGCCCATCTGTAAACAAGATTTATCAGTGGAAACGTTTTAGCGAAACTTTCGCTCCCACGAGTAAACCCCGCGCGCCTGACCGAATGCCGTTACCTCTCCCCAACGGTGGAATGCTTCTCGATAGGAAATATTTCACTTCGACGAACACTCGGGGATATACGTAATTCCCAATGCATTTTATTCCGCGTTCCCTATACCGCCAGAAAGGTCACGTTCGTACTCACCCCGTTACCACTGGCTGGTCCGAATGGGGATTCAGATTTGTGGCGAAAGAATAGGGGGCAACGAGGGACGAGAGTAATGAATGGAAACTAGAATAGAGCTGAGATTTCGGATTAAGAGGGGTCTGTATATATCTTTGCTATTGTAATCAACTTTTTCCAGGACAGTCAGAAAAGTTATCGTTAATATACGATCTACTGGGCATACGAGATGTTCAAGGGCTGGTTTACGAGTTCATAGTGTGTCATGCAGAAATGTGATTTTGGCATTCACACTTTCCATTTTACCTCAATCAGGAAAATTATATCTCTAATGCCAAATATCCGAGAAAATGCAACGTTAAAATTGCGCATGCCTTATGCAGTAGTGACAGGAAAAATTACGAGAAGCGAAATAATCTGCTATGATAATAACTTTTAATTTTAATAATGAAATTAACTGGCATCCTTCGACTTATCGAGAAAGATTAAACAAAGAATTACCAGATATTGTCTTACTATCTTCTTACTTTTATGGTAAAAACAAACGTTCTCATGAAAGATGCGGGGTGAACTTAAATTGGATCTCACGTTAAGAATAAATTCAACGAAATAAACTGATATACAGACACATACATACACACACACACACATCAGACGAGTGATAACCAGAACCTACAAACATCACCACACATTAAAATACAGTCCACTCTAATCAAAATTGGAACTCCTCATCACCATACTTTACGAGATTTAATTGTGAACGAATAAAAAATTCCTGCCAAGAGATTTGAATAGAACCACGAACGTTGGCAATTAATTTTATGACGAGAAAAGACAACTTTGAAATCTGTCTTCTGCATCAGAGTGAAAACGTCTTATAAGCGTGTTGAATTCGATAAACAAAAAGAACGGTGTCACTATTATTATTAAAACTTTTGTGGATCTCTTTACTTCTTTCTGGATTGAACTTCTGGGAGATTGTTAGGTAAATAAATGTTGAGTTTAACAAATGGAGACCGTTGTTTTAAGTAACTAGGTAGAACTCTTTTTCTTTCACTTATAATAATATGTACACCTGATATTAAATTTATGCAAATAATACTGCATTTCTAAACCCGAGAAGGATCGAATAAAAATTCAAACAAAATTCCATGTTAATTAAAAGGCAATATTAATGTTTTTATAGATATAAGGATATAAAAATATAAATTGATTATTAAGGAACGTATGAGAAATGATAAAATATACCTCTACTAACACCACTGAAATAAAAATATGACTAGATTTTAAACATTCCACACAACTAGCAAGCTAAGCCTAATATAAAACCAGTCCGCCAAATTTATAAAATTATATTACATAATACGGAAATAAATCTCTCTGTTGACGTGCTGTGTACATTTTTACAACGTCTGATATCTGCCAAATGCTTTTTCCCCGTAACGAAACAGGAGAGGTAAGTTTTTTGAAACAGATTGAGGTGGAAAAGCGGTGATCGTTCTTGCGCACTTACTCTTACTGTTTCGCCTCAACTGGCTAACCGTTTTAAAGTCTTTATTTGTGTTCTTGACAAGCAGAGAAGGAGGAGGAGGTGGAGGAGGCCGAAAGAGGGCGGGGGTGGTAGGGAGGCACGATGGAAGAGAGCCGAGGGCACTTTGGAAGTGGAGGTATTTACGATCGTGTACTCAGCGTATACAGAGTCATGGAGGCGGGAACGGAAGGATTTGCGAGTAATTAGTAGAATGCAATTAGTTAATGGTCATGAGGGAAGACGACGGTTTCAGACCCTATAATCCTACCGCTTTCCTATCTCAGTTTTGTACCCACGGGGCAAGGAAGTCGGAAATTTGAAACGGTTAGCCCTTGGCAATTATCCTACTTGAGTTAGTCCATTGAACGTATTGCGTGTTAAATAGTAAAACTCGGTAAATTTCATAACTAAAGTGAAATAAATTGCTTCCGTAGTAGTCCGCGGGGCATTTGCGCGAGGCGTATTTTACGTGTGTGTTTGCCAAATTCTATGACAAAAGAAGGATTAGCATGATCAAAGGTACTATATAAAGCCGCATAATGAATTAAGTCATAACGGATGACTTTCAATCTGCAAATTTGGATTTTGGTACAAATAATGAATTATGGTGAGTTCAGATCATTGTGATAGGCATACAAATTAATTGCAATTTCCTTCAAAAATTCGTTCTACTTAAAAGAAACCCTTGCAGTTTATAGAAATATTCGATTTTTCAGGGTAATCAGCTAACTGTGAGCGTGGGGGGAAACATTTTTACATAAATATTTAACAACGAAAAAGGGAATTATGAATTATTTAATGTTTCAATGAATATGTAGACTTTATGTCTTATGATAACAATTCTTGAATCTATTTGAAGTTACAACACTCATTGAATTCTTCATCCTCGCGAGTAAACTTGGTTGTCTTTCGTAAATGTTCATATTCCACAATATAAGACTTGTAAGGAATTCCTCGGACACAAAGTACAAAATTTGCATAATTTAACTTTGTATTACCCATACATTAAATTATTTCTTTTCATTGCACTTAAATTAACGGAGTCAATAAATAAAACTTAACGCTAGAACTACCAAGGCAGTGAAAATGACTGATTTCTATTTTTTCATAAAAATTCTCCTAATTTATGAAGGAGCCACACAGTAAATATTTCACGTCTATTTGGTAAAACAAAGTACTGAATTGATCATCTTTGTCACCTCGTGATTTCTCTTCTTCCAAAGTATTTATTTAATATATTTCATTATAGTAGACTTAGTTCTGGTAGTTATAGTGATAATAAAAGAAGCAATTTTTTTAATTCGTTCCATGATGTAAGGGAAAAATGAACAAATTCATTGCTGAAATACCGTGCAATGCGTGCAATATTCTTCTTCGTATCGGTGTCACGTTAAACAACTACAATTTAACTTTTAAGAGAGTAACGTAATAAAGATTAACACGATACAACTACCACTTACAGGTAGACCAGCAATTTAAGAATAAACGGTACATGCACCCTTTAAGTACACGCGCGATTTGTAATCGAATACCGTTTAGGTAGGCATTACACAGTTACGGTGCCCTCTATGTACTTAAGAGGTTAACGGTGTAAAGCAATCATAAAGTTAGCCACGTTAACATCTACAAATGCCGGAAATATCCTTATTACCTCAAAGTTTATTTGCGCAATTACAGAAATGAAAAGTTAAGGGAATATTCAACGACGCAATGTATTCGAACGTTTCGTTGCATATAAAGCGGACAGATATTTCCAAATGTTTTACTGTTACTTTTTAATTACCCGAAGAAACGAAAAGTAGCAAAGATAATTAGAAGTAAATATTAATAAATCGCTTAAGAGGTAACTTCTTTTGACGATTTGTAAAACAATTCAAACTGTGAAATAAGATACTTATGCTGTTGCGACATTTTTCTGTATTTGTGAAATATTATGTACGAAAAACTTCACAGTGAAGGGATGGAAAGTGAACTGACGTGAAGTGGACTGAAGATAATAATCAAATCGATATAATGAATGATGCAGTCACTGCTTTCAATTTTGTGTCACTCTATTACATTAGTAGTCTGCATTTGTCGTATTTTAATAGATTCTAAAAGACCAAAATAGCGAAAATATTATACAATGGAAGCAGTAGGTTTGTTTTATGTAAATCTGCCCTTCTGCCTTCAAGAAAGGCATTAAAATCCTTTATTATACTCGAGACCGATACAAAATTTTCAATAATTACTATAAAAATTCTAAGATATTGACGCCAGATTGATGGAAGTCGTCAAACTGACGGGTTCCTACTTTTTTAAATACTTTTCTCTTTATAGAGAAGCAGTACTGTAGATATTCCATGTGTATATTACAACACACAAATTACTTAACTGATAATCTTCTCCGCCGGTTGATTCCTCTTTTTTCAAGATTATTATTTAATATATTCAAGTATAACAGATTTAACGCCCGTAAATGTAGTGATAAATAATCACCTACAGAATGAACGTTTTAAAGAATTGATTTATTATTATTTAAAAAAAACTCAAGCCCATAGTTAATTATTGTACATGAAAATATAATAAATAATTGTATTCAAAATTTGTTAATTTTTAAAGAAAAACTCCTTTTCACGGGCAATTTTTTCTGCCGTAATTCCATCGTGTTCTTTTTACCCTCATCTACATCGGTCTTCTACTTTAATACTCTTTTATCCAAATACGAAGAAAGTAACCGTATACAGGAATACAAATTAAACATACACTCCTCGTTATATGTGCCAGGGGGTAAGGCAAAGGAAGTATCACGTTCGGTATAACTTCTACATCTCGGGATAGTAATGCACACGGTGGTTGTAATTCAATATAAAACACATTTACTTTTATTTGAGTATGAAATAGCATCTCGTACGAACATTCACTTTTATGCATCCTAGCTATGGGAAAACACACGTAAACGCATAATCTCCCATAAAATAGGAAAAACCATGTTCCGTAATTCGGAACAATGGATATTTCGGCATTAACAAAGCTGGAATAGAACCGCAAGAAACGAGGAATTAAATTCAATGGATTCTAGACTAAAAACACGTGCAAGTGAATATACTTGACATACACCAAAATATCTCTTTATAGAGTAGCTGAATTTGCAAATGCAAGTCAAAAATCGAGATACGGAAGACATTTTAGATATTGATATAAGGTGATTATTTAATTGTGGTCCTTATTTACATCGTTATTGGCATCGTTACAGTGTGTGTGAAGAACAGCAGTATTTTTCATTTATAAACATTAATTTTTATCAATTTAGTGGGAGATTAAAAATGTTCTTTAATCTCTCACAGTTTAATTAGCTTTTCCGATCTGTTGTCGATTAATTCAAATAAATTGAACATATCATATATTACTAAATATATTTTTTTATTTTATAGCAGTAATAGCCACAGGTACTGCAGAACACGTTGGTTAAATAAATAATATAATTACTAAATCCCCAAGTGAGAAATATTTCAGCAGAAAATTAACTTCGGCAGAAAATGGTTTTGACTATACCTCGACATAAAATCGCTAGGGATTAAACTTGCATATATGTTATATAGTTTTTTTGAATGAAAAACTGAATAACACTACGATTTACATTTTTAGAACAAAAAGGGATTCTTTTTGAAGTATAACAAATGTAGGCAATAACTAAGTTAAGAAAAATCTAGTGAAACTACTACTACTACTACTTACTAAATTACCATATACTCCAATAATGTAATGAGCGATACTTCAAGGTTTCCAGTGATAATTTTATACTATAAAACCTCTGTTAGTATAATAGCCTAAAATATAGTACTTTAATAAACTAAGTTATTACAATACATTACTAATACAATACATGTTATATTTATATCAATGTTATTGTATATACACTTAAACCAATGTATAATATCGTTGTCACGAGTGGCCGATGGCTGCTACGACAATAAATAAACAAATTAAAAAAAGAATCTTCTATACAGTTAGAAAAATTAGTAAGACTTGTTTATGCTTTTACCGATTTCGAGAGAACAGATCGTTGTTTTATTAAAGTATAAATTATTTGGAGGTTAAATAAGAAATAGCGGTTTATAACTTGTTTTAGTGCATTGGCACAGAAATAACAACAATGCAGTACAGAACATGAAAAGAACCGAAAATCAAGAGATATTCCGCACAATACAAACTGAATAGAATTCAGAATTACAAAGCAAATTCTGCACAAAGCCGAAAGATTTACAGGTACGTGTAACTTCATATTGTATCAAATATCTGGATTATTTAACTGTTAGATTTAATCTTAATGGGATGACGATTTATATAACCTTTTTCTTATCATTTTCTCACATTTTTACATAGTTAAATATATGTGCATGAGACTTTAATAAACAAAATGATGGAAAATTGTAGTTCAAATACTTTAAAAGCTAAATATCTCTGAAACTATTAGACCTGAGATATTTTCACTCCGAATTTTTTGGAAAAAATAAGACTGAACATCAATTCCATTTAAGGCTAAGCATGTAACAACAAACTACTCATATCTACCATGTTATAGCTTCATTTAGTTATTGAATTACCGAAATTGAACAGTATTAGCTGACCATCCTTTACATGTAATTTTTCTGAAATATGCAGCCCCTAATAGGCAAATGCTGGTTTCATCACACGAAAACAGAATTTTCTCATCATTTCCATCCCCTGATGGATTATTGATTCATCATAACTTTACACTCAAATAACCTATGTGAACATGAAACGTAGTCAAACGATCATTTAACCCCGTCGGATTTCGTAAAAGTGGCCCAAAAAATGTAACTGCCACGGTACGCCGCAACGATTTATCGTAACCGCACCATCTAATTAAACCGAGACCCTGGATATGTGAGTCAAGTGTAAAACATTTCCAGACCGAAAATGAAGGCGAACTTGATCCTCAGCATGGATGCGCGAGGCAGTGATAAAGTTATAACAGCCTTTTTCGTCGGCGGCATTGCAGAAGCGCGAGGAACAACCCCCATCCGCAATAAAGTTTAACGCGGTGCTCCCATTTTATTGCGCTCGTCGGATATGTTATATACATGTACACGGGATGCACGGTTAGAAAATGGGAGCCTTTTGTCAGCTCAAATGTCGCGCAAAGTTTGAACGTTAAGACAGTCCGGCTAGGAACACCCAGAGGAGAATACCATGTTAGCAAAGAACTCGGCAGTTATGACTGAGAATCGTGGGAGAAAATTTATTGGATACCTTGCGTTATAGTGTCGAGGCTGTATTGGCGTCTGGAAATTGCAATAACTTAAGATATCGAAATAAAAATTTCGCTATAACGTACATCAGATAGATTTGGCTCGCTTCCTAATCGAGTAGATACGCGAAGTGGTATTTCACTGAAAGTTATCGGACGAAAATTAAGGTCTCGTAGAAGTTATTGACGGGTTAATGATCTGTTAATAATTCGATCTAAGTTTATGTGATCTGAGTTAATTCAATTATGTTTAGTAATGAAATGGGGGTTGTATTAACTTCATCAATTCTGGAATTATTTAATTATTTGCCGTTAGTTATTATTAATAACGAAACATTTTATTTGCTAGAACAAGTGAAGACTTAAATAATTCTTTTTGCGAGACGGTATAGTGTTGTGCATAAAATAAGTTCATCTATTCGCACGAAATCTACTGTCGTATCGCTAATTTTCGGATTCAATAGAACAATTATTCTTCTGACTCTAACGGTAATTGTTTTTAAAAAATATTTCAAAACTGATGCTTGGTGAAAATATTTATAACAATTTTCGGTTTTATATATTTTCTATTTGAAATCAATTTTACTAGGATACATGGTCTTCAGATGCTGAAGCATTTCTACAGTAAATCAATCAAATAATAGAATGTTCACATAGTGGCAACTGTTACCAAAAAGTTTTACTGTAGTTGTCAGTAGATTATATTTAAGTGTGATACATTTCATAACACAAACTCCCTGGGGCTAAAGTAGGTATGGCGATAAATACTTGGATTCCCAATTAATGAATCCATGTTAAAATTCCCATTAGCTGCAGAACATCTTTTTTTATGGAATATGTACATCATGGTCTCGCTTGTGGGAACTCTCCGAAAGCTATACATTGAATGCGAATGAACCGTTGCAGAAAAAACTTTTCGGCACCTAAAGCCGAAAAACACAAAAAAAGAGAAATAAAGACCTATCCTCACATTTCTCTTACCATTCAGTGCCTCGAGATTAAGTCGGTCAGTTCTTAGCAGACAAGTAAAGAGAATAAATATTCGATAAGAGAAAAAGTAGTTTTTATCCTTTTCCTTTATCGAAATAGTCTTGATTTCAGTGATTGCGGTTACTTTCTACCGCCTATCATTCTTGTTACATTAAAAGCAAGCTTCACTTAAAAAATGTAAAGTGAACATTCTTCCCAATCTCAGGGTGGCTTGTCGCCCTTGTCGTAGAACAAATCCAGCCTCGGATGCCGGGGTGGCGACGTAGCCGTGACAAGAACAGTTTTTATACAGTTTTCTTCGTATACTCTTTGAAGAATATTCCAAACAGACAGGGTGTCTTCGACACATTATATGATATTCAAGACAAGCATATTATTAGTTACAACAATACTGTACTGTTGTACAGTACCTCTTTGCTACTATCACTAGCTATCGCTCTCATCGTTTAACACGCTCTGTGCCACGTGTACCACCGATGATAAAGGCTGATATATTTATTTAATGCACTTAAAACATATATTTTTTTATATGTTTAAGACTGTAGAATATATTTCTACCAAAAGAACGAGGCATTATGAAAAATGTAGTATAAAACAAAGCAAATAAGTTTGTTAATGGCACGGGGGTCAACGGTGGTTGCTCCTGTTAAATTCAATGTTTCATATGGCTTTTAAATTATAATATTTACGAATTTCCTCATTCATTCAATATTTAAATATTGATGTCAAAAAGTTCAAGAAGTTTCTGCTGATTCTTACGGTTTTTCCACGTTTTTTCTTGCCGTTTGGTACGATTGTTTTGAAGTAGTTGTTGACCGGTGATGAGAGTAAATGAAGAATAAGAGAAATTGACTGATTCACCGTACATAAAATAAAGGATGATATATTAGTATCGAAATGTATTTATTTCTCGTCGTCAACACGTTGAATGCCATGGGGGGCACCGGTGACCGGCGCTATTGAATTCAATGAAATTTCATATGACTTTTAAATTGTAATATTTACAAATTTGTTAATTCAATCAATATTTACGCGTTGGTCTCAAAAAGATAAAGTCCTGCTAAGTATATATCTATCTGTATCTTTAAAGTTTTTGCTTTACAAAGATGTGATTTTAATAGAAACAGTTTCACACAAATAGATCCGATGAAACTAGTGAAATACCGTGGTGTTGTACGTGTTACAAAATTGATTAGACTACCTTTTTATATTATTTTAACAATTATTACAATCTTAACGCTATTTCACAAACTGCACTCGTTTCAACAATAATAATTCTCCACACACGATCTCGATGATATCAGATCCGAGAAGGAATCCCGTTAAATTAACGAGAATGGCGAGATTGATGTCGTCCAAAGATTATCGTAAGAGCCGCGACAAGAGAGGATCGGAGCATTGCCGCCGAACTACGGGCAGAGAGTCGTGCAACTGCGGACGCGCACGAACGGAGAGTGCTGAACGACCGATAATTGAATGGAGGACGTGTGGACGAGGTCGGCACGCCAACGACTAGACCGACGACGTTAAGGTCCTTTACCGTTACCTCGGCGCCGAATTTGTGCTATCGTTATTCAGCGGAATCCGACGGATCCTGTTGTCACCGATGTCGACAACGGAGTTCTCAATATAGATTGAATGGGCGAATATCTTTCCTTTCGCCAGGCAGCGCTTCGTCGAAGGGTTCATTGAAAATTCCGGATGTCTCCTTGGCCGATCTCCGCTGTGATCAATGACGAGACTAAACTCTGAAATAGCTTCTTCGATTTACGGAAACGCTCCTATCCCTTACAGTTCTACTACAAGCGAATTTGTACGATCAAATTGTTACAATCTGTAGCACCTTTGGGGTTGAATCCGACGGAAGAAAGATGACGATTCGTAAGATCCGATTTACGGTGGTGATTCGAATCACCGTGATGGAACATCTCATGATATCTTGATTAACTTGGAATTTAACGTATAAACAGTCGAGCGGTAATTAGATCACACTAACGGATATGCTCTTAAGACCTTGGGAAGGGCTTGAAACTATCGATAATGATCGTTCCCCTATCAAACCGCATGACGTTCTCCAATATACGAGAGCAAATATTTGGCAGCAATTACGCGTAGGTACACCGGGGGTATCGACATTATTCAGGCGGCATATAGAATGGAATAATCATACAGGCTGCTTCAGGTCGTGGTCGCCGAACTGCGGGCGAACAATTCGCCGATTATCCAAAACGTATAAATTATACGTGCCCTGCGAATCGTCGGTGCGTCGATGCAGCATGACCGGCTAGGGAAGTTAAACAGGGAGATAGATAAATAGAGAGTGTAAGGAAGAGGGAGAGAGAGAGAGAGAGAGAGAATCGGCAATAACGAGAGGGTCCACGACTAAACGAAGGATCCTGCTACACGGTTAAGAAATTGACGTTGACCCGTAACCTCGTTAAGGCTCGTCGGGGGACCAGCGAAAGGGAAGTCGCGCTTAGAATTTCTTTCGACCGTGAGAAGACCGTGAAATCCGGGCAGGGCTTGTTTTATTTCTGTTTCTCTTCACGACTGCCTCCATCCACCTCGAATCTTCCCCTCCTTTTTTCCCTTTACCAGGGCCTCGAAGAAAGATCCGGTTATGCGGGCGAAACATTCCAGTTTTCCGAGGCCAGAAGCCCCGAGGAGGAAGCCATCGAGATAAGTAAACGGTCGCGACCGCGTGGCGCAATTCTTTAAACGCTGCAGCTGCGGTACTAGGCGGAGGATATTTCTCATGAATGTTTCAAACGAAATTGCGGATCTAACCCCACGGCGGGGCTAAATCATTTGAACCACCCCCTCCCCCCTTCTACCCGTCTTTTCCAGTACCTGTTCCTGTTCCTCTATTCACCGTGTTTTCTCACTCGCTCCGCCGAGCCATCAGTATTTTCTCCTCCCCCGTCCCTTACACCCGCTCTTTTCCTTTTCCATCCATTTGCCTTTCGCGTTCATTCTCGCTCTCTTTCCATCGACTATCCAGTTACCCCGGTCTCTCTTATCCCGCTCCTCGCGCCAGGCCTTTCTCTTTCTCGTGCACCCCTTCCTCGTTTTCCTCCGTTTTCCCTCTTTTCTTGCTCTCGCTAGTCGAGCCACACCAAACTGGTCTTTTCCACAGGAGAGCCAGCGCACTCCGGCAACCTGCACCATCGACCAACGTAGTTACCAACTACCCGTCGCTCCTCTGAATGGGTATCTATAATGCATGGCCCGCCTTATTCGAGATTTTCGATCCCCGACGAGGCTTAGCTTTCGCCCCGGGTAAACTCGGCAAGAAGGAATAATGAATTCTTAAATATTCGCTTAGTCCTAAATAGGCGCACCTCGCCGTATCGATCTGCCCACGAAAAATACGTTTCTGTTTCTGTATAGGTCGACGCCAGCCAGCTCGAGTGATCGCGATAATGCCGATTTCACGTGCTTTTGTTCGTTCAAACGATCCAACGACGCGTGCTGCGACGGTAGCGGTGGGTGAAAGGGGTCATGGGTTGATTATTCTCTCGTTCACGAGAGCGATTTTGTTGTCAGGCCGGTAAATTCTAATAAAGTCGTTGATCGGGGGTTAATATTTCATAATACAACGATAAATTAATCGCTCGCGGTATACTGACTGCAAAACGTGCAATCGTCCGTGATACACGCTGATCATGGTAGCCGGTGGATTGTGTAGCCTTGTAATTTAAATCATATATACACGCTCATCGTTCCTGTTTACCCACTGTGAACGCTATGTATAATTATAAGCCAAATTTATAACCAAATTAATGTAAATCGACGACATAGTATAGCTATTTTCGTATAACCTTTGGTGAAGTAGAATATGATCTCTATGTACAGCCTTCGTGTAAGAAATTAAATATAAATATCCCGAAGCGGATGATATAATTGTACGTAATAATTTAAACAATAATATAAACTAAAAAAATGAAATAAAAGTGTATCATTTTAGGTGTCAGATTTAATC
Source organism: Cerceris ruficornis (assembly GCA_963989415.1). Classification (NCBI taxonomy): domain Eukaryota; kingdom Metazoa; phylum Arthropoda; class Insecta; order Hymenoptera; family Crabronidae; genus Cerceris; species Cerceris ruficornis. The sequence continues at coordinate 6,551,572 of OZ022518.1, forward strand.
TGGACAGCATCGAACCACTGCCTATTCTTTAATAAGTCTTTATAATAGTCACGGATCATCATTTTTTCTACATTATATACATAATAATATACGATTTATTATATACTGCATTGTATATTGTTTCGCATAATACAATTTCTATATCGTGCTGTTCGTTCATAATTCCTTGAATCGTACATAACATTGTTGCTGAGGAAATTAATTTCAATTATTTTTGGATGCGCTTATAACTTTCAGCGGTACTTATCTTGCTGAGAACTATCATTTCTCATTTGCACCGCTAATAATTAGCAAAATTTTGTGTACCAATAATACATTTATTACCGGGAAAGTAAAATTACGATCATCACGGGATTACAGTCTGAGAAACATTAAGAGATTAGCATTCGGATGAATTCCGAATGTCTTATGACTACTGTAAATTATTTCAGGTTCTGCGCCAGTTCTCTGACGATAATGCACGTCTAAAACAGTCTCGTAACTTTTTGGGAAGAAAACGACTCATTTTAGCTAAGTTTTGAAAAATACATTATTACTTGGAGGTATTTCCATCTCCAACGGTTATTTTTGTATTTTATTAATTTTTTCCGTTCGTTTCTTTTGATATTTCCTGTTTATCGAAGCTTAAGCAGCTGTCTTCAGTTTGATTCTCGCACATTCCACAGCATTTTCATGCAATGTTCTCCCTTTATTACCGTCCTTTCTCATCAGTATCGTGTGCCCATTGTCCTGCCTTCGTATCTGGTAGATATTTTAAAGAAAATTGTTTAAGCCTTCATAATGTTGGAAATCATTAACACGTTGAACGCCATGGGAGTCACCGGTGACCAGCGCTATTGACTTCAATGAAAATGTCACTTTTAACACTAGATTTACGGGCGTGAAATCTGTTAAATTGCAATATATCAGATAAGGGCATTGAAAAAAGAGGGATGAAGCGGCAAAGATGGTAATTTGTTAAGTCATTATTAACTTATAAAATACACTTGAAATATCTACTGTACAGCGTCCCTATAAATTTGAGAAATGTTTATAAGACAAGTAGGGACCCGTCAATTTGACGGCTTCCGTAAATCTAGTATTAAATATAAATATTTTCCAATTTTCTAATACATTCAATACTTAACCCTTTGCGGGCGGAGACTTTTTTGAATACTGAGAAATAATCATTTATTTGGCGATCAAAAATCACCTATCTATCAGAAAATCAGAGTGTTAATGTATAGAAGTTATAAATTACTATTTGAGTAATCATATTTCAGCGGTTATATTTCAATTTTTCAACTCTAACCGCGTATACATGCACCGTGAAACTATAATCAGACTTTTTCTCAGTCCGCATATATGCGCCCGTCGTCCTCAAAGGGTTAAATATTGGCATTAAAACGGCAGAGTCCTGCTGACTATATACCTATTTGTGTCTTTAAGGTTTCTGTTTTGTAAAGATGTGATTTTAATACAAAAAGTTTCACTCCAGTAAAAATGACGAAACTAGGAAAATACCGGAAGCGGTTAACGTGTTAAGAGAAGAAAAGGAGCTACAGGTTTACGAAAAAGATAACGAGATTTACATTTAGCAATAGTACCGTGCTTACCAGAAATCACATTTTATTCTGAACTTCTAAGGCCAGATACTTCTGAGCAATCACAATTTTTATCATTTCAATACAATGCAACCCAATCGATATATACCCTCAGTGAAAGGCATCAACCTGGCTGCTGAATTCTATATGTACCTGAACGACATTTATTTTAGCTAACTACTTCAGTAACGCAACTTAAAGTTAGTTGGTATATTAATACAGAATGTAGTACATGAAAATATATTCCGACCTGTGTAAGCGCTAATTTTTAACGCGCGTCGTTCTTAAAGGATGAACATGCAGCCTCATGATGTTGATTACTTGACCCCGTAGGGCTGATTTATTTCTTGGCTCGAATTAAACTTTAAACTATCAACGAACTTTCTGGAATGCGACGGAGTAATCGAGACATCAGCTAGTTTTTATTATCACTCATTGTCAGTACAACAGCAATAGTATTAGTACCGGATAATGGATACAGCAGTTACACAAGGCAGAGCTAGCTGTTTGTTATTAGAACAGTATTATATACTTATCTTTAATCTTGTAACGATATCAAAATTAGAAAAAATTAAATTTCCACAGAAATTTGATTTACACAATGTATTATAGCCTTGGTTATTCTAAACCCATTTGAAACTAGATTCTCAGCAAAATAACGATAATCCTGACAACTGAAAATTGGATTTGCAACAATCTCCCCGATTCGTCGTAAGTTATTATATTCGAAGCTCCTATTCTGAGCAAACAGCCAAAATTAAGCCGGCTATAAAAAGATGAGTACTCTAATTTAAATACATCACCGATTCCGTCTCTCCTACAATGAACGTGACATTAAATTCCAATGTTATATGTGTTCCATTAAATCTTTTTTCAGCCTGCCTTAACGTTTCTACATTAAGATGCACTTCCGATCTCACAAAAATCTAAAACGCTATCCCATCGCAGAGGTGATTTATCACCCGACTCGCATGAACGTGATATCAACACATGCAGCTAATAATAAGATTCATAATTATCGTTGACACAGAACGGTTGGCAGCAACATGACTCAGCCAAGTTAGGTAGAAAGCCGTTTTATAACGTAACTTCGCAGAAGCTTAACCTTACGGACATGAAGTGCGTGTTGCGACGGTAAAATATATTTGCCGTATACCCTGCCGCAGTTCCTATCGTTAAATCCCTGTTGGCGTACTATGGTATACACGTTGCAGGCATTTCTCTTACGCGATAAAAATTAGAATCGATACAAGATTGCTTCCTACCTATAAATTTCCCGGTTGGTTCTTGAGATTGTCCAATTACGTTCACTCGATACAACTCTGATATACCCTTTGTTGTTCGTAATGGGAATTGTACAAGCTATTCGTGTAATCAATGGTAGGACCCTGTTGTGCTGCAAAATCACAATTATCACGGCGTTCCATGTGTTAAAGACGATATCCTGTATACCAAACGTCAAAATCAATTTACGTGGGATGATACTTGATAACAGCGAGTTAATCGCAACCGAAATTTAGCGGAACACTCGACAGGTCGTATGTCCGCCTGCTAACGCTAACCGCCGTGCACATTTATGACGCGCCGGTGAAATTAAACAGGCTCGTTTCGTTAATTAGAGAAGAGTCGATTAAATAATGCAGGTTAGCGGGACCGATTAAATCCAGGTAACTAGGGAACACCGTTCCGAATCCTGTTCCTGTTACATGGCACTCGTGGAAACGTTCACATACGTGGCGATGTACTATATGTGTTTACATATGTAACGTTAATCTGAGTAAATGCCCCGGGGAACATGTATCCTATGGATCTATAGGTGAAATAGTTTGATGACAAATTTCACCGACAAGTAAAAGAAATATTTATATAAAGTGCTCTAAATCTCTAAATTTTCCTTTGAATAGTCGTGCTGTTTTTGTTGTGGGAGAATTCACCTATGATACTGGGGCGGGGCAGGGGGGGGGGGAGGCTATGGTGACCATGGAATTAAAAGCTTGAACGTCATACTGTAGGTTCGAACTGTAAGCTCAAATCCCATACTTTTTCAGAGATTTTTCCTTCATAATAATGGGTGAAGTAAAAAGTTATGAGCGTTTCTTCTCTTTATTTTGATGATAAAATTAACAAACTTAGAATTTTCGGAATTAAATCAAATAAGCGCCGTTTTGTTCAATAACTTTTTCCCATTTTGAAGGCAATTTCATAATTTCGCGATTGAAGAAGTCTTCGTCCCTATTGTTAAAAAACTCGACCAGCTCACTTTCACAAGCCTCTCTTGAGGCCAGTTTTTTGCCATCAAGAAAATGTTGTAAATGTCTAAAAAGGTGATAATCGCTTGGTGCCAGGTCTGGGCTATACGGCGGGTGCGATATAACCTCCCATCCAAACTCTCGGAGCTTCTGGCGTGTCGTTAAAGATGTGTGCGGCCTGGCGTTGTCTTGATGGAAAACAACACCCTTCCAATTGGACAATTCTGGTCGCTTCTCGTTGATCGCCTGCTTCAATCTGGTCAGTTGTTCACAATATAGGCCCGAATTGAGTGACTGGCCCGATGGGAGCAGCTCATAGTGCAGGATTCCCTTCCAATCCCACCAAACACATAGCAAAACCTTCTTGGTCGTTAATCCGGGCTTGGCGATCGTTTGGGCCGTCTCACCGCGCTTGGACCACGATCTTTTTCGCCTGTCGTTCTCGTATGTGACCCATTTTTCATCGCCAGTCACCATCCGCTTCAAAAATGGGTCCATTTCGTGACGCTTCAGCAAAGAATCGCAGGCATCAACTCGCTCCAAAAGGTTCTTTTGCGTCAGTTCGTGTGGCACCCATATATCGAGCTTCTTTTTGAGACCAGCCTTATGCAAATGGTTCCAAACGGTTTTCTGGCTAATCTTCAGTTCCTGGGCAATGGAATAAGTGCTCGCATGCCGGTCTGACTCGATGATTTCCATGATTTTATCGACATTTTCAACGATAGGCCTACCAGAGCGTGTCTCATCTTCGACGTCCATATTACCAGAACGGAAGCGTTGGAACCACCGCTTTGCTGTTGCATTCGATACTGTTTTGGGTCCATAAACAGCACAAATTTTTTTGGCTGCCTGCTCGGCTTTTTCCCCTTGATCGTAGTGGTATTGTAGAATGTATCGAATCTTCTCTTTCGTTACCTCCATTTTGATACGCTCTAACAAACAACTGGCTTCACAAAACAAAAGACTGTCAGAGAACTTTTTTTAAAGCGTTATGTTGCCTTTAAGTAACAGTATAGAATGACATGATGCAACGTATACATTGTGAGATATGGCTCACTAAAGCCATCTAACAAAAAACGCTCAAAACTTTTTACTTCACCCATTATATACATAATGTATGGAGCTGAAAATATTTCACTTGAAAAAATCCAAATCTAAGCAACCAAAGTGGAAGGAGCATTCCTCTTCTCACAAGTATTTTTGATTACAGTTTCCAATTTACAGCAGCTACTGTATCAACTATTATCCGGAAACAAGCCGTTTGGCAATGTTGGCGCGCGGTATGAGGCACGGGGTAAGGGTAGAGTGTGGCTCGCATCGCCTGTCCCCGCCATATCGGTCCTGGAAACCTAAAGGTAGGCCGATAATAACCGATAACAAAACACTTCTTTCGTCATTCCCATGACGACGTAACAAATGTGGAGCTCTTTAGGCCAATAACGCATTAGATTCGAAAATGACGTCAGAACGAGGGATGTATTTATCCGCCAGGCGAATCAGCACAAACCAGAGGCCAGAGGACTTCTTTTGGATATTTGAGCTGTATCATCCACTTTTATTATGATCAGATTATTTCCCGGAAAAATACGAGAAGTACTGTGGCCTCTGGTTTGTTCTGATTCGCCAAGCGGATAGAGAAATCCCTCGTTCTGACGTAATTTTTTATTCTAACGCGTTGTTGGACGAAAGAGCCGCACATTCGTTGTGTTGTCATGTGAACGACGAAAGGAGTATTTTGTTTTCGGTTGTCGTTAGTCGATCTCAGGTTTCCAGGACCGATATGGCGGAGATAGGCGGTGCGAGCGACACTCTCCCCTTACCCCGTGCCCCATACCGCGCGCCTTCTCGTACAGCTCGCAAAAAGACGAGGAGTCCTCTGGCCTCTAGTTTGTTCTGATTCGCCTGACGGATAGCGACATCCCTCGTTCTGACGTCATTTTCGATTCTGACGCGTGACTGGCCGATAAAGCCGCACATTCGTTACATCGTTATGGGAACGACAAAAGAAGTGTTGCGTTTTCGGTTGTCATTACAGTTCAAATATCCAAAAGAAGTCCTCTGGCCTCTGGTTTGTGCTGATTCGGCTGACGAATAGAGACATTCCTCGTTCTGACGTCATTTTCGATTCTAACGCGTGATTAGCCGATAATGCTGCACATTCGCTGCGTCGTCATGTGAACGATGAAAAAAATGTTTTGTTTTCGGTTATCATTAGTCGATGACAGGTTTCCAGGACCGATATGGCGGGGATAGGCGGTGCGAGCGATACTCTCCCCTTACCCCGTGCCTCATGCCGCGTGCCTTCTTTGTCGTAGCCAAACGGTACGCGTACCGAGCGAAAGACTCATCTTACCTTTGTATGAGTCCAAGTGAAACCTCCTCCGTTCCTGTTATGTATGTGGTATCGAGAATCAAGGTATGGCCTCATCGCGACCGTTTAGTCTAGGCGGCTGTTTATAAGATACGTGCCGCGGAGGCCCTACGGTCCCTATTTTAAGGAATGCATGCGCGTACGTATGAGTGCATGGATGTATGAGTACGAACGAGTGACTGAGCGGAGCGAATGCTGGTTAGTTCTAATGAAGCGATCATACGAGGCAGTTCATTATTATATTCATTTTTGTGTTACCATTTAGTATATAGTTTTTGTTAATAAATTTAGTTTTACCTTATATTTTAACATCTTAGTATAACCAATCCCACATGTATATGCGGATATATTACAATCTGGACGGATTGGAATTCATTTAACACGTTGAATGCCATGGAGGTCACCGATGACCAGCGTTATTAAATTCAATTTTCATGATATTTAAATCGTAATATTTACCAATTTTCAAATACATTCAATATTTATATATTGACATTAAAAGGATTAAGTCCTGCTGAATAGATATCTATTTGTGTCTTTAAGGCTTCTATCTTGTAAAGATGTGATTTTAATACAAAAAGTTTCGCTTCAGTAAAAATGATGAAACTATCGAAATATCGGTGGCGTTCAACATGTTAAAACTATGGATGGTAAAGTGATTATAATACTTGAAGTTAAGTATAGAACGGAATAGGAATAAAAATGTGAATTTAAATTTATGCGCACATCACGGATACAAAGATACCACTGAAAAGTTTTTTATGACCGAATGCTTCAGTATATAATTTTGGGAAATCATCGCCAGTTCTTCTCATTGTTAGATTTACTGCTGCAATTACTGAGATTACCACTTTGCGTTGGGTTACTTAGAGAATCGCAAACTGACCAACTCAGTGTAATCGTTAATAGCAAACATTTAGTGCTACATCGTTGAACAAATATTAATGATATTTTCTGTACTAGCATCGAGAATTATTGTATCCGATTCCTTCCGCTTCGTGCATAATTCAATTACCATCTCTACGATCCAGTAGCACGATTGCAGTTATTTGAATACAAGTAACTTCAGTGTTAAATCAAAGAAATATGAACCGGTTACATAACATGCAACGGCATGTTACAAAATGACATCAACGTCTAAGAAAATGCTGCAAAGTATCTTTCAAACTTTCCCATAATTACTTACAACAGCGAATACCTCAAAAAAACCATCAAGCCACCGAAATTCAAAAGCGTTGACTGTGCCGTTCCGTCGTCCCGCTTATCAATGCAATGTTAAATATCACGGATCGTTAAAGGCGCAGCAGGACGGTGTTATTCGCTGAAACACGAAAACCCACCACCTCTTCGGCAAGCTCGGTATTAATAACAGCTTTGAAAAATTTTCAACGAGCGTATTCCCGCTTCACCGTTGACATAGCAGGTCCGTTTATTTGAGCTCGTCGAGTATTAAACGGCGCGCATCCAGAAAAGACGTATATTCATGAACGGTGTAGCGCAGAGAGACCAGCACAGCAAGCCCGCCCACCTGGTACGCGAAAAAGAAAACATCGGCGACGTTTCCCAGTGGTCGCGAGCAGCAGCTGCTCCCTTAACGAACGTTAAGCTAAGTAAGAGCGTTAACCCCCGCTTCGAAGGAAAAACCGCGTGCGAACCGCCCGCAGCTGCGGCAGGGTCGTGGTACTTTAGGTAACTTTTCCGTTAATGCTCATCCCTGGAAAAGAGGAAGCCGCTGTGGCGTGTGCGCCAGCCCGTAAGAGAAACGACCGGACGAAGAATTCCATTAAAATACATTAGATTCCTGTACAGTCGACAGCCGCTAGTTCGGCACGTTTCTTAATGGAGTTTCCGTCTAGCTGATTCGCATCATTCGAAAAAGGAGAGGATAAGACTCATCTGCGTGGCTGATCTGAAGGATGCGCTGGTGAAAACCTCTAACCTTGATCGAACCATTATCTTTGAGTTTAATCTATCTTTTGTCCGGTTCACGAGAACGTGGAGGCTGTTCCTGTGTGTATTGTTAAGTGCTGGACTTAAGCGTTGATGGTGCTCTGGAATGATCTTCTGTTCTTCGCGCATTTTGGATTAATATTGGGCGAGCTGTTGGAGCTGAGAGTGATTCAATGTATGTAACGGATCCAAGTACATTTGCATTATTTTAGACTGCAGCGGAATGATGCGATTATATAATTAATGCTCTGTCCAAACAATTGTTTAACAGGCATGAACGAATTCATTGAGGTCGTAGAGCAGAGAGTTGGAATGGAACTTGGCACATCTCAAGCGTTTATACTATTTGTAACGATTTGGAGATGGCGTTAAATCGAGTCATGGTCTTGGAGACTCCTGTCAGCCGCTATTCATCGGCCGGTCCATTCTAAGAAACTTCTTAAGTCCACAGATTATACGCTCGCGTCCTAACCCTTTGAGATGACACGAACAGCTTAGGGTAGATGAACAGTAAAAGGTGAATTGCGTACTATACTCGATCGAAAAAACGTATCATCACTACAGAAACTCACAGATAGTATTCAGTTGTCTTCAGATTTCTGTCACTTTGAACTTGAACCAAATTTCTCTCCCCACTTGACACTATAGTGACAATAAGAAGCAGGCTCTTTGCGTTAAGTGTATCTGTGCTTCGATATCTTAAAACTTATTTAAAACTTATTTAACCCTTTTATTACGGGAGTCCGCTCCGTTGGAGAGCTGCCACTGAGCGCGACACCGCGCCAAAAAAAGTGAGCACGTTCCAAAAAAGATTTTTTATGACAACACTTTTTTATTGTACAAATGTTCCACTGTCGAATAAAGGAAACTGAAACTTGTCGCGATGGCCAAAATGTACTTTGAGTTGGATTAGTCCAATACGGGTCAATATAATCAAGAGATACGTTACAGGTACGGTATAATTCGATGCCGACTATAGTCGGCACCCGTACACACAGTTCGTCGGGTCGATATCCACTATAGTCGGCGGTGGTACCGAAAGGGTTAAAACTACAAGGTTTGAGCATTAACTACAAGTATTGAAGTCGAAAATTAAAGAAAACTAGAGACACTCTCTGAATGTGGAGTAAAGAGAAGATTTTTATGCTTATACAGGATTGAACATAAGTTTAAAAAAATATTAACACTATGCCGTCCGTGCGATAAATCAAGATTCTTTGGTTTGGCGCCGGCGCATTTCGAATTTGTCAGAGAAATCATAAAACGTCGCGGTTTACTAATCACAATAAGTTATAATTCTGTCCCGCAATTTTCACGAAATTTCGAGGATATGTAGCGTACTACAGCCTATACAGGATACAAGCGATACTTTGCAATAATTTGTGATTGTGAGATAGCCGCGACGCCTTTGCGATATACATAATAGGCAACTGTCTTAAAATTTTAGCGTGACACCAACGTGATGTCACCGGCATTTGTCCGCATAGTTTCGCACGACACCAACATTTTTTTGTTTTTTTTAATAAATTGTTTGTTGAAATACGGCATTTAGATATACATTTAGTGTCCGGCAATAAACACCCGGGCTTAGAAATATAGCTATTTGAGATTAATTTTTCCTTCATGGCACGTTGTCGTGCTTCTCAAAGGAAGTCTAAATTATTTGATCATATTTGTATCACAGTGTTGAATATCACGCTTAATTTTATCACAATCTTTGGTTATTCTTATATTTTACAGTCAAACTTAATGGAAGCCGTTTAAAAAAATACTGTTATTTATCGTTCTTTTAAAACTACTTAGCCTAGGAATGAGATGCAGGTGAGATGAGATGATGTGATATTTACAGATGAGATGGATGAGAAGGTGGATGAGACTTAATACTATATTAAATGATGATTCGGTCGGCGCAGACCCTAAACGATATGATTTAACTCCTATCCTTGCTTGATGTTACCATCCGCGTAGGTGGGGATTAACTTAACCTAATTACTTTTTATCTTAAATATTGATAGGCGATTGCACTCTTTTTTAGGTTTGCGGTGAAACACGGCAGGGAGGCGGCGAGAGGACTTAGAACTGGGCGTTATGAGAGAATGAATATGATTAGAATTAAAAATAACATAGATAATAACAAAAGGAGTAATAAGAAAAGAAAATTAAAAGATGTAATGATGTGAACGGAAAAAAAAAATAAACTGAAATGAAATGAATGGTGATGCACGACACCAACGTGGTGTCACCGGACGGCATAGTGTTAAGAATGTATTTTTGTTCTATATCTAGACTTTGTTTATTTCGCCTAGAACGGGCAATTTTAATTTGAATCCTCGCAAGGAAAATATCCGTTAGTTCGTGCCACCAATCGGTAGGGCGATCCTTTAACTCCACAGTTGCTATATCCCCAATTACGTTATTGATGGTCAGTTGTCGGTCTAAAGAGAAGTGGTAACGTTTGCAAGGACATCGCAGTCTACGGCTGAGTACTATCAAGGTTTGCTCGTGCTCGCTTCTAATCCCCAATCCTTGAGTTCAAGCACGTTCAAGTAATTAAACGGTTTCCAGCAAAGGTTCCACAAATTTGATTATTAACTTGTACTCGAGTTCACAATCAGAAAGTCGGCAATCGACGTGTGGCACTCCGTTAGGTTTAAAATAAAAAGAAAGCAATTTGTGCGCCCCATTAGCATACGACTGAAATACTCCAAACGTGAAACAAGTTCAAAATCTCTACGTAATCAGGACTGTCCATCGAAGAGATACGCGTGCAACGTATATAAATGTAAGTAAGAACGGCACCGCGACGCTGGCAGTGCACTCGGCAACTTGAACGTGCTCAATTTGCAGGAACAGCCCCGTTGGTTTACGCCTAGTCAACTCTCGATGATCACGCCCGCTCGTAGCGGTTGCTTTTGCAAACAACGAAGAGGGAATATTGAGAATAGTGTCTCTTTTCGACTCCCTCCGGAAAACGGAGAACGTAATACCGGGACAAGGTATTTGAGCAACGTAAAGGTGCAGAATAATTTAATGACAATTGGCGGAAGGACAGATGGTCCGGAAGAATCGGACTTTCGTTCGTCCCCCTGTAACGAGGGAATTATTCGCCTTCGAAATAAAACTGATAAAATTAAGCCCTATCGAATCATCCTCAAACACCGATTACATTACAATTTGCACTGATTACACTGAAAGCTAAGGAATTATTATTCTCGGTTTCTATGTTTCCCTTCGATTTCACGTTCAATTACGTGATTAAATAATCCATTAGTTTTGTATGTTAGTTGTCTGCTGTAACGATTGGCAGAAAATATGCACTGTCTGATAAATACAGCCATACGGCGATAACTCGAATCTCTGTCACTCGGAAAACCTGCGTGAAACGAACATTTTTTTCATTCCCTTCCCCATCATTGTAGAAATTTCAATAACTCGAAATATAAACTTTAGTTAACTTGACTTATTTGATTTACGCTTAAAATTTATTGTACTTTTGTAACTTTTTACAAGGACTTCAACCTTTATAAATAGAAGTTTACTTTGACATATAAGTCAGCCGATCCAATAGAATCTGATAGAATCCAATCCCCTTACATGCAATTCTTTGTACAATACTAAAGGAATAACAACGAAAAATTCTCCATCTGTTCACTCTCTTCTCTGCACATTGAAGCATTTGCAAAATTCTCTGTAAATATTATTGTATAAAATGAATTCTCAGCGTGCACATAAAACACTAACATTTACTAAAGAAGCGAAAGGAAACATCTATAAGTCAAACTTTCATTTGTTGCAGCTTTTTATACAACTTTGTCTTATCGAGCGAAAACTCGATAAGACAAAAAGCCTGTTTAACTCGAAGATTTCTCCCTTTCCTTCCAATTCGATTTATCAAATTTCAACTGTACACTAAAAATCAGGAATGTTAACTTTATTCCTCTCAGTACGATACCATTCGATACAGTAATATTTGAACGTTGAAATTGGATTTAAACAACGCCGAGAAATCAGGATTCCTTTAACTAATGACCAGAGGAAATCAAGGGAGCGCGAAAGAGGAAGACACACGAGACGATTTTCGGTTGCTTAGGTACACAGGATTGCTAGCCGAATCCGCAAGATTAAATCAGCCCAACGATTGTATTTCCGTAGACGTGACTTGTAAGAGACTTGCTGGAGGAGCTGTACATACATATATACATAGGTGCAACAAGGGGCACGACTTACTGCACAACTCGACGAGGTCCTATGACCGTGTTAAACAACTCGTGCTCAATTTGCACGTACAACCCCAGGAGTTTACACTAGGTGAACCCTTGACGATAATGCGCTTCCACAACGTTGGCTTCAAGGGAGCACGAACGGACAGTAGTCGGTTGCGAGCTTTTTTCCACGATGGGTGGAAGGGCCGGCGAAATCGATGTCGCAATGCGTAGGAAGTATGTAGGCGGAATATAATTTAAGAGTTAGCAAAGTATGAAACGTTGCAGCACTATGTGATATAACGTCTTACGGGAAGTGATTTTTCATTTTATTGATCTGTTTAATTTTAGTATTTCACAGATTATCAGGGAGAACTGATATTACCATTTTTTTATTGACTTCGATCAAATTTATATTTCACCTTACTTATTTGAACTTACTAGAATAATGTGTAACTATGATTATTTGTAAAAAGGGTGCGGGTCGTTAAGGGAGATAGAGTTGAAGGTGTTTGTATGATTATCGACTTGGACAGTTATAATGTAACTTGAACTTTACTAAAAGAATTTGAAATACATGCGTTATAATCGACAGCAATTTTACAGAAGCATTAAGTACCATGCAGTCCTTCGATCTTTCAGGGGAACTTGGCTCATTAGTCTAGCAAGGGACTAGACTTGTTAGTTCCGACCACATGAACAGTGATCGAGAAATCCCGATGTAATTTAGATGGCAATTATCATCACACGTAATATCTGTCTCAACGTTTCTTTCAGTACCGGCAGTGAAACCTTTGGAATTATTTGCGAAATAAGAACGTCACGAAGATTTATGTGTCCCGAAAGCTGCACGCACAGTTCCTTCTATCACTCGCGTGTCAGGGGCGAAGGACTGATTGCTTGTCCCGGTGAAAGGTTAAAGTCATAACTCCCAGGATAATTTTAGGACGCACTGATTTGCGACAACTCGAGGTTTTTCTTAAATCCGTGGAAGGAATTCGAGCATCGGTGATTCAGCCATCGGGGAACGGCGGAGCAAGCATAAAAGATTCCTTCGAGGATCCCGCAGATTAAATCGGCGCGCCAATCGTGTTTGCGCGAACGTGACTGCGGATCATCAGTTAACCTCCCTGAGGCCAAACTCCTGGCTGTTCGGTCGATACCCCTCTAAATAAATAGCGAGGTTTGGGTCACGGCCATTAAACGAATTAGCTGCGTTTGATTTTATTGGTTTGACCCTCCTCCGGCTGAGTCGCCATTGCCATTTTCTACCTTTCCTCCACCTTCATTTTTCCTCGAATATCTGTACGCGGGAGATAAAAACGCGGGAATGCCGACTCGTCGATTCAGGGCTTTCCCTTTGGATAGACAAACCAATTTCACTCACTAATATACGGGCAGAGTGGTAACAGACTTTTCGCATTGAAAAGTTACGACTTTTCGCGTACGCTCTCGAGGATTCGAAACTTGAAATGGAAGTATACAGTTCAACCATGTAGCTGGATTGATCGTACCTGTTTTTTCCGGTTATGTATAGTTTCAAAGCAAATTTTTCATTATGTGTACAGTTTTTACTGAAAAGTTTGTGCAGGTCTTATAAATTGTAAACGATCGTTTGGGTCATGTGTTCTATAATATGTATGACTTGCACGTATTTCGCTTATTTTAATTATTGTTATATTGTTGGAGGATATTTATTGTAATTATTTGTTGCGTTTATACGTATACCCACGTGCCTATCTATCGTGGCTTTCCCCGATTCAGTGCGTCTTTTCGAACGCGCACGGTCTGCGCCCGTCTTTCGTTCGTTTTCTGCTTGATTCTGGATCGTTCTAGATTAACCTAGAAAGATGACCGCAGCATTTATGAAATTCTCACCTTATTTGTATTAAAACAAAAAAGTTTAAATTAGTTTAAGTGCAACAAAGAATAATAACACACGTGTGTCTATACATAACGACCATAAGGGGACTAACAAACTCCTGACGTGATCGCCAGGATATTTGTATACTGAGGGACCAGAAAGAAGAGCACTTGAGGGGTAACTTGGTGTGATTCGCCCGACGGATAGGGACATCCCTTTCCTTCACGCATTTTCGATTTTGACGCGCTATTGGCGAGAGAGACCCGCACATTCGTTGCGTCGTCATGTGAACGACGAAAGGAGTGTTTTATTTTCGGTTGTCATTCGTCGATCTCAGGTCTCCAGGACAGACATGGTGGGGATAGGCGGTGCGAGAGCAATCTCCCCTTCCGTCCCAAGTGCCTTGTTTCTGGTCCCTCACTTTAATTACAGTCAGGTATTGACGATCACTTGCCGCTCGCATAAGGCGCTCATGAGGATTCGCGATCGGAAAATATTTCAATCCACCACGTTAAATATCAAAGAAATTTGTGTGCAAATTATAGCGTGGTGTATCACACCACATAAAGTGTTACGTCGCACTGAAAATAAGTGCCTCGGAAAGAATGCGAATAGAATGGGTTTGATTGCTGAAAATGGTAGGAACATGCATCTTTTCACACACACTTTCAGATCTGCCGTATGTATGCTAAAAATCAAGAAAGAAGATGTGACATTACGAGACAAAATGAGGGACACTTACGTGGAAGCACAATGTATTCCTATTAATACGATATAAAGTATTGAGTATGTCTGTCCATTTTTATATTCTTAATTTCATTGAAATGCAAACTCTTAAATATCTTAATTTAAACATAAATGGACTTAGGTCACTTTCAAAATAAACGGGTCATATAATCGCAATGATTTATATTTATTGTCACAAGCATTTATGTCAATGTAAAACATTTAGCATGTACACCGTAGCAATTTACATGCAAGAAGAAAATGCATCCGTAAAGCAGAACCATAATTATCTAATCGATCGTCTTACTTCTCAGTTGTATCTCTGATTTCCCTCGCGCAACCAGATAATGCCGCAAGTCATAAAGACCGGCACTCAACACAGGAATAACAAGTGACAATGCAAACGGGCAAATGAACTTTTGAACAACAATGACGGTCGACCGTATCGCCCTGTAGTTCACATTGTAGTCCATTTGTCATAAATACAAATGCCTCTCATCTGTCACTGCGCACGGCATTTAGCTTTGCGAACATTCTAATTTATTTTTTTCCCTCCCGTAAAACTTTTACGCGAACCGCTACCGTCGGTATCGCGTTATTTGTTTCTGATAAATTACCCCAAAAAACGTACCCCTAATAAACTAAAAATAACTTTCCGTTTTCTTCCTGAAATATTTACCCTCCGGGAAAGAGAAAGAAGGATGAAACGGTTGTACCTCGTAGCCAATACAGAATTGTAAAACTTACCGCGGATAAATGCATTCATAAGAATATGCTGATCATTAAAAAAGTTTATTTTCTCATTAAAGTAAGTTACTACGTGGGAAGTTGGAATTCTTTCCGGAGTTTCCGTGAGCGGGCGATTTTCACTTGGCCGATGAAGGATCAAAGAATCGTAACGGCCTTTCTTGGAGTATGAAGGATCACCCCGTGGGGGATGAAGAAAGGATAGATGTCTAGGTTTGTAAGAGCTGTTGGATTGGGTTTAACAGTAGCATCTTTTATTCATTGTGGCGGCCCGCTGTGTGGCTTGACGACTGCGTGAGCAGAGTTTATACACGCCTAAGTTAAACTTCTAACAGCCTGCGGTCTGCGAATCGATCTGTTGAATCTTCTCCCTCGACTGACCACATGCGCGAGAAGAAAGCTCCCCTTTGTTAAGGACGACGTCATTATCGTCCTCCGAGGGTGGACTGACCTCGACTTATTCGCAGAGACTTTCAGATGCGAGACTAAAATTATTAGAGGGCAATTGAGAGGCATAAGGATGCCGTAGGAGGACATATTTCCTGCATGCTCCTTTTGCTTCTTTGGATTAAGATTAGAGTAATTATTTGATACTGCGTTTAATGCTATCTTTTATGTGCCGTTTGTACTATTGTAGAAAATTTTTAGGCGTGCAGTATAGACTAGAATTAACACTATGCCGTCCGGTGACACCACATTGGTGTAGTGCGAAAATATGCGGACAAATGCCGGTGACAACACGTTGGTGTCACGCTAAAATTTTAACCGTTTTAGTGCCACGCGACGCGATCGCGCTGTTTCCGTGCTGTGCCAAACAATGAAAGATATATGCCGAGAACGTAAGAATATAATATAAGAAATATATAATAAATATAATATTGTAATAAATATATGAGAAACAGAAGAGCGCGGTTGCGCCGCTCGCCATTATTCGCAATGAAACGAAGGAAGCGCTGTCGCGACGCATGGCGCTATCCAACACGGATTTTTAAAAAGCTCTAGCACTAAAACGGTTAAGACAGTTGCCTATTATAGCGGAAAGGCGTCGCGGCTATCTCACAATCACAAATTGTTGCAAAGTATCGCTTGTATCCTATACAGGCTGCAATACGCTACATATCCTCGATATTTCGTGAAAATTGCGGGACAGAATTATAACTTATTGTGATTAGTAAAACGCGACGTTTTATGATTTCTCGACATATTTGAAAAGCGCCGCCGCCAAACCAAAGAATCTTGATTTATCGCGCCGACAGAATAATGTTGAGACAGAATAGTGTTAAGATAGAATAGGAGGTAGGAACGTAAGGATGAAGGACGGGACGTTTACAACTTTATTATGACAGCACGAACTGACGATATAACGCACGGCGACGGTAGACGGAAGGACGAAAACGGACGTCTTGAGGGAAAACGATACATAACGGAAAGTGCACGTGGCTGGCAGGCCCCGGAATTTTCGGGGATGAGGCCCAGCGGTCGGAGTGCACGAGCACTGGGGTGGGAGTACCATTTTTGCCTCGAGTGACGGTAACAAACAGGAAAGACAACGGCGAATGAACCTGATTAAGAACTATATACAAAAACGAAATCGAAATTGGACAGCCTTTTTTACAAACCACGGAGACGAGCAGATACTATTTTTGCGTAGACATGGAGTACGGGTTTTTACGAAAAAACATTACAACACGACGGTGATGGTTTTACGATTTTAACTTTAAATTGTAGACAAATACGATTCGCGAAATTGCGATCAATTCACTTGTTCAGTACAATGCTACACTATTTATAGGTACAGTAGACCCTCCTATAACACGGGTTCATATCAAATGAATTCATCATATAAATAATCAATATTGTTCAATTACATTCTCAAGTTCTAGATAACATGACTTATTAAATATAAAAGTACTTGTCACAAAGGAACTCTACATGATGGAGAGAAACAGATTACATATCTGAAATGAGCATAAAAAATACTGTTAGAACTACATTTTAAAGTTTTGTGCCGAAAGAAATACTTTATTTCCCTTCTACTTCTCATTGACCCTTTGCGGTTGTATTTCATTAAAAACAAAATGTATAATCGCACTTAAAACGAAACTCGTAAAATCTTAGCAACAATTATATATACCTTAGAAACGTGTTGATTCTTTGCTTTGGGGTCTGAGATTAGACGTACGATGGCAGCGATAAAAGTGCTTTGGTGGTTGAGAGCAGACAAACGACCCCTAACTGCGGGATTAATACCACTGTAGAGCTGAATTACCAAGTAGCCCACAAAAGGAGAGATATTTGGTGATTCTAAATCTCGCCTTCGAAAGTATTATACACGCACTAGTAGGTGGAAATGCTTGAAACCGGTCACGGAGCACTGGATACTCGTCGGCGGCCGAGGGCAAACTGATAGCGAGGCGAACATCGAAACGACTTGTTATTGTTGGCGGACGAAGGAGATGAAAACCTTCAAGGTGCGATTGCCAAGTACCGCCGAATATGTTTTGATAACACGCAGCAGTCGTGTACTCCTTGGCCAATGAATTAGAAATAATTGCTGTCGCTGCTCGCATGGTTAATCTTATTACTGTAAATGTAACTGAACAATATTGTTTATTTATATGGCCAAATGTTAAAAATATAATACATTGTTTAATGTAGCGTTATTGTCAGAAAGTAACTCGCAAGCAATAAATGTATTTCTAAGTGCTGCAAGCTACATATATAATACTGGCGCGGGTTAAACGGCTGCGAGGACAACCATTGTCAGTACATTGTCTTCCTGAACGATTTTAAATTCTCAGCCGAAAACAAAACTAGTGGTGGAAATTTCAGTTATGGTTCTTCCAAGAAAAATGTCTGCTCTATCGCCTTCTACTATTAGAATTCCTCTTGGGCGTCTGGTTTTTAGGATAAATAGGAAAATAACCACAAAAGTTTTCTTCGAGCATTGTTTAAACATGTTTAAATGTTTATAATATTAAAGTAATATGCACTGTTATATTCGGGAGGGTTTGTAGGATCATTTTGTGCAAAAAAAAACATAAATAACTTCTACAGTTAAAACGCAAAAAATTCTGAAAGTTGAAAATTTCAATTTTTTTCAAAACTGTTTTCCTAAAAAATGGCGTCTGATAGAGACTTCATATTCGTGTTCAGCGTCACAAAATCTATGACAATCAACATAAATATTCTTTTGACAAAAAAATGTATTGACCAGTGTTATTAAAGAAAGTTATATTAAATATGACAAATCAGTTAATCACTTTGGTCAGTGAACGGCTCATGCATTTGTATAATTTAAATGACCCAAACAACACGGAATGTATCTATCCTGTTATAGGTGGGTCTACTGTACTTTTATGTAACTTTTTGTATTATATATCAATACAATTTTCTACACGTTACATTCAGAAAGATACGCAATATCTGAATAGTGGACATTTTATACAGTACGCAGTTATACTCACTTATTCACTTGTGAGTCGGAGTGTGACTTTGAGGAGCACTTTTACTTGATTCTATGAATTAATCGGTTCATTTTGATACCTATGTCCTACATATTTCAGTGATGAATAATTAGAAATCTCGTATATCAGTACTATAGCAGTAATGGATAGCAGCAATCTCTAGAATTCGTGATAAGTAATGGGCCCCTTTCAAATTAAGGAAAACATTTATTAACCCCTTGCGGCAAATTGACCAGTCTAACTTGTCATTGGTTTTTCATGCCATACCGTACAATGACATTCTACACTCGTCGTTTGACTAAAGTTGCTATTGAATATGATAATAATTAATTTAGTTTAAAATTTCTAGTGTATTGAATATTGTATCCCCTTTTATTACTTCTGTAAATATCACGGATCATTATCACACATTAGCCATACCTTATTTAAGTTTTACTTTCAGTTCTTTTTAAATACTTGCCGTTTTTGATATTCCACAATAACTTACAATTCTATCCGAACCAACAATATGATTTTAATTAAAAGCATGTACGAATTATAAAATGAAATCTTATTTTATTTAAATAAAAATTAAATGGTTATTCCATACACCATTTTTCATGATTAAATCGTACCGGAAGGGGTTAACTGACTTACTTTTATATATATGGCAGGTAATATTGGATACTTTTCGCGACTTGACAGATATTCTATTACATTGCATGTACTTGTCGAGACAAGGTTACATAACACTCAAAATTTGCAGGACGTTCTTTATTAAAAAAGATCAATGGAGGCATGGTGATGACTAGACGTGAAATGTCTTTAAAGATAATGAATATAAATCAACAGCAAATGGCAGCAGTGAGGTAAAATTTCATACCACGTAGTATAATACAATATTATACTGCAAATTAGTCAAATAATTACGCTACAGTAAAACTGTAGTATTTCGTTCTCAAATACAGCTACTCCAGATTCTCATCTGCACATTTCTTTCTTTCACATTCTCCGGCCATTCGCATTAATGTTCCTTTCCTTCACACGTTCATGCCGTTATATTTCTGCTCTGCGTAAAAATTTAAGTGTATAATGGTACCACTGTCACTCGAAAATCTATTTTATCTTAAGTATATCCAGTATAATGCGATATGCAAATTTCAAACAGAAGACAAAGGAAAATATGATTTCCGTACACGTTTTTAACCATTTTAGTTCCACGCAGCGCGATCGCGCTGTTCGCGTACTGTGTCGCGATGTTTGGTCACGATCGTCAATTCGCAACGCGCTTGGTTCGTAATTACTATTTTTTTTTTCAAATAATCGTAAACCACCTGCATAAATAAGTAGTTTTTATTGAATTTACGTCTATACGAAAAAAAAGAGCAGCGCGATCGCGTCAATCGGCATTTCATGGAAATAAATGAACGAAGCGCTATCGCGCTGCATGACACAATCCGACACGGATTCTTAAAAACCCCTGGCATTAAAACGGTTAATAACCTTGTGAACTCTAATAGCAAGTTTAATTGTAATTAAGTACTGAAAATAGTACGGATATTACTATTCGACATCGCCGAAAATCGTAAACCGGAAGTATCACAACTGTTCGTTTTTGAAAGACGTTTTCCACAATATTATCTTTCTATCTCGATATTCTAAATAAATTCATTTCAATAACGGAGACGAAAATAAGTTAAAAATATGAAGGATTAATTCTCATGAAGATTAAATTGCATTACTATTTCTACTGCTTATTGTTAGATCTCTGCAACAGTGGCGATTATTTGCTGCAGGAAAGATACCAAACTTTCATCGAGCTAATTATCGTCTCGATATTCAGAAGTCGCAGAAAACGCCGGTGGGAAGATGGCATCGTTCTTCTCGGAGCAAAGACGTTTGCAAAGTACGAGGAGGAAGTATCGTGATCCCGGGATCGTTCCTCTCGATTTTCGAGGATAAGAATCCATTCTACGCTTAGACTGTATTTCTTGAGAACGACTTTAAGTTACCTACAAGATCGAATCCCCTTAACCTGAATATTGCAAGACCCCGTTGAGAATCTCATCGATATTCACTCAGTTTGTAGAATATTAAAAAGGCGTTTACGATGCCCCGAGGTGTCAGATCTCTTGTATTTCAATACTTCGAAATCTTAATTTGTCGAATTCACCGTATCAAATGATAACGTTACGTTAGCGGCCGTAAAATTGAAAATATTTTATCCTTATCGATTGACGAAGCACTTATTTACATCGTATTACGACAATAGAAAAAATAAAATTCAGTTTCACTCAATTCAGAAAAGCGGGACAAAGGGTATGTTTAAAAAGATTTTAACAATTCCTGAGAAAATAGAACATTTGATTTAACTCCTTTCCGAACGATTTCTTTTGTCATTGAATGCACAATAATCCAGAATTAATTGCTGAAATAACAATCTATCTCTGATTTCTGATATAGCTTTTAGCTTACTGCAATATTAATAGCATAGAAATAATTTGATCGTATCGCGACCAACTGATATTTTTAATTTAATATTTTTTGACGAACTTAAAAATTTCCTATTTCACTTAATGCGTCACCAGTGTCATTCGTTATTATACGGCAAAGGGTTAACAAAGATTGTATAAAACCAATTTGTATTAAAGCTTGGAATAAATCCATGAAGTTGATCTCTTTATTCAGAAATGGAAATAGCTTGGTATACAGTCAAATAAATCTCACTTCTGAATAAGTTAAATAAATAAAGAGTACGGTATTGAAAAAGGAAAAAATATCTCGACAGATAAGGAATTGACTTTAAAAATCCATTGTTATTTGAAACGCAAAATCTACTTTGAACGTTTCAAATTTCCATTAATACAGAGCTCAATAATCGTTTTCTCCAAACTATACAAATAGAATTGCATCGTTTAATATTTATGCTAATAAAATAAGCGAGCTTACGCATACTTTCCATACGATGAATGAATTTTACATAACGGGTAAATAAATACAATGTGGCCGTAATTAACGGAATTATTCCGATATCTTCAATTTAATGAGAGAATTAAATATTATCAGTTAACGATCAAATACTATCCAAACTCGGGGAGTGATTTTTGCGCCGATAATTTTAGCAATTCTATCTCATGAAATATCCAAATCTCCCACTGAACGGTGTAATTTTTCCACGAAGCGTTTAAGAGTTACATAAAGGAGCGTAAGCTTCGATGATCCGAAGTGCTATAAGGATCCACCCTTTCAATGCAAATCACGTCCTAATAAATGCAGATCGATGCTTCCTGCGATGGGGGAGAAGAAGACAGAGATTGAGAGATGCTAGCGCTCCAGCCAAGGAGAAAACGGAAGAAAGAGAGGCAGAGATAGAGAGCCAAATATAAGTGTGTTCTCAAGTCGTACCACACCTTAATGGGCCCCAGCAGGGAATGGAAACAAGAGGAGTCTAATTGCAGAAAAAGAGAACGAAATCAGCAGCACGCCTTACTTTCTACGAGGACTGCTGTCCGGAAAGTCAACTGCACATCGAAAAGACTGCGTAGGAAATTCCTTTACTTCAGCACGCAAACGCATCTATCTGCTGTCCACGAAATTGCGTGTGCTGTCTTAATATCGTCACGTCAGACGAGCTGACGGCATAAACATTGAAAGACAAACCACGACCAACATCCACAGATATCGTTACCAAGGAGGAGCCACGGGGGAAGAAAATCACTTGCTGACTCATCGGCGGACTCGACTTTCTTCTCCGGAGGAGTCGTCGACTTGCGGGTAAGGGTTTCTCTGCCTCTTTCTCTCTCTCTCTCTCTCTCTCTCTGAAGGTGTACAGGACGGTTAGGGCAGTCACGCGATTCACGTCACCGTACCGCTTTGAGCCACCCTCCGCGAGGTATTTCACATTTGCATCGTGGCTACACGAGCCAGCACCACCGGCACGAGCATTCGCGCTCTTTATAACGCTTTAATCGAACGGCAATAAACGGACGAAAAGGAAGAGGCCCGGAGAAAAGGGCAAGAGGGGAAGAGGCAGGGTAAACGGGCCACGGTTCGCCAGGGCTGATTACGCCGTTGCAATTTCCAAGCCCACTGGAGTCGAAGCGAGACCTCTCGCCTTGAATTTCCACCGAGATTGGTCCGGCCCGCATACACACTGCTGGTAATCCGCAGTGCCCTGCTGGAGGGAAAGGGAGACGAGAAGGACGAGAGGAACCACCGGAAAAGGCCATGCAGGCTAGAGACGAAGGCGAACAAGGGAGGGGACGAAGAAACGAAGGGATGCAGATAAAACGGAGGAGCCGCGCTTTATCTTACTGTAGATTTACTGTAAATACTGTTAAGCGACGTAGCCGGCCGGCAGACGGCGGATTCGACCGCTGAATTGAGGGAGAGAAAGGGATTGCCGGGCGACAACCGAGTACTAAGAGCCCTTCAGGAAAACAGGGGTTGTTATCGTGTGCGCAGGGAGGGTAGTACGCTCTGTGGAATTAACGTGGGGATTATGACGAATTGCTCTTTTTCAGACGCAAATTGGCCGTGATACGCATCGCCTACCTTCCTAGAGATCCATTTGTTCTTCGATCGTCTTCGATGGTAATGAGGGTCGATTTAATGGAGAAGAGAGTAATTGATTTGGGTAATAGAGTCTGTGCTAACAGTTGCATAAAAGATGAGAAGTTTGTTGTTTTTTTCGAGGGTTACAGGAAGTAATAGCGCGGAGGATCGTCATGTCCTTATTTCTTAGAAGTTATAATTAACATATATTTTTTCCGTGAGAGAAAAATTCTTCGTCCTATCGTACTTTTGCGTGGCGAGATTTTAATTTGATTGTGGTATTGGATATTTAATACATTTTACTCATTTAGAACGAATAGCGTTCTACTGAAATGAATACCGTATTTTATCATATTGTATGTAATGTACATTTTGCAATTTATCTTCGTTCGGAACTCTGCTTGACTTCAATATTTCTTAATTTTACGTAACTCCATAGATCTTACTTTAGCAATGGTATTACATATTTATCGCATCAAGGTATAAGTAACAAAACAACGAAAAAAAAATCCTTCGTCGAATTTCTACGGAAATGTCGAAATCCTTTTAAATGCATTACTACGGCCATTAATATGAATTGAAAGCTGCAGTACAATGCAATAAAGGACGATGAGAACCATTAAAAGCCCGAACTATTTATTCGGGTAGTGCACTCAGCATATATACGTTTTATATTATTCTACCGGGGTAATGTTAGATTCTTCCTGTCTCTCGCATTTTCGCATTTTATACGACTTCGGCGCGCGGACTTTTACTAAAATTACGCCCGGTTCCCATTTAAATCAAATCTGCACCAAACTGAGCACAGTTCAGTGAAAATTGAGTAATGTGCGCGTCGACGTTCCAAACGGCCCGACGGTGCTTCTTTTTTTGGCCCCTTTCGCTGTCCAGATTCTTTTTGCTTTTAGTTGTCTCGACATTATAATGGTCATACCACGAGGCATGCAATTTATATTATACGATGGAGCTAGTTTCGATCTTCTAAAAAAAAAAGGAAAAAAGAAAAGTAAACGAAAAAATAGAAAGTTTCGCTTGGCAATAAAGAAACAACGGGGAACGCAAAATTCATTCATATTTGTTTCCAACGAATGAACGTTTTTATTGCGAGTCAATTGAAATGAAGTTTATTCTAGGTAGCAATTCAAGGGCGTTGTTGACGGCTGCTGCTGCTGCTGTGTTCATATTGTCGAAAGTAACTGCTACGGTTATTTTCTCGAAGACTTATAGTTTTAGATGGTCTACCATCCTTCGGGGTTATGATATATAACGTGGTATATTTTAACACATAGAACTCACTATGTTCACAGTGAACTCATAAACGATGAAAGGAATTCATATAAAATTTTGTGCTATTTGACCTCCTCTCTCGGTTATTGATATTCTTATATCCTGTCAATGCAGTTTCTTGTGTCTTTTGGAAATACTCGAATAATCAACATTGTGATCGTAAATCGAACGTACACTATTTGCTGCCATAATACACACTTTTCAAACATACGAAATACTTTAAAAAGCGTTTAGAGGCGACGAAATACTCACAATCGGTATCGTACATATTTAATTCATGGTGAGGTAATTTTAATATGAATTACTGTTATCAAATAATCAGGTACAATTACCGTATTTCCTCATGTGTAACACGCAACTTAATTTCGGGGCCCGATATTTGAGAAAGAGAAAAGTGTATTACAGAAAATTGTCCAACTCAAGTTTTATTCAGATAAAAGAACCTAGTAGCACTGTATAAGATGCACCTCGTTTTTAGATCCCAAACTTTTCGAAAAAAGGTGGATTTTAAATATAGGGAAATAGGGCACCTATAAGGCAGTACGAGACAGGGGTTAAAGCAATGCCAACTGCAGATTTTAAAATAGTAGTACAGAAATTTTCTATTTCAGTGTTTTAAAAAAATCCATTTAACGGGGCGTTCCTTTTTTTGCATATGCAAAATTTTCAACCGAAATTAATATATTTAATGAATGAAACTGGCCCGCCTTTGTTACTCTTTTTTCTGGCCCGCTGTTAAAAAAGTTTGCCCATTCCTGGTTTAGAGTATATCTACTCAGGTGAAATATCAGATATGAAGTACTATTTCCAAGAAAACCCAGCGATTACATTGACTTTGTTTGTTACGGGATTTTCTAAAGCACAGAAATGAATGTAACTGAAAAGTAAAGTAAAGTAGGTCACACGTTTATAGAATCTTTTTGTGGTTTTCGTACACCGTTTCCGCTGAAGAACTGCTCGATATATTATTGAGGGAATGTATTGATACTGTTTATTAAGAATTTTCTACTTTTATACTCGTCATTGTCAGATCTTTTGCATCGGTGATGACATTCTATAGTTTACAAGAAAATACGGACATTTTATTATCTGATATCAACCCAGTGAGACGGCATTGCATATGCAATTCGTAACAGTTTCTTAAACAATTCGCTTCAAGTATTATTAATCATTAAATATTATTTTAACCTTGGTAGATTGCGATTAATAAATTTATTTCTTTATTTACAATATCGCACAGGCAATGCTAAAAGTACTTTTAAGTATAAAAAATAATTCCGCATATGACCCCTTCATTTTGAAAGTAGCATAAGTCACTTTTTCTTATTGAAAAATGGTGATTTTACAATGGTTACACAGAATCATTTATACTAAGGAAAATATAAGTATTCAAGATAGTAACAGCACGTAAATCTTCTCGAAAATTGGCATTAATATTTTTAAATACACTAAAACGCAAACCCTAAATATCACAACTTAAAAAGAAAGCGACTTATGCCGCTTTCAAAATAAACGGTTGATTGTTTAAATTAAATTGTGAATAATTGCTGCGTGCGTATAACACCAAATTTTTTATCGCTTTCATTTTCTTGCCCCGCAAATGTCCCAAGACGGATATCCTGTTACATTTCAACTCATAAAATTGGCTTGGCATGAAAATTGAATTAAATTTTTCACAATTACATCGTTAGAACTTTTTCCAAATGTTCATGATATATAATTACACATTTATATTCGGCTTTCGACATACTCTGTCGTATAACGATAATAAATACCCCTCTTCGGCTTCGATATCCGCGAAATAAATACGGTGTTCGTTGGTTAATATTCTTTCAAAATCACCGAGCTGTTATCACGTTTCATATGACATTCGGTCGAATGAGCGACTACATTTCACTGGAGTCGTCGATATGGAGAAAAATGGTATATTTTTCACGTATTACACGATTTCTGGTTTGAACGACCCTTTCAAGGGATCAGTACGTACGTATATCGCGTTTTACATGCGTCTCTCTGAATTACTATGTAAACATACACCGTACTCTGTAAATGCCGCATAGAATTGAGGATAAGTGATTTTCCGCGTGGATTTTCTTTCGCGATATCGGACGAGATGGGATTTATCATATCTCATGAAATTACGACTAACATACAGGCTGGGTCACACAACGTGACGATTCTAAATAACTCATAAAATATATTCTGTACGGAAAAATGTTTCGGACAAAAGTTGCACCGTTATGAAGAGGGCATTCAATAGCAATATACATTTTATGCCGTTTTACTGTTTTACCAAGATTTCACGTCACCTTCATTTTTTTAAATGGAATGCCTATATTCTCTTTTTAAATTCTGGTAAAGCATCGAACTCTCCATAAAAAATCATTATACTATGTAGGGTCCAAAACGAATAATTACTGAATTATTCGCAAAATAATTATCCTTCATTACAAGACATGCACGTTCAGGGGGACTGTTATAATTTGCAGGACAACTATGTTTACGACGACAAATAATGTTGTTAAACACGATGCTAGGCATTAGACATCGTCGATATGAAATATCAGCCAAGCTTCTTCATGATAGTAGCCGTACAGAGAAAATTGTTACAGTTATTAAAATGTTCAGTGACTGTGAAAAATGTGATTTGGTAATTGTTTACGGTGCCGGCGAGGAAAATGTTGTCAGAGCCAAAATATTACATCAAAATAAATATCGTGATCGAAATCAGACCCCACATTCTACCTTTTTAAGGCTTCGTAAGCGTCTCAAAGAAACTGGCACGTTTAACGTACAAAAGTGCAAATGCGAAAGGAAGATTATCAATGTCGCAGATTTTAGTACTTTTATCGTATTATTACCGTCCGCTGCATATAACTCACATGTCAGCTCAGGACAAATGTTTCATATCGACGATATCTAATGTCTAGAATCGTGTTTAACATTATCTGTCGTCGTAAACAGAGTTATCCTTCATAATAGTCCCTTTGAATCAGCATGCTTTGTAATGCAGGATAATTGTATTGTGAACATCTCAGTAATTATTCGTATCAGAACCTACATAGTATAATGATTTTTAATGCAGAATTCGATGCTATATCAGAATTTAGAAAGAAAACATAAGCATTCCATTTAAAAAAATGAAGATGACCTGTATGGCTCAGTAAAACAGTAAAACAGCAGGAAAGCCATATTACTATTGAGTGCACCCTTCGTAATCGTGCAGCTTTTATCCAAAACATTTTTTCGTGCAGCATATATTTTATGAGTTATTTAGAATCGTCACGTTGCGTGACCCTGCCTGTATATTGAGATCAACACAATTTTTGACTGACAATGAGTCGATAAAATTTATCTCTCAAAACTTCAGTACAATGAACGTTCCATCTTCAAAATTAATTGTAATCTTGTTTGAAGTTCTAACGATGACGAAAGAACATCAATCTCTTCAAACAACTATTTCGGAAAACTCGATATCGAAACATTGATTGTTTTAAGGTAAATCTTATAAAACTTCAATGTCTACAGATCGACTATATCGTAAAAATAACAATCTACAGCACTGGCTACATACCAAGACCTATTTTAAAAGCGATGCACATATACCAAGGAAATGAGGTATAACTCAATTAACAAAGTCTTAACATAAAACTTTTAAACTTCCCTCTATTTTAACCAACACAATAAATATGCATCTGCCCCCTGATAGCATTTTTAAAATGAAAATTCTCCTGCATTTCCGTTGCAGAACTTACGGGCAAACAATAAAACAATAGCATCAGATTTTAAAGTTTTAAGACCTTAGCTCGCGCGGAAAACACTCGGCTGAAACGTTAATATAATCCCTTCCGAACGTGACCTTAAAGAGATTAAACAAATGCGAATACTGCGACGCTTGAATGTGTAAGGTGTTGGGTTTATTACGGCGCACTATATGCGCGAATATTTTCAAATGTTATTACGTAAAGTAATATCGTTCCGCGTAACAACGATGGGGCTCATCGATCAATGTATCATACTTCGCGGTGTAGCATTAAGTTGACAAACACGATGGGCTACTTTAATATTACCTATCGTGTCTCGCGTGCGTTCATGTGATAGGCATCGCAAAAACGATCACTTTACTCAACTTTAATCAATCAGGAAGTGCTCGTAATAATAATAGAAATTTCCCAGGAGGAATGCAGAAATTGCCGCGTCTACGAATCGACAGAATCGATTCGAATTTGATTACGTCGTATCAGCATCGCTCGCGAAGCGATTGCTCTCGTTAAGTCGGTTAATAAGCTGACGCAATATTTCAAGCGTCTGTAAAATTCCTGAGTGCATAAAATCGTGGTGTACGTATCGATTACTCGATTTTTAACCTCCAAGGGGAAACTTAAATCTGATTGTAAACGAGTTAGTGGCGGGGAGAAGTTACGGAGCGTTTACTTCTTCTGCAGTTTCCGCCGGTTGGCTTAATCGGTGTATTTCAATCTTTTTCTTTCGACTTAAAAAAGAAAACTTTACAATCCGATTAATTATTTGTTGGAAACGAGGGTACAAGATGCAGAATGTCTAACAAATATCTATACGCTTTGGTTTCTTCGTTCTGCATTTCTTCGATTGCGATTGCTATGGTCATTCCACCTAGAACTTGGGACATACTGTTTTAAGTCGTTTTAGGTAGGTTCCGAAATGCCGAGATTATGATATGCATATTACATAAGAAAAATCTCACAGATATGATAGGAGATTTGGCACTTAACACTAGATTTACGGATGCCGTCAAATTAACGGGTTCTTCCTTGTTTTATAAATATTTCTCAAGTTTACAGAGAAGCTGTACAGCAGATATTTCACGTGTATTTTATGATACAGTAATGACTTTACAAATTGTCATCTTTATCGCCTGATCCCTCTTTTTCCAATGTCTTTATTTAATATATTGCAATGTAACAGATTTCACGCCCGTAAATCTAGTGTTAAGCTAATTAATTACGAGTCCTGGTATTTACTTCCTTACCCACCATAACTCTTAATACACTTTTCTCCTCTGGATAACTGAATATTTATTTGCTTCAGATAAAAAATTATAATACATGATAGCTTGAGGCTAATATCTGAACAAAGAAAATTTCTATTCAATATGCTACAATTTTTAAGTTGTTTTTCATCAATTCACAGACATTAATTTCATATATTAATATATCTGAAAAGATGAGGGGACTAAGGAAAAAATTCTAGCAATAAGCATAAAACAAAAAATATTGACACCCCTCGTATAATTCTCGAGCCATGAAGACTCAATGGAACTTTTTGAAATTACGCTCCTAAAAACGTATACTTCTTCCAAATGAAAAGACATGAATATATCAACGATGTGTCACGTATCTTTGAATAATCTGAAAATTGCCAAATGACATGATATTATATTATACTTGTGGAACCGATCGACAAAAATCATTATTACTTACAAAATTAACGCTAGATATACGGGCATGAAATTTAGTACGCTTCAATATATCAAATAAGTACTTTGAAAAAAGTGGGATCCAACGCCAAAGCAGACAATTAGTTAATTAATTCGTGTATTATAAGATACACGTGAAATGTATACGAACTGCTTCTCTATTTTGAGAAATGTTTATAAAAAAGTAGACACCCGTCTATATAACGACTTCCGTAGATCTAGCGTTAAATTCACTTTCATATTTTTATTCCTACTATATAATTCCAAGTTTATTCTCGGATTTTATTATCTTATGAATAATAAATACAATTCGTCAGCTTCAAAGTCATGAAAACATTTCTGTCATTACCCACTTCGACACAAGATATACAGGGCAGGAACGGAATTTCTACGTAACGCATTCCAACGTTTTTCTTCCAAAATGTCTTCCAAATGCGTAGGCGTTATTAGAGATCCGTGTAATATGTATTATTCATTTTAGTATTCCTCGCGAACGAACGAGCGAGTGGACAAGCACGAGGGGGGACTTTCCCCATCAGAGGCGCCTGCTCGTCAGAGTAACCGAATCTCACGTCACGAGAGTGGATTATAATTGGACGCCGATATATCCTTGCTTTTCTCGTATGTGCCGTTTTCCCGAATATATACATATTTATAACGAGACTCAGTCGCATTTAAACAGGAAGCTCGAAGCGCGCATTCTTTGATCCGCGCACGTATTTCGCGTATTACAGGCGCCTGCCCGCAGCCAGTCCGTGGCTGTCCAATCAGCAACGCGTAGATATATAATATTTTACACGCTTTGGGCATTTTGCGGCATCGTTCCTCCTCCTCTTTCTCACCTACTCTGCCTCACGTTTCTTCCCCCTTCTTCGCTTATTTTTCGTTCCTTTTTTTAGAAAACGTCGCGCAACGAAGTCACGTTCGTTGCTTAACGAATGCACCGTATCCAGGCTCTGTGTATTCCTCTGCAAGGTTATTTCTCTTTCTCAAATCGAGTTTGTGACACGGTGTCTATCTACGCGTACGAAACCTTGTCACACAGGTATATACGTAGGTATTAACGCAATCTACGTGAATTATTCTAGAAGACGGCACATAGACTGCTCGAAAATTCACCATTAATTCTCCCTCTCTCCTTTTACTTCTCTATCTACCCTCTCCTATGTACCTCCCTCTTTCCACCGTTGGGGTGATTCGGCAGTAGGTTTAAGCCGATTCGCATTAGTATCGTATCTTACCATGACCAACGTCCGATAATCCTATCAAAGCTGTGGTCATCAATCGTACACCGAGATTACTTAAGCACGTGAAAGGCACGGCAGAGGTAGGAGAACCAACGTCGTTGCGACAAGGGGGTCGCAGGAAGAAAACTGCGACTGGCAAGGATCTTCGAGACCTCGTCGTGAACCGAAAGGTGTCGTTATGGTTATAACGACGCGCCGAGAAGGCCACGAAGCATGTTTTGGCCCTCTCAGGTCCTTGTTATCTCTGTCTCTCGGCCCATCACCGAGTCCTCGTACTACCAGCGGCTCTTCCAGGACGATGCCTTTCTTCTAGGAAGAAGGACCAAGCCCAAGAGGAAAGGAAAAGAAACGTGATCGAGGATGAAGGGAACGAAGAGGGGAAATGGAATAATCTTGTGAAGAGGAGGAGGTGGAGGGCGGAAAAGTGGAAGAAAGGGTGGCCAGAGAGAAGTCCGTGGAAAAGAGCTCCCCGATGGAGGATCTCGATGGGTCAGGTCATACGGAGAGTAAGGACGTACGACGCCCGCGATAAGCTATCTCACATAGTGGTTTATTGTCAAGGAGCCGAGTTAATGAGGGTTCGTTGATAGATGATCACGTCCGATTGTGTTACCGTGATCATGCCGTAACGTTCGACTATTTTCCGTCGGATGTTGGAAATTGCTCGTGGAAAGAAGGTTTCAAGATTTTGGTAACGTATTTTCAGCTTTAAAAATTCTTTAAGATCCGACTAAAATTTTTGTTATAGATTTAGATATGATGGTTAGATTGAAATATTAAACGCTTAATAGTTATCATGGATTTTACCTAGGCCGAGGTAGAGAATTTAACGTTCGAAAAGTTAGAATGAATGAAATATAAATTTGAATATTAGTCCCGCGAAGAATAAAGCCGGAAAGCAGGAAACACGTCGTAATACGAAGTTTAGCTGGAAGCAAATTTATATTTAAGGTAAGAATGAAAAATCTTCTAAAGCTTCTGGGAGACTGAGCTAATTTTACGCGTCATGCTTGAAACATAGTACCGTCGTGGTTGTATTATTAATTTCTATGCGGTGTTACATGCAACACGTACTATACAGTGGTTGCAACTGGATTCGGGTTTCCGCCACGTTATATTTCAGATTAATGTTAAAGCTATATTTGTGATCTCGTGTCGAGGTATTAAATAAGACCGAGAACAAAGCAACAAAACGTTAGGTGTCAGTATTTTCCAAAAATACCAATAATTTTTGTCATATTATCTGTCGAATTATCTTTATCCAAATTGTAAATGTTTGTATATGTTGTATAATCATTTTCTATTCGGTTCATAACAAAATCTAAGCCCCAAAGATTAGAAACGTATTGTATACTAATTTAATAGAAAAATTAAAATAATACGAGACCCTTATAATAACTAAAATATTTGCTTAAAACTCGAAATATAATTTTCATTCTTTCTGTTAAGCCTTTGAAGTTAATAACATAGTATATTATGATAATAATAATTATCAAAAATATAAATTGTTTAGACCAATATGTTTTGTGCGTATAATAGAATTGATTTTTTATTTTTATTATCACGTTAAGACCTACAATGTTTTACTTAAGCTATACGCCATATCGTATTATACTTACTTATTCTTCTCATTCTTGACGAGTCATTAACATTTGAAATGGATAAAAAAATAATTAAGAGAATTATTATTCGCGCATAATTATACAACACTACGGAAATGCGCTATTAAAATATTAATGGTGAATTTAATATTATATGCGAAATCTGTTGCAGACAATGCAAGCGTATAACGTGATAATCAATATTTGATTACTCTTCCGAATTTAACCATGACACGTACAAACCACCACGAGAGAGTTACATTTATACATTTCCGTTTTCCAATTTCACCTTCCTGTAAACATAACTATTCCTATTTATTTGATAAGCCAATAAAAATTGTATTATTAACAAATTTACAATCTAATCGTCCTTATGAGATTAACATTGAATTTCGAATGTAATTTCATAAATTGCTATAGAATCCATGGAACCGAAATGTTACGATATGGTTGCTAAATTACGAAAGCGTAATCGAGCAAGAAAGCCAAAAACGGTTTTGGTAGCTTCTTTCTTGACATTGTGAAAAAGCGAAGGTAGCAGAACAAGGAAAGACAATATATTCTCATTATAGTATTCATGATTCCAGTCTACGTTACCAATTCTATCCGACAGAGATCCTATTTAAAGCCGACTTCATCCTCATTTCGAGGCATTATCAATCCTCTTTTCGCTGAGAAAACTGAAAACGCTACGTTTAAGACAGCTATATCGTACTATAAAAACCTACTTATTCAATATCCAGTCAGAGGCTTGGAGAAAAGGAAACAGATTGTAAGTAATTCTGATTGTATGTATTCAACTACGATTGACAGGGCTACAGAACATTGATTCCTGGGGAATATAGCTGCTGTCGACTGATTTAAATGCTCTTTCGAATGAATTCGTTGCTTATATTTGGTTGATGCAGCTTTGTGGAACGTCGAAGTCTGAAATTTTACTACCAACACGTTTTCCTCTGATTAAAACAACGAAAAATAATGTTAAACATTTAGAAAGCAGGGGTGATGGTAATTAAAAGAAATGGTGCGTTGTATGCAGCACACTTACTGACTCCAATCATAAAACTTTAACAAAAATTTAATTACCTAAAATTTTATCGAGTTTGCACTTTTTTAATTTATAATTAATGAGAGATGCTACTGATATTGAATCATATATCTATTTCTCTAAAATAATGTCCGATTTTTTTTCTATTTACCCCTGAATACTTAGGAGGGAAGGTAGCCTAATTTGGACCGTAGCCTAATTTGGACCGCTATGATATCCAAAGATTGATAAAATCTGTGCGATTTGAGATAGGCATCTTGTTATACGTAGATGTAGACGAGAAACTGGTGGTTCATGGTTTTATGGATTGTGTGAAGAAACCAAGGAAGAAGAAATGATACAATGCATGAAATGTCACACTTGGATACATACTCAGTGTGCTGGAGTTAGTGCTGCAATTATAAGGTTCTTTTGTTGTAATTGTCGTTAAGAAAGGTAATGGTCCAATTTAGGAAACTAGCGGTCCAATTTAGGAAACCGGTTTCCCAAATTGAACCGATGACACGATTTTTTTTAAATCAATTTTCACCGTTATAAATAGTTTTTAAAATTTAATAAATGGTTTAATTTTGAAGGTACACTTAGTGAGTTTCTTTTCTACTACTTAATTTTTATTGACACTTCTTCCGTACTTCTATATAGTGAATAATATAAAATTGGTCCAAATTAGGCTACCTTCCCCTACATATAAAAATACCGTCCATTATGAGTACCGAACGACTCACGAAGTATTTTCCATTGCAGTGGAAACTCGATGATCCTAAAAATGCTTCCGACGTCTATCAGCCGTGAACTAGGTCTAACTAAGGGATTCCTATGGCTCGGAATTCGAGATCATTATGCGGCCGGAGAGGCATGCGGCGGCGAATTCCGCATAAATAATCCGACATTTCCGGTGTTCGACGAGACATAAATCATGCAAATGAACCGTTTGACGTGATAAATATTGCGCCCTTGTAATCCGGTCGTTTCCCGCCGCACGATTGATTACTACCAGATAAATCCAGGCCGCACATTAAGGCGGAACCACACCACCCCCGACATCGGTAGCAGCAGCACCGGGTACCATGGTGGCAGTGCCTCTGGGCGGACTTTACTCGAGCAATAAAACGACGGTTCTTAGGCAGCGAGGAGGACGGTAGTCGCTTTTTCAAACTTCCTCGCACATCCATCTGAAGCTGAAAACTTGGCGCGCAAACGACGATGCTACCACGACGACTTTCTGCCTCTCGCTCTTTTCCTCGACCATGACGTTCCCTTTTCTTCTCTTTCTTCCCGTCTCTCTATCTATCTAACTCTGTCCTCCGTATCAAGCCTGATGACTTTCAAAGAAGAGTCGGCACGAAAAATTTTCTTCTTCCTGCAGAGATATCTCTGTGACGGTTACGGGGAAACGAAGGGAGAAAGAAACGCCGGATAAAGATAAGTTCCGCTGATAACCATTTCCGCGAAGTGAGATACTAAAGCTGACGACACTATCGTCCCTTTTCCGATGGAATCACCCTGTTCGTGATCGAATCACTTTTTCGAAACCCTTAATTACCTTGAGCCTGGCTTTGCTTTTTCTCCAGTGCGCTGTAGAAATTTAAGCGGTTTATTAAGAAGTCGTGATGCTTCAAAGATTGAGGTTGAAGTTTCTTTTGAAATTATTCGTAAATTATGAATTGTAACGATCTTTAGTAATGAGATTTCAATTTCGTTCAACAACAAATTTTAATGATATCTTTTTTCATAGCTAAAGTGGTACTTAAGGAGGACAAATTTTTGCTTTGTACAAATTTTGGCTCAGTAAATGAATATTATCCTCGAATAAACCAGCGTCCAAGTGAAAACGGAATTGGAGTAAATATAGTTTACTATTTTTGAACGTTCCTTCCTCTTTTAAGTCAAAATATGTAAAGGTACCGTCAAAACGTTTTATAACCAGAAATAGAAAGCTATGTCAAGCATACCGAAACATTTCGTTACATTATACATAGTTATTTAATAATTGTTGGGATGTATTTGTAAGATGGCGCGCTTAAACATAAATTAGGTATTCATAATAAATGGCATTACGAACATTCTTACAAATATTAATCAGCGAACAGTGCCTGTAAAAAGTACGCGAGTACTTAGCTACTATTTTTATGGGACTTATGGCCATCATACACAACATGATTGTTAATAATCCATGTTATTATTGAACAAAAATGTGTATTGCTAAATTCTATTACAAATGTATATTTATTATATTTTAATAATAAAAATTCATTTATTTACTGATTTGAAACTCTTAAGTGATTGAAAGTTCATTCGGTGTGCGTCACATTACTTTATACTTTATTGCATGTAAATGTTACATTAACCTGAATAAGAAGAATCTTGGCCCGATGTCCAAAATCCTTAAAGTATATTTAAATACCGCGATCATTCAATAACTTTTAAATTAGTAATGGCTTGAGGCATATATGAGCCATTTATTTTGAAAGTGACATAAGAAATTTTGCCGTAATAAGAATGACGATTTTTAATGACTATATAAAATTATTTACACTGACAGCGATATAAGTATCCAAGATAACAATTCCAAGTAAATCTTTTCAAAAATTGACATCAATATTTTTAAGCACGTTAACACAAACCCTTAAATATTCTGATTTAAGAAGAAAACGACTTGTGCCACTTTCAAAATAAACGGATCATATATTCTTTAAAGCAAGAAAATACATATACGAAGAGAAATTGCATAAAATTGAATAGAATTCCTTACTGATTTTATAACTTTTCTTAAATACTTATTATAATGAATGTCAATAAAATCAAGGAAGTATCAATATATGTACTTTTTTGACGGGTAGTGTAAATACAGAAGTTGCATAGAAGTCATTAAACGTACATATGAACTTTACACAAATCTGCAATCATGTTTCTTTTAATGAAACAGCCTGAAAGTGAAGCTTGCGGTGCTTCATTTCAGGGTAACGTATCTCAGGGTAGATGATAAATCATATCTTTAATATCACGACGGTCCCTTTACAAGATCCTAGCGCGTATCAATAAAGGTCTTTATTCACAATTTACCTAGTTACTTTTATAATTTTCTCATTTCCATTTCACGGAGATGGCCGCTTCTTGTGCTAAGAAGCTTCCAAGTACCTCGCCCGCAGGCATTAATATTCAACGGTTTCAGTTATGAAAGTAAAGTGAAAAAGTAACACCCCTTCGTCCCTTACCGCACTCGCTGCTTTCTCTTTTTTCACCTATTCCCTTCTTTCCCTCACTTTTCCAGGCACATAGCAGAATGGCATATTTAAGTCAATTATGCTATTTAGCATTGTACTTGGATAATGGCGTTAGTTAACTCAATTATTTCGTCGAGAGATTCAACGATGCACGGCACGTTCCCCCCGTGCTTGGAAATGAAAATCTATTTCTGCTGAAGCAGTATTTATACGTTCTTTGCTTGATTAGTACAGAATCTATTACTTATGCACACACACTCAAAATATACCGAAGATTCTTCGCACTTTCCATGCAAATGTTTGCGGACGTTCAGATTCATTGACTACGATCGTGTTAAATTTTAAAATGAGTCTTGAGGTTTCGGCTGATAATATACATTTCTATATTAATTGTGATGAATTTAACTTTCCCTCACTGTTAATTGCTTTATTAACTTGCGAATTATTTAGCTTCCAGGTATTGGATAAAAATAAATATTAATTTCATCGTGTAATAACATGTGCTATCATGATGATTACTGTAAGCCACCGATCTTTCCTTTTAAATTACGTCTTATGCTGCGAGTGATTGTGACAATTTTTATTTAGATATCATAATGAGTTACTATGCTGTATGCAGAAGAAATTGCAACTACAAATAATATTAATTTAACTGATAGCACTTTAGATGGTCGAAATACGTTGACAAGAATGATCTTTCGCTGCGGTAGTCACAAAAATAAAATATAATATATTCCGTAAAACCTGCCCATGGGTTGCACATTTTTTTAGAGGACACGATTGTTTACAGTCTTTATATCTATTTAATACAGGTTCCAAACAGTTGCTATGAAATGCAAAAAAAATCCCGTTACCCTCAGCAATACTCGTTTCAGGGAAAAGTATAGTATCTCCTGCGAGTACGGTGTACACTTTATGAACTCGCTCGACGTACATAAAAATAAACATTTCAAAGTGGTAGTATACCAGTCGAAGAATAAGGATTCCCATTGATTTTATTCCCCTGTTTTATGCGCATCTAAAACAGAGAATTAGCTGCATCGCGAAGTGCATTCGATTTGCACACTTTCAACCCCGAAAACACTCCCGGTGTGCGTAGCGCCATTGTATAGAGAACTAGGACGATCATTTTAATGCAACGAGCGCTCTGAAAGTCGCCGACAAATGCAACCGTATTTCGTGTTCTGCTATTTTGACAATGCTATACCGTAATCCGTGTAGTATTGGATCCAAAGTTCATTATCATCGTACCGTGATTAATATCGCTGATAATACCGAAGAAGAACGGAAAATTTTATTGGTAATGCTAATTTCGCTGTTACATATTCCTTTAGTCACATGCTATTCAAATATTTGCGAAATATTAAAAAAAGGGGAAGGTAGTAGCAGTGGAGGTACGCTCACCGTTGTTCGCACCATCCGGAGCAGTGATGGCAGAAATCGCAACCAATACGTCTACCAGGAAAAGTTTAAAATGTACATAAAAAAAGAATCCCCACCGTATGGTACGGCCGCTGCGTATCAAAGTCTGCCCTAGTCAAGGGGTTAATAACATATGGTTTGATAAAAAAAATTACTAGTGCTCTCTTTCACAACTCGTTGGCGACTGCCTTCGATCACACCTCTCTCACTTGTTTCGCACTCGGCTTACACCTGTTCCGGCAACACGTCCATACACACATTCGCCATCCTTCGTTCGCTTTGAGGATGTTACACCTCCTCACACATACTAATAATGCTTATTCTTTGTGGAATGCTTATCGTTCACATGAATTAACCGTTTTAGCGCCACGCAGCGCGATCGCGCTGTTCGCGTACTGTGGTGAACTGTGTCGCGATGTTTGGTCACGATCGTCAATTCGCAACACGCTTGGTTCCGAATGTAGCTCATCGCAAGTCATATCAGAGTTTCCTCTCGTAAGTACTATTTTTTTTCAAATAATCGTAAACCACCTGCATAAATTTACCGATTCAAAATTCACCGATTTGATGGCAACAAAGAGTAAATTTATTAAATTTACTTTTATACGAAAAAAAAGAGCAGCGCGATCGCGTCGATCGGCATTTCTCGCAAATAAATGAAAGAAGCGCTATCGCGCTGCATGGCACAATCCGACACGGATTCTTAACCTTTTGAGCTCTAAGGACACATATATGCGTCTGGCGAAAGCCACCGGCGTGGACTAAGGACGCATATTTGCGTCTGGCGAAAGCCATTGGTGTGGACTAAGAACGCATATTTGCGTCTGTCGAATTTTTCGATCACCTACGTAGAAATATTGCAGTTGCTTTTGTGTAAAATTAATACAGATGCATTCCTTAGTAACGATTATTGTGTCGCATAGGCAACGCATAAATTGTAGCAGTTAGTTAAGGAGAGACACGCGATATGAATGCAAAAAATGCGATGTTGGTTTATGCATCAACCGATGTTTCGAAGTTTTTCACACCCAATTTAATTATTAATTTCTATTATATTTGTTATATTTATTTCTTCAGTTTATTGGAAATTTTAAAGTTTATAATAAACAATTACACAAAAATAACGCTTTTTAATTATTTAATCTCGTGCAAAAGGATTACAATAACTTATTACAAGTTATTTGCGCCCTGAATAGTTAATCAAGAGAGTGCAGTCTAGCGAAAAAGTATTCCGTCCACAGCGATCGTCAGCGCTAGTCGCACGGACCGCGTGGGCTGCTAGTCGTTAGACCTCTAAGGGTTAAAAAACCCTGGCACTAAAACGGTTAAAATCTATAACAGACACATTAACACTATGCCGTCCGGTGACACCACGTTGGTGTCGTGCGAAAATATGCGGACAAATGTCAGTGACACCACGTTGGTGTCACGCTAAAATTTTAAGACAGTTGCCTATTATATCGCAAAGGCGTCGCGGCTATCTCACAATCACAAATTGTTGCAAAGTATCGCTTGTATCCTGTACAGGCTGCAAT
The DNA here is from genome assembly GCA_963989415.1 of Cerceris ruficornis. Lineage (NCBI taxonomy): Eukaryota > Metazoa > Arthropoda > Insecta > Hymenoptera > Crabronidae > Cerceris > Cerceris ruficornis. The sequence continues at coordinate 6,592,083 of OZ022518.1, forward strand.
ACGCTACATATCCTCGAAATTTCGTGAAAATTGCGGGACAGAATTATAACTTATTGTGATTAGTAAAACGCGTCGTTTTATGATTTCTCGACAAATTCGAAAAGTGCCGGCGCCAAACCAAAGATTCTTGATTTATCGCGCGGACGGCATAGTGTTAATAATAATGATTCATCTAGAATTAATGCAGCAAATAAGAAGTATTCTCGAAATGCCGAATGCTATTATGCACAGGGTGTTCAGTTTTAACCCTTTGATTACGGCAGACTTTGAAACCTACCGCGAGCGGTATACGGCAGGCTTTCAATTGCAAGGTCTACCGAGAACAGCGAAATTTTGCGTCAGCGTGCATGTCTGATAAGATATATTAAATTAATTAAAACTCCACAATGTTAAACAAATACAGTTGAGGAACATAAGCCAGGTATAGTCAATTATTACGCTACATTATAGGCGCTTTCAGTTTATTTCGAGCAACGTAAATTAAGGGCCTATAGTAGGTTATAGTGTCAACGAACCAACCTATGCCAACCGCCTTTAGGCAATAATAGTAGCCAAAGGGTTAATACAGTGTCATCTTCAGCAATGGCATCCTTACACGGAGGATTGTAGAAGCGACAGTTTTATGTTAACGATAAGTTTCACGGTGACACAGCAAGACCGTCATGGATTTTATATCGAATTGTTTATATGATGCGGATCGCGATACCGCTGCAACACCTTCTTTGCAGAATTACCTAAGTAAAAACCGAAGAAAAATAATAGCAGACCGTCACAAAAGGTCATGATGTGGTTGGCATGATAGGCGTTCCGCCATTAACTGTTCATTGTGCTTAGTTCGTACGATCATACGTTTTACGGTTTACGATCGTTTTTCATGGTGCTGTAACGCCATGTACAATCGGTCGTAATAGCACGAACTACTAACAGATAGAAGTATCGGACGTGCAATCTGTCATGTCATAAGAACAAAATGAATCCATGGCAGAAGAAGTTAGAACGAGTATGCATTTGAAGTTTGCTTTTGATATTTCTCTGGTATCAGCAGGCCAGTACAAAGCAGTGCCTGGAGTTCGCTTCAAATGATAATGAAACTGTTGAAAATTCATTATGGTTAAATGTAAATCGAACGCACGGACAACTCCATCCTATGCAGTTCTATTGGGTTGTTCGGAAAGTAATTTCGTTTTCTTTGGTGAAAATGAAAGATGATTTTCTTATAGTATATAAATATTTTATTGAATTATATATTCTCCATTTTGATCCAATACCTTTTGCCATCTTTCTGGCAGGAGCATGATTCCACGCTCATAAAACTTTTGATCTTTGCTGGCAAAAAACTGATCTAAAGCATTTTTGACGTTATCATTTGAGGAAAAGGTTTTGCCGTCTAAAAAATTTTGTAGAGACCGGAACAAGTAGTAATCCAACCCATTTCTCATCCCTAGTGATGATTCGCTTAAAAAATGGATCATTTTATTGATGTTTGAGAAGCAAATCGCAAACGTCAATGCGACGGAACAAATTTCTTTCTGTAAGGACATGTGGAACCCATATGTCGGGTTTTGAAATTAAACCAAGGCGTTTCACGTGATCATGAACGTTCGAATTCGATAAATTTAATCTCTCAGCGATCTCACGAATTCTTATTCGCCGGTTTACATCAATCAATGCCTTTATTTAGTCTTCATCAGCTTCAATTGGCCTTCCAGAACGTGGCGCATCTTCAACATCAAAATTGCCGGAACGAAATTTTGCAAAGCAGTTTTGGCACTGGCGTTCTGTCAATACATCTTCTCCATACACATTGAATAATTTTTTTCTTGCTTGAGCAGCATTTACACCTTTTCAATAGTAAAAAAGTAAAATATGCCGAAAATGCTGCTTTCGGCTTTCCATATTTGATAGGGCACCAAACAAAAACTATTGTGCAGAATCAAAGGAATTTTTTCACAAAGAAGCCTTGGTATATTAGCTGACAAAGTGCATAATGACATGGCTGCTTAAGTGCGAAGTTGACAGTGAATAAATAAAATTATGTCCTCTGCTGGGAAAAAAACGAAATTACTTTCCGAACAACCCAATATATCTAGTGTAGCCCGACATAAATAGCTTTTCGTTGTACGTAAGATTCTATCACGTTAATTTACGTTATCACGTAAGATTCTTGAGTCTACCGATGAGTTTAAATTTTCATCTAAATGGCTTTAACTACTATGTCGGTGTCACCTGCGACCTACGGTTTAACCCCTTGCACTACTGAGAGTACTCGTTGGTACAATATCGAGCCATACACGACTATCACAAGTGAGACTCGTGGTCTATTTCGGACCAATATCATTAATAATGTGATAGCTTCTTCAGTTTTATTTCTTATCGCGAACTTTCAAGACTCACATTTATACATTTCCATTTCCCAATTTCACCTTCCTGTAAACATTGTCAGAAAAGTTGGCCGCGAGCATCGGCTCGCTTCTCTCCCGGATTTCGATCGGGTAAATGGTCGGTCAAGGGGTTGAGGTGATTTCTTTAGGCTTGTATTCTTTCCCGCCGCATAAATGTTTGAAACTAATTGCATTTGAATTATAAGCAAATATTACATTAATATGTGCGATCGACATATTGAGATTGGTATATTGTACTTTCTCATAATTGAAAAGACATTTGCTGTCATAATTTATAAAATTACTGTATAATATACGAGTTAACTCGAATATTCCGTGATAGCGAAAGTATTAAAGGATTATATTTCACAACAACTCACTTTGACTTCGTGTTTAATCCTATTAAAATTGCACATACGGCAAATTAATGGAAGTGATTATATATTTTATGGTCTATCATATTCTTTCGTTTATCTGAATACAAATTGAATCCGACAAATTTTCAGATTAAAGTTTTAGGAATGCTATTAACACCTTTCTATAAGAAAATTTGCATAAAGTATAGATGAACATAATTGAAACTTTATTACCTGTATTATCGAATATGCAATGGTAATGCAAAATATTGTAATAAAATTGAACAGTAAGACGGTATTTGTTATGCAGTCATAAAAGTTCAATGGCGTATACATCCACTTTATTTTAACATTATGTAAATTGATATTGACATTAACGCGAAAGGAATGTTGTCTTTCATTAAACTATTTCATCTGCAGGGAATTCTATTTTGACGGCACATCTCGTTAAATTAAATTCGATACTGCACAGTACCTATAATAACAGTCGTTCTACGGAAATAAAAGAAATAAATCGTATACACTAGTGTATATTAATATTTGTATAATTTAACACAGTTGAAATATTTGTACGTAACTAATTGTAAATTGACAATGTGAATCAATACACTGAACTAACCAACTAAAGCTGAATATTTACATATTGATTTCGTAATCGCCATAAAAATAGTAGATACATACATTCATATCCAAGTGTCTGAGGAACATTCAGACCACTACATATATTTTCTACGGTTATTTTGTCAAAAATTATCTCGTTAATTACATTTTCGTTAACGTTCAAGGTTCAAATATCTTTTACGCCCTTCCCCTAGTATTTTCAGTTTTACACCTTTATTTTATCGTTGCGAAGATCCCGGCTTTATCCAATTTCACGAAGACGTTCCAATAATTCGATGTAACATATATCCCTTTATTTTACTACACATTAATAACCAACGTATACGACCTACTAAAATGAGCACATTTCCTGTAATATTCCTCAATGTCACGAATGAAATTTTATAGATACAATTCATTAAAAAATACCAAAGCAAAAGTTATATTTTTACTCTTTGCTCATCACACCTCCAATCCCTTGCCACCTTGTACCTCTAACCTTCCGTATTACTCAGTTAAAAGTTACACAAAAAAAGGCGCAATTACTTTTTCGCTCCATAAACGTCCGTTAGCCCAAAATTACAGTACGATGCAATCGCTGTCATTGCGTTAATTCCGACGTTCCCGTAAAATAGTATCGAACGTGCGGTCACGACACGGAATAGCAGAAACGATCGTGAAACCGGCGAACGAATCGTTGCTACGCGGAGGCCTCAATTGAGCAAAACTGAATTATCCCGATCGCACTCTCCCAAATCGTGGTGCTAATTTCGTCCCCAATCGTCGACGCCGATACCGTGGATCGGCCCTTTCCTCTCCGTCTCTTTTTCACCGATCCCTCCCCCTCTTTCCGGACAGTCCGTTTTTTTGCGCATCGATCGCATCACATTTTCTGTTAGAGCGCGCTCGATTCTACCGTAATTGATAACGTTTTCGTTATTCAGCTTCACCCGCGAGCTGAAATTCGATCGGTCGGAAAAATAACGGCGAACGAGAAATCTCGTTTTCGTGGGCGGACCGCGTAAAAATTATTAAAACATCGTGAAAAATGCCATTGCATCTATTACCTTTGTATTATTTGAAGCGTTTTTATCTAATGAAGAGTGTTTATCGAAGGGTCACGACAATGCTCATGAAATGCTTGTCGAATTCGCTCGATATGGAGTTTGGAATTTGTTAATAATATATTACAGACAGTGGTTCAATTGTAATTCGTAACTTCAATTTTGTTGGAGAAATTATTCTCCTATTATCTTGGTTCGAGAAATTTATAAAGTATTAATTGTTCCTGGATCAGTCAGCGTGATAGTATTACGGAAGAAACGTTCATCTGCGTGAGTTGAATAGAAAAGAGATAACGAAGGGGATAACATTGTAAGAAAATACAGAACAAGTGTTGCATCAATTTGTATTATACTAATATAAATCAATATCTCAAAAGTAGCCAAAAGCTGAAGTATAAAATCGAGCTGGACGTTATGTCAGCTCGTATTTTTCTTCTTACCCGATAATGAAATATCTAATTATCTCAAAAGGAACGATATAATTATCAGATTCAGTGCCGACCCTGAGATATCTCATATTTTGGGTTATAAGTTTGACTTAATAAGTCGATCGACAAGAGAACAGTTATTGCAAGAACAAAATTACATTTGAAATTAATTAATGTATATTTCCAAGTACTCCCTGTCATTTTCACAAATTTCAATACCCAAGGTAATATTTGCGAAATTTTTCTGACAGTGAATGTATTGAATACGTGTTAATCTACATTCATTATCGGCTACATACGATTTACAGAGAATACAATTTTTGTTCTACATAATGTAAGACTTGTTTAAAAATTTCTACAAAAAACATTCGCGAATCAAAATTCTATTACTAGTGAGATACCTAAACCGTAACGGACAAATTGGATTCCGAATTATGGGCCCTTTTGCGAATAACGATAAGGCACATGTTACGGACGTAACAGTGAACGAGTATAGTAAAAGTAACAGCTGAATGAAATTAACACTATCGTAAAAGAACCTTCAATACTGTTTCCGCTGAACGTTATGCCTACGGTGAATTCTTTATTTTACATTTAACAAAGTTTTTCGTATTCGCTGGCACGGAACGCTAAAAAAAATAAAACACGTAAATGTAATGACATTCGTTGAATAAAACACGATCCACTTCTTTTATTGGAAAGAAGATTTTCGCGGTAAAAAATACTTTTCCGGATATACGTTTTTAATTGCAATATAATATTACACGTGTATGATATGGATACAATAAAAATTAATAAACTCCTATCGATCATTAAAATTTCACACTCTTGGGTGCTTACAATAAAGAGGAATTGTATAATAAATAAATATCACTGTACATGAAAGAAGTCCGTTTAATCAATTCTACGCTTATTAATATAAATAAACTCGTTATATCTGAAATTTCACAAAATATTATTTCAATAATATCTTAAACCTTTCGTAAGGAGTGATTTCACAGTTAATTAAGGATAAATTAATGCAAATTGTAGTACCTAAATACAGTTATATACTACACCGAGAATAAACGAGATATTCAACAGTTTTCCTTACAAAAATTCCCCTCGACAGCTGCTCGACTCCAACAGCCTAAAATTCTTCCCCTTTCGTGTCGTTCCTTTCATAAATCGTATCAAATATTTCAAACGATCCTTACACTTTCACGTGCGGAATGTATCGTTTACGAACCGAGTATCGCTACTCGCACTAACTCCCCTACCTAAAGATGAGACCGCAGCAATGGATTGAAATCGGGGCACGATTTAATAAAAAATTTATTTCCCACAACGATGCCTCGATAATTGGATTCTATGTACGCGATGCCATAATGAGGTTATATTGATAAGACCATCGCGTACTAGGAAGAGCGAGAAAGAGAAACGGAAAGCGAGAAAGACGGAGAGGGAGAGAGAGAGAGACAGAGAGAGAAACCATCGAAGGGTTCGAGCAAGGGGCAAGAAACGAGACAGAGATGAGGCCACACACAAGGCAGAAGGGGTTATCGAGACTAGCGCGGTGATCCAATCATCCCAAGACGCTGTCATGAAATTGCCTCTGAGCTCTATTCTATCCGCGTGGCACGGCCAATTGCCCGCCCCTCCAGAACTCTGGAAGAAACTTTGCTGCATTTCGGATTAAGTCGGCTGGGCTTAAAGCTCCTCCACCACGATCGGCGGTAGAGCGTAACAGTGCTCTGGTGGCGGTGTGAGGCGATTGAACTGAAAGAATTGTTCTTTCTACTGAATTTGCCCCCCTCCCCCACCCCCGAATCGCTCCTCCCCATTAAATACGAGAACTTGTACTTTGGTGTACGAGCAAAAACGCGATGCATGAGAAGTAGTTTGGAAGAAGTCGAAGGTCCGGGGAAAATTGTCGGAGAAATATTAGAATCGAAAAGTTCTTGGAGAAATGTTGCTTGGATGTTCGGAAAGGGGAGCGTAATTATTGAAATAGCTGACAGAGAACGTGATTTGAGCAACGGAATGATTTTCAGTCGTCGAGTGTTGAATGTTTAATGTTGGCGAGCTATACAGTCGTGTGTATTGATATGCAACCGAAGGGATGATACATCGGAGGAATCGGGAAATATGATAAGTGATAGAGCGTGAAATTGTATGAAAGAATCTTTGTGGGTATGTCGTTGCGACGAAGCTGACTGAAAGGATTCAAGCTGAAGGTGTATTTTAAGCTTTGTATAAAACGTAGAAGTTATTGTGGTCTGTTATTGAATAGATTATTAATAAACATTTACAACTTTATTAAGTTGCTGTACAAATACAGCGGTGGCTGGACCCGATGTTTTCTTAATAGTTTATTATTGCATCGTGTAAAATTAGAACCTGACATCTTGTAAAGCTTATTGTTCACGTGCAATTCTTTAACACTAGATTTACGGGCCTGAAATCGGTCACACTGTAATATATTAAATAAAGACTTTGGAAAAAGAGGGATCAATCTGCAAAGCTGATAATTCGTTAAGTAATTTTTGTATTGTAAAATACACGTGAAATATCTACTGTACTGTTTTTCTATATATCTGAGAAATGCTTATAAAAAAAGTATGAACCCGTCAATTTGACGGCTTCCGTAAACCTAGTGTTAAACGAGTAAAATTGCCAGTGGTACAATTTTGCATTGACCACGTTCACCAGCAAACTGTCCCTTCTCAAATTGCCGCGATCTTATAGCATTATGAAGAATATTAATAAACTATAAACGATAACTTAAAAAGTGAAGCATTAGAAAGGTATTCATAGGGAAACTTTATAGAATCATTCGATTTTCCTTATATTGAACGACAGTGTAGATACGTAAAATTCCCGGCACCTTGAGGCGCACCCAGAAATTCTGAAAAGTTGAGTGTAACGGACAGTGGCATAATTTTTCTCTGAAAAGAAAATAGCTCCTTCGAATATTCCGTTCTACATTCACCCAGAGCCGCGGTTAGTTTATTTCACGCGCGATTAACTTAGTACCATAGAACATTTCATATCGAATCCCTTTGCGAGTCGAGGGAACTTTTGACGAAACGTTTGAAGAATAGCATTTAATTACTTTCAGGCGAGGAAGTCATATCGTATGTGATGAATCGTAAATGCAAAATGTCAAGACGAACCGTCGTCTCGAATGAAAGGGAATACAGGAACGGCGCTCGTTTTTTCCCTCTTTCTGTTATTTAAACATTAGCGTGAGATGCTCGCTTTCATATTCCTTTCTTACTTCAGCCTTTTCTTTCGCATTCGCGTAGACGCTGAAATTTTCTGGAGCGACTTTTTCGCAAATAGCAACGATGTCGCACGGCAGGGTCGATACCATACAATGAACGAGAATGTGCGGTGTCTTATTTATACAGGAATGCTTACACGCGTGCCTTGAAATAGCCCACACATTTTCACGCTGGATTAATATGTAGGATGGGATTCAGCCGAGAAAAATATCACCGTAGATAGAACCTCTTCTAAAGATAAAATAAATTCAGTTAATAATTGTTAATCAACCGATAATTTTTATCAATGTATTACTTGTCTTCTGAACAGACAGAGTGAATTTAAGTAACCTCAGATAGGAGTAGAAATGACAAGTGTAAAATTAATTTATATTGTTCAGGTGTTTATTTCAAAGAATATTAACCATTTTCGGACGGAGACTTTTTTGACTGTTGAGGAATAATCATTTATTTGACGACGAAGAAACACTTTTTTATCAGAAATTCAGAGTCTTAATGTGCAGAAGTTATAAATTACTATCCGCGTAATCGTATTTCAACAGGTATATTTCATTTTTTCAACTCTAGCCGTGTATACATGAATTTATAAATTATAATAAGATTTTTTTCTCACAATCAGGTCACCTACATGCGTCCGTCCTCCTCAAAGAGTTAAGATCTAATATTCGTGTAGCATGTTTAAACTTCTAATGTTAATGAAACTTTTTAAGACTTAAACATATAGACGTAAGAAGAAGAAGGTATTTTCTTTTTGTCGTTCATTTTATGTGATTAAAATTTCATTGGATTTGTAATATATTCAGCTTGAATAGAAGGATACGTTTCGGACAACAATTGCGTGATGCTGAGGATTTTATATTTTATACTTTGAAATTAAATCAACACTCGAGGCTCAGTTTTACAATAATTCTCACTACTACTTATAAGTCAATTCGCAAATATGAAATGTAACACGTTTTATGATCTCTTACAGCTGAATATAACATTTTATTCCAGATTTTTTATTTTCGCTTTTATCCACAATCACTTTTCAGGCGATTGAGTTATTTCTATAATTTTTTGCAAAATTACGCGGATACTGCACATTATTACGTCATCGCATTATTACTATACCTAAAACTTCATCTACCGATTATAAGACGCATACTGAATTCTCCTTAAAATATGTGAAATATTTCATTAAGGAACCCCCCCCCATTTTATATTCTTTTCCCGATTGAGCACCCGGATAATAACGTGAAAATCCGGTAAGAAAAGCCGGCACCGTGAGGAAGTAACGGCGCGTGTAAAAGAAAAGGGCAAAGGTGACGGAAAGAAAATGGTCGGTGTCCGTTCCTTAACTACCCGCGGAAAAACGAAGGATTGCATCTTGCTTTCTTTCCTCTCAAGCGCCTTTAATTTAGCTCCGGAGCGAAAATCGAGCGAGTCACGGTAGACCGGCGGACGAATAGATGGTGCACTTACGGAGAGATAAGTGGCAGCGGTACCGGCTCCTTGTTTGCTAATCTAGAAGAGCGCCTAGGATCATCTGTTGCAAGCTGTTGCGGCGAAGAGTGATCGCTAATGGTGTTAGTCTCCCACAGGTACTGCATACACACCTGCATACACGTGCAACTCCCTCCCTCTCTCTCTTTCACTCTTCCTCTCCATTTCTCTCTATCCTTCCGCACCCTTTCTCTCTCTCTCTCTCTCTCTCTCTCTCTCTCTCTCACCGCACATCTTGCGGCCTCGGGACACAGGGTAATCGATCATCGATACTGAGACGGAATTCTCCGTTATACCTTCGGGCGTTGTCGATCCTTTAAGCTCGAATAATAAATGCCCGAAAATCAGCGCTGAAAGTTGGTCTCGTGGGTGATGATTTAAGATATTCCCAGTACGCCGTTTTTCAGCATGCTTCTACACTCGTGTGGTAATGATAACATTACCGCATGCAAATTTGTTCTCCTAAAGGTTATTGAATACTGCGAGGACACAACGTCTTTGTCGTTTACAAGTGGTACTTGCTTTGTTGTTATTACGCACCGTTGTAATCATGCGCGTAATGTAATTAACCTTTTCGCTAAAAAGAACAGGTTAAAAAGAGATGCGTGGAAACAGGAACACGATGATGATACACATGTACGCTTGTACATTTCTCAGAACAAACCGTCTATTTTTACAGGGTAGGTACACAGATGAACTGTGCCCGTCTCTTCAATTATATCTAGCAAATGAACCTCGCAAATTGGAATATGTATACTGATCTTCATGAAATTTTGTGAGGTTGTACTGCCATGTAAAACGAGATTAACGGAATACTTCATCTGTGCTCATACGTCGCCCAACGCTTAATGCAATGTACTTTAAAAAGAAGCGTAATTTATTCTCGGCAGCTCCACATTACTGTGTATACTTCTTAAATTACAAAAGTGAAAGGGAAATATTAGATATCAAAATTTAATAGTTTAACGAGGAACACAAAAACACGTAAGAAGTGTTGTTAAGGAAATTGTTTCCCTTTTGAAAATTAGTTAATTATTTGATTTTCAAAATTTGTGAGGAGTTTCAACCATCATTATACAATTGAAGTGTTGTACAGTTGTTGTTCTTTAGCTGTGAAGTTTAACACGTTGAGCCCGGCGTCGGTCTCTGTGGACCGACAGTGGACTTTTCGTTTGGACAGCGTTGGTCCTTGGGACCGACAGTATCAAAATTAAAAAATAAATGTGGTAATTTCAATGAAATTTATTGAAACATTCTAAACAAAGATATGGTTTGCTTTTGCATGTGTTACAAAATGTGATGACTTTTTTAGTCTTTCTAGCTGTCTTGCGTCCAAATAGCCTTGAATTTTTCTCATAACATCCCGAACAATATCTTCGGATTTTGTGAACATCTCCTTCTTTTTTTCGTAATTGATGAATACTTCTTTTCTCAATATGCACAGGAATTTCCTCATCTGATTCATCTCCATTCTAGCAATCTCAAATTTCGCCCAAGCGCCCGCCGTGAAGTGTTCGCCCGCTGCCGGCTGAACGGAAAGGACACAGCAATATCTGCGCCGGGCTCAACGTGTTAAGAGCTAACAAGGGAACATATCGAAGTCCAACACACCGATTTTGATGAAATTTATGTGGCAAGTAGTTCTCAAAAAAATATTTGACGCGTATTTTTTTTATCGGCAACCATCCACCCTGAAGGGGTGAAAATACCCCTCAAAGTTGGTAGAAAACGCATTTTTGGGAATATCTCGGTAACCAGTGGTCATACAATTATATATATATTTTTCAAATTGTGTGTTTTTAAACGCAGAATGTAACTGCGTAAGAAAAGTTGCATAAAAATTATTTGTTCAAAAAATATATTAAAAAATTGATTTTTTTGTTGACATTTCTCAGCAAACATTCTCTCCCAATCGAATAAATTTATGTACGCAAACTATGGCCCAAATTAGTGGATACGTGTTTTTTAAATGTTTTGATTTGTGACGATAACGGTCATTATTTGGCTGTGGCTTTTGTGTGATTTTATTTCCACCTAACGACTAACATGCATAGTTATAATTATATTGGACTATTATTGGAAACCAATAATTAGATAATTTGTCGACATACCTCGGAAAGACTGGAAAATTATAAAATTTAAAATGAACTTTACGTTATATTTCTAAAATTTCTTTTCTTCGAACGATGTTGGATAATTACTATTTATTACAGTATCAAATACTTTTACCTTTCGCCTAGTATCAAAAATGGAAATATCAGCGGACGAACAAATCGACTGGAAGAATTTGAATATGATACACAGGCGCAAGAGAAATAAGGGAACTACATTGATTTCTATCGTTTTCAGTCTACCGAAAACTATTTTGTTTCTGCAGCGGGGATATAGTATATTCCAATTCACGTCCCCCAAATAGATTTGCAAACGATTCGATGAAAAACCAAACCTCGTTTCAATTTTTCCAAAAGCAAAAGTAATAACTCTTGCATCTGCTGCACCCAGTGACATTCTAAATGAAACAGTTAAACGATGTCAAACGATGTCAAAATTCCCAGTTAATGAACGATTAACAAAACCGTTATATAAAAATATGAATGTCCATAGAATTCAACGTAAACCTTCATTCGGTGAGTGAACATTTTCTACATGATAAACGTAACTGTGTTCCTTGCTGGAAAAATGGCACAATTTGCCCGAGTTCATTCACGATTCTCTTCATGGTCATTCCAAACGAGACGTACATGCGGATGGTACCGTCCTGCTGTAATTGCAACAGCGATAGCAACATTTTCCTGGCACAGCTTTTCATTGTATCCCATACTGACCGCGTAATATCGGCACTCTTTAAAGCAAAGTTCGTGAATAAAATGCACAAGTTAAATTGCATTCAACCGCAGTGCCATTGTAAGGACTCACGGCCCCTTTAATAATTTCTTGTGTAAAAACTTTGGTTAGTTACTTTCCCTGGAAAATTATTATTATTACTAGTATTGTACATTTATCTGCATATTCAATTGGACTGTAGCTAAAGAATTTACTATTTTGAACAATTGTAAACACTTAAGTGACTAAAGGTACTCTCACGTTAAGTTATATTTAATAAAAAATGTTAGTAATTTTTCTCATTAAGGCGTTGATAACGAACATTAAAGAGATTTTTATATTATTCAGAAAGCGGTGATTTAGTCAGTATAATAGAATTTTGTAACGTCCCTTTTCATCAAATATTTATGAAAAAGAAAAACTTCGATATCTCATATCGGTCAATAACTTAAATATCTAATTCGTTGCAATAGATCAGCGAATTTTCTTTCAAAATATTATAAGCTGTGTTGGTGCGTGGTGTAAAGATATGACGTAGCTGTTACACAATCATAAATATCCCCTGCATCTCTTGTAATGTGCATGTCCGACATAGCGCTGACCTATGCTACTTACGACCGAATGTTGCAGTCGGTACTTTCGCACTTCATGTCTAAAATCTGGAAGTTACATCTTAAAAAGGTGAAAGTATGGTACAACCTACATTTCTAGCATTTTTTTAACGATATAGAAAGCTACGCTATCTCATTAGAACTTCAGCAATCTCATTGGCACAAACGTCTATTTCTTCGAATTTTTTTTAAAATCTGAGTAAAATGTAATCCCGATAAATCACAATATGATTCCCCTTACAATTACTTTTTATAACTAATTCGTCAGAAGAATGAAAATAAGAAATCATAATGAAAGACACTATACTCTCGAAAAAGCAGACGCAAATACTGAAGCACTCAATATCATCCTGAATATTTACTTGCAGTGTATTCTTTCATCGAAGTTTATCCTTCAAATTTTCTATACATGCATTTTTTACGATAACTGAAAGCTCTCAATCATTCAATACTCAACACGTATCATAGATATCAGTTGCAAACAATTTTCCATGATTAATAACTTTTTTTGAAACTGCAAACTCTAAATAAAAATCCAGATATTGCATCCGACACGTTTCGACATCTCTAATAAACACACATCAAAATATCATTTGTTTCGATTAATTTTCGTAATAGTGGTATCGAGTCGAGTCAATCAGTGATAAGGATCTCGCAGTTTCTTCCTACAACGGCGAGGTCTAAACACAACAGGAACGTAAAAGCAACAGGAAATAGTCTCTGCACTGTCCAGCCTTTTCTTTGCCTCGATTTTCAAGCTTTATCTCCTTCTCTGATGAAATTGCAACAAATACTACCGTTGTATTCAGCACAGCCACTTATATCCCGAGGATATATCGAAAAGCAGCGAGAGATCGCAAACAAGGTAAAAAAGTTTGGACCGGCGTAAAGAAATTATAAAGTTTAAAATCTCATTGCGTTTAATGAGAAAGTAGCTCCGAAGTAGTAATTTCCTAAAGTTGCCTCGGCGCTCTCAGCCGGAGGAGGAAAAAGAAGAAAACATCGAGGATAGAGGGAGAGGGGGTCTACATTCATTCTCGCGACGAAAGATACAATGTCTCCAATACGTTTTCTCACCGCCGTGAAATTCATTTCCAGGTTTCCCTCCGACTCATATTTCTAGTTTGATATCCATTTATCGGGAATCCATCGATCCCCACCGTTTCTCCATGCAGAATGGCCTCGCAAAATTTCTTTATACCTCCCCGGAGAACTATTCGCCCCGGTATCGGTGTACCACTCGTCAAAACTCTTCATGCGTTTCGCAGAAAAAGTTGTAGAATTTATAAATTTCTGAATTCGCTTTCATGCTCGGCAGAATAACGTTCAGAAATTAAACCCGAATGTACGCATACAGAACATACCACCGCGGCCGTATTTCCAACGACATGCGAAGATAGTTACGCCACGTATTAACCCGTGCGCTCATTGTACTTTAGATTACAGGCCATTCGACGATTCCGTTTCTTCTCGCAGTTTACCATAAGCCGGGCCGTGCTTTTATCCGGCAGCTTGAAAGAGGTTGAATGAAAGTACACATTCCATCGTTCTGTTTAGAAACGTGTACCGTACAGGTACCGTGTATACAGTCTCGAGCGGTCCTGACGAAGGGAAAGGGGAGGTATGAAGGTGCGACCAGCCGAAGCCCAGTAAATCGTGCTCTATGTAACGATCGGGCATAGTAATGAGGACAAATGAAGTGGCTGAATTATACGCGAATGTCCCTATGGGAAGCAGGTACCTGCTGCTCATGAGTTATTCATGGGAGTCTATCATAGCCACTCCATCCAGATTGCGAGATTAATCGAGCGCGCGCACTCCTTTGCTCGTCCACCACCCCGCGACCCTCTCATTGCCGTCTACCCCTTTACCTTTTCCCTACCTCCTATCCACGTTCCCTTAACACCTCGTCGAAACGACCTATTCCTTCCTTACGATCTTGCGTCCGACAAACGAGTTCCTCTTTCTTGCCAGCGCAAACCCCAACTCGAGCATGTAATTTGATAGCGAAGATCATACCGTTGACGCTAATTCACTCATTTAGACGAAGTCGAGAACTTTTGGAAACAACAAGGCTTGAGAGACTACGAAAGGTATTATTGAAAATGTGAGTGCCTTGCGGGAGAAGATTTGGAAAGAAAAGTGAATTCAAAGAAATGTTGATGCGGCCGCAGAAGGCGTGAAGCAAAGTTTCTTTATTTTCGACACGGCTGCATAGAATAGGAATTTGAAAAATAAAATTCTTCAAGTTTTTTGATCTTTTCAAAGTCACTTTGCTGCAGAGGAAATAAACCGGGTGACGTGCAGACGCACAACGCAAAAGGGCCCAGTTGAGGCCCTATTAAAATATAATATAAAGGGCTTGGAGTATGTGCAATGAACGGTTATCCTCGCCTTGGCAACGGAATTACCCCTATTGCCCTTGGCACACCCCCTAAACCAAGGCATTAGACTAATAAGCAAAAAGTATAAATGAGAACCGAATTCTCCTGCGAGAGAATTCATTTAGACACAAAACACAGTTTGTCATTCATAACAGTCACACGGAGTAATCACAAGCTAACTTGACCCTGCTGTTCTCCTCCTTTATACCTCACATTCGTGTTCCTCCGGGTCATTGTGACCCGATGAAGAATGGTTCCCATTTTAAAAACTGTAGAATATGCAAAGAAAGAGACGATAAATTTAAATATATCGAATATAAAAAGGAAGCACTCAAAATAACTGTTGAAACATAATCTTCGTATCGGGTCACATAAACGAAAGTAGAACAGCAGAGTTAAAACACTTATAAAAATCCGTATATTTTTAGACATTTAAACATTGTTAATTTTCGATATGTTTATATATAACTTATACAACTTATATGTTAATGGTCGACTGTTTTTATGTTGCAACCAACAACGTGTGTGTGTGTGTGTGTGTGTGTGTGCGTATTACCCAATATATTGTGAGATTGAATGTATGAATGCGATAATGAAGCATGTTTCTGTGTGTGTTCGGTGTGGAAGCATGCTGCTGTGTGAATGTTTCGATCTCTCGAACGTTCGTCGTCGGCGCTTTTGACGAGTCGCGAATGTTTTCGTTGACGGCGATGCGTTCGAGAGAAAGAAGTCAGTGTTATAGCGATTCTTGAGCCACAAAGGTTGGCGAGCGTTATGAGCTGCGGAAATCAGCGTGCGAACTGTGTTAATTAGTATTATTATAATTAAATTCATTCTTTCTTTTCATTTTCCTAACTACGATTCGTCTATCAAGAACTTATTTTCCTTTTCTATCTCCTTTCCTTCCTTCCTTCTTAATAAAATCCTACAATATTACCCAATAAACATATATATACCCAAACAGAACACGGCTTGTGAAAGAGATTTCATTGAGAAGCGAAACAAAACTCAATTCAGCATTAATTCACTTCATTTCCAAATGTAGAATTGCGTATGTGAATGATTCGTTTCATTTTGGAGATAATTTCATTGAGATTTAACAGGGTAGTTTGTAATGCATCTTTTTAAGCTATTTATTTTAATCCGAAAACTTCAGCCGACGATCGTACGGCAAGTTTCTCGGAACTTATATTTCCCAGTAAGTCATTTCAGCCGGCACCCGTTCCATCCTTATACTGCTTCCTCACACTCCTATACTCTTTCACTACTCGCTGCCATACGACGCTTATTCGTTCATTCGTTCTATAAACGAGATTTTATTACCCGTGTAAATTTGAACTTTGAACGTAATCGACGACCGGTGCACGTTATTTCGATTTAATATCGATAACAAAATTCTAATAAAAATAACAATGCCGCTTCTTGCGAAAGAAACATAAACCATCAGTGCTATTGAATTCGTCGTTGAGATATTATTGACAAGGATATTCTCCTTTTACATAATTTAATACATTAACTGTGTCTCAAATGTTATGGAATCTTTTGGACAGAACTGTCTGACAAGCAGAGGTAACGGTATATTTAATCAAGAGATATTACTAACTATTTAAAAAAAGCTGGGCTCTATGACAGACTATTCTCAGTGCAGACTATTCTCTATTGCTGTAATTGCACAAAAATTAATATTGAATGGGAGAGAATTTCATGAAAGTAATCTCACTTTACTGACGAAAAATTGGAAAGATAATTTGAATCAGAGAGGATTAAGATCGCATTAATTTTCTGCGACAGAGACGCAATATAAAAAATTCAATTACTGGCAACTTTGTGGAAAAAGGCGAGCTTAGTTATAACGAATGATACGTTTTCTAACGAATGTTTCTCGTCCCCATTGACAATAACTATGCCTTGAAAAGACCCAACCGTTAAAGATTCCTCGAGAAGACAGTCTAAAGCGATCCTTGTGGAAACACGACTGCATTAGCATAGAATTAAAATAATATACTACTTTATAATACACCTATTACACCTGCATTATATTCGTATCTCGTTTCGTACGTGCAACTGCAGCAATGCTAATTAAGCTGCCCCTTTGACTACACTACCTGGCGTAAAGGATTACAAGTAACCTTCATAAGAACCCTGAAAAACCGTTCTCCCCGTTTTAGATTCTTTATACCTCCACATTTTAATTCTGCTGGAGCAGAATTTCATTCGCTATAATTTCAGTCATCAATGACAAACTCAACCCTCACGCTGTATTAATAATATTAAAATGTTCATACTCAAGTCGTCAAAAATGCGTTACGTCTTCCGAATAAATCGAAGTTTCCTTTAACAAGTTGAATGCCACCGGTATTTCGCTAGTTTGTTCATGTCTACTGAAGTGAAACTTTTTCTATTAAAATCACATCTTTACACAGCAGAAACTTTAAAGACACGAAGAGATATGTAGACAGCAGGACTTTATCTTTTTGAGACCAACGCATACATATTTACTGTATTACCAAATTCGTAAATATTATAATTTAAAAGTTACATGAAATTTCATTGATTTCAATAGCACCGGTCAGTGGTGATCCCAATGGCATTCCAGGTATTAAACAAAAGGACACAGAGAATAATAAGAAAGCGCGAAACAAGAATTGCCCATAATTCTGCTCGACGTGTACCTTGAGATCGTGAAGACAGAGACAGTAATCCGGCAACAAGTGAATATACGCTTGAAATTGAAGTCGGCCTAGTTGCTCCAGAAATTCCCTGGGTCAGATCGATTTGGAACTTGTTCAATCAGGAAGTAAAGCCTCTTTACTGACGGCTGAAAAGTTCCCGTCTCGTAGACGGTGATATCGGCAATGCCGACAACGGCATCGACGATAATGGCAGTAGAGTGAAATGATTTGTCCTTGGCCATTATTGCAGCAAGAAAACTGCTGCCCGACGAAAGAGAAGGCACGATTGAAGGAGGAGGGGAAGAGGTGGCCGAAGAGAGGTTAAATCGAGTAAAAGCATCGTGAGAGCACAGGGAACGTAAAAGGGTTTCTCTCACGTACATCGTACGTGTACGTCGATACTGGCTGTCGAACGGTAAAATAATAATGGAGAGGAGCAAAGACGCAGAGAACGCGAAAAGGCGGTTTTTCCGTGGGGGGCCCGCGTTTTTCCAGATGTCGACTATTTTTCCAAAGGACTCAGGGAACACGAGGATCTCGCTAAGGGCGCGCAGCACCGTAAGTATCCGTCCGACACGTGTTTTATGGCCGTTCGTGTATAACGAGACGCGGGCATGGCCGAAGCCGAGCTTTTGAATTAGGTGGTCGATCGAGCCATTTGTTCCATATCCTTTGAACGTTTTTCTTCCGTGATCACGGAAATTAGTCCCGCAAGGCGTTCACCCACCGTGCACTTAACTTTTAACGGTCTTTCGAGCGCTAGAAGGAGAGCTTTCGAAATTGCACGTAAATTCCATTGTGCGCGGCATTCGCGCGGTAACGAAGAAAGGGGAGGGCGTATAATTTTGAGGGAATACAAAGCCCTCTTGCTAATCGGATTAACTTAATGTGAAAATAAAAAGGAATAGGTTAATATGTTAAAGGCTACCTCGTCGCGATACAAAGTAAGATAAATTGTAATGCGGACTGACCGTTGTAATTCAAACGTTATCCAGAGGTACGAGATGGAAAGGGTTTTGTAATTAAAAATGAGAAACATTGTACCGTGCTGAAAATTCGGTACGGCTACAAAGATTGTTCTGTATCTTCTCTATGAGAGAATTACTTTTTGCATCATCTCCGATTGCAGACGTATAAATCGAAGCGACAACAGTAAACTATAGAAATCGAGACAGTTTGAAAGCTATGTACAGATTAATGGCATTCCGTTGGGTGTTCGCTCTGCATAAAAGTCACAGACACACGTCTGTTGCGCATTCTTCCTTCTTCGTGCGATTCAAGATAGAAACGTAACGCTATGGCCAAGACTGGATGGTGGCCAAGCTTTCCAAGTGCCTGTCTGCGCGACCTATCCACTTCGTTCAATGTACATACCCACGTGAATGTACGTACGTAGGTGTATACGGTACAATTGCAGTTTAAGGCCCATACGATGGAGCCGAGGAAACGATGCAACGATAAAAGTGTAAGATGAAGAGAAAGAATAGGAGAGGAGAAGAAAAGGGTAGTGGAAGATCGGAGAAGCGAGATGTGGTAGGGAAGCTCCAAGTGTACCAGTGCAACCATTCCCTTCAGGATCCTGACGTCGAGTCGGTCTGGGGCATCAATTTTCCTTGGCTCCATCGTGTAACTCCGTTCGACGACCGTGCAGGAACGTTTCCGGCTGTACCAACATCCGCTAGCTTCTACGGATCGTGACATACAACGAACGAGATAGGAATTGGGGGAGTTCCCCGGTCGGGTACTTTGAATACACTTTGCCTAAAACGGTGGAGTTTCATAGATAGATCCGCCGTAAGTGTTGTTATCTATACATTTCGGTGGAAAGTGCGCGCAACATCCCTGCATTTTACCGACACCGTTTCTTTACTCGATGGTGGATACAGAGACATTCGTTCGCGGGAAAACGAAAAGTAGAGAAAGACGTTTACACAGCGTAGGGCGCGAAGGAAAAATCTGGTACAGCTACTTTTTCCTCCTTTTCAACCTGTTGTGCAGCTTGGAGCGAATGATACAATTGAAGCGAACTTAATAATGTGTGGTGTGGCATGCCAGTTGCTTTAAGTAACCTTGCATTTAGTTTTCCAAACCGAAGGTGGCTAAATCTGACAACGTTGAGAGCTGTTTGGGAATTGTCGATATACTTAGAAGAGCTAACAAAGATTCGTTTGAGTCCCAAGCAGCGCGATCGCGATTTTCAGATTTAATGTCGAAAAATCACAGTACATTTGAACGCTATGGACAAACTGATGGTACACTCAGAATGTATATTTACCTCCTGGGTTGCTTCCTCCAATAATTTTATAAGACATAGTATTAGCAATGCTAAACACTGTTGCAACAATATTTCCGATCACTTTGGCAAATGCAATAAGATTGTCAACATGAAAGGAGCGTGATCCCATTACTTAGCATCAAAAAACATAAATTTAACACTGGAACTACCAAACCAGTCAAAATGACTGGTACACAATTTCTTCCAAAAATTCTCCAAGTTTATAGAAGAGTCTTGGAATAAATATTCTATGTCCATCATCAAAAACATAAATCACCGAATCGATTATATTTTCCGCCTCTTAGCCCCTCCTTTTTCAAAGTACTTATTTAATATTTTGAAATATGATTGATTTAACGCCGGTAGTTCTAGTGTTAAAGTAAGTGCTACTGCACTGATTGACATTTTCGACACAAAAAAACGAGTCCAAACGGACATATACAGACTTTCTTTGTTACGAAAGAAATCTCAAGCTTTGAGTTTTTAACACTAGATTTACGAGCGTGAAATCTGTTACATTGCAAGATATTAAATAAGGACTTTGGAAAAAGAGGGATCAAGCGGCAAAGATGGTAATACGTTAAGTTATTATTGCATTATAAAATACACGTGAAATATCTACTGTACAGCTTCTCTGTAAATTTGAGAAATGTTTATAAGGCAAGTAGGACGTCAATTAGACGGCTTCCGTAAATCTAGCGTTAAGGATGCTGACTGAAATTTGTGAAATATTCTTGTATAAATTACTGAAAGAATTTATAATTATGTAAAGAATTGTATAGAAGGTGACGAAGAACAGTAGTTTAGATTACTTATATCTAAGCTATTAATGTTTTCCTATGAAACACAAAAATGATGCTCTGAAGTAATAGTTCGTATGACTGAAACGATCGATTTAAATTCAATAATGCAAGGTGCGCCATAGCGTTTGCTTAGAGAAGCCGTATATTTAAGCTTCTGGACAGAGGATGGATAAACTAAACGGCGTTGAGGGTCTTTTTGAGATCATTATGAGATATATATTTACCACTGACAAAAACGGAAGGGTATCGTATTAAACATGAATCAAACCTTAAGCACTATTTTTATCAAAAATTTAGAAAGCAATTTGTAAGATATTCGTGAAAGTTATTGAAAAATTTATCACTGAATTATGAGCTTCATAAAAGGCAATAAAGAGATTTCGCTTGAACATTTACGGTCTACATCGCAGGTAGCCAAATTCTCTCAATTAAAAACGTTATACACAACACTTACAACACATTGCTGTATGTTGAAAAATTGCAGAAAATATTGTCTCCATTTGTATTTTTAGATACTAAAAACTGCAACAATATAAGAATTTAAAAAAAGTAGCAATGAATCCTAATATAATTTCAGCAGCTGCACAGACTAACCCTAACTTCCACTTTCCCCAGTACATATATGCCTACATCTTAACACTAGAACTACCAAACCAGTCAAAATGACTGGTACAGAATTTTTTCCAAAAATTCTCCAAGATTATAGGAGAGTTCTAAAATAGATATTCTACGTCCATCTTATAAAACATAAATTACCGAATCGATCACCTTTTCCACCTCTTAATTCCCCATTTTTCAAGACACTTATTTAATATTTTTAAATATGATAGATTTAACGCTGGTAGTTCTAGTGTTAATCACCATTCTTAACGCATCGATGTTTTTATGCACTGAAAGTACACAATAATAAACTGCCCCAATTCCTCGTACAAATATCACGATTAATTGAAATTTAATACCACCCAAAATAACATCTTAACTCACAATAAGTCCTCGATACAATAACCTAGAACTGGAAAGCGACGCGGCGAAATACTAATGAGCCAACCGTGCGAATTTATAATTCCAATAAACTCGTCATATATCACAACGTCCGACGGCAAAACATTAAACCGCACGCGGGGCACGTGTACGCCTATTAACGCGGCGCTATCGTTATGAATTTAACACTGGTTCTCGGTGGCGTGTATAATACGACGGCAACATAACGTTTAACGTAGAAGCCTGCAGATAACCTCGTTAAGCTGTGACTTGTTAAGAGCGCCGCACGGTGGGACGTACTAAGGATATTAAAAACTAGCCTCCTACGTATGATATACGACGATAAAGATTGCTATAATGAAACAACGGCTCTACAGGAACACGGTAAGCAGCTTCTATCCCGAAAGGGCTTAACGATTACGGTGTTTTAACCAAATCCCCCTTCGTGTTACCCTCAATGCGGTTTCGGGTATGGCAGACCGAGCAACGTCCCGCGATAAGCAGGTTGGTCCACCGCGAGAATGCGAATAATCCAAGCGAGCCATGTTACACGTTTATATCTTATGTACGTCGTAAATAATGCGATTCCCTCGAACCCGTCTGCAACGGGAACTCAAACTATGTCCGTCTCTATGAGATCATTGCACCAGTTCCGGTTGTCTCGTGGCACGATCGATGTTGAGCCACGTAATATCTACCAAGACGGAAGGTATTCTATGAACGTGCGCATCTTTCATTCGATCTAAAAGATCGTTGAGTTTTGCAAAAGGAACTCCCGTGCAAGGTTGTAAATTTAAGGTCATGCTGTACACGACGCTCAACTGCCGACTAACGTAATTTCGCGTAGGTAAGTTATAAAATAAAAGTTTTCAAGACAGAGGAGAGGATGGGAATACGAAACGTCCCAGAAAGGCCGTTGTAGTTTGTTATCGCCGAAATACGGTATTGCCCTCTTCGGTATTAGGTAATTTGCATGTTTATTAAACGAAATGAAGATACGCGTGTATTCACCAACTGGAATCCAGTTGTACTTTGAAACGATAAAAGTGGATGTGGCGTGGTCGTATCGCTGTATTAATACTGATATTAATTTTATTTATGTCGGTTTAATTATGTTCGTTCAAGTACGTATCTGTCGATTGGTGGTCGATTTACCGTGACAGAAGTTTCTGCATGATTGAATTGCCATTATTGCAAAGTGAAACTTTAATTTTGTCAAAACACGCGGTGTTTTATTTGATAATATTGTAACTTGCTAATAAATACAGGTTAGAACATAGGGAAGAATATTAAAATTCTTTGTTAACTATTCTAAATCGAAGAAACTTACGTAAACATAACTTT
The DNA here is from genome assembly GCA_963989415.1 of Cerceris ruficornis. Lineage (NCBI taxonomy): Eukaryota > Metazoa > Arthropoda > Insecta > Hymenoptera > Crabronidae > Cerceris > Cerceris ruficornis. The sequence continues at coordinate 6,615,556 of OZ022518.1, forward strand.
GCCATATATATGAAACTAAATAACAAACAAAGCACGTCACTATGCTATCTGGCGTGAGAAACGTTTGCCGAATCAAACACCTAAAGTGTTTTACTTAAAGCCAGATGGACAGAGAAATATTATATTTCAAGTCACAAGTTCATCAATAATTATCGTCTTCTGGTCCATAATATTTGATCGAATTACTTCATTACAACCCAGCTAATTTAATATCAGAGAACCGTCGAGTTAGGATATCATAACAAGGAGAATTCAGCTTAAACGGCACAGAAACAGGACATGTCCTTAACTGGGAACAGGCTGCGAGAGCTCGAGGCAAAAGAGGAGGATGCTTACGATTCAAGGCATACACCCGGCACGGATGGAAGGAGAGATCCGGTCCATGGTGGATTCTCACTCGGTAAACGAATTAGGGGTTGATTTCTCGGGTAGGTAGCCACCTATCCACTTTTCCCAAGCATGAGACACAACGACCACGTAGCCCGCGTAGCGCCCTGTCCATTCTACCGGCCATCTATCGTTCTCTCGCCACGAATTGAGGCTAAAGGGTTAGGTATATGGTAGCAACGGTAAGAGAGATAAAACCAATCACATAGCACTGTACACACAGAAATTTATTGCCGCAGATTATCTGGCCGGAGTCCAAACACAAACACATTTCTTCCCTCTGCATCAAACAAGGGGTATAAGGAGAAAGGAGGTAGAGAAAGAAGAAGAAATGATAGCAAGTGGAGAAGAAAAGAACGGGAAGAAAGGAACGGAGAGAAGAGTACGGGATAGAAATCGTGGAGAGAAAGAACGAAACAGTAACGCGGCCCCGGAAAAGAATGAAGAGGGGATACATGAAGCGAGAGAGTGGAAAGCTCCGACGATGGGAGCGGGTCGTCGAGCTTTCTATTCACCCCTACCCCTTTACTCTTGACTCACTCCCATACCTAGACCACGCGCGTTCGGGGTTGTGCGCGTTTGAATCTCGCGGAAGCGGAGGATTTCCAGGGAAAGACGTGTATCGTTTTTTATTGTCGGATAGACCATTTGAACAACAGCCAACATGGAAAACCGAGACCTACCTCGTCGACCCGTTTACCGTCTCTCTCTCTTCGTCTTTCCCCTACCTAAATCGGCCTCTCTTGCTTCCCTGCATGCTTTGCTTCGGTTATATACCATTCTGTCCTCCTATGGTCATCCTCCTCCACGATGCTCTCGAACGTCGTCGTACAGTAATAGATTTATACGTTGTTGCTCTCGAAGAAAAGGAACGAGTGCAATGTACGGACATCCGAGAAGTTCGACTGGACGACTGACGTCGGATTACGGCCGTTGAGAGATCCTTGCGCGTTGAAAGGATGAGGAAGAAGTTGAGTACGGAGGAGGAAGGAAAGGAAGTTAGAGAGTGGGAGAGAGAGAGAGGAGAAGAGGTACTGCAAAGAAAAGGTATGCACATTTGCCAAGAACCTTCGGAGATCCTGACACGACCCCGCCCAGTGCTTTGTTTCTGAAGCCAAGTTAACGGGGGAGCGATTGCTTTGTACTGTGCCCAAAGGCAGCGACGGTAATAGCTGAAAGTATCAGACACTACAAGTTGCGTTGTTCTCGTTAGATGAAATTATAATCAAGAACGCGTATATATCTATTAAAATGTATGGCGAAATCAATACTAAATTGAAATTCCTTTACAGAAGAAGATATTATACGTACAAAAAATGGAAGATCGTTGTTGTAATTTTCACGTAATCGCGAGTTATTGTTAAAAATTTAGTGATTTAAAGTTTCATTAAATATCGTCTACATTTTTCTTGAGCCAAGTAACTAGTAAGTCATGCGCATACTGAGTCTATTTATGCGATATTTATAGTGAACGCCTAACACACGCGGATTTTATCCTTTCACGAGCGTGTTTACAATTTTATTAACGTTAACCCTTTTTTATGAAACAATTTACAAGCTTTTGCGTATGGCTTTATAGCATCATTTTCTACCTGTATTGCGAAAGCTACTTTTATGTCTGAAATTCTATCGAATGGTGAAGATATAAAGATTTCTTTGCGAAAATTCATCGTTCTTTGTAGTAAGTCTGGCGAATTGAATATTAACACTTTGTTGTTACATATTTAGCATAATTATTGGAAATTTACGCAAAATGTTAATCAAATGATTCTAATGTTCTAAGGACGCGTAGTTTTCACTGAGAGATATAAAAATACCATTAACTGGCATGAGATATGAAATTTTAAATAGCAATATAAAATGTAGAAATTAACTTTTACTTTCGCCAGAGTTGCTCACTATCGTACAGCCACTCTTTGAATAAATTAACCCAATAAATTAATATTAATAAGAAAAATAAATTGTAACAGTTACTATTCGAACTAAGTTCAAATAATTACTGCAAATAAGAAAAAACTAATTACCTACTCAGTAATTTTTTCTAAAAATGCCGTGAAAGTCCTAGCTTTAGAACTGATTTAATATACTTCACAATACAAAAGTATCGTATTGTATAAGTCGATCTAATTCCATTTCCCTTATTAATTGTTTAGAATTTGAAATTTCATAAAGTCGTACATTAAGTTAAGATAAATCAATTTAACGATACGATGCCTTGTGAGTATGTTATGTGCACGTATGCAAACCCACACACACTAATACGTGCAAAACTGACAGGAAATTAGCATATCAATGTCGATTTAGCTATAAATTAGATTTTACGAGTTGCTCTTCAACTGAGGAACTGGTATATTAAACGTCGTATATAGCAAACGCATCCAACGGAACTCCCTCTTAACGTCTTCGAACGTCATTCAATGCAGATCTAAGGAAATGCAGGCCTTTGTCTTCCATTCACGAAGCCATTCAAAGCAGGAGAATCGGGCGACGAAATCACCTAGATCTCGATAGTGGTGTGAATTCCGGATCGATCGTTAGCAAGAGAGTCATTCGAAGAATCCCCGGCGTAAGAAGAGAGGAGATATCTTTGGTAAGTTTCTATCTGGAATCGTTGCTAGACTGCTCGTCTTTAATCGAGGATCGCAGGAAATCCGAACCGTCTTATTCACAACTCGTAAACGGTCGGATTGAAGCAAGGAAGATTGCTCAACCACACCAGGGACTGTTTCGATGACTCAGTGACCGAAGAAAATAAATTTTACGCTCTTCTTAGTACTTTTATATTCGGCATCGAATAATTAACCCTCTACCATCAGAAGTTTGTGTTGCTCGTAAAACGTTGTTGCACGATAGGACATTGAGAAATATCAATAGGGGTATTTTTAGCTACAGATAAAATGTAGGTAAACGTTCAAATCGCGAAGAAAGATCGTTAGATTAGAAGTCGAATTATTGTAATATATAAATTTAAAATGGTTATATTGGAGAATACAAAAGAGGTATATGATGTGGTACTTAATGTCATTTTAAAGTCACATGGTGTCATAGAATTTGAATATCATTATATTCTTTGGTTTTAAAAGTATATAGGTACATGTTAACACTAGAACTACCAAACCAGTCAAAATGACTGGTACAAAATTGTTTCCAAAAATCCTTCAAGATTATAGAAGAGTCATAGAATAGATATTCTACGTCTATCTCATAAAACATAAATTACCGAATCGATTATCTTTTCCACCTCTGAATTCCCCTTTTTTCAAAGTACTTATTTAATATATTTAAATATAACAGATTTAACGCCGGTAGTTCTAGTGTTAAATAACTTTAGCTTTCTTCAGGAAAATTTCTACCTATGAATATAATAGCGTTTAACTTGGAAAATATTTTTAAGTAATCATAGCGCGAAACAATTTTATTCGTACAAAATAACAATAGAAAGGAAATAGCATTTTCAACAAATTAATTTTTAGTTACTTAAATTTTCTCCCATTTTGAATGATTCTTCGAGAGTGTATCTTCATAGTTATAGTAATAAAATCAGAAATTTTATAAGATCTGTATAAACGTTAATTTCTATCGACATCAAAGCTGTCTTGCTAATAGACATCCTTTCTCCTAAAACAGCCCATGCTAGTCATCATCTTTCACGCGAAATTATTATGCACAAAGTTCGAATACTTCATGCCCAAGTATATCTTTGTTTGTCTTTATTAAACTGCTTGCTGGTTCTAACTGATTTACTATGAAACTGTTATTCACTGATCGAGCCACATTCGGATAGTTTACTAGCATCTAGTTAACGTAACAGAGTGATTATATGCAGCACACAGTTTTGATTAAATTTAACGTATCCCAAACACACGATATTGTTTAGCTAACACTAATTCATCAGGCAGTATTCAATTACCAACAACAACATACTTCATGCACATTAGTTGCTTAATAAACTTACCAATGTATTATCAAACTTCCCAAAAACTTTCATTATTCCACGTTGTGTCGACGTAATTCAACATAAATATGTACAGACAAAGGAAACTATCCAGCTTAAAATTAAAAGGCGGAACCAAAAAGAAATGGCACGAACGTTAGATAACCCCAGGTGCACGATAACGTTCTCTCCGACGGGAGCCGACTACCCTATTCAACCTTTATCGGCATAATACCATTTCGACAGTGCCGTCACCATAACTCTCTCAGCAGCTTTAATAAAGAGCCTACTGAAAGACTACGTTGGTAAAGGTTACCGTGGATTACAGACTCTGCTTGGATCTCTCTAATCCTCTCTATACACCGACTTCTAACGGTCCATTACCACTTCCTGCTATGGATTCGAAAGGTGTCAAGAATCCGGGATCGATCAGTTGGCAAAGAAGGCGAAGAAGAAGTCCTGCCCTTTTCACAGCCGCGGCGGAACGAACCGTGTAAATTTCCACCTCCGGTTCGTCGACGTTTCTCATTAATCGCTGATCGATCTTCTCGCTGGGGTGATTAACGTCCTGCACGCTCGGAAAAAAGGAGCCAGCTAGGAGCGAAGATGAAGAGAAAACGATTCGGCAGAAAGAGGGAACAATCGAGAAGAAAAATAGAGAAAGGAAGGGGTGAAGAAGTAGATGGGTGGATAGATAGGGGGATAGATTTGTAGATAGGACGAGGCGGAAAGATCGAGAGAAATTGGGAAAAACTCGAATGACTCGATACCATGGAAGAAAGAAGAGCCGGAAGGTGGTAATCGAGGGTGAAAACACCGTTGAGAAGTAGATAGTGCGGGAGGGGAAGCTTTAATTCGTAGAATGTCGCGGTAACAGCTATCAGTCTTCCGTGCGCCACGTAACTATGCACCAGCCCGTAGAGGTATTGGGGCGTAAGGAGACACGAGGCATAATTTCCTCCCACTCTACTCTCCACCCAATCCTCCGCATCCCCTCCCGAACTCATAATGAATACGCGCGCCGCGGTTGCATAGCTACGTCACGTGTCACAGGGGAAACTTTGAACGCTCGTCATCGTGAAACAGCAGTCACACACGTCACGTTACAATGGCCTTATGCCATTCCTTGCCGCTCCTAACGACGACTACTATGACGAGGACGACGAAGGAGGAACCCTACTAGCGTTTGGAGGCAAGGACTCGCTGCTGGTTTTACCACTTCCTACTTCCGCAAGAAGTGGGAACGGGCTGTACACTTGAAATTTCCATGGTGTTTTCTTAGTACATCGAAGGACGTGACGTTTTCTTCCAACAATTTCTACAGTCTGTGCAATCTTTACTTTATCTTGTATATGTGAACAATCTCAGAGCAATAACTACAGCTAGAACGTAACGTTAAGCGAGAAGTTAGTTGTTCTCGGATGACCGCTTTTCAGTATAATTCACGAATAAGGTATCGGTCTTTGTGGTTCGTTAGGGCTAGAGATTAAGCAGTAATAGATGACAAACTTTTCTAACTTTTGATGTTAAAGTTTAGTAAGAGAGAAGAGATCGAGGTTGTAATGTACCGACTATCTAGTAGAAAAGTTAGAATTAGTAATATCTATACAAATATATTGTACCGCTACAAACACCGTGACTCGACCAACACTCATCACTATCCTGATTCACTGCTTCAAGTCCAAAATCTTACTTTCCATCTTGACCCTTCGACTCCCTAATACAGTCAGCTCTATCCTTACTCATCCCCGAATCACTGTTCCAAGTCCGAAATCCTTATTTTCCTATTTTGACCTTCGACTCCCAAACTCCGTCATCCTTCTCCCACTCCTGTCCCTAAAGTCCTTAACCCTTTGCGCTCCGAATTATTTTACTAAGTTTTTGTCAGATAAGCAAATATAGTATCAGAAAATTGTCTACCGTTGATTAGTTATTTTTACTTGATACCAGGAACAATTGTAGGTACCGCAGGATATTTATGTTAAGATGCAAAATTATTGTTGTTTTCGAAAAGTCGATAATTAGTAGATGAAACGTTAAGTGCCATAGAAAGCTGTGTCGATTGTAGCTCGACATAGGAGTGCAAAGGGTTAAAACTCTTATTTTATATTCTCATTCTACTAGTTCACTCTGATTCACATTCTATTCTCATTAACACTAGATTTACGGATGTTGATTATATACCAATTTTACTGAAGTGAGCCAATTTGACTCATACAAGAAAATTGAAGTTTTTTGCAACGAAAATAGTTCCAAATCAATTTAAATGAAAGATTTATTATTAAAAAATTCATTGGAAACATTTTTTCAAAAAACGGATTTTATAAAATTATATTATTTCACTAAAAATGCTCTGTTCACGCGCGATGTGTAAATCGAAATGATGGCAGAAGTGGTGAGGTAAGAAAGATAATGTAGCGGAGTAGCGAAAAGAAGTGAGGATGATTGTTTGTATGTGAGGAGAGACAAATTAGAGGAGAAATAAGTCACGTGCGGCTTGTAAGCCTCAAGTTGCTTCGGTCTGATTTTTGCAATAAATTTCATGTGTTTTTCGATTAACTGTTAAATCATTTTATGAGTTAAATTGGCTCACAACCGTAAAAATAGGTATACCACATTCGATAATGCGAAATGATGGGGACTGCGGGGGAGAGGAATCAACATTTACGTATATTTCATTGCGTAACTAAAAACCAACATATGTTTTTAAAAAATAATATTTAAGTTTTATATATATATATATAGTAATCAAATTTTTAATGAGAAAATTGGTTCAGTCCGTAAATCCAGGGTTAACTAATTCATGATCATTATCACACAAAACTCTGTTCGATACCGTCGTGCTGTACGTGGCTGCATCGAAATATATAATATACTGAAAACTAAAAAGTTTTCTTGTTTGGTGACTCCTGCAAATTGCGAAATTCCGAATTCGCATTACAAGGTGATAAATTAATAACCATTATTGCAGAGAATCGAAAAGCTTCTATGGCGACGGTATCGTAAGTGAACGACAATGCTGTAGCAGTAGAGACTGGCAAGGATTGCGATGTATTGGGTGTATAAATAAGGTCTTAATTAGCCGTTTTATGAATGGAATATTATCACTGAAATTGTAGGAGTGACTCGTTGAAATATGAGTACTCGACCTGAATATTCGAAAAAAAGAAAACTTGCTGGTTTCTCCAAGATTATGCTCTGGCGTTGAGAAAAAAATCCCCGTGGATGATTACTGCCAGCCTTGGCAAACGAGGAGCTAGAGGACATCTGGATCGGGAACGCTACTCATTAAAAATTTGTCTCCCTAAAATATAATGTTTATTCCTTTCATTCCTTAATTATTACGAAGTACGGACAGCAATTATTGAAACGTGCGGGACTGCATTGAAACTGTAATGACAGAATGCGACAAACATTACTTACGAATCTATTCGTGGATGGAGTACGGAACGGATGTATTAGATTCTTCTATTAACTAAATATTACATAAACCATCTAAAAAACAAACACTTTCTTCTACATACTGTTAATTATTCAGTCAAAAAAATAAACAATTTCAATTACTATTCTTTAAGACTTCAAAATTCTTATCGCAAAAATAAATAAAGTAGCTATTTCTGCAACAATTAAACATAGAAAATAACGTAATTAAGGCTGTCGGAAATGTGAAAAAGAATGCGAAATACGATAATAAAGTGTATCTATTGCCTCAGACAATAATAAAACCGGTACTAATTTTAACGCCCAATCGTATCTTCCGTTTATCGTAGAAGTTTATAGTTTTCTTTTCTAGGAGCGCACCCAGAATTTGTATTGTTTGTGTGTTGCTTTTCGTGCGGAGAACAATAGTCGTCAAGGAGAAAGGAGAGAGTACACGCACGCGCGAGCGCGTCTGTATGTTACCTATCTGTACGGTTGGAAGAGAAAGAGGGATAGAGAGATTGGTCAAAGAGCATCCGGTTCCGGAACTACCGAAGGTCCTCCCTTTCAGCTCTTTGTGTCTGCATGGTAGGACGTGTGAATTATTATGCGTGACTCCTCAATTGGTAGAAAGGGAGGATCTGTCTTGTGCTTCCGTTATGGAAGAGAAAATCTTCGATGGATGAGCTAGCAAGATGCAGTAATGCGATAACATCCCATGTCATTGCTTGTTTATGGGACTGTCAGAGCATTTAATTGCACGGTTCAGTGAACGTTCTCGGAATCGAAAAAAATAGGATGACATCCTTTTGCAGGATTATGTCAATACGAAAAAATAAGTTGGAAATTTAACAGGTTTAGAGATAGCTTTGATAACGAATTTTGCAAAGCACGGAGTATTCTGTTAAGAAGAAAATGACGATCTGATTCTGTTTAACGATGACATGGTTGTTTTTAACTCATAATGTTTTATATTTATTTATAATATTCAGTAGCATAATATATTCAAATAGAAGAACGGAATAGAAGATTTGATAAGTAGTTTTTAACTAGGATGAGAAATAGGACTTCAGTTAGGATTTCATTCCTCTTTTGGTATTGCGTGGTAAGTAGATTAAGATTGGAAATTGTAATTCCATCTGTAAGACATTTTATATTTTATATTTGGCAGCTTTTCAAAATATTTGAATAATTTGTTATAAACATCTTTATAACATGGCGTAAAAGTTGTCCCGTATATGATCATCTAGATTTATAAGAAAGCATTTTTTTAACACACGGAATGCCACGGAGGTCACCGGTGACCGGTGCTATTGAATTCAATGAATTTTCTTATGACTCTGAAATGGCGACATTCACGAATTTGCTAATATATTTAATATTTAAATATCGGCATTAAAAAGTAATGTACTGCTAAACATAAAAGTATTTTTGCCTTTAATGTTCCTGCTCTATCAAGATGTGATTTGATTAGAAAAAAATTCCTTTCAGTAGTAATGATCAAAGTAGACAAATACCGGTGACATTCAACGTTTTAATAGAGTAAACTTTTTCATAAAAGCTTTAATTAACCACGTTATATCAGTTAGTCTTATCGCCTTAACAACTTCTGTTGTAATACGAAATTCGAAACATTTTTTCTTATAAAAGTAGCATAGGTCAATGAGAGAATAATATATAATCGTTATTCTCCGGATTCCATGAAACTACGAAACTTTTGTGAGAAATGTTTTTATTAATTTTGTGTTAAAACGGGAATTTGTATGGTAATAAAGTTATATGGTACGCGCTGTATATGTTTAGTACTACAAACCTCATTAATAATAGCCAGAATTGTGAATATTAAATAATTTCTTTATCTTTAATTACAATTATGAGGCTAATAGACTTCACCTTTTTTCACGCTTCATTACAATTTTTGCACAGTGAGCAAGAATCACTAAAAAAAGTTATAGATGTTATAATTTCGAAAATATTGTAAAATTTCTGAAAATATTGATAAAATTTATTGAACAATTACAATACATCCGTGAGAAGCGTAATCAAACGCGAAAAGGAAATGTATGGTCAGAAAAACCCAAAATTTTAAAATAATACCGCTTTGTTAGATTATTATTGAATACATAAATTGGCTGACAGCAACTTCAATTTTATCAGATTATTTTAAACACTTGTCTTCTGTATTATTCTTCTGTCGACATTCTCGATTTGCAAAAACATGAAACACAGCAAAAAATTGCACATGCAAGCGTAATTAACTATTTCAATCCTTTATATCTCTTCTACCTTTATAATCCTTTGAGGGATTATAACTGGATAATATCCTCTTGCACATTCTATAACGTAAATCTCATTTCCCGATTACCCAATAAGGTTAATGGAAAATTTGAAAAGCGATTAGTAAAAACAAAATTCTCCAAGATACCAAACAGAAATAATCCTTCCCTTTCGTATTATCATCCACAAAATGTACAGCAAAATTCCACTCTTTTCTGTACTTTTAAAGAGAACTAGAATAGTTAATAGTTTATTTAAATTGGCTCGGTAAAATCATGTTTGCCATTTATCAGCTTTCAGAGGCGATACAAATACCATTGCACGAAAACGCATTGGAGTTTCAGAAGGTTCACTATCAGGCGGTATGGGTGATTGCGGCCGTGTCGGCAATCTGGACTCGCACAAAACACCGCTTGCAGCTGACGTTTTACACTTTGCGGTGCCTGATGGCAGCTAGATAGATTCCCTGACGCAATTGTCTCTTTCCACGCCCTGATCACTACGATCCTTTTAACCATTCCAACTGCACCAATCGACGAAACCGAGCCGGAGACTGACTCCGGCTGTTTCATGAAAACGTACACATTCCAGGGAGGATACAAGGATAAATAGCGATCGAACGGCCAGCTGTTTGAAAGGGTATAATACTGTTGCGTGTTTCGAGAGCTCTATTACGGACATGACTTACGTAAGAAATGATTAAAGCTTTATGAAAATGTGTAATGATTATTATACAGCCAATTAAAATACGTCTACTAAAGAATGTCAGGCCTGAGGAAAGCACTTCAATTAAAAAAATCTTTCTCTTCAAGTGATATCCAAGAAATTTTATTGCTTGCAACCAAATAACAATAAAAGTCGGGTTCATTGGATGGTCTATGTGTAACAACATTTTAGAGCGAATAAAGGCAATTGAATTAATACGAGGCAAATAATCGATACGTTTCTTCCTCGAGAATACACAACGAACGGCGAATTCCGCGAGTTTAACAAGCGAAACTGTTTCGTCGGAATTGAAAGTTCAAGAAGGAGATTAAGGTAAGATGAATTTCTGCGTTATATGAGTAAGCTATTGAAAAGTTTCGACGTGCAGGAGACCTTTCGAAGGACAATAATGGTTGGTATTCAAATTCTATTAAATGACACGTGTGATGCAGTTTTATGTACAATTAAAATTACTCGTTCGAACAAGTGTTCGCGAAAACTAATCATATAGACGGAACACTCCGATTCGCGATTCTGAGCCGTTTATTGAAGAATTACATTGACTTTCGCTGCAATTGTTTGATACCGACCCTTGCCAAAAAAATCGTGTTCCCTTTATACTCGGAAAACATCTCCCATCAGCGTTGAATGCAGGTAAAATTTTTGGAATTCCTAACGCTAGTGGGCTTTTGAGTGATGAACAGGCAATATTCCTATCAAAGGCAAACATTCCCATAAAGGGAAGTTAAACGTGGAGTAAGAGTATGCAGTAGATATTTTACAACTCTCCGTTTTGTTAATTCATTGAGCGAAATAATTCAACATTGGTTTGTTACACCTAATCGAGTTAGCCTATGTGTAGCAAACTAAGCCTTGAATCCAGTTATTCCGTAGCGCGGAAGAAAATTGCGGGGGATTCAACAATTCATAAAACCCATGGAATAATATGCAATCGTATCGAATAGAAAATCCAACAGTGTTTTGTCAGGTGTAGAATCATCGCACGAGTTTTTTTAGGGGAAAAAAAAGATAGAAGGAAAACAAAATACAGTCGCCGTATTTTCTCGCAGCTGCTTTTCGCAGTGAACAAAACAACTGCGAACGAGGATTAAAAGCTGAAGTTAAAAATAGTGTGAAAGACGATGGTAGACGTGCGCTGTGTGCGAGAAATGAGAACCGATCGACGATCGGACGGGCATCCACGTGGAAATTAATTAGCGAGCCAATTTAACTTTAAGGATCGTTCGATTGCACAGAGTTTCCGACGAAGTGTGTACATTGATAATAATTTCGCCGAATGTGCACCACCAGCGTACTGGAATGCACCCATTAGAAAAGTTTACCAAGTTAATTTCTCCGTTGCCTGTTGATTTCATCTCAGGCTGGGAAGGAAAAGAAGATACTTTCCAAAGACTTTTCTCTTGCACTTCGATGAGCGAAACGATCGTTTGACGCTAAAGCAGGAATACTTAACCCAATAACCTGACATTTTTTTGGTCGCACTTAAAAGTTAATTTTACAATAACAGGATAGCTAATATTGATAACAGTATGTTAGGCTAATAGTCGTTTCATTGAACGCTACTGATAAAGAATTTAAAGATATTGCGTTTAAGAAATAAATAATTTCACGTAGAAGCAGCATATTGCAAAGAACATTTGCGGAGTTTGATTATGAAGTTATAATAATTTTTAATGTTGTAGGGGGTTCAATAAATAATCCATCAAGTAGGCATCCAACAATGTTCGCTTTAAGTATTAAATCGACAACTAAAATGATGGGATTCGTGTTTTACTACTGAATTGGCACAATATTTTTAAACTATTGTATATAACTGTAGATTTCTAATTTACCATACCAAAAAATAAGAGGTGGTACATTTTGATACTTTGAAGCGGACGGGATTGCAAGTTTAAAAAAAGTATCATTGTGTGGAATCGGACGAGAGCACTTCTATAAAGAACTTAGGAGAAAAGGACGTGAAGAAGAAAAGCCATGAGGAGAGGGCGCTGTCGCAGTGGTTTCGCGCCAAATCGCGACGTCTCCGCATTAAGCTATTCGGCCGGGGGACGCTGCAACGATAGGTCACCGTGTGCTCTTCTCATTTTTTCCACGATCCTACATTATTTATATGAAAAGTAAGATTTCCAATAATCTGTACTTTATTTCTTTAAGGAGCTTTGAGATATCTTTCTAGAGTTTCGAACACACAATTCGTATATACGAATTCAGATGGCTCGTAGAATCGATCGATTCTGTATAAAGTATCAAATCTAATAGAAGATATTGATACTGAAATATCAAAATCACTACCATGTATTAATATAAAGAATTTAACTTCGAATCCTCAAAGATCATAAAATCAACGGTATGCCGAGGCAGTTTTACTTTCAAAAGTAACGTTATTTTCAGAGAAATGCAAACATCCGATTGTTCAAATAACATTTGAAAGTGGTTTAATTACGTTAGTATTAGCTCATCGCGCATTACAAAGAACTACCACCGCATGTGTTACACAGAATCCCATCAGGATATATGGTAGTTACAGTCCCGTGTAAAGTTAATAGAGTATCCTAAATTAATGTAAATATTTTCCAATACATGACACACAGTATATGATATGGAGTTTAGCATAAATCTAATTTTGCCTGACGTTTCTGGATACGATAGACATTCGGTTTTAATATAATGTCAAAGCGTCAAAACCTCCGTTGCAAACTAATACGATATAAAATCATATCACATTGACTTTTAGATAAAAAAGAAGAAACGGAAAATTTTATTTCAAATATAACGAAATATGTAAAATAAAATAAGAGTTCGCGTAGAAGATCCTGTTCTTTAATTAACACCTATAGTCCAAAATGTTCACATTATGTTATTGTAAATGTTTCACGTATCATTCTAATACTATGAAAATCAAGCAATAAATAGAAACAACTATATACATTTATGTACCAGATGTGCGCTTTACAGTTTTGTATTACTGAATAATTAACGATCTCTTCTACGAACCTATAATTTGTCAACGATATTACATCTAACAGAACGATGCTAGGAACATGTAACGACATTCAACAAACATGATTTAATAAAGTATCTTTTAAAAATGCATTACAGAAATGTTTAATTCCAGTGTTTTAAAAAAACTAATGTAAAGGGCAGTTCCTTTTTCTGCATATGCAACATTTCTCATAAAAATTGAAATATCTTTTTGAGTCCTTATTGAGTTTAATGATAAATTATATTGGCCCTCCAAATTCTTTTCTTTTTTTTACCCGCTCCTAAAGAATTTTGTTCATCACTGAACTATTCAGTAATTAGGTAAGATGATAAATGACTAAAACCGTGATAAAAATTCTAAAATAGCATGTACGTTAAATAATGATACATACAGCGGACCGTGCTCAGTCATCTATAGGATACAACAAAGAAAGTGGTCTCCTTCGAGTATCATGTCGATTACTTAGCGATGCCAACGAACCACATAAAGAAAGATTTAATACTAGCACGTTCGTTGCCAACGCACAGATACCGTTCCAAATGTTGCATAAGCATTCGTCCTGCAGGAGCGTACAGTCGTCCATCAGAATTTCATAGGACGTGTAATGAAATTGGCGGAGAAAAAGAGGCATACACCCAGGTAGGAAGCGCAGACGCAGATCGCGGTGGTACGTGTCAACTTCCGAGGCTGAAGTTTCCACGCTGCTCAGGAGCACTCGAGCACCGAACATCGCGTAAGAGCTCGTCCTCTCAGACACGCGCCTCTATTTGCATAACAGAGGCGCGTTGCATAATGGAAATTGCCTTGCGTTGTATAACATTGCGTGCCTACGTCGTATGTACATCTACGATTCGCGGAGAAAGAGAAAGGAATTTCTCTCATTCGCGTGCTCGCGAATAATTAGCAAGTCTGCCCGTGACATGAAGTTTGAAGCTGCGGTTGACTGGCCTTGTACACGGCACTAATATACATTGCATTGTCTTGTACTTTTGACAGTTCTTTCGGTGCCGTAGCATCGTCCAAGGGGACAATACTACCTTCATAAATTCGAACTCTGATGTGGATTTATGCGAAGCCGCGAACTTTTATCAACGGGGGAAACGTTTCGTTTCCCTACGGTCGGGTGCAACGTATTCTCGTATTAAGGATGCTAATAGCGCAGCACAATATTACTCGTTGTCCAAGGTTTTAATTGTTTATGCTTATCTTGCAGTAAGATACTCGACATTGATATTAAAAATTCATTGAGGCTGTGTTTTTGCAGATTTGACTATGTTTGCATTAATTCCTTGAATATGTAGTTTTCAATTTGCGCAAAGCTTTCTACCTTATTTGAACACCTGCGCATGAGCTATTTTATTTTAAACTTATTCGAAGGTATTGTAATCTATACTAAATGTATGTTCTGCTTCAAGTAGAAGTTCTGAATTAAAAATACAGCAAAAGAGCTGATAACTCTTTTCGTTGGCCGATGAATTAGTCGAAAATCTTTTAGGCTCTGGATTTATGTAATTTAATGTCCGATTTGTTTGAATATATCGTACGTCAAACCTTTGGAAAATTTCTATCGAAAATTCTGCGATCATTTTAAACCGAAATGAACATTACCAACCTGTAAAGCTTTGCAATAACCAATCCCTATTTCAATTTTCTTTTTCAGATGATATTCATAGTTTTAACTGAAAGATTTGCTATTAAAACCTTGCGTGTCACGAAAATCCATATTCAAAAATTCGAAGTCGAACTATTTAAAGGATGAATTCCATGTTTAGAAAAGGAAACTTGACGAATGAATTGCGCACTTCCTTTCTGCCGATGGCATATAACGTGGTGTATCATCAAAGCTACTAATTTTCCAAAAGTATGTAAAGTCCTGTCCTTTGAACTTTTCGATTCGCCTATATTTCTTTCAAGAAAGTATTAACTTGGAAAGTATGTAAGAAAAAAACGTGACATTTCGAATGATTCGATTAAACGACAGGGGCGCAGAAGAGATTTTGCATTAAATAACCATATACCTTGAAAATCGATATTCATAAATTCAAAACTGATGTGGATATGTATGAAGAAACAAAACTTCGCAACGAAACTGAAAACGTTCCTGTCCTGTGGAGAGGTATAACATACTACATTATTAAGAAAACCAATTTCGTGGTGAAACGTCATTCCTTCTGCTAGGTTTTCATCTATACAATATCCGGCTGCGATCCTGATACTACCGTAAAGGGAATGATTTTTCTTACCAGGAATCACTCAAGGGTATAAAATAAGAATTTTCTAGGTAAAGGTTGATCTTGAGAAAATTAATTTTGATTACTGACCTTCTTTATTCTTAGTCTACAATGCGGTGGTAGAACTACATCATTCAGAATTCAGATTACTTTCAATATGAACAGTGCGAAAATAACGGTAATAAATGTACTCCACCGACAGAGATATTTATGGAGTAAAGTTTTGTTAGTTGTTATGTATTTGTTATGTTTATTATTAGGATCTAATTTTCAATTATAAGATGCAACAAAAATTATACTAATGATTATTGATCGATCTTAACTTCAAAATAAGTTTTATCGTTGCTCCGAGTTGTTGGTATGTGCACCCATAAATTGTATCCAGTGTTAACAATACAACTACCGGAGCAATCACAGTGATGGGTTACTAATATTTTACAAAAATTTTACTTTATAGTGAAGTGATACAGTCGATGTTTCACATTGTATTACAATACTTAAATTGCTTAACAGCTCCTTTTTCTACCGCTTGTTTCCCCTTTTTTAAAATACTTATTAGACGTATATATTTCACCTAAATGTTACTGAAATTTTGTTCCCTTCAAAGTTTTCATTTATCAGAAAGTTCTATGCTATTTATTGAAATACATATTTATAAAAAAACGTCATTAACAAACTTTAATTTTCCGTTTGCGAACTGGAAGGTGTGCTTTACAGAGGACACATTTTATAATTATAATTACTCGAATGCATTTTAAAATAAAATTAGTAGCATCTTGATGAAATATAACAAATTTAATACCGCTAGTTTTAATATCAAATGCTGATACTTTTTCTCAACTATTAAATATATTCGTCGTCATATTATTTTCGTTTATAACGAAATCATCAACAATCGTTATGAATTCAAGAAAATTAAGTAAGGAAATGACAGTGATCTATTGATTGAGCTTTTATCACTCCGGTAGGAAGTGTAGGCTCTCCTTGAATAATAAAGCGGCCCGTCTTCGCGTGTCGAACGGTATAACTGGTTGCGCTTACGTGTATCTCAGGCATGAATATTAATCATTCCCCTGAATGATGCCGAGGAAATAAGACAATGAATCTTAGTGTTTACGGTGAATGCCAGGGTTGCGAACGAGGTATTCATTTGTTGAAGCAAAGTATTTTCTACCGTAAATACGTTAAATTCTACGTGTTCCGCCTCAATTATGCCCGCTTTCATGGCAGTATTTTCAGACGCTTTCACGACATTCACTTGGTACGACTTTTTCCTTCTTATCTTCACCTCTATTCGTTCTTTAAAGGAAAGTAGAATGCCGATTAATCGTAGCTTGCATCTGGCAGTAAAATTACCTTTGTCGGGGGAACTATTGTGTTTTGGTGTATACACGCTCAAGTAAGAACACTTTGGATTGAATTCTGCATCACAATTGCACTTTTTATAGGCAACCACGTGTACTCGTGTACGTAAGTATAGTTGCACACAGATAACTGCTCTGATAAGAAAGACAATTTGCGCTCATAACTTTAAAACTGTTAAAAGAATCGATAAGACACTTCAGAATCATTTATTCTGTGGAATTGTAATGCAGGACAAGCAAAATGACATATTCGAATTCATGTGTATGGTTCATGAACAATTGTTCATTCAATAAAATGTTTCGTAGTTTAATATTTCGATACGTTTAAAACTCAATTCAATCATGTAAGGAAATATTAGGAAAAATGTACGGGATTATAATATATTTTTATCTCTTGTGATATGATAATAATTGCTCGCCAACTTTTTCGCTGTCAAGGGTGATTATCACTGTTCACCAACCGTCAGGATGCAAAAGATAACTAAACCAACCCGTCGAAAATTTTCATCGGACGGAGTTACATTGCCTCTTGGCAAAATAACGATTCTTTAAGAGCGAAGCACTCGAAGTATCAACAAATTGTTTCCATAATTTCAGTCACTATTCAATCTCGTTATCCAAGTGAGCCCATACGACTGCGCCGTTTCTCATCAACCGTACCGAAAGGATTAACTCTTGCAAATGAATACTGTACAACATCTAGAGCAGTGTTTTCCAAACTTTTCTCATTCCGGGACACTTTTTAAGTTTTAACATTTTTAAGGAACACTAGAGTAAATTTAGGTTTTTAGTTAATGATAAAACAAATCTTTCGTCAATATTTTCACATGATATTAAAACAATCATTCCTTTCAAAACAATAACACAGTACACATAAACAAAAGGCTTACGCTGATCACGGATTGCCATGTACAATTACTGTTAAATTTTGCAAAACATGAGATTAAACTGGAAGGAATTTTGTAAGAAAATTGTGATAGTTTCCCGAGTACTCCACGACTTCTTCGTGAGGAGTACTCGCTATGGGTGGTTACACGATAAGTTGGTCCCTCATCCTCCCCGTGCCCGGGAAAACAGGGGTGGCGAATTGCGGCATAAAACAATATATATCGGATAAACAAAATAAACCTTTATTCCCATGTTAATATCATAAAAGCAACGTTATTCAAGTTGCCATTGTTCTCCACCCTTCAGTTTCATAATATTTCGCGGAATACGTGACTATTTGCGGAACACAGTTTGGGAAACGTTGATCTAGAGTAACCTAATTTCTTACATATTAAATAAAACTGTCGATGTACACGTCAACGAAGAGTAGGTAACATTTCCAACGCTTTTCACGTTGGTGGGAAAATAGAAATTTTTTATATCGCATAACTGAACTCTCAATTCTTTTATACTGCCGATTCTGTAAATACGGAATCAATCACGCTCACGCAGAAACATCTATCTTGAGCGGGAAAAGAAATTTCTATACGGGCATACCGTAAAAAGGGTGAGCGGTCTGGGATGGATAAGCGAAACTCAAATAATGTCAGCGAATTCCAAAAGCGAGGTCGCCGTGACAAGTTATCACGCTTAGAGCGCAACCTATTACCACGTGTATCCGAGGACGCGAATGTGTGCGAGCTTAGCGATGTTTCTTGACTTTGGGTCATCCTGACAGCTCTACTATTAGAGTCAGTCACTAGTGGTCTGTCTATCACGGACCGCTGACTTTCTGGGGGTGGCTTTCCCCGAGAGAAATCGTCGGCAATCCAAAAGATCAACGTAGCACTAACCATTCAGAAGCTTAATTTTTCCTCCGCCAGCAATTCCGAGATAACAAGGTGGGATGACAATTCCATGGAAGAGATTTTAGATTACAAATTTTTCGCGCTGTGCGAATTTTTGTAAATTAGAATTTTCGTAAATTAGGAGAATCGTGGAATTTTGAAGCGAATCAATTACATTTTGTAATTGCACGTGGAATTTTTCTTTACGTTTGGATGTTTAACTAGTTTGTTAGCCATTTTACAATGATAATTTCAGATGAAAATTATGACATTTATATTAACAGTCTGTACATGTGGAGGATACTTTTTGTACTTTTGAATAGTATTTAAATTTTTCTGCATCTATAACGTGATACACCTTTATCAAAATGTCTTTATTACAATTTTGATTCTAATGAGTTTAGAAATAGAAGAAGACATGTATCACAAACTTCAATATCTTGGTAAGAAGAAAACGTACGAATTCCATCTAAATTATTTTTAACATTAAAACTACCGGCTTTATATCTATTAAATTTAAATATACTAAATAATTACTGTCAAAGAAGAGGAATCAAGAGGGGAAAAAGATAATTAATTAATTTTTGTTCCATAAGATAAACGTGGAATATTTAATGTATGGCACCCCTATCAATTATGAAAATTTTTAGGAAAAATTGGTTACCGATTATTTTAACCGCCTTGGTAGTTTTAGTGTTAAATCAATATCAAACTTCGACGAAGATTTTATCGCGCTTCACAAGTGCCCTTTATCTGAATTATTGTGTGTCATAATGCCATAAATCCTCTGTCTATTTAAACGAAAATTTTCTAAACCGATTATTTAAAATTCCATAAAAGCAAGTGGAGTAATGCGAGTGCACAGAGGTTTGTAATTCACGTTACTTTATTGTATTCGTCATTCGTAGAAATTTCAGGAAACGCTGGTCGTTCAGCGATGCAGAAAGTCCTACTTCTATTGTGGGGCAAACTTATAGAATGACGTCTCGTGAATGTTTTCCCCTTTCCTAAGCTTCATGTCTCTATCTCCTTATGGAATTTACTGCCTATTGTATTCTCCTTGAAAATGCAATTAAGTTTCATATACGATGGCATTGTTGAAAGCATATACTTTTGTAACTGCCACGATAAATGGTCGTTTAACTGTTGTTAACTTTTGGCGATGGACAACGTTGCTCAATTAGTTTTACCGCTAATATAACTAATACAAGGAATTTTTGTTACTTTTAAGATATGAAGAATGAGCAATTAAAGTATCAAATATTCTGTAATAGTAATTTGAATAGATATTGGTTAAATTTGTTTTAATTAATTACTCGGAATCGTTTCAATTATTAATGTTGTTGTTTTCCTGCTTTATAGAACAGCTAACGGTTAATTCGATTGTTCCTGACACAATTATTGATCTTACAAATAACTGTCAATTACTAAACTCAAAGAATTTTCACAATACGTCAAAACCATTAAAGAAAAACGATTACTTACGGGCTAATAAATTGAAATCAGATAGACAATAACAGAGCCTCAAAACTCATATTTTGAGTTCCTATCTACAAATCCTTATTTTTTCAACTATTCTAATCATAACAGCACGATTTACATAAGGTAAACAATTCTTAACACTATAACTACCGGTAGGATTTTCAATAAATATATCAAAACAAAATGATTAACAGGTAAAAGAAAATTGATTGATTCAATCGTCTGTACCTTCAAAGATAAATATAGAAAATAAAAAAATTGAACTCTCAACAACTTTACATAATCTTTTTTAGAAATTCCTGAATCAGTCATTTTGACTGTCATGGTAGTTCTAGTGTTAATTTACTATTTCGTGAGTTTACACTTTTAGTACATCTACGTTGCGAATTAGTTTGCGGCCTTGTATTCTATAATTATTGTAAACGAAAATTTTAACCTCTAACTTGACGTTTCATAATGCAGCTGGTGTAATAAATTTAAAATACCCGTTCATTTCGAGATTTTTTTCCGATTGTTTACGTCAAATGATAAATATTTCCCAAGCCTTTAAACGATGACGTTTGCAGTGCGAATCAAAGAGAAACGTCAAGCTGCGACGTAATTTTTTGTAAGGCACGCGATGCATGTAGTCGTTTAAACGTACAAAGATATTATCGCAAGAACAGATTCCACTATTTCAAATATGTGCACGAGAAATTCTCTAACCCACAAAAAAGAAAAATAATTAAAACTCTTCCTCCCTTTTAATAAAAAAAAAGTTTCCAAATCATCGTGTAAAACTCGCAAGATTTGCACAGCTTTAATAAATAGTTCAAAGAGCATGTACGTATTTCAAAGATGAATACACCCTAATACGTTTTAATACCTTCTTCAACTGTTTGCTTGTTTTCCCGGACTAACACTTTCCGACAAGAAATTTACACATGTATCCGTCGCAGTTGAATTACATAACATTTGTATTTAAGGTATTCCCCCCTCGGAATAAATACGTTGTCACAGTTAAGCCGCTGTGCCAATTCAAAATAGTGAAAAGGCGGGCTATAAATTTCATAACCTCGAAACGACCCTGGTGTTTTTCTTTTCACAAAACTTTCAACTATGACTTTTCTTGGATATTAATAGCACTTACCTTCTGATCGGTGCACAGCAGTAACGACGTTTAGGGCAGTCCACAACTTAAACAGGGTGATTATTATTGTCATACTTATTAATTTCGACGTCACGATTTATCCACTTTCGCGCACAAGTACAAAATCTACGCGAGCCGGAGTCCAAATGCAGACTGACTTGTCGTGCGAAGTCCTGCAGGAGCAACACGACGCGCATGCGTCCTGGCTACCACGTGCCTGTCTCTTTCGTATCTTTACTGCTTAGAGAGATACTTGTGATTTCGGGGATGTTTCGTTCCTACTCCTGCATATTGAGATTTACGATATTGTATATCTGATGGTATAGAAAAAGCTTCTATCTAACTGTGTTTACTTGATGTCTCGGAGGACGCGATATATACATGTGTTTGTGAATAGACTGTCATTTTCAATATTTTAATGTACGTGTATATCTCTAGGCATTATCTATTTTCAGTATTGGAGTAGATAGGATAATTTTTATCCTTTGTCAGTTGTTTCGAAAGTAGAGGAGTTATGGTTTGGAAATATTTATCAATGAAATGATCGTTATATTATGCGTTACAATGATGAAATCAAAATTGAATACTTACCTTCGGCTGTATATTAAATTAGGATAAAAAATTAATGGCATGCAGATGGTTTAATGATGTGTTGCAATATCTTTTTAACTTGACCATTTTTTAAATATTGAGACCGTTCGATTTATTCTTTTATGATATGAACATAATTCTAGATTATAAGATAAGAAGAACGTATAGAAGCTTATCGTTATGGAAAAATAAGACATAAAAAGGAATAAAGTTTACTCATTTAATGCTTAGTTTTCGAAAAAATCGAATTTGAAAATCCGTTGGGTACGCATACTGTCACAGCTAGAATATGGTACATCAAGCAACGTATCGTGTTTGAAACAATATTCTCAGATTTCTTGCAATAAGTTATTTGCCTAAGAAGTTAGATTTCATTGATTTACCCAATGAGCATGTACACAAATAAGGAATATGTTGATATGATCCAATCTTTGAGAGCCTGCAGTGGAATGTCTGCTACTCTTTGTGATTACAGAAAGCAACGCCTTCAGCAATCAGTTTCAGCAATTTAATGATCCATGAAATGAAACGTTGTTCTTTAAAAAGCCTCTGGAAACTTTTTCTTGAGCTCAATAAATTTTAAATGCTGTCTAGAAGACATTGTTCATAAACAGGATACGTATTATATATTGTTCGATGAACCATAAGCTAGCTGTAACAGCATACGTACGCATTGGATATTCAAATTCGATTTTCTCGCAAACTAAGCCTTAAATGAAAAAAATTATTTCCATATTTTGTTCTTATTATTTCATAACGAATCACCTCGTGTCTACTTGTACGTGTTATTTGGCGGCAACTTGTAATTATGGTATAACATTGTGATATAATTTTGATTTATTTATCATCAGTATATAGTTACATTATTAACTATCTGTATACATATATACATGTAAAAAGTGTAAGATAATCGTGGTGGACAATCTGGCCGTCAAAGTAAGTTAAGAACACCAGTACTTGACCAGTCAAGACAAATTTTCTGCGTAAGTAATGGTCAACATTTGCTCCTTCATTAAATTGAGAAACTTCTATTGTTCAGCAGAGTTGTTTGTGTAAATTTGCGTTAAATTAAATATTACATTCTTCTGTTGTCAAAAATATCTAATAATTAGAATATACGTTAGTTCAATAAGCAATTGTTCGTTTACAAATATGTTCAACATTCGAACTCAGAAATTTTGCCATATCTTTTTGTTTTTTATGCATTAATAACGCATTGTATCGAGGAAATTATTTGTTCGATTTGATTCATTAAGTAATTTATATGCGTAAACAATACTCGTAAATTGGCCGTTTATAAAATGCGTCTCTATAAAGCTACTTTTACATTGTATAATACATTCCGTAATCGTTTTGCAATCAATAAAATTGTATTGTACC
Source organism: Cerceris ruficornis (assembly GCA_963989415.1). Lineage (NCBI taxonomy): Eukaryota > Metazoa > Arthropoda > Insecta > Hymenoptera > Crabronidae > Cerceris > Cerceris ruficornis. The sequence goes on from OZ022518.1 coordinate 6,639,235, forward strand.
AACAAATACTTGTATTATATCACATTCAAAAAACCTGTTTATAAACGTATTTAAATCACTTCCCGTATTATCGGAAATTTTATTTCATATGAATTAATAAATCTCAAATGAATTTCAATTTCAATGTAACCGTTTGACAGCTCAACGTGAAATGAAGAATTACAGAGATTCTGATTCCTTTATGCCATATCGCAATTTTTTTTTATCATTTCAGCCAATTAAGTTTTTGTTAATACAAATCGTTAACTTGCAACGAAGCGGTTAAACGCTGTATCACATGGGAAGAATCTGCACGGACAGATTTACATAAACATAGCACACCGTGAGCTTGTTAATTTAATGCTGACTCGTACAGAGAGTAATGTATAAGTTCTAGAATAAGTTCAAATTAATTTATGGAGAGACGTATTTCTATTATATCGCGCTAAAAAAGTACACACTCTAACGTCGCAGCGCGCATGCACGTACGTACCTCAACGAATGGAACCTTTTAGCGCTTGTAATAATGACGTAGGAAACTTCCAGGAAATCTTCCCAGAGAGATATTATACTTTTAAATACTGTACTGAGAGACTTAAATTTTCGAGATTACATTCGAGGAGGTATTACACCTTTATACGTGTAACATAGTCTTGGTAATCACGTACCTTACGCTATGAATAGGAAGCATGCTACTGCACGTACGGCTTGATATCACAAAACGCACTGAAATCAGGAAACGGAATGGAAATAATTCGCCAGGTTGTTAAGGCAGTTAGGATTATTATAAGGCAGTGTTAGGTAGGATCTTGGTGTTTCGTGTTTGCCTATTCCAACATGCCTTTCCCGCAAAGGGAAAGAGACATATATAGTGGTATAGAGAAGATGAGATGTAGAAATCCCCAAAAGGGACGACTATAAGGGGGTTCGGTGGAAGACGGCGGATTGAAAAAGATGAGAACAAATGAGACAGAACGGTTGAATATGTACAAGAATGGCAGAGCACGGATAGGAAAAATTGAGAGAAAGAAATTCAAAAAAAAGAAAGGAAAAGAAGAGGAAGAAAAGGAGCAAGAATAATCCAGAAGGCGGAAGGAAGACAGAGCGACGCAGGAAACGTGCAAACACATTTCACCAAACGAACATCGTTAGCAAGAGATTCAGCCTCCGACTTTCGCGTTTGATATGAATTTCTCTCCCCTTTGCCAACAGGCATTAGCGCGCATTTTTCGTTTAGTGGATCCCGACAGAAAATCGCGCACAGTAAAAGCCATCGAGCTGGGTCTTAGGTGAAAGCGGAGAAGTCAAACGAGAAAACTTTGCGGATTAAGCGCAATCAAGTACCGATAATTCCCCGGTGAATCGTGTCTCTCTCCTTACCTTCTGGAAAGCAAAGGGAACAGGGAAGGTCAGAGGGACCTCCGTGGGTCCCATCTCGAAGGAAGACCGAATTGTTCGGGTTGGATGCCGTTGTGTCTGAAACGGTATCTCAACCCTGCATCGAAGCTCGCGAAAGCACCCGCGGGTATTATCTGTCGAATTAATCGAGAAGTTTCACTCCTCTTTAATTGTGACATCAATTTTAATATCAATTCACCGAGCCGAGATTCATTTTCCTGATGGCATCTATGACATTCGTAATACAAATCAAGCCGTAAGAAATTAAATAAATTATATGGAACGTTAAATATAAATGCAGCGTGTGCTTCTAAAACATTTAAGTATAAATCGTGCATTTATGTTTTACCCGTATAATAGAGAAAGCACGTAGCACAGAATTTCGATGCATTTATCAATGGGAACGAAATATTCGAATTCGCCGGTCGATATAACTGAATACGATATATCTTTCGCTGTTGCTATATGTGTAAACACTGTTTACATTTCAAGCTTCAAATACAACATTCATCAATCTTAATTATTGGTTACACCGATGATATTTATGGCCGCAAATTCTGAAAATAACTCCTGTCATAGCGGATGCATACTCCTATCAATGGCTAGCCATTTTGAAAAAAAATTCGGGCGTTGCACCGATTAGAAGATGCAGTTGCTTTCTGCTATACGTGTCGCAGTTTGAGTAATTTATTGGACATCTAACAACCAGCATCCATTCACGAGTGCACGTACAAAAATGTGACAAGATGGGAATAAAAATTTAGTTGCACTTTGGGTCAAGTGCATAAAATTATTAAAGTCAATTTAGTCGACGAATATACATGCCTGATGCTTTTGCCGCATATGTTGATATTCTAAATTGAGTTAACGCTTGATATAACATTTAGAATTGTTAGAACTATGGATTTTTTAGGATTTTAATAGATTATATCATTACACTTATATCACACGTACATATCTCTTTACAAAGGTAAAGCTACTTAAAACATGGAAGATTCATCCTCTCAAGTCGGGCGCGAATTACAAATACGTCCAACAAGAATTCTGTATATAAGCCGTTCAGTGCACAAATCAATTAACTCCATAAAACCTAAAGTGGAGAAACGTGATGAAACAGTATACACTCCTTTTTAAAATTCCCTTCAAAATATAAATACAGATAAGTATTGTAGAATATATAATCGCATTTAGCTTTCCTCTAACGAAGTACAAAATGAATACGGTGGAATAGCCTTGGAATTAATTGTATTGACTTCGGAATTCAATTATTTATTATTCGATGGCCAAACAAACTTCGTCATTTAATGGTGTTAATCGTTATTATTACGAAAATTTATTCTAAATATAAAAAGTTAGGATTCAATCGAGTGCTTTGAGACTTAAATTTAAAAAAAATCAAAAAGTGGAGTTAATCGATTTGTGCACTGGACGGCTCATATAATCATTACTACGCGCTATTTCTGCAGAAATGGCTCGGCGTAATATGCACCGTTTTATAGGGCTAAAAACGCTGATAAATTAATTATAAATTATTGTATACCGCAGGAGTTGCCTTCGTGTTACATTAATTCGTTGTTCTTCTTCTGAACGAGCGGAACCAGCGGAACGATCGGAGGAGATCCGGTCTTGTACTGGTGAAACTAGTAAACTAGGTAATAATGAGACTAATAATTCGCGTGCGGAAGCCTCTCACGTTCTACGTAATTCACTGGCTACAGTACAAATGGCTCTCGTAGATTCTGTGCCGTTAATGTTAATATACAACGTACAGCCACACGTGGAACATCAGATTTCTAATTCTAATAAATCCCATACGGGGCGTGCCTGCTTAGATTGCGTCCGTGGAACACTGGGAAATGGTCCTTATAATTCTTTAATGAACAACCGGCACGTGGATGTAAAGAAAAGTAAGGTGCTGGTGGTGCGACGTTAAGATACAATAAGACGTTAGAAAGTAAGAAAAGGCACTTCTTGTAATTGCGATTTTTCGGATTTCAAGGTAAATCTGCTTGTCGTTGCATATGAAGACATAATATTACACGTTGGCAAATGTTTTACCGGCGGGTACACTGTACGTGAATATTCCTACAATTTCCGGTTTTATTATGAAACGCTTTATACGGAGTGAAATACTTATAATATATCCTGCAATGCGAAAAATATATAAAAGGTTTTTAATATTTAAGACCTTTCAAGCAGAAACGTTATTGTGAAACTTCCTATTCAATCGGATCCATCTCATCTGCAATACAGTATTCTGTATATTTCTACGTAAATATAAGATATTTAAAAAGAATCATTTGTTTGATTTATATTTCCCCTTTTCTATGTTAATATGTTTTTGTAATACCTACGACCTAAATAGAAGCTTTAACGTGTACCGCCAAGGATACACGTAATAGGGAACATGTTAATAGTGATTAACATGTAAAGTCTTAACGATCGACTCGCTTCTTTTATTATGTGCCGTGTTATGCATCTTATAGTAAGTATTAATTACGTTAACCTTAATATATTTGCGACAGACAACATATTCCTACAGGATTAAAAAACTTAATTAAGTAATGACAACGTAGTTGTACGTTATTTTAAAATCCTCGGCATAATTGGGGTTAAGATATGATGTAAAGCTATTAATAAGAACCAGCTTGCAGGAAATATTGTTAAACTCTACTTTGAATCTGCATTCTTATAATAAAGATATGGTTAATAAGGTACAGCTCTTACAATCTCAATATTATCAGTAATCTACCATCAACTTTTTTACTTTATACTTCAAATACGTAACGTTTCTTTACTTTAAAATATGCCTGATTGTTGGTATGATATGATAAAACGCTAGTTTTAATATTCTCCGCAATTTAAACAGGAAAACACTGCAGTATTATGCCATTCATTTTTCTACATTGCATGTAATATTCATGTAAGGGTATTGCCTCGAAAACACCGGCAACGAGTGGATTAATATGAATTTTTAATTTCGAATTTCGTTTTCCTGATGACACTTGCGGCTTTTTCCTTATATAGATCGGACGGTAACAGTTTCTGTACAGTTATAAACCTAACTATGGGATCATAATAATAAAAAATCAATGTTAAAATAAGTAAAGATAGTATTTTACAACAATAGAAATATACGGACAAAGGGGAATAGTATAAGGAGGAAACCCTTTCCATGGTTCTCTTACAGTGGAATGCGAGTGATGTTCTGAAGAGACAAAATAATCGCACAAATCTCTGGCCTGCAGCTCTGCATTTATACGCGTGTAGCGTATATACAGTTTGCCATGTCCTACTGCGAGGAACAAATCCTCCACGTCCTCTTGATTCCACACGTGACTACGATTCATTTCTCATTTCATTTTACCACCGGAGTTAAAGCGTAAAACATCTTTCTTCAAGTAGAAACTGCCGCCGTTTCCATTTATTCGTGCTTCACTTACGTCTCTCAATTTATGCAATTCACTTACAAACATTCCAACATTTAAAATCATTGAACCAGTCGCGAGTTTATATGAAGGCTAAAGTCATAGTTGATTATTCTGTTAAATTTAAATATATTTGATAAATATTATCACGCAATTTATACTTATCGCGAAGCGTAATGTAGCGTTTTCTTCTATTTTAACAATAAATAAATGCACTAGAGAAATAATATTCTACACAGGAATATATGCATAATTATAATGATAAACGAAGGCAATACAATTACAACACGGTATAACTCAATTCTATCTATAATGAGTACGTCACGATAAAAGCAACAACCAACAACTGATTACTGATGGCTGACCCGAAATCCTTGCAATTACACCTATAGTTATTTATACACAGCCTCTCTTTTATTCTGATACCTTTTTTCTTATTTTCATTCTTTATTATTCTAGTGTTTTATAATATTCGGGACCTTGTGTGACAAAGTGGATCACCTGCTCGTCAAATCCGACTCAAGCCCGGCTTTCACCTTTGCATCTCTCCATCCTCCTTCAAATTACAGTTCAAATATCTTCTCGGCACTACAAGAATTAAAACGTGCGGAATTTTACAAAGGTATCAAGTATATTTTAAATATAATTCATAACTATCTTGCGAACGTTTATGCTTATTAAATTTTTCACAAACATAGCTAAGGAAATAGGACCTAAGTAGAGATTCGTTTCACTCACTGAATATTATAATGAGTGATATGTTTTTCATGTTTTATATACCTTTGCATTTTATACACACCCTATACATTTTTGCAATTTTAAAAGTTCTATAGCGGAAGCTTGCAGGCAATTATCTTCTCTATAACCACATTAATAACAACGTCACATTGTTGATGAAATGATAAATATTCCGATAAATCAATGTTGTATAAGAGGAAAGCAAATAATTCGTAAAACTGTGGAAAAGAGGAACGAAAATATAAAGTAAATGAGCATAGAAATTCAATAGTGAAGCAGAATCAAAAGTTAAAAGAGTTTCAAAACAATGAAAAGTAAAACGTTTTAACCACTTTTGTACTTATTTAGCTTTAAAACACTTAATACCGCATAAAAGTTATCGTTATATTGGGATTAAAAATAGCATATTTATTAGAGCTACAATGAAATATAATGAGTAAATGTTTAATATGAGAATATTTACAATATTTGAATACATAACTACATAGCGGACAGAACAGAAGTAAGTCCGAAATAAAAAAAGTGGTCAATGAATATCAACTCGAAGGGAATACAAACGAGAACTTGTATATACCTCGTTTACATTTTAAAATACGTGCGAACTGTACGCGATTCAACAATATTCCAAGAAAAATCAAAAGCATAAATACTGCGGTTCATGTTGAAATAAGTAGTAGTGAAAAGCGATTCGGTTTTTGAAGGAAACAAATGGTTGTACCATAATCGAAATTCGTTGGTATTTTAAAAAAGAATGAGTTATCGTGTTTAACGAAATATGAAAATTGCAAGGAGTTATTACGCGGTGCCATAATCAAGAAGAGTGTTGCATTCATCAAGTATCACTTAACCGATGCCAATCATTTCTCCAATATTTGTATGACTTTACTTCATCGAGCGCAAGAAATAAAAATAAATAGAATTTGTTCTTATCTAATCGCCATTCGCTATTTATTATACGCATACATACATCAATTAAAATTTGCAATCACAGTTTTATACGCAGAAATTTACAATTTTCTCAGTTTCTATTATCACATAATTCTCCACATTAAAGCCCACAGTTTAATGTTTAAAAAAAACGTACAACATGTTAGAAAGACCGAAAGGTTTTAATATTTTTAAACACACCAAGGACTTTCGCACCATTCTCCATAAATGCACGTACTTTCATCACGTCGGTCGTTATCAACCGAACTTTTTCATCACGCGTGGTCTTTCGCACGTAATTCGCAGCTTCTCGTATCATTTTAAGCGATGGCTTAATTAAAATGAAACTTTTTCTAGATTAAAATCGAAACTCTCTGTCGGGGTCTCCGAATGTCGTCTCACGCTGTCGTATTTTCATGAGTCATGTCAGCCAACGATCCTCGGAGAGTACTTTAAAGTTTTAAGCCCAGCGAAAGTCGATGAAGGAAATTAAAGCACTTTCTTGGGAGTCCGGCACGCGGTCGACGTTGAAGTGGCTGACGAAACAAGTGGCTAATGAATTATTGAAATTACTCTCTGTATTAGCCTCTTAGTACTCTTTCCATTCGGATTTTTCACGTTCCGGTAGCTCGTACTATTCTACAGAGTGATGAAATTAAAGGTAGAAATCCCATCTGGCATACTCTCCGAATGTAGAAGTGTTCTTACTGATTTATGCGTGTCCCGGATGATCGGTTTCAATGGGGTACCTAGTTAGGATTAGCTCGAAACTTCGGATTTTCATCCATTAGAAATCTTTCACTCACTTAACACCGAAGTAGCATTCATTAATCGTGCGCGAACATTGCTGTTCATCGGTAATTATAATTTCATCGGCAGAAACAATTAAACAATCATGAAATGTAAATAATCCGAATCCTCAAATATTTACGAGCGGCATAAATCTACAATGCGATACTTCGATCTGCAAGAATGAAATTTAACGAAACGATTCGCATTAATTTTCCAATAATATACGATTAAAACATACAAATTCGTGACGCTTTAAAACCGCGCATGCAATTCGGCCGCAGCCATTTCCGTTGCCGCGTGAAAAACCGAAACGAAATTTTTACAATTATCCTTCCCGGTTTCTCTGTAGCAGCTTACTATTGCTGCCTGCAGATTCCAATTGCATGTAAGTAAATAACGCGTGTCCCTTCGAGTCTCGGTGAAACTCGCTTACGCGTCGAGTCAACATTTCGGAAATATAAATTTCATGAAACGCAAATCTCTGTCAACGGAACGTGAGCGCGGAAAAAACCGCATCACGCATTGGCACCAACTATGCGCTCGCGCATCCTTTCCTACGGCGCTCTCTGGCACGCGCACCTTTGTCACGGCTTGATTAAATCCGGCCCCATTGTAAACAACGGCCCTGGAACCGTCGTTAAACATTCACGCGGCAAAATTCAAATGCATAAAAATTACGCCCGACGCTCCCGAAAGCTCCTGCGAATGACATATCGACACGCTTCGTTTTCACTCGCCTGCCGTTCGGGAAAAGAGTTACGACGATTCGTAAATAGAGACGGTGCACGCATGTACACTGCCCGTCAAAAATATGTGGACACTTACGATTTTTATGCGATCTGTGGTGATAAAGTACAATACAATCGATGATGGGACATGGTACGCTTAACCCTTCGAATGACATGGAGGTCACCGTGGACCGGTGCAATTGAATATAATGAAATTCCTTTTAACTTGGAAATAATAATATTCACGAATTTTCTGATATATTAAATATTTAAATATTGGTGTTAAAAAATGAAGTACTCCTGAGAATGTAACTATGTTTACCTTTAACGTTTCGGTTCTACAAAGCTGTCATATTAATAGAAAAAGTTTCCTTTCAGTAATAATGATGAAACTAGAAAAATAGGATTGGCATACAACGTATTAAACGCCGGATGTTAATGAAATTTTATAATTGTTACGAACACAACTAACGAAATTAAACCTGAGCAGAAATTAATTTTTTTCGTTAAAGGGCATAACGAGATGAACAGCTTGAATGAAGTAGTTATAGATTTTGTATAAATTTGTTCGTTAAAGTTTTTGCCATTCACCCTTTACACTCTTATTTTGAGCCGCACTCAATATACGTTTTCGTTGTAGTTAATTTTTTATTGACTTAACATCGGCTTTAGTAATGAACAATGATTCGACATCTTTACTTAAGTAACTCTCAACATCTATACTTGTTACTATCACCGGAAGAAATAAATAAGCAATAGCAAAACTATTTCAGAAAATGACTTGTCCGCGCAATATTTAAATTTGAACATTTCAAACGAATGCCTAGGATAAGTTAACAAAATAATATAGCACTGATTGAAATTCTTTAGTGATTATGCCATTCTTTTAGACAGTGATTACATTCAAGAAAGTTTATAGATACTTTTGACAGGCAGTGTATGCATGTAGATATGTGCTTTTGCTGTATATAACGGAGGGGGAAAGTGAAAAAAGAGAGAAGAAATGAAAGAGGCGGAAGGGAAAGAGTGGAGGCCGAGATTTCATTCGGTCAGAGCATCGATGTATTCTCGAAAAACGCGGACGTAAATTACCCTTTACCTTTGCCGGTGCTATCAGTCAGACTGTCATATTGGCTGTCAAATGGAAAATTGAAAAATATTCAACTTTCAACTCAGAAAATATATTTCTTCGATACAAGCGCCATTGGTTCCTCTTTTCCGTTCTTTGAGTTATTGGCGGATGATTCGAATGATCCAATGAATATCGTTGTAATCCGAATCTGTACATTCGCGATGAAGATTATGTTCCTCATAGCTTCATATTTTATGCAGACTTTGGAATTTATTTCACTATTGAGCATTAAGCTACGATACTTGGTATTTGCTACGATAAATTTCAAAAATTCGGGTTGCTAACAAAACGTTTCGATTTGATTTCCCCCTTTGTAACAATATGCAATTTCGCGTATAGAATTTCGAATACGTTTGCATTAACTGTAGCGCAGCAACGAGGATAATAAGCAACTCTTGCAGGTAATTCAATACTAGTATTTCGTTTCAATGGAAATGCTCGTGTATAGGTGACTGAAACGTCGCTTCGGATCAACGATTTTGTTACTATGAAACAGAATAAATTGTTTCCCATTGCGAAACACACTCTCATCGTCGAAAATTAAATTGATCAAAGGCATTAAAGATTACACCGTAAATGGATCACGCCGGTTGAAATGTACCGACGTTGGCTGGAACCGTTTTACTCTTAGAGAATGGAAGGGCCGTTGCACCTTATGGTGTAATCCAAAGGTAACATAACGATCTGTCTTTCTCGGAAGAACTCAACGAGTCGGCCGCAAGCTGCAAAAGCGAGCAACACACACGACAAAGGTACGGGGGTTGTCCGTGCAAATCCAAGAAGCTACCGGAACAAACACGGCCCCCTTCTTCTTCGACTCTTTTCCCTTTTCCGATCCATCCCCCGTGCTCTACGCCAAGTAGAACCAGCCAGTGGATCCTCGACAGTATTTCAGTGAAGTATCTAAGAAGTGAAATGAAATGTAGAGGGCTGAAGGCGTGACTCGAACTCGTATGAGTCGCACCAGATGTTACAATATTTACTGCGAGGAGAGTTTCCCCCTATACACCCCTCGATAACCCTCTATGTTTCTACCTGGATACTCGCGATATGTATGTATACATCCATCCTACGTATGTATCTGACCGTACAGTTAGCTGGGTATTTGTGTTAGTGATAATATTAATGTTTGCACGTAATGATAGCCGTAGAAGGGGGGAAACAGAGGTAAAGAATAGAAATGCTCGTAAGGATGGGCCATTCTTTTTGGTGAGAAAAAGGCGAATCTGGATGAAGTGGCTTAACCGTAGTTCGAATACCTCAGGGTGCCATCGCTTGCTTCGAAAGACTCTGATTACTTCGTAGGAACTCTAGGAGCTTGACGTTAATTACCTCTTCGATCATGGGCACCGATATTTTCGAATATAATACTCGGTAGTGGTGCAACATGCAAAGAGAAGTAGTGAGAGAGGGAGAAAAAGGGTGGCAGAAAGAGGGACAGACGGAGAGAGAGAAGACACGAAACTATTTCTGCACGCAACTTCAGCTATCAAATATTTTCTATTTGAAAATGTTCTCGTATCCCAAGAAATTCGTTATATCCATATCCACTGCTCCGATAGCTTCTTCCTACTCACCATTTCAATTTCAAGTTCGAAAATGAAGAAGCTCATTGGTAAAAGTGAAGATAAACGAAATTCAGTCACGTAGCGAAGTAGTTGGCATCGCTACTTCCCGATCTCCTCCAGCATCTCCAATTTGTATTTCACGGCGAAGAATACCATTCACGTCTAATTGTCGTGCTTTGCTGTCGGCACTTAATTTAAGGCATCGCCGGGGACGAAAATTCTGCAAACAATCGTCGCCGACGAGATAATAAGAAAATTGTACGAAATACCCCCTTATCTTACGGACGATCGGCGCTGATCGAGTCGCCCCGTCGTGCGAAAGTAGGTTAATTGACTAGTATAGATCGGAAGAGGGTATACTCCCGTGGGGTATCTCCCTCCCCCCACAGGCCCCCTCTTCCATTTCGCACATCGTCTCCGGATAACGCGACGTCGCATTAATGTGTAATTGGTGGCGAGCTGGCAAGGTGACACGATACCAGGATGCCAAGAGGGACCCGAGCTATGTGATGTAGTGGCGGGAAGCCTGCCGGTAGCATAGACATTTTACCCGTGGAAGACGCATGGTCCTTGCTAATATGACGTTTGAAATATGGCGCAACTCGCGCGCCAAGGTGCGAGAATGGGCGAGAGGTAAAGGAAAAGATGGTTGTGCTCGCCGAGGAATCAGTGTGAGTGGAGAAAGAACCGATGAAACGATCGTGTAAACAAAACATTCAGAGAAGTGTGAAAAGTTAGCGCGGGAGCTGCTTGGGAATGCTACCGGCGTTGAAAGAACTTTTGTAGCTTTCGCGTGATTTGAACGAATAAAATATTTAACGAGTATCGGTGTAATCGGTCCAACACTTATTCGGTTGTTTTAAATTGCTTGGGTGGAGGCAGAAGTAAAAAAGACTATTGGATGGTGAATCGAGGGTGTTGGTCATACAATTTCAATCACCCGTTATTCGCAAAATACAAATTTAAGATATACTTTTGAACGAATTTTTACTATATTTATGTCTACTTCACATGCTGTAAAAGTTCTAATACTTTTAACAAAGAAAATTGTATAGCGAAGGACGAAGTAATTTGTCATTTTTCTGTTCCTTTACACAATTATTACTATAGTAGTTGTGGCCAGAATGCATCTTACAGATAGCAAGAAGCAACTTTGGAAGTAGTTATATCTAGACGTTATTTTCCATTCTCAGTTGTAAAGCCTGCAAGTACGAAAGCAGTGATTTTACGTACACAGTAATATGTCTAACTTTGATTGTGATAAAATTTAATTAAAACTGAATATTAATTAGTTGCATAATTTTTTAAAAGGTATTGTTTCATGAATAGTCAGTAACTCGAGAGTGATGATTAAGATCAAAGAATATATCACTGTACTTTATTTATTTATTATTATTCTATTATCGAAATGTCACACGAATAAGTTTACCATTTCTTGAACATACACTAACGGTATCGATACTACATACAGCACAATTACCACCGAAAGATGTCCTGAGAAAAAAAGTTACAGCAAAATGATATTATTTTATTTATCACGTTATCATTTAGATTCGTTGCAATGATTCAAAATTAATCCCATAATGATTCGACTCTTAGAAACTGACCAATTGCTTAGACTGGAACAATTTTAAACTATTTTGAAATTGCATTTCTAAGTATATTGCACATGGCGTATCGTATCGAATTACTGATTATCATTACTACATTGATACATTAGGTTAATTAACTGAAATAAGTATGATCCTATTAGTCAGAAATATTAGTTTATTTTGGCTGTTTCAGTTATAATATAATTTACGGGTGTCCTGCAAAAACACATGTTTATATGGATTCACGATACCTAAAGAAGTAAAATGTTGTTATATTTTATCGTATCATTATGGACATAACTTTTTCACACAATTTCTTTTCTATTAATATAATTTTGATTTTGGAATTCTGTAAATATTTTGTAAAGTTATTTTTAACAAAGTGGAGCACATATGTTTCGAAAAACCGAGGATCAAGACACCAGCAACTGTACGTCTCAGACTATTCATATAGATTTTACCAAGTTGAATTAAACCGCACCCGATGAATTCTATATGCGAGGTATATGAATGAAAATTTTCAAAGACGCCGATATACAAAATTTCTTAGCTATTCATCCGAAACCTTTCACGATATACCCATTTCCCCAAAGGATGGTTGAAACATCGATCCGGCGAGGGAACGGACGATACAAAAGAGATATTAAAGCATCATGCAAACAAACTAGGCTACGATTTAAAATTAATTTCAAAGAAACACAGAAGGCAACGGCCGTGATCGCTGGGAAACTGTAAACAGTATATATGTTGGTACTTTCATCCGACCTTAACATACAGAACCATACTACTGTTTAGCAAGACGGAATCTATTTCCATAGCGTTCTTTCGTACACCGAAAAACCAGCCGGGTCCATCCGGATTACGAAATGCGAATCCTGAGGGGTTAAGAAAGTCGGAGTCAAAGTAGACTGTGTTATACTTGAGCGGCGCGCACTCTACGCGGTGCCGATTTATTCGAAAATCCAGGAAAGTGGCACGTTTCACCCGTTGTAAGACGGGTCTAGCCCACCCTCCACGTCCCGCAAGTCTGTCTTTCTCGGTCGCACCTTCCCTTTCTCACCCTCATTCGGTTTCCAGCTTCCTTGGCCGTCTAACGCGCTTCCAACGCTCTTTCTCTCCCCTATGCAGGTTTAGGTATTCCCGTAGCAAGCTTCCCGGAGCCTCGAAGCCAGTTTAGCGTCCTCTCTCGCGCCCCTATCTGATTTCAATGTGGTTCGGTTACGTGCTTCAAATCAAAAACACGAACGTTATTTCTGCACGTGGTCTCCACTTTTCTCGTTCTCTCCTCTCTTTCCCCTTAACCACCCTCCTGCATCTTCTCCTACTTCCATCCCGCGATCGCTCCTTACTTCTCCGCCTGCGTTTTCTCCTGTATCCCGTGGACGTTTCTGCTTTCCGCGCCTTCGGTTGGGGAACGATGGTACCTATATCGGGGACCGTTTCACCCACACAGATGTCACCTTATAAACTTTTATTTTCGAGAACGAGAAGAGTACGAGGGAAAGAAAGAAGGAAAGAGGAAAGAGGAGAGAAGAAAAAAGTGGAGTGGGGAGAAAAGAGAGGAGTGAAAGTAGGGGTTTGGTGGAGGAAGTAAGGACGAAACGATTCGAGCGGGAAGGAGCGTATGTTCTGTCAAGCTGTCGCTGAGAGGGAGCTCGCCTGCCAACTTATGGGACACGTACAATGCGAGCCAAGAATATTGCAGCTCCTGTCACCCTTTTACCCCTTTCCTCCCACTCTTCCTTCATCCACCACTGTCGTATCCGCGACCGTATCTCTCCGCACGAAGTGTCGCACTCGAAAAGACTGTTCTCTGCTTCGGATATTGAAATGTATTTAACAAAAAAGGAAGCGCATAAGTGCGACACGGACAACCCTTTTATAGGCGGCAACAGCTCCCGCGGAAACGTAGGGTAACTTCCCGTGTGCCGAAGTGTCGGCGCTTATAACGTAGAAAAACGTATGACGGGAGAAGATACAGATCGAAGGGAGATGAAAATGTAAGGGTCCTTCATCCTTTTCTCTCCTTCGTGTTTTCACGGACACGTTCCTATTCCGTACCAACCTTACACGCGATTTTAAAATAAATCTTAGGAAAGACGTTTTGTAGGAAAGAAACGTGCCGTCGAATTGTAGGTATTTTCACGCTGAGTGAAACAAACGATTACACATTCCCGGGGAATGTCTGTCTTTCCGAATAACGTTTCTAGGTGCGACAGGTTAAGCGGTGAACATTAAATTCGTAGCTGGGAAATGGAATATGTTGTAAATGTAGTGTGTCGCAGTCGAGCGCGCTTAATGTAGTAATAAATTTATGAGCAAATAATATTTAAACAGAACCATACAAATGTAATGGGAGCGTATATCAAATAAACGAATGTAGAGATAAACTCACGATAAAATTTAAATTCATGGTGTAAGCATTAAAACAAATAAGCAAGCACAGTTAATTTGAAACTGTCTTAACATTATATCTACGAAGCAAAAATAAATGGCTGGCTCTTTCAAAAAGTTATTCTAATTTATATCTCTGCAATTTCTTTCATTTTTTATGTTTGTCTCATGACATACAGACAACTACATCAATCAGCTGTCTTCTCTCCTTCGTGCCTCTACATACAGAATATTTATATAGTGCATAATAATATACAATTATGTCGATGTAATTAATTGTCGTAATTGCTGCTTCTTTACAATCGGTATAAAATAACTTTGCAGCCTAATTCATTTAATACCGATTAAGTAAAGTCAAAATTAGTCGTTACTTTTAAAATTAGAAAATCTTAAGACTATGAAATGAAAAACCAAGTATCATGTCCAAATAACTTGATGTACTTTTAAAACCATTTTACGAAGTCGAGATATAGACGGTGAAGAAAAGAAAGGCTGTTTAAAAAATGTGACAGCGCCTTTACACGAGTAAGCATCTATATGATATCGGTTTAAAAGAAGATATCTGATACAATTTTTTGCATGGTAGACGGAAGATCTACGGCTAAGTTTCCGTCGTTAAGTCAAATCCCCATGCGTTGCGCGCTTCGTGTTGCCGCCATCGTCCCCATCCTCGTAGTAAGGGCATAAAAACAGGCTCGACGACGGACACTCTGACAAATGATTGTATCGTAGATGTATGATTCAACCCTCCCTTCTATACAGCATTTTACGTATCGTAAAGATTCGCTACGGATTTGGTACTTTGACGTTTCAAGGCGGATGATTCATACGTTTCTTTGTAGCATCCAATTATCTTGTATACTTTCCAACATCATCCATATAGAACTATTCTCGACATATGCTTTATAAGCAGAATAAGACGTGAAAACATAATTTAATTCATAATATTTTAAATATTATTCAAACAAATAATTTTTACTGAATTTATGGAATTTTAATTGGTTTCCACAGTTGTGATAAACTTTGGCCGTTTAATTTCAAAGTGATATGTAAGATGAATTTTTTAATAAAATTGAGGAAACTAAGAATTTACATCTATTTCAGGTTGAAGTTTTTACTTATATGAAAATGGGTCATATGTTAAAATTTCATATATTTTGATTATATGATTTGATTATTTTTGCAGCGTTGTGTTATTTCTCCGTTTTACATAGGAATACAAAATTTCCAAGTAAAATCCTGCCCTGAAAGTGTTAAATAAAAATTCGTCAGTTAATGGCGTCACAAAAATCAGTTATTATGAAAATGATGCAAGGCCACCTTATAGGATGCAGTTATAGCTTCATATATCACCTGAAATATCCCTGAAATGTTCATAAAATGAAATGCTGATTCTAATACTAAACTCAAAATACTAAAACCCTTAAATATAAACATTAATTTGTTTTAACAGTAAATTAATATTATATAACAATATACTATTTATTATTCTTATTTGTAAAAATAATTCAAAACAAACATAACGAAATTGAAGATTACATAACTAAAATTAAATAATTCGTAAAACTAAATAATTTTATAAGTGGCGTAAGTCCGTTTATGATCTACAAAAAAAAAATTGTCCATTTTATTGCAATAAAAATCATTTACATAATGAATATACAGATGTATGTGTATTTAAATTCCTAGAAACATAAACAAACTTAATTGACTTCATTTATTTTTGTCTAATCAACCAAAATGTGAATCATTAAGTACCTTGAAAGAAGAAAAAATTGAGAAATATATGAAACTTATTAATTATTTAGAGTGAAGAAAATAAAAATACTTCAAATGTTAAAGTGTTTATTATTTTCGACCTTTTATTTCGACAGTTGACTGAAACATCTTTATTTGTACTTTGTGATTATTGTAATTCAGAATGTTAATTTAAAATACGATAGACGGTAAATCGTTTGATTTTCGCTCTTACAGAACAGGTTGCATCGTGAAACGATGTAATCAGACGGATTAACAACTTTAGAAATTAGTTTACGCGCCTGGAGAGCAGAAATGCAATAGGTTGTTGTTCTTTATAATTCAAGGTTTAACTCCACCTCGACTACGAGGGGTAGGGAATGATATATTGAGAATGAAACTTCACCGTAAATCCGTCGAGCATTAAGGGTTCGTGGGATAGAATAAGACGTGCAGTGATTGTGTGTGATTTAATCGCTTGTAATTGTTACTGAATTTATTTAATTCTCGACAATCTGGTAATTGTCAATTATTCTGACATGCGGAGTAAAAACATTAAATGTAGCAAATGTACAACTTAAAATGTAGAAAATGTTAATCGAAGCAATAACATAAAGTGTGAGGAAAATGCTTAGTACATGAAAAAATCAAATTTCTTACATACTTTTTTTTGCTTACATGCTGTAATACAGAAATTGTTAAATGTGTATAGTACTAATCTGAATTCAGAAGATATATCTGTTCCTTCACTCCATAAAAATAATGTTATAAATTATAATTTTTTTTCAAAATAATAACTGCTAATTACTAATAAATAATAATTCACGAAAAATGTGAATACTAATAAATCATTACAAAATTGATAACTGACTTTTAACCCTGCATCTAACAAGGCAGTCAAAATGACTGCTTTCTGTAGAGAATTTCTCCAAATTTGTAGTGGAGCCATACTGTATACATTTCACGTTTATCTCATAAAATATAAATTACCGAATCAATCATCTTTTCCACTTCTTGATTTCTTTGTTTCTAAAGTACTTATTCAATATATTGAAATATAATAGATTTAACACCGGTAGTTCCAGTGTTAATTTACAATGTAAAATTCACTTCTGCAACAAAAATACAGCAGTGCCTATTAATTCCATTATTTAAAAACTTTTAAGACAGGATCATAGTTGCGATCCAAAATGATTCTGACTTTGAATTAAAAACGAATAAATAATAAAAGAACACGTCTTAATTATTTGTTTTTTTGTATTATACTATGCTTATTCATTGCATGGGATTGGAATTTAGATATATACAACACTGTCGTTAAATTAAAAAATTGAATAAAATTTATACAACAACTTCCTCACGTTATAGCAGAAATTCAAAATTAGTTGCCCTTTTCAAGTACTATGAAACTTCAGCAAGTAACAATAATTGCAATCCTCAGTGTCAGAATTACCTGACGTACAACAAAGCTAGAAAGTTGAATGGTTTCTAACAACTTCAGCAATCAACGCGCAGGTAATTGCTAAAATAAAAATAAATATCGTGCTATACTTAGCTTGTTAAATGTATCAGACCTTATCGAGCGGGAGTTCAATTGCAGCTTGTTACCACGTCTCCTGCGAATGAAAATCGAAAGCACGACGACGTTATCGTGCCTACCATCCGGCGAAAAGAACGGCAGTCATTCTTAAAATGGGGTTAATCGAAGACATCTTGGAACTCTTGTTACCCTAGGCACGTATCGAGTACGCAGAGAAAGGGCGAAGAAGGGGAAAGGGGGTGAGAAAAGGTGCAAGATATCTTGAAACGACCGCAGCATGGACGGCATTCGCGCTTCCAAATCATTTCTCGCCTCTCCATATTGTCAACCACCGTGCCAAATTGCGAATCGATGTCACATCGAAGCTTGAGATATTGCACGGGGACGAACCGAGTACCCTTCATTCAGATGTAACAAGGTATAAGGGCCATTGTGTCGACTTCCCCATCAGAAGATGATACTCGAATAATAAAGACTCTCGTGTATGGCACTTCTGGAATACATTAGGGTGATGTCACAATCGATGAAAATTGTTGTTTTTTTTTTCATAAGTAAAAACACTCGAAATATACTTTTTTTTATATTGTGGGTTCGTAAATCGTACGCGAGAATAGAATTGAATTAGAATGACGTTAACGGGAATTAATTCATGTTGAAATTAGCTACGTACGGAAAAGTGCTTTGCAGCTGTGCAGTAAGTGTATTTAATTATGATAATGTTTATGAGTAGAGTAAAGGCATTGCTTTGAGAGAACTTTGAAATATGAATGAGCCAATAAAGAATCCGTGAAAAAGTGGAAGCAGTGAGGAACTGCAAAATGCTATATGTACATTCGTAACAAACTAGGATACTTGTGTCATCAGGGCAGGTGTCCGGAAAATTCACCGCCCGCAATTCACCACCATGTCAGTTCACCAACCGTAATTCGTCAACAGCCATTCACCGTCAGAAATTCACCGCCGCATCAGTTCAATATCGCGTCAGTTCATCGCCTGCAATTCATACGCCGCATCCGTTCACCGTCCACAATCACCCGCCTGTAATTCATCGCCATATTAGTTCACCGTCCGCAATTCACCGCCGCGTCAGTTCATCGCCACGTGAGTTCATCGCCGCGTCAATTCACCGCCAGCAATTCACCGCCACAACCGTTCACCGTTCATAAATTACCACCAGTAATTAATCGCTAGCAGTATACCACGGCCTCATTTTAGCGCATAATCAATTTATAGCCTACAAATAATCACTAGCATATTTTATCGCCAGGCAATAATTTATTTTTACAAAATTTTATTGTATGTACATTAATAAGAGATATAATGAACTATACTTCTTAGATAATTAATAATATATATAATAACTATAATAATATATCCCGTTCATGGCGTGTACTAATAAGCCTTTTAATTTGTTCATTGCAATCGCACTCTTCAACAAAATTATTCGCACTTGGTAATCCTTCAAGAACAAGCTGATGTACGTTCCACATTTCATGGGAATACTTTGGCAGTCGACGAAGACACCGTACGGTTGGGTGTGCAATTCATGAATCCTCAAAATAATCAACAAAATTAGCATAAGCTTCATACCGTTATTTCAATTCATTATTTTGAATGGAACGCAAAATACATTACGAAAAGTGGAAAAACAACCTTGTTGCGAAGCGTCAGAAAAAACTCTTCTGTAAGCATTCATCATTACCATCTTAAAATCCATAGCTATTGATTGCGGGAACCGATCTCAATACTTTCAAATGCTGTAGTGGAGATACATAATGTTTCCTCAGGCTTGTAAGGCATTAATGCATGAATGGAAGTGATACCATGTCCTTGGATCCATGTATCAAAATTATGGCCAAAATTTCAAAAATGTTTTCGTTCATATTTGATTTATGATATATCACAATATATTTTGTTTTACACAATATTGTTAGAGATATACGATCTGAAAGTTGAGACTTTTATAATATGATGTTTACATGCTGAAATCGAACATACGTTGTTGATGTAATGTAAACGTATGATTTGAATGACAATTTAATAATTAATTGTTCTACATTTTTTAAACAATACTAGTACTAAAGGGTGTCCCAAAATCAACGCAAGATTTGAATCAAATAAAAAACACAGTTTTTTTTCTTTACATTGTTATTTTTTTATTGAATCGTAAAGTACACAAGATAGGGTTATGTATGGAATAAGACATATGGCAAATGGTCTCCACGGCTTTGCTGGCACGTACGCACTCTTTTGTTGAAATTTTCCACGACCATTTTGCATAAATGTGGCTGAATTTCGTTAATGCAGCGTTGAATTTCCTGCTTCAATGCACGCGTGCTTGAGGGCTTGTTGGCATATACCTTTGACTTCAAATAACCCCATAAAAAGAAATCCAATGGAGTTAAATCACACGATCTAGGGGGGTCAATCCTTATCACCGAAACGGAGAGTACACGGCCAGGAAATGTCTCATGCAGCAATTGAATTGTTTCACGGGCTGTATGGCATGTCGCACCGTCTTGTTGAATCCACATGTGTTTAGCATCACCAATTGATCCAGACTGCCTGAATTTTTCAATTACTCTCTTCACAGTTGACGAAGTTAAATCACTATTCCAACCATATTTTGTACGAAACTTTCGAACTGCGGTCGCCAGACTTTCATTATCTTTGAAATATTGTTCAACAATGAAAACACGTTGTTCTATTGTGTAACGCTCCATTTTTACTAACCCTAAACTATCAGTTATCAAATGGTTTTTTTAATAGGGTTGCCAACACTTTATTGCACGAATGGTGGTAAATTCAAATCTTGCGTTAATTTTGGGACACCCTTTATAATATCCAATACAGAACAATGTCGACTCGTGTGTCCTTTGCCCGAAGGTTAGACACAGATGTCTGACTCGTTGGACAATTAAATCGTCGCAGTTTGATTTTTTGGCTTCACCCGGAAATAAACTTCGCAATCCGGAATTTTGTGGTGTTGGTTTATTACAACGATAAAGAGAATATATAAACGGAAACACAAAGGCTAAGAAGAATTTTACAAATAACAAAGGTAAGCTATAACGAGCGTGTACAAAGAAGTGTATTAAAACTGTTTGTAGAAGAAATGTTTAAAATAGTAATGAAGTAGTATAATGCTGGAACGCTAAGCAGACAGCTGAGGGGTAATTTGCTCTGATTCACCCGACGGATAGGGACATCCCTCTCCCTCACGCATTTTCGATTTTAATGCGCTATTGGCAAGAGGGACCCTCCATTCGTTGCGTCGTCATGTGAACGACGAAAGTAGTGTTGTTTCGTCATGTGAACATCGAAAGTAGTGTTTTATTTTCAGTTGTCATTCGTCGATTTCAGATTTCCAGGACTGACATGGCGGGGATAGGCGGCGAGAGAGCAATCTCCCCTTCCGTCTCAGTTGCCATGTTACAGTTCCAGACCTATAGTAATGATGTCTATAGTAATGTCAGAAGTAGCAATGTTGCTGGAGACGCGTTTCTGGTCCCTTTATCAATTTTCGAAGCACTCTTTACTCCCTCGACGTCCCTTGGGAGGAGGAAATGGTAACTTGGTAGGGAGGAGGATATTGGGCCCGTGATCAAATATCATTGGTTCTGCTTGGGCTTCGTAGGTGGTTACCAAAAGTGCAGAGTTTGCATTGGTTTTGCCAAAAGCGAGTGAAGACCCAGGCAGGGGAGGGGGGATACGAGACTGATGTAACACCGAGAAGACACTAGATTTATAACAGGTGCCATAAATTTGGCTTGGAGAAAAGTGTCCGTGCAAAATCTGGTGGCCACGTGCGACTCTTCGGACATTGAAGGGTGTTCGCCAGATGGGTCTGGTCTGCACCGCTATGAAAATAATTAAAAGAAATGGAAAGTTTGACTTTCGCACCTTCAAGGCTCAGGTTGTAAATCACGCATCAACAATTCGTTATTTATATGAACGAAAAGAGTGGTTCTCCTCCACTTAACGATATATTTTCTATGCAATACTGGTCGAAATATTATTCAATAATAACTTTAGTAACATTTGTGTCCAGATCTCTCATTTACAGTTTTTGTATAATTAAATTTGTTTAAAATGTTTAAAATCCTTGGTTAAAGCAGGTTTCCCACTCCATTCGCCAGAGAGAGCACCTGACTCATTCTCTCTCTTCACTTAGGTTTCGTCAAGACCTTCGGTTAGTGTCTTTTACACAATTTTTCTTTTACCGATTGTGGAATGATAGTACTCTCTTTTATCTACCACATATTATTACGTCTGTTGTTATACATCGATTGATTTTTGAAATAGTAATTACGAATTTAGTAACCATCACGATATAACTGCGCAATTGCAAACGTCCAGAATCTTTTGTAGTATTTACGCTTCACTTTCCTTGTCTATAATATTAATACTCGCACTGCAGCTTTATATTTCGATTTTAGTGCGGAAGAATGTGATTATTATTGTTCTGAAACGTGATTATACAGAATTTTCGAACTTTTACGCAGTTATTTAACACGTTATTCTTGTGTGTTTACAAAATTCGGAGTTTATCTTCGGACGATCTTGCGCTCAGATAAGTTCAGGCAGATTCAGGGTGGAACAACAATACTGCGTAAGATATTACTACGCCTTACGAATTTTTCTTCATTTCTCAGAGTTTATATTAAGATAGTTCAAATATGTCTCCATTCTATCAATATTTTCAGTACTTGTTTTGTTGCGCGTCAATCTGTGGGGCCAAGCCTCGGCTGGGCCAGTTCGGTTTGTAAGGCCGAACCCTCGCTTAGTTGTCACGAGGTCCACAAATATCCGTGCTCCCCGCGATTTGTGTATGGATCACGTCACGGGGTTTTTTAGGGGTGGAGTGAAAGGATTGGAAGATATGAGCCACTCCGGTGTGGATTTTATAAACTTTACTAAAAACTGTGTTATACAAAACTATTAACAGAAACTTAACGAAATTACTGAATATGTGTGATTGAACTTAGTTTCTATGTCGGAGATGTTGCTTGTTGAAATGTTGTGGAGTGACTGACTCCTCCAAAAACGGAGGAGTCCTCGATGGATGAATTTCTCCCTCCACCGTCCGGTTACTCCCCCCAGAAAGGGGGCTCGTACGCCACCGGAAGTCGCGGTGCGACTTTGCACTTCAAAATAGAAATTAATATTTGTGGAGGCGCACGAGCGTTTTGGCGGGACGCCTTTGGACGGTGGAGGGGGCAGCGGTGCAGTCCGCGCGGAGTGCAAGTGCACTCGTCGGTTTGGGACCGAGGTGGTCGAAGAGGGTGGTGGCCCTCGCCACCCGTCGGCGCATTAGTTGCCACCCCGGTTTGGGACCGAGGGTGGCCGAAGAGGGTGGCGAGACCGGCGACTCGTCGGCGCAGGCAGAGCTTTATGGTGCGGCAATTATCTATTGAGGTGTAGAGGAGTGAAAGTCCCAATATTGCTATTGGGACTCTCACCCCCCTTGGCTGTGGAAGGCATGAGGCGCGCATATGGATGTTAAAACAGCCCTCAAAAATAGCCTTGACGCTCGCACCATAAGTCCATTGTCTCTACGGAATAAACCTCTGCATGCCAGGAAACTCTCGATGTTCAAGAGGGTCGCTAATCCCTCTTTCTTTGTGAAGACTAATGGTTGACGGCTTGTCCGTCCGTCAACCGGAGATATGACGGTTTCCTGGACATGCAGGGCCGATCTTACATATAAAATCCGCGAGACAATGGAATGCCTGCGCTCGACTCCAGATACAGATTACTACCTGCTCAAGGGTAGTAACATGTTTCTAAAAGAGTTTGCTCCAATAATTAATTTATTTTTTATTACAAAATTTTCAAAGACTGTGTTCGAATTCTACTCTCAATTAGTCAGATAGTTTTTCATCCGTTCGACTGACGTGTTTGCTGGTCAGTACATGTTTTCGCAGCTCTAATCTGTCGACACGATGCAGGACTGGACACGCTTATGACCGTAATCCGCGTGATTTTGAAATCTCTCGGCGTGCAAATAATAGTTGGTTCATTCCTTCAATTTTAACTTATTTAATACTTTCGACATGAACTTTGACAAAACAGGGGGCGGTGTAGTAACTTGCATTATATTCATAATTTTTCTTGCCCTCTTTTTGAATGAATAATACTTTATTTTTATATAGATTAAGATGACAATTTTGTAACGACAAATGTCTTCTTTGATAATATATGTAATATTTCAGTAACGAAAAGCGAAACATGAAGCAAAACGACTGCATGAAGTTTGCGAAATAATTAGTGATAGATGACATATCCTCTGCAAAGTTAAAATTAACGTTCTCTTAAAAGCTAATGGATCGTGTCTATTGAATGACTAAATTCTCCGTTGAACTCTTCTACGTCGCGGAGCTTAATTTCTACTTAAGCTCGGAAATTTAAAGCTAACATAGACGCAAAGTCTTAGATGTAACGTAAACTAGGAATCCGAATATTCGGTAGCTCTCTGTAGATTTTGTGGCAATTTTCTCGACACCACTTACACATTTAAGAAAACTTAGAATGATATGTAGTGAGTGATATTGACCTGAGTCACACGGCCAGCAGGTTGACACGAGACGGGAGCCAAGAACGGAAGCTGAACAAACGTCCATTTCATTCTGCGTTTCTTTCAGGCAATTTTCCTCGAGATTGACAAGATTTATACCGAGATATTTGAAAAAATTCTACCACTACCGGGTGGACGTTATTTGGCTGAAGTTTCAAAAGGTCAAATTTAAATTTCTCGGCTTCTAAATGTGGTAGCGGGGTTTTCTTTGCGCAATTCGGCGCAGAGTTTAGTACTCTTCTGTGTAAGCACACTTACGAACTATATAAGATACACTACGACCTGAACTAATTGTAAGTACTTTGTACTTGGTTAGAAATTGATAGTTTGAATCTTGAAGAATTGATTGGTGCGAATAGTATTCCTTAGATTGAAAAAACTCCTCATTGTCAGTTAAAAACTGTGAATTTTACAAAAGTTATACAAAAATAACATCCTATGCTTTCGATTAATAATATCAATAACATATTTTATTATGTAAAATAATATTGTTTATGGTATAAAGTTACTTATACCATGTATTGTATTAATATTTTATATTTTTCTAACTATCAATAACTTTCAAGCAACCTTGAAACCATACAGTGTTTCTTCTAAAGAGCTTACGTTTTCAAAGATCGTGATAAGCTTTTGTAACCGCAATCTACCAGCACCATGAATGACCGAACACGCTCATTGCCTTACTCCACGTTACATTGAAATCTCTTGAAATACAAATGATATTTTGTTCATTCAACACAATATTACATTTTACCAAAACAATATAAATAAGTATTATATGTAGGATTGGAAAACGAACTTTTAGAAACCGCACGTAACACTAGGCTCAAAAACAAAACTAATACAAAGATAACTTTATTCTAATAATAAAAAAATGGTTAAATATAATAAATTCTAAGGAACTCTTGTTAATGTAAAAACTGAATACTCTAAAACTACATTGAGTAAAACTACTTTAAAATGCAAAGGACCAATATCTTAGCTATTAATGCACGCCCCGGTTCTCTTCTGTCGCAAACCTGACCCCCGCGATACACCTTATAAACGCGTGAGATTGCGTTCGTCGCAATCTCCTGTTACACGCATACACGCGACAGCTTACAACTTATATGAGGAGTGGGCACGTAAGAGGTCAATGGGAACCGCATTCCTGTTTTTTTATATAATGTATTATAAAGAGCCGCGCCACAAAATATGTATTACGAAATATTCGTTACTTCGACAATTCAACAAGATCCAGTGAAGGAAGTTCTCAAATTTATTATTCCAGAAAATTATTTAAAAAGATTATATTATTGACAATTACTGAAAAATTCATTAAATTATCCGAATAATGCACAATATAACTTATGTGTATCACGCATCGTATTAATACGTTCCATCATTTTCTTACCTTTTATTTTCCAAGTAACATTGGAGATTGCTTAAAATTCATCAAAACTAGTTGAAAATATATTATTTATGAATAAGATAAAAGTATTACATCAAAAATCAAATATTTATAAGCATTGCAAAGTAAATCGTCAAATATAAACTCACATAACTTCACTCCTATAATTTCCAATGAACGTATTCAATAATGACACGTTATTCAATAATAATTACATCTGTAATAAATAATTATTGACGAAAATTATTGTAATAACCGATGTTTGCAAAATTATCCATGAAGAAATAGGATCTCAATACGTGGGGGGCATTGCGCATGCGCCGCGTTCAGCGAGCTGCCTTGTTGAGGCAGTAGATCACAGTAGAGCTTTAGAGGTCGAACGGGACGCACGGTTTGACAGGATGGTCTCTTCATGTAGTTTTGGACTTGTCTATCGGTACGTAGTCACTCTTGACGTTGGGTTACGACTATTAGTGCATGTGTGCTATAATAATAAACTACTTAAACAATAAATTAAAAGTGATACTAAATAATTTTAACATTTAAATGCAACGTTTTGTGGATGTATCAGTGACCTCAAGTGCAGTTATCTGCAAGTGTTTTTAAATAATTTCGACAATTAAATACAACGTTTTGTGAAAGGGTCCGTGAGCTCAAGTGACAGTTTTGTGCAAGTGATATTAAATAATTTTAACAATTAAATACAACGTTTTGTGGATCTGTCAGTGACCTCAAGTGACAGTTACCCCCAAGTGTTTTTAAATTATTTCGACAGTTAAATACAATGTTTTGTGGAAGTGTTAGTGACATCAAGTGACAGTTACTTGCAGTGTTTTTACATCATTTTAACAATTAAATACAACGTTTTGTGGAAGTGTCCGTGAGCTCAAGTGACAGTTTTGTGCAAGTGATATTAAATAATTTTAACAATTAAATTCAACGTTTTGTGGATCTGTCAGTGACCTCAAGTAACAGTTACCCCCAAGTGTTTTTAAATTATTTCGATAGTTAAGTACAATGTTTTCTGGAAGTGTTAGTGACATTAAGTGACAGTTACTTGTACTGTTTTAAGATCATTTTAACAATTAAATACAACGTTTTGTGGAAGTGTCAGTGATTTCAAGTGACAGTTACCTGCAAGTGTTTTTAAGTTATTTCGATAGTTAAATGGAATGTTTTGTGGATGTGTTAGTGACATAAAGTGATAGTTTTGTGCAAGTGATTTTGAATAATTTAAACGATTAAATGCAACGTGTTGCGATAGTGTCAGTGACATAAAGTGTAAATATTAAATTAGAGTTGAATTTTACCCACCGTGTATTCAAGTAATTCTCCTTAGAGATTCTATAATGTTGTCTTCTCTTTTGTTCAAGGAAGGACAATCTCCAATGCATCGACGCAGCCACGCCATGGACGCAGCGAGACCATGGACGCAGCGAGACCATGGACACAGCGAGACCATGGACACGGCGAGACCATAGACGTAGTCACACCATCGATGCAATCACACATCGATTACGATCTCAACGGGGAGGTAAACACTTCTCAACTGCCACTTATCGGTTGGTGAGTGACAAAATTTAAAGTTCCTCCGGTCGTTCGATCATGCCGTAGGACGAATGGTCCGAAACGGCACCGAACGACTGGTTGTATTTTATGTGTGCTAGTAGTTTGCGAACATAGTGACCGCGATTATGGTAATTAGTACCATAGTCGCGAGTAGTAATGATTTTTCTAGGATGTTTAGTATGTAAGAATTTCGCGGGTGGTCAATTCCATTGTCAAAGTAATAATAACGAATGCATATTGAATTTTTCGAAGAATTACTTTGTCGATGGTATTGACCGAGAAATTTCAATGTTCTCAGTAGAGTCACTTTTAGTCAATTACAATTCACTTTTAAATTCATTTGCATATAGAGTGTCAATGCTCTACGTAGAGTCACTTTAATAGATTTTAATTCTCATTTCAAGTCATGTTATTTATTGAAATTTCTTACGCCGCTTTTATTATATTAATTAATCATTCTCGTTAGGATTTTCAGGTTTTAACCCTAATTCTTTCCTTTTTCTTTCAGAAATATACAGTAAGTTCATGTTTTACGTTACTACTTTGTCACTATGTTCGCTTGTAGTAGTAGTAGTAATAGTTGTGTGGTAGTTAGTTGCTTCGCCGAATCGCAGCACAAACCTGCGAATTCGGCTTCGTCCGCGAAATTAGTGTTGCGAAAATAACAATACGCGTCTTTGCTTCTTTCATTATTTTATAAAGTAGTGTTGCGAAAATTTATACGCGATTTTGCTCTTTTCTTTATTTTTCAGGGTAGTGTAGCGAACATTTAAACGCGATTTTGCTCTTTTCTTTATTTTTCAGAGTAGTGTGGCGAAAACTTAAACGCGATTTTGCCCTTTTCTTTACTTTTTCAAAGTAGTGTGGCGAAAATTTATACGCGATTTTGCTTTTCTCTATTTTTTAAAGTAGTGTTGCGAAACTAAATACACGGTTTGTTCGATATTATATTCGCGATTTCAGCACTGCGAAAAATCGCGAAACTGCGATTAATATCGCAAAATTGCGATTAATATCGCAGTACAGTACTGCGTCTATGTCATGACGCCAGTGCGGGATTCTATCACGTCAATTTTATAAAATATTCGTGATTATTAGAGTTGCGAAATTAAAACTGCACCTCAGTATAGGTTGCCCGCGATTTTGCTCTTTCCTTTATTTCATAGACTAGTGTTGCGAGAATTTATACGCGATTTTCTTCTTTTCTTTATTTTTCAAAGTAGTGTTGCGAAAATTTATACGCGATTTTGCTCTTTTCTTTATTTTTCAGGGTAGTGTTGCGAAAATTTACACGCGATTTTGCTCTTTTCTTTATTTTTCAGGGTAGTGTAGCGAAAATTTATACGCGATTTTGCCCTTTTCTTTATTTTTCAAAGTAGTGTTGCGAAAATGTATACGCGATTTACAATTCTTTTTCTTTTTTAAAGTAGTGTTGCGAAACTAAGTACACGGTTTGTTCGATATTATATTCGCGATTTCAGCTCTGCGAAAAATCGCAAAACTGCGATTAATATCGCAAAATTGCGGTTAATATCGCAAAATTGCGATTAATATCGCAGTACAGTACTGCGTCTACGTCATGACGTCAGTGCGGGATTCTATCCCGTCAATTGTATAAAACATTCGCGATTATTAGAGTTGCGAAATTAAAAGTGCACCTCGGTAGAGGTTGCCCGCGATTTTGTTCGATCACTCGTCGCAAAATTAGTGTTGCGAAAAGTGACAGCACCTCGGAAAGATGCTCGCGATTCCGTTAGCCGCGAATTTCCGTAGCGCCTCGGAAACAGGTGCTCGCGTTCTTTTTACGATTAAAATAACTATGATTAATAATAATGTGAAGCTGTTTTCGCAAGCGTTTGTCAAATGAAACATTACGAACTATTAATTGAATTAATATATTGTCAAAATATTTCATCTTATTCTACAATAATATTGATACTGTGACTGTTGGCCGTTCGAATTACTTGTTTTCTCAATTCAATTATTCATCGAGGAACGATAAAGTTCCGCCGATACATTTTCCCAAATGCTTTGCACAAATCATGGTTTATTTTTATCGTACATTTGCAATTACATGGAGTTCCTTAAGCTCGCATTCTTACTTTATGAAAGTGCAATCGGGGACTTTAGATCGATGGCGAATTTTCTTTCGAGTTTTCTCGCGTATATGATATTCTGTGTATACTGTAGCGAAAGTGGGTCGTTCTCCTTTAACGTGTAATATCGTTAACGTTACTTTTACGTTAATTTTAACCTTTAACGTTAATTTTAAGACGAGTTAGTTTCAAAATAGGCAGGCATTTAGTTTTAAGATGAGTTAGTCGCCGAATAGGCAGGTTTGAAATTTTAAAATATAATTTTACATTTATCGAGCCGGCCAGCTCTTAATTTTAAGGCGAGCTAGTTTCAAAATAGACAGGAGTTTAGTTTTAAGATGAATTAATTACCGAATTGGGAGGTTTGAAATTTTACGACAAGATATTTCACTTATCGAACCGACCAGCTGTTAATTTTAAGGCGAGTTAGTTTCAAAATAGGCAGGCGTTTAGTTTTAAGACGAGTTAGTCGCCGAATAGGCAGGTTTGACATTTTAAGACAAGATATTTAACTTGTCAAACCGAACAGCTCTTAATTTTAAGGCGAGTAAGTTTCGAAGTAGGCAGGCGTTTAGTTTTAAGATGAGTTAATTACCGAATAGGCAGGTTTGAAGTTTTAAGACAATCGACTTATCGAGTCGACCAATTGTTAAGTTTAAACCGAGTTCATTTCAGAATAGGCAGGCGTTTACTTTTCAGACAAGTTAGTTTGAGAATAGGAAAGCTTTTAATTTTAAGACAAATTATTAATATCTCGTTTTAAGACAAGCTGTTTTAAAGCTAGTAAGTTACAGAACAGAAAGGCTTTTAACTTTTAGAGAACTTACTCCTCGGATAAGTGTCTTTCGAGATTCTAAGGAAATTTAGCTGTGCTACAGACAGGCCCTTAGTTTTCAAGAAAATTCACCTCGTACAGATCAAGAAAACAATTCTTTCATTATAACGATTTCCAATGCCGAGCGATTAATGCGACTTAATAATCAGCCTCCCAGCTCGAACGAAGATGAAGAAGCAGCGGTTTATGCTTTCCCGTTTCGCAAAGGAAGCGTTCCGTAAAGGTCATTCGCTGTTACATCGAACTATATTCCACATAGTCAGCTTAGAACTCAGCGTTTGGAATAAGTAAATATTGTAAAGGGAGATCGACACCGTTCGGCAGGTGTCCATCTCTCTCCGCGAAACCGAAAGAGAAAAAGTAGAGTCGGCGATTCCTCTGTTACACTTTCCCTCGACATCGACGAATTCAATGTCGAGGGAAAATGTAACAGAGGAAGAGCAAAATGAAACGGAGGTTGGTTGGCCATGCATTTTTGGGTCCCGTTTCGTGGCAACCTCCTCGCGGTGGGACCTGGGTCGATATCACTTGCCATGATTTGAAATTTTATTAAATGTGCTTTTAGCACGACATTTTGTTCCATAGTAATACTAAATGGCAAGTGGTATCGAGCGAATAGCCACGAAATCCGAATATTCGGTAGCCCTGACTACCGAATGTTCGGATTCCTAGTCTTAGTTACATCTAAGAATTTGCGTTTAAGGTAGCTTTAAGATTTCGCGATTAAGTAGAAATTAAGCTTCGCATCGAAGAAGAGTCAACGTTGGCAAGTTTTCGTTTCTTTTGTCTCTATTGTTGTTCTCCTTTCTCTCCAATCTTGCACAGATCAACTCTGAAGAAAACGTCGTTTAGTATTAAGATAGTTACAAGTAGGGTTTAAGTTAGATTCAAAAATATCACCTAAGTGTAAAGTAGAATTCAGGGAACTATTGTATCGCGATTCCGCTATTTTAAGTACACCAGTCCCTCGATTTGCACGGTACTCGAATTACACGATTTCGCTTTTACACGGTTCTTAAATCACAACCAAAAATATTTTTTGGTTTTATTCTGGCAGTTTTGCATTATGCCATTAATCAGTATCACATTGATCGTTACACGGTTTCGTTTTGCACGATTTTTCCAAGGTCGTATCTACCGTGTAAATCGGGGAATGAGTGTATTTAAGATAGTACGTAATCGTAGCTCAATTCCATGCTCAGGAAAAGATGAGAAAGAATGCAAACGTTTCCCTCTTGAAATCATTTTCGTTACGTATCCCTGTTGCACCCCTCGCCCGGTCGATTGACGAGTGTTTCTGTGGCGGTGCGGAAGCGTTTAACGTAGTTTATGGTCCCGTGAGACGGCAAGGTTGGTCCTTGAGCCGAAGGCCGTACGATCGACTTACGACATATGTGGCTCATACCGATCGCCAGGGGGGTACTGGGGCAGTGTAAGCCGAACCCTCTGACTGGGCAGAGTGGCTATGTCACGCAGCCTCCGTGGTAGTAAGACGTGTCCTCTGGCACTCATTAACGTCCAGTCATGGTTCGCGACTGACCAGTGCCCCACTGTCGATCGGATGATCGCATTTGCCGTCGGTCGACGTGCGGCCGGGTTGCTCAATGGCGGTAACGCTGTCGGGCTCCAGTTGACTATGGCACGTTACTCGCAAATAATCCGGCTTAGCCCAGTTCACGTCGACCCAATCCGATTCGGGGAGGGGTGTGACTCGGCTCAAGCCGCGATATACTAACTTTCACCCCCTTCGCGATCGCGTTCTCAGTTAGCTTTACAATATCGTTTCCCTTCTTCTCGGATATTTCCTGAGCATGGATGCGAGATAGTAGTTTTGTAAGATCGATTGCGAGCGGATAGTAATGTAAGAATTAGGAGTGTAGAATAAGCGAATATTGTAAAGGGAGATCGACACCGTTCGGCGGGTGTCTATCTCTCTTCGCGAAACCGAAAGAGAAAATGTAGATTCGGCGATTCCTCTGTTACACTTTCCTTTCTTTTCGGATATTTCCTAAGCATGAATGCGAGATTCTAGTTTTGCAAGATCGATTGCGAGCGGAAAGTAATGTAAGAATTAGGAATGTAGAATAAGTAAATATTGTAAAGGGAGATCGACACCGTTCGGCAGGTGTCTATCTCTCTCCGCGAAACCGACAGAGAAAAAGTAGAGTCGGCGATTCCTCTGTTACATTTTCCCTCGACATTGAATTCGTCGATGTCGAGGTAAAATGTAACAGAGGAAGAGCAAAATGAAACGGAGGTTGGTTGGCCATGCATTTTTGGGTCTCGTTTCGTGGCAACCTCCTCGCGGTGGGACCTGGGTCGATATCACTTGCCATGACTTGAAATTTTATTAAATGTGCTTTTAGCACGACATTTTGTTCCATAGTAATACTAAATGGCAAGTGGTATCGAGCGAATAGCCACGAAATCCGAATATTCGGTAGCCCTGACTACCGAATGTTCGGATTCCTAGTCTTAGTTACATCTAAGAATTTGCGTTTAAGGTAGCTTTAAGATTACGCGATTAAGTAGAAATTAAGCTTCGCATCGAAGAAGAGTCAACGTTGGGCAGATTTGTTCGCTTTTATATCTCTGACTATTCGTTTCCTTTCTTTGGTGACAACAATTTTTTAACATCCCTACGGCTTCTCCTCCTTCTCCAATCTTTCGCTCTTCGTTGATTAAAAATTACAGTCATCGTCACCGACCAAGACATCGTTTAGCATTAAGATAGTTCCAAGTAAGGTTTAAGTTAGATTTAAAAATATCACCTAAGTGTAAACTGGTATTCAGGGAACTATTGTTCCGCGATTCCGTGCTCGCCGATATCATTTGCTGTTATTCGAAGTCTTCTTTGATGTGCCTTTAGCACGATACTTTGTTCAGTAGTAACGTTGAATAGTAAATGGTATCGAGCGAGCAGCCACGAAATCCGAATATTCTAAGAATTTAAGAGAGTATGTAATCGTAACTCAATTCCATGCTCAGGAAAAGATGAGAAAAAAGGCAAACGTTTCCTTCTTGAAATCATTTTCGTTACGTATCCCTGTTGCACCCCTCGCCCGGTCGATTGACGAGTGTTTCTGTGGCGGTGCGGAAGCGT
Organism: Cerceris ruficornis; assembly: GCA_963989415.1. Lineage (NCBI taxonomy): Eukaryota > Metazoa > Arthropoda > Insecta > Hymenoptera > Crabronidae > Cerceris > Cerceris ruficornis. The sequence goes on from OZ022518.1 coordinate 6,672,758, forward strand.
TTATCGTAGTTTATGGTCCCGTGAGACGGCAAGGTTGGTCCTTGAGCCGAAGGCCGTACGATCGACTTACGACATATGTGGCTCATACCGATCGCCAGGGGGGTACTGGGGTAGTGTAAGCCGAACCCTCTGACTGGGCAGAGTGGCTATGTCACGCAGCCCCCGTGGTAGTAAGACGTGTCCTCTGGCACTCATTAACGTCCAGTCATGGTTCGCGACTGACCAGTGCCCCACTGTCGATCGGATGATCGCATTTGCCGTCGGTCGACGTGCGGCCGGGTTGCTCAATGGCGGTAACGCTGTCGGGCTCCAGTCGACTATGGCACGTTATTCGCAAATAATCCGGCTTAGCCCAGTTCACGTCGACCCAATCCGATTCGGGGAGGGGTGTAACTCGGCTCAAGCCGCGATATACTAACTTTCACCCCCTTCGCGATCGCGTTCTCAGTTAGCTTTACAATATCGTTTCCCTTCTTCTCGGATATTTCCTGAGCATGGATGCGAGATAGTAGTTTTGTAAGATCGATTGCGAGCGGATAGTAATGTAAGAATTAGGAGTGTAGAATAAGTGAATATTGTAAGGGGAGATCGACACCTTTCGGAGGGTGTCTATCTCTCTTCGCGAAACCGAAAGAGAAAATGTAGATTCGGCGATTCCTCTGTTACACTTTCCCTTCTTTTCGGATATTTCCTAAGCATGAATGCGAGATTTGAGTTTTGTAAGATCGATTGCGAGCGGAAAGTTATGTAAGAATTAGGAATGTAGAATAAGTAAATATTGTAAAGGGAGATCGACACCGTTCGGCAGGTGTCTATCTCTCTCCGCGAAACCAAAAGAGAAAAAGTAGAGTCGGCGATTCCTCTGTTACACTTTCCCTCGACATCGACGAATTCAATGTCGAGGGAAAATGTAACAGCGGAAGAGCAAAATGAAACGGAGGTTGGTTGGCCATGCATTTTTGGGTCCCGTTTTGTGGCAACCTCCTCGCGGTGGGACCTGGGTCGATATCACTTGCCATGACTTGAAATTTTATTAAATGTGCTTTTAGCACGACATATTGTTCCATAGTAATACTAAATGGCAAGTGGTATCGAGCGAATAGCCACAAAATCCGAATATTCGGTAGCCCTGACTACCGAATATTCGGATTCGTTTGTTATTGTTTTACGTTAGCTTTAAGATTTCGTGATTAAGTAGAATTTAAGCTTCGCAACGAGGAAGAGTCAACGTTGGCAAGTTTTCGTTTCTTTTGTCTCTATTGTTGTTCTCCTTTCTCTCGAATCTTGCGCAGATCAACTCTGAAGAAAACGTCGTTTAGTATTAAGATAGTTACAAGTAGGGTTTAAGTTAGATTCAAAAATATCACCTAAGTGTAAAGTAGAATTCAGGGAACTATTGTATCGCGATTCCGCTATTTTAAGTACACCAGTCCCTCGATTTGCACGGTACGCGAATTACGCGATTTCGCTTTTACACGGTTTTTAAATCACAACCAAAAATATTTTTTGGTTTTATTCTGGCAGTTTTGCATTATGCCATTAATCAGTATCACATTGATCGTTACACGGTTTCGTTTTGCATGATTTTTCCAAGGTCGTATCTACCGTGTAAATCGGGGGATGAATGTATTTAAGATAGTACGTAATCGTAGCTCAATTCCATGCTCAGGAAAAGATGAGAAAGAATGCAAACGTTTCCCTCTTGAAATCATTTTCGTTACGTATCCCTGTTGCACCCCTCGCCCGGTCGATTGACGAGTGTTTCTGAGGCGGTGCGGAAGCGTTTATCGTAGTTTATGGTCCCGTGAGACGGCAAGGTTGGTCCTTGAGCCGAAGGCCGTACGATCGACTTACGACATATGTGGCTCATACCGATCGCCAGGGGGGTACTGGGGTAGTGTAAGCCGAACCCTCTGACTGGGCAGAGTGGCTACGTCACGCAGCCTCCGTGGTAGTAAGACGTGTCCTCTGGCACTCATTAACGTCCAGTCATGGTTCGCGACTGACCAGTGCCCCACTGTCGATCGGATGATCGCATTTGCCGTCGGTCGACGTGCGGCCGGGTTGCTCAATGGCGATAACGCTGTCGGGCTCCAGTTGACTATGGCACGTTACTCGCAAATAATCCGGCTTAGCCCAGTTCACGTCGACCCAATCCGATTCGGGGAGGGGTGTGACTCGGCTCAAGCCGCGATATACTAACTTTCACCCCCTTCGCGATCGCGTTCTCAGTTAGCTTTACAATATCGTTTCCCTTCTTCTCGGATATTTCCTGAGCATGGATGCGAGATAGTAGTTTTGTAAGATCGATTGCGAGCGGATAGTAATGTAAGAATTAGGAATGTAGAATAAGTGAATATTGTAAAGGGAGATCGACACCGTTCGGCGGGTGTCTATCTCTCTTCGCGAAACCGAAAGAGAAAAAGTAGAGTCGGCGATTCCTCTGTTACACTTTCCCTCGACATCGACGAATTCAATGTCGAGGGAAACTGTAACAGAGGAAGAGCAAAATGAAACGGAGGTTGTATGGCCATGCATTTTTGGGTCCCGTTTCGTGGCAACCTCCTCGCGGTGGGACCTGGGTCGATATCACTTGCCATGACTTGAAATTTTATTAAATGTGCTTTTAGCACGACATTTTGTTCCATAGTAATACTAAATGGCAAGTGGTATCGAGCGAATAGCCACGAAATCCGAATATTCGGTAGCCCTGACTACCGAATGTTCGGATTCCTAGTCTTAGTTACATCTAAGAATTTGCGTTTAAGGTAGCTTTAAGATTACGCGATTAAGTAGAAATTAAGCTTCGCATCGAAGAAGAGTCAACGTTGGGCAGATTTGTTCGCTTTTATATCTCTGACTATTCGTTTCCTTTCTTTGGTGACAACAATTTTTTAACATCCCTACGGCTTCTCCTCCTTCTCCAATCTTTCGCTCTTCGTTGATTAAAAATTACAGTCATCGTCACCGACCAAGACATCGTTTAGCATTAAGATAGTTCCAAGTAAGGTTTAAGTTAGATTTAAAAATATCACCTAAGTGTAAACTGGTATTCAGGGAACTATTGTTCCGCGATTCCGTGCTCGCCGATATCATTTGCTGTTATTCGAAGTCTTCTTTGATGTGCCTTTAGCACGATACTTTGTTCAGTAGTAACGTTGAATAGTAAATGGTATCGAGCGAGCAGCCACGAAATCCGAATATTCTAAGAATTTAAGAGAGTATGTAATCGTAACTCAATTCCATGCTCAGGAAAAGATGAGAAAAAAGGCAAACGTTTCCTTCTTGAAATCATTTTCGTTACGTATCCCTGTTGCACCCCTCGCCCGGTCGATTGACGAGTGTTTCTGTGGCGGTGCGGAAGCGTTTATCGTAGTTTATGGTCCCGTGAGACGGCAAGGTTGGTCCTTGAGCCGAAGGCCGTACGATCGACTTACGACATATGTGGCTCATACCGATCGCCAGGGGGGTACTGGGGTAGTGTAAGCCGAACCCTCTGACTGGGCAGAGTGGCTATGTCACGCAGCCCCCGTGGTAGTAAGACGTGTCCTCTGGCACTCATTAACGTCCAGTCATGGTTCGCGACTGACCAGTGCCCCACTGTCGATCGGATGATCGCATTTGCCGTCGGTCGACGTGCGGCCGGGTTGCTCAATGGCGGTAACGCTGTCGGGCTCCAGTCGACTATGGCACGTTATTCGCAAATAATCCGGCTTAGCCCAGTTCACGTCGACCCAATCCGATTCGGGGAGGGGTGTAACTCGGCTCAAGCCGCGATATACTAACTTTCACCCCCTTCGCGATCGCGTTCTCAGTTAGCTTTACAATATCGTTTCCCTTCTTCTCGGATATTTCCTGAGCATGGATGCGAGATAGTAGTTTTGTAAGATCGATTGCGAGCGGATAGTAATGTAAGAATTAGGAGTGTAGAATAAGTGAATATTGTAAGGGGAGATCGACACCTTTCGGAGGGTGTCTATCTCTCTTCGCGAAACCGAAAGAGAAAATGTAGATTCGGCGATTCCTCTGTTACACTTTCCCTTCTTTTCGGATATTTCCTAAGCATGAATGCGAGATTTGAGTTTTGTAAGATCGATTGCGAGCGGAAAGTTATGTAAGAATTAGGAATGTAGAATAAGTAAATATTGTAAAGGGAGATCGACACCGTTCGGCAGGTGTCTATCTCTCTCCGCGAAACCAAAAGAGAAAAAGTAGAGTCGGCGATTCCTCTGTTACACTTTCCCTCGACATCGACGAATTCAATGTCGAGGGAAAATGTAACAGCGGAAGAGCAAAATGAAACGGAGGTTGGTTGGCCATGCATTTTTGGGTCCCGTTTTGTGGCAACCTCCTCGCGGTGGGACCTGGGTCGATATCACTTGCCATGACTTGAAATTTTATTAAATGTGCTTTTAGCACGACATATTGTTCCATAGTAATACTAAATGGCAAGTGGTATCGAGCGAATAGCCACAAAATCCGAATATTCGGTAGCCCTGACTACCGAATATTCGGATTCGTTTGTTATTGTTTTACGTTAGCTTTAAGATTTCGTGATTAAGTAGAATTTAAGCTTCGCAACGAGGAAGAGTCAACGTTGGCAAGTTTTCGTTTCTTTTGTCTCTATTGTTGTTCTCCTTTCTCTCGAATCTTGCGCAGATCAACTCTGAAGAAAACGTCGTTTAGTATTAAGATAGTTACAAGTAGGGTTTAAGTTAGATTCAAAAATATCACCTAAGTGTAAAGTAGAATTCAGGGAACTATTGTATCGCGATTCCGCTATTTTAAGTACACCAGTCCCTCGATTTGCACGGTACGCGAATTACGCGATTTCGCTTTTACACGGTTTTTAAATCACAACCAAAAATATTTTTTGGTTTTATTCTGGCAGTTTTGCATTATGCCATTAATCAGTATCACATTGATCGTTACACGGTTTCGTTTTGCATGATTTTTCCAAGGTCGTATCTACCGTGTAAATCGGGGGATGAATGTATTTAAGATAGTACGTAATCGTAGCTCAATTCCATGCTCAGGAAAAGATGAGAAAGAATGCAAACGTTTCCCTCTTGAAATCATTTTCGTTACGTATCCCTGTTGCACCCCTCGCCCGGTCGATTGACGAGTGTTTCTGAGGCGGTGCGGAAGCGTTTATCGTAGTTTATGGTCCCGTGAGACGGCAAGGTTGGTCCTTGAGCCGAAGGCCGTACGATCGACTTACGACATATGTGGCTCATACCGATCGCCAGGGGGGTACTGGGGTAGTGTAAGCCGAACCCTCTGACTGGGCAGAGTGGCTACGTCACGCAGCCTCCGTGGTAGTAAGACGTGTCCTCTGGCACTCATTAACGTCCAGTCATGGTTCGCGACTGACCAGTGCCCCACTGTCGATCGGATGATCGCATTTGCCGTCGGTCGACGTGCGGCCGGGTTGCTCAATGGCGATAACGCTGTCGGGCTCCAGTTGACTATGGCACGTTACTCGCAAATAATCCGGCTTAGCCCAGTTCACGTCGACCCAATCCGATTCGGGGAGGGGTGTGACTCGGCTCAAGCCGCGATATACTAACTTTCACCCCCTTCGCGATCGCGTTCTCAGTTAGCTTTACAATATCGTTTCCCTTCTTCTCGGATATTTCCTGAGCATGGATGCGAGATAGTAGTTTTGTAAGATCGATTGCGAGCGGATAGTAATGTAAGAATTAGGAATGTAGAATAAGTGAATATTGTAAAGGGAGATCGACACCGTTCGGCGGGTGTCTATCTCTCTTCGCGAAACCGAAAGAGAAAAAGTAGAGTCGGCGATTCCTCTGTTACACTTTCCCTCGACATCGACGAATTCAATGTCGAGGGAAACTGTAACAGAGGAAGAGCAAAATGAAACGGAGGTTGTATGGCCATGCATTTTTGGGTCCCGTTTCGTGGCAACCTCCTCGCGGTGGGACCTGGGTCGATATCACTTGCCATGACTTGAAATTTTATTAAATGTGCTTTTAGCACGACATTTTGTTCCATAGTAATACTAAATGGCAAGTGGTATCGAGCGAATAGCCACGAAATCCGAATATTCGGTAGCCCTGACTACCGAATGTTCGGATTCCTAGTCTTAGTTACATCTAAGAATTTGCGTTTAAGGTAGCTTTAAGATTTCGCGATTAAGTAGAAATTAAGCTTCGCATCGAAGAAGAGTCAACGTTGGGCAGATTTGTTCGCTTTTATCTCTGACTATTCGTTTCCTTTCTTTGGTGACAACAATTTTTTAACATCCCTACGGCTTCTCCTCCTTCTCCAATCTTTCGCTCTTCGTTGATTAAAAATTACAGTCATCGTCACCGAAGAAGACATCGTTTAGCATTAAGATAGTTCCAAGTAAGGTTTAAGTTAGATTTAACAATATCACCTAAGTGTAAACTGGTATTCAGGGAACTATTGTTCCGCGATTCCGTGCTCGCCGATATCATTTGCTGTCATTTGAAGTTTTTTTTTATGTGCCTTTAGCACGATACTTTGTTCAGTAGTAACGTTGAATAGTAAATGGTATCGAGCGAGCAGCCACGAAATCCGAATATTCTAAGAATTTAAGATTGTATGTAATCGTAACTCAATTCCATGCTCAGGAAAAGATGAGAAAAAAGGCAATCGTTTCTCTCTTGTAGTCATTCTCGTTACGTATCCCTGTTGCACCCCTCGCCCGGTCGATTGACGAGTGTTTCTGTGGCGGTGCGGAAGCGTTTATCGTAGTTTATGGTCCCGTGAGACGGCAAGGTTGGTCCTTGAGCCGAAGGCCGTACGATCGACTTACGACATATGTGGCTCATACCGATCGCCAGGGGGGTACTGGGGTAGTGTAAGCCGAACCCTCTGACTGGGCAGAGTGGCTATGTCACGCAGCCCCCGTGGTAGTAAGACGTGTCCTCTGGCACTCATTAACGTCCAGTCATGGTACGCGACTGACCAGTGCCCCACTGTCGATCGGATGATCGCATTTGCCGTCGGTCGACGTGCGGCCGGGTTGCTCAATGGCGGTAACGCTGTCGGGCTCCAGTTGACTATGGCACGTTACTCGCAAATAATCCGGCTTAGCCCAGTTCACGTCGACCCAATCCGATTCGGGGAGGGGTGCGACTCGGCTCAAGCCGCGATATACTAACTTTCACCCCCTTCGCGATCGCGTTCTCAGTTAGCTTTACAATATCGTTTCCCTTCTTCTCGGATATTTCCTGAGCATGGATGCGAGATAGTAGTTTTGTAAGATCGATTGCAAGCGGATAGTAATGTAAGAATTAGGAATGTAGAATAAGTGAATATTGTAAGGGGAGATCGACACCTTTCGGAGGGTGTCTATCTCTCTTCGCGAAACCGAAAGAGAAAATGTAGATTCGGCGATTCCTCTGTTACACTTTCCCTTCTTTTCGGATATTTCCTAAGCATGAATGCGAGATTCGAGTTTTGTAAGATCGATTGCGAGCAGAAAGTAATGTAAGAATTAGGAATGTAGAATAAGTAAATATTGTAAAGGGAGATCGACACCGTTCGGCAGGTGTCTATCTCTCTTCGCGAAACCGAAAGAGAAAAAGTAGAGTCGGCGATTCCTCTGTTGCACTTTCCCTCGACATCGACGAATTCAATGTCGAGGGAAAATGTAACAGAGGAAGAGCAAAATGAAACGGAGGTTGGTTGGCCATGCATTTTTGGGTCCCGCTTTGTGGCAACCTCCTCGCGGTGGGACCTGGGTCGATATCACTTGCCATGACTTGAAATTTTATTAAATGTGCCTTTAGCACGACATTTTGTTCCATAGTAATACTAAATGGCAAGTGGTATCGAGCGAATAGCCACAAAATCCGAATATTCGGTAGCCCTGACTACCGAATACTCGGATTCCTAGTTAATATATATCTAAGACTTTGTGTTTAAATCAGCTTTATGATTTCGCGATTAAGTAGAAATTAAGCCTCGCATTGAAGAAGTCAATAGTAATAAAGTAACTGAATTATGCTATTGTTAAGCGAATGTAACTTGGAAACATTATAAATATGGTCTTCATGAGAAAGCCGCAAACTAAAGACAAAGTGAAAGAAAGTAGAGCTTTGGTTATTTTTGAAGTTATGCGATCTACACCCACGGTTTTGGTACCCAAATCGTTTTAATTCTATTATTTATTTATATCATCATTGAATACTAATACTATATTATCGCATAAAGAACAACTTCTCGTTATTTAAATGAGTAAAAAAAATCGTTTCTCTGCTCCAAACGATATGTCTTCTACTTATTACCGCTGCAGATAACTACTTAATAACTATTTTAATAATATTCATGCTCAATTCTCTTATTTCGAGATTCCTCTATAATTATTTGATTGAAATTCTCAAAATCTCTGGTTTCGGCGCGCTAGAGGATAGGCCGTGTTGCGCATGACATGCAGCCGTATTCCGATTGGCCCGCGTTTCCCCCACCGCGCGGCAGCCGAGCCGCCGCGAGCTATCCCCACTCCTACCAGTTGGGTCCCCTACCTCTTTCTCTCGCCGGACTTCGTGCCGTTAACACGTATCTGCTGTGAGTACCGATTCTTTTACATTGTCCTCGTTTACCGACCGCTAAAAAATAGTTCACTCGTTTATCTACTACGTAATAGTCTTCTGCTGTACCATATCTATCAATTTCGACAGTAATAATTACGCATTTAGTAACAATCGCGAAATAACTACGACGCAATTGGTGACGTCACTGACCTCTCGCGATATATACTCAACACTTTTCTCGTCTACAACAATAGTATTTGTTTTATAGCTTCGAATTTCGATTTTATTGACGACGACCGCGATTATTGTTGCTCTGAAACCTGATTATACGGAATTTTTGTACTTTTACGCAGTTATTTAATAGTTTACTCGTGTGTGCTTGCAGGACTCGGAGTATCCTTTGTACGACCTTCCGGGCTGGCACGATCGGACACGTGCACGGTGGAACAACAAAGCGTAAGATGTTACGACGCCATACGCAAGTAACATTTTCATTTACTTCGGGTCTTCGCGATATTTTGTTTGAATTTATACAATATTCATATTAATTGATATCGAGTCGAACATCCGACGAGTTGAATTTACATTTCTACGAATTAATACGGTTCTACGGAAACATGCAACGATTGAAATCTTTCGGGATTACTTGAAACCTTTTACAATATACGAGTATTTAGTCAATATTTACAAAACGATAGTCGACTTCCAAGAAAGCTGCTCCTTATTCTGGCAGTGTTAACCAATTCCGGTGTTAAATTTCGACGGCTACAATTCTATGCTACAAATAAATCGCGAATCGTTTTTACTTGATATTTACATGCTACGACTTATCCTTCCGTTTTGAGACGCTGCAATGGATTTACATAGGTTTCAGGGCATGAGTATAGAAGTAAATAAAAACCGTATTTGCCGATGTAGGGTATTAAGGTCCTGCGTTAAATTCGTCCGTAATTTTTATAAAGATTTTCATGAATTTATCGAAGGGGGTTACAGTGTTTATATGTAATAGGGAATAAGCATGACTAATCATATAACTTTAACAGTGGCAGCCCGCAGTATTTATTGTTTATACATTTAATTATTAGTATATTGTATTACACAAAGAACATAACGAATCAATGAGTAAGACATAATTTTTAAGCAGTATTTCTTGAAGCAAGCACTTGATTTGATATGAAAAAGAAAAACATGGTTGTTTGAATTTCTTGTGTTCCCTACCCCACCCTTTTATTTTCAGCAAAATTTGTGGCCGAGCGCAATGCGGTCTAGAGTCAGTGCTTGTTTCGTATTATATTAATATTTATATCTGTATATATTTATTACTCAATATTTTTTCAATTTATAAGAAATTCACGTGACATAGAATCAGTGTTTGCAACCCGCTATTATAATTATTAATATCTTTTGAATAATTATTAATAATATTAAGAATTCTTTTCTCCGCGAAAGTAGAGTCAAAATTGTTCGCCGGAAATGATTCTCGGTCGCGGTAGCTTCCTTATTTTATTTAAATTGATCGTACCGGAAGTAGAGACAGTGCATCGAGCAGCAGCTGTGGAAAGGACTTCCATCGGGCAAGGCTTCACGAATTTTAAAAGTAAGTATAAGATGCTCGAGAAATGAAATTTTTTAATTAAAAAAGATGTATATAAGCTAACCAAAATGTTAATTTGTTTGTTACAGAACAGTCAAATCAGGGGATGGTTGAGCAGCGACAATCATTCCTTGGCGATGGGCAAAGTCTGTGAAGGTAAATTGAAATTTTATCCCGTACACTCGTCATAACTTTGAAATTTGCCAATTCCCTTGCAAACTTAACTTTCTTCTTTCCATCAATTTAATTAACGAAAATAAAGTATCAATTAACTTTTGAAGTTCTCAGAGAATACTTGCAACATTTTTATACTAAATAAAGAATTAGCTAAATTTTCAAGTTCTCAGAGAGCAAATATTTTATATTTTGCGTTTTATTTTTGTTACAGACTTTGTCCGAATTCGTGAGGCATCGCTGGAGTGTTTGTTTCGCATTTTATATATACTTTAATAAGTGTTAAATTTCTAGTAATTTTACGCGAAAGTAGAGTCAGTGTTTGCTTCGTATTTCATATTATACACTTAAGTTTATAACTTTACGTGAAAGTAGAGTCAAATTGTTCGCCGAAAATAATTCTCGGTCGCGAATTGTCTTTTTTTCAATTACACCGAGCCGGAAGTAGAGTCAGTGCAACAGGAGCAGCTGTGGAAAGGATTTCCATCGGGCAGGGCTTCACGAATTTAAAAAGTAAGTATCACATGATCAGGAAATAAAAATTCGCAGTCGAGAAATACAAAGGCGGCATATACTAATGAAAATCTGAATTTTTTTGTTACAGAACAGTCAAATGACGGGATGGTTGAACGGCGACAATCACTCCCCGGCAAAGGGCAAATCTTTTATAGGTGAGCTGAAATTTTAATTCGCATGTACCCCACAATTTTTCCCCAAGTTTCAGTTGCTACTTGAAAATTTTCTCAAAAACGTCCTTACAAGTTTTCTATCAAATTTCCATACCTTTACATTGTATGTTCTACCAATAAAATAAATAAAAATTAAAAATTCCCCGACATGAAATTTTCAGGGAATAAGTATTTAAGATGTGCGTCTTATTTTTGTTACAGACTTTGCTCGAATTCGTGAGGCATCGCTGTACCCTGCGAAACTGCGACGCACCTTCCGCCTTGAAGGTGAGTAACGTAAACACAGAGATATTTCATTTTTACGTACTTGTCGTAAAGTTTCGATACATAGTTCGATATATAACTTCTCCTTGAATTCTCAATTCTGAAAATCATTCATAAACTAATCAATTCTTACGATCTACTCTTAACGTTTCTTGATATATAATTACGACTTTTTTTTCATCCTCTGTTTTCAAAATTCAATTAGTTTTCTTTGTAAAATCGGAACGGAAGGCAGTTTAACGTTCTACGAACGGTGCCTCTTGCAATGCGAAATGCTTTGTTTTGTTTAGACCTTGGACATTCCTTAAGATGACCTGAGGACAACCTTGATAACAGCGGCGGAGACAACACTGGCAGAGACAGCAGCGGCAGAGATTCTAAGGTAACCAATGGTATTCTGGTGTCTCGACACTGGTGAGTCAAAAACTTTAACTGTCCCTCCGGTCTCCAAACCATGCCGTAGGACGAAAGGTCCGAAGCGGCACTGGAGATTGGTTGTATTGTTCTATAAAGCGAGCATAGTGAACACGAGTAATTGAAAAATTACTCGTGAGTAGAAACTGTTATATATTTTCCTTGTGTACTGTCATATATATCGTAGCTTAGGACAGGGCCTTCTTGTAGCGCGGTTTTTGCATTATTTACATGAATGTAATCATGAAATTTACATTTAGCGTTGCGAATTTATCAATGCAAATGAACAATTTACGAATATTGTGCGTTCTTTATATTCATTGGAAAAATATTCTTATAACAAAATTTGTTATAAGATCGCGGCTAATAGATTTCTTCGAGACGATTTATGTTTCAAATTAGATCGCTCGATTTATGCTTTTGATGGACGAAATTTCGGAATTTTGTAAATTTGTTTCGCGCCGTTTCGATGACAATTATATTATTATCTGCAAGAAGGCATTTCGCGACGGGTAGATCTCGAATTCAGAGTGACAATTAATACATTTTCCTGTTAAAATTCTTCCTCTGATGACGAGATCTCCCGGTTTTCATTATTCAATTTCAATTCAAAGTAAATTTTGCATATTTACAAATACATAAAGTAGAGCATTTTGCATCTATAAAGTTCACTTTTTCAATTCAAATTCTTTTTCCTTGTACAAATATGAAAGTCGAGTCACTTGTTTAAGTAAATATAAAAGTCGAGTCATTTGCTTGATTAAATATCAAATTCGAGTCACTTCCTTCAATTTTTCATAAATCAAACCGTTGGAATTCTACTAATCATCTTCTTAGCTAGGATTTTCAGCAAAAATACGCAGTGAGTACAAATTCCTGCCGTGTTCACTTGAAGCCCGAACTCATTCGAGTGCTGAGGTGCTGCTCGAATGGGTAAAGGCGGTGGGCACGGCCTTTTTTTTAAAAAATCAGCGACTGACATTGCGGTGGCGAATCGTGCACGATGTAATTTCCACATGTGTGTGATGTGTGTTAGGCTGTGGATCTTGCGTCGCTTGAAATTTTCTCGTATCATAAAATAATTTATACAAACTTGAACAATATATTTTGCCTTATTCTCCTTTTCACTCTTACTACAACTCATCGATGTATATGGTATTACAATGATGAAATTCTCTTTATCTGTGAAACATATGCCATATACAATGGCCTCAAGTATCAAACGATACAATGACAAATACTTATATTTCTATAAATATTTCAAATCGCGGTAGTAATATAATGAAATAACGCAATGGTCGCCATCCTTGTCAGTCGATTTCAGGAAATTGGTACGTACATTTTAGAGTGTGAAAGTTGTTTGCGAACTCGGGTGTCGGAGGAACCCCGGGGAGTCCTCTCTAGTTTAGGCCCATGCACCCGGGTTCCTGATTGAGAACCGTGGAGTGATGTGTGTTTGTGTGATTTGTGTCGCGATTTGCATTTTAAATATAGGTATTAGGTAGGTAGGTAGCATACCGTTCTGGAATGTGAGATAAATATAAGCAGGAAGGGCCAGGAATTCAGGATATCACATTCGCTGTGTAGGTCGGGTAAAAGTGATATGCCTGGACCTGGGATTAAACTACGGTCAAACCGAGTGTCCCCCTCTTTTTGACCGTAGTTTCTAGTATGTAAATTTCTGCGCACGTGGTGAAACTCCCGGCGCGAGGCTCGAATACTTTGCCTTTTTTTTTAAAACTGTGCTACACGAGCAGCGAATACGCTCTGCACGCTCGTGGTGTGGTTTTCACTGTCGAATTTTGATAATAGTAAGAATTATATTGGCGCAAAGTATTCGAGCATTCTCTAGGGGCAGAAGAAGTGGCTAACAAGTGCCGAAGAGGCCCGACAAACTGTCACGAAGAGGGCTGCATCGAATGGCTTTTCATCCTAGAATCTCTTTGGGGTTCTAGCATGGAAAGTCATTGTTAGTATTTGTTAATTCACTATGCTCGCTTTTTGTATTTGTCCTCTGACGGATGTAACATTCCCGTCCAACGAGTGCATCTTGGCTGCATGCGGTTTTCGATCGCGAAGTTAGAGTTGCGTTTTTCTTGCTCGTTAGTGTTGCGAATTTAAGGTAGCCCCGGGTGGTACCCACGGATTTGTTCGAATTAATTGGTAGTTTTTAGTGTTGCGAAATGAATATACTCGGTTTTTTCTTTATTAGAATTTTATGTTAAATTAGAGATAGAGTTGCGTGAGAGATCGCCCGAGATGGCGAACGGGAGTTTGCTTTAATTAGATCTGTAGAAGTAGCGTTGCGAAATAATGCACGGAAAGTGCTCGGATTGTCTTTGAATAATTAATTGTTAAAGTAGCGTTGCGACATAGCCCCTGAACAAGGAGCACGGGAGTTTGTTTTAGTATTTTATAGAATATTTTTATGAATTAATATTTTCTTAATAATTTGTAGAGTATAGCATCACGATTTAGCACCTGAAATGGGTGACCGGGAGTTTGCTTTCAATAAGTTCCAAATTAGCGTTGCGAAATGTGAATCAGACGCGTTTTTCTTTGATCAATCGCGAAATTAGTGTTGCGAAATGCAAAAGCAGCTGAGAGATGCGCACTTGCTGAGCTGAGACTCAGCCATTGGAGTTGCGAAATTGCAACTCCCCATGGAGTGCCTCAGGAGGCTTGCTCCCAACGATAGCTTCTTTTTTTTTCCGGATAGGTAGTGTTGCGAATTATGAGAGCCCCCGGAATGGCAGTAGGCGGGTTTTGAAGTAGCGTTGCGAACAATGAATGCCTCGAAATGGCAGTACGCGATTGTTTATTAAATAATGTTACGTATGATAGCCATGAAATGGCAATAGGCGGGTTTTAAAGTAGCGTTGCGAAGAATGAGAGCAAGGAAATGGCAATAGGCGGGTTCTGAACTAGCGTTGCGAACTGTAAGAGCCTGAAATGGCACGGGTTTCTCGCGATTTTTATTGAAAGCGCCTTTTGGCTGCTCGATGATTTCGGGATTTTCAGCGCCTTTTGGCTTCTTCATGTCATGATTTTTATATTGTTAATCAAGTGCTTGCAAATAGAAATACTACTGCAAATGTTTCTTTTAATACAAGAAATTTTGAGGATCTCTATAGAATTTTTGTAAATTTATATCCTCTGTTGGTTATTGAAATCAATCAGAGAATGAATTTCATCGTGGTCATTGAAACCACTCCGCAAATAAAAGTGCAATAAATTATATGCACATTTGATGACACAGATAGAAAAAGAGTGTCTGTAAATTTAATAAAATTCGCGGAATAGGAAACATACTAGTGGCTGTCATCGTTAAAGTTATTAATTTAATATTGTCTGGGTTTCTACTTTGATCGCGCTTACATCTTTCTGAGAAAACCGCGTCGACGTAGAGGTTTTGATAAATTCTTGAAAATTTGTTACAAAAATTGCGGACCACGGGTTTTGCATATTTTTTGAATAGAATGAAAATATCAAACTTGCGCCCGAGACGTATATACTGTAATTACAGTTCAATAGACGGATGGAAAATATAGATTAAATGCATCGCGTTTAGATTTTACTTATTTATTTAAATAAGTAGTAGAGTTCTATTTTAGCAAAGGGGGAAGCCTGTCTTTATTTAACATTTCTCGCGTCGCGAATTAAATAGTGATGCATTCATTTTTATGCTCGTATGATGGAAAGGTTTCAAATAATTCCGTATATAACTGCGTCGAAATTAGCTTTTTTCATTTAAGTAATTTCTTTGATAGCAAATAATCGTGACATTGCACGATTTGCTAAATTGTCCATATTATTCAATTCACGTTTGCCGACTCGATATGTAACTTCAAATTTTATATTTGCTTTGTTTTTCTTCACATTTTTCTATCGTAAAGTTCGTAAAATTTGCATTTTCTAATATTCTTCATAAATTATGCTTCTCTTGGTATTCGTAAAATTCGATACCCGTCTATTAAAATATTCAAAGGTCGGTGATATTCCGTTTTTTATTCCGCGTGTTGGGCAAAATTAATGAGATTCTGTTGCAGAACATATAGTACAATCATGGATACTTAGGGCAAATGAAGTGGACCATCCACATGGAAAGTAAGAGAGACAGGCGTCTAGAGACGCTGGAGGAATTCACAGTTTAAGGAAATGTTACTAACAAATGAGTTTTTGTTACAGGAATTGCATGAATCGAGCCACATCGAAGGGTATCGATGAATATTTCTCTGTCACATCTTGTGTTGCAAGTTGTGTTGTTGGTTTCCAGATATTTCTTTTGAAGTTTTGTTACGATTGTCTGATTACCATTTCTTAATGGTTTCTTCGTTAATGGTTTCGATACGTTTGATTTTTGGATCAAAGTATCGTCTGTATTGTTTTCGAAGTTTGATTCATGAGGTAATTGTCGTTTGACTTCCTTTATCCTGGAAGTAATACGATGTTTCTCTTCATTCTGCATGAGGCAGAATGCATTTCTTATTTTCTGGCCAAGAGGCTTGCTTTCTGGTTTAAAGATAAGCAGTATGGCAATATGACGGGCAATATTTTGCAAAGAAATCTTTGCTTTTAATTAGACAGACTCTCGTTCTGTCCGTATTTTCTCATAGATAGGAGATCATACATGATCATTGTAATTTTCATTTAGGCAAATAATAAGAAGAGTTTCAAGACTACTAGCTGAAGAAAGAAGAATAACTTAGAATTAAGTTAGTTAAACCGAAAATGTTATGGGACCAGTATTTGCATATACACAATGATTTTCACTGTGTACAAAAATTGCTCCCGTATCTCCCGAAATCTTTAAGTTAAGTTGTCCGTCCGTCGTTTAGATTAAGATTGTTTGCGCGATTAATTTAAGTCCGTTGTTTACTAACTCTTAACCGTTTCAGTGCCACGCGTCTTTGCGGTTTCCCCGTCCAAAAGTGCCAAGGAGCGCTTTTTCGCTTGTCGTATTCCCTATCCAAAAATGCCAAGTCTCATTATTTTATTTTGATCTAAAACAGAATGATGTCGTAAAGTCGCGCATAGACAGGCACTCAAACGGTTAAATCTACAGTTGAGCTTTAGAATATAAGGAATAAATGTCGCGTTAGTCCTTAAGCATCAGATGCTTGACGCATCACGGCCAGAAATCTATCTCTTCTAGTACGATATTAAAAATATTTACAAGTAAAGTTGAGCAAGAATTTCGCCTGAAACATTCTCCCGTTCATTCGGTCGTTTAAACTTCGTTTAGTCGCGGTCGTTTAAATCACGGGAAAATGTTTCACGCGAAAGACAAAATGCTGTGGAGGATGGATGGCCAAAATTTTTGGGTCCCTAGCCGCAGCAACCTCCACGTGGTGGGACCCGGGTCGTTGTTGCTCGCAATGACTCGAAAACTTTGATTTTATTTTATTTCTCTCGCATTGAAAGCAATAACGGGCTAATTAGCTGCGAATCCCCAAAAATCTGGAAGTTTCCAGATACCTTTCCACCATCCTCCATCTTTAATATTATGTTTAAAACGACCAGATATCTTTAATTAGATTTAATATTCAACAGGTAGAATTCAAATACAGTTGGCAGAGAGTATTTTACGATCGTTCGAATGTTCCGCCACTGCAGCGCGCTGCTTCGTGGCGCTCTCCCGAAGTAGTGGCGTCACGGTCGTTGTCGACTATTTCGCTTGTTTGGCGGTCAAAACGTGTGCTCCTACGTCTGATTCTTTTTTCGGTGAGAAATTTTCAACAACTGTTCCCGAATTCTAGTTTAAGCAAATTATTGGTGTTTGCACGTCCAAATAGAATCCTGTATCGTGAATATCTTCTTTTTTTGCGACAATAGGACGAAAAATGTGAATCGAGGTCTTCCTCTCTTGCTGCTCGAGACGCTGCTGCTTTTCACGGACAAATATTTCGGAATACGTGAGTTCTATTTCATACATTGGCACGTAGTACGAGTAGTTCTTAACATTTCAATTCGAACTATCGCAGTTCTGTCATCGTGTCTAACGACACCCAAGTACAATTAGCGCATAATTAGAAAATTTCATTGTATGGCGGTTCGGATTTCCCTTCCCTTGCTCTCAATTCCTATTTTACCCACTGCTGTCATGGCGTCTGTGCAAAAGGCGTCCGCGCATACGGTGCTCCGACGTAGAGGCAGAGCGTCCGACATCTTGGAAAGTTTGCCGCGTTCGTTTGCGACAGTTTGTGCTCCTCAATCAGATTCATTTTTCGGTAGGAAATATTCGAAAGCTGTGCTCGAATTGTACTCTCAGTTACTCCTTAGTGTTTGTGTGTTCAATTGTAATACTGATTCCTGAATGTCTTTTTTTTTTACGACGGTAGGACGAAAACTGCTGGTACAGACCTTCCCCTCCCGCCGACCGTGATGCCGGTACGATACACTTTTCGGTATTTCAGACTTCGTGAGTATTATTTCTTCAATTTGTTGTACGTTTACATGCAAAATGTCTTCAACAGAGACGCTTGACTGTTGAGTGACAGGAAAGATGAGAAATTTGTTGTTCTTTTCTCTTTTGGCCTTCTGCCATCCCTCCACCCCTTCCCCTCTTCATCACTTTTGTTTTCAGCAACTAGTGGCCGCGCGCAATGCGGTCTTAGAGTCAGTGTTTGCTACGTAAATATTAGCTGTACCAGTTTTGCCTTTACAGAGCACCTGTCTCTGACTTAACCTTAAAATATATCATTAAAGATTATTAGAGGGCGCCGTTGCCCCAGAATTCACCGCGAATTTACAGTCAGTGTTTGCATCGAAAGTAAAGAGATAGGATATTTATTCCAGAGCATCGTGGCTCTCGTTGCAACATTTTTATCGCGAAGAAGGTAGATTCTCTTGTCTCGCCGACTATGAGGGAAACGGCCGCGTTTTTTTTTATTTTATTTTTCGTCATGGTTCTAGAGTCGGTGAAATTCCAGTTGGCAGATGTACCACCACTGGAGCTACGAATTTTATTTCGTAAGTTGAATCTTTTAAAATAATGTTCTCTGAAATATATATTCTCATTGGCTACGGTAGGCTGATCATTTTTAACGCAAAATGTTCCTCCCTTTTAGAGACAACCTCCTCCAGACGATCAGGGAGCTCTGTGCGGCGCTTAGCTGGCTGGAGAAGGCATCCCGTTAATTGTTTTCTGCGATCGGTGAGTCGCATGTGCTTAGATTCCTCCGGGACCCCTATTCATGTCGTAGGACGATTGGTCCGAATCGGCAAGGGCGACTGGTTGTATTATTTCTTTTTGCGAGCACCGTGACCATGGGTTCGATAGATAGTATCCTACTCATGTGGAATTGCATATTTAGGATGTTTATTAGCTCAGGCTAGGCCTTCCTGTGCGTCGCGATTGCGTACAGAATAAATTTACGAAAACGATACGCTCGAGTCGCGAATGAATTGCGCGAAATTAACTTTGCGCGCGTAGATTCTGAAGACGGATCACCCATCCAACTTCGTATTTTCTATTATATTTGCTCGTATCGCGCAATGAGAATTGTAATGCACAATTACGTGCTGCTTCCCGACTTTTTTCCGTTTCCGTTGGTCTTGAGAACCGTAGAATTTTGCCATGTAAAATGTGCAAGAAGACACTTCGCGATGGGTAGGTTCTAGAATCGAAGTAACAATTTGTACAGTCCTTTCAATATCCTTTAATCCATTTACTTCGATGACGGAATCTCCTGAGGACATTGCATGCCCTTAGTCTGCCAATTCAATATAAATATTTTCAATATAAAGTTCAGTTTAATATTCAATATAAAGTTCACTATGATATTCAATCTAACGTAAAGTATTTGATCTTTGGAGACATTATAAATATTCATAGTAGAGTCGTTGCTTAAATTAACAGTTAACTTTCAATATTGATCAATATCTGATTTTAATGAAGCAATATTTTTGAGAAAGAATAATAGATCGTTAGATATCACTAATTAATCATTTTTCGAGCTCAGGATTTTCAGCACAAACGGTGAGTTGACATTTGCTCGTGCTCGCTTTTCAGCTCGGACATATCGGCATGCCCAGGTGCTACGCCGATGAGTTCGGGCGGCGAGCAGGGCATTAGCTCGTAGGACTAATCATTTTTCGCGACTAACAACGTCAAAGCGAGTCGTGCACGACGTAATTTCCACGTTTGTGTGTTTGTGGCTAGGCCGTGGATCTTGCGTCGCATTTCAAACTCTTAGAAACGAACGACAATTTGCCGTTCGTACTTGCTCGAATCCGAATCCATTCTATTGAAAGGAACCTCCGTGGTTATAATTTATAATCGGTTTCACCGCATGGTGAATAAGTTGGCGCATATGGTATTTGATATTGAAATCACGTAGAATCTAAAGACACATGGATGAAAAAGACATACCATATGCGTTACCGTTTTACTTCAAAATATTTCCATTTGTCTCGCACGACCTTTCATAGGTCCAAGATATTACGGTTCCCTTGTACGCGACGTGGACGATAGATTGACTTTACATATTACGCAATGTCCGCTTTGCTTGTTCAGTCGATTTCAGGAAATGGTACGTAACCTTAGAGCGTGAAAGTTGAGTACGGAGTTCGGGTGTCGGAGCCGCCCCGGGGTGGCTCTCTAGTGTAGGCCCCTGCGCCCGGGCTCGCGAATGATGATCGATGAGTGAATATATTGTCATGATTGAGTCGCGATTTGGCATTTTAAATATAGGTGGTAGGTAGGTAGGTAGCATACCATCTCGACAGTGCGTTTGAATTTTTCTAAGATAAGTAGGCAGGGCCAGGAGGTGAGGCTATCACAATCGCGCGCGAGTAGGGTGAGACGTCTGCCCCTGGGATTAATCGTGGTCGAACGGATCCGGATCTCGTTCGGTCGCGATTGTTAGTTTTACTTTTTACTTTCAGCTTGCTCAAATATCATGCTCAAATTGGAAGCATCGCGAGCAATGGCGTATGCACGGGCGGCAATTTCTAAAATTGCTGCTCGTCTGCGTTTAGCTCGCGTTGTTTCGCCGCGAAAGCTCCTCGGGGATGCTGAAAATTGTCGACACTCTGGCGAGATATTTGAGCAACGTTCCTGGGGCAGGAGCCCGAAAAGAGAAGAGGCATCCGCCGAAGAGGCCCCGACAAACTGTTGCAAGAAGGGGTCGCAACGAATGGCTGACCTTTCTCGAATCCTCGGATTCTAGAATGGGGCGCCATTATTTTTTCTTTACATTTTGTCACTGTGCTCGCTTAGTGCATGTAGTTCTTGCTCTGTAGTAGTAGTTAGGTATTTGGTGGGTTTGATATTTCCCCGCCCAACGAGGGATTCGCTGCTGCAGTCGCGATTTTCTTCGTATTAGTACACGCGAAATTAGCGTTGCGAACAGGAATAAACGCGTTGAATTTTTTTATTAGATGTGCCAAAGTAGCTTTGCGAGACCAAGTGCACACTTTGTGTCCGTGATTTTGCTCGGTTTAGGATCTTTAGTAATGTAGAGTTTCGAGACTGCTTGCCCTTGAAAAGTGTCATCGGGAGTTGTGTCAATTTAATTATACAGTAGCGTTGCGAAAAAAGAAGCAGCATCAGAAACGGATGCACGGGTTTGCCACGCATTAGGTTTATGAAACGTAGAGTTGCGAGATATGTCGCATTCCAAATGGATGCGCGGGAGTTTGTTGCAATAACGAATCGTTAAAGTAGCGTTGCGAAATTAGAAGAAGCACCAAAGACGGGTGCACGGTTTTGCTCGTATCAGGACATTGTAGAGTAGCTTTGCGAATTAAAGAGCACCTCAAAGTGGTGCGCGGGAGTTTGCTGAAATTAGGGCTTTTCAGGAATCATCTCTTCTTAGTTTTTCGCGATATTAGCGTTGCGACGAAAATTTACAATCGGGTTTTTCCTTGCTCGGTACTCGGTGAATTAGAGTTGCGAATAACTGAGTAGCATGCGACAAGCTGGTACCAAAGGTGATACCGGATATGGTGCCCTGGAGTCGCAGAACGACGTCTCCTCCATGAGCGGCTTCAATGTCCGCTCCCTTCTTCCGCGAATTAGTGTTGCGACAATTCATCCTCGCGATTTGCTCGCGAATTCGATTAATTAGAGTTGCGTGACATAATAGCGCCCACAGTGGCCGCTCGGGATTTTTCTCGCGGATTCGTCAAAGTAGCGTTGCGATTGAATAGCAGACGAAAGAGCTGCACGGGATTTTCTTCGCCATAAAACACTGACGAAATTAACAGATGCTCGCAGTAGCTTCTTGGGTTCTTACTTGCTATACGATTTTTGTATGATCCCCCCCAAGCCCCCCCCCCATCCCTTGTTTGTTATTATACCCATTGTCTTTTCATGAAAATCAAGCGTTTATGAATGGATGCATTGCTGCAAAATATATTTCTGAATATTGTCAAAACTTTTACAAAAATTATAAGTGCTTTTTAATCATTTATCGCGTGCTGATAGAACAGCTTCGTTCCGATGAATTTTAACGTGATTACAAAGTCTTGCTATGCATTGACTCAATTCAGATTTTAATATTTTTATTATACGTTCATCGTGAATTATTTGAATCTTTCTCTAAAGAATAAATTTTCTAGTGATAACGGTGATTTTTTCTGGTTACTATTTTTTTTACATATATTGGATATTGCTACTACATACTGCTGATTATCGTCCTCAATGTTATTAACATTTTTTAACGCAATTAAAAACATATTTTTTATTAACTTTGTTTGCGCATGCATCTCTTCTTTCTTTTTTTATGCATTTTCCTTTTGTCGACAAAATTAATGAGATTCTGTTGTAGATTACGAAAGTAGATATTTGAGATTTTTGTGAAAGCTAATTTTTACGACGGCCAATGGATACGGACATTAATACCGTCGATTTATTAAAAATAAAATACAACCATGGATATTTAATGGAAATTAATTGGACACATGGAAATTGAGAGACACAGGCGTCTAGAGTTATTGGAAGGACCCCCAGAGTAATGAAATTTTACTAACGAATGAGTTTTTATCGCAAGAAATTCATGGATCCGACAAACTGGGAGGCTGATCGATGGATGTTTGTCTCTTGCGTCTTGTGTCGTAAACTGTGTGTCAGGTTTCCAAATATTGCTTCTGAGATTTCGTTGCGATAGTGTGGCTACCATTTGTTCATGGTTTCTTTGTCGATGGTTTTGATATGTTCGATTTTTGGATAAATATATCGTTTGGATTTTCCTGGAAATCTGATTCATCGGATAATTGTTGTTTGTTGTCCTTTATTTTGGTGTTAGTAGGATGTTTCTTTTCGTACTGTGGCAAGCAGGATATATTTCTTATCTTCTGGTCAAGAGGTTTGCTTTTTGGTTTACGGATATGGAGGCAGGTAATATTCTTCAAAGAAATCTTAGCTTTTAATTAGGCAGGTTCATTGGGTTGATACTCTTTCTTAAGTGGGAAACGATCGTTGTGATGTTTCCGCAGGCAAGGTTTTCCGATGGGGAACATATTTTTATCACAACTGGGTAGATTTATGGTGAAATAAAGTGATCACTGAAGATTCTCAAGCCTGCTAGCTGAAGAAAGAAGAACAAAAACGAGGAGGGAATATTTAAGTATCCACGATCACAAATAATATTTCAAGGTATTAGACCGACGACTTTATGGCACCAGAATTTGTACAAACATACAGATCGCTTTTCTGTGCGCAAAAGTGTACAAAAACTGCTCCCATATCGATGGTCAGACTGAAATACGGGAGGGGAGGTTCAGATCGTGGTGGGTTATGGGTTAAGATCACCGTTATTTAGATTATAAATCTAGAATTAAGTATCAGAATGTGTGGAATGAATGTTGTGTGCTAGTCCTTAAGTCTCGGATGCTCGACGCATCACGTTCGGATATCTATCTCTCCCAGTTCGAGATGGATAATGAAAGTAACGTAGAACAAGAAATTTCGCGTGATACATTCTCCCGTTCATTCTGTCGTTCATTATATCGCTGATTCTGTCGGTTAAACCTGTAAAAATGACGAGAAAATGTTTCACGCGAAAGACAAACTGTGATGGCGGATGAACAGCCATTTTTTTGGGTCCCCAGTCGCAGCAACCTCCACGTGGTGGGACCCGGGTCGTCATTGCTCGCAATGATTTGAAAATTTTTATTTTATTTTATTTTTCTCACATTGAAAGCAATAACGGGCTAATTGGTTGCGAATCCCTAAAAATCTGGAAGTTTCCACACATCTTTTCACCCACTTTTCATTCCCCGCCTTTAGCATTATGTTTCAAATGGTCAGAAATCTTTGGATTTCTATCTTCCGTTAGGTGGGAAACGATCATTATAATTTTTATTCAGGCAAGCTTTCCGGATGGGGAATATATTTTCATCACAATTGGGGTGGTATATGTGTAAATAAATTCATCCTTACAGATTTTCGAGACTGGTAACTAAAGAATGAAGGATAACAAGGCCTCCCTAATATTCAGGTGCCCACGATCGTAAATAGTATTTCAGTTGATTAGACTAAAGATTTTATGGGACCAGTATTTATTCATACACATTGGTTCTCACTGTATGGTACAGCCACTCCCATAGTTTGTTTCAGACTGAAATACGGGAGGGGATAATCAGATCTTAATATGTTAAGGTTAAGCTCGTTGTTATTTAAATCTTTAGTCTAGAATTAAGTCTTAGAATGTGAGGATTAAACGTTATGTTAATAATCGGTATTGGCCGCAATGACTCGAGACCTCTAATGGCATGTTATTTTTTCGCATTGAAAGCAATAACGAGTAAATTGACTGTGAATCCCCAAAAACCTGGGAGTTTCCAGATATCTTTCCACAATTCTGCTTCTTCAAAATTAGACTCCAAACTTTCACAATTCAAAATGAAGAAGCTGACAATTATTTCTATTATTACGCCGTTAAATAACTAAAATACTAAAAATTTGCATAGATATCATTTTTTTTTCTGCTGAAAAAGTGCTGTCCTCCTCTGCGTCTGGCACATCCATAGGTTTGCGACAAGATTTCGTAATCCCAGTCTGCTGGAACGATGAAGGTTAGGCCACGCTCATGACCGTACTCCGCGTTACGTTGAAATCTCTCGGAGTACGAATAACTTTTCCTTCCTTCTTTCAATTTTTCATTATTTTAAACTTTCTACATGAACTTCGATGAAATTTGCGCTCGTATCATATTCACAATTCCTCTTTTCTTCTTCTCGAAGCAATAATGCCTTGTTTTCGCTTTGAGCATTGTTTAAACATGTGTTAAATACTACTTCCTTTTTACTAATTCTACTTTTTTCTTCCGCTGGTTTTCTTCTAAGGCCAGTGATACAGTATTGAAACAAAGTACAAAACTTATTAAGCGCGCCATATTTTAAAGTCTTCATAGAGAACCGCTTCCTAGAAACATTAACATGAAACATTTCTCGAGACTTTGGTAAGGCTGCTTCCATTTAAGCTTGGACCCTCTGGTCACAAGCATGCGCATAAATATTAACTTTCTTCTCTGACATAACTTTCTCACTTAACTCGCAGTCAAGGTTTCACAAGCCTCGACACAGTAATCAAATGTTACTTGTCATTACAACTTCCCATTTTAAATAATTATTCGGTTATTCTATTGCCACAATATGTTCGTATTTATAATAATCAATCACGATTTATCCTGCATCTGATTTTATGACATTGCCAATGAATTTTTGAACGATAATCAATGTTTCGTGGTGCGATACGCAGGGTAAGTTACTGTGTACGAAATGTAGGAAAGATCCTGCACTCTATAAATTTCCGTGGACTAATATTAGCATCTAAATTGACAGAAGATTATATTGCGCATAAAGTAATTTATTTGAATTCTTTCCATTTATCTTTTTCCAAATTCCCACCATTTTCTTTCAATCACCAAGAACAAGAATAATGCATCGATCGTAGAATTCATTTGAAAGTGTTTCCAAGCATTATATGCCTGTAAAAATTACCATGCAAATTCTGATAGAGATGAAAGGATATTAATAGTAATAATATTGTCATGTAATGTCTTTATGATAATCATTAATTATGAAGAATGATAAAAGTAAAGTAATATTTTAAATGTACATTCATATGCTCACTAAAATAATTTGTATAATCAATTTTCGCTTGCATGTATCTATCCATGTATGTATATATTTGTGTTAACCACATCTCATTATTACTAAGAATAACAAATTACGTACAGCGAACTACCATATAATTAATAGACGTGCACCAATTTTACGAAGCGAGCTGTTTGGTTGGCTTTAACTTGGATAGTGCACCTTGAGTTTCCCTTCCGTTTACGGTTTAAGAGTAAATATGAACGGTTCTTCCGATTTCCAGTTTACGAAGTCCGTTTTTTCAAAGATTGTCGGATTCTTGAAATTGTGGTGTTTTTCCCGGCAGATCAGACATATGAATATTTGTTTGATGACAGTCTGAAATATACATAGGTCCGTCGTAACAGCTGTATTAGCGAATGTAAATACTGTGGACTATACGCTGTATTCTCGTTTTTCTCTTTTCATAGAGAAGATGTTCTATTTCTTGAATTATTCGTAGCTATCAGTAGTGTTTTGTCTGTTATGTAAGCCTACCGTGGTTGAAGAAGCTAGTACAGCTTATAGGAGTTTCCATTCTTGTTGTAATTATTAAACTTCCCTTTAGCTATTTGACTTCGTTATTGAAGAACCGCCGTTAGTTTTATAATATTCCAATCCAAGAACGTAATTATTTGGATATGTGGAGTAATCATTCAACCGAATATTTTTGTATTGATTTCCTTCAAAACATTTCGAAATATTTTACGAAATTCTCGTATTTTTTTGCTCATGCAGGTTTGTTTCTATTCATTACTACGTTCAATTTGCTAACAGTATTGTGAAAGCTTTGTATCTCGCATGTCTTTTTTTCTCCGTCATAACATTTTGAGTGACTTTAGTAATCTCATGGAAATTACATTTCAGAGAGTGTTGAAAATGGAAAAATCAGAAATTATTTAAAAACTATTTTCTTCTGCCTCCATTTGAGATATTAAATCACTCTGATACAGTGTTACGTATACAATGCAGAATATGCCACACTTTAAAAGAAATTCGTACGTTGTAATAGAGTGATAAATATATACTATATGCAAAGATAAATTCTCCAGAGCTTAAACTATTCTGATGGCTTAGAATATTTATGATTAACATTATTTTTGACTATTTTATAAATATGGCTGGGTAAAGAAAAGATGGCTAGTGGATAGAATACGGATCTGGCACACACATTCAAATGGCACCAATTGTTTACTTGAAATACTCAGGTTAGTATTTTAGTACTATAGCAACTTATTGAACAATTCCTTTAACCCTTTCGCTTCGGCAATCCAGTCCGCCGAAGTGCCGTCACCGAACGGAAGCACGCGCCAGAAATGTTGCACAGTGCGTGTGATTTTTGTATATACGTTCTTCTAAGTCTTACATAATTACTGTACTTAATAAAACAATTGTTGCTCTAATATAGCACGTATTCTTCACATTTTTAATATGAGTGAGAAGACTTATACAAAATTATATTATTCTAAAAACATTAGATCAATTACAGTTGACATGTTTTTAGGTATTTACATATTTACTGGACTTTACAATTAAACGTTTAATATAATTAATAATGTAACGCAAATTAGTTAGTATATTAATATGTGGAGACTAGTAATATAATTCTGTATGATATGTCAATCAAATCAACAGAAAATGTTCAGCCGATAACGAAAACTGTTATTATCGACTACAGATCGTACTTATATACACATCATATAGATGCCGGATATATCCGGCGCTCGTACGCACAGGTCGTCGTGTGGATGCCGGATATATCCGGCGCTCGTACGCACAGGTCGTCGCGCGGACGCCGGATATATCCGGCGCTCGAAGCGAAAAGGTTAAGGTTTTCCGACTTAACTTAATTACACTCTTAATTTGAAAGAGCACAATATGGTCTTGTTACGTCCGAAACGAATTTAAGATTAACAGATATGAAAACGGTAAAGATTCCGCAGAAAACTGTGGTCAGTGATGTAAGTCAATTTACGCACAATCCCGACGGATAAGACGGCTGGTCCGTTTTCGGTCAGAGAACCGAATCTCTTTACACGGGACCGGACCCAAGAACGCCAAGTTGCGCAAAGGTATGAGGTTGAAGGTGAATGAAGGTTAAAGGTGGGAATGGTTGATAGCCGAAGTGTAAAACATGAAGAAACTTACTTTTATTTTAACGGAGTTGATGCCAACCCTCGGTGATACAGCTCGTGGTTTTGTCACAATATACAGCACTCTTCCCGATTCTGAATCTACTTTCAATAACTGCTTAATATAAATAGTGATAATTTAATAATGAATGAACTAACTCTGTCTAAATCTGTCTCTATCTATGTCTATATCTCTGCCTATCTTTTTCTGTCTGACTGTGTCTCTATATCTGCCTCTATATCTGTCTCTAACTTTGCCTATCTTTTTTTCTGTCTCTGGTTCTGTCTATCATTTTTTTCTGTCTCTGGTCCTGTCTATCTTTTTTTCTGTTTCTGGTTCTGCGCGCCAGAGTTTCCAAGGGTCTTATATCCCTTTCGCATCCATACTCTACGGTTTAAAACTACCGACGTTTTGAATTCTGATTTGGTCATGAGTCGAATGAGGGAACTCGAAATTATCTCGCAGCGTTGGAATTTTGAGGCAGGGACAATCAGCACCTCTGATCTTATTCTCAGAACACATTCTCATCGAGGGGATGAGAGAATTGACCGGGAGATCGGTTTGTTGACAACTGCCTTTCGCGTTACCATAGTTTAGTCTACTCCTTCGACTCATTTTACGATCTTAACCCATGAAACATACTTTCTCGAGTCACCTCACTGTTAACATAGAACGTTTTGGGTTTCATTCCTGTTACTCGCTCTTAAATTATGGAATATGTCCCAGGATGTTCATGCGAGATAGAATAAGGTTTGTTACGGACGTAACAGTCTTATACTTAGCTTCTGCTTCCCAACAGGAAAGTATACTATCGTATATTTGCCTGAGAGTATCTCAACGGAAGTTTCAATTTTCTAAGTAGACTGTAACTCTTTAACCCTGCTGTTATCCTCATTTACATCTCACATTCATGTTCCTTCGTGTCACAGCGACCGGATGAACAAAGATTCACATTTAAAAAATTTTTAAATTTACAAACAAACAGACGTAAATTTTAAATACATTGACTATCAAAAACAAACACTCACAAACGTAGTGTCTGTTAAACCATAATCTTCATTTCGGGTTATATCGACCCGAGGAGAACAGCAGGGTTAAAATCATCAACAGTAATACGTTTTACTAATTTTAATTTAACATAATCAAATGATCACAGCATGAAAAATGAAAGATTTATCGCGAATATGTTCTATTTCGATTAAGTAATCTTACAATTAGATCAGCCTTAGTATGAATCGCTATTAATAATTCTGACATAACGTGGATATACTCAATAGCTTATGTTATCTTCTTTCGTACAAAATTATTTTTCAATTCTATCTTTATTCTAACTAAATATTATATTTGTACTATTTCACATTATTCGTCTCCCCCTTATATTCGTATAATATCGATTGTAAGTTTCTAGCACCGGGGCGTTGTAATTAAAAATACGTTCAGAGATAGAGTTATCTGCGAGCATCGGCGGACGTTTCCAGTAATTTATTATTCTTAAAATGTAATTCTTAGATTTCTAAATATTGTACCAGTACATTATGCCTCGTGGTAGTTACCAAAAGCGTAACAACATTTTCGGTTGCCCTGTCTCGTGCCTATATTTTTTGTAGGACTTCTTACAAGCAAGTGTAAAAATATTTACAGTAAGACACATTAAAATGTGTTATGACACGAATTAAGTTTTAATTTAAGATGCATACAGAATTTAGGAACAATCACTTCGCCGTGTCACAGTTTCCAATTGGGATGAGAGGTTACGTATAAAAACAATAAAACATTCGATTTAGCAAAAATACAGTACAAATTCAGAATATTTTTATTTCGGAATGAATTCAACAGGATTATGCATTTCTTGTAGTTTTCTACAAATATGCTGCTGATATTTGGGAACAAGGGCAGGTCAATATTGGAAGTTGTATCTTTAAGAAACATTACCTTCTTCATGCTGGATCAATTTTAAAATATTTCACTTTCTGCCTTCCGAGTTCATATTTTTCTCTTTGTGTTTTTGGAGAAAAGAGCACAGTATATTCATAAATAATTTCGGGCCATATGTTAAAACCGTCATTTATTTTACTTAATGCGTTATATTAATGTTAAATTCATAAAATACAACTCTATTAAATAATTACTCCTCAACAAAAATAATACTGGTTGCGCATGAATTAATAATTTCGGAAACAGTTTATATTTTAACTGAACAAAAGAGGAAGCCGTAACATCCTTTAATAGTCGAATTATGTTAAAAACATGATTAAAAGTAGAAATAGAAGTTTGTAATACAAAAGGGTATTCAATTTTCCGATAGAGAGAACTTATGTAAAATAATTTCTTTCACTTCGTTCTGAATAAAGAATAAAAGATTCAATAGAAGTAAGATTTTTGTTCTATTTACATTTTGGAATAAACAGCCTGTAAGTAGTTACATTTTGTATTATATTATTTTTTGTAGTTTATACGATGAAATTTTAAGATTGAAATGTCTGAATATATATTCTGTGCAATGTTAACGATTGTAAATTTAATAACTAAACGTATCGTTTATAAAAAAAAACAAAAGTCCATAAAGATTTTCTAGGAGAATGCATTTTTTCAGCTCCTACTCAATGTTCATTCTCGAAGTTACGTTCCTACAAAAATTATCAATTCATATGCTGTAAACACACAATTATAAATTACATATTATAATTTCCTAAACTTTTTAAAAACAATTAAAAGCAATTATATCTATTTCATTAACATGAGTAAGCAAATAGATACTTATGTAAAAGAAATATTCGCACTCATATACATGATGAAATTGTTAAAATAGTATAAACGCTGAAATACTTAACACCACTTTATGGGAAAGTGAAGCAATAAAAAATAAAGCTAATTAGACCTTTCAAGAAGAAATACTTAACATGAGCTAAGTGAAATAAATAAAAATTCAGCACCAAAATTGTGCACCAACTTAAATATTTAACACGAACCAATTTGCCATACGGAAACACAAATTGAATATGAACATTATAAAAATTGAAGTTAAAAAAGATCTGGATTTTTCACAACCTTAAATGAATGAGCTGTCACATTCTGAATGTAAATATACTTATACTGTGATATTGAATTCGCAACATGATAGTTTTGTCAAATATTTTATTATTGACGTGACGACGTAGTTAAATAAAGACGTGAAATTGATCATGATTACATGTTAATGATTCAAACGGCAATTAACGGACTAACGACCCATAGATTTCCGGGACACTTCATTTTTATGAGTATAAATATGACCAGAGACCTATAAACTCAAGAACAATTAGTTTGAGGCTTTAATCGCTTCTTTTACCACAAACATTTTCTTATAAATATGTATAAATGAAAATATAAATTTTATTGTAGGGAATTTTTTCACAGTTAATCTCCCTCAATCAAGTAAGACATTCGAAGCACGAAGTATACACAAGTTACTAAGTTTAACAATCACATTAAATGTTAAGTACATTTGTAAAGTAAAAAATAATACAAATTGAGTAATAAATTACGCTTGATTTGAATAAAATATCAGACTAACGTTTTATAATTGAGCTAGAAATTCGAACTTCGCGGTTGACGAAACTTCTCTTTTCAAATTCAAGTTGCTGCTGCCACCTAGGCAAGATTTTATTCGGTCGGTCACAGCAGACGAGTTTTTGTTATTCACTGGAAGAACGTATCTTTGCACTTCGGCTTCAGATGGACTTTATCGAAAACTATTACACGGCCGATGTTGCAGGGACCCTGTTCTCCTTCTATGTAACACCGACGGTCTCCGGGCCATAGAATTGTGTTATCCGGGCATTTCATAGCAAGCTTCACGTATTCTGCTTGATCGGGAAAGTAGATCGAATCCGGGCTGAGAAGTCTGCTTATACCGACTGCAGAATGGGTAACGATGAACAGGATGCACAGGATGCACAGAAGAAAAGCGATTCCTCTCGTTGAACAATGCATCTTCGTTTTAAAGTGATTTTGAATGGTGTAAGTGGATTCTTTGTTGAATTTACAGTGTTTCACATTAGTGCTCTGGAAGAAGACATGATGCAATTATTGAATAACAACTCTGCAAGTAAGATAAATACAATATATGATTTATTTGCATTCTTGGGACATTGTTAACCTATGATTTTCAAATCGAACGAAACGTATAGGTCAGTGGTTCTTAACCTCCTCAGAAAAAGAAATATTTACAAGATAACAAATTTTTTGCGTCATACGGTCGTAAAATAAAAGATTATATGTATTTCTTAGATTGCTTAATATATTAAAAAACACGTATGTAACAGTTGGCATGTCAGTCTATAACAAATAACAATCAGTAAAAGAAATGGCTGAACACTTTCTCTAATTTCTTGGAGCATCAATATTTCACGGAGCACTGGTTAAGAACCACTGCTATAGATTAATGTATTAACTGATTATTTGGCATAATTAATTAATATATTGAGTGGGCTTGTTTGAATGCCTGATTCAAGCAATAAAAATCCCCTATTATTTATCGCGTCCGTTACAGTGGATGTAATTTCTTTACCTTTATTTTAGGGGAATAAAACTTTTATCTTTCTTACAAAAAGAATTAAACGATTCCTTGTTTATTTTAAATTTAACATCATTCTGAAAGATATATTTGTCTTCTTCTAAAATTATATACGGGAGTATTGAAATTTATTCCAAAGTCACGTAACATTAAAATGGATTAATGTTTGGACGAAAATGATAATTAGACTTAGGTTGACATGTTAAATAGTTAAGAAAAAGAATCTGTATTTTTAAATACTGATTGGAAATTAGTGACATTTAATTTTTCATTGCAAGCTTATACGAAAGAAAGAAAACAGATTTCACTTTGTATTTTTGCTCGAAAGAACCTAGTTCAGCTGTTATAAGTAACACCCGGGAAGGAAAAACTTAAATTCTAGGTTATACTAACTACACATAAATTCAGAGTAAAGTTTGAAAAATATGTTCTATGAAGAAGATTGAGAAAATTTTTAAAAATTGCAGAAATGTTATAAAGCTTATCTTTACTACCTTTACTTTTAAAAAATTGGTATAAAATAAGGTATATTTAAATTATCATGTTACCATGGAATTCTATTATTATCATTTACATTATCGAAGATGTTACATCAACGTTTCGAAACGTACGGTTAAACATGTTCAATTAACCATTTCTGATTTACATCCCAGTTATCCAATTATATTGGTATTGAAATTGAAACAATTGCAATAATTTTATTCAATTTTGCCCGTAAGAGATTAAAAATGGAAAACCCTTGGATATAACGCACATGCAAATAAATACGAAATAATTTTATTTGTACTTAAAAAAGCGTATATGTAAATACGAATTTCGAGATAAAAATAAATACTGACCTATCCGAAAAAGAAAATACGATAAATCATCTGGTGAACTAATATTTTTACTGGCAATAAAATGGAGCTTCGTACAGTGAACAAACAGTGTACATTGAGAAGCAATTTAAATAATAAATATACATATAGAAGATAAATTTTGTTCCTTTACAACGAATTGTTATATGAAAAAGTAATCGATCAGAACAATACATCGTATTTAACATTTTTAGCCAGTGTCACAGAGAATATGTGTTGTGCATAGACATAATTTGCAAATCAATCGTTCGCAACATTTGTTTTCGTTACATTCAAATATACTTTATCCTAATTGATAGTTTACTGTGAAAATAAAATATTTGATAGTTTTTGGTTAAAAGTAATTGCATCTAAATCGATATTTGTTCATGGAGAATAAGAATATGCTATTCTTTATTACTAAATGCAAATTACTTTAATATTTTTCTGCTTAGACGTCTGAAAATAATATGGTAATGCAGCAATACAACAATGATACCTAAATGATAGAAACTATTATTTACACATTTTAAAGATAAATTGATATATATACTTCTAAAGAAGCTTAATAGTTTTACCAGAGCTGCTTCCTGCAAATGGATTATACCGATTAACTCCAGGTAGCTTTTAAGTATTTAGACTTTGGATCTCAACTGTTCATTTAATATTGCAAATTAAAAAAGAGAGAACGGAAAAATTGAACCATATTCACCATTAACCTAAATACTGAAATGAAATTGCTACATCATATTTGTCAATACTGAAGTTTTTATTGTAGAATTTAATGAGTATGGTTTGTTATGCTCACGTTACTTTATCGTCCTAAGGGAAAGAATCGAAGTTATTTAAATGTGTTCTACTACAATGCCATTATACAAATGCAGTTTTCGTTCAATAGATTGTATTTATTTAAAATTTACTCTTTTTCCATTTTTCTATCTATGTAATTTTTGAAGTACACCTTTTAAAGATATTCTAAAAATTCCCAATTTCAGTTTTTATAAAATTTTCTCATAGTGCCTTAACTGTTCAAGATTTAAGAAAACGTATCTTCTTTTATCAACAATTCGTCGAGGAATAAAACTGTCACGCAAAGTTTCTTGTTTGACATTTTATCTTTGAAACTACTCGTCATAAGAAAAATCGACGGAGAATTTTGTTATGCGATTTCGAAAATGCAGTGTATATTTTCCGACAGATTAAATATCTCCGTATTCCGCCTTCTCCGAATATTAATTGCAAATATTAATTGTTAATGTACATATGGTTGTAAATTAGATTACTAGTTCCCAATTTGCAATTTATATATTTTGCAGCGTAACGCATTTCAATGAAATGACTCTGCAGGATTTAACAAACGGAATATAATTCTTATAATTTGCATAAAATGGCAAAAACAGTCTCTGTTTATACAAATTTCAAGAATTTAAAAATGATGTGTAAGTCACAACCTTTCAAACTTTTTAATATTCTTTTCTTTTAATCACGGATCGATATATTCAAAATTAGTATAAAACACTTAAAACTGTTTGAATGAATTCGCTCCTTAAACTTGAATCGTTACTGGTAAACAGAACACACATTCTTGACTTTGCCTACGTTGAAACCTGTAAAGCTTTAATAAAAAATTTGACGTGTCTTCTATTCAAATCGTGTACACTTCTGGACAAAAGTATGATGATGGTACCCAAGATAATTTTTGATTATATACGATATTATTATTAAATAATGTTCATTGGTAAAATATATTATTTATATAGATTTAACATGTTTAATAACATTAAATTAAACGACGCGATTATTTAAATCTTACTTTATTCTGTTCAGTGTTCTGCTCACATTTTACTCTGTTCTATTCCCTCTAATCCAATATACTAGACTCATATAAGTATTTACAGCCTTCATCCGGTATAGGAAACCTTAGATAAAAACATAATGCCTTTTTTTATTATATTTTTTTATTTAACACATTGCTAGGTAAATATATTGGTTATGTAGTTTGTAAAATTAATGTTATGTTACGCGGGATATCAGTTGTCATAAATATTAGAACAAGAGATTCTACGGTCTGACGGCCTTAAATACGGACATGTTGTGAATCTTTAGCTCAAAGTAAAAGTTACATATCTTTCTAAATTGTATTGGTTCGTTCATAATAAGTAATAGAGCTCCGTGAACACGCCGAAAGCGTAACAATATTATTTACGACAGTAAAATTCTGAATCGTTTTTTAGGTAGTTATTACTTACAATCAAGGAACTGTCAACATACATTTGGACTTTCGCTCCAAGATTCAGGCGGATATTAAGGTTCACATTATTTCATAACTAAATTCATTCAACACTGTAATTCCATATTTGTATAATTCTAAACCAATCGAAACCAAAGCTTTTCTGCTCTGCACGATATTTTCACGAATGCATAAAAATTGATCGTAATTACAATGCAATAACGATTCCGATCGGTTTTATCGTTCAAAAAGGAATCCGCATGTTTCACAACAATTTTATATCTCTGGAATCATGCTTTCGCGAAATCACGGTGTCTTCTCGTGCGTCATACGCGACAGAGTAAACCGAAGTTGCAAATGCGAAAGAGATATACATATATACCGGCACAAAGAATGGAAAACAATTCGCGTTTTCGCGAGACCAGGCAGCATCGATACATTATCATCGTCGACATTTTTCCTCTCGTCTGACGGGACCGTGGGAGAGGAAAAGGGGCGGGTAAAAAGGTGAAGTGAAGTGAAACCGGAATATACCCTTGGGCTAAGAGGAATGGCACGTTTTTCTCTCTTTCCCTCTCTTCCTCTCGCACTCTCCCCCTCTATTCCCCTCGTGTCACGTCCTCCACGGTAAAGGGAAACGGGGAAAAATTGTAAATGAAAATTGCAATTGATCGAAACGAGTCGCAGCAGTCAGTGCGCGGTACTAATACATGGTGTCTCAGAAAAAAACACTCGGCTGGAATTCTTGGTATGTACCAGCACGTTAACTTGCGTGGCTTTTTGCAGAGGCGAATGAACTTCCTTCTCGGTATAGTAAACTTACGTAGAGAAAGGTGAGAAGCGTGAGGGGTGAGGCTGGACAGAGAGAAGAGGAAGAAGTAGAAGAAGAAGAAGAAGAAGATTATATCGAGTTCTCGAAAACTGCCGTGCAAAGTATGGGGGAGCGTGTTTGTTTCTTCGCTATCGCATCTTGCGAAATTTCCACGATGGCAACGGTTCACCCTACGGAAAGTTTGAATTTAATTTTCCGTCTGGGACAGAACTATGGTACGCAATGGTGTACATACGTACAGGGATCTTAGATACGTGGTGTAGTTATTTTTACGTCTGTTTGAGGTTTCAACACTTTCTATCTGCCTATCGGTTTACATATGATTGTATAGAATATATACATAGCGTCAATAAAAGCGATATATGTTTTCGTCAGTCTATATCTGCAACTATGACTTAAAAAAACAGGCCGTAAAATCTTGGTCTAATAAGGAAACTATACCACCGTGGATGTATATTTTTATGGGAACGTAAAAAGTTGGCTGTTGTTTAAAAATTGTCTGCGTTAACGCGGAAAACGTTGGATGTGTTTCTCTGTGCTTTATTCTACTCTCTACGATATTTCGATGTTTTATAAATCTCGTAAGCTATTTTGGCAGTGTATCTATTGAACCAGAATGGAA
Organism: Cerceris ruficornis; assembly: GCA_963989415.1. Classification (NCBI taxonomy): domain Eukaryota; kingdom Metazoa; phylum Arthropoda; class Insecta; order Hymenoptera; family Crabronidae; genus Cerceris; species Cerceris ruficornis. Next base: position 6,709,711 of record OZ022518.1, read on the forward strand.
CATTTACGCTGAATTAGAGTGCCTCTGATATTTTGCACTCAGAAAACTACGTCGGAGTTGGATGAAATGAGGAATCTAGAGATGAAAATCGGGGCTGCGGGCATCGAAATGTGAAATTGTAATACCCCAGAGAATTATTAAGCCACGCTTCGTCATACCATCGTTAAGGCATACATAGACTCTGTTTGTTTTTAATAAAGCCCTCATTAGTATCGTTTCAAGCTATTCAAATCGTAACGATTTACGTTCGGTGTGCGCAGGAAAATTTTCAAGCTGCTCAATATCAAGAACTTACGTTTCACTGATGCGGATACCACCGTTTCGAAAATTGTAAAGTGAAACGTTCAAGGCAGAGTTATTCGAATTAAACTGTTTTCAGAGTTTCTATCAGATTCATTGGATTATAAAAACGATGGAATGTATCGATTTGGAGTAAACTTTGATCGGAAATAAAAGCGATCTGTCTACGAGAAGTTAAATTTCAAAATGAAATATAGTTGTGAGATATATCTGGTTTCTTCCTCGCAATAATTTTCAAGGAAGAAGTTCTCGAGTTTCCACGACGATACAATGACCGGCGTTTCAAGAAGATAGAGCACGACGAGCTTTAACATTATCATCATTCTTTCCGACTTGCAATTTATTGCATGTAGATAGCAATTAATTGTAACTCCTCCAAGAGATGGAAATTCGCTCGAGGACGATTTTTCTTGCGCTTTTTTGGAATTTCTCTCTGTCTAAACGGCGCAGGGGGATTCAGGATGCACGAAAGCCGTATAACGGGCATCCATTATAAATGCACAACGTGTTTTAAAACAATTTATCGCTTGCCCTTGTCAGACTGCCTCCCGTCTTCCGATATATGTGCATCGTAATTTTAAAAAATAGGTTCACCGTGCTTTAGTACGGAAAAATGAAACGAAGGAAAACACACTTCTCGTACATTCTCTCTTCCCCTTTCTCTCTTCCTTTCCCTTTTTGTCTGTCTATTCCTTTCTCTCTCTGTCAATCTGTTTCTCTCTCTCTCTCTCTCTCTCTCTCTCTATGTCTTTAATTATTTACTAAATTCGGATTTGTATCCCTTGTTTCATTAGTAGATACCATCAAAGTAGTACCATTTGAATAATATCTTTTGCGATCGCGACCGGCCAACGGGAGCAATTAATTCTTACCAGTCTCTTCTCTGATATATATTGCGTACCAGCGATCGTCGTAATTTTAACTACGGTACTTCACGGATGAAAAATTCATATATTAATTGTAAACCGAAACAAAAGGAAATACGCGCATTCGTCATTTCCCTTTCTCGCATCGTTTCGTAATTCCTATTTGAATTTCGTGCGAATATACGAACGGGATCGCGCTAGTACACTGATAAATTATCCGTGCATTAAAAAAACACAGAAGCAAAAGGAGAGATTTCGATACATTAACTATTACACTTCACTAAAATCCATCGGTGCGGTTTATAAAAGCCGATGGAGTATAACCCAATATAAATTTTTATTCGCGAACGAAACGACGTAACTTGCCGAACACAGATAGTTTATCGTTTATCGGTGACGTTAGCGCATCGCAAAATCACGTATTTTAAAATGAATATAATACGGAATCGGTTCCGCAACAATCTATCGATCCCATTTCCATCGATCCCGAATTCTCAAAGAGACATTAACGTTGTTCAAAGTATCGCCAGTTTTCACGAAGTAAATGCTGCCCTTCCATGCCGACTGAATTACGATGTTCCAAAAATCTAGCATAAAACCGCACACGATGTTCTTAATTTACGCAAACAGAGTGAAAGAGAGACAAATGCAACGGGAAAGGAATCGCCATAGGGGATGCAAATCGTTTTATACAATTTAGATGAAACTTACACCTTTAACACTCCCGTGAATAACAAGATTAACGATTACTTTACGCTGGTGCTTATTCTCTCTTTTTCCCTCCCTTTTCCTCGATCCTTCGCTATCAAGTCCCTCTTCTCGCTCTATTTTACTCCCAATGTATGTCCTGTAGCACGTTGCTCTGCCTGCAGTTGCCAGACAAATTACACTTTACGAGCAATTCACTGCCACTAATACAATTTTGATGATCGAACCTTGCGAATACGGCTGTCCCACTGCACACGTATGAAACGAGGCTCGGCCGAAGACTGCGAACGCGTATCAAAAGTTAATCTGCGGGAGACTCCGTAAGGATTTCAGCCGTAAGGAGGTGGAAAGGAATGGTGGAGGTATCCTCTTCCTGCAGACGTGTCATCACTTTTACCCGCTCGCGGAGGAGGATGAGAAGGAGGATGGGGGAAGGGATTAATCCGAAGCAAGCGGTGATCGTCTCTCGGAGAATAGGTCTGATCGTGAGAGGACTACGCTTTCCAGGAGCACCGGATTCTGACAGTCTTTTGGTGCTCTCAGGGGAAATAAAAGAACATATTTATGTCTTCGATATGATGTCTCCGAAAACCACTCGATAAATAACATCCTTTGGGATATTGGCCCGAATTTACGCGATTAACGTTGCGTTACGTTGATCTGGGAATTTATGCAGCAGCAATGGGGAGTTAATACTTCTGGCTCGGAGTACGAAGATTTTTCGGTATTAAAGGTTCTGGTTTGTATTTCGATATTGTTTCGAATATCTAATCGAATAAGTCGAATATTTATTAAATTTTCTCAGCTATTATAAATTATGCAATTTTAGGACTGAGAATATAGATAATTTCGTAGGCTGCTACATAATTTAAATGAAAGATAATTGCCTTAATTAATAGTTGCAATTATACTTACTAAAATCGATTAAGGTTTCATAACATTCAATTTTGAAGAAACTTCATTCTACGTTGTGTTTGTAAAGGAGATTTAGACGTTGCATGGCACAATTTATGAATGAGTACAAAAATATAATGCAATATTAAGATTACATTAAGGTAGATTGCTGTGCATTTCGGAGAAAAATTTTGAGAGGATTGCAAGATACACCTTGGTTTTAGATGCATCTGAAACTATATTTTCTAAACAATTTGAAACGATAAAAGTCCCCGTATTAAATAAAACGTGGATATAGAACAAACACAAAACTATAAAATAATCATAAATCATAATATGATGATAATGAGTCAAAAATCCTCGATATTTTGTACCAGAAGTTGTCATTCTTAGTTCATAAAAATTTAGTTTGACGCACTAAGGACGCACATACATTGAGGGATTCGTAGAAGGAAAAATATTATTGTGGCATATTTATCGGAATTAAATATGTAATTCAATTCTCATAAAAAAATGCAATAAAGATCGTCTTTCCTTCTACGAATCCCTTTTACCCCAATTAAGAATACTTGGCAGTCTCTCTTTAATTCTCTTCCAGAAAAGATACAAGGAGACTCAAACTTTCTTAGAAGACTATTCAGCGATTGAAAAAAGTCCAGGGTGTTCTGAACGACTCAAATAAACATATCGTGCATGATTCATTAAATAAGTAACTTCCCATCGAATTGCTTTTGCCCGACAACCTTGACACATGCTTCAGCACGTTCATTACGACTGAACAGGTTCAGACGTCATATGTGAACACGTGATGCTTGACGGGAATTCCCAGGGACAATGTTTCGTGTTCCAGTAGTCGATTCTTTCGTTTAAACAATTATTGTAATTGGCAGTTACTCATACGTTCGTCGGTAATATCCCGAACCTGTAAATATAACATTTCTTTCCCTGTGATTCCAAGAAGGACACTTCAAATTATAATGAATAACATATACGTTAATACAAGGAATCTTTAGAAGTTTTCATTCATGTTGATGCTTTGTTAGATATAACTGAATGAATTATTGTGTCCTGTTGTTTCTAAACAGATTTCTCGCATGAAGCTATTTATAAAAAGATAATAAAACGGTATCTTCAGTCAGTAATGACGTTATCGCGGAGAAAATAATACGCGACGTGTATATTCCACTGATGACGTTTTTTTTTGGTTATTTAAAGATCGAAATTGATTCATGCTGACGGTAAACATGTATTTTCCTGGAATTTTTTAAACGTATTTAATGTAGATGATTCAGTACCGTCAGAATGAACTACAGAGGAATCTAGAATTCATCAATGAGCTGTCCTTGGCAAATGGAATTCTTTTTTCGTCTATCCGCTTTCGCGGTTAAGCAGCTAGAGGGGAATCTGGAACATTAACGAGCAATATAAAGCACAGGAAGTGAAATAAGGAAAAAATGAGTTTTAAGTCATGTTTGACGTACATCAAATTCTTCTGACTAATCTTTTAAGTTGCATTGTGCGGTCCATTTCTTTTTTGATTTAGTAATGCATGTAACTATATGCCGTTAAAAATTCATGCTTCTTCGCATATGATTCAAATGAGACAAAAAGTAACCGTGTAATGTTATATAATATGCCTTAATTATCATTTCAATATTACAATTTTCTGTAAGTAGATGTAAGTGATCTCATGTTTCTATTCTTTGAATGTTTTTCGATAAATCAAGATGATATGCTGTTACATGAATTAATGTAATATATGAAATTGTTGTGAAATATAAAAAATTCTCGTGATTTCCTTACAATTAGTCTGATCCTCTTTTTATTACATTACTGTGGCATATAGTTTATTGTGGTAACAACAGTGTTTACCTCTGATTGCTTAAATTTTCTGCGAAATGATAAAATTCAAAATCTCGAAGCTCTATGTGATATAAAAAATCTTGATGCACTTTATGGACTATAATTGACTGGCATTTGTAAATCGCTTTGAAATTCCGAGAATTTGACATGCATTGAAATCAAATCTCATTGATTTGTATTCTGTTTTTATTTTTGAACGATGCAAATGAAAACAATGATGTAATAACGAAGACATTTCCTTGATGATCACTCGAGTACTTTTCGTGGTAATATTTACGTAATTGTTCTTGCTGAGAAAAGCTGCAGATAAAACTCTGGTGCCTGTCACGTTTGACATATTTTGACGTATTTTTCCACGTAATTCTCACGCACGATTACAACAGTGTAAAGATATTTCTTTCTTCCGTGAATTGTGTCATTGATTTTTTGCGATCCAAATATACGTTTCATTGTAATTTCTCTATTTCACATGTAAGAAAATGCATACGTAATCTTATCAGAGACTGAAACCTAATTATGAAAAAAGTATCTTGTCTTTCGATTCAGTAGAAACAAAAGTGCATGGATATTATTTCGTTCTAATTAGAAATGTCCTTACTTTTTCACATATGTGCCGGCGATTATGAAAGTGGGCTAAATCAAAAATTTGGGAAATCGGCCATATCACTTATTATGTGGGTGCTATGGTGGATAAGGATATAAAGGCTCTGACCCATAATTAGGGGGCCCAAGTTCAAATCTCCCCCGTCACCTCTGGGAAATTTAAAAAAATGTTCTCATGTGATATGTATTCTATATTGTAGCCTCAGTGGTTCGGAACTCACCTAAAACAGTATGTCCTAGGCGAAATGACCGTAGCTGTCGAAGGCGAAATATAAAAATAATAACAAAAATGTATTAGTTGTTCCATCTATGTACCTTACAATATAGTGCGGGGGTAGTCAATCTGGCCCCCACCGCCCAAGAGGGGTCAATTGAAGCTTGCTGGGGCGGTAGGGGCTTTGTCCGATGCTGAAGCCATTTTTTTTACCAGCGGTCATTATTCGAGTAGAGTTTGATTCGCTTTTAAATAAAACGAGAAATTTAACTACATATTTTTACTAAAATACCACTCAAAAGTTACGAGTACTTTGCAATTGGGCTGAATTAAGTTACTGCCGAATCAGTAGGTGGTAAGAACATTTTACTGCCAACAAAGATACAAAAGTGGGCGTTAGGTATAAAAAGGTTGACTACTCCTGATATAGTGCAATAGCTTTTTAGAATTGATAAAAGATGAAATCATTTAATGGAGTTGATGATAGTCCCATTGTACAGATTTTCACATATGAACCGTTATATTTGAAAGTAGTAAAAGTTCCGTTCTTCTTACGTTGAAATATTTGAGAATTACAAAAGTTTTCATGGTATGACATGCAACAGTTGAATCTTTTTGCACGAAATTATAAGAATATTTCATTCCAATTACTTTGCCATTTCAAATGCGAAAAGGAGACATATATGTTTAGCTAAAACTCACTTAAACACACTTTTCTCAAAAAAGGGCTTGCACCACTTTTAAAAATAAGAGTTCATATAATCCAAAAGAAAAGTTTAAATAGCTGGACACGAAGAATGAACTAGACTTAGATTTAGACAACTGTCATAATTATCGGGTCATATAATATATATCGTTGAACATTTTTAAAAACCCCATATTTTTTAATATGCAGGTTAATTTAAATGGAAGAATATTTTACCCTAAAATAACTTTGAAATTCATGGAAAAAGTTCGTACTTAGCAAAAGTTCAGTGCTTGCAAATTAAGTTTATGCGAACGTTTTATACCAGCATTTCTCGTACTGTCCTGAAAACTCGATGCGAATCAAAGTTAATCACCGTGAGGCACTGTACGTAAGCATTTAATCGGTACAAATTCCAGCAATGTATTTCCATGACTAAAATACACATTTAATTGTAATTTGTTTATCTCATGGACAAAAAAACTCTTCTGCGGCAAAATTGCAAGCTCAGCTCGTTAGAGAATTTGCAGTACGCCAAGAAAAAAAGATTCTTCTGTCGAATGAGTAGAAATGACCTGCTGCATTACTTGTTTTAAGTATTTTAATGCATACTAATTAAACAATTCGGTTTCTTTGGTATAGATAGGAGACATACATGTATAAATGTAATTATTTACATGCTGCAAGATGGGTGTTAAAAATTCAACGAAATTTCACTACTTCTAAATTAAAGAATTTTTTTAAAGAATTAGGGATTATTTACTGAAGGATTCTAATTATAATATGTTACTAGATACAGTTATAGTGTCGAGGAAAGGTAAATTTGTAAAAAAGATTATTTCCTTCTACACAGTTGATGCGCATATTTTATTAGCAACCATTTTATAGAACTAAAAACTGATTATTCCTTAATTATTTCTCTTTCAATTGCAATAAGAAAAAATATGGCAGTTACAGTTTTGCGGCATTCAAGAATGTAATATAAATTTTGTCTTAATATCATGCGTTTCCGAAAAGAGCTCGAAGATCCCCGAACTCTGCCCGAAATATCATTTGCTCGATATTGTTCTCTAGAGGAACCGAATAATTTATTTTTAATACCCATTTTCTCCGACGCCCCTTTGAATTGTAATTTACTTCACGCGCGGAATAAAATACGCGCGAATTGTACCCCGGGTAGCGTTCGAAAATTGTAATTATAATATACTGTCTTTTATTTCCAACGGTACACCATAAATGTAGTAAAATTCACCGATTGCAATAAATCTGGCGCCAATAAATTCGTGATTAAAATTAATTACGTTTTAATGAATCGCAATCAAATACGTGGAAAAACGTTGCATTATTCCCAGAAATAATCAGAAATGTATTTTAATTCAATCCCGTGTAATCTCATTTGATAAAATTGCATCGGAACAATTTAAAGATAACACTGCAACCGCATATCTTAATTTCTCGATACTCAATTTGTTAATGCCACTCAGCAATTCGCGGCGCTTTAACATTCTCAGCCTATAAAATACTGTAATCTGCAAACTAATTCACCGATAAGAGAAAAATTTGCAAAAGTGAAATGTAATTATCACGATCGAGCATAGACTGGGACGTCTTAGGGTGGGGACTCGATTTCCGCTAATCCAGGAAATGTTTTTTTTTCACAAACGTCATTTATCTTAATAATCCTTCAGCTTAAGAGAGTAATTAATCACCCATTGAAGTCATGAATAATTCATCCGGGAAGAAAGAGATCGTTGTTCTGGAAATATTCCATTTTAACCGAATCTTAATTTCTATCATCCGATAGTGCCACTTAATTCAACTACCTTCATTGGCAGGCGCGAAGAACTTCTTCCGATTGCACTTCATTTGAGTTTAAGTTGATAGGAGCTCGGCACGTCCGTCGGGTTAGCCGATTGCTCTATTGTCCAGAAAATCGCTATTCTTGCCCAACAAGGAGAAAAGAATAATATAATGTCCGGGGGAAATTGAAAAAGTTGCCGCTATGTGTAAACACACCCGCCACTGTCTTCGAACGTTCCGTGACCTCGTTCATAGTTGGCAGACCGAGCTCCATCAGGATCATGCTTACCTAAGTGATTTAAGAAGGTGTTATCCTCTGACATCCTGGTCCGTGCCTTAAACCTGCGTGACACCACACGGTATATTCGCCCTCTCATCCTTCGGAAACACGGCCGTCCATTTAGCTCGGTATATTTCACTCACGTTATCCTTCGAAAAATCGACTTTCTTAGAACCACTGGTGGAAGTTGCTGTGTCCAAAATTTTTGAAAATTGTGATTATATATTTTTTTCATGGAATGTTAAGCATTATACGCTGGCTGAATCATTGAATACTACATGTATGATTCACTCTGGAATTATTTGCGTGTTCAACACAGCTTTGCATATACATGACAATGAAATGAAACAAAATATGTGAACGGCATTTATAATGACGGTAGTGGAACGCTATAATAATAATTTTTATGATTTTTAAAATACAGCGAGGCCTCGCATAACGTAGATGCAGACGATGTCAGTATTATTATACCGTGAGGTATATATTTCAAGAAAAATTTCTTTTCCACTTACCATTTTCAAATGTATCTGAGAGTGAGGAATACTTGTATTTGCAGTTTTACTGTACTAATATTCCCATTCTTTTAGTCAATTCTGAAATGTTATTCATTAAACAACATCTATAACGAATATACCGATCGGACAATTAGAGACAATGCCGGCGGAAAATGATAAATGATCCATCGCTATTGAAAAATTAACTCCTGCCATATAAATAACGATCTTATAAAATAATAATTCTTTGAGTTATAAATTCAGAGTCTATGGTATGAAATTACATTCATCAGGAATACTTGCTGAATTTATAAAAATGTCTCTTATTATAATTGTTGTAATACCTAAAAAGAAATATAAATACTAGCATTAATGTATCTATTTTTCGAGAACTGAAACGCAGGAAGAGAGATCAAAATATTAAGTCACATTCGTCGTGCTAGAATAAATTAAAACGAGTCTGAAATTTCTATTTTGCGATTAAAAATCCAGGAATAAACGATAATAAAATTTCGTGTACAAACGGAGACATCATTTACGTTATACCGTTCGGCTGTTCTCTGCTGCTACGATTACTCGGTAGGTGACAACAACATTCATTAAGAAGATTAAAATCGGAAATGAAATGAAACGTATAACGCGACACGTATGGATAATTTGCAGTCCTATTATCAGTGCTTATATCATTAATTTATCTGTGTCGCGTGTCACGGGAATCGTTAGTTATTATACTCGAAAGGAGAGTCAAGCGGCACGCATCCGAGCTGCCTACGTGGTTCTACCACTGATTAATTTCTATGCTATTTTAGTTGCATTTGTGTGCTCGTTGACGCCTAAGGTCAATGATTAATTCTGAAATATCTCTGTCAAAATCCTATTTCATTAGCTCGTCTGCACATAGATCGAAATGATATTTAAATCTAGAAGTCCTCCCGAAATCCTGGTGCTTATAAATATTCAACAGTCCCAACGTCTAGCAGATATATTTCTACGTCAAAGGAACTAGTCTTTTAAAGACACGTCGAATTACACAAACAATATTTTATAACGAGAGAACGATTGGTTACAAGGTTTTTGACAAACTATGCTGAATTCACTTAGGAACTAGTCTTTTAAAGACACGTCGAATTACACAAATAATATTTTATAACGAGAGAACGATTGGTTACAAGGTTTTTGACAAACTATGCTGAATTCACTTAGGAACTAGTCTTTTAAAGACACGTCGAATTACACAAATAATATTTTATAACGAGAGAACGATTGGTTACAAGGTTTTTGACAAACTATGCTGAATTCACTTAAAAATAGCAGAATCATACATCTCCCCGAGAAACTCAATCGTCTCTGGCGCGTTATCTGGTTGAGGATCGTCAGACGATTAATTAAAAAAAATCTTCCCGTCGAATAAAGGGTCAGGGGAGCGATGAAATATGTAAACTTAGCGAGAATCGTCTGCCGTGACTAAAGAGGCGAGTAAGAAAGGAAGACAGGGTAGAAAAGTAGGGTTTCATTTAATTTTCAAGCAGAATCGGATAAATCTTAGAGGTAATAGCAGATAAGGACGTTTATGCTTTCGTGTATGAATTACACCTGGCATCTATTATGAAATAGCGCATGTATTATGCATGGATGTGCGCATACATGTATGTATGTCCTTATTAGCGCCTACTACGTACTGCGTTACTCGTGCGGCATCGATTATTACTTACGGCTCGCACTAAATTACCCACAAAGCACCACCACCGCCACTACTGCCACCGCCACAGGAACTTCGAAAGACAATCTCGATAATTTCGCTGACTTATCGTTGCTCTACCGTAGTTTCGACGTTGGTATACATACTGGAATTCTGTACGGTATCGGTACGGTTTACCGATTAACTACGAGTTACAGAGTACGCTCACTTACGTCGTGTTCTGACGTAGAATTAACTTTGGATTAAAGTTCAATTTCCGGATTAGAGTCAGCGAGAAAATGACGGTTCTGATACGCGTTACTTTATGATTGCGTTTGTGCCGTAAATCTCGGAGAGTCGTTGTTATTTACAGTGCGAGACGTGCGAGAATTTCGTTTATTTCTACTCGTCCCGTCGACTTGTTGACGTTTGTAAAAAGTCAACGATGATGTATGAAATAATATTACATTCTTGGGATTTGTTCGCCTTTTTATTTTGTTCCATGTTTATTTTAACGATCACGCCGTATGCATCACAGAGATGATGCTATGTTCTCACGTTAATATACAAATATGAATATCCGTAATGAACGTTGATCATTTTTCTACATTTACATACGACACGCGCTTCATAAATCATTAGTAGCACAACGACAGTATCAGACAGTGGAATCTCTGAAAATTATCTGACTGGGAATTTTTTATTCCAGGAAGGTAGCTACAAGAAATCATCTTTTATTTCCCTAATGCATATTCATGTACACTTACGAGCTCCTTGTCGCGTTCTCGCGGAAAAGAGAGACGATAACCAAACTTGAAACACTATCGCTCTCGGTTGCGCTATCGTGACCGGAATACGATTCTAAGTGGCCATAAGATATAGGGCGTTATAAGTTCACAGTGCCATTGCCATCGTAAACCCCTTAAGGTGAGAGATTAGATCACTCGGAATCAAGGGTAACGTAAACCGATCATTTGGAGCCGTTAACCCTTCGCCTCGGTTTCTGTCGGTTAAAGACGCCCGTAACGATCGCACCTGGGAGGCAAGTAAATTGTTTAGATAGGACAAAGCCTTAGACAGCAATGGTATGTTGAATTCACCTGGCGTTTAGTTCCCTCGGGCTCAGAAATGAATACCACTTCGCGTTCTTAATGATGTGCTTTACTCGGTCCTCATTTGGTTAAGCGAAAACACTCGCAAAGATAAAGGTATGGGTGGCCAAGAAGAAAGAGGATAGAAGGAAGGTGGTTGCTACGCCGACAGGAAAATTAGAACACCCGATATATAGATAGCGAAGGCTTCGTCGAGGGGGGATGCAGAAGCCAGGATGGATGAGGAGAGACGTAGAGGAGAAAGAGGAGGAGGAGGAGGAGGAGGAGGAGAAGGCTGTTGGAGGCTGGAGGGTGTCGAGAGACCCGTCCTGGGAGTGTGGATGGTAGTAGGGACTCCCGAGTGAGCTGTTTGCAGTTCCTTCCACAAGCCTCCAGTTTGCATTAGTTTGAATACGTGAGTGAAAGTTTAAAGTTTAGTAATTTAAACAGCCGTGCGCTGTCCCTTTTCCGAAGAGTTTGTGGATATGCCTGTGTATATGTGTGTATACATGTATATGTAATATGTATGTATGCATGTATGTACACATACACACGAGTGTACATATATTATCTGCGCCTATATTGAGGCAGATAAGGCTGGGTGTATGTGTTATACCAACTTCTCTGTCTAGGAATATTCAACGGACGCAGTTAAGTATTCCTGTTGGTCCAGCTACTGCTCTTTTCCTCTTTTTCATATCGCTCTTTTCGAAAAAAAAGGGAGCTGAAATTTGTCTGCGTTAGCTTTAGATTCGTCTGTTTTTGATCTTTATGTCATACGTTTTAAACCGGGAATCGCTTTAAACTTCATAGCGCTATGCTCGACCATTAATCTGCCGTTTTAAAATTAGAGAATTTGTTGAGCGAAAAGTTTGCGCGTATGGAGGTACACTCGAAGAGGTTTCATTTCTTTAATTAGGGTAATTATTGCACAAATTGAAAATTCAGGAGGGTTAATTTTTAATACGAGGCAGAAACTATTTGATTGTTTAATTCGAAAACGTAATTATCTTTTCGGTGATAACAACGATGTTGCCGAACACGGTAATATCGCAAGGAGGATTATCAACTGATGTACATAATTTTGATGATTATAACATAACGCTATGAACGTTGGTAGAATAGTAACATTTTCGTTTTATTGATACTCTTCAGTGTAATGCTTTATTATAAATTCATATCGTATTAAGTGATGCGCTTTAAATACGCATATAATGAGGTACTCTTCGAATGCGTTTAAGTATTATCTATTTAATTATGGATTGAACAATACAAATTCAATCCTGTTAATCCATTCGATACATAGTTTTGAAGCAAAAATAATGCAGGTAACGCAATACAGATTTCATTTAAAATTACATTTACACATGACACTCATAATTATGTATTCTTTATCAATTATTTATTTTTCCGTTGATATGGCACTTGTAATTTAAGCCTTATGAAATGCTTATTGCTGTAAAGCGTTACGTAAGAAACTGATTGCAGAAAGTACATTACACAAACGGTGCCTGAATATACTGAGAATGCAATTACGACGCTGGAAGGAGCTGTTGAGTAAAAGAAACGGCAATGTTAACTGCGTGCCACGGTTTGAGTTACCATCGTTAAATAGAACAACACGATTTGAGTTACCGTCGTCGCTGCATTAACTACAAAATAACAGTTGTATATCTCCTAATTTATAACCGTACCACGTTTCCAGGATCATAAAATATTTCGTTACCAATGTGGACATAGTCCAGAGTAATATCGTTCGATATAGGCACTACGTGGCTTAAATCATACAACGGCTATCAGTAATAATAAAATTTCTTCCTAAAGTTGTTAGTAAATAAAATGGATCTCTATAGCGATAGTTTCGATGACCTGCAAAACAAGAAAAATCCATCGTGAAAGGCGTTATATTCTTCAATGGATGAACTCTGTCACCATACCCCTTGTTGATTTCCATATCGATTATTATTTTACGACTTTCCTATTAATAATGGTTTTTGTAATTGAATTGCATTCCCATTTCGATTCCTCCCCGTGGTATTCCCATTTGTCTATTTGGTCGTGGCTCCCCGAAAGTACGAATTCCCAACCGCATCGTTTTCATTCCCCTCCTTCTCAGCTTCGCGTTGGTACCTCCTTCCTTCCTCGTCTTCCGACGATGTCGTAGTTATTTTTCCAGGGAAGATTCGACATCGATACGTTACATCCCTCTGAATACATTACCGAGGTTCCCAAGCAATACGCACGTGAATGCATTACGCTACTCCCACCCTCGCTGCCGTTACGTGTGTATACGCGATAGTGATTTACGATATCGCAAACTACTTTTCAAAAGCGTATCTCGAAACGCATAGTGGCTGCATTAAATTTCAACCCGTGACTCCTACACGCGTACGGTTACGTTTTATTGATCACGTGCTCAATTTTCGCCGGGAAGATTTTCATTAAACATTATTTAACGCAGGAATTATCCGTTGAACGTCGGATCTTTAAGCGGATTCTACACATTGATAAAGTAGTTCTGGTATACGTTTTTCGGTGGCATTTTAAGCAGATATTCGCGAAATTGTGATTTTGTAGTTATTTATAACGAAATCAATGGTTGTGACGAAGATTTGTAGCATTTTATAAATATTCACAATTTATTTGAGGTAAGACTTTTGTTTTTATCTTTTTTCTTCTTCATTTCGTGTGTAGAAGGATGCGCGGTGCCGATAGTTACGAGGGAGATATAGAATTATTGAAAATATTAGAAAGTTCTGAAAATTTTTGCAGTGACAATAAATAGAAATAATAGACTTTTTACTTTGTGCCGATATATCTTTCAAAGCATGAAATATATTCTCAAAGGAAAAGTAACTCTTACACATCATATGTCACTTTAATTATGACCTGTACAAATAAAATATAAGAGAGCTATTTGTACCATACTCTTCCTTTTTTAAAAGCTATTTAATTCGTATAGGTATATCTAAAATGTTCTTTCTAATAGTACAACCTTTATTGTTTTCCATTTTTGTATAATTAGACACACTTCTTAGTTTAATTAAAACTTAAGAATTGCACAAGAAAAATGTGTGCACTTTTTCACTTTCAGAACGGTTTTCATTCATAACAAAATATGATACTTGGGCATTGATGAAACACACAGCTTACTTCAGTCTATAATATCACAAGTTTCAACAGAATCGACGGTTTCAATGTTTACTCGTCAACGTCGCTTTTACCTTGTATTAGATTAATATGTAAATCAGCGTGAATGTATTTTGCTTTGATGTAAAACATAGGCGATATATTAGTCGTAACGAACGTTTGTCCGGTACATGCTGGAATCATTTACAACGACACTACATACACTTGTCTACCCTATTACCATTAGAATGCAAATTTATAACCGAGGGTGGCGGCCTGTAGGATCACCTCTCATCCTCATTATTTTCCATCCCTGTTCCCTTTCTGTCTTGCAATCAGTGACGTCTTCTTTGCTCCATTTTCAACTCGATTGCGCACGTGACTTTCCTCGTTCCTGCCATGCTTTCTCGACAACGGGATCTCTGACTTTTATAAGGCGCATAATTGCTATAATCAGATTGTAACGAGACAGAAACGAGCTACTTATAATGATTCACGTAAACTCCGACCATTCGTGTGTGAATAACGCGGCAGGCAATTTTTTTCTCTTCCTTTACTGGAAAAGTTTTCAGTGGATATCTATATTTTTTTTAAAAATACCCTCGTTGTAATCGCCATACGGTGAATTGGTACTCGCGGAAAATGTACGATGTGAAATTAACCTCATAATTTAGCGGTTTGGCTGACCGTACATTCGCCATAAAAGCCGTATTGAAAGATATACCGACCCTTGCGTAATATGAAGTAAACGTGAATGCGAATTGGAACTCGGATTTAAGTGTTAAATAAAAATTCGAATTGTCTTCGAAGGCTACTCTGCAATGGCGTTTATACTTCTGAAATATTTTCTTAATATGAAACTCTCTTTATTTGCAATAAGAGCAATCGCTGTTATATGATACACTTGAGATAACAAGTAGAAGTGGATATTCTCTAAAATGGCCATCAATTTTTCTACACTCCTCGTCAAAAAGATAGCCCAGGTGTTCTATCTTTAATTTCTTCATGACGCATGTAAAGTTTTACGTTTGTGACGTATAATATAAAAATATTATGAGCTCAGAATATGCGGTTCGTTGAAAATAATTTAAAATATTATAAGGTTTAGTGTGTAACAAAAAAAAATGTTTTATTTTAAGAACGAAATGGTAGCACGTGTACAATAAGAAAGTAATAATCAACATAAATTTTAACTAACAATAATTACTTATGAAACATATATCCTTATTTAATAATGGGTACATCTCTCTTTATTTTCTATTACTTCTATTGCACGATTTGGTATAGATTTATATAGTTTTTAGATATAATTTGGACTTAACGTATCCCATTCGCGTACACTTGCATTTTTTAATTCTTGTACGTGGTGATACTGCTTTCCATTCGCATGTACGTCGCGAACAAGTTCAGCCCAGCAATTTCAATAATATTAAGATGCGGGGATTGTGCCGGCCACGGCAAAAGAGATATATTATTTTCATTAAAATATGATTGGACCAATCTTGATGTGTGTACAGATGCATTATCTTGTTGAAAGATGTAATCAGGTCCAGAAATGCGTTCTGCATGATTATTTATTTTTTCTTTGATTAAATTTATGTATCGGACACTATTCATTCCCCCAGTGATGAAGTTGATTCTTGTCTTGCCGAAATAACCGATGCCGGCCCAAACCATTACGCTGCCTCCTCTCATTTGTCGTCGAATTGCTGACATTGTCTCTTTTCTTATGTTGTGAAAATAATATTGGAACCCATCAGGACCATTCGAGTTAATTTTTTTTTCGTCGGAAAATAGTTCCCATCTGCACTTCTTTTTCCAATGCACTCTTTCTTTTGCAAAGCGTAAACGTTCTGCTTTGGGTTTCGTTGTTAAACGGAAGTTTCTTTTTCAATTTTAGCCTCTTAATATTTTTGCAGGATAATAGAACTCGACGAACACTTGAAACACTGAAAATAACAGTAGATTTTTCCATTATTTGCTTCGTTGTCAACTGCGAGTTGGATGCTACACGCAAAATTGCTCTCTTATCACGATCGGATAAGGATGACAGCCGACCAGTACTTTTTCTTGCCGTAATGTTCAACATTTTTTAAGAAATTGCATATTACTTTACGACTTCTTTTTATTAGTTTCAATATTTTCGCTACTGATAACTGTTACCGGTTTTAGTTCAAGAATTTTCTTTTTTTCTGATTCGTTTAATTTTTTCCGCGCCCCATACTTACAAATTTATATAATATATTGTACTGTAATCATTACTCGTTGATAGATCATGAAATACTGAGCAATTTCTAAACATATTAACGGAGTCTGCTATCATTTCGACCTTAACACTAGAACTACCGGCGTTAAATCTATCATATTTAAAAATATAAAATAAGTATACAATGGTTTGCGTTTTCCGGGTTCAAGCCGCGTTGTGAATTGTGAAAATTCCGACGTTTCGCCTGCATTTCAGCTAGCTTCATCAGGGTAAAACTGATACTGATAAAATAAGTATTTTGAGAAAAGGGGAATTAAGAGGTGGAAGAGATGATCGATTCGGCAATTTATGTTTTATAAGATGGACGCAGAATATTTATCCTATGACTCTCCTATAAACTTGGAGAATTTTTGGAAAAAAATGTGTACCAGTCATTTTTACTGGTTTGGTAGTTCTAGTGTTAATATGGAACAGTTTTTCTTCGTTGTATACAAACATCTACGACATTGTAGCTTATTTTCAGCAAGCCGCATATTTTGAGCTCATAATGTTTTGATATTATACGTCACAAAAGTAAAACTTTATATGCCTCATTGAGAAATTAAAGATAGCACACCTGGGCTATCTTTTTGACGAGCAGTGTACGCACATTAAGCCGTATTCTTCAGGGTTCCTCCGAATACCCTGTAAATTGAAATCGTAGACTTTAGATAAGTCTACAGTCAACATATTTGTTGCCAGCAAAAATGTTGACTTTGAACATTTTTGTTTATAATCTATTATTTAGAAATCCGGGTAAAAAATCTTAAAATGACTCATTTCATTGTTTGACTGATAGCGTATTATATATACCAAAAGATCGTGTTAACAGATACACTGACTTTCATATACCATAAAATTTGAAAAATGTGCGAAGTTTAACATCGTTTCTTTGTCAATGCGCTTGGAATATTTCCTTCGTATAAAGCTGTTCGTAACCCGTTTACATCGTAACTGTATGTAATCTTAAAACTTGCAAGAATATTACAAAGTCAGAAAAATCTTGGCTAAAAAAGATTCCAAAAATGTCGAGAAATAACGGTACAAATTTCTGCAATTCGTTTACCTTTAAACTTATAATATAATATCCGTATACTATCATTAACGTAGTTAGAGAGGACAAAATTGTTTGCAAAGCAGAACAAGCGACGAGGTAAAGGAAGAAGGTGTCTGTTGGAAATTATTTGTGCGAAGGAAAATCCTAGAAGTAAGGTGGTGCATTCCTCGAGAGAGGTATTTCACGAGCGCTGGGATCTTAAGTGCAAATTGGGGGAGGAAGGTACACCTAGGCACGCTTGCTATTCCAAGAGACTCGTTGCGATTAGATTTTCATGCTACCGCGTGTTTCTTTTGCAGTAACGCGGTCCCGTGGATGACTGTAATATCTTTGTCGCAAATTAGATTTACGTATAAAGAGGAAAAGATAACGGTGCCGTGATTATAATGAATAAAAGTGCGACAATGCTTCGAGTAGAAAAAGAAATCTGTACCGAAGAATATTTTCGCAGGAAGGGTGTACTTACACGCGATCATCGTACTGTATATATTCGGACTGAAGTATTGCGATTGCCATGCAAACTTGTTCACGACGCAAAACAGGACGTCATATTTCAAAATACTGTTACGGTGCTTCCTGAAAGGCAAAAAGTAAGAAAATACAGACCAAAATATAAATTGGAATTTTATGCTGATGGAAAGAACATGAAAATACTGCCGGAATTTGTTTCCATGCTTGCGGAAGCTCATTAATTTGTAATTCGCGAATTCTGAGGTGATGTGAAAAGAGAGGTGGAAATATTTCTACCATTTACGGGAAGAAATTTCTAATTAAATTGGATGTATAGTTCGCTTTAAATGAAATGACAAGCCAGTAGTTCATATGTCGCATAGTTTCGTTAACGGTAATTTAATACAATCGTGAAAGAGAAATACCGCGTGCACGGATTTTTCGGCATGCTTTTTCAGTTTTATTCGAAATTAATTAGCCGTCGCAGCAATTTCATTCGGTTCCGTCGTTTTAGTAAAAGGTCTCTGATATTTCATGTCCCTTTTACTTCAAACATTTTTGCCCTAATCATACACTTTAATGAACAGTTTCACGCAAAAACTAATTTTATTTAATATCTTGTGGAAATAACAAGCTGAATCGTTCGATAGTCGCATAGCATTAAAAATATTACCACACATACAATTTTTCGGTTGTTAAATGATATATGTTATTTGGTAACTTTTAATATTCATTTTTTAAATTATAATATCCTGGTAAATCGACGCAACTTGAACCTTCCTCCACGTAATGTTCCAGTTGCTGTTCAATTCTTTTTTTATATTCGACAATCATTTCCGGAACGCCATATTCTATAGAAAGCCCGTATCACTTTGCTACTGCTTCTAGGAATGTACAATATTATTTCATGATTCTAAAATACGAATATTTCATATCAATTCTCTATTAATATATTAAATCAGAAACTTTTGCCAAGAGTAGTAGAATTGTTTGCACAATGAAGTGAAATATTTGATTTAATTGATCGATACGATATATTCCCGCATTTTGTCCTTCTAAAATTGTTGACCTTCCTTTCCAAAACTGTTCTGTTCGATAACAAACACATATAGTTTTAGAGGATAGACGACGTTACAGTCTGTGTGCCTTTACCGGTTCCACGCCGTCCATTTCCGGTGTCTGGATGGCCTTGCGTTTCCACTGTATCCTCGCTAGAGCGGTATACTGTTAACGACACTCTCTCGTTGTCGTCCTTTCAGCACTTGGAGGACTTGGTGCCTGCATCTCGTTGCACTTGCCGTTGATTCTGGATAGTTTGAGATTCCAAGAGAACCGTCTCCATCAGCAGACAAGCCAACTGCCCGAAATTACTCTTAGCCTTCGAACCTACTCCTAATTTCATAGAGACTCATCAAAGTCCATCAAATTAAGGACTGAAATCTATTACTTGCTGTAACATAGTTAGGTAAACATCAGTCAGATTGAAGTTTGGTCATAACGACGGTGATCCCATCGTACAAAGGTTACACTTTGGACTTATGCGAGCAACTATGTACACGTTCCGTAAAGTTGTGCGCTGAAACGATACCCGAATAAACTGTTCCCTGGGTGGCAGGAGCGTTAGGTGGAGTACATCTTATTATAGTAATGACTGTGTAGCAAAACTACCAGAATAACTAAGAAACTGAGACACACCGGCACCGTTTAAATTCTGGGCACTAAGAGCAAGGATGGCGAAGCGTTTAAAACGGCGAGGAGCGCGAGATGAAGATAGAAAAGGAGACGGAAAATTGGAAATACCACTTTGACGAATTACACGGAACCTGATTAAACAGCAATTAGATGGATAGTAATTATAAAACGTTCAGGTCTGCAAAATGCATTTATAAAGATATCGCTATTTTAGAATAATCAGTCTTAAGTGTCCGCCGGATGCGTTATCGAGTTCAAAGTTGTGTTTGAAAATTGGACTGAATTAATTGAAATATGACAATACTGACCAGCGAATGAACTAACGGGTGTCTGAATTCTCTGACACGTGGTCGTAGATGCAATTTGTGCATATTGTAATTATCACTAGAACTGCCGACGTTAAATCTCATATTGTCTAATATATTAAATAAGTACTTTGAAAAAAGAGGAATCGAGAGGCGGGAAGGTGATCGATTTGGTGATTTATGTTCTTTGACATGAATGTAGAATATTTATTCTATGAATTTCCTATTAACTTGGGGAAACTTTTGAAAAAATTGTGTACCAGTAATTTTGACTGGTTTGGTAGTTCTAGTGTTATTAAAATCGTGAAGGCAACATTTTTCTTACAATTTATCATATTTTTCATAGTGTTTTATTACAAAGTTTTTCCAACTGATCGATACACAGTAGAGCTACTGCGAACTGTTTATTCCTGATTTATGTTTTCTTTTCAGTATATTTTTAGTAAAATTTGTGCAAATAAATAACTAATTATTTTTCGTACCGCTATGCAAAAGCGCCTATGACAAACGATGTTCTGTTTGGCCAGAGATTTAAGACAAAAGTGGCACATACACTAAAGTTCAAGTTCACAGCTTCCGAGACAAACATAATGCAAGATATCGTATTGCATAACTTCGTCAATTCCATAAATCCTTATAGGAACGAACACAGATTCTAAATCCGAAAATACGGAAACAAACTGCAACACTATTCGGAGGAGCTTGACGGAAACATAAAAAGTTCTTTTGAACATTGTCTAATATAAAAAAACCTTAAAAGCTTTCATCGACATAACAATTTCATAGAATAATAGCTGCCGCCTTTATCGACTTTTAAAAACCGCTGTTGAGGTCTTTGTTTATGTAGGGTCCTTTTGCCTCTACGACGAGAGACATATTTTTTGGTAACTGGCTTCAGCATCAAAAACATTCTCGATTGAGTTTGGCTGAATCGGTTGGCGGTGCCAAACCAGCTAGGGCATTTCCGTGGTCGACCAGGATAACGAGTTAAAGTTCAGCAAGCTGTTTCTGGCCGTGTGAAGTAAGAGCTGATTAGAATGCGGATGAGGTCGATCGGTTGGTGGTGGTGAACATGTATATTCAACGCGGTTTCCACAAGAGGCGTCGAGAAATCGATTTCGTGCCTTAAAGCTTGCTCTTCGAAGAGCGGAATGTTGAATGAAAAGACGCAAACTGATTTTAATGCAGCATTATACCTTTTTAACCTCAATTTCGGTTAACTGATTTACTTCCCTCTGTGAGGTAATAGAAAATCCTGAAGCTCTACCAGCCTGCAAGATGAAATTTAATGCGAAGAAATAGAAGCTAAATAAAGGATGTGCTGAAACATTCATGCTAAGATTGTAATAGTAGTCGATAATAATTTTAGCTTGTTGTTGTTTATAATTTGAAATATTTTTATGAAAATGCTACTGATTGATATACAGTGGGTGTGGAAAGTATTCGTATACCGACTAATTTCGAATAATATATTGTGAAATTGTACTTAATAAAGTACTTTGCAAATTATTCAACTAATTAATTCTTTTTGCACTGTGTCAGTTATAGAGACTTCCGAGAATATGTAGAAACTCGTTATTTATAAAAAATTAGTTAATAAACTACAATTTCACAATATATAATTCAAAATTGGTCGGTGTACAAATACTTTCTACACCCACTGTATATTAATTAAAAGACAATAAGTAATTTATTTCTAGAATTTTCCGTTAATATAACGTGAGTACGTAATGAATATAGTTGAAGGAA
The DNA here is from genome assembly GCA_963989415.1 of Cerceris ruficornis. Classification (NCBI taxonomy): domain Eukaryota; kingdom Metazoa; phylum Arthropoda; class Insecta; order Hymenoptera; family Crabronidae; genus Cerceris; species Cerceris ruficornis. The sequence continues at coordinate 6,731,814 of OZ022518.1, forward strand.
TGGGCAGCGAACCTACTAATACACATATTAAATTTATTTGTCTGTAGAAATTAGTGTTTCAATATAATCCTCGCTGAAAAAGTTGGTGGATACTAAATAATAGAGTAATAATGAAGGAAGAACAGTATTTTATCGCTGTGGCAAGGAATCATACAATATGTATTAAATATCAAAAAGTGTGTTTTACAGTACCATTACTGTTATCGGTGCCATAATCTTCGCCCATAAGTAAGTAAATTAAAAAATTTATTGTATCGCGACTTGAACTGAACTTAAATTCATTTTTTGGTATTCCAAATTCAAATCCCTCCAGCCAAAATGGTGAACCGAATCAGCTAAATTTCTATTTAAGTTCTATTTCTATTTAAGTCTCAGATCTATTTAAGGACCTTCAACCTTTCAAGACTGAAATTTTAACTCATTCTTAAATGAATACTGCATCTATAATCTCCCGTACACATAAAATGGTAATGCAGTGTAAAGTGCAGTATTTCGTAAAAAGAAGAATAAAATTAGAAGCATTCGGAATATTTAATGTAGTTCAACGTTCAAAGGCGACCAATATGAAAATTGAACGCATATTCTCTAGCTTGGTGTATTGCGCTTTTGTAATTTCACAACACGATAAAATTCTAAATATGTACAACGGTCATAAATGTTTTAACGCAATAAAATAGAAAAGGACGTTGCAATACGACGTATAATGCTTGCGCAAACATTTTAGCAGGACAGTTTTCAGATTTTACGGCCGTGTACTACATTTCGTGCTGCAGCAAGATATACTGGTAACCAGTTATCGGAATCGACCAGCAGCGAAAAAGTCACACAAAATTATGAGATCGTAGTTACAAAATACATTTCGGAAACGCTAAAAACCGAATATTTCCTAATGCAACCTTCTAACAAATTGCATACACTGCATTCTATCGCTGTAAATAATAATTGTTTCAACTCCTATGTTGCTACCATCCTATGCATTTTTAACGCATTGAATGCAATGGAATTCACTGGAAGACGATGGCGCTCAAATTGATGAAGTTTCATTATAATTCTCAATTCGTAATCATTAAAATGTTTCTTTGATATGCCAAAAATAAAAATACTATAACAATTTTAGTAAAGCATGATCGAAAGTGTAGTTTACTTTTAACCCCTTGCACTATAATAACGAGTGACACTCGTGATGAGGTAAATGGGATAGGAAATTTTCAAGTTTTGTAAAACTGATCAAACTGAAAATATTAATAGGACGCGACGCGATAATATTATTTCTATAATATTAATATTATGTTAAATTATGCGATATATCAAGAATCACTGATCAATTTTTATTTTAGCAATTAAATTATGAATTATACCGGAGGCAGTCACAAAACAAATCGTAGGGCAAGAGGTTAATACTTCTATCTCGTAGTAATGAATTTTTCATTATCAAATTGTTACTTCAACTCATACAACGAGATAAGTAACTATTAAATAACGTAATTATTAAATAACGTAAATATTCGAGACTGAGAAAAATAATGCATTTCTATCGTGTAATAATTGGCTGTCATAGTTTTTAAACGTTAAATTCAAATCGTAGACGAAATTCGTTAATCAGATTATGAACTTCTATCTGGATACGTTTGAGCACCCTAACACAGCCATGTAGTCACAAGTTCCTAATCGTGGTTTTGCGGTTTGAACCTACTAGCTGATATTAATTGACCTTGTCCCTTAAAGGACTAATTGGTAGTTCCTTCTTAATGTCCCCGGACTTCCTCAATTATCTTCTGTCTCTAGTATTCCACAGAATCTCAAACGTACGGAAGAAAAAGTTCAGACAACGATTTCATAGCATGCTCAGTCAAGTTGAAGTGTGCTTTGTCGTACCAATAATTGTAAGCTGAGAACAAATTTCAAATTTTCTATTATAATTACTAGTTTTTTGTGCTAGTTATAAATTTCACCTGTAGAATTGTATAGGAAAAAATTGTCAAGCTGTACAAAAACAAAAGACATCTCTATTGAAATTTAAAATACGAAAAACGGAACATTGAGCTCCTACAATTGTTTATGAAACATTTTACATATCTAAAAATTTATTTTCTGATACAAGCTTTTCAACTTTGCCAACATCTTAATATTTAATGATAACATAATTCCATTCCTGTACTTCATAACATTTTCTTTAACATAAATTGTACGTAAATGAAATTTGCCTCTTAATGCTGCTTTTAATATCCGGGCTGCAAAGTGTTCAGGATTAAAAAGAATAGGTGAAATTAAACACGAAATATTATATCTCCTAGTAAAAGTAATCTATTATCTGAATCTCTGTCATGAAAACTATTGTCAAAGCCTGTAAGAACGATCCTATTTTAAAGTCATCCATTGTCACGCAATGACACGTTTGTGTATTGCAACGATTCGAAGATGGAGTATCTGCCATACCGTCATCTTAGACTGCTCGACTTTTATCGCTTTTATCGAACGTATACACGTTATAGATTGTATCGAGGCACATTGTCGAGGTACATCTTGGCGAAATGTCGTTACCTTTCACCGTATCAGGGTGAGGTTTCCATTTGTGCCTTTCAACGAATTCTTCGCACAAGTATTTCGTACTTTCTGCACTCCCTTTTTCTTTGCCCTATACCGATCTTTATTTTGCTCTGCAGTTCACTGTCGTAAATCTACGACGTCAAATGTGTCCGTGAAAAATCACGTAAGTACGCGAAATGTTCGGATAAAGTTAAACGATACTTTCGTCCGAAATTACTGCAATGAAAACTTCTTTACGACCGTATCGTTCCTATTATCCGTCTGCAGAATTAAATGGATTTTTCGCGAGTATCTTATTGCTTAATAGCATAATTCCAAATGGAAATCTTTTTATTTCGGTATTCTTGATATACAAACGACAGATAGGTTTGTTTATCGTCATTAAGATTTTACAGAGTCTCAGTTATTTCTTGAGGAATTGATCATTCTGATCTTGCCCTTTTAATATACCGTAGACCAGTCGTGGGCCAACTACGGCCCACGGGCAAAATGCGACCCGCTTAGAGGTTCTATCAGGCCCGCCGCAGATTTTAAAATAATGGTATAGAAACTTTCAATTTCCACGGTTTAAAAAAATATTATTTTTTTGGGGTCTTTATTGAGTATTATAATAAATTGTATTGGCCCGCCAAAATGGATTGTAGGGTCCGTGAAAAAGAAAGAGAAGCGCACCGATCACCTATCTATGTAGCAGTTCTCGGCCGCGTAGCTTAACACTATTCCTACCGACACTTCAAGTATATCTTTTCCTACCGCAACCGGTGAATTTGTCAAATGATAATTTTTTCCCAGAAAATGAACAGGACAAAAAGAAGTGAATATTGAAAAATATATTATAATGTGAATGTATTATACGTATATTTGAGGAAAAGTCGTGAAGTTTAAAAGCGATTCAATTACGTTGTATATAGGAAATTCTAATCGAAATTTTAAAAACGGTCATTTGACCGGTCGTGGTAGGAATAGTGTTAACACGGGAGATTTTGTTGGTCGGCTCGAAACCACTGGCGTCAGCGTCCTCTCCCTTGATGACAATTCTTTTTCACGTCTTTTCCTTCCGAAGTTCTTAACCTCTTAGCTACTGTGGGCGCATATGCGGTCAGAAATTTTGCTTCTGTGACACGGAGAGCGCATATAAGCGCTCAACACAGTTTGGTTTTTTGACACGAAGGGCGTATATAAACGCTCAACACAGTTTGGTTGTTTGACGCGGAGGGCGCATATAAGCGCTCTGAATAATTTATCTATAATTATCTATAATTTGTCTATGATTATTGAAATGTTTTCACAAAAACGCATCTCTACCCAAAACTTTGCCGTTCTTGGCGGACATTGTAAATGAATTCTTACCCGCGTGGTACGACCGGTGCGTCTCAAAGTCTGCCGTAGTCAAAGGGTTGATAGGAAGGGTACTACTGCCCGATCCCGCAGCATCCTTTTTTTTGGCTCGATTTTGAAAAAGTTTGCCCATCACTGCCTTACACAATGAAGCTTTACACGAAGTTAGCTAAAATCATCAGAAACAAAGATGTTTCGTGAGTTTGGCATTTACCTTTAAATAACACTGTTGAAATATTAATTCTGGTAAGAGCACCAACTACTTTTCCAAGAGTAAGGAATAAAATTTAATTTTGAGGGGTCATATAAAGGAGAACCAATCGATACCTTGATGTGGTAAATGAAAAAATTCCACAATAAGCGAACCGCTGTAAAGTGCTCCGTTATCAAAAAATGAAGAATCATGGTATCTCGAAGGAAGCATTAACTTCTTTCAACGAAACGATATGATCGATACTTGGAAGTAATCTCAAGTCGTTTTCGGTGTAAACCGTCATGCTGATATTATAACACATGAATGATAGAATTGTTTCTCATGAAGCGGCCTATGTTTACACATTGAATGAACAGAATGACGATGTTATTACAGATTTCAAGGAGATTGAATCCAAAATGATGACAAGAATTGCGAATATACAGAACATTTATAAGTATTAAGTATTATTTTTTAACTCTGGGCATACATAGCATATATATATATATATATATATATATATATATAATGTAAAAATATTTGAAATATATGAAGAATCATCTTTATTATAATATTTATTGAAAAAAGGTCTATTTCCGTTTTATGTCCATAATTGTATGTATACAAATTTAATTTTGCAAGAACATTCACAGTTTAGTGATAAGTTAGTTGCATTGATAAAGACATCGGCAATATTTTAAAGAGATGAATGGTTGCCAGTTGATCATTATTGAACGGTAAAGAAACAGCACAGGCACAAGTGTTTTCATTACATATGAGGATATCTAATAATCATGTCGGCCTCTTGAGGTTCTTGCCAGACATTGTTCAATTCATCGGAACGTAGAAACGGAGAGAAGAAATGAGAGGGATTGTGAGAGGAGGAGACATAATCGCCATATTTCCTTTGTCAAAGGAAAAGGAGGTAGCTTAAGCCACATCGTTTGAAAGGGCCGACCAAGGAAGAGAAGACTTTAAGACCTTCAGTCACATTCTTCCTTCGTTTCTCTCTCCATCTCTTCCTCACCTTTCAACTTTTCCCTAGTGCTTTATGTAAAGCTGCGTGTTCAGGACCGGTAGAACGAGTTGCAAGACTTGACAAACTGAACCTGTCGAGATCTAACGTAAGACGGGGTGCTCTTTACTGCTGGAATCTTGCATGTACAAGAAAAAGAGCAATGAAAAATGAGCTTACCGGGGGAAACATAAAAACAGGAAGAAACATCGATGCCACTATCGATATGATGGTTTGCAAAGTGGAAAATGTTTCGTTCAAATGATTCTGCAAAGTTTGTCTTAAAAGTTACTATAAGAGAGAATCTAGTAAGTAGACAAAAGAGTACTATAATTAAGGAAATTGAAATGTGGAAAAACTGTATTGCGGTGGATACGAAGATGGATGAACTCTTAACTAGTGGATCGTACTTTAGATTTCCGTCATCTTCCAACAGTTTTTCTAATCTGATAATATTACGTGTGAAATGCCCAGGGAAAATTATATTTCTTGTGCTTCAAACGAAAATACTGTTGTTCCTTCCAAATGATACAAAGCAAGAAATTCTCCGCTCTGATATCCTATGAACCAAAGGTTTAATTATTCTAATTCGGCAATGTGTCGAAGAAACGGGGTCAGCAAACATTTATGCCGTTTTTTGAAAATGCTTGTTATAAAGTTTATTACAATATGCATATCATAGTTTCGGTAGCTGGAAATTCACTTCCAAATTCCAGGTGAAATAATCATACCAGATGAAGTCAAAAAGTACAACAAAAAGGGCTTACATGTACTAATATTGTAGTTGAAGATAGTTTAAATGGTGCATCTTCCAAAATAGGTTTTGAAAATAAGTACTCGGAGGATCTTGGTATGTGTGAGTGCAGCTTTATAGCCATGTGCATGGGATTATGCATAGCTTATAAATCCGTCGGAAAAGCGAAGAAACATAACGAAAGAAGTCTAACTAAAACCAGCTCTACAAGATGGATGAAGATAGAAACAAAATAATGTAATTGCCATTAACCGTTTGGGATCCAAATCATATTTCCAATTCTTTTTCATCTAAATGAAAATAATTTGAGAAATTTTTCCACTGTTGATTATTAAATTGTATTTACTAACAGCAATGATTAAAAATACTGAGGAATACTTAGGTAGATATACAACATTACTGTCAAAGTCCAAAGTTGAAATTTAATGTTAAAGCATTAATTACACAAAATCTGTATTAAATGCAGCTCAACATAGAACTTTAAACCAATTAAAGTAACATTACTAACGAGCACTTGAAAATTATATTTTATGACTAGTTAATAATCTCTGAGTAACTTGTAAAGGTTATATTTTCTTGACCCGCCCCCTGCCCCGCCGCGGTTGAAAAAAAAGACACACGAGTATCTAGAATTATGCGATTCATGAAATACCTTTTATCATATACAGTACTCAAACATGAAGATTTGTATCATTATTCGGTGTTTCGGTAAAGTAACCTTTATGTTTCAATAAAATTTATTTTCTTTATATGTACAGAGACAGGGCGTCGAATATATGTACACCGTTCGAGCTAATGAATTTTTGGTGTACTAGGCTCCTGAAATGTTGTTTTTAATTGTTCTGCAATAGTTGGCCGGGCATCGTCAAATTCCATTTTCCTTTATGATAGGTCAGAGGAATAATAACCTTCTTCTCCATTTTGAAAAATGTTTGTGAAATTATTCTTTATGTTCTTCATCGACCGTGTTCAAGCCAAGGAAATAACCTAGCAAGAGAGCGTCGCAAATCTGAAATCATAGATTTTCATGTAACTTTATGGAATAGTGCAATATGGTGCAGGACACAAACCATGACATTTTTCATTTCTGTCCGCATCCCCTTTTTTTCTTTTTTCTCGCATTTCTCTACGAATAGGTGTTAAAGTATAACAGACGGAGAACAAATTTAATTATACAACACGGCATAAATTCTGCATGAAGTTTCACAAATAATGAATTTTGCAAGTTTGCGATGAAAGAAAAGTTAACTTATTTTGTTTACGTAAAATTAAAGTATCTCACTCCGATTGCTACAAGTTGCCGGACTTATGCTTTGGATTTAAAAATATATTTTGTCTCCAAGAAAGCATATGACCATGAATGAAATATGTTGTTATTTCTATATCAAAGTTGCCAAAAAACAATGTACAGGCGGCCCTCGACTTTCGCACATTGTACTTTCGCACAATTCGCTATTTCGCACATTTTTAAAAATTCAATGTTTTAAAGATTTTTGTGGTTTTGCAAAAATTGTTCGCTTCTATGCAGTCGCACCCACGGGCCGCTGTAGCTCGCGCTCATTCACAAATTTCCTATTAGAGGTTCTCTAATATCGTAATTTTGCCCCTAGTACTGCCTAATAGACGTTAGAAAATCTCAAGTGTACAAAGAAATCACACTTCTCATTATCTCATTTATGCATACTGACAGACAATTTTTTTAAAATACAATTTTTAATGTTTTTTCTATATCCTTTTACTTTCGAACAATTAACAATCGCACACACTTCCAGGAACCAATTATTTGCGAAAGTTGAGGGCTGCCTGTATTCTGCTACGTGAGATTTTCTCATACGTGTCAGATTTAAAAGTATATCTTGAGTAGCACATTGCTCCCGATTCGTTCGTAAGCCCTAAAAAAATGTTAATTAGACCAAATACTTAAAATATCTCACCTACATACATAGACAATAACATTAGCAATTTTCGAAAACAAAGTCACAAGATTGAGCTACAAATTAATTCGTACTCCACCCTGCAACTTGTAAATCTCTAAGATAAAACAAAAACTAAATTTCATTAAACGAATTGCCGTTTTAATGATTTTCATTAATAATTTTCATCGAATCTCAAGAATACACTTTTTACTACAACATCTCAACGTGTGCTTCAACAGGAAAGAACCAAGGAGAAAATAAGTAGCAGGATAATGCGAAATGAAAAATATCAGGAATTCCAGAAATCTCGTAGATAGTTAGGAGCAGAACGATTAATCAATTCCGACAAATATTATGCGGAAAGCACATTCAGAAAGTTCGATAGAACTGTATTACCTTAATCGCCCCGTGCGATAGCTACAAAATAATCTTCCCTTTAGCGTTTCTCTCGAGAATTACCATTCTTGGCCCACATTCAACGATCTCATATCGGCAGTAATATCGGCGCCCCCGCATTATTCGTATCCCCCTCCCCCTTTCTCCGTTCCTACTCCCAGTTTTTGCACGATCACGCAAATCGTCGAATTATTCGTCGGTTCGCAGCATAGCGCAGGGCTATTGCTCGTGGCTCCGCCGATTTCATCCGTCCGTACGTGTATATATGTATACCCTGCCTTAAACTTCTCCCTGTAACGGCACGGTTTAAACCCCGACGAAGCATCGCCTTCGACACGAATGTGGCTCTCATTTGCCGACTTGCATCCCGGCGCCATTGTGTTTACGATATTTTATCGACAGCCACAAATAGCCCCGGCGCAATCGAAATATCCACCCGAGGATCCTTAGCTCAAAGGGCTTTGCGGCGCGTAGATTAGTTGGAATTTGCACCTCGCTTTGCACCTCGATAAAAGTGCTTTTTCCTCGACGACTCGTGCCCACCTCGTTTCTATCTTCTTTAAAGCCTCTTTCGAAACCTTAAACGTCACTGTCGCGACTTCGAGCGGGAAATTTGAATTTTTTTCTTTGTCCGCGCAAAGGGGAACAGGAAATCCCACTTCCCGTCCCATCGGGGAGGAGAGTTCTCTGCTGTTTTCGTCGAGAGATTTTCGAGGGAATGTAACGGATTACCGGGGGTTAAGATTTATTCCGGTACAAACGGACGAAAGTTGCTGGGAGTTGTGAATTAGCTGAACTGTTAGAATGGTAGGAGAGTTTAAATTGAAAGTTTAGAAACGTTTGCGCAGGCGCGTAATTGTGCCGGATGTTTTGTTGCTTTGGACCATGTAGAAACAAATACCACTTATTGCAGTGTATGTTGATGTTGATAACTTAACTTATCAGGTCAGGAGAGAGATAGGAGGAGACTGAATGTAACTGCGAATAAAAGTCTTATGGGATTTTGTCATGTATTCTACGGAACGATTCGCCCTGTAGAAGAGGTGGCTACAACATTTAACCTTTTGCACTCCGTTGTCGCCGCAGCGGCGACATTGTGATAGAAGATGATAATTCCGTTGTTAGGTAAATCCGGTGTATTTTTGTGTCTTTTTATATTGTAAAACATAATTTTAAAGTGTAAATGCTTCTTTTTTTAATGTCGAAGCAAGATTTTCTATTAGACAATTGTAAATCGTCCTGGAGTAGTTGATAGCTCATAGTAAAAATGGCTCGGAGTGCAAACGGTTAAGTATACAGCGTTATTTAGGGTGAACAGTTTAATAAAAGGAATTACATGAACTAACGTGATCTTTTATGCGTATATTAACTGCGTTAGATTAAAACCAGACACCAAAAATGTTACGTTATATCAGGTTTTCCACCGTTTTCTAATTGTATTGAATCAAAGCAGTACTTCACAGAGTTATATGTTTTATGAGGGTTAAGGTATCAGCCTCAGTGTATAAGGTTTATTACACGGACGAGAAGGCAATTATTTTTGAGAATCTAAATATTTTTGCGGGCTACAGAAGTACAATACTTTCTGTGTGCCTACTTCTGCAAAAGTTCTCGCCCTTGAGTTTGATTACTTCGATGTCTTCGATACAGGCTCAATAGTTACTGCCACATAGTAAAGTAATAGCATCAGCAAATGAGAGACAATCACAATATTTGTACAGGCCTTGGCCAGTTGAGCAGTATCGTGCTATCAGATGGGCCTTAGAATTTTCGGCCGTGCGCGGTCACTTCTTGAAGGCACAAAGACCGTTCTGGGGAAAATCGGCATCGCTGCCGATGCTCTTTCGTCCCCTTTTTCTCAACGTAGACATCGATGCACCCCCACTACTCAAAAGGTCCATCAATGATGATATGGAAAGAGACTCGGGAAAATCGACATTTTTTTCAATTCTTCGTCTGGCGAATCAGAAACATTTTCATCTCGGAACGAAAAACACATTTACACATGCATGCACTTGCCTCCGAAAACGAGTAGCATCTCGCCTTTTCGGTCAAGTACATGCAAGCTAACAGAGCTTCAAGTCCATACGTTATAGTTCATGTGCATAGAGATTGTGTTAAGTTCGTTTTATTTCAATAAAAATACCGGTCATTATAAATATACCCTAAAGATTCGCTAAAATCAAAGGGTGAGTTTATTTCTTGTGAAATTGCGTCGAAGCAATGACAAGTTCCTTAGAGAAATCTCGTGAAGTAAACATTTAGAAAGATCTGATAAAATCAAAATATTTACACTAATTCTCACAATAATCTGCAATCGAAAGATATGCTCTACATCAGTATCTGTTACATATTTGACATTTAACAAGGAGAAATTAGAATGAATGACAGAAACATGAAAATAATATAAAGAATATTCAGGAATATAGAAATATAAGTTATAATTATCATTTAAATGGCAAAATCACGATTGCAAGAGGAAACAAAGACTCGAATTAAGTTTCGTCGGTGCTCCTTTTATTTTCGGTCCCTCAGATGTATAGATTTTAACAAAATTACTTTCATTTTCAACGGACATCACTCCTTTCATGTCCGCGTACTCGAACGAGAACTTGGCGCGAGGCATAAATTGTGCCACGTAGATTCCCGAGAAGATGAAGCGCAATAAAGATGAACGAGGGAAAACAATCGTCCTGGAGGGATGGAAAAGCCAGTGCAATCTTGTTCCACAGGAACACGGACGAGGATGATCAGACGCTCACGTGCGTTTATAAAAAGTTTACGGCTCTCAGTTGCTCGAAAGTTGCACGAAGAAATCAACTAAAACATGCGAGCGTTAATCCCTACCTCCCGAGTCGCTGCTGGTTCGATTAAACAAACGATTCCATCTCGAAGAAAAAGGGAAAAGATAAAAAAAAGGAGCAACTCCTTGCCAAAGCGTCCATAACTTACGAATAGTAATTGCGTACCATCGCAAACACGCGGTAAAATATCATGTAACAAGGGAGAAGCCGTGCCAGCCGAAATCGTGCGAATCTTCCGAAGGCGGAAAAGCATGGTAGGGCCGTTGGTGGGGTAATGGAGCTGGTAATAAAATGCCGGCGGGTGTAAGGAAACGGATAGAGGCACGAGTGAGACGCCTGGGAGCGACTTTCGGCTACCCGTTGGAATAGGAGACGAAAAGGGGCGAGAGGATAAGAAGAGGGCAAAAGGGGAAGGAGAGTGATGAGACACGGGAAAAGAGCAGAAAGGAACAAAGAGGAGCAAGAAAAAGGAGAGCCCGAGAAAGTGGAATAAAGGGTGGGTAACTCGAAGAGGAACATGACATCAGCGCTACGTAGAGAGAAAAAGAGAAAGAAAGTAGAGACTAGCATGGCAGCAAGTGACGACAGGAACGATGTCGACCGGTGAGAAAACAGCGGCTTGTAAGTAAACCGATATATAAAGGGTGCTCACGATCTCGTCGTAAAATATTATACGGATACGTGTCGATCGAAGATGGGAGGACATTTTTTGCACGATAACCTCTCCTCGAATCCGGCCTGACCTCCTCTGTGCCAGGGATACTCATACTCGCCCGTTGTACTTTCTTTTCGTGTCGCACGAGCGCCATACGACACGACAAGATACTCGCCAATCTTGACGATGGCCATGTCGTTGATACGGAATACCGTGTCCTACCCTACAAATGGTAGTCCTGCACGGGACCAACCTAGGGATTCACGTTCAGACACGTAACTGGACGTGCTTACGCGCGATTGTGTCCCGTCTGCGACGCAAGAACTCGTACAGACGAATGCAATCAGGTAAGAAGCTGCAACCGGGACTGAGTATTTTTTTGTTTTTTTTTTTTGCTTCCTTTCTTCTCGAGGATTTTCCTCTTTCCCTCGGTCAACGAGAACGACACGGCGCTTTCTCTATTTTTGTCAAGCCCGTTTTATGTTAACCCCGGTGCGTTTTCGCGCAGTAAGCACATCCGGTGAACGGGTATCTCGAGTGGGGTAGAAAATTAGGACAGCTTTCTCCGTGAAGAAAATCGCTTGTGTAAATTCACAGAGTTAGGAAAGTTTTAGAAAATTGTTGCCGGTGCATGGGACGAAGTTCGTCGGTGTAATTTGCGAAGGATTTGTTTTTTTTTTATTTGCCGATAAATCATCGAGGGGGATATACTATAAATGTCACGAGTAAGATGGAAAGAGCGTTTATAGCACTTGGAAGTTCTGTAATTACACCTATCAAACGCAGAATGAGCCTATTACCTCAGCTGGTGGCTGACGGAAAAAAGGCACCCGCTACAAAGACTTGTCGTAGGGGAAAGAACGGACTTTGACGTTTCAATTAAACGTTATCTAATTCTTCGGTCAAGAAAATCTATCTGACGACGAGTTATTGTAATGGCTCACTCTTTGGCTGAAAGATAAAAAGTTGACAAATGTAATTTAAAGAATGAGGATGACATACTGGAGTTATATTATATAATTATTGCGATGAGTAAGTTTTATTCGTTTCTGTGACAGTTGGAAAAGTATTTTCACGGTACAAGACATGGAGAAATAAGATGTATTTTTTTTAAAGTTTTATGTAACAAAGTGCTTCAATGTGTTTTATCCGCAATGTCTAACGGTATTAAATATTAACAGTCTGTTCATGACGAATAATCGTGTCGGTTATAATGATGGTGGAAAAACGAACGGAAAAGAATACAAATGAAACAATAGAATTTACCAGCTGTAATTGGATTAACGATCAATGGTATATATACATTCGTATTTGAGAAACAGGGGAAATGTAATGGATTTATTTTGTATTATACAATTCATTCCGAATATAGTGCACAATTATTTCAGGAATAATGTGAAAACGTTTTCTGAAAAACAAAGTCAAGAACCGAAACAGTAAACAATGAAAGAATTTTCATATAATTATTTTTGGACTAAAGCGTCATTACGAAAGTTATTACGTGTTTTGCAATGCAATGCAAGTAACTGCACTTAACCTTTCTGTTTTGTTCGAATATATTGTTATGTTGCGTTCATTATGTCGAAGTCTCGCGCGACCTCGGCAACTCTTATCGCTTATAGTAACTAAATTAATTGATAATATCACTGTGCGTAAATTGCGGAATAGTGCATCGTAACAATACAGTAATTACGAAGATAATGTAATGATAAAAGAAGCATTTTTACTTTATTTATAAAAATGCTTTCTTGACTACTCTACTTCTCTGTTATAATTATATAGCAAGAATTTGTGAAGGAAGATGATTAAATGCACAATTATCAGTAATATTGCTTTTTTATACGGTTTGTTACAGTTGCTACAAATATAGTATACACTTTTACATATACTGTAAGACGAATTTCCTACTTCCGCAATTGATTCTCATAAAATTGAATTCCATAAGATTTCTGGATCTGATAATGAAACATAGGAGCCACTTATATTACCAGTATTTTTTGAAAATCTTACACAAAAATAAATCTACATACAATTTCGTGTGAACTCATTAAAAATTTGGTAGCTCGCAAAAAGTCAGATCAACGAATTTCTAAGTGTGCTATTGGAACATTAAAAAAAATCGGAGTTTTAAGGAAATTACTGTATCTCTCAGAACATCCTTCAAAAATAAACAATTCTAGAAACTTCGCGCGTCAAGTTCAAGTCGCCAACGTGACATTCTCCCAAACGCTTGAAAATCTTTTTCTCGTCTAAAATTCCGCGGTCTAAACACTTGAAATACCGAGTGGATTGACAAATACTGCACTGCGTTCTCTAAACATGTAGCATCATGTTTCAACGTAAATATACCGATCTGAAGTTCTTAACGACCCCAATGTAACGAGCGTAATCGCAATACGTACAAACAGTCCTGAAAATCCGAAAACACGTTTAATCCAGGAACATTACAAACACACAAAACAATAGAGGGAGCCAGTGAATTACGACATCCACACACATTTCTCGATAAAGACACATAATACCAAACCTCTGTTTGGGGTGTTGCATGCGAACCGACCGTAACCGAGAGAGGTGAAACGCTATTTCTCCATTTTCTTCTCTCCTGACAACCGTAGAAACGTTGCGCAAATCACGAGGCATTCAAGTTGCCATATATTTACACAGTAAGCGGTTAATTGATAACCGCAGGCGACACAGCATAATTTAGATTAACCGGCTACGGTTTTTAGTTAATTCTCTTCCGCGGCGTATACCTAAGGGCGGTAATTAACCTCGTCATCGAATGGTTCCGAGCGCTTTCCCGAAAACGTTAGCGACCACAGGGGAGAAGCAGCGAAATGGCGAGAATCCCGACGCGCGGTGCTATTCGTTACTACACAAATTGGCCGAGCTTCCCGGCCCTAGGGCGCTTATTCGGGCGTGCTTCCTTCATGAATATGGACCCCTCGGTGTCAACCCCATCCCCCTCGGTAGAAGTAACAAAAGAACGCGCGAAATGCCACAGTGGCGTTTAAGAAATATACGCGGTCATAATGTACGCGTTTACGAGCCAAGATACATATAGTGTGTAACTACGCTGTTGGATACCGTCGTACCTATAGATCATGCGTGTGTGCGGGGTGTTTGAATAATGTTAATTCTGAAAGAAATGAAGTCTTTGTAATTGTTTAAACTCTTGCCCTATGATTTCTTTTGCGACTTCGCATGGCATAGATTAATATGAAATTAAATTGAATTAATTAAAACCAATTGAATTTATTAAATTGCTAAAATAAAAATTTAGCAGTGATTCCTATTATGTCGTATACCTTAAAATAAAATTGATAGTGTGAGTTTAAATTTATGGTGTCGCGCTCCTATTGATTTCTTCATCTTGACAGTTTTTAGAAAATCTGAAGATTCTTTATTCTATTGTCTGCGCCATGAGTGCCACTCGTTATTGTGGGACAAGGGGTTAAGAAGCATTTAACGTGGGGTAGAGTATAGTAGACGTTAAGTAAGGTACGATTTTTTTTATGAACTTTCACCCCTTGTTTTTATGTGAAATTAATTAAAGAGTTGTATGAGCTGATAATATCTGTGCGGTGTATCTCTATTTCCTTTTTTGTATTTAAGAGCGATTTAAAGTTTTATCTTTACGATGCGAGATACGAGGAAGGAAGTAAAATTCATTGTACGCTAAAACCACGTTTTCTGAGGTATATAACTTTATGTACATTTTATACATCCACAAATTTTGAGCGCAAGCATACATTTACATATTAAAAGGGCGGCGCCGTGCATTGTTTTAAACACCTCGTGCACATTGCTTCGGTTGAATTTAGTATTCAGGAATGTAAAAGAAGGTCAGTATATATTCGAAATTGTTATATCGTTACTGACAATGAGGTACGTTATGACATTCTCGAGTTTTGTTGCACCCGATGATGAATAAGACATTGGGTTGCGTTGCAAGATTGTTAAAGCGGATCAGTCGGTGAAACAATAAGCTATAATAATTTTTTTTAATTTTTACGTTATCTTCTACACGGACAATTGTTGCAGGGTGTGACTTAAAATTTGAATAATCAAAATGGAACCGTATATCCCCGATATTATTAAAAAATGATACTTACAATCGCAGTACATAAATATAAAAATATTGTTTTTACAATTTTTGCGATTTGTTGTAGAGGTTAATAGTCATAAAGTCTGATTAAAGTTTGAAAAATCGAGACGTGGCTGAAGTTTGTTCATGTTATTATATATTAATACATATAATCGTAGGATAGGAGCAAAAAAAGTAGGTGTAGAGATAATGGACAGTCACTTTAACGAATTCTTGTAAAGACAATTGCCGTGAAATGGAACCGAAATCCGAATAATTAGAACGAAGCTGTGATCTCCTGTTGTTATTCAAAATTGATATTCGCGATCAAACGCTGGTATGTGAAACTATTACCATCGAACCGCAGTTTGTCTAGATACGTTCGAGAATCTGTGCCAAACAGTGGTCACCGAAAGTTTGGTAACCTAGTTATATTCCTGGCAACATCAGGTGACTCGTTAATTTTCATAACTTCACATAACTATCTTATTCATTACAGTTGCCATTTCATCAAACAGAAAATTCCGTAAGTTCTCTATTACAATGAAAAGCCATGCATGTTGCGAACTTCGAATTCTTTGCTACTCTTTTTTTTGTCAATATTTTTGTAACATTGATTCTCTCGGGGAATAAGTAACATACAACAAAAATGATGAAAAGTCTGCGAATGCTATTTTTATCTAATAATGTCCAATCGTATTAAATAATTTATAAACGTTTAATAATATACTATACAAATTTAATTCAAACAATCTGTAGAATTTCAACAATCTGTTTTTACATAAAAAATTAATACAAATATTAGATGTCTTTATTAATCATATGGAGAATAATCTTTCCTCTATTTCTCAATATATTACACATTTATTATTATGAGATAATTTTGACAATCTTCCTTTCAAAAATTTCATAAAATATTTGCGTATAGGTTAAAGAGACTTATAGTTATGATTTCATGTCTTTGAGCTTTTTCCTGGACAGATGTTATATTTTATAGATATGGCAATCTTCTCGAGACATTTCACGTAAAGTAACGTATTCTGCATCACTTAAACTCCTTTCGATAAACTGAAAATCAATAATACTGTTTCCGATTACACCGCTCCATGAGTTCACGCGTTATTGATATGAACGCTCAACTTATCAGACTTATACTCAAAGAACTACCCACTGATCAAGGATTCGTTTAATATGTGAACTTTTGCTACGTGCAGCTTATTAATTGAGATTCATCGGTGAAACACTTCCACGAAAATATTAACGTTTTGTATTAATGCTGCTGCGGTTAAAGCAGAAATATTGAAATGTGATAATTTACAAGATCAATGAAACACGAAAGGAAAATTTATTTTCAGACATAATTTGCAATAATTGTTTGCTATGCATGGCATGCCCATAAATTTAAGTTATCAGAAAAATATCTGCAATCTACGTTTCAAACGGTGCCGCGTTATTATGTGTTTCATACCTTGGAATATAAGTTTCAATATCTCATTTATGAAAACAAGAATGTTTTTAAAAAGACTTTCACATCCACGGAAATAATATTCCATAATATATTTCTAAATTCAGTTCAAAGAAGTACACGATGCTTTGGAATAAATAGCACGCGGCATTACTTGGAAAATGTCTGCAATTTTGGTATTTCGTTCAAAAGACACATTAAAGTCGCTCTGAAAAATAATACTAAAATTGTAAAATATATTTAAAAAATAATGCTATCTGTAGTAACTAATATAAGTTTATAATAATAAAATATAATATAAATTAAGTTGATTTCGATGAGAAAATTTGCTTACAACGTCGTAAGCGCGGCTTTGCAATTAAACCAATCGTAAGGATTCCTTTTTCGGAATAAGTAATAATCTTTCTCCAACATGGACATTCTATCGCGGAAAGCAGCACACGCAATCCGTCGATGAAAAGGTACCTCTAGTTAGTCGGTATTTCCCGTTTATATTTACATTACGCTGTCGTAACGAGCTCGTCTATACGTACAAACCATACTGAAGATGATAAAAGATCTGTTGTGTAACCGGCAATGTCTTCGCGTTTTCTATAGGGCGAAACACAAAGCCCGAGATAAACGACAACCGCAAAGATCATCATACCGTGGCCGACCCCTAATAAGCAGATGTTCCATGTACAAAAAAGAGCGTGCAGAAAGAATCGGATGTTATTATGAAAACCCGTAAGTAATTGGTAATCTTTGGAAAGCCTTCTGCACTATTTTTTCCAGGGTAGGAGGTAGTATAGAAATTTTATCAAGAATTTTATTTTTACAGCAATATTAGTTAAAGCAAAGGGAACTGTCGTTTTTTTATGTGCCTGATGGTATATTTCGGTTGTTATACATTATAAATTATTAACCCCTAACACTCCAAGTGTGCCACTCAAGCACCACCGATGTGCAGCGCTCTATTCCAAGTGTGCCTTTTAAGCACCGCCGATGTGCGACGCATTACTCAATTATAATTAATATAAATATTGTAATCAAAATTATATTACTCCTGAGATAAGTAAAGATTGTTTTGAATGACTTTAATATTATTTTTTACACGTCATTGTAGCATTTAAAATCCGACACTTAAAAACTTGCAAGTCGAAGTATGATGAGAATAAGTTGGAGTTGCCGGTCGATATTCACAATTAAAAGTCGGAGCATTAAGGGTTAAAATTCAGCCGGTCTATCACAGCTGGGGTCTACTGTGCGCAATTAGAAAGAATAAATATTACATATATTTTTTTTTTAGTGAATAAAGTTGTTCGCATTGTTTCAAACGACATTATTTTTTGCTTCACCTAATACAATAATACGGTCTAAAGAGATCAAAGGTTCAGGTGATTTTTAAAGATTTCGTTATGTAAATTTATAATTCCTAAATTGCATTTGCACGCGGTACAAAAATATGTTGGTCGGAGAAAAATATATAAAGTATGGATACTTGTCTAAGCTTCGAGTGTGCATTAGTTTAAAGGGGATTATGAAGTTCTCGTGGCACAGTCGGAAACTTGGGAAAGGTTTGCTAATGGCTGAAGGTAGAAAATAATTTCTAGATAATTAATATGGTACTAATAACAAGAGGAGAGTATCGCAAGAGTGGCTCGTTGTTAGAACTTTTGTGCTCCTGTATGTTCATGCAATTGCTTGCCCATATATATGGTAACATATTATTTACATTTTACAGTTCAAAAATATTAAGAATAATGTTAACTAGAATGTAAGTACATGAATTACAACATTTAAATATGTAACACACATATTATCGTATACTTATGAAAAAAGTCATGCGACATACATAATGTAATTTTCTAGTTTTCACTAAGACCTTCATTAAGGTCTTAGTCTTTCATCCTTTAGTCTTCATGGTTTTTTCTAATCCATAGGTTACTTTATATTAAAAAAGTAAGATTTCTTTTAAAATTTTAGTTATCATAACTTTATTGAGAACAATGTGTATTCACTCAATCCAATTTGCCTCTATTGGGGTCAAATCTAATTAAATCTCGATTGGGGTTAAAAAATACTGCAGAGACGAATGGATGTTAATTATCTTCTTAATTTAAACGCTAGAAAGCAGTTGTGTTGTTCTTCCCAGTTCATGTGATATTCTGTCGTAAGCTACAAAGGCGTTTTACTATTGGTTGCATTGCTCTTTAACGATTATAAACCAAATACGAAAAAAGATCAGCTGAATTTGTTTGGAAAACAGTATTTTTCTTGTTTATATGATATATAACAAAATGTTTATTCATGTCTAAAAAGAATGTTTCTTACTAAAATGTTCTTATTCGTGACGTTTTCCTCCCTGCTAATGACCTCAATAACGGCTCTGTTGGAACGAACAAAAAGACTTAGAAAACTTTTTTCGCAAGTATCCAACATCACGAAAGTCAACACAACATCGCTAAACTCAAACAACAAAAGACGAAATCCCTGAAAAAGGCACACCACACGTTTAAACTTATCCACCGCCAAAATGTTCATTCAGGACGAAATGAATGCATTCGTCGGCAAAAATAATTGTCGGTCATTCCTGTCCCCCGTGGAAATTGAATTCTAATATGTCCTTGTTCTATTAGCGCTGAACGAGCGTCCATCCATTCGACCAGCTGCTTCCCTGAAAACATTTTAGTCCAGATGTATAATTGTCCGAAGTTTGCCGGCAAGCACTGGGCAATCTGAATTTAAGCTTCCGTGATCCCTGTAATAAACTTACGCTCGCATTCGTCGCCGTACGCCCGCCTTGGTGAGAGGTTACGGTATTACCATAAGGGCGGCGCGGGGTATTTGTCTACGATGTGTAAACTCTGGATCGCGGTATGTGCTCGATGATCAACCACCCTTCTGAAAGTCTAATAGGTCACCGCGCACCTAGGAGGTTGCTACTGGCAACGGAGTAGACACGAATCGTGTACCGCAGTTACTTCGCTGCGCCACCGCCTCAAATTCAGTTTGGCCCTAGCAGACGCGGAGAGTGTTAGGGTGCTTCTGGTTTACCCCAGAATTTCCTTTGGATCTGATAGAATGGTGCAGACCTATTATCCCTGAGTTACTGGCGAATCGCGAACTTCATTCTACCCTTTACCAATTTTTATCCGCTTTTGGTCGTAATCCATGCACTTGGAAATATTGTCATTTTGTCAGTACCCTTTCTAGTTGGGATAGTCAGCCGCATGATTTTTCTTTCGTACTTTAGAAGGCTGCTTTTACAATAGACGAACGGCGGAAGGCTTATGAAGTATTATAATTATCGCACTGTGGAACGAAATGGGTAATTTAGGATTCGATCCCGAAGCTCGGCGGAGGGCGAAATTATATATAAGCCAACCACACTTCTGTCGAGCAACCGCACTTCTTCGATAGATGCTTCATCTTTAAGAGTACATTAACTACAGCAGAAAAATTGCATTTTTTCCATTCACAAGAACGCCCGAACATGATATAAATATTTTTCGATGTACTTTCACCTAATATGAAGTTCATCAAAATCCCAAAATGCATAAAATCACCGAATCGTAACAGCGCGAAGTCGCACAGGTATTTCACTTAAAAGAAAATGATGTTAGAGAAATTCATAATTTTACGTGTACGTTTTTTTTTCGTGGTGACATTATCATTGGTTAATGTTTAGATACCCATATTTGAATTTCTCGGGTGGTAATTTTTGAACCAGTGTTAGATTTTTTTAAATACATGTTTTCTTCTGCTACATCGTTCACTTCAAAATTGAATAACTAACAGGTACCGAAAAATACCATCTGGAAACCTTGAAGATATTTTCCTTAAATTATATAAATTTGCTGTGCCTACCCGTGCCCTTCTTTGTTATGGCCTTTTTAAGTTTTTGTAAGACAGTTCGGCTACTCGTTTCTCGATGAGGCGCGACAATATAAAATTATTGTTCTGTATATTTTGTACATATTGCGTTTCTCGTAATTTATTTGTTATATAACATACATATTACATATATTCACCATTATCATGTTAACAGTATTCGTTGCATCACATGACTTTCCATTCTCTACATTAACAGTAGTAAGACTTTAGGTTATTTAGTAAGTTGTTTTTTATTGAACATCGTTTTAACTAAAAGTCCAACAAGAAAATAATTTGCGGAAAAGTTTTTTTCGTTTTTTCCGTAGAATGAAAATCCATAAAGAAAAATACAGATTTTCATATAAAAAACGAATTTGATCTTTGAATAACCTTGGAAGGATATAACAAATGAAAAATAAATATTGCAATTGCATTCTCTTCACAAACTATGAAACTTTAAATCTAACATTTTTTTCTAAAATACATGGTTTTCGCGTTATTACTTTTCTCCATCTAGGAAGTCGATTCGTTTCATTGTGCGGCGGTACACAGGGTATTCTGGAGTTTAACTGAGAAAGTGAAGGAAGTGTTGAAGGTCGGTGGCAAAGGGTTTGTTACAGAGTTATGGGTAAACATTGAATAATAGGAAGACGAGCTGGAAACTGGTTGGCCGACACTTATCCCTAATGGTCGGTTAATTTTAAGTACCGCAGATCTTTGATTTCGGAGATCATGAGATGTTACACTTCTTACTTTCTGCACTTGGAGAACTGTACGATAAAAGCCTTAAGATACGAAAGACTTACGTGGAAGGTTGATAGGATCAGTTAATAGTTCATTTCAGTTTTCGGCGAAATTCTTGGGAAATTTGTACATAGTATAATACATTCCATACTTTATCGATCGATGTGCAAGAATAACATTATGAAATGCGAAATTCGGAGAGGTAATAAAAATGTGAGTACACCAATAAAACAAAAACGATTGACGTTTTATATTCTGCAATGAAAAATCCGATATTATTTCTTTCATTTTGCGTCTAATTTTTTCTTATAACTTTGCAATAAAGCTTTTTTTACCGATTTCCGTATAACATTTTTTGGTTTATCTCAATACGAACAGTATACTCATCCAAAGCGTTTTTAGAAACTCAGCTTACCGTGCACATATAAGTATATATCAATAAGCATAAAAATGAATAAAAATATGCAGATTGTGAGGCACAAAGAATTAATCGTTTCGCATCATATTCTTCTTCCCTTTCCCCATAACATGGCGAGACTCTATAATAAAGTTATTAGTGTATTATTACTATTTTATGTAAATAAAAAGTTTTTAGTAAGTTTTTAGTATCTGTCCTTTTGGACGAAGTAAACTTACAGTACAATAAATTCATTTGTAATTACTCTTTTTCTTTTTACTTTCGTGATATTAATGATTTTAATTCTTTACGATACTCCGAGTTACAAGTACTTAGGTATACCAGTAAAATGTACTGGATGTTAAAAATTACATTAACAAATGAACATCCAATAAAATGCATCATTTAATTGAGAAAGTTTCTTTCCGGAATACATTTTACTCTGTATTTGCGGAGAGAAAAAAGTTTCGGCAAGTATTTTTGGACGCGATATAGAACTTGAGAAAACATAATTCAATATCCCCTCTGTAATGGTATCATGAAGATTTTTGTGACGCGCTTAAAATATATGATCGAAGTTATACCATAATAATTAGTTATACCCACTGACGGCCACTTAATGCTGAATCACCGTACTGCATTGTTTATGAATCATAGTAAAGTTTGTATCCGTGTTTACGTTGCATATCGGCAAATAAAGTTTCAATTTCTTCCTCGCGCAAATAAATATTATTTCGAAGACGAACAGCGAACAAAATATCGGCGGCATTGTGCGATCCTTTGTTTCCTTTCTCCACAGCGCGTAATTAATTTAGTCGTTCGCATCCTCGAGTAATTAAAAGACGTTTTTATAGCAGCAAATAATATTCAAAATATATGCCATAATGGTTCCCTGGCGAATTTTCGCAATTAAACAATGTGTGCAATACTCGAATATCTACATTACTCTTCACGACTGTCACGATACAACGATATTAGCAGTTTACATTGCTCGCACCGAATTACGAAGTTTGTTAATGAACTAGCGGAACACAGATTTTGTCAAATACTTACACACTGTAACGATTCAAATTATCTCATTTTCTGATAGATATTTTGTAAATGGTAAACTGTACGATGCTGGGGTAATTTACATAAATAATTACATTCATTACATCATTGTGATGTAATAAATGATACAAACAATAATTATTACTTATATTCATTGCATCAGTAATTATGAAAAAATACGTGAAAAGTTGTTTTAACACATCAACTTTCATTGGCGATCGACTCTGTATTCTGACATTAAATGAGCCGTTTATTTTGAAAGTACTATAGAATAAGTCATTTGTAATTAGATTAAGATACTTGAAGCGTTGCAGTTTACCATGCTTAAAACTATTGATGCCAAATTACGAGAAAGTTTTCGTGTACTTTTTATTTCAGCATACTTATATTTTTCTCGGTATAAATAATTTCGTATAGTCATTGAAAAATCACCATATTTCGTTACGGCAAAGTGACATATGCCACTTTCAAAATAAACGGCTTAAATTATATTGAACCATAGACGCTAGCATTTTAGCTTTGTGTACTGACAAAGAGTTGCTAATAGCTTTGATTAAAGTGACCTCTGACTTACTCTGATATTCAAAATTTTCCATAATTCAATTTTGTAATGTTACTTTTCCACAGAATTAGCGTCTCATTTGAAGAATTAATAAAATATTTGTATGCCGCGAATAACTAATTCAAGATTAATTCCACACCTGGTGTGTAATGTAGGACCCACAAAGTAGCTAAAAAACTGCTGACAAACCGTTTGAGTAACAATCATAAAATAGCTCCAGTTTGTAGTGACAAATCGAGCCGTGGAGGTAAGATTATTGAGTGCTTTTTAAAGAAAGTAAAAATTAAAATTTTCGCTGGTTCTAAGTTAACACATTGAATACGGGAAATTTACTTTTAAGTCTTTTGTAGTCTGTCACTGGAGCGCGGGTAAGGTAAAAGTATGTATTTAATAGATTTGTGCTGCAGAACGGGTATCGTTTAAATAAGATGGGTATTATCTATTAAATACAATGTCGTTTCTTTTTAATCATAGAGCATATATTTAAGTGTAAAATAAAAAAAAGTTTCATTAAGATAAACGATGTAGTTTTCGATTTATTGCGGTTTTACTGAATGACCAAACTCCCGCGAAATTCACGAAGAAATCACCGCTACGCGCGTGAGTCCCCGGCAAAATATGCCCGCATGCAATGTGTTAATTGTAACAAAATGATATCAATAGCCGTAAGTAGTAGTAATTAGTAGTAATGTTGTCAAGGGTCGAGCGCAGGCATTCCATTGTCTCGCGAATTTTTATGTTTAAGATCGACCATGCATGTCCAGGAAACCGTAACATCTTAGGGCGACTGAAGGACAAGCCCGTCAACCATTAATCGTTTAATTAGGAAAAGGGACTAAAGGCCCTTTTTGAACTTCGAGAGTTTCCTGGCATGCAGAGGTTTATTCCGTAGAGACCATGAGCTTATGGTGCGAGCGTGAAGGCTATTTTTGAGGGCTGCCATAACCTCCGAATGTGCGCCTTAGGCCTTGCACAGCCAAGAGGGGTGAGAGGTCAAAATAGCAATATTGGGATTCTCACTCCTCTGCGCCTCAATGGACAATTGCCACATCATAAAGCTCTGCCTGCGCCGGCAAGTCGCCGGCCTCACCACCCTCTTCGGCCACCCTCGGTCCCTAACCGGGGTGGTCGGAAATGGGCCCACGCGTTGCGAGGCCATGATTGCTGTCCCCTCCACCGGTCCAAGGGGCGTTCAAAGGTGTTTCGCCAAAACGTTCGCGAGGCCCCACTAAATATTTGTTAATTATTTCAGGTGCGAAGTCGCACCGTGACTTCTGGTGGCGCGCAAGTCCTTTTCTTGAGGGTGTAACCGGACGGTGGAGGGAGATATCCATCCGCGAAGGACTCTTCCGTTTTTGGAAGAGTCAGTCACTCCAGAAACTCCGAACAACAAACAACTCCGGCAACCAAGTTCAATTCACACAGACACATTTATTCCGTTAAGTGTTAACATAGTTTATACAGTTACAGTGATTAAAGTTTGAAAACCCACATCGGAGTGGCTCATTTACACTACATCCATTGCTTCCACTCAATGCTAAACAACCTCTTGCGTCCATCTTAAAAGACCCGTGAGGAGCGTTCCCGGTATACGCCCTCACATCAATCAAAGTGAGGATACGGATTTACGACCCGTATAGGTCCAGTCTTTCGGACGCAACACCATGCGTTATTGTAAGATCGTTGTGACCGTCAGAAACACCTCTAAAAATATTGAGTTTAGTTAACAAGCTCTGAAGTTTTAGCTTCTGGGTACCGGTTTTTAAACGTTCAGATACGGCAGACATTGAAACGTACCGAGCGCTATGTACGGCAGGCTTCCAATTGCAAGGTCTACTGAGAACAGCGAAATTTGGTGTCAGCGTGCATTTTTAATAACATATATTAAAAGAATCAAAACACTGGATTCCGCAATGGTAAACTAATATAGCTGATGAGCATAAACCAGATATAGTTAAATCGTGCTATATTATAGGCGCTTTCAGTTTTTTTCGAGCACCGAAAATTTTAGTGCCCATAGACGGTTATCGTTTCAACGAACCAACGTTTGTTAATCGTCTTTTGACGTCAATAATAGCAAAAGGGTTAAAAGTACCCCGTCTCTGAATAAAAAAAAAGTCGAATTGTTGTCCCGAAAACATCAAGAGAATTTTCTCTTCGAAGACGCACTGGTTGATCCCCATCGACGATGGTGTTGTAAACAAGAACGCGTAGAGGATGCAGCTGCGATGACACCATTTTATAGTGAGGGACCAGAAACAAGGCACTTGAGGGGTAATTTGCTCTGATTCGTCCGACGGGTAGGGGCACCTGTTGGCAGGTAATACGCTGGGAGGGAGATAAGGGGACTTGAACACTACGTGCTTATAACGAAGCGGCTTTAATCAGTTATTGCGTGTTATACATTTGCGAAGCTTGTACTACGTTGTGAACAACTGCGCCAAAAAAAGGGCGCGTTCCGCAGGCGGTGGTGGCGCGTAGTGCAACAGGAAGTAGCGCTAAAGAGGGCCGCGTGTCGCCGGTGTTCGAAATGCACCACATTCTTACAACACCCTCTCCCTCACGCATTTTCGATTTTGACGCACTATTGGCAAGTGAGACCCGCACATTTATTGGGTCGTCATGTGAACGAAAGAAGAGTGTTTTATTTTCGGTTGGCATTCGTCGATCTCAGGTTTCCAGGACCGACATGGCGGGGATAGGCGGTGCGAGCGCAATCTCCCCTTCCGTCCCAAGAGCCTTGTTTCTGGTCCCTCGCTTTAAACGTAACCCGTAGATAATTTTCGCAAGAGCTACTGCTCGTTCTGGTCTGTACATTATATTTGGAAGAGAATATCGTTTATTAGATATTTACATTACATTATATGTATGTATATAGAACATTCCTGTACAACGTGAGTTCCTAAGACACATCAAAGATTTTGAGATCATGATTCTCATGCAAGACGCTACATAGGTATCTACATAACTGGATGGAAGAATTCCTTGCATTATAAATTCTTCCATCCAGTTATGTTCCATCTAGTAATTCCTTGCGTTATAAATTGGCTAAACTTTAGTCCAAAATCATACTGTTTTCTTCATTTCTGTGAATTTTTTACGTTTCTTTAACGTTTATCGACGTAACAACTCTTAACGTAACGGCATCAGCATCAGTACTAACAGAACACTCGAGGAATTGGTAACTCATGACGTCCCTATTTCATAAAGTATAAAAAGTAAAAAGAGACAGGGCAGTGATCATCTGAAACATTTTAGTTCAATTTATTGCCGTCGTAGATGATAACTTATCGTCCACCGTGTATTTATTTACGTATTACCTTTCGAGGTAATCTTCATCTTTCCCTTTGTTTTTCGATTTATTTTAAATCGTTCTTAAACGTGTGTTATTCTTTTACGTGCAAAAAAACACTTCAGGGTAGAGGGTAAAAAAGAAATTTCTCCTTCGTGGAAATATGCTTAATTATTGTGTTTAAACACATCAACGAGTTTGTCCAGAAGAATTTTAAGTGGTGGGTACTTATTACATTAAAAATTCTCGTCTGGCGAATATTTCAAGGAGTGATTTAAAAGGGGAAGGCCGGTGAATAAAACATTGCATAATTTTCGTTTAATGAATTGCAGTGAAAGCCAATAAATTTCAACAACGCCTTTTAGATAATCATAAAGGCAGTTGCTACGGTTATAAAATCTGATATCGTGGAACATCCGTTTATATTCCGCGAATGAAAAAGTCATTCGTTTTGCGCAACAAAAGGAAGCCACGCGAGTGGAAATCTAGAACGTTAATGAGAATTTCTACGCTTTTCCGGTAATGCAAACATTCGGCATCGGTTAACTTTACCCTCTTGCCAGGCCGATGTTGAGCTCCTTTAGTGCTGCATTGAAATTCAAATAAACTGCAAGCACGACGATATTCACCGTCGAGTCTGTAGTGCACTGTCTTCATGAACGATTTACTGCGAACCTGTCGTGTACGGTTGCATTAAGAGTGCGAAATATAAAGAAGAAGAAATGAATAGAGAACAGAGCAACGGAGGTGATGGTACGGTGCTTGAATGCGCTTGAATCGTCAGATATCTACGCTCTGGTATTGCTACGTGATCAGCGAAAATAGGGAGTTTCATTAAAATTTCAATGGCAATTATAACCTTGCGGTTATTAAGGGGACAAAAGAAGCCGTGTATTCAGTATACGAGGCAACGAAACAAGAAGATCGTTCCATGATTGCGAAACTCACAATTAGCCGGTGTTATAATACCTATCGTACGCCGACCAAAATGAATAATCCTCAGACTACGATTGACTTTTCAGGGGTAAAAGTGCATCAACCCACGAAGATACGCCGCTATGCACAGCCCTATCAGAGAAGCGTTTAGCAGTGTTGTTGTGTTATTTCTAAAAAGTGCAGCTGAGTGCGATAAAATGTACCGTGAAACGTGACGTGCAACCAATAACTCGTTATACAGCTACTCATAAAATGTAAATTGCACTCCATTTCTACGTATGGCTGACTGATATTTACAACGGCGACAGACGGCTTTAAAACTGGTGGTTGTTCGCGCCAGCGCAAGTAGGGGGTACTTTTTGATATTTATATTCCCTCCCGTTTATTCGCGCTTCCTCGTAACGCGAGCTATTGCTTCTGCGGTGCTCTCATTTCAACTCAGCTTTCTAAGGTTTCGAAATTCAATTTCGAATTGCCGTTTCGGGTTGCGAATTTAGATGGGATTTACAGTGAGAGACTAATGAAAATAATGGAGCTAGTATTTTAAATTTTCGGTACATATGGTAGGAGTTGAGATGGATGAAAATTAAAACATTTAGAACACACAGTTTGGTACGAATATTTTTGATTGTTCTAAAAATAGATACAACCGAGAGTTATTGACAGAGCGTAATAAAAATAACACCATAAAATATATATGTCTGTGTCTGTGTGGAAATTATTAACATTTTCATGTTTATCATGTCTGCTTAACATTCAGTTTTCTAAGAAATTACGTAACGTTTAATAATAATTGCTCAAAATATTATTAACTTTTTTTTAGAATCGAGTTATTATTTCTATCCATGTATAAGATATCTAACTTTCATCTAATTTCTAATTTCTTCCCCTATCACTTAGACACGCTACAATATTCAGTCACTTGAATATTAACCCTTTCCACTCGTATGTCCCTGTGGATTCACCAAACGATTCAAGCGTTCCACTCGTATGTCCCCGTGGAATAACCAAAACTTTAGATTTAAATATTGCCTATGTATTGCAGTTTTTTTTTATTATAGCCATTTATTATATTATATACATATAATATACATTATTTCCCCTATAATTAATGTTTAAATTGTAGAGAAAAATGATTAGTTTGAATAATTGAAGGAAAGAGTTCCGCAATCGATTTTCGATTCGAATTATGTGTAGTGTAGGTACATATTTGGCCAAAAGTGCATGTACAGTGTGCATAAGTGGAAAATGCATATGCAGTGTTTTTTGCCGCCACAGCGGGTTGACGTTTCAGCACGAGGATTGAAGATTTTGCTCGTAAACCGATGTTTTTCTGCAAATTTATATTTTGTAATACATTATACTAATGTATTATACATAATTTTTACAAACACGTTTCACTCCTTTTTTGATAATCCTTTTAATGCAGTTCACGATAAAATTCCCTTTATGAAGATATCAATTTCAATTATCATATTTCAATAACTAAAGCTGTAAAACATTTTATCTGATATGTTTTTACAGAATATGTAAATGATACTTTTGAAATTTATATACACCGATCAAAAATTTGATAATAGACTTTTTTTTATTTTCTAGTCCCAATTCTATTTATA
Organism: Cerceris ruficornis; assembly: GCA_963989415.1. Taxonomy (NCBI): domain Eukaryota; kingdom Metazoa; phylum Arthropoda; class Insecta; order Hymenoptera; family Crabronidae; genus Cerceris; species Cerceris ruficornis. The sequence goes on from OZ022518.1 coordinate 6,761,436, forward strand.
ATAGATACCAAATACATAAAGGTTTTATATGTGTTGTACAAGCATTAGGGGAAAAACGCCTATAAAAACTCGTTTTTCTTTACTATACACTCAGAGTATGGTGACAGTAATAAAACTGAAATTAATTCCGAATGGGCGCAACGTTGCATAGAACAAAATACAAGTGGACAGGGTTAATACATGATCAGTAAAATGTTAAAGAAAACTCGAAGAAATCGTGCAAAATCTTGATTTCAACGTGTCCAGTCTTTTATACAAACAGTCAGTGTTAATAACGAAAAACAGTCTTCCTGAATTTGTTCCACGTCCACAAACGACGGTTTATACGCAACGCTGATTGCGATTTTGCACCGATGAATTTAATGAAAGGGGTGACATTTTTCGAACCGAAGTCTTTTGTATTTAACCGCGTAATCGGAGAATTTACGTTCGTTGGAAGCGAAGCGTACCGTGTATTCGAAATGATTAAATGCGGACAGGTAGCCGGATAAAAATCTTGTGTTGAAGCTGCTATAATGGTATTCGTTACAAACGATTATCAGACATATACGCCTGACTTTGTCGTAGGCTCTGTTTGATAGGAAGAGAGATAAAAAAAGGAATCACGACCCGTCTGATGTTCCAGGGTGATGCATCCACCTATAGCAGAGTACATTGCTTTTTTACGACTACCCCCAACGTCGTCTCCTGCTCATCGGGACAGATACGATGAGTCTGTTTATACGACGATGATATTGCTTTATTTCTCTTTGCCTAGATGCATCCTTCGTTCTTTCACGTTGAAACTCAAAGTAAAAATTTTAAATTCGTATTTCTTCTTTAACTTCTGTTATTTAACCCTTTAGGGTCGTACGTTGACTTATGGCTGATATAATCTTTTGTCGTGTCTATTTTCTTGGTAAAATAATTTCAACTTTATTCAGTACCCACGTCGTGTACGCACCTTATTAAGGTGCCGTTCGATGCGTGTAGGCACTGCTATTGTTAAACACAAATAAATATTAATGAGAAACGAGTGCTATCATAATAATCACAACTAACTGAGGGCAGATTGGTATAATTAAGCTGGAATGGAAGAGGTTATGGATTCCTTGATCATTAAGGGCTAGGGATGCGACTTATGTTTTAATTAGTTGAGTATTTTTCTCAGAATGGTTCGGCGAAGCTAGATAATCAGATGTATTCCTGAGAATAATGTAAGGGCTGTTTTGAATTTAGTTTACAATATTCTTCGTAGGGAGTCGTAACATTTTACTTTTGTAAAATTATTATATATTACCTTTGAGTAGGACATTTTCAATTTTGTTGCAAACCTTATTGCAATATTTTTGATCTTTCTACGGCTTCGATGTCAGTTTATGTTATGAGTGTTCTATCAGTTTTTCGTGATAGACAATTTAAACAATGTTGTCGATTTTTATACTTTTATGCAACGCTGTTGATTTTATTCTCTATTTAACATTTATTTTGAAGGAAATTGAAAATTCTTGATGAAGGATTTTAATTAATAGATTTGTGAGATGTTACTACTGTAACTACCTTCTTTTCCAATATGTTTGGCTGTCCCAATTTGGCCGTACTAGCAATATTGTATAAATATTGTATCACTGTCTAGCATTATAGTTATCATTCCTTTTCCCATTTTTCTTGATTGATTAGGTTATTTACGCTCACTTTGTTCTTGGTTATAAGATTTTGTCACTTATAATACATACACACAGAGATAACGAATCCTAAATTTTTATTTTTATGAATTTTCTTTCTCACACTTCACCTATAACCCCATTATGTATTTCTAGATCAACGTTTCGGTGACATCAAAACCTCCTAATAATATCGATATTACTTAACCGATTACTTCCTGAAAGTTTGCACGAAAGTTTGTCTTTCGACACCTAACGTCTTTATGAGCCATCCGACGTTTTAATTGAATCACCCTATTAAATGGATCCCGTCTTCCGGAATGATTATCGGGAAATTTCTGGTGCAAACATTAAAATCTAAAAGATCCCTCGTATTCTATATAATATCGAGTCATAAAGCCTCTCTTATCGGTGATAACGATCCCGGTTCGGTGTATTCGTGCACGTAGCGGATGGACGAGCGCCTTGCACAAAGAGCGGTTCTTTGATTACTCGATAGAAGTTAGCTTCGTGACCTTTCCAAGTACACAGCTCCGGTTCACCATCCACCCTTCCCTCTCAATACTTCGTTTCCTTTCTCCACCCTTCTCTACCCTCTGTAGTTTCTTCGACAGTGTACGGCTATTAATTGCAAAAGTTCCTCAATCGGAGACATCGAATGCTGCGGTAAAAGGAATACAAGATCATTTGTAATCCGCCTATCAAAAATTCTCTCTTCGGGAATACCTTTGATCCGCTTGATTATCGATGAATACGTACATCGTTCCTGTATCCACAGGCGATCTTTTTCTACCGCATTAGTTTTGTGGATTTCTAAAGCACACGTGCATCTTGTTAATTCGTTCTAGCGACTTTACTGATAACACATACTTTGCGATATGTTACAAAAGTGCGACCGTTATTTTCCGTGAATAGTACGAGATGTAACAGTTTGACTTTTTATCTGACTATGCTGGTGATTTGTTAAAAACATCTGTGTGCTTTCTCCCTAATTTCACACTAATGTGTAGTGTCAAGATGAAATAAATAAACGTCTTGGGATAATAATTAAACATATACATAAATAATGAGTAGAAAAGAAAACTTAAGATAACTAAAACACAGATTGTAACATAAAACGACATGAATTAAGGTCATACGTACTATCAACGACGACTGACACTGCACGACTAACTGTCGTCGGAAGGGCGCAGTGGCGATTGCCTGACGTCGCACAAATCACGACGAAAACTTTGTTATCGCATGGTCGAATACTACAAATGTCATACTTTACAGTACATGAACGTTATATTTTCAAAAAACTTATCTACCCTTCCTGTTAGATTTCTCTAGCAAGAATGACAAATTCGGTCCAGTTATTTTTTGATACCCCTACGTATGTGTGTACATACAAGGGACGGGGTATCAAAAAATAACTGGACCGAATTTGTCATTCTTGCTAGAGAAACAAGGATACAAAACGATACAAGGATTTTAAGTAATTTTATGACTCGTTATTATTAGGGAGAAGAGTTTTATGATTCATGGTGTTATGACAATGTTATACGAATTGTTTCTGCTCGGTTGAAAATTCTATGGCATAATCTGTGATAATGCTTTATTGTATAACAAAAGTATCTACAGTTTATATGACAAATCTAGTACGAGGTTCACATAATCAACGAATCTATTAAACTTACAAGGATGCTTGTAGCTTGTAAAATTTTTTTCTTTCCTTCCATACATGATTCAATTTGTCTTATCAATTTGCATCATCAATTACGTAAGCCACGTGCATACTACGAATCGAGAAAATGGTTTGCAAATTATAAAAACGTAATCGATTAACAAACCGGAATGAAAAAAATGCATTAGATTCTCGAAACGTTCCTTTAACCATACGATCAGTTTTATTCAGCCGTTGTAGCCTTATATCACTCAAATAATAGGAATCGGTCTTGAAGCGGCTGGATACGAAATAACATGGACATCGATCACTGTCAAAATAAAACAAGAAGACTTATAACGCTCTAGAATAGCGGAGCAGCGTTTAATATAACTCCGAATTTCTTATCAAATTCTCTTTCCTTATATAGGAGTGATGCAAATTTATTTCGAATAGTTTTATGACTGAGCACGTTTTTAAAGTTAAAAGACAAAATGGTCATAAAGAAGATGGATGTTTGAATAATTCTTGATACAAAAGGAATATTTCATCCCCGTTATATAAACCTCGATATTTACTTCACTAATTACGATAATTTAGTCATTGTCTGAGTAGATCGAATTTTGCTACTCACAGATTATATAAATACTTATAAAGCTTTATAAACAGATTATATACACCAATTTATTGTCCAATTGTTACAGAGAATATTTAGAACTTGTAACTTCCCAACTTTTTATTTTGTTTTAATTGCGGATAATATTTACCGTTGGTAGTTATTCCTAAAGGACTATGCCATTCGGACTGAAATTCAAAATTTGGCGAAGAACATGACGGGCCACTTTTCTCGACGAAACTATTTTTCAAATACTTGCTTCGAAAAAGAGGAAAAATTGAGTGACTACACAGCACGAGGATAAATGTTATTTTACACATGATGGAAATTTTGAAAACGATTTAATATTATTTTGAAATTGTAGCACCAGGCTTGAACGATTACAATGGCACTGTTATGATTCATATAAGTAATAAATTATTGTCCATTCGCTTTTCAGAGTAGCGTTTAAAAAAGTGTAAAACCGACGATATAAAAATATTTTTCTTTTCACACTTTCTCATTAAATTTTATTTCGGTGAAAAAATATAATAATATTCATGAAAAAAAAAAATTTTTAAACTTACAATTAGAAGAAAGCTAACGCTTTACGATACCGACGCCATCTATTTGCTTTTTTAATAATAATGTAGTTATAACATCAAGTACAAAATGTATACATCATTATCTGGATATAAACTTGTCATAATTAAGATAAAACTGTATACTGTATTAACAAATACAAAAAACAGGTGCTTATTTCATCAACGTTCTTAATTACAAGTATAATATTTAATAGTGGTATGCAAAAGGAGGGTAATTACATACGTTTTATATTCATTAACATACATATATATATGCGGACCAAATTGGGTATTAAAGCGGTATAAATCTATATCGAGTGAGAGGGATTAATGTTCTTTTTTAACTTTCATCCTCTCATTCGTAGTTTCATCGTTCCACTAAAATCGTTCAATTTTCATTGGAATAAAGTATTCAGAGCTTCATTTCTCACCTCTAACAATCTGTTTTGTAATAAAGGAACAGTTAACTGTAACGTTAAATAAAATTCAAGCGAGAGAAACTTCATCGTACGAACAATTTTGTATTATGTGAAAATCACAGGGACACGTGAAATGGAAAAAAATCCGCGTCTGCACAGAGCAATATCCATGGAAAGCTTACTCTTTTCTACGGCATAACCGGTTAAACCGTTATGTTCGTGTAATTTCTCCTGGGCAGTCGATAAGCTAATTTCTCGAGAAAATTAATACAATGGGTCGCAGTGAATTCGTGCAGATAGGGAAACGAGGAAAAAATGTCGAACGCGAAAAAGTCATCCATCCGTACGTTCAATCATGCAGTAAATTCATCGATAAAATCCCGAGAGAGATCGAATACAATTCGAGAGAAACTAGAACGAAAACGCGAATTACAGCGAGTGTTGTTATCAAAAATACTACAATATTTTTCATTATTGGTCCACAATGAAACTCACTACGCTTACTCGATTATTACTTTTGACGTTAATGCTCGTTTAAAATTATTCAAAAATTCTGTGCATGCCATTAATTATTATGGCGGATTAAAACAGACGTTTGTTCGTTTAAAAAAAATCGGTAATCTTTGTGTTTGAATATGAATTGAATTTTATTTAACAGCAAAAATACGAACACTTGTGAATGGTTCAATTTCGAGATATTTTGAAAAAATGGCTCCATTTTATTGCAATGTAAATTGATGCATTCAAAATACATAAAATAATTAAAATCTTTTAGATTGTTATTTTTTTGTAATCATTGGAATTCATATTCCTTTTTTTATTTCTAGAAATATGTGATTTATAAGATATTAGATCTACCAGAAGGTTTTATCCGATCTTGAATTTACTGCTTTCTTTTAATTCAGAAACGGACGGAATTTTCCGGTAGGCCTAAGATAAATAAAATACACTTCCTTATTGCGTTCAAATATATACGTAGGTTATTAAATTAAAATACTTTTTAAATGCATCGTATAATATCTCCACTTTCCTTAAAAAATTCAGTCTCATGCAAAATTAGGTGAACTTAAATAGTAAGACAGAGCATACTATTCCTTCGTTTTGTATTTGGTATCGACTTTATCTCCTTGTTTCCAAGCCAGTAATAAAAGTTTCCTCCAACTTTTAATAAATCTATTTCGTCGGTCAGTGTAAACACGGACTCGGTATGATTAGTGATTTCTATAGAATGATCGATAACTCAGCAAATATCCAATTTAATATCTCGAACTTGTTCACCCCAGATATATTTTATATAATACAGACTATAATAAAGTAGGAAATAGCCGTAATACGTTTTTCTGTTACCTATCCAGTGACAGCTAAGCTTCATACATCGTATGCGTTTAAGGCACGAGGATCATAATATTTCTTATTATTGTCGGACAAGAAACTAGAATTAACAGTAGCTGAAACTCAAGAAGTCTCACGATAATCACTTGGACAAATAAAGTATGAACTACCTAAGCCATACAAAATTCTGAAGCACACGAACTTCTAAAGGATTAAACAGGCAGACGTTTGGTCCGAGTATCACGTACAGATGTAAATGATGAAGGCTTAGCAAGACGCAAAATTATTCACGTATCACAAAAAAACTTTTCTTTGTACCAATAATACATTCTCAAGATTATTCAAACACAATTTATATTATTCCAAGCATACATATCTATCTGTCACAATTGCGAATAAGCTCAACTATAATCATGTATCTCCGAAGTGAAGTCTCGAGTCCTTCCGCTTCCGGCGAAATAATTCCCCGCTACCGCAAACTTTGACAGATCCCACCGCATCTTATCCCCCGACGTGACCTTAGGTTGACCCACATACATCGAGAAATACAAACGAACACATCGAACGACGTGTGTACATGTGTTCCTCGCGAGATACGTGGCAAATCGTCGTCGTGATTGTCGGCGTCGATAGGATATCCTTGAGCACGAGAATGAAATTAATGGCGCGCGAACGATACGGACACGCGGAGAACTGGCGAAATTTCACGATAGTGTTATGCAACGGAAACCCTTCGGAGCATGTCCTTGCGCTTCCGGTATATTCCTGGCATCACATACCGACCGTTTCGTCGCACCTCGATGTTAGCTACGCAGGAGATATATCTCTGCGTCTGTCTTCGCGCTGATGCGGGCGAGTATGTGTGTAGCATGTGTATTCGTGGAACCCATACCGGATGCCACGGTTCAGCCCTGGGGACCACCTAAAATTGAGTTTTGCATTTCCCACCGTCGCTGACACCTCTGATACCTGAGGTAGCGCACTTAGAATCAGAAAGACTTCAACGGCGAACAAGGTTAAGACTTGGAGTACATATATTCTGTATCGGAGATACTTGTAGGTTTAGCTTGACCTGTTTCTGGCTACTTTGCTGATTTGCGTTAACACTTTATCTACCGCTCATTCTTCTGAACATTATGCGCGAGTGTATGTGCCTATTAGGTTGGTAAGAAATTAATGTCGGTTTTCGAGTTTTCAAACTCTGGCGCTTAATTTTGAGATAGCCGTTCATTTTAATCAGTTTGTCTTCTTATATCATATTAGAAAAAAAAATTATTGAAAAACTTGTTTCCCGTTGGAAAAATGTGTAAATTGTAATGGAACTTATTTTGATTAAAAAAAGTTATTCCCATTCTCAACATGTGTATTGAAAGATAAAGTTTGAAAACCGACATTAATTTCCTACCAACCTAATACTTGCAAAGCTCTATAACATTAAAATTAAAATGTCAAGAAATAGTCATTATGTCATTTGATATATAATATTTTGATTGTCATATTAATTTGAGAGATCATAGAAATGAAACATTCTTGGAGAATATCATTTTCTTAGGAATCAGAATGTAGAATTTCTGTTAAAATATCTTTCTTTTTCCTTTTATTAATTATACATATTCAAATACAGAAAATAAATGTAAATTATTCCATGCCTATCGAGGGAAAGATGTTCTAAAATTGGAATGATTATCACAGAATTTGTATTCGCTCCTGTTTGTTATTTACTTTTTATTCAGGTCTATGTACCCCTAATCGTTTTAGAACATCTGATTAATAAAGACATTGTTTAAATATTCCGTTATATAATTTAGTAATAACGGTACTTTTAACAACACTTTCAATAAGTGTTTTGTTTACGATGTTCCTTACTATCTGTTTCTTCCTGTCCGTAAAGAGAAGTCAATTGGCGCTTCTGGTAGAGAGTAATAAATAGCATTTACAGCTTCATTAAACTTAGTAATAATTGGATGAGCAACGACCTAGACCAAAGATCGTATCTACTCGGACTAAATTATTTTCTGCTTCAGTAAATATTCATTAAGAGTTACAGTAACTCGACTCATTCCCGGCATGTCTTTTAAATTCTAATTTCTTCTGGTGTAATTTTCTTGCTACAAATCCCAAGAAACGGAAAAGTACATTTATTTCATTATTCATGAAGAATATTTTTAGAAATGTAGTTCAAGTTGTGCCATATATACGACAATAATTTGTAAATAAGAAAATATTCTGCTGGGAAATAATAACTGAGCCTTTTTCAGTGAAAGGTAATAGACCGTAGAACATGACTTTAATTATTTCCTACTATTTATTGACACTGTTTTAACATTTTTCTCAATACTTTTAATAAGTAATCAGTGTGTACACAAAAATGTCAATATATCAGTGTTACTCTGAATAATACAAAATATCTGCAAACGTAATAGCAACTGGAATTATTATTGGAATTTCATTATGTATGCCGGAGGATGAATTTAAAATTTATCAAGTAAAAACAAAATTGCACGTATCAAATAAATATAATTATTGTGACAAAATGCAATTTAATATTGAACTTAACTAATTCATATTGAAAATTAACATCTAGCAATACCGAACAATTAAATGCAAATATAAATTGTTTAATGTTTAGAGATCGCGTTCTTGGTTATAACAAGGCGTAGTGATTTATTTTCTCGATGTACAAACTTTGTGTTTTTACATATAATCAAGTCGCTGGTCTTATGTTCGCTCTCACTGAATCTCGGGACGACCGCGTGTCGCCCTTTTTTACACCTCGGTCCTCCCTACTCTGTCATGTAATTTTTCTCCCCCTACTCTCGAACAACGAGAGGAAGCGAAAGTTCTATAGGGTCCTACTCCAATTTAATCCCGAACGAGCCCCCAAAGAATATCGATACTCGTCTTAGAAGAAACCGAATAGATTCCCTTGAATTAATTAACACTATTCCTACCACGACCGGTCAAATGACCGTTTTTAAAATTTCAATTAGAATTTCCTTTATACAACGTAATTGAATCGCCTTTAAACTTCACGACTTTTCCTCAAATATACGTATAATACATTCACATTATAATACATTTTTCAATATTCACTTATTTTTTTACTGTTCATTTTCTGGGAAAAAATTATCATTTGACAATTTCACCGGTTGCGGTAGGAAAAGGTATACGTGAAGTGTCGGTAGGAATAGTGTTAACAATATCGTTGCCTAGAAACTTAACTGAACGCGTGTAATTTAAAAATAAGTGATTAACTTTATTAAATATATATATATATATATATATATATATAAATATAGGACTGGATTACGCAGAGGTTGGGTAATTAAACGTTAAGTAACCAGAACTATTTTAATAGGTAGAAAAGATCAGTAAGATACAAAACGATGTCGTCCACTCGCACGCACTCTCGACACTCCTCTTCTCCTCTCTACTCTTCCTCATGCACGCTTCTTTTGTTCCAGCTCGTATGTCGTTCTCTCTCTCATTCATCCAGTCTCTCTCTCTCTCTCATCCATCCAGTGTCTCTCTCTCTCTCTCTCTTTCATTCTCTCTCTCATACCACGTACACACACATTGTCGCCTTCCTACATATATATATATATATATAAAACACAAAACTCTTAATAACTCTAAAATTACTCTATCTCTGAATCTCTCACTAAAGCTCTCTACTCACGCTATGTCTTTCGCTCTTTGAACCCTCAACTCAACTGCATATTCTCAACTGCCACTCTTCTCAAATTCACGCACATCCACCCTCGATACTTTCTCTCACAGCATCTCTTTCTCACTCATTCTTCGTCTTTCTCACAGCATGCGTTCTCTGTTGCACACGCTCGTTTTCTCCTTATCCATAGACTAAACATTCATGCTAGCCCTGGCATCCGTTGCCTTCCAAATCACGTAGTCTAAACATCCACTCTCTCTTATATACAAACCATTCTCACTAACTAATTCTAAAAATTAATACTATTTACGAGTGTAAGGAATTCCGTTCCTACAGTTATTTTATCATTGTCTAGGCCGGTTCCGAAAAATTGTTAAGGTTGCCTCGAGTCATCTGCAACCATGGGGGTGCTTCGTATGGAAAATTCCACATCTGGTGGACACCCCTCAGGGCCCCAGCCGCCTCGAGGCAAAGCACCCACCTAGACAATAGGACTTCTGTATAACGACGGCCCACGACCCAGCCTCTGTCCACCGCGGACGGCCCTAAACCCGCGGGACCCAAAGCATCAGAAATTTGCTAAATTAACCCTTTGCGGACGGCTGGCTGCGGACAGAAGCACAAGCATTTTTACCGTTCTCGACGCGTGTCTGCGGACAGCAGCCCAAGCAAATAGCAAATTCGTCATGATGATAATGAAAACTGCAGGGACTGCATTGTGTGCTCAAATATGAAAATAAAAGGAGGAAGGAAGCAAACACGTTTCTACTGTGACACATGTCGGAAAAAAACATTTATGTGCATAGGCAACTGTTTTCAGAAATATCGTACTCTAAAAAATTTTAAAATATAAAATTGAAATTATCAATAAAAAGTCTATTAGACTTTGTGACACATGTCCCAAAAAAACATTTATGTGCATAGTCAACTGTTTTCAGAAATATCACACTCTAGAAAATTTTATATTTTAAAATTTGACATGTTGTAAATCATTCAGCAAACATTTGTTTATATAGTACGAAATGTATAATTGTTGCAAACCAATCTTCATGTGTATACTAATTTCCCACGAAATGCTCCCAAGCCTCCCCGTCTAGGCGGACTCTCGCACGTCAGAGTGTCCCTTCCGCAAAGAGTTAACACTAGAACAACCGGCGTTAAATCTCTCATATTTCAAAATATTAAATAAGTACTTTGAAAAAGGAGGGGCCAAGACGCGGAAAAGATAATCGATTCGATGATTTATGTTTTTTAAGATTGACGGAAAATATTTATTCTAAGACTCTTCTATAAACTTGGAGAATTTTTGAAAAAAATTGTGTACCAGTCATTTTGACTGGTTTGGTAGTTCTAGTGTTAAAAATAGCTAACGGGCCCAGCGCAGAGTCGGCCGCCCGAGGTCGAACAATGGCGGTAAACCGTCGTCCCTACAAATGTTTCTAAACCCCGTCAAACTGTCTTAACACATTGCACGCCGGCTAAATATTAGTAGTCAAATTTGTTACATTTGATAATGTTGCCATTTAAATCGATAACAAATGTAAATGTGTTAAGTAATGCACAATTTAAACAAAATAATACTGCCTTTTTTGTCCACTTTGCCATTTTCTTCAAGATAGAATAATATGACGGATATTGATCCGTAAAATCTGCAATGATATATTTGAAATCCCGCATTATCGCGGGACCGGCGTGCAATGTGTTAAAATATGAGAAATGCGATTTCTGTCCATTTTGAGATCAATGTGTCAATTATTATTCCGATAAAGAAAGACAATGATACAAACACCTAATCAAATTCTTTGCATGACAAAAGATACTATTCACTATCCATATTTTCTGAAATATAATGTGTATCGACAATTCTTCGCTGCACATTATTCTTCGCCTTTATATTGCACTTTTCTGAAACATAGGAGCACGAAAGTAGTATTCTGTCTTTTCTGCTATGTGAAAAAGTTTAAGTAGCGTCGACAATGGATATACCGCTGCAACAATGTAATAAGCTAAATGATAGTGCGGCTATTCCTTAGAAAAAAATTTACATAGGCTGTTACTCGTTTCACTAAATTTATACATTTAAAACATAAACACAGGTATCCTACATAACACGCGAAAGAACTATCTATTATTTTTATTTTCTTATTATAAAACCACTTGATCCAGTTCTTATATCGATAAATAAACGCAGTCTAGATATCGCAAATAAGAATCACCGAAACCATTTATCATTATAAAAGTATGACTAACCATTCCAACAGTTCGATATTTCTTTCCAATATTATAAACTACCAATACGTTATTAGCGGGATGTTCGTGCCGTTATTATTAGTAAGCCGCCCATATTGAGGTACTATACTGTACTGCACGTGCTATACACTCAACCCTACACACTCTTTCAGAGAACGGATACGTGCTTTATCGCACATTACCGTTGTTGTAAAGCTGTTATATTTTCAGCTCATCAACTGAACTGACCTCGAGTTTTCTCCGACAGATCGATCAAATCCTCGAAAGTAGACGTTCTACCTCGTTTCGGTATTATTGAAAATTTGCCTGGTATGCAAGACTCGACGCGTTTCGATCTTCCTTATTCTCTCACTCTTTCTCTATGAAATACTTCAATATGTCTGAAACTTCGAGTGTCGTCCTTGTCGCTGTCGGTGTATCTACGTAATCTTGAAATATTTCGCTACCTGTATGCCTATAGATCAGACGATACCTCCTTTTAAAGGAATACAAGTCGAACATCGTCCTATATCCGTTATTATATCTATTTTAATAACTCCGTGAAACGGTATGTAGTAGATACGACTTACTTGCACCGGCAGGTTCATGCTCACGTATATCATTTCTTCTATTTTCTTTGTGCTTTAACATTCATTTCGTGTTAGAAAGTGGCAGCAGGTTTTATATCATTTTTGGATGGATATTACTTTGATGAATTTATTTTCGTTAATTTTTATGCAAATTTTTTTAAGGCAACAGTTTGAACTGCGTTCTATATGCACAACATGTCTAGTTTAATAATTCCATGAAACGAGGTACGACACATATGACTTTTTTATACGACATTCTACAATTGCAATCCTGTAATTACGATTCGATTATCCTAATGTGTGTCGCTTTTTCCATTTTCATCAATTTGTAATAGCTGTTTTGTGCTTCGAGTTAGAAAATGGCGGCAGTTTCTGGATCAGTTTTGAATCGATAATATTTTAAACGACTTATTTTTCTCCTTATTTAATGGAAATTATCTTTCCCTTGCAGCTGATCGTATAATCGATAAACTACTTGAGATGAAAGGTGAGATTTTCTTTTGAAGTTTGTGATCGAATAGTATATTTCAAGCATGTGAAGTATAAAGGAGTCGTTAACCTTTGTACGACTTTTTGAAATCCGGATATAATAAAAGTTTTTCCTACTTTGTGAAATTTTATTACACATAAATATAATTTTTTATTGTTTTTATTATATTTAATTACGTAGATTCTTCTTCAAAAACGTATATATTTAACATTAGCAAATAATGACTATCACCACAATTCCAAAGGTGGTCCTTCGAAGAATCCACAACGAAATGAAAATCTTGTACCTTGCCTTCATTGAAATATATGTTATCTCGAAAATTAAAATTTTTTACATATTGATAATAAATTTGATGGGACCGTACTCTGGCCGGCCGCAGCTCCCTGTGTCACCCAGGTCAGAGGTCATCGTCATTCGATGGGGTAAAGGGGTAAAGATGTCCGTCAATACGCTGTGTTTCTTTCTGGGTCTGTTTGTGGACTTATCAATAGAACTAGCCGAATAAATAGTAACAAAATTAAAATTTGATATCTTCGACTTATTATCATTCAAATTTTTTTTTTAAAAAATCATAAAATTTGATTTCACTCTTGTCGAAGCATTCCACCACTTTCTTCTGGTAAACCCTTAAACTCATCGATCTTCGGGCTCACGAAGAAAATGTTCACGTACAATTCCATATCCATCCGCTCTGCCTTTAATAATCCTCAAGTGAAGTCTGATCCAGCGATACATTTTCCTCCATATCGCAGTCTTTCTTTCTTCCCTTCGGATGTCTCGGTCCCGATCGAAACATTAATACGACATCCTCACTTTGGTTGAAGCATGACAAAAAGGAAAAAGACAAAGAACTTTTTGAGGTATGAAAGGGTAGGAGAGAAGGGGGAATGGGATTCACAGAGATTTCACGACGCCTTTAGAAACGCCGCAGGTAGAAGTAGGGGCGGTTGTAAGCCGCGACAGCGTTCCCAACCTGCCGGTGGCTTCTTCCGGAGCTCGACGTTTTCCACAAAGGTGCAATCTTATTGTTACCATTTGTTGAGTTTCTACGAGAAAGCGCGAGGATAAAGCGTGTGTAACGTACCGACGATGTCGCCGATTTTCTTCCAGTTCCGTAATAAACTTGGAAATAGCGTGACGGATTTGAAACAACGCTTAAGAGAATTTCGATTTTCAAACAGGGGAGCACTGTTAACGTTTCCGTTGTTGCTTCAATATTCAAGAATTTTTCCAGCGGCTTGAAATTACGTTAGAAAATGCAATCACTGCGTTATTGCATCGATCCTTCTTCGTCATGGTCGTTTTCATTGGTGGTTTTGATTACCTAAAATTTTTTCAAATCATCTAGTATTATATTAGATTTTTTATTATAAATTTTACGTGAAACTTGAATTTCTAAATAACCCAGTTGTTCCTGTGAAACCTTCTGTGCAAACAGGTTGTGTAACGATTTTGATGTTATTTAGATATTTGGTATGATATTGGTACAAATTGTTAGCTTCTCTCTTTTATAATATTAATTTGTAATATGTAGGAAATACACTCAAACCTGTGTTTGTGCGGTGGATAGGGACCGTATAAAAGAAAACGCATACAAAAAATTCGACAAAACTCCACGAGTCGCTATAAGAGATAGTTTTCGCAACACAATTGAAAAGTATTTTTTTTGTGCGGTGAATAGGGACCGCATAAAAAAAGTCTCGCGTAGAAAATAACTCTTACGAAATAAAGCTTACGAAATAAATAGGAATTGTTTTTTTAAACGAAATCAAGACACAAGGCTTGGTAGCTACTTGGAATCTGACTTAGAAAATGCACATGCGGACATTTTTAAATATTTTATTTAAATATTTACTTATTTTACACATACAAAACTTTTCAAACCGTATAACCATTATCCTTCGTAATGTGACAATACGCGAACTTTCTTGTGGTAAACTGGTACAAAATCGCTTTCGTCACTTGAAGATATGTATAGAGTTCAATAACATACAAAGTAATCGGCTAACGCAATACTTATGTAATGTGATGAACTACATATTAAAAATCGAAAAATATGGCCAATCAAACCTACTACTTATTTATTGATAACTTCGTCAATTATGTTTCAATTTGAACGAAATTTTCATATACCGCACAAAAAAAATCGCACAAAAAAAGACCGCACAAAAACAGGTTTGAGTGTATATTCAGTTATTTTAAAAATGGCCGTGAACTATATAATTGCCTCCGAGGTTTAAGATAAGCTTGTTATTATGCTGGATCGGAATGAAGGCAGTTGAGGGATAATTTGCTCTGATTCGCCCGACGGATAGGGACATTCCTCTCCCTCACGCATTTTCGATTTTGACGCGCTATTGGCAAGAGAGACTCGCACATTCGTTGCGTCGTCATGTGAATGACGAAAGTAGTGTTTTATTTTCGTTTGTCATTCGTCGATCTCAGGTTTCCAGGACCAACATGGCGGGGATAGGCGGTGCGAGTGCAATCTCCCCTTCCGTCTCAGCTGCCTTCTTTCAGTTCTCACACATTAACTTCCGTTAATTGCTTATTGTTGAACTGTAACTTGCAGTTTTTAAAATTATAACATTTAATGATGTCTTACGGTAAATGCAAATCGTGCAACGATAATAACATCGTTACCCTTTTGCTTTATTTTGTCAGATTCTTCATACAGTAGTTTTTTTTATCTAATTTAACTAGTATTTTATTAATGTTATAAGCTCCACATTTAGAAGTATAAATATGAAACAGCCCTCGTCCCTACAAAAATGTAGAAATCCTGAAAGATGATTAGTTCGTTGCTTAATTGACTGCAGATAATAATAATAATGACAAGAATTTAGGGAATTGTATAACGCCTAAGATAATGTAATATTACATCTAATAATTTCTAGATCAATTGAAAAGCCTTATGCATGTAAAAATGGCGCAATAAATGATAGCTATAACTACGACATTGTTATTCATACTATAAAGAATCTAGAATTTATAAGTTTACCGAAGTAAATTCTTGCTAGTTGAATCTCACACCTGCGATAAAAATGCAAATCACGGAAGATAATTTTAATAGTAGTAGGTCGATAAAGAATACTTATTATAACTGAAAAAAATGATGATTTGCAGGTGGTGCTGACTTATCGTCTATTAACCAACATCCAACATTTATTGCCGCGGCGCAAAAATTAGACTTGTTACCCCGTGAGATCATTAAGACGTTATAGGTAAAAGAAACGTAGGAAACGTTAGGCGTGAGAGTGAAACAGCAGAATTCCGGGGAACAATGAGGAAAAATCAATTCCCCGGCGTTACGATCTTTATCATCCTCCTTACCAGGGCGAGATCTCGAGAAATGCCGTCGGGGCCGACATCGTATTTTTCAGCGCGTCAAAAACAGCCTGGCACATTTATCCGGCGGGCAGTACGTGTTTGAAAAATTACAGTTACTGGAAAAATAAATAACCGGCCACCACACCGGCGGCCCGCCTACAAACGTATATTTTACAGAAGGCCGCGCGATAGCTGCCGACGAAGAGGAGTGAAGGGGGCGAAAGAGAGGGAGGACAAGGAGGGTTAGAGGGAAGGGAAAGGGAAACCCCCGCGAAATAATTGCAGGATGATAAACTGTGGTCAGCACGAACGTGTAGCGAACCGACAGGAATGGCAAAGATGAGAGTAGAATGCGGTAGAATCGGCTGAAGAGGGAGGGGCGAAAGACAGCCCGGAAGAATGATGTATAAGAGGGAGCAATAGAAATGGAGCAAGAGGGAGTATCGTAGAAGCGGATATACACGTCGAATGACCATCCAAGAGCGCATGTAGATGCAAGTACCGTGAACCTTTTTCCGTATTTTCATCCTCCTCTGACCCTTCCTTTTCCTTCTCCTATTTCTTCCTTCATTTCGAGTATCCTCCTTTGCATTCGTTTCTATGTCCGCGAGAATCTCCACGCAACAATGCCGTTATTTCGTCTGAGGAAATCTCTATTCTCTAAAGGATGAAAACTAACCGTACGCCTTAGTAAAGGACGGAAGGAAGTAAATACGCGTTTAAAAGCTCGCAATCACGAAAGGCGAGTAAATCGAGCATTCTGTAACATTGTGGAATATTGGCGCGTAATGCTCCAAAAAGATCGTGGGGATGACTACTCGACTGACTTTCCACCTGAATCTTTTATCAGAATAGTCTGGTTGCAGTGGATGTCTATTGCGGGTATCCGAGGTCTCGGTAAAAGGATATTCCAGTTAGAGAGTGAGCAGATGGAAGCAACCGGGGAAAAACAGTGGAGTTTCGATCTTTGGGAGCATTTACTACGTACACTCGATACACAGCCATTTTCCGTGCCGTTTACCTCGCATAATAGAGTAGATCTGTTTCCGCGGTAGACGCATCTCCGTGGCTACTTTAAAAAAGTGCTGCGTTCAAACCGTGCGAATTCAATAAAGCTGAGTGCGGCATTTAATTGCGGGGAAGCGTAGAGGAAGAAAACGCCAACTCACGACGCTCATCAGGAACATTCAAGAAAAATTTGGCGTTATTTCGTACTTTGGAAAATAAGAAAAGAGACGGGGGATGTAGAAAGAGAGGGGAGGAAGGAGAGAAAGAGGGTTGAAATAACGTCGGAGTATTCCAAGAAAGCCGGAGACCGTGATTCAATCTGTCCAGATTCAATGTGGATTTCGAAATAACATTTGAGCGAGTATGAAGTACCGTGGGGTGAGTCACCACCGATATCGAGGATATTTTACGGCACGATATAACATGAGATGTATCGCCCAGTCTAAAAGCACCGACAGCTTCAAGTGAAACTGTTGCCATAGGAATGATAAATTTTAAATAATGTTCGCACGAATAAATAACCGCCTACAAACTGCACCGGGAAATAAATTGCTCGAATGTACGAGACAATTAAAATATAACCGGCGCAATGCGTATACAACGACATTTTCTGCATTACACATAAAAGGAACAAATGGTGCGGAAAGAGGGAATTAATTAACAAACGATTCTCAGAGTTAACGTTTGGAATGTTGTGAATAAGGTAACGTGATATTTAGAACCGGGGTTGTAGAACGAGAAATAGAAATTCGAAGATCCCGGCGCACTTTTTCCCCCGTATTACTATTAACCTTCCAATTACTTCGATTTTACGTGCAAAGGAGTCTGTGGCCAGAATACAGAAGCTGAAACCATTGAGTATCGGTTTGAATTTCCAATTGAAAGTTCACGCGATAATTCGTTTCGATTGCTTTCGAGAGGATGGCGTGCCAACTCAGCCTGAATGGCTACTAATTTTCTGGCAAAGGTTTTTCTCGATTTTTAGTCAATGGTATCTGGGATGCAGACTGCGGAAACGATTCCAATGTACACGGGTGGGAGCTGGATTGGCTGACATATAAGAAATATCGGGTTATCGATAATTACCGTCCATATTTGTTGCACACTTGATGGAGGAAAAATCAACCAACAAGTTTTATTATCATCCGTCACTGAAAAAAATTCCTCTTTTGCCAGTTAGCAAGAAAATTGTTCTATACCGCAATAATTAGTAAATATTGCGGTTTTTAATAAAAATGTGTATACAAGGAACAATTTATGCATTTTTCTTATCTTATGCTTAATGAATATTATTTATTGATGACTTTTTTTACCGTTGTTTTGGTTTCTATTAAATACAATTTGTTTCTACCGGATTTGGGGTGATTGCTCCCACGCACGACAAATGATATACCTTATTTTTTCTTATAGGCCCATTACACCATGAAGACTCCTTACAAAATGAAAGAAATCCTTTCACCTTCTAAATCATAAATCTCAAATAATTACGAAGCTACTGCGACAGATCCAAGATAAAAGAAATTCTGTAAAGAGCACAGTAATTATTCTAATCAAAATTTGGAAAACGTAAAACTAAATCATCATTACCAGCAACAGAGTAGTCCTTTTAAATTCTCTTACCTTAATTTTTAATAATTTTGCCTCCGATCCCTCTCCAATCCCACGAAGTTTCATTAACACTAGAACTACCGGCGTTAAATCTATCATATTTAAAAATATTAAATAAGTATTTTGAAAACAGGGGAATTAAGAGGTGGAAAAGATGATCGATTCGGTAATTTATGTTTTATAAGATGGACGTAGAATATCTATTCTATGACTCTCCTATAAACTTGGAGAATTTATTGAAAAAATTGTGTACCAGTCATTTTGACTGGTTTGGTAGTTCTAGTGTTAAAATCCATGAATCTGAAGTTGTTTTAAAGAAAATCAATGTTTACGTGCAAAGTATTCGGCTCTTACGATGTACTGTAATAGCTTTATACCGAAACGACAGCTAATCCTTCAGTTAATTTAATAACTCATTATAGACGATCAGCTATTGGTCTATCAGCTAGCAAACAAAATGGTGTCAAACTTCGTGACAGTCCCTGTCGATACTGAACTATCAGCTTTCGAATCACCATGGGCACATAATAATAGCGCTTTTGTTAACCGTGAGATACAATTAACCTACTTAACAGAAAATTAGGTATATCCGTTAATAACCATTTCACGTCACACTTTCAAAAAAACTTATCCCATCTAACAGTCAATATCGCTGACTTCGTATCACTGCTAATCAAACTCCGATTCGTTAACGTATAGTAGTAAGAGAACGTCTGAACTATAATATCGTCTGAAATAAATCGAGCGAAATGATCTGTTATGCAAAACGCAGTTGCGCAATGGAGTAGCTAACGATGCAATTTAGTCTGAGATCGATTTACACGGGTCAAACAGCACCTGGGCGTCTGACAGTAACATTACTGTAGCGGCAGATTGCACGTCTTTCATCATGTCCGGTACGACGTGTATGTATCAAGAGTGTCTGAAGTTAATATTCCTCCTAGAACGTAGCTAATGACCACAGCGCCTGAATTAATTGCCCTACTATTAGGCGACGATAACGTACATAACTTCTCCTCTTCTAGAGCTAGTCGATATTTCCCACTTACTGGCAGATGAGTGGAAAAATATTCGACTATCGCTTCTCTTACTGATACTTTCGCTGTGAATTTAATTATTATTATTTTGAGAAAAGATGATTTCATACAAATACAATTTCAGTAAGTAATATTGTAGGTACTCATATAAATGAGAGTTATTGAATGTTGATCGTTATGTGGAATCTTTGAATTCTTTGGAATTAAGCAATAGCTTCATTAGGTTAGGTTGAAAATTAATCAAGTTAGAACAACTTGTAAAATGAAAATCAGTTATTGCAAATTGTAGGAAACAACGGGTTTTACGGTCAGACGTTTCAGCAGTGTGGTGATATGTGTTTATTGGTTTATGCTTCTGTTGATAAACGTTATATTACACTTTGCTATGCTTGCACGGTTTGTCTCATAAATTGTTGTTAATACGTATAAAAACAGCGTTTACGTAACAAGCTCAGTATTATTATCAATAATACGAGAATGTTTGAAATATACGGGGACACTGTTAATTACAAATTCACTAAAACTTTATCATATCAGCATTCAATATTTTCACATAATTTATCAATTCAAATTTGTCATTTCAAATTAATTGTAATGTACTTTTGTCAAATTTACAAAATATTATAAACATTATAATTATAATTCATGTATTTTTAATCATTTCCATAACGCTAAATAGAATAAAAATACCGTAAATATCTGACAGTTAAATTCGTTTATACCAATTAAAGTGTCATATTTATTAAACAATTTGAACGACAAATTTCCATCATTAATGCGATCCGAACTACTTTTTCCACCTGAAATAAATGCAGTATGACTCTCTACTGTTTGATCACTCTTTTTCTTTGACGCCAGCAGTAACAGCAAATATTGAAAGATACATTAACCCTTAAAAGTTGTCCTGTAAAAAAATCACGTTGACGGTAATATCATGGGTGTAATTTCACCCCAGTAAATGAATTTTATTTTATAAATTTAATAAACACATGTAAATGAAATTAGATATATTATAAGAATTTCATATTTCACGAAAATTATAAAATTTATTTTTACAGTTATTGCAAATAATATTGCGGTGCCTTTTACAAATGAATCTGATGCACACTGTACATCTCGCAGTATATTTTCTATCTTCTTTCCTTGTACATATGCATCTTCCTTGCTTAGATAACGGAGCACATAACAAAAGTGAACTTTTTTATGATAATGGTATCCCTACTGACGCCATAAGTGATTACAGGAAAAATCAGTGTTACCAGTAATTCGGTTTGTTAATGATATTAAAAAAGCAATTTACATGGGGTGATTCTTCACTCATGATATCTTTTATGGGCTAAGTTAATCTACAAAATTATTGCTAAATCTACAAGCCGAAATTACTTTTTCATACAGTTATCTGCGACAACACGTTATGTAAACCATAACTTGACATAAGACAGCAAAGGGTCAGGATTTTCTTAAGTGTAATATTTTAATTACTCCTCATACGTTATGCTGTAATACTTTGAACTTGTACAAATGTGCAATTAATTTTGGTAGTGTAGTTCCCTTAAACAGAGAGTTCTTTAAGACTCCAAACGAGACTGGAAAAGTACACAAAAGCACAACTCTTTCGTTTCATCCTCATACACGTTCCGCCTTGACTTTGGATTTAAGACTGCTTAGGAAATAGTGTCGCGTAAATTGAAACGTGTACTTAACCAACTTGTGGTATACTAACGTGTACAAAGAAGTAGCATTTAAAGACGGTACTTTATACCGATGTCGTTTCTCAAATTTATGGGACAGTATTTTACACAGTGATGTTACTGCGATAGAATAATTCGTGGAAAAAATAAAACGGTTTGATAAAACTGGAAATAGAAGACCAGTGATATTTCCGGCAGATATTAGCGCAAACGTATCGGATAATTCGATTCAATCTGGTTACATCGGATTTTGCCGTATTTTCCGAAACATGTGCCGAATTACTCGACATTATTACAGTCCACCGCAAAATAATTGCGTAATTGTAACATGGGTGAAGAAAAAAAAAACGGCAAATTAAAATATGCGTTTCCTTTTACCGGAAAATTGAAAATGTGACGCTGGTATGTGTGTTACCGTCAGCATTTTTATTTATCAGATATTTGCAGTATGCAAATTGTACAAATAACTTTGTGAAATGTATAATACAATCACCATATTGAGTAATGTTGTCAGGGGTGAAATTTCATTCCAATACCTATATTATTTTTTATATTAGAAAGTAATGAGAAGATCGTACACAATTAACACTTTACTTTGTGGCCGTACGAATTCTGTGGAACTTTTTCGGTAGATATATTTGATGATATAATCATAATAGAATGTTATAAAATATGATCTACGCACTTATGTATTTTTGATCCGTAATAGTATATATTGCAGTTCAAGGAAACTTTGTATTTCTGCAGAGCAACAAATTTATAAACCAAGGTACTAGCGATTCATTAAAAATTTTTAATAGGAAAATTTACTGTGCGATCAAATGCTTATGATAAAATTGTAACATTCAAACCGGTGAATTTATGGCCTTAAATTAACGATTTAACAATTCTCGTAATGCAAAATTTAGAACGGTTTCGAAGAATCTCTTTATTGCAAAATAGGTAAAATTTACTGTATTATAATACAGTAAAATCCTTTTAAATGTACTATATCTTGAGAAGTAATTTTAATATTTCCTGCGGGAACATGTTTTACAGGTTACATTAACGGAATTATCAAAGTATTATAAAATTTATTTATGCGAACTTTTACACATTTTTTATATATATCAATGAACGCACAATACCACATAGTTATACTCGCATTTCGCACTAAAGGGTTAATGTCAGAGTGGGTTAGTAGTTTTAATAATGGACGTCGCGATTACAGTTTATTAATTAAACATTTTCTTGTTTCCCCGTGGATTATCTATGTCTTATGCTGATACGATACATTTATTTCTCATAAAAAGGCATACTATACATCTATAAAAATATATGAAATAATACTAAAATTATTCTCAGATTACGGCAAATATGAATAGAAGTCGGAATAAAAGTCGAGATAAAAGTGTCGCAGTTCAAAGGGTTTGGGAGAGAAGAAGGTTCGGGAAAATGTGAAAAGTTAAAAGTGGAAGGTAAGGATTTAGGTTAGCACGGGTAGTACTAACAGGAGGAAAGAATTGGGGCTGAAATTGCGTCTTACAGTTTTTTAGGTACAATGCATTTGTACATCCAGTAAAAGTAACATTTGCTTTTTGCGTTGAAATATGCTGTGAAATTCATTGCAAATAGTTACAAGTAAGAGCTTCTCAAATGTCACAAGAATTTAATGTATTTGCATTGCATTCCGCCATTTTGTAATAAACAGCATGACCCCTTGTAATTGTCGTAGTTTGCTTGGTGAACAGTTGTTATGGCCAGATGAATAACTTGCCGAATACTAAGCAGACCTATAATGTGTGTAATGTAACATAATACAAATTAATGAGAAATATTTGATCATTATATGAACGATGAGTGTAATGAATATCTGGTGCATATGATTGTACCAATATGCATTATAATTATTTCATTTTGACTTTGGATTACTCCGATATAAGTAATGAAATTAAATGTCGCCATATAAAGATTTTAGTTAACCCCTTGCCGTACGATTTGTTTTGTGACTGCCTCCGCAATAATTCAGAATGAAATGGGTAAAATAAAAATTGATCAGTGATTCTTGATATGTCGTTTAATTTAACATAATATTAATATTATAGAAAGAATTTTATCGTATTGCGTCTCACTGATATTTTCAATTTGATAGGTTTTGCAAAAATTGAAAATTTCTTATCCAATTTATCGTATCACGAGTGTCACTTGTTATTGTATGGCAAGGGATTAAGAACATTTAAAACGGCTGCATTGCATTAAAACGATAATTTCACAACAACATTTGATTTCAAGGATTTAAAATTCCTTACAGCAAACAATGCATAAAAAAATGACAACCTGCATCGCGATACTAGTTTATGAATAACACCCAATCACTGTAGCTGACAGGATTACTTCAATCAGGAAGAGTCTCAACTCATATTCGTGTAAAATCAAGTTCTGCACTACTGACATTAAAAACGACAGTAAAACTAGTTATGATATTGTATAACGTATTATTTTAGAACGAAACATCATAATATACAGTAAGCTGAATAACATGTAATATAAAAACATGGTCGAAAGGAATAGTCGTTAGCTCGAAAGGATAGAACCGATAGCCGTTATATCAGCTTGATAAACTTCTAAAATTGTATGTATTACAGAATTTTATATCAGAAATGCCGTAGCAAAAGCCAGTTGTTTCATTAATAATGCACCAATAAAGAAGACATTTTTCCGCTTCTCTGTCCGTTTTGATGCTGGCTGCGACGATCTTTAATTCTCAAAGAGGAGTATCTGTATATAAAAAAAAAGAGTCAGAAAGAAATATTAGAAAGTGTTGCATAATTAACCTTTAATAATAGTCGCTACATTTTCTCTGTAGATGGAAAACTGCATGCTGTTTGTTGGTATTGTTTAAATTCAACATGAAAATTATAAATTGCGTTACCGTTATATCTTTTACATTTAAATAAACGATTGAAAAACATGATTATACGTGAAATTTTGTACGAGTGCTAGTAAGGGTTACAGAATTGCTTTAGTACCTATAACATCATACACAAGAAACATAGTAATGTTATATTACTCTAATTATCTAATTATCTAATAGTCCAATTATTTTACTACTTAACTTATTCCGTTTATTTATTATTCTCAGATCGATCTACGATTATTTACAGTTATATGAGCCATTCTTTTTGAAACTAATATTATAAGACCATTCTTGAAAGAAGAGTGTTTAAGATAGTATTAGCTAAGCATAGTTGTCTTCTTTTTGCACTTCAAATAGCAAAGTAAATAGAATGAAATATCCTCATGATTTCGTCTAAAAACGTTCAACTATTACATGTTATAGCATGATTACTTTTGTACAAACTCTCAAACATCTCAATATAAGGAGGAAAGAACTTATATGTTACCGCTTTCACATATGGTAGCCGATATGTCTCTATAACGAATTGCTTAAGTAATAAATAAAATAACAAGTTGTAGTAATTAAATTCTGTAAAACAATAAATCCTCTTACCACCTGTGATTCTATATCAACAGTTACCCTTTCATTGAACTGTTAACATCGATCTGTTAACAATGTACGATACTTTTTCAGAAAGTCGTAGCCAACTACCTGGCAAAAGTTGCGTTAGATTTCCACGTAAAATTTCACTTGCTTTGGAGAATAAGTGCTCCGACTGGCACGGAAGCGCTTTGTCACAAAATACCGAATATTAGTTGTCTGAGCGTTTAATTATGTAGCGCATGATGGATCCATGGTAAGGTAATTTATTACGGGTAAATGATTATAAATAGGATATTATCTTCCCTGATAATATCCGTTTTACGTGATATTCGATATTTAGTTAACTTTCTAATGTCGCAAGCGTGTCTCGTCTTTGCGTACGGAAACAGTAAACCCCCGACGAACAAGATCTCGAAGTTTCCCGCGGAAAAGTAGTTATGCGGGAGTACACCCTTCTTTCTGTTGTGATCTCATTATGCTAGTAAACGCGATATCCGACACTCTGATAGACGCGCTTCGAGTATTAGGTAAAGCCGAGTAGTTGTTAAAGGTAACCGCAATTCCATCGGCTGTGGTTTCCGCCGATGGTTTCCGGTTTTAGCGAGTTTAACGTTCATATTTGATCGTTCTTTCTCCGACTATCTCTCTACCTCACCTTGTCAACCCTTAGTAAAACACATTTGTCACTTTGTTCAAAGATAACTTTTGTTTAATAAATGTTATTTAAGAAAATAAGTTTTTTTTTTAATTCTGTTTAATGAAAATGCCATAATTGTTCTGTAATATTGAGAGTAGGATAGTATGCAATACTAATGCAGTCAAATTACGAATTATAATGGAAATATAGATATATGAGACTGTGTGGCTAAACGGAATCGGTTATAAGAGATTCATATAAGCACATTCTGCGACAACAAATATTATAATTGACTTTTAGCATTGTTTATTATAGACTTTCATAAAAACATTATATATTCTCAAATAATCAATATTTTACAACTGAAGTGATTTTTAACAATATTGTGCGCATGATGAACTGTTTGTATCATATTTTGTTTGTATAATAATTATTTAATATGATATTCTACTATTATACAATGAATCCTTACGTTTGACTATTCTTCTTTACATTAATATTAGTTTAATGTTAACTTCAAAATAGCTATCTGCCAACTAAACGAAAAAAATATTAATAAGTATTTTAGCTTCCAATTTCTGCTATTGACTTCCTCTAATTAACAAATGTGAGAAAAATATATAACCACGAAATATTTAATTTAAGAAGAAATATCAAGAAATTCGAAAGAACTTGTTGACCATATTACATCGATAATGAATAATTAACTTTTGAAGAAAGATCTGTAAAGTTTTGAACATCAGTTTCAGAGAATGTTGGACTTATTTGTAGGAGACGTAGAATTACAGATAGCGTAATTTTTTTATCTGCATTGCCGCTAGTTTAAAAAGTAAAACTGCTCTCCAAACTTCCATACCTTCCATGCTATCTTGAAAACTATTACGGTTGCAAGAAACTTTTTGGACTTATGACTTTTTATGTAATTTTGTGGCATAACACGCCGTGTTACTCTGCGCCGAGAGCCATTAAACTTTTGTCTAAACAGTTCTTTGGTAGCTGTAACAATTTCCAAGATACTGCGACAAGGGTGAAGCTTTTGGGGTGAAACTAATATTCTCTTAGTCGCCCTTTGTACATGTATATTACTAATTAAACTATTCTTTATATGTACATTATTAATGAAGCTATTTTTCCACTTTTAACTTCATTCGGCAAACTCCATATTTTCCAAATGTGTGCTACTGTTTGCTATTTCTACTACGTGTTAATGATTAGTGTATATTTCTGCTAACAGAAGAACTTTTTGCAAAAATAACAACAAAAATTACATTTCCATACAAAATAGAACGTATTTTTTCACGAGCACTCAGAATTTCTGCATTCTTTGATAATTATACCAAGGATAATTAAGCACTCGTGTGCTGCTTTTTTATTTAGAAATAGAAATACAAAGGATTTTTTTTACGTAAATAATATGATGCTCGACGTGAAGAATTTTCATAATTATCATCAAAGAAGATTAAAATTCCTTATATACTCCCATTACTTCTTAAATCTTTGTCAAACAATAAATGGTACTTGTGGCCCGTAAAATAGAATGGAGAATTTTCTAAAAATATCAAATAGAACAATTTAGTAGAATATTACACTATTAAGCCATTTTCGTATTACCAGTCTCCACTTAAAGTATATAGGATAGCAGTAATTATTTTGTAAATATTTTTGTATTTTTTTAGATTTCAATTGCTATGGTTATTTCGCTTAGAACCTACTGTTTTAAGTGGCTTCCGATTCACTAAAGCTATGATACTCATCGCAGGAAAAATGTCCAGAACTGACAGGCGATTTGAACTCCGACTCGCCAATTAAGAGTTCGAGCTTTTAACTCCGTACCCACCATAGCCCCTACATTTTTTCAACTATTTAAAGTTCAACTACGTTAACCAAACGAACAAGAGAAACTACGAGGCAAAAGGTTAAATGAATATAATGTTCCATGAAGTTCCTAAATGTTTTTTTAAAATTTTCCTTTCTGCCTTCACATCATCCTTCAAACAAATAAGTATTTCTCAGGAGAATGAAAAAACGATACTTAACCGTTTGAGTCCCAGAGGGTATTGAAAAAACACTGTCGAAGAATCCGAAACGGCGCAACCGCGCTTTCTCTAAATGAGTAGGAAAAGACCCAAGCGGCGCGATAGCGCTTTGTTTATTTTATATCGACAATGCGTACTCTGCAGCACCAAAAATGCAATAATAAGATCACATTTAATTTGCGTGCAATGTAAAAAAGGAATTCATCCAATATGTTTTGGTAAACACCGACGTTACAAATTATAAGTATTACTCTCCATTTAAATTGTTTGTTCATAACACCAAAATATTGTTAATTTGTAATTCGTTACTTTATAAAATGCATATGTATTATTACATATGCATACTGTAAAATTTATAAATATTTCAAGTTTTGCTCGATAAAAATGATTGAGAAGATAACAATGAAATAAAAATTTTCATTTTGTAATGTATTATTGCATTATTATAGTATTATTCTACCTATTGTAAAATGTACTATTTACATTCAAAGGGGCTGTGTGATGTACTTGCGTCAGTAAATCTGAGCGCGCGACTTCGACAATCGGTATCGCACCGTCAATTGTCCACAATGCTCGAAATGTGCTGGGTTTTCTCGACATAAAATCTCAACAGCGCGATCGCGCTGCTTGGGACTCAAACGGTTAAAAAGCTAACGATTATGATTTCTGAGGTTAAAGAGGACGTAACTGCTTACGAGACGGAGGACCAGTTATGCCACATATTTGATACAATCGCATGCACTTAACGTCCCGGTTGCACTTACGTTTTGGCAGCCCGTTTCTGATTGTATAGAAGAAATGTACGCGAAAGCCAAAGAGGTTTTTGTGTTATTGTAAATATTCAAATCGCAGGCTTGTTGGTTCACACGGTTTGGTTTGTACAATGACGCAGAGAAAGCAAAACGTATGCGTACCAGTGCACCGCGTGGGATCGACAAATTAACGATATTCCACCGCGAATTGCATCCTCCGTTTTGTTGACACATTCTACCAACGGAGCTTCATGATATCACGCGTGCGACATTATTTGCGCTTCATAAACGCAATAAGAAATTTAGGAAGACCGTTGCCTCGTTGCGACAAATATTGGACTATATTTCATATTCTGTTTGTATCAATTGTTTTTTCAGGATTTTTTGTATCGTTCTATCCAACACTCAGTATAGAAATATTTAAATTACGTCTCAAGTAACATTACCTACGCTGTCCCCCGTTTTTATCGTTTCACAAGTATTGAAAGAAAATTGAGCTTTCGTTTGATCAGTACCTTAACCCTTTGACTACGGCAGACTTTGAGACGTACCGGTCGTACCACGCGGGTAGGAATTCATTTACAATGTCCCCCGAGAACGGCAAAGTTTTGGGTAGAGATGCGTTTTTGTGAAAACATTTCAATAATCAAAAAACTGTATTTCACTATATTAAAACAATATTATTTATTTTTTCGTATTATTGGCCGAATCGCGACTATAAATATTAAAACTTTACCATTAATGTATAGCTTTTTTTACAATATAACTAGTAATGTGTTGAGCGCTTATATGCGCCCTCCGTGTCACGGAAGCAGAATTTCTGAGCGCGTATATGAGCCCACAGTAGCCAAGGGGTTAACTACTATTATCCATACTTCGGAAATATTTAGCGGACAATAGTATTAAAAAATTGAATTATGCAGGCTTATCGCGCAGCGGATGATTTGGAAGCTGTCTTCATTTTTTGCATCGGTGATTCAATACAGAAGATTTGAATATCGATGCCTTTAATTAGATATAGGAGGTAGATCGAAGTGGGGGGATCACAAGGCAATTAACGTCGACGGCACCACCCGAGAGATGATTCGCGAATGGTTATTTTATTAACCAATTGGAAAACAAATTGATATTTTTACGATCACCAAAGTTGCAAACTGAAGAACAACAAAAAATGAAATCTATATCCTTATATTGATTTTTGCTATAGTAATACAGTGGCAAAGAGAGACCAGGTTGTCATTTCCGAACGTTTTATAGAGCTAGTTTCAAGAAGGGTTGGCGAGAACATTGAAGAGTGGTGTTGTGCTCTGAAGGTTAAAAATATTTTAGTCAAACTGTGCATTCCGATGGCCTGACTGACCAAAGCACTCTCTCTACTCCTACAAGCCAGAGATATCATGACATAACCTGGGTACAAAATATGCAAGAATTGTTGCCGTTTAATGTTGATGGCGAAAATACAATTTGTGGTATTTCTATGCCACGGCAAATACTGTTCATATTGGTTATATCACCATCCAAATGATCATTTCAATTGTTCATATTTTCTGCTCTTTTCTCCTGGACTTTAATACAAATTATTTTGAATCGTTATTTAATACCGATACATGCTGTATTTCCGACAACCGCGTGTGAGTGTTATAATTCTTGTGTAAATTAAACATACGTAATCTTTAATTTCTTGTTTAAAGTATGAAAGTGAACTTCGAAATTTAAATGAAGTTAATGTTAGTTCGTATTTATAGATTATAGATTATTATTTCATAATTTTCCTATTTCTGCTATTAACTTTGATGTATTTTATGATATATATGGGACTCTTCTTCGTTTGAATTATTATATAATTATTTACATATAAATGGTTTATAAATCAGTATGAAAAGGAAGGAAACCTGTATAATAAGGAAGTGTGATAAAAGTTAAAGTTTATAAAATTCCCATATTTATAAAAAAATTATATAATGCGTATATATAAAACACTACAAGGAATTAATATTTTTTCCAATAACATCAATTGACAACAGATGAATGGCTCATTATGAAAAATACTTACAATTCTATGTTAACATTAAAGACGCTGCATGTCATTCATTGCCATAGAAGTAAAGAGAATAACTTTATTTAATAGCAAAACATCGTTTCAGAAAGCAATCGTTGCAGATTATCAAAAAATCGAGTTAAAGGATTACATACATTCTATAACTGAGAATTATCGGAAAGACACGTAGACCAGGAAACATCGAATTACCGCCTGCAATATCCTCGATTAGATTAAAAAAAATTGAGGAAAATGGTATCGAACGTAATTACAACACGACGAGCATTAAAAGAATCGTTTATTCTCGCAAGTTTCGTACGAATGATTTTATATTCCATCCGTATCTATTCCTCTGTATCCCACGGTCTCTTTA
Source organism: Cerceris ruficornis (assembly GCA_963989415.1). Lineage (NCBI taxonomy): Eukaryota > Metazoa > Arthropoda > Insecta > Hymenoptera > Crabronidae > Cerceris > Cerceris ruficornis. The sequence continues at coordinate 6,792,624 of OZ022518.1, forward strand.
CGTTGGGAGAAACTTTAATCGAACAACTTTGAACTGTTTTAATAAACACGAACGACGCGAATAGCTCTGCGGATTGATTGATGGCCATTCTACTGAAACAAGCAGAAAGTGTCAGGCTTTACATACAGGCTGCAGATATATGATAGACAAAAAAATAACAACTCTGGATTGATGTCCGTTTCGACTGGTGATCACTCTTAACTCCGTCGCGCATACGGGGAAAAACGTGCGACTATAAAAGTTAATTTTCAACGGGTATAAAAGAAAAAGAATGAATTGCCATTCGCAGGGTATAAACTATACTCGCAGTAATCTGAACGATATTGAAAAGGCCAACAGGAGTGATTTCGAGCTCTGTAAATCGTTCAAAATATTTCCCCGGCAGAGATATAGCTTCACGTAACAAAGGACACCGTTATTGTCTCTATGGCGGGAAAAAGAAAAAGAGTCATGAAAATGGTCGGAGAAATCAGAGGGAAATATTCGAAGTTTAGATCAATTTCACACCCAAAGAGACTCGCCTCGACGAGAATTAGTCGCCCGAACCATAGTGTGTCACGAATCTTACGGGAGTATCCAGCCATTCGCATCAGAAGCTTTAACGAGGCTCCATAAAAACGTACTCAGGGAACGTCAATTCTACAGTTCTCCGGTAGCTAGTGTCTAATCCCTCTTCCTTCTCTCACCGTCCTTCCGTCCCTATCTGGCCCCGCTACCACCAGGCAAACAGAAATTAATTAGAAGTAGTAGAACGTTTGCTCTCCTTACGACAGTTCACCGGTGACTCTGAAACAAGATTACCGGATTTGCTGTTTTTGTTCGGTCGCGCAACGTAATTCGTTTGCAGGCACTCGAATCACCGCCGCCGCCGCTGCCGTCGCCACCGCCGTTGTCGTCGTCGTCGTCGTCGTAGTCGTCGTCGTCGCCGCCGTCTTCTACGTCGCCTTTTCCAACGACGCCCGGATGTCGACAGCAACCGTGCCCCTCCTCCACGGCAGAGTATTTTTGTTTCTTCGTCGGCAGTTAAAGGGGGTGTGAGTAGGGACGGAGGGGTCACTATTTGGCAGAAGAAACATCGGAGAGATGGCGAGAGTTAAGTTTCAGATTTTCCACGGAACTTGCCACCGATTAATTGGTTTACTTCCAGCGCATACCGTGGGCCAACGAACTTCTGTCTCGAACTGTTTTGTCGAAAGATGTCTGGAAATTGTCGGGAATCGTTAAGGCTTTACTTTTGTCCTTGTTGTTGGTCATCGTTGTTCGTGACTTCACTGTCTGAATGTGAAGGTACAGCATTGTACAGGTAAAAACCCCGTGAACTTTTGGAAATCTGTCCTATATCGTATGTGTACCAAAGTGGAGTATCAGAACTCACCTAAAACTGTGGGCCATGGATGAAATCATGACGGCAGATAAAGACGAATTACAAAACAACAATATTTAATCCTTAAATTTGCAACTTGTATTTGACGAACACACGAATCAACTGTTTTCCGTTTGCTCGCAATTGGACTACATGTTCCCAAAATACTTTGTCCACTGCATTAGTTTCTTACCCACACTGTGACAGTTATTCTCGTAATTTTGAATTATAAAGATCATATACTTTCGAGTTGAACCTCTTTTTTTATTCCTTACAATTGACCCGAGTGTTTACAGAAGTTACAATAATTATTATAATTTTGTATATACATAAAGTAATCTGTTATCTGGGTTACAATGTTTTATTTGATGTATATTGTAGTTGTTTATTTAACCGTTTAAATTTCAGGCAATGCGATCGCATTCCTTTTGTTTACAACCCAAAACTGCCATGCTGATCGATCTGTAGACTCAAGTACACATACTATACGAACAGTAGTTTAGGAATATATTCTGATTGCAACAGTATAGGTATAATATAGACAATAGCTTTGACTGACGAATAAAAGAGCAATATTTGCGGCTTATATGCAGAAAAACATCGAAATCTTGCTGTCTTACATTCTTCGATGCAAAACGACATAAACGCGACCGCGTTACTTGGCCATTTTCGGCAAGATTTTTGCAAGGAATCCTGACGTTCAAACGGTTAATCACGTTAACACTTTCTTACAGCCATATTTCGAAAGTTTAGACTAGAGAGAATACACAGAAAAAAGGCGCATCAAGATCAATCTAGAAACAAACGCAATATGACTGTCCAAAGTTGTCAAACTTTCGCTTTGGCAAGATAAGGCCAAAGGGCCAGGGCGGTGGTGGGACTGATTTTTGTCAAAATTTGTTTTCGGGGTGAATTTTTATTAGACACGCCAATTTGTCTGCTTTCAGGATTTCCAAAGTAGAAATGTCTATCTTTGTTGTTTATAATGTAATCGCTATATTTTCGTAGTTTTGACTAGTAAGTAAATTTTGTGAGTCAATATGCATAAATCAGCTGATTAAACGAAAATGCTTTGATTATTGGAAACATTCTTTAATTTATTAGCTTTATTTAATAAAACACTTTGGTACAGGAAAAACTTTTATGTAATCGGTAAATAATCATACTACAAGTCAAAGGAACAGTGTTTATCAACAAAAATAAGGGCAATACCGTGGATGCCTGTTACCAAACTCCATTGAAGGGTGCAATTAATTTCGATATACATACCTTGATGATGAAAATACTTTACTTTCTAAATAAGTAAAATACGTCTAAGTATTGAAAATTATTTGCAATTATTCAAATCTATTTGGAAAATAGGCATTTCGAAATATGTGTGCAGTGTAAATGCAGATTTGTACGTATGCATACGGTGTCAAGAAGAATGAATGATTGAAAATATCGCGTTACAAGGCGTCCCACCCTGGCGCAAAAACATTCCTGGATAAAGTGGTTCGATTATACGCGCGATATAAAGTTAGGCTAGCAACCCACTGGAGGATGCATTACGATATTTTTGTTTACTCCCAGACAGTATTTTTATTGTCAGTCGCGGTAAAATATCCACTTGAAAAGGACGTCTACCCTTGGAAGGTAGACGGAGAAACACAAATGAAGAAAATCAATACCTCTGAAGAAATAACATCTCAGGTATAAGGGAAAGCCGCGCCATCTAAAAATATTGATACTTTAACTAAGGAGGAAAGTTTGGTTGCTCACTTCTACTCAGAGAGGGAAGAACGCCGGTAGTATGTGTGTTTTCGTGTGTGTTGAGTATGCGTACGTGTGTTTGCGCGTGTATGGGGTCGGAAAGAGGGTGGCGGGGTCAAGGGAGACGGCTCGGCATCTGCGGCGGCTGGTATTGACGGGTCTCCAATTCTATCAGACTCGGGGAAAATATATATGTATTGGATGGCACATTATCGCATATTAGTCATAAAACTTTTTTCTCCGGTCTGAGGGGGACGAAAATAAATTCCGAGTGCGCGTCAGACGTCCATGTGGATTATCGTCGTTTGAACGGCGTCTTAGCCAGCATTAATCATGATGTTATGATTGCATCTAGGGAAAAAAGAAGATCAAATTGGAAACGTGAACTACTGATCGGTTGTTGACTTATTACTTGAGCGATAGAAACATTCTTGTACTTGGAATCATTTTCTTACCCGTTTTGTATTCTTTGTTTGGCGTTGCTAATACAATTTTGACAGATTGCACGATATCGTAGCTGGGGTGTGTAAGATCGTGCTGTCTTATTTTATGTGCTCTTTCTTCTTGTGGATGGAGTGACGATCCAGGTAATAATTGTCTTTCGAGAGAAAAATCCAGGCTCGGTCTCTTGTCAATGGAAGAAATTACACGTCAACAGAAGTGGTTTACATGTGTTTGTAAGCGATAAGCGATTGACAGATATCGACAGTTGGCGTTAACTGGTCGACGCTAAACCACCGACGACTGACGGCGATCACTTGTCCCGATGGCATGTTGTTCACACCGTCGATGAGACAGATGACAGTGCAAAATATCATACTTTGTGCAGGGCTTTGTAATTTCTATGTTACGTTTCATATGATTGCTTGTGTACCGAATATATCGGTATTTAGCAGGAGTCCTGTGTAACCTAAATTTTGTATTGATCTCGAGAGGTGATTAATATAATAATGTATTGCCGAACGATGACCCGTAACGTTGATTTCATGATTAATCTTCGGTCATTATATTGGATTTTGCGATTGTTGTATAACATTGAAAATATAAAAAGTATACAACATATACACTGCAAGATAACTCTATTGAATCAATCTGTTGAAAAGGTACCATTTAAGCATTGGATTATAATATGTGTCTGAAAATTTAAACGATGAACGATCATGTTAATAAAACTTTGGTGTAAATGTTACAAATAATGGGGCAGAAAGTAATCAAAGAGAGTAAAGAAAGTACATTGATGTTAATATATTTCCTAGATACTTGGACACGCAGGTAATTAATTTTCGACATAAAAATTGACTGAAAATTCGTTTACAATTTATATACAGGAAAATAATTAATATATATGTCTTAATTGAAATTTCTTTTAGCAAATCAATGGTGCAGTATTTATGAACTTTGTATTAAATTCTATAAAACTTATAAATTAAATGTGTAAGTTCACTGAAATCTTTATTTGAAATTATAGAATATCTATTATGTAAGGCACGAGTTACCTTGTTTCAAAGTATTTGATACTTGAAGGCATCTCAGTTCTCCTGGCGTTAAATTTGAATTGATACCACGTTTCAAAGATATATCATTCGAGAACCTTAATAAAAATGTTATTGAATCCTTTGTATTACACAATGCTGCACTCATACTCTGCATTTTCAACCTTCATGACCTATAATCATTTTACCTACATTTACTGCACGGTTGCAGAAATGTATAAAAATGATATAAAAGCATTCTCGAATTTCTCGAAAATTAAAAATCTCATCAGTTTCATGACTGAGAATAATGATATTATTCAAATTATAAATTTTAATTTTACCTTGTCTGCGTTAAAGCTTGATGTGACACTATATTTAACATAGCTTTCCACTGCAGTTAATTAATTTTCCATTTAATTTGAATTTTGGATTTTTACAGTGATTTAGTATTTTCATCTAAATATCTCTCGTACTTTGATATTACTGTCATGGGATAAAAGCTGTTAAACAAAGCAAGAAATTTTAGAAAATTAATTTCACTTAGCTAATGAAATTTCAAAAATCATTTGGGCCGCAGAAGTATAAAATTCCATTTAATTTAATTTTTAATTGCACGAAATAATTTACAGATGATTGGCAAAAATGATTTTATCTCTAATTTAAGTTGATGGACGGCGCTGACATTACCATTAACTTAACCTTCTATAAATTTGAAATACATTATCTTTTACTTTCACCCTCTATCATTTCATAAATTTATAGACACAATAAGTGAAATCCAGATAATAAATATTTTTGCCGAAATCGAACAAAATGTATAGACGTTAATTTTCATATTTTATTTGAATACTCAAGTATTTCACTTTCGAAATAACAATTGACTGAAAATCCGTTTGTTCTTTTCGTACCTGAAAACAATTAGTACGTGTCATACATATAAGAAATCGTCATATTTGTTCCAAAAATACCAGTCCATTTATTAATCCCTTAATATTGCATGATATAAAAAATATCAGTACTATTATCGTCCAGTATTAACAACCAAAGTACTAATACCATAAAGAACCAGAACCAACAACAATCAGTTTCTATTTCTCGAAAATTTTCTTCGCTAGCAGTCTATAAAGTTAAATTTCGATATTCGTTAGGAGATATTCAACGTGCATTGTCCAATAGCACCGCCGTTTCTCCGCTTTTCCGCGAAACTTCGATTTTCGAACTATTCGAAGAGAACCGGCATCGTACGGGCTATTATCCGCAGCCTCGAAAACTGTGTACCGCGAAAGTGCACGGTACTCGAAGCGATACGCCATGAATCACTACGGCCACGGCGTGTGGGACATCGGATTTCATTTATAAAGCAAATAAATCTTTAAGGCGAGAAACCACACGGGTCAGCAGCAAAGCGGGTGGTAGATAGAAAGAAAGGATAAGGGGGGAAAAAAGAGGGGGATTGGAGGGAGAGAAGAGGAAAGGAAGGTGAAGGAATAAAAAAGGAAACGAAGGAATAAAAAGATTTGCGATCGAGGAAGTACCGAAAGAGGAGAGTAACGCCGGGGAAATACCATATTGGCAAATTGTCTTTTAGATGCTGCGCGTGATGGTGGCCAGAGGTAGGCACTTTTCCAAGAAATGATGAATTATAGTGTACCCCGACATTCATCTTTGAAACAATATCCAGCGGTTGAATCGAAATGTGCATACGGAAAGTTAAATGGTGTTATATCTCGCCGGGTGGAAATTTCAAGGGAAAAATGATTATTCAGGTAATTTGAACGTTACTTGTGGTATCGTATGACGCGTATAGAGAGGAAAGTTCGAACTGAAATATTGCTTGGGTTTTACGTTATATTGGAAATATATTAGTAAATACATGACTTTGCTTCGCGCGTAAGAGGATTAAGCAGCGTCGTATCGATTACGGAACTATTTCACTGGAGTGTTCCTTGTGATAAATTTATCGTTACTTTAAAAAACAATTTTATTCCACCGTAAATTCTATCTCCATGAGCTCGCTGGTATTTTAAACGTGGAAAAGAATTAAATTGTTTCTGTGCTAATCAATTTCACGAGGAATTATTTGCGCGACTTATTCCTAGCCGAGGGAAAACGGAGAAATACTTTAAGGTGCGGAGACCTTTAAATTATTCTCAGAGCAAAGAACGAAATTTTAGACGATTTAAAATCAAAGTCTGTAATTATTTCGTTGTTAATTTCTTAAAAATTTATAATATTTTTATAATAATCGACATTTTCCTAAGAGCTTTAAATTTATCGTGCAAATTTGTTACACATGTGAAAATTTAACATTTTTATAGAAGAAATGCCGATAATTCAATATTTGATTTGTAATCAAAAGCAAAAAAAAAGGATCATAGCTATATTTTTCAAAGGCTTTACCATTACGTCAAACATTGAATCAATAAGCTTTTGACATTATTAACTTTGCTTATTTTACATATTATATATTCAATAAAATTGAAAAAGAGATTTGTTTAGTCTGTTGATCGTTCCTACGTTATACAAAATGGAATACATTTTTACCTTGGAATATGCGAAATTACATGCTTATGCCAATTATTTGCATATTTATTCTCATATGTTAATCTATCTCATCGATCGTAGTGCATATTCTCCATCTCATTGATTATACCCGTAACCGTATCAGCCATAATCGCTTGACCGTGCGTACAGATATTAATTCGGTGGCCGAAGCATAAACTCGTCAAGTGACTAATTAGCAAACAAATGAACAATTGTAAATTAATTCCTTGATCGATGAGTAATTAGCCAACTGGCTCAAATTTACTTAGCCATCCGGAAGGTGTAATATCCGTGCTTATCGTCAACCACTTCGCTCCCATTTATCGTACTGTCTGCTTTTCGCTTCCGTGCATATAAGCTACTCGCAAATAAGTTGAATCAACGCAAACAATCTTTCTAGATGTGCAAGAATATTAATCCGTGACACATGCTCATTGTCAGGTACGTAACTATCGATTTCGAGTAGAAAAATACAGATCGATGACACCGTTCCTCTTTGCACGGTCAGTTAAGGAAGAAGAAAGGATAGCTTTTTTAATCGCAAGGTGAAATTGTTATGATCGTCCGTTGTTGCCAAGTGGACGACGTCCAAGCGTTTCGATGTCACTATGGTTCATCCAATCAGGCGTGGCCACGTGAAAATAGCTGTTTCAGCACGGTACAGCGATTGCTTTTACGTGAGCTCGCGTTGGTACATACATACATATACACTTTCTGATTCGCCTCTTGAGTTTGTAATATACCTCGTTCCATCTGACCTTACTTCTCTCTCTCTCTCTCTCTCTCCCTCCCTTTCTCTCCCTTTCTTTGGTTCCTGCGTCCTCAGTATTTCGCTTCGAATCCCATCGTAATTTCTCTTTCTTCGGTTTCCACGTAAACTAAGGCGAGGCCGACAGTTCGTTCCTTCAAAGTTCACCGATTTTCAATTTTCGCCGATGTATTTATCCGCTTAACCATTACGCGAACAAAGTTGCCAGAGAGTCTCGAATCAATGAAGCAAGAAGGTCGTGGTACCAAACGCCTTCCCTCTACTCTCTTTCCCTTTCTTCGAAGCTTCCTCCTCCTACTACCCCTCCTAGCCTTTCGTTAGATACGACGGTGCATTACGGCTCCATTCAATGCTTTTGCAAGGAGCCGGCACGAAACTACGCGGTAATGGTTTTTGCAGCTATTAACGTTCGACTAACGAAGGAAGGTCCATCGTGGTCCCGCGTTGTAATGAGAAAGTCAACGGAAAGGTTCGAGAGGGGTTGACGCCCCGTATATATAGACGGTTGGTCCGGCTCGCGCCCCGGAATAATTGAGTTCTCCATTTTCTAACGACCGGTATCTTTCACGTCTCCGAACTAAGAACCGAATTAATTGAGCAGATTGAAAAGGAAGAGACATCGGAAGGGGTACCGGAGTTCCTTCGTCCCACGAGTTTCGATATTCCATTTTCTTCCCCCGGAGTTCTGATACTCTGCTTTCTTCTTCCGTTCTCTGACTTTCCCCTATGCTTTGCCAGTCGACGTACGACGACGTGCCTTTCAATGTATCACTCGGCTCCACCTGGAAAATCTATCGGAATCGAATTACAGGTAACGACGAGCCGAAGACTAATGGGCTGCTGGTGGGATGGGCGGATAAGCGTACTAAATGAGACATCGGCCGAGAAACAAAAAAAAAGTCTGCGGAATGTTATCGGTCGTTGACGACCGATCGATTCTTCGACGATGTTCGGTCTATCGGCGACGATGGAGGAACTTTCTCTCCACCTCGTCGGCAGGAGCGAAGGAGAGAAAATTGAGTTACGATGTCACCGCTATCCCCCTCGAAAGTCGCTCGATATGGAAACGAGTTGGGACTCAACGCCAACCGCGAAACGCGCCGTCAACGTTCCCCTTTTGCTCTCACAAACTATTCCGATGTCTGCTACTATAGATTCACCCTATTCTTTTGCACCCTTCCCCCTCCACCTTTTATCTCGGCCGATCAAGCTCTTTTTCAAACTTTCCGTTTTTCTTTGCTCAGACCCTGCGTCACGTATCGTTTGCTAACCGACGGTCAGGGTTGATCTCCCTCTTCGCTAACAGCGAAACCAATGTGTGTACAAAGCATCAGCATTGATACTTTCCGTCTCACGTCCACCCTAAGATCGCGTATGTTTTAACGATATTCAACAGATGAGAATGTAACTCGCCCCACCAACCAATACAAATTGCAAATTAATTTTACTTTCTGGAACGGTCATCGTGAAATATTGGCCCATCATTTAATCGGAGTTCTATGATTAACAGATCGTTGATTATACGAAATTTATTATTTTATGTCCATATGTTTTGCATCTGTTGACGCTTACTGTTACGCAACATCGGAACAAAGTTTTGACTGAATAAATTCTATAACTGCGTGCAATTAAGTTCTGCAATCTAGCTGATTGTTTAATATGCTTCCGATTAAACGTGAAAAATCACCGGTGATTTAAATTGCATGAATTTGTATACATTGTGGAAATGGCAACGTTTCGATGCTTACGTGGTGAATATTGTTCTGTGATATTGAAATTTATAATGCGTTCTATTAAGTAATATAAACTATAATTAAACATGTTGTATTTCAAGCAATACAAAAAATGGAAGTATTGGCACATGTTTGGATCGAATCTAAAATCAATTAATTAAAAGTACAACACACTTTCACCATCATATGTAAATTGTATAAGATCCCGGAACGCGATTGTGGGGGGAGAATAAAAGAAAACGGATATAATAAGCTAAAACTATATTTAATAAAAATAACACGTAAAACTAGAACAAAAATTAAATTAAAAATAACTATAACTACGTCTTAAAAATGATCGTCTTAAAATATACGTCTTATAACTCTCGTCTTAAAAACTCGTCTTGTATTCGTCGCGTCTTAACGTCTTCTGTCCTAACGTCTCGTCTTTCTGCCCTACGTCCCAATCGCTCATTCGCACACGCATACACACATATCACTTATCCGTCCGGCGGTAAAGCACAATCGGCAATATCGCCATAACCGATTCCTACAACTGCAAAGAGGTTTAGCATTCAAACGAGTATATAATATAATACATCGCATTATGTAACGTCATTCAACACAGCCGCAGTGTTTATTTTGAAACTCGGTATTGTCTAAATGCTGAATTTTTATTTTTACAGAATAAATTTGAGGAAAAACATCGCAGGGGATCTGGAACAGGTTAAACCTGGTGCTGGTTTCGTTTCTATAGCATACCTTGCATCTGCAATGTGCATGTATTACAAGACGTTAAAATTGCATTCGGTAAGCCTTAAACTGCATTTTTGTACTATACACGTTCTCTCTATGGCATCCACGCTATCACGGAATTCGGCATGATTTCCTACAGAGCTATTCTCACACTTTCATCTATTCCTTAATCCCTGAATATCTTGGGACGCATTAAACTCAACTAACGAACCATTACCACATATGTACAAATTGAGTTGCCAGGTAGAACGCGCTTTTGATTTCCTCGCGCACACTCGAAACGGTTACTCGACTCGCACGTAGCTACACACGATCCAGCATTCGTGGTATAACACGATAATGATTGCCGGAACTTCCATCCTATCGCGAAATTAGATCGGCTCATATCAGATTCTAACTTTGTTGCCTGCCTGTAAGCTTTCCAACCATCTCTCTCCCCCTCTTCCTCTTTCTCTCTCTCGCTCTTTCTCTCTCTTTGCGGCGACGCCACGTACCCTACGAGTTTACGCCCGGAGGCTCCGTGATATCTTCACCCTCCTACTTTCCCTGCTTCTACCGTGGCCACTATACTCACCCCTACCACCGCGTACCTATGGAATTAGCTTAATAGTTTCTGGCCAGCAGGCCATTACCAACAAGATTTAATTGTTTCGCGCTGTCCGCTCGCCGCTTAGGGGAAGTACGTTTTCGCCGCGGGAGCACGCACTTCTTTGCTCTTCTTATTACAGCGAAGAAATCGTTGTAATCTCGCACGCGAGACACGAACAGCTCGTGAAGATTTTACGAGCACGATGCTCGGGAAAAACGATCGATGGAATGTCTATCCTCGCCTCTCGGCCGTTAGAATGCCACGTCGTTTCCGACGTTTCAATCTGCCCCTACATTCCATTCGATTCCAGCTTTATGCGACGATGATGTAGCGTCACGCGTGTAAAACGTGGATGGATATTAATAACACGATACCTTGCCACTTTTTTTAGGGTGTAAGTTTAAGAGAAGTTTTTAAGAGAAAATTTCGTTCTCCGTAATTCTATTAGAATGCAGTAAAAGGACGTGCAATTTGTCACTCTTTTTGGTCTCGTGAAAGTAGGTATTTCCTCTGTCGTGCGTCATTCAGGTCTGTGTACTTATCGGGCAATTGCGGCCGTGGTTCGCATTGTTTGACGTGTGTAAGCCAAAAGCGAGACCTAACGGTATTATTCAGTATTGAAGCTTTGTACGAAACTCCAATTTTATTAATAATAAGAGTTAAGTTTAAAATGTTTTTTATCTCAATGATATTTCGTCACTGATAAGGAAAGTGGGAATGAAATATAGAATTGATACTTAACTCTAAAACAGGCAAGCGATTAAAATGACTGGTTCAAACTTTTGTCTAAAAGTTGCGGTAAATATTTCACTTTTATGTTGTTAAACCTAAATTACGTAATTATGCATCCTTTTGACCTTTTTATTTCTCTTTTTCCAAAGTACCTATTCAGCATATTTAAATATAATAGATAGAACACCGGTAGCTTAGTGTTATTTTCATATGTAAACGAGCAGTTAAATATAAAGCTCATTCTAGTACAGACATTGTAAAAACCGCGAGAACGTATACAGCCGGCTATTTTCTCCTGTGCATATAGTACACATCTGAGGTTAAAATAAAAGACCTGCTGAAAGAGGCCGTCACTTTGCAGCAGTCTTAAAATACAAATAATTGTGTTATCCTTTCAGACTGCATACCGATATTATAAGAATGACATTGCTGTTACAGAACCAACAGTAACGCTGCTGTGTTTCAACATATAATATTTAAAGTTCGACCAGAACGTACACAGCATTCATATATGGAGTGTTTGGTAACTAATGGTGAAATTGAAAAGAGAGTACTCATAATATAAGTGAAAGTACTTATAATATAATAGAAGAGAAAATATAAGTCGAAAATATGGAATATAATTTTTTCATATGAGTCTTTGTTTTCGAGAAAATTTAACTGAAATATTCACTAGGTACGGATGCACTTAACCATACCTCATTTTAACAATACTCACTATACATCATTGTATGAATTGAAATTTATGTTCGTAAACACTCCCAGTGTCAATTTAATGGAAATTTTGCATCTTTGGTACCCTGTTAAATCAATGGCAAATTGCCTTCGGCAAAATGTTATCTAATGTCATTATGGTGGGATGAGCCCTTGAGCCTTGGTGATACGATAAAGATATAACTCATTATCGTGCAAAATGCATGAGACTCTTGAGCGATTAAAATCAAAACGCAAAGAAAAGTTTCTTGTACTTCTTCTGTGACTTCGTCCTGCAGTATTTTCTCTTCCAACATTCACGCTAATGCATCGTCCCTGATCAACGTATCGACGGATTTGTTTAACCCCTTGCCCTACAATAACGAGTGACACTCGTGATGCGGTAGATGGAATAGGAAATTTTCAAGCTTCCCAAAAATGATGAAATTGAAAATGTCAGTGGAACACAACACAATAAAATTATTTCTATGTTATTAATATTGCGTTAAATTGTAAGATATATCAGGAATCACTGATAAATTTTCATTTTATCAATTGAATTCTGAATTATTACACGAACAGTCGCAAAAGAAATCATAGGTCAAGGGGTTAAAAAACCATTGTCGCCTAGTGTGTCGCGCTACCCTTTGAATAAGTCGACTGTCAAGACGTCAGTGATTACGATATCGGTGCCTGTAATAATTAGCTAAGACAGATACATTTCCATTATATGTACCTAACGTAGATATCATGTCCGTTTATTTCCGATTGCTGTATGTAGACCTGACGATAGACCGTTATATACTGATTGCTTATAGCGACAATGATAGGGTAGTAAGGTAGTAGGACGACATTGGAAGTGTTTATCAATATAAACTTCAATTGATACAATACTGTAGATTTCGACCCATTATAACGAGACATGACCAGTGCACGCGTACCTGGAGAATATTCAATGTCGATTTTCTCGAAAATAAAGTCTTATGTGGAAGATTATATTCTATAAAGTCGACTTATTTGTTCACGTAGATTTATATTTTACTTTCCGGTTGTACCACGAATTACCAGAAACCCTATATTCTTATCTTATAACTTATCTAAAACTCTTACCGTACAACTTTATCTCCGATTCCGTCATTCGAGCGCTGCGCAAATCAAAGAACACGTATACAAACTTTATCTATTATTCGAAAAGCACGATATTTCTTCAACTCATAAAGAAAAAAGTCTCTAAGCAAGTTTCTATGTTACGAATCGTGCAGCGAAAAACTCTTATGATTCATTCATATAAAGAAGAACCATATACTCGAGCGTAGCGTTAAAGATCGCGAGACCGCAAACAAATCGGCCTATCCAGCCACCATGCTCTCCGAGGGAGTAATTGCCATTGGATATATAACCATCGATAGAAACAGACCTATTTTCTCACCCTTCGATATCAGCCTCTCTTTCTCACCCTCGCTTCATCCCTCCTCTCGTTTTCTCCCTCGGCCACGTATCAGCTACATATTAAGCGAATCGCCATTTAGAGAATCGGCAGAAAAAGAACCTTCAGAGGGTTGGACGCGCCGAAGGCTGAAAGGATCCTATCCAGTTGCAAACAGAGGGTCGCGCGGACGTATGCAATCGGATGCATACATATGTATGCGTTTCTGCGTACACACGCAATAGCGCACAGAGGGTTCGGATAGGACAGGAGCCTGTTTCATTGAAAATGACCGCAACCCTGTGCAACCCTATGCAGCCCATCCCGTTCAGCGCGCACTCTGTTGCATTCCGCAGAGCGTCGCGGGGCTTGCAACTTCATCGGGGCTCATCTCGTCCACGCTTCGAATTTCACAACTATGCGGTGATTACGAGGGACAGGAACACGGGCAAGAGACCGAAAAAGAGAGGGCGTCAGAGTTCATTTATCGGCGTTGAGCGATGTCGAGCCGAGCGTGAAAAGCACCGGTAATAAAATCGACATTTCCCTGTAGTTTGTCGGTTGTGCTGTCTCTTTCGCGAAACGAGTTAGCGACGAGAGTTTAAGGAGCCTCTTATGCGTAATAACGAGTCGTTAATAAACGTTCCTCGTGAATGCTATTTCGGCGTGTTTCGAATTACACAACTGAAAGACACGATAGCGGAAATTTCGGTTTTCCAGCTTCCGTCTCAACAATTCTAACGATTCTCGTTATATAGAATTAACGAACACGGATATGGTTTCATTGTGAAAGACCATGACCGAATATAATCTTACTTTTGTGGATATCAAAAGTGACGAGTTTTGTGTTGAAGAAGGAATATTATGAAAATTACTTACCGGATGATGCGGTGACTTCGGGGGTGTCTTTGTACTTGAGGGTGAAACTTTAACAAGGGAAATTGTACTTTTATCTCGAGAATAAGAAACGATCGAATCTTCGATGTGCTTGATAGTTATTTCGCGTAAGTGTGTCGATGCTTGCATGAAATATTTTCGTCCACATAATAAAGAAGGTGTCGGAACGGTGAAGGTGATGGTAATTTTTAGCAAAATAGTGTTACCGTGAACACTTAATCTTTTTATTCTAAAGCGCAGCTCAAAATACAATAATTTGACTACGCGCTGACTTAGCTCGAAGGAGCCGCGCCCCCGCAGACCGGCGAATTTCCGCGGCCGCTTAAGCCAATCGGAAGACGTGAAATTCACCGACTGCGCCCTCTTTTCCTTGCGCCCTTGGCGCGCTTTTTAGGGAGAAGAGGGAAAGGTTTTGGCGGCAAGTTTTCGCCAGCAAGGGTTCGGTCACGTACGCATTTCCGCCGCGCCCCCGCTTCGTCTTGTGCGGCCCAAGGTTGGCGTTGGGCCTGCAGTCGAGGGGCCAACGGAAACGCGTAATTTATGGCACTCGCAAGAGCTATTGAGACTGTCGAAGAAACTGTACGAAGCGATTCTAGCAAATATATACAAAAGGCAGTTCTCTCAAAAATAGCTGTGTCGCTGCAAATGACATAAACCAGACAAACCGTTTGCATGAGAGCGGAAAAACTCTCTATGTAGGTGGTCGCTACAAAGGTTTACTAATAAGGGGTTTTAATAACAGTTTTATAAAATATTTGAAATAATTTTTAGCACACGTTATATTTTAAAAATTATAACAAAATTTAAATGAACTAAAGTATCGCGCATAATATAGTAGAAACAAAGGTTGAATTCACATATAACGTTTCACGGAATAGGATACTATGCCGCTCTATACGACATACGTATCTACGTGCTCTTTTTAACAGAGGATAGCTGCACATTCCATCGGATTGGCCCTACTCGTTCCACAAGTATTAAAACGAGAATCAATAGAATCTAATTTCAAAAACGTCCATCGCTGAAGCTATTTTCCTTCAGAACTTTTTTCCGGCTTTGCGGTATTCTGTTCGCTCAACCATCCAGGAGATTCATAGTCGGTTCACCGAGTGCGGGAGAGCAATATGGTCACTCATCTTTTTCATACAAACTTATGCCGCGTGTCCCGAATGAGAAAGTGCCGGACATGCTTTTTGACCATTGCTATCGCATTTCTTGGCAAGAATACATTTGAAACGACGGATTATAGTAGTATACTCCCACGAGTTATTCGGAGAATCGCCAAGTGGTCTGTAAGTGAAATAGATTTATGCCCAAAGACAGGGCGGCAAATATTTTCTTTCAATATCTTCTGCCTTTACGTTTATGTTATATCCTTTAATAAGACGAAAATACAATATTTCATGAAATATATTTTTAAGGGAATTTTATTAACTGTTAGCAATATTATGTCGAAATACAGTCGACGTAATTTACGATCACAATTAATTTCGATTTTGGTTATTTAATGATTGTCTTGTTTTTTTTTCACCCAATCCACTGATATGGTAAAAAAGAAGTAAATGTCCACCATTACAGAACATTAACATACTAATTTCAACTAATTGGCACCAAACTAAGAGATTATTGTTGAGTGCACGTCTCGTTCGAAGGCTCGATTGGGACGTGTTGGCTCCGGTACAAATTAATGTAACGCAGCCTGTTTTTTTTTGTCTCCCGAATAATGTGAAACTCAGCTCGAAATTATGTATGTATTTACACTTAAAAACGACTCAACAATTGAACACAACACTTAAAGGTAACGATACCTTCTCAGGCGAGAATGTTTGAAAAATGTGCGAATATTTCTCAGTTGAGGATGAGTTGAAATTATATTGTTGTTTCTAAGTCGAGGATGAATTGGTCTTCCTCAGTTGAGAATAACAATGCAACTCTATAATAATTCTGAGTCGAGGGTGAGTTGATCTTCCTCAGTTGAGGACAAGAAAGCAACTGATTTTTGAGGGAGGATTATCCGTCGATTCGACTTCTTTCCGATGGCGCTGAGCTCAAGGAATTCGTCTTGAGCGCCATCGGAAGTCATGCGGAAAAGTAGTAAATATTAATTTTTCCGCGTGAATGGTTTTGGCGCGAGTTTGTTCGCGTGCCCCCTTTTGGGACCGGATGGTCTTCGGTGGAGGGCCTAAGGCCCGTAGGTAGCGAAAGAGGGTGGCTCGTCGACGAAAGCGACGGTTTATGGTACGACTATTCCTACTGAAGAAAAGAGGAGTGACAATGCGAACCTTAAGATTATGATTCGCACTCCTCTCAATTGCTAAAAGTCTGGAAGGTACATATTGTTTTGAAGTTTATCATAATCCTCAGAAATAGCCATGCCGCTCGTACCGCGAGCCTATTGTTTGCACGGAACCAGACATTCTGCATGCCAAGGAAACTCTGGATTATTGTAAGGAAAAATGCTATAAATCGATAAAGCGAGGAAGATAATAGAGGCTGACGGGGTCCGTGGGCCTGTAGGCCTTAAACGCTATGACTTCCTGGACATGCATTATCTACATATTGTAACAGAAAGATTCCGTGAAAAAATTAGTCTCCTGCGCTCGACGCCTTGATAATAATAACGTTCACTCAAGGGTAGTAATAACGCGCCAACAATTATTCGGATCATAAAATGTTAACAGCGGATTTAATTATTTCACATGAGATAATCGATAATATTGTCCAACCGTTAAACTGTTATTTCCTACGATTTAAATACTGTGATGAATATAAGGTACAATATAGGTTTGCCAAATCGTTACATAAACAATGTGAAGACACCTCTTTCAGGGCCTATGCGCGATAACGGGGAAAGATGAAGGCAGTTTTCTTTATTAGAATGTCTGTGCACTGTCATCAATCACTAGCATAGCGACTGTGCCATCTCCGCCAGTTTTAGCGATTACTAATTACATTATTTCATTTTCGTCTTACGCGTATACGAATATCAGTGGCATTATCGCATTACAATGAATCGAATCGCGGTAAACGCGGATAGATACATGTGTTCGAGTTAAAGCTCATTCGGTTATTGTACAATAATAATATCGTGAAATATGAATTTCATTGTCACAGTGGAATAATCTGTTAATGATTACACTATTATGAAAGAAAACATAAAGGCTTTGTCACAACGTAATGCGCTCTTGGTGCGCCAAAGCGACCATAATATTATGGGCAGCTTAAATGTCAAAGCAAGTACGGTTGATGTACAGTGAACATTGCATAGTCGGATATTACATGCTTTGTATTTAGACACGGTCATTTCCATCATTTATGTCATATGAGCAAGCACCTGCCGTTAGTTCGACTAACGCATACACATAGAACTAAAAAAACTCGGGCTTTCCGGTAAAAACATTGAATTTTCGACGGCTCTTTCGCTCGAAGGTCACGATTTTATACGCTGGTTTTGAACTTTTCAGGTTTTAACGGTAATCGGATAAAAAAAATAACGGTTTTATCAGAGTTGTGATTGTTCAATTACTCTGGAATAATTGTGCAAATGAAATGCGAGTTGTAGAAAGCGAAGATTTACCGTAAAACGTCCGATTAACGTAGAAGTATTTTTAAAGCCACAGAGAAGAAGAAAATTTAATCAATTCCTGAGGTTAATCGATTTCAATTGTTACGTAACATCATTATACAATTCATGAAGTTATTTATACCAATAATGTATTTATAATCTGCTGATAATTAGTAATCGAGTATTTACCCAAGAATTTTCCTTCGAAACGCTGCTTCATTGAAGCATGACCGTACAACCTGTGGAGCGCGTCAAAACCACTTCAAGAGGCTGCTACATCTCATATCTGTCTGCATTATAATGTCATAGTGTTATGCGGTGCTTTGTAAAGTCCTTTGATAATTTCATACATATGACCACTTCTAAATCGAAATTTAATACGACCTCACCACATATTACACGAGAATCTGCGGTACGTGTAACACAAGACACATTTTCAATACATAATTAACAATTATCGTCTAGAAAATATGCGATATTCAAAAATGATTATATAAAATTATCAAGCGAATTTCAGTAATATTATATTAAATCCCGATTATAACTTTAGAGTGGAAGTAAAGCTTCATTACGAAATATATTTTGATACAGTGATAAACGATAATCGCAGAGAAAATGTACGCTTTTAGGAATTCGATAAGCCGTGCATCATGATTGCTGCAATAACGGATGTTACCCTATCACGTTGTAAATCAGCAGATTTCACGCCAGGACATAACGACACCCGCAATTTTAGATCGTTCACTGAGTTTAATGATAATGCGCGATAACGTCATTCTTGTGAAAATCATGGCTTTGTATAGAGAATATAACTAACCGAAATAATTCGTTTATTTGTTCGTAAATAAATACTGCACTGTCCCGATTGTGTACAAGAAATGTATGTCGCGTATAACATTAAGTGAAAATCATGTTTCGTGAAGTATTGTTCTCCATCATTATCGAAAAGATATTGACACTATAACAAGGACTATGAAAATACTTAGAATAGAATTTTTCAAACATCTTTCTTGATAACCTCATCGGTAATGTGTACAAATCTTATTCTCTCTTACTTATAAATCTACGAGATAACGTTCGGAGTGCAACGATTCCTGTATAAAGCCATTTTTCAAGAAACGCAAGAAATATACATAGGGAGGAAGTTTAACAGAATTTCACTTTGAATAGCGTGGAACAAATACTTCAGATATATCGGTTTAAGGCCATATCGTTCAACGAAACGTGAAATATTGTTTTCCACGTTCTCTTTTCATCTAATATTCGAGATTTTATCCGGCCCCATATTTGAATGTTACTTTTTAATTTCATATTTATGTAACTAATATAGGAATATATATTATATATTAATATAATACTATAATATATTGTGTGATCGGGCGGAAGCGCTCCTAAAAAGAACTTAGGTGAAAAGGACGTGGAAAAGAAATGTCATCAGGGAGAGGACGCTGGCGCAGTGGAACCGTGCCGACCCAAGAGATCTCCGTGTTAAGCAACGCAGGCTGAGTACTGCTGCTTGGATGGGTGCCGCGCGCCTCTCTTTCTTTTTCACGATCCTACAATATTATATTAGTTATAATTACGGCTTCCGAAGTAATATCGGCGAATATTTCTCTAGGGACGACGGTTTACGATCCGGTCTCCGCCATTGTTCGACTTCGGGCGGCCGAATCTGCGCTGAGCCCGTTAGCTATTTTTAATGTAGGAAGTTTCTAATGCTTCGGGTCCCGCGGGTTTGGGACCGTCCGCGGTGGACGGGGGCCGGGTCGTGGGCCGTCGGTAAAGAGAAGTCCTTTTGTCTAGGTTGGGTGCTTTGCCTCGAGGCAGCTATGGCCTTGACGGGTGTCCACCAGATGTGGAATTTTCCATACCAAGGCACCCCCATGGTTGGAGACGTCTCGAGGTAACCTTAAAAATTTTTCGGAACCCGCATAGACAAGGATAAAAGAACTTCCCCTTACTCTCGTTGTTCGAGAGTAGGGGGAGAAAATTTAACCCTTTTGCTTCCAGCGCCGAATATATCCGGCATCCGCGCGACGACCTGCGCGTACGAGCGCCGGATATATCCGACATCTATATGATGTGTATATAAGTACCATCTGTAGTCGATGACAACATTTTTCATTATCGGCTGAACATTTTCCGTTGATTATATTGACATATCATACAGAATTATATTACTAGTTTCTGCATATTAATATACTAACTAATTTGTGTTACATTATTAATTATATTAAACGTTTAATTGTAAAGCCCTGTAAATATAAATACTTCAAATCATGTCAACTGTAATTATTCTAATGTTTTTAGAATAACCAATATAATTTTGTATAAGTCTTTTCATATTAAAAATGTGAAAAATACGTGCTATATTAGAGCAACAATTGTTTTGTTAAGCATAGTAATTATTTAAGACTTAGAAGAACGTATATATAAGCTTCCGTTCGGTGACGGCACTTCGGCGGACTGGACTGCTGAAGCGAAAGGGTTAAATGAAAGAGTAAGGGTGACCGAGGTGTAGAAAAGGGCAACACGAGTTCGTCCCGGGATTCAGTAAAAACACAAAGTTTGTATATTGTGAAAAATAAATCACTACGTCTGTTACAATAAGGAACACGATCACTAAATCTCGTTAAAGGATGCATATCATTAAGTCCAAAGCTATCAACCTGTTAATAACAGCTGTTTATAATTTATTACTTACTTTTTTGTATAATATAATCTGCATATACTTATATATGTGGAAATTGTAATAAATGTAAGGAATTATTCTGTTCAAACGCTACAGAAACAGTCGAACCGTGTTTTACCGCTGTTCAAAGTTGACGGAATTATAGAAAAATTGCAAAGCTAAAACGTTGTTAAGAATTTGAATAACTGCATAAATAACTGAAACTCCTCCATCTGCATTCAAAGTTTGTAAATATTGTGCAAATTAAATAACTAAAAATCTGGCACAATACTTAATTTGATAGATTTACGACTTATGACACAAGTTGATGTTGATCGCCTCAGAGGTCCGAAGTAAAAGCATTTTTGGTTCTGGACATTGCTGTTCGGTTTTTCAAAGCTCTCTAATTCGAATTTGATATTTTCTGATATTTTCCTCTGCAGTAACTTATAGTTGTGGTTAGATCGTCGTGAGATTAATTTCACAATCATTCTTATTGGTTTATAAAATTACTTTTACATTGTCGGAACAAGATGCTTGGTTACTCCACTTCATTACTTTCCATGGTGGTAGAATTACACGGATAGCTCCACTGCTAGTAAATCTAAGGAGAAACATCACTGAAAAATTGAAGATAGAGGGGCAATGACGGCGAGATTTATAAGAACTGATACTGGGAATTTCCCAAAATTCTTATGGAAGACATTTAGAAGTAAAGCGGGAAATATCTGAAGATCCGAACATGCAAAATCAGAATCACTCTCAGTTTTGAGTTTTGCGACGGTCATACCAGTTCGTGTATTCAGTTCCATGTTTATTGGGTCAAATATTGTGTTATATCGTAATTTTTTTTTATGTTACTTTAAAGTTATAAATTTTGTATATAGACTGGAGAAATGCAATTATTTATACAAGATCAGTCATCCACCTCCCGAATAAACATTAAATTGCTTTCACGAAGTTACGTTATATCGTGAAAGGCCATTAAATGCTGGAGGTAGCTGCTAATTTTTATATTATCCAGGGTGTCCCGTAACTGGTGGTACAACCGAGCACGGGATGATTCTACATGAAAAACTGAGTCGAAAATATAGAATAAAATTCTTTGATACAAGGCTTTGTTTTCGAGAAAAATGAGTTTGAAAATTTGCCTAGTGTGCGTGCATTCGGCTTACTTGCGGCTCAACGGTCTTTATTCTGAGTTACCTCAACCTTTGTTCGCAAAGGTTTTCGAGGTTTGTATACATCGAATAAATCGAAGGTCGAGGTTGCAATGTTAGAACTGCCTTTGAGGAAAGCGTTTAATTCATAAATTGCTGGAAGTGCTGTCCACGTTGTTGTGGATATAATTGTGCTCTTCGTATTAAATTCCTTCGAACCTCTTGTAATGTACAATTATTATGTTGCTTAAATGTTCAAACGCTATCACAATTTTGTGTTGCAATTGTTCGATGCTCGTTATGTCATCACGATTCACAATTTATTTCACCCGGCCGCACAAATAAAAATCTAACGGTGAATTTTCAAACTCATTTTTCTCGAAAACAAAGTCCTGTATCAAAAAAATTTATTTTATATTTTCGATCCAGTTTTTCATGTAGAATCATCCCCTGGTCGGTTGTACCACCAGTTACGGGACACCCTGTATATCCCGCAAGTCTAATCGTGATTTTCAGTCACCCAATTATTTTATCAAACGCCTTCATTTCGTTGTATATTAATAACATTATAAATTGTTTGTACCTCAATTGCTCAATTACTGTATATTCACAGTTGAAATATCATAACCGTAATCAAATCTAATGAACATCGAATTTGAATGCGTGCTACCAAAAGTTAGAGCGAAAAACCGATTGTTATTTTATAGAACTAATAATACAATTTGACGGCAATTGTATAAGCATAAATGCTAAAATCGTTCGTTATAGAAGCGAACAGAAAATTAACAGATGGCTGGTAATCGTTTATGTGAAGCAAATCAACTTTGAATACACGCCACTGCTATGAATGGTATTTGCAACACACAAAGGAATATACAGATCCAGTTGTCTTTTCTACTCCGTAATTAATTACTACAAACTGTAATTTAAATTTCGGTAAAATTATTAATAATTAACTTACTAGCGCGAGTAAAAATTAAATTCCTAGGAAATAATAACACCTACTCTGGATTAAAAGCAAGCAATATATTCTGTGAAAGAGAGTAATACATTACGTCATTATCAAACTGTTAATACACGCACTTGATGCCTGCAAATTAAACTGAACATTTTACTTCAATATGAAGAGTGACTCCTACATTTCTCATACAGTTTTAAACTGATTTAAGTTATGGGTACTTCCATGTATTTAATAGCTATCACAGCGCAAAGAAAGGTTAGACATCGCGCTATAACTTACGCTAATTGCATTTCTTCAAGTTTAACAAGATACAGAATTACCACGACATGAATGAGCACTCGCACAGCATTTGGTAAATAACGTCATCGAGCTTTCACGCTTCCTTATTCCCAAAACGTTGAAATTCATTAGTGCTCCGTTTCATTCTCCGACAAATTCGTAGCTTTATCAATTAAACGCAATTATGGGTGAACATAAATCAAACAATTCTTTAACAGCGGTAAATGGAATTTTGGTATTAATATTCCGCATCGTTTAGTAGAAATTATTTTTCGTTTCATACCGCTGAACAAAATTAAAGTCAACATTCACTTGATACATAAACCGTTGCGAATTGAATGTTCCCGTCAGAGATTGGCAGGAAGTATGCACCAAAAGTAAATTAACGAATAGGAGAACGGAAGAATCGTCGATCGTGCGAAACGATCGCAGTGATTCGGCGGATCATCGTTAGCGTTTCTACGCGAAGTGGCAACCGATAGAATTAACCCCTTGCGAGTCTAACTTTATTCCCTATGTAATCAGGCCTGATTAACGATTATCGGCGATTAGCTCACATTAGTTGATTAACTCTTGTACAGTGCCGCGGCACGAACATGTACGAGAATTTATCAGATGTGTACCGTTGTAAGCACCGTCGATTATCCGCACGCGTTTCGCAATTCACTATCTACATCTAAATCTTCGTGAGAATCGCTATGAAACTATGCATACCGATAAGCCCGAAATCGATTTATTGCTGATCACTTCGTACCGAGTCGTGCAGCTTTCACTTAACGCAGATTTATTGATATAAATATCCTATCAATATTGCGTCAGATTCTAAGCAATCAAGTAATCGAAATGCTATTTGTGTTTTAATTTTTGCGCGCTCCATTTTCGCGCGTTCGTCTTTCCCTTTAAAAAAATATCGAGGTTGTTCCTCAGAGGAAATTATTTAACGTGGAGATCTATCAGGAATGACGAAAAATATGGTTGTAGTAAAATGTGTAAATGGTTATGGTTGTAGTAAAAAATTATGTTAATTCGATGTGCTAGCAAGGTTTGAGGGGGTAGTCCCTCTTTTCGTTGTACTTTTGGGATTTCTTCTGGACTTTATTTTGTAAAATTAGAATACTGCATTGCATTAATCTTTTAGCCATATATTTACTTAATATGTTAACTACATCATACATTTTTTTAAAGTCAAAATATGCGAAATTGTAGCAGGTATGCATCATTGAAGAAGACAATCATTTAAGAACATATGGATCGTTTATTTTAAAAGTGGTGTAAGTCCATTTTCCAAAAAAAATCGAGTTAGCTACATTAATAGTTACATTTTTATATGATCTTTTCATTCTAAAGCAACTTGTTATTAATATATTTAAAATCATTAAGATTTTGTAACACGAAAATTTGTTGATTAATGAAGTAATGAAAACGTTTATTTTGAAAGTGATGTAAGTCCATTCATAGCCATCATAAACATATTACTTCTTAAATAATGTTAATTATACTAATTGGGATGATAAATTTGACACCCTTAGAAACCAATAAACATTATTCTACTATGTTATCTGCTACCCATATTTTTAAATTTAGTCCAACGTAAATCCTTCAATATCTCGATTCGAACATAAACGGACTTACACCTCTTTCAAAATAAACGGTCCATATCATGATGGCTGACTTAATTGCGGCCGTTGTAGTAGACTGGCACCAAGAAGGTGTTGCCATTTTCTTCAGTATGAATGTGGTTATCGCCCGTAACAAAATAAATGTAATATCTCAGTTTGGTACCGACTATAGCGACAAGTCCGGCGAAAAAAAAATTTAAATTGCAAGTGGATCGAACAACTAGATCTTGAGATATGTTAACCATGTTCGAAAACATCGTTTCGAGAAAAACGCGTTTAAATTGTGGCGACCGCGTCATGAAAGTCAGAAAGTCGTAAGAATTCTATTTTAATAATTATCCTGCAGTGATATTCAAGTAAAATCAATTCAATGCCGCGACCTAACCCAGACATTGAGCAAATGAGAAACTTCATAACGCGGTCGCCACAAAACTTAAGGATGCAGCTATAGGAAAGGCCACAACGGTGCTTCTTATATATCTATATCTTCGTTGCTTTTACGAATTTCGCCATATCGTTTGTCAAAGCTATTCTTGGAGATATTAAGAAAATACAAAAGAAAATCGATTTTTCAACGCCCGAAAAAGGAATACCCCTTAAAGTTCTGTCAACGATGAAAGTAGACAGAACATCAATGAAATATTGCCATTTCTGCGTCGATGTAGTTCATTGGACGTGATAACGGAACAGAGAGTGTATCCATCAATTCGAGTAATTTGATTGGCATAAATTACCATTTTACAATTCAGTGAATTCTGGCAGGAAGATGTTACCAGATGGTACAGCTACATCATTTCAAATGGAACCTTCAAGTAGGTATGAGTTATTCTCCAGTGATCAGGTGGTTTATTTTTTTAAGTTACCGATAATTTAGTCACTGTTAGCAAATCGACGAATGGGAATGTCAAGATTTGTAGCTTTAATATTGCCGAGTTTATTATACAGACGCAATAGCGACTATTTAAGAGGGATTATTACTTTTCAGTGCACTGCTATCGTTGGTCACTCTTCAGTGATATTGTTCATTATTTATGACTTACTTTGAATAGGAATTGCTGTATAGGAAACCAATTGATTGGAGAGCAGGCCCTGACACTACTATCCGTGCACATCTCGACTGCCATGAGCGAGTACCGCGGACCCACGGATTTCACAGACCGTTACCTTTAACCTTTTATAGTCTCTTGTCGACCTACATTCGACACGGCATTTTGTTTTAATTAATATTTCATCCATTACATTTAGAGTATCGAATTTAACAATGACTTTGTATCTTCACATAAATGTTCCTCACTACTTATACTCATTCCTATTATTAAATGAAAATGAATAATGAATAGTAAACAATTTGCCGAAATAACTTTGCTTGATTGATAAAAATTGAAAAAATTAATTAAACAGCAAAGGATTAAGACCTACAGGTGGCAAAGGTGCGGGGGTTCTTTCTTTGGAACTTACCCAACGTTGTCAATACCCTTTTGCCCCCCGAATCGCAAAAGTCGATGGACCCTCACCACGTATGGGCCCCTTCCCAAAAACTATGGAAGGAAGTAAATGACAGACGTCGACATACCAATAGAAAACTATAAGGGGGTGATTTCATCGCACGACACATGTACATTTGTAAATATAGTTAACACATGCGCACATCTCAGCAAAACACAAGAAAAGGAAGCAGTTTCATAGTTTATAGTGGATATGGAGGCAAAGGCTCGTGTTAATCACTAGCAGACCCGAGTCCAAAATCCGACGTCATATTGGAAAAATTTTTCCTATGTGATATCTATTATACATCATAGCCTCAGTATTTCGGAAACCGCTTAAAATAGTTGGAAATAGGCGAAATGATCATTAGCAGTTAAGACCGAAAAAAAGAAGAAAGAAACAATTTCGAATTGACTGATCTATTTGTAAGTTCAACTTTCTCTACGTTGCTTTCCTTCCGCGCTCGCCTTCCAAATTTGAACTCAGAGTCCAACTTAAAGTAATTCTACCGTATCTACAACTTGTACTATGCTGGTTGTACCGTGGCAGATGATCGTCATAAAAGTAGAAGAAACTGCAAATTAAGTTTAAATGAGAAAACGTGTCTGCTAAAAAATGAAAGATTCGTGAAACGTGCCCCTTTAACTAAGAGCAATTATCTCTCGTGGAGAGAAGAGAATTTCAAGCAGAGTACTTCCGAGTAGTCGGTGGCGGATGGAAAATTTCGAGATACTTATTTCACCGGTCGACAATACATCTGAAGCGGTATTTTAAAATGCCGTCGTTGATTACCTGTCCTTTTGATATTTTTCTGCTTTTTTCGTAGCAATTTATACGTCGAAATCGTTATTCTGCCGGGTGGATAGTCACACGTTTTATATTTTGCAGTGGATTATATTCGTTTTTCTGGGGAGCATTGTTCTTTCGTGTCTTAAATGAGAAAGTAGGTTCCAGTTTACTGGAAATGACTGTCCCAAAAGGATAAAACACACGGCTTACTTAAAATTGGATCAGTCTTCCTCTAAATAAACACTCGTGTTACCTTTGTATTCGCACGTTTAAGTAAAATGCAAATGAATATTTTTATTCCACCGCAGGCCGAGCCTCCGGCGCATGCATGAAACTTAATTCGTCCCTTTAAATTCCACTTCTGTTCCGGAGTATAATGCAATGTAAAAAAGAAAGAAGAGAAACGAAGGAACACGTTACTTTATGGCCTCGCTACTGCATATCGGACGTATTATTCCTAAATTCGTCGCGATGCATTTCGATTAACCTCGACGTGAAAGAAAATTGCCGCGTAGTTGCATCCGCGCGATAATACGTGCAGCGCGAGAAGGAAAATGATCGTCGTCCATGAAATTCCACGTCAAAAAGAACCGCAAAACTTTGCACGGAGTTTTCTAATTTTCAAAATGAATATTTCCTCAGCACTCGTAGACGTGGATGCGAATTTATCGGCTTTGTAAGTCATTCGTCTAGCACCGAAGTAGAAATGCGTTAGATCTTAAGAAGTGGTAATATACAGAAACTTTCTACCACGATCGTCTCTAAAATTCGGTGATATTCGTGAAAGCAGCTGCACAGCAGCTGAGTGCTGCGGAAATGCAAACACCTTCAATACCGCTTTTCTAAGAAGTTTTCATTGCAAATATTTTCCACATTCGATATCTCGGCGTTCAATATCTAGATTGATGCACTTCTCGGTGCACTGTGTTTGTAGCAGGGAGTTCTGTATTTATGTTTTCGCGAAAGGTCACAATTTTATGTTTGAAAATCGCACAAATATTTCTTTCTACCCGCGTTGCATTTCGCGACGCTTCTTTAGACATAGAACCGCGACTTCCCTAGAGCGTCGAGGAGACACGTACATGTTTTTTCGGACAGTTATTTTTCCGAAATTCTGAGATATTTCTAGAAACAGGTGAAAGCTGTATGGATATAGTGTAATACAAAAACACTAAAGTATCGTATTTCGTTTTCACGAAGGGAGTTTGAGTCACAAATATTTTCGGCTCACTGTATTGGTTTCTATGTGCTGTCTTTTTTACCATTCATGCTCGATTCGAAGCAAATCGTCTACAAAGCAATAAAGAAGAAAAATCGCTGTGTCTCTGATATCTGAAGGAAACGTCATTTTATTTACTACATATAGACTTTACATCAATAAACGAGATATTTCAGCAGAATTTTTTGGTCAGGTTGTAAACAAATAGGGAAAAGTGATGCAGTAACTTTATAGTGAGTGCTATATGAAAAATTGTCGATCAAAGAAATTGTATTCCCTGTTGTTGAATATCGACTCATTTTTAATATTTTGTAAAACGCATGTACAAACCTTAGTGACTCAAGTCAGGTCATATCGATTATTTTCGGTCTAGTTATCGCTTTTTCTAAATATTTTAGACATAACAAGGGATGTCATAGCAAAAACATTTATCTTTTAGAATGATATTGTTAGTCACGAGGGTCAGAGCTGTCCAAACATTCCACCACATTATTTTGGAATCTTTAAAAGAGCAAACCGGGTCTCGAATTAAAACAGTTTTTAGTATGCAACCTTCGCAAGATCGTTTTGACGTTCTCGTTCGTTATCTTCTGTATTCGAAATTACACTGTTTTTCCCCTTTTGATAAAAATTATTGGAACCGTGTTGCGGAGCAAAAATACGCCCCTGAAGCTCACAGATGTAGCTTCGAACTTCGCGTCTTACCTTTCTTAATCGTTCACACATTGCGGTTTCCGAAATCGTACCAGTATTTCACGCCTTCAACCAACACCGCTGCTCCAGTACTCATAGAAGTGGAGAATAAAAACGATTGGTTCTGTTTTCTTTGCAATAATTCTTATTTAGAAAACATGATCCAATGCTGAAAGTGCCAAAAGTGGGTACATGAAGCTTGTGGAGGAGTTTCGAAAGAAGACAATATTTATTATTGTCCTAATTGTATTTAAGTTAAGTAGTGTAATATTACATTTTCTTTTCGTGTTGTATTGTATATTAAACTTAAATTAAACTCAAAATACCGTTTCTCTTATGATTTTTTTTGTGTTTTTTTAATCCAACACATGAGGTACGATTTTGGAAACCGGGTGGTACCATTTAGGATACCGGTTGCCGAAATCGTACTGTTTGCATGATCTTATAAAACTGTTCATATCACAATGATCTATCAATAAATATTTAAAAAATCATATTAAATTGCAACTTCGATAGTTAATGCATAGATGCAAAACATAATATTTGCTAAAATTCCTACTAAAGAATATGTAAACTGCCTTCGAAATTAAGTGGTACGCATTCGGCCACTCCCCCCTACGTGAGATTCGTATTAAAAGTGAACTTGGTACCTTCAAACGCATTCATTACGCTCGTTTGGAAGAAGGTTTAAAAAAGTGTCAGTTGCAAGAGTTTCGCATAATATCGATACCATTGCCGCTCACCATTCTAATCACCCTTCTCTCATTCTCCCTCTAGCTATTACTTTGTTTTACCTCATTCTGTTCTCGATCGTCTCGAATTTTCACGTATTAGCACACATAGCCACCCAGAATCTTACGTATGAGCCGTTTATTTTGAAAGCGGCATAATTCATTTTACCGTGATGAAAAATTGTGATTTGTCAATAACTATACAAAAATATTTATACTGGGAAAAATAAGTATCCTGAATTAAGAAGGACAAGCAAATTTTCTCGAAAGTTGGGATCAACATTTTGAAACACGTTAATGCAAATCCTGAAATATCTCAATTTAAAGACAAAGTGACTTATGCCACTTTCAAAATAAACGGCTCATATGCAGCTCCTAGAATTAACAGCAGATTTACTGAGGTGGTCAAAATGATTTGTTCTGAATTTCTTCTAAGTGTTGCAAAAATTTCTATGGTCATTTCTCTTTCAATTTTCTTCATCTAACTTGTAGACTTCATACAATTACATTGATCAAGTTTTTTTCGTTCTTCATTTCCTTTCTTCTAATGTATTTATTTGAGATTTTTAAATCTATCGCTTTAATCCTCGGTAAATTTATTGTTAACCAAAAATTGTTTCATATCAAATGTAATGTTTCTTCTGAATTTAGCTGTTCTGAATATGTGAATGTTTCCTAATATCCTTCAACTCTGTTATGTTTAGCCACTCTTAATTCGGATGATTAAATTGAAAGGACATTCGTCAATTTATATTCCATAGTACGTAATGTAACATATTTTTTGCAATAATGACAGTAATAGTAACAAACTTTAGAATTCATATTCTCATATACTTACTATCAATTTTTCAAAAATTCATCTGATGAAATATGTTTGAACAACCTTCTTCCCCTATGTTAAAACATTATGTTCGTTGGCCGAAGAAGGACCCTCGGCTTCACAGAACTATAAGGAAACTGATGAGATTCATCGATTATTTATATTATAATCATACAAGCTCTTCGTCTTTCGTAATTCGTGGATGTAACGTGACTTTTTTTTTACAATTCAATAGAAGTACTTGGAAGGCTTAGAGATGAAGTAAAATGCATAACATCACCTCCCGAGTTTGATGATCAGACTTAATTTTATATTTGTACTTCATATGCATAAATCCTTCTATAAACAAGCTATCAATGCTGCGGACGTGATTCACGTAAAAAGCAGGCAGCGTCGCATTGTTAGAGAGAAATAGCTGAAGTTTTGAAATATGCGTCGCGCGTCCTATCGTTCGTTTGCTCGACGTGTACCGAGTGTCCTGAGGTCGGTATCGATTTTCATCAACGAATAGTCCTATTCGCCGAGCGATTCCTCCTACTAATGCCGGTCTTTTCCTCATTTTACCCTAATAATGAGACACGCTAATCGAGATCGACGTTTCGATCACTGGCTGATATGCTGCACTTCACTTGTTTGGCATTCGTTCCCGGAGCAATCTCATGTGAAATAATTAACGAACAATTTAATTGGTCTGTAGTCCGTTTGACTCTGTCATGATTGAAAAGGTGTAGGGAAAAAATCTCTTTTGGGATTATGAATCACAGGCACGTTCAATTATTGTGGATCGTTATCCTTCAATTTACACGTGCACTTCCATTACTGGTACTAAATGGCGCATCTTTTGTCGTACGTTATAATGTTGGATTAATTGCAGTCCAGAAAAATGCAACGATGAAATTTGACATGCCATAATAAAGATAATTTTACAAAAAGAACTTCATTCTTGTGGTATGTCCAAATTTGAAAATTTAACGTTGATAAGTAATTGCTGATTGAAAACTTGGGTTGTAGCAAACTAGTTTTGACGAAATTTTGTTTAACAGTAATTGGAAATAGGAATAACATTTAGTTTTACACTTTTTGTAGTAATGTACGTGCTATAAATAGAAATATTATTCATTGACACAGGTCATTACGGCTGGGATGATTTTTCAAGATTTAGAACAAACCCTTAAATTCCTAAATAATTTGTAGTTTAATGCTCTTCCTTTAATTAATGGCTAATATCTCAAGTGGCGAATCATTACTCAAAAGTTGGTAAAATCAATTAGTGCAATTACTGCTGTACAGTGTAGCAAAGCTTTTTCTTGAAATGCCATAAAATAATATGAAAACGCATTTTTATGTATTATGTTGCTTTTCCTATGACTCACAAATGAATTTTCTATCTTTTATGCAATCTTACAGAAATTCGTTCTTTTGGATCAAGACTCATTCCTATTTTCTTGTGATGTAAACAGCGAATTCGATCAATTTTAAGAGTACTTTTTAATTTCTCAAACATGCTACTATTATAAAATGCTTCTAAATCAATCCTTTAAATCAGGCTCAAGCTTTATTTGATCGCCAGAGCCGTCCTTGGAAGAGCTCCGCCTGCTTCCCCTTCCCGTGCGCTCGAGAGCTCGCTGATTGCTTTGCCTTTCACTTGCCAGGTTCGGACCTATTGGCACGCGCGTGGTGGCGTATTGGGGCGACATTCGTATCTAACCGCTCGCGCTGGAAAGACATGCCACGCGCGTCGATCGCGGAAAACAAAACGACGTGCGTAGCACGTCGACCATGGTTATTTGTTGAAGAACAGTTTCAGATCGCACCACGTCGCGTGCAGGGTAAAACAAAAGTATTATTAGTGAAAAAGTATGCTCTGACATGATTTAAATCAAATACGATTAATAGATTTTAATGTTTTTTGACTTTTGGCGATGATTTGGTGGAATTCAACCAGTACGTGACGCCTTACGGCGAAATATAATGCTTCGTTCTAGTACGCGCATCTATAAATTAATTTCTAGCGCAAACAGTTAAGAAACTCCGCGACAGCAGAACGCAAGGCCTTCTCGCGTTAAAGAATACATTGTTGCGGCCGAGCATTATATTTCGCCGTAAGGCGTCACGTAGTGATTGAATTCCACCAAATCATCGCCAGAAGTCCAAAAACATTAAAATCTATTAATCGTATTTGATTTAGGACTCTCTTCCAAGGACGGCCCTGGCGATCAAATAAAGCTTGAGCCTGCTTTAAATGGAGGTGTCGTTTTACGTTTCACAAGTTTTACTGAGTTCTCACTGTTTATATATCTTTTTAATGTAAACAGAATCATACAAAGTTTTTATATAAATAAAGCGCAACTTCCAGACATACATACGATTACATTCGCAGTTGTAAAATCAGAATGTATATTTTACAATATAGGAAGAAGACTTCTATTTCTAGCGAAGCTGACACTTTTGAAAACATATTTGACAAATTGATGGCAAAACAAATATCAATTTCAATAATGAATCGTGAAAAAGAAATATCATTTACACATTTGTAATACAATTTGACCTTACAATAACGCAAGAATGCGATATAACAAATCCATCTAATTCACACCTAATGAAGCTTACCCGAGGTCAATAGTAATTACAAAGATAATGGCTCGTCTTCTCGAATACGAAGTCCCAGTACAAATTGCTTTCACCTCTAAGAGATCTTTCCTATACAGTTCTTCAAAACTTACATCAAACTGCTCTCGTTAAGTAACATGTCTATAAGTAAGAAATATTCAAAATACAAAAACAAAATAAACAATATAAATGTTCATGAAACGTTTCAACTTTGAGCTTGTTTAATTAATCGCGGATGATTTAATCCCAGAAGCGGAACCGTCGTAAAATTCATCGTAAAGTTACGGGAGCCTTTCTGGATTCTTTCTGCGCGTGCCCATTGGCGTGCCGCGCGCATCCCGAAGATGCAGGCGAGTCACGTGCGCGAGAGTCCTTTTTGCATCGGGTAGAATGCACTCCTGAGGGCGTTAATAGCGGGCCGCGCGCCCCGTCGAGGATCGCTCACGATTGCAACGACGTGTGCGGTAGGAGCAATTTGAAAAAAATGTCCAACCCTCGAGCGAGAAACACGACAAATATCAAATCGATACAGTGCACTGCGTTGCGCGCGCACCTGATAGTTATAAACACGTATACGTACACGTAAATGCACATTCATGTAAGCAATTGTTGCTGCACTTAATGTATTCGTAATGTAATTAATAAATAGCATTTGTTCCATACGAGGACATATTTGGAAAGCCTTACATTGAGAATCGATACCTCTTACGGAAATCTTTGCAGAGCTGTTCACTGTTGTCTTCTGTCCTGCAATCGATTCTCGAATATACTGTCATATAAACTTTATAAAGTAAAGTTAGATACGCTACTATCCGAACCCTCGACAATTGTTTGGTGAAAGCTTTGTAAAGCATGTGGAGCATCTTTCGAGTATATTCTTTGGTAAGATTGTTAAAAGAGAGTAAAGAGTATATGTTAGTGTAAAAAAAAATTGAGATTTCATAACAAATTGTATAAATAACTTTTACATGTATGTGGCGCGAAATATGTAGATATGAAATGTTATTATGTTCCATACAACCAATTTCACTTGCAACTAGTACAAGACTAATATAGCTTAACGAGTAACTAATGTTACGATGTTATTAAATATGTACTGTTGAATATGCTCTCCTAACAAATAGAGCAATTAGAATAAAGTACAGCGTTCATAAATAAAATCTCAAAAATTATACAGATATATCCACTTCCCGCGGTGTTTGATCTTAAAATATCAAATTTTTATTGAACATAAATGATATTCTACATTCAGAAGTACTATTAAATATCACTTTCACAATATGCTTCAATCATGTAAATGCTATACCACTGCATTCAAACATTTTACCCTCCTTTAATTGAGCCGTTATATTTGAAAGTGGTACAAACCCGATTCACCTTATGTTGAGATATTACAGAGTTCATACAAAAGCTTTCATGCTATAATATGTAACACTTGAATCTTTTTGAACGAACTCATGAAATGTGAAAAAAAGACACCTATGCTCAGTTAAAAAGCTAAGCTAACTTAAACACACATTTGTCAAAAATGGACTTATACCACTTTTAAAAATAATGGCTCTATTATCCCCAAATAATAGACTCTATTTGATATTCCATTGTGAAGATAGGAACAGTGAACTCCAAATTTGTACCAAAAACATCAAAATTATCACAGTAGACCCCCCTGTAACACGGTAGACACGTACGTTCCGTGTTATATGAATCTGTTTTGTACGAGTCTTTTACATTAAACAAATACATGAGGCGCTCACAGACCGATTAACTCATTTGTTATATTTAAAATAACTTTCATTAATAATCAGGCTTGACATACTACATGACAACAATTTTTATAGACGTTGAATAGTAAATGTTTTTTTCCACAAGTGACGTATAAAAATTTATCAATGTTTTACAGATGCATAAACATATACACATGCTTAACAAACATATAAAACAAATATTTAATATGCAAGAGTTGAAATATTTTTTATTTATCTTCGAAACAAACAAATATTGAAAATGCTTCGTTAGTCATGCTGCGTTAAATAAAAGAAGCAATTACACCATTTTCGACACTTATTCACTGTCGGAGTTACCCATAATTAGGTTCCAACGACGTCCTTTTTTACATGTTGGTTATCTTAACACTAGAACTACCGGCGTTAAATCTATCATATTTCAAAATATTAACACTAGAACAACCAAACCAGTCAAAATGACTGGTACATAATTTTTTCCAAAAATTCTCCAAGTTTATAGAAGAGTCTTAGAATAAATATTCTATGTCCATCTTAAAAAACATAAATCACCGAATCGAGAATCTTTTCCGCCGCTTGATTCCTCCTTTTTCAAAGTACTTATTTAATATTTTGAAATATGATAGATTTAACGCCGGTAGTTCTAGTGTTAAATAAGTACTTTGAAATGGAGGAATCAAAAGGCGGAAACGATAATCGATTCGGTGATTTATGTTTTTTAAGACGGACATAGAATATTTATTCTAAGACTCTTCTATAAACTTGGAGAATTTTTGGAAAAAATTGTGTACCAGTCATTTTGGCTGGTTTGGTAGTTTTAGTGTTAGTGTAGAAAGGAAGGATTTTGGTTTGAGAGCTATACACTTATATATTTTCCCGATACTAGATTAATTATTGTAACAAAAACGTAATAAAATCGCAACATCTGTCTCATTCTTTTACTGTATTATATGAGTCTCTTTTTGCGTGTTATACGAACAAGGTTACAATTTTTCCGCCGTGTTATATGAACTCATGTTATAGGCGATTCTACTGTATTCACCGTGCATTTATATCGTAATGTAGAAATTCGCGAATTTCTTGAATATATTGTCCGTTTTTCAAGCTTAACATTGCCGATGTTAATGCAATACGCAACGGTGACCAGTTGAAATGCAAGAACTCGGTAGCTATTCAGCCACATCCTTCGAAGCAAATACATAATTTACGAAACGTCGCGCTGATTTCGCCGTTGAAATTATGTATATTTTGCGTATAAATCGGCCGTCCGTTCTGTAAACAAAAGTATCACGGAATGGCAACAAAGTTTTGTAATTTTAATTATCGTCCCGTTTCTTCCGGTCTCGGCGTATAATACACGTACGTATGTATGCGCGGCCCGCAATACAAAGCGGTTTCACGCTGTCATCGACGCGTCTATCGAATGTGCACCGACGCGAGAGTCCGTCGGTACGGGTTTTTGAAATGCAAATTTTACGCCTATGTCCGGATATTTTGCCATGTTTCGCGATAAGCGCGGATGGCACGCACGTTTCTGCACGCTCCAGCCTGCGGGGCGATTTTCCCGGCGTACGTGGGCATACTGGCCGCATAAAATGCTCGCTGTATGTGTCGTATCCGCCCAAACATAAATCCTTGATTTTCTGACGAAAGAAATTTAGTGCGATGCCCGAAAGGCCAATCCGCCGTATCATCGATACAGACTACCAGAGAGAAACGAATCCCGCGACGTGATATCGTCTCTATGAATCTTAATTTGATGGAACGTGATGTTAAGTTTAAATCTTTGAAGACTGTGAAAATGATACAAGTCTGAAATTCTTGTAAAAACAAATATGAGTCAGTATAAATCTTTTGAAATTATTCGTAAGTTTAAAATTTGAACGATTAAATGGATCTGGTTTTTTCTCTTCCTCGTTCTTCAGGTTTGAAGTGGTTTACCTAGTATAACGGAACTGAATTGTTCTATACTTCGGATTTAACTATGATTGTCTAGGACCTAAAGTTTCGGGTGGATTCACCATCGAGACTGTGATATACATATCAAATAGGTGATATTTCATTCAAGTGATGGGGATTTGAACTTGGGCCCACTAGTTAGGAATCCGAGCCTTTAACTCCGTAACTGTCGTGGCTGTCACAGTTATCGTAGTGTCCTTCTCAATTCTAGTGTTTAAGAAGCCACAAGAAGACACATTCGACGTCGATAACATAGCGTATAATTCATCAAACATATGACCAATTCAGTCCTTGATACAATATATATTTCATAAAGAGAAATTAGTATTATTCTTTTCAAGAATTAACTGGAAATATTATACAATAATAATAGCGAATTAGAAAATAGCGTACTTCTCAAAGACGATAAAAGATTATCACATTTTCATTATGTATTTATTATAACTGCGAAAACTTTGAGGTTTGTAGGAAAGGTCTTGAGATAATACGCTCGAATGTGTTAAAATAAACGAGAACGATAACGTTTTGTCAGAGTTTCTCGTGTAATGAAAATTTACAGAATTTCTATTACATCCGGGAGATTCTACTCTTTACCACGACCAATTATGCAGTGAAATATCGCCCGGCGAAATTTCGAGATAATTCATAACCCCCTGCTGCATCAAGGAAATATTACCTTGCTCGTACTTGGAGCTTAAATTATTAAATTATTATGCACGATCAAAGACTTTTAAAACGATCCTGTATTTTCGTATACGCGCACGTAAGAGAAAGCACTCCCGCAAATTGGTCCTATTTAAACACCTTGCAGCCGCTGGCCACGCGAGCCCCTCGGACTTGTATCGTCCAACATAAATCCCTGATTTCGCGACAGGAGAAAAACAAAGAGAAAGAGGGTACAGAGTAAAAGGACAGGCCGAAAGTTTTCCAATTAAAGTGCTCGGTATCCAGACGATCGGCACTGTACAAGTCCGATCTAGCCGGTCTCATTAACGCTTTTCCAAAGCGGATACAGTGAACGGAGGGAAAGCCGTGGGTAGCAGATAGAAAGACCGAATCGGGTAGCTATTTTTCTTGGCTCTAGCCATAAAGTCTCAGCTAGAATGACAACATGCTCCTCGGCGAATAGATAGTAAACGTTTCGATTCCCATCAGCGGTCGGTTTGGCCGTGTATCGCGAAATCGTTGATAGCTAAAGGAAGGGGGCAAATAGACCTGACTACGGCCTGGCAATTTTATTCGAAATCGTTCGAGTGTTAAACTATGCCCGATTGAAAATCGATATTTCATTCTGGTCGAGCTCCCGATACGAACCACGGGGAGAGAAGATCGACAGATTTTCTACAGCGAGTGGACGGCGCGGAGTCGAGGCAGCGCAAAAATTCTGCCGTTCCGGATACCCGTTTTGCCTGCTGTCCGGGATTATTCCCGATCTGCGAAGAGATTCAGAGCTCCTGCGTTTCGTTATGCGGATCTTGGACACTTCATTTGCGTTAAAGATTCATCGGAAGCGCTTTAATGTGAAATCCAATGCAGAATTTGGAAGTTCTTCGTTTAAAAGAGCGGCTTCATCCGAAGGTATCCAGTAATATTAAAAAAATCATGAAAAATGCAAACTTGAATGAATGGAAGAAAAACATTGACATGATAAAAGATAGGTGTCAAGGACTTGGGAGGGTAAGAATAAATGAAATTTATAAATGAAAGAAAATAAAAATGTGTAACTCTTACAATTTCGTCAGGCAGGTTCTTATTTTTCTTCTGAATTTTCTAAATTATATTTCAAAACATAGAAATGGGATTGAAAATTTCTACATATTTCATCTTACTTTAAAAAAGTAGTACTTAAATAAAATGTCAACTAACATCACGTGTTAGTAAAATTATGCGGTATGTTTGAAAAAATACTGTTTATAACTGAAGAACATTTTTACTCCAGTTTTCAAACAATTCTGTCAAATGAAACGAAAAGTCAGCTAACTATGGCTATTTAGCACGTTAAATGCCATATTGTTTAGTAATGATTAACGTATTCCGATATTAAATTAGATTTCATCAAGTATTCCGGTGTTCTGATCTTTTTGCATCGTATCACTCACTGTTAGGTTTTAAATAGAGTAGCTAATGAAGGATTGCATCAAAAAACGGTTCTTGATGTTATCCAGATTGCACAAATTTATTCTGATTTAGTTACAGACTTCTACACACGTTTTTATTGCTCACAGATCTATACAGGAAATAGGTAAAGTGAAGTAGATGGCCCCACGTTGTACGCGGTGAATATGAATTGTCAGTATTCGAACAATCACAAAGAAAATGAATTGTTCCCAAAATTATCAAGAAATTAATAATATTTTATAACTTAATTCTTTACTATTTCTGTTGGTTAGTTATATTTAACAAAGAAATTGAAAATTTTCCACACGGCAAAAGCGTTTTATCATTTCAGTTTCGAATAGCAATGCGTTCATTGCGAGCAAGTAGAATAAGACTATAGATCATTCAATCCAGTAGTATAGGCGCCTTCCAAGTCAGACGTAACAGGTACTCGCTTTCAGTTCGAGGTCTTTAGAGACAAATTCATTACGTGAACATGCAACAGAATGGCTTCACAGCCGAGCAATAAGACAGGATAATAAAACTGCGTAACCGAAGGTTATCGCCTTCACGACGATAGTTAGCTTTCAGAAGATATACTACTGTTCAGCCTCGGAATGTTCGCCACGATGTCTCGCTTCGACTTAATGCCACGAATTCGATTTCATTTCATCGATAAGGGCAAAAAAAAGGATGATAGCAGAGCAGAGAGAAAATATTTTTTCAGGCAAATCGATCGTGTCGGTTAAAAACATTTTAGGTAAAATTCCCACTTGTTTCGTGGCTTCATTTCAAGGGACTCATTGGCCGCATTGGTCTGGCGTATCATAATTCGAATGCGGCAACGCGCGCATCGTTTTTTACGCTGTGCCGAATAAAAAGTGTTAGTTGGAAGGCAGAATTTTTCATCTCGCGGAAGGATTGAATTTCATTTACTTACGGCTCGCCGGGTATCATGAATATCGCAGCGCCGTAAATCGGCCAGAAGTTCAGCAAGCGGGCGCAATTACGAATCTTCTACACTGCGCAGTGCATCGTAAGATATTAACAGCCCTGCCAGTCGTAATTTTTATTCCGACGTATTTTCTCCCGGACGTATTATTGTCTCGGTTGTGCACCCACGAAAAATAGCCGACGGAGACACTGAAGAATTTACGTCGGCTAGTACATCTCGTTGTGGATAATTTTCTTAATTTCGGAATTAATGTTGATACCTTATACTATTCCGCACCCGGATAATATTTCAATGCTTTAGCCGGTTTTTCACGTGACGACTTCTCGGGGCAATCAATTATCTTTATTCTCGGGATCTTTTCTACAAATGCATTTCACGAACCTTACTAAGGTAGTACTCCTTATTACGTAAAATTGTTCCATGAAAGCCATTGTGCACGAAGCGGTGAACACGCGAGAGAATTTTTTATCGACGATGAAATCGTACTCGAATTATTTAGGAACAGGTACCGAGAAAAATCGGAGATCTATACAGTGTATCGCTGAATATTGCCTAGCAAGTAATTTCAGCACTAGTGTCGCAATCATTTTTATTTAGTAGGTTTTTTGGTATGTAAATGAGCCGATACCATGATATTTACAATTTATGTAAGATACGTGCTACTTGATTGAGCATTTAAGGCAAGCATGTCAAACTCAAAGGCTAACATGGGCCAAATAAACAAGGTTCAAGTTTCTGTGAGCCCCAAAAAAATAAAAACTTCAATTTTTGTAGAAATGTAGGCTTATTTCGAAAATAAAAAAGAACAAGTATAACGGCAAAATTAATGTTTTTTTCCTGACACTTGACATCTCTGTTTTGACGGGCCGCAAAGGCCCGCATGCGGCCCGCGGGCCGCGAGTTTGACATGCTTGATGTAAGGCATTGTGTACCGCCCTCCAAATGGGGGACTAATATACATCTCGATTACCTTAAACAAGTTGTACTACTGCTAATTTCATTTCTTTTTGTTGTTTTATTATTTTCTATATTTAACTTTTTATCATTTTATATTAAGCCTATTCTTTTATTTTCGACTTCCTTTGTGTAGCCAACATTGTTTGATAAAGCCACAAGTGCACAACCTCGCGACAGTTATCCTACCGTATGTAAAACTTAAAAATAGCTAGCTACCAGTCTGTTTAATAAACCTGGTTATATCGAGGATGTAAGACTCAACAATGTAGATTAATAATATTAAAATAAAATTGGGATGCCAAAGTTTTTTCATACCGTGGAGTAACATTCTTTCTGCATTTTTTAAATGTCAAAGTTAAATTCCTAAAGAAGAAAATATCTTTATAAAAACTTTTATTCATTATTTTATGT
Source organism: Cerceris ruficornis (assembly GCA_963989415.1). Taxonomy (NCBI): domain Eukaryota; kingdom Metazoa; phylum Arthropoda; class Insecta; order Hymenoptera; family Crabronidae; genus Cerceris; species Cerceris ruficornis. Next base: position 6,834,055 of record OZ022518.1, read on the forward strand.
TGATATGCTCTTGTAAGTTGCACATCCCAAATCAATATTTGCCTAGAATTTTCTATTGCATCATCTTTTGTTAATTTTATTCTGTTAATGTATTTTAATATATTCTGTTAAAATATATATCTGTTAATATATAATTATATTTTATCCTCGTATGTATAGAGAGCGTACCAAAGAAAATCGGCCTATTTCACCAACAGAAACAAAATAAAATAATTTTCATCTTATTTAGATTTTTCATAATTTCATAAACAAAGGAACACTACAAATTGTATTTTGGGTGGAGATATTAATATACAGCACCATGAAAATTCAATACTCAAAAAACAGTGTCTCTCATGAGACAATTACAACAAAACATTTCCCACCACTGTTTGCCTCGTTATCAATAATGTAAGAGAAAACAAATAATTCATACATGTTAACAGCGCTCCAGATTATTCGGCTTAATTAGCGCAACATAATTCAAAGACCAATAGGATTAAAGTTCCGATACTCGTTGCGGTGAATGATCGATAGGCTTTTCTGCCGAGAAACACATCATCCGAGGCTTGGTTCATAGGATTCGGAGCAGCTATCACACCGTCGCAGTATCGAACCGCAACGTCACACGGTGACTGACAAAGGGTCCGAGTAATTAGCAGTCCTCGACGAAAATTGTCTGCTCGTCCACGTGACTAATTAATCCTACGAGTGTCGGACTTTTCGACAATTTGCCGAAGCCATATAAGGAGTTTCGGTAGTGATGCAATCCGCCATGTGTTCCTCCCATTAATAACCGTCACGTACGAAGTCCCGAGGGTGGGTGATATTTCTTCGTATAGTCGGGCGCGTTCGATGAGAGGACGGTACAAGAAAAGGTGTCGCAAAAAGGTAGACGGAATTCGCGTAGCAAATAGGTCGTAAAACGAGGCAACTTCGATAACGGAATTATAATTATTAAAAGTGGAACATAATTCGAGATATAATTCGATACGTTTGCGGTGTCTTTGATCGGGACCCGGTGGGAAATGAGGCGGCCACTTTCGACAATGCAAAAGAGTGAAGCGATATCGCTGAATTGTCTGCCGATACGGATAATTTTCATTTGGAACACAAAGAAAGGCTCGGATGGAATTATCCTTCTCTGTTACGTGCCGGGTCAAAGTTATCCCCAAAGGGGCAACGATACGGCAGATTACGCCGATGGGAAAGTTCGCATTCAATGCGAATAAAACAATTCATCAAAATGGAAGAGAACAATAGGTTGCACGGGAAGAAAACAAAAGAGACGGAGAAAGAAAGGTGGCGGGAGAGTGACAAAACAAAAAGAGGTTTCATTAAAGCAATGAAAAACTATACAAATGGCTTTATGTGATGGATAAAGAATTTAGCGTTTCCTCGGTGTTTGATTTTGAATTACGCTGTAATTACTGCCACGCGCGATGTGACTCGTAAATGGCGAAATAATGAAAACATTTTTTCACGGTTCTTTGTTTTGTGCCACAGTACGCGGCTCGTTCTTGGTGACGATGTTAATGGCAATGCAAAAAATAACATAATGAGATTGACAGAAATGCGTTGCTTGTTAAAAGATTCCTTTTAACCCGGCTTTGCTTCTCGCACGACATTAATTACTTTCCTTCTACCTGGAACGCGATTCGTTCTTCTTTGTCTGTTAATGTAGATGTAAATGTAATGTAAATGTAATGTCTCGATACATCAGAGGCTTCGGTGCAACATTGAAGTTTGCGCAATTCTTGCTCTTAGAAAAGAAAAATTAAAAATTATTGTCAGAACACAATGATTTAATTTCAATTCAACAATTTATTCCTTGTATAATAGTTGATGTTGCCTAATAATTTTCTTACGATTAGTATGAACTATAATAACTTTCTCCATACTTTGACTCATCATAATTCTCTTAATTTCATTCATTGCCCTTCCTTGACTGTTCATTATTTATTTCAAGGCTCTTGCATAATCATATTATGATTTAGAAGCTGCGATATGAGCTACAAATAGCATATTCTTCACACTTTATTTTTTATCAACAACGAACGACACCTAATCCGCCAAAACATATTATTAATGTATGTAGAAAATAAAATATTACTGTCAATAAAATAACAATATTTAAATTGATGACAACCCATGCGAATTACTGGACTTTATTGTTTGGCGTAAAAATTATTATTAATTAATCACGACTAAAAAAACATTTAAAAAAACAACTTAACCTTTATAATGCAACATTAATGTATCACCTAATTTATACCGTTTCCACCATTTCACCGAATTCACGAAAGTTATTAATTACACCTTATCAGTGTACACAAGGGGAACTAGCAACGTCATTTACTTAGGACTCAAAGTAAATTCTTCATTCCTGTTTACTCAGAGATACGTAAACTATTATCAGACCGAAACGAATTCATGCTCTCATCTGTCGAACGTGAAAATTCTCCCAGACATACGGATAACATTTCCGTATTAAAATGTAAAAGAAACATTCCCAAACTAGTATCACGAGAATAGAAATAAACCTATTTCCGTCGAAACAATGAATCTCCCCTGCACGATAGAATGAGCGAACGAGAGAAACCACGTTCGACACATGCCGAAGCGACCGGCCGGGAAAAGCAAAGCGACCGGCATAGAAATCGCAGAGTTTGGAATCGCGCGTGCCACGACGGCGAGGTACGTGCTCGGAAGCTCTTATGAGAAGGAGCGATCGGCTCGATTACAGGACATCCGAAGGGCGAGGAGTTGGCGGTCGCCCTTAAATTGGCCTGATGAAACGGCAAATCGTTGAACGATATCGTTGTCAGGGAGACAAACGAGCCAACCGTATCGTCATCGACGCCGGCTCCATCTTCTCGACGGGGGTTGGCGAATGACGTACAAAAGCCAGGGAACACCCCCCAGAACATACCGATGGGACGTCATAGGAGGTTGAATGGTGCTAATGCATCGATCATGAGTGATCGTGGAGTTGTCGTGCCACGGAAGAAATCTTTAATATTCTATTCATAGGTCGGAGGAGAAGTGGCTGATAGCTCGATGCAGTAGCCTGGATGCATCGACGCGGATTCTCTGGTTGCATGCAACGTGCATGGAGATTCGCGGGTGAGCAGGGAATGCGGAGGTGGGTAGCGATGGTGGTAGGTAGTCTCTATTGGCAAGTCCATCGGTGGAATTCAACGTCGCCGGGCCGTACATCCGTTCCGATGTCGACGGAAAGCAGGCGGTGTGCTCGAACGGGGACAGGCACACCGAGCTATTCATGTTTATGGAAGCCGCTCCATTTGCCGAGATCGCCGGTGGAAACTACCTGGCATAAGCTTTAACCCGAGCGTTGAAACGCTGTGCCGTTGTGCCATGCTATCCCATCGCTGACTGACCGGAGAGCCGCGATGACATCTCGTTTCGGAAAAGGATCCGTCGGTCAGTGTAAGAGATGAGAAACGCTTCGTGATACTTACGTGTAATTAATTGACCGTGCGTTCAAAGGGAGTCGATATTTTCTTTGGGGCTAAGGGATTTCCGGTCTAACGCTTTTATAAGGGGAAGGAGAAGGATAAGTATTCACGGGCGAAAGATGATGGGAGTGAAATTCAGTGTGGTTCAAAATTATTAATGCTTTTATATGATTATTTTTCATTGGTGAAATTTATGGTGGTCGGGGCATTGCAAAATTTAATTTAACTCGTTGGGCGAGAGATTTCACTGTTTATTACTTTCGTCATTTTCGTTTAATTTTCATTGAAACGGCGATTCGTGCGGTGCGGTGAAAAATTGATTCTAACGAGACGTTTTAAGTTAATTACCGTGAAACGCTCACAAAGGCCAATTATCGTGGTAGAATCATCGATGCAAATTATCTAAATGTTAGTTCGGTCTAAGAGTCGATACCCAACGCTATCGGGGCTACGATTACAAAGCTATCTAGTCTCTTGCGAGCGGAAGTTGGTCCAGCTTGAGGCAACACTGCGGTCGTAGGTTGTCCACTGCCTCTCTCGACGGTCTAATTAACACGACTAATTGACAAAGTCCTCTTAGAGTCCTCGTCTTGTCGAGCTGGGAGTCATAATTGGAACTACATATCGAAACTGAATCGATAATGTACTATCAAATATATTCCTCTACGCAATCGCGATAGTATGATCCAATAATTGTGGTAAATGTCCAGAATATCAAGAGAATCCTATTGTCGTATTTGCGACGCCAGAGCGGTTATAAACAATCTTAATATTGTAGACGATCCTGTAACAGCGTCGAACGTTTGTCATTTACGAGATACCCCTCATTATTATCAGACACCATTCTAAACAGAATTAGCGATTAGTTTTGTTATAAGTGCCATGTGGTGTCGAAACAGATAATTAGAAATACGTAATACAGGTAATTCGCAATCCTTGCATCGGCGTGGGGAACAGGTTATTTATTTAGGTATACGTACAGCAATTGGAAAGTCTCTAATATCTATTTCGACATATTTTTCCACATAATTTAAAGCATACGCGAAAGTAGACCTTGAATCAGCCCCAAGGGATCTTAATCCCCTCACGTTACACGATAAACGTAATCCCGTCACTGCTTTGCTCTTGTTGGCTAGACATTACAGTTACAATGGGCCCTCGACTTTCGCATACAATTGGTTCCTGAAAGTGTGTGCGAATATTGAATGTTCGAAAGTAGAGGGATGTAAAAATATATATACCAAAAACTGTGTTTTAAACTATTTATTTTTCAATATGTATACATAATAAAGTTAAAGAGGCGTGTGAAAATGCTTGTGGGTGTTTTCTCTATAAACTTGTCAAGAGTTACTTGAATACCTCCTTTTTCTTTTCTTTTCTTGATAAAGAATTCTATAAAATGCTGTGTCTTTGTAATGTAAGGCTAAAATTGTTTTGTCTTCTTGACCGGAACAACATTGCAGTCTGATGGCTAAAGTCTGATGTCCCCTGAGAGGGGGCAGCCCAGTAGTCTGCTCGACTCACAATGTCCCCTCAGGAGGACATCCAACCGCAACGCTTAAAAAGTTGGAATTTTAAAAAATGTGCGAAAGTAGAATGTGCGAAAGTCGAGGGCCGCCTGTATTGCCAGCATCAAAGTTATACTATTTATTCTATCTTCTTCAGCTTTCTAATACGCTCTTACTTTTCCTCCAATGCCAGAATAATTCTCAAAACAAATTGCAAAAAGATTTGGGTCGCTCTATTTATCCGTGTAAATAAAATCGACATAGATAACTAGCAGAAGCTAAAAATCTCCATCGACTTCGTTTGTATGCGAGGGTAGAACGAAACGAATCGTGACAAAGAGCACAGATCCGTTCCTCTTGTCAACGCAATTCCACTATATAGACATCTGTGAAGAAATACTGTACGGAAGCTTCGCGGAAAATAATAAGAATCCTCACGTGCCGGGAAGTTCAAGGGGCATTTGGATTCGCGCCACGCCACGCTGAAAGAATAAAGCTGTTCGCCCCTGATACGTACATGAAATCCATTGTAGAAGTGAGCGCTATTGACAAAATGAATGATGGTTATATGGCGCCAAACGTCCCGTCGCCCCTTACTCGCGCAATAAATCGTCTCCGGTAGAACCACCGACCGTTTTCAACCCCATGCGCCATGAATATGCTGCGTGTTGCCTTTCCCTGTTTCCCTTCTCCACCGTTATCTTCAAGACCTCCTTAGAGATGCGATCACAGCGATTACAGAGGTCTCGAATCAGCATCGGCGATCGGCGAATGGAATTTCCTCGTTTTTCCAAAAACGCCGCTTCCAATACTGTTCTCGATAACTGTTTATCTTTCGCGTTATTTATCGTTTGCCGCGATTTATTAATAGGGTAATAGAGCCTGAAATTGCACGCGTCGACTGATAAGTCGTGGCTGCTTTCCAATTTCGCATCGAGGCTCTAAAAATAATTTTCCCGCTGCAAATTGCTCGTTACGCGATCAAATGTGCGCCCGATGATCAATTTTACGCAACCTATGGATTTCGAACTGAAAAATGGAGACGGAATGGAAATAATGTTTTTGCCTTTCGTCAGAGATATGTTTACGTCATTATACCGAATGTATGGATTATCGATAGGAAATTGATATTAATGGAATTTTACTGAAAGAGGGAAATTGTTTCTTTGAAATTTTGTCAGACATTGTATATATTTTGAAACTGCTATTTAAGCTCGCGTTTGTAAATAATTTAATTGGAATTTCTTTGCACTTTCACACTTTCAAAAATTCAACATTTTTCTAAGTATTTTCTATATTACTTCTTTTTTCAAACAAATATACATTTTGTTATGCTGAAAATCGACATTTTAGGTCATGCAGTCTGAAATATATGGTATGTAATGTAATGCAGTTTGGTAGTGAAGCTACAGTTTCAAAATACCTCGCATAAAATAATTAAATTATATCAGTATTTATTTTCCATAGGAAGTAAAACAATTCGAATGTTTTATCTGAAATTTCTTTATGTTTCTGCAGTATTAAAATCCTATTGTTTAATATTATTATGATATTAGGTAATGTTTTTGAAAGTGTTTACGTTATAAGAATTCGCCATGCTAACAAAAGAACAAAGAGAACGAACAAATGATTCAAACGTAGGAAATAACAGTATAAACGCGAAATAAAAATACGAGTGAAATTGAGAAAAAGATATCTTTCTGGAATCGATCTATCAATCATCTCAACGGGAATTCACGATCTTAGCTCTGCACCGCAATGGTTTCCGGAAGTAGTTCTTATATCACCAAGAGATACTAATATTCTACTAAATCTCTTCATTGAATTTCTTGAAAATACGAAAATATCGTACTTTAATTTTGAGATGTACACATCTCTAGTTGCGTGATATTCGATGATTACAAAATCACGCGCTCATTACACGTAGTGAATGGAAATAATTGAAAAAGAGATTATCCAAACATCTTTCCGTTAATTTGAAAGATAAAGGATAAAACTTAAAAATTAGAGAGATGTAGAGCAGCTATAACTAATAATACACGAAACTACGAAGCCTATTGTTAAATACTTTTAATTACACAGCTTTAATTTTAGAACTTCATTTGATTCACTGCAACCGTGGAACTGCAGATCATCATTATCTCTCAATTTAACTATATGTGTGCATTACAAGCAACAATATTTCTAACAAACTTGCCCGAAACATTTCATACACAATGTAGAAAGTTTAGCGAATAGACTTAATTAAAACACAAAGTTCATGAAAACCGGCGAAAATCATTACTACAACCTTAAATTAAATGACGTTATATCACATCACACCGTATCCTATTTTCATCGCAGATACATTCATTAATCCCCTCCCCCCCCCCCCCCCCCCCCCTCTCGGCTCAAGAATTCCCTCAGACTATTCTAAATGAAAACTCTGTATTTCCTACGATTTCGACATCTCGCACCCGAATGGAGTGATCAACAACTCGTCGACAAAATACTTTAAAAGAGACAAACAAGGAAGTAACGTTCTGCAATTGAAAACCAACTAGCAAAATCCGCGAACATACTAAGGGAAAATCTGCACGTTTCCAGATTACATTTGGGCCTGAAAAGTTTCGTGGAACACCTCGGAGGATACACAGATGAGCGATGTGGTGATAGTTTTACGATAGTTTAATTTATATTCTATCTCTGTCCTCGGGACGCCGCGCGCGAGGATCGTCAAAATTGCTAACGACCGGTTAGCAGGTGTGTATACTCACGTACATATGTAAATGCAGTCGTATGTGCCGTGAATGGATCGATATATATATATATATATATATATATATATATATATATATATATATATATATATACACATATACATCCATACATACATACATATATACATACATACACAGATGAAAAGACGCAGAGCAAATACTAATCCCTAAGGGACTGCGAGGCATCGCCTGTTCCTGATATTTGCCCTGTGGTAATCCTCTGCACATATATTTATATCCGGTATACGCGCCGGAAAGTAACTGTCGCGTACGTGGTACACACCTTTGCCTTCCTCGGTTACAGATTTAAAATGTTTTCTTTTATTCCACGTTCCCCATACGCATCTCGATGTCCCTGTCTACATCAACGTGTCTGTCTCGCTCTTTAATTCTTTTTATGCTCTCTTCTGCTACCCCTTGCCATCCTATCGTGCAATACCGCATTTTAATACGAAGCCAGTGCACTTTGTCCATCGCGTGTCTACGGGATATAGATTTTATTCCGCGGATGCAACGGCGACAGAAATCCCCACGGATTCGGTGATAGGGGCACATTTTCCGCCGTAATGTGCTCCGAAACCTTTCCTGTTCGAGGATACGTGACGAACGTAATGACACTCGGAAAGCCGGTATCAGGGTATACGTAAATGGAGTCCAGGAGAAATCTCAATCCGTCTCGTTATGGTCGCAGCATAGTTTAAATATCGTTACTTACGGACGTTTCCGGATAAGCGAGATCGAGCAGGGAATAATAAATTTCACAATGAAATCGTTCATGGAAATTTTACTGAGCTCTGTATCATAGCTGGGTTAAGGGTGAAACATGTCGGGGTTGAGTATTCATTTTTTAAACGCTCCATAGAATCAAGAATTTAATATCACGCATACCTACCAGCTGCAATGCATATGAAATGCACTGTTACTAATTACATAGTAGACGATTTTAATAAACGGGTATACCGGGTGGAGCAATAAATATGTCCACCTTGAATATTGCTGTTATTTGTAATAATATGAAAAAATGTTGCATACAGAACTTGCACGGTATAGAGGGGGCCATATTTTCAAAGAAACATGATTTGCGTGGATGGAGGTATGAAGAAGATTTGAAGGTCATCTCTGTTTTTTTAAATGGAATGCTATGTTTTTTTATCTCGATGTGATAGATGATGTTGAGACGATTTCAACAAGCTATAGTGGAAGGTCATGCATCGTCAAACGTGGTAGTAAAATAAAGTTCCCATTGAAATCATTTCAACATCGGTTATCACATTGTGATAAAAAAACGTAGCATTCTACTAAAAAATTGAGATGACCTTCAAATCTCTATTCCTGCACCCATACAAAAAAATTGTATGAGAGTGTTTTCCCCTCCATGCCGAGCAAGTTTTGTATATAACATTTCTTCATATTGTTACAAATGACAGCAATATTCAATGTGGACATGCATAGTTATTGCCCCACCCCATATATGATAAGGAATTTTGATGTTGAAACGCATGGTGGATACTCTTGAATAACTAATATTTGTCATTAGTCAGCATAGGCGTAATAATAAAAGTTATTAATTAGTACTTTCACCGTTCTAATACTTTATATCCTAAACAATTACGTGTTAGCAGTGGAAAAATATTCTTTCCCTTTGAGATTAGATTGAATTACATAAATTTGTTAAATTACATGATTCATTTCAAACATTAAATTTGTTTAACTGAACATACTAACACAGACACGAACGCAGGTGACATTTAGGCTACTAAGGATCGAGTTTAAATGAGATATTTTTTGTAATTAAATCTTTAATTGAATAAGTAATTTTTGTATGCTTCCGACCTAAAAGTTAAGAATCAATTTTTCCAACATACTTCATTACACTAAACATTCATTTCCTTTGTATTTTAAGTTCAGGATGTCTAATAAATATATCGGTATGGTCATACATATACCTACGTAAGAATAAAAACACAGTAAAGTTAATTCGATTGCATCGAAATCTGATAAAGCATTATTACCTGAGATAATCGGAAAATATGTAGTCTGGATAATTGAATTTTTCGAGTAATCGGGTTACTGCCCTTTTGCAGCAGGATATTACCTGTTAATTATCGTTATTAATTGCCTCAATTATAAATCTCTTTCTGGAATACACAAACTTACCTTCAAATGTCACATTTTCCCATTCCATCCATTTTGCTACAAATATCTTTCTTATTCTCGATTTATATTCTATCTTCTAAATGCAGATTTTTATACTTAAAATTTCTGTATGAAATACTACTTCATATGTGTATAACAATATATATCGATCAATTGAAAAATTGAGTCTCTCTATATGACTTATATAATTCTTTCAACTAATTTCATAATTATCTCCTGAAAAATGTTCACTGTGTGAAATATATGTATTGTGTAAACATTTAAACAAAACCCTATTGTTCACCGCACGAAATAAAACCCACGTACAGACACGTATTTGCATATATTAATTACCAATTCACCGCTCATCGCATTCACACTTTTCACATTGATGCATTACACACACACGCACACACTGTATTATCAGTCTCGATATGAAATCGATATTATCGTTAACAAGGTCGATACTACCTTCAGGAATTGAATAATATATAATCGATAAGTCAGTACATTTAAAATCCCTCTATCCCCGTTCGCTTAAAGGCTCAATCATTTTTATAGACCTTTTTTTCCGCTTCGTCGAACATCGTATCGACTTACACCGTGCAATAAAATGTCTTCGGTACTGCTGGCTTCGTAAAAAATAACGCGAAACTCGATTTCATATAACCCCGACAGAAAATGATACAAGAAGGCCATTCCCCCTCGTAGTTCCTGATTTCAACCGGGCAAAGTGTTTCAGCGTGATCATCAACGAAAACAACAATCACCGTGACAGAGGAAACACTGGTAACTTCAAAGCACGAGTCGGCCGGTGCCCTCCGTTTCATCATCTACTGCCTTCATCCCACCGTCGCCTTCACTCCAATTTCATTTCATTTAATATAATTACGACCTCTTTGTGTCACCGTATCCACATACGCACAACGATTTCGCGTTTCTGACTACCGAGTGCTGACTGCTACAGCAGTGTCCGCCAGTCATGTGAAATCTCAACGTTTTGGGAAAAATATTGTTACAAAAACATTTCCGAGTATTTACAAAGGAAGTATTTCCAACTGGAAAAGTTGAGATTTTATAAAGGTTGGAGGAATATTGAAAATATTTGGATACACGAAGAGTAACCTTTTTGGTGGATTTTTGTTTAAAGGCTTAGCATCCTCTTAAAGATTTTTAAATGTTTAATATCTTTCGGTTTAAATATGTAAAAAAAAATTTATGTAATATGAGTATCGTGTTAGAAAACGTATCAAACTAATAAAGGAAAAAGTTATTGATTCTTAAACTTAATGTAGATATGCTATATTTGCTTATATAACAAATTATAACATCATTTTTTCAATGAAATTAGATTAATTAATCGAATTTGATCAACCAATATGTTTTAAAAAAATATTTAAAACGTTTTTTCTTCGATCTGAACTGTAACTTGGAGTAAAATTTTCAAATAGATCCTTCTTTTGTTACATTCCATGATGATACAATTTTAAAAATGGCATTTCTTTTCTTTCCACAGTTCAACGTGATTTTAATATCATTTTTTTTACTTATCACTGACATTTAGTTATTGATATTGAAAAATTAAAAGTTCTGGATGTGGGTGAATTGAATTTATCAGACTGATTTTCCGCGGAGAAAGAAAATTATTTTTCGCTTATTCCAATATATTCTACATTTTCACAGTTTCATTAAAATCAGAATTTTAAATCGATTAAATTCTTATACCACTTTTGAAACATTTGGGAAAAGGTAATTTATTTAAAATATGCTTCTACTCAACATTTAAATATGCCATTCCAAAATTATTATTTATTTTGCAATCTGCTTGCCTGATATGTGGTTTAATGATTAAGAAATTATAGATATCAAGTACGTGCAGCGTAACTAATAATAAGCTAACAAAACAGTCGTCTTTCAGTCTTCTTATAGGTTTATACTTGTCTCAACACTCTTAATTATTAACGAATTAGGGTCTTTTAAATAGTTAATCTATATTTTTGATTACCCTGTTATTATATTCGAAGAAATAAAATACGTTTCCTGAGTTTTTCAACCGTTGCTTCAAATCATCACATCCAATACATCGTCATCTACATTAGCCAAACTCAATATGTTTAGAAATGGTGGGGGAAACTGTGACATTTTAGTGAAAAATACAATAAAAACCGTCCACATTTTTTCACAAGAGGTCCAGTTTCATTTTACCGATTTTAATGTTACTAATTGGGGTTTGACCTTACCTACTTATATTTCCCAGTTTGATATACCCATAAATGTTTCCTCGGCTCGCTTGTAATTTCACAGTTCGGATTCCAGGAGTTATTCCACGATAACATGATTAGACGATTTAGTCAGTTTTTTTTGCACTCTTTTAGTTTTAACCGCTATGGTTATGTCAACTCGGAAATACTGTTTCAGGTGGGTTGTAAACTTTCGAGGCTATGGTACACATATGACATAGGAAAAATTTCCTAGAGGTGATAGAAAATTTGTACTCGGGCCCATTAATTGCGAGTCCGAGCCTTTAATTCCGCTTCCACCATAGCACCTTGCTCTAAAGACGTAACACATTTTCCAAGTTGCCATAGTATAACATTACAATTAATGAGTTACTATTTCTTTGTTATCAGCTATACTTTGACGATAAAGGAACTGAACTATTCAAATTGTCTTGCTTAACCCTTGTTAGAGCGGGGCACCGCCACGGTGCGACACGAGCCTTTTATCTCGGGGCCTTCTTCTGTTTTAAGAAGGCGCCGGTTAGTTAATAAAGTATTTTTGTTCTTATCCCCGGGAACATTTCTTATTACACGATCCACAATCCTCATCAATCCTTCCAGACCCGAATTTTGGTATGGCTGAAAAAAAATAGTTTTCAAATATATTTTTAAGCGAGGATCATATTTAAAGCAAAAATATTACATCTACATTTTTTTATATACACTGTTATGACATTTAAGGAATACCCACTGTAATGTACATTATGATCATATTACTAAATAATTGGTGAACAAACATGTTTATTTTGTCAGTTTAGCATACATTATATGGAGTGAAAGTTTTTGAAACAATTTCTTCCTTTGTAAACACTATTCTGTGAATAAAACGATCGTTTGACTTACCTCTTTTTCGACTAGTTGACACCGCCAGGACTTTCAAAGCACCACAGTTCGTTAAAACGGAAAGCTAAAGATCGGCTGATTTATCGATTTTTACTTGAAGTGATTAAAGACCGTACACATTATGATTTAAGCAAATTTTAATATACCAACTAGTTTATTTGGTTGTATAAGCATAACGTACATTGCAATAAATGCCGGGTCTGAAAGGGTTAAAACTTGTAATCGAAACATTTTTTGTCAGTTTTTAGCATGATTATATTGGAGGTCAATATTTTCTCAATAAATTTGGGACAGTTTCCTTTTTTATTGTGAATGTTTGCAGTAGTTTACGTTTTGAATATATTATAAGAGTAAATCTTGAAACATTTAAGCATTATGTAACAAAGGCAAGTAGTATATGTATATCAATCATTATACACATAACCAGCTACTATATACTTTATTCCATTTCATTCACTTTATCGTTTTCTTTGTAATAACATGTGATCAATGAAGAATTAATTTTTTTTATATCATTAATATTTGACGATTTTGATATCGATTTGAAACTAAATACTTATATTAATTATCTCGAGATCAATGGAAAAGATTCTAAAAGATATCTGGTTAACAGGATAGATCGCCCACAATTACTAGCAAACGTAGCAAATTTTTCATTGCCGGACCCCGTGCACACAGGAAATCACTGGCATCAGTGACAAAGAGCAGAGCGTTAATTAACGATTCGCCAATCTAACATCTTCGAAAATTCGGTGAAAAATAAAACGGAAAAGTAAGAACCATTGACCCGTGCACCTGACCCATTTTTAATTAATTACCCGACGGAGTTCCGAGTGGTAGTAGGTTTTCCCGGAAGATGTAAAAATTCCTCGAAATCAGATCAAAGTGCAAAGTCGTGCTACGTATTTCTGTATTTTTGTGGTTGTCGTACGTCGGAGTGAAAATACGGGAAATCATTAATTGGCCGGAATCCGAAAGATTGCAAGTATATAAGTATATGTGTTGTAGAAACGGGAGTCGAGGTGGCTTATTGGGGTAAGGAACAAAAAAAAAGTATGGAAAGGCTGACGCAGAAATGGTTGGGGGAAAATATACGACAAAATGTCGGGGACAAATATGTGTATAACACTTAGAGAAAGTTCTGCCGTTTCTTCTCGCCTCAGTTTTAGCCCGGCAGAATAACACAGAGGTGCTCGACGTCTTTTGCTTCCTTTCTGGTTCTTATTACGATATTTTAGAAGGGCTGGTGTATTGCGTTTGTTAGTGATAAGGGGAAGTGAGGGAGGGAGGGAGGGAACGAGGTATTATTTTTTATTAAATACTTTGAAGTCACCATAATTCTTTGCATGGTTAGTATTTTTCGAATGTAATGATTTTCAATAGAACAAACTTGTAAAAGTTTGTCTACCTTGCAAATTGTATGGGAAAATGTAAAAATGAATTTTAATTTATTAACAAAGCAAAAATGGGACTCAGAATTCAGGTGAAAATAATATTACATTTTCGCGTATATGTAAAATACTTTGTGAGAATTTTATTTTGGCTATAAAAAACCCGAAATATACGAATATATAGAATACATGAAAAATACAAGCATATTTTTATTTTATGTAACAAAATTGCAAGTATAAATTTTAACTAGTATTTCAATTATTCTGCTTGGGTGGAAATATTTAAATTAGTTAATTTACTTCCATAATTTTATCCCTTGTTTATTGATACATGGCGTTTATATTTCCCGAAGCAAATCGTTTGTAACACCAATATCCTCAAGCCAGAAGTATCTAACGAAAGAAAATTATAAAGGTTTATCTACCTGACGAAATTTACGTGAAAATATTAAAATATATTGTAATTTATTAAATAATGAGTATGTATGAAAATAAAAGATGCGTTATAAAAAATAACTTTGTTAAAAATATAAAATAATACCGAAAACAAGTCGTTGGGAACCAACATTTTGTTGGACTTTTCTATTCTCCGAAATACAATAAACGTAGTAAAATATTTCGAAGAAATAGTCAGTACAAGGAAGAAAATAATACGCTTTTTGGCGAGAAATAATGAACAGAATATTCAAGGGAACATAAATTTATAGAAAATAAGATTATTAGGAGTGATGAAGACCTATTTATGAAATCCATATAAAAATATCTGGATTT
Source organism: Cerceris ruficornis (assembly GCA_963989415.1). NCBI lineage: Eukaryota > Metazoa > Arthropoda > Insecta > Hymenoptera > Crabronidae > Cerceris > Cerceris ruficornis. The sequence continues at coordinate 6,849,200 of OZ022518.1, forward strand.
ATAAACGCATAAATATTAAGAAATGAAGAAAAACAGTAATGAAATTTCATTAAGTAAATGATTATACGTATAGGATTAATCAATAAAATGTAAAAATATATAATATATAATATAAAATACTACAATACCCGAACGGTCAAAAAGAAAAAAGTGGCGCCTTAACTATTCGTCTTTTCACAGTCGCCGTTCTTTTCTCGCTTTCGAAGCTGCTACGCATTCCAAAGCAAGAAACAAAACGAAATACATTTGGATTTTTCCAAAATGCAGGTCATTACATAAATGACATATGTATGTACCATATAACTACATAAATGTTACTAGGGAATGAATTCACCATTAGTAATGAAACTAGCCACAGAACAATGAAATTTAATATTTTACCCAAGATCAGAGTCTTTGCCAGGAAAATGTCATTTGGTTGCAACACTTCCTTGAAATAAAGATTATTAAAAAAAACATTTTTATACCATCATTTGTGAGAAACTTAGAAGACACATTATTTAACTGCACTGCCAATAATTAATATATGCACAATCTTATGCCTTTTAGTTCCCGCGAGATATAATGAGACAGTACAACACTTACAGTATAAACTATATTTTGAAAAAAGTTCAAAATTCAGCTCTGGTCTATCTGACTATATTTATAACAAAAGCATTTCATCACTAGACATTCACAAATCGAGATAGTACAAGGCGGTGGTCAAAAGCTTTCAACAATATCTTATAGATTCGAAAGTGTGAAGGAACTTACAATTAGTTTTCATAGAATTGAACAAGCAGAACATGATGAGGTTATTGAATTCCGAAATGGAAAAAATACGTATAAAGTTTTGCTCTTGTATTAAGTTGAAAACAGTCAATTCAAATAAATACGAAAGAAAAGTCACAGAGGATGACAAGTTGTATATTAATTCGATTTTCGTAATTGTATTCCCTTAATAATACCAAAATATATAACACAAATTCTCGAGATTTTATGAAACATGTCGCTACAAAACCTCTTTTTTTAATGCAAGACATGTCTGTGCCGTTTATTATGAAAGTGGCGGAAGTCACTTTCTTTTTAAATCGAGATATTTAAGGATCTTTGTTTTAACGTGTTAAAACTTTTGTGTTTAAAAATATTGAGGACAATTTTTCACATGCACCTTTACTTACAAGTTGTTAGTATCTTTGATACTTATATTTTTTTCCGTATAAAGAATTTCGTATAATCATTGAAAAATCATCTGTGTTTCATTACGATAAAGTGATTTATACCACTTTCCAAATAAAGGGCTCACTTATGGGAAAACAACGAAATTACTAAGAGTGACATGTGTACAATAAATAATATAACATATGTAACTGTATCCAAATATATTTTCTCAGTTATGTAATACAATTGTAAAACTACATTTCAATATCTCAGGGGAAAAAACGATTTATTCAAGTATGTATTAGCTTGTATTAATATTATAAATATCGATGAATAGGCTCGTACGTCTGGGTACATTATTCACTTGGGTATATAGGGTGATTCACGTCACCTGTTACAAGTCGATATCTCGATAACTATTCAACGTATGAAATAAATGCTTGACGATGGTTTAATGGTTCGACAAAGTGTAGCACTCATAACACACGAGATTTTGAGAGTACCATTATTTTTTCTAATTTCACGGAGACTTACTTTACAGCACTATACATTTTCTTCATATATTTACACTGTAAAAATGGCGATACGTACACCGCTGGAAAGAACCATTTTTCCCCTAAAACATACATTCAGAATAGAAACGGAAAATGCGCTGGAAAATATGTAGAAGAGCAAGAAAAACACTTTAAATATTTATTAAAGTACGTGGTATTTATTAATATCAATGTTAATGTTAGAGGAAGTTTTATCAAATGAAAAGTTTGACGTGTATAGTCAAAGTTTCTAAATATAATATAAGGCACGATGGGATACATTATAGGAAGTAAGTGCATCAAATAGTTTCTAAAGGCGTCACCAAAATTGGAAGTTGGTTTCCGTGCCAAAACTGATTTTAAGTCCAGGTCGTTTCAAGGTTACTCTAATAGTGTATGCATTTAGTATTCTTAGCCTTCATCGTGTATATATGAAAAGAAATGTACAACATTTCATAAAGTGTACAAACAAGATCCTGAAATTATAAAAAATAATGCTTGTAAAATCTCAAGCGTCACAAGACAGCCTCTTGACATCCTTGAACCTCTATCAAGTTTTTTATATATCTGAAATCATTATGAAGACATCCATTTATAATAAACTACGCAAATTACGCAGTACGTCATAGTAAAAAAGTGTGCAGAAGAAAAACAGATCAATCAATTTAATCATTTACGCATCGTGATATATGCCATGGAAAAAATGTAAAAAATTAATCGTTAAAACTTTACAAAATTTTATTAAATCAAATCAAAAACCTTTAATATTCTTCGTATTCATAGTTTTACCGTTAATACGATTGAATACGAGGAATGTTATTAGTTTCACGGTACGCTTGTCAATGTTAGCGCTGAAACCAAGTCTCATTGTCAGTAGGTGAAATCACGTTTATCTCAGGATTGCGTTATATACGACATAGAACACGACGTCGAGAACGATTTCTACCTCTCGTTCGAGGAGCCGAACTGGGGCGGAGAGTTTGAACTTCCGAAATTCGAAAGACTTTCGAAGGATCGATAGGGAAACGTTGCAGGAAAGCTGTGCAAATTTATATACAAATAGCGCTTGCTATCTATGGAGGAAGAGAAGGGAACGCGTATTCAAACTTTCTTATTTAAAGTGTCTACACATACACGGGAAATAAAAACAGCTCGAAGTTTTATCAATATTTTTGACTAGCGGTACAGTACAAACTCTTTACATAGTTTCGTTCTTGGTGTATCAGCTTCATTCTATAGAATGTAATATGTGAGTCTCATTTATAATTTATTAATTACCTTTTTCTTATGTAATTATAAATTGTACAATAGAATTATCGAAAATAATCACGGAGATACGTGAAACAGATGCGTTTCATTCGCGCAACATACGGAAACCTATAATAAATGATCTTTTATAGGAAAGAATACGTGTTTTTCTTTACTCAACTTCTTACTGAACGAAATATATGCCCATGTCCTCAAGGCAGAACGGTGGCCAAAGTTATTGGATATCCTGTTATATTGGAGGAGGAACGAATTGAAAAAGCTATGCTGAATACGCGCTGACGCGTTTTAAAAGTAGCACGATATATCAATATCAAAGATGCCAAAAACTTTGAATGCGCTGCCTACCTCGAACACGCGGTGTACGCGGAAGTTTCCTCGCTTTCCTGGAGCTATTTGCGGAAAAGCTATTTTAGTCGAGCATTTTTTCTTCCGGCACGAAGAGAGGTAAGCAACAAAACGAATCAAATTGATCGATTCTGAGAATGAAACTGTCAAATTGAGGAAATAACGGTTGCATAATACATTACAGAACGATTGTATGTCGTCGTGGAACGTAAAGTTGTTTGGAAAGAATGAAGTTATTGAGATAACGTGTATGAATTAATGTGATGCTTGAAGACGAAAGAATGCGTTGGATGTTTACAGTATTTAATTATTTTATTTTATACTAAAAGAATGTTATTGCAACGTTAACTGTTTTATTTCAAGAAGTTTATACGACTGTAAAGTCTTTCCGGAAGTTTGTGCCGATGTTAAGATCGACTTCGCTATCTTATTACCAAGTTCCTAAGTTAAGTTAATGCAAGTACATTATACTTCACTTCATTTTTCTGATCAAGAGAATCCATAACATTAGCGTCCATCGCGTAAGAGAAAAATTAAGCGCGTTCCGAACCTGTTTACTTTTTTATAATCAGTGCAATTTACATGTAGCTCATAAAATTAAATATTTGATCAAAGTATTTAATAAAAACATCAATCAGAAGGTAAATTTACTTTAATATAATTTTCATATATCATATAACATATCATGTTATAGTACCCGTAAAATATTCGTATTAATTTAAGATAATATATAACAATGGAATTTAACCTGTTCACTGAAATATTTCGTCATACCCAGACTACTACTTCAATGGCCATGACGATACTTTCCGTCATAGAAATTAGCCGTAATATGTTCAACGCATTACGTTTAATGTAGTTCTTATCTATTAAATCCTAGCGTGGTTATATGCCATCATATTGTTCACATTTTTGCAATCTGCGACTTCAGCGCTATTCACGGAAAAACGTCCGCTTGTGGCCGGAAAAACTGTAGTGTTGCTTTGTGTATGCAGCATTGCTTCAAGGAATATTACACTGCGAAATAATTATTTAAATTCGTTCAATTAATTTTTTTTACATTGAAAGTATTTGATTTATACAGGATGTCCCGTAACTGGTGGTACAACCGAGCAGGGGATGATTCTAAATGAAAAACTGAGTCGAAAATATAGAATAAAATTTTTTGATACAAGGCTTTGTTTTCGAGAAAAATGAGTTTGACAACTTGTCTAGTATGCGTGCACTTGGCTTACTTGCGGCTCAACGGACTTTATTCTGAGTTACCTCAACCTTTATTCGCAAAGGTTTTCGAGGTTTCTATACATCGAATAAATCGAAGGTCGAAGTTACAATGTTAGAATTACCTTTGTGGAATTCCTGTAATTCATAAATTCCTGGAAGTAATTGTTTGATGCCCGTTATGTCATCACGATACACAATTGATTTCACCTGACCCCACAAATAAAAATCTAACGGTGAAATCAATTGTGTATCGTGATGACATAACGAGCATCGAAAAATTACAACACAAAATTGTGATAGCGTTTGAACACTCAAAGGAACATCATAATTGTACATTACAAGAGGTTCGAAGGATTTTAATACGGAGAGCACAATTATGTCTACAACAACGTGGGCAGTATTTCCAGCAATTTCTGAATTAAACGAATTCCTCAAAGGTAATTCTAACATTGTAACCACGACCTTCGATTTGTTCGATATATACAAACCTCGAAAACCTTTGCGAACAAAGCTTGAGGTAACTCAGAATGAAGTCCGTTGAGCCGCAAGTAAGCCGAATGCACGCACACTAGGCAAATTTTCAAACTCATTTTTTTCGAAAACAAAACCTTGTGTCAAAAAATTTTATTCTATATTTTCGACTCAGTTTTTCATTTAGAATCATCCCCTGCTCGGTTGTACCACCAGTTACGGGACACCCTGTATATTAAATATCATAAAATATTTTGTCGAAATAAATAAAATCAATAAGTTAAAAATGATTTTCTTTTATTACTTGAGATGTGAAACTTTTACTCATCAGTTTCAAGAAAAAAGTCCCCATTGTGAAACCAGTTGAACAAAAATTTTTTCCCCGGTTAACAGGTTAATAACAATGAAAAAAACAAAAAAATATTGCAGGCTTCTGATTTCAGCAATATCATTCTCAGATTTAGAGGACTGCATTTTTGTGAAAATCAACAATGTCGTACAGACTTATAAAACTATGGATTATCACTATAGGGTCCTATTCAAGTTTAATCTCAGACGAGCAATCAAAGAATATCGATGCTCGTCTTTGAATAAACGGAACAGATTCCCTTAGAACTAATTAACAATAACGTAGCCTAGAAACTAAACTGAACGCGTGTAATTAAAAACAAATGACTAACTTTATTAAATATATAGAAATACAATACTCTAAACAATACTAAAATAACTCTAACGCTCTAAATCTCCACTCTGTATATCTCCACTCAACTCGACTCTATGAACTCAACTCAACAACTGTCTCTTCCCAAAAATCCACGCTCGCAACCACCCTCGATCCTCTTTCTCACAGCATGCATTCTTCGTCTTTCTCACAGCATGCGCTCTCTGTTGCACTCACTCATTTTCTCTTTCTCTACAGACTAAACATTCATGCTAGCCCTGACATCCGTCGCCTTCCAAATCACGTACTCTAAACAGCCACTCTCGCCTATATACAAACCATCCACACTCACTTATTCTAGAAATTAATACTATTTGAGCGTAGGAAAAATTCCGTTCCTACATCACTTACTTGATAAATATTGCGGAAATGCACAGAAATCAATTCTACAAACACGAGGATGTGTCTTCCTTCATAGGCTTTATATTGAAACATTAACGACTCTCCTCTTCTCTGTCTAATTCCCCCCAGGGGCCTGTTCGTACTGGGCGGACAGGTACGGATTTGACCCACCCGGGGCCGCCCTGAGTCCGTGTAATGACCAAATCATATTGGTAGTAGCATTGGGTTAGTCAAGCTACGCCCACACCAAAGGTAAAATTGGTGCCACTGGGGGGGGGGGGGGGGGGGCAGTAGTGGCGCTTGAATTGCTATACTGAGGGACCAGAAACAAGGCACTTGAGGGGTAATTTGCTCTGATTCGCCCGTCCCTCTCCGTCACGCATTTTCGACTTTGACGGGCATATTGACAAGAGAGACCCGCACATTCGTTGCATCGTCATGTGAACGACAAAAGAAGTGTTTTATTTTCGGTTGTCATTCGTCGATCTCAGGTTTCCAAGAGCGACATAGCGGGGATAGGCAGTGCGAGAGCAATCTCCCTTTCCGTCCAAAGTGCCTTGTTTCTGGTCCCTCACTTTAGGCAGAGGTGGCTACCTCTGCGGGTGAGCTGCGCTTGATTCAGCTCGGGCACTGACACTACATAGTCAGTAGGAGTTTAGAACGGCCTCCTCCTACGGTAAGACAGCAAAAAGATGGCTAGGGTGCGGCGGAGCCTCTAGTTTTCAACTGCCTATCACCGCCATTTAGTTTTTGGAATCCCCAAACCCAGCCTCCTGAAGTAAACGACTATGCGGAGTGTTTACTTTAGGAGACTGGATTTGCGAATTTCAAAAACAAAATGGCGGGAATAAGAGTTTAAAAACGAGAGGTTCCACCGCTCCCTAGGCATCTTCCAGTTGTCGGACTGTACTAGTGGGCCAACTGGTAGCATGCGCTCTTTTGCGTATGTGCGCTGATTGGGCGTATCCCAATCCCTCGCTGAAATGGTGGGAGTATGATGATGAATCTCCATGCGACACCACACGTAAAGCGATACAGAATAGATCTCTATCTAATTCTAAGTCCTTCTTGGAAGAGCCACGTATATATAGGGGACGCACCTACTATTCAGAGATGGTAAATTACCGTCCAATCAAATTAGCTTTCCTGTCCCAGTAGAACGTATTTGTTCTTATTACATCTACAAGTTTATCACACAACAGAAGTCGCCGAGGTAAAGCATCTGGACAGAATGAGATAGAACGATAAAGGACGACTGCACAAACGCATTGGCTTAGTGATTAGCTAAGAATAATAAGGATTGATATTTATTAGCAGAATAAAAATATGCTTTAATGCTTTAAAAGGATTAAAATTAAGAGAGGATAACAAGATATTTAAGAAAAGAGTTGTAACTTGAAAACATGTACATATACTTACAAGGGATTATCCCGAGGTGTTAATCACCGATTTTTATGAAACTCACGTATAATGTAGTTCGCACAAAAATATTTGACACCTATTTTTATATCGGCAATGATTCATGTTAAGGGGGTGAAACCCGCCCCAAAGTTAGAGTTATAAAGTATATTTCGGCGAATATCTCGGAAAATATGAGAGATAGAGTAATTCCGTTAATTGACGAAATTTGTGCTTTTTTATGACGAATGAAATGGTAAAAATTATTCTGCAAAATCCCAATTTGTTTGAACAATATATAAAAAATATCATTTTTTTGTTAGTTTTTCCACTTTAATGTCAATGAGTTTTCTTGAATGTTTGTCCATAAAAGCTATACGTCCATTACAAAGTTACGGCTAAAATGGAATTTTGATTTTTTCATCACAAAAAAAGCTATTACACTTGAAAGTGTATTGTTCGACGCATGAAAGAGAGTACGTACACAAGTCGTCCCTTGTTCATGACTAGTTGGTAGCTCGTAAAAGAATTGACGTTACCGATGCACTTTCCTTATTAACGAAAATAACTGAATTTTCGGCCGTTTTATAACGATACAATGTTCGTCTGCCGCGCGATGCATGGTCACGGTTAGATTGGTGGGGTATGGCCAGCCCGGGACGGTACGAACAGGTTCGCCTCGTGTAGGTAGTCTAGTATTTCGAGCGTCGAACGGTACCATCTCAAGAGTAATAACGTTTTTTGCGATGAAAAAATCGAAATTCCTATTTATCCGTAATTTTGTAGTGAATATGTAGTTTTTATAAAAAAATACACAAGAAGATTTGTTGACATTACATTGGTAAAACTGTCAAAAACATGTTTTTTTTAGTATATTGTTTGAGCAAATGGAGATTCTTCGATCAAAGTACCGTTAAATTCTTTATAAAAAGGTGCTAATTTCGTAAATTTACGAAATTACTGTATCTCTCATAACTTCCGAGATATTCAACGAAATATAGCTTATGACCCTAACTTTGTGGGCGGTTTTCACCTTCTTAACATGAATCATTGCCGATAAAAAAAGATAAGTGTCAAATATTTTTATAAGAACTACATTATAAGTGAGTTTCATCAAAATCAGTGATTGACACCTCGGGATGTTCCCTTGTTAGAATTTAATTTGTATTGCCCTTTCATATACTTCCACGAATTCGAAAGCCCTATGCATTGCATCCGCACTGGAGGAGATAAGGTGGAGCGCTAGGCCCAGTTTCCATGCCCCTATGTTGTTTAATTTGCAGGGGTTCGGCGACTAACCATCTCTAAATAGTACATATGCATTCAAGGCGATGAAGGATCTTCTTTAATTTTGAACAAGTTCCAAAGGCGGGAATTTCGCGTTTTTGCCATGAGTTAGACTGAACGGGAAAGATCAGGAAATATTTCAGTATGTGCAACACGCGCAAACTGGCCGAGGTCTGCACAGGTAATAGCACTAATTGTAAGGTTAGTTTACTAATATCCTCGCTTAATATACGAAAATTGATATTGGGAGGCGGTTGAACGTAATAAATGAAATCTGATTCGTGATCGAGTATATTAAGGGATACTGAATGTCGGAAGGCGTCTTTATTGCGCTGGCAGAAATAATGTTCTATTCCAAATAACAGCATTTACGTCCATATAATAAGATTTGCAATATAAACATTGTAAGTCTTAACAATCTCTTGTAAGGAATTATACGCTTTTATGCTTATAGAATTATATGCTTTTCTGAAAATAACATTCTTCAGGGAAATATTTGATGCAATCTTGAGAAGTACATAGCCGGGCTATTCATTCTCCAACGTCCTGCATTAGTAAAATAATACATCATGCCCGAGCTGACAAGATGAATTCATTTACAATTATTATTCACGATCTTCATGTTAAGTTATCTATATGGTTATAAACTTTAAACTGTCGATTGATTGAATTTCTTGAAAGTGTGTAACGATTTAAGAATATTATATTTTTTGTATATTCCTAATCTAAATCTAAGACTTGAGATCTACTTCTACAAAAAATAGCGTATCCCCTTAATATCACTTTATTATCTATCTTCAAAAAAATTTCGACTAATTTATGTTATTGTAACAAATTAAAAATTAAAGAATCAACCATTATTTAATTGTTAATTTATAATAATTATTGTTCTAGTGTTATATATCTAGTGTTAATAACGCTACAAACTAACGGTATGACACACGGCGACGGGTAGACCGAAGGACGCGGTCGGACGTCTTGAGAGAAAACAGTACAGCGACAACAGTAGCCGATTGATCACTATAATTCCACATTAATTACACCAATTAAATCATTTTCAATAAGAATCTAGTTACAGATCAGATACTCAAAAAATACAAAATAAAATCTTAATACATTTTTCCAGATAGCTTTTAGTTTCGTGTAACGCAACTTAAGGTTCCGCGGAACGCCACCTGCATAAATCTCCCTTGGTAGCTATACGGTCAAAACTAAAATGCACTCTAGCGTAACGATTTAACACCGGCTCGATTGACGGCCATCACTAGTGCAATATCATCACCAATCTCTAGAGGGTACTACGTCGCTCGCGACGCTTCATCTAATAACTCAATAAAAGCAGGATCCAAATATACACAAACCGATTGACAACAGACGTCGTCCCAACGGTCACCGTGTCTACGATACAGTTTACTCGTCATTCCTCGGTTATCTTCGAGTAGATCGAGGACGAAGCGCCGCTGTAATCTTTCTCAGTAGTTGGGCAACGTTCGGCAGGTGCGGATGCAAATGAATGACATCAGAGGCTGATGCCATCATCTACATCGACATTACAAGGGAACTACGACTAGTTCCAACTACATACTTTCTTTCTCTGCAATACCATTGTTTGTGTTTTGTTTATGCTGTTATATTTTCGACATCAACTGCAATGACTGTTTCACCGAAAACAAAAATAGTTAACCGTTTGAGTGCCAAGGAACGATTTTGCGCTTCTTCTGTTTCGCTCGAAAAGTGCCTGCGTTCTAGGCTGCGAAGCAGACAACCGGCACACGCTCGGCTTCTGTCGATGCGCGACTTTACGGCTACCATTCCGTTTTAGGTAAAAATAAAATAATGAGACAGCTGATAAAAGTACGAATTTTAATTTCAATCTAACATTTGGATGCAAATAAGAGCAGAAAACAGCGCAATAGCGCTCCTTGGCATCTTTAATCGGAGAATAGGACAAGCGCTATCGCGCCGCTTAGTATTTTTGGATGGGGAATAAAACAAGCGAAAAAGAGCTCCTTGGCACGGTTGGACGGGGCAACAGCAAAGACGCGTGACACTCAAACGGTTAAATAGATACGAACGATTGAAGTTGCGATATAAACATGTATATACAGTGACTCACGAAAATATTCGGACACTAAGGTATATCGAAATTCATCGTTGTGTATCTCGATTATTTGTGAGGGAATCATCTTCGTTATTTTTTCTGGTAATGAGTTATTAACTAAGGTTAACAAAAACATATGAATCATTTAATAACTTAACGTAAATTGTAACATAACAAATGATAAATGAAATAGTACCTTATTCTTAAGTCACAAAAATATTCGGACACCCAATGTATTTTCCGAGTATATACTTTTGGAAACTTAGCGTTCTGAGGAATGTTTATAAACGCAGTTATAGAGGTCGATGTCACTGCATTATTCGTTAGTAATACTTCAGAAACTCGTCAGAATGGGACGCAAGAAGAAGAATACGTCGTTCGATCAGAGGCAACTCGTAATTTTCCACCGCGAGAAGGGAAAATCATATCGCGAAATTAGTGTCATGCTTCGTATCAGCAAGAGCACTATCGCGGACATTATCCGGCGATTTAATATCGAGAACCGCATCGAATCCATTCCGCAAACTGGTCGGCCAGCTGCTTTAAACGATAGGGAGAAAAGAAGACTAGTGCGAAAAATTAAAGGAAACCCTCTTCTAAGTGCTCCAAGATTAGCAAGTGAGCTGTTAGAAGAAAGCGGCAAGGAAGTTCATCCAGAAACAATCCGAAGAACACTAAAACAACATGGGTACAACGGTCGAATTGCTAGGAGAAAGCCATTCATCAACGAGGCCAACAGAAGGAAACGAATTAACTTCGCTAAGGAGCTTGTTTCTAAGGACGAATCATGGTGGACTGACGTTATATTTGCTGACGAAAGCAAATTTAACATTTATAATTCTGATGGAAGAACTATGGTTTGGCGTAAGCCAAATACAGAGCTCCATATCAGATATACACGAGGTACGGTGGAGCACGGAGGAGGCAGCGTAATGGTTTGGGGCTGCATTTCAACCACCGGCGTTGGAAATTTAGTTTTTATAGACACAATTATGGACAAAAATGTTTATTTGAAGCTTTTGAAAAATAATTTACTTCAGAGTGCTGAAAATATGAGAATCCGTGATAGGTTTAAATTTTATTAGGATAACGATCCCAAGCACAAGGCGCGTATTGTGCAGGAATTTTTGTTATATAGATGTCCCAAAGGTATGCATCCTCACCCACATTCTCCAGACCTCAACCCGATCGAAAATTTATGGGATGAATTGGATCGCAAAATACATGTATACCCAATTCATTCAAAAGAAGAATTAAAACTAAGACTCCAAGAAGAATGGGCACGTATAACTTCGGAATATTTAAAAAAAATTATATATAATATGCCAAAACGACTAAGACATGTCATAAAGCAAAACGGTTATGCCACGAAATATTAAAACTTTAGTGATATGCATTAAAATTCAACTTGGAAATGTCATTTTAAGTAGTGTCCGAATATTTTTGTGACTTAAGAATAAGGTACCATTTCATTTATCATTTATTATATTATAATATACAGTAAGTTATTAAATAAATCATATATTTTTGTTAACCTTAGTTAATAACTCATTACTAGAAAAAATAATGAAGATGATTCCCTTACAAATAATCGAGATACACAGCGATGAATTTCGATATACCTTAGTGTCCGAATATTTTCGTGAGTCACTGTAGTTACAAATTACTTGGTTCTTATTACATTTTAGAAATGCAAATATTTTTCTGAGTATATTTCCTACTAACGGCAAATAACGCAACAATATACATTTGTTATAAATCTTTGTATCTCCTTGGATGGAGTGTCAACAAGTACAGGTCTCTTTGCACCTTAGTCAACAAAAGACGGCTTTATGGCGGTAAGTGTACAATTTGTGTATATTTTATTAGTTTTTGAGAACATAAGGAATCTAAGAGTGTCTTACCGTTTCATCGCGGACTACACGTATGACTTTTTCGCGTCGTTGTCCCAATATCCAGAGGTAAACAGTAAAATAATGTAGGCTCTATGATGTATGAATTGGGTAATAGCCGGTGACTTGTCAAGGTACTGGCACGCAGACATGAGGCTCTCTAAGGACCTAACTAGATAGTAGAAAAAACAGCGGCCTTCTCATAAGAAACGAGATTTGAAGACGTTTTGGAAAAATTCAGAGTACTTAATTCAAAAGTAACTTTATTATTTTATATTCATAACGACAAGCCGAAGTTAGGCAGATGTGCCTCACACATCAGATAGTCAGCTGGTTTATTACGTCGACAGCAGAGTGTCGACAGGAACCGTGGAGTGACACAAGAAATAAGCCGAATCCTTTACTAGAAAATTTTATTCCACACGATGATATTGAGATAATTGAGATTTGTCTTGTAGGGGTGACGGTTTACGATCCGGTCGCCGCCATTGTATCGACTTCGGGCGGCCGACTCTGCGCGGAGCCTATTTGCCACTTCTAATTAGCAAACGCAAATATTTTGGGACCATGCGGGTCTAGGACCGTCCGAGGTGGACAGGGGCCGGGTCGTGATCCGTCGGTAAAGGGAGTCCATTGTCTAGGTGGGCACGTTGCCTCGGGACGGCCGGGACCTTGAAGGGTGTTCAACAGATATGGGATTTCCATATCAGAACACCCCCATGGCCTGCGGGCGTCTCGAGGCGACTTTAACAATTTTTCGGACCCACCTAGACAAGGACAGATAGAGCTCCCTTCCCCTGGTACAAACTCAGGAAGAAGGGAAGAACGGAAATTCACGGGAAGGAGAAGGGAGGACCGGGAGGTCAAAAAGGACGACTCTCGGCCCTACTGTCTCTTTACGCGAATTTCCGGCGTGTGCCTGATATCTGTAAGAAACTCAGATTTGTAAGGAAAAATAAAGAACGTCGAATCCTACAGTCTTCATCGTTCCTATACTCGAACCAGCTATAACTGTTTTTGAATACTCTACAATCTCGTGAAAGATAAGTCTCAGTGTCCCTCGGTCAGCGAAATTTTGTCGTTTAAACATTACGTAGTTCCTCAAGAAGCGCAAAACAGAATTCCTTGCACAAATAGAGTGTTAAATTACCGTCAATTGTTTATAACGTCCTCTGTGTCAGATACAAGGGCGGTGTTATCAAACGCTATATCCGGAGAGCATTCTGTTATTAACATCGCAAATGCAGTACCATGTAGAACGGTTCGCTGGTGAAAGCCTCATAGTCTGCATAAACTTTGTGCAGTGAGATGTAGGCTCGAGGCTGTAGAACTCAGCACGGGATCTGGTTTCTCGATCGTTGTGCTCACTTGGCACAACGGAGAAACCGCCGGTTCGTGGATGTACTGGTGATGTCGCTGGTTTAACGGCTCCGTATCCAGCGACGGCGGTGTAATTTAATGAGCATAAAAGCCAGAGGCACGATTAATACGCACACCAAGACGAGGACCAGGGACAGAGACTTTGACGATGAGACTCGGTTGCATGCAGAATGGTTCGTGCTGAGCGGCTTAGTATTATAAATAAGACAGTTCGATACGCACAGTACTGTCGTAGGAGAGTACAGGGGCCAAAGAGGAAAATAGGATTTATCGGATGATTAATTGTTTCTTGATGCGTTATTGGATGTAACGATAATACTTTTACTGTACACACAGTAATTGTCAAGTAATATAAGAACAGTTCCGTCAATGTTGTAACAACATAAGAAATTATGAAACCGTTAAAGGATTTTAACCAATTATTACGTGCTTTAGATTTTATATATTTATATTTTCTATTTTACAAGTTACAATAATATATTTTTCCAGTAATTTATGAAATATATGATCAATAACAATGTGAAATGGTTACAGTGCTCTTGAGGCTTCTTAACGTTGTATTACGATTTGAAATATTTATATTAATCTATTTTATTAGTCTAAAAAAACTACAAAAGGTGAAAACCATAGAAACTCGACCGCATATAATAGAATACGGATACGTACCAGAACAACTCATGCTAATTAAACAGGTTTAAGCAATAACATCGTCTAAAAAAACATATTAAACATATTAAATATGTATACGTATATGTAATAGAATTTAGCAACATTCGCCAATTAATATTATTAACATACACAACAATCGATTATATTGAACATTACCACTACGGATTATGCAGAAGTAGTAAGTGTTTACATAGTTATGACAGGCTGTTTAAGTGATGTTTCGTTTCGAGACACCGAGAAAGGAAATGAGGAAGGACGTACCTTCGATTATGACTCATTACGATAGATTTATTATTAATTTGATCCGTCCTATATAAATTATAATTATAATATTTCGAGTCTTCCTGATTGACTAGGTAAAATTGAGCTTAAAACCGTGATTTGCTTTACAGCAAATCTTTTTATCTTAAACTGCTCCTATGCATAAGATCCGTGACATCAAAAAGGATACTGAAATGGAAGATATCTTTGCTTTGCTACACTTTTTAATGCTACAAAGTTTTTATCCATACGTGAATACCAATTAATTAATTTTATTATCGGTGATTTATTCGGGGTCACCATATTCGAGGTTGGATTTATGTTAAATGCAAATTAATTCAGTTGTTTAATTTCTAGCATTAGAAACAACAGTCCCAAGGGGTTGGTTATGTCAGCATGCTATTACAATAAGCGATTAATAATTCAAAACAGATATTCATTTGTAAATCTATATGTAGTATTTCTGTAATGACAGTAATGATAAATACATATATTGTTATGAGTATTCTCATTTTAATATCATTGGTTTAACTGTCTCTAGGTGATTTTTGATCGCGGTGCTCGTTACTTACTTCCAGGTAGTCGTTGCTTGTTGAACGATGCCTTGTTTCAGCGCATTTTCAAAAAGTAAGCGAGCGGTTAGGAAAACACGTATACTAATTGAGCCGTTTCCTCTGAAAATGGTGTAAGTCCATTTTTGACAAAGAGTTAGTTAATGATAACAATGAATACAATCTACTATGAGCTTTTTATCTACAAACAGCTCTCAAAAAAAATTCAAAAAATTCTTCATAATTTCCATCATTTTGTCACTATAAAATGACGTAGATAATGAAATTACAAATATAATTACTTTGAAAGTGGTGTAAGTCCACATTCCTCCAAGACATAGTATTTAGTTAAAAAATGATACTACATAATATCTCTACTTCACTTTTAACTAATACTTTAAAAACGATCACATTATAAATTTATATCAATTTAATATTTAAAAAACATAAAATGAGCGTATTGCATATTCCAATATTTTTCAAACCATTCAAATACAAACCCTTAAATATCACCATATAATATAAAATGGACTTACACCACTTTCAAAGAAAACGGCTGAATTGTAAGAGTTGCGTAGTCCAGGAAAAATATCCTTGGAACGCTGGAGAAGCGGGGGCAAGTTTTATTGCGTTTTGTGTATAAGAGGGCAGCCCCTGAACCGACGAAGAGTGAGCTTTCGAGTCCTTTACCTTGATACGCTGCTAAAGTTACGTTGTACCATTTTGCTGCGCCAATTTTATTTCGAATATTTCGATTAGTATTTGTTGTTACACTAAAGTTTATTAAGCTCACGGCCAAATCAGTTCATCTCTATCTTTATCTTTTTTTATTGATTCTCCATGCTACATGAACAATGATATGAAATTCCAAGTATCGCCATAGATCAGTGATCGGCAAACTACGGCAATCGGGCCAGATCCGACCCGCCAACGACTTAAAAATAATAGTATAGAAGTTTTGAACTTCAGTCTTTTAAAAAAGTTTATATAAGGGGGTGTTCCTTTTTTTGCATATGCAAAATTTTTCATAGAAATTAAATTATTTAATGAATTATGTTGGCCCTCTAAATTTGTGAGTTTCCGGATTCGTTGAGTTATGTAACCATTTGGTCTTGAAATACAGTTTGCATTTGACTAATATTTATTACCATATTTTTAATACTTATTTTGTTCTTCAAATATTCAGTTTTGATATTCATTCTTCAATGCATTGCAATTTCACTACTATATTAATCCAACATCTATTAATAGCAATATTTTAAAAGATTAATTGAGCCGTTTATTTCAAAAGGGGTACAAGTGATGGCATGTAACACATGTAAGTACCATGTAGTTCTTTCTAAATCGTGATATTTAAGGGTTAGCGTTTTAATGTGTTTATAAATATTGATGTCAGTTTTCGTGAAGATTTATTTGCACTTGTTATCTTGGATATTTGTAGTGCCGGGAAGTATTTGTAGTAAGTTGACGTGAAGGGCTGCGAGGGTGAAAGCGAGGTTGGGTCAGTTTCGGCCGGATGGCATACCGGTTTCTCCCTCAAGTGAGGGAGAAACTCTCCCTCCCGAAAATTAGTGATTGCGAGAGATTGAATGGTTGTGCAAAAACGATGCAAGAGAAGGATATAGGTAAACGTAGGCCAAAGGATCGTCAGAGAAGAGTTTAGTATGTGGAGGTAGAAGAGTCGTTGCCGTAGCTGAAGAATTTCGTTGTTTTGTTGCTTTTGTCGTTAATTATGTCGAATTAATTATTGTCACGAGTCGTCAGTTGTATGACCTTGTCAATGTCAAGTTGTAGTCGTAAATGCTGTATATTTGTTAATATTGTTAATTCTTGGTTATTAAATAATTTCGTATAGACATTGAAAAATCCTCATTTTTCATTACAGTAAACAGAGCTATACTTTCAATTAATTTAGCATTGAATTCTAATTCAACCTTATTTCACGAACTATAACCAACATCACCAACTCACAAAGAAGAAATATACTTTTGCTGATTAATAACGGGAAAACGAAAAGCCAGTTCTAATTTTTCTCGAGCAACGGAAATAAAATTCACCATCACCCTCGTGCAAATAAATAGCCGTTTCCATGAGAATGGACGAATCCTCTTTGTATTTTGATAAAACCATCCCTCCATTCGGATGCTGTATAGTTGCTGATTAAAACGACGCCGTGGTTCTTTGATGTCTCTCATGAAAAACATCTGTCCCGTCGTCCATTGTTCTCCCTTTTTGTATTTTATTTTCCTCAGACGCAAAAAATTCATCTGTGCGTGTAAACCAGATAAGCCAGCTTTTGGAAGTTTCCTAGGCTCACGCGGTGGCGTGTAACGCATTGCCCCCGTAACAAAAGCTCGACTATACTTTATCGTTCGGCGGGACAAACGCGAAACAGTGCGAGACGTATAAACGTACGTATATCGCAGAATCAGGGAATTCGAGTTGCATGGAGCTCGCAGCGAAATGATGTCCGCTCGACTTGCAAGTTCGTACTACGAAGGGTGAGACCCGTTGTCGGCGGAACCGTAGGAAAGTTGAACTTTGAAATTTACGGAGCGACGCGACGAAAAAAGTTTCGGGCACACATCTGGATGCGGAGAACCGATAATCGATATGTGCGGCCATTCTTGCCCGGTCGTTCGACCACCCCGACGGAATTGTAATCTTTCGATACTAATTTTTTTTCTCCCCCGTCCATTGTTGTCGGAAAGTTGGGCGCGATTGTGCCGCGAATTATTTATGAAATCGACGTTAAAAGGACGATATCACGAGAATGTCGTTAGAGCCTAAAGAGATTGCAGCGAAACGATCGTGTGTGTATTTTCGGGCATGAGAGAGGAAACGAGCACCGTGATACAAAGAGATTTCGCTATTTTTCGTGGTTCTACTTTCACGACGTATTGCATATTTATAAATGCAGATTTACATGTAGAAAGTCAAAGCGCGGAATAATTACGAAATAAATCCTGCTTACAAAGTGGAATTCTATTTCGTTATGAATGACGTTACACCCGGTTGTTTGCACTTTTAAAAGTCATACTCCGCGTATTTCGATTCTTCAAGAAATACGTGGACCTGATGGATTAATGAATGAATTTTAGAATGTGTCTACGGCATGCCACAATCAACGTTCGTCCGTTGCAAAATCGTAATTTTATAATTTAACTTAATGTAACTAAATCTCTTCCGGGTTATTTTCTGTTTGAATAATTATTGAGAATGATAATAGAAGCAGAAAATTAGTAACTCGTATTTTAACGTAGTTGAAGTTATTGGCTTCTCTACTTTATATAATATTCATTTGTAAATATTTTAACAGTGATATACAATTGTTATCAATACCGTCATAGAATAGAGTTACCCGTAAACTTTCATTCTGTTCGATCAACTTCAGTAATTAATTATTGTTACTACACAATTCATAGTTTTCTAGAATGTTGTAAAAATCACATTACAATATTTTTGAATCCTCAATGTGTTGTTAATAGTATCGGCTTGTATCTAATTCAGTAATATTTTACGAAAACAACTTACTTAAGAAAATTATAATGATCAAGCATGGAATGTGCTAATGAAAACAGAATTCAGTAAAACTTGCTAATAACTGCGTCTATTCCCTCAAACGTATAATTTACATATTCATGATTGTTTACAACTTCTTCAATAATTGGAAAAAATAATTAAAAATTGTAATACCAGTTGAAAATCCTTTCTTCAATCGTTGGTTAAAAATTAGAACGATCAGACAAATTAATAAAGACCACCGAGTGTTTTAAAATCAGGAAGAAACTCCTTTAATACAAACAGTACTGGATATATTCTGCGAAGGAATGAATATTATGGAAATTACGAAGATGATTGAAAAACGAGTTTTCCACGACGGAATCAAACTTTCCGCTCCGATGCTGACACTCGTTCTGCCAACGCTGGTCTGTCGAAACACCGAGAAGAAACACACTCCCTCCCGCTTTCTCTCTCTTCCTTTCTGTCTACCGGCTTCTCGTTCCTCTTTCTTCTGCGAAGCACCCTTCGCCAGTCACTCTCGTTGAAGCGTGAAACACGTCGCATCTGTAATTTCCGTACAGGAACTCTGAACCTCCACTTCACGACGTCCCTCGCTCCTCTTTCTTCTTTCCTTTCCTATCCTCTCTTCTGCTCGCTTTCCCGTATCGTTTAAACATACGTTTCGAGGAGTGGTGCGAATAGGTAGGATTCCGTTCGATCTACCTCTCCTGGCAACTCTGTGTGCTGAAAAACTGGCGAAAGTGCGAAGCACAGGATGAAAAGGGACCAACTTAGGAAAACGGAGTAGTATAGCTCTAAGAAAGGAGAAACGTGTGATCGATGGAAGGACGTAGGGTGTAAGATGATTGAATTGATATTAGTTAAACTGTAATTATAATTGTAGTGAGATTTTGGAAAACTCGCGATTTTTGTTTGGAATATGAAGCACTACATGAAATAGTAGTGTATGGAGTGAATAGAAACATCAACGAAGCAATTTCAAAGCACCGGAGAATTTGTATTCTCTGCAGAATAACTAAATGCGTGTTTGTCGTGCCAAGCGAATTACACAACTGATCATTCAGTCATTCAATCTGTGTCGTTTGACATTGCGAAATTCGGGAATTGATGTTTTTGTAGGGAAGTCTTTTAAAGGTTAAAAATCAACATCCAACAGTGCTCTTTGTACCTTGCTGTATCACAATATAATGGTGTTATTTTTTTGTTACTTAATAATTTTAATACAGTTACACGCAATAGAAAATTACCTTTATTAATTAATTGGTCTGTATTACAATCATCTATTATAATTTAGAGAGCATCATAAAGAAGATTAGATATTAGGTTTAAAATTCTAGAGTAATAATGTAATTCTTAAAGGAGCTTCGTCATTCTTGAAATGTATTTTTGAAACTGCTAGTGTAACTTCATGTTCCAGAATAACTCATGTCTGGTTCTGCAGCTTACATGTTGTTTATCTACATTGTATACAGGGATATGCACTTACAATCAATGTACGTAACAAATCAACTGAACGACTCTCAGTCGACACGTTTAATTTCGTTCCAGCTGGCACGAATAAAGCTTGAAATATCATTTTTCTTTTTAAGCAAAAAAGAGGCTCCAATCTTACTCTTAATGCTTAATCTTTTCTATCTTTTAAATCTTATCCTACTGTAGGACTATATTCAGTTGATAAACCCATTATTGATACGGTACTCAGTATTTCAGTATTATATTAGGTTGTCAAGTATGAAATGGAGCAAACTTCGTGTTATTTATTTCAATCGCACATAAACACATTTAAACACCGTATTTTGGCATAATTTGTTTTTCGTGTGAAAGGTACATCTTTTCCTCTTTCTAACTCATATTTCAGTTTGAAAAAATTTGCAATAGTTTTTTTTGTATAGGCGATAAAGTGAGACCATGGAAATCAGCGAAATTCGTGTGTTGATGAAGTATGAGTTCCACCGTGGAGCCACAACGCGGCAGGCAGTCGCCAATATCAATAGTGTGTTCGGGATTCAAGTGGCTACAAACGCGACTGTAGCTCGTTGGTTTAAAAAATTTCGGTCGGGAGATTTCGACCTGTCTAACGAACCACGTGGTCGACCCAAGACTCAGGTGGATAATGTCGTCCTGAAAGCCACTGTGGAAGCGAATCCCAGCCAAAGTGCACGTGAATTATCATTAATGCACAATGTATCAAAGCAAACAATCTTGACTCATTTGGCACAAATCGGTAAAGTGAAAAAGCTGGACAAGTGGATACCGCATGAATTGACAGATGCACAGAAGGAACGCAGCGTTGCACGACAACGCTCGACCACATGCCGCACGAATGACCGTGTCAAAGCTACAGGAGTTGAAGTTGGAAACTCTCCGTCACCCACCGTACTCGCCAGGCCTTGCCCCCACTGACTATCATTTCTTTCAAAATGTAAACAACTTTTTATCTGAAAAAAAATTCAATTCCGCACAGGCTGTCAAAATGGCGTTTGCAGAGTTCATCGACTCCCGTGATCCAGGCTTCTACAGCAAAGGGATAAATGAGTTACCTCTAAGATGGCAAAAGTGTATCGATAATATGGATGCATACTTTGATTAAAAATAAAAAGTTTTTATTGGAAAAAAATCGAATTCAATTATGTGCATTTTTTGCTCCATTTCATACTTGACAACCTAATAGTAATGTTTTAGCGTAAAAGTTTCAAATTGATTAAAGCTCTCATTTATGAAACGATGTGTAACGTAGGTATAGCTTTGAAAAATGTCATTTCTTACATTCTTCTCTATTTCTATCTCTATCTGTATTTCTATCTCAAAAGTTAAAAATTACATATCGCTTTTTTAGCGCCTAATATAAGATCTTCCAAAGCGATTCGAATTACTGATTCCTAATTTCTTAAACTTTCTGAGATTTCTTGCGCTATATCCTTCCTATAACTTTCTTCGTTTTTCTTAGAAAGTGTTATATATAATATAATTACAGCTCTTGGTACAATTCACCTTTATATCTTTCCACTTATTCGTACAGGTACCTTAATTTTCACCGATTCTACTTTTTCTTACCCGATAGTCTCTAACTTTCTCAGCTCGTCTTTCAGGCGATAAAATCTTCGGCTTAACACTCACACTGCGAGAAAGACTCAATGATGATCCCACAGGCGAACAATTCCAATCAAACAACCGAGAAGTACAATCCAATATTCGAGAGTGCAACTATATCTGAATCTGTTACACCAATCTGCGACTCCACAATGTCCTAGCTTGCACATTCAAACTTTCATAACCAAATAGTCAAACGCGTAGACAGTGTAAATAAACAATATCCGATGCACGTTGCTTCACTGTCAAGCATTAATTAATCACACAACATTAAATCAATGTGCAACTGCTAGAATAACAACAAGATCGACTGATTGTTAGCTTCAAGAAAACCAAGCTATAGTTCCAATCTGCCGAACTCTCGATTATACCCTCGATTATTACTTATCGAATAAAATCTGCAATGTTTAACTCTTAAATCCGGTCATTAACAATGATAGCGACGAAGATTAAATTACGCGCTTTCAGTTCTGAGTACAAACACCATTTCACAATTAAGGTAAACCTCATTCTCTAAAATTCATTAATTCACTTTACAAATGTAAAGATATTTAATAATTAATACTAATGCACAATTTTTGTTGTGTTTAAACGGAGAGAATTCATGGACCTTCTGAACACAGTTGAAATACCAGCAGCTTCGCTTCCATAAAACCGAAGATCATCATTGTTAATAAATGCAATTAAACAAGAATTTTCACATATGACATATAAGGAGAATCAAAATTAAGTACATTAACTTATTTCTTGTGAAATAGTGGATGTTACGCATAATGTGTGCGCAAGAAATTAAGTACTTCGATCGTCCAAGTCTATACCCCTTTGGGTATTGGACGTAAGTATTTAATTTTTTTGTGGTATGAAGGACTTTTGAAAAAAATCTGAAAAAAATTACAGTTAATTATTTATAGCAAACTTGAGATACTGTGAAAATATAAACGTGGTCACATCAATAATATAGCTAAAAATATAAACAAGTGTTGGTTTTTGATTTTTGTTTTGTTTCAAAGAGCTTGTAAAAATCTGAAAAAATTACACATTAATAATCAGGGTACTATGCATGTTACTGTAAAAATATAAAAGTGGTCACTTTATATTAAAAAATTATAAAATTATAAAAAATCTGAAAAAATTCTAAAGTATGTACTCCATTAGGTATAATGTCTGTGATTTTTTTTCAGAATTATCTATCAAGCCAAACGGGAGATATCGAGCATCAACTGTAAAATTGGTTCACCATGTAACTACCCCTACGGTAAGGGTAGCGAGTTCATACTTTGTAGGAAGGGTTTTTCCAAAGAGCCCTATCGAATGGTATGCCTCACGATTAATTATCTTTGGGGGCACTTTTTCCATCCTTATCCGGCTAGGCCCTTTAACTCCCGTCTTTATGTAAACTTGATACAAAGAAACTGTGCCTGTCTTATGTCGTACGACAGGAAAATTACTATGATACGAAGAAAAACCTGTCACATGATTATCAAAATTTACAAACCTTTCGCTAAAATATGGCCGAATATAACATTACAAACATACGTGGAAAATACGTATACACGTCACGCAGCGAAACGTCGTCTGTAAATCAGTTGGAAATGTATTCGCGAATGGTGTTCTGCGAAATATTTAATGACGGTTCCTTTTGTAGCTCGTTGCAGGCACACGAGGCTGCTACCGTGAATTTATTACGTAATTTCAAAACGATTTGGCTTTGCCGTGTCCGGCAGGCGAGTCACTGCGATTGCATACTCTCAAACGCGCGATAAATTTCAAGCGGGAGCGTGCAGGTAGGAGGGTAATGTTTTTAACCCGCGCCCATTTAAAATGTAATTTGAAAGAGACCCCAGACCGAAGCAACTAATATTGCAGGCTTGCTAATGACCTGCTACAGTTAATATCGCCACGCCGAATTGTTAGATATAATGTACCGCTGCTAATGTAACGATACGTTCTCCTGTAATCCCCCTCCACGCGTACGGAATGCGTCTTTGATCCGATTTCAACGAAATGTTGAAGATGATCGTTATTCGTTCGATACTGATTATCGTTGATATTACTCAGCACGGTGCTTTGGATACGTTACATCAAAAATTTCTATATGTTTTTACATGCGAAACCGAATCGCATTTAAATTATTCAAACTCAAAGGGATTTAGCTCTGACAGAAATTCATATTTCACTTGTGCCAGTAACGAACTTACGAGGGAATATCAAGGATATTAAACGTATAAAATGTTTTAAAAAATTGCAGAGAATTGACGTTAATGAGGGAAGTGTGGGTGAACATGTGCAATCATAAAACATCCAACTAGCAATTTAGCCAGGACGGATGCACCACCACCCCTCGCAAACAGGGGTGCCTGCTCGAGTGCAAATCATTTAACGCGTTTAAAAATTGCCGGCGATATGTCACAGTAGGCTGAGATATGATTAAGCGTATATCACTCTTCTCGAGACTTTTAAAAAATCATAAGGTGTTTGAAAAATAGCGACACGTCGATTAATCTCACTGTCTATTTCATAAGAGAGAATTATATTTGCATTAATGATTTGCCGTAATTTATCTCCAATAAAATCATTTGTTTCACGTACAATTGAGCCTTTTATTTTGAAATTGGCATAAGTGACTTTCTTTTTAAATGAAGATATTTAACATTTGTGTTTTAACGTGTTTCAAAGAATTGACGCCAATTATTGGGGAAGACTTACTTGCACTTGTTATCTTGTATACTTATATTTTTGTCAGTATAAATAACATCTTATAGTCATTGAAAAATCACCATTTTTCATTACGGTAAAATCACTTATCACACTTTCTGAATAAATGGCTCATTTAGCAAAGTACTGGTATTTTTAATGATAAATAGACATATAGCTACTTCTCAATAAGCTAGTCATAACAACGCTGAAACATCCTTCCAGAAACTGCACTCTGTATAAAATTGTAATATATTTTACAAACTACTACCTTTCTAATTTACTATATTATAAATGACTACTAATCAATATTCGCTTCGTTAAACACTGGCATTTTAAAATATTCCCAGGTACAGTAACTATCTTGGACGGAAATACATTGTCCTCATAGTTTCCGTAAAGTTGGCCACTGAACGAACGAAACTAAAAAAAGCATCGATTTTGTAAGAAAAATGTAAAGAGAGGTTAATAATTGTAAAGAAAGCCGGAGAACTCATTTATTTATAGAAAGATGGTATAAGATATATCTGGGGAAGTCGGCAGTCAATTCAGTGACGGATTTATAGGGATGCTTATGATGCTGGACCATCAGTCCCCCAAGATCTTTTAGTCCCGCCAGACTCTTTATTGAAGTGAAACTTGGTTACTGGCGCTGAGCATGGAGAGTGAATGGAAAAATTATTGACAAAAATTGTAGTTTATTATTAAAATTGTATGTTATTTTTTTATAATTCGTCCTCATCTTAGACACGCCCTGCCCCCCCCCCCCCCCCCCCCCCCCAGGCACACACACACAATCGAATAATATGCTTCTAGGGGCCTCTGAAATGTAATTAGCATCAGGTCCCAAAAAGTCACCATCCGCCACTGAGTCAATTGTACATAGATAATGGTAAGCGACGTTCATGTCCCGGAATGGTATTGTGCATATAAATTTAAACAAAGAGTTACGTTCTTCCCCGTATTTACATAATAACTATTGAGAAACAACCGAAATAATTCACTCTCAAGTAGCAGATACGATTTAAAAGAATTGTACATACACCGGTTTTTTCACTGATGTGTATTTTTCCGTTTAAAACAAGCACGGCTTCAATTTTACTTCTTCAGGAATATGACCATTCTGTGTATCAAGCACAAACATTTGCAAACAAACTTCAAACAGTCCGGTATCACGAATCAAGTAAACAACCTATTTATTTAACTTTCAGTCTACCCTATACGGTACGGGTCATACACTTAGCTTAATTAATGTTACATAATTAACGTATCTGCAAATACATTCAATAAAGTTGAAGTAGTAAAACTCTCCAGCATAATGTCAGTCTCCGTTGGTCAACTAGCCAACTTTTATTTTCAATTTCCGTCGAGTGTCTTCGCTGAACCTTACTCATTCATCGTTGAAGCAATTAAAGGGCCGGGAATTTCATGAAAAATGTATTACAACTGAGACTCTGAGAGGGCAAAAATTCCATGATCATAACATAGAATTTTCCCACAAAATATTATCTATCGTTTCTTTACTATCCTCGTAGCAGCAGATTTTTCGTAGAATATTTTTACCGGTTTATCTCGAGCAGTATAAAACTCTTTGAACATCGAAGTAACACATACGTAACCTATACCTTGTCTATGTAGCCCCTCGGTATTCTCTAAAGTCCAACGAAATCGTTAAACCGAACGACGTGGCCGTGCTGCAATTGGAATTCCTCCAGCCGTATTACTCTGTCTAATGCACCAGCCCCTATAATGTGGCACTGGCACAAAGGATCTTCGAAACTATATATATGTATGTGTCTATATATACATACATATATATATATATATAAGTATATATAATATATATAAAAGTGTGTATACGTATATGTACAGCCGAATGACGTTAAGGGATTTCTTCTTTTATGGGCAAAAATTCATCTCGGTTCTCTCTTCTCTTCCCTTTCTACCGGCACTGCCTCGAGCACGAACTCGAAACCCCTCCTAAAGATCTGTAGAACAGTGGCTTAATCGATATCAGTAACGTTAGAGCCTTCGATATGTGATGTATCCGATAACTTGTTCCCCGCAAGTCTACTCCAACTACTGCAAAGTCCTAAAGCTTACCTGACGTATCATGGGAGATACACTGTCCTGTCTTAGCTTTCTACTAACTGAGCCAGAAGACTTATCGCATTAAATACTCTCGATAAATAAGTATCTCGCGAAGGAAGACCGTCCTTTCAGTGAAAAATGAAATATCGGTCGATCGTCGAACAATTACTGGTTCGATGAAGTAGGAAAGATGCAATTGTCGGTTTTAAATGATAAGAAAAAAATTGTTGGCTTGTTTAACAATGTTATCGATGGAAGATGATGCGAGAAGACTTTACGAATTGAAGTTTTATGTAATTGAAATGTTAGAGGGATAATTTCTTATCGGATTCAATGCGCTCGTTTTTTATTGAAATGATACAGCGATAATTTCTTATCGGATTCAATGTGCACATTTTTATTGAAATGTTACAGTTGTGTTGGTTTCAGGACATGTTTCCTGTAGTGATTTCATCGTTATATTTGATAATGAAACTTTTTTAAAGTTTTTGAATAAGTAAGTCAGAAAGCTTAAAATTGTATGGTTACAAAAATTTAATTATTTTCAGACGAATTTTAGTAGCTTTGAGTTGTAGAATTGTAAAATTTTGTGTATGTGAAAATAATTTAAACATTATTGATAATCAATATTATTCATTTACTATTAGCAACAACTGTTATAAAAGATAGTTACTTGCAGGTAGTTTCACAGAAAACGACTACACAAATATGATACATGTGAATTGATATGCACATATTACCTTTAAACTGTTTATAATTACTGTACTTACGCCAGTGAGTAGAATATTAATCTGTCTGTTATTTTATAATTTCATTAGCCGTACAATAATCTATTCAATTTTACGGTTTATGTTACAACAAGCGATCAGAAAATTATTATATAAGAAAAATGTGTTCTTCAATATAGCTACCAGTGTATTGTCTTAATCAACGTTGCAGTAATTCACTTCACAATATGCCAATTTAATGTTCTTACCTTCTCTGAAAGATTACAATGTATAAGTAGTAATTCTTAACCTGTTAACTGGGTATGACGACATATTTCGTCACACCAGGAAGACAACTCTAATGCGTATGTCGATGTTTTTCGTCGTGGCAATTTTTAAATATGGTTTGTTGAACGCATTACGTTTTACGTTATTCTTTTCCATTAAATTCTAGCGTGGTACTTTAAGTTTGATAATGTTATTTCTCACTGCGAAGAAAAAAGTCTCCAGTTTGAAACGAGTTGAACAAAAGTTAATTCCCCGGTTAACAGATTAAGCAATAAAAGAAACAAAGCAGCACCTGAAATTCTAAAACTTAACGAGGCAACAAACATTGCTACACTTGCGATCTGCTAGGACAGTCTCTTTGCTGAATAATTACCACCAAATTTTCCTTCATCCTCAGCAAAGAAGGAAATTCTTTTTACCGCAGGAGCTCCCGTACGATTTTGCTTGCAAATCCGTCTGAAATATTCACTGATCGTTGAATTAAGAAGTATTCAGCTCGTCTTCGGGAATATTCTTCAGGTCTGTAAACAGTGCCGACATAAGCTTGGCAGTCAGTTCGCGGAAGTCAGTAAGCGGGAAAGCGCTTAATGCCGTAGCGTCGTTAGTCTACTTGGCACGTGATCCTCCGCGGTGGATAAAGAGAACTGACATTTAGACCCGGATGACGGGCAACAACGAAGAAGCGCTCGTCCATCTGACAACTTAAAAGAGCGCAGGCACTGTTTTGCAAGAGAATTAACGAGGAAGAACGTGGATGAGAGAGGGATACGGCTTACGAGTCAGATACTAACGATGCAAATGCAAATAATCGGCAAGTGAGGAGCTTACTAAGGAGCGAGGGAGGATGAGCAAAAAGATGATCGAATCGAAAGAAGAGGATAGACGATGAACGAAAGAAAGAGCGAAAAAGTGCTTTGGAACGAGAGCTGGTAGTTGGAGAAAGAAGGGGTAGTAATCAAGAAGTAGTTGAGGGTAGTAGTCGGCATACCGGAATAACAGAAAAGAAGAAGGAGGTCATGGTTCTTGGTTGGGTATTTGTATCTCCATTTTAACGCAGTGTAAAGTCCAGTGAGCTGTGTCTCATTTCTGCAGAGTCGAAGTAATAAAATTCAAGTTTCCGGCAGACATTCGATTGCGCGGGCTGTGTCTGTTGCCCCTTTTTCCTTTTGCGATTTCAACGTACGATCCGGATGTCTCTTGGTCGACGAAAGACCGTCGAGACATCGAAGACCGACCACGCCCTAACCAGCAGGGGTTCGACGGTCTTTCTCCATTCAAGAGATTTTAAACTATCCTCTTCAATGCTCGATATGGAAAGTTAGCGTGGAGCACCCTGTAAAAGGATCAAAACTTAAATGAAGTTAGCGGTGGGATAGACAATCCAGGTTCCTTGGTAAGAGAAACGGAGGGCCGGGTGTGTAGACGGGAGGAAATAAGGGAGAGTAAGAAAGGATGCCGTTGGAGACCTGGATATACTTGCCACCTGCAGTTCTCTTTCTTCGCCACCCCTTCATCTCGAACTGCGACCCCTTTATTTCATCGTTCCTCTCCTTTCTGCACTCTAAATAATATTTTGCAAAACAGTCAAGCGCCGGCGATCCGAGAGCACTGTTTCCCCGTTCGGTGCACCGTGGAGAACGTTTTACTTAAACCACCTTCTCTCCGCCTTTCGCGCAATTTCATTCCCTCTCTAAGAGTCCATTAAGACTGTTTCATCTTTCCGTACAATTTGTTTTCCCTTTGCTTTTCGAATGCCGCGCTCCGCGATTCCGCAGGAACGAACTGCGGAAATGCGTCGGAATAAAGTAATCGCGCAACCTCTCTAAGAACTCGAACTCCGCTATTCTTACATCGGCGGAGAGGGTCGAGGGTGGGCCGAGTTGCGAGGATAAAGTGAGACGGGAATGGAAGAGAAGGGAAATCGGTGAGGTCCATTTAAGATTAAAGAAAAATTCTTTTTTCTACGACGCACAATGGGGCAACTTCTCTGCCATTCCTCTTCATCCTAAGATTCGAGAGGTATTATTATGCTCCAACCGTAAAAATTAGTCGCTCGATGAGCGAGCGTTTCGAGCAATTGCCGACTGAAAGGTACCTTCGAATACAAGTTTTTTTGAATGTAACGTTCTGCGGCATTTCCTTCGCTTTTGTGCATGGTATCTTTAGAATTGACGTTTAAAGTTGTAAACTGCTTATTTGGGAAGGATCATTCTTGCTATGATAAATCAAAATGAAAGAAGTTGCTTTTTCGGCGCGTTCATGTTACCGTAATATCTTTTATGCTATTAATCCGTAATGTTACAATTTGCTCTGAAACAGCTATACTTATTCAAGCTACAATTTTGTGGAACATTTATATTTTACACTCCGTGTATGCATTTGTAAATCATTAATGTAAAAGGACAACAATGTAGAAAAGTATGGCAAGCAACTGACGATAAATATAAAGAGCAGGACAAAGTGTTCACTTGTATTCATTTGTTTTCATATTAATAATGTAAATACTATAAATATAATGCAAATGATTGACAATGTAAATGGCAAATTCATTCTATTTCTTCAGAAGTTATATAATTTCTTTACTATAAGTGATTAGGATTGTCTCATTAGATGCTGGGTCTATAAAAACTTTGTAGAATTAGTTCCCAATTACTACTGAATTAGTACTGATCTACAAAACTGAACTTCTTTTTGCCGAAAGAATATTTATGCTGATTCTTATAGATTTTGTGGCGCTGAACACGAATGTGAAATCCGTTTGCCTCTATCAGACACCATTTTTGAGAAAATCAGTTTTGAAATTAAATGAAAATATTCAACACTCAGAATTTGTTGTGTTTTAACCCATTGACTGCCAACTACGAGATACCTCGTAGCTGCACTATAAGTTTGAATTAATAAGTTAATAATAATGGCCGAGCGTGTATAGAAATTTTTGAACAAAAATGTTCTTCGTATCATTACAAATGTCAAGATTATATTTTTCATTAATGAAAACAATGTTCTAAAAATTTTCTGTCATCTTCTCAAATTTTAACAAGCAAAGGTAATATTTTCTTAGTTTTCCTGGCAGTGAATGGGTTAACCATAAAAGTTATTTATGTTTTTTTCCACGAAATGATTCTACAAGTCCTCCCGAATATAACGATGCACATTACTTTAATGTTATAAACTTTTAAACATGTTTAAATAATGCTCAAAGGGAAACGACGCCCAAAATGCCCCAACTTTTGTGGATATCTCCCATTTATCTTAAAAACTAGACGCCTAGGAGGACTTCTAGTAGCAGGAGGCGATAGAGCAGACATTTTTCTTGACGAATTCGTAATTGACAGTTGCAAGACAAGTTTTGTTTTTGGCTGAGTAATCAAAGTAGCTCAGCAGGACACAAGGTACTACCAGTGTTTTCCAACACAGCCGTTTCACCCTGGCTAGTATTAGATGTATCTTGCAGTACTTACAAATACATTTATTGTTTACGAGTGAACAGAATGAAAGTATTATATTTTTAACATCTGGTCATATAAATAAACAATACCGTTTAATTGTATTTACAATTTCAATGTAAGCTATACGAGCAGCGGGAATAATTATTTCCACTTCATCGACCGACGAGTACGACGACCGCAACGTGTTGTCAAAACATACTCGCGCTTCACGGCGATCGCACCTTCCAGGTATTCGTCTTGTTGGTCCTCTAACAATCACAAGTCGTTTCGATGTTTGCTTAGCTATGAGTTTGCCCTCGACCGCCGACGAATAATCACTGCTCCGTGATCGGGTTTAA
The DNA here is from genome assembly GCA_963989415.1 of Cerceris ruficornis. NCBI lineage: Eukaryota > Metazoa > Arthropoda > Insecta > Hymenoptera > Crabronidae > Cerceris > Cerceris ruficornis. The sequence continues at coordinate 6,880,966 of OZ022518.1, forward strand.
GCATTTTCGCCTATTAGTGCGTGTACAATACTTTCGGAGGTGAGATTCAGAATCACCAAATACCTCTCTTTTTGTGGGCCACTTGGTACTATACCCTTACAGTGGTATCAACGCTTAGTTAGCGGTCGAACGTCTGCTCTCAGCCACCAAAGCACTTTGACCGTTGCCATTGCATGTCTACTCTCAGCCGTCACAGCAAAGAATCAACACGTTTCACAGGTATATATAATTCTTACAAAGATTTTAGTAGTTTTGTTTTAAGTGCGAGTACACATTTTGTTTTTAATGAAACATGACCGCAAAGGGTTATTGAAAAGTACTAGAAGAGGCATAAAGTATTTCTTATGGCATAAAAGCTTTATTATGTAATTCTAATAGCATTTTTTGTACTGAATGCAGAGATGTAATCAGTTTATCTCTGTCATGTAGGGTTTTTTGTGACAAGCATATTTATATTTAATATGTCGTATAATCTTGAACTTGAGGATGCAATTGAATAATATTGCTTATTTATATGAAGAAATATTACAAATATACTTCCCTGTGTAATATAGCATTATTGTCATAAAATAACTCATAAACAGTAAATGTACTTCTAAAGCAAGATACATATCGTAATACTAGCGCGGATGAAACGGCTGCGCTGAGAATCACTGGCAGTACTTTGTATCTTGCGAAGCTGTTTTTCTGTCTCAGCTGAAAATAAAACTTGTGTTGCAACTTTCAATTATGTTTTCCTCATAAAAACATCTGCTCTATAGCCCCCTGCTATTAGAATTCCTCTCGGGCATCTGGTTTGTAAGATAAAATGGAAAACATCCACAAATTTTGGGCCATTTTGGGCGCCGTTTTCCCTTTGAGCGTTGTTCAAGCATGTTTAAATGTTTATAATATTAAAGTAATATGCATCGTTATGTTCGGGAGGATTTCTAGAATCATTTTATGCAAAAAAAAATTTTATATAATTGTTACGGTTAAAATACAAAAAATTTTGAAAGTTGAAAATTTGAATTTTTTTCAAAACTGATTTTCTCAGTAATGGACTCTGTTGGAGGCAAACGGATTTCGTATTCGTGTTGAGCGTCACAAAATCTATAAGAATTAGAATAAATATGTTTTGGGCCAAAAATCGTGTTGATCAGTGTTATCAGATATTTGGTGGTATAGATTTGTCTTTTTTAAGTGGGCGATGACGTTCAGCATGTTGGTCTTTACATTTTTTCTTCTAACGTTCAAATTTTCGTCACTGGAAGATTACACAGGTTAATATAATTTAAGTAAGACATTATATCACACTATATAATACTGTGCCATATTACTATTTGTCTAATAATCTTCAAACGTTTCATACTTTTAAAAACACACCGATAAATCCCAGCCTTGCATCATCACCTTATCCTACGCTGGATATTGGCAAATACGTAGTTTCTGTTCAAGATTATTAATATATTTTCTCTAATATGTTAATAATCGAGTGACAATTCGTCAAAGTCGTGTTTAAGAGAATTCATGAAACCGAATCGTATCGTTTCAACTTATTTAACAATTTTAATGTCACCAACGCACCGTTCTTCTTATAATTCAGTAACAAATCTTCCCTGAGCCAATATTATTTATGTGCTGATCTGCCATTTTATTGCTCACATAAATTATCCTTTCACATTTTATACCTATCATATTGCAAAACTATTCGTTAGAGGATGTTAAAGAGGCAATGGTGGGTATGAAATTAAAGGGTCAGATTCTCAAATACTTTGCGATTATATTATTAAAGCTTAAAAATTGGAAAGTATCTGGAGGACACAGTGAACGGAAGAACACGTGAAAACTGTGAGAGAACTAAAAGAAAACCGCAATAAGAATATGGAGGGAGAATCAAGGACAAAATCAGTACTCTTACAAATGGTGTTTCGCTAGCGAATCTTCTCTGTAGACCCGTAGAAATTCTAATATAGCGAGAAAAGTACGATCAGAAAGCCAAGCCCTGCATTTTCCTTCTGTCTTGATACCGAGATCTTTCCCGTATCTCCCTGCCAAGTTCATTTGCCCTTTGACGCGCAGACGGTTCGCATTTATTAACGTCACTTCGAGTAAAGACAAGACGGGGGAAAATCTGTAAGAATCTTCCATTTCTCATGAACCCTTCGAAAAAACGTTCCGTCGCGGCAAGACAGTTAGGTGTATAAGTTACTTGGGGGAAGACGCCTACTCATTACATTTATACAAAATTCAACATTGTATATATCTGCATTAAAAGAAATAATTATGTTTGCTTTTCTGACAATGGGTCGTATATTATGAAACGAATAATACTCCATTAACCCCTTGCCTTAAGATTTCTATTTTGACAGCGTGCGTAATACCCCACAATTAATTCCAGAAATACCTCTCTGATCTTTAACATTTGGCACAACTGACTGCAATATTAATAATATAGAAATAATTTTACCGTTTCGTGATCGACTGATATTTTCAATTTAATAGTTATTGGAAAACCTCAAAATTTCGTATTCCATTTATCGCTTCACGTGTATCACACGTTATTGTAAGCTAAGGGGTTAATAAAGACTGAATGTTAACTCATAATAACAGTAAATCTTTTCATGCCCAATTTGAACTAGAAAGTATGTAAGGAACTTACTTGTTAGGTAAATTATAACGCTTCATCTACCGCTTATTTTCGGATATCAGGCGGAAGTGTACATAGCTGTATGTCAGGCTGTATAATTTTTACATCAAAATGTGAAGAAATAGTTACTGTGCCGTTCTGATTTTAGTTGTTTTAAGGCACTGTCGATTTATTTTGTCATTTATGATCGTGGATCAATAGACTATCGGTTAATGAGTGTTGCATACCAAACACCTACAAATAGACTTTCGGTAGATAAAGTGTTAATGTGCCCCTTATCTAAGGGGTCTTTATATGATTCTTGTTGTCAACTCAGCTCAGAACAGTGCACAAAGGAATAACAAATTGCTTTCTAACATTTGTAAATCCATTCCTGTTTTTTGTCTTATGTTTCATTTTTTCCATTGCTTCGAATTTTTCGTAAGTAAAACTTATTTCTAAAATATGGAAAATTCAGTGTTTCTACTAATACGGTGATTTATAATCCCCATGTGTTGGAGAACATTTCTAACTCATAATAATTGTACCCCAATCATTTATGCTACAGTCAAAATAAATAAGGAAAGTACATTATGTTACTTGAAAACACAGCCCTGGTGATAACATCTTTTTTAATATAACACATAATATCAAGTACCACTAGATATATTAATCAAAGACTTCTTTCAAATATAGCTTGCATATAAATTGATCGATCGTTTATTAAGCAATTTACTACACGTCCAATCTTAAAGACGTCTGGCCGAAGCATTTCTTTTTGTTTTCATTATTATCTCATATTGTTTGCAACAAACGACATTGCTTATAAACAAGTAACAGCAAATATCAGCTGCACTCATTACACCATCCGAGAAAAATTCCAAGTGATCTGATTTAACAACTAACATAATTAAAATATCCTAAATACGATTATTCTAATGTTTTCTAAATAAAATCTGAGCAATAGTTGTTTAGTTTTTTTTCATTTGGTATTTTTCTCTTAATAACCTTATATAAACATTAATGATGTATCCTTTACCGAAATTAGAAGAGATAATCTTTTTGTATTTTCTGCTAATCGTAGAAGAGTAATATTCAAGGCAGCGAGGGACCGGGTATTTTGCAAGATTGAAAAATAATCCGTTCACGGATGATCCTGGAAATCTCCCTATATGAGATCGAAAAGGAGCACATCCGTATAAGTACGTCGTATGTGCGTCGTAAACGCGACAGTTATGAGAAGGTACATATTTACGATACTCTTCGTGCCTTCGAGATACATATATTAAAACATTGGGGTGGATTTAAAAGAGATTCTATTAACGTTAAAATAAATATGTCGGTTGTAATAGTACGCTGAGGGTGCACTTTTAGATTAAATACATAATATTGAAGTCGACTTTTCGAGGTCAGAGTATCTACCGTTTTGTCTCCAGGTTTCAGTGAACTACAGAATTGTTAGATCAAAGGATCTTTATTTAATCTGGAAACGGACACGTGAAAAATAGTTCCGGGAACAAACGTACTGGGTCTGACAGAGCCAAAATGAAAGTCTATTGGAAATAAATGTTTTTTTTGTTGCATTTCCTTTATCTCCTTCTATTTTACCGAATTCTTTTTTCTTCAAACGGCGTTTGCCTTCGAAAGCTTTAATTTTAGATTGAAAACCATAGTAAATATCGTTACTGCAATTCATGTCTATTCGAGCTTGGAATTCTTCGAGTTCAAATGCAGTTTGATCGTTTTTTTAATATGCTCTATTCAGTTTTTTCCAAAAGATGTATGAAATACATTTCGAGTTTAGTAAATCGAATTTTCTGCATTGTGGTCTCAAAGGATGCTCATAAATCACTCATCATAATTTGATAAAAATCAGATTAAAAAATCTAAAGTTTCAAACCAAAGATATCACGTCTTCCACAACACTGTTAATTAACAATCTCCAGAAACAGTTAAGTCACTCGTGAGCTTGATAATTGTGGATTTTCCATTGTGGACACATTCAATCAATCTCACACCAAAAACGATAATTACAATTGTATAAAATATGTACACACCATTGCATCGTTTCTTCATTTAACAATTTTGTTGTTCCTACGTTCTATATCATCCAGTCGATGCATTCCTGCATCATCATCAATTTCCCTGCATTTTAAAACTGAAAATTACTGTCTGCACTTTCATTAAAAATCTTCGTCATATATTTTAATACAAACATTTTTTTATTAACGATGAAACCAAGGAACTTCTTCTAAAATTATTGCTGAAATTCCACAAAGTCGTCGAATTTCAGCAAGACGAAAATTTCATACAGCGGACGAACGAAAATGGTGGAAAACATTGGGCAACAAGGAATCACAGTCTTTACGCGTACTTGTTTACGCATCGTTTCTGCATACTCGCATTCAAAATGAACTTCCACGAACTTCTTCCATTCGAACGTTAAACAACTCCCGCGTTTGCCTTTAAAGTTTGCGCAAACTACGTCGCACGATCGAATTTCAATTTACGTCCCGGTCGAAGTTTAAGTAGAGCCAGTGCAACCGGACCTCAAAACTTAATAAAAGGATAACCGCGGAAAGATTTCTGTAAAGTACTCCTGACTTTCATAGCGGGCCGCCGTAAGAACGACAAAGCGTCCCTTTCTTCCAATACGCGGGCGACACTGGTGCTTCCAGGCCAGCGCTTTACAGTGAAACACTTTCCCGTCTCTGATTGTGAGTGTATGGTCCCAAGACGAGAATCCGATAAAAGTTTCGAGGATTATCCGCCGAGAAGCGAGCCGGACCAAAGTTCCTCGTAATGCGAGCATATTGACCACGACGTGCAGGAATAATGACGACACGGCTGCAGACCGTAGGAAATCTATCGTCGCCTTCCCCTCGAGTTATTGCCATCGGTTACTTTTGAACCACTGGTCATCCCGGACCGATATCGAACTGGAAAAAGGACACTACCACGTATAAGTAGAGGATCCTTTGCAGAATTAACAAAGTTTATATGCACATTACTTTTTTTAATTAGAAGCTTAACCCTTTGCGGACGGAGACCTTTTTGAGTGTTAAGAGGTAATCATTTATTTGGCGATCAAAAATTACTTTTTTATCAGAAAGTTCGTGTGTTAATGTATCCGAATTATACATTACTATTTGCATAATCATATTTCAACGGTTATATTTCAATTTTTCAATTCTAATCGTGCATACGAGCCTCGATAAAATATAATCAGATTTTTTCTCAGATCGCATATATGCGTCAGTAGTCCTCAAAGGGTTAAAATTGTTGCTACGGGCTCGGTCGAACTTTGAATTTCGCGTCCCGTATGAATTTTGCACTGAGGTGCCTCTATTACTTTTTCTCGAAGAACCACCCCGCTTTATGTAAAAAATGGGGGAAAAATGAGTATCTATTGGATTGTGGTGCCGTATCTAATGTGTCTATTAAAAATGACTTCTGTTCTGATCTCAATGACTGTTACAAAGTTTCTGTCTTTACAAAACTGTGAGTGTTAAATTGTTGGGTGTGGTGCGCCCCTCTCTTGAAGTCGTGTATGAAATCTCTGAGCTTCGATGGAAGTGAAGTCTTTGAAAAATAAGCAACTATTGGATGATTAACTAATTTACTCCACCCCCTTGAGGACTTCAAGAGAGGGAATACCTGATGGAGGTGCTGCCTCGGAGCAAGCCCAAAGGCTCGTTAGGGCCATCGGCGGGTACGCACAAAAATTCCTTACATTAATTATTTACAATAATACACAGATGTGCGCATTCTGACCGAGGCCCAATGGTACCTCTAAGTTTATTGCCGAAGACAGCTGTTGACAAGATGATATGACTCTTTAACAGCAAGAATTATTAGCGGATATTTGTCGCGTCCGGAAAAGTCACCGCCCGCAATTCACCGTCAGTAATTTACCGCCATAGCAGTTCAACAGTTTATATATGTTTTGCCTGGCGCTAAAATGTGGTAGCGATCATTTGTACGCTATCAATTTCTTATGCGGCTAAATTGTAGTAAGTTAAAGCGACGCGGCGGTAAACTGCTGACGATGAATTGCTGTGGAGGTGAATTTTGGGCGGTAAATTTTTCTAGACTCGATATTTGTAGAATTAAATGTCTGTTGCTGGTAGACTTAATATAATACTATATATTATGTAGGATCATGAGATGATACAGCTGAATTTTTGTAGCGTATTACTAAACTTAAAGTGATTCGACTAAGGTTTTGATCTTAAAAATTTGTCTAACTGTATACTTACAGTTAACATGTCTTCAATTAGGTAGTGAACCTGCCATCAGAAATACTCAGACCATATTTTTAACATTTTTTGTCATAAGATAGGTAACCTGTTGGGGAGTTTTCTTTTTATGATGTTCAAACGTCATGACGCCTGATGATTGAAGTGTAGTGAACTTTACTAAAAGGATTGCGAGAGAGATTACGGAGACAGAGTAAGTGGGTGACAAAGTGAGTGAGAAAGAGAAAGATGTTCCAAGCTGCGTGCCTTAAGCGGAAAACGAAAGGAAATCGCACTCAGAAGTCAGAGGTCGTTTTAGCGATCTGCGTGGCAACTGAATTCAGAACTGTATCATGTCTCGTTATTGTTAAATATGTTTCCACTGTCTCCTCGTTTCCTTCCCCATGTTGTATTTATTTGACAAATCACACGAAATGGTTGCATTATTGTATTTCTGAACAACGATAATGAGCTATATACGTACTATGCAACACAGATACATACGTTTCTTCAAATATTCGTGATTAAAGAATTTCACGATTTTATTTTTTATAAATTTATCATATTAATGTAAATATGTATACCATTATTTAACAATTTCCCATTTCATATTAAACATTACTGCAAGAGTGTTTCTAATATCTGGCAATTAGACCAAAATTGTAAACTTCCAAAAATTGAGTTGAATATGAAAGTAAATGTGGTTGAGAAAATCTAAGCTATGCCAAAAATAACAATTTCACTGGAAAGTTTTGCTAACAGGAGAGCACGTAATACGTGCGTCGATAAACAGAAAACGGAAAGATGACACAAATAGCTTCCATGTTATTTGAAACCTTTGTATTCAGTATTAAATAACGTATCGGTTCGTTCTACGTCGATAACAGTTCTTCAAGAGTCTACAAAACCTTTTTCCGAATTACCAATTTAAAAAGCAAAACTATTTTTTCCAATTTCAATCACCTATTCCCACAAAGTGCCTTACTGTACACGATAATAGCTGTACAATAAAGTTTATTATAAATGGCGTGAATGAGATATTTCATCCATGCATTTGAACTGTTCCCATTTCTTACTGTTATGAATGTGTCTCTACCTTATTTTCTTACTCAGACACTAACACTTCGGTTGTTTATCCAACTGCCTATATGTTCGTTTATGCGACATGAAGCGAAACGAGCGAAAACGGAGAAAGATGGAAAAGAAGAGAGCGGTTATTAGCCGTGTGTACCTATAAAACCGTTGGGGTTTGTCGAATCCTGTAGTAATTACTGTGCATGCATGGTAATTTAGATTGTTCCCAAAGGGATCTATGCAAGAAGAAGAGACGAGAGAAGAAACAGAGATATCAACAGGGAATTGAACGCAAAAAACAATTAAGTTTATTGATCGTAATACAGGTTAGATTACCATATCACTAATTGTGCCACTCGAGCTTTTCGTTTGGATGAATGCAGATGAGACTCGGATCGTTTAAAGTTCGGCGTAATCTCGTTCTGTTTTGGAATCGTATTTATCTTAATGAACGTCAGAAAGCATTCGGTCAAACTGGATACCGCGTGGAAACAACTTCGCAATAAAATATCTTTATTACAGTAGGACATACTCAAAAGTAATTGGAAATTTGATCGAGCAACATGACGAACTCATAGTTGACGGATGCAAAAATACATCAAGAAAAATGGAAATCTAAAATAATAGATGTACCGTAAACCTGATTACACCTATAGTCTGAAATAGAGAAGCTGTATTTTTGAATTTTCGGAATTCGCCCGTTCCTGTTTAACAAAACTTTTAGTTCGAATAGATACGTGTATCTTAATAGATGTTCATATCGTATGTATACCTAGGTAAATTTATTATTTTACGATGGCAGTAGACTGATAAACTCGACCGGATCAAATAAATAAAACTTTATAAGAGAACAATGATATTAACAAAAATATGGAAAATCAAGATATAAATTGTTCTACAAACACTTTACGGCAATGTAATCAGGTAAAGACTCTTTTCCGTCTCGGAGGCAACCTTTTTGTATCCCTAGGGATTGGAGAAATACAATTCAACTTGTCCCTGCTTCTTCGACGTTTCAAGGATACCATGTCTGGCCTTCGATATCATTTAAATTAGTCACTACACGCTTACGAACTACATACTTATTTCTAAGAGGCTATGGTGAGCAAGTAGATGCAGACTCATTATCAGACTTCCAATCACTGAGACCGAGTTTAATCTCCTGTCACCTTTGGGAAGTTTTAAATTTTTCCCATATGTATGTGTTATGTATACCATAGCATCGATGGTTCGGAACCTACATCAAATGACAGGTCGTAGACGGAATGACCATAGCAGTTGAAACCGAAAAAATACAAATCAACAAATATATTTATTTCTAAGACCGTGGTGGGACCAAACGTTATTTACACAGTCACCGCCAGAAAAACAAAATAGTTATCTGGTACGAGTACCGTAGTCCAAACTCGCCTCCCTTATTAACTTATTATTAAACACCTTTAACAATTTATTATTAAACGTTCACGTATTACTACGTTTTTTGCAATTTGTCACAAAAGTGTCACATAGTCTCTTAACACTATTCCTACCGACACTTCACGTATACCTTTTCCTACCGCAACCGGTGAATTTGTCAAATGATAATTTTTTCCCAGAAAATGAACAGTAAAAAAAGAAGTGAATATTGAAAAATGTATTATAATGTAAATGTATTATACGTATATTTGAGGAAAAGTCGTGAAGTTTAAAGGCAATTCAATTACTTTGTATATAGGAAAATTATCGTGTTAAATAGTGTACTTACGGTATAACAGTCGCTCTTACATTAATCCGCTTCCTCTTACATTTCTTCGTAGAAAAAACATTATTAACTAATTATAAATTAAACATAAATGTTCATAATATTGTAGGCTATTGTATATCGATTTTTACGAATGCTGAAATATACAAAATTCATTTTCATGCCAATCTATAAGCACGATTATCAATTATTGAATCATTATATAGTATAATACTTCAACTTGAACTAATTAATATTAATACATTACGTCTACGGGGTTTCACTGTTAACTGCGAAACTATGTACTTTCTCATCGGAACGTTAAATAGCATTGAGAACGAAAGCTCGGAGAAAATCAAACTTTCGTGCACGGCAATAAAGTCGCCGGGTGATGACAGAGAACAGCATACATAATATATTCTCAGTTTATTACACGTCTTATGATTCATCGTCGTCGTGTGCGATTACCAAGGAGCAGTCAACTGGAATGCGAGTGCGTAAAATGTGCGTCGCAGAAATGACTTCCAGCGGTATTGTTTGGCGTCTGTTATGGAGTATATATAGTACGGGTATATACGGAAACAGTGAGAGACACGAATCGCCTATTCGTCCACAAGATACACGAAGGTAAAACCATAACAAGATACTCCCCTCCGGGATTGTAATGCGTGGCATAAACTGACGTGGTGGGGACGAAGCAGAACATTAAGCGAGGTAATTGTACATCGCGGCAGAGATTCCGTTTTCTGAATATAATGACGTTGGTGACTTGCGTAGAAATAGTGGCAATTTTATGGGTGTCGACCAATCGAGCGATTTACGCCGCATCGAGAAAACAATTTGGTTTAATTTATCGAGCGCACTCTCGCCAGCTGTCAAAGTTACCTTTTAGCCGGGAGAATTATTTGTTTCGCTACATCGAATCCCCGGTATCCTTTTCGTTTAAATTTGCCGCGATTGGTGTAACGATATAAATCATAGCTAATTGTGTATTTACTGGCGAACGTTTGCCCGGCAAATTTTGTCAACTTTTTTCTTTAACGTTTTATCTCCCGGTATCTATTTTTTTTAGCTTTCTTTGTCTGTTTCTCTCGTTCCATTGACTGCAGACTGATCGATGGTAATTCGAGGACAGGTTTTTGTTCAACTTTTTACGCTGCCCGTTGAAGCACCTATGATTGCAAAGCCGAACAAATTTACCAATATATCGATAAGAGTTGTTTCTTTAACGGCGTACAAGTTTATAAGTTCACGTAGGAAAAGTAGGGACGAGTTGTAAATTCTTGAGCTTCTTGCGCGTTCACGCCAGGAAATGGAGCTCTTCCTGCAAATGTTAGGAATTTCACGTGAAAGCGCATAATGTAATGCCACTTTAAGATGGAACCGTTGTTCTACAAAATTGCCTCGAAGATATATTTTAAGTTGATTCAATAGCGTCTTACTCTTGAAACAATAAAAATAGGCGTATAAATTTCTTACACTTTAAGTTAACTTGATAGTCAATTCCACGCATTTTCTTTTACATTTGTTAGTTATCCAAGGAGCGTAAAAAGCGCAATTTGTTAAATTATAGGACAACCTGAAAAATAATTATATGTAAATCAATAGTGCCCTAGGCCTTAGGTTTGTATGAAATTAAAGCACGTTATTGTAACTGTTAGATAGGGATAGAATTTCGCGAGTCAATCAACGTGATACACAATTTAAAGTATGAACTAAATATATTTGGAATAAATAGAATTAGACCCTTATTGGTATAGTACATTGGAATAAACATTGCTTATGCATATTATAATAACTTTATTAGATTGAACAATAGAATATGCAAGAACTCAAAAACAGAAGGATTACAGCATCGCTACTTATAACGACAACAAGAAGGGGGGCCTCTTCCTTTTACTATAAATATGAGAGCGCCACTTGCGTTCCCGAAAGGGCAAACTTTAAATGTACTATTCCCAACAATAATGCTGTTTTTATATTTATCAGACCCTCTGCTCTAAAACTGTACACTTTGGAATCGATTGGAATTATTCACAATAGTACAATTTCTTGAAAACAATGACATGTTACCGTTTCATTTACAAACTGAACATTGCACGTCCTGAGCGTGATTTACCACCAGAAATTATTGCCGCAAGTTTTAATCTTTTATTTCTATACTTTGCCACTGTGATTTATAACAAAAACAAGTAAAAACTGCCAGAAATTTCAATTGCTTTTCGATGAATATAAAACTGTCCCGTTACACTTCAATGGTAACCGATAGCACACCGCAGAATAAGTTGGACTGTTTTAACGCGTAAAGATTAAACAAACGTTTTAATAACTGTAAACTTTTAATTCCACATGACTAATGGAAGTTTCTCTGTAAGAATGTTAAGTGTGGTACAAAAATAACAGAATCGAATCCTTTAATCTTCGCTTTAAATCCCACATTCTTTTCTTTCTTTCTCTGTCCCTTCTTTCAATTTAAACCGGCACGCGAATTAGTTTCCCTTCCTCCTTTTTTTTTAAAGCAATACAAAAGCGCGGATAATTTTTTGGGTCGAGATTGTAGTCTGAAAGGCGTAAAAAAAGCTATGACGTTGGTTTTTTAAAACACTGGGAAAAACTTCCGTCGAGTTTTCCTGCCATTCGCAACAATTCACGGGTAACTATGTAGGAGCAGTATAAAGAAGCACTCAGTTCACGTCGAACAGAAAAAGCGGGACGCTCCGGTTGTAAACGCCCACGCATTCCTTCACATCCTGCGACGCGTCGTAACGCGGGATGAGATTTACGACACGGTGATTCCAGAATTGATCGGCACAATAGAGCCTTATTATCGTTTTCCTCGGCAAAACGATTACCCCGCCAATCCGGCAAAGGAGTTTCTTTTTATCCGCAAAACATTTATTCCTGCGCTCCTGACAAACGATAGAACGAGACCCGCGAGCTCGTCGAATGACCCTCTATAAATCGGTCTAATTACATTACCGATGCGCTGTCAACCTTAAAAGATTATCTCACTGTTTCGAAGATCGTTCTACGATGAATTCGATTTACGGACCGATTGTTGCAATTGCCGAACGGAAATATAACTGATGCAGGACCTAAGGTAATGCAGGGAGTTGAAAAAATGTCTGGTTATTATGATTACTTGGAACTTATTGGAACAATCTTCTGCGAGCAAATATGTAAAAACAATCGAGAGTTTTTCTTGTTGTTTAAATGGTGTTATATATTTATTTAAATTATTTAGGTATAACATTATGGGCAGAGTGAATGACTTTCCTTTTCCCATACCGTCCTAACTGCCAAGTTTTCAATTCCCAATAGTGCCTAAGGTAAGTTGGCGAAGAGAAATGACGAGAAAGTTTCCGAACGTGATTAATAATGTGTCAATAGTGTTCCAGATGGTGACAAAAATTGTCCCAAATTTTATTAGTGACCCTTTGATAAATTTATGTGTGTTGACTTTTTAAAATGTTCTAGGTTCAATTCTAATTTAATTATTTTAATATTAACGGCAAATTTCGAGAATCGATTTAAAAATATATTGACGATGTTTTATATTTTACGTTACAGATTCAAATTCTCTGCATTCAATTTCAAGGCAATCTTGCACAGTAACACTTACATTTTCTTGTATAATTAAATATACGCACTAGACCATGAAACTTTATTGTATTTAATTACTCTCGAAACTTGGTTACGAGGCTTTGAGGAGTCAAACATTGCATCTCTTGACGCAGAATAATAGAACCGAATTCCTATTGCCCTCACTTTAATAAAATGTTCGCAGGTGTTGACAGCTAAAATCTAAAAAAAACAAGAAATTCCATCCTTCATAGATTTTTCAATTTCAGCAGCTAAAATAAAATTAATGGCAAACATGAGCAATTTGCTCTACTGTCTTCATAAAAATGTTCAGTCACGTTTCTAATATCATTAACCCCTTGGGTACCAATTTATTTGAAAAAATTCTTCCGTTTGAAATGGATTTAATTTGCTGATGTCTGCAGCAGTATATAAGGGCAGTAGACTTTGTGTGAGGATTCATTTATTTGAGCGATATGATGTACATAGATTAGTAATTAGTAATTCATCATCACTTTCTAGTTCACTATCGTTTCCGAAATTTTCATCTTGTAATTCACTATGGTTATCATCATATTGCTCAAACTCTTCACTTTCATTAAAATTTTCGTTATCACTTTCATAAAATATATTACTTATTTTTGACATTTTGGGGCGGTATATCACAAGCAAGGTTCACGGAAGCACTAGAAGTAACGTTCTCTTATAACTGTTAAAACTCACTCTTGCCAGGAATAACATTATTCATATTTAATTTCATTCTAATTTTCATGACGAATTATACTCGTCATCCGTTTTTTAAGCAAAGCAAGTGCATGACGAAACTTAGTCGTCAAATGTACCCAAGGGGTTAATAAATACCATCAATTATGGTAACAACATAATTACATTACATACTGTAGGATTTCTTAATAATACGGTTAATGTTTATTTAATAATAATAATAGTACAAATAAAATAAAGCAAAGCATAGATAAAATAAGAATAAAATTAGGATAAATAGTATCTGTCCACACAGGATTCTAATTACTAAGAATATGACACAAAGTATATCCTCTGAGGATTCCATTCACTAAGGTTGTAACACAGTGTATCTACACAGGATTCCAACCACAGAGTGCCTCGATGCGGCGAGTGCCTCGTTGTCCTCTCGGAAAACAAAGTGCGATCGGCACTCACATTCACACATACGCTTCATATAAAATAGATATTCTAATGCATTCGCATCCCACAATACCATGCGCGTAAAAAAATTGTCACGCATTATACAATTATAACAATAACGAAAAGGAAATATTTCTTTCAACTCATTACTTCACCATAGTCAGCTCGTGCCACTTGCGTGCCGTACATTTCAATACAACTGCAAAAAACACGATTCCCAGTTTAAAAGTTCCGGGCGTTAAAACTAATCCATAAAAGGTACCCCTTTCCATTCCCAGACTTTCTTCCTCCTCTGCCCGCTGTTACAAAAACACAGTTGCTCAGAAAACACGATACATCAACTTATCGTCGTCATAGTTAATTGCTTACTTGTTTAACCAGTAAAATGTCCGGGGTTCTTCGGAAACGGCGAGGGAACGGCGTCTTTACGCAGGCAAACGGTATAACCTACTTGAGAAGTTCCGCCGTAAGCAGGACCATTTTTCAAGTTTTACGCGGACGAGGGAGGAAGGACGGAAAGGGAGGAGGTGCGGCGCGCGAACAGTGGCATTTTGAAGTTGCGATCGTGTGGAGGCGGGTGCCGATGTAAGGGAGGGAAGGGTGAAACGGTAGCATCCCGAGGGCGAAGGAGACGCATCGAGGCGTGAACGTAGAAATCGATGCGAGCTGAACGCCACGGAGGAGAGCAGAGGCGGTGGAAAGTTTAAAGAACGCTCTCGATGGGAAGGGCGGCGAGTTCGGGGGAAGTAGCGGTATCGCTGGGAAGATGGGCCGAGGACAGAGGGAGAAATGGAAAGAGGGTGAATGGAGGAAGTAAAGTAAATTTTAAGCAGTAACGAATGCCAATACGTCGGAGGTTTCGATGGCTTTTGGACACGAAAGGGGCTGGGAAAGGAATCAGATATGATGGCTGTTACACCGACCTATGCACGGGGGAGGGAAATGTTTAATGTTCTGAAGGGGCGACGAGAAAAAATTTGGGTGAGAAATGAAATTGTATGAAAAATACATGAATTGTGTACAGGACGAAACTGTAACCATTGCCGTTTGAAGTGACATATTCTTTTATCGTTGTACGAAGATGACGAGAATGGATGTTAAACGATACAACAGCAAATGTGTTTTGAAAAACCCCATCGTTTTTTTTTGAATTCATAGGAAAATTATTTAACACTTTTTACCGGGTAGCTCGTGATTTAAATAAAAATATAATAGATCATTTTGAACGAAGGATTTATTCTGTCATATTTTTATTTACATAAATGAATGGAACTGAAATGTACAGAATTTGTATAAATAATCACACTTAATCTTACTGTTTCTTTCGGTTAATGTACTATATGGAAAATGCACAGTTTAAATCCTTGTGTGCATGTTGTTTTAACAGTACCTTTTTATTTGTTGCAGGTATATACCGACTGCATGGTTCCAGTAAAGCTGTCACCTCCGATTTACAGGTGTGTACACATATGTTCATTTATGTAATTTATTGCTCCAAAACACGCTGTGCTTCTTTTCACAAATGTGTGCACTTACCACGGAAATACGTTGAAGTATACTCTTAATTTTCCCTTCTTTACTTACCTAACCGAATAATTATTTGATATCAAAAATTAATTTCGTATCTATAAAACACCGTAGTATTAAATAAATTGCAGACGTAATGCAAGTATAGTAATAATAATAGTAATAATAATAATGGAAGAGAGTAAAAGTTTTCCAATAAAAATAAAATAACTCGTCCATACTTACCTGCCGAAAGGGGAAGAGAAAAAATCCTATCCAGTCGAGCATTCTCATTTCCACAAATTTCAATAATCCCTTGGAGCCGAAGTGCCAAATGAGTTGGCTGGATGTGCCGTTGGCTTTTTACTCCGACTGTCAAATCAATCCTCCGCGTCATTATCTCCGGATCGACGTTGTTATCGGCCGATTCACTAATACGTATATCCCGTGCGATCTTTTTCATTGACAAATATAAATTCCGCAAAATAATCCCATTAGGTAATTTCGATACACGTGGACCAACGTAAATCTGCATTTGGTGCAGAACGTCAGCCATACAAACGAAACTAAATCTGCGCGTAAATGTAATACAAATATAACTTGAATGCAGCGTTTGCATTGTTGTAATAACGTAACTAAATCAACCGAGGCGAAACCACGAGCCAGAATCATAACTCGTATCACGTTCCAGTGAACCGTACTTTTATATACCTGCCGGGGCCATACTGTTTCCCCGCCTAAAACGTGATTTCGCGCACTATTATATCAGTAGTTATTGCCCCCGTAGGCTGTCTAATAGCGAGCTCAGGTGGATATTAGAAAACTTCATGCCTCGTGTCTCCAGAGGCTCTATACGTCACTTGAGACGATCTAAAGCAGCGAGAGGTAGTGCGCTTCTCATCCGTTATCTTCGATCCGGGTTAGTTTTCAGCCAGTTACGAATATCGCCGTTGATCCACGTCTCGCAGCCTCGGCATGGCACGCGCGTTGGATCGTCGAGGGTAAGCGGTACCTGCTGCTACCGATGAATTATAGCCGCTGCTGATGCATCGTCTGCAGCTCCAAGTGCATCTAGCGTGACGAGCGTCGGTCATCAAAATGAGTCCTGTCACTGTCTCGTCGATACTCCATTAAGCGTGATATCGTCCAAGTGGTATCCGTAATTTCTTGCACTACACGAACAAGTACGTATGTATATATCGGCGATATATCTATAGGACGTTCTCGCATATCATATAGCACAGCTTGCAACGAATGATTCCTCCGTTAGGATTGACGTATCGATCGCACGTCGTGAACCTTTTTTTCCCCAATTGCGCGCAAACGTTGATGTATTTATACGCGTTGATGCGAACGCAAATAATGGAGTAATTTTATTTATTCTATTTATTTTCTACTCGTGCGTGAAATTACGTCGGCATGAAAAATATAACGGGATTTAATATCGCGAGGGCAACAGGAAGTTGAATTGTCCATTGATTTAAAACAGTTTAATAATCAACGGCTGCTTTCTTCGTTTGTCGAATAGTATTAATTATATTGATTGTATACGGATGCAAATTGATCCGTGCGAAATTGGGGATACCCAGAATATTCACGTATGCGTACGTACAGGCTGGGTGCAAGAACGTATGCTGGATCTCTATGTTAATCACGGGGAAGAATAATTGAGTTGAACTGAAGCGCAGTATTAGTTGGCTTTGGTAATATATTAGCGGAATTGTAACGTTTTATTACAAAATATATCGAGATGCAATGCTGCGATTCGCAGGTGTGTAAATAATTACGGGACGTATGTCGGGCAATCTGAAACGTTCCAGAGGGCAATCCTCGTGTCGTGTAATACAATGCACCTGCCAGGCATTGATTTGTTTATAGTTAAAGCGAACCCTCGCTTTTGTATTTTGGAGAATGCACGGACACGGCAATTTCATACGGTTTCAATTTATTTTTGTCGTTGGATCTGTATAGCCATTAACGCTGCAAAACGCTAGCGAAAGATATACGATAATGAATGGCTCGATCAATGCACGATTATACTACTTCTGTATCACCACATTGTCAGTATAAAAGAATTCCGCATGCTTCGGATAACGACGTATTGAATTTCTAAAAAATTCATTATCACCTTATCACGAAAGGACTGAGGTACTGCAATACGACTGCTGAAGAACAATGTCATGTTTAATTTCATACAGACTAACTAAGAAGCGAAACTATCGAGGTCATAAAGTTACGTGTGTTACCTTGTGTACTAAATAAGAAATTCGACGCAAAGATAGAGTTTTCGGCACCTTGCAACAATAGTCAACCAAATACCTCTTCACAAATTTAATTTTTATTGTAACGTCAGACCCTTCATCTTTATGGGTGTATAACCGTTTTTCGTGAAATGTCAGAAATAACGGAGCATACCGATATTTGGAAGTTCGAGCGACTACATTCACGCCATCATGGTTTCCTTTATGCATCGATAGTAGTCTTCCTTTCATAAGCTAAATACACAAAATAAATAATAATCCAGTAAGCCAAACTTACCCGTGCCACACGAACGTGCGAGTTTTTAAAATTTTCATCGTGCAATTGATAAGAAAAGAATGTTTGCCTGATTTACTAAAAGCGATCGGAGGTGTGGTCATTTTCCACTAAATTACAATCTCAGCGAGCTCGAAGAAAGTCGACTCGTGAATTTGACACGTAGGACGTAAAAATCTTTCGATAATCAATAACCGCTATAGAACATCGAGTCCTGCGCTGACAATTAGCGAGTTCACTGTGGTTTCGGTTATACCCCGCAGGGAGTTTCTATATTGAGTCATAAAAGACCGTCGCGTAAACTGAGATAATGGTCCGACTTGGTCCACTTAAGGCGGGAGAACTTACGACGCATGTTCATGGGCAAGTACTATGGCGACTCGTAACACTTGCAGCCGAAGGGTTCAAGTACGGTCGAATTTATGTGTGTGCCATATTACTACCGACGTGTTATGGTCCGGAAGGCCACAATACAAGACGACAAGTCTATAAGCTTCCCCCGAACTCGGTCATAATGCTCAGCATTACACGTGACTAGTATAGTACAGCTACAAATGATAGATACGTTGCATGCATCTCATTATGATGGAGCAGGTTCACTTTCTTCCTCGTCCCTCCGTGAGAAATGTTTTACCATGGTGTCCCTTGGTTCGAGTTTATCACAGAAATAGAAGGACTCATACGTGTTGCTGTAATATCGGTGAAGAATTCTCCCCCACGTTAATTTAATATTGCACAATGTAAGGGCGCGGTCATTAATTTTCATGGCAAATGAAAAACAAACCGCTTGGAGCGTTGATTTGCGAACGGCGAAATTAATTTCGTTCAGTCGCAGAGCCGTGAAGCTCGTTTATGTAGTTGATTAAAGCTCTTTAGGAGGAGATCGAGAAACATTATTAAAGGAGATTTGTAAAACAATCGGGTTGGCCCCGATCGAAAGGGTTTCTCTCGTTGGCCCGTATCCATTTTGCGTCGGCACTTGAAAGAGCAAGGAGTCCGATCCTATCAACGCGACCCGAAAGCGGAAACGGATGATTGCTTCCGAAACATCGCACTATTTTCTAAGCTCCTCCACTCGAAAGCAAACGTAAGGAGACTATGGAGAGACGGGAAATTTTATTCGATATTTTAGACGCTTAACCGGCGCTCGGTTCGGTTATTTCATTTCGTCTCATTGAAACGAGACACGGTACTACGCTCGTTGTAAATCCTGCCGAACGATTGTACGACTGATGAAAATTATTCCTGATTTTTATCGCGTTAGATGTCGCAAAAAATACGGCGGGAAAGTTTCAGTGAGAGAACTTCGGGATTTACATTTGAATTGTGTTAACATATTATCTGGGAACATTTATTCGGTGAAATATATTATTATTTTCAGTTATGCTGCGTACGGGGATTATTAAACAATTTAGACAATAAATTTATCCTGTTAATGTTCATGACGATGACGTGTTATACAGCCTGAAGAAATTACACTCTAATTAATCGTTTAAATAATTTCGTCAATTTTATTTACAAGTACATTTTATACTCTTCATTATGGCAATGATACATTTTCTAGAACCATAAGCAGGATACGGATGTTTATTTAAATTAATGTTCCATTTTGCGTATCTTTCAAGTTTTAAACATCCTATAAAAATGAAAAAAATCGCATTCTGTTTAAAACTATAACAGATGAGAACTCCCGCTGACAAAATTATTTAACGTCAGTATAAAGTTTGCGTAATTTCAAAAACAGTTTGAGAATTATTAACATTATCAAATAATTTGTACGTGCTCAGGGAAATGATGAAGACTGCCGAAAAACGCAAATAAAGGTAGACCTATAAATTCATACAAACGTTCCGGGCATCCATTTTTGGCGCAGGTTTTCGCTCTTCACTAAACAATAATGTACGTTTTATTATGGAGATCAAATAACTACAATATAAAATATACAATTTTTAGTACTACTTACATTTTTCTCCGTTAAAAAGCAATAGCCATAAAATAAATGATGTTTTCCAAATTTTCATCATTAATCTAATTGCAAAAGCTATTAGAAACACCGTGACACTGAGGTATCAAATATATAAAGACTTTTAATGAAAATACCTATCTATATTTAAAACGTTTTTTGCTTCTTTTTGACTCTAACCACAGAATATATTTTCCCATCGTTGTTCTACAAAGCGCAACATTCGCCACGCTCATAGCAAGTGCCTCCATTATGTTCCACATTCAATAGATATTTTTTTCCTTACTCAACAATATCTATGATAGCCATAAGATGCAGTCTCAAATAAATATCCACGAACCTGTAATCCATCCATAAAGAAACGGTAGGAATAAAAACATCGAAAAAAGCTCGGCAAACTGCGAACGAGAAAGTTACATGTTTGCAGTCATTGATGGCGGCATGTAAAGAATACTGCAGTAACAAAAACGAACGTACGATACTGAATGTTTGCGTAGAGATCCACGAGATCGTACAAAGGAACCTTTCTCTCTTCCGTTCGGCATCCCGGCGACCGAAAAATTCGCAATACCCTTTGTTCCTAAGTTTCGCGATCTTGGAAGTTATCCCCCGGCAGTTGAGTCTGCCAAATTTAAAGTAGTTTCAAAACGTGAAACCGCGCAAAACATACCTAGGCGATTCACTCCTTAGCTCGCGAAACTCTCCGCGTCGACGTTACGAAGAAGAACTCCGGAGTGCAGTCGCCTGCGATGGGTTCCTCCGATTCGCCGAGGCGCAGGAACTCGATGCGTACTTTTTGCACGTTCAAACTTCTCGTCGCGAGTACTCCTTTTGCGGAGGGATATGTAACGGTGGTTGGTCCAATGACAGTCTCTGTTGTACCTCGCGGTTGATAGTACGGCTCATACTTTGAAATCGGAGCGACAAGTGAGCTTTCGACGATACAGGGAAATGGCGGAGAAAGGACGAGCGTAACTTGAAACATCTGCAACGTTTGATGCAGCTTTTTTTTGGATAATCCGTCCGCGTTTTTTTTTGTTTCCATTCTAAACACTACAGTTTCCGATCGATTGTGTCGTACCAGGCGGTATAGATGAAATGGGAGTAATAGGTACCTTTTTTGAGAACAGGTGAAATGCGAAGCATAAGTTTCTGCAAGCACTGTACATGTGCGGTAGATGCGTGTAGTATCGCGTCTGGTTTATTAAGGGGGTATTCCCATTTTTCATGTTACTTTTTGAGCCTTCTTCTGGAATTCATTTTGTAACATCAGAACACTGCATTGTAACAATCTTTTGAAGGTATATTTACTAATATGTAACTACATTATTTATTTTTTTAAAGTCAAAATATACAATTGTAGCAGGTATGCAACACTGAAGAAGTTAATCTTTTAAGACCATGTTATGATGGCTGACATAATTCCGGCAGTTGTAGTAGATTATCACAAAAAGCTAAGTATCATTTTCTTCAGCATTACTGTGGTTGTAGCCCGCATCAAAATAAATGTAACATCTAATTTTTTTAAAAAGTGTTGACTGTTTAATATTAAAATGGACTATTTCGGCTTATTTTTTCAGCTTTAACATAATAAAAAAAATTAGAAGATGTTAAGACAACTTAAAAATTTTGGTGCTGGCTACAGCGACACATCTGGTGAAGAGCATCTTCATATTTCAAGACAATATATTTCAATACCCCCTTAAATCCTCAATGAATTTTGTTATAAGCCACTTACATGTAGTGACTAAACCGGCGAAATCATATACTTATCATTTAGATCTAAAAGTTGAATGTTATTACGTGTTAATTGTTATTAGACTGACATTCTTGGATCGTTGTGCGTGTTAAACTAATATAAAATTGAATTTTTAGGGGTAAAACGTATTAAATTAAATTTGGTTTATTGGTTAACAGTATAGGTATACCAAAACTACAAACAGATGGGGTGTTTTTTTAGCGATCAATAGTTCACCATACCAGGTCAAATTATAATATGAAATATTCTCACTCTGAATAACCTCGCAAATAACAGTTGAGTTCAGAGAATTGCGCATTTTTCGATTGCCGGGACGCCGAACGGAAGAGCGAAAGAATTTAATGATATTTAGAGGAATTTGAGACATTTGAAAAATTAAGTAATTGTAATATCGGAATAATTATCACAGAAAGGAATCGGGCAACTTGCATCGCCGACACAATAAATGTCCCGTGAATACAGTACACCCTCTGTGCGAGACAAACGCCCGTCCGCGGTAAGAATTTTTTGAAAGAATACCTATCTCGCTTTCATACTTGCACACTAATATTTTTCTTTCATTCACAATCATTCTTCGAATTCACTTTACGTGTCTATAATGCACTGCGATATCAAAATCATATCGGGATCCGCGGTCTGCGGCGATCGTTTTGTTTCAGACCCGCATGAGATTTCTTGCATCTAAAATATTTAAAGAAATAGTTTAAATCAGTGAAAATTGTGTTTTTCGGAAAGAGAAGAATTATACGTGGTATTCAGAAATTTATAAATTTATAAAAAATTAACTGCGAGGAATTAAAAGTTTACGAATGCATTGTCGTGGTTTATTATTCGGTGGTATTTAGACAGTTTGTGGATGAGGATACGAACTGGATTTTTTCCAATATATTCCGTATATTGAATTTAAATTTTGTGTGCCAAAATGTAGTTTCAAAGGTTTTTATTAAATGTGTAAGTTTGATGTCTTAATTAAAATACCTTAAATAACAGATATTTACTGGAAAACACAAGAGGTATAGTTATTATTTTTTAATTTTATGAGACACATCTATAAAACACCCGCATAGACACCTTAACATTAGAATTCCCAACCATTACTCTGGAATATTTGCACATATTGACCCCTTCCGGTAAGATGGCGAGTCCAGCTCGTCATTGGTTTTTCATGCCATACCGCACAGTGACGAGCTACACTCGTCATGCGACTAAAGTTACTGTTGAATATGATCATTAATTTAGTTTAAAATTTCTACCGTACTGAAATTGACAACACTTTTCTTACTTGTGGAAATATCACAGCTCACAATCACATATTGTTTACCGTTAAAATTTCATGGTACAAGTCATGGCCAAATTGTTGTTAGTCTGTAAGATTTCATTCTTGTAAACATTTATTATGAATATCGGCCAATATATATTTTTGCTAATGGAAAAACGTGTTGTAAACAATGCAGTATTCCTTTGCACTTACCAGAGTGTTTTGAAAAGTACCACACGCTTGAAGACTATTAACTATATACCTTATTAAGGTTTTGCTTTGATTTTTTCTTAATTTTACCGTTTTTAATATTATTCAACAATATGTAAAAATAGGTATTAATTAAGAATATGTAAGAATTATAAAATGAAACAAGTTTATTTTTTATAAAAATTTATTTTAACAGGTTCACATCACACAGGAACAAGGTCAACATTTAGCATAACAAAACATTGAAGAAATGTGACGTTTATAAATTTGAAAACCATCGTTCTCCACATTTGGAATTCGTCGTTGTGACATTCTCGGTACACAATGTTAAGAAATAGTACTCTTACAGAAACCCTCTGTAATGAACCTTCCAAAATGATTAACGGTGACCTTCTAATTCGATAGCACCTTAAATGCTCAAACTATAAACTGGCAATGAGACGTCATCAATAAAATATTATAGAATATTCCGCCGTACGACAAAGCATTCTTAACGGCCTAACAGACGGCATAAACTTGATCGATTCCGCATCGCAATGCGAAGACTTTCATTCCACAATTCCGGACGTTTGTGCTGAATGTTACTGCTCGCTTTGTACCGTAATACATCCCCTCGAACTTTTCTGAGGATTCAATCATCCTCGAGTCGATTGGTCGTATCAGTTTCAAGCACGTCTGCTGATTTCCTATCTCTCTTTGTTTCGCCCACTCGAAGACAAAGACAAATTTTAATTCGTCGTCTCGTTACGCGTATTATTAAAAGAGTCCGCTTCTCGAAACGCTGGCTATCCAGCCAACTTGATGACCCGCGTTAAAGTAATTGTCCCGGGGGTTAACGTCTAACGACCCCTCGAGAAGCGCCGTCTCGACTGCACTGAGTACCTGCCTGCGACTTTGCAAGTTATCGAAAGTATCATCTCCATTCTACCCCTTAAAAGGGTAAACGGCAAGTTGTACAGATACTTCTTGTCGAGATGATAAAAAGACAACCAAGCCTTGTGAAATGGCCGTCGATGGAAGACGCCGTTGTTGTCGTTTCTTCATGTTTTATCGAGCAATTACTTTCCATCTACATCACCCTGGCAATTATAACGTCGAATAATTTTTCAATCCAGCAGACCGTTCTGTACATTTGGAATTGCATCAGGCACGACTTTAATTTGTCGTTTCGTTACATGGATAATTAGCAAGCTCAACGTACCGAGACCGCTGAGTCGAGAATTCTGCGAGTATAATTATTCTACCTTAATGCCAGACGTATCTCTCGGAATACGTTCACTTTGCAGATATTGTACGCATTAAACTACTAAAATTCTCTGCAGTGCCGACCGTCGTGTTATGCCGTCTCAAAAATGTCTCGATTCCGTTAAGAGTTTGCGAAATGAATGGGCGTATTTTTGGAAAGGCCGTTAAAAGATACTGGTACATTTGTTATGTGGTAATATATGAATTATACGGTATAATTAATAATTAATTGGGAATATGACAAGGCAAGATCTGGTCGTGCCTATAGTTAACTCCGTCATCGTAATTCTCCGTAATGCACTCCACGTAAAGTATCTCCGTCAATGGTCAACTCCATGATAATGATAACTGGATCTCCGTCCGTGAGTTCCCCTTTTTAAAGAGCTTCATCTGCGAACCTCCCTTTTATAAAGGTCTTCGTTGGTCCCCGTCTTTTCTCACCGTCTCCGTCAGTCAAGAGAAAAATGGCACTTTCACCCCCGACCTCGTAGACCACCCCGAAGACTTTCCCAGGCCTGAGAGTCCGTCCCGTTCTTGTCCCGTAAATCCTATTTCTACAATAATAATAACTGTACTACAATAATAATAACAACAACGATAATGATAGCAATAATAATGGAATCTCAACGAATAGGATGGACACAGTGTCGGATGAAAGGCGACCCATGCGGACCCGCGGATGTTCAGGCATTACTTACGCTCGGCATTTTGCCAGTAACAATGAAAAGCATCTCAGAATAATGTAACTCGCATCCACGGGAAATGAGAATCCATAGACGTGTGCACGTACTAATACCGTTCCCCCAACGATGTTCAGGCATTCCCATGCATAAATAATCGACGGTCTGAATGGCGCATAATACCGACTTCCTATTTTCCGCCGAATCATCGGTCAAACTTAGAACTCTAACTACAGAAGTTTGCCTTTTTCGGTATATGAGCGAACTTCCTACCACCCGTTCCGATGGTATCCAGGATTATTTTTCGATGAATACGAAGCATTTCCGCGATGATACGGACACGCTCGATATCACTTTATGAATTTGCAAAATAATTGACGTCATGATAATACCGAGAACTTCCTTCCTTCTAAGAAACAAAGAAAAGAGAAGAAAGAGGTCACTTCAAAAGTGCGATGGAATTAGCAAGAAATAATGTTCATTATGTGGAGAACAATTAAGAGGGACGCCCAACGAGGACATTGGGAATATCGTTTAATATTAATTAGAATTTTTAATTAGTGACAGTACTAAGGGACGCGGTACTTGCAAAGGTATTTTCAGAAAAAAAAGCGATGTGCAATTAACGATCGGAATAGCTGGAAAATACGAAGCGATTAAGCTAGAACACTCGGAATATCATTTAACGAATCGTGAGAACTTCGGGGTGCATTTTACCGCAATTTAAGCATCCTTTATAATGCATCCAATCCAATAACGAGACTTGAAACAGTTCGTCTTCGTATCTTACTAAAATTTGTAACGTACATGAAGGTAGAATTGCTTTGTATGTCACGTTATCGTGTGATTAATGTTAATACCATTCATGCCACGTTGGCACTTGTTATTCTGTCGTATCGTTTTCTTTTTGGTATTGTTTAGGAAATTCACGAAAGTGTGCAGTATCGTACGGTCGCAAAAACAAAAGGAAGTTTTCCGTAATGGATAAAAGAAAGTCAGGTGTTTCGTGCAGCGTCATCGGGAAAGTAACGCGTCACCAAAGTACGATATCACGCGGTTAATGAGTCGGGGCGAGGTCGGGAATTTCATGGATGAAATTCGGTGTTGGTACCACCGCAGCGCCGATGTGCATACTGTTTTTTCGATGAATCGTAAAAGCCGAACGACGCGTAGTCGACCAAGCGACCCAAATGTTCTGACCACCGTAAAGAGGTATCGTTCTACGAACGAGTGATATTTTACCTTCCGCCGGGTACGTACGTGTACACACAATTTGCATACGTGCGCGTGTGTGTCTAAATATATATATATAAAACAAGTGCGAATAGAGAGGAGAAGGGGAGGAATGATCCCAGTGGTCTGGAATTGCAACGGCACGAATGCATTTTAAATTAAAAGTGGACATTCACGTGATTATACGATTCGTTTCCACGTTGAATGAATCAGTTTCGCGATGCAGCGTGAAAAGGACTTCTGGCGAGTAACGTCTAGTTTCATAAATTCCCAAAGTTTGATCTCCGACTGTGAACAAATTGCTCCATAGGATATATACATACATTCATGGACGAAATAGCGGAGTGCTACTATTTGACGTTTTTCGATAATAAACTTGGAATTGTAGAATAACGTGGAACTTATAACGTCAAGAATGTATTTCGGGAAAGCAATGACTGAAAATGATATTTAACGTAATTTTTCATGCCGGCCTCTATCGAAGCTAGCTGTGCGGTGGAAAAGATAGAGTGAAAGCATAGCTGTGAAATTTGTAGGTGAACAAAATTGATCAAAATATAAATTAAAATATTAATTTCTCATTCTTAATACGTGTTGGAGCTATGGTGACAATGGGGATAGAAGCTCCTACTACCAATTACTATAGCCGAGTTCGAATCACATTGTCGCCACCTCTGGGAAATATTGTTCTACCTAGTATGTAGATCATAGTGTCGATAGTTTAAAATCCGACTAAAATCGTACTAAAATTAGAAGAATAGCGGCGAATGTTCAGTGACGTCAATGGACCAATCTATGAATAGTATAGTTGATTCAGTTTGTTTTGTTATCGCCACATAATGATTTTTTCCTCAAAACGCGTATTAAATTGAATAGATTTTTAATCATAAAGTAAGGAATATCGATTATGCATTTCGTTATTATTTGTTATTGTCCTAGATTGCTCCCTATATATTCGACTGAGATTATTCGATTCCTAGGTAATTCGATTTCCAATGAAAATAATACTTAAATTTAAAACTCGAAGGAAAATGTGAAAATTTCAAGAGCTTGAAACCGATATCTCTGACAAAAAAGGATGGAAATATTTGATTGTGAAATGTTATCAAGTTTTTAATCATTTCAAGACTGCTTTATTTTGAGAGACTCAATAAAACAAATTAAAATTTTGGCATTTCTGATTAAATATACACTGAAATCTGTTTTTGTGCGGTGGATAGGGACCGCAGAAAAGAAAACGCATAAAAAAAATCGCACAAAACTCCACGAGTAGCTATAAGAGGTAGTTTTCGCAACACAATTAAAAAGTATTTTTTTTTGTGCGGTGAATAGGGACCGCATAAAAAAATTCTCACGTAGAAAATAACTCAAAGCTTACGAAATAATTAGGAATTGTTTTTTTAAATAAAATCAAGACACGAGGCTTGATAGCTACTTGGTATCTGATTTAAAAAATACACATGCGAACATTTTTATATATTTTATTTAAATATTTACTTATTTTACACATACAAAACTTTTCGAAACGTATAACCATTATCCTTCGTAGTCTGAGAATACGCGAACTTTCTTGTGGTAAACTGGTACAAAATCGCTTTCGTCACTTGAAGATATGTATAGAGTTCAATAACGTACAATTTAATCGGCTAACGCAATACTTATGTAATGTGATGAACTGCATATTAAAAATCGAAAAGTATGGCCAATCAAACCTACTATGTACTTATTTATTGATAACTTTGTCAATTATGTTTCAATTTGATTGAAATTTTCATATACCGCACAAAACAAATCGCACAAAAAAAGACCGCACAAAAACAGGTTTGACTGTAATTTAAAACGTTGAACGCCACCGGTATTTCGCTACTTTCATCATTTTTACTGAATTGAAACATTTTCTATTAAAATCACATCTTTACAAACCAGGAACGTCAAAGACATAAATAGATGTATAGTCAACAGGGCTTTGCCTTTTGAATGCCACTATTTAAATATTGAATGTATCTGAAATTTCGTAAATATTGCAATTTTAAAGTCATATGAAGTTTTGTTGAATTCAACAGCGCCGGCCACCGATGATCCCCATGGCATTCAACGTGTTAATATCAGAATGTAGTCAGCCAGTAATGACCTTCATGGAGATCAAAGTTAATACTTTATCTGATCCCCAAAATCGAATCCCTAATACCTTCAATTGTCTTTTACTTGAAATATCATTGCTATAATAATTTTCTTATGATACATTATATGTTGAACTTTATCCTCTTATTTCTGCGTTTTGCAAAAACAGCCAACAAACTAGTTTCATAATTATTTGGGAAAATGTTAGGTAAATCGAAAAGAAAAGTCAGTTTTTTATACAAATTTGTTTACAAAAGAAATTCATAATATGTATTCCTTCTAATTGCACGTAGTATATGAGCCGTTCAGTGCACAAATCGACTAACTCCACTTTTTGAATTTTGTTAAATTTAAGTCTCAAAGCACTTGATTGAATCCTAACTTTTTATGTTTAGAATAAATTTTCGTAATAATAACGATTAACATCATTAAATGCCGAAGTTTGTTTGGCCATCGAATAATAAATAATTGAATTCAGAAGTAAATGTAATTAATTCCAAGGCTATTCCATCTTATTCATTTTGTACTTCGTTAGAGGAAAGCTAAATGCGATTATATATTCTACAATACTTATTTGTATTTATATTTTGAAGGGAATTTTGAAAAGGAGTCTATACTATTTCGTCACGTTTCTCCACTTTAGATTTTATGGAGTTAATCGATTTGTGCACTGAACGGCTCATATCTTGGCTGTGATAAACTGACCAGGTTTCAATAATTCATAATGAATCATACAAACAAAATTCAACTTAGCAGAAAAACAAAAACGATATTTCTTTTCGTAAATCTAACAATTTCGATATTACAACGCAAATTTGATGCACTTCAATTACCATCGAGACTTTTGTACTTAAAGGATGTCTCTTCAATGCCGCCTGTATATAGAGACATCGCGAATACTTTCGCCGTCTAAGCACATCCGCTTTAAGTGTTTCCGAAAAGCGCGGTCGTGCTCCAACGTCCGCCGTGTAATTGGATCTCGTCTGACTTTATAAATGTCGCAAATAATTGGTCCGTCTGCAAAGATCCCCGCCATTTCGAAAATCTCGTTAGACGGAAACCACAATTTCACCTTTCGTTGAGCTCGCGTGAATAAACAAGATCGCGGTGCGATGAGGTCGTCATTCAGCGAATATCCTTTCCTCTTTAAAACTGTATCGTATATGGATATTCTATCCTGGGATAGAAATTTTATGAGTCGAAATAATGTTGATTATTGCCTTCGTGAACCTTCACAATCGTTTCTACGTTTAATTAAAAAATGACGACGTTAGAACGCAGAGTTTCTTTCATTAATATCAGAGTAGCTTTTACATATTTCTGCTTTGGTCAAATAATACGTCGTTTTGTGCCGAGAATATTGTGGGGTTATATTTTGTCGGCTAACCGTGAGAGTATGACGAAGTATGCAAATTTCATCGTACAATTTCGCGGAGAGAAAAAGGCGGGAAATATTCTCCGGAATTAAAATCCAAACGACTCTGCCGACTCGATCGATACTAACTTCTGTTATATAAAGTTAACGGTTTCGGTCCATTGTTTCACTGAATATAACAAATTGCATGTACGCGATGGGAATCGATAGGACAGCAAAGGGTTGATATTGGATCGTAAAATGCAATTACCAACTCTTGTAACACGTTTCAATTTCTAAAGCGTTGAACAGATAAATGAAACGAACCCTTCGTTCGTGGTACACGTAAACGTAATCAATGTTCGAATTTAAAATCCATAAAAGGAAAGTCGATTCCTTTGGTTCAAATGAAATGGAACAAAAAATTTCGTGTTTTCATCCCGAATCTGTTTGAAATCAATTACCGGGATCCTTTGCATAAGTGAACAGCTTCAACGCTTTCTCTCATTAACCCTTTCGCTACGGCGGACCTTCTCGTGGAACGGAGCGCTGCGCCAAAAGTGGGAACGTTAAGCGCGCACAGTTTTCAGCATTCGGGGCCCAATATTCTGTCTTAACACTAGATTTACGGAAGCCGTCAAATTGACGGATTCCTACTTTTTTAAAAACGGTTTCCAAATTTATAGAGATGTGGTACAGTTAATATTTCACTTGTATCTTATAATATACAAATTACTTAACCGATCTTCGTCTTTACCCGTTGATCCCTCTTTTTTCAAAGCACTTATTTAATATATTTAAGTGTGACCGATTTAACGCCCGTAAATCTAGTGTTAAAAACGCCGTTGTGACACGGCTTGCAGAAGCAAAATGATTTGTGTTCGCAACAATGTGTTTATAATTTTTCCATGAACGTATTTGTCTGAACTTTGCTTGTCCGTTTACCTTGAATTAACTTTTGACTTCATTTTTGTGGCGGGTGACTATAGTCACCCGTAGTAGCGAAAGGGTTAAAGGGCTACAAAAGTTAGGTGGATTCTTTTATATTTAGAGAATCTCGCTTCTTATAAGGGTGAAGAAATGTAAAACCGTGCGATGTATGTAAATTTATTGCACGCAGAAACAGTATATATTTCACATTCATATCCTTATTAACATTAACCGTACCGTACGCGGACAAATGACCGGTTCACAGGACTGAAAACATGTGATTTTTTGTATTACTAACTACAGGCTGCTTTCTGCTTTGTTTCCTATATTAAATTGATAATCTCCTGCATGTCTTTTGAAAAAATATAATCTGTTTTTTGTAACCGGTCAAATAATAGGCTAGAGTCAGAATATGTATACATAAAGTGCCGTACGTATAACATTATGGGCCATGTAAAACCGTGATGTAAAATATAAAATAATTTAAAATTCAAGCATAAAACAAATCCACTGCTTTTACAAAATAGCATTATTTGTATTAAACATCTCCATTTTGAAACTATCACAATGTATTATCATACAAAAAATATATTAAAATCTTTCATTATTCTCTGCCAACGTACTTCGTAATCAAATATTTTTATCCGAGTGCCTAATTAACCGACCCTTCTCTATAACATAGTCTCTCCTAAACGCAACAATGGAAGTATTATTAACGCCACGTACAAAATAATGAACGAACCTTCGTTGTCATTGAAGGAAAAAAAACGGATGAAAATCTGCAAACAACCCCTCGAAAAGTTTGCCGCGAACTCAACTGCTGGCGCGCAAACTTCTTAACCGTCATATTGTCAGGCTGATGTCGAAAAGTTGCGTAACAAAATCGTCGTCCCCGTCGCACCTTGACACAGTTTAAATAACGGAAAAAAGCGAACCTATTTTCCCTAAAATTGAACCGTCGCTTTCCGGATTATCTATACTGCGATGCACCATCGACTTGAACGAGGACACACGCTGCGACAGAAACTTCCCTGCCTCTTTCCCCTGCACCAAAGCCGAGGTCGAGACTGTGTCCGCTGAAATTCTGTGTTACGCGAGCGACGTCCATTAATGAAAATCGATTACCCATCAGGGCTGGTGCTTACACCGATGCGCGTCAAAAGCTCGTGCACGTATATACTCGTCCTACCCGGGCCTACCACGTCAACGATCGCTATACGTATCGGAGCTCATATACGTTAATTCCGGAGATTCCAGGGGACACATTTACCTGGCTGAAAATAAGTCTGCGTCTGTGCATGAAAAAAAGAGCCGTTAAAGAGGAATTTAGTTAGCAAATCGAAACGTGTTCCCTTGTAGGAATTTAATGTAACGTCGAGAACAGGCTGGCTCTCGCAAATCGGATTTTAAGGATATTTGAAAGGGATAAATGATGGCTGAGGCATGTTGCAACTATTTTTTTATTGTCGGAATGTTGCTAACTTAGAATTAGTTGATTGGAGTTTAAGCGTGTACCCTTTCATACCTGGTTAACCTTTTGAGGACTAGCGACGCATATATGTAATCTAAGAAAAAATTTAATTATAGTTTACTGCTGCTTGTATACACAGTTAGAGTTAAAAAATTGAAATACAACCGTTGAAATATGATTAAACTTGCTTATAAACTTAACTTGCTGATAAAAAAGTGGTTTTGGACTGCAAAATAAATCATTATCTCTCGATATTCACAAATCTCTCCGTCCGCAAAGGGTTAATTTCAGTGTGAAGATAATATCAGCGTCATTGAATTTTCTAGAATAGTTGAGTGAAGAGGATTATACGCATTAACTTCCCTATTACTGTGTTCACAAGACCATTCCACTACTTTTCGTTTCTAAGTCAATACTACTTGTATCGTCATTTTTTTAAATATGCCATAAATGGCAAGCATTGACTCCGACATGTGCTAATAATTATGACAGTGGTGTAACTCATTGGTTTTTAGTTTCGAAATACTTAGACATTTGTTTCTAAATTGTGGGTCGAATTTTTTAAATTTTGGACATAAACCACTTTCATAATCACGCCCGTCCATAAAGCAAGCAGTTTCTTTAACTAAAAATTGATATATACGTTCATCAACGAAGCTTAAACCAACATAACTTCTCCACCGCAATTAGTCTTTGAAAGAAAGATTAGAAAATATTCAATTTTTGTTTTGTTTCCTACGTGTGCCTTAACAACGTAAAAAAATTTGCTGTAATATGATTATCGCGATGTAAATATACAAACAAAGAATATAAAATACGTGCAATTTATATTGCATTTCTTATGTACAGCATTGTGGCAATGTATTCGTCCCCTTAACTTCAATTCAGATGCCTGACCTCTTAAAAGAAAGACTCTGGAAGGCCGTACTAGCAAACAGGAGAATTTCAGTTAAGGGTGACTCGTTGTCCCGCCTGTAATTCGACATATTTCACCGAGGGTAAGAATTTACGGACGGTTGGTTGAATTTCTTTGGCAACGAGTAGAACGTTCCCGGAAGGGTTACAAGAATATTCCTGAGAGGCGTTCCGAACGGAAAGCTTCACGCCAAGCTATAAAATTCTGAACGGCGTGAGAGCGGAGGACAGAAAAATCAATTAGACTGCCTCCGACAGCCACGTCGCCATGATTCAGGAAACCGATAAATCTGAGCGTACCGACATCAGCACCTCGGTTGCAATCTTGACTATCTTGCGCTGGTTCTTTCTCTTTCGTTCTATTCCCTTCTCTCTTTGCTCTCTGCCCTCTAGCCCGTTCTTTCGTTTCCTTTTGTTATTCAGGATAAAGGCCGTGATGAGTAGCTAACGAAGATGAAACCGTGAATCTTCATCGACATGTTGGCAATGGAAATCACAAAAACTGAGGGTCCTCGTGTCCAGCTAGAATATCCCAAGGATTTTAATTCTTTTCGTCCTGATGTTCTTTAAGGTTTCTTCTTCCAAATTAAACAGGCATTTTTAAGTGCTCGTGTGTCTGTGCGACGATTCAGATAGCAGGATGTAATTCTAATATCGAATAATTTCCAGACGAATAAATATTATAATTCCGCTTAAACGCATCACGTATATCTGTCGTACAATCTGAAGAGATCTTTCCTTTTTCCATTATCGATATTGAATTTTTTTGGCACCGATTAGTCACAGACTGACTCGAATGAAGAATAAAAGGTACAGAAAGAGAGAGGACGATGTCAAATGTACCACTTCTGTCGACAGCAGAAGCGTGAGAAATTCAACGAACGGATTTTGCTGATATTATATGCCAAAGTGATATGTTGCTATGATATTAGTAAGATAAATTATATAGCACTGTAGATAAATATTTTCAATGGCGGACAATTCTATCGATCTGTTTAAAGCATCATTTAACGTTCATCGTAAATTCAATTAGCAATTAAATGAAAACGCACTGGCAAAGGAATTTTAAAATCTCGATATTTTTAACAGATTTTAAAATCGAATCAGTGATATGTATATTGAGAATGACGAAGAGTGCACCAAACAGCATATATGGAGCGAAGTATGTAAGTCTCTGGTGATCAATATCTCATAGAGAAATAGATATGTATCGAGAATATATCGCCGTATCTTTCATGTCGTAGCTCGTAGTTCTCGCAAACACTTTCCAGTACCTCGACGAGATGAACGTCATTAAGATCGGTCCGATAAAAATATTCCGATGAACGGTAAGGAATTACGTCGTTTATTTCTTCATTAGATATCTGTTTAGTAGATAAATTAATTTTTAATTAATCGAACTATTGGTGAAAAAGTGGACTTCAATAGGAATTAATCTCATTAAACGTCAATCTTTTATTCTCGAGGAATTATTTCGAAGCTGTATTTGCCCGAAACATCGAACTATTTTGTTTTTCTCCGTGATATTCATGTTAGAGTAATTAGTGCAGAGTTTAATTACGTTCCACGGTATTTCTATCACGATTGAGGCAAATAAATGATTTGGAAAAATAGATATTTCAATTTTACTAAAATTTTATTCTCTTTTTAATTCCTACTTTGTTTAATTTCCACTTTAATTATTCATTAATGCATGGAAATTGGAAGGCCAGTATTATGTATAAATTCCAATCAAGAGCTCCAATTTCGTTATTAATATTAGAAATCAATTTTTGCTTATTACTGCACAGGAAGTTTCTACAAAAATGGAGTTCCAACATTTATTTTGGAGTTTGGGCGGTGCAGTGATATAGAAAATTCTGTCTTTGATGATTAAATTACTCCGTTGATGTGAATTATAATTATTTTGTAAATGATATCTAGTTTAAGGTAATGCTTACACCTATTGTCAAATACACTGGCAACAAGTGTTTGGTACCGTTAATAGCAAACAGATCCAACCTGGTACCACAACTTGAAGATCCGTGGTTTCATTTCTATAAGGTCATGACCTTTAAGACCTACTGTTTTACGTGTATTCCGAAGCACCAGGACCGTGATATACATATCACGTAGAAAAAATTTCCTGGAGATGTCGAGGAAGGATTGAAACTCGGGCTTACTAATAATTATAGTTTAAAAATTGAGCACTTACCTCCTTACTCGCTGTAGCCCCTATTTAAGCATCCGTTACAATTCAATTATGTCTTTTAGACTACTATTTCTTTCTGCAAGGATTATTAACAAATCAAAAACATAGAACTGGTTTTATCAGTCTCAAATTATGTGGTAGAGTTTTAATGAATCTGATTTGCTCGAACCATAACAGAATTATGGTAGTGTTTACCTTGCATTAATTAATAAAACGGAAACAAACGAAACTTCGAAAGATGAAGCAAACATTCGTGTACTTCTACTCTAATTTGAAACATTCCAAAATAAGAAGATAATTTCTAACAGTAGTCAAAGAATTTTTCTAAATTTCCGCGAATTATGCACATTGCCGTTAATAAGATTGTTCTATTCGGAAGCGATATGTATGAGGCATGAAGAATTTGCTATTTTTTGTAAAGAGGATCGTCAAATTTCTCGAATTTCCAACTTCATCATTCAGGAGTTTGTTTAGAGGATGTCGGACAGAAAGGAGAAACCTAAGCGAAGGGGAAATTAAACTAATATACCGGAAGTTCAAAACCTCAGTTTCCGCTCGAGTCGGTTTTTCATGTTCTTGAATTTCTTACTTTTCCCTTAGCTCTTTTCTCTGCGTAGATCTGTATAAAGAATTCGATATTATTTATGGATCTCGTGTATTCCATACCATACACGCAATTATATGCTCAGTTTTTTGTTTTTGTTATGTGCTTTCCCGTGTAACCCTGCTGTTCTCCTCATTTATACCTCACATTCGTATTCCATCGGGCCACAGTGACCCGATAAACAAAGGTTAATTTAAAAAAATTATAAAATATACAAACAAACAGACGTAAACTTTGAATACATTGAAAATTAAAAACAAATATTCAATAATGTAGCATTTGTTAAAACATACTCTTCATTTCGGATGATATAAACCCGAGGGGAACAGCAGGGTTAATTGCTAAAATCATTTTATCAAGCACCTAAAGCTTTAGGTGGCTTTCGAAACATTGATAATGCATCTTTTATATCAATGATGCATTTACCTATATCTGTGATGTACATATTACATTTAAAAAATTGTTATTATTGTGGTTACAGGTTATAAGTATATTTCAATATTAAATTTTCTTATAATGTAGTAATTTATTCAAATAAATAATACTTAGAAATTGTAATATTATTACGTAGAAGTAGAACCTATATAAAGATAGACAATAATGTGCACGGATTATTCTGATAATTACAGCTCCTTATTATGGACTGAATCGCAGAAAAAGTGGTGAATTTTTTCCCGTATATTACAATGTAGCGCATTTGTCAAAAGAATTCCCATAACCACACATCGATTTACTCCTCTGAGCTATCTTCGTAAATTTCTTTTCGTTAAAATTTATTTTTCGTGGTTTAGATAAGAATACTCGTGTAGGTATTCACAAAAATTGTAGTGCATATCAAAATTATTAATCAATGTCTACATAATTATGCCGGTAATTACGAAGATGGTACAAGTCATTTAGTCTTCGTTACAAAATATTTCAATATTTGTTTTGAGCTGCGACTTGAATTCTGTGTAACGAAAAATCAGTCAACTCCGTCAAACGGTTCAATTATGTAATAATTACTACACAGTAGATGTTGGTGTTCTATGTTTCTACGAACATAGTATTTTTTAAACATACAAAAATCAACTAGTATATTTACTTTTTGAAATGCTTAAAAGGTTGCAGCTGTATAGCTATGCAGTCTGTGTTATGTTAAAACCGAAAAGGGTCGTTAGATCCTCGCTGAATTCTTTTAGACCTCACTCTGTGACTTTCACTCGTAGAGAGAAGACGTACACTCTTCATATATTCAGGCAATTAAGTCTTAGTCTATTCCATTAGTTTTTAAACAAAGTGTTGTTATTTAAGACCCTAAAAACCAATAGTAGATCCACAATATTGTAATGTATATATGTAGGATTTTCAAGGACAGCGTAGATTTAATTCAACAAAATATATTTAATGATAACAGGCTGATACATTCGTTCTCGTTCACGTATATTTTCTTACTGCTTGCCGTCGTGCGTTGCGCTTTTTTCTTCCTTCTCCCCAAACTCTTTTGTTTTCTCCCACTGTCTCACTCTCACACCTCTCTCTCTCTCTCACTCACTCACTCAATCATCTCTCTTCTTCTTCCATTCTTTCTCTACCTTTCTAAAACGCATGCATTCCTACATATATTACCGTAATACAAAATAAGTGATAAGATCAATTTTTCTAATTTTTTATTTACACCACCTTTGTAACTAAATCAGTTGGCAATTCATTCTAGTATGCAACGTGAGGACCTGATCGAGGACAATCCCCTAATGTTAGTTTCGAGACACTCGAATTATTTAGACAGACATGTTTGATACAACAAAATATATCATAACAACATTCAAATATAAGTAAATTCATACAAATTTTTAAATTTTTAGATGAATCAGGACATTGATAAAACAGGAATATAAAACAAATAGAAATTGAAGTTATTAAGAACTTGAATTTTTTTTAAATATAATCCATGTTCTGTATTTTTCGAACTTATATTACTTCACGTCAATAGTTTAAGCGTTGTTTCAATAACTGCACGATGCAATTCGCGGGTTTAATGTTTTACAGGTCGCACACGTGGAGAGGATAACATTTACGTGTGCCGATAAATATTCGGGATTATTGAATATGCGATAAAATTATCAAATTTAAAATATATCGTAGCCTGTGAACGTAATTTAAACTATCGGATTGGAACGAAGCGTAGGGCATATTATCTATTTTACGATCATCAATTTCCATATTGTGCAACATGAATATTCAAACAACCGCTATGTGCATTACGTCAAATGCATATGTACATTTTTGATATATGTACTTCATCCAGACGGCGATAAAGCAAGAGTAGCATCTGGTGTATCCATGAATATCTATTATGTGTTTAAGTTTATTCGCTAGACGGTAGTCCAATTTTCACCCTCAATGGATCTGTTACTAAAATCGATCTCCTTTTAGTGGAACTTTGCGAATCCAACGATAAAGATCTTGTGATACTTACATCATTTCCGTTTCGTACATAAATAGGTCACTCCATTTGTTCTTCGTATTTCATTCTCTTTCATAAAGAACACCTATACGTTAATCGAGCGGTAAACTTGTAACGCAAGAAACTATTTGCCGTTTTACAACACATGTGATCACATTCGAATCGACAATTTGGTCGTATTTATAACGGGATGCTAATATCTTTATTTACGTATGAAAAAAAATATTTCAAATTTTAATTGGCGCAAAAGAAAGTTTATACATATATTAAAAAGTTATAGCAATTATCAATGTCATTGCAGCGGGAAAGACATAAGCTTCAGGAATTACGGGAAAATTAATTATAAAATTTTATCTTTCTACGTGATAATTGGGCTGTGGATATTCATGGTTTATGTAAATCATATAAAGCATAATAAACATTGTATAAATTAGTATGAACACAACTAAGGAAGTGAAATGTAAGCAGAAAACTTGCTGAATATTATGAGTGCCATACCTTGGATATTTTAAAAATCTTTTTATATTATCTGCATTCTGTACAATTTTATAAGTTCAAATTACTCACAAAAATCTGCACCTCGGTCCTACGATAAAGATATAATGTATTATATTTTTATTGAAATCTAAATGAAACAGAGTCTCGCGAAGAAAATACATTAACGATAAACTGGCAATCGAAATTATAAATGAAGTTATTAAGTGTGCAAATAAATTCGGAACTTTTACGTTTCATCGATCATAACTTTGGCTTCAAATAGAATATCTTCAAGGGGCTTGCGGTATTTAAAAGCGTCAATATTTATCTTTCAACCTTATCTATGATTTATAAAATTAATATTATAATGTTTATTATACGGTCGGGGGACAGCTCTTTGTGAGAGGGCGTCATAATGCTGAGTACTGTAATCTCAGTCTCCGACCTATAGTTTTAACAATTAACTACAGTTTTTGAGTTACAATTAATTTCATTTCATTTTTCTGACTTATTCCAGACAAAAATTCCTGTACAATAAATACGCTGTATTGGCAAATAGACCCTGAAACTATTGGCCATGCAGTCCCAGGCCAGAGGGCTCAACCTGCACTGGGTCCGCTCTAATTGTATACCTAATACATATGTAATTAAATGTAAAAACGTTACTTCTGTCTGTTCAATGTAATTCTACACTAAAGAATTCTAAAAATAGAATCGTTATCATTGTTTTCAATAATTATCATAGCCCCATAAAAGAAATGTCTTTTCCTCGATCCTGATTTCTCTCAATGTATTTCCCATCGTTGATAACTACCTCGATACTACACATTATGAACCCATACTAATTATCATTTCTGTGTTTTCAGGCTTCTTTGCGGCTGGAATTCTACCACTCTGATTTAAAATGGCCGTTGAAACAAAAATGACCGATAATGCTGCCGATGTAAAACAGGTAATTCAAATATCTTTTACTTTACCGTCGGCGACGGGCTGCAAAAAATTGGCTCACAAGGACAGTCCGAGTCCAGCAGCTCTCAGCTGAATACACAAGAGACGCCTGGAAACCCATGGTCGTTCTATTTATCGAAATCGAAGACTGTAGATTTCCAATCATCGCAAAAGGATTTCAGTATCATGCCGAAAGAAAATTGGGTGGGGTTCACCGTACGTATTCTCCTCCCTATACGCTCAGAGTTCTCGGTCCATTCCCCTTTTTCTACCCTCTTTCCGGCTTCCACTTTCCATCCCCTTTTCCGTGTCCCGAACCGGTCCATTCTGTACTATTAAACGTCTATCGGTGTGCGAAAGATCATACCCAATTTACGGATGAATTCCAGTCCACCGTAACATTGCGCATGAATCGGCAGCTAATAGTTTAATGTTCCCTCTCGATTTCTCACTCGATCGTGCCCGCTTATTCGATAGAGGAGCACCGTAACTAACAGTAACACCCTCCAACTTCCTGCAGCCGCAGGTAAATGTAATGGAAAACGCTCGGTACCAGGATCGAGCAGTCGGATCGATATCTTCGTTCGACCTCGTAATTCTTGAAGACTGACTCACCTGACTTTTCTGCACGGTTGGCACGACATTCTGGATAGGTGAAAAAGAAATCGTAATATATCATGACGAACTTTCTGCAGACGGCAATATTCGCCTGTCTCGAAGGACGTTTTTGCTCGTGACGTGTGTCCTCCATTCGAACGTGACGAGACGAATGCAGGTGGAGTTTTGTCAGCCGTTTTGCTGGTTCGGTTTATAATTTCCAGGCTGGACACAGACGGATGCGCGGAGCTTCGTTGTGCAGAGGGAAAAAAGAATTTAATTAACCGGCCGCGGTAACTGTTTCGTATGATCGCCCGGTAAAAGGAGATAGGAGAGTAGAATTGGAAAGAATCGGGGATAATTCCGCGAAGCGGAAGCGACATGACAAATCCGTTAGCGGTAGATATACTCGTCATGTCGTTTCTGCGGTTCGATTATCCTATCGCCAGTTAACGGCAAGTGTTACGTACTAGTGGTCGGTGAATTCCGTAATCCTTTGAATTTCAGCAGCCTTCGACTATCGCGATTTGTTACGCTCTTCTGATACCACGTAATATTTGCTGCAAACGATTTGTTTCCGCGTTTTTTTTTTGCTTTGTACGTTCAATTAGTAGGTCGGCGATGGAATGAAGAGAGGGAGAAAGAGAGAGGGAGGGAAGGGAAAAGGGAAAAATTGTCAAATAGATATCATAATTGAAAACTGGCGATTAAAGAGTCGAAGTTGCATTCTTTCAATAAACGGCAAGTGTGCGCTTGAAGATTATTATTGAATATGATGAGACTTCATGGCGCAAGTTGTCTACCTTCGTATATTCAAATCCGTTTATTCTTTTGGTATTAATGCAGATTTAATTTCTCGTAAAAATATAACTTTTAAAAAATTGAAAAATTAATTTCTTGTTATTTCTGTAAAACCTAAAATCATTGATCGTCGTTCTTGATTGAACGAATAAATAATCAGGCAAAGGTACCAAGAGAATGGATGGACTTTGTATGACGGACATGTGAATAGCTTTGTTTCGTTGAAAATTAGTTTACCATCTTTCATCGAACACAACCTTTTAAATATGTACGCGGCCTACTAACAATTTGAGCAAACAAAACGACGAAAACTTATATTCTGTAAAAAAATTATAACTGCGGAAGGATCCGTAACAGATAGAAGGAGAGATTAATAATACATCATAGAATGTTTAAACTATTTATTTCAACAAGAATAAGAATCTTATAAGAACATAATTTTTCTACTTGGCCTTTTTATTTCTTAACGGCATGCGAACTTCTTGATGCAGCTAAACCAATGCCTATTTCTTTCAATTTCTTTAGCTTCTGATCTGCTTTTCCTCGGAAAAGACGACAACTTTTATAACATTCCAATACTACAAATTTCTTCGAATTTTCAGCAAGAAAATTTCCTATCATGATGAAATTCCAATCATTCTGACTACAGAAACATCTGTCTTTACAACCTCACATACTCTCCCAGTTGAGGCATAAAAGACGGACAGAGACCGCGTGGCAAGAAATCGTAGACCCTCCTCATAAAATCGAATCCATCGATTTTCCCCGAACTAACAAAAAAGCCGTATCGTGCTTATCCTTCGCGAAAGTGTTTTTCAATCTAGCATGGGAGATAAATCCGCAAAAACGCCGGCATAAATTCACGTAAAGTAATAGCATACAGAACGACGGGTTAGTACAAGTCGTTAACGAATACCATGGTACAATTAAATATTCCTCGTTGGTACCTACTGTAGTGCTTTATTAAAGATACGACTTCTAAGGACCTATTATACCGTTCTCCAGAAGCGGGGATATAATTATTCCCGTAACGCTGTTTATGGAGCAACTTGCCAACTCCTTCCGATTCTCGCGAGGTCTTGGCGAATATCGCTTACCACCACTTCGATAAAGTAAACCACAACAAAGACAGGGGTGTGCAGCAGAGAGTAAGGTCAACAGAGAAAGAAAGAGAGAGAGAGAGAGTGAGGAGATCATAAAACGAACGGACACGCAAGTAGGATAAGGAAGGAAGACTGATAATTAGTCGACGTCCGTGCCAGGGGGAAGTCAGGTATGGCAACCTATAGGTTTTCCCCCGGTCCTGAGTAATCATCGCAGTTGCGAAACAGTCGTAACAAAAGATGGAATTAATTAGGATGGGACGATCGTCGGTTCGGTGAAATCCCGCTGGCAACGGTCCAGTAAACAAGTAGGTATTGATTCAGATGGCAAAGGTAGAGTGGCGCGGCTCGGGGTGGAGGCGGATTAGGGTGGGGACTGGGCTCGCATTAACCGGCTGTCGTACGTATTTATCCGCAAATTTATATCTTTGTACATATGTGCCGCCATTTAAACACAGTGGCCGCGCGATGAAAGTTGAACGCGTGAAATACAACGAGCGCCGATCGCCATGTGTCAATTAGTATTCAATTTATGACTACCGGCAAAAGCATCGGCCGACCACCCGGAACGTTGCTCGAGAGCGACGCTATTCCACCGTTGTTACCGTTGTCGGCCCGGGCACCCACGTTGCTCGTCCCGTCGCTACTCTTCCGAAATAACGATAGGTTAGCCAGTTACGCTCGAAATGAATATCGAATCGTGAGAGCGCGATGAAAAGTAAATACCAGGGATCGCGCGGATACGTGTATCCCGAATGTACTCGGGATACCGCGTCAATCGCCGTGAACGATGCGAACAACGCCAATTCAGCGTGGACGTTTGTACGATCTTGCCATGTGCCAGTTTTAGCTGGAATACTTTGCTGAAAGGATAAACGTGAAATTTGGACGTTTCTTTGATTGTTTGAAAGTAAATAAGTATTCACGTACCGCACACTTGCCAGGAAGGCGTCATAACTCAAGAATATTCTACTGAAGGAGTGAAATTTGTTTTTCAACGTATAAATTATCATGCTAATACAATTTACGAACGAGGGAAATGATGTTCGTGAAAGTGTTTGTTTTTCTTTATCTTTAGTCTTTTATTAGGTTGGTGCATATGAAATGTCGGATTAGGTCTATATACATTTTGGCCATATTTTGCAAATAGGTAGCCGTAAAATTAATAATTTTATAGTTGGAGCAGGTCGTTTGGTCTATACGCTCAATATTGAGTGTATTTTTTTTAAAGACTCGTAACTTCTATAAAAAAAATATACTTTTTTGTGCAACGTGAGTACTAGTGAAACACGAGTAGTATTCCGATATGAATTTAAACTTGGTAATAATGCTGCTGCTGCAAGTCTTAACATAAACAGAGCATATGGGAAGCAATCGTTAATAAAAAAATCGTTCAATGTTGGTTCAACAAATTTCTTTCTGGGTATAAGTATCTTCAAAATGCGCCTCTTGGTAGACCCACAACCGTATGCCATAATGATGTCCTAATCTAACATGCAAAGCTGAACATCCTTTTTTCCAGGCGATGAAATAATTACTACTGACAGATATTGTAAAAAAATTGAACAAATGCTTGTAGAATTGAAAATACTGTGTTCGGTTTTAATTAATTGGCAGGAACCTACTTCATTGCACGACAACGCAAGACCATATC
The DNA here is from genome assembly GCA_963989415.1 of Cerceris ruficornis. NCBI lineage: Eukaryota > Metazoa > Arthropoda > Insecta > Hymenoptera > Crabronidae > Cerceris > Cerceris ruficornis. The sequence goes on from OZ022518.1 coordinate 6,925,353, forward strand.
CGTCTAAAGTGAGCTAAAAAAATTACGTTAATTGAAATATGAAATTTTGCGGTACCCACTTTTTTCATCTAATCTTCCGCCAACGGATTATCACATTTTTAAACACTTACACCATTTCATTATAGAAAAAAATTCCATAATGTAGGGTTTCTTAAAAAAGTCGCCTCTAATTTCATTCTTTCTAAATACTCAGGTTTTATTAAAAATCGTATAAAAGCCCTTGTGGATCTTCGGCAGAAGTGTATTGATGTGGATGGACATTATTTTGATATATAAACATTGATTTTGCAAAAACTGTGGCATTTTAGTTTCGCCGTATACAATCCGACATTTCATATGCACCAACCTAATACTTTGAAAATATAACGGAAGTAATAATAAAATCTATATTTAGAGGAGTATGGTACGGTTTAATACAGGGGATGTCTAATACCTGGTTTCTGCCGCCCAGTATGCAGTGGTGGACGCTAGGGTTTTTGTCCGATGCTGTAACTGCTTTCTCTCTTTTTTACCAGCAACCATCACTCGACTTCAGTTTGTTGCCCCTTTAAATAAAAAGACGACGTATTTCTGCTAAACCACTACTCAAAAATTACCAGTGCTTTGCAATTGTGCCAAATTAACACATTCGCGACCGACAAATTTTTTTCCGTTTCTAATACTGAGTACCGGCGAAAATGGTGAAATTCTGAAGCTGGTTGCCGCAAACTTGTATTATTAAAGCAAGGATAAAAATTATAAAATTTGTTTTGAAATATCAATGTTGCAATTAGGTGTTGCTTAAAATAAAATGATTTTTATAATTTGTATACTTGCCGGCTTATATTTAGTGAGCCAACTGAGACATTCTCACTTGTCTCGCTGAGACAGCGGTTATTATCAAAAGCACGTAATTTTGCCGCATTCAGGAACAAAAATTGCCGAGCGTGAATTCGCGTTAGCGGCAATCAGGAATAGAATTTAAAATGGAATGAATTCACGTCAGCGGTCGCGAATGTGTTAACCAGTTAAGTGTGTTTGACGACTATATCCGTCATGGAAATGTGGCAGAATTTTGTGTCATGACGGCTATATCCGTCATGCGTAAAATTTTGTTACAATTTGATATTTGAATTGTAATTTTGGCGAAAACTGAATTATATTCGTAAATTTTAATATGTTTAAAATGTTTAGAAGCCAAGACGAAATGAAACAAACAAATAAAAATTATAAATAATTTGAGTTGCGTTCATAACTTCCTGAGAGCTAACTCGTAAGCAGTGATTATCGCAACACACACTGGTGCGCGCTTTGCAAAGAGATCGCAACACTTAACTGGTTAAGTTACCGTGGAATCGATAGGCTGTAAGAAAATCTTCCTGCCAACAAAGATACAAAAGTGGGCGTTAGGTATAAAGAGGTAGACTACCCTTGGTTGAATATACATAAGAACGAACTACATAGCAATTCGTTACCAGTCAAATTATGAAAACAAATGAACCAGGGTTTCATTATCGCTCAAGATGTTTGGAAAATTTCTCTAGTAATAACTTGAAAATCACATTTTTGAAGCTGTGCCACTTATCGTACTACTTACCCAGCGACGGCGGGACATTTGTGTAAGCTTTCTAAATGGAATGCCTCATTCTTAGTTCGAAAGTCGATCTCATAAGGATAAATCCGTACACGACGATAATTCTGCAATTTCAAACTTTCGGATCGTAGTACGTGTAAAGGTGCGAGAAAGGCCGCGAACCGTCGGAGTAGCCGTTAAGGAGACACTTCTCTATCTCGTTACCATAAAAGTAAAAGTTCGCCTGGATTTTGTATAGAAACTTGTACGAAACTGTTCTTTATTCTGCGCGAGTAGCGCCGAATAACTATGAAGATAAGAGTCGTCTATTTCGATCTGAGGATTATCCAGAACCGGATTTATTAGCGAAACAATGACAGCGTAAAACGGTCTCTAAGAGGACTCTAAATCGTCGTTAAATTCTTACCGCAACCTCTCGGATTGACAGGACGTATAAAAAAAAAGGAAAAATGGGAATGAGGATGAAGTTTCCGGCGAAGAGAGCAAAATAGGGAACTGCGCAGACCGAGTGTACTTAAAACGTGCTAACTTCCCTTTTTTTTACAAACTTTTTCACTGGAAGTAGGAAATTACGTTTTTGAGTTCGAAAAGTTCATTGCTGGCAGTTGTAAGAATTTTACAACTCGATCAATATTATTTTCAAACTAGTTCTAAAACTTCGAGTACTTCTTCAGAAGCGAAGCCGTAGGTTTCTCTCGGCTAATGACATCGTTGTGTAATTTCGCAAACAAATGCGAAGCATAGTTGAATGGAATAACGAGACGACACTCAAAGCAGTTATACTCCGTAGATTTCATCGGAGAGTTACCCTCTTTGGTATTTTTAAACCGCTGCCTTATAATAACAAGAAACCTTCCTGTCGCAGATTATAGGCTGAATCCAAAGGACACGAGCGTGGCTTGTGATATCGAATGTAGTCCAAACATGAAAAACGCGAGCGTGACCGGTGGTCGTTAGGAGTGCGACGTTTTACTATCGTACAGCGTTTGAAGAATACCAATCTCTTGTAGATTATTGAATAGCAAATTTATTAGTGTACACCTAATTCTGCTTTTACATGGTAGATACGTTCCAGACAAAACCGTGTAAAAAGAGACATGAAGTACATACATAGAAAAAAAGGAGGATTAGTTCAATATCCTTCAACCCTGTTAAAATAGTTAAAATAAATTTATTAAAAAAATTATTTGAAGAATATTTTAGATTTTTTAATCGTGCTAAATCGAATGAAATCGTGTAAAAACGGAATCAATTTTTTTTTCTAGACCGTATTAAATCAAAACCGTGTAAAAAAAGACAGTAAAAACAGAATTGGGTGTATTTGAGTATATTTAAGAGGCTTAGAAAATTAGAGATCTGCTAAGTCCCTTGATAAATGTATTTTAGATTTCATTATACCTAACTTAATATCTTGAAAAAACTATAAATATACAATGCTTATCGGAATATGTCGTGGCGGTTAGACAATTAAACGGCTAATAGCAGACCGCAAAGAGATCATAAGGCAACAGATTTGAGTGTAGAGGCGGATTAGTCGGTTATAGGATCGAAATTCCAAATAAAATAAGTAATCGACTTAATGCTAATCTTCTCTGCCTCTGATGAAACAATTGGAAATCGATTGATACAAATTATGTTCAAAGTCCTTATTCCATCGATGTTGCTGCACGTCATCCGTCATTGTAGACTTTAACACTAGACTTACGGAAGCCGTCAAATTGACGGATTCCTACTTTTTTAAAAACGGTTTCCAAATTTATAGAGATGTGGTACAGTCAATATTTCACTTGTATCTTATAATATACAAATTACTTAACCGATCTTCGTCTTTACCCGTTGATCCCTCTTTTTTCAAAGCACTTATTTAATATATTTAAGTGTGACCGATTTAACGCCCGTAAATTTAGTGTTAACAAATCTAATTTCCATATCGTTCTTTAGAAATATTATTTCCATCTATATGAAACAAAATAAATCCAATGTCCCCGCTAGGGTTTTCCGTGTATAAATGGCATTTTTAGCTCGTTGGCACTCAAACGTTTAAGATCTCTTCCAGAAAACGGAAAGAGCACGGATCTTCGTAAGACCTCTTCTAACCGTCGAAAGAGCGCTCCGTCGACGGCGCCTAACACTGCGGTAGAACTCCATCTTACGGAACATCCTTTTACTTTGTCTTTCTTCTATTCAACCCTGTCTTGCGTCCTCTCTCACTGAACATTCCGAGGACAACGTGGTCCGATGGTTCGTTTAAGAGTTTCGCGAAAACCGGTGAAATCGGTAAGAGTACAGAGACCAGCTCGTCCCATAACGTTCGTGCTAAATCCCTCCAATGTCTCTCTCCCGGGTCACGCACAGCTTCTTGGTATTTTCCGAAATTTTCTTCCTTTTAGCGACTTGGACTCTGACCAAACTTGGTCCTCGGGCCAGAAGCTCGGCCTAACTTCCGTCTCGCGGAGACGAATGATCCCGACCTTTTCCCCCTACCATCGTCACCCCTTCCTTCTATCCGGCTCCCCGACTTCCGCCCTTTTGCTTTTTCACCCTCGTCTAACTGACCCACCCCCTCTCTATCTTCGTATTCTCTCTCCTTAGTCGACCCTACCGGCAGAGTCGAAGTTACTTATAAGTTATGTTTTCGAGTGAACTTTGCTGGCACCGCGGAATTTCGAAACTTTGATATTCAATAACTCCGTGTTCGCGCATGGAATCCTCATTTTTCGCTCTTTCAACGGGAAAAGGCCACGGCTGTCCGTACCGGTAGTCCCGGTTTCGCTTCCTACGATTCTAACGGTAATCCACCTTCGTACGCGAGTTTCCACCTAGCATCTTAGCCTGGATATCCAATTCTATCGAAGACGTTTCGTCCCGGCTCTTCGGACACGAACTCTCACGACGTAGAAATTAGATTTTCATCCCCGGTTGAATTGCACCCCACCAACGGTCGCAACCGCAATCGCGACTTCGTCCTTTCCCTCCCCTCGATTCGCCGAGGATCGACAATAGTTCGTCAGGAATCTCCTGGCGAGGACGTAAGATCGCTGCGAAGGATATTTCTTTCTCGATCCTGAACGCACAAAGTCCTACAATCGGGCGACATTAGCGACCTGGAAAGCCCTTGCCTATCCCGAAGGAATTTTCCATCCAAGTTGGGAAGAGGGAGGAGACGGGAGGTGGGGTGCTCTGCTGTATTTACGATCGCTCGTAAAGTTGGATGGATATAGGTGCCGGTTACGTACTAACCTATAACAGCTCGCCCTCGCCCTTCGGCTGTGCTCGTTGTACTTCATCGACCTTCCATTTTCGTTGAGTCTTTCCCGACTTCCGTTTCCACGTCTGTTCCTTCGTTATTAGGGATATATCCATTCGAAAACCATCCATCGACGAATTAACTTCCGACTCTTTTGCTCCCCTACGGAGAGACACTGCGAGGATTTCCCTTCCCCCTTGGTTGACTCGATCAACTTCCTTAATCCTTGATGAATCAATGGGGGAAAGAAGTCCTATTGCAACAGCCGGCAGTAAAGTTCTCGGAACTCCCCTAACTCTGAATACGATGGATTTCTGACTGGTTTTACGCACAGGACTTCGGGCATTGTCGCGAAACGACGACTTGGAGAGCTTTGAGACATTTTGAATGTTCATGATGATATTAAAGGGGGGACGATTAGCGCGTGAGCGCTTTTGAATTATATTCGATAACAATGAAGTGTGAATATCGTTTGTACGTTTGGAGAAGAACGATGATATAATTTTTGAATAAATTTCACCATTCGAGGAATATTGTGAAATGAAAATAAGATCTGCATTTAACACTAGACGTGCCGGCTTTGTATCTATTATATTGAAATACACTAAATAAGTAAATACTTTGGAAAAAGAGGAATCCATAGATTAAAACGATATCCAGTTAAGTCATTTTTGTTTTATACGATGGATCGAGAGTATTTACTGTATGGCTCCCCTATCAGTTTGTGGATTTTTTAGAAAAAATCGGTAACCAGTCATTTTAACCGCCTTGGTAGGTTTAGTGTTAATAATAAAGTGCGTTAGGCCTCAACCTTTTGCAGTAGGCTGGCGGGATCCACTGTGGGTAGCTTTTTAGGGTAGCTAATTATCTGTGAGTTTAGTTACGAGTTTAAAATTAACCGATATCTTCGTATTCTTACTTAAATATACTTTGGCACCTATAATTATTACAGTAGAATACAAATGAATTATGAACGATAGAGAATTTAACAAAGTTAATAACATTTAATGGATGAAATATTGGAGAAATAATTCAAAGCGCAAAGAATTATGGGGGGATTATCTTTGAGAAAGTAATAAAGATCTTCATTTTGGAAATTTTACATTTAATTGGTACAGTCCATCTAATGTACTTTTCCAAAGTTTTATTTGCGAATTTAAAAAACTTTCACTTCCTTTTTTGGAAGTGAATATCAAGGAAAGGAGAATTTTGTGACCCAGGCTTCAAAATGCATTCTAAGTCAATAAAAAAAATTTAATTTTTAAAATTTTATTGGATCATAGTGACAAAAGACAACCAGTATGACGCAAAAGTGAAATTTTGAAATGCATTATTACAAATTTAGCTACCTTATAAATACACCAAATTAGATTCGATGATAAAATAACATTAATTATTAAATTAAAATGAATTTCCACGACAACCCGAAGGTTCACTTTTGAAGGAATTCATTTTTCATACAGAACTAAAAACCTACTAAAGAAATAACTGACCAACGGAGTTTTCATTATAAAAGCGGAGGCCACGTAAGAAATATGGTATGTATTTCATCGAAATTTTCATTCTCGGCGAAAGTAGTGCGCTTTTCCTCTCTAATCAAGAGCCTTAAGTAATAACATTTAAACGCGCTGCTTCAAGCACCACCAAACCGGTACTTCTCAAAGGGTTGAAATATTCCACCACTCCGAAGCACATCCCCTTTACGCGAGATTTATTGCTACATTAGTTTGGATAATACTCGAACGACGCAACCGCACGAGAACACTTGATACTCTCCCTATCAAAAACTTCGGAGACACTTGACCTTTTACGAAAGGCCCGGGCTGGTTGCCTTGTGCTCGACGATTCTTTTTCATTTTCCAAGTACTTCCGCATTAGATCTGTGCGCCGCGGTAGACGAATTAGCTTTCCAACTTAGCGCGGGTCAAAGGGGCTACGAGAGTTCACCAGCTCCTCGCCTCGCGAAACGGAAGATACCACAGTTAACACCACCACGTTGAACTCAGACCGACCGTGGGTGGGAGCACTGAAAAGAATGGCTTGATGGAGACCCCAATTATCCATGTAATCTCAACCAACGAGACAGTATCTCAGAGGTATAGTCGGTTCTCTCTTTTTTTTTTCTCTTCTGCACAGTAAGACGAGGTTAAATATAGGAAGACTGTATCTCGGCGGCCTCGCGGGATGTTCCAAAAGAGAGTCGTATTAATGTAAGGTCTTATCAATTCTGCCTTTTTCACCCCCCTCCCCCCTCAACCTACCGTTCGACTTTGCGCGCACCGCTTTACCCTTTTTGCCTGCACGAAAGCAGGCGGGTTTTATCGACTTCCTTCTCGCTGACGCGATTGAAGCTTCATTATAGGGAAATCTTTGAATGAATTTCGACAGAGTGCATATTTGTGGTGGTGTTGTGTATTGCAATCGAGTGAAAATTGTCTTTCTCTTTCAATTATGTCGTATGAGTTTGAATTGCTTGTGTTTTTGTTCCTTCTGCCATTGTTAATTGAGATTCCTGGTGGTTTCGGTTCGGTTATGTATAACAGAGAATTCAATTTTGTATGTGGTTGTAACGTTAACAGTTTCGGTACTTTGGAAATTTATTTTCCGATAACACATTTGCATGGAAAAATAATATTTCTGTATTTTTTTGGTAATTATTAGTATAAAATGTGCACAACTTTACTTTGCAATAAAAAAATTCGCATATACGATTATCAAATAATATTTACGATATTCTGAACATGTTCTTTTATAGAAAATTTTTTATGTAATTTGTGAAAAAATAATTCGAACTTTGAAAAATATATATGTGCATATATAGTACTGCAGATGACACTGCCCTTTTTCTTTATAGTCTATACTTTTAAATGTTTAGTTCATCTTTTGGTGGAAATATTTATTGTTAACAGAAATCTATAGAAGTATTCTAAATATAACGAATTTTTTTAAATTTCTTGACGATTAAATAAAATGATCGTTAAATGTTAAAACTGCAACACGTATTCAGTGCGGTAAAAGTATTGAATTGTACACATTTTGTTCGTATTACCGTACACTCGATTTTATTATTCTAATGGAAGTTTACACGATTTCAACCGACAGTTTTGCTCTTCGTTTAAAGATCTTTTTCGATTTTTCGGTGGCTCAAAATATCGATTGAATTTTATAGTCGACATGTGATTGAACAGCTATCTATTAAATACATGCTATTTCGAATGCACGCATGAAAAATTTCTTTAGGTTGACCCAGTTCTAGTTTTGAAATGGTCTCCGATGTTTTCTGGAAATCCCCGCATTGTCGCTTTCGTTTAATGTTATTGTATAGGACCCATTTCTCATCTCCCGTCGCAATCCGATCAAAAAACAACTCATGTCCTGTATACACAGAGGACCAAAAACAAGGAATCAATCCATTGGGATTTTTACGAAAAGTTATGAAATACATCGTACTTTGACATAATCCGAAATTTATTATCATCTTATCTCTGATCAGGTTGTAACTTTTCCACGATTCCTTTTGGTGTTTCCTAAGAATTATCACTTCTTATAACTAATCTTCAGAGACCTCAAAATGTACTCTTTACTCTAAGTTTAAAAACACAATTATCAAGCTTAACAGGACGAAATATTTGTGCAAAATACATTATAAACATCGCGTAGCATTTAGCACTAATTTGCAAGATAGTCAAAGTGAATATCAGGTTTTTTTTTATATAATTACTCTTTTTAATAATGCAATTGCTTTGTATGATTATTTCTATCTCGTTGAGAGTATATAATTAAATGGATTCATTCAGATGGAACATTCTGAGATGTTTAATTATAACGAATTACCTTTAATGGCCAATTTGTTCTCAGGGACTGCTTCCTCTGTAAATCGGCAAAGCTCTTATAAAGGTATTGAGGTATTATCACCATTTTAGATGATTAAAGAGAGTTCAAAGTCACTTATTTGTTTTAATACAGCTAGAAATTTAATTTTATTTATTCTTTCTTATACTTACTTCAATGATGATGGTCAATTTTTATTCCTCAATAAATATTAATATTTCTCCGAGCTACCAATCTATTAGCTGTTTATTTTGATAGTAACATAAGTAACTTTACCGTAATGAAAAATGGTGATTTTTCAATGACTGTACGAAGTTATCTATACTTAGAAACATGTAAGTATCCAAAATAAAAAGTACAACTAAATTTTTTCGAAAATTGGCATCGATATTTTTAAACATGTAAAAACGCAGACCCTAAATAATTCAATTTAAAAAGAAAGTGACTTTTGCCACTATTCAAATTAACGATTCATATGTATGTATGTGTCATAAAATAAGGTTCATTGATAGTTCCACTTAATGCGAATGTTGACGGTCGTTGTTTCAAATAGTACTGATAAAACATCTAACGTTGTATCTCGCGCGATACCGAGGCAGAATGTTATCAGCGCCACCGGTTATGACGACGGAAGAAGAGAAAAGAAATTGCGCCAGATTGCTTGGGACGAGAGGAAAAAACACATGAAAGCGGCGCAATTCCTGAAGCGAATAAACACAGTTCAAGCACGCAAGAGCATTTATTACAAAACCACCACAACCCCCCCCCCCCCAACAATCATTTTAGAACAATTACACCTACAAACCCAAAACATCAAAACTAACCTCACCGTACGATGTCAAATGATCGGTTCAATGGAATTAAAATATCTAATTTTGTATGTTGTTAACTAAAGGCTGTTTTCTGCGCTGTTTTCTGTATTGAATTGACAATCTTCCGCATTTCTATCGGAAAAATATAATAATTACTTCATAACCAGTTAAATGACAGGCTACGATCAGAATAGGTACACACAAAATGCCAGTATGGTTAGTGTTAATAAGCTCCTACGCATTGAATAATTTTTAAACGGCTCAACGAGAATTCTTCAAAACTGGCTATGCAGAGAAGTAATATTGCCGTTATAAACTGGATTTATAAACTAATAAAAATTTCGCGCTGAATCCAATCATTTTTTCTGATTTAAGCGAGCATCATTTTTAACGATAATACTTGGGTATAAATTTGTTATTAACTTTATCCAATATCATGGGCTAAACGGCAGAGGGTTTATTTGTTGTTTCGCTTCGTTGGCAGGGGCGACATAAAAAAGAGTTTTCGGCGGCAACGTTCGACGGAATTATGCAAATTGTTCGACGGTAGTTGGAGAATATTTGAGCGCACTGCTTTCTATGTACCTTCACGTTGATTCGCATCTACTGCCGTGAATCAGTTTCCATACAAACGAGTATTTTCAGCTTTTCTGTCGCGATATCAAGGTCCTTTCTAACTTTTTCAATGATCTGTTCGTCGACCCAGATTCGCGGCTCAGTTTCGTGACAAGAATTACAGAAGTATACACGGATCGTATACATACTGAGCGCAGGTAATAATTTGTTATGCAATCTCGAATAATCATTTCAAAGTTCTTGGCGAAGAAACGACTGGGACTTTCTCGACTGTAATTTGTATCTTCTTACGCGTATAAAGCAAATAATGGCCTAAGTATACGAGAAATGATATCAAATTATGTAAAAGTCATTCATAACGAGGGAGAATCGCAACTCTTTTCAGCACGGTATTCGCATGCTCTCGTGAAATGGTTACAGTGCGGCTGCAAAGAAATAGATTAATCACTCGTCGCAAAAAGGCGATCAGAGATGAGAAACAGAGTTGTGTTTGTAATTTCGCCATACGTTTTTTTCTACCTCATTTTATTATGTATTAATTCAAATGAATTCAAAGCCTTCGTGAATGTGCCTCATATATCTCGATGCGTTATTCAGTGAATCCCTGGAGTTATTATTTCCTTCCTAAATGAAAAAACGATATTCGCAAACGATTGATAAAGGCGATGAAAGACACGCGTTTTGTACAGAAAAAATGGAATTTTAACGCGGTAAAATCATTGTGTATGCTTCATCACTAGATCTACTATGATGGCCCAAATGAATTGTCATACATTTTTTGTAAATTTTCCTAAAATTTCTAACGTTATTTACTTTGTCTACTTCTTTTTTTTGTCTACTTCATTTCGATTATTCTTACATTCTTATTTATCATTATGAAATGCATTGGATAAACCATTGACAGGTCTATTTTCAAGTAGATAACAGAGTATGAAGTGAATGGCAAAATTTAATTTTATTTAACTTAACGGTTTACGGTTCTCATTATTTTTCAATTTTAGGCAATAAATTCTAAAATTAGTTTGTTGGAATACTACATCGTTGGATACTTATTTTTATTCTATAATAGCGGTATGTATAATTATAGCAATATGAATAACTATAGGTTCTACAGAATATCTAGGGGAAGGTACAGATCATTGTGAAATTTCACATTCGAATTAAACCGAAAGAAAGTTAGCTACAATGGAAAAATTTGCCGTGTGCAGCTTAATATGAAACTGCAAAAGATTAAACGTTAGATTTCACAATAATTGTGACTTCTAGGATTGAAACAACGGTCAATGATATTCTCTGAACTACTTTAACTATATTGTAAATCTTTAATGCCAACTATATTTTCTGATTTCGTAATTAAATTCTAAAATAATGTCTCAGAAATATTTTGAGGCGTCATTGTATAGAAACCTCTCAATTGCGACGGAAAACATAAAGTATACACATATTTATCTTATGTTCAATAACCGGAAATTTAACATTTATCATATTTAAATCATAAATCTATGTAAAATATCTTATATAATAATTCAAACAAATCTGACAGGCAAAATAGTTGGGGCTAAAAGGAAAGAATCGCAAACTACTGTGGAGTACTAGAAAGAAGCCTAGCAGAAGATATGCAAATAGAATGCGGCTCTCATTCACACATTCAAATCGGATGCCATGATACGAAGACACTAAATGAATCACATCGAAACTAACTGCAATTTAGAGGAGGATCCAACAAGAGGCCCTCTCTTCCGTCTGAGACGTCCCGCTATTCTTCTTTTCAATACCCCACAATACATGGAAATGTCTGAAAGAATAATCCATGACTCGAGACAATCTTTAACTCTTATTCCAGAAAATTAATTAAGACTTCATTCAATCCTCCAACAACATACATGCTGAACGCAGTCCCGATTTGCAGTTTACATTGAATACTTCAACGGATGAGTTTTTAGATCAAAAGAACTCGGTATAAGCGCGCTTTTCTTAACTTGGCAACGGACATGTGAAAAATAGCTTCGCAAATAAACTCATTGAGTCTGACAGGGTCTAAATGAAAATCCATATAGAATAAAATTTTTTTATCGTTCTCTTTGCCGCTCTGGAAATTCCCTTTTGCGTTTAGAAACTACCAGTCCTTCGAGGACGTTATATTAATGATTTCAATTTTGTAGATATTGAACTTTAATATTACTTTAGTATTTTATTTATCGAAAAACATGGCTGATAATGGATTTAAAATACATTAACGCAAACTGAATGTAATATTGCAAGAGATGTAAAGTTTGAGTGCCCAATTTCAATGAAATGTTACGGTACAAATTGGTTTTAAGTGGTAATGTTTCATAACGGCATTTAATAATTACTATTTTGATCACTTCTACGTTATTCGCAATACAAATACATTATTCTTTTCGAAATTGGAGTACCAACGTACTCTTCATTGTTACCATTCACTGTGAAATATTTCTATCATCTACGCTTGCAATGGTTTTTATCCTCTGTACCATTTCTCCGTTTGGCAAAGAAAATTAAATTGCAGCCGCGGTAAGGTAAAAACGAAACAATTTTCTGGTCTTTCGAGAAAATTATATTTAGCGTGCGGGAAATTTTGATCCCCTGCACTGGATGCTCTTTTGTAGGTTACCAAGGAACTCCCTATAATTTAAACGGATGTTCGAACAATTGAAAAAAGTCTTTCTACTTTCGTAAATTCATTTAATATTGTTTTTTATTATTTCCCACATTTAACGTATATATCAAGAAACTGTGACACGAGAACTTAATTAAATGACGTGATGGATCATTCACAATAATTACGTTTAGTTATAATATTAATTCATCGTATATGCTGCTTACCATTATAATATATTGTTTAGAGTATAAAATTTATTTACGGGGAAATAAGAGAAACAATAAGATATTAAAAGATGTAGATATCTATAAGAAGAATTTCCAACTGTAAATACCTTTACAAATATAATGCAAAATAACTAGGTATCTCATGACAGAATTTAAGCATTATAAAGAAACTAATGTTCCACAATCAGATTAACCGGAATAGAAGTGCAAGTACGCTAATATTTATTATAACTCCACGATATTAAAATTGTTATATATTCTCAACCAGTCAAATCATTCCTTCCGTTATTCAAGTTGCTTCCTTTTCCGGTACCGGTATAAGTATGTCATAAGTACATATAAGATATGTTAATGAAACATAAATATAAACTTAAAGCGTATTACATACCACAAAAATAGACCGTTCCGATGCAGATCTCTCCGTCAATCGTTAATCTTAACAATAAAAAGCGCGATCACCGTGTCCCTTCGGCGTATGTTGCCAAGAATCATCGAAAAAGAAAGAAACCACTCGATACAGAACCGAGAGGCAGCAAAAGAACCCCGAGAGCCAAAACAAATTTTCCTCGTCCACAATACGAAATTAGTTCTCCTGGGGTCAGCAGAGGTTCACCGTTTGCCCAGGCAGAAGTCGATTTTCCCCTAGTGGTCCGCCGTCCGGTCCGTCGAGAGGATCGTCGCAATTAGAGCGTTGGTTGCCGTCGATGGAAAACCGGGTCGGTCTTTTCGAGGTTAAAGTACCAACGTTTCGGTACCACGGGCGAATAACGATAAAAGAAGGATACCGACTCGCAGACAATGCGAAACGATTTCAATCCCCCAGTGCTACATGGCGTGCCTCAGTGGCCGTGCGGCCTCACCTCGTGGTTCCAGGAATTCGGTCGTTCTGAATTTTTTCGGTAAGAAAAGTGAGGGAGGGAGGTCAGGAGGGTGGCTGAGAAGCCGGAGGATGAGGAAGCGTGGAAGAAGTAGGCAGATGAAGGGTATGTGGAGCAGTAGACAGGCGGAGGGAAAGGTGCACACAAAGGGAGATAGGTATGATATATAAATATACATAGACATAGGTAGATGTAGATAGGCATGAAGTACATCTGCACGTACATGTCCAGATAGATTATTCTACATGCACGTGTGTACGTGCGCTCGGAGATAGAGAGAGGGAGAGAAAGGAAGACAGACGTTTCGCTCGATGTGAACTCGTCAAAATGCCAAATCCCCGCGGATAGAGGGACTAGAAAGAGGAAGAGGAAGACAGAGAATCGTGTGTGCCACGGTCCTATAGATTCGATCAATGGGAACAACGCGACGTCGGTTCGCCGCTTCATCGACGACGTGATCGAGCTTCGTTTCTCCTCATCCTCCATATCCATCCTTCTGTTCTCTGACTCTCTATCCCTTTGCTTCTCGATTTTCCTTCCGCCTTCTACCACCCACTCTTTTTCTCTCTCACTCTTTAGCAGCCAGTCTCTTTGCAACGACGTCGGGAAAGGCTTTCCTACACGTTCGTTGGAGCAGCCCAGAACGACGTACGAGCCATTACCTATCCATATTCCGCAATGTGGCGCCGACTTCATTGCTAATGTATTCCGCTACGTCGGAAGTGACCCGTTGGAAGTAAAGGGGTGAAAGCAACTGAGCCATCCTACGAGTACGAGGGTATTTAATCACAGTGCCCATCATAACCCTCGAGTTGTCCTCCGGCTCTTCTGTATACGAACTCGAGCAGAAGGACGGCCGAGAAGAAGTGGGACGAACAAACATATATACGTATTTGAACGAGTCCAAGCGCGGCCGGTCAAAGAAGCCACCGTTAGAAACAGAAACGAAAGGTAAAGGAGAGCGACGAGAGCAAAGAGACTGGGACGGAAAAGTGCAAGAAAGATGAAAAAGGGAGGAAACAGAGAAAGAGAGAGATGCAGAGAGTGAGGGGAAAGGGAAATCTTCGAATTCTGCACTTGACTCGATGCGGAGAACAACGAGGAGAAGAGAAAGGAAATGCCGGAACGTGGCTCTGTCGCGCCATGTGTCATCAAGCTCAACTTGTTCGATTCACGACCCTATCACCCGGCTATCGTAGCTAAAGGAAAACACAGACTAAAGAACCCTTTGACCAGTCTTCCTTCTTCGAAAATTACGAACTACTATTTCCCAGGCCGTCTTAGCTTTTCCTGCCTCGATCTTGCCCTCTTCTCTTCTTTCTTTCGGTCCTTATCCTGTTCCTCCGTGTTTCTCTTCTTCTTCTTCCACCTCTCGTTCTCTGTACCTCACCGATTACCGTGCTTCTCTCCCTTTTATTATCATTCGTTCTCTTCCGTCGACCCTCGTGGAAGAAGAGGCACGTTGTTCCTTCCTGGCGGAGTCGACTTTTACCTCTGACGTTGGAAGCGACTTCGTTATTCTTTCGCCGGCTGCGATACTACGTGCGGAACGTAATTCCCAGGAAAATAGGGTGAAAGTGAGATGGAGAAGATATAGGCTTTCATTCTGTAATATTTATGCTCTTTATTTATGTACGTCTTCGACAGTGCGATTTAAGAATTGAAATGTACTGCAAACTCGACTCTGAATTCTTAGAGGCTCTATACATGACGCACAAATAGATCCCAAATTTAGCTGGAAAAGCATTCAAGGCCAAGATTACTTATGCAGAATCGCTTCGTGTGACATTAAAAAGGCAACCGAAAGGTTTCTTAAGAGTTCGAAGGCTTTTGCTGAACGTATTTCAGACGATAATATTAACTTTTAACATTCGGAATATTTGATGTCTGTACATATCAGCAATTCTAACAATACGTAACATCACAACTGATTTTTTAACGACAATGTCAGCTTCCCAGCAATCACTCTTCCCAGAGTGATGGTAATTTGTGGATTCCATTTTTGAAAATGATGCATCCTTGGAGGCGAAGGACTCAAGCAGTGCTTGGAGAATGTCTACTTCATTTTTGAATTTTTCTCTATTGGAAATGGGTGTTTAAATAAATCAATACGGGTATGCTTCCGTGGGGGCCCCGTCACCCAAATATGGGTGACGCTTTTCTTGTTCAAGTTAAATACAATTTTCAGTTGGATTTTTAAAAGGATTTTAATGGAATCAACACTGAAATGTAAATATAGGATGTACAACATAAAAATATTAAGAATCACTTTTATTACTTAATTGCTCTTACTGTTAGTTTACAAGGAAAGAGGAACGTGCTAGGTAATCTGGGTGGAAGGGAATCGTATTCTCTGCGGTACACGGTTCGCTTTAAAATTGAATAACTAAAAAGTACCGAAAGGTATCGGGTTGAAACTTTCCAGATATATTCCTTAGACTATATACAAGTAATTTCAGCAAAGATTTCGTTGATCTACCTGTACCCTTCTTTGTTATACCTGCCGAAAGTTAGGGAGACAGTCAAACAGGTCCAACAAGAAAATAACTTATACAAAAGTGTCCTTATTTCTTCTGTAGAATGAAAATCTAAAAAGAAATATATAGATTTTCCTATAAAAAATGAAGTTGACCTTTAAATGACATTGAAGAAATATAACAAATAAAAAATTAATATTGCACCGATATTCTCTCCACGATGCTCTAAAACTTTTGTATATAACATTTTTCTCTAAAATCAATGGTTCTCGAGTTATTATTTTTTTCCATCTAGATTGTCGATTCGTTCCACCATGCGACAGTCGGATTTGGGCCCCGCGAGAAACTCAACCGAATCGCGCTGGGCGACGAACGTGTTAATATTACTTTTATTATAAGGCTTTGAAAGAAACGTCTTTATACTGCTAGAGTTTAGAACGAACTAACTGTGGATGCCCAAAAGACGAGCTCGGGCCCACCCAGTAATATAAATTGTTTATGTTACTCTCCCGTACACTGCAGAGAGTATCCTGTTTATAATAGGAATTCCTAAAACGTAGAGTCGTTTTTGAACTCATTTAATATATATAATATTATATTGTTAATAATTGTTGAAGTGCAACGATGTAACGCTCGACGGCTCTATGAGGAAGCGATAGCGGCGGCTTTAAGATTTGTCTACAAAAAAGCAGAGCCGCGCCTCGTGCTGTAGAACTTCGTCCTCAGTTCCAAAGTCACAGCCGCAGAGGGCAGACCATACGTTATTTTATATTCTTATTCTTCATCTATATTTAAAACAGCTTAACTTTATTATATCTTCAAATAAATAAAACCATTTTGTACAAACATTCCATCAATAATAATTCAACATTCTCCCTGCAAAAAATGATGCAGGGAAAGAAACAGATGGTGCTACTTTCGGGGGGAATGGTGGATGTGGTGATACTTCCCAGCCTACGTTTGCGATTTTCTGACGTGTCGCCAAAACAGTATGTGGCCTGGCATTGTCATGGTGCAGTATAATTTATTTCCTACTGACCACCGCCGGTCTCTTTTGCTTGAGTGCTTCGTTCGGATCATCTATTTGTCGCCAATACATTTCCAAGTTAAGCCTTTCTTTGAATTTTAAAAGCGCATAGTGTATTGGTCCTGCAACGTGGCACCATATAGACAACATTCTCTTATTGAAGCTCAAGCTCGGCTTCGAGGTGGAGACGAAAGATTGTCCAGACTCACAGTATGCTCTTTTTTCCACAATGATCTCATACGTAATCTATTTTTCATCACGGGTTCTCATACAGTCTAAGAAGATTCAAAAAGATCATTTTTGTATGGAAACGCAGAGATGACCAAATGACGACTCGGTCATGTTAATTTGTAACACTTAATTCACGAGGCACCCATTTGGAATATTTATACGCTAATCCAAGTTTCCGAATATGGACCGAAATGGTTTGTTGTCTTATAACTGCTCACATTTATAAATTCAGGGAGAACTCCTTTAATTTTAAAATCAAACTGAAACTTTCCATCATTTTTAGTTTTTGCGTAATATTACTTTCTTTTCCGAAGTCGATCGCTTTTAGAAAAATCTAATTTTTCAAAATTGTAACTGAGGGAGCTATAATATCGTTAACTCATTCGTATTTGAGTCAAGGATCTCATTAAATGTAAGTAGTTTACCTCGTGGATATTGAAAAACAAAAATCGTGTTTGACGGTGTAATCATTGATAAATAAATACATAAGAAAGAAATTAAACATTAAATTGCTTCTCCACCATACTTGCGCTATCTCCAAAAGAATAATTGTTACTAAACTCCTAATTGCATACAAATTTCGTACAATACAGCAATTAATTGCAATGCGTTCCAATATATTGCAGTGTCCTTGTAGACTGCACGTCAAATTACGTCGGAAGTAGTATCTGTTTCCGTAAAAGTATAGGGTGTTAAAAGTTAATAACGACGTTTGCAAAGTTACCGTCTAAAATATTTAAATTTCGTCGACAAAATGACATGGAGAGGGGAAAGACACAACGCTTGAAGTTTTCGGCTACTTGTAGAAGATACAATTACCTTTAGCAGTAAAGGTCATCTTATATTATATTATACAAATTTTATCGTCGATAACGCAAAAGTGACAGCGCAGCTATCGAGCTGTTTTATGCTTTCTGGATTCTATCGCTTACCTCGTTTCCCGTGGTAACAAAATTTTTACTTCGGCATGCAGTATCTTCTCATAAAACGCGATGTATATATCACAGTATGAAAATATGAAGTTAATTGTGGAATAATCCGTTGCAGTGTAATCTACTAATATCGGCAATTCGGTGTTTGTATTCATTAATAGTACGTTAATCCGTCGGTTTTCACATACAAAACATATCGCAGCCCAATTGAAATCAGATGAAATCCAAATGGAACTTATACTAATTACATTAATCCACCGCGTTTTAGTTATAAAAGGTATTATCGACGAAATAAAATCGAATCAAATTCTAATCGAATTTCTATGAATTACACGGATACCGATTGCATTAATTCGCGGACTTTCAGGTACAAACGATGCCTGCATATAAAATCCAATCAAATTCAAATCAAATACATTTCCTTCGGGCAGCCTGCACCAAAAGGAGAAGGTTTGCTCTGTGCATTCGAGTAGGAATCTGGGAGAATGAAGAGTTTCAATTTCAGATCAATTGACAGAAAAGGCATGAATAAACTCCAAAGTGCCAAAGGTTATTTCCGGGACTCCAACAAGAAAAACGAAGGCTCTCAACATGAGAAGCTTTCAGTGTAGAATATAAAATACCGTATTCTTCACGATTTTTAACGATTTCATTCGGCCGGTATTACGGATACCAGCTTTTGCTTTGTGCTCCGGGATCGATTAATTTTTTTTCTTTCAATTTTTTATTTGAGTACGAAGGACGGTCGTTTAAAAGAATGTATCTATTCATATTGATGCATCGGCATTGATATAATATTCGAGAAAAATAGGATTTCCGGCTATTGTCGGATACACGTTTGCCTTTTTCATTAAATGCAACCGTAGCTGTTGTTATAAAGCACTCCAACGATCATGGAAACAACTCTTAATTTCATTATTCCAAAGTGAAGGATCGTACCATTCGATCTTATAAATTTTCATTGCTGTTTCAGCAAGTTTCTGAGTTTTCTTCGTATCGTCTCGCCTGAATTTCACATTGATTGAAGAATACAGTTATCCTCGTGTGACGGGATAATTAAATATTAAACTTTAATGTTATATTTAGTCGATAATATCAGAATTACGCGCTGATGTTAACGTTATGAAGTTAATGAGGCAGAGCTATACTCAGACACGCAGTATTCGTGCTTTATATTCGACATTTTAGAATGAAAGATAGAGGATTCGAAAAATCTTGGTAAAAACGTAGGTGCGCTTAACCGATTGCGGCAACTGTTAATTATCATTAGCCGCTGTACTCATAAGCTCTATTAATGAATAGCCTTTCAAGGAGGAACTTAATATCGTGCAAAAATGCGGTATTACCTTCTACGGAAATTTTTTACTGGGCCAATTAGACGTGCGATTAATCTTAGAGGAAAGCTATTCGGTTACCTAATTTTCAAAGTAGTTCTCTGCTAAATTACTTTAACAATACTTACGCAAATAAATGGCAATACTACGCTTTACAAAGTGCTTCCACAGTTTGCACGAAGTTATTTACATGTTAACCAATTAACGAATACCTCATATTTGCATCTTCCTACTAAAGTTCAAGGTCACCACTAAAAATTATATTATTTTCAATGATTTTTTGTTTTGCCCAAAACTGTTATCGGGCCTTAGAACGATGTAGGTCTGCATTCCAAATATCCAGTGCAATTACAGAAATTCCGAACTTAACCATTTCAGTGTCAAATAACGCGATTCTCCTCTTCACTGCCCAAAAGTGCCGAACTGATCGTCTTTTTAAATCGGAAATGCCTTTTCTATGAACAACAAAGATAGTTTCATATATTAAATTGAGAATCTTCTGATATTTCTTACCAGAAAATATTATTATTATTTTGTAACTGGCCGAATGATTGGCTACGGAGAGAATAGGTATACATAAAGTGCCGGTATGGTTAGTGTTAACACTTATCGGACGCTAGCTTTGTATACATGATTCTCCCTAGGTTGTAGTTGTTTTCAGTAAATGCGCAATAAATTCTAAGTATTACAAGAACAACATTTTTGTTAAAAATTATTTCTTTTTTAAAAGTGTTTTACAAATGTATGAGTTTCATATAATTCATCATCATCACTGTCGATTTCGATCTAATCATCATCTGAGTTATCAACATTTTCTCCTTCGCGGAGAATAGATAGAGATATAAGATATCTCTATAAGATAGAGATAGCGAGCTTAGATTTGATTCACCTTGTCACCTCACACATGTCATACGAACGCTGCGACAAAGTATTGTTATCACGTAAGAGGTGACATACGACCGTTAAGGGTTAATAATATATTCTGGTTGTAACGATATACCTATAATAATGATATCTTTAACACTAGATTTACGGATGTTGATTATATACCTATTTTTACTGAAGTGAGCCAATTTGACTCATACAAAAAAATTGAAGTTTTTTGCAATGAACATAGTTTCAAATCAATTTAAATGAAAGATCATTGGAAACATTTTCTCAAAAAATGGATTTTATAACATTATATTATTTCACTAAAAATGCCCTGTTCACACGCGATGTATAAATCGAAATGATGGCAGAAGTGAGTAGGTAAAAAAGATAATGTAGCGGAGTAGGGAAAGAAAGTGAGGATGATTGTTTGTATGTGAGGAGAGACAAATTAGAGGAGAAACAAATCACGTGCGGCTTGTAAGCCGCAAGTTGACCAGGCCAGTATGCTATAAATTTCATGTGTCATGCGATTAATTGTTAAATCAGTTTATGAGTCAAATTAGCTCACAACCGTGAAAATAGGTATACCACATTCGATAATGCGAAATGAAGGGGCCTGCGTGGGAGAGGAATCAACATTTACATATATTTCGTTACGTAACCAAAAACCAACATATGTTTTTAAAAAATCATTTTTAAGTTTTATATATAGTAATCAAATTTTTAACGAGTCAAATTGGCTCAATCCGTAAATCTAGTGTTAACTGACAAACAAAAAACAATATTTTCCACTTATTAGCAAAAACACATGGAAATCTTGCATTCTTGTATTCATGGATGGGAGACGAATAAAGTACAATCGCGCTACTCGGGACGTTTCGACCAGATTTTTGAAAAGACCCCTGCCACTCAAACGGTTAAAAAATAACAGAAATTCTAATAACATCGCTGTACCGTACATCAAGAACAAACCAGTCCAAAGTATACTTGCCACCAGCATGTAAGGTAGACGTGCTCCATTTAAAGATGTTCAGCATTACTCCACCCTGTCTGCCATGTATACGTACTTGAATTTGATCCCTGCAACATCATTCGGCGACGTGCGAATCCACGAAGGACGCGCGGCATAGATTTGAGTACGTGCTCGACGAATCCGGAGTCATGGAAAAATCGTCTTTCGTGGGAAACAAGCACGAAGAAAGCGAGGCGATACGTACATATACATAGTAGACGGCTATAGCACCTCCGCGAAGGGGTGAGAGTTCACTCTTCGGGCTCGGAAGGCTCAGAGGGCTCACCGGGCCATTGTAGGAGCAACGAACCGACCAACCGGGAGTAAAGACGCTAGGCGCCTACTTGCTGCCGCGATCCCACCAATCATTTGCGCATTCAAGCAGCTACACAGAAACCCAGTGGTTCTCCGTCGTTTCGCATGACCGACCTAATTCACCCTACTGGTGAGTCCGGCGATATTATTATTTCGGAGCCGCCGCTGGAACGTCGAATCGACGCTTCGGGGGACGTATTCATGGGGTTAGTTGCCTTTTGCCTGGCCAAACGACGCGTACCGGAAGATCTCCTCGGAATGCACAAGTTATTTCAACCCTTCGACTTACAGCTTTAATCCCGTGAGACTTCTTTCATTTCCTTAGGCAATGTTTAACTTGGTGTTGCGTTGTAATTGAGGATTATGCTACTTATGATGGGCTGATTAATTGGCCAATGAGTTTAAGGGGTGGGAAGTTTGGGCAGGGAACTTAGATAATGGAACTGAGAATTTGGGAGGATGGGGTACGGTAATATGCTGGAACGGTAAGTTGGCAGCTGAGGGGTAATTTGCTCTGATACGCCCGACGGATAGGGACATCCCTCTCCCTCACGCATTTTCGATTTTGACGCGCTATTGGCAAGAGAGACCCGCCATTCGTTGCGTCGTCATGTGAACGACGAAAGTAGTGTTTTATTTTCGGTTGTCATTCGTCGATCTCAGGTTTCCAGGACCGACATGGCAGGGATAGGCGGTCCGAGAGTAATCTCCCCTTCCGTCTCAGCTGCCTTCTTACCGTTCCAGCATTATATCAAGGTAAATTATACTTATTGGTGAAACTGTTTAAATGACAATATAAGTTTCAACGATGTCTTCAGGGATCGATCTTCGCTGAAATTTGTTTGCAATCTTTGAAAATCAAGATATTAATCCATTACCTTCCATGGTCCCCATTTGGGGACTTATTCATTTTCTAAGTCTTTTATCGTTCAATTTAGATATTTGATATGCTTTTGAGACTAAATGTGTTCAAGACAGTGTGTTTTAGATGTACTCTTACGCAGTAAGTTTCATGAATTATTTTTAGTTTTACACTACGACAATACTTCTTCTAGAAAGAATCAAAACAAGAAAAATTTGGCAGGGAATGGGTTAAAACTGTGCACCTCTTTGACACTTAACAGTGTTTTATATCATGTTTGTAAGTGGATGTCCGTTAAAGTTAAAACGAATTAAGTTTAAGAAGTGTCAATTAAAAAAATTATTGTAAAACGGTCAACAATATTTAAAGTGTAATAGAAGTTTAAATTGATTGAACGCAGTTTTTTTATGAATTTGATAACTTATTTTAAAATGAAACAATAACTTTTTTGCAAATAGTGTTTACATGTGAATTTTTTATCGTATCCGTTTAATATACTGTTATACAACTTCCAGTTAATGGTGACACATAGTTTTAAACAGGACCTTAATATATAAAATGTAATATAGTATTAAGAAATCCTAAGAAAAGTGGGCCGACCGCCACTCACAAGTTTTGAAATTATGTAATGTAAGACTACATTGACAGTCGGAAATGTGCCAGCAAAAATCACTTCAATTTCAAAATTTCTCAGTAACCATTTTACAAATCCCTTGTCAAGATCTACAAGTTGAGCTTTGTCATTTGTCAAAAAAGCGAGTGGTCATTTTGGTGTTCCTAATTGTAAGACCAGGTATTCTTCGAAGACTGATCTTGGATAGCTCTCGAGGAATTAAATCATTCCTGTTCTGTAAACACTTTGATCAGTTTACACGTTGAAATACATGTTTCTAGATGGTTTACAACACAGAGAATAAAACGACATAAGCATAACGTTATTAGTTAGAAACGGAATTATACATTAGACTGTAGTTAATATCGGTTTAATTACGAGGTAATTACATGCTCGTTGATGGTCGTATTCGTACACGCAAATTTGTAATATATCAAAATAACTGACACGTTACAAATTTGCGGGGCAACGACATTGTTTAATATTACAAAAAGCCCTCACACGTTCACGTTGCTGGAAAATTACTTTGCAGCACATTTTAGTACATAAACAGTGAGTTTGAATTAGCATTCCGCCACTTTCATTTTATTGCGAGATAAAACATTCGCTGGCATACATTCACGAACGAAACAAGCATATCAACACAATTATCCAGCGAGACGTTAAAAATGTTGGAATATAAATGCATGTAAACATGTCTGAGATCAAAATAATCGTTTGACAGAGGTCGTTCGCGAGACTTACCGTTTACATTTTCGTCGTGGTCACTAAATAAATGTAGAAGAACGTATTCCCATGAAATGTAACAATGTGAAAAAAACATGCAATTATTCTGCCCTGAATCTGCATTTCTTGTGTAAAGGCAGCGAAAGTAATCATATGTAAGTGAATAACGCAAAAGTGTGGAATACAAATAAAACAGGGAACGCGTATATTTACGCTTTGTTTCCGTTGCGTTTTATAATTTTCTTGACATTAATTTTCATCGTTGTAAATATGTTACTGAACCCTCGCGCGGAGAATAGAACAGTTTCTTTCCGCCTTAAATGTCTACGTATAAATTGACATATATTCTTATGCAATTTTGAGAACAATAATTTTTATATCTTTTAATACAGTTTAAAAATTGACAGCTTAGAAATGTTTTCCCTTTACAATTATTTTATCTGGGAAAATGATTTTCCAAAATTACAATTTTCACCCAAACATTATTTTGGCTCATTTACTGGCCTAAATGAGCCGTTCACAGGCAGAATCGATTAACTCCACTTTTTGAATATTTTAAATTTAAGTGTCAAAGCACTTGATTGAATCCTTTTATTGAAACTTTTTACGTTTATAATAAATTGTTTATAATAAATAACAGAAGTACACTCTAAGGCTATTCCACTTTGTTTATTTTATTTTTCGTTCGATGGAAGCTACATGCAACTGTTCATTCAGCAAGATTTATTTGTATTTATATTGTGAATGGCATTTTTAAAAAGAGTGTATATGCTATTTCGTCACAATTCTCCGCTTTGGGTTTTATGGGGTCAACCGATTTGGCAAGTGAATGGTTGAAATACCCTATTAATACATCCTTTTAATGTTTTATTTCGGATTTATATGTTCTAACAATAAGTAAGAGTATAAAATACAGGATTTTACAAAAAGTGGTTATTGAAAACGACAGAAATGTTTGATATTTTTTTTCACAATTGTTTCACGAATGCTGTCGCGTTAAAAATTGGTTTTCCTACCATTTTCAAGGTTTTATCATGTATACATTTTATTAGCTTTCTACGCAACTATCGATAAGGAGTTGGAAAATATTTTTTTAATCTTTTGATTATGTTTTTAGTTAGAAATAATTCTAATTCTAAAATTCTTAAGGAACTTTGACTGCATTAGATTTTTCATCACTCTAAATAGTAACAAAAGTAACTTTCAAACTACTTTTGGCTCTTCCCTAAAACTTAAAATTGGCAGCTATCTTTTATTAAATTTTATTGGCAACTATTTTTATTAAAATCTCGTCCTGATAGATCAATAACAGCAAAGATAAAAATAGCTAAATATTGAGCAACACTTTACTTTTTCAATATCAATATTTACATATAAAATATATCAGGAAATTCGTGAATATTAGAATTTAATTCAATTCAATGTTTCATACGACCTTTAAATTGTAATATTTACGGATTTTCTAATACATTTAATATTTAAATTTTGGCAATAAACCGATGAAGTCTTCCTGAGTACATCTCTATTTGTGTCTTTAAAGTTTCTGCTTTGTAAAGATGTGATTTTAATAGAAAAAGTTTCACTTCAGTAAAAAGGATGAAACTAGCGAAATTCCGGTGGCGTTCAACCTGTTCGGTACGTAGTCTGAAAAAAGAAGGATCAAGCGGCAAAGAAGATGATCAAATTGAGTAATTTGAGTATTATAAAATCCATGTGAAATATCTGCTGCACTGCTTCTCTTTCAATTTGGGAAATGTTTATAAAGAAGTAGGAAACCGTCAAGTTGACAACTTCCGTAGTTCTAGTGTTAAGAAGATCTCAAACCTCACAGACATCTCACAATATTATATCTCGAATTTATTGTATTACAAAAATATTCAATATAGCTCGTCAATGAGCTTGACATCCGATGCGTCAGTTTAAAGTCCGATCGAACAAAATTTCTTCGAAGAAATTCGTTCTCTCAACGAAAGGAGAAGTAGAAGGAGAATGACGTTTCCGTAAAATTATCGATACCGTGCTACCGAAAGTCCTTAACCCCTCTCATACGTGTAATCGTATTCCGAGAACGAACACCTGCGGTATCGCACCACTCCTGCGTACTTCTCACAAGAAGATAGCAAACGCAAGACCCGCCTCGTTGAAACCAATAATTCTGCACAGGGGACTTAATCGTCGAGTAGCACGCGTTTCCACGCACCCTTCTATTCCTGAACACGATGTAAATCTGTCGAAAATCCCTCGAACGAGCGTGGAGAAGCTCGGGAACGTCAACTTGACAGGACACGAATTTCACGGTGGGAAAAATGCGAGTGCGATGAATGTATGACGAGTAAATTAGGAAATATTCATAAAGCGTTTAAAAAAAAATAATTCGTATGGTAGAGAAATACAAATTATAATTACAGAAATTCACGAGCCATTAAATAACGATACTCTGGGAACAAAGAGCTATTAAATGTTAAAACACAGATTTGTGATTGCATGGAACATATTTCTATATTGTGTCGTAGCACGGATTGTATTATTGTTTGATTTTTCTTGTTCACTTTTTGGAATCTCTTAATTTTTTTCCGTCAATTAAAAGGAATATATGAGCATAGAGAATAATATTAAATATATTATCAAATGTGGCTCATTCTTTGGACCAATTTCAATGCAACTACTTTTGCATTGTATTTTAGAGATAATTCTTCAACAACTAAATATAATGAAAGAAAATTGTGAATTATAGTTAGCATACTAACACACGTCGAATTGCTGTCGACTAAGTTGACATTTGTACTAGAAAGTTAAAAAAAAAGAAATTCACAAGATCTGCTAGGATTATTAATTTAAATGGTATTTAAATTAATTTGTTATATTGCATAATATTCTTTTAAACCCTACCCGGCTGCCTCCTTAAAAATTCTATTAATTATATGGAATAAAAAAAGTACATTTTCATGTTGTCCCACATGAAAACATCTTCGCCCTAATCAAAACAATGCAAACATGCTTGCAAAATTTAGTAGAACCGTGTTAACATATTAGAGCTGCAATTAGAGAAAATTAAACATAACCATCATAATGTAAACAGCGGCGTAATTATTTAATACAAACACTTAATATACCGGTGATATTAATCTATATTAAAACATGAAATTCCATGAGATACATGCAGCAGCAGAAAGGCATACGAAGGAATATTTAAAGGAAGGAAAGAAATAATGAAGAGCATTAAACAATTACAATGTCTCAAGTGGAAAAACATTCCATTAAAATGTAATGGCTATATACGTACAATTGAGCACATTTTGGACTGTAATTTACTACAGTTTAATAATCGTAAAATACCAGTAATCAGCTGCAATAAGAAAGATGCCGACCTAATTAGGGAAGTTCTAGGGACAATCAAGAGATACGTGAAAGCAAATGAGAAAAATAGGTGGACTGAATCTATTCAAATTTTGAAGTTTCGTTTGAAGAGGAAATTATATGCTTTTGAAATCATACTGAGCTGAAAATTGCATAATGGGATCGTACAATTTATCTCGCGTAAACATTGATGAACCTTATAGCATATTCTACGAGAAATGTCAAGAAATTATATTTGAAAATACAAAAAGGAATGAAACTTGTTACCTTCATTATAATCAAAAATTCATTCTAGGCAATTCATTTGGAAATATTCTCGTTGACCTGTGAAGCCATTTTGTAATTCAACTCGTCATACCTCACAAATACCTATGAAAGTACTTATTCAATTATATTATAATTTCTCCTGCCTGAACTGTGTGTAATTTGAAATGTTTAATAAAATTCTGCACATATGATATGCAGCTACAGATTTTTAAATAATTATGTCCAATAAAAAATTATAAAGCTCCAGAAATAGAACTTGGAAAGTCGTAAACATAAATTTTCAAAAGAACGTGTTATAACATAATCAGAAAGTTCCGAATCAAGAAATATCTTCCCTATTTAAATCTGTGTCAAGTAATATGGTATTTCATCAGCCATTAGGGCCAATGTTAATTAAGAATTCACAGTTTGAGACACACCAGTATCCGAGGTTCAACGAAACACTTTTACAACTTACCATACTATTTACCATCTTTCTGAAAAAATCTGACAGAATTTCAAATGGGATATTTCACTGAAGGAAACATTTGAATACGTTTCCCGGTGAAGGAATATTCCCTTCAAGCAGTCAACTGGGACCGGAAGATCATAATAAATTTGTTCATACTGTTACGAAGAAGCGAAGCTGTCTCCGGTAATATAATCGATCAGAGACTATGTTCATCGATACATCGATAGTCGGGGATTGAAGATCGTATCAAGGACAACGGATAAACCAGATAGTTGAAGACGAGTGTCGAAGAGTGACAGCGGCGCGAAGAAGTAGCTGGAATCCTTCGTGTAACTGTATTTTTGAGAGATCGAAGCGTTGTAAATAAATGATGTCGTGCGGCGAATCTTCCCGGCGCAACAATACATTACTACATTATCGTAATAGTAACGTAGTAGAAAAAAAAAATTGTAAAAATGTTCTCTTTCTTGTTACACAAAATCCTACGTTTGCCAATTTAACATGAACCCTTTGAAGAAACGTGACGTGTAAGACGTCAGAAATGAAAGAAAAATTCCAGGGAATATTTTATACGTTTAATGACCTTTTCGATTTTTACAATTCTTCTCAGCGTTATCATCAATCTTCCACAGTAACGCGAATGAATGTTGCAACATTTCGAGACGTTCGTTGTTTAATAGAAATTTCAATGGTGGTTTATAAATGTGAATTCACGTCATGATAAATCTAAACGCTATTCGGAAACGGAAAATATACGATTTTTCGTGGTCGACCTGGCGTTTTATCACTTTCGATATTATTGTAAAACGTCCCGAGCGCAAAATGCCATATAAAAATGGAATAGCCGTTTTTTTTTTAATAACGATGTATCACGCACACGCGAAGCAAAGCTGCACGAGGATTCTCATCCTGCATTACGAGAACGTAAATGAAAGTAGGGCAAGATGACGAATGAGGCAACATGACGAATTGCGATCTTTTCATGTATAGTAATGGATAACAGAGCTGTGATTCGTCAAAACAATATTTATAAGGCGAGCATTGTTATTTAATCGAACGATGCCGATGTAGGATCGATTATTCGTAGATAGAATTTTAATAGGTGTACCTAAATATAGTATTGTACGTGAAAAACGGAAAAGTATAAATCATGAATCGGAAGATTCCTTTCGAATTCTTTTTGAAGTTTTTTCTTTACATACAATAGCTTCGTTGGTTGTTAGGAAAACACAAATTGCTGACATAACAACTTTTCGATGATATAAATGCGATCATTTGGAGGGGGGTATTCTTTATCTTTTGTACGTGAGATTGCTGGCGTTCTTTGCAGAATTGTTGTAAGCTGTTTTAGGGAATATTTTAAGTGAAAATAACTTCATTGAACATCTAATGATCTTCTGATTTTGTATTGTTATACATACTTTAAGTACAAAATAATTCAAAATTAAAAATCATCGCAGCATTTCAATGAAAAAAGTTCATGAATCTTTTCGAATAAAGGCTATTACAATAAATAGTTTGAAGCAATATTGATATGTATGTTTAAATTTCTACATGAAACTCATCTTCTTCGAGAGAACAAACTATTTCTTTTTCTTTCAATTGCAAGATTTATATTCCATATTTATATAATACCTATATTATATAGGTGACCGGCGCTGTTGAAGTCAATGTTTCTTATGATTTTTCAATTGCAATATTCACAGATTTGCTAATATATTCAATGTTGCTTCAGTATTATTCTGTATTGCTTTTCTATTCATTATTCAGTATTGCTGTTAGGAAAGTAAAGTATCGCTGGGTATGTAACTATTGTTACCTTTAACGTTTCTATTCTATAAAGATATGATTTTAATAGAAAATATTTCAGTTTGGTAGAAATAATAAAATCAGCAAAATAGTCGTACTGGTGGCATTCAACGTTTCAAATATAATAGATTCTCGTAGATGTCCAGAAACAATTACAGTGTTATAGAAAACTGTGTTGGATGACATACGGGTCCCAAGCAATTGAGCTAAATTAACATTAAAACTGTAAAAGTTAGACAAAACTTTTATTATGTAAGAATGAATGATTTTCTGGAACGTGTCATGTGATGTATGTATCTTCTCTGAAAGCGAATGTTTTTCGAAGTTTTTATGGTCAGCTCTACTTTTTTAAAGGAAACTATATATGTTTATTTTATATATATCGTTCAATGAGTTTTTTCGTTCTTGGTAAATCTTTGACTCGCAAATTAATTAATCTGAAAGGTACTGTTTCTCATGAACGTACCGAACATCTGTTTTCAGTTCTAATAGTCTATTAAGTAAAGAAATTGTTTAAAAATTCTAATTGAAGTATTAAATTTATCTAACGCGTTTAACATTCATATTTATAGCGTTCCATGAATACTGCCGGAATTCCTCCGCTGTGTTATAAAGGAACGCATTATACTATGGTCCACTGTAATCTATCGTACGTTAAAGACAACCAATTTGTCGCCTGGCAACGCGCTTTTGCAACTCATGAAAATGATAAAACTAAAAGCCTTCTATGGTATTACTCTGTCAAAATTAATCCCAGACCCTAAACAAATATTTCTCTCCGAATAAACTTCAATCATGAAAAATGAACGAAAAATGTGCATTTTAATTGGATTGTATTTTAATAAAATAAGTGAGTTTGAAACGCTTTACATTGACAGCGAAAATTACACGAAAGTGAGGCATAATTAACCACAGAGTACTTTGCATCGCTTCTTCGCTCCGCAAAGATCAAAGAAAACAACGGGCTGAAGATATCTAATTTATTCTCATATTAGGTACAAAGAGCAAACACGAAAATCTTTACACCATTGTTGGAAGAATTCTGCTCCACACCTTGTCCGAAATATTTTTGATAGAGATCTTTTAAAATCTTTGTAACAATATCGAAATTATTTACGAAATACTGCCGTAACTTGATATTTTAGAAGTTAACCGTTTGAATATTACTTTGTGCAATGAATTTAGTTGTAACTAAATGATACATATTAGCTGATAATAATTTTAAAAATATGTATATACGGCCGAAAAAATTTTAAATGTTCAGTTTTTCAAAAAAGGGATTGTAATTATAATATGTCCCTACAATACAGGACGGTTGGGATGGACAGTCTGTTGGCTCGTCGAAATCTAGTTGTTTTTTCTTCTCCCGGAAATAAACTTGACACTCCGTAGTTTTGGCGTGATTGTTTATTATAGCGAAAAAACGAGAGTATATACAGAACAAAAGTGATAACGGATATAATAGTTAACAAAGTATATAACACGCAAGCGAGCACAATGAAAATATAAGAGAAAAAACTGGTAGAATGTGTGTGTATGAAAAAATTGTGTTAGAAACCCTAGTCAGGACGCTTGCTCGGTCCCTTTATTAATTTTCCAAGCACCCCTTCCTCCGTCAACATCCCTTCCGAGGAGGAAGTGGTGACTTGGTAAGGAGGACGATGTTGGGCCCGTGCAAAATGTTATTGGTTCTGCCTGGGCTTCGTGGGTGGTTGCCAAAATGTAAAGTTTGCATTGGTTTTTGCCAACCCACCGAAGGCCCAGGCAGAGGGGGGCCTTGTGTCACGAGATTGACGAGGCTTGCGCGTAGACGCTAGATTTATGACAGGTGTCATAGATCTTTCTATGGCAAGTCCCGCGTTGTCAATTACGCCTCAACACAGTCCATGCAGTATTAATGAACATTATTAGAAAATCGGCAATTTAAATGTAATTAAGTCTGCATTTCGTATAAATGTCTGCAGATTTTTCCAAACTTTCTTTGACAGCCATATATCTTAGCAGTATTGAAAATTTTGAATACCCTCCTATACATACAGCATCTTCTATTTATACTTTCTTAAATCATATTTCTGCCATTTCAAATATAATTATTACCTTTTGAGATAAACGAACTTTAGCAACAATTATTTAGTGTTAAACTAAAATTGTACGTAAACAGTATGTATAACATGCAATGTAATGGTAAAACGAAATAATAAAGAATTCAAACTGTAAAGTAGTAAATCTAGAAAGTAATAAAATTAGTGAGAACGTAATACACAGAACGTTATAGATTACACATACGTGACTTAAAAAAATCTATAATTTATCAAAAATAATATAGAACCTATAAACAGATCAACAAACTATCACTTCACTTGACATCAATTTAATTAAATGTAAGTCTCTAACAGACAACGTATTTATTGTCCAAACACACGTATCGTTCTATAACAATAATCTAAAGTTCTATCACGCACGAGCAAATCTTTCTTCCTCAAATTCTTCGATTACTTTCTATTAAAATTACCGTATTACCCGCGTAAGTCCCCATTTATTAAACCAAGATTTACATAATATTTGCACACAATACACGACGCTAGGAACGCTGTATTGAAATACAAAATCCGAGACCCTCATCATGCATTAATTATCAGAAATCAATCCGTTCATTCGGACCGTAATGTTTTTCGTGAAGGACATCGCGTCGTCGGCTATCCGCGGAATATAAGAAGTGGGATATAAAAGTCGGAAGTTTTTAAGAGATTTTTCAGCTATTCAGTTTGCCTCTCGATTCCGCGCTCTTTGGCTTCGCGTGAATTAAATCGTCGCGAATTCCTGACTTCATTCTCGGCTCCCTCCGAGGAATTGAAGTAGAGACTTTATTTTAATAATTGAACGAACTATCCAATGGTGGGTTCCCAAGTTCCCGATTCCTTCGGAATTTACGAGCGCCTCATCGTCGCCCTGGATCGTGCCCACGAAAACGGAATAAGACATTGACGATCGATTCATTGATCGATTGTGTCCACCGGATCGATCAGCGGACGTGACGGTGACAAATGTTACCCTGCGAAAGTATTGCTCGTGAACAGTGATAAATTCCCGCAAGTACCTCCGACAGGGTGACGCTCTAAAGGCCGGGGTTCATTACGGAAGTTCAAACATTAGAACTTCGCTCGAACGACTCCGGTATACGATGATTTCGGCACTCGTTATTTTCCGGAGCTATTTAAGAAATTTGTACTTCACGCTTGATCGATTGTAACGGATTATGGTCTCTGAGAGCAGTAGCACCGGAGAGGGATATTTAACTGTTCTAAAAATATGCGAGCAAGATGAAGGATGTGCGTCAGACGTTTTAGGAATGAAAGGTAAAGAAAACTAAAGGTATTATATATTAGTATGTTGTATAACACTCGTTTTAGAATTATTTTCACATATTGTTGATTTTCTATCGAAAATTACGTCGGTTTCATATTTTGAAATGTTTCTTTTTCAATTTGAGGCACAAATTAATATTGATACAATTTGGTAAAATTTCGATTTGACGATTCGATTGTTATGATGGAAATAAATAAATATTGTTAAATTAACAGTACTACGGTATTATGAAAACGTTATTCATATTAAAATGTTAATCTTCAGTAAAAGTTTGTGAGAATGTAGAATGTGGTGAGATAAATAGAAGACTATTTTTTCTTGCGAAAAATCACAGTAAGTTATTAAAATCAATTCTGCGAATTTTCTGAATTTTTGGTCTTTTCCTTATGGCTACCTAATAGTTCGAAACAGAAAGAAGTTTTTTTTATAGAAAAATTTCATTTTATTCCATGATCCACTAGACTTAACATAAACATAATTTTCTGAAATTATCTTTATAATATTGTATGCAACACCGATTTAACAGAATAACCTTGTTCCTTTACCTTTAACACTAGAACTACCAGCGTTAAATCTATCACATATAAATATATTAAATATAATAAGCACATTAAAAAAAGTGCAATCACACGGTGAAGAAGATATTCAATTCAGTAATTTATGTTTTAAACAGTTGACATAAAATATCTACTGTATGGCTCCTTCCTAGATTTGGAGCATCCTTATAAAAAAAAATTGGGACCATGTCATTTTAACTGCCTTAGTAGTTCTAGCGCTAATATCTACCACTATATTTTAATTGTGTTACAAATGTTTTTCTAGTAGAAAAAATGCTGAGTTTATTGACAGAGTTGCTAAATCTATCTTATTCTAAATGCTTCTGATGTATTTTGAAAAGTAGTTAAGAAAAGAGTGAATGCATTTTTTCTCTAAGAATATTTCTTTCTTGCGTGCGAATGCCTAATGCTGTTAAGGGATGTAAAAAGTAAGAAGACTTCTTTGGGCCATTTTTGATCACGATGCTCATTTCAGGTAGTCGTTTGCTTGTCGAGTGATCCATCCGCCAGCATCTGTCCTTAATGGCAAACGCCTGGTTCGAGGACTGTCTTAGAAAATAAGTAAGTTGGTAAGCACGTGGTGTCTAAGGGTAGCACAAGGTAGTCAAAATATCCTTGAAACGCCGAAGAACCTGGGGCATGTTGTATTTCATTTTGATAATCCCTAAGGGATATAAAAAGGCAGTCTCCAAAGGCGGCAAGCAGTCTTTGCCTGGTTACGCTGCTAAAAAGTCTTATTGTTTTTGTTTTGAATTTTTTTCTGCTTCAACTGCTACTGTTATTTCGTCAAGTACCTAATATTTTAGGTGGATTCGGAACTACCGAGGCTATGATATAAATATCATGTCAGAGAAATTTCCCAGAGCTGCCAAAGGCGAATTTGAACTCGGACCAACTGTTTGTGAGTTCAAGTCATTACCAGCCTAGTTATATTGTTTGTCACACGATTAGTATTTCCATCACTCTATACTCTGTTATTATTATTGTTTGTTATGTAACCTTTTATTTAATTGATTCATTCGAGAATCCTTGCACTTTTTCCTACAATTTAAGTGATGACTTTTTACCTTTAGAATAAATTTTTGGAAAAGAGGTTGCGTTCTATTGTACTTGCTACAATATACTGTACATTTTCGGAACGTTTTTTTCAGAGTAGAATTTATATTCAGAAATATACAAATATGATTCTTTGCGCTATTTTATTGGTGTGGGCAAGAATGAGCTTTCACGGTTATACATCGAACAATATGGATGTACAGTTTCATGGGTTTGGTGATTCTGCTAATAAACGTTATACTTTTTCGTAAATTTGATTATTTCACAAACCGCTATCATGCCAGTAAAAGAGTAACTCTTGCACGTACCATTCGTAACATTTATAGCCGTATAAAAGTGACTGTAGTGATACCGGATATAGAGATCTGGACTTCAAGGCTCTGGGTATATGATCCATTATTGTCACAGTCGAAATTCAAAAGTATAAAATTAACATGTTACAGAAGTATATTCACAAATCTCTCAATTATACACACGGATTCCGTTGTTAGGATTTGTATTAAGTAATTACATCAGTCACCCAAATTAAACTTTTCCGTTTGCACAAAGAACATTTACACTAATTCGTATGGACTTTGTGTGGGTGAATACGAATGTGAAATCCGTTTTTCTATATCACATACTATTTTTAAGAAATCAATTTTAAAGAAAAATGCAATTTTCCATATTTCAGGTTTTTTTGTAGCTTAATCGTTAAAGTTATTTCAATTTTTTTACACAGAAATATTTTATAAACATTGCCGAATATAACGATGTATATTACTTTCACGATATAAACATTGAAACATGTTTAAGCAATGCTCAAAGCGAAGACGACGGCTAAAATGTCTCTTTTTTGTGGATATTTTTTTATCCACCTTTCAGATTATATGTCCAACGGAACATCTAGTAGCAAGAGGCGATAGAGAAAACATTTTTCTTAGGGAAACCATGATTCAAATTTCCTACACGAGTTGTATTTTCGGCTGAGAAATTAAAATAGCTCCGCAAGACACAAGGTATTGCCAGTGATTCTCATGGCAGCCGTTTCACCCGCACTAGTATTGCAGCTTGCTTTACAAGTACATTTATTGTTTATGAGTTATTTTATGATAATAAAAAATTTTCTATCCAGTCCTTGCCTTACATTACGTGCGTAATGTGCAGGACAACCACCATATTGATATCAGATTTGTATACGGATATTTAAAGGTACATATTCCAATAAAGATGGTCAAATGTTATTCAAAAAGTTAGCATATTTTTGTCCTATTAGTCGATCATTAATAAAATATTGTGGGATGCGAATGTACTAGAATATCTATTTTATATGAAACGTATGTGTGAATGTGAGTGCCGATCGCACTTTGTTTTTCGAGAGGCCAACGAGGCACTCGCCGCATCGAGGCACTCTGTGGTTAGAATCCTGTGTGGATACACTGTGTGTTATATTCTTAGTGATTGGAATCCTCAGTGGAGATACTTTGTGATCATATTCTTAGTGATTAGAATCCTGTGTGGACAGATACTATTTATCCTAATTTTATTCTTATTTTATCTATGCTTTACTTTATTTTATTTGTACTATTATTATTATTAAATAAACATTAACCGTATTATTAAGAAATCCTACAATATGGCCCAATCAATTGGTTGCCCAGTATTCCACACCACACGTTAACGTTCCATTGACGTTGGTGGTCGACTTCTCTCATCCAGTGAGGATTTTCTGGTGAACAATAATGTATATTTTTCAAAATAATGTGCCTGCGATTAGTAAACGTTGCTTCATCGGTGAACAAAACTTTTTGTAAAAAAAATTATCACTGTTCATTTGATGCTGGAAGCACTGGCAGAACCGAACGCGGTTTTCATACTTCGTTCCATGGAGCACCTGATGAAGTGCTAGGTGATAGAGATGATGTTTTTCATTATGAAGAATTCGTAGTAAACTTGTTTTACTAATTCCAGATCCTCGTGAAATCTGCCGTGTACTAATATGGGGGTTTTCTGTTATCGCTGCTAGGACCACAATAGTATTTGCATCAGAAGTAGCAGTTTTCGTTAAGTTACGTTTAGTAACATTAAGACTTCCGGTTCGTCGAAGCGATTGACACATTCTCTCAAATATGACTCGAGATGGCTGATTTCGTTCAGGATAACTTTCGGCATACATGGCATTGGCTCTTATTACATTTTAATGGTACTCACCATAAACTAAAAGCATATCAACTTTTTCGCTATTACAAAATTTCATTTTTACTTTTATCTGCCTGGTAATTACACACAAACACCGAAGGTAACTTCAATACTGGATTACGAACATGTAGAAGACTGAGAATCACGATAGATGTTGTGTTGATAAACACTGTCACGTAAACATCGCTGTCCTGCTGAAATCTGTGATAAGGTTGAATCTCCAACTTGATATAACGTGAAGAAAATTTGCAAGTAATAAAGTGAAATTACTCGTTAGCTATTAGGTTTAGGGTTAATAACGGTCAATACTTCATTACTTACAAGTCGATGCTCTACCATATTTTGGTATAAAAAATATAGTATTTTGTTTAAAAAAACAAAGTTGACCTTCAAATCTTCGAAACGCCTCAACCTATAAAAAAGTTAATGCACTACGTAGTGTATCCTTTTAAACCATGTAACTTTTGCATATAACATTCTTTCGTGCAACGCATATTTTGGAACTTATAACGGTGCACACGTTGCGTGGACCACCTTGTATTTGTAACATTTGATTATATAAATAAATAATATTGTTAAATTGCATTTACAATTTCAAGACTAATTATGCGGGCAGCGGGATCTACCATTTCCTCTGCACTGACCGATGGGTACGACAACCGCCGCGTGTTGTCAAAAGATACTCTGCGGAACTCGGCGACCGTAACCTACAGCTGTTTGGCTCGGGAGCCCACTAACAATAAGTCGTTTCGATGTTCGCCTCGCTATCAGTTTGCCCTCGACGGCCGACGAGTATTCAATGCTCCGTGATCGACTTCAAGCATTTTCAACTATTAGTGCGTGCATAATACTTTCGAAGACGAGATTCTGAGTCACCAAATTCCTCTCCTTCTGTGGGCCAATTTGTCATTCTCACGGTATCCTTGCAATGACATTAAACCATAGCAGTATTTCTGCTTTGAGTCATCAAACCACTTTCGCCGTTGCAGTCGTATGCCTATTCTCAGTCACCAAAGCAAAGAATAATTCTGTATACTACAACTTCCTCTTCCTCGATTTTTTTCTGTGGTTTACCATTTACGAAAAAAATGGTGGTAAAATTTGTCGCAAACACCCCGTATAAAATATTTTTTATGTATTGTTTGAAGTAAATCTTGTTTCAAATTTTATGGTGAATAGAAATTATAGGAGTGAAGTTACGTCGGCTCAGAATTGACGATGTACTTTTCAAAGCTTATACATTTTTTAATAACCTTTTTTTTATTTTTTTATTTATTTTTTTACGTAAGGAAACCTTGCATATGCGACCGCCGCCCGAGGGAAGACGACGGATAGTGTTGGATTCTTACCGACTAAAACCTTGCAACCCAGACCTAACGCAGACCGTTTGAAATTCATCCAAATTAGTTGAAAACATATTATTTATCAATAAGATAAAAGTATTATATAAAAATCGAATATTTATAAGCAATGAAATGTAAATCGTCAATTATAAACCGACGTAACTTCACTCCTATAATTTCTATTCACCATAAAATTCTTTAAAATTAAACAGGAACATGTTTTGAATTAATAATTTCATTTGTAATAAACAATTATTGGCGAAAATTGTTGTAACAATCGAAATTTTCAAAATTATCCATGGAGAAGAGGTTCCGTCGTGCGTGATCACTGAATCGCGACGCCGCACAGTGGTCCAGAATGAGCGGCTAGCGGAGCTTTTGCCGAAAAGTCGATTTTCTCGAATCGCTTTTTTTTTTCTTTATATCGATTCCTAAATGTCCATGGATTTCAGAAATCGCAAAATTAATGAAATCGGACAAAAATTGTAGTTACAACAAACGCTTAAAGTTGGAACTTTTTCTCGAGACCAATTTCTATCGAAAAACCACGTTGTCTTCTTCGTGACATTCTGACGAATCTATCTTATATTTTCCAATGATTTTTTTTTAAATTAAAGAGCATTCTTCTACGATCAAAATGCATATGCTGAATATAAAATTAGTGTTTGTAGTTTATTCAAAAATTAACGTTCAATAAATGGGAGAAAATCATCAAAGTTTTCTATCATTGACAGTCAGCATCTTCTATCTACCGTATATATTCGTAGTTTGGCATATAAGGCCTTTCTCTGTAAGGTCTCTGCTATGCGATCCTGAAAAAAAACGATCCCAACCCGTCCCACAAATTTGATTTTTTATTGTTTAAAGAGTTGCGCGCACTCCAGCGGCTGCCCGCCGCTAGAGTCTATCATGGGTTTTAAGGAAATCTTTCTATGAATTGGCTAAATTAAAAGAGGGTAAACAGTTAATCTTGTGTTGTAAATGAGTATTCGAAATTTCTGTCTACCTGTAGTTCAAACAATATCGTTTTAAATGGATTCGAAAAAAAATCAGAGCGGTTTCAGTGCAACGCCATGCGGCTAACAACTTCTTGGAATTCGCTAAGCCAACTTGTAAAAACTGAGAGTTAAATAGAAACCCTCATCGGCAATTACAAGTCGATAGTTTCTTAAATGTGGGTTTTACAACTTAACGGCTCCAAGTCAACCAGCAGGTCGCACATGCCATAAACCGCGGGCGGCGAGGAAGCCGAAAATGATGACCACCGAATGAGCCAGAGGATGGATAATTAGGTTTTTCCTAATTATCCACCCTCATGGCAGAAGTAACAAAATGTGAAAGGTGGTTTACCTAATCAATCATTTGCATAAACCAATAATTTTGTGAAAGGGAAAAGCTCCTGTAAATTTGCTCCGCCTTATGACACTCTGCCTGACTTTTGAATCCGCCATTTTGGTTTTGGAAATTTTGAGTTCATATTCGTAATCAGCGACTCAAAAAACATAAGAATACTAATTTTTACGCTTAACCATTAATTTTTCGATATACCTGGTCGCCATATTGAATCCGCCATTTTGTTTTTGGAAATTTTGAGTTCATATTCGTAATCAGCGACTCAAAAAACATAAGAATACTAATTTTTAGCTAAATCCGATGTGTTTTGCGCTTTTGGCGAGGATTTGAAAGAGATCGAAAACTGTGCGAGGTGCCTGAACAGCTAGATCGACGTTCTGGACCACTGTGCGCCGCGGCGTACTGCGCATGCTCAGCGTTTAGTGGGCCGCCTCGATGAGGCCGTATAGCACAGTATAGCTTCAGCGATTGAATGGGACGTACGCTTTGACAGGACTGCCCTTAGGTATACGTTTGGACGTGCCTATCGGTACCTAGTCGCTTTTGACCTTGGATAACGACTATTAGTGCATGCGTGCTATAATATTAAACTATGTAAACAATAAATTAAAAGTGATTTTAAATAATTTTAATAATTAAATACAATGTTTTGTGGAAGTGTTTGTGACATCAAGCGACAGTTACCTGCAGTGTTTTTAAATAATTTTAACAATTAAATACAATGTTTTGTGGAAGTGTACGTGATCTCAAGTGACAGTTACCTACAAGTGTTTTTAATTTATTTCGACAATTAAACACAATGTTTTGTGGAAATGTACGTGACCTCAAGTGACAGTTACCTACAAGTGTTTTTAATTTATTTCGACAATTAAACACAATGTTTTGTGGAAATGTACGTGACCTCAAGTGACAGTTACCTACAAGTATTTTTAATTTATTTCGACAATTAAATACAATGTTTTGTGGATGTATCAGTGACCTCAAGTGACAGTTACCTGCTAGTGTTTTTAAATAGTTTGAACAATTCAATACAATGTTTTATGGAAGTGTCAGTAACCTCAAGGAACAGTTACTTGCTAGTGTTTTTAAATAATTTGAACAATTCAATATACCGTTTTGTGGAAGTGTCAGTGACGTTAAGTGATAGTTACCTGCTAGTATGTTTAAATAATTTGAACAATTTAATACAATGTTTTGTGGAATTGTCAGCAACATGAAGTGGCAGTTTTGTGGAAGTGTCAGTGACATAAAGGTATAGTTTTGTGAAAGGTAATAAAGTGAAAGTTTCCGGCGAATGTTTGTAAATAATTGCGAAAAATTATTTAAATATCGTCTGCATATGCACAAGTGCTTACTGTAACACGAAATTCTCAACTAATCGTTAAAATATTGTGCGTATATTATCACTAATTAATTCTATTCATTCATTTTTCTTTTCTCGGATCTCCAAGCCATCGTGGTTTAATATTTCGCCCTCCCTGTTCTCCGTAATGTCAGTTCTTAATTAATTTTTACTGCAACTGGTTTCTTTTTTTAAGTCTGATTGTTATTTCTGCTGACATTGTCTCCGATGGAATATTTGAGATGTTGAACCATTCGCAATCAACTAAAATGTACGTTAAATAAGAAATGACGCACTTTCACTACAATTTCCCCGCGTTTCGAGAATCTGCATACTTTTCAAAGTAAAGTATCTTTCTGGAGACTCAATTGCACCATCGTAAAGTCGACAGCGCGAGTATGGAGTAACATTCGAGTTTAGAAGTTAACAGAATTAGAAATTGCCATGCCGAGAGATTAATACAACTTAATAATCTGTCTCCCTTCTCAAACGAAGTTAAAGTGGCTGCGATTTATGTTTTCCTGTCCTTTATTTTTGTCCAGCACTTCTTTCTTTCGTCTTTCGCTTAATTTGTGGTCACTTCTCGTAAAGGTCATTCGATGTTTTTTTTGTAGATTATTGTAGGATATTTATTACAAATACACGTTAAAAAAAATAAAATACAAGTGGAAACACAAAAGTACGGAAAATACTTGAACGCACACACACACACTCTTATGACTACTAATAAATACACAAACGTCTGTCTAGTCGCGTCTATTCGTCTACTTGTACGTCTATTCGTCTATTCGTCTACTACGTCTATGCGTCTAAATACGTCTATTCGTCTATAACGTCTATTCGTCTATTACGTCTATTACGTCTACTCGTCTATAACGTCTACTCGTCTAAAAACCAACGTGTCCGTCTAACGTGGCGTTCGTCAACTCTCTTTCTGCGTCTTCTCGACCGCGTGCAGTCCACGTCCGTCTTTCGTCTGTCTTTTGTTCTTACGGTGGATCCCTCTAGACGAATCTAGATTGATCCGCGCGGGTTTTATAAAATTCCCACATTATTACAAATAGTAAGTAAGACTATAATTAATAGTTTAGAATAAGTGAATATTGTAAACGGAGATGACACCATCTGACGGATGTCTACCGCGTACCGCAAAACAGAATAAAAAAAAGTAGAGTCGGTGATTCCTTTCTTGCCTTTTCTCTCGGTAAAAAACTTATAAATGCCGAGGGAAAGTGTTTCAAAGAAATGCAGAATGAAATGGAGTTTGGTTAGACTTGCATTTATGGGTCCTTACTCGTGGCAACCTCCTCGCGGTAGGACCCGGGTCGATATCACTTACTGTGATTTTAAATTTTATCAATTGTGCTTTTAGCACGATATTTTATTAAATAGTAATGTTGAATAGTAAATGGTATCGAGCGAATGGCCACGAAATCCGCATATTCAGTAGCTAGGATTACCGAATGTGCGGATTCCTAGTTTAAGTTACATCTAACAATAAGACTTTGCGTTCAAGATAACTTTAAGATTTTGTGAGTAAGTAGAAATTAAGCTTCGCGACGAACGAGATTACAGTGGACTCTCGTATAACGCGCTCCCTTATGACGCGAATTCGTATAATGCTCCGCAAAAATTGCGACTAGTTATACAACGCGATAAACCGTCCCGTATAACGGGCAAGACAAATTCAACATTTCCACATAGTTTCTGAATTTTTATTTAGACAAGCTAGTGTATACACTTACCTGTTGTTTATCATTAATTATTGTTACAAAAATAATAATTCAGAGCTATAAGTTTTCTTCTTAACTTTTCAGGTATTTTACTTATTTCAATGCGCATGGCTGAAATATATATTTTGATTAGGTAGTGATTATACTATTGATTAGGTAGTTCATGTTCAGTAACTCATATATGTGCTATTGTACTGAACAAGCGACTGAGTCGCAATTCCGCAAATCGTATTTATCTCTAACTTTAAAATTATGCACCATCACGTCGTAATGTTCTCTTTAAAACTCGTACTTCATAAAAATTGTGTCTCCTCGTCATCGTTCTTCGTTCAAAAAAGTCTGTCCGTTTCGTTTTCGTCGTGTCTGTATAGTCCTTAATCCCATTCGTTCGTCTTTGTCTTTCCTGTCTGTTACCATGACTCGAGGGAAAAACGGTACTTCCACCCCAGTGCGCGTGCACTCCTATTGCTGGGCCTCACCCCCGAGAATTCCCAGGCCAGCCAGCCACGCGCATTTTCCGTTATGTACCGTTTTCCCTCAAGACGTCCGTTTTCGTCTTTCCATCTGCCCGTCGCCGTGCGTCATATCGTCAGGTCGTGCTGTCATAAATAAAGGTGTAAACGTCCTGTCCATCGTCCTTACGTTCCTACATCCTATTCTATCTTAATTCTATGCTAAATTACACGCCCAAAAATTTCCCGTACTAAATACACAGGGTGGGGCATTTAAATGGGAACACCTAAATATCTCGGTTATTATTAGTTGTACGAAAAATTTCCACAGAATAAAGTTGTACTGTTTCAAGGGGCGAATTTGATGACAGTAAATAACTTTTTCGCAAGGTCATTTTTTCGAGATTTCAAGGTCATCGTA
Source organism: Cerceris ruficornis (assembly GCA_963989415.1). Classification (NCBI taxonomy): domain Eukaryota; kingdom Metazoa; phylum Arthropoda; class Insecta; order Hymenoptera; family Crabronidae; genus Cerceris; species Cerceris ruficornis. The sequence continues at coordinate 6,969,207 of OZ022518.1, forward strand.
TTTTTTTTTTAAATGGGACTGCATATTTTCACTACAACAGTCTTATAGCTTATAAAAAAACGAATCCAACTAGGTGCAGTATGTTGACCTTCACGTGACTTTTAACGAGAAAATTGTCGCTTTGATAATAATGTGTATCGGCATAGTCTTTGAAAACAGTACATTGTAGCCGCGTGCCGCTGTAACATCCCGATAGAGGATCTGGCGAATAGCAACGACAAACACGCCACAAATGCTTCTAAACATACTCCAACCGATGAAAGGAGAATACGAATGCCTGCTTACAAGCACCAGGGACAGTTACACGGTACACTGTTTCAATGAAGTTGAAATTCATTTATTTACCGTCCCGAACGCATACTGTAATTACTGACAAACATTTCATAATTTTCTCGCTAAAGGTCACCTGAAGGTCAACATATTGCACCTTGTTGGATTCGTTTTTTATAAGCTATAAGAGTACTGTAATGAAAATATGCAGTCCCATTTAAAAACAATACGATGACATTAAAATCTCGAAAAAAATTACATTGAGAAAAAAATTCGGCCCATCACCCTATTGGCGCTTTCAAACAGGATATTTTCTACCTCTGACATTTTTTCAATCATTCAAAATAAGTGATACATTTAAGTTGGTCAAGTTAGGTGAAATCCCCTGTGCGCGCGTGTGTGCGTGTGTGTGAGTATAGGTCTGGAACGGTAACTTGGCAGCTGACGCGGAAGGGGAGATTGCTCTCGCACCGCCTATCCCTGCCATGTCGGTCCTCGAAATCTGAGATCGACGAATGACAACCGAAAATAAAACAGTACTTTCGTCGTTCACATGACGACGCAACGAATGTGCGGGTCTCTCTTGCCAATAGCGCGTCAAAATCGAAAATGCGTGAGGGAGAGGGATGTCCCTATCCGTCGGGCGAATCAGTACAAATTACCCCTCAGCTGCCTTCTTAGCGTTCCAGCATAATATATCCCTACCATTTTTTTGGGTCCCTAGCTGCAGCAACCTCCACGTGGTGGGACCTGTGTCATTGTTGCTCGCAATGACGCGAAAACTTTTACTTTATTTTATTTTTATAGCATTGAAAGCAATAACGGGCAAATTGGCTGCGGATCCCTAAAAATCTAGAAGTTTCCAGTTATCTTTCCATGATCTCCTATCTTTGAAGTTATATTAGTAAATGTTACAGTCCTTTGATTGGATTTAATGTCAGGCAGGTAGAGCTGAAGTATAATCGGCAGAGTCTACTTTACGATGGTTCAAATATATTTCGTTGCTATTTGTTAGCAGAAGTGGCATGGTGTCACTCGTCTTTAAATACTTTTTTCTTTATAGCGGAGAAGTATAACGGATCTCTTTGATATTGAGACTCAAACGGTCAACACGTTGAATGCCATGGGGGTCACCGGTGACCGACGCTATTGTATACAATGAACTTTCATTTGAGTTTTAAATTGTAATATTTATGAATTTTCTTATATTTCAAGTATTTAAGTATTGGCGTTGAAAAGTCAAAGTCCTGAGTACTAAATATCTATTTGTGTCTTTCAAATTTCTGCTTTGTAAAGATGTGATTTTAATAGAAAAACTTTCAGTTCAGTAAACATGGTGAAACTAGCAAAATGCCGTGGCGTTAAGCATGTTAAAGTGAACTTTAAGTTTCAAGTGAAATCGAGGTTGAGTAATGAAAATATTAATCAAGTAATGAAACTTACATCCTCCATCGTCCACTGGCTGCACGATGGAGGTCCTCTCCGATCGTTATTCGCAACCGAAACTTTGAAACGATTTACGTTACGAAAAAACACTGACTCTGCTTGTGTAAATACTCGTTTCGAGTATGTTTTAAATATTTGCGATTGAAAACCCTGCACCGACTTTATGACCGATAAATCGGCCGCAAAATTTAATCTGCAAGCGTTGGGCAATGAAAAATTATTTACATAATTAAGAAACTTTAATCATAAGCTACTGAAATAAAAATTCTATCGTATACTGTGACTGTCGTCGCTCAAATTGATATTGAATGACAAAATAATGAAAATTTAAAATGATACAGTTTCCCAAAGGAGTTATATAAATCAAAGTTTCATTTAGAATTGAAGATTATTTAATTCTGTTAACTTCTAAACGCGAATATTACTCCATACTTGCATAAATGCCATAAGAAACAGCATAAATGTTATTTGTGCAAAAAGATCGTATTGACCAGTGATATTAGTATTATTTGTTTTTTTTTTTAAGTTTTATATTTGTTAGTATCATTCCTTATGTAATATTATACTCATATTTTATATTCACTTTTTCTATTACATTTTACTATGTGTAAGAATGATCAAAAGAGTATATGCGGGACATTAAAAGAGAATCCTCCACAAAAGAAAATCCATTAAATATATTTATTGGTCCCTGACCTCTTCTCCGTACATAGTATAAAACAAGGTTTAATTCGCGGTTTTAGATGGGTCAGTCGTACTTTCCTTACAGTTTCCGTAACATCGTAACGCTACTACGCTAATTTATCATCCAAAATACGACCTAAATTGAGAATTACGCGATGGTGTTTCACCAAACATACCGAAGACTGTATGACTAATTTAACATAACACTTATAATGGGATATGTCATATTATGATGTTCACTTCCGCTGATTTTGAAGTGGAAATTAGGTAAAACGCCTGATAGACCGTTTTCGCGCTAAGATTACTTTTTAAGAAACTTGTATTATCGGTACTACTACAGAAAATTGTCGATAAATTGGAATAATTCGTAATCATTCTAGATACTATCTGAGACCACGTGCTTTACAGAACATTTTAACATGTTACACTTACACCCATATTATTCGCATTCTGATGTTATTTTACGGGTACCATTAGCGTGGAACTTTTATCATCGTCAGCATGATAAGAGGAAAAAAATGTACGCGTAATTTTTGAAAAGCTTTTTCGTTCGTTGCAACATTCAGCTCAAAGCCGTGCAAAAATCGAGGATTTGTCTGTTTTTTTTCCAACCGCAAAGTTTGCTATATTACGAGGCAGTGTCGGTAAGTACGAGCTAATGCAGCACAGGAAATACATGCTACTACGTCTAGTAGATTTTGCATCTAGAAATTTTGTAAATACGCTGGAATTCAGGTATCACGTGATTCACATTGAAATATGCATTGTAACTGTAACAACACTTGGCTGCTCCTATTATCAATTTTTAAACGAGACCACCTATGAACGCATTTTGCGATGCCTTCTACAGAGGACATTTCATGCAATTTTAAACACGGTACTCGTGACCGGACAATCACAATTTCCGGCCTGAAATTTTAATTCGATTTAATGAAACACTTTGGAAACTCTGTCAAATAAAATTCCCGCGCTTCACTCGGAGATGCTATACTGAAATTATATTTGTTACGCCACCTTTTGCCTCATTATCTATGTTGGAACTCGTTATTTCATTTAAAACGCTAATAGTTGTATATACTTATTTTTCTTTCAGTTGGTATATTTTAAAAGTACTGCATTATGGGCACAGGAAATCACAATTTAACAATTTTTAATGCATTTGACGAAAGTTTGAGGAAATTCACACATATATAGTACCAACTTTATAAATCCGGATTTCTAATTCATTAATGCAAACGTCAACATTACGTCGTTGCCTTTAAACAACTTTTCGAACGTGATTTTTTATCGCAGCCACTATTAAGATCTGCATAAAAACAACTTCAATTATTTTAAAGACAAAACTTTGTTGCAATTGCGGTAATAAATATTATTTCGGAAATTTTGGCGATACTTGGCTAAAACATCATTAATAAATTGTTTCAAGGCTTTTTAGAATCTAATGTATGCAATAATAAGCCACTTAGGTAAGTCTTCGCTTGAAAGACCATGTGTGGCTTTTATGGAGAACTTTAATTTCCTAGACAGATATTGCTATACTACCAGCGACCTTAATTTCAAGCAGGTAATAACGTACTCTTACGGTATTGCGCCTAAATGGAAAGCAATTGAAGTAAAGTCAACAACTGGAATAATACGGTTTAATCATAGTAAAAAATACGCTTAAGAGTAGTGGTCTTTGAAAAAAAACTGCCACGGAAAATGTCTACGTTACTTCACAAAAGTTACGCAAAGATTGTCAGATTTCATAAAGCTAACTTAACTTTCATGATCCGTAACGGAACGAAGTGTTCACAGACTTTTGCTGGCAGGGTACCTGTGTATTAACTGTAAAAGTATAAACAGTACAAAACAACGTCTGAAGGACAGCATGATTAATTTTACAAGGGGACATATCGAAGACGGACACGCCGATTTTAATGAAATTTATGTGACAGGTAGTTCTTAAAAAAATATTTGACACATATTTTTGTATCGGCAACCATCTACTCTGAAGAGGTGAATATACCCTTCAAAGTTGCGGGTGGAAAACGCATTTTTGGGAATATCTCGGTAACCCGTGGTCATACAAATATATTTTTTTGTCGAATTGTGCGTTCTTGATCACAGAATTTAACTGCGTAAGAAACGAGTCCAACCAAGCCAAGAATTTACAACGGATAAACAGTATAAACGTTACATCGCTACCATGCGAACGATCTTGGTAATTCTAGTAACACCTTGTGTTTTAAAAATATCTAAATCAATTTCGCAATGTTAATCAACTGCATAATAATAGATTTCCGAAAGCTTCACTAACTCATAGATCTTATAAAGTCCGATACCTTCGATGAAATTGCTACAGTAGCCAAAACGAAGGATATAGATCCAATAAGAACGTAATTATCCCTATTACGTAATAATATCCAAATCCGTTAATTAATCATAGTTCAGAACTCGCCGCAGTTATAAACGTAGTATCGGGAATTTTTAAGCATATTATAAGACGTAGAAAGGTAAGGACGAAGGGCAGGTAAATGATGGTTTTACTAATTACGGTACGAAGTAACGGTGACGCACGGCGACAGATAAACGGAAGGACGAGAACGGACGTCTCGAGGCAAAACGGTACACAAGGGAGAGTGCACGGGGCCGGCAGGCCCGGGATTTTTCCGGGGATGAGGCCCAGCGGCCAGGGTGCACGCGCACTGGGGCGGACGTGCCGTTTTTCCTCGAGTGACAGAGACAGACGACAAAGACGAATTCGTCTGTTTTGAACTGTGTATTCGACAGTTTTTGAATACACACGGAGACAGTTAAGAGATACACGGCAGAGATGGGCAAATTTTATTTCAAATAAAAATAATAAGTTAATTATTGAAAATAACATTATCTCAAATAAACTCTATGAAATAACTATTTGAGAGGAATTTACTTGAGTACATTTATTTTAAATAATAACTTTATTATAATTTATTTCGGCGTAGGCATTTGAAATAAACTTATTTGAAATAATTAAGAGAAATGTATGATACTAATTGTAAGTTGAAATTTCGCCTTATATATGTTTAGTTTGGAAAATAAACTATTGGTGAGTAGCAATAAAGATTTAAAAGAACTAAAACCATATTTTCATTTATAATATATTTTTCATATTTATTGTATATTTATGTATTATACAAAAATATATGACTACGAGTATTATACATTACTATATACCAAATTAATACTTGTAATCGTAATTATTTAACAAAATTACCATAGATAATACTTTTTTGGTAAATAAATTAGAAAATCGACAAAATAATTATTGACACATTTGTATAACAACTGATTAATAAACAAAAATAAAATAATTGAAACAGACTAAAATACTGACTGAAAGCAGAACAAAATTAATTACTTCATGAAAGATTTTACACCATTTGCTTTCAATAAAACCCTTTTTTCGAACAGTTCATCGCAAAGAGATTTCATTCTTGGGGCATCAAACATTGTGGCGAAGGAAAATAAACGTTCGACGGGTGCTGATGAAGGAAGGAATGTTATTTGACATTTGAAATACTTATCTCAAATAAGAAAATAACTTGTTATTTTATTATTTGAACTGATGCATTTCACGAAATAAAAGAATAGATAATCATTTCCTAAAATTATTTTGTTGGACAAAATATAACATAATTTATTTCAAATAGTGAAATATTTTTGTGAAATAACTTTTCAGTTTTGTACTACACGGAGACAGTTAAAATACGCACGGAGACACTTAGAAAATACACGGAGACGAACGGACGAACGGAGACACGGAGTATAATTTAAGTGTAAGGATAAGCACGACCCGCGAACTTCCGATCTTAGCCTAATTAACCACTATAATCCCACATAAAAGTCAGATGAAAAAGAGCATTCCCAGCAGTAGGAAGTCCTCGCATCTGATAATGAGCTTCCCTTACAACGATCTCCGCGTATATTAACGTAAACACGGTACACGTAGTTGAAATGAAGAGCGCAAACCGCAACGATGAGCGCATATCGCCGAAATAGCGATAAAACGTGAATCCAGGTACGTTCGCCGTTATTTCAAAGTTTTCGTTATATCACCAACTACTCCACCCCCTCGTCGAATCCCGCATTGAACGTGAGTTGGAAAAAGGTAGTTATACCTGCGATCGACGCATACATTCGAAATCGTACAGTGAGTATACGCTCAACAACGGCACAAACGTGAACACAGGTACGGAGACACACAAACATGTAAACAATCGCACACGAGCCAACGGATGGATACGTACGCTACTAACGGTAAATACCAGCTTCCGAATCAGCTGTACTCCGAATTTCCGGGGACTTTTAAAACCCTTTCGACGTACCGGTTAGCCACAATGTTTACAACACAACTATCCGCGAATAGGCCGGTTACGTGAACGGCTATCGGGCCGCCTGGCTTAAAATGAGAGAAGGCTGATGGAGGAGGAGGAAGAGGAGGAGGAGGTAGGTGGCTGCAGACCGGAAAATAGTACGTACTTTCGCACAGGGTGGCATCGATATCGTCCAATGTACGCTGCTGGTGTTTTCAGCAAGGGAAATAACGATTTCAGGGTATAACGTATAATTAACATCCGCCAGCGTCATTAAGCCGACGGTGGTTGTGTGTTTTAAACAGCGGTGGGGCTGCAACGTGATACAACTGGTTAATACCATACCTGTTCTCGTACCGTGTCGCACCCTTTACTACTTAATCTCCGAATTTATATCGGACCTGGGAGATATGCATCGCACGCGGAATACGGGGCTGTGGCGATTGCTCGGTTTGGCTTATCTGTATTTCTGGATGCGATTCTAATCGGGGTAATAGAATGACTTTTTTTGGGAGGGAGACCGAGGAATGAGAGGATGATTTATTGATCGCGATCCGCCGAGTGTTTTGACTTACGCAGAGGGTAGGGTCAATCTTTTTGGGATGGGGATTATGCGTTAATTAAATTAATATCGTGGAAGCAGGCTTTATATAGATATTGGCTGAAATAATGTTGACAAGTACAATAGATGTCATTTTTATTATATTTAATTAAAGTAATTTTATTTTAGCATTCATATATTTGTGTCATTTATATATTACATTTCGTTTGGTGCAACTTATAGTTTTATTGCCTTCCGTAGAAATTGTGTTGAGTCGTCCATTGAACTTTCAATGCCAAGTGAAAGAACAGTTTCTGTATTTATTTATAATTCAGGTTGTTAGATTGTAAGGGTTTAGAAACTATATTTTAAATATATTATAATATACTAATTGTAAAATAAATATCAGCGATAATACTTCCTCATATTAAACAGCGATGAATAATTGAGGCTAAGCATTTGATATTGCATGTACAGTATATGCCAATCACAGATAAATAGAAAATTGATTTATGTAAATGGTAATGTGATTAAACAGGAATGTTTCGAAAACGCTGATACTATCTCGGTTGAATGTACAAGTACAACAGATTAACCTATGTGTTTGGCGATTACGTTCTGCGCTTCTGCCACAAACATATCGCAGAATTCGTAGATAACATTGATGCACTATTCAGATTCAAATACCTCGAATCCTGCAAAACACCTTTTCTCATTCCGTTTAATTCAATTTTGCAGATATGCTGTTTTTTAGAAAAATGCTACAAACGCACAATTGAAGCTGTAATTTATTGAAATGTTACAAAACTAACAGCATTCCTAATGATTAAGCTTCAAACGCTCCGACCTAAATACACAATGAGTAAATGAATCGCATCAGCTTTGTAGGATTTCACAGAAATTAATGAAAACTACGTAACTCCGAGCAATCATGGCTTTCGAGTTGAAACTAATCGATGAACTTCACTTCTGAAATTGACCAGTCTGCGTATCATAGGAGAGATCGGTATAATTTTCCTTTTATGAAAGAAACGAACGTTGGACTTCGATGTATAGTTTGAAACTTGGACATGGAAAATGTTTGAGAAATTACCTAGGGGTATTTTATTTGATGTTCCGTGCATGTTATACGTATAATGTTATACGTGCATGTTACACACATAACATATACACATGCAGTCCATTTCAGTTTAATCTGTAAATGCATTTAGTTCGAAAAGTTCTGAACTAAATAAATTAAACTAACAACGTTAAGTATATCATGGTTAAATATGATAGAGAACGTTGGAATATTGAATACAAAACATTAGTGAATCGATTTTCAATTACAGCATGTGCTGCAGAAAATTTTTAACTCATTTGAAGATTAAAGATCAAAATCAACTCTATTCATTAGAATGCGTTTTGTAATGTTATTTTGTACTTTTTTTTATCATCGGCGTATACATAGATCAAGTAGCATTAATTTATACGCACTGTTTTGTATCAGTTAAGTATGATAAGTTAAAAAATAATAACATTTAACATATAGTATTATACTTTGTTTTCCTATGTCACAGCCAGAGTTACTCTCGACTTAAAACAACAAAAATAACTTTATATATACCCCTCATGTCTTTGTCAGTAGTTGTTTCTAATATTCCAACGTTTCCTGCCATTTTCTTCGATTTAAATATTAAAACTCTTCGCGTAACTTCTAAAGTCGTTTGTTTCGAGATTAAAAGTAGCATTCTTTATCAAAATTACAACGGCTGCAAATATAAGGCTCAAATATCCAACTAATAGGCCTAAATTCGTTCTGTATCATTTCCAAGGTTCTCCTTTCAACTTATCAAATCCTACAGTTCAGTATTCTTCAATGTTTTAACATCAGCGAACCTGCGAAAAGGGGAAAAATACTTCATGGACCGACGTCAGCCAGAAATAAAATCCAATGTTAGATAAAATTTTATTTATTAAATCTGACGTTATAAAATTAAAATTTTTTGTTAGTGCGACAACTGCTGCTGCTTTTTTGTAAGCAAATTTGATATACGTGGTTGCAGCGTTGTTTCTGAGAGGTGAAGCGCCGAATTAACATTCAATCGATTTCTCTGCTTGGTTTTTATTGCTGACACAGTTGAAAAACTTTTGTCACACAAATAGGAAGTCGGAAAAACGACCAACAATTTGATAGCTTTATAACTCAGAGATGGATATTTTTTATGGAGAGATATCCACAATTGAGATAATAGTACCATTTTATATCTGGGCATTGGTCTGACATCAGAAGACAATTCGATTAGTATTTTTTTTACTCGAAAATCAAGTACGCACAATTTTATATCCCAAAAAGCGGCCATTAATCAAGAGGATACCATTACCTTGATATCCGTATCGAGGGAAATAATTATTACAATTTTCAATTATCGCTCTTAAATATCGAGTTATTATGTTGATTATGATTCGGTGCTTGATATCAGCAGCATTTAAAAATTCTCCCCAACGTGGAAACATTTCTATATCTTTCTCTTGTACGCAATTATGCGTACCGGCGTCGATCCTCGGACCACTGATTGAAAACCACTGCCACATTCAGAACCATAAGGTGGGACAAACCAGCCATTCATGTTCCCTATTTATTTCTAAACCCCTCAGAAATCAAATACTGTCGATTTAATACTCCTAAACCAAAAAATCACGGTGCACAATGATAGTCCACCCAACAAAGATTCGTAACTCAAGCGCGGTAAAAATGGTACCACCGGAAGTATATAAAAAGAAGGGCAACAGCGCATCTCAGAAAATACAGAGGTTCGCAGTCGAGCTGTAAATCTGTCGGGAAGTTGGTAAATTGAAAGCTTATCGATTTTGTATATGTACCAGGCAATTATATCGATGAAATCTCATAGGCGCCGTCTAATGCAAGCCGCAGGCAAGCGCGTTTGCGCGGACGTGCTGTTATCGCGCTACATAAAACGGCTGCACAACTACTCGTCGCTCGAATCGTCGGTTGACAAATGGGCCGCGAGTCGTGCGGAATGACAAATCGAAGCTCCAGATTCCAGCACGTGAGGCGAAATTACGGGTACGATCCGTGTTACCGACCGGCCGCTCCTCTCGAATCCGCGCTGCAATACTTCTCTGTCGGTCCAAGTGAGCCGTACCCTCGTACGTGGAACCTGTTGGTGCCGATCGCGCTTTATCAATCCATTTCTAGCTTCCTGTAATCTTCCAAGACTCACAGCGTGACGTACGATCTATTCGGACGTAATTCCTCGTCATTTACTACGACCATCATTTGCCTCGCGCAATTATCGTTATCTTGATGGGATCGTTGGTGCTCGCTTTGAAATTCTTTCCCTTGCGCGCTGAAATTTGTATTTTGGGCCAGCGACAAGGACACGGGGGTATGTATGTTTTTCATAACTTCTGTGTACAGAGAACACACGGATGTTTTCTGATGCAAGCTTGGAATAATTGGTTTTATTTGAGATAGGGCGTCTATGCCGTGTAGTTTTTCTGGGTTCTGTATATATTTGATGTCGTGAGAGAGAATACAAATGTTTTGCTAGTATATTTTACAATTTGTGAAAAATTTCGTACGGGTTTAATTGGTATTGGCGGTGATGAATAATGTTTTAGTATTGTAATGTGTTATAGAATTACGAAATAACATTTACAAATAGAGAATTTAACGACTGATTTTTATAATTTGAAATGCAATGTACAGATAACTTCAAAATAGAAATTATTTATTGTAATACATTATATAATTAATGAATGTAACTATTTATACGATATTTTTATTGCAAATTGGGTATATATACTGTTAAGAAAAGATTATTAATTTCTAACACTTGCGGGAAAAGTATTTATCGACATGGTGTCAGCGATAACAGTAGATTTTAAATAATTATGTTAAAACAACTAAATTGTTATTTTTAAAGAACTATATAAAAGTAACCAGAAATTAACATGTTCTTTTCGACTTGCGAGGTATCCCCCTGTTGCACTTAAAAATAACGAGAATCAATGGCGTTATAAAATTAAAGTACATTAAGTCCATGATGACCTATTGGGAATTATAACACAGAAGACATGAGGTAAATGTACATATATTAAAATATAAAATTATTACAGAAAACACATCTGCGTTAAACATTGTGCAGATACCTTAAACCTTTGTAACAATCACAACATCCGGCACATACAAAAATGAATGATATGTAAAACTATCATTACAGTGGCAGAAAGAGATATCGTCGACATTTGAAATCGAATTTTGCATTACTCTTAATTAAACAAAATCCGCCAAAATTATAATCGCTTGAACGACATGCATATTTTCCAATCTACAGAAAGGACATAAATCTCGAAAGCATACGGCAAGGAGCAATGTATCTCTGCTCATTTCGTAAATGCTGAAGTATTCGCGTAATAACATTTAGGATACATTTACTGCCGGCTAAAATACGACACAGTCAAGTACGTCGAGTAGACGTTAATGTCTTATAAGGATAGAAGGCACCTAGACTCTATCAATTATAGAGACCATCTATATATACTTTCCACGTTCCTATAAATTCCTTCACTCGCATAACTAGCCGTCTTTCGTAGCGGCAATGTTAAAAATACAAGCAGAAAGGTTACACTCCTTTCGCATAGTTAACCCGATGTCATCGTAATTTGTCGCGCTCGTAAAACCAGGGCCCTTCGAAGCGTCGGCTTAAATTACGGCCTTCCTAATTTTACCAGGCGGCAATGAATCTTGGATATAGGCTAGGGTTAAAGAGTGAAAACCGAGGTGTCGAGAATCACGCTCCTCGTCACTGCGGTGAGCCGCGTCTCCTTGCGAAAGAAGGAGAGAGCATGAGGACAGAAGAAAAGGCGTAGTGAGAGGGAGAGGGAGAGTGAGTGAGTGAGAGAGAGAGAGGCAGACGAGAGGGCAGAAAGTAGAAACAGCTACGAAATGTGTCCCTCTCCGCAACCGGTTGGATGGAGTCTCGGAACTCGGCAAGTAAGGCAGGTAGCCGGAGTAACTTATCGCCTAATAAATTCCAGCCATTAGACTGCGGGAAGTAATGGATGTACCATTTGCACCCTCCAGTACGCTCTGTGGAAGGCAACTCCGCAAGGAGAAGAAGGGATCGTTGTGCAAAGCGCGGGCGTTATGCCTCCTACCCTTCCTCCTCTCTTCCTAGACGAATTCCAGATATCGATTTAAAGTTTTCCGTTATTCGCCTTACGGGCATTGCATTCGGGCAAAGAGTCGATTAGAAGTAACACCCTCGTACCTACTTATAGCTGAGCTTAAAGTTTCTGATGTCGCGTTAACGCTTTGCTCACGGGAGAGGAGAGAATAGTGTGTCGATGGAGACTCACTTCACCCTGGTGTCGTTATATTTGCGGTTGATAATTACCAATGGTTTTATATGCTAACTTTGGATGATGATGAAAGTGCGATAAGCATTTGCTTTTTCCTTTGATCGCATGACGGCTCTGTGCATTATGAACAGCCAAAGCATAAGGCTGCGGTTGCAAGCCGCATATTCGGACGATTAACTTGTAGTCTATGTATTGGGTTGGCAAATAAGTGATTGCCGATTTTGACGAGAGATGGTTTTAGCACTTTTTTTTGTTTCTTCAACATGTTCAAAGCGCCTAATCTATAGTTTTCTTGTTGTTTGAACTTCCATCTTTCATTAGCAAAAAAAAATCGCATCGATGAGTCATTTAGTTTCGTTTTTATCCCAATTTGAAAATGGAAGAACAAACCGCGCATTTCAGACATATTTTATTGTATTATTTCCGAAAAAGGAACGCATCCCAAGCATACAAGAAGTTATGTGCCGTATATGGGAATGAAGCCTTGAAAGATAGGCAGTGTCAGAATTGGTTTTTCCAAATTTCATTCGGGTAATTTTTCACTCCAAAATGCGCAACGATCTGGCCGTCCAGTTACAGTTGATGAGAGCCATATCAAGGCTATTATCGATTCAGATCGTCATACCACAACACGTGAGATTGCAGAGAAACTCAATGTACCGCATACATGCATTAAAAAAAATGAAAACAGTTTCGCTATGTTAAAAATCTCAATTTATGGGTCCCTCATTAGCTTAAGGAAATTCCTTCTTACATAAAATCGGCAATCACTTAGTTGCCAACCCAATACAACCCGAACTGGTTGTATAATGGAGATATTCACATTAGCTGCATATTTTAACGCTTATAATTAGACTACAGTATTGCGATGTGCTTGAACAATACTGTGATAATAATTTTATTAACAAGAGACTGGTTTTAACGGTATTCTTTCAAAGATCTGGGTCACGTGCTTTCAGCCGCAACGAACGACATGAAAAGTCAAACTAATTTAATTAACTTGCGTGTACGGATGAACATGGACAACATCGGGCGAATATAACGTATATTGTATAACCTCTCATATTTGTTTTAAGATATTCGATTCACTCGTATGTGAAGAACTAACTAAATGTCTTAATGTGCATGCAGTATAAGGGTATGCTGAAGGTGTAAAGCCTGAGTAAAGTTAACATTAGCAACATTACAGAGGTCATTAACTATTTCCGCCCTTGTTCTCCTGTCAAACAGAACAAACAGTTGCGACACGATTTTCGGACCGAATTGGAAATCGATATAGGGCGATAAATCAGGAAACGAATCTGTGGACAATTTTGATGACAATTTTATGCGGCATAAAACGCTGCTAGCGATAAGAGAATGACGGATAACTGCACACAGCTTGGAAACTCGTAACGAGATATAAGGTGTGCTGGTATAAACTTACTTTATCGAGCAAATATGAACGATCCAACCGGGTATTTACTTCAATTCTATTCGCAAAGAGGCCTCCTTGACCTTAAGTCCCGAACTTTCGATGGGACACTCGAAACTGTCTTCGACGATATATACTCGGCCGATCTCTCGCCAGAATTCGATCGCTGTGAGGAGATCTTTGAGAAGTTCTGCAACGGAAGATCATCTTAAAGAATGATAGAGATGAAAACTTTTCGGCTAATGATACGGCCCGGACCGAAAAATAAGACGACGAAGAAGAGGATGAAAGTAGGCGAGCACATTTTCATGGAACCTTTCGGCCAACGATCTAATCGTGAAAGTCTTCCCAGTAACGAGAACCACTTACCGATTCGACGTCCAAGAAGGTAATTACTGTTGGCAATTTTGCCAATGCAATGAAACTACGAGAAAAAAATTTCTCCGCCCGTAGGAACTCGGTCCCTCGCCGAGGACGTTTTTTACAAAGAGCTTGACGAGAAGAACGACCGGAAAAATCGGCTTAATGAAAAATATAAGGGCAAAGGGCATAAATCAAACGAACGGTTAAAACGTCGAAGTGGTTGACGTGAAAATTGAATGATAGCTAGACCTGGTATAGCCTTTTTTTTATCTGATATATAATACTCTTTGGGGAATTTTTACTCACGAGTATTTCAATAACGTTAAAACTCAGTTCAGTGGTTGCTGGAAATATTGCGGTTTGAGACGAACGTTTAAAAACAAGCACGCAATCAAGAAATGCGATAAGGACGGCTTACTGACAAACGGTCTTTTCACGATCATGAGAACACTTCTTTCCGCTCGAATCGGCGTCCTTTTTAAGGTGCATATAACGAAACGGTCGAGCAATGGGCCGTTGGAACAATGGTAAGACCGAAAGAGTAGGGAATTTCGAACGATAAGCGTTTCCACGCACAGCGAACCGTTTTACGTTCGTTTCTATGGACTCCGGTTTTACGGTACTCCCCGGTCTTTGGGAATGATCGCACACCGGAATTTCTTTGATACTTAGTGAGCACAGAAGCGCGGCTCGTACATACGTTTAATAAAACTTTCGTCCTCGAGTTTTATTGACAAACGAATTTCTCCAGTTCACCATGAAGAATTCCTATGAGACTGATTTCACTGTGAATCCCGTACCCACCCTATCGTCGGCCATGTAAACTGGGACAAACGTCTATGCACCTGATTTCGCATATCGATGCACGATCCACCTATTGCACGGTTGTTTGTACACTCGGCTGAGTCGCGATACGGGATCAAAATAGCTCGCAGAATGCTTTAAAAGCCATCCGGTACACGTGTAGAGGCGTTCGGGTTAGGCTCTCCGTGCCATTCTCCCTGTATCTTCTCATCGTACGTGCCAATAGGTAGAAATGTATATACGTGTACACACGAAGACGGAGTATACCATCGGGCTGGATTTTACGGTCCGGGTTTTATGGTTATATTTATTGCGTCGGGCTTCTATGGGCTCGTGGAACATTTTCCCTGGGAGCGATTGCGACGTAAGTAGTCGATAAACCAATTCTCAATGAGCGTAGGAAACTCTTGTACACCACGGTTATGTTTGTACCTTATCTGGAGAGACAATCGCGTCTGATACTCGGAAGGGATCGAAATGGATTTTAATGAGAGATCGGAAGAATTTTAGGAAGTGGGCGGAAAGATGATCGATAACGTTATGTTTTTGCGGATGAAAAATATGAAATATGGTGACAAATTGTCAAATAATAAATAATTAGTCTATGAATAATGGTTTTAGCCGCGATTTGTTTCAATGTAGGGTGAAACAATTTCATTAGGCAGAGGATCGGCGGGTAACTCTTAATTTAGACTTACCGTAAGGGAAATGAAAATGTACTGCTCTGTCTAGGTCGATCAGTCTTCGTCGACATACGCGAAAGGCACATTTATATATATATTTTTTTAAAATAGGTAATTGAATACGTATGATTTTTGCCGAATGAATGCTTGATAATATTGTCTTATCCTCAACATTAACCCTTTGGTGTCTGAGTAATTTGTGCAACCTTTTGTCAATTGATTGAAGTTAATTTGCTAATGTTTTTCGTAATAGATTCTTATTTTTCTTTAACGTATGGTAGGAATCACATGTATTGCTGAAAAGTTTCATTAATAGTATTAAATAGTTGTAATCTTCGAAAATCGAAACATTATGAGACAATTTCGTATCGACTGACTAAGAGTAAGGCGCAAAAAATCAACATATCGCGCCTAAGAGATTTAAAATCTAGAGGACAATCATAACTTCTAATTACAACCTATTAATCTTCCACGATCGTCTGCCACAATAAGCAACCAATCTCCAAACAAGACATCTCCGAAAATCTCTTAATTCAAACTTATCGACGTCGAAAGAGAAAACGAACGGCAATGTCGCGAGTTCTGTCTGCGTCGATCAGTCTTCGTCGGCGTATACCCCACGGCCCATTTGTACCTTTACATCGCCAGTCAATCAAATCTAACGTTCGAAACAGACACGATCGATTTCGACACAAAAGTCGTCTCTGTAATTCCCTCTTAATTTTGACCTGTCGTTCGTAAAAGAAAGACGAACACCGTGGAGAATAGGAAATCCTATCTGCACCGATCGATCCTCGTCAACGTGTATCCTGATGGTCATTTGTGCTTTCACGAGCACTGTGCGCGGGTTTACACGGCCCCTGGGAGTCTTTCGAACTGGGACTGCGCATTTGAACCGCGGTATGAGATCTTCCAGCACCGTGTACATTCGAGTCATCTGTATGCATGCGTCACATTTGCTTCGTTATACGAAATGTACGAGCAGCTATCGTACACGTCTTCGTATAACGGTTAAGTGTTTCGGTGGTATTATTGGAATTTATATTAAAAAATTAACCTCTGATAACTCTGAACATTAAGTTGATGTTCCTACTCCATGTTGCAGGGGATTTTAACGAACCTCTCCGTTGCGAGAATACGATTAAACGTCACGTCGTGAAATCTGATTGAACGAAATTGTTAGAATTATAAGAATCCTAACGATCGTAGCAGTCATTCACTGTTTTCGTGGAGATCGTTGAAACGAGAACATTATCTCTGACAATTCTGTTTTACTATCGAATAACGTGGATTACGTGGAAGTGGACGGTACAGGAAAGGATTTTAAAATTTGTTAAACGTGAAGGGATTCCAGAGATACAGATTTAATGGAAATATCCGCCGTACCTTTTATTGAATCTGTCTCGGTAAAACGGTAGCGACGAAAATTCAAGTCTACCCCTTACGTTTTATAGTAACCTACGTCCGAATATTCCGCGGAAATCAGATTCTCCTAGACGAAGATCTGGAATAATCTCGAAAGGAAAATTCAAAGATGTTTCCCAAAATTGTCCCGCTATCTTCTCCTCCTTCTTCGCGTTACGTATGCTCTCGCAATTTCGTATATGCGAGGATTGAAAAGTTTATCAGGTCGCGAGATCGGGATAAAATTGAAGATCGTTCGTGTACACAAAGGGGAACGCAACGCATGAAGATGCTTTACAAAACATTTCGCTGGTAGGACTGGAGGCTGATACAGCGGTAATTTTGTAATTTGTACGCCCCTCGTGTGAGCGGAGCGCGTGTTCCCGTCGAAAATCAAGGGAAACCACCGGGGATCACCTGTGTGTCCCAGTTTCTATTCTCCCGATGCGGTAAGCTCTCTCGAAGCTTCGCCGCAGAGTTCCTGAAAGCGGCGAGGGCACCTCGAAGACTCGCCGCCCCTTCGAGCCGGATAAGTGGGTATTAGGAGAGTCGAGGGGTGAACAATAACGCGGATCGGTTAACTTAATAATGGACATTAGAGCGTTATACCGGCTAGGGAGAGGGGTGGCTAAGGTCGAGTCTGAAACTTACTTCTCGTGATGTGGGTGATTTGCTTCCAAGATTTTCTCAAAGCACTTTGAGAAGTCGACTTCGCCTCGACTATGAAGACGTGCTCTCTCTCTCTCTCTCTCTCGCTCTCTTCTACAGCCTCTCACGATTCCCTCGTGTGCCGTGAAACGTTCCCGATTCTCTTTGAATTTAGCTACACGCGATGAGAAAGATTTAGAGGCCGGTGTGATTTATTCGTGCATAAATTTTATAGAATTGCCGGCGCATAACCGTCGATATTTTTATTATCATATTATCCACGGCGGGGTGTTTTACGACGTGTAAACAACCTGCTTCGATGGCTCGTGACAGATAAGAACGGCCTGCTCGGCGAGAGGGAAATAATTAGATATATAGACGTCAGGCCGATACGGTCGTGATAAAAGTAAAGTAATTAACACGCGAAAAGGGGTGGCGCGATAGCAAAATCATTATGGTCACGAACGATATCCTGCGACAAAGGACGTACGGCGCAATTAGCTTAATTCAACTTTAATTAATATAATGCGTGTGAAGGGAAGGGGTGTAGGGGGTGGAATCGAGTTTCTTAATGAGCTAAGTACACCTTAAAGTCAACGCGACACGCAACCTCCTGCTCGTTGTACATTTTGTCGCGTGACGGACAGACGACGCCCGATAAACCGGAAGCCGAGCTTCAGACACCAGACTGCTTTGCATGCCTGTGATAACACTTTTTGTCCATTAACGTGATTAAACGTCGAGCACGATTACCGCAGGATCTTTTTCAAATATGCCCTTGCTATTATCTGTCTGTACAGGCTTTTCCGTCTACCTCCCTCTATAGAATACATTTCAATAATAACAAAAGAATACGCAGTTTTAGAAGACCGACAGAAAATTTTGATTTCTACAAATGTGGAAAACTTGATGTATTTCTTAAATTTATACTAATTTCATAAGTTTCTACTTGTGTTAAATTGAAATTTGTGGTTCTGGCATTACTCAAATTTGGCGCATGCGAATCAATGTTATTGGCGGAGCATTGATTTTTTATAGTGAGATTACTCTACATTTGTCATACAGAGTACAGCGGCAATCATTAATTTTTTTGTAATCCTATGCCGTGGTATAACTTACATGCTCTTTCGTTCTATTCAATTTTCTATCGATTTATTACAACTAGGAAATTTGCTAGTGATTTTGTATCTACAACTAAATATTCTACGGCACTGCAATTTATTTTTATAAACGAATAAAAAGTTATTATCGAATAAACAGCAGTACAGAATTTCACATGATGAATTCCACAAACTTAATTTCACTTAACTGATGAAAGATTGGAGAAATATTCGAACTGCAAAGGGTTGATTCTCGGCGGACAATTTTCGGGGACGCAGATTTTACATCCGTAAATCAGCAGATCCCATATGAATATATTAACGTATCAAAATTTCATACACTGAGAAATAGTTCAGTAATATTATTCAGCTTCGTGTAGAAATAATCTAATTTTCAATAATTCTTTAAGTACTTATTCTTATTGTTAATACAAATACTTATTGAACAGTTGCACCCAAGCCCTCTCCGTATGTTATTTAATAGATAGATTTGAATCTGGCGGGCCCCCTTTAGATTAGCGCTGTTGTCGGACGCCATACTATTTAACACTAAACCTACCATGGCGGTCAAATGACCGCTTTCTGATTTTTTTCTAAAAATTCCCCAAATTGATTGGGCAGCCATTCAGTAAATATTTTAGGTCTGTCGTATAAAGCAAACATTACTTAACCGACCATCTTTTTCACCTCTTCAAATCTCATTTTCCGAAAGTACATATTTCGTATATTTCAATATAGCAGATATAAAGCCGGTAGGTTTAGTGTTAACACTAAACCTATAGTGAGGGACCAGAAACAAGGCACTTGGGACGGAAGGGAAGATTGCTCTCGCACCGCCTATCCCTGCCATGTCGGTCCTGGAAACCTGAAATCGACGAATGACAACCGAAAATAAAACACTCCTTTCGTCGTTCACATGACGAGGCAACGAATGTGCGGGTCTCTCTTGCCAATAGCGCATCAAAATCGAAAATGCATTAGAAAGGGGATATCCCTATCCGTCGGGCGAATCAGAGCAAATTACCCCTGAAGTGCCTTGTTTCTGGTCCCTCACTATACCAAGCCGATCAAAATGACCGCTTTCCAATTTTTGCTAAAAATTCCCTAAATTGATAGGGGAGCCACGAAGTAAATATTCCACTTCGGTCTTATAAAACCTGAGTTAGTTACATAATTATGTTTTTCACCTCTTGATTTCTCTTTTTCCAAAGTACTTATTCAGTATATCTAAATTTTAGTAGATAAAACGTCGGTAGTTTTAGTGTTAATATACCATTTTGTGTCCGAGCGCCGCCGCGAGATGTTTCTTTACATGTTCTTTCGAGTGTGCTTTGTAAGCTAATTCGGAGATGTAACTTGTAATACCATAACCCCATAAACTATCACTTATACTTGGTGTGTATCTTACAGAATGGGAACGGTTAGATTGATTAATTTTTCCCTCCCCTATTTCTTTCCTTTCAGCATATATGCTGAAAGATTCAAAGTCATTGGGCACTTTAGGGAACATGTTCTGCATTCGTCATAGCTTGACAAACCCTGTAAGAATGCATTAGGATATTATCACAGTTTTATGTAATTAACGTGATTTCAGTAACATATATTCTCTTGAAAAGAAAATAAGCATACACTAAAAGTAATTCAACTTTTAGTCGCTCTTTTTTTTATTTCTTTTAGTATTGATTATTGCGCTGAAATAATGAATCTTGATTTACAAATAAATTTCAATATCGCACAATGTTCCCAAATATGTTAAATATCCTAAATTGATGTTAAAATTGAATTTACACAGAAAAATGCATGCTATTTTGCGACAACTTTATTTTTCCTTGTTAAAAATTCTACCGGTAATTTATAAGGTGATATTATTATAAATTACGTGTAACACGCAACGTCACACGCAAAATTTCTCAGGACACAATGATGGATAGTATCAGAATACACCTCGTGGGAGTTGTCGAAATGTAATATTTGGCGGAAATTAATGATTACTCCTTCCGTCCGTGCTCCGTAATCATCCCTAATGTCGAATTAATGTTCGGCTTCTGCGTGACGTGTTTACGAGAATTTCCATTATTATTACCTGTCAGAAATCTGTTAAAAATATTTGTTTTTCAGTAAATTTCAAAACTAACGCTTGCTTTTAATACTTATTCTACAAATGAATCATTACATTAAAATCGGTGTATAAGTTATATACCTTCGTATCGAAAGCGGAAAAAAAGTCTGCCGAGAAAATTCCACTAAAAATAGATGCAAACGTAACTAAAGTACCGGCTACGGTATTGCGGATTTAAATTTCTCGCCAAAAAAAAGCAATTCGATACGAAGCCACATCTAAAGGGAGAGTATTTGTGCAAATGCAAGGAAAGATAATAGAATACATTACAACTAAACCTTAATTACGCGAGATTCCATTTATCTAAGTGCTCAATTGTGTAGACATCGATTTCCTGAAGAGGAGCGTTTCAAAAGTAAATTCTCGGTGGTGCACCTACAGCCATCAGAACTAGTTACTTTACAATAGCGCCTATTTAACATTAATAATCGTCTAGGTTATTTCTCTTATTTGTCGTGTCTATATTACTCATTGTCGGAATGATTACGTAGCGAGAGTACTAACAAATATATTGTATTGCAAGTACAACTCTCATAAATGGAGGAGAGTTTCCTGCTGCAAATTATAAATTCTATAGGTCATACATTACATGTGTCGATAATGATTTTGATGAATTACACTATGCTCAGGATTATGGGTGCAGCGGGAACTACGTTCTATGACATTAACCCTTTGAGAACGATGGACGCACATATTTGGTCTAGGAAAAAATTTGACTATAGTTTATCGGCGCAGGTATACGTGGTTGGAGTTAAAAAACTGAAATATAACCGTTGAAATATGATTACGCATATAGTAATTTATAACTTCTATATATTAACACTCTGACTTTATGATAAAAACGTGGCTTTTGATCGCCAGTAACTGATTATTTTCCAATATTCCAAAAAATCTGCAACCGCAAAGGGTTAACAATCACTTTTTTTCGCTTGTGTATGCAAATATTTGAGAATCTACTGTTCAATTAATTTTAATAGAATTAGGAAGCTACGTTTTGTATGTAGGTATAATATTGTTACGCAACACCCCATGTCGACCCGTAACAATATTTATAAAATTTTAATCATATTTGCCTGTGTTTCCACTTCATATTTCTGGAGATGAATAGTTATATACGATACTCCAAATGAATCTATCAGTTGAAGTTTTTGACAATTAGTAAGAAAAGTATAATATTTACAATGCAATGTTTTTTCTAACAATTAAAAGTATAAATATGTATCTTAACGGACGCATGGTGAACAGTAAATAAGTCAAGGTATCAGCTTTTCTTGAAACTTACAATCAAATCATTCTGTGCTGTTGTTTATGTAAAATACTTGTTGTCTAAATTTTAAATAATTCATTTAGATACGCTTCTCAATGTACTTACACTATGATACAACGTTTTTAAAGTCCTTAAGTTAGAAGAATTTTAGTAAAAACACAATTTTGAAACCATTTCACAATTTCTATTCATTAAAAATAAACCGCAATCTAATTCACAAGTAAAACAGGTAGTTTTACCATACGTTTTAACATATTTTGTAACTTTGCCACGGCACAGGAAACATCGTTCCCCTTATCTCTACATATAACGATAACAAAAATAAGAGCTACAGAATTAATTCCTGATGTGCTAAAAAGTAAAATACTCCAATATTTCAAATTACATTTAGAGGGAGAACATGAGAACATTGTCCAAAATTGTAAAAAAATATCGTCAAAACGCAACAGAATATTGTCCCTAAGAAGTATGGTAACTTTCCAAAGTCACGATCATGTATTGTTCATTTCACGGACGCATATATCGAGAGATTTCACGAGTGCGTGTTACTAGTCCCCCTCTGCCCAACCCATATCGAAGCGTAACGCTCAGGCTGTTATCAAAGCCGGCAATGTAATACTGTAATTACCCTAATAGACAAAGATGACGCTGATAACATTGACGCGTGTTCACATTCGCTTATTCAAATTGTCGCCGAAATCCTGGTATTATACGTACGTGACAGAGTCGGAGGGCATTGTTCCCTTGAAGCTGTTTGCGAATCTCGCAATCTCCACTGTGCGATCTCTTTCATTGAAGTCTGATAGTATAATCGCGCATGCAAAGACTCCGATAACCGTTGGCGAGGATGTCAAGAACACACGATGAAATAAGCACCGCACGAATCCGTACCGGTCAATTCGTAGCAGACCGTGGCAGAAATTTCATTTTCCAGACGAATCTCCAGAGACGAATCGATCGTTCCGGAATCTCCGTAGAAACGGCAAGAGATTCACTTTGACAAGAGCAAGGTACATGGGTCTGCGGTGCGATCTCGTGCGAGGCCTTCATCCTTCTCTTTAAAACCGTCCGTACGCCAATGTCTCGTTTCCCTCACGTGCCGTTACTCCCGCAAAAGAGCGGACGGAAAAGCAACGATAACAGAGGAGAAGTGGGGGTCGCTCCTTAGGTAGGTGCAATTTTATCGAAACGAAATTCACGTAAGTCGTCCAGGAGTTTCATTCCGCTTCTCTCCCTCCGTCGACTGTCGGATCTCCCAGGAGTATCCTTTCCACCCCGATGCCGTTCTATCCTCCCCACGGTGGATGTTTGTGGTTTGTTAGAAGGACGTAACAAATAAGGTAATCTTCCACACATATAGCCGGGCTTGTTGAGGCCGGGTGCCGCACTGACTCTAAAACAGCACAGTTGGAAGGAGCCCTTCCTCTCCTCCTCCTCTTGCTCCTTTTTCTTTTCTCCTTCCTTCCGATTCCTCGACCTCCTCTTAGTCCAGTGCGAGGAACCGAGAAAACGGCGAGTAAGAGAGGGTTGGAATTGTTGGAAGAGGAAGCGACTCTCGAGGCGATGTTTATGCGTGTGTACGTGCCAACACGATTGTAGTTTGCCGGCTGGTGTTGGTGTAGGTGTGCTTGCAGGTACGTTGATAAGTAGAGGTGGAGGAGATGGCACATAGAAGAAAGTTCCACACGACAGACAAAGCTCTTCGGAGCGAAGTCGATGTGTTGGTGGGTGTAGAGAATTTGTCGGCAAGAAAGAGACAAACGGAGAGAGAAACGAGCCGAGTTCACGCATGCAAGAGAGCCGGCGGGTGTACGTGGTCGGAAAACTGGAAACACGGGCCCCTATATTCTGGATTTCTTCATTACGGGATCATGCGCGAAAAAGTGTGAGGGTGTGCCTCTTCGGTCACAACGGAGATGTGTGCGTGTGTCGTTAGGAAGCTTGAAGAATTTTCACCCGGCGTGACGTGCAAGCCCGCGGTTCACCGGTCAAAGCTCAACGACGTTTTTCTCACTGCTCTCTTCCAAGTCCAGCCGGTTCCTTCTGTTGGATTTTTTCAACCGTTATACAGTCCGCGTGTGACGAGTGTACAGATATAAACGCTTTCAGGACAGTAGTGTGTGTTTAATCTTGCTGTTCCAATTGCAATTATTGCAGAGATTATACCGGACCGGTTCTTCACGTTTCTCGCAGTTGATGATAGGGGAGTAAATTTTATGAAATAATTAATTGCGTGTTTATTTCTTTACTCGTTAATTTTCTTCTGTTGCATTTTTTATTACACTCGTATCCAAAGGTTGTATACTATTTGCCATCGGTATGTGTGTAATAAGGATAAAAGGGTCAGTACAGTGCGATGATATCTATCTAATTAAATTATAATTATGGTGAAATATACATATGTGTGTTCATCTATTATGTTTTTATACGAAATATTGAATAGTAAAAACGTTAACACCAGAAGCACCGGCACTTTCGGTATGTCTATTTTTACTGTAGCCGGTTATTTGATGATATGGGAAAAAATGACAATACTTTTTCGAATGAAATGCAGGAGACTGGTAATTTAATATAGAAAACAATGCAGAAAACAATCTTAATTAATAATACAAAAAATTACCTTTTTTTCATTCCATTGAACCAGTTATTTGAACGTACATGCTACTGTTATTGTTAAATATACCTCTGGTTACTTAAATATTGGGTTGGCAACTAAGTGATTGCGGATTTTATATAAGAAGGAATTTCCATAAGCTGATGATGGACCCATAAATCGAGTTTTTTTTAATATAGTGAAGCTGTTTTATTTTTTTTAAATGTATGTATGCGATACATTGAGCTTCTCTGCAATCTCATGTGTCGTGCTATGTCGATCTGAATCGATAATAACCTTGATATGCCTCTCATCAACTGTAATTGGACGGCCAGATCGTTGCGCGCTTTGGAGTGAAACATCACCCGAAAGAAATTTGGCAAACCAATTTTGACACTGCCTGTCTGTCATGGCTTCATTCCCATATACGGCACATAACTTCTTGTATGCTTGGGATGCGTTCCTGCCTTTTCGGAAATACAATAAAATATGTCTGAAATGCGCGTTTGGTTCTTCCATTTTCAAATTGGAATAAAAAGGAAACTAAATAGCTTATCGATACGATTTTATTACTAGTGAAAGGTGGAAGTCCAAACAACAAGAAAACTATAAATTAGGTGATTTGAACATGTTGACGAAACAAAAAATAGTGCTTAAACTATCTATCTTCAAAATCCGCAATCACTTAGTTGCCAACCCAATAGTACGTCATCAGTTTATTTCTATCAACCGAGTAGAAACATAAAACAAATCAGTAGCGAAAAGTAGACAAATAATTAAATAAGTAAATATTGCTCTTTGAGTGCTGCAGGTATTACAAATAATTCGAGACAACTGTTGTAGCTTTTTGACAATTAATGTAACGGATGATCATTCTGCTGCTTTATTTTATAGATCCTGGTTATGAATAAATTTATTTGAAAATATGATATTCAATTGAAGTATAAATCTATAACAATCATTGTAAATATTAAGACGATATCTTGAAATAATTTGCTATTCTTTCCAAAAGGTACAGTCGAAGCGTTCCAAAGTGAACAATCACTTTGAAGATTTTCTCCTATACATTCGTAAAAAAATTATTTACAAGCAGCTTTGTAGATCTCAATGAACGGTATAATATTTATTTGAACTACTTTTTGTTATCTTTTGTTATTTACGATTTACAAGTACAGATATAGAAAGGACGGTTTGGACAAAGAGGTTGATATCTCCCTCAAAATTGAAAACGGGCACGAAAGAACTACAGCTTTCTTCTTAGATATGACTAATTAATATTTATGCAAAATTTTATCAAAACCGTAGTGTATCAGTTCCCGAACTTTCATTGTTACATAAATATTCGAAGTTCGGAACTGTTCAAAATGTTGAAATTATTTAAAAGTTTGATACACTGAAAAATCATAAGAACATAATAATATGTTATTATGATTTTTCAGTGTATCCAATTCTTCAAAAACATAATAATGGAAGCAAGAAATGCCACGATATATAAGTTTTAAGTTAAAATAATTTTCCATGTAATTTAACTGCATTCCTTGTTACATAGAAGTTGTCGAAAAGACATGTTAATTAAAAAATTTTATGACGAAAGTGTTAAAGAATGATAGTAATAATGTATAACAGGAGAAACGAGACCTTCCCAAAGTACTGGAGACGCATAAAGTTTTCAACTTGTCACGTAAAATTTTACGAGGTAATAAGTAAATTTTTTTCTGTGCTTTATCACGTAACAACCGTACCATTATATTGCACAACATTGTATGATCTATTTCTTTTGTTACTCAAAAAGAAAATGACAAAGAGTAGTATCTCTAGTTTTTCAAAATTAATAAGTTTCTCAGAATGTACAATATTTCTAGCTGTTCCAGACTTCAAACAATTATCGAAGTGAGTTGAAACCCTATAGTACACAAAGGGGTTGGACTATGAGAGAAATGGGGATAAAGGACCGAGTTCCAATCGCCATCACCGCTGGAAAATTGTTCGTATATAACATATATATCATAGTTTGAAACGTTCCTAAAACTGTATGTCCTCGGCGAAATGACTAAACCGATTGAAGCCGAAAAATACAAAAACAAACAACAAACAAACGACAGTGTATAGTGATTGAATTGCTTGAAAACCTGCAAGAGTGACTATCGATGTCCATCCCTACATATATTCAAATCATATTGCCGCAAATACAAACATACAGGCTCCTCTAAAAGCCTTACAATATGGGTGTTCAAAATTCCTGGAACAATCCGTTACAATATTGAGTTATTTTCGAAGTAAAACAATTACGACTTTTAAAAGCTTTCTATTCAAACAGGGTACTACGATGGAAAGCTGATAAGCGACTTTCGGGCCATCAGTTTTTCTGCAACGTATAACATAAAGAACAAAAATGTTGGTAAATCTTTGTACCAATAACGCAATTTGTAATTATGGTGCTCATGGTGACGAAAGAAATCGCAATTTAAAGTGTTGGATCATTCTCACAACCGCAGTATAAGCTAACGATCCCGATCCTCAAACAAACTTTCCCGATCCTTTTCGGTGCGTCAAACTGTTTAAAGCACGACCACGTTGTACGGTATATATGCGGGTACCATGGAAACAATGATGGGAAAGCACCAAATCGATTTTCAAAGTCCCGCCAACAGGATCGTTGGCATCAGGCAAAATCCAACACGCTGTATATTCACCGAATCTATTCTAGGAATTACGATACCACCATAAGGTATGACATAGGATTTCGAGATTCAAATACGCGATGTGCACGGAACAGCAATTAATACGCCGTGTTTTCTCACCTCGTAAACGATCGGGGCTAGTTAGAAATCCGTAACGGGCTCCCTTCTGTATGTGCGAATTTCCTCGATAAAGCGAGAACGTAGCGAATAGTAGGGGATGTCCCCAGGCTCGTCTTCGACCCCTCTTGGCCTAACGTGTCTATACGTGGGGTGAGTATCAAACGGGTCTCCGGTTATCATCCTTTAGTAAGGAGGGACGAGCAAACGACTCTGGTATTACGGATTTACGCGCGGACCTCAGTTTTCCAGGGGTAGTTCCGTCAAATATTGCATCCCCATGGGGCTAGCAGGAAAGAGGCCGAATGAAAGAGAGTGCGAATAAGACGGAAGAAGGTGACCGGAGTAAAAGATTTGAAGGGAGGCAGGGAGTGGCAAAAGTTAAGGGTAACTACGAGGAGAAGTGCGCAAGTTTACGGTTACCCCTGGAGAAAAAGCAAGTGTCTTGATCGATTTCCTAGCGTGCACGTTTTCACCCACCTTCGGCTTACGAAGACCGTAGAAGGGGACCGTGTGTATTTTCTCTGCTCAGAAATAAACGAAGGAAGACGCGAGATATGCAAATGCTTTATATGGAGAATAATATTTTCATAGCGCCAATATACCGATACCGTTGCATAAGACACTTTTGGTGGTTAGATAACAAAAAATAAGTGCGAAGAGTCAAAACGTGTCGGGGTAACGTCGTTCGCCGAACGACGGATTCTGCCGAGGTTTCGATCGAACTGAATGCACATTCCATTTTCATTCTTTTTCTTATACACTTATTTTACATCCTGTCAACCATATGTATGGTCATTGGTCACCGCAACGTATGTATAACACCTTCGTACGTCTACAATGTATAAAACATATATTACACATGGCGTTATACGACTATAATGTTGGTAATATAAAACAAAGTTAGTATAAGAAAATTGTACAGTTACAGTAATGTATCGTACATACGTAACACAGTATACACACATGCACATATGTAATAACGCGAACTTTAAGAATGAGGGGAAACATTGTTAAAGGATTATGAGTTAAAGTATGTCTTTACATCTTTCTAAAATATAATGAGATCCTTAACTTATTTTTTCCATAACGAATTCAGTTGAATCCATTTCACAGTCAGATTGCCTCCTAGTGCAAAATCTTTCCGCAGTTTACAAGGTGATTTATTAGCAAAAAGCAGTTGCAATGGTTGCAATATTTTGTATTCTCAATTTCTTTCTCCACGGTAAAAAAACAAAGCATTATGCAATTATTATTGCCTAGCATGTTTCACCATTTGATTTTAATTGGCAAAGAAAAATGGAATCTGTTCAGAATTGAAATATTCAAACGTTTGCGTTTCGAAACAGAGCGGAACACTTTAACTAAATCTTCAATAATAGACGGGGAAGAAATACATTGGAGGATCCAATAAATCTGGCTGATTGAATAATAATCCAATGACATATCCATCGATGTAACTCCGGAGAGTGGGATATGCGGATTGATGAAAATTTTTATTGAAATTTCGTAAGGCGGTATCCATCCCTTCGATCGGACCCATCGCGAACCTTAATCCCGGTCGTACCGGAAAATTGTATTTCTACCTACCATACGCCGCGGTTCTGAGTTGGCGCGGCCAACTTCGAGACTCTCATTTCCATATAAGAACACGGGCCACGATATACATATTTCACCCTGGAAATTTCGGCATCGGCACCAGGATACCGATACCGGAGGGAGTGGATAAATTCGAATGAGCTTATTCGTTAAACGAACTACCACATAACTTTAGATCTCGCGATAATGATAAAGAAGAAATCGATAGAGGCGAAAGAGAACGTCGTGTGTGAGTAAATCTTGAAGGGAAGAACCAGCGGATTCCAGGGAGTTCTATCGTAGAATATTGGATGCTTGGAGGAAGTACGTTGAGAAAAGTCGAAATAAACGAGAAACTACAAGAATCGGATGAACTGGCGGATCGACATACGGGAAACTAGCAGATGCATCGATAGATATTTGAAATATATTTTCAACGATCCCGTATTTATGAAGTTACAAGTGGCTACTTCGAAGATTGTACGTACTTGCCTGTTTCTACGGGAAGAAGTTTTTGCGAAATTAAAGAGACATCGCTATTAAAGGAACATCATTTCGAGAATCAATCGATTTTGAAGTTGCAGGAGATTTGACCTAAATCTTCGAGTATTTCCCGATCGCCTTCCAAATTCCCTCCTTCAAGTTTGAACGGTTAAACAGATTCAATTCGATCGGTTGGCCATCATTCGTATATATCGTCCATTTCCAACGTGACAGGAAGTATCAACGGTTAATTAAAGTATTTGTTCGAAAAGTACAGCCTTTCCCCGTGTACTGTTTATCTTCATTAATTCCGCTCTTGTACCTCAGCATTATCAATCATAATTACGTGGAGGAATTTATGTAATCCCGGATAATAAAATTAGCAACGTCCAAATAATAATAAAATCATCGTCCTTCCGATCCTCGATATTTATCATTAATGCGGTTCAATGTCCCACGATATTAAACTATACGATTATATCTGACAAATAAAAAGAAAAGCGATATTGTCGAGTATAGCCGACTCGGAGAAAGTGCAACGTGCAAACGACCACGGGCGGGGATTATCTCTCAAAATAATTAGCGTGGTCAATCATCGTGTCCACTTAGCGGGTGAGAAACAAGTAAACCTGTAAAAATACCATTATCTTGGTGGGGCAAGTGCGAAGGTTCGCACACAGCGACGAAGAGAGGTAGAAGACGGAAGGAAAGAAGGAAAATAAGCGGAGAAACAGTAGAGGCGAAGGAAAGAAGAACGGAGGAAGGATATAGGGAGAGGAGAGAAAGTGGAAAGAGTGTAAGGCAAGGAGCAGGTTCCGTTAATGAATTTCGAACCTGGAAACGTTCCGTTCCCTATATCCTGGAGACTCTCATTACGTGAGAAGCTTTAAGAATTCCTGGTACTCGTAATTCACTGCGATTCTAGAAGACCGGAAGGTTGCTAGAACTGAAACGTACTCAGGACGCCATTAGAATGTTCATTCTCCAGCTGAATGTCTTTCTGAGCACAGTGATAATCCATTAATCATTCGGCAGGAGGGACGTAGAGTTTTCGGGTAGACCAAAATCAACCCCTTTCTTCGTTTATGTACGTCGACGAGTCTTAAATATTCGTTATTAAAATTCTCCCGTACATTCGGACGTTGGTTCTTCCAGAGATTCTGCTAAATGAAAAGTTGATTTGACGTCGACAACAGAAATTCCAGACGTAAACGACGGTTAAAATGTATCCGTGAGAAAAATTCATAGCTTTGCGAAGGGTAAGGTTTAATGCTTCAACGACAGGGTGAGCTGGAAAATTCTCTTTATCCAATCTGTTCGTCGATACTGGCCACTCAATTACGTGAGGATCGTTGCTGCGTTTCTCGTGGGCGCTGATGCGAAACTTCGCTATTGTGATTGAGCGTTACAACGCGACGCAGCTAATACAATAATTTCGACAATACACTACGGGATTATCATTGCACGATAATGCGACTGATCGCAAACGAGCCGTAAAATGTTGTTTCACGAGCGGCCTGTTACGATCTGACCGTAGAATATTCGGAAATGTACAGTGCGCTTCAGGAATGACCGATAGGTGAAATCCCTCCACGTTATCGGAGCATTCGCACGTTCAGATTTTATATATTTACTTTTACGATAGTTTTTCTTAGAAATATACTGGCAGTACGATTGTGTAGAAAGATATTTCACTTCTAAGAAACGAAGGCACAGGCGAATTTACGATATAATTGAGAGTATATTATATCTGATTTAACATACTAATAATTGAGAGGTTTTTGAGGATTTTCAAATCCGGTATTTCAATTTCGTTCCATTTTCTGCTTAATCGTGGAAGCGAGAATTTGTAAGAAAATACTGGAATAGTCAAAATTATGTGATCACCCACTTATAATGCTGGAACGCTAAGAAGACAGCTGAGGAGTAATTTGCTCTGATTCGCCCGACGGATAGGGACATCCCTCTCCCTCACACATTTTCGATTTTGACGCGCTATTGGCAAGAGAGACCCGCACATTCCTTGCGTCGTCATGTGAACGACGAAAGTAGTGTTTTATTTTCGGTTGTCATTCGTCGATCTCAGATTTCCAGGACCGACATGGCGCGGATAGGCGGTGCGAGAGCAATCTCCCCTTCCGTCTCAGCTGCCAAGTTACCGTTCCAGACCTGTACCCGTTATTTGAGCTTGTGTCTATTCTTCTATGTCTGGCTTTGCAAGGCGATTCCAAACAATGTAATCGATTACATAGTACAAAAATTTGAACATATGAGTGTTATTGTGCCAACTAATTGAGCCGTTCAGCGCACAAATCGATTAACTCCATAAAACCTAATGTGGAGAAACGTGATGAAATAGTATACACTCCTTTTTAAAATTCCCTTCAAAATATAAATACAAATAAGTATTGTAGAATATATAATCGCATTTAGCTTTCCTCTAACGAAGTACAAAATGAATAAGGTGGAATAGCCTTGGAATTAATTATATTGACTTCTGAATTCGATTATTTATTATTCGATGGCCAAACAAACTTCGTCATTTAATGGTGTTAATCGTTATTATTACGAAAATGTATTCTAAATATAAAAAGTTAGGATTCAATCGAGTGCTTTGAGACCTTTTAAAAAAAATCTAAAAGTGGAGTTAATCGATTTGTGCACTGGACGGCTCAATTATTACTTCCTCATTCGACGTAACAATGATCGTATCGTAAGTTCTTATCTCCCAAAATTTGTACACAGCTGACCTTTGAGATCTCATTATTCGTAATGACAGTAGTCAGGTTGTATGTTCGTACAATAACTTACTATGTTTTTGAATCGAATTTTTCCAAGCTTTACGCTAGAATACAAAGAGTAATCGTATTTTAAAAAGTATCCATTGCTCGACTCAATAATCACTTGGTGTATCGTAATGCGTTTGTCCTAGGCGAAGGTGTACGACAGTAGGATTGTACAAGAAACTTTCAGTTCCTATAATAAGCCTTGATACGTTGAAGATGTAGGCCTTAATGATTTGGATTTCCTTTTATACATTCAATCGCTGTATTACAACCACTGCATTTTATTTACAACTTGGACGGTCCAAATATATTATTGAGGTACACTGCCGGCCAGAAGTATTAGGGCACCTACTACGTATGCGCGAAATCGGAAATTGATTGTGGAGTGAATATTTTCACTGTTCCTATTTTCAGGGTTTGATTAAAACATATTCTCAACTATAAGTATTTACGACATCCTTGGTTAATTTATAAATTTATTACTGGTTTTTTAATAAGAGTCTGTATTATATTTTTACCGAGCAACTTTCAGGTTCTGCTGCGTGTGGCTTCTCGTATCAGATCCTCTGTAAATATATACAAATGTTCATAAAAATGTCAAAAAAAAAAACTGTTTGGAATGGAGTTTCAACAGATACCCTTAAAAAATTAAAGCCCAGAATGCCAAAACTCGTGAAAGCCATCATGAAGAAAAGTCGTGGTTATATAGATGAAAACAAAATATCTTATTTTATTTTTTGCATTATAAACCTGTTATAGCACTTGACGTATATTTGCTTTGAAATATATAATGCTAAATAAAACAAAATCAGTTAAAATCATACAAAAATGTGCATAGATTTATGTTCACATTTATTCCATCCGAAGTAGGTGTCCTAATATTTATGGCCGGCAGTGTACGTACAGTATCTATAAAACCTTTCGGTTATTATACACTAGCTTCAACAGCTACAGTTGTATCGTTTACGTCCTACGATTTTGAAGGGATTCTACGCCATTCAGTATTTAGCGTCGTTACCAAAATTGATCTGCAAGATACATTAGAAGTTACGCTAGCACCAGATACACTCCGACAACTGAAAGATGGCTAAGGAGTGGCGGAACGTCTCGTTTTCAACCACCTATACCCTTCATTTCGTTTTTGGAATTCCTAAACACAGTCTCCTAAAGTAAGCACTCCGCTTAGTCGTTTACTATAGGAGGCTGGGTTTGGGGGTTCCAAAAACGAACTGGCTGGAATAGGTAGTTGAAAACGAGAGGTTCCGCCGCTACCTAGCCATCTTTCAATTGTCGGACCGTACCTACATCTTGCCTTATCTGTTACTGATCCGTGTACCGTCTCACGCAACGTATCATTCTCCGTTAGAAATACAAAAAGGAATGAAATATATTTGGTGCAAATACTGTTACATTATTTTCTGTCATGAATACACTTACTCTCTTCATGAACATTGCCTCGAAATACGGACCTACTAGTATATAGTCTGTTGCACGAGTCGCACGGACCGCAAAAGGTTAAGTTGGCATACTCGACTCTGAAACATTCCGCTGTTCCTGCAACATCTCAAAAGCTCATCACACCACCCACAGGTCATTTATCGAGCTCGCTACGCGGTTGGCTCGAATAATAGATTCTATGGGTAGCATACCATTAAACCATTTTGAGTCAATGTATTTCCAAGTGTTTAATGTGTAATTTTTAATAAGGAGATTTAGGGTATTCCAGTGTGACTATTATTGTCATCTATAGGGTTTGCAAAACTTAATACAACTGTAAGTTCTTTGGACGGACACAGTGATCATCTGGCGCGCTGTTATTATGACAGTTTTTCATTCACTGATCAAATAACCATGTTTCTCACATTTTGAACAGGCTACCAGACGTAGAAAAACGTATAATGAATGATAGTTGTTGAGGCTTACACCCTCAATATGCCGGGTTTTATTATACGCACCAAAGGCCACTATTTCCGAAATATTAATTAATTTCGGGGCACACTGAAGGCTGCCTTTGGGCCTAATCCATGAACCATCTTCGCTAGCGAGTTTGTATTATTTTGCTTCTTTGTTCGTGGATTTGAATAGTGATTGCCTTATAATGGTCCCGGGGGCATCGGCAAAGCGGCCCTGGTGTCATTGTTTCGAGCGGACCGCGTCCCTTAGACCGGAAAGACGCTCAGACCCATGGCATCACGATCTCCCCTTCTTTACCGTTACTTGATCGAAGGTGGAGAAGTTGGATTCGGGAAATTTGCGATGTTGCCGATGTTCTCACACCCCCTTGAACGGAGACGTCAGTGCACCGATGAAATATCAGGCCCTCCTGATTGATCAGGAAGGGAAGAGTGGGAGAGTGCAGTGACGTTTCTCAGCACATAAAAGGGCAAGTGTCCGCCCATAACATGACATTCTTAATTTACACTTTGACTTACACTACACTTATAACACTTACACAGTAGCATAAAATAACACTTTGATATACGCAAGTGTGTGGTGTGGCACTGCTTGGTGGCAGCCATAGTTTGCTGCCCAAGTGCCACACCCTCACAATACACACTTAAACATCAGTTTGTAATTAAATCATTTGCACAATTGCCATAACTAGTCAAATAAATAATAACCAATAGAGTCAGTGAATCTCTAAGTATTTTCCTCTCTTATGGGAGGTGGTCCTTCGAGCAATAATTGCAATAATAAAATAAAAAGACCAACAGGCTCCAACAACGGAATTCGACCACGATCCCAAACAATAGTACTGAATTATATTAACGAATACATTATATATGAATAATAATATGTGTTTGTCCACACCTGAATACTCAATCTCGTCTTTTATTAAAACATCTTCAGTTAGGAAGAATCAGAAAGAGCATCATCTAAAACTGCAAATTGATTTGATAACCTTTCTTTTTTGCTACAGATACCAAAAGTAACTGCAAGCGCAACGTTTAACAAATGGGGTGCTATATTTTATTTGTTACGATCACTTCAGTCAATTTGGCGCATGTTTAAAATATACACACTATAATATTTCTAAACATCTTACTTATTCAAGTATTTATTAACTTTCCTAGCGCTCAAATGAAATTAAAATTAAAATATAAGATATATGATCAGAATTTTCAAGATCAATAAGATGCCAGCACAGTGATGTCTGAACAACGTAGAACAGTGGGAAAGGATGAAATTGATACAACTCTACTACTTCCCCCTAGTATTAGTTACATGTTCTTATATCATGTTCACAGTCCTGTTCATCATTCAGCTTTCGAACATTGTTCGTTATCACTATGAAGAGTTCTACAAACAACTCGTGAACTGCCGCAAGCTCTTCAGCGATCAACGAACACTGTTCGCTCAGGGGAGCGATACGTCAAAGGATTTGCTGGCAAGTCGTTCTGAAACGTGCTATGGACACGTTTAAAAATGCTATATACTCGGAGTTCGTGAGCAGATCGCGATACGATTTCAGACCTGTTCCTCTGCAATTTGCGATAAATCTTTTGTGCCCTTCGAGTTAATGTTATAATCAGTTGAGCACCTCACTGAAATATCAGATATAAGAAATGTCGGCCGAAGATTTATTACTTGGCTGAGTAAGGCATTTCACTGTAAAAGCAGAAATGCACAGTAAGAAAACGGCCCATACAACGGAAAGTATTTTTTGGAGAAGAAAATGTATATAGGATCGAAACTTCGTTACCATAATATTTCTTAAATAACACTGAAAGATTTACGAAGCTTTTTTCTAACAATGACGAAAAGATATTTCTACAAAAAACTAATATTTTGTATGAAGGAATGTCTGTTGGTTACAGACACGTTTAGACTTGTTTTTCATTCATTAACGAATTCATATCACTTGGTAAACTATATTTAAAACAACTCACACAAGTAACAAAAACAGTTTGTAAACTCTTCGTAATCTTAATCTTATTATTATAATATCGCTTTATCATCCATATAATAGGAAAATAAAAAAATTTCACTTTGGGTACCACAAAGGCAACAATCATTTCACTATCAACAGGCAATTTGATTAGTAAATGTCAGTGGTTCACAAACTTCCTTAGGATTTCTGGCCTGACTGTCTCTTCATTATCCTTTAGATAATTCGCGGACTCTTTAAAATTAACTACAATTAACATATAAGTTACTGTTACAAAAACATTTTTTGACAATCTATATTAATTCAGAAAGCGGCAAATCTTAGTTATCAAATGTACATTCAGTAGATTGGGTGCATTAGTTTTACGTGAACCAGTTTTTCTAACAAAGATAGTACCCCATTCAATTTTAATGAGGTGTTGCAAGATGATAGCATTCAGGTGTCTCATGATGAATGTAAAATGTTAGCCGTAGTTACGCAGTAGTTTTGAAGATATAAACAATTAAAGTCCATACCTCTTGACATACTACAAATATGAGTTTGGTTGCAACAGCTATGACGGCGAAGTAGCGTTGGCATAAGGCCCAAAAATTGGAAAATCTAATTGCATTTTGGAAAAGTGCATTAACACGTTGCCGCACACTTTTAATTTGACGATCGTGCTCAGAAACACATTTTTTTCCGAAGCTGTAAAGCATGAGAAAACGCATAAAAGAACAATTAATATGCTGTATAGCATGCCATACCTTTTTTTTCGATGTATAACTCAATAATTAACAAGTGTATGCGTTAGTACACTTCGTACTAACGCTGTTCCTTTTTTTATTGATTAAAATGTGCACGACGGCTATAGCCGTCGTTTGCCTACATATCGCCAAAGATCGGACGGCTATAGCCGTCATTTGTAGCAACGTGTTAAAATCGAAGTCGCACAGTTGGAGTCCTTCCCGTGTACGTGTTCTGATCTCTCAGAACAGCAGAACCCAGTTTGAGAACCACCGGTATATACCTATGAAGATTTATATAAATACGAAACTACAATCGAAAACATACACGAGGAAACTTGTACCCTTTCCAGTCCGACCATTTCAATTTGCATTACTCTCAAGTGAAATCTCTTCAGCTCTCTACAGTGCAGTACGAGTGCAGGATGGAGAACGTACTCATACTTCGTTAATCGAGCCGACAGTACATCTATACGTATAAAGAATGAAAGACAGGAAGAATTTTTATCACAAAAATTGACAAACGTTAATTGATAGTGACGAATTGCCCATAAAAATATCGATGTCGCGCTTCGAACCTTCGATTGCAAGGCAAATATTGTCCCGCACTGAAATTGTTCTTTCTCGTTGATCGTACCGTCCGGCGAGCGGAAACATTTCTATGCGTGCACAATGATATTATTTCGACGGTAGAATACGATTTATGCCATAGATGAATACGGCCACGTGTTTATGCATACAATGCGAATGTGTCATAATTTAAAGCATATCGATAGGCTCCGTTGCTACTCCGCTACTACCTCGGTTCAATGGCGTGTTTACGTTATGTATGCATTGTTTATTCGCAATATCGTTTCCAGTGGTTACATTGAAAACGATTAAAAAGTTCAGTTACGAGCAGATTTAAGAAACAATGATCGATTGATCGTTATATTTCATATTTAAAGAGTTATTTGATTTCAATTCATTTTATAACAGTTCATCATTGCAATTTTTGCAGAACTTGCGCAATATCGAAATAAGTTTTGTAATAACATAACAGTGAAAATAATGTTGTTCGTATATCAATTTACAATGTTAAACTGATTTAGTATTGTTACAACTTTTGTTAAAATCACTTTATAGATTTACTTTAAAACCTTAAAGCTTTTAACTCCCTATTGAATTACGTACATTCAATTTTCATACTATATCAGCGGGTTGGCCATATGAAGCAAATGTTTTAAAACATAAGACTATAAAATTTATTAATTTTTCAAATGCCCTACATAAAAATTACAATACATCCATGTTACTGGATTCTCACACTTTACGTCACAATTACGTGTTATGAACGACCAATGCACAGAAAAACTCGCCTGGATGAGCGAGCAGAATTTCTCTTTCGATACAGCCCTGTTATAATTAATTTAACTCACACGATGTACGGTTAATATATTACATTTCTGTAATGCACCGTTTCCGCTTCGCGCTGAATTATATATCACTCTTGGAAATGCTCCGTAATATTTTTCGAAAGTTCCTGAAAATCATTACATTTTAATTAAAAGAACCTTTCTTTGGAACACAGAGAACCAAATGGAAGAGGATGCTTTATAGCTGCATTAACAAAACTACATGCATAACTTCTAAAATTTCTCGTACTGTAATTTCTCTAACGACTCGTTTTACTCGAGACTAGTAATGAAGATGAGTCAAGAAATGTCCGTTTCATCATCAATCGAATAAGTGGAACGGCGAGAAGAATGAATCGAAAAGTCATACTTGAGTTCTAATAAATAGATACAATACCTATATAAGATTTCTCGCGCAATATCCGGCAGCAAATTACAAGAGGTTCAAACATTTCTACCCCGGCCAGGGGGTAAATAAACCGTCTCGAGTATTTAAGCAGCAAACATACTCGCGAGAGAACTCGTTTCCAGTGGAAAAGGGCATATGATTTTCACAGTGCATTCTTTCTTCCGTTTATTTCCGGCATTACATCCTTCTAAATCTCATTTATGTATTATAGCATTGAGAACGATATGTAGAGTTCCATCGCAACTTCCATTCGTCTGCCGAAGGAAGATTGCTTTCTGAAGAATATAATACAAAAAAAAATCTCTTAAGTTATTCCTTTTTGATCTGCCCCCTTTTGACATTTTTCTCTATCATGCCTCGTGCCCTCCTTTTCCCAGAAGAATCTTTACAAGTAACCTTTTAAGACTGCATTTTTCCCCTAAGTGAACGCAGACGCATGCACCGAGAGAGCATCATACGTAAAAGTGCATTATAATTCGATGGGACGACGATTTTTGCCGGGCCTTTTAAGGAAGAATTCCAGTGACTCGAGAAAGGTGGAATTGAATTTTTTTCTTCCAGTAATACGACGATTTGAAATGAATTGTAATACGAAGAGAGACCTTACGATTAGTTTAAAGACCTTGGTACGTGCCTAACATACAGCGTGAACCGTATAACCTGATTATCTCGATTATCCTCTTCCTTTCCGGGATAATTTTAACACTATCATCTCCGACAATTTAATTTTGAAACATTCATAACTTCATTAGAATTTAAATTGCGACTAGTTCTCCTACAACGCGATAAACCGTCCCGTATAACGCGCAAGATAAATTCAACATTTCCACATAGTTTCTGATTTTTTATTTAGACAAGCTAATGTATACACTTATCTGTTGTTTATTATTACCTATTGTTAAAAAATAATAATTCAGAGCTATTCGGTTTCTTCTCAACTTTTCAGGTATTTTATTTATTTCAGTACGCGTGGCTGAAATATATATTCTTCTTATAAAAATATTATTATAACGTATACAATACTTTGTTTATTATTAATTCACCTGTATTCTGTTTTGAATGCCTTGTTAAAAAAACTTCATTTGAAACAAGTTAGTTACGTATAAGACTATATAACAGTCTGTTCGCAATGAAATAATATTTCAAACTGAAACACATCTCATCAGCAATATGCGATAACCGTGACAACGACTACAATTATCCGTTTCAAACAGCGACTGTTTGATGTTGCGTCGAAACGTTCGGCACCGATTGATCTCTGCGGCCCTTGATCGCCTTCAGAGCGGCGACTCTGCACTTACAGTTTGTCCCATATAACGCGATTTCCTATAACGTGGAACGTATCCCCCGCATTGTAAGAGAGTCTACTGTATTTTTAAAAAAGTTACAATAAGCATAATTTACTTTGTGATCCTGCTGAATCAAAAAACTCAATGTAACAAGGAAATTAGTGTACATCAGATAACTGACAGCGGAGATCATCAAAATGATTAACTTGCACAATTCGTGGTGTAACTTGTTATATAATATAATTATAAAAAACGAATAGGCAAACGATCGACTTAAAAGGATATTGGTCTGTATAAGTCTATTTCACGAGAGTTTTCAAGAATTTTGTATTATTATCGCGTCTGCTACTTTTCCATTCCTTGGGAAAGTATTTAACCTTTAACGCCACATTAAATGTAACGGTTAATAGTGTTATAACCTTTGGTGGCAGATTATTAATGATTTTTTCTATTGATCAGATCGAAACCTGGTGTATTTTTGGTTCAAGGCTAGATATGTTTTCTTTTTACTTCTGTTAACACTATTCCTACCGACACTTAACGTATACCCACCCTTTTCCTACCGCAACCGGTGAATTTGTCAAATGATAATTTTTTCCCAGAAAATGAACAGTAAAAAGAAGTGAATATTGAAAAATGTATTATAATGTGAATGTATTATACGTATATCTGAGGAAAAGTCGTGAAGTTTAAAGGCGATTCAATTACGTTGTATAGAGGAAATTCTAATCGAAATTTTAAAAACGGTCATTTGACCGGTCGCGGTAGGAATAGTGTTAAAAAAGTAACATTTCCATTTTCTACAGAGACTTTTTCCCCTGTTTCATGGGGTTGGAATACATTGTACAGGTATTCAGTGAACATTGTAGCTTTCTCCAGGTTCGATTTAACCCAGTTACCATCACCTCTTCTAATCGTTTGCATACAATCCATGGGGCGTTTGAATTTTTGTATGGCATACCACGATGAATAATCATTATCTTTTAATGGCGAGTCGTCTGACACATTAAAATTAAACATTTCATTGTTGAATTCTGAAAGAGAGTTTTTTTAGATCTTTGTTAGCTGCATTAAGTAGTTTCTTGTTAAGTGGTATTTTCTTTTCTTGTACTATCTTGCAAATGTTCTCTTGTTTTTTCTTCATCGCATTCTAAAATTAGAATACGAGCTCAGGTGTTTATCTTTTGGTGCTGCGGCTTTTGAGCTGATAAAAAAATAGGTGTCAACTATTTTTATGTGAACTATATTATACTGGAGTTTCTGCAAAATGGACACGTTGCAATGTTCCGTTGTTAAATCCAGGAATAATTCAGCTAGTATTTCAGAATAATCAGTTTATAAGCTGGCCAGATGAAATGACAATAGATGAAATGTATAATTTCGTTTGTTTTATCTTTTATTCTCCTACGTCCTATTGTCCTGGCGTGTTGGCCATGATATCATCTCGTTTGTAGAGACTACATAATTCTTGTTATCTCCATCATCTCAATCACCTATACTAAATAAAACTTTAAATTCAAAGAATACATCAATTTGAGCCCCTTGCCGTATACTAACGGGTGACGCTCGTGATGAGATAAATGAAATTGAAAATTTCGAAGTATTCCAAAAACTATTGAACTAAAAATATCAGTGGGTCACGATACGATCAAATTATTTCTATGCCATTACTATTGCTTTAATTTGTGCTCTATATCAGAAATCAGGGATAGATTGTTATTTTAGCAGTCCATTCTCAGTTATTGCGCATAGTTATTTAGTCACAAAAGGAATGGTACGGCAAGGAGTTAAGAGTATTAGCTACAAAATTTTCTTCGCTATGAGCAAAAGTGAACTAAAAGATTTACTAAACAAAAATGCCACGTGTAAGCTTACGGAATAAACTGGTGCTGCAATTTATCTTACATATTTCCTAATGCTAAGACACACGGGCACACAAAAACCACCGAAAGGTCTGACTCGTATCTCCGGAAATAAATAAAAACACATCACACATTAATCCTCCATAAAGCACCGGAATCCTTCTTACGTTTTCGCCCTTTCTGGCCCGGATTACATTGACTTTGTGGCTATACGCTTCAAGAACTACGATGAAATTTTCTCGGTGTCTCGAGGAAAGTTGTCCCGAGTTGCAAAGGTCGATATACTTCCATACGAGCAACGAGGAGGCGGAAAATCTTTGTGAAGTTGCATTACCGGACAAAACATTCCGCTATGTACATGTATAAATATTGACACAAAGTTCAATGACTCGATAGCGTATTATCGATAAGCCCAATAT
Organism: Cerceris ruficornis; assembly: GCA_963989415.1. Taxonomy (NCBI): domain Eukaryota; kingdom Metazoa; phylum Arthropoda; class Insecta; order Hymenoptera; family Crabronidae; genus Cerceris; species Cerceris ruficornis. The sequence continues at coordinate 7,011,879 of OZ022518.1, forward strand.
TCCCATCGAATTTTCGCTTATTTTATTACACTAAGTGATTTGTACACGAGGCCCTTTTTATTTTAAACTGCAACGACATGCACGTCCTGTTCGTGAACGCAGGTTTAATTAACTTTCCTTTACGGGTATTGAAATTACATTGGCCATGGTAGCAGGACTATTGACAATACGGCATTATATGATAATTTTTAATGAAAAATCTCAGCGGTATATTCAGTGTCACCGTGCAGTAGTTATTTAAAATTCACTCGAAATCAGGATAGATTCTCATTAAAATGACCATGGCAGTTGCTTTAAAGTCGCTGTTTTCCAAAGGAGCCGTGTAACTATTGTTGGTAGTGCGGAATTGGAAATATTTTTAATATACTGTTTTAGACTTAATTGTGCAATTTCTCTGTAGATCAATAATTTTAGGATGCTATGGGCAAATTTTGAGAAGTTAGGACTGAATTTATAAACAAGTTAAATTCAATGGTGTAATTTCCAAGGGTTAATAAAAAAGTGTTACTATTTTTAGGATAACAATTTGTTTCGAAACACTGAAATATTTCGTTCCGCAAGACGCGCGCCTTTCTTAAAATTCTTTGTTTATATTCACCGTTATACTTAATTTCTCTTCAAACAGTCTCGTTTTCCCGAATACCACATTAATTAAATTATTCATAACCAAATAACGCTGACATCGACGCTTGCAGTCAAATTAAATTTGTACTGTCGTGTTTATAATGCTTCCTTTTCTTGCTCTAAACGACAGAGGCCGCAGAAAGTACCGCACGGGAAAATTCGAAAGTGGCATTGAATATACGAATATTTTAACAACGACTCTCTTGGAAGTACCGGTTTCCCTCTTCCTAGGTAATTAAGGCAAACGGTGGTAGGTTTTCCCGAAAATTACTACGCGTAACATAGCATTGCGCGAAATTTCGTATTGACCGCAATTGCAATAAGCTCCCTATAGGAACGTCAGGGTTTTACGTTTGTAACCGGCCCGATATTTTCCAAGTTCCCAGCTCGGTTCTCGACTGAGAATGGAATTTAATCAGACGCATATTGTACGAATTTAATATTCATATTAATTTAACTCATGTGCTTGCTTCTTCTCTCCAGCGTTATATTCAAAAATATGCTGGTACGAATGCGAGAGGAAATATTAGACATTCGTGAAACAGCCGAAAAAAATTTCGCCAACGTTAATTTGTACACGTTAATAAAGCACGAAACCTGCACCGTGCTTTGATTTTATGCAGAACACATACAGGACGATACTTTTAAATTATAAAAATTGCAGATTGAGAAAGAAAATAAATGGGTGACGAATAACATGGAATTTAAGACGAATAATATGCAAGGGAGAATCATGGAAATTGTGCTGCTTCGGATATTGCATATTATATCTTTTGATTTGTAGCAATTTATACCTGTGACAGTATTAAAAATGTCTGCTCGGTGAAAGGCATTCTATTACGCTTTTAACTTTACGTTACGAGAAAATTATTTTGTTACTGACTTGAATGTCTTTCACGTATTACTTAATTTCAGTATATCGTAATAAAGTTCATTTCTCATTGAGACACTGCATATTTGTAAATAAAAAATGGTATTTTCAATCATAAAATAAATTAATGAAATAAGCAACTTAATAAAGAAACGAAAATATTCAGTATACAACAATAATTGTTATCATGTAAACACATTTTATTTAATAACGAAAAAAAAGATAGTACACAAAATACTGCAATTATCATTAAATGACATTTTTATGTTATATTATACTTAATAACAATGTATGGCTGTTATTCAGACTGACACGCAATCAATTTCTCGATTTTTCTCAAAGAAATGTAAAATTCAATGTATAAAATTTCAGCTATGTAAAATTGTAGAACTGCCTGTAAAGCACGGTCGACTATTTTTAAAAAAATGGCCATTAACGGTTCCATTACAAACGAAGTGTTTACGATATTGATATTTTTCACGAATTAGGTGCATTCGATGCGCAGTAAATCACTACGTTACTATTCCCGTAATCAGGTGGAATTCTAGCTTGAATCCCATGCCCCCTGCAGATCGTTGTAGTCCCGATCGGTTGGGAATGCTCGCGATAGTAAATTCACCATTTAGCAAGTTCTCAACCGATGAATATTCCGTCATACGACGGTATAATGGAATATACGCCGTACGTGCCTCATCCTCCCTTATTATAGCTGCCGTTCCGTTTCTATCGTGGCTCTTGCTGAATCTCTCCTAATACCAACCCGCTATTCCGTGGTTATTCTATAGGTCTCAATTCACGTAATTATTGCAAGAGGGCTTTTGCACGTATACCAAGCACGACAGGAATCGATAAAGTTCCTATTTACCTTACTCGCAAATTATTCTAAAGCCATTGTGTCTAACAATGTCATTCTCTTTGGGTTCTTGAGTTGTCTACATCGATATATCGATTTTAAAGTAAATAACGTTGTAGCCTATTATTCGCTGGCTACGTAATGGAATATTCAAACGCGGATAGTAGAGCGGAGATAAATCAAATAAAGCGTATTTGTTCCGATACATGGGGAAGGAAAGTAATGCCGCAAAGTGCTGCAAAGAAATACGGGGCCGAAGTTTTTGTAAGTAGAAATTGGATTCCGCATTGCGGGGATTGTATTAAAATTTCAATTACAATACAATGACTTGGGAATGTTTAATACCAAGTGACTCCGGTGGTTCCTAAGTCTTTTTTTTTTCTTCCCTTCCGGCTTCTTCAATGAATATCCATAATGCGAACGAAAGTTTTTGTGCCATTGAATACGCGAGCTACTTTGCATAGTGTATTCTAAATATGAAGAAAAATGTTGTTGCGGTGTGTTTACTGAATCTTTTTCCATACTTCTGGAGTTTATCCAACGTCGGTTGAGGCTTTCCACGCTTCCATTCGTTTTCAACTTCTTATTCGAGACTGTTTGACATTTTACAGAAATTGCACTGTCTCTTTTCCCTTAGATTGACTCTCTGATTCATCCTCTTCTCTTTTCCTTAATCGTTAATACATATCCATGCATGAGGAATTCAATATTCGACATTCCAATAATATAAGTATATACTGCTTCATCTTATGAAATATTAAAGATTTCGATTCAACTCACAATAATAAATGTGCAATCAGCATAAAAACAATCCTCAAGAAACCTCAACGAATAACGTATCTCCATTTATTTGAATTAGTTAGTTAATCAGTTGGAAGAACAGAAACAGCGTGGAAGTAGTACAACGAAACAGAATAACGTCCGTTTGTTGATCGTAAAAATGTTTCAATGTCCTGGAGAACAATTCAAGAGGAGTGAAGTATTACGAAAATTCTTGGTGCTTGATAATTCGATCCCGGCGCGAGTGGCGTTCGTTGTTTATGTCGGTAGGATACTGTAAACTGCAATTTCAACCTGAATTTCCACCGCGTTGAATACCCACCACATCGGGAGCGTATAGCCCATGGCGGCTCCGGTCGGTCGAAAGAGCAGCTTCCAACTCGGAAACAACAAATTGCCTCGTCTAACATAACAAACAGGTTGCGGAGCCAACGTGTCGCCCGCGTAATGCTCGAGGGTGTTACCGTCGCTGCAGGACAAAAAATTATCACTTGGAGTGGCCACCCTTCCCGTGTACGTTGCATCATGGTGTGCACTATATACAATATAGGACAAATATATGTATAACGATATAAATGTGTTTTCGTGTATCTATAGAGACAGGTAGATCGACGTTTCCCGTACACCTTGCGATCTCCTCGGAGCCCGTTTCGCGTCAGGGACGGCCATTTGTCGATGAAGGGGACTTTGAACGAGCGATTCGCTTAACATCGAGTCAACAGCAGATAAAACCAGAATCGATCGTTCTCGTATAATGGTCGATCGGAGTCCAATGTCGCGTTACCTCGCATTAGCTTTTTGTCTCTAACGAAGGGTGACCGCCCCTGCCCTCGAGAAGAATGGCTCGCGTTCTCTCTTCGATCTCGTTTATTTTTTCGACTCCTGCGAGAACATGACCGGGCGAAAGGAAAAAGGGAAGAACACGACACGAGTATGAGGAAGAGAATTTTCATCTAAATCAGAAGAGGGCGAGGATTTAATAGCCTCGTCCTATTGTAAACATGTCGAGCTAATTTAGAAGGATCACCAGAAGTACTTTCAATTTATAACTCGAGTAAATCGCATCATTGGCAAAGTGAGCGACGACGAGGCGATGCGCGTTTCGTGCTCAATCTCTTTCTCTCTTTCTCTCTCGTCCCTTTTAGAGATGAGAAACCGAAACTTCGACGGAGCTTATGAATAATGAGGCAACCCTCCTTCCCCCTCCCCCCCCCCCCCCCCCCCAGTTTCAATAAACGTTCACTTTGTTGCGAGTAGTTTTCTTTATTCGCCAGAAGAACGGGAAAACTTTGCTCATTCTATAAACGCGCGGCAGACCTTGGAGGAAGTGACGCGATATTCCCACCGTACCTTCGTCGGCTCCAGTCTTCGACATTAAAAAGACATTACAGGACGTTTCACTTCCAATTGTATTCCTCGCAACACTGCTCGGTGACGGATGCACCATTTGCGCGTTAAACGTCGCGCCGTTTGTATCTTCGTTACAATCTAAATCCGACGACGGAAAACTGTGAACTCGAAAGGAAACGGTGTACTTACGGTAACATTTATACTTGAACGAGACAGAAAGGAGGCGGTGGATGAGAAGGAGGTAGACGAAGAGGAACGAGTTCTTGGTTCTCCGTTCGACTCTCACCTCGCAACGGTGTACGAAGATGGCACGGAAGTGACACTCCTCTCTTTGTTTTATGCCCTTCACAGTTATGTACCTGCTTCCTGCGACGTAGTCTCCTTTCAACCGCGAGCTGCATACGCGTATCACGTTTACAGCTATGAGTAAAACACACGAGTATTCGGGAAAATAGGGATTTTCGAAATAACATCCAACAAGGCATCTCTGGTAGCTCTGTTATAGAGAAAGAGGAAAAAGTATATACGTACACGGAACAACGGTAATACTTCAAGTTTCGTGCCAGTCGAATCGAAGTGGGATGAGCATTGAGTTCCTGGGAAAAGCGACTTTTTTCCAATGCGGGTAATATTTTAGCCTGCTTCCCGTCCCGTCATAGTTATCCTGAAAACTTTCTGTCATCCCTCGGCGAGGACTTCGACGCTTTCGATGGGGTGGATAGCAGGCGGCGACTTTCGAGAATGTGGCACAGAGTATTGCGCATTACTTCGCAAAAGTGCTATCGAGGTTGACCCGGGGATAGCGGAGGAAAATAAAATATAAAGAATGTTTACGTATTCTCCCACCGGGGCGCAGGTTTCTTCGCATTAATACAACTCCTCGGCGGCCTTCCGTTTCGCGGAGGGAGGTTGTAGTAACTTTAATGAAATTGAAAATTGCTTTGAAACGCCCGTCAACGGAATGGAAATGTTTCCTCGTGTAATAAAGTTATCGTAAGTAATGACATACCTTTCATTATAGAAAAACAATAGAGCGATTAAGTTGCAAGTAATGAAGTGTACTTTTCATTGAATGGAAATAACGGAACGGGTGAACGGAGGTCCTTGAAATGTGTGGACATCGGTTTTATTATTCGGTCTTAGAAGCTCTGTAATTTTTTAAATTAACAGTAGAAGTACCGGCGCTAAATCTATTATACAGGGTGCAACTTAATAACATGTAGCAGGGGCATGAGGTGATTCTTTATGAAAAAATAAGAAGGAAATATAGAATAACATTTAATTTAATGCTTAGTTTTCGAGAAAATCATCTTTGAAAATAAGATGCGTACGTATGCTGTGATAACTAAAGAGGTAACATATCGAATTTATACGGGCCAATTTTGATGAAACTTACGTCAGATATACTTCTTGAAAAAATATTTGATACACATTTATTGTTTAGCGGCTATCCTCCATATTCAGGGGGTGAAAATAACGCTCAAAGTTGAGGGTTGAAAGTGCACTTTCTGGGCCAGCTCAGTAACTAGGGGGCATCAAAAAATATTTTTTTGAAACATTGCGTGTTCTTTAACAGAGAATTTAATTGCATGATAAAAGTTGCACAAATTTATTTATATAAATATTGTATTCAAAATTTGGATTTTCAAACACAGGTATCTTGTAAACCGAACCTTAAGTTAAAAAAAGTTTATTTTCATCTTTCAGTCTTATTTTCTTTATAAGGAATCACCTCATGCCCGCTTGTACACGTTATTCCGCCGCACTCTGTATGTAAATACATTAAATAAGTACTTTAGGTCAAGACGAATCGACGGGTGGAAAAGATGATTAATTTTGTAATTTACGTTTTATAAGATGGACATAGAATATTTAGTCTATAGGTCACCTAAAACTTTGAAGAATTTTTATAATGAAGGAGGAAACAGTCATTCCGACTGCCTTGATAATTTTAGTGTTAAGAATTCTCTAATTGCAACGATGCAGATGCCTAATTCTGACCAAAAATTGCAAAGTATGTTTTGTTCGTATTCGCAATATTGGCCTGCTTTACCAGTTTATTTCGCAATATCAATTCTAATATCGTAATCTCCAACGGATGTTCAAACATGGATACAAGGCTTTCGTCGATATGCCTGCATATATCTGGGTACCAGACTGCCGACCATCGACGCTTTAGAATTTTCAAACGAAAAGAAACATTTGTCCTTGGAAGAGATGAAATTAAAGTGGAACGTTCGAAGACTACAGCTCTGATCAGTCCCTCCAAGTTGTTTTTGCCATTGCAATTAACTTCTTAAAGAATTCAGTCACTTACGTAGACGCGTATATCACAAGTTTTTTTTTTATAACACTCATTAATATCTTGGTAAAATAATAATCGATGAAATTATGTAAAATAGTAATATGGCTTATTACTGACAGATAACCTCATATACCAATAACAGACATTTTCTTAATTAGTTAACAAACCGTTACTTCGTTACAGGGTAGTTTGATAATTAATTAATCAAAACTAAATATAATTGATCATCCCAGACTCTCATACTTTATCTAGATTGCTTTATCACTTGTATTCTTGTGTGAAATGTAACAAATATGTATAAACAAAGTCGCGAGGCTTTGATTTATTCTCCAAAAACTTCAACGAATTGCAAGCCTGTTAAAAGTCGAGAAGAATATTTGCGGATGTTACCTAACAATTTGTCAGTTAAAAAAAAGGAATTGTGAAACGCATAAAAAGAAAGAGTCAAGATTACATATAAAAAGTTGGCCTCTGATATCTGACTGACAAAGTACGTATACATTTAAATAAAACATCAGGCATTCGTAAAGAGGGAATTAAGAAACACTCTGTACCTGGTGCGACGGCTGTGTGGGGTTGTCTTTGGAGAGTTAATAAGAAACGCAATAAAGAAACATTTTCCAACAGAGTTTTGCTCGATGCTAATTAGTTCAAGATAATTTCAGCCTGATATTTTCCCTTCGTCAGTTGGCGGAGCTGCGGCTGTCTTACTTTGTAACGAGTTCGGTGTAATCGCAAAAAAGATTACGACAACCCGGGAACCCGTATCGTGTATCGTCCAGTTATAAATTCCATGGGTCGGGTTGAGCGAAAGTGGAACATTTACATTTGATTTGCCAGTTCGCGGGTAACGATTTTTACTGGAAAAAAAGAAACATAGATCAGCCTTTTCGCTTCGGCCAATTCGCTTTTTTAAATCGGGTGAAATGTATTAGAGGGACAGAAGGGAATTACGGTTATTCGCGAATTATCCGAACGCGGTTCTAACAAATCTCCGCGTTGATTTAATATTTTCGTTTTGGCGAATATCCCTTCGGAAGTTTTCACACAGTTAAATATTTCAACGAGTATGTTAAAAAAGCAGACTTTGAGAGAAAGTTTAAGTAACGACGGGGTTGGGTAACCGAGACCAAGGGGAAAACGAATGGAAAAAGTTTGAGGTTCGGTCTGATTAACGGGAAATATGTCACGGTCGAGACTCGTGGCGGAAAAGGAAATCAATCAACAAGGGACAATCATCTTCAATTAACTTTCACCAGAATAATACTTTCGCGTAGCGACGATTTTTTAATCATTCCTTGACGAACAATTTTTCTAATTAATAGACTTTATAGTAAAAGATGTGAAACAGAATGAGATATTCGTACTTGTCGAAACCCTCGAGGAAGTTTGTAGAAGAGGTATTCTAGTTAACACTTTATCTACCGCTGATTCTTCTGAACATTATGCACGAGTGTATGTACCTACAGGCGGCCCTCGACTTTCACACATAATTGGTTCCTGAAAACGCGTGCGAATATTGAACGTTCGAAAGTAGAGGGATATAGAAAAAACATTAGAACTTGTATTTTAAAATATTTATTTATCAGTATAAATAAGATAATGAGGAGTGCTTAAGTGCTTTCATCTGTTTTTTTTTGTAAAGTTGAGATTCTGTAACCTCTAATGGGCAATACTAGAGGCAATATTATAATATTAGAGAACCTCTAACAACAATATCAATTATTAGAATTGATCTTTTTCATGAACAATTTTTGCAATATCGACCTAAATCTTAAAAAAAATTGAATTTTTAAAAATGTGCGAAATAGCGAATTGTGCGAACGTCGAGGCCCGCCTGTAATCTTAAGAAATATTGTCAAGTTCGAATCAAAATTTCCATTTCCTACTATGACGAAAAATGATTATGTTTAATACATATTGAAACGTATCACACGGCTACGTTCGAGATTACCTGGGATCATTAACCCTTTGAGGACGACGGACGCATACGTGCGACCTGAGAAAAAATCTGATTATAGTTTATCGGTGTGAGTATACACGGTTAGAGTTGAAAAATTGAAATATAATCGTTGAAATATGATTACACAAATAGTAATTTATAACTTTTATATATCAACACTCTGACTTTCTGATAAAAAGGTAGTTTTTGAACGCCAAATAAATGATTATCTCTCAATATGCAAAAAAGTCTCCGTCCGCAAAGGGTTAACACTAACGCTACCGACGTTATATCTACTGAAATATAAATATGCTGAATAAGTACGTTGGAAAAAGAGAAATCAATAGGTGCAAAAAATAATTAATAAAAAATGTGCGAAATATCGAATTGTGCGAAAGTAGAATGTTCGAAAGTCGAGGGCCGCCTGTACTTGCATAGCTCTATAACATTAAAATTAAAATGTGAAGAAATACTCATTATGTTGTTTTAATTTCAGTTGTTCCGAGACAGCGTAACTTTATTTTATTATCATCTGTAATAACAGATTAATAGACTGTCGGTCAATGAGTATTGATAAACAGAAAGCCTATTAATAGGCTTACGGTAGATGAAGTGTTAAGTATCTGCAAGCTCCACAGATTTTTGTTTGAATGATAAAATGTAAAAAGCGATCGGTAAATCGTGTACTCTGTACAATTGGTATATTATTACGAATTTCTAGCCTACCCCTTATATTGCTAATGTCTAGCTACGAGATGCGATTATTAACCCTTTGCATTCCTATGTCAAGGTATACTCGACATAGCTTTTCACTTCATTTTATTTCTTAACAATTTAATATCGAATTTTCAATTTCATAATGATTTTGTAATATCAAATAAATATCCGTCAGTATCTATAGTTATTGTTATCATTAAAAAAAAAGTTAATAACAAATGATAGAAAAATGTTGTGAAATTAATTTCATTTAACTCACTACAAAATGGAGAAAATAATTTGGACCGCAAAGGGTTAATAATATGTTAGGAGACAGAGTTGTCCGTGAGCTTGCATAAAAGCCAGACGGAATATCGTGATTTGGAAAATAGAATCGTTACGTTTATAAATATTGTGTTGGTTCATTATGCCGCGTACTATTTATCAAAAAAGTAACAATATGCATTTCTATGTACCTAATAACTGTCCAGCTAAAACTGTTGAAGATACAGTGCAACATTTTTAAAGATAAAGACAAGCAATAAATATAAATATATATACATATGAAAAAATATTTTAAAAATATTATTATTCTATCTGTTTTAATGATATATAAAATGCATGTAAGTTACTTGAATTCATCTGCGCATGATTTCATATATTTTGTACGAAGATGGTTACACCACCGGTTACCGGTATATCGTGAGTTTATATCGTCGGTGATATAATTTATCTCAAACTAGACATATGAACCTGAAACTTAAAGTTTACCAGAATAATATCCGCCCTGAAACTTTGTACACTTAAACTGATTAACAGTAATACGGCTTTAATATACTAGGTCTTATCAAAAAGACAATTTAACTTTCAATCGCAATGCTGCTTTCAACACAAATACACCCTCCAACATTCCGTGAAGATATTAACTAAAAAGCAGTATTTCTTGTAGATGATATAAAACCGGGGCTTACATATGACAATATTTTCATCATAATTAAGTATTTTCAGAGAAATTAGAAATATAAAAGCAATTTAAAAAAGAGTGCAACTTAAATTTGTAAAAAAAAACAAATACTTTCATTATAACAGAAGTGGAGATATAGATTTTAATTATTTATCTGATAGTTAAGGATAGAGTTTAAATGAGATATTGAATTAACGTACGTGTTTTAAAATCTAGTTTAATGATTGTAGTTGACAACCATATAGAAAATGGTAACACAAACGAAGAATGGTATAAAAAACATCTCTGAGACTATGGTGGTGATCAGCGTAAAATTTCAATTTCATTACCTCGGAAGGAAGTCCAACAAATGATACGCATATCACGTATCCAACTGTTTGGAATTTTCCTAAAATTGCAAGTGCCCAGTAAAATTATTATCCATAAGAACACTTGTGAGTTTTTAAGAAAGCATAGAAACATTTGTTTTTAGGACTATGGTGATGACGAGCATAACACCCGATTGTTGTATTTTGCGTGATGAGTTGTATTTTATAAAATAACGACAGCATTCGATGCCAAAAATATAAAGACAAGCATCAATGTCAGAATTACAGCAATGGGACAAGAACCCCAAATGATGAATCTCAATTAAAATCTATTTAATGTAACGTGAGAAGAATCCTTTCACATAATAAAAGTATCATAGCACAAATGATTCAGAACCTACATAAAAGTACAATTGCGCGATAAAACGCCGATGAGTATGGAAATCGATAATTAAAAACGAATATCCCCTTAATCACAGTAAACAATCTGTTGCATCTATAAATCTGAGACAATTCGCTAAACGATGCGTTCCACCCCCAACATGGGAACTACACCGTAAGTGAAAATAAAGGGATCCAACTGACTGTTCTTAGAAGTCCATCCATATTCATGTGTAAAACCAATGATACATGAGCTTGGAGGTTCCGCTTAGAGCAAAGAATTACGGGCGCCACGGCCGTTTGAAAATAAAGTCCTTTTTTCGTCCCGGCAGCAGCCCGTGCAAGGCTCCATAATTAAAGAGGTTGCGCGGCAAGGGGTTTGCATTGTCCGGCGTCATGGGAGAAATTGCCGAGGGGAATATTACTTTTCCATTGAAATATCTGTTAAGCATTCAGCCTGACACGCCCACCTTTTTTATTCCTCGGTGCAGCCAGGGTCGCGGTGCGAGTGCGCTTTATTTAATTCTTCCCGGCACACCGGGTTTTACGATGCCATTGAATTTCTATCCTTTCTATGAAGAAATCGCGCGAATACCTGTGGAAAAATATTACTCCGTTGTACGGAAGAGTAGTCTCACATCGGTGCATGGGTATTCTGTCTAGGTAGAGCTGCACGTAACTTGCAGACCGGCTAGAAATATTGCTTAACCAAACGCAATTACGATAACCGCCAAAGTGCCCTCTTGGTCCTGTCCTCTCTCTTTTAGCTGTGCCGCTAGAAGAATTCTCTTCGTCTTTTCTTCCCTCACTTTCTCCGAACGGTTTTCCGCTTCTTTTACCTCTGTCTTATGCAACGTCGCTTCTTTCTCGTTCGAAGCTCGAAGGCAAACGAGATAAATTAGGTCTCCTTCACTGCCATATATATTGTAGATCGAATGGTGGAATTCGTCGGTTTTCTTCTCTCTCCTCATTACCGTTGGATGCTCAGGTGCGCATGGCTGTAGACGAATCGGGAGACAGGTAGATCGTGTGGACGTATACTGTACACTGTACGTATGTATATACACAGGTATATGTCCCTGTATATAAGTACATATATATTTTGCGGATCCGGCAATAAAACAGTGGGTATTATCTCTTCGTTCGCAGTACTGCGATTATTATTTGCGACGGGCTTAACTAGAAACGCCCGGCGCAGCGTGAAAATAGCATTGTTTGTAACGCGACACGTAAATCCGCCCTCGTTTAGAATTTCCATTATGTCGTGTTATTCCGGTGTGCAAAGTAGCTGTATCCACTGTGACTGAATAATGCGTCAATATGTGATGCCGCGGAATAATGCTTGGAGGTGTCTCCTTCCGAGAGAAGGAATTGCACGTACACAGCTGCAAGGGAATTCGCGAAGTTAGGTATATCTGGCTTCGAAAAATCGGAACGTTTGATGTTGGAACAAAAAGTAAACGGGTTCATGTAGATACGGATACACGTAGGTACGTTAAACGGAAAGCCACGGCGAATTTGTGGAGAATATCTGCAAATACGCCGTTAAACTTTTATGCCGTGTAAACATGGTTGCAATGAAATCCAAACGAAGGAGTGGCGCATTCATTCACAGTAATTTATCCCTTTTAAAGGGTCGTATTTTCCTAGTCGATAAAACTTACGCAATAAAATTTATACGTTCATAGGACGCGGCACGGAATTACACGTGAAGCTTCGCAAAAACACGCTGGAAGAGAGGAGAAGAGATTAAGTATTTACCTGGCGAGGCAGCATCGCTCCGAAAGTTCTAAAGCTCTGTGAACTATACCGCGGGCATCCCCTTCGCGATCTTTTGTTGCATACAGTTTTACGAGAGTAATCGATTTGCCCGCGGTTTCCCGCCAAGATCCCCGGTGAGCTTTTATGGTGGACGTGGAGTTTTAACAAAGACTGTAGTCGCTCTTAGGGTTTATTCTCTCGAATGAAGAAAAGAAAATTACCGCCCGTATAATTTCTTACGCAAAACTATTACGACTTAGCAATAGGGACGACGTGGAAATGATATTACGTTGGGAATTCATTTCATTGGAGTTCGTTCGGTTAACTACCACCGCGACGAAAGAATGCCGGCGAACTTTTGAAATTCGACCATCACGGAACGTGGCTTTTGCTAAAGCGAGTCCCTCGAAAGACCCACGAGCGTCAAATGTCATTCCCCAAAGGCTGTTTACGCCTTTAAACGGTGTAAACCGCAAACGAGCTGGCGGCTCGCTCGTCCGTGTTAATTTTAAATGTATCCACATACCCCAAATGCTACTCGCCGCTCCTTGCTTGGTGTCTCCAATTAGTAGAAAACCATGTACGGGGAATATTAGTATTTAAAAATTAACGCGAACGCGCACGGCGCTTATTTAAGAAGCGTGTAACACGGACAATCAGTGTGCGAAGTAAATCTATTAATAAAAGTTTAGTTACTTTGAAAGAATAAATAATTGCGAGTCATTTTGGCATTTACGAATAATTTTAAATAATTAAGGTGGTTATTAACACTAGATTTACCATACCAGTCAAAATGACTGGTACACAGTATTTTCCAAAAATTCTCCAAATTTATATAAGAGTCATAGAATAGATATTCTACGTCCATCTTATAAAACATAAATTGCCGAATCAATCAAGTTTTCCACCTCTTAATTCCGCTTTTTTCAAAGTACTTATTTAATATTTTTAAATATGATAGATTTAACGCCGGTAGTTCTAGTGTTAAACAGGTTAAAGGGAAACGATTTCTATCAAGGTGGAATGGGATAAGTGCAGACTGGTTTTTGCAAAGTTGGATTTTAAACTTATGTATTTTCAGTCTGGTAAGTAAATGTTAAACGCTGTCAGTATCAAACGCTTTGCATAATTATTACTGGTGAATTAATATTACGTAGGATTCTAATTTTTCCTGAAAATTTTCATTGATAGGATATTGTGCAAAATGTCAACTACTCTGCACTTTCCCCCGAAAATATGGCAAGAGCGTATCTTACAATTAGAGTTCAAAATGCTTTCAAACCTTGTTTCATGTGCAACGGGACAAGAGCAGAATTATTAACAAGCCTGCTATAAAATGCTTTTTATTGCATTAAATTATCTTGTTTAGTTTTATAGTTATCCATTTTTAAACAAATAAAAATTAATGTCGAATGGTTCATATTAACTTGTAGTACATTAATGAATACAAGCTAGAGAAATTTCGCTCATTTTATAATAAAAATAACCAGTATATGCACTTGCCCGGTTTACGAACTTACCCCACTCCACCTTATTGTTTTTACACTATGTGTACCATAGTCCATAGTACCATAGTTTTGGAATATCTTTTAAGCGCTTCTATGGATAATATTAAATAATTTGATATTATTGAGGTTAAAAACTGGTGAAACGTCTTTTCGTCGTTTTTTGAAATTTTGTTGTTTTGATATTCCGTGTAAATATTCGGCATCGTGTTTTCATATACAATTTTTTGTTGTTTCTTCTTTCATGAATGATTCGCTGAGCAATAAAAAACTGAAATAACATTCGAGACTTTAGCTATGATAAAAAATTTCTATAAAATAATAATTACAACCACATGTTAAATTGTTGTTATGCAGAAACAGAAGTTAATTAAATCTACTACTTACTTGATACTTGAAAACCAACATTTTTTTTCAACTATTTGCTGTTTTTTTATTTTGCAAGCGTTTATTTACCATTTGCGATGCAAAAAAATGTTCTTCCTTTTTCATAAATGTCGGTGATTGTTGAGATATACAACAACGGTAATCGAATTTGTTTTACACACGTCAGTGTACTTCTGAGCTTCAATCCGATACGCAAGGTTCGTTTACTCTCGAAAAGAAAAACAAGAAAGAGGTAGATTGGTACTTCTACCGTTGCAATAAAATACCAAGTTTTTCAATTAAACATAGACCTCTCCATTTTCCGAATGATTTAGTAATTCTACCAGAAAGAAAGAAGGAAATTTCCCTAACGTATTTCTCGTGCAACAATGAAACCGATTTTCAAGTACCTCCTAAAGTAATTGGTGCAGCTGACATTTTTCAGTGCGATGTCAATTTAAATTCATCGATTGCCTGTCATGATCCATTTAAAAGCTTTACCTAGAAGGGCTCAATTACGATTTATCGCACTGATGAATGTTTCCTGATCGCTACTTACCAATTATTCTCTATTGAAGTACAATCGGAGCTCCACGGAACGTATCATTTCGCAGAATGAACGTCAAACGTGCACTATTCAATCCAAACAAATCAGTTTAAATATGTGGGTTCAAAGAGCTGTCTTTATCCTTAGACGTAATTAAAAATAAAATTAAATTAATGAAAGACTATTATAATTGAATTTGATTAGGTTTCAAGTAAGGTTCAATTTTGCAAGTTTAACTTACTCCAGCAAGCCTTTGATTTGATGATGATGATCAGCAATTATCAATTTTTTACTTTAACACTAGAACTACCGGCGTTAAATTTATTATATTTCAATATATTAAATAAGTACTTTGGGAAAAGGGGAATCAAGAGGCGGAAAGATGATCAATTCGGTCATTTATGTTTGTTGAGTTGGACGTAGAATATTTCTCCTATGACTCTCCTATAAACTTTGAAAAATTTTGGGAAAATTGTGTACCAGTCATTTTGACTGGTTTTGTAGTTCTAGTGTTAATAATATTGCACTATTTTAGCAATCGCGTTCTGGTACTTACGGAAATAATTACTGATGTCACGAGGACAATTATGCGAAGAAATTTTTTAATTTTATTAAACTATGACGGAAAATTTGTTATGCTGAAAATGGCCCCTCGTATAATTAGGTACGTTGCTAAACATTAGCATAACCGTACGACAGAAAAAGGGAAAAAATAAAATGTAGAAATAAGTTAAAGGATGAAGGAAAATTCCGTGCTATAAATGCAAAGTTTTCCCTGCCTTGAGAAAGCGTGTAGTTTAAAAAAGTAGGAAGACAGCGATGGAATTCAATTTTTTGTTTAAGAAAACAATTACATCATTAAAACCTTGTTTTCGTATATTTCAACATTAATAAATGCTGCCGAAAATGGTGAACCCGAGTGCAATGAGTTATGAAAAAATATACACTCTCCACTACACCATAAGAATTCATAGATCAGTAAAAGCCACATTGTGCTATTAAAATGAATAGAAAATTAATTAAAAAGTTTTCTTTAACTATACTTGTACTGCTGGCAAAATGTAAAATAAAAATGTCAATATTTACTTAATGGTTTTAGCTATCCTATACTATTCAGATAAATCTCTGCATCCAATAATAAATATTTCATCAATAATAGTTAATGCTGAAGAAAGGCTATAATTGCAAATCAGCGTAAATAATTCCTGTTCATTGAAACGTTGTTAACATTCTTTTGCAAAATTATATTTATTGTTCTACATATTCTACGATCTAAATACATAAAATATATAAATGCAACACCGAACATTGTATATCTTTTTATAAATATGATGCTCTCCTATTTGCAGAAAAATATGTTTGGTACCGATTTAAAAGTTTTAATGGTCCGACCTTATGCAATTAAAAACAATAATATGCAGAAACAACTTGCAATATAAATGAAAACTATAACTGAAGAGTACATCTACCGTTAACTGTGTCTGGAATGAGGCTGTTAAATACGCGTTCTGCCCGTTCACGCAACTATTGTATATTAATCGTTACCAGCGGACCAACCCTATTTACAAAAATGTATAACTTTTATTTCGAGCTGAGGATTCACAACACCTCTGCATTTGAGAACGTTAGACTGCAGAATTTCTTGTTCTAACATTTATGACAATTAACATGTCTCGTAGCTTACAATTAGTAATCTTAATTCTACAGGATGCTTCATCCGTAACTTCATACGTAATATATTAGGTGTTGCAAAAAGTTCTTTCCGATTTTTCGGTACTGTCAAAATTTTATTTAAAGTAACGTACAAACGCTTAACCATTGAAATAACAACTATTGTTATTTATAATCTTTAGCCAATTTTCTGGCAAGAAACAAATCTCATCATGATAAAAGTTGGAAGGCTTTGGTGAAATGAATTCATCTAGGCATCCTCTAACATCATCGATTTCTTGAAATTTTGTGTCACCAAATATTGTTGCTAGGATCGCAATAGGTAAAAATCAGACAGAGCTATAGATATCTTGCGAGCAAGCTGCGTGTCGACGAATTTTCTGTCCTAATGAAAAGATCATTCTCTTTATCCCTTGGGCTACGTGCGTGCCGTAGTACACACATGCAGAATGTTTCAAAATGATTTGTCACGAAGTACCAGACATTGTTCTACATCTTTGGATCGGTGGACATTTGCAAAAAAGGGGAGCCGCAAAATTTGCGAAAGAGTTGCAAATTAAGGTCAAAGTTATTTATTGGCTCAGTGCATTTGATTTGTTGCGCAGGTAAAATGTCTGAAAGGAACCATGAGTCAGAAATGAACCACTTTTTTGCAAATTAAAGTCAAAGTTCCATTTCCGTGATTGGCTTTCCGATAGGTGGGAGTACCTTTGTCGTACATGCCGAATATGCTTCTTCATTGGCACCATTATTTACGATGCAAATTAAGGAGGTTGTATTGTAATGTTTTCCGAATTGCGCAGTATTTTATTAATCTTTATATCTATACTTCTGATTGCTAAAGGAGTGGGAGATTCTTTTGGATCAAATAAATGGGGCAGCCAAATGAAACTCATCGGATCGAATTTTTTACTATACCTGATATTTTATATTGGACAGCTGAAGAGGATTAAATGTGGTGGCTACTTCTAAGTCGGTAACAGAAATGCATTGCAAAAATATTTGATTTGTTATTGGAAAAAGAAGGTTGCTGGGGTGTGCAACGGCAAACAGAAGTTCGTAACACACGCCCGAGCGTTACGAGCGTAACCCGGTCTGGCGCCCGCGTGTCTGGTCGGAATCTGAATGTGAAAAGAATCAACTCAAACCTCATTTTCCTCATCGCGAGCACTCGCGTTTTGCAGCACAGACATACCCTATCCCAGACCCGCCACGATTCTCTCGAGAATATCGTGACTCGGATTCGCCGATCTTGCACACTTTTCGCGGCATTCTCTACCCCCGTGAGGCAAAACGAAGTTTGCGGAACAGTCTTCCAGACTTCGAGGCTCTTACGGCTTCTCTCGCCAACTCGTGGGACTACGCGATTTTCCGTTTTGAAGAGAAACGTTCGAGTAACACGCGAGAGCGTGTGCACCAAACGGTACCCACGTATCAGCAAAAAAGTTTCGTCCATGCGTCGGAGAGAATTGCTTCTCATCTATATAAGCGCGAATGGCATTACGAGATATTAGAACATAAATATTTTTACGTGTTCGTACTCTTATAGAGCGAGAATTGCAGACGGGAATATTTATAATTTAAGATTGCGTGACCCAGTGCAGTCGGGATGGTATCGTGCACTCAACAGGGTAATTATGGCGATGGCAAGTGAAAACGGTGAGCGTAAAGAACTTGAGTTAATCGCAAATTTTGTATACCTTAGGTCAGTGGTGGGCAATCTTTTTTAGGAGCGGGGCAAAAAAATATTTGGCGGGCCAATATAACTTATTATAAAATTCAATAAGGACTCGCAAAAGAAATTATTTAAAAAGTGCTTTAATACTAATGCGATGAATGAAGCTCTCACTGCATTTCTGCTCTCACTGCAAAAGTTCTTGGTAATCTGATTCGAACCAGGATGTATTGATTCTGAGAAGTAAAAAGAAATGCTCATCTATCATTTAAATTCTTACAATTATATTTTACATATGCAGAAAAATATTTTAATTTCTATAGAAAATTTTGCATGCGCGAAAAATGGAAGATCCCCTTAAATGAATTTGTTTAAACCGCTGAAACTGAAAATTTGCATACTAGTAATTTCAATACTGTGACGGGCCGAACAGATCCTCTATGTAAGCGGGCCGCATTTTGCCAATTATTATCTTAGATGAACAAAGTACTTCTTTGAATTAGTTCATTTCTTCGTTGTTTTAAAATTGAAGGGAATTTAAATCCTACGATATTTGCACCGTCCTACATAGGTACTTTGACTGTACTTTACGGGAAGTATTTTACGAATAGAATTATTAACCCCTTGTCCTACGATTTGTTTTGTGACTGCCTCCGCTATAATTGAGAATTTAATTACTAAAATAAAAATTGATCAGTAGTTCTTGATATATCGTATAATTTATCGTAATATTAATACTATAGAAATAATATTATCTTGTTGCGTCTCATTAATATTTCCAATGTGATAGGTTTTGTAAAACTTGAAAATTTCCTATCCCATTTACCTCATCATGAGTGTTACTCGTTATCGTACGGCAAGGGGTTAAGTAGACGAGATATCCTTTTCGGAAGAACTGGTATCACAGAGGAGGATAGAAAAGTAAAGCATTTAACTGTTTACATATTTCATAACAGGCGTAGATCAAAGAAAAAGCATCATTAAAATTGGACTAATTGTTTCTAAAAAATGCGAACTGGTATTTTAGCTGTTTTAGTAGCTGTACGATTGAACAGTAGATTTTAATATACAGATTAGAAAAGTATAAATATTACAGGTTGCAAATTTAATGATAATATTTTCTATTAAATCTTATATTTCTAATAGTGTTTTCAAGCTATTATTTTTATATTGCTACGTTGCAGTTTGTGAATTGTCAAAAATTCTATGAAATCCAAAAAATAAATAACTATGAAAATAGCTACGATTTAGAACAAAGTGTTAGGACAAAATTTTCCATTGCTGCGATGTGTTGAGTTTACCGCTAATCTTACGGCTTTGTTCATTTATGGATTATAGAGTCGGGACAGAGATTTGTCTTTTGACACTGTTTCAGCTAGGTTTTTAGAACACTACTTGTGTTTATTCCGGCACAGATTTCCGTTTTGATATAGTACAATGACAATATTCAAATATTTTCATATCAAAACATGTACGAAACATTGCTGACAATAAGTTATGTATTAGAAGCATGTCAGAGTGTAGAACACGTACAAGATAATTAGATATTCGAAATTACATTAAATCTTAGAGAACAGAAAATTTATTTAGAGAATTTCAAAATATTGTGTTATATTAATATTTTATCGGTCACTGTCAGATATACGCCGTTTTGCTGGTCAACGGCTCAAGGACGTACTAAATTAATTTCACCCGGAGAATTTGATATTCGTACGTTAACCCTTTCAGCTTGGCAGTATCACGCTTATACCATCTTTCATGTTTCATAATAGCTATTTATAGACCTCAGGGCTCTTTGTGTATTCATTGACCAATACTCTTTTTTCATATTAATTTTTTTAGATGCTGAAAATTTATAATATTTAAAAATATAAATCAAACCGTTGACCGCGCCGTGATTTCTTAGAGATATCACCTAATATTTTCTTATATCTAATAAATATTTATAAATGTTGAATTTGGAGTATTATTGCAATACTGCAATTAGAATCTCCGGCAACAAGATTAAAGAATTCCAAACTAAAAATTTTGCTTCGAAAGGGTTAACACATAATAATTTTTATTGCTATAGTAGCCGCTACCGTATTCCAATTTTATAGACATTTTTTTATTATGCTGCAAGTATCTTTCACTGTTTCCTCAATGTCATCATTTCAGATAAAAGTAGAATACCGTAGTATTAATGCCTTTTTCATGAATAAATGCACCATAATATCTAATAATTCTACGAAGAATTACGTACACATCATCGATAACGGGTAACAAAATTTCGTAGCATTCCCTGGCGGCAACGTAAAGGTGACCCGAAAAATGTGCAACGGTCAGCGTTAATTCCAGGTAATCACACGGGAATAACAATAAATCCATGAACAATGCAACTGTTTACAATACTAACATCAATCAACAGCATTGCATCAGGAACGTTACAACACTGAATTTAAAATACTTCTACCAATCGTGTATAGCAGAACAAATTTTATGAATTAATTACACTCAATTCCGTTTTTACACGATTTTGATTTAACACGAATTAGAAAAAAAATGTAATTCTCTTTTTACACAGCTTATTTTGATTGAACGCGATCGACCCAAATTCTAAGAACAAAATTTTGCTTTACTGTGGCCTAGCCAAAACACAAACACAGCGATTAATTACTGAATTCGTTCTTAAATCCACTGAAACATCGGGCCACAGGCGGCTAACCTTAATTTTGTTGGAGAGATTACAGAAAGAATTTAACCAATGTAGCCCGAAGACGATAACCAAGGCATTTCTAATGATATCAGTAATATTACAGTTTTACGCAAACATACGCGTTTATTGTCAAAAAGTGATAACGAATAAAAACTTTTTATACGTAACCCATATTATTCTGCCTAATTTTTGTGTTCATGAATTAGTGACATGTTTTTTTTCCTTTTCAAATGATAATTTACATTGTATGATACATGTGCAATTTTTATGAAACAATATTTTTAAGATCCACACATGAAAACTCATGGTTTATTGTATTATTTTTGCTGATTTCTTATGACTGGAACCAATCTTCTATTTTTCCGTAGATGCGGTATATCTTTTTACACGGATTTTTTTACACGTATTCTTCGAGAACGTATCTATCGTGTAAAAACAGAATTAAGTGTATTAAACATCGTCATCTTTTACGAAACCCTCCTCTCAAACTAGGTGCCAGAAAGAAAACCAGGCCTAAACTCCTTCCATTCTTCGAATGAACTTGCGTTTCACCGGCAGACTAGACGAAACTGTCGTCGAATCCGCAGGGGAATATCGTGACTCGCATTCGACGATCTCACATATACTTTCTCCCATGCGACACGAAATGAAGTTTACGGAACAGCCATCGACTTGAGACTCTTTGGGGCTTCCCAACTTACTCACGAATCTCCTCGGTTTTCTATTGTACGGGAAAACGCCTGACTAATGGGAGTAGATATCGAACTAACCGTCGAATTTGCTTCGGTGTAAAATCGTGAACGCAAATCCCTGCGACTCGGATGAGCTCTGGATTTATACCAGCAAGCATTTCGTACGCCTGTCGCGCCTCGTCTATATCTCTGTACAAACAGTCTCATTTGCTCAACAGGAAGGATAGGTAGAACGTGTAAAGTACAACTATTTAGCGTTCATGATGCGCCTCGAATTTTCCACGCGCTTAAGGAAATTAGCTAACGAAAAATTCAGCTAATTATATCGTTCGTCCTTGTCGACGAAGCTACAGAATAAAATAAACTTTGAACGTGATTTTATCTTCTTGGAATTTTACTCGTACAACCGACTTTTTTCCAACTTTCAAGCAGTGCGACGTAAAGCTTCCTGTAAAAGTAAAGAAATAACGTTTCTCCAGCTTGTTCGCAATGCACAATTAAAGCAAAAATTGTGGACGACGGCACAGTGTTGATATACCGGAAGATTTGTGCTCTCAGCGTCTAGTCGTTTTATGGCTCCTATAAAAATAAGAGGGTCAGTGGTGGTAGGCTATCCGTGAAAATAAGTACATCAGCGTGGAGAACACAGAGGACATAACTAAGATACAAGACAGGCTTAATTTCAAGCAGTTGGTCGTTGTTTCTTAATTATCTACCGCGAAATTTTTGAGTGGCTAATAAATGCTGAAAACGCTCCTTGAGCTATTTTCTATTACGAAATACTGCAGTGTGTTTACGTGACTTCGAATGCCGAAATATTGTAGTAAACAAGTTCGCGGGTCGCTGAATTGTTAAAGTTATATTGAGAGGCGAAAATGTAGTATAACGCGAATAATCATTTTCGCACGAGTTTGTGTATATTTGGCTGATACTACTTTCACGTACGAAAATGCACGGTAATATTAAATGTGTAGGAACTTCTGTCCAAATTTGATTTTAACAAGCATTCAAATTGATTTCGTATAACATAGAGATAGTCTGCATGGTATGCTAGTTCAATTTCTCTTTAACACTAGAACTACCGGCGTTAAATCTATCATATTTAAAAATATTAAATAAGTATTTTGAAAACAGGGGAATTGAGAGGTGGAAATGTTGATCGATTCGGTAATTTATGTTTTATAAGATGGACGAAGAATATCTATTCTATGACTCTCCTATAAATTTGGAGAATTTTTGGAATAAATTGTGTACCGGTCATTTTGACTGCTTTGGTAGTTCTAGTGTTAAATATCGCATTAGAGTCGCGCGCATGTACGGGAAAAAAGAGCCTGCACAATTGCCTGAAATTTCTACTAAATATTGCAAAGCATGGAAATGTACAATTTAAACAAATTGCACGGTCTATCGTCCGTGTTGACGTTTCTTTACAATTGCAGGGAAAAAAAATATCCCCGCCAGAATGGGAAATACATTTCTATTTCGTGGGACAACTTCACTTTGCGAATATCAGCGAGTTTGGTCGCAGTTTGACTGGCTTAAAATACTTCTAGCCCGAGGGCGGAATGATATCCCGAAAATCCGGGGCTTTTTGCATTGCTGACAATGCGGTATGAAAACTTGCGTCAGTCAATGTTTCACCCTCCTCAAATACGCGGTAATTGAAAGTCAATTTCTGCGTTAACGAGTACATCGTAAAATTCTTCCATGCCAGTGGCCTATGAGGCATTTCCACCGGCGAAAAGAGCACACGCTTTTTCACCGTGGGTCCCCTTTATCTCCATCGTCGAGTAACCGTTTTTGTAAAAGCCCCGGTGGAGCATCGCGATAACTGGAGAAATTATCCGGGACCGTGCGAGCAAAGCTTTTCGAACGACGTTCCGGCCGTGTTTCAGATTCAAGGCTGGATAAAGTGTCCATTCATTTTCGCGAAACCCGCTCTGGAAAATACACAGAAAAAAAAGAGTGTAAGGGAGAGAAAGAGAGACCGGCAAACACATCCGCGAGCGTCAAATGCCTATCGCAGAGGAACGTAGTTTCTTATCGGCATTGCGTTTCCTTTCGATATCTCGAGGATACGATCTCTTCGCCTCTCCGCCGCGCGCTGCCAAGGGAATGAGGCTGGGACTACCAACGAATCCGTCGTACGTTTCCTGATTTTTATCGTCGATCGCAATTTACGAGGCGGAGGAGGAAAACGAGAAAGGGAAGAAGGTAATTTCTATATAGACTTACCGGCTCAACGTTTCCCCACGCCTATATATTTATGTTTGACTATGCGACATTCTCGAGGAAGGTCTCCCCTTTGGAAAGAATTAATTTTGAACGTACTTTCAAACAGTTTCTTGGATACAGTGGCGCGCAAAAGTTTCCGGGCAAAGAAACATGACGATTTTTTTTTTAAATAGGATAAAGAGTAGAAAAGGACGAATGATAATTTGCTTGTCCGTGATTACCGAAAATTGCTTCTTCTGAAGCAATTCATGAACTATGCAAGTAACTAAATTACACTCTGTTAAACATGAGGACATCTGTGAATTATACTTTTTCAAAAGTGCAGGGAAAACTTTGAACCATTTTCGTATTTAAGAGAAACATAAAATAACTGATCGGCGCTGTATTAGTTTCTTACGTTAGATACAACAACAATATATGATTTAAGTCATCTTTTTTTTTTAATTTTCTATCAGAATCACATGTTTTTTTCATCTTATTGTATGATCTGTTAAAGGGTCCTATCAAAAGCGACCCAAATTACACCGAATGGCTCTTCCCCCTGTTAATTTTTTTATTGGATTTTAGATAAACGTGGAAATGAGGTTTTCAACAGAAGCTGAAATTTTACATACAACAAAATATGTGCTTTCTACTGAAATGTCACAACTTGGTCTACTTTTCTACATATTATATACTTATTTATTTATGTTTCACCTGTTTCCTGCGACTCATCTGCGTTCCTTTTATCTTTATCGTATAGGCATGTGCAATATATATAAAACTATTAAATACTTGTGCCCTCATTGAGAGAAAAAGAAGTATCGGCGATGGAAAAATGTAAACAGCAACGGCATAAGAGAACTCCGCAGCTAATTGCATGTATTCCGCAAAGTGAAAATAGAATGCTCATAATGCGATTAAACGAGCGATTTACTGGGAGGTTAAATTAGCTGTTCATTGAATAAATCGCTAATATCCTTTTTGCAATTTCCTTCTGGTTTAATTCCTCCAAGTATAGGCTCTCTTTGAAACTTAATCAACAAGTACATATTCAGTTTACGATTAGAAGCAAGATATTTCTCTGAGTAGAGCTCTTGTACGTTACGCGAAACGTTCGGTTCAGTGTGTGAGTAACGAGCATGTAAATCCACGCGATAAGTAGATTACTGGTATCGTCTTGTTAGAAAGTTGTTAATTACGAAATCATTACCTCGAGACAAGGGTTTCGTTCAGTAACTGGCACGCTAATTGAACTCGGGTTTCATACCTGACGCATCATTTGTTCAAAGAAATGCTCTACATTACTAATTTTTCATTCAAATTTGTATACATAATGGAAATATATATAAGTAACATCATTTACTATGATAACACGGAATAACGATTCGCACAACTGCAAACCAGCAGAATTTATTACGAAAAGTACCTCGACCGTGCGCAACTATTTCCTTCATGAAAATAATTGCTTTCCTCGAAGCTTCTGTAACTTTTAATAACGCTTGTACATTAAACGCATACACATACACGGGAGTTAATGGCTAATGCCAAGCAGAGCGTGCATCTTCGAACGACTTTATCGTTTCGGCGCGGCAATAGCCGTCGTTATACTGCCGCCAAGGAATGTCGGGAAAGAGAAAGAGCGGTAACCCCTCGACGTTGCGTCGAAATACTCGTTAATCTCGGTACTCCAGCAGGGACGAAGAACGTGAAGAAGAGCCGCAAGCTCTCGCAAAGAGTCCTTCGGGAGCAGCCACTGACCCTCGTCCTTTCTCTGCACATATAGAAAAGTAAATAGGTACACCAACAGGAATGGACGGACGTGATCCGATTCGAGCTTTTCTTAATCCAAGGACAGCCTCGAAAATTTCGTGCTGTAATGAGCACTTGGGGTGTACGATTACAACTACGGAAATGAATTCTGCGGATGATACGTGAATGTTAGTTGATTTGCATTTTACAACCTCGTAGAATCCAATGCAGTGATTTTTAAAGAATTTTATTAAAATGTTGACAGATGCCAAAGAAAAATAAAAGTGGCTTTTATGTATGCTTATTGCTGGATATCTCGTGTGGGGTGAAATCTACTCTTAGATCAAATGTGGTACTTCATATTTTCGTAAATAGCTCTTAAGAAGATTAGAAAATTATTGGGTTGCGGAAAAAGTTTCTTCCTATTTTAGAGCAAGACTGAATCCAGTTTTCCATATTTTAAATGTATATTAACCCCCTGCCGTACGATTTCTTCTATGACTGCATCCGCAATAGCTCAGAATGATATTGGAAAAATAAAAATTGTTCCGTGATTCTTGATGTATCCTATAATTTAACGTAACATTAATATTATAGAAATAATTTTATCGTGTCGCATCTCACTGATATCTTTAATTTCATAGGTTTTGCAAAACTTGAAGATGTCCTATCCAATTCACCGCATCAAGAGTGTCACACGTTATTGTGTGGCAAGGGGTTAATAAACCAAATGTGTGCAGTTATGTTCGACCACCTTTTACCATTTTGGACGCAAAGTCATAATCGTCACTGTAACATTTTTGTGATATCTAGGCAAAATACTTGTTTTGCTTATGTGTTCAAATATAAAGAAACACTTTCCCCCACCCAATATATAAAATAGAATTCCAACCACGGTGTTTCCCTTGTATGAAGTATCCAATTATCTAGATTCTAGAATTTCATTTTTACAGATTTGTATCTCGTGTGGTACTATGCTATTCTTGCCGTGGGCACATCCCTATATTTGTTATACTTCAACAACTGTGCCTGGCAAAGTGGAAGCACCTTTTTTGATTTAAGGGAAGACACTACTCTTTAGGGCCTGTATTGAAAAGAATGTGATACGCCGTTTTACTTGTCTTAATCTCTGCACCAAGCTCGCAGGTTTTCATTAGAATCATCAAAACAAATAGCTAATTCCGGTGCACGAATTTAATATGTTAAATGCCATGGGGTTCACCGGTAACCGGCGCTATTAAATTCAATGAAATTTCGCATAACTTTTAAATTGTAATATTTGCGAATTTTTTAATGCATTGAATATATAAATATTGGCAATTAAAAGGGTAAAATCCTGGCGGCTATACAACTACTTATATCTTTAAGGTATCTGCTTTGTAAAGATGTGCTTTCAATAGAAACACTTTCACTTTTGTAAAAGTAATGAAACTAACGAAATATCGGTAGCGCTCGACGTGTTAAACAAACAAAAGGTAGATTGATATGGTAAGACTAGAAAACGAACTGATTGTAAAATATACATAGTGTTAATTACATTTATTAACATGCGTTATCATCTGTATTAGAAGACATCTTTCGTATCTGATTAAGATTTGTCCTATTAGGTTGGTAGGAAATTAATGTCGGTTTTCAATCTTTATAAAGCTCCAAAAAAATAAGTTCCATCACAATTTACACATTTTTTCCAACGAGCAACATGATTTTTAATAACATTTTTTTTCTGAAATGACATAAGAAGACAAACAAATTAAAATGAACGGCTGTCTCAAAATTAAGCGCCAAAGTTTGAAAACTCGAAAACCGACATTAATTTCTTACCAACCTAATATTTACTTCTACCCTTCACAACAACTTCTGTTCTATCAAAAATATAATTTCTTAGCTGCTAATATAAAAAGTATTTTAGAGTATGATTTTTCGAAATGCATTTTTACTATTTTTATTTTACAATTAGTATAGTGGTAGTCGATGATGCTTACGAATAGCAATCATAGTTGAATTTACCAGTTTTTATTCACAGTTCAACAGAAAAATTACATCTACTGAACATTTTTCATTACAAACAGTTACGATTTACATAATAATTGCTTCTTACAGTATGTACACTTGTTGAAAGAAGACACGATACTCTGGCCATCAGCAGACAAAGCAAATGTTTCCCTACTTATTGTTAGTTCAGTTCCATGAACAACGTGCCACTCTATCGCACAGCATACAGCATCGTGCGCATAACTGATTTCAACGATAAAAGCAGCCTCCTCATCTCCCTGCACCTAGGGACGTCACAGTTAATTTTCTTGACTGTACAGTTGTAAAAATCAGGGTAGCGCAATTCCCATTGACTTTCCTAGGTGATACTGTACGTAAGCGAAGCTTATTTGCCAGCCGCAGAATCCCTATGCTGTGAGTGTGTTACAGACCAATAAGAACGAGAAACAGAGAGAGAGAGAGAGAGACAGAGAGAGTCAGAGAGAGGGGGAGATTGTTGGCTGTATCTATCTTTCGCCGAGGAAATGCAAAACTTTACACTGCTCGCTGTAACGAAAGGAAGAAAGATGAACGTAGGCACTTGAGCGCCTACAATAGACGCCTAACAATGAGTTTACCGGCGGCAATGGTGGTGGCGTAGAGACAATTTCGAGTAAACTTACAGAACGATGGGATTCGTTGTTCCAGTTATGAGCTCCTGCTGGTGGTTCTTATGTACACGGACATTGATCTACACAGGACGTAGGAAGCGGCAATAGCGTAATGGGTTGATGATTTAAGGACGCAATTAGGCAAAGTGGAGGGTTTCGTAGGAGTTGAATGTTCCCCGGCAAGTATCCACGGTGTTTTCACGAAAGCACTAATTATCCTTCCTCGGCTTGCTTCTTCTCTTTGCCCGCGTTCGCGCGACAACCGGTCGATTTTTGTAACGACCGTTTTTTTTTTCCATTCGTGCGCTTTCAACGCCACAGAGAGGGAACGTAGCAATTGCTTCATCTCCGGTGAATATACAACATATCTTCCTACCTGACGTACCAGATGATCTTCCAGCCTCCTTGCTCTTATTTCCCTCGAAGCCGCCGTCGATGAGACACTGCACTATCCGTTATTATCTGCGTCGGAGAGGAATTCAAACGCCCGGGTTTCCGATTCGAGGGTAAAACAAGGCAGAAAATAGAACGAAGAGGTACTGTAACGGAATAGGGGGAAAAATAAGAGAAACGTTAGATAGAGGAACAAAGGATGAAAAAGAGGAGGGGACGGAGAACGAAACGGGAAAGAAAAGTTGGAATAAGGTTGAAGTAGAGAGAGAAGGTGAAAGAAAGTGTGAGAGTGGGATAGAGAGGGTCGTTTGAAGCGGTTTTTTCCGGGTGTACGTAGGTACAGAGCGGCAGCAACACGTCGCTCGTTGTGTGCTGGGAATACCGACCCTTACACGATTAATCACTGCCATCCGCGTAGCCCTGTTCCGCACATGGAAAGAAACGGGAAAAGCGCAGAGAAGAGAGAAAGGATGAAGGAAAGGGGGTAAAGGGGAGGATTGTATATATTTCGACTCGTATACCACTGACACTTTGGACAGGAGATGCTTTATTGCCAAGCGAGTGCGGTTCAGTCGCATTTTCGTACTGGACTTGCTGGATAAAGCGCGAACGTTTACCGGTCGACTGAGGAACGCGAAGCGCAACGTGAGTAAAAGTAGTGAGAGAAATGAAGGAGGCATCTTTTTCAGTATCTTCGATGTCTCCTCAAATTTCATTCTGGCATTACACTCGGGAAAACGTCGCGATAATGCGCCATGCAAAATCCTGCTCGTATCTAGTGGGGAAAAAAGGAGTGAAAAAGAGAGAGATAGAATTTAACATTTTCTCTATCATAATGTAGCGATGGGGAAAGAAGAAGGCAGGCTTTAAAAGCTCGCCGAAACAATTTTCGGGATGAGGTAGAAGACGATAAATCGCAAGCGTGGCACAGAGGAACATTGTAGAAAGGAAACAGTCTCCCAAGCATTTGTTATTCTAGCGTCGTGCATTCGGTATATCTATAAAGCTGCGTACATTGAAGGGGAATGCCACTTTCGAAACTGTTGTCGCATTTGCCATACCCGCGACGTTAGAAAGTAATTCGCGTGTGTTGAAGCACGTTCGATACTTTTGTCACGTTGCTGGCACCGGGAGGTACCGCCTGTCGGCGAATATCTTTATATTACGCGTATGATAAAAAAAATGCATATCGGGACACATGTGTCTTCGGTTTTATTTACTTCAGCATCCTAATGCGACTTCGTTTCGTGCATATGTATAAGACAGTTCATGGGAGAAGGAACATTATAATACGTTTACTGCCTCGCTAGGAATCGGTGCTTTATTTTATCATTGAAATGTATTTAATTAAAAGCCCTGGTATTTAATTGAATTCCGCTCTTTCGCGTCGAGTTGCAAATAATAAGGATTAAAACAGTGTTAGAACTATTCACGAATTGGTAGTCCCAAGGGACTAAATTTTTTTATATCATTTTTGCTTGCGTCAAATATTTCTATAAACTTCACAATATGTCGGTGCATATTTAACGTGTCAACCTGCCATTGAAATAAGACCTTTTCTCCGACGAGATGGAAGATCCTTTCCGTGAAAACAAGATATTTTTAAAGAAACTATATTCTTCGCAGTTCCATCGCCGCATCTTGAAAAACTTTTCGGTACAATTTTTATCGAAACGTGTTCACACTCTGTAATATTCCGCGTGAAAACTTTTTCGCAATAACCGAAGGAAGTACCAAATGTAATGTGAATTCTAAATGCGCCGGTGAAATCGACAAATACGATTAGGCCTTTTACGGAAACGCACGTCCCGAATTTAATGTTAAGTGCGAAATCCGTTCATAATGCGCTCTTGTTATTGCGAGCAAGTTGCCACAGAGAATGTACGAATGGGAAGAAAACAAACATTTTTATCACGATGTTACCGATAATATTCGCACGCGAATGTACTCAGTACGTATACAGCATTATCTTTTCACAATAAGTACCATAGTCGCACAAAGGAAGAGATCGTTGAAACCGCGAGTAAATGCACGGAATAAAAATTGGGGTAAAAAACGTAGTGGTAGAAAAGTGGAAGGAGAAGGAGAGAAGTGGACGGAAGGAAAGAGAGAATGATAGAAATAAAGTGAGAAGAAGAGAATGACTGAGGAAAGGAGCGAGAAAAAAAGGGGAGAAAGAGTAGAAGAGAGAAAGCACGAGTACCCAAAGTGCGTAGCACTGCGTCGTTCAATATTTCTGGCGAGACGATACTCCACAGCTTTTTACATATCTTCCTCTTTTTGCTCGAGTCCATTCCCAATACCCCCGATGGATCGTGTTGTGTGGGTGAGCGCATAACTTACGTTCCTATGTGCCTAGGTAACGCATACATTTCGAGGTCTCGTAAACTGAAAGGAGACAGTGGAAGCAGCCCTGGACTATCGTATGTGTGTACGAGTATCCGGGTAAAAAAGGATATATAGAAAGAAGAAATAAGTACCGTGCGATAATTCAAGGGACTCGCCCTCCAAACTAACGCCTCGGTACTTCCTGTCTTCGTGAAAGTAATGCCCACCGTCCGAGTCGTAGACTTTAAAAACTACTCTGTTTTCGCTCTTTTTTTCCAATCTTGGGGGTCTGGCGATCCTATTAAAGTGCGATCTTGCGAATCTCGGTAACGGTGGACGTACATGGCCGTGCGAAGTCGCATCGAATAAGGATGGAAGGTAGTTTTATAGGTTCGGGGAGGAGCGGCGATACGGATAAACGACGCGGCAGCAACGAATGATGTCTTCGTAATATTTCAACGGGGCTCTCTCTGCCTTTCACGTTCCCTTTCTCCCTCTCTCGGTGCTTCCGGGGTCAAGATTCACGAGACGTGGAAAAGGAAAAGATGAAAGGAGGGGAGGGAAAAAAGGGAGCAGGCGACAAAGGGAAGGGCTGGGCGAAAGAACGAGACAGGAAAAGATAAATTGGGATCGTAGATCGTGCCTTTGTAAAGGGTATACTCACCGACACCATCCACGATGCTCACAGTATATGTGAATATTTAAGGAGTGAATTGCACGTCCGAGATGCACAAATATGAGAAAAGAGAAGGATAAATTGTAATCCTTTCCACCACCGTAACGTGCGAAATATTACGCGCGTTCCATCGCAAACGAACAATCGTGGCGGACATGAGAATTTCTTCCCGAAAATTGTAGGGTACCGAGGTTCTTTACAGCCTGCGGGAATAGATTGAAACTGAAGCACGAGGGAGGGCGTGAAAGTCGTCCACGGTTAGTTTATTCGACTATAAATTTCACACTCCGTAAATCGCACATAAACGTAATCAGGGGGAACACACACGGTGAAACGGAAACGCCACGCGAGCGTTACTCATAGACCTTTTAGATTTCCTAACTGCCGCTACCGGTGCTCGGAGTCAAGCACCGTCGAAGTAACACGGGACTTGGAATCGTGTTTGTCGGTGTGCCCTCGGGCGAGAGATCAGCATATGTTGTTACGCAGTTCGACACCCTGGCGCCTGCGGGCAGGGCGAGCCATGGGACGGACAAGAGCCGTTCACGAGAGACATTGCGCGAGAGCAACGTAGTATGTTTGCGGTCTACCGCGTAGCATTCAACGGGATGGTCGGTGCTCGGCAGGAGCAACGGACAGTGGAAATATAAGGTCGAGTTGGAGGAAGAGGCCGAAGCTCGACAATGGCCCTAATGCGGGTGAATGATGATACGTAACAAACCTTATTCAACAAAAAGTTTCGGTCGGCAAATTGAATCCAGAGGGCTTGGACTCTCTTTTACCCTCTTCCTTTCCTCCTTCTCCCACTCCTTCTATCGTTTTCCCTTTCTCTCTCTTTCTCGAAGCCTCTGTCTCTCTCTCTCCCCTTCTCTCTCTCTCGGGCCGAAAGGAGGTGTGGAATAAGATCGCGGCGCGGCCCCTTGATCGTGTGCGTGCAACGGGGGAGAGTTAGCGGCACGGGATGGTCGGGAAATGAGCGCGGGAGTAAGCGCAAGAGAGAAGATGGGCGAGAAAGAGTAGAGAAGCTCTTTCGGATGGTTTGGGTAGAAGATCGGAGCGCCGCGTGGTGGGGATAAAAGGGCGGTCTGCGCACGCGCGGCTCGCGACGGAACAGCTTCGCGCGGCGACGCTCAGTCTCGTCTGTCGCAATCCAGTGCAGATATACGTGCAATTACCCTGTCAACAGTGCTTAAAATCTCTTCTCGTGTTCGTACCGTTCGTGGGCATATAGTGATCGATAACGTTTGCCGACCGATACGCCATCGATCGGTCCTCAATTTCCACCCAATTACGCGCAACAACGGACAGAGATCCAGTTCCGGACCACGTGAAGAAAAATTCAACCGCATCTCTTTCTCGCGGTTTTCGGTGATTCGTATCGCCGCCGTCGTGCAGCGTAGTCGCGTCAGTCGGGATTGTACTCGCATCGAGAAAGAACGCCGCAGGAGCGAAAGTTTGACACTTGGCACGTAACGGTCGTGACTGACGTATAGTGACGGGAAGATAGAGTAATTTCAGGGTGACCGGTAGCCGTACGCGTCTAACAATGAATGTTTCGTGCAGTCGGTGAAGGACGTTACAAAGTTTAATCCTCTTTTCTCTGTAATATAAATGTGTCGACAAGTATTCACACGTCGTGTCTACGTTCTTCATTAACTAACGCGTGGCAAAATCGCGAGTGGTGTGACAGTGTGTACCAGGAACTTCGTGACAAGGGAAAAGCGTACAACGATATCGAGATGACTCACCACCTGTGGCTAAAAGCTACGTTTGTTTTCCTCGTCATATCAGGTAAGCAATTGTCATAAAGAGTGCGACACAAATGTGCAAAGGTGCTGACCTGACATCGAAGTGAAACGAAATCCGTGTGTATCTCGAGAGTGTGTGTCGATGCGTGGAACGCGGGTAATCGCGTGCAATGTGGCAAAATGGCAGGATCACTGCTTCCCCCCATTTTCCCCCCACGACTTGCCTCGCGTGCCGGGTGAAACATCGTTGTGAACACGTTGTTCTTCCTGACTTTTTTCTCGTCGCCTTGCACGGCATTAAGCCAAAGGAATCGTAGACTTCCTTTTCCGTACATGTGCGCCGGACTCTGTCAGCTGGTGGCTCGGTAAAGTGACAAATAACGCGAGAATATAAAGTGTGGAAAAGTATGTCTCGTACAAAGTTCCCGCTGTTTACTTACTGTCGCGTGAATCCTTTTTTCATCGTTACGCCTCGAGCGTAAAGTGTAGACAAAAGAATGCAGCTGGTTCGCAAGCTCGACTCCGCAAAGAAATATTCTTTTCCTTCTCAAACCGAGCGTAGTAGGGAGTTATGAGAAACGGTATTGCGTATCAGTTATTTGGTATCTCTTGTCGTCCTCGGAGCATCGCTACGGTTGTGTTATGGTGAATAGAAATGGATTGGTGTGTTTTGTATGGTATATTGTTCGAATCAATGAAATTCAGAGATACAGCCATTAATTGGAATGTAGAAATAACAATGGCTCTTTCTATAATGCCAATTACTCTTTGACTTTGATACGTGTGCATATACAATATTGCAATAGGACAAAGTTTTTTTTTTTTAGTTGACAACTTTGTCCGTTTCTGAACAGATTAGAAACAGTTTAAGGTATACTGCGATATATTATTACGACTTCTCTGACCGTTCCCTGCACAAGTATCCTGTACTCAAATGGGCAACTACTTCCGCAAATTACGAGCTCGACGCGAATGTCGTTATTTTGATAACCTTGGCTTCTACGGCTCCAACTATTTGGAAAAATTTACAATTTTTCGAGAATCCCAATATCTCAATGCGCTATAAATTAGGTGAAAGAGTATTCCGATTATATACACCGGGCGTTTAATATGTCCAGAAGATAATGGGTTTTTAAGGATACTTTTATGTTAGTATTTTCAACTTCAATTACTCTGTTCATTCGATTAAACACTCTTAAGTTTGTTCCGATACCACTGTCCTGACGCAAGAAAGAATTTTGCTAGCAGGAATTGTTCAGCTTTGAAATATCCGACACTCGAAGCGTTAAATGTCCCCACAATTTATTGATTTACAGTCGAAAATTCAGTCGTTACTTTTTATATTTTCCGCTTTAACTATTCCGGCCGTATCGCCGAGAACCTGCAGTTTCATATAGTTTCCGATATCGCGATATGTTGCACGTAAAAAAAGTATTTCGACCGCATCGTATGCTCAACTTTGAAATATCCCATACCAAGCGGAGTAAAGGGCCTCCGTAAGTTATTGTTAAAATTGTCGGTTCTTTTTATATTTTTGACATTAACCACTCCGACCATATTTACCGTCAACTTGTAATATCAAAGTGGTTCGGATATTTCAATATAGTACTCCAAACTTCAAAAATTTTCCGAGTCGGTATTTCTGTAAATGTTCTTCTGTTTTCCGCTGAGACGACTTTGATGACATCAGCAACTTATAATCCTAGATAGGTTTCGACATCTCGACACATACGTAGGAAAATATTCTAACCGCACTTCTGCATTCACTTTTGATGTAGTTTACGATGAGAATGATAAGAGCTTACACATGCTTATTGGTGGAAAATATTATTATGTAATTTTTATTTCCATTTTTGCGATGATATCATAAGAAGACGGCAATTTTAATAGTAATCTGAATCAGTTCGCTTATGCGTATCGATGGAATTTCTTAACACTAGAACTACCGGCGCTCAGTCTGTTATATTTAAATATATTAAATAAGTAATTTGAAAAAAGGGGAATTCAGAAGTGGAAAAGATAATCGATTCGTTAATTTATGTTTTATGAGATGGACGTAGAATATCTATTCTATAACTCGCCTATAATCTTAGAGAATTTTTGGAAAAAATTGTGTACCAGTCATTTTGACTGGTTTGGTAGTTCTAGTGTTAAAGATAACAGCAAGGGGATTCCAAGGTGAGTCCAGTATTTAGGAGTCCGAGCCCCTGTCTCCGTCGCTTCCAAAGCCTTCCTTTATTGCGATTGTAATTGATTTCGTTCATGCCGTCTTTTCGAAATCCAGTCTGTTTTTCATTCAGACTGTATTTACACATCTAATGAACGAGAGGAGAATAGGGTTGAGTAGTGATGGTTACTCTGTGTGGATGTTGCATCGGATTTCCAATTATTGGGTTCGAGTTACAATTCCTTGTCATTATCTTTAGACAATTTGTTATTTAATACGTAGGTATATCATATCGTTAATTTGAAACTATTAAAATTGTTGGCTTCGATCGAATGTCCGTAGGGAAGTAGAAAGGTAAAATGTAAGTCCGCCACGGCAGTAGTACAGGTTTAGAAATCGCGGGATCAGTGATAGGACTAGAATATTAATTGGAACAATACATTTTGAAGAGTACACGACAATTATGACAGTAGTAGGATAACTATATACTGCAGTATTTTACAATGATGTCCTGTAACAAGGAATTTTAAGATTCCATAAGAAAAAAGTATCGTAACGTTATAGTTTGTTAGTTATTTCGCTTTAAGTTATTTTTTAAGCTTGTGATAATGAAATTTTGTTTTACTGGTGTTAGAAGTAGAGCTAATTTAGAAAAGACGGAATCTATGATAGCGATTAGAACAATGATAAGGCAGTTATGTAATACAGTGTATTTCTTAATTAGTGTTGTACTAAAAAGAATTTTATGTATCCTTGGGGAATGGAACTTTGAAGTTTTAGTCTGTCAGTCAGATTTTGCAGCGACGAAATTTTTTACTCTACACTGAGATAATGAGGGAATATTTCTTGATGTTGTTCGTGATATAAAGGGGTTTCGTGAGCAGATTATATTGGAAAACGCTGGTACATCGAGTAGGAAAAAGTGAATGTTACACCTGAAGGATGTTCGAGGAGGAGAATAAGATTCATGTATGCTAGGGTCAGATATTAACACTAGATCTACGGCCGCTAAATCTAGCATATTTAAATATATTAAACTTTGAAAAAAATATATTAATATATTAAAAATATATTAATATATTAAATATATTACTTTGAAAAAAAATGGATCAAGCAGCAAAAAATACGACCAAGTTAAGTAATTTGTGTGTTATAAGATAGGCGTGAAATATCTACTGTCCTGCTTCTTTATAAATTTGAGAAATATTTTTAAGAAGGTAGGAACCCGTCAATTTGACGGGTGC
The DNA here is from genome assembly GCA_963989415.1 of Cerceris ruficornis. Lineage (NCBI taxonomy): Eukaryota > Metazoa > Arthropoda > Insecta > Hymenoptera > Crabronidae > Cerceris > Cerceris ruficornis. The sequence goes on from OZ022518.1 coordinate 7,049,029, forward strand.
CATACATCTAGTGTTAAGGAATATTGCAGAAACAATCCAGTCATTTATGTGTTACTGCCAATATTTTCTATGACAAATTGATCTACGATGTCACCTATTGGCATTCCTTTATGACATATCAACTATCGTAGGAAGAATTTATGCATTATTAACCCCTTGCCGTAGAATAACGAGTGACACTTGTGACGCGATAAATGAATTAAGAAATGTTGAAGTTTTCAAAGAATTATTAAATTAAAAATATCAGTGAATTACGATATGAACAAATTATTTGTGCATTATTTAATATTGCGTTAAATTATACGCTGTATCAGAAATCAGGGATGGATTGTTATTTCTGCAATTAATTCTGAGTTATTATGCATGCAGTCACAAAAGAAATGGTACGGCATGGGGTTAATATTGAAATAGATGTTTGAATCTTAAATGTTTTCAATTTCTATCAGTATTAAATCATTGATTTCTTTAACACTAGACTTACCAAAGTACCTACCAGCGGCTGATTTCTAATTTCTTTAAGTAATCATTTAACCATCTAATTTTTTAATGCTTTTGATTTTTCCAATGTTTTTCGTTGTTTGATTAGCGTCTTTTTAACATATATACTTAGTATGTCTAAATGTTCGGAGTTAATTGATGATAGTTTTAGCAATAAAATAAGTGAAACGTATTACTGAAAAAAACTTGATTCGAATGAATCACTTCTTAATTAACGCGAATATTTTTCATTCCTGTGTATGAAATTTTGCACCAAGGTTAGAGGAACATTTTTGATCATTTGCATCGTTAAGATAGCTTATGATAAATAAAGTATTTGAGAATATCTACAAAAGAAGAATGGCAATTTTTGGAGAATTAGAGAAGTGGAATTCTTAAAGGAAGTATAAATACACATGCCGCTTAGCAGAAACGCAAAACGATAAAGGTATTTTCATACAGAGACAGAGAGTCTTTCATGAATGCCTCTACCACTTTTTTCGCTTGCTACTATTGAAGCATACATACAGAAGAGTCAGTCATTCTGTTTAAATGGTTTATATTAAAACCACGAAACATTCGGCCAAATGACGATGCACTTGCAAGCTCAATGCAGTGCAAACGTTAAGAAATTTTTCTTCCCGGTGAATGTCAGCAGTTGCGTCGTACAAACATCGTAAAATTATGCATTTTTAAGTTATATGTTGAAACCTATACTTCTTATTCGAATCTCAAATATTTATACACGACATTTTGAAGAAATAAATCTCCCATATATCCGTTCGATGCATTGTCGTTCTTGGAGAACATCTATTTATTTCTTCTATGCTGACGTCACGCTAAAGTTTCGAAAGATTCAAATAAGATTGAAGTATCCACGATAAATTTCAGTTAGCTCCATTTCCTGCGATTAAAAACACCTTCCAACATGCAAATCAACTTCATTGCTACTCAGGACCGATCCAACGCACGTCCCTCTCCTCCACGATGAAAAACCGGCTGGAAGCCTCTTTCCCTGAAAAGTGAAATATCCTACCGAGCAGAAAGACTGAGCCGAGCTTCTCGGCAATTAAGATCCCATTGCGTCGTACTTATCGCATCTCCTCCATCGTCCTCAGACGATGGCAGGATCCTTGGTCGCGTCTGGGGTGTTGGCTCGTTTGCCTTTGGGCGGAAATTCAAATCGCAAGAGAAGAACGTCATCCCTTGCCGCGTGGTCCCTATTCTCGTTTCCGCCGCGGTTGATTACAGTCACGAAACTCCTCCGCTGTTGCCCCTGTGCAAACTCATTTGATTCCATTTACTTTTTCGTCGATTTCTGTGTCCCGTTTGTACATTCGTGTGTGTACACGAGCAGCAGGCCAAAGCAGGTAGGACGAGCAGGGTAAAATCAGCGGGGCTTTTCACGACAGGGATACTCCATGCTGCTACGGGGATTCCACGTTAGGGGCTCGACATTGTTAAGACCGGATACTTGACTAAGCTATAAAGAGTCACTTTTGACTACCGCGGTCGAGTGTAATCTCCGTGGTTGGCTCGTGCACGGACCGAGAGGAACGATTTACGACGCATTAACGGGTCTTGGCTTTCCTCTCTTGCAAACTTTGGAGAGAGACTTAACTCAACCGTACGTCTAGTGTACAGTGGAAACTCTCTTTACTGCCGACGCTACTTGAAGCTCCTCGATGCGTGTATTGGGAGCGAAACCGCTGTCAAGATCAGTTATAATCGAAAGACTGCACTTGGAGAATGTACAGGAGTGTTGGTATTAGTTTTGAGAATTCCTGTACGACCAATGGACGTGGCATAATTCTCGTGAGTTTCATCTCTCATCGCGGCAAATTTAGTTTACTTGATTACTATCCTGGCGTTAATTATACTTAGGCGATAAGACGTTTCTTCAGGGTAGTTAGGTTCCCCTGGAAACATGTTGTTTTCGTAAAATATTGTGAATGATAGGATGTGACAATCACTGAAAGTATGAGAACAGTTCATCGGAGCTTTAACCCCTTGCCTTACGATTTCTGTTTTGACAGCGTGCGTAATACTCCAGAATTAATTCCAGAAATAAAAATGTATCTCTGATCCTTAACATTTGGCACAACTGACTGCAATATTAATATTTTAGAAATAATTTCACCGTCTCGTGATCGACTGATATTTTCAATTTAATAGTTATTGGAAAACTTCAAAATTTCGTATTCCATTTATCGCCTCACGTGTGTCACACGTTATTGTAAGCTAAGGGGTTAACGATAGCTGGAGTACTTTACAGATTTACTGGGAATAAGAAGTATTTGACTATTTTATCGAAAGACGATGTCGGTCATTTTCTTGGCGGAAAATTAGAAGTTTTCTGTAAAGGATTATAGCCTCCCTGCGTATATAATTTACTGTTTAGGGGTGGATGACTATACTCACCCTTTGCATACCGGTGGGATTTAGCAATGATTGTAGTCGCCTTTAGTAGCTACAGGGTTGAAACTAAGTTCACGGTGTAAGTTGGTGCGAATATGTCGAGTATGCAGCTAATCCTCTATTTCAGAGCTGATACAAATCGGAAGGAATTGATATATATTGTGCCCATTGACGGCAATATCACCATACACAAAAAAAGCATAAGTTTAACACATTGAATGCCACCCGTATTTCGCTAGCTTCACTGTTTCTACTGAAGTGAGACTTATTCTATTAAAACCGTATCTTTATAGAGCAAAAATGTTAAACGTGACCATAGTCGTATATTAGGCAGTACTTTACTTTTTTAACACTAGAACTACCAGCGTTAAATCTATTACATTTCAATATATTAAATAAATAGTTTGAAAAAGCGGAATTAAAAGGTGGAAAAGCTGATCGGTTCGGTAGTTCATATTTTATGTGATGGACGTAGAATATCTACTCTATGACTCTCCTATAAACTTGGAGAATTTTCATAAATAATTGTATACCAGTCATTTTGACTGGTTTGGTAGTTCTAGTGTTAATAGCAGCAATTAAATATTAAATATAGTAGGGAATTCGTGTATTCTATCGTTTTAATAATAGATTTACGGAAGCCGTCAAATTGACGGGTCCCTAATTGTCTTACAAACATTTCTCAAATTTATAGGGACGCTGCACAGTAAATATTTCACGTGTATTTTATAATACAATAATGACTTAACGAATTACGATTTTTGCCGCTTGATCCCTCCTTTTTCAAAGTCCTTTACTGATATATTGCAATTCAAATGTGTTGTTGTATATAGTTACAATATTGCAACAGACTGTTCATAGACTTATATTTTCGCACGACATTTTTCTTGTCATTTTGAGTCGTGAAATATGTTACCGCAGCTTGTCGGATAAATACTTTCAAGATGCAATAGATTGTGGTCCTTTTGGTTCGTAGGGTATTGTGTCAAAATAGGAAGGAAAATTAGAAAATCGTCTATGGTGTTTTCTTCGAAAGTAATAGACACGTTATCCTACATGATGTTTTACGTTTTGCTTTTTCTCTTGATAATTAATTACCTTAACCCTCATACATTCCTTTGATAAAATTTCACCCAATTTCCGTTGCCAAATACTATATAATGCTTGATTTCTTTTTAAATACGTTGTAACTTGATTTAGTTTCAGTGAAATATAGTAATAATAGATTGCAAATAACATTAATTAAAACGCAAAGTTGGTAAAATATCATCTGAGGCTATTTAATATAACCATTTTTGAGGAGTGTATGAGGGGTAACCCCTTGCAGTCCGAATTATTTTGCCAATTTTGTAGTGAGCTAAATGAAATTAATTTCACAACATTTTCCATCGTTGGTTATTAATTATTTTTAAATGATAGCAATAACCATAGGTATTGACGGATATTTAGGTGATATTACAAAATCATTATGAATTTGGAAAGCCAATATTAAATCTATGGAAAATAAAATGAAGTGAAAAACTAAAAGGACGTTAAAAGAATTGAGGAAGAATTAAAACTTTGGTGTGTTGATAAAACCCGTCTTTTTAACGGCGTATTTAATTCGATGAAATATACGGTGCAATAACAAATCAACGAGGCCCATAATTTTCTCATTTATAATGCAAATGTATAGTGATTCCTGAATTTTTCCAGAGCTTAGAACTTTCTGAGAATGCCATTAGAATTTCTTTCACTGTGTAGAGAAAAGCGAACTCCGTGAGCTTTATGGTTGGAATAAAGCCATACACAAACTTTGTCTGAAATATCTCAATTATAAAAAGAACTGGAAGAATGTTTCATTATGAAAGTTGGGAATAGTTTGCTCATTAACTGCGCCAAGTATATTTCAGTATTCTCTTTTTATAAAGCGCTGTAAATAATGTACTAATTACTCCGCTAATCGGTTTTTCACTTACTTATTTTTCGCGGAAATAATTGCCTGTTTCCATATCCGCCCCACGCCTTCAGCCACTCACCCAGCAATATTTTTTATACTTTGCAAAATCTTCTTAAAGCCGTACATGCAGTCAAATCTCACAACGTAAATCATAACATTCTTATAAATCTTATATTGTAAATAACACTGCGGTGTACTGTCACGACAACTATTAACAACTAAAAAAATTCCTATCTACATAACGTATAAAAGCGAAGCATAAAACGTTGGTGGTAATACTATAACACAGCGTTGCGCAAGGCAGTGGCAGGGAAACTTTTTTTAGGAGCGGGCCAAAAAAAGAGAAAAAAATTTGGCGGGTCAGTATAACTTATTATAAAACTCAATAAGAACTCAAAGAAATATTATTTCTTTAAAACACTGAAATTGAAAATTTCTATACTATTATTTGAAAATCTTTGGCCGGCTGGATAGGAGTTGTAAGCGGGCCGGCGTCTGGCCCTCGGGCTGTAGTTGCCCATCATTGATGTAAGGGATGCACAAAGCATCATTCCCCCTCGAGATTGCTGCTAACACCGAGAACAAGGGTAGTCGGGGTAGTTGTAGGGACGGCGTGGTATCGTGCAATGTCAATCTTTGATCGTAAAAGTACAAGTTATCTCGTTAAATCCAAGAGAATATTCTCCTCCAATAACTAGAAAACTCCTCTTTGAAAGTTGGACGAGCGTATACTGGCTTCCGCAAGAGATTAAGGGCAGCTTTTTGTAAGGGTAAACGTTCCACCTTGCGACCGAACGAGTTAAAACGAATGCCTCCACGGCTCGTGTGTACCACGAAGGATAACAGGGGCGAGAGAGTCTTCTCTAGGTAGAGATAGGTAGAGAAAGAGAGGCACGCTGCTAAAGAATGATATGGAAGGCTGAAAGAGAGGAAGACAGAGCTGAAAGAGAGAATGCGATGAAGGAAGGCGCCGCGGAGGCAGAGGCTAAGGGGGTACTGCTGCCACTGTCTTTCGAGTAGACGGCGTGACTGTCGACCGGAACCCCGGGGGGCTGTAATTTCATCTCGCATTAGCTAGGGAAAGTCCCCGCGGGATACGGTGAATGCGTCTCACGGTTCGCGGACTTCTCCGAGGCGACTACCAAGGAGAGGAAAAAACAGCGAAGCTTTGAATGAACCCAGGGCTTTCTCGGATTTCCATTGCGGCGTAAATGCGCGTCTCGGCGGCCTGCATAGCGACCATGACGGCGACAACAACGACGACGACAATACGACAGTGGCAGACGGCAAAAAGGAGCTATCGTGCACACACGTTCGCGTACACCTATGTACGTACGTAGACACGGTTTGTGCGCATGTGCGCGCATCCACGGAGACTTTTGTCAATTTTCGTCGTTATTCCCGCGGGTAGGCCCTTCGCGTGGAAGAAGCGAAAGAAAAGGGGTAAAAGAAGAAAGGGAGCTTGGCGGGAAAGAAACATAGAACTGTGTCGCAATGAGTCTTTGGAGACTCGTGCCGGGTAAACGCCTTGGATCTGTCCAAGTTTACGTGCAAGAAGAGACACTCGACGTTCGCAATCGAATCTTTTGTATGTACAGGTATAGGAGCAATCGGGACGGTCGAACGAGCAATTTAGATGGGCTGGAAATGTCGGAAATAAAATACTCAGGGCGTTCGGTACATAATCTAGTTTTATTCTACGCTCGTTAAGTTATCACATTGTTCGCGCTAGCTGCGCGGCCCCGTTACCATTTATTTTGTTGCGCTGCTTTTTCGAGCTCGGTGGTTTGTTACAATTTAATGACATTTTAAATATCAGTGAAATTTTTAGAACTCTACCGCGACGTTTTAACGTGATCTGTAATTTACTTTAGCGCCATGCTGCTCTACTTTCTTTTTTCCTGTTAATGAGAACGTTTCGCATTAACAAGTGGAGACGATTTCATTGACTCCTTTGCCGACTTGAGTTATTTTTTCGGACGAACGTTGATTAGTGGGAATTAATTGCTATACTTCTCCATCATTCAGCTTATAACTCTATTTAAACATAAGAATAATTGAAAGAGACTGCATTAAAAATAAAATCATTAACAGAATCAAATGTCGAAATTGATTCAGTTCGAAATGAACAATAACAGTGTATTATTTTGAATAGGATGTTGCATAAGATATGTTTAATCCGGTTTGGCACAGGAGAAATATTACAGTGTTCTGCAGAATATCGACGAAAGCAATCGGAACATTGTTAACGTTATTTGATCGCGATTATCAGATTAACAAAGTTCCTGTGTTATCAGTGGTTAGAAGTAAGGATTTTTGTGTTCTAAACAATCACATTTTATATATAACCAGTATAAAACTGTGTCGAGTGTCCACGCTACGTTGTTGACATTAACACAATTTTTACGGTATGGTGGGCTACATATAACGGTCAGTTCTAATTTTAAACGTGATGCAACTAAAGAATTAAAAATCCTATTGTGCCGTTAGCTTGTACGTCAATTGTCATGGTCATTCGCTTTTTATGCCACAATATATAATATATTTATTTTTTTCGCTCATTATATTGTATGCTATTCTTATACACCTATGCACCGATTTACACTGAAGATAAGTTCCTTAGAAAACCGTGTAAATTGAAATCGTGGATTTTGATACGAGTAAATCGAAAACAAACTAAAATATGCATATTTCAGTCACTTATATCAACGTGGAATAAATGGTAGATATCTTGAAATATATCAGACCAACAGGCCATTTATAAAATGACAATTCTATAAAGGTATAAGTATGTAATTAATTTTACATCTAGAAATAATAAACATAAGGTTCTTAAAAAATTGTAACAAATTGTATTTTAAAAACCGTGTAAATCGGAGGATAGATGTATGCTATTTTATTCTATTTTACTGTTACTGGTTTTACTTTTTTACCAGCTGCTAGTAACTAATTGGATCTTATTGTATTTGGATCGTATTGTAAAAGTAACTTTCCCACTTTTAGTAATGGACTCGTGATTAAAGAAGCATGAGAGTATAATTCATTCGATTCGCGAGACACATTTATCGACAATTTCCAATTTATGATTCTTGAGTACGACTGTACACTTTTCACAACATACTTGTACAATAAAGTCATTTTTCAATTTTATGATTTCTACGTGCTCGAATTTAGAAAAGGGGGTTTATGATGAAGCCCTTTACGCGACGATCGCGAAACTCCCCTTACACTTCCCTACATTGTCCTCTTCAATTGTAAATGGTTTGGCAATAATACAATATTTACCGCATTGTAATCACTGCCATTTGCGGTATCTCGGTTTGGAGTATCGGAATCTTCGTTTTCAAAGGGTATAGCAGGATAAGGGGGGCAAAAGTGCCCTTGAACCGATTTCAATGGGGGAGGTAGGGAAGTTATAGTTATGGGGTAAATTTAAAAAACAGGTCGTTGACCCGTTTCACCTATTTATTGAGTTGCGAATAATTCGAAACAATTCTGTCATATTCTATACGCGCCGATACATTTTTGAAAAATTTTTCAGATTTTTCCATTGAAAAACCTAAGTGCAAAAAATGCGCAAACTCAAAAAAACGGAAAAAATAGATATCGTATCGAATCTTCGAGGTACAACATTTCCGTTTTTACAGTAACAACCCGATACCCATGATTGTTATTCTCAATTTTTTCAGATTTTTATACCACCTGCGCCACAGTGAAAAAAATCGATAACTGCTTTTTCCGACGCATTTCGATCTCAAACGTAATGAGTAGTTGTTATTTCTGCATCCTTTTGACACAATATGTTCATTTTGTGATTTTCAATGTTTCTTCATTCGAGACAATTGCTCGACAATGGAAAGAATTGAGGTAATGTACTTATCTGTAAACTGTGTGTTCAGTTATCTACTATAAATTTGGACGTTCATTCAACAGCAGCGGTTAGATTGTCTGCTGTGGAGTCGCTATGCACTTTTTTGTCGCGAGTTCGAGTCCGAGGAGGTTTAATTTTTTTTCCCGCGCAACTGCTAAAAAAGAATCAATAATTATTTTAAAATGTTTTTAAAATATTTGCAAATGCTTAAAAAAGATATTATATTGTGTAAAAAAGAATTAAGATAATTTAAGCAGTTGCGCGGGAAAGAAAAGGAAAGATATTAACTTCCTCGGACTCGAACTCGCGACAAAAAAGTGCATAGCGACTTAGGTTTTTCAATGGAAAAATCTGAAAAAGATCTCAAACATGTATCGGCATGTGTAGAATATGACGGAATATTTTCGAATTTTTCGCAGCCCAATGAATAGGTGAAAAGGGTCAAAAACCTGTTTTTTTAATTTACCCCGTAACTACCCTTCCGGTCAAGACACAGGGTCAAAATTTGGTACGCAATGGTCGCAGATCATTCCCTGTCGAATGACACCTCACCCATTGAAATCGGTTCAAGGGCATTTTTTAAACCCCCTTATCATGCTATACCATTTGCAGAAAAAAACAAACAGCTCTTGTCGAATCAACAAAAGAAAAAGGGGTAAAGAAATTCGCTAAATCCGAAACAATTACGTTTTAGATGTAGAATATGTATTGCAGAACAATAGAAAGTATGTTAGTGTCAATAACTCGTGTCTGATGGGAACGCAAAAAATCTTTTTTTATAGTTTTCGTCTTATAGAGTTTTCAAGTAAGAGACATTTACGAAAAGAAAATTCAGCTCACCAAGACTTATTTTCATTTTTCCAATGTGAATATTTTGAGGTTCCCAAAAAAGTTTGTGTTATTATGCTTTTACAATATTTCCGTAATTAAGTACCTTTTATATGATAATTAATATTAGATCTACCAAGGTTGGTACGATTGATCCTTAATTTTTTCTAAATATTTCAAACGGTATTTGCACTTTAACATTCTCTTTTAATTTTCCTGCTGCTTTCACTACTATTCCACTAACATATGACCCATTCACTTGTCAAATCGATTAACTCCATAAAACCGAAAGTGGAGAAACGTGATGAAATAGTATACACTCTTTTTCAAAATTCCCTTCAAAATATAAATACAAAAAAGTATTGTAGAATATATAATCGCATTTAGCTTTCCTCTAACGAAGTACAAAATGAATAAGGTGGAATAGCCTTGGAATTAATTAGATTGACTTCTGAATTCATTTATTTATTATTCGATGGCCAAACAAACTTTGTCATTTAATGGTGTTAATCGTTATTATTTCGAAAATTTATTCCAAACATAAAAAGCTAAGATTCAATTAAGTGCTTTTAGACTTTTTACAAAAATTCAAAAAGTGGTGTTAATCACTTTGTGCTGTGAACAACTCATATTTATCTAATATATCACATCACACATTGAATTAATTGACAGTAGCTTTAATGTTGAGCGCTGGAAAGCCATTACATACGGCCAAGAACTACAATAGTTACGTATCATCGATTCACTATAGCGCAGAACGGATCGATGTCATTTTCAACAGATTTATCTAGCATTCCAATATCCACTGAATTTGTGTCCGTTGTTCTACTGTAAAATATTGCAAATCCATTGTCACCAAAAATTAATTATAAAGCATTACTTCATCGTTCGACGGTACCATTCAACAAATCAGTCAGCCGTACAAAAGATCTGGTATTCTAAGTATTTCAAAACGTGTCAAGCCAAGTACCCGGTACGACATGACGCTTGACGCATTAAAATCGTCCTTGATCATTTCATCGGGTCTATTCGTGCAATTAACGGCTCGGAAAATAGGGGTCGTGATATTCGGTGTGTTTGGCGGCTGCCTCGTATTAAAAAGGCACGTGCAAGCATACCACGAGTACCAGCAAGTGGATCCAAGAGGACGGCGTAAAGAGAAGACTATGAAAACGTACAAAAAGGGGAGTCGGCGTGTAATTTTAGCGACGTCCGTAAACGTAAGAAAGCGGCATATGCCGAGGGTGAAGATGGTTTAATAATATACACGACTGTCCACCTGGTACCATTGCGATAATAAACGATTCGACATATACGAGTACGTACGATGATACCAGACGACTCGCTGGTATTGTGAGAAATCCTCGGATTATTATCATTGAAGCTATCAATAATGGAAGAACGTCAGAATGACGGATATCGTTACCATTCTTTCCTCCACTTTTCTATTAATATTTACGCCGCTTCTTAGATAGAGGCAACTTCCGTTTCCTCCTTCCAACCTTGGTACGTTCGCCGCTTTTTATTTATGATAAAACATCGGTTTTTAAAACTCCGAGAGCAAGGATATATATTTGGCGCGTCAGGAGCAGCGGTACGTTTGACCGTACTTGGATATTACCCCACGATACGACCCGCATACTCATAGCATTTCATCGTGTTATGACCTTACCTACATGTGTAATGTGTGTCCTGCTTGTAAAAATGTTCCGCGCACGAAACTTTAAGTCTGCGCTTTATTGCACCGTCCCTTGTACGGTCTAAGAACATGGCCACGGGAACGTTGAGAACGTCAGAATTGTTCCGAACTCGCCATTGCTGTGGCAGGAAAAGTATGGCGTGATATTTTCGCGATATATACCGGGACACGGCTGGCCTTTTTATTGGGATACTTCGGTGAATTCCGGCAAGAACACGTTTCTTTCGTTCTTGCAATAGTGAATCTCATTCTTTCCCTATTGCGGCGCACGTGCGTTTTCTCGTTAAAAACAAACCCCGCTCTGTAAGCCATGATGTCTGCGTCGTTAAATTTCGGGAGACCATGTTGGAAAAGATTTCTATCCCTCGGAGTATGCGTCTCAGCAGCGCTGATTTTTTTTTTCTTTCCCTTCCTGAAATAACTGCGAAAGAAATGTCCATGCGGTTGGTGCGGTGGTAAAGCATACTCGGTTCTAACGTTATCAAAATTCCAACTACCTCCTTTTTTCTTGTTACCATAGCCTATGCCGAGGCTCTCTTTCTTAGGAGACGTTGGCAACTGCCGGGAATCGTTTCCCGGCCGTCTTCTGTTAAAGGGTAGAGAGGAGAAAACGTCGGCGAGATGAGAAACCCGTGCATAATTCGGTAATCCCGCGGGATAGAGAAAACCACTCGTGACGTTCGAACACCCGGAGGTTTTCTTACGGTCTATGCGCGTTAATTAATCCCCTTTCAATTAGCCGCCACGCCCTTCTTGCTCCGACAAAATCCCGAAGCGCGAAAGCTAATGTCTACAGGTGCAGTTAGCACTTTGGGAGCAAGCGTGAATTCAGAACGAGGCTATCTTACTGTTAGACGTTTACTTAACGTCATCTCTGATCGTAATAATCAAGACTGGCTTTTCACTCTGTCCGAATAAAGCCGTTGATTCAGTGTGGAGTGTAGGATTGTGTGTTTCGACCAATTCCACGATTTTCGGGTATTTTTAGCGTTTTATAGAGAGACGATTGTTTTCTTTACGTCGTATTTGCAATTGTACAAGTAAAGTATAGAAAGTACAAAGAAAATTACTCCATTTGATAATCAATCATTGTTTTTAATACATATTTCATTGTAGACAATTTTAAGACATTAACACTAAACCTACCGGCTTTATATCTGTTATATAGAAATACACGAAATAAGTACTCTGAAAAAAGAGATTTGAAGAGGTGAAAAATGTGATCAGTTAAGTAACTTTTGTTTTATACGATAGACCTAAAATATTTACTGAATGGCTGCCCAATCAATTTGGGGAATTTTTGGAAAAAATCAGAAAGCGGTCATTTGACCGCCATGGTAGGTTTAGTGTTAGTCATGAGATATTTGATCGGGGAGCTCCGAAGTAGAGAGTGCGATACCAAAGTTACATCCTTCTGTCCAAGCGAACAAGTCGGAATTCTATAATATATTCTTCCCTTTACGTTTTTAAATAAGAGAGAAAGAGATAGAGAGAGAGAGAGAGAGAGAGAATTTCCATTTGATTTGAACAATGGATTATATCAGTCAAATTTTCTCTTGCCAGTGTGCCTAGAGAATAGCTAATTATAACTACGAATCATTAGCACTGTGAGCGCACAGACGTTTCATAGAACGTCTAATGGGAATTCGTTTGACATTTATCGAACGGAGTGACATTAGGCATAATTCAGCATCAGTTAAAACATCTATCCCTCTTTCTCTCTCTATCTGTCTCCTTCTTTCCCTCTCTTTCCCATTCTTCATCTCTTAACACCTACTCTGTTCTCAACGAGTATACCTTTTGAACGACGGTGAAACTCATAGCGCTTTAACGAAGGAGAGAATAATGAAGCAATGGTGGCGAGTAACTTTGTTTAAATATCCTGCAATATGTATTATATCCTCCCGTTGTTGACATTAAGAGTAATTGCAGACGCCACGTTGAGGGTTAACTCTACTCTAAGCGTATTTACAAGTTGCGCTAGTTATTGTTACATTAGAAAGTTACACTGAAAACTTGTTTAATATTAAGCAAGTGTTACGGTTCCACTCGGTAGCTGTTGGTGATGCACAGAACGAAGGAAACGTGCCTCTTAGGACTCTTCTAAAATGGTAAATTTCAAGTGAATCCTAACCATTACCATTACGACAATAACGTTCTGATATTCGCCAAGTAATTTTCTCGGCTTTGTACGGCTAACCTGACTTTTCACACGTACCACTCGTATTTTCTTTAACCCTAATGTTCCCGCTAAGTTTATACCACCTAAAGGTTCCGTGACTATACCCGATATCCTAACTTGCGACGTACTCTGCTCTTTTATTGCCCGTTTCGTATAAATGGACTCAAAACTTTTGTAGATCCCCGCCAGAAGTACTGTACGAAAAAATGTTTCGGACAAAAGTTGCACAATTGTAAATGGAGCATTCAATAGTAATATGGGTTTCATGCTGTTTTACTGTTTTATCGAGATATGCAGGACACCTTCATTTTTTAAAACGGAATGCCTATACTTTTTTTCCTAAATTATAATAAAGCATAGAATTCTGTCATTCTTCTGTCATTCAGTCATTGCATAACTTCGTTCCCGATTGAAGAATAAAATTCAGCAAGATAAATTTTAAGGAATACAATTTTATTAACCAATTGTGTAGTACCCTTCTTCTCTACAATTCTTTTCCAACGACCAATAAGCTTGACGATTCCATTTTTGAAGAGAGAGCTTTTCTTTCCCTGAAAAAAGCTGATGAGGTGATTTTCGACAGCTTCCTCAGAATTAAGATTTCTGGCATTCAAATTATTGTGCAAAGATCGGAACAGACGGAAATCTGAAAGCGCCATATTTGGAGAGAATGATGGGTACTCCAAAATTTTCCATCGGAACTTCTTTTCATTACGGGCCAGGAACGAACTGGGCACATTCATACGGTGCAGCTTATTCCTCTCATTGAAAAGTGCGGCATCCCATGTATCAAGGTTGGAAATGTGTCCAGTCTTCTTTAAATGCCGAAATGCAGTCGAATTATCAGTGTTCACTCTCTCAGTAATCTCCTCAGTTGTAATCCTTGCATTTTCTTCCACCAAAGCATACACAAGGTCGTTATAAATTCCGTAAGGCCGTCCAAAGCGAGGTTGATATTCCAAGTTGAAATCATAACTTAGAAAACAACCAAATCGCTTTTTAATTGTCCTAAAAGCAGCAGCGTGGTCCAAATAAATGCTCTAAATGTTTTTTTTGCAGTTCCAACACTAACGCCCCTCAAAAACTCGTACAGCTTACATTCTGTAAATGTCCCTTTCTGACGTCCATTTTGAAGAGTTCTCTTAAGCAGAAATAAAGTTACCAGAACGTTGTTTGATGTTAAACTGACTGATAATACTATCACTTAATCAGTGCATGCAACAAAACAAAACAAAAACACAACAACTCCACTCTGTAGTCAAGTTTACGCCACCCATAAAAATCGGGCACGAACTCAGGCAATCATATAATAATTACTGAAATATTGGCAAAACAGTTATTCTGCATTATAGGGTATGCTCAATCAACGGGACTACTATAATTTAAAGGACATCTTTGTTTATGACGGCAGATAATGTTGTTACCACTAGATTTACGAGCCTGAATTCTGTTAGATTCCAATAAATTAAATAATGACTTTGGAAAAAGAGGGATCAAGCGCCAAAGATGATAATTCGTTAAGTAATTATTGTACTATAAAGTACGCGTGAAATTCCTATTGTACAGTATCTCTGTTATTTTGAGAAATGTTTATAAAACAAGTAAGAACCCGTCGATTTGACGGCTTCCGTAAATCTAGTGTTAAACATGATCCTAGGTATTAGACATCGTCGGTAGGAAATATCAGCTAAGCTTAGTAATGATGGAAGCCATACAGAGAACAGTATTACATTTATTAAGACGTTCAGTAACACAGAAAAATATGATATGATAATCGTTTACGGTGCATGCGATGAAAATGCTGCCAGAGCTAAAACATTGTGTCAAAATAAGTATCCTGATCGAAATCAGCCCCCTCATTCTACCTTTTTATAGCTTCCAAACAGTAAGCGTCTCAAAGAAACTTGCACGTTTACCATACAAAAATGAAAATATGAAAGGAAGATCGTCAATGACGAAGAATCTCGTAGTTTTATCTTGTTATTAGTAACCGTTACACATAACCCACATGTCAGCACACGACAAATATTTCATATGGACGATATCTAATTCATGAACCTAAGATCGTGTTTAACAACATTATCCGTCGTCGTAAACGAAGTTGTCCTTCAAATTACAGCAATCCCCTTGAATGAGCATACATTGCAATGCAGGATAATTATTTTACGAATATCTCAGTAATTATTAGTTTTAAACATAAATAGGATATAGGCAATGTAGGCATTCGATTAAAAAAAAAATAAAGGTGGCCTGCATATCTTGGTAAAACAGTAAAACAGCGTAAAATCCATATTACTATCGATTGCCCCCTTCGTAATCGTGCAACTTTTGTGCGAAATATATTTTCGTACAGTACATATTTGATGTGTTATTTAGAATCTTCATGTTGCGTGACTGACCCTGAGCTTCATTCATAACGCTTACATACATCGAGTTATGAAACTATGAATTAGACTCGTAACTTTTTTGTAGATATAATAGGCAATTATTGCAAGTATTCTGGCTTCGGCGGTGTACTTTAGTAAAAATTGTATGAACATTAACCATACCATGCATGGTAAAATGATCATATCAGAGCCCGTGTTCTGTGTTGTTTCCCATACGAATTTGTGGGTAACCTGCATTTCTTACAGACAAATATTATTGTAATTTCATAATTAGTCAAGTGACACGTTATGATTAGAATAAGCATGTATAAAGTGCCGTTACGGTTCGTGTTATGCTGCAACATTTCTACATCAAGTGAGTCCATAATTTGTTCCGCATTTTATATTTAGATATTGTATTAAAATATTTAAATATTATGGATTGCTCACAAACTTATAGAGTGATCTGATATTTTTAAAAAAAGACACTCAGTTTATGCTCAATTTGTCTAATTTCTTAGTTCTGCAAACAACGCTCATAAATAGTGTTATGTTCCTGTATAGTTGCATTAATATTAGTAACCCTCTATGATATGAATTTCTGGTTACACCTGAGAATTAAAAATTGCCGCATGATAGTACACTATAGCATATTAGTGTGCATATACCATATTAGTATGACATATACTTCTCAAGGAATATTTAATTTCATTTACTAGAATTTTACTACAATGCTCGTAAATTTCGGGATCGCTGTTCTAATACTTCACAGTTGGCCCATTTATCGAATTGATCGCTTACTCTTAATTTCTGTACACTTTACACCCAGTAATGTCTGTACGCGAAACGGTTGTCCACTTTGTTAAAAAGCAAAACACTATATTCGAAATTTCAAATGGCCCATACACGTGATATTTACAAGCGTAAACTCAGCCAAAAAATAAATTTCAACGGCACCGTCGAGTCTGGCAGCAATTACGTAAGCGCTGCTGGAAACGGCCGAAAGGTCGTCCGGGCATCGGTGTCTTTCACGGCCGAGATCCAGCAGATGCCGATCTCTGACATCAAAGCCAGTTGACTTTGTTCGGTCTGGCGCGCATCATTTGACCGATGAATAATCCAGGTCCCCGTCTAAAAAGGCAGACAACGTCACGGTTGATCAAACTTTGAAAATCTTCGAACTTATCCTACTCACAGTCAGGGTAAATAGGAAGAGTCGACCAAGCAGATCCAGGCCATCATTGGTCATTGTAAGCCGATCATGAAGGAAGTACGTGAAATAATTCATACACCCCGTGGGATATTTTTGTAGAGGCATTGTATCCGACGTATTCTGCAACAATTTCCACCCATTCCTCCACTTTACAACAGCGTAATTGATTTCCCTTGCTGCCTTTTAAAGCTCACGATCGGACCAACTTTTTTACACTTCGTCCCAGGTTTTCGCATCGATCCGAATACGTTCTGGAGAATTCCTTTAGCCTAAGTGGTAGCGATTTTCGTTCGCCCTTCTCCAAGGAGGAGAGCCCAGGAAACGGGTGAGAGCAATGTCGGGCGCCGGGGAGGAGGAGAGGGCGGAATGATGAGAGATCGTTGGAGAGGGAATGAAGAGAATAATTAAAAAAATGAAAGAGTCGACGGCACGACCTCGTTCGCCCGTAAATCGTACCACTCTTCCAGATAGGCTTCCTCGCGAGCGGAATTCGCAGAATTTGCCCCGTGCTCCATGGTACCGTAGATTATAAAGTATGCAAATATGCACGAGATGGGACAGTGGGAGGTAGGGGGGAGAGAAGGAGAGGAAAAGAGTAGAACAGGAGAGCGGAGAAAACGAAAAAGAGCGAAAGAGAGGGAGAATGGGCGGTGAGATTACAAGTATGACAACGGTTCTCGTGGTAGGGGAAGCGAAAGTGGAGGAATAGCAAGTGGTGTAAATCCAATTTGCGCAACATCGGGGGTTACAGCATTTCATTCATTAGCCCTTATTAGGCTGCATTATGCAAAAATGAGTCAACCTGCGCAGCCAGCCGGAAATTAGGAACGTACCCCTTTTTTTTTCTTATCTCGGACTCACTCTCGTCGATGTATTTCGCGTGTATAGACAACCGAGTTGTCGATATCATTATCGTGCTAACAATTACCATTTGCCGGTGCGGTGACCTGAAGAACTTTTTGTGCGTCAATTATCACGTGGGGAGCTCCTCAATCCTATAAGTACCGTATGCACGAATGGAGTATGTTGCTGCTCTACGAAATATGGAGGTTTTAATCGATTTTTTTGTCGATACTTGATATGTGGACTCTGCCATATTGTTATGAGCATGTATTACTTTTAGCGGGTAAAATAATGTTTATGCATTCAAAAGAATAATTAAGGAAATCCGCTAGATATGGGATTTCAACTTATTACATATCAGGTTTAATCTTGCAGAAACACGATTATTTTAAAGTGAGTATTAACCCCTTGTCATAACATCTCTTTTGAATTGAATGCGCAATAATTCAGAATTAATCGTTGAAATAACAATCTATCCATGGTTTCTGATACAGCGTATTACTTAACGTAATATTAATAGCATGGAAATAATTTTATCACATCGTGACCCACTGATACTTTTAATTTAATAGTTTTTAAAAAACTTTTGCGACTGAATGGACAATAACTCAGAATTAATTGCAGAAATAACAATCTATCCCTGATTTCTGACATAGCGTATAATTTAACGCAATATTAAATAGTGTACAAATAATTTGTTCATATCGTGATTCACTGATATTTTTAATTTAATAATTCTTTGAAATCTTCAACATTTGTTAAAAGTTAAATTAAAAGTTTAATTCAATTTAATCTTTTTCCGTTTGTGGAATTATATCATCTTTGTTTCTTTGAAGTATTTAAGCTATATACGTACACATGATGATATTTATTTCAAACTGCATTGTGTCTAAAAGTGCACGGAAGAATTAAATAATATAAATGTGCAAGTAAAAGACTAATTAAATTCAAAGTCGAAGGGTCAATAAAGTTCTTCTTTCAAGTTACAAAAAAGTTTCATCTAGAGGCTGTTTCATTTGTAGCAATATTTTACAAAAAATACCAAATTGCTACTTATCTAGCAACTTTATACTTATATTACCTACTTTATTTGGCTTTACGTAATAACAAGCAACTTTCCTTTCTACCAAAGTGCACTCGAAAATCCATTAATCAAATTTTTAAAACAGTATCCTTCAAACTCTTGTAGTATCGGAAATTTTTGGGCGCTTAGTATAGGCAAGAGTTAAGATAGCATAGAATGTAGGAATGTAAGGATGAAGGACGAGACATTTACAATTTTATTTATTACTGCACAAACCGACAATATGACGCACGGTGATTGGTAGCAGAAGCACGAAAACAGACGTCTTGAAGGAAAACGGTACCTACAGGAAAGCGCACGTGGCTTGCAGGCCCAGGAATTCTCTGGGGTGAGGCCCAGCGGCCGGAATGCACGAGCATTGGGGTGGGAGTGCCGTTTTTCCCCCGAGTCACGTTATTTAACAGATAAACAAGACAAAGACGAACGAACGGGACTTGAGGGACTATATATAGTGAGGGACCAGAAACAAAGCACTTGTGACGGAAGGGGAGATTGCTCTCGCACCGCCTATGTCCGCCACATCGGTCCTGGAAACCTGAGATCGACGAATGACAACCGAAAATAAAACACTCTGTTCATCGTTCACATGGCGACGCAACGAATGTGCGGGTCTCTCTTGCCAATAGCGCGTCAAAATCGAAAATGCGTGAGGGAGCGGGATGTCCCTATTGGTCGGGCGAATCAGAACAAGTTACCCCTCAAATGCCTTGTTTCTGGTCCATCACTATAGCCACGACGAAAACAAAACGGACAGACGTTTTTGGACGAAACACGGAGACGGACAGATACTATTTTTACGGAGACACGACGTTGACGGAGTACAAGTTTTTACGGAGAGTATTACGACGCGACGGTGCTAATTTGACGATTGTAGTTTTAAAGTTTAGATGTAAATACGATTCGCGGAATTGCGGCTCAGCCGCATGTTTAATAGGTACAATCCAACAGTCTTAATTTACTAATTTAATTATTACTTTAAAGTACTCCTGTAATTACTTTTAAAAACCGGTGGCTTGATACAGAGTGGTTATAATTTGTGTACCGCAAAGTGTTCGTCATCCTAATGTATTAGATTATTTCTCGCTGATCTAATAAGTTTCTGACGTAATTGAATTATCTATAGAATTAAGTAAAACTTTGGACTGTAGAAATGATTTAGTAAATTGTGAGAATGCTTGTAGTTATTGCTGTCATGGAATAAAAATCGGCTCTGAATTGTAGAGAATGCTATCTAAATAATTTCATTCGACTGTCGAAAAAATTTGAAATACGATTCGAACAAGAAAATATTGAATAGTTGATTGAGAAAGTTTAATATTTTTATCCATTATTAATTTGCTGCAGTTAAAGATAGTGCACAGATATATTGAAAGAAAAGACATTAAAGTCGTTCGAGGACAATTGGAAAAAAGTTGATAAAATGGCATAGTTTGAAATATTCCTGCTACAACAATCGAACAGTGTAGGTAGGCAAGTTTTTTTTTAATATAACGTGTTTCTAACGTATTTACAAAACCTTGGATAGATTGCTTGTATCCATCGTTAAATAAGCCCATAAATTCAATAAAATTTTATAAACTTATATTTTATATGTTATTGCAAAAGTCCGATTACTCGTTAATTCATACACATACTTATAAAACTAAAATATGCTAACGTAAATACGTCAATCGCAGTTGTGTTTAATATAGATTTACATTTGAAACATTTCAATTTTTCGACCACAAGTGACATACGAGACGCGTGACACATATGTGGCATCAGGAGTGAACATATTGACCGTTTGCGGTCAAAGTTATTTTTCCAATTTGTCGGTAGTTGATTGAAATTAATTTCATAAAATTCCCCATCGTTGGGTAATCGCCTGTATTTAACGGCAACGTTACTTGCAGCCATTGGATGATATATTAATTACATAAGCAAATTTAGCATCAATTTTTAAATCGGCATGCGACACAAAATTGGATATCACAGAGAAAAAAAAATCGATCTCGATACTGAATTACAAAAGCTTGTTCTAATTTTTACTATATGAGTTATAAGGAAAATGAAAATAAATAGGTGGATATCGAAACAAGAAACTCAGATTTGGTAATTTTTAGTTTTACTGCTTTGTATATTTATGTAATGAAAAAAAGACTGTTAAAATGTTATGCCGACGAAAAAGGTGAAGACTTTTAAATGTTAGGCTCGAGTTGAAACCCTCTTGATGTCGACCATGAGAATAATTTGTAGCACCACATGTTTATTATAAATACACTGCGAATGTTTATGTGAATTAAATAATTTATATACATAACCACGTGCGCTGTCTGCAGAGCTTTGTTTCATTCATTAAATATTACAATGAGTTCTGGACTTTGAAAATTTTATGTTCTTTCCTTATATCATATGCATTCTGTACATTTTTGCTATTTTTAATGTCTCAAAAATTCGCTGCCGAATCATAATTCTGTTTGTCCGCAACTTATGAAAATTCTTAGGCCTTTTTAAAATTATAAAAATCGTAAACAAATCCTATCCGATATGTAGATCATACCTTCGGTGATTTGGTTATTCGGATCTTACCGAAAACTCAAGGTCTCAGGCGAAATGGCTCCAGCAATTGAAGCTGAAAAAAAGATAAACGAAAGAAAGGAAGGTCTATCAGGAAAAAAGGAGGAATTGAAGGACAGTTAGCTTCATTTGTGAGTTCTCCGAGAATAGTTTCAGTTCAGAATTCTCCAGTCAGGATAGAAGTAGATAACTTCGACGGAGTATCAGACTAGGATGCAGAGATTTTTGAAACTTTTCAGTTAGAATCGTAGGATCTCTCAATTGGAACTACTTAGTTGCACTTTGCAACACGTTACAGCTACTATATACGTGTGCTTAGAATTATGAAGTTCTCTGTTACGAACATGTTTGATTTATGATAAACTTTGACCCGAACTTGAGATATAGTTAGACTCGGATTTAAAATTCATATTTTGAGTACTTTTAAAATATTAGATCTTTGTGTACCTGGAATTTACATTATATATTATGAATATATACATGGATTAACTACAGTCATTTATTTTCGTACAAAACAGATAAGTAACTGAGAATTTTTACAAATTAAAATTTGCTAAAACATTATAGTTTTTTATAACTATATTACACTCTTTATAATTAATGCACTTCGAAGGATCCTAAGGAAAACTAAAATTTTCAAATTGTTATTGACCTATTTTACAATTTTGCCTTTTCAAACAGAATTTATAAATAAAATGTCTTTCCCTCGATGCGATCAATGATTTTTTATATAACTGTACCGATGAATCTGAAGGTCCGATGGCTTATCGGTATCTATCCATATCACAGGCATTACTTAAGCCGTCCGACATATTGCCGAGAGTTGGAGATTTTAAATATTTCTTTCCGCGATAACATTTTCATGAATGAATTTTACATTTTCGGGATTCTCTTTTTTTATGTAGAAATATTTCAGTGGGTATTAGATATTTTGTAGAGATAGGGACATACAAATGTCGTTGGAACAGCGCAAGAGAAGGGAAATCCTATGCAATCGCAGGACCGATCGTTCCCCGAGAGAGTAGAACGACGACGATGTCGACCTCATTCCGCGTATACCACAAATCGTATTTTGTTCCAAGAACAGTCGATTTTCGTTGTTGGAAATTGACCAATTCAAAACGAAAAAAAACTCCACCTATGCAATCGATGACAACGATTCTAAGCCATTCTCAAGACGTAATGAATTTTTCGATTGCACCGCTGGCTTCAACAAAGATATGTTTGATCAACTTCATTTCTATCCTTTCACATCATTCTGTTCTATAAATCGTTACAACTTTCCTAACCATAGCGACTAAGAGAGGAAGAGATACAGTTGCAAATTTGTTCGTGTAAACTATTTAATTCTTTGCAACTTACTGTTGTATATGAGACGTTTATTTAGAAAATGATATGAGTCCCTTTACCGTAATGAAAAATGGTAATTTTTAGGACGACACAAATTTATTTATGGTGAGAAAAATATAAGTATCCAAGAGAGCAAGCGCAAGTAGCTTTTCTCGAAAATTGACATCAATATTTTTAAACACGTTAAAACGCAAACCCTAAATTTCTCGGTTTAAAAAGAAATTCATTTCTGCCACTTTCAAAATAAACGACTCATATTGTGACAGTGTCAAACTGAAGTCCATATTAATAATAGAGTTTGAAGGAACCCATGGAACGGTTATAATACAGTTCAAATACATTGCACTGTGTTCTTGCCAGTTACAGTTGCATAGTATGTGTACAGAAAAGAAAAAAATTTGTATCACCTTCTTCAAATAAGTGTTGCCGCTCGTAGGTATGGAAAAATAAGTTAATATAAAGTGTAATATAAGTTAGCGCGACAGGTAAGGAACATATTATATTTCTCTATGTATAAGACGCATGTTAATTTTGGCCGAAATTTAAGAAATGTGAAAAAAATGTGTCGCCTAAAGTTATTCAACTCAATTTTATTCGAGTAAAAAGACCTACAGTCATTGCACAAGACGTATCCAGTTTTTAGACCCTAAAGTCGAAAAAGTTTGCGTCTTACACCTGGGGAAATACGGTAATAAATACAAATCTATATATAAACAGGTATTAATGCGTTGAAAAAATATAAGACTCCGTACACTTTACACTTTTTATCGGAGAAAGAGAGTGAATTGGAATCCATATCTACGCGAATTTTACTTTGCACGGTCAGTCAGTACTCCTAGCGCGTTGTTCGAAAAATGCTGTACTTAATTCGTATGCGCATGTCCTTGGATTTCATTGCGAAACGGCGTTATGGCGTTTGCTTTCCATCCCTAGTTTCTGCCAGACTTCGTTAACAACTTCTTCGTCCGCGCTGGATCTCGGGATCCCTGTTTTTAAATTCACGCTTTCTTTCGCAAGCTCGTTTACTTTTGCAACCGATGAACTGCAGGAAGTAATTAAAGTAAATACACTTTTCGACGTGCAAGAATTTACACGGTAAATGCAATTCCACCCCGATGAGATCAATGTTTTCTACTCGCAGTCGAGAAGGACTTAAGTCTACGTTTGGATTCTAACTGTACGGTTATTCCGCGAAAGTATACAGTAAAAGAACTAATGCCGCGGTGTTATTCCGTTTGCTACTTCGTTTCATTGTGTAATCTTTGTGCAGCCAGCACTAGGATAGACCATCGGCATCCAATATTCCGAAGAACAATTGTTATGTATAAAGAAGCCCGATATCTCTTTTCTCCTTCGTTAAACGAAGTTTCTCTGATTGGCAACGAACTTTCACGTTCTCTCTGTATCAGCATGAATTTTTATATTTACTCTCTCGTCGTTTCTTTTCGACCTTATTATTATCCGCTGCTGAGATTGGCCGTATTTAAAACTGAATACGAGTGCAAACGGGCTAGTTGCTACGATACGATACGGTTTAGAATGGTTCTTCAAACGTTTTGCAGGTAAAAGGGAAATAACAAGTTAACGATTGATGGATTGCAGAAAGACAAATATGTTGGTTTTTTCGTATTTTTTTGCATGTACACAACGTCCAGTGAAAGAACAACACCACGCAGTAAATTTTTTATAGCGGGACATTTTGGATAATGTTTCGACAATTTATAGAAATTTCTTTTAAGATCAGGAAGGAATCACATTTTTTTTTCTTTTTTTTTTTAATATAATAGAGTGCTTTTATAATGTGTAAATGTAATGTCCTACTCGTGGAAGGTTATTATTTATTCAAAATGATCCATCAGTTCCGTTCGTTGAATTTATTTTCAGTGTAACTTTTTATATGAGTCGTTATATTTAATATCACGGTTATGCTGGCAGAATACGGGGCGCCGGCTATTACAATTCTCATGGTACAAATCCGATAAAATCTGTTACCTACTGATATATCCCATCCGAAATGCATTTGAACACGTTCGCTGTCCATTCAAAAAATCCGAATCAAACGCTGAATAATATGTAACAATACCTTCGCGCAATGCCTACACAGTTTCACAATCGAAGCCTGATGGGCGAGCTGAATTTAACTGAACATAGATCCATCACGCATTGGCGCGTGATGGGCAGCGACGTGTTAATGCAGACATATCGTTTCGGTAATAAATACAACATTTTTAGAGATATATACGTACTTCCAGCGTTGAAAGGCTGAAATGTTTCCGTTATAATTGAAAAATATTTTTCATTACATGCGTTTTTAATTTATTGAAAGTATAAAAGTACTACAGTCGCTTCAAACTATTATTTGATAGTGATTTAAACATCTCCGAAAACACTAGCATTCTGAAATTTTACTACTCTATCAATGATACAGTAAGCTTTTGAACATCAAAATTTATATTTAAATTATTTCTACGCCTGTACAAACGACAGATTATTTCTGTGTTAAATGTGCCTCAAAATCACGCAACATTTTGTAAGTATTGGGTCTATCAGAAAGTTCTGTCGGATTTTCTGTTTGAAATTTCTGTTACACATATTCTAGGCATCAAATGTAATCTATAAGGTTTGTTGCGCCACGCTTAGTTTCTTTCCGAATTCCTTCGAGATCGGATAAGGATTTTCGTCAGTTATGCTTTTAAGAACATCGTGATCTATGACCAAAGATCTGCCAGACAGGGTTCATCTCCTAGGCTGAAATCTCCTTTTCGGAATTTATCAAACTAGTACTGACAGTTACGGTCAGATAGCACATCTTGTCCGAAAACAGCAACCAAGTTTTGTTGCGCGATTGATGCGTTATTCCGTTCTTCGAATGCGCATATGATGCAATGCCTAATATGAATTTTTTTTCTTTGACCCATCTCTAACCCTTTTGCTATGAGCGTCCTATCCACCCTGACATGCTCATTAACACTAGAACTACCAAACCAGTCAAAATGACTGGTACACAACTTTTTTCAATAATTCTCCAAGTTTATAGAAGAGTCACAGAATAAATATTCTACGTCTATCTCAAAAATCATAAATTGTCGAATCGATCATCTTTTCCGGCTCTTGATTCCTCCTTTTTCAAAGTACTTATTTAGTATACTGAAATATGATAGATTTAACGCCGGTAGTTATAGTGTTAAACGAGATATACCGAGCTAATTTTAAGCATACATTGCAAAAATAGAGAAGTCCTCTGGCACGTGGTTTGTTCTGATTCGCCTGACGGATAGAGACATACTTCGTTCTGACGTCATTTTCGATGCTAACGCGTGATTGGTCGATAAAGGCCCCCATTCGTTGCGTCGTCATGTGAACGACGAAAGAAGTGGTCTGTTTTCGGTAGTTATTATTTAACTAATAGTCGATCTCAAGAGTTCAGGACCGATATGGTGGGGATAGGCGGTACGAGCGACACTGCCCTTACCCCGTACCTCATACCGCGCGATATTTCACATTTGTCTATGATAAAGAGAATAAGGTAGAGCGATAAAGAGCGACGATTTAAACGCATTGGCGAACTGATTGGCTCAGGGTAATAAGGATTAATATTTATGGACAGAATGAGAATATGCTTTAATGTTTTAAAAGCATTAAAATTAAAAAAAATATTTAAGAAAAGAATTTTAACTTGAAAACATTCCTACCATTAAATTTATATTGTCCTTTCATGTACCTCCGCGGTTACGAAAGTTTTATCCCTATGCATTGTGTCCGAAGTGGAGGAGATGAAGTGGAGCGCCAGATCTAGCCCCTTTCTCCCTGTGTCGTTCAGTTCGTTGGGGTTCGGCAACTTACCATCTCTGCATAGTATACGCTGTACGCGCAGCTTTCGATAGCAATCACACCACGATAACATATTTTTCTAAAATCTAGAACCTTGTATACGACACGCATATACACGGGCGCATTGCATTTCTTCAAGGACATTCATACTCGCGGCATTCTAGGCGCACGCGTAAATACCGCTCGTGCAGCGGCCCTACAGTATTTTATGTCTGTACTATCTATACAGTATTTTACTATAGTCGCCAGCTAGAGCGAAATGATTAATCTTTCTTGAACAAAGTACAATTGATTATTTACTCGAAGTAGACCAATTGAAAGTTGCCAAGTCACATGACAAAAGAAAGCCGTTTCCAAAATTCCGCTACGTAAGTCTGTAGAACTTTGCTTTATGCAAAATTTCAGAGAAAAAATCCCATAGAAATTTCCGGCAGATTCGATAATTATTTTATTTCAATAACACTTCTTTCTATCATCTAAATCAGGGATGGGCAAACTGCGACCCGCGGGCCAGATGCGGTGCGCAAAGAGGTTCTATTCGGCCCGTTGCAGATGTTAAAATTGATGGAATATTTGTATAAAATGGTTTTATTTATTTGAAGATATAATAATTTTAAGCTGTTTTAAATATAAAAGAAGAATGAGAATATAAAATAACGTATGGTCTGCTCTCTGCGGTTGTGACTTTGGAACTGAGGACGAAGTTCTACAGCACGAGGGGCGGCTCTGCTTTCCTATAAACAAATCTTAACCCTTTGCACTCCGAGTGTTTTTTTACTTAAGAGTGCAGCAACTCCGAGACATTTTTACTTTGGAGCATGTGAAAAATGAACTTCTGTTGTACTAATAAAAAAGATCTTAATGTTATTATTAATTCATTTATTTGATTAATTTAGTTTGTGATAAAATAAATGGAATTTGAAATTATTTTTTGTAATTCACAACAGTGTGATATTTGTAGAAACAATCTCCCATATGCATCCGCGGCTTATTTGTCATGTGTCGCAATATTCGGTTGTTTCACGTCTTCCGGAATTACTTTTCCGCTTAGAACGTACTACACAGTCCTTTTTTGTACCTCTTCGCATTACATAAAGTAATTTCATTGAACAGGAAACTTTACTTTGTAACCGTTTTACAGTTTTACTCCGAATAATCAGTGGCGCAGTAGCGGCGCCTTCGGAGTGCAAAGGGTTAAAGCCGCCGCTATCGCTTCCTCATACAACCGTCGAACGCTACATCGTTGCACTTCAACAAAAATGATAGTATAGAAATTTTCAAATTCACTGTTTCAAAATATTCATTTAACCCATTCACTGCCAGGAAAACTTAAGCAAATATTACCTTTGTTTGTTAAAATTTGAGAAGATGACAGAAAGTTTTTAGAACATTGGTTTCATTAATCAAAAATGTAATCTCGACATTTGTAATGATACGAAGAACATTTTTGTTGCAAAATTTCTATACACGCTCGACCATTATTGTTAACTTATTAATTCAAACTTATAGTGCAGCTACGAGATATCTCGTAGTTGGCAGTCAATGAATTAAGGGTGCGTTTCTTTTTTTACATATGCAACATTTTCCATAGAAATTAAAATTTCTTCTTTTCTCTTGACCCGCTCCGAAATAAGTTTGCCTATCACTGATTTACACTGACGAAGATATAATACAGGAGTGACGGTAGCTGATCATCTTGTGTATACATGCGTAAAACTATGAATGAGCGCTGCTGGAAGTTAGCTGTTGCACACGTTGCGCCAGAAAGGCGAAATTTTCGAAGACAAGAAATTACGAGATGACATTTAATCTTTCCAGATGTGTGTCGGTGTTTTCTCCCGCCACGCCCTAACTACTTATGTTCTTCCAGGCAAATACTAAAGCGGCATGCCCAATCGGGAATGATTTAACGACTAGCGCATAAAAACATACGGTTTACATAAGTACGTCGTTGTCATTCGCGCCAGAGGAGAGACACGGGATCTTTTTAGATCCCACTGAGGTTCCACGGTTACAAGTGGTCTCTCATTAAGGTTTCTTGTTAACACGGAATCAGATAAAAATCTCGGCACACGGAAACGTGTGAGGGTAATCGTTACGCGACGTCTGAAACTTCACTTGCGATTAAGTTTTTTACGGCGTGCGCCGTTAAATGTGTGTTTTATTGTTTTAAATTCATTGTAAGCGCCCATTGTATGGGGCGAAAAAAATGGTAAAAACGTATCAGCTATGGAAATTTGAAAAATAGGGAAAATACGTATAAAACCATATTTCCAAAAGTACTTCGCTCAGGTGATGGAATGATACTTTCTCGTAAACATTTTGTGACGGTAGTAGAATATAAAAGCGTTTATTGTTTGCGTAAATTCATTTTCTTTTTTAATGAAAAAAAAGTACGGTTGTGGCAACTGGCATCCTAAATCGTACTGGCCGATCTCCCAAGTCATACCTCTACTGTTTATATTAACATAACAATTCAATTTTCATAAAAGAATATATCTCGTAAATATTATAGAGAATTAGGAAAGTAATAAGTTTCATGACTTTCCACTTCACTTTGTGACACATCTCTTATACACCAAAAATGGCATATTTATTTTTTTTATGCAGTTTAGTGTATCAGTTTTTAAATTTTACCACTTTCCGTCACTAAAAACTGTGTATATTTTTTTCAATAACCTTCTTTCCATATGCATGCATGTACCATATCAAAGTTTGTTAAATTGAATTATAGTTGAATTTGTATATTTTTAATTCATCTTTCTCATTATCGTCGCAGGTGCACCACGAATTACGTAACGCGTTGCGTATAATAATCCAAGAGAGTAGCAAATCGGTTTTGATGGGGAGCAAAGAAATAGTTATAATTATGAAGGATGTTTTAGCTATCTTTACTGCGACCTCTTCGCCTGGACCTATAGTTTAAGGAACTTTCGAACCATACAATGTAATCCATATATTCTTGTGTTTACTGAAGGCACTTTCTTCTATCATATTTACATTTGTAGGTTGCTTTGTTGTTCGAATCTTGATCGAATGGAATACATTGTAAGTGTTAACTCTACTATTTTCGAATGTTACATAAAGTACACACGCACATGTGCACTACATTATAATGCCGCCTTTTGTGTCGTTATCTATGCCGTTATTGAAGAGGGGAAAAACCGTCTATTAGCATGGTATTATAATATGAAATCAACGAATGTCACGCAGCTGCAACAAAAACGAGCATGCCCCTTGAGTATGGCCTCACTGAAGGCCACAGATTTCAGTGTGACCCTGAAAACCGATGTGAGCTTCTGAAAATTTCATATACCATTTAATACAATTTAGTGCAGCGTCTGTATTAACTGTTAAAATTGTACCTGTTAAGTTTGTCGAATCGGCTATAAAAATATTTCTGAAACAAAATGGCAGGTTTCGAAAACTGATATAACAAAAAATATTATAATGATAGGCTGTGATTCTGAAAAAGTAATGTTGGACCGAATAATCAATAAGGAAGTTTATTTTACAATGAACAAGAATAAAGGATATTATTCCGAGAACAACACAAAACGACACGAATAAAATAATAAATAACGGAATAACACAGAAAACGATTCAAACTACACAATTATCTAAACTACGCGACTGTTACAATTCTCTCTCCGAACTCTCACAGATCTCTCTCTCAAAACTCATGGAACTCTCTGCGATCTCACGATTCCGGGGTATAATTGTAATATTTACAAAGCATACTCGCACTCTCGCCGTCAGCTGTTCGTCATGGTGATTGCCGAACGTTCTCTCGCAAGCCATCAAACTCTAAAACAATCGGAAATCTTATTGCCGTAACCATCCATATGCTTCTGCACATTCATGGCAAACAATTAATGCGGTACATTCACATATAAAAATCCATTTATACTACAGTAATTTAGTCCAAATTTGAGTAATCTGGTACCAAAAAGTACCGTTTAAAACTCGTTGCAGCAGACTATCGTAATGAAAACAATTCGAAAAATTTCGTTCGTGTACTTGAATGTGCCCATCTGTATATGTACACGGATAAGAAGACGTTCGACGTGAATAATTCGTCAGTCGTACCTCGGGTGTTGTATTAATAACATTATTAGAACATCAGGCGTTAATGTGCCACCCTAAACGTGAGCAGAGTGGATATTGCCTGGTCGTATTTTACAAACCCTGGAGAAAGTATGACACAAAAGTGATTAGACGTTATGCTCGTGTTCTTACAAGTATGCTTTTAAATACTTTCAGAAATCAATTTATATATGCTGGTGATTATGATAGTGGTCTAATTGTAAGTCTTTTATTTTTTGATTCAATATATTCCTACTTTTCTTTGTAATAGGACAACTGTCAAGTCCACCAAACGGTTTAATTTTTAATAATTTCGACAAAGTAATTTCACAAATTGTAATGTACATTGGTTTAAGACAAATGACTTGTAAATTTAGTTTTTCACATTTTTTATTTGACCACTTTTATGTTCACTGGCGCGCATACATATATGACAGAGATTATCTCGTTTGCGAGAAATTCTTACTTTATCCAAAATAAGGATTTTCATGAAACATTCAGGGATTACAAAGTGACTTAGAATTAAAAAGAAGTACGCTGCCTATACGTCTTTTAATTTGTAACATGTCTGACAGGTATTATCTCGTTTGCAAGAGACTCATATTAAACAGAAAATAAGGATTTGTATGAAACGTTGAGGAGCTACGTAGATATAAAGATGTAGAATAAAAAGAAGTATACTGCCTATACGTCTTTTAATTTATAATACATCTGAGAGAGATTATCTCGTTTGGAAAAGAACCTTATTAAATGGAATATGAGGGTTTATATGAGACGCCGAGGGATTACAAGGTGATCTAGAATAAAAAAAAGTACAGTGGCTACATATCTTTTAAGGGGACAATTCTATCCGTACATTAGAAGTGTTATTTCTACTTTTCTCATAAATAACTCTTAATTGTGAGACATGTGAGTGTCTATATCACTTTTCTGTAACCATATGCTCATTGTATGCACTGAAATTTCGAACTCGCAAATTTTATCGGGAGTCATTAATTTTGAAACAGGAAATTATGATGGTAATTAATTGTAATAACAAGTTTGATATACGTTACTATTTTTTGTATCGGCTAAACTTCGATATTTTCAACAGTTGATACACTGTATCTGAAATGTATCTTGCAATTTTATAAAAATTCAATTTGTCGAGTTATTTAAATCAGTGCACACAAAATAGCCGTCATTTTTGTAATCAACAATTCTGTCAGTAAGTCTTTGGTCATTTTGAATAGTTTACGCATATTTATTATTCCTATGTAACATATTTTTGTAAACCGCACTACGAAACATTCGTAAATTGTCAGCGTTATATGTACTGATGTTTGGATGGAAACAAAAATTCAATCAGAAGAATAAAATGGAAGTTGAGGAATTAAAGTGATATAGGAAATTGGAAAGTCATTGAAAATATTATTCTAATTCTTTTTGCAAACAGTCGCTGTAAACGTAAAACAAATCCGGGATTTATGAAACGCATCACAGTGCTATGGGACAAAGCGCAGAATAACAGGATTTCCTGATCGGCCAAAAATATTAATGTAATCAGCTTATACCAGATTTATATATGCTACATCATTTAATAAATCTGGATTATTGATATTATATTATTGATAGAACTGTAGTCAATTATACATTGCTGGAGTAAAGACATCGCATTATTGGTCCAGTATTACCTTTATATTAATTACATAAAATTTCAATTCAACGCTATGTTTTGCTGATTACACTAATAATAATATTGTACTCTCATTAGACTTTCTCGCCAGTGATAATTGTATTCGTGAAAAGTACGTAATTTCTTGAAGTTTAATATTCACATTGAATTTCAAAAGAATTAAATAGTATTGTATATAATTTAAATTCGTGATCAGTCTTACAATATATTTCGATCAATTAAAGTAAACAATTTTTGTGCCTATCGCGATATATGAATTAATTAAAAATAAATCTCGAAAATACTACACATTTTTGATATAGGTATATAAAGGGTTAGTTAATATAAGTTAATAAAAAGATAGTGCTGGCAAATATTATATATTCATCGTGGCTTGTATTTACGGCATAAAATTCAACGCTATAAATTAGCAGTCATTACATTATTAAATTAAACTACTTGGAAATTGTGGCTGTCCGTTGTGGTTTATTAACATTTTGCAGTCTTACGTTGAATTATTGTCGGCATAATTTCATATCTAATATTTAGTGAAAATAATTTCGGCATGGCGCTTTACCAAATTATTATGTATGTATATTTAACCGAGGTATCCAACGAAACTTGTCATTACTGCTGATGCCAACGAAAAATACATATTCAACAGTATAAGCTATGAACGTATTAATTTATGTTATCTGACAAAATATTGAAAAATTACTTCTACTGCTAAGGATTAAGTTCTCCATTTTATTCTACTCAAAAAAAAAACTTACT
Organism: Cerceris ruficornis; assembly: GCA_963989415.1. Classification (NCBI taxonomy): domain Eukaryota; kingdom Metazoa; phylum Arthropoda; class Insecta; order Hymenoptera; family Crabronidae; genus Cerceris; species Cerceris ruficornis. Next base: position 7,082,200 of record OZ022518.1, read on the forward strand.
TTAAATGAAATGATTCCGAATAAAATACAAACTAAAATTATTGTGTTCCTTAATGTCCAATTCAATTTGAAAATTTGAAATTTGTCAGATATAAATCAATTAAAAATAAAGTGGCAAACATAAGCCATATTATCACGAGCATATCGTACTACGAGTTCCCACGCGCAATAACTACATTTGTACTCAGAAAACGTTGTATGAGCATCAATCGTTATTCAGCCATTCAAATGCGAAGTACGTTGCTCAAAATGCTTTTTCTATATTCGTCGCCTTTTGTCTTCGAAACCGTGACATATGCGTCGAACCCTAGAGACCCCTTTTCAGAATCACAGCTTTAGTGTTCACGGTAGTAATGGAAGGCTTAAGGCAGTAGGTCACAATTGACATAACACCTCAATGTGTATAGTTAGAATTCAATGGAGTTCGCTTTAACCGGCCAGAATATTTTAACGATTTTTATATATTTACATAAAGATGCTGCAATAACAATGGACATACACATGTTTTGACTTTCAGGAGTTTTCTCCTTGCTGTATAAATGTACAGTTTGATCGTAGAATAGGAAATGGTGGCTGTCCAATTTTAGTTCCCGAAGTTTTTTATTGGTAAATATAAAATCGTTGGCTCGTTTAATCAGGCTATTGATGGAAATGTGTGCATATTATTAACGCTATATTCCGCTGAAATTCCTTTTCCTTTGTCGGGAAACAAATGCGAATTTTATTCTGTTTATTTGATTATAATTCTACTCTTTTTTATTCTCCCCTCCTCCGTGTATAGTTTCATTATTATGTTCTTTCTTCAACACATAGCGATTTTACTCATTATAGTTCATACTTTTATCTACGTCAAATTAAAATGTTTTAATTCAAATGTTCTAATCACCTCTGTGGATAGAAGACTAATTTAAAATTAGCGTGTCGCACAAATGTGGCGTTAGTTGAAACGTGTTAAGGTTTTGCAATTTTTACTCGAAATATTCTCTTCCCACTTAAATCATTAAGTAAATTTAAATTGTTATTAGCAATTTCTGTTGTTGATGATCGATGAATCAACTACATGCGACTAGGAGCAGCTTATATTCTACAACATAATTCGAAAAAATAAACACAGAAAGGAAGTGGTAGCAGTTAATTTTTTCGGGGAGCTTGTTTGTCGAGATTTTCGGAAAATCATCATTTTGTCGTTCACTCGATCCTCGGCTCTAAAAAGCATTTGTTCACACTTAAGATTACTATAAATCAGTTCCCGACCTCGTCAATGGCTTCTAAAAATATCCTTTGCACCCTTAGGTAGGGTAAAGCGGTTGTCTACAACCAGTCGACGTACTACGGGCTTTACGCCTCACTATAAATGTCGTCAGAATTTGTGAGAGCAGAGTTGCTTTTAGAAAATCTAGGTCTCCTGGAAATTGTAGAATTCCGTTCTACGCTCTTCTACACACGCTGTATGGTGACATTAATTCCTGTCGATTGACAGGGGCGTTGTAAAGTAATTGTTTTACGACTCAACTTTTCACAGAACTCGTTCATAAATCAATTTCTGTCTTCGGTCGCCCTATTGAGTATATAGACGAGTCCGTGCTTACAAGTCTTGTAGATTGTGTAGAGAATGGTCTCTCAAATACTGTGAGAACGACATAGAGATTAATTAAATTTTGCACTAATTCACAATAAGTACGTTAATTACGACGATGGAAATTCAATAATACTTTTTTTTAGCGTTACACGAATTGTGAAGTAGTTTTGAATTGAATATTCTTTTTGATCAATCAGTGGAATTTGTAATTCGAAGTATAATTTTCGGTCAACTTTAATTTGTGTTATGAAAATAAATGATACGAAAACTTAATATAATATATATCTCGATACATTATATTCTGAATGCTTAAGTTGCAGACTTTAATGTTTTATAAACAATTTGAATTGTAAATTAAATATTTTAATCCTTTGAGAGCTCAGTTTTAAAATTTGAGGTAACAACAATAATGGTGTCATAGAAAAGCTGAATTATAGTTGAAAAAAAAATTATATACTTTAGAAAACGGAATTCGAAAAAATGCAGAACATTATACTGCACATGCAATAATTTGTACGAAAAGTTGTTCCCATTTGATAAACATGATCGGAAAACCTTTAAAAAATATTGCAGAATGTAACAGTTCTATGGCTAATTATTATTTAAATTACATACTTATACAGGATTCATACATCTTCCTGAATAAGCGGCTACATCTAAAAAATAAATTTTCCTCATTATTTCAGAGCTATTGAAACATATATTCGCGGTTAAAATGTTCTCTCGCGACAATTACAAAATTATGAAATTAAGTATTCGCTATTAACAAACGTAAGCGTATAAATATTAACCTTACTACTAACCCCATCCTATAGCTACGTGCATATCGGCACATATCACGTTATACGCAACGGAAGATACGTATCCCCCACAGTTAATTATCCACCGGCATACCGCGATGAGGGTATACCTTTTGCGTATATTACAATTCGAATTACACTCGATTCTTTTCCTTTCTCTCTCTCTCTCTCCACCCCATATCGTTTCACCAGTGATCTCGGCGAGGGAAATTTATATGAAATTCCAATTACTTTTGACCCGAACTTTGCGGCACGGTATGCGCTTCACGTTCGGAATATATGAAGCAGTCACGTGTGCGATGTGCCACAAAGTGTCGAGTGTTCGTTCTGCCCTTACTAACATAACAGGTTGACGTAGTTAGCTGTACGCGGCACTAAATAAAATAAAAGTGTAGTGTACCCAACTAACCGACGGGTTGTCCGCTGGCTTGTGTTAGTTAAGTCGTTGAAACCGCCATAGAACAATGGCACGACTCGTCGTGATAACAAAGCACCAATTATCTTATCGATTTGATTGCTCGCGCGTATTCCACGCACATCATCGTCCGACAGAAGTGTTGTGTGATGGCTGTGGCCAATTACATATGATGCCCGTTTCGGCGGAACGAGCTTTTGCAGAAACTGTCGCCGGTCTTAACACTTTACCGACCGCTATTGTTTGAGCATTCTACCCACTTCAAAGGATTTGTTTCGGCTTACATTACCTAAAAAAATTACAATCTCTTTGAAAATTACAAATGCTTCTCATCGACTTCTTAACACAGTTCCACTACAACAATAAATAACAAATTAGTGATTGCCGTGGGAACCGATTAATAAACTAAAGTCTAAGCGTTGGTGACAAAAAGCCTATTAATAGACTACCGGTCGGTAAAGTGTTAATGCCTTTGTTACGAACAGGTAGTGTAGTTGTGCGATCTTCCTTTGCATACGAATCTTCTAATATGGAGCGCTCCTGTAGCGAGTGCCTATAAATTAATTTTTGCGTATTAACGCCTGCAATTTTCTCGAGATCGTTCGTATTGTTATTAAATATTTCGTTGTAAAATATAAGGGTCATAGTGAGTGTTTTTGATTCATATGAAATTCTAAAGATGCATGTAAATACATCTAAAACAAGGAAATTGAAGAAAAGGATTGTGAAGCTGTAGAGGAAGTTTATAGTATTTACGTATTAGATTTGTAGTTTTTAGGTATCAAATCGGTGTCACTTCAGAGCAAAGTTTTAACGTCGCTAAAGTAAAAGTTTCTGAATAATGTAGCAGCATTTTATCACGAAGCCCAGTACTGTAAATAGATTTTCTTGGTGTAGATTTCATTGTTATGACAGTAGTACACTGATGTCATATCGATGTAAAGGAAGAGAGTCAAAAGAGATCATTGGCAGCGATACGCAGGCGAAATTATTGTTGTTGTCGGATTGTATTCAGCCTAACAGGACAAATTAGTAAAGTATACAGTAAATATTTTATCAGGTAAAGGTCTTAAAAAAAATTTTAAATCCGTTTTTATCGAGCAGTTATTTTAGCACTGTAATATTGAAACTTTGTTGTACGAGATCTCAATAAATGAGTTTTAAGAATTGTACATGACCTGACCACGTGACCATTTAGTTCAAACTATTTCATCTTCTGACAGATGACATATGATTTACAGTGTGTCATTTGCGTTTCGGCAATGTTGCTGTGAACTCAAACTATTTGCATTCATGCAGCGTTAACGGTATTTTCAACGTTTGATCCTTTTCGTTTAACATACCGTATATAACACAATAGTTCCTATTGAATAAAATATTGGCCTTTTGCAGTCGATCGTCGAACTAAATTCAATATCGCTTCTTATCAGACCGGACTTCCTATCGAATTAATTTTCACTTTGGATTTGATAACGACAGTGTTTACTTAACAAAGGTACATACCCGCCGCTGCCAGTGGTAAAATTATCATCGCTGAATAAACCTGAATATTCAACGCTAGAGAACAGTAGCAAATTAATTTCAAATAACTGACGAGAAATAAGAAAAATAATTGCGACCACAAAGAGTTAATCATTTCCGGTCGTCTGTCGAGCAATACTTGACGTTGCTTTAAGTCGTATTTCATTTTCTATCGAATTCATTTCAAAGAATGCAGTGAGACATTGAATATATAATTTCAGCAGATATTTCAAATAAGTATATTATTTTTCTAAACTAAAAACTCTTATAAAAGGCAAAATAATATATCTGTAAATTCCTTTCATCCTTTATTGTGTCAAACTGGATATACATAGACAGTTTATTTGTAACTTAAATATCTGAAGGGACTATGGTAATTAAAAAGATAAAGGCTCGAACTCGCAATCTGTGAACCCGAATTTATATTCCCCATCTTCTCTGACAAAGATTTTCAATCCGATATGTTTCTCACAGCGGTAGTTCAGAACTCATCTAAAACAGTAACAGGTCATAAATGACAATGCCCATAGGAAATGATCAAATCCGAATAAATACGAAAGAAAAGAAAATATCTATAACGTGCAGTTTAACCCCATTAGGGTTTAGTAGCAATAAGGGGCGCATGCTATACAGCCTCCCGAAATTAATCTCAACCAAATATCGAGAGACTGTTGTCCTGCCAAGCCTCAAAGGCTTAACACGGTTATTCCCATCGAAAGCGGCCTAACATTACTAAATCTCCTATACAGTATACGTATCTTCGCGGTCTCTCGTAAAGCGAAGGTTTTTCGACATCGTGATGTCGCTGGAAAAGGAGATGGAAATAGAGAGAGGGAGAGGGAGAAGGATACCGCGACAAATCAAGCACTAATTGCATCTGCATTATACCGCATCCGGCGCCAGCACGGGCAAGTACAACAATTACGGACTTATCATCTTGGAGCACAGCGGCTCTCCGGTAGATCGATCAGCGCAAATACTCTGGCAGAGGAGATACCGGAGGAATTCCCGATGGATTAGCCGGGGTCTCCTAAGGCGTTAGTATGCCTCAGGGTGCAGCTGAGGCGCGTTCGAAATTTCGATCGCTCATTAACGAACCTTTTGCGCCTGTTACCACAGGAGTATATCCCCCGTACTAATTACTCTTTCATATTCTGGGAAACGCCTCGTAGCGCCTACTGTTACTGTCACGGAACAGAAAACCGGGGGTCAGATCACTGCACACGATTCGTTCTAAGAAAATGGGAGTGGTTTTCGGTCATTCCGTGCGATACTATGCATGTTAACCGGAGAAAGAATTTTTATTCAACTCGTTTCACAAGGGACTTTTTTTCTTCGAAGTGATGAGTAATATCATCACATCTCAAGTAATAAATGAAAATCATTTTTAACTTATTGAGTTTATTTATTTCGACAAAATATTTTATAATATTTAAAATATAAATCAAATACTTTCAAGTGATATTCCTTGAAGCAATGCAGTACACACAAAGCAACACTACAGTTTTTCCGGCCAAAAGCGGCCGTTTTTCCGTGAATAGCGCTCAAGTCACGGATTGCAAAAACATGAACAATATGATGGCATATAACCACGCTAGGATTTAATAGATAACTACATTAAACGTAATGCGCTCAACATATTACGCCTAATTTCTATAACGAAAAATATCGTCATGTCCATTGAAGTAATAGTCTGGGTATGACGAAATATTTCGTCATACGCAGTTAACCGGTTAATTGTGGAAGTTAAAGTTATTCTTCGGAATTGTGTATTCTTTTAGCAATGATAAATTTGTTAATAGATCGAAGAATTTTATGACGGACGTTTTATACAAGGAAGATATGTCTATGGAAATTCTATGTACTCTTTCAAACAGATAACATATAAAGATGTCGTATTCAACAGTTTCTTCTTCGGCAGCTATCCTTCGGCGTAAATGACACGTGTGCAAAAGGGCCAAAGTCTACATCTTCTGAAGGTATAGTGAGGGACCTGAAACAAGGCACTTAAGGGGTAATTTGCTATGATTCGCCCGACGGATAGGGACAACCCTCTCCCTTACGCATTCTCGATTTTGACGAGCTATTGGCAAGAGAGACCTGCACATTCGTTGCGTCGTCATGTGAACGACGAAAGGAGTGTTTTATTTTTGGTTGTCATTCGTCGATCTCAGGTTTCCTGGACCGACATGGCAGGGATAGGCGGTGCAAGAGCATTCTCCGCTTCCGTCTCAAGTGCCTTTTTTCTGATCCCTCACTATACAATCTTACTAGACAATAATATGTATCGTCCTGAAACATTCTTGGTCAACAATGAACAGAAATCATAAACCAACATTGGTTTACAGCATCAATTGGAACATAAACTAAGCCTCAGAGTTTTATCACAGATAACATAATATCACGTCAGTGTTTATGAATAAAGAAACGAAGCTTTAACACGTTGAATGCCATGGGGGTCATCGGTGACCGGCGATATTGATTTAAATGAAATTTCATATGAGTTTTAACTTGTAATATTTACGAATTTGTTAATTCAGTTAATATTTACGCGTAGGTCTTAAAAAGGTGAATTCCTGCTGTCTGTATATCTCTTTTTGTCTTTAACATTTCTGCTTTGTGAAGTTTAATAGACGAAGTTTCACTTCAGTGAAAATAAAGAAACTAGCGAAATATGGTGGCATTCAACATGTTAAAAATGCAGAAACTTACAAATCACCCAGTGCATCAATAAAGTTGGAAAAATTGTTAATCAGAAAGCCAATAAAGTCTTAGACGCTCTTGTCATAAGCTTGACATCCGAGCACATATTACGAGAGGCCTCGACGCTCGAAGCTATTACTTTCCTACAATATTCACGATAAAGACAGAGACTGTACGATGCTCTCGGGAGCCCAACTCAAGCGTATCACAAGCGAATATCGTCCTAAGGAACGCTTTTTAATTGAAGCGCGTTGCTGCAATACGGTTAATTACTTCTTTGGATCTTTGTTGCTCGCATAACCTTTCTTCGCTTAAGTTAGTTTCACCTCGGCAACGTAGACGTTAACCGGGTATGAGTGCGGCTGACTGCATCCTCGTAGTCATCCACGAACTCACCTGAATAATGCGAGAGGTAGCGTGAAAGAGCGTGCGTACGTACGTACACAAGGGGCCAGCTTACAAAGTACCCACATGACGGCAATCAAATGGCCAACGTTCGCGCCCACACGTTAGCTTGTTTGGCCGAGTGCCTTAACAATGGACCTGATAAACGGACATCCTTGCTTCTGTACTTGTATCTCTACTACATCATCGCTACGGGCATGCTCACTTCAACGGAATAAATTCGTGCTCTCGGGCGTTTTATGACTGGGATACTTGCCGGCACGGTTTACGCACGATTGTAATTAAATATTTCGTGGCTAGGATATAGTGGTTTATTTTCCCTGACCGTGGAAAATGAGCGTTTCATTGCTCGTCGTAATTCTACGCTATGACGTAGTATTGTGCGCGATACTTCAATCTTTGTTAGAACGGCAAAGCCATTTTCGAGGATGGTATATGCTCATTCTGGTTTGCCAATTTTATTTAAACGTTTGTTCGTGTATGTGATTAAAGTTATTCGGGTTGCTGGGGATATTCGAGTTATGGAGGTTTTGGTAAGAGAGTTTCGGATAATTTATTCGTGTGGGAAAAATATTGTTTTTACAATGTTTATGGAACATATAATTTTCATGGTTGATCGTTCTTTTAGAATTATAAATTTCATATGTTTATGTCATTGTTAACGTTAGAATTACCAAAACACTTCGAACGATAGAAAATATAAAATACGAGTTTTGGTGATAATTGATTTTCTCAGAATTATCAATTTTATATGTTCATGTTATTTTTAACGTTAGAATTGTCGAGCCAGTTGTAATAACTAGTTCGTGGTTTTCTTCGAGAAATTATTTAAATTTGTAGCGGTGAAATTCCTTACGATTACAGCGTCCATAACCAAATATTTCAACGATGAAAGTAATCAGTTTTTATACCACCTGTCATTCGAAGGTATTTATCTGGTTTATTGAAATATCCCGAATTGATCGTCAGTAGGTCGTATAGAATATTATTTATCGTGGCATGGGAATTTATTACTTCTGCAAAAATTTACAAATTCGTTCTGTAAAACATATAATTCTACGTGGTTACGTATTAAAACTCGTGTTTATAAAACGCTGATATCGGCATTACAACGATGAAATATAGCTGGGTTCGTTAAAATCTCTAAAATGTATCACTAATGCTGAGGAGTTGCAATTGTGTCGCCATTTATGCGATATCGGAAAAATAATCAAAAAAACGATAAATCATCGGGCATTAATCGGGATGCTATGCTTGAAATTAGTCTCCTCAGGGAATTATTGAACTACAAATTTGTGACATGAATATCTTTGTTGAGTCAGCAAGAATTGTTTATATTTTCATTCAAATACTCCATATTATTATAATTTATCCTATAAAAATGTACACACTGCTTGACGAATGTAATGAGTCATTTGTTAAAGTTTGAATCATTTTTAGAATTATTGTTTAATTTTGATCTTGTAACGCGATATTACGCAGGCTATTTTGAAATGTATTATTACTCATATTCTCTTCTTTTTATATAATGATGCTTCTATATAAACTTTTATATAAAGATACTTTTTAATATAAAGCTGCATAGTTTATAATACATAGTTCAAAATGCATGGTATACGTATTTCAATATAAGTATAACTAAAGCAGTATTAAGCAGTATAAGAAAATTTATAATTACAGTAGTATGTAATAATAAGAAATATAATACAACATATATAATTACTTTTATAATTTTTAACGATAAAACAAATCGTGGAACAGTGTTAGAGCATTATAATGTTCATGCAATGCGTTTTTATCGTTTAAAAAAAATGAAAGGGATTCTTGCGCAATTTCTTACTGTTGAGGATTAAATTAATTCCATTTGGGAAACTAATCTTGCTTCTCTTATGCAAGACCTTCCCTCAATTCGAGAGGTTATTAATTGATAAAAAGAAATCACAAAAATCGCGCTTTTTGCCTGGTTCTTTAATTATTAATAGAATGCAGTTATTTTTATTTACGGTGAATAATACGTCTTTCAATGGATGTATCTTCATAACGTACTTCTTCCGAAGCAGTATTCTTTTTAAATACAGCTTCAAAAATAAAGTAAAATAATATCCAACTTATTTTACACAACAGTACCATCTCGTGTATAACTGTCTGTAGCATAAAAGTATTTCTGTCAGGTGAAGCTATGACATTTTTACTTGGTTTGTGTTAAAGTATAAAAGCATCATTTTATCAGTATTGATTTATCTTAAGTCATTTCTTTCGTTTCGAACGTCAAAATTCTCGAATTTTCATACAAAACCAATTTTAAATGTCAAATTACCATTCCCTTCTGCATAGACCGAATTTTCCTCCTAATTGTAAGCCCGTTATCTGTAGCTTCGCCGTCAGGGATACGCAAGCATAGAAACATCAACCACCACGTATTCATTAGGAAAATCCTACGAGATAAAACGTAGAGATACCGATCAGATTATTCAGACTCCGTCTCGTCAACTTTCGTGAACGTTTGCGTCACGTCTGACACGGCCTGACAGAGTAGAACGATAAAATCACATTGTCACATCAGTCGAGAGACAATGGAGAATTCAGAGGATTAGAGACACACGTAATCTAGCTCCTCTGCTTCTTCTTTATCGTCCCACGTAATCCAATGGATGTGATACAGTAACAAAGCTTGCTCGTCAATGCCCACGAAAAACTTCCATCGTGCAAACACAGTATCATATGTGTACCAGGGTAAAACAAGAAATCGCTCGGAGTACATACGTGACGGAAGCTAAATCGCCAACATTCTCGTTCATGCATTATTTCGTTGGAGAATTCACATGGCCCGACCTGGAACCCGATATTCAAACAATTCCACTGGTCTTCTTTCGCCCGCGTTTCCTGTTCTCCTGCTCCGTTTCGCTTCTCGGATTTCGTTATCCGATATTTTATTGTCTCCTTGTACACGAAGCATCATGGAATTACCGAGGTTGAACGTTCGCTTCCCGTTCGTTCGCACTTGCGTTTTCTGCCGTACAGTTTTAGGGGGAACGTGCGATGAGATGTAGGGATGTAATAATGAAATATGGATTTCGTTGTAGTGGGATACGAAAATGAATTTAACACGTTGATGTGATTGTTACATGTTTGTTAATATCGTTGTTTTGAGGGCATATGTAGAGAACATTAGAAAACGGTCGCGCAAGTGTAATGGGTGTAGTGTGATCTATAATTTTAGATGAGTTTTGAAGAATCGATGTTGTGATATACAGGGTATTTCACCTAACTTCGCCACCTTAAATATATCGCTTATTTTGTATGATAACAAAATGTAAGAAGTAGAAAATATTCTGTTTGAAGGCGCCAATACGGTGATGGGCCGAATATTTTTCTCAAAGACATTTTTTTTGAGATTTCAAGGTCATCGTATTTTCTTTTAAATGGGACTGCATATTCCCATTAGAACAGTCTTATAGCTTATAAAAAACGAATCCAACTAGGCGCCACACAATAGCCACACTAGGTGACCACAGTTTGGACAAGTTATTTAGACTTTAAACGATTAGTTATTTATTTCAACCCTTCAAATTTTTTATGACTGCATCTGAGAAATTCTTTCTTACCATTATAACCTTAGTTTTGCGAAATTCACCTGAACGCTGTTACCAAACGACTATTGTAATACATTTAAAAAAATATGTCTCACGCACAAAGCTTACTACATAATATAACACAATATAGCTAAAACAATATCCCTTTTCGTTACCTGAAAGTTTTCATAATTAAAAACAACCGAAGTGGAAGTACCTAATTTGTCATTACTGATCAGATCGATAAAAAAACTTACGTAACATTCTGAGGAAATCTCATCTCGATGGTAATTTGACAGTCAACGTGTTTAACACTAAGTTTGCCGACATTTCTTATATACCTATCTTAACCGACACGGGTCAATATCAACTTTAAAATTAGCAGTTTTCGAGAGAAAGTGAATTTTAATATATACTCGTTTCGTTGAATGAATAAGAGTTAGTACGAGTGGCAGAAAGAAATGTAACCGGTTTCTGTAATTCCTATCACAAAGTTCAAAATTAGACCAACCCGGTAAATCTAGTGTTAAACAATCAATGTGCTGCGACGACATGCTGCGACATTGGTATAATAACGTGCTGTATTGTTTAGGTGTACGTTCTAAGCTGCTGCGCAGCGGTCGCATATGCTCAAGAGACTTCCACGGATACACTTTGGTCCTCTAAAATTATGGCACTTGCCATTAATTCATGAAAATCCAAGTGCCACTTCAGTCTCCCACGATAGAACTACCGTGACCTGGGTCTCTGATTCTTGGAATTTAATTAGATATCACAATTTTTTGACGTGTTAAAGAGTCCAGGCAACACAATCATACATCTGTAATGAGGATAATATGCTTCCCTCTTTTAACCACCAGTTTTCTTGCATAGAAAATTCAGTCAGATTGATCGAAATGATTTTCGAAGAACTAGTAATATGTGAAGAGTTACACAGGAATATGGATATGGGAATTATAGATATATTTGCAATGACATATTGTTAATTAAACATTCTTAAGAGGAATTAATTCTCAATAGCTGTCTGATAGGAAGGGTACGAGAGTACATTAAATAATCTATAAAAAATCTAATGTGAGCAGTACAAAAAAAATTATAATTTTTTCATTTGTTCCTTCTAATTCTAAGCATTTTTAATAGCGACAGATTACCTATGTAATTCCCAAGCTTTGCAACAATTTTCTTTACGGTAATGTTTATTAAGCTGTTATGGTAATTTTCTCTGAATTATTTGAGGAACATTCCTATGTTAATATGTTGTCACTTATGCATAACTCTAAAAGTATCAGTACAGATGAAGTCCTCAATTTTTTATACAATAAATTTCATCAACGCAAGTATATATTTTTGAACAAAAACAATTGCCAAATTTCTCTTTTTGGTGTAATGTCATACCATTTACAGCAGATGAATTTATTCTAATTTAGTCACTATACTATCGTTTTAGATTAATCAGACGAACAGATACATATTTTCCAAATACAAAAAAACACTTAAACTGTTAAAACGTAATCAGATTTCTCCCGAAATAAAAATATCATTTCAGCAGGGATACTATAAATTATTTTATAATCCCGAGAAATTGGCAATTAAAACGAGCAATTCCGACCGCAATACAAGATTTTCTTCGCCGATCCACGCGAATAAAACATGGGTTTTGCGTTCGAATGTATCGCGTGAAATGTATCCCTGAGTTTACACGGTTTTCGGCCCACGGACGTTTTTTCAACGATCATTAACATAGGCGGGTTGTTTGTGCGATTTCGATGTGTCCGATTTCCATTTCACGGCATTTAACGACGCATTTATGTTCGGTCATGACGTTGGAAATATTGGAATTGCGGGTACTGTTTACGCTGTTAGTATATTCCTACAAGTGCGAATCGTCTATTAGTATCCACATAGCCGATCGTAGACCGGAATGGATTATTTTACTGACCGGTATCCATTAACGAAATTGCGTTACTGATGCCATACGCAAAATCGTGCGTTTAATTGTTCCGCTACATGAAGCAGTTTGCGAAATGGCTGGGAAATATTGCATAAAGTGTTTTCATTATCGTAGAAAATATTCCAACCGGTGACCACCGAAATCGACGCGTTTTTAATGAACATCCTCGTTGTTTGTACTATACCGCCGATTCATTCGCACAATTAGTACAACGGATAACGCTCGGGTAAATATTAAAAGACAGGTAAATTGACGCTGATTTCGAAAGCTCGAGCGAATAGGAAGAATTGTTTTTTTTAAGCTTTCGAAAGTACCCGGGGTATTTAATTATCAGGTCTGTTAGTAAAGAATTTGAGAATGCGCGTATGATCGTTGCGGTCACGGTTGGTTAATGGAAATCGCATTTTAATTGATTCGGCAGCGAGTTACCCCTGGAAAATGGTACGCACCGATAAAACACTGGTCAACATGATTTTTTGCCCAAAGAATATTTATGCTGATTCTTATAGATTTTGTGGCGCTGAAGAGGAATAAGAAGTCCATTTGCCTACGGCGGCATCCATTTTTGAGGAAATCAATTTTAGAAAAAAATTCAAATTTTCGACTTTCAGAACTTTTTGCGTTGTAACCATAAAGGTTATTTATGTTTTTTTGCACGACATGATTCTACAAACCCTCCCGAACATAGCGATGCATATTACTTTAATGTTGTACCCGTTTAAATATGTTTAAACAATGGTCAAAGGAAAAACGACGCCTAAAATGCCTCAAATTTTGTGGATATATACAAATTTATCTTAATACTAAATTTACGGAAACCGTCAAATTGACGGTTATTTTATAATACTCGTCAGTATTTTATAATACAATAATGACTTAGGGAATTGCCATCTTTGCCGCTTGGTACCTCTCTTTCCAAAGTCCTTAACACTAGAACTACCGGCGTTAAATCTGTTATATTTAAATATATTAAATAAGTACTTTGAAAAAGGGGGAATTCAGAGGTGGAAAAGATAATCGATTAGGTAATTTATATTTTATGTGATGGACGTAGAATATCTATTCTATGACTCTCCCATAACCATATTGCAATGTAACAGATTTCATGCCCGTAAATCTAGCGTTAAAAACCACGCGCCCAACAGGAATTCTAATAGCAGGAGGCGAAAGAGCAGACATTTTTCTTGGGGAAACACATAATTGAAATTTGCAACGCGAGTTTCGTTTTCGGCTAAAAAATTAAAATATCTCAGCTAGACACAAGGTACTGCCAGTGGTTTTCAACACAGCCGTTTCACCCGCGCTAGTATTATATATAGCTTGCAGTACTTACAAATACATTTATTTCTTATGAGTTACTTTCTGATAGTAACGCTACATTAAACAAAGTATTGCATTTTTAACATTTGGTCATATGAATAAACAATATTGTGGGATCGGGGCGGTACACTCTTAAAAAGAACTCAGGAGAAAAGGACGTGAAGAAGAATTAACATCAGGCAAAGGTTGTTGGCGCAGTGGATCCGCGCCGACCGAGATCTCCTGTGTTAACCCTTTGCAGTCCTATGTCGAGCTATACTCGACATAGCTTTTCACTTCATTTCATTTTCTGACATTCTAATATCAACTTTCCAATTTTATAATGATTTTGTAATATCCCCTAAATATCCGTCAGTACCTATAGGTATTACTACAATTAAAAAAAAATGAATAACCAACGTAAGAAAATGTTGTGCAATTAATTTCACTTAGTTCGCTATAAACTTGACAAAATAATTCGGACCGCAAAGGGTTAACCTATGCAGACCGAGTACGCTGCTGGATGGGTTGCAGCGCGCCTCTCTTTCTTTTTCACGATCCTACAATATTGTTCAATTGCATTTACAATGTCAATATTAACAATATATAGCAGCGAGAGAAATTATTTGTACTTCACTGACTGACGAGTGCGATGACCGCAGCGTGTTGTCAAAACATACTCGGTGAGACTCGGCGACCGTAACCTACAGGTATCCGTCTCGCGGGCCCACTGACAATAAGTCGTTTCGATGTTCGCCTCGTTATCAGTTTGCCCTCGACCGCCGACGAGTAAGCAGTGCTCCGTTATCGGATTCAAGCATTTTCACTTATTACTGCGTGTACAGTGCTTTCGGAGGTGAGATTTAGAATCACCAAATACTTCTTTTTTGTGGGCTCCTTGGTAATTCATCCTTACAGTGGTATAGTCCGACAGCTTTAACCCATTCGCTACGGAGCGCTTGTGACAAAATGTGATCGCTGTGAACGGAGCGCATTACTGACAAGTTGACACTGAGGTACGGATTGCTACGAGGTAATTAGAAGTCGTTTATTGTTCTCTAAAGTTTACAATGATATTTAGTATATTTAGTAATGTCATTTTACATTCTAAAATATAAAAATTTATAACCATAATTTATTTTTTTAATTATTATATTATAATGTTCATATAATATTTTTTAATACAATATAACGAAATTACTAAAGTAGTTTGAGGCCGAACACAATATTAATAATCAACTTTGGAATGATAAAGTTCAAAGCATGGAACCACACATAAGTCAACATCACATTGTGAACAATAGTACCTCGACTCACGTTTTTTCCTTGTTTACTGCAGACGACACATTTTCGAACTTGATTTTTTTTTCGACGCCTCATTCGAATATATAGACGGAAAATGTCTTTCAGTAACTCTTTCAGGACTCTTACTATTTCGTGCAACTAAACATCCCATATCTGATTTTTGTTTCCCATATTTTTGCAATAATTGTCTTACAAGAGTTAAAAGAAATTTGGCAAACGGTAATTTCGTCGCAGTTGCTGATTGGTATAAACAATATGCATTCCACACAACCATGTAAAGTATGAAATAAAATTATATATGGTATGAACGTATATGTACGCTCTTCGTACCCGAGCGCCCACTTTTCCAGAGCGTATATATACGCTCTTCGTATATGAATCGTCATTCTTCGAGGGCGTATATATACGCCCGTCGGAGCGAAAGGGTTAACTTGGCTTGCGGAAAGAATGCAGGTCTGAATCGTCAGACGTCAAGGGACATGCCTCCGATCACATGTATACGGGGGCACTTAACATTTTACCTCGCAATTCGCTGGAAGAGCTAACACATTCGAATCGAACTAAAGGACGAAGAGAGAGAAAGCTGCGGATGGAGCAAGGGAGAGAACACGATTTGGGCGGTGAATGTGAGGACATTGGCGTATGCACAAGATTTAGAATATCGCTATACTAAAAGCTGGATAAACTCCGGCATAACTACCCCCTCCACATGGGGGGATCTCCCTTGGCGGAATGCGACGCTCGACGAGGAAGCAGTGTAACATGATGCAACACGGGTCAGATAAGAGTGTGACTAATCCAGTTCAAGGATAAAACTTTTTCATTTTTGACTTTATTTTCTTGAAAGCTTTACCAACGTATTTGTGAGATTTTCCTGATTAAAATGATATCAAACACGATATAATTTGAATTATATTTACTTACTATATGATATATTCACTTACTATTTAATACCTATTTACTTACTATTTAACACATTGCGGACCGGACATTCTATTGCTAACCGCACCCAGTGGCCGGGTATTTTTCAGCGTCAATTATTTTTAAATTAGTGATGATTTGTTAATAGTTAAAAATCATTGTCACGTGCAATATTTATTTTAAACAACAACTTTTAAAATGAACGATTATTTAATACTTTTCAATAAGTCAAAATTTGTACAAACTACAAATTCAACATAACAATCTCACTGTCTGCACTTTTATGGCCATCAGAATTACAATTATTCTCACTACCTCTGTCACTATCCATTTTCTGTAAAACTCTTTCCCGTTTTTTACAAGAATCGCAACTTCCGTAATATCTTGAAAGTGTTCATCGTCCTCACAAATATTCATACTTTCGTCATCATTTGATATCTCCGATAAACTTTCCGCAAATATTTCTGTAATACTGTTAATCGTTTTGTCGCTATCCATATTTCAGGGTTTCAAATAATTAATTTGCAATGCAAATTACGAAAAACTGCCCTTGACAATCACGTAGCAACTGTGCGATATCTCGTCAACGGCTTCGAACGATGAAATATGCAAGACGATATATCTCGTCAATGGCCCCTAACGACGAAATAGGAAAGACGAGATATCTGGTCATCCATTCGCAATGTGTTAACATAATACAAACATATCGTGTTTGGTATCATTTTAATCAAAAAATCTCAAAAACTACTTCCTTGTGGGCTCAGCCACGTCGCTTCGGTGCATAACGTTCTAACTCTAATTGTAAGGTACTAAAGGAACATAACGATTTTTGAAAACGTTTTTACACCGAAATAAAAAAATACGTATATCTTAATTTGGCTCGTAAAACGTGCCTGCAAAGTTTCGAGTCGATCGGTGAACTTATTTTTTCAAACTCAGTTTTTTCAAAAATTTGGACTTATCTACACTTCTGGTGAAACACGGGTCTAATTATTTAAGGAGTAGAATACATGTACCAAATATGAACAAAATCGGTGACCCCCAGGTCTGGTCCTCCCCTTGCCAGCCATCAAAGCACTTTCTCTGTTGTCATCGTGTGTCTACTCTCAGTCCCCAAAGCAAAGAATCAGCACGTTTCCGAGGTATATATAATTCGTACTAAGATTTTAGATGTTTTGTTTTAAGTGCAATTACACATTTTGTTTTTAATGAAACACGACCGTAAAGGGATAATGAAAAGTACTAGACGGGAAATAAAGTACTTTTTTTGCACAAAAGCTTTAATATGTGATTCTAATAGTATCCTCTGTGCTGAATTCAGATATGTAATCGGTTTGTCTCGATCATGTAGGGTTTTTTGTGACGAAAACATTTATATTTAATAAGTCATATTTAATATATGAATAATATATTAATCATTTTATCATTTTATCATATTATTATCATAAAAATAATAAGTTATATTTAATAACCTTGAACTTGAGAATGAACTGGCAACAATATTGCTTATTTACATGATGAAATTTTACAAATATACTTCTCTGTTTAATGTAGCATTCTCTGGTCGTCTAAATTTAAGATACATAGGAAACTATCGACAAAAGTTGGGACCTTTTGGGCATTGTTTTCCTTTTGACCGTTGTTTAAACATGTTTGAATGTTTATAATATTAAAGTCATATGCATCGTTGTGTTTGGGAGGGTTGGTAGAATAAGCTTATGCAAAAAAAACTTAAACAACTTTTATGGTTGAAACGCAAAAAATTTTAAAGTTGAAAATTTTATTTTTTTTTTCAAACCTGGTTTTCTCAAAAATGGAGTCTGGAGGAGACAAAAGGACCTCATATTCGTGTTCAGCGTCACAAAATCTATAAAAATTAGCATACATATTGTAGGATTTCTTAATAATACGATAAATGTTTATTTAATAATAATAATAATACAAATAAAATAAAGTAAAGTAAAACACAGACAAACAAGAACAAAACTAGGATAAATAATATCTGTCCACACAGGATTCTAATGACTAAAAATATAACACAAAGTACATCCACTGAGGATTCAAAGCACACAGTATATAACACACAGTGTATCCACACAGGATTCTAGCGACAGAGTGCAACACACAGTGTATCCACACAGGATTCCAATGTCAAACTGCCTCGATGCGGCGATTGCCTCGTTGGCCTCTCGAAAAACAAAGTGCGATCGGCACTCTCATTCACACATACGTTACATATAAAATACGTATTCTAATACATTCGCATCCCACAATATTCTTTGGGCAAAAAAAAGTTCAAGTTGAAAGCCAGGGTAATCTCTGACCTTATCTCTGTACGGAATTTCGCAATTGCGAATACCTCTCGCTTGATAAATGAACAGGATCTCTGGAGGAATCGACGAAATACTTTCCGGCTCTCGTTAGATTTCCATGGATTATTTTTCCCCTGCCTCCTTCACTGCTTGGGTGCCCGATGGGTACGGGGTCCATGGTAACACCAGGACGTGAATCTATGGCCGGAGGGAGATGTACACCAGATCTGGAAAACTCGGTAACGATTACACGAGCAAAAAAGTGGCCGACCAGCGGGAGAAGAGAGTCAGTCTCTCTGCTTGATTAATTAAAACCATTGGCGTATTCCCGGAGAAATCGAATGTTGGCACACGTGGAAGGATCAATGGGCCAAAGCCCCGCGCGGCTGCTTTTCCGGCACGGTGCAATTTGTCGGACGAGAAAAGGGTTTTCCGAATTTCCTCGAGCGATTTTCACGAGGCGAGGAAAATCCACTGTATCCGCTTGATCGAAGAATCTCCGCTCGAGAGGGCAATACTCTCACGTTTCCGCGTCGTTGTCCGAACACACCCATGCACGTATCTATGGGACCCCAGAATGGTGCGGGATCTATGCTCCCAGCATCGGCAATCCCTCGGAAGGATCGTTTTTCGTGTAGCGCGTTGGAAAAAAAGCTCTTCATGGGGTCTCTGAAAAGCTATATTTGCGGCGCGGTTTCGGTTCTTTTTGTTCTGTCACCGTGACGTCTCTCTTCATTGGATCATTATTGAGGCACGATGGGGGAATGATGATTCCCAATATCTGTCACTTTTTGCGCGATTGTCTGCTACATGGTTTTTTTGGCATGGAGGCATTACGTTGATTCAAAAGGCAGCACTTTTTCTTAAATGTCTATTTGTCCTTTAAATAGCTCTAATTTTTTTAAATATCTTACTGCATTCTAACATATTTAGGTAAAACTTCGAATTTAAATGTCACATTTTAAAAAATTTACACAATGCCAAACGCAAGAATAAAGCAGAACATAATTTTTTTTAGTAAGTATCCTTCAAAGCTTCTACTGTAGAAAGGTTTTAGACGAAATAACAGGATCAGCACTTCTACAATTATGCTTAAAGTCAAATATTTTACTTCTTTTAAGTGGTTGCACTAAATACTAATGACGATGAATGCTTGTAATTATTTATATTTCTTACACTTATCTTCTACAAATTAGATAGCAACGAAATGTAATTTCACCAAAAAATTTAATTCAATACGTTGTTCTATATTCCATCCATGCAGCCGATATCGACAGATTGAAAATAACGTTATCGATTCAATGAAAAGTTTATTCATTAGTCAGCAAACATTATATAGCCTTTTATGGTACTATACGATGGCAATTATGGGATCAGAGAAAATTATACGCGCTTTATTATTACTTGAAGAACTCACCACAAGTTTTCTTGTTGTACATACTTCAGAAGCAAAAAACTAGTCACGAGTTTTCTCGTTGTGCATACTCCAAACGGCAAGAGACCGGTCAGGAGATTTCTCGTTTTCATTTTACAGTACAATAAGAGGAATAACTGCAATTGTTACGTATTACGGGATAATTGCGAGTGCGTTGCCCTCCGGAAGAAGGTGCTATTGTACTCAATTTAATTCGGTTGTATGTAGTTTAATATTTTACATTTAATTGCGTAATTTATGCGAATTAATTTTACCTCGTATAATCTAAAGGCACGAAGGCCTGTTCACTTCAAAGAGCTCCTGGCCTCCGGAAAAAAACCTTTCAACACGGCTATGTCGAGTTGGTACTATGCATAAAAGGAGGAGTGGACCACGGTAAATGTGCTTTTTGAAATGTCATTGAAAACTTTTATGTGATTAGGAATACGTTTAACGTTGGTATGTCTTCTCTTAATAATCTTTTGGTAATACATTAATAATTTATTCGATTAAATAGATTCTTTTTCAAATTACTATTAAGTTTTCTTAGTGAAAAAGCACAGTGTTTAGTGGCACTTTAAAATAAAATATATGATAACTAATTGAAGTGTAAAGTCGAAGAGAATGTTTCGGGTCTTCTAATGATTAAATATTACGTTATATGATAATGATTAACATTATGGTAATGCGTCGTTTGCAATCCAGGTTTTCAGGGAATCGTGCAAACACGTAAATACCGTAATACACGCTGTACACTTCTTTGAATTTCCCAACTTCGGATTTATTCAAAAGCTATTTCTCCGCGAATAATTAGTAATTCGGATTGATACAATGCTGTTATTATTATGGAACGTAATGCTATTTAACCGTTGCTGGTTGTGTATGTTTGTGTGAGTGAATTAATGCATTAAATATCATTATCCGTAATACTCGTTGACATCGATACTTTTAGAAGAACGGCACTTTCAGGGATTGTGATAAAAAACAGGAAAAATCATGTAGTCCATCGTGCCACCTATTTTGCCCGTAACTCTTTCTGTTTTGCACATCATAAAAGTGTGACATACAAAATGAGTACTTTTTGCACGCTTATACGTTACATGTAATACAACGAACTTCAAAATTTTGAAATGTAGATGTCGTTTATCTTGTAAAATTTTAGCGAGGTTATCAAGTAAAATTCGAAAAGGCCAAACACTTTTATTAAGCAGTGAAAGATGCAACAACGTATGTTTAATTCTTGCAATAAGTAACCAAGCGGACAAAAACTGAAACAATAAAATGTTTCCCAATTCTTTTAGATAATTACATTTAACAGTTGTTAAACTGGCAAAAGAAATATTCCGAACGTTTATTGTTTGAATGTTTTTCCAAAATGTGCCTTATATTCATTGCTGATTAAAATTTGTAAGTGGATAAGTATTGTTATTTTGTGCATGTAAATAGCTCAAAATGTTGATTACAGTCAACCCCAGTGGAAAAAGAATTAAAGTAGCACGGTACCTTTTCATATATTCGAAATTTTCTTAACTTGTGGGCAGGCAGAATAAAGAGTACACAATAAAATTTTAATAACCCATTACCAATTAAAATACTGCATCGTTTAATAAAACATTTTAAATTAAGCAATTAAATAATATCATCATCAAATGCTTCCATTTTTCAATTCATAACTATCGAGCTACAAAATATAGATGAAATTAATCACGTCAAAAATTTAATTCTACAGTATTGTCTACAGATGGTATATAGAATTTTATAAATTAAATAAAAATATATTAATATCCACAATAAAAGTACGAGATATTTTCATAGTCATTATTACATTTATTTAAATTATCTTTCCATATGTTTTACAATGAGGAATTTGTGTGCATAGTAAAATAGTGAAGTTGTCATCATGGATTTAAGGGTAGAGAACAGTTCTTGGAAGGCGTACAGTCACAAACAAAACATACCATCAGTCTCGTCGAACAATAAGATCGAGTTACAATACTACAAAGCTTCATGAAAATCACTGTATTCGGTTGTACGATGTTCGGTTGTAAATTGCAAAAATCCAAGGTTTATGTGATGGCAGAGGTTCCTCTTACCAGAATACTCTGCTTTTACGGTTTCACGGTAACATAAGCTCGTATATAGTATTTTGGAGGCCCTCTCAGGGGATGAAGTTTTCGTTAAGCGGGAGGTAGAAGTCCGTCTTGAAGGAAACTCCATTTCCATCGCCTGAAGGTAGAAGTTGGGAAAGAACGTGTCAGTGATGAGATTAGGCCGCTTTCCCACCCGCTGGTTGAGTCATACATATTCGATACCATCCAAGGTGCGTGGAGAACACCTGGGAATACGTGGCGCCTCGCTTTGTGCCTGCAGGCAATTTCTACGTCGATTTTGCCGTCCTTTATTTTCTTGCTGGGTATATAAAGCTAATTGCTTGCGCTTTACCTTGCGTTGTAAAAGCAAGCATGTGCTGCTTGAATTTTTGAAAACCAATCGCGAACATCAACTGCCAGGTAAATTAATTTTCTCTTGAATTCCCTTCAGTTTGAGAGAAGGTTTCGTTAAGATATTCATGACATATGTTGCGTAAGCTTGCGAAAAGATGGAAAACATAACGTAAACAAAAAATTTGTATCAAAGGAATTAATATAACTGATTGCTAATGGTTTGGAACAAATTCTCAAAATTACAACGTTGCTACTTCTTGAATTTTCTACATTTATTTGGGACAATTTTAATAAGTAAATCGATCAGTTGTCTATCATTCCATTCGTTTACTTGTTTTGTTCCTAAATAATATATGAGCAGTTTATTTTGAAGCTGACATAAGTCACTTCCAAAACAAAAATGATGAGTTTTAATGAATAAATGATGACTAAATATCTCGATTTAAATGGAAAGTGACCTATGCCTCTTTTAAAATAAACGCCTCATAGCTAGGTATACCAGATTTATTATCGGCAATTTTAGTGTTTCTTTTTGGAAAAGTTTTAATTCCCGCGATTACTTCGTTTAGGACTTTCAGCTTGTTAGGTAATTTCGAACTTTCAAACATATGATATACGTATGTACGTATTGCGTAAGAAATATTATATTTCCTAAAGCTAATGAGCACTCGAGCTCGAATCTAGTAGTTGGGAGTGCAGGGAGTCGTCGTTATTTTGAAACTAAAGGTACTTCTGCGTAATATGTGCTGAATTATTGATTAATGTACAATTTCGTGTGCGAAAGTTGACGGTGGAAGGAAATTTACGAATCGTAACGGAATGTGTTATGTCAGTAGTTTCGACGTAAATATACGAATATTATGTCAAACGAGAACAGGTTTTATTACAGTCTGTCATAAGTTCACATGTTTTTTCATCTGTCCGTTTGATGAAATTTTGAGGACATAATCCACTTCGTGTTGGTCCCAAACAATCGTGCTGCTGACGCAAACCTTCATTGTGCCCAACTTGAACGAACATATGTAGAATTGCGTCAAAAACATCCAGTTTTGATTAATAGAAAACATGTGCTGTTGTAGTAATTCAATGCTTTATTGTATACCACCGGACAGAAAAATAAAAAAATCCAAGAAATAAATGCCATTATATTTCTGTTGCATGTAGCATACAATTCTGATCTTGTTTTTGATTTCCACCTTTTTAAGAGGATGGCATAATTTTTCACTTGGACAATGCAGCAGCACACTGGTTGATGTTAGTATAGGTTTGCATGAGTACTTCATTTTGGATAATAAATTATGGGGGCTGCGGTGGGCAAGGAGGAAAAGGTTTGGACTCTCAGACGAGGGTCCGAATTTTGATTTTCTATCACCTCTGGCATATTTTTCCTATATAATATGTATCTACATCTATTCTACATAAATATGTATCTAACACTAGATTTACGAAAGCAATCAAATTGACGGGTTCCCACTTGTTTTATAAACATTTCTCAAATTTACAGAGAAGCTGTACAGTAGAAATTTCACGTGTATTTTATAATACAATAATGACTCAACACTAGAACTACCAAACCAGTCAAAGTGACTGGTACACAATTTTTTCCAAAAATTCTCCAAGATTATAGGAGAGTCATAGAATAGATATTCTACGTCCATCACATAAAATATAAATTACCCAATCGATTATCTTTTCCACCTCTGAATTCCCCTTTTTTCAAAGTACTTATTTAATATATTTAAATATAACAGATTGAACGCCGGTAGTTCTAGTGTTAACGAATTGCCAACTTTGCCGCTTGATCCATCTTTTTACAACGTCCTGATTTAACACTATTCCTACCACGACCGGTCAAATGACCGTTTTTAAAATTTCCATTAGAATTTCCTATATACAACGTAATTGAATCGCCTTTAAACTTCACGACTTTTCCTCAAATATACGTATAATACATTCACATTATAATACATTTTTCAATATTCACTTCTTTTTTTACTGATCATTTTCTGGGAAAAAATTATCATTTGACAAATTCACCGGTTGCGGTAGGAAAAGGTATACGTGAAGTGTCGGTAGGAATAGTGTTAATAATGGGTGAAGTAAAAAGTTCTGAGCGTTTTTTCTCTTTATGTTGATGATAAAATTAACAAACTTAGAATTTTCGGAATTAAATCAAATAAGCGCCGTTTTGTTCAATAACTTTTGCCCATTTTGAAGGCAATTTCATAATTCCGCGATTGAAGAAATCTTCGTCCCTATTGTTAAAAAACTCGACCAGCTCACTTTCACAAGCCTCTCTTGAGGCCAGTTTTTTGCCATCAAGAAAATTTTGTAAATATTTAAAAAGATGATAATCGCTTGGTGCCAGGTCTGGGCTATACAGCGGGTGCGATATAACCTCCCATCCAAGCTCTCGGAGCTTCTGGTGTGTCGTTAAAGATGTGTGCGGCCTGGCGTTGTCTTGATGGAAGACAACACCCTTCCGATTGGACAATTCTGGTCGCTTCTCGTCGATCGCCTGCTTCAATCTGGTCAGTTTTTCACAATATAGGCCCGAATTGAGTGACTGGCCCGATGGGAACAGCTCATAGTGCAGGATTCCCTTCCAATCCCACCAAACACATAGCAAAACCTTCTTGGTCGTTAATCCGGGCTTGGCGATCGTTTGGGCCGTCTCACCGCGCTTGGACCACGATCTTTTTCGCCTGTCATTCTCGTATGTGACCCATTTTTCATCGCCAGTCACCATCCGCTTCAAAAATGGGTCCATTTCGTGACGCTTCAGCAAAGAATCGCAGGCATCAACTCGCTCCAAAAGGTTCTTTTGCGTCAGTTCGTGTGGCACCCATATATCGAGCTTCTTTTTGAGACCAGCCTTATGCAAATGGTTCCAAACGATTTTCTGGCTAATCTTCAGTTCCTGGGCGATGGAATAAGTGCTCGCATGCCGGTCTGACTCGACGATTTCCATGATTTTATCGACATTTTCAACGATAGGCCTACCAGAGCGTGTCTCATCTTCGACGTCCATATTACCAGAACGGAAGCGTTGGAACCACCACTTTGCTGTTGCATTCGATACTGTTTTGGGTTCATAAACAGCACAAATTTTTTTGGCTGCCTGCTCGGCTTTTTCCCCTTGATCGTAGTGGTATTGTAGAATGTATCGAATCTTCTCTTTCGTTACCTCCATTTTGATACGCTCTAACAAACAACTGGCATCACAAAACAAAAGACTGTCAGAGAACTTTTTTTAAAGCGTTATGTTGCCTTTAAGTCACCGTATAGAATGACATGATGCAACGTATACATTGTGAGATATGGCTCACTAAAGCCATCTAACAAAAAACGCTCAGAACTTTTTACTTCACCCATTATATTGCAATGTAACAGATTTCACACCCGTAAATCTAGTGCTAATCGTAAGTATATCGTAGCCTCAATAGTTCGGAAGTCATCTAAAATAGTAGGTTCTAGATAAAACGATCACAGCAGTTGTAGCCGAAAAAAACACAAAAAAGAAGAAAGACGTGGTACCGTGAAACCGAACAATTCAACAAACCTGAATACTCAACGTAGAATAGCGTGGTCATAATATCACAGATTAATCCTCGCTGATTTCCACTAAACACATATCTATACTTATATTATACGTATATTTATAATAATATTGAATAATTTTCAGTATTAAAAACGCACTTTACGAATCACCCTAATAGGAATGTAATATTCTGCACTAACAGTTGTATTACTTTCATTATTTTATAAAGTCTTGCTTGTTTCTTAATCTTATTTCTTACTGTTGCAAGAGTCTTTTTCTTAAATTGAAACGTTGCTTAAGATATTTAATAGAAAAAATCGCCCTTTTCATTAGCCAAGAAAAAGATTATGGTAATTAGTTATAACTTTGAAGAAGTTATCGGCAGTAGAAGCGAACTTAATCAAACTTCGTGAGTCACAGGGGAGATCAACTTGTACGCAGATATTGGAAATTTATAAGCATATCGCAAATTATCGAATTTCTAAATTATCGATGCAATTATAAATATTTGCAGAAAAGGTTCGTTAATATCTTCATTAAATTTTTGACAAAAGCGTAACTTATTCCGAGCGTGGCACGTAGCCAAATTATATAGTGTGGGCGATTTTTAAAAATCAACAAAAATTAAGAGAACACTGTGATACTGGACTAATGTTCATATAATTCTTAAATACAGGGAATTTTTCGATTCAGTTATAAAGCGCATGATACAAGACTTCGGGCGATATGAAAACAGTGGTCCCAATATCATTAACGCGTTATAGAAATTCACGTTGTAAGAACTCACGTTATGAGGGAGTTTAATGTGCATATTTGATAAGCACGTGGTCACCACGGATTGCATTGGCCAGGGACTGTATTTTTGGGACGTTGCAGACGCGGGGCTCAAGTTAAATGGTATTTTTGACAATCCCCAAGAGATATAACAGATAGCCTCCCGAACTCGCAAGTAGTCCTTGAACAGTTTCGTTACCGGAAGGTCACTTTGTCACGCGTTTGTTACTCGGTTATTCCGTTATATTCTGGTTTTAATGTCATTTATAGGTACTATACAGTCGTGTTAAATCATCTGCACTTTTTTAACTAATATTGTTATTCGTTTTTCCTTCGTACATTCATACAATGGGAATTATTCAGACTTTAAACTAACATAGACCTACATTGTGCTTTAATTCTGCGAGTCGGAACTTGTTTTACATAAAACTAACTGCAAGAGAGTTTGCGTAAATTTTTCGTTTCCGTGTAGAATTCAGTTTAAAGGATTTACTTTCGTCTTGCATATTACACAATTTATCGCTATATTTTTGTTCGGCTTACAGCACAAAGAACTATAATACGTCGCATAAAGGTTTGAAAAGTGCGCTCATTTACTTCCTTTCATAATGTTCACTTGGCACCATTATCATTATGTAGCTTTCTGCTCGTATACCCTACCTCCTGTAGTACTTTATTACTGTCCTAATGAATCTTTCTGTAATTACTTAACATCCCAAAACGAAATTCTGAGGATTCAATAGGCAATTCCTTTTCCTTTCTTTCCTCCCACTTCTATTGTTCTTTTTCCTATAGAGACGCTTAATCGCATCTTCCCATCCCCATTCGAAGAAACGAAAATGGAAACAATTCCATTTGAGATTAATTAATAGCAATTTAGTTGAGTGAACCGGAATTGAGGAAGAAATTATCTTTTTCCACCGAAAAATAAATCCTACTTCTACGGAAAGCATTTTTTGAAAAGCTCATTAGTCCGATAAAACTGAAAGTATTTCTGGACACTATAATGACCGTGTTATTTTTTTCCAATGTCGAAATATACAGGTGTTCTTTCGTTTATTTTTGTTAACTTGATGCACGAAAATTTCTATTGAAATTATATAACAAGAATGATACGTTCTTGCATGATTAATATTCCCTTTATCGTTAAGTTTAGGATGTTTGAATACAACAGAACATTCTTGAAGAAAAGTTGTAAAAAATGCAGCTCGTCATAGCGATTTGAAACTCTGCCCACTTTAGTTCTTTCGCTACATTAACCTGATTCATTTGTCGTGCAATGATCAACGTCGTTTCTTTTGTTCTTTCCTATCTACTCTCCTCCGAGGGATCACGGAAGAAAAAAGTTCAATACTTGAAAGGGTTCTTCCGATGGACCCACCTGATTCCTTCCTTATCTGCCTGTAAAAGGGGACTGAAAAACATCCGCCTGATAGAAATTCGATTGGACGATCAAAGATTTAACTCGCGCAAGTGGAATATTTAAATCGAGCAAAGCCTTCGATGCTCAGCCGGTTATGTCTTTCGTGAAATAAGCAGCAGCTGTTTCCGAGATTCCGGTGTTTGCACAAAATTTTTCAGCAAGAAAATCAAACGAGTTAGTACAATTTCACACTTTTTCCCGGTGTGCAGGCTGTTCCTTCGGAAGGAGATAATTAACGTCGAGATTTAGAAATTTTTATTATCCATCATTCTTGTTGGTTCGTTATTAAAGTCAAGAACCCCGTAATACTCTTAGCCATCGTTTCAAGGGGAGTTTTTTTGCCCGTAATCTCCAAGAGCATTCAAGGTTTGCGTGTGCACCGTAATCGGCTTATACTGAGTCGATTATCGTCGTTATTGCTCCGTGTAAAGTATATCTTTACCCCGGGCTACTTCTCGATCGGTCGTTCATTATTGTCCAAAATTAAGTTCGTATAGCAATTCTACACCTTTTAGAGCTCTAAGGTTCTAAAAATCAATTATACAAAGTTTGATCAAAAGTGCAAGTAGACAGGAAATGATTCCTTTACAAAATACTTAACACGTTGAATGCCACCGGTCTTTTGCCAGCTTCTTCATTTCTACTGAAGCGAAACTTTTTCTATTAAAATCACATCTTTACAATGCAGAAACTTTAAAGACGCAAAGAGATAAATGAACAGCAGAACTTTACTTTTTTGAGACCAACGCGTAAATATTGACTGAATTACAAATTCGTAAATATTACAATTGGAAAGTCATATATAATTTCAGTGAATTCAATAGCGCCGGTCACCGGTGACCCAATGGCATTCAACGTATTAATAATGTTTTTTCATCCGAATTTTAATATTTGAAGAAACCACGTTTGAAAGTTTGTTACGAATGGATGGAAATGATGGGGCATACGGGTACAAAATAATAATTAATAACGCCAGAAAATACATATTGTATACTTTATTTCAGTTAAAATGAGTCGTGGAGGATTAAATTTTCGCGAGGAGTAAAAGAAAAATGTGGAAAAATCCGAGGTAGTCATTGGACATTACTGATTGGACTTCGAGGCTACATAAAAAAAGGAGCAATCTATAAAATAATGTAAAAGATTTTTAGAATATCCCAATATGAATTTTAATTAAAACATCAACTAAAAAATAGCTGCGCGATATTTGCATGCAAAATAATTCTCCTAGAAATTGCTTGAAAGATGGTTTATTTCTGTAAAGTACGTTGTAAGTCGAATCAGTTTTCTGCGAGTAATTTTACATTGTCCAACTGCCGTCTTATATTACTCCACTTCCTTTTCTCTTCTCGCGACTGAAAGTAACGACCAGACGATGAAATTTTTACGAAGGCAGGAATAATATTCTCCAGAAATAGCTTAAAATATGTTCCTCGTCATATCGATACATAGGAGTCGAGGTGGAGAGAAAAATCTCATAAAATAAAAGTCTCACTTTAAAATTCGATACAAACGGGCTCTTGAGCAACAGTATTCAAAGGATCTAAGCTCGCCACGTGTCGTTTCAAAAACCTGACACTTTTCATCGCCGTAAAGGCAGTCCAAGGAATTTTAGTAGCCGATGAAAGTTTTATTGTGATAGTTGTATCACGGTAAAATGTACGAACACTTTGCGGCTTCTCTTTTGAATACGTGCAACATTCGAACATCGGAGGATCGATTTACGACACGAATGTATAGGAGCAAATATTTTTTTTTCACGCATGCATCCTCTGGGCGTACAATTTCAAGTGGAACTTTTCAATTTCCTCCTGGTGCAAAACTGCCAGAACCCTCTTTCCCCTCTGGCAGTCATCTTTCAGGGTTTCAGTGTTACAACCCCTGTGTGTAGATTTTGGATGGTCCTGTGGACGATCCAAGGCGCATACTCACCTCGTGATATATTCATAAAACTTGCGGGTTGCCATCGCCTTCCTTGCTCTCTCTATGATCCCTGAGACGAAGTAGACTTTCGTCCCTGGGTAGTAACTTGGGTCTTTGCCGTATACTACGTGACGACTACTGTATCTTTTATCTTGGGGATTGACTGCGGTACGTGACTTATTTCGTAAATCCGCTTTACAGCTCGTTCGGAAAGTCATACGTAATTAATGCTGTAATCTGAATTATTAAAGATAACGTGTAAGAGGTTTGTGAGCATGATATTGCCGATTTGGATGAAATACTGTGGAGTTGTACGAATTATACGAAATGTAAAATATGCATATTTTATTTCTGCTGGTACTGCTCGCAATGAAGGCTTTATTGAATCTTCATCTGTTTAATTTTCAAAATTCACGTAGATCTGTGGTCCTTAAGGTGTAATTAAATTTTTTCCATGTGAAATATCTCTACAGGTTATACTTTCAGAATGGTAAAAAATAAATAGGCATAATTCCCCTATTGAACCTGTTAAATCTTCAGTTTATTTTCTATTAAAAAAACAAGATTTTTTTTGTCTTTTTCTTTGTAACAAGTTTATTAACAATAACATGTATCACTGCGTCCAATCTGTCTTTATTTGAATTAAATTAAATGTCGATTTGAGTAAAAAAACACGTCACACGGGCGAACGAAGGCTAACTAGGGGAAGTATTCCTATTCATTTCTTACCACTTTAGAAATGTAAACAGGAGAGATATTTTACACAGGGAAAATGTAGTTACAGTTTAACGGCTACGGTTATGCTCGAATTTTCTAAATTAAACACTTAATAGGTTTTGCTGTCCATCCAACAATTCTTTATCAAACACGGGATAATATGTACGCCAATTAATTTTAATTGAAATAGCGCCATTGTGTGATGTGCAACAGATTTTAATATTTTTATTTGCTGTTTTGCATTATCACTGTTGGAGAAAATTGCCTAGAGAATGAATTCAACCTCGGATTAGAGATTCCAGGCGCATGTAAACGAAACTTTGGATATTCAACGATTTACAGAAAAAGTTGTAGTTTAACGGCTATGAACGAATAAATAAATGCACCGCGTTCGATTTAGCAGTAGTTTTTACCGCTTAGGGGCAGCCTTCCGGGCAAAAGAGAAATAGCACTGTTATTTTTGTTTCGTATCACTCTGTAATTCCACAGTTTCATAAAAATTGCTAAAAAATCCTTTCGGGTTTGTGAAGTTCTGTGATCAGTTGTATCAAAGGCTTTATCTTTATTGGTTTGATTTT
Organism: Cerceris ruficornis; assembly: GCA_963989415.1. NCBI lineage: Eukaryota > Metazoa > Arthropoda > Insecta > Hymenoptera > Crabronidae > Cerceris > Cerceris ruficornis. The sequence continues at coordinate 7,113,796 of OZ022518.1, forward strand.
TTTACTCAACGCTGTCTGTCCTCGTTGGAAATTTGTTCGAAATGTTTTGCCCAAAAAGAATTGACAACAGTAAAGAAATACACGTTGATAGAATGGCGCTTATATTCATTATATGTTTTTATTTATCCATTCGTATTGAAAACAATACTGACAACAAAAATATTAAGTTGGACCACTGTATCGAAGTGTTGGACACAATTTTAGGGAGACGAGGAATTTATGGAATCTTAAATGAATAAAAATAAGTTGAAGAGTAAGATGAATTTATTACAGATATATTCCAAAAGAATTAAAATCATATAAAAAGTCATTTAATGGTTCCATTTTGCAGATACAAATTTAGATATATAGTAAAACGTGCTTACAATAACATAACATTACATCGTGAAGACAAAGATTGCACTTCGAATGTTGCGCATTTTCAATGTCTCGATCGCTTACGGGAAAAATGAGATATGCTGCAAAATTATGGTGACTTCGTTTTAATACCAAGGGAGATTGATATTGGCATGAAGATTTGTAAAGTAATCCTTGTCTTTGTGTGTAAAAAATTAATTAATAAATTACAAATAATCCACTCGAGAAATGAACGAAATTGTGAACAACATGTCTCGCAGATAGCCATTTGTAATTAATTATAAATATTATACGTATTGTTTGATTACAAATCTATACGAGATGTACTTTTAGCATTTGCGAATTATTACGTAAAATGTAATGTTAAATTTTGCTGTATACTTTCTACGTAATACAAACACAAAAATCTGCGATCTCAATGATAATTAAATTATTCGCGGAAATTAAATTAAAAACACATTACGTTTTTCTATAAAGCCGCTATTTTCATCAACATAATTCGTAATGATATTCAGCACAACGAGCTATTTTTCTTTAGTTTTCTCAGAAATGAGAAGAATATTAATCCAAAGTAAGAGTAAAAAAAATCTATTCTAAAGAAACTTCTATTTCGAAAAGAATTTCGCACTTCTCTCATCTCTTCTGCCCCATTGATATCAGCGGGGTGAGTATGAATTAAAGTTCCCAAAAATGTGAGATTTTAAGGAGGTCGTAACCGAAGACGAATTTAAATTCCGTAGACCCGAGAGAAGTTTTCCACCTGCAAAAAACCTCATATCGGAGTGTCATGAATCAGCCGGCTGTTCAGAAAATTCCTACTTCTCACAATCACTCGGCGGATCGTCGATCATTCGGCAGAATTTATGTGTACGTTTCACACGTCATAATACATCTCCAGTCGACGAGTTCCTAGCATAATGTCAGCAATAAAAAGGAGATAGTTGCCGCGTCTCATATCCCCGACGATGGGAGAATGGAGTTTCTCATGGGAAACTCGATATCGTTCGAGAACCGAGCAGTTGGCTTTTCGCGTTTCTCAAGACAAGAAACAGATTTCGGACGCGAGAAATCGCGAAACGTCTTACACCCCTTCTCTTCGCGCCGTAATCCCAGATCAGCCTAGAAATGCGATCTCCTTCTTTTATTCTCCTCTTATTCGTCACTTGGCATCGCCTCATGTATACGGCATTGCTGTCTGTGATTTGGATATTTGAAAAATCCCAATATTTCGTGCTGCTCACCGTTACTGCAACCTTAATCCTCGAATTATAGGTGTTCCAATTTCCTTGGATATCGCGTTTTCTTCGACTTGACTTTAACGCCGTAGATGCTGCATTATCGGTACATTTATTCTGTTTTTACGCCACTTTCCAATTATGCAAGTGCAGAATGTATTAAGTGAGCTGTTTATTTTGAAAGTGGCCTAAGTCCATTTATGTTTAAATTGAGGTATTTCAGTGTTTGAGTTTCAATGAAATTAAAAATATACGTATAGGATACCAATTTATTACACTCCTTAAGTGCATCTAAGAGAGTTAAATTTACAATTGCCATTAAAATAATAGCAATTATTAAGTGAATAATATGTCTTCTTACTAAGAATGGACTTAAGCCACTTTCAAAATTAACAACTAGATGTGTCATAAAACTTGGAACAGCCCAAGTCCCAATAATTTAAAATGTTTCAAGTTGAACAAAATAAACTCAATTTATTTTATACGTCTTGACAACACTTCAAAAACATAGTTTATGCAATTCAGGAAATCTTCTAACTATATAAATTACATATGAATTTGCTGCTCATCGACATTTTGTGTACACAGGAGCGATTTAAAGAAGGCATGGTGCTCTGGTGGTACATATCGTAGTCAGTCCATCGTGTCTTTGTATTTCGCTGTTGTCATTTGTTTGTCTTAAATTTTTACAAAGCGGTGTCAATACAATATTTTCGGATTTTCTTAGTTTATCCCGACGTGGTAATAGATCTAGGGTTTTAAACTGTGCATTCTCATCGATTAATATTTATAGAAAATGTTATATGGCTCATATCTTAAAAAACACATCCACCATATTTTTAACCAATTGATTGTTTCTCCGTTAGAATTCTGTTCTAGAAAATGCATCGTCCAAAAATCTTGTTGATATGAAATCCTCTTGTTTCATTTCATTTAAAATAGAATTATTACACTTCTGGCACTTTTTGATATCTTTATGATAATCTTAGAGGACGAGTAGTAAATTATTTTTTTTAATGATATTTCTACGACGTGAAAATCTCTATCATTCGGTAAAAACGAATGTCCTAATACTAAGAATTTATAGTATATGATTTCCACATTATGTTCAACCGTTTGGACAATTTTTAGACACGTTAAAACTATTTTAACCGTAAAATGTGGGTTATGACAGCTAACTTTAAGTTGCACACGTTACTACGGTCAACAACAAAAAATGATAAATGGACTTAGGCCACTTTCAAAATAAACAGCTCATTTATTTAATGGAATTATTATTATTTAAAAGATCATTATCTAAGCTAATGGCGCAGTACTACATTAGTAATAAAACATAATGCTCTCATCTCATAAAATTTTACTGCATTACATACTCCATATCCGTTTGAAACTCTCAAAATGGGACTTAAGCCACTTTCAAAATAAAAATTTATATCTTTCCGTTAACCAGCTAATTTTTATTTCCCAAAATCTTAGTAATTCCAAATATATTGTTTAGAATTTGTTTCAAAACGAAAAGATAACGTAGAAATGTAAATTTTCAAATAGCTAGCTTGATTTTTTTGATAAATAGACTTAGGCTACTTTCAAAATAAACGGCTCCAGTGAACTTTTATAGAAGAGTTACTTTGTTACTTTCCGTATTTATGGAATTACGTTAGAAACTATCGTGTAAAATAATATGTTTGTATGTGTTAATGTTCATTTCTGGGAACAACGATTTTCAGACTACGTTCTATTTTGTGCATAGAGGAACTTTCGCTTTGAATGTCGGTAACAGCTGAAAACGAAAGGTTTATCTTTGTTGTATTTTTTCAAATTGTGGAAGCTCTTGAGTTACTGTAGTAGCACATAGTTTTTAAAAATAAAGGTTATCTCTTTGCAGGCTGCCTTTGTTTTTCCACTAATATTTGCACCATAGGTAAATGTTTTCCTCTTTTTTAAACAATGGTCCAACGATCTTTTACAATTTCTTTTCGAAAAATATTTTTCATTTTAAACCTACGTATCACCGTCGTGCATTAAAATCTCATATTATTATAATACAGCTCTGTACAGTTTAATTATTTTAAAACATCGTCGCGTTTAAACGTTCATACGAAGCAAATACTCATGGTGAATGAAATGAAAAATATTGCATCAATCTTCGTAAATACCAAATGAAAAATTATCGCCGTCGAGCACCTGTGATTTCGGTTATCCCATGAGAATCACCGAATGACAAACGTTCGTGCGCGTTAGCGAACGTGTTAACATCATTCCAACCCAACCCTACACCTCAAAATCGAGCCACGCACGTATCCCGATTCTTCCGGGCATATTTTACATTCTAATATATCGTCCTTCCGCCCCTCTATTTTCCTTGTCTTATGGATCATTTACCGCGAACGATATTAAAGATTTATCTCACCGTACATCCGTCCAACTTTTTCACTCTTCTCTCCTCCACGATTCAGACTGTGGCTTAGATCTCCACAATAGCCGAGGCAGTTGCCCGATCGATCGTCGAAAAGAACGACTTTAAAAAACACCAACGTCAACGAAACTCCGCGACGATGCTTAATATTCTTTCAAGAAAACCAGTGATGTATACCCTCAAAACCGGTACGGGAATTTTTGCTCCCGAACATTCGTCAGATAGTTCTGTATTACGTACATCCGTCCTCGGATAGATCGTAAAAGGTAGACGTCGGATATGCGGACCTCTTCTCCCGGAGAACCGACTGGAGAAAGAAACGACGTTGGTTCTGGAAGGAGTAGACGAATGGTTGTTTATCACCATTGAAAATATTCCAGTATCCGACTTCGGACTGCGGATAAATGTGAATGTTGGCCGATTCAACCTTCTCAGCTACGTCGGATTTCTGAGCACCAATGCCGGCGGAATGTAATGCGCGACTGTGGATGTGGAAGTAATTCAACCGAGACCGCGACAAATGTATGTCGTTCGATTTTTACATGGACGAGAGTGATTTTATGCGGGGCGAAAAACTACTGGTGGATTTTGCGCATAGTGAATTCATTATTCATCGATGAAAAATGAAGCGATTCTGCGATGGTTCTGCTCCTGCCGGTACGCGTTTGAAACTTGGTAGTTCACCATGCATGTTTAATGAACCTTTGTTCCGTCAATTAATGTGAAAAATTAATTTTTCGGATTTTCGTTTTAGCGGAATATCGTGTTATCCTTTTGCGTGGTGTTATCCACATTGGACTTTACGGAATATGTGGTGTATATTGTGATAGCAAGAGAAATGTAGAGAATGGAGAGGTTAAAAGGGCATTGTGATTGTGTTAAATAATCTATAATTTTTAAACAGTGTATATTATCATGACAATATCATTTTCTTGGATGGGAAACGATACGGTTTTATTATTAATTATTTTTTGCTGAGTATGAACATGAAATGAAGGCTTTTGTCGTGCTTTCAAAAAATAGCAAACACTCTTTTTATAAAAAGTAAAGATAAGTAAGATATTGTGGTATATAATAAGTGTTAGTTTCTGATATATAAACACTATGTTTGAGAATTATGTTCGATTGTATTAGAGTAAGTAAGACCCTTCAAAGTTTTTCGAGTTTTCAGTTTCCTCCATACAACTAGTCAACCATCAGCTACAAAATGAAACTTTATCTACAAAATTTGTATCGTGTTAACTAATTATTAACTATTGGAAGTGTAAGAAAACGTTCAGAATCGTATCTAATGATTTGTTAAAATAGATATGACGTGATTTTCATTGAAAATATGAAATGAATGCAATTTAAAAAAAGAAAATGTTTCCGACGCGAACATAATTTCCGTGAAAATCGAATTCCAAATTCCGAAACCAACAATAAGCTATTTATAAATAATTCCTACGAAATGTTTCAGAGTTTCGCAATCCAATTTCAGCGTCGCCACTTGAAACATCGATATTTCAAATGACTAATTGATTTTTCCACGCGAAATCGCAAAAACAGAGTATGATTTAAAGATATGTCTGTATAAACATAGATTTCATATATTTTACCTCATCGCGGTTAGTGTCACACTGCCATAAAAATAGCACGTTGAAACTCCATTAAAAACATACGAAAGTAACGATAAAGAGAATCAACGTAGACAGAGAAAGGGATGAAACGCGATGAGGGTCAGTGTAAGTTAAACGATCTGTAAAGATGCAAAAGGAATACCCTCCCTGGATTTACTCCGTAATAGACTACCGTCGACCATCGGGAAACGATGTTGACGTTTGAACTACAAATTCCTCAAAACGGAAGGCTTCTCTTTCTGATAGACGGAGGCCCTCGTATATTAGCCGGATTCGATTTAACGGATCGTCTCCCCTTCCGCTTCCGGCCGCGGACGAAATCCCCGAAAATCCCTGGTGGAAAGCAGAGCTTGAACGGCGAGGGTGCAAAGAGGGAGAGGGTTGGAAAAATCGGCGAGATAAAAAAAAGGGCGTCCTACATGGCCCTCGGTAAACACACCGGTGTTCCCTTTTCCCTCTTTTTTCCTTCGCCGCTGCCTCCCGCACGTACACACGCTTAACCCCCTCTTTTGCCCTCTGCCCGTTTTCCCCTTCCGCGCCTCTTCCGCTCCTCTTCCCTATTCCAAGAGTACTTTTTCCCAATATAGAAATAGATCCCGTATAGGGGCGTGGCAAAGCGCGATACGTCGTACAGGAAGAGAAATCGTCCTTTCGTAACAACCACCCACTCTACTCGGTCACCCACCGTTGCATCTCCGAACCCCGTCCGTTTCTGGATTCTTTTCTAGCGGGTAAAATTTTCTTACTTCTTTTTCCTCCCGGGAAAAATAAACAATGAAGTTTCCGATTTATGTACGGGAGCTGTATCGATCCCGGGTTCGACTGTAGTTTGGTGTTTCGTAGATCGGGAGAGGGCTCGGTGAGAAGGGTAGGAAAAAAAGAAAAGGAGAGAAGAACGAGTAACACCCGGTAATCGTGGCGCGTGTTTAGATTTACTTGGCGAGATCTATATCCGCAATGGTTTAAGTCCTGTCTCTCTCTCTCTCTCTCTCTCTCTCTCGCTCTCTCCCTTGGATTTCGTCCTTTATTTAAGCTTTCGACGTAGTAATGGGAGGCCATCGTAAATAAAGCAGTTTGCCGAAAATGTAGCACTTGGTTACACTCTTAAACCAGAAAGAAAGCTGAGCATTTGTCTTCCCGAGTTACATTCTTCCACGGATTTAGCCCATTAAACGGCGTTATGTTTATTCGCGGTGAAATTTAGCAGGCAGATAGTAATAGGTACTTGAATTATTAACGCGAAAAGATAGTCGTTGTAATTAAAGCGATTTAGCCAGGGAGCATAAATTTTTGGAAGGTTCGCTAGTTAGCACCAAGATATTTGCTTAATTATTTCGTAATCCTTTTGCGGTCGGATTTTCACGCGTATATGCAGCTGGTGAATATTTAGATGGTACAATCACTATGATCTTTGCGATCTCTGTCATAATTTTCTCAGTTACCAAATACTTCACTGTCTTTTTCTTAATTCTCAACAATTTTCAGTTCTTTACAAAATGATCAATAATCATTTACATTTAAATATAATTGCCTAAATTCTTTCTCGATGCATAACCTATTCTATCTATGACTGCATTATAGAATATCTCAAAGCTAATTTTTGGTGGAAATTTGTCATCCAGAGCAGTCAGAAAATATCCTCAAAATGACACATAGAGATAGGAATTTTTTTGCACTTTTTTCTGCGCTTTGCCTCTAAAACCATTAACTGCTATAAGAAATTATTTTGCTTTCTGCCATCGACGTCTTAAAATTCACCAAAAGAATATATATTTAACACTATTCCTACCACGACCGGTCAAATGACCGTTTTTAAAATTTCGATTAGAATTTCCTATATACAACGTAATTGAATCGCCTTTAAACTTCACGACTTTTCCTCAAATATACGTATACACATTCACATTATAATACATTTTTCAATATTCACTTCTTTTTTTACTGTTCATTTTCTGGGAAAAAATTATCATTTGACAAATTCACCGGTTGCGGTAGGAAAAGGTATACGTGAAGTGTCGGTAGGAATAGTGTTAAACAAAAAGTTTTGCTTCGGGGATGAGATAACACATACGTACTTATCTCCACATTTTTCTGTCTGCATTGCATATCAGGTATAATCATTAATCGTGCAAGAATAATGACTAATCTCGGTAAATATGGCATTGCACTTCTGCGCATTCGTACCCAAGAAAGGCGGCCAGTTGAGTCTTTAAGCTTTTTAGTTCCTTGACTGCTATGCCGAGGATTTTCCGGATATCCTTACACGAGCCCGAAACGGTACGTTCATAGGTACGTAGCTTTTAAACTCCTCCATTTTTTATGCCTCCATAGCTTCTGTACAAAGTCGGGAAGACTCAGCATTTTTTTAAACGAAGAGTAAGCCGCGTAAGCCTCAACTATATTGTCTGAACGTTCACTTTTTCTGGACCTTTCCGTAATACCGCGCCATTTCCGGTTCTTATAGTTCGTATTCGTGGAATTCTCCTCATTTCAATTTCGCAAATGACATTCTCGTTAAAAGAGAGAAAAAAAAATGCAAAAAATAAAATAAAGGAAAGTACAAAAAAACTAAATGAAAAAAGGAAGAGAGAAAAATCATAAATTATATCCCAGCCTCGGTCTCTTTCATTATCTGGGATTTCAGTATTTTCATTATACTTATTACGCCCGAGAGACAAAGCCGCCAGAGAATAAAGATCAAAATTGTCCAGAGCTACGGCATCTGCTCTAATTTAACGACATCAATTGTTAATGAGCACGAAATGGCAAGGGAAACACGATCTCGTTCAATTTTTCTCCTGGTTTCCTACCGTTACACGGCGACAATAGAATCCTCATAGTGCCGGCAGTTGCGAACGCCATGTAACGTCCGGAACTCTGGCGCCAATGTCGGATTTTAAACGGCTGTCATCCCTTGAAAAAGTTGAAAGGGTCGTGACAATATTATGCTCCGGGTTCATAGGTCTGGGGTCCCGTGTCCTTCGACCGAGTGTTTGTTTGACGTGCCTGAGGTTTGTATCTTCAAAGGGTCAAGCACGCGCCCTCTCTCCTCTTCCACTTCATTCTCCCGTTCGTACGCCCTTTTTCCTTCGTTCGGTACGTATGGGCCCATATGGCACCGAATGTATAAATAACGCGCTCCGTTCTATTGTGGGATAAGTAAACCTCGAAAACGTATGGAGAAAGACAAAGGAGAGGGCAAGGAGGCATACTGAGGTGGGACGAGAGAAGGCAAAGATGAAAAAGGGGAAGGCTGCTGTGAAGGAAAGCACACTTCACTTCGGTATGCCTGACACGGAGACAGAAATGAGAACGAAAACGTGATACTGCGTACGAGGAAGATTGGCACCGGCTATAGAGTGTAGCGAAACGTTCGGATATAAAGGGAGAAAGAGCAAGAATTGCCTGGAATGCCGACACTTAAGAATTTGACACAGCATACGATAGAAATTTTTTTAATTGGTGGACTTACAGAAGACAGACAGAGGCAGAGAAGGAATAGTTGTTTGAGAGAGTAGATTTCTCTTTCGCGAATTTCTTCTCCAATAGTTTCACGACAGTCATGTCGAACCGGAGATACTTACTTGTTTCGTGACGTTGCCGAGATTGTTAAGGGATTTTTAGTACAAGGAGAAAAGACTTTGGAAGTTTTTATTTTCCTCTATCGTTTTTGAGACGAATCATTTCCTTGGTGCAATTTGAATCGGAGCATATCAAAAGCACATTGATTTTGTTTCCACGTTTACATTCTCACCGAGAGTGCGGAGTGAAAGAGAATTTCTGAATATTAGCAGTGAAAAGATTATATGAATATGCCAGCGGTATCCGAGGCCGTAAATCACTGGTAAAACCGTGCGAGCATGGGGACCGTCTGCGAAACTCGCAGTTTATCATCGCAAATGACGAAGACAGAAACGATCTGCCTGCCAGGAAGAATTAACGTTGACAGGACCTACTTCCATCCTCCTGCGATTATCTCTGCCAACTCCTCGAGAATCCGGATTATGAATTAATTATCACCGAGGAATGGCACCGTGAGCCTTGCCAAGGGAGACGATTTTTCGATGACAAACAGGAAATAATCACGGCAGTTACGGACCGGAAACGAACATTTCGGTAGATAAATTGATTGTCTCTCCCTTCGGAAGCATCGGGCTTCATTAAAAATTGCAGACACCGGCGCTTTCATTAAACATTAATTTCGAATCGATCTTATCGTTATATCTTAATTGGAGATAAAACCGGTTGCTGAGAACTCTTCGTCGACTAACGATACAGTTTTAACGGTGAGAATCATTAATTTTGCCTGCGTACATTGATAGATTTGTGATTGTTTTTCATAAATAATTCTGAAACTCGCGTAAGTTTTACAGGGATCTACAATATTTGTACTTTTGAGAAATTACGCCTAAACGGATAATTTTTGTCATAATGAAAATTTGTAATAGTGGGAAACAAGTTGGGATAAGTAAGGAATAAAGTCATTTATTCGTGCGAAAATTCATTGGAAGAGGCAAACCACCCTAAACCACCCTTGATAGTTCGCAGAGTTTGTAGTGTTTTCCATATATAACTAACCGCGCAATAAAATCTAAAGAAAAAAGATTCTTTGTACTATAATTCCATTATGTTATGTGATTCTTCAATACATTTATGTATTCTGAAATTTATCTACTACCAAAAAAATTAAGTAGTGAAATATATAAGTTTTAGAGACATATCTAATTTTTGTGCTATTCAGAGATGTTAAGTTGCCGAACCCCTCTAAACTGAGCGACAAAGGGGCAAGGGGACTGGGTCTAGCGCTCCCTCTATTCCCTCCGGTTCGGGCACAGTGCATAGGAATTTACCGCGCAAAAATAGAGAAGTCCTCTGGCCTGTGGTTTGTTCTGATTCGCTTCACGGATAGAGACATCCTTCGTTCTGACGTCATTTTCGATTCTAACGCGTTACTGGCTGAAAGAGTCGCACATTCGTTGCGCTGTCATGTGGACGACGAAAGGAGTGTTCTGTTTTCGGTTGTCATTCGATGGGGATAGGCGGTGCGAGCGACACTCTCTCCTTATCCCGTACCTCATGCGGCGAAACTTCTCTATTTTTGCGAGGTATACAACTTTCGTATCCGCGGAGGTATATGAATGGGAAGTATAAATTTAATTCTAGGTATACATGTTTTCATATTCCAGTTGTTTTCTTAAACATTTTATTATACTTTCTTAATTTGAATCCTCTTAAAACATTAAAGTATATTTCTATTCCGTTAATAAATATTATTCGTTATTACCCCGAGCCGATCATTACGGCAATGCGTTTAAGCTGTCGCTCTTTATCGCTCTATCTCATTCTGTTTAAATGTGTCACCTTGACGACTTCTGTCGCGCGATAAACTTGCAGATGTGACTGACCCAACCAATAACGACGAAAAGTAACAAATGCGTGTAACTCGAGCAGGAGAACTACTTTGATTGAACGGCAACTTACCATCTTTGCATAGCACATGTACGAGTTTATAGTTTTATCGCTATTGCTTTTTATATTATATTTTATCGCTAATTTAAAAGAAAGAAAAAATAAACTCGTGTTGCAGACTTTAAATAGTTTTATGGTTACTGGTATAGCAAAAGAAGTATTAGTTTTTATTCTGAATTTGCTCGTGGACTTTTCGTGAGATGGCCAAGAGAACGTGTCTTAGATGCTGAGCATCCGCAGGCAGTTTCAAATGTCCATTTTCCATAATGCGATTATGCATTCGTATGCCTGCATACAGCCCACCTGCAAAGTTTAGTTATAACACATTTATTTTTCAGGGGTATCCATGTCTTTTAATGCCCTGCGACTTATAATCATTATTCCATTTCGATAAGCCATTACGATAATAATTATTAATTCTAGAGATTTGAAAAATATTGTAATAACGAATTATTATTCCTATTATTTACAATATTTGAATACCTTATATATTTCTAAAAAATATCTTGAAGTCCCGATAAAGCAAAGAGTGTAGTTCAGTTGGTGCATTAAAAGTTGAAGATATGTGTTTAACCCTTTGCGGTCGGAGACTTTTTTGAATATTGAGAAATAATCGTTTATTTGGCGATCAAAAAACACCTTTTTATCAGAAAGTCAGAGTGTTAATATATAGAAATTATAAATTACTATTTGCGTAATCATATTTCGACGGTTAAATTTCAAGTCTAACCATGTGTACATACATGACCTGATAAACTATAATCAGATTTTTTCTCAGACCACACATATGCGTCCGCCGTCCTCAAAGGGTTAATAGACAGTCGTTACAGCATCTTGCGCATACACGCAATTGCGTGAATCTCAATTTACATCAATGGATACTTCATTTCACCTTCTGTTTATATCTTAAACCATCTTGATGACAGGGCTTATAAAATATTCATGAGATACCTTGCACATTAATACTTCAACATTTCAGAAATATCGTAACAAAAGAAAATACTAAATAATCACAATTGATCAACAATACATGATACCTTGTCAGGGAAACATTTTTCGAATAACACCAACTTAACACTAGAACTACCGGCGTTAAATCTATCATATTTCAAAATATTAAATAAGTACTTTGAAAAAGGAGGAATCAAAAGGCGGAAAAGATTCTTGATTCGGTGATTTATGTTTTTTAAGATGGACATAGAATATTTATTCTAAGACTCTTCTATAAACTTGGAGAATTTTTGGAAAAAATTGTGTACCAGTCATTTTTACTGGTTTGGTTGTTCTAGTGTTGAAGAACGGTCCCGAGCTCATTCACAAACTCTTAATCTAACAAAATTATAAATAATCTTCTCGTGAAACGTTTGAGATTCTTGTTTCTTCTCCATGTCGCACTTACGACACCGAGATGAGATATATGCCCTCTTTGCAACGCAGGACACACTCGTGTCTGGAACGATTCTGTGGAGCACGCAGATAAGAGATATTTTAAGGAGTTAAGTTTCTTTTCCTCGAACTCATAGTCTCGTGAAGGGTGTCTCCGGTAATACGATCAGCTGTGCCGTATGACAGTGCCATTTTTCTCGCTGGCCAGTTGCAGGTCACGTACATGCTGCAACGCAAGGCGTTCTCCTACGTACGTATCGCACGTACATTTTTGGCACGGTCGAAAGCACCGTCACCCCGTCACCCCGTTTATAAGAAGACACGTACGTTTCCTACACGTGGGTTACATCTCCACGACTGAGCCTTACATACGGGAAGAAGGACGTTTCGTCCTTTTGGACAAATTTCAGCGTGATTCGCAATGATATCGCAACGGGAAGCATTTCTCATTTTTGTTTAAAGTAATACAGACGTTTTATGCATTAATTGAAACATGTTGCCTGACGTATCGGTGATTTGTTGCTGATGTTGTATCTTGACGGGAAATATGTTTAAATAACGATGACGGGGTTCTAGGTATTTATGTTGGGCCGGTGCGGAGAACAGTTTTGCAGCATTTTGAATTTATATTACGAGTTATTATTCGACTCTTTTTCTGATATAAATTATAGTTTTTTTTATCACAGGTATCTAACACTTTTTATTAGGCTTACGATGAACAGTAGTTATTCTGAACATATTGTTTTGCATGTTGCTCATTTACGGAAAGCTATTTATTGTTATTAACGAACCAGCAGTATTAATAAAAATATTTACCATCTATTTCGACTTGAGGATCTATAACATGTCGGTATGTGAGTTATATTATAATACTATATATACAGGGTGGTCCACGTAACTTGTGCACCTCGAATAACTTTTAAAGTATGCGTTGCACGAAAGAATGTTATATACAAAAGTTACATGGTTTAAAAGGGTACACTATGTAGTGTGTTAATTTTTTTTATAGGTGGAGGCGTTTCGGAGATTTGAAGGTCAACTTTGTTTTTTTAATGGAATGATATGTTTTTTTATTAACCATGAAATAGTACGTTTCAAGACGAGGTCAATGACCTATGACTCAAGTTCATTCAAGGTCCAACTTCCTTGAATATTAAGTAAATATAATTCAAAGTATGTCGTGTTTGGTATCATTTCAATCAGAAAAATCGGGAGGATCGGCCGTTTTCATTTTCGATTTTTTTTAAACCTTTGCTAACGTATTTGTGAGATTTTTCTGATTAAAATGATACCAAACACGACATAGTTTGAATTATATTTACATAATATTCAAGCAAGTTTAATCTTGAATGATCTTGAGTCATAGGTCATTGAACTCGTCTTGAAACGTACTATTTCATGGTGAATAAAAAGACATATCATTCCATTTAAAAAAATAAAGTTGACCTTCAAATCTCCGAAACGCCTCCACCTATAAAAAAAATTAACACGCTACATAGTGTACCCTTTTAAACCATGTAACTTTTGTATATAACATTCTTTCGTGCAACGCATACTTTAAAAGTTATTCGAGGTGCACAAGTTACGTGGACCACCCTGTATATTATTTATATATGTATAATAATATTTATGACAGTTGACATGTTCCGTAACTTCTTGTTAGTAATATTAATTCTACTGGATACTCCTTGTGTAACAATATTTATAATAATTTATAAATGTACTGATAACAAGAATTTTCAATTTACCAGGAACCGAAATTTCTAAATACTTGAAAGTGCCTCACGGCTCAGAAATCAGGACTCCTTGTTGAGATAGAAACAATAATTTGTTTCTAGCTTTGCAATTAAAGGTAGCAAAGTGCAATAGATCATTCTTTGAAATTTCTGTGGGGTCGATTCCATCAAAATGTTTTCGAAAGACCAATGTTGCCAGGATATATCGACGACTGCGTTCAAGAGGATTGAAAATGTATTCACACTACTGAGAGTTTTCCGAGAGAGAAATCCCTCGCACTTCCGTTGGGTGGTTCCTGTTGTGGACACATTGGATTTCCATGGGCCTGTGCAATTCGCACCCGTTAACCAAGGTCTGAACGGACAATGGCTGTTGTAGCAGCTTGTCAATGTCCGAGTTTACTGTACGGCAATCACTAGTGAGAGTACGTCGAAAATCTGAAAACAAAATCAAACTCAAAGACGAGAATTTTCTCACAAAGTCCAGACTCTCTGCGAACTGGAGAACGGAAGTTTAACACGTTGAACGCCATTCGTATTTCTCTAGTTTCATAATTTTTACCAAAGTGTAACTTTTTCTATTAAAATTATATTTTTACAGTGTAAAATCGTGAACGATAATAATAATTATATGTTTGAAAGTATTTAACCTTTTTAACACCAGTACTTAAATATTGAATATATTAGCAAATTCTTGAATATTACATTTTGAAAGTTGTAAAAAACATTAAATTCACCAGCACCGGTCAGTGGTGACTCCCCATGGCATTCAACGTGTTAATATACCGGGAAGAACAATAAATTCTTAAAAATAGCTTCCTATCTGGCCGTAGAATAAACTATAAAATAAGCAATATTAAGCTTGTATTTTTTCCTTTCGCTAAAAATTGTATAGAATTCACGAAATAGAAAACGTACTGCAAAAAATATTGTGCAGCATTGCAGCATCAGAATGCAGATACAATGTGTAACGCGGTTATTGTATCTTGCGATTTACTTCTTATTGTTAGTAGTAATAGCGTGCAGTGCGATGAACAAAAGTAAACGAAAATCTGTCGAGCAGCAAACCTATCAGTATTTTTTGTCAATTTGCTTGGTAAAAAATGGATTGAACACGCAGAAGCTATGTTATATTATATTAAACATTAAACATTGGTTTTATTTTTTACATTAAACATCTGAGGATCAACATAGTTGCATTTTTATCCTCAACTGAGGAATATTCACAGAGTCTTCAACTCATCCTCGACTGAGGGATATCACATATAATTTCGATCCAACCTCAATTGAGGAACGTCAATCATTCTCGTCTGAGAAATATTGTTAAAATCTAAGTGCTATGTTTGTTAATTGTTGAGTCGTTTTAAGTGTAAATAAATACATTCAGTTCATCTGAGCTTGTCCCAATCGAGCCTTCGAATGAGACGTACTCTCAACACTTTGGAAAGAGAGAAGTCAAGTGGTGAAAAAGATGATCAGTTAAATAATTTTTGTTTTATAAGGAAGATGTAGAATATTTACTGTGGGATGGTTACCCTATCAAGTTGGTAAATTTTTAAAAAAACACGGAATCCGATTATTTTGACCGTCTTGATAATTTTAGAAGTAATTTCAAATTTTCTCATAATATTATGATTTACATATATTTCCGGATTAATTTGTTGGGAGAGATAGGTGTATTACATTCGTTTACATGCTTTGGCGTTTCTCTGATGTTTTTTTTACCACGGTTTTCTTTCTTCATACCGTTCTTAGAACTTTCGGACAATATACCCTCTTTATTTGAAAAACGCGAATACTTCTTTACTCCAATGCCAATTTTGGGCATATCTAGTGCCAAATGATTTTATAACATTTAACACAGAACTTATACATCCTAAACTTTTACGTTTGATAGACATACGAAATTGAAATAAATGCATAATTGAATAAATAATTTGCTGAAAAAATACACTTTCTGGCGAACCTAAGAGAGATTAAAACACGGTGAATTAGATGTAACAAATTTTCTTCAGCGTTCTTTTTACTTCTGTGGTAAAAATTTGTAAAACTGAGCGATAAAAGTTTTGGTTTTCCTTATTACATATTTTTGGATGGAATACTTCAAACTGTTGTGAGCGGTAGAATAGCCATTGAAGTTGAATTGTTTAAATTTATGCAACATCTTTTATATCTCAAAGAAGTCAGGAGGCGATACACCTTAAGTAACACAGAGCTATTACGTGGAATCTCAAATTACACTCAAACCTGTTTTTGTGCGGTGGATAGGGACCGTATAAAAGAAAACGCATAAAAAAAATCGTACAAAACTTCACGAGTAGCTATAAGATATAGTTTTCGCAACACAATTAAAAAGAATTTTTTTTGTGCGGGGAATAGGGACCGCATAAAAAAAGTCTCGCGTAGAAAATAACTCAAAGCTTACGAAATAACTAGGAATTGTTTTATTAATCGAAATCAAGACTTGAGTAGCTTGGTAGCTACTTGGAATCTGATTCAGAAAATGCAAATGCGAACAATTTTAAATATTTTATTTAAATATTTACTTATTTTACACATACAAAACTTTTCAAAACGAATAACCATTATCCTTCGTAGTCTGACAACACGCGAACTTTCTTGTGGTAAACTGGTACAAAATCGCTTTCGTCACTTGAAGATATGTATAGAGTTCTATAACATACAATGTAATCGGCTAACGCAATACTTATGGAATGTGATGAACTACATATTAAAAATCGAAAAATATGTCCAATCAAACCTACTACTTATTTATTGATAAAATCGTCAATTATGTTTCAATTTGATAGAAATTTTCATATACCGCACAAAAAAAAATCGCACAAATGAAAAATCGCACAGAAAAAGACCGTACAAAACAGGTTTGAGTGTATATCGATTTTCCAAAAGTAAATGCCGCTGTATACATATGTAGAGAAACTTCGAAAATACATTTTTCACAGAATTATGGCCTGATACAAAGTTCGACAAATGTTTAGAGAATATTTTACTAATAACGAAATAAAACGTAAGGTATTCTTCTCCAATTACAGTTGCCCCCATTCTCTACAGTGCACGTTAACCCATCGCATCATTGGTAAACGTAATAGCTATCGGTCGTATTATTTTTCGGCATTGTGCTATAAACAATCGAGTTCTTATCTCTTCGAAATAATATAATGCTCAATATGCGGTCGATATCGATACCATCTATCGAACGACAATATAAATTGGCCCAATATTTGTACGACAGACCGTCCTACAATTTGCAGTTTAATTAAGCAAGAATAAAGCAACCCGCCGTTTTCCCCATATTTGTGTTAACTTCGGCACCAACGTTCCTATGAATTGTCGGACACTGCTGGAAGACAGTGCGACATTAAATGAATCGATGCATGTGCAAATATTTCCCTCGTGCATGACGTAACAAGCAATTCACGCAGTGCAAATGAAAATCTTATGGAGCTCGTTTCGCGTATTGGTAAAGTGTGCAGGGGTGATGAGGAGGGGGTGGGTGGGGGTGAATTGAGGGAGGGGGAGAATTCGCTTCGAAAGCGCTGGCCGCGTTAAATGTAACCAAATGTGACCGAGGCCAGGTGAAAACGAAGCGGATGCTTGTGCCCGAACACGGGCGTGTTGACATTGCATTAGCCTCGGAATAATTACTTGCGTATCGATCATCGTGTCGAGTGTAATTGATTTCGACGTGACTCTCCGACCTATCAGGTACTTAAATTGCAGTGCATCGTGTAGTGTGTAGAACGGTGCACGAAGAATCAATTTTGGCTATAGCACAAAACGCTACGTTTTGCGGCGTCGCACGATTCATATGAGAAAATTGAGGCTGCACCATCAAACCGCCTAATTAAGTAATGCGCGATAAGTACCTCCGCCATCATGCCAACAACGGCTCGTTAAATAGTATGCGAATCAGAACAAACCACAGGCCAGAGGACTTCTTTACTTTTGCGAGGTTCAATCTCTTGCACGCATGAAGCAATATGTAGTTATTTGCGAGTAAGCACCGTATTAGTTGAAAAGACAGGGCTCATTAACCCTTTCCGGTACGACTTAACGATGAAAAATTGTGCATGAAATAACCATTCAATTTTAATTTATAAGAACCATGTTACATTCTATAATTCATGCATATTGTTAATTAGACGATCTTGCTAACTAATTTAATTATTATCATATCGAATAATAACTTTAGTCGCATGACGAGTGTACCTCGTCATTGTACGGCATGGCGTGAAAACCAATGACGAGTTAGACTCGTCATTTTACCGCAAGGGGTTAAGAATAAGTGTCGTGAAGTTTATCTTTCCAGCGTGTACACATAGATTTTCACGTAATAGGTAACACTGGCACACACGATTTTTTGCCTAAACAATATTTATGCTGATTATTACAAATTTTGTGGCTCTGAACACGAATATGAATTTCATTTGTCTGTATCAGAATCCGTTTTTGAGAAAATCAGTTTTGAAAAACATACAAATTTTCAACTTTCAGAATTTGTTGTGTTTTAACCGTAAAAGATGTTTATCTTCACAGCAAAATTTGTGAGCGCGTATATGTGCCCACAGTAGCCAAGGGGTTAAGTGTTTACATTATTAAAGTAATATGCATCGTTGTATTTGGGAGGGTTGGTAGAATCATTTTATGCAAGAAAAAAATTTAAATAACTTTCACGGTTAAAAGGCAAAAAATTCTGATAGTTGAATATTTAATTTTTTTTTTGAAACCTGATTTTTTCAAAAATGGAGTTTTGTCAGAGATCGTGCGAAGTATATGCGATCCGCGCTTCCGAGAAGTCCCTGCGTATGAGTGAGGACTGTTTATTATCTTTTGTTTCGTAGGGCGTGGGGCCTATCGACGCTGGTGACGATTAACCAGTTAACTGTGGCGCCCTCGTTTGAGAGCGCGCACCGTTTTGTGTCGCCAAAATCAAGCCATAACGAGTATACTCGTCCATCACAGAGTAAGTTGCGCTGGTAAGATATTGGATCAAACAGATGGGTTTATTTTATAAAATTGAAAATTTTATTACTAATATTTACTTATTTGGTTCAAAATCGTGCCACTTCTCCATGACGAGTATACTCGTCAATCACAGTTAACTGGTTAAGTCAGTCGCAGCAGAACTATCCTCACGTACAGTCTTATATTATTCATTTCAATATATTTCATTAGTGTTCATAAGCGTTTTATTTGACCTCGATCCATCTCAACCTCCTAACAAGTTTGATAGAGAGAAAAGGACATCAAATTCGCGTTTAGCGTCACAAAATCTATAACTTTGAACAAAATCTTCCTTGGGCAAAAAAAAGTCCAATTTTGTAGGTCAGTGTAATTAATAGTTTATTGATATTGTTAATATTACGTGCGTTACCTGGTAGATATAAAAATCTGTAATTCTTGGTGACAAGGTAGGCTTACAGTTTAATATGTTGACTGGCGAGTCTATGGTGACAACGAAGGTAGCGTTTGGGTCTGTGACGCTCGAAGGACCAGCAATGTTTGTGGTTTGCATCCAGACCGCAGCTCCAATTTTCGACGTTGTAGATGAGAGGGCCGTAAATCTTCTCACCCTGCTGGATTGGCTCAGGGAGTAGAAGTTCTTCCTTCAAAATTAGCCGAGCTTGTTAGATTCGTGTAGAGTGAATCAAAAATTAATTGAATCTTCCGATGTACGAAAAATGTATAATAATCATTGGAACAAGTGGATATAGTAAACTTGGAATTTAATTCTTGATTAGTTAATTGAGTCTTGAGAAAAACGTGAAATTTTTATTTTCAAACGAAGAATGCACCGGATTTTATAGTTTTTGTCACTTGTTTGGAAATGTTCTGAGCAATATTCGTAGAAATATCAAAGCTTCTATTTTCTTTTGCAAAGGTCTTTCGTGGTTTTTATTTTCTTCTTTTAAATTAACAAAATTTAATTGAAATTGACTGGTAGTCATGCTAAAAAATTCTAGCGGTGATAAAGGTTGATATTGGCTAATTATGTTGTAGTGACAATGCGGCTAATATGTAAAAATATAAATCTTCTTGCAATTTTGAAACGCAAACCATTGCGAAACTTTGAATCCAGAAGTACTGTTCCGTAAAGCAAGGATAATACAGTTGTCAAAGGATTAAGTCGTTCAAAACGGTCAAGAAGTTGCAACGTGTGGTCAAGTTATAGGATAGTAAAAGTTTTATAGTTAGAAATTTGGAAACCATTGTGTGCGATTCCCTTTATTAACGATACGTGAAACTTTTCGAAATGGTGCTCTAACTTTTTGCGGCTCTACATCGAGTTATACTCGACATAGTTATCTGCGGCAGATAATTTTCTATCGTATTAATTTCAATCTCTAATTTTCATAGTCATATATAATATATATTTTATATATATATTAATATATAAAGAAAGACAAATAAATTTCCAGAAACGATGAATATTAATTTAGCGCCAATTAATTGACAGATTAATTGATAGACTGTAAAATTAAATCATCCCAAAAAGTGACTTAATGGAGCATCTTACAAAAAAGATATTTTACGGCCGTTCAATTCCAAATCAGGTTTCCATGAAGAACAAAAAATTATCTTTTTTCCCCGCATGATGCACACATGTACATGCCATACTCTTAATAATTAACAATCGATCTCAAATTACAAAAACTCCGCGAAGTGCGCATAATACCTAAATCAAACCAGTAATGCTTACTAAACTAAAATTACCCGACAGCCGCCGTTTTTTGAAGGTAGATTTACCATATTTTATCTTTCATGAAAATTTCGCAGGCTATGCAATTTTATTACTGTTAGCACTGTTTTACGCGTAATCATGTTAAATCCTGATTGATCGACGTCTAATACGTTTTATGGAATCATACATTACTGTTGCGTACCTACACATAACATGTCAAATCTCAAACGTGACCCGTTACATGCATCCGTACTGTCGATATTATCCGTAAACAGCATTCATTTCTCATAGTTATCGAAAATGTCAGTTTAATTAATGTCCCATACTACACCATGGGATAACGCATTGATTGCTACAAAGCAGTAACCATTGCCTTGATCGAGGTCGATTGAATAATCGCCAATTAGTCGACGTTACCGTTCCAAAGTTCTGTGACAGATTTTTATCGAATCATGTAAATCGTGTGATAATATCCTTGAGGATTGGTGAATTGGTATTATTTTGTTTACCAAGTGAAATTGATATTACGCAAATGGTTGAATTCACATGTGAGGCAATACATTTACTGCATAGGATTTGCTTGCACTATGCGCACCTGCGATGCCTATTAAACTTTGATGGCACAAGTTTGATTTTAAAGTTAGCATTTCATACTTTAGAATTAAGTGCAGTGCGCAATCATTTTCATTTCTTCATATTCCAAATTGTATTTAAATTAGGCGGATGTTCAATTAGTTGACGTCATGCAGTTGTTCACATATTGAATTTTGGGGTGACTTATCTTTCGCACAAATGTCAAATTTAATACTTGTGGGATAAAATCGAAGATAAAAAATCTGCGGCTTAAAAATAAACGAAACTGTTATATTTATTCTAGTGGTGATTTTCGATTTGATTGGAATGAAGTGGAGATAATCGGGGATCTATTAGACACAAAGTTATCTTCGCATTGTAGATAAATATGAAGTGAAGAGGGACGAGAGAAAATTGGCCAATTTTCCATTTTAACTTATTTTCAAAGGGTTTTTATTAACTCGTGAATAATGAATAAACAAATAAATAAAATTCCATATTGTACTTGACGTAGCACTTCCTTACAATTCATTTTCTATAGAGTTAACATCATACTGTATCGTTATCTAAATATCTTTCACTATCTACAGTTAAAGAATGACCGATAAAGTATTTTTTATTTATCATGACATTAACTTCATTTAGCTAGCAAAACACCTACATAAATAATTTTATCTTTAACCAGTTAACTGTGGAATTTATTTTAAAATCTCTCACAGGATGCGGCATTAAAGTCAAGTAGCATCGTGTATTCACGTCGAACGCAAAGCAAATGGCCTTATTATCAATTTTACGGTCAAAAGAAAAAAAAAGTGGAAAGATAATATTTTTATTCGATAAGAAATTTACAATTTTCTGTTAAAAAGGTTAACGCAGTAGAGCTCTGGATCGACGTATATACACGTCGAACGCAGTTAACTGGTTCAATGACAAAACTTTGAGATTCTGTAACATAAAGAATCAACAAAATCAATGTGTCACTTTGAGAAATTTTTCTTCAAACTTAAGAACAGTCATTTCAAAGTTAAGAATCGTTTTGACTACTGTGGTTTTAATGATAAACTCCAACTACATCATACACGATTCAGTACAATTTTAAAGTAAATCAGACTCTCTCGTAAAAGAATCGATAATTTTGCTCCTTAAAGATAATTCAGTATGTTCAAAGATGCATTTCCAAATTTGTTTGTCAAGCGAATCATTTTTGGCACGCAATAAGGGAAGGTTGTGGTGACGGAGATATCCACCGAATGATAGAAAATGGGGTTTCCGTTCCACTGTAGCGTCACAGAGGCACAACGGAAGTCGCTCCTCCACAGAATTCCAATCTTGGATTATTACATCAGTGTCATGACAGCGTGCCGGATTCCTTCTGTAGAATTTCAATCTAATCTATGGAAGAATCTGATTGTGTATTTGTGATCTCTCGAGCTGCGATTCAAATTTTCCGAGCCTTGAAAAATAGAGACTTCCTCCCCAGAGGATTAATGGTAATACGAGAGTATAAAAATGTTTGCGTAAAAATATTGGAAATGCAGGAACGCGAGATATTTTCCGCGCTTGGAAATATAAAAATTTCGTTCGTATGGTAATTTGTTACAGTTAATAATATGTAGCGAGATTACAATACGCGACATAAACTTTTCAAAGTTTCGTCGACCATTAAAGGCACTTGGATCTAATATTCGATTTTTTTTAAAATCGAAGTGTAAATCACACTTGTATTTCCTTGGTTTGACCGTGGTTTAACCATGTTTTTTTTTGGCGGCAGAGGCGGTTCACTTTCAGATAAAGTCTATTTTTTCTAACTCGACTAAACATGATTTCTCGACAGAAACATGATATTGATGCAACTGAGGTGAAAGTCTCCGTATGTTCTTTTGAAGTTCTTTGGTAAATGTTTTCGCATTATACCGTTTTTATATGCCAATGTAATCCGAACGCTAGTTTATTAGGTAATTATCTTGTTCATCGAAACATTCCCTGTACACAATATTGTATAAGTACTTGACTGCTAAAACGAACAGAGCTAGCAGAGTTTTAACGAGAATGCGGCAAAGTTTCAAGGGTTGCTTGTTGTAATTTTGGGAAACGCTTCAACGGTTACTGGGGCAGTGTTTTTCCTATTTGTGGAAAAAGTAGGTGAAAATGGTACCTTCGTGACGTAATCTTTAACCTTCTTTTCATGAGAAAGATTGTACAAGAATGTCGCTGAAGAACGATTTCCAAGAATTGTATTATACCGTTGGACACTTTAATTTACAGATGTTTTTATCTAGTCCCGTTATTCTGGATTTCATCGCGTTTTTTCGGACATTTTCTGATTAATGATTTTCTGATTTTCTGAAATTTTATTTTTATTTCTTTTGATCTTATTATTGCTATTGACGATTTATTGTTTGAAAAGTTCTTTCGTGGCAATATGATATTTTTTAAGGAAGAACGAACGATCGAAATTCGCTTTGTCACGTTTTACGGAAAATAGAAATCCGCTCGTCAAGAATTAGCTGTTGACGTATAGCTTAACACGTCTTATTTTAATTTAGATGATCATTTAAGTACGGAATAAAATTCATTTTGCTTCACGGTAGATTTTTTCAAAAATATAAAATTCACTTAGTCTCTATTAAAAGTTAATTTAATACGTTCATATGTCATCTACAATGAGAATTATGTTAAATTACACTTTCTTAATGATCGTAAATTTTACTAAACACAGCGCATTATATTACAGGATTATATATTCTGCAAGGAAGTGGCTAATTTGCCAGGTAGAAGTTTTCAAGATTATAAATGTAGAATTTTGCAACTTTAGGAACCCTCTTGTGCTGCGTTTATGTAAACTGTAACCTCGATGATTTAGAATCTTTGTAGAAATCCAGATATTTATATACCTTACGACAATAGTCATTTCCAAGCATCACATAACAAAAATGTATGTTTTCATAATTCTAGGATATGTAATTCTTCGGTAAAATAGAATACCTTAGAATCTTAACGTTCGCAAGGAGATCAGTATTCATCAGTTCGAATTTTGAATACATCAGCTTCTTGATATAAAAAAAATTGCACAGATGCACATGCAAATATTTCCTGGACGACTTACGAGGGAAACTTGGATTACGTCTCGTTGCCAACTTTTGTTTCAAAGAACAACGTTACGACGAAAAATCCGTGCAATGCAGTGTTACATACATGGTTTCATTGGACATTGAGCGTCGTTTATTTTTGAGAAACACATCCTGTGTAACGAAAACGATATGTTAAAAGTAACATGATGCTTTCAAAAGAAGTTACTTTAATGATTGATGGCTCCTTTCGTTTTAAAATTATTTCGGAAGATGTACTTTTTTTCTAGTTCGTGCTGTTTGAGGATAGCATATTTCTAGTTTTAGAGTTGGACGCGTGGAGAAAATCTTTCTCCGTTATGAAATTAAGAGGAAATTTTTTTAATAAAATATTAAAATTACCAAAATTCTTTGAAGAGTTCAGGTGAACGTAGGGTATAATAAAACGGGAGGTAGTTTCTTGGAACAAAGGTGGCTCGCAAAGTACGTGCGATTTTCACAACTATTTCAACGAGAAACTAAAAACTTTTAACGATCTAAGTTATGTTTCATTTAATAATTTGCTCCAATTATATATTAATAATAATATAGAAGATTTTAACGCTTCTCCTTAATTGATGCAATGTAAGTCATGTTTTTATACGCGTATATGAGGACTTTGAACTTTTCGAGGCTACAGATTTTTTGCAAATACGTCTCAAACCGATGCAGCTTATTACGTTATAACAAAGAAATTACTTAACAAAATCAGACAAATGTGTGTGATATCCTACACTTGTCTAGTATCTCAGATATTCTGAAAAAATCTTTTGTGCTCTTGCTGCAAAATGTATACTCGGTGATAACTATATCAATGATTAATTGAGCCGTTTTCTTTGAAAGTGGTGTCAGTCTATTGTTGACAAAAAGTTAGTTAATGAAAACAATGAATGCAATCTGCTGTGAGTGTTTTATCTATAAACAGTTCCCAGAAAAATCCGTCAAAATTTTCATCACTTTGTCAATATAAATTTACGTAGTTAATGAGATTACAAATATAATTACATGGAAAGTGATGTAAGTCCACTTTCTGCAAAGACATAATATTTAGTTCAAAAATTATACTACATAATATCTCTACTTCACTTTTAACTAATACTTTAAAAACGATCACATTATCAACTTAAACCAATTTAATATTTAAAAAACATAAAATGACCGTATTACATATACCAATATCTTTCAAACCATTTAAATACAAGTTCTTAAATATCTCCATATAATATAAAATAGACTTTCACCACTCTCGAAGAAAACGGCTCATTTACAACTTGACATATCGATGTCATAATCTTTTATGATCAATTACAATCTTACAAAAAAGATACTACGTTCAAAACGAAAAGTAGTAGGTCGCCTGAAATTCTGTAAAATACATCCAGCTCCAGAAATTTCGCGCGAACTACCTAAAATCCAGCGCGAAATCGTGTAATATTCGATCGACTCACAATTTCGCAGATGCACTACTTCCGCCTTTAACTGGCACGATATATTCGAGTAAATTTGCATATTAATCTTAAACATTTCATTATTTCTACATAAAATTCCGAGAATATCACTAATTAAAAAAACCAATTGGAATCTTGCACGTCGACGATCCGTCGGCGTGCGATGTCCCAGAGCGAAAGTTTCAACAGTCAATTGGAAGTTCTCTTCGGTGTCTGAAAGCTCGAAGAATAAGTGCAAAGGCAGAGAACGTGTAATGTCTCGGTTTTCACGAAGAACACGAAGTTAATGATCATACGGATAAGATTTATGGAGACTGGTACCGGTAATTCTTTGGCAATCCTGTCTACTATTTCTCGTACGAAGTTCTTCCTCGTTATGCGAGCTTCGTCGTAGGTGCTTCGTCTACACGTAAAAGTTTGTAAAAAGAAAAATTCCTCGGAACAGCGGGTCGACACTACTTTCGACGAAGCATCGCCCGAAGTGGAGAGAATCCTCCCGGTCGATCGTAGTGAAGAAAAGGGCAGAAAGTTGAAAAAGTCAGCTACACCGAGATTTATTCGTGTCATAGGTAGATGTTTCTTTCTTCCGGTACACAAGAGCGCAAAATCTTTTGCTTTGTAACCCTTCCTACTTTT
The DNA here is from genome assembly GCA_963989415.1 of Cerceris ruficornis. Taxonomy (NCBI): domain Eukaryota; kingdom Metazoa; phylum Arthropoda; class Insecta; order Hymenoptera; family Crabronidae; genus Cerceris; species Cerceris ruficornis. Next base: position 7,140,481 of record OZ022518.1, read on the forward strand.
GCAATTTTTTACAAACCTCTGGTCTCTGTCTGCGATTAAAGTTTTAACAAAAAATCTATACAAAACTTGTATTCTGCTTCGTTAGTTCCCTTCGTGGCAAACTCTCGAGACTTCGTGACACTCGAGTTCTTTGTTGGTAAGTTGTCGAAGGAGTGACACTCCTCAGAGATTCCTCGAATGACGATAGAAAAGAGAATGATATCGCGGTAAAGGATAGCGTTGGATGATAAAAAAACAATAACGAGAAACGAATTCACAGTGAATTTCACGTCGGAACTGCATCATTGTCGGTGGTGTGCACGTCGTCGGACTGAGGGAAGTAAAAGAGAAGTTTCAGCACGTTGGAGGAAAGTACAGTTTTGTAAATAATTCGCAAGCATTCAAACTTTCGAAGTCGGTGAGTTCCGATAGAAGCGAAAAGAAGGGATGAACATTTGCCGTTGTTGAGAATTTTGTCAATCCGACAACTTCGTTACGCATTGTCTTCCCTCAAAGACGAAAATTTTCAGTGTTTGAGAGGGGATGCAGCGTCATGATACAGGCTGGCATACTCTACTCTGTTTATAGGAACTTGGATTTGCGAAAGCAGTGGCATAGTACGAAGATATGCCGTGCTTTTGGCGAGTCATGGGCTTTGTTGAAGGAAGTACACGTTGTACCGAGATTTCTCTGCTGACTTCTTTGTCATAGTTCTGAACAAAGGGATGTCATCAGTGATGTGTGTCGGCATACGTGTGCATATGTATACATACGTTGCTGAATTTAATTCTTATAATTACCAACGCGTTGCAGTTACAAGAAGCTCGCTTTTAGCTGTTTTTAGCATGCGACTGTCGCTACGATGCTTTTATCCGTAAACGTTGAAACATCACTCACGCACATAAATCCCCAAAACTCATTTAAAATCAAGAACTTAAAAGTATTAATACTGTAAATTCTCAGTAGTTTTACGTAGTAAATATTTGGCGCGTTAATTGGCCCTCCTAGAAGTCAAACTCGTCAACTTTATCCCGTGAATTTTTTCAGTTTCACTGACTGAGGGGATAATTACTGTGGTGCTCAGGATAAATTAAAGAACTAACTTTATACTTCTGTTTCAGCAGCACATGCAATGAAATCCGCAAATTACATCTTGTTCCGAGTATGCAACGAAAAGTTATAGCGATCAGATACGAATGACGTTATTGACGAATTTATGGAGCTGATAGTAATCTGACTGTGCCATTTCATTTCGTGCTTCTACGTTTTTATAAAAATTTCGCTTATTTTGCAATATTTTACGGTCCCTTTATGAAGATATTGCGATAGTAGCTGTTGCTTTTTTTTGATAATTTGTAATGTTTTTTAATCATACAACTTATGAAGATTATTAGTACTCGAAAAACAGTATGTGCCAATTCGATTTATAAAATAACATAAATACCTTATCTATAAATTATTCTTTTATGTCGGGTTGCCTTATATATATTATTACGAGTTGTTGGTTATCACTCGTATGGCATCGATTGCTGACGTCTATCAACGAGATGTTATTGTTATTAACACATTAATAGACAGAATTGTCCGTGAGCTTCCGTAGATGCCGGACGTGATATTACTATCCGGAAAATACAATTGTTACGTTTACAAATATTGTGTCTGTTCATTATATATTGTACTATTTTCATCATCATACTGACCCATTTTAAAGAAAATACAATTATAAAAACGATCAGGTGCGATCTGTGCCGCACTTGTTTAAATTATTCCTTTTATATCAAATCTGTTATGAAAGAAGATATACATTAAATTGTTTTTGATGAAATGTTAATTATGTTATTCGTGGCATAAAGTCGGGCAAAAGTGATCAATATTAACTTCCATAAAATTAATACATAGCAACATCAAACTTGTATCTAACAGGGAAAGTAACATAAAAGATGTTAAGTAGCATCATTTGATTAGTCAATTTTCCTCAATTTATAGGGTTAATATTTCAAAACCTAGCTGAAACTCAAAACTCCCGGAAAAATTAGCATATCGGTAAAGCCAGAAATATTAAAGTATCTATATAATTTATTCTTATTTGTATATTCCCATCTGAATATTTAAAACGAATAGACCTACAGTATCATTAATTCTGTCCGCTCTTTACATCATGAAGACAATCAACTTGTCTTCTAAGAGCCTCAATTCGACACGATGAAACTCCTCCTCCCCAGGAATGTTATAAAGACATCGCGGAAAGGACGGAATAATGTTAACAGATTTACATGCGAAACATGGAACGGTATAATACTGAATTCAGTTGTAGCGCCCGCTCGTGGTGCCGCGAATAGAAAGTGCTTTGTTTCAAACGTTGCCGCGGGCAATTCTTTGTAAAATGGAGTGTGCACTGTTCTACGGAATATATTATACCGCGGCAGAAAAATGTCGCTGAGTATCACACTGCTATATGCGCGTCGAAAAAGAAAACCTAGGTAACGCAGAGAAAGAGAGAGAGAGAGAGAGAGAGAGAGAGAGAGAGAGAGAAGGAGGAGGACCGGAAATCTCATTGGCGGAAATAGATCTTGGGGCTTTCCCGCGCGAACCGAGCCATTGTTTCCTTTTAATCGGAATATTCAGCGCGCATTAGGTCGCACGGGCAAATCTCTTCTCTGGAGGTCTCTCGCTCCCAGTACTCTTCCCTTTTCGTGCATCTTTCATCCGCCTGACAACATAAATTCGCTCTTGTCTGTGTATTCGATCGTGCCGGCACGCTTGCACGAGGATGCACGCGCGACACGGCGAATGCTCGCGTGCACTTTGAGCGCTATTTGCGTGTATCTATGTACTCTCTGTCTCTCTAGGGTTCAACGTAGCACGCAACGCATGTTTTCGTTCCATTGGATCGCCGCGCCCTTCCCTATTGCTCTCTCTCCTAAGTGTTCGAGTATCTCGGTTAATTGCTACCTTTTACCCGGACAATTATGTATGTTAATATAACAGCGTTGGGCGACGTTGGTGTTTCTCCACTTTGTTGCGTACAGGGTGAGTGAAAATATATTTTCGATAAACTACAGGAACAGTTGTGCAGTTGATTATGAAAGTGTCGTAAGTCAAAAATTTGAAGAATTCTATTTATCAAATGTTTTGTGTTGCGCCAATCAATGTTGCAACAGCGTTAGTGAAAATGTTGTCGACAATCTATATGAATAACTGTGCCGTTAATTGTAAGAAAGTGGCCTAAGTGTAAAATTTGAAAGAATAAATTTATCAGCTACTTTATATTGCGATTATTAACACATTAAAGACCGCGACGAAGTCTATAAGACATACGCTTGGAACCGCACGTTTTTGAGTAAAACTTCCACTTTATTAACGGCTCATTAGACGGCTCAGTCGGCGGTTTTGCACCCCAGGGGCCTGTCCGTCTTTGGCGGACAGGTACAGGTTTGACGCTCCCGGGGCCTAGTGGGTCCGTGTATATCAATACCTCCCCCAAATCGAGGCCGTGTAGTCAAACATTCGTACGATACCATACATTAAACAAATACAGGATAGTTCATTCGGCGACTCATTCCGCGGCCCATTTCCCGCTTCCCCGGATTGAGCCGGGCAATGAGCCGGGGGATGATCATTTGGCGGCTCGGAAATTGAGAGACACATAGGTCCAAAGCAGCGGATTTTAAGACTATGCCGTCCGCGCGATAAATCAAGATTCTTTGGTTTGGCGTCGGCGCTTTTTGAATTTGTCGAGAAATCATAAAACGGCGCGTTTTACTAATCACAATAAGTTATAATTTTGTCCCGCAATTTTCACGAAATGTCGAGGATATGTAGCGCATTGCAGCCTGTATATGATACAAGCGATACTTTGCAACAATTTGTGATTGTGAGATAGCCGCGACGCCTCTGCGATATAATAGGCAACTGTCTTAAAATTTTAGCGTGGCACCAACGTGGTGTCACCGGACGTTTAGTAGTAGTATAGTGTTAACATTTTTAGTGGTCACCACTCCCTTGAATCTGAAAATAAGCTCTGCACCCTCTTAAAAAAGTATGTATAATTTTTATTTAACAAAAAACATTTATTGCATAAACAAATGCCGTGTTTATTTACAATATATATTACTATATAACATAAAAAGCAATATTTAAATTTCAATTGCTAGGTTGTTGTTGTTTATTCATAATAATTCTATTAAAACGAGGCTCCTTTTTTTAAAGACCCGTAAGTCGTGGCTTTCACACCTCTGGAAATGCTCTCTCGCACCCTCGGGGGTGCACGCACCCCAGGTTAAGAATCACTTGTCTAAAGTCATTGGAGGAACTACCAGTGTAAGGAAATTTTACTAATGAATGAGTGTTTATTACAGGAAATGCATGGGTGGAACAAACTCGAAGGCCGATCGATGAATATTTGTCACTTGCGTCTTGTGCCGTAACAAGAGAAAACTCGTGAGCGGTCGTTAATGTGTTGATATTATAATATGGTGAAACTACTTTGGGAAAATTACTAGTAGTTGAACAGGTAATAAAATGAGTGTCTGTCACATTACATAAAACTCTACTCACATCCCGAAATAGAAGTCTATGCGTTTCGAAATGATCAGTAAATGACTTACACCACTGTCATAATTATCACCACAAGTTAATAATGAAATAAAAGTTGATGAGTGCGGATTCGAAGTGGTCAGATTTTAACAACAAAGATGGGTAAAATATGGAAGCCTTCGTGCAATTAGGACTTTCGCTGGTACGGTCAGTCATGTATACGTGAATCATTAATTATGGTATCATACAAAATTTATAAACTTTGAATTGATACATTTAAACCGCAAGTCTGAATTCATTTATCGTATATTTACGAGGAAACTGTCGTAATTTGATAAAATATATTTCCACGGAGAAATGAAAAACTACTTTTGAACATATATAGATATTGTTTTATGAAACGAATTTATGAACGCGAAAAGTAATATTTACGAAATAAGTTTATTTCCAAAATTTGAAGAATAATTAGGCTAATGTATGGAAGCCAGCACAGTGTAATGTGAATTAGGAGTAGCGATATACCTACTTCCCTCTTCTATGAAGGCAAATAAATCAGAGTTTTTGCTGAGAGATGTCATTGCTGAGAGATGTCGCTATACTATTTTTATTGATAAAACTCTTAAAAATAAAAAATAAATCGCATTCTTTTTGAGTCTTATCACTTCCTTCCTAGACATGGGATGTGTCATTAACACTAAACTCCATACCAAGGTGGTAAAAATAACCGTTTCCCAATTTTTTCTAGAAATTCGTGAAATTAATAGGACAGCCATACAATAAATATTCCACGTCTATCTTATAAAACAAAGAATACTTAACTTATCATCTTTTTCATTTTCTGATTCTTCTTTTTTCAAAGTACTTATTTAGTATATTTAAATATAATAGATATAAAGTCTCTAGTTTTAGTATCAATATACTTACGACATTTCGTTACATACAAGTTGGATGCATGCTCTACGTTAAATATAGTTACTAAAAATAATAGTAGAATCTCTCGCAGCGTATGTAATTTACAACTTCAAACATTTGACCTGTAAATCTGTTCCATGCACGTATATGTAATTACTAAGCAAAAAGCATGCACAACATTAAGCAAAATTACCAAATTTGTTATAAAAGAATGTATGATGAATATATAATTTAGTATAAAAATTTGCAAAAATTTAACTACACACGATTTTTGGACTCGTGTTAATAATGCTCTTTCGTTAGGCTTCGTCAAAGCCATGTACATTTGCAACTCACCTGCAACATTTTCGCGCGGTTCGTGCAATTGCAAATTCCTACGTCAACGCAGCAATACATCGTCATATTGCAAAAGCTTTGCCACTTGTTTTCGTGATTGAATCAGGAAGGGCAGCAGCCTTTTAGCGGAAATTCAAAGTGCTTCGCTTTGCTGGATTCACTTCTCCGTGGTTTCCTTGTTCTTGTATTTTCGTACAGTTTTATTTGAGTATCGGTATTTGAGTGCAATTACTCGAAAGATTGGAGAACTTTATAGCGTAATAAAGTGGCTTTGTGTGTATGTCTTTTTTACGAGCAATCCTCCAACAATCATCTAAGAGCGTATTAAAAAAGTTCTTATATTTATCGTTTAATGTGTAACGGTCGATAAAAATGCTTGAGAATGTTTCGATTAGGAAGTTGGACGGTAAATTCTGGAAAGTATCTGCCTTTAATGCAAAATGCAGTTTCCTTGGAGTAGAGATTATCTTTTGAATTTTTATTTATTCGAACTTTTTATAATTTACAGTTTTTGTTCTGCTACGAACCAACCTTATACTACACATATAACATTGAAAGAATTTTCTAGTGGTTTTACATCTTTTCTATTTGGTTTCAGTAATTATTATTAGTTCCGTGTCCTTACCATATGGCTTTTAACGTCTCGATCTCTTTTGTAATTTATAATTCTAATCGTAATACGCTTTCTTCCTTTTACAAAAATTAAAGTGCTGGTATAACGCATGGGTGCATCTTGCAAGATTAATTAATGAAATATTCGAACTTCAGACTATTGTCGTCGTGAGGACCGAAGCAGCAAATAATAACCCCAGGCGAAACATCAAAGACTAGATGTTATTTGACAGTGTCTGATTGTACATAACACTTGTGTCCCTTTGTGAGACAGACGACGCCACGAATGGCATCATTGTAATAATATTACTCAACGAAACATTTCGTTAATCCAAATGTTTCTACTCGTGTAAAACGATATATCCATGTAAGATTAATTATGTTGCCTACCCACGTACGTAACAACGTAAACGAAAACTGCAAATTGCAGCGGCAATTACAACGAAATTTACAAAGTTAATCTTTTACTGCAATACGTGCATGAAATCGTATCTACCACCAACGGAATCGATTCGTTCGTACATTTACCCGCATTACCGAATTAAACAAATTGTTCGCGCGTAAACTCGTATTGCATGCAAGTATTTTTTGAAAACCCACGATTTAATTTAAAAGTCCAATCGTGTAGAAGAATCTGCAGCTTGACGTATAGAAATTTATTAATATACGTAATGCTCACGATTTTCCATAAATAATATACTTGAACCTCTTTGAAAACAGGTACGTTCAACTCAATCACGGTTATTTATAGCCGTAGGGTTTATGAATAATTTTCATAACTTAAAACGGGGGCTTGGCTGCACTTCAATTACGAAACTTGTATTTACGCGAAAAATCTAAGTGTATTAATGTACACACGTTCTTTTTACGAGACAATTAAGGCTACATAGGCAGGAACCCAATCCATTATACATATTACATTACCTTCCCGTTCGTTAATTGCTGCATTTTGCTCACGAAATCGAATTACCGTGGTAACTGACGCGGCCAACTCGGGCATTACGCGACGATGCGTGGATCTCTTTTGGAATACGACATACTTTCTGGGAATGCGAATTAAAAAATTACTAACAATTGTTCTTCTGTTGTTATAGATTTTAGTGTAAATTTCCGGGATATTTTTGTCTGCAAATTATAATATGAGCAGATGATTTTTAAAGTAGCATCATTCACTTTAACGTAATGAAAAGTGCTGATTTTTTAATGACTATGAAATTACTTATACTGACAAAAATATAAGTATGCAAGATAACAAGTGCAAGTAAATCTTACGGAAATCGAAAATTGATATCAATATTTTTAAATATGTTAACACTTAAATTCTAAACATCTCGATTTAAAAAGAAAGTCACTTATGTCACTTTCAAAATAACCGGCTCATATATTTCTTGTTATTTAACGCGGCGAAAAGAATTGCACGAAATTGATAACATGATTGTTACGATATTGTTCGATACAGTGGAATATGAAGCATCTATCGTACTACTATAGGTAGCATCATCCATACACATCCGGAGGGTGGGTCTCCTGCGATTTGAGGGAGAAAGCCGATGCTCCGCTCGGAGACCGAGCGAGGGTGAATTGCTCGATTCAACTATTATTTTGTTTACCCTCTTCCGCCGTTTTAATTCAGTGCGCAGGCTTTTAAACTTTCGAAACCACGGAAATTGTACTGTCGCACTTGAAACCGTTCCGACCGGGAGTTGGAGGCAGTGCCGCGCGCGGACCGGAAATACCGTGTAATAGAGAAATTCGAAGGACCATTCAGAGCAGTTAGCGGAAGTCGAGCGGCTATTCCGTGGAGTACAAATGTCAGTTTTTCAAGCGGTACGCTCGACCTCGTGAAATAGACCAGTAAAAGGGAGTTAATTTTCGTTCTACGACGTAGTGACTACTCGGGACGAGTACATGGGCGATGTGTAACTGCTCATAAAATGTGCCTAGAGTGGTAGCCCCCATCAGATTCCCTCTTGCTGTCTCTTTTCTCCTTTCTATGGGTCTCTATCTTTCCTCATTCTCTCTCTTTCTCATTTCCTTTCTCTCTTTACTATCCCTCCCTCGCTCTATTTCTGCCTCTTGGCTCTTTCACCCCTTCAAATACTTTATCGAGTTGTCTCTGCAGAATCCTCTCCCACTGTATAAACATTCCCTTTTCTCTCGTGCCGTTTTTTTTTCTCGAAGCGATGTAGTTTACGTTACGAACTTCGTAACTGAAACTCGTTCAAAGTTTTGCAAGTAACGATATGGAGGGATTTTTGGGGATACTGTTACGTTATCTCGACGTGGATTACTACGTCTGGCGATAGAGGCAGATATATATTTGCGTAAATAAAATTAAGGAGAATTTATTAACTTGTCGGATTATAGGAGATACCGTGTGCGTTCCGAATGTGAGATATTTTTTTGGTGAGTTATATTGGTATTACAGTGATTGATGCTGATAACGGAATTAATTTGTTATTACGGTTTCGTGGAAGTTCCCTTCAACTATATTTCAATTTGCCAAATTATCTGAGAGATAAATTTTATGTATTTTTGTTTTATTTTATGTCAAACTTAATTGTAAATAATTTGTCAAATTATATTAATATTAAATATAATCATTAATGAAACAGCTATTTTGAATGAAAGCTTTGTACAGGAATTATCCAGAAGTATGTTTCAACGTATACAGGGTGACCTATGAAGTGTGTTGCAAATTCTTTGGTTTTTACTTGAATTTCGATCTAATTTTATATAATTTGTAGCAGAATAGGACGAGTGATTACTAGAACTATATTGAAATATTGTTGTCACGTTTTAAATGAAGTAACATACACTGACTTAGATATTCAGTTCAGTAAGTTGTTACTTTCGATTTATTTAAAATAGTTTCTATCTACTTTACTTGTTGCTAACCAGTGTTATAATAATACTGCACTTTCCGAAGAGTTATAGCCAAACAGTATATGATCTTCAACGGAGAATAACAAGGTGTTATTTTATCTTGCAGACATTATTGGGTCCAGTGTTACAGATTTCTTTTAATGCTTACATGAATTTTGATGAATGTATCACAAATTTGTTATACATTCACAACGAGAGAGAGAGAGAGAGAGGTTTGAAAGAATTTTCAAAGCATACACGTAGAACAGAATCAATAAATACTTATTTAGAAACAAATATGAAACACAATTAGAGTACATAATGAAATTTGTATACTTCATAACATACTTATCTTAACTATTATATAACTATATTAGAATATAATATACAGAATATATATTTCAATGGTATATTTAAATTTTCCATTAAAGATATCTTTGCTAGAATTTTATCTACAAAAATTGAAATAATATCTATTCAAAAATGCAGAACAACATACGCATTTTGACTGAATAAATAGCTCTTTTTTTCTTGCGAACCTGCGTAAAATTACTTTACATCTCCAATAGTCCGTTTTTTTTGGTTACGGTAAAGGTAAAAAAGGAATTGATGTTGACATCTTCTGTAATTTCAGGGAAATAACTGGTAACGCTTTACACGGGTCACCCAGTACGATTCTCCCGTTTTTATTCCTGTGAACTCTATTTTTGGCGAGGATTCTGTTCCCACAATTTGCCGAAGGAAAGGAAACTCATTTCGCTAAAGAGAGTCCTTTGAAAACGTTAATAAAGCAGAAGTAATTGTCTCCCTTCGTGCGTATAAACTTTATTTCCACGTGTAAAAAAAACAGAAACTAATCTAAAAAGCAGTTACTGAAATACCTGGAGGAACTTTTTAATCTTCTACAAGGTTTCGGACGTGAAATTTTATTGCATAAATACATTGTATGTTAACCCGGGAGTTTATTCGGAGAACAAAAGGGATAACGATGTTTATATACTTTTTCTTCCACCTTTTATCTCGTTCCCTTTGAATTGTTAAGTATTCTACAGAATAGTTATGTTTACTTGGCAACCGACGAAAGTATTGTAAGTATGACATTTACGCAAGGAATTGTTCCATAAAAATCTGTACGCGTTATACGAAAATTGTTCGATTGTTTGATTCCATTCTGACAACTTCAGTATTCTACTGAGAAATTAATAAATATCGGAAAATAATATTTCAGTTGAACGGAATCTCTGATAAAAGCGAAACACATTTCCCATGTACATTCACAGAGAGAAGTTGATTGTCCGCTTTTCCGATACCTTCGAAAGTTTTCGATAATAAAGAAACCCGATTCGCATTCACCAGTGAAGAGTTTTTTCTCATTTCACCGTTGATAAAGCGGACATGAAAAATACTCGTTGTTTTTGTTCCGAAATTTCCGAATAGGCCGACGCGGTCCGTTTCTCCTTCGTGTCTGAATAAACTCAAGCTACGTCTTGAGTGCACATCCACTATTTCTTTTTCCTCTTCAACGTAAATTCCATTATAGTACTTGTCAAAGACAATCGGGGTATTATTCTGGCCCCTAGACAGCATCCGGAAACTTGGAAAATTGGCAAGAAACCTCTTAGAAGGACGTCGATAAACCGTCCGTTAGCGTTAATAAAGGATCGTTGACATCGGCATAGTGACAGGAGGCAGTCCTTTTGTTGATGAACGACCTACCTCCAAGTGCTGATACTTAATCAAACTTATTATATCGAGCCATCTAGAGTTTCGGTTTCTCCGCTATTTCAAGAGTCTAATCGTGAAACTTTCAAGGTTTTTGCTGGACCACGTTTCCTGTATAGAGAAAATAGCTCACATGTTTGTGTGTGACTGTATTTATGTTGACTTGTATTTTGTACCGTTTCGTTGATTTTCATAAATATCTGTATAGTCGGAGGATTTACGGAAAGAGAGAAATAATCGATGAAATAAGAATAAATGGTTTTCTGTATTTTAATGTTTATGAAATGTACAGGGTGTTTCAAACAGTAAGAACAAGTGTGATGATGCAATAAATATCGTATAGTGTGGCAAGATTAAAAAGGAAACAAGAATGGTTAAATAAAATAAAGACACTTCTAACTTTCAATTCTTTCTTGGTACAAAGATGAAATATGATAATTGTGTGAATATTGCTTAGGGTAAAAGAAATTAAAGAGGAAAATATATAAGAGGGTAGGATAATAATATTATTTTTCAGTTTCCGTCTGGTGTGACTGTTATTTAGGAAACGTGCACAGTGGTATACGTAGCTGGAACCATTTTGACAATTTCGTAAATGCTGGTTTGTCCAAAATTTAAGTCAAACAAATGTTGCACAATTCAGAAGTGCGCCATCTGTTACGCTACCTGTATTTTTTATCATTTGTTATTAAATAAAATTCAGGGAAAATGTGCCGGTAATTATAAAATTTGCTTAATTTGCAGATTTTGTTAATCTCTATCATTTGTTTTCCATCACATTTATGCATATGACAATAGTGTGAAACAATCATTGGAAAATAGTCAGAAATTCAGTTATTTAATACAATTCGTAATTGGGTTTAAATATCTTAAAACTAAAATTAAATGATATTATTCACATTTATATCGTAATAACTTTACGATAATATAACCATCGAGTAAATTTTCTGGCAAAACATCGTGCAAAGGTCAAGAAATTGTTAATGTTTCAATTCCGTAATAGAAATCAACTTTTTCCTAATATTATCTAAAATTATTGTTATAAATTTGTGACGCCACTCGTTGATGATCGAAACATTTCTTCAGCATTAACTTATGCTGCATAAATACGGCCACTGCTTTAGTATTTTTATCAAATCGTTAACAAAAAAAAGAATCTAACAATGTTCAAGATTCGCACGAAAATCACAGTTTTGCACAATTTGATTCTGTACAGATATTTCAAATCCTCTACCCATGCAATATTTATCCAAGCCAGAAGGACCAATATTTTTAATCGGCCAAAGTTGTTACAGTATCGTAGAACGTCCCACATAAGTTAGGCAAATTTTTTGCTCAAAAATATCCACAAACTACCAATTTGTGAATCTCACGGAAAACCCTTATCAAACTTTTACGAACTGCAACAGAATATTGCCGTCATAACTCTTCGAATGAAAAATACCACGCAAGCAATCCTTTTCCGAAAATGAATTTCCGCAGTTTGAAAAATTATCGTTGGATAATTAATTTTCATCGCAATTATATATGATGAGAGCCCTTCGATTTTTACAGAAATAAACGATGACGCAAAACACGGGATTGCAGTATTTCCACGATGGGGAAAAACAGTGCGCGTCGTTACGTCGCGTAATTAAAGCAGCGCGTCATTTGCCGTGTAGTCAGAAATTACGACATTTTTTTACTTGACATTTTATGAACAAAATTATGAAGAAAATCGCACAGCAACGTTTGGTTAATGGCTCGGCCTCGAATTTCCGAATGCGACAACATCGCGAAACGTTATTTACATAGAAAAACTGTCAAACTTTATCGGTATTAAATAACATTTTTTTCTCCCCCCGCGCCATGTAAAGATTCAAACGATTGACCGCGCTATCGCGATCGGCGATGATAAACGATTTCACGTTGCAATATCGGGCCGATGTTCGAATTAATTTGCCGAAGTCGGCTCGACACCGTCGAGTTATCGGGATTTGTCAAGAGCAGCAATAATTTCGGTTGTCGATGGCACCCATTTACGTGGAATCGATATGTAACATATGAACTATTTTATACGCCATACGTGTTAAAGCTTACGAAATTGTATTTAACGTATTATACGACAGCAAGTACCGATATGAATTCTTCATTAAAAGGTTAAGGTTCGAGTATTTTCGTTGTAAGTTCTGATATCTACAATACTACGCACAATATCTAATTTACGATATGAACTCGAGAAGCATGCTGTTCGTGCAATTATAAAGATTTCTAGCAATAATTTAATTGTTGGTTGTTTAGCCAGGAACGATTAATGGAGCTTTTGTGATTTTCAGAAGTCATCATTACAGGATTTATCTCATCAATTTTTCGATAAAAGTTTTAAAATAGTAATTGATCTCTCCGTAGGAATAGGCAGGTCGTTATTTCGGGACATTAAATTTCAGTTGATAGGGTGTCAGGTAACTCGTGGTACATCTGAGTAGGGATTAATTCTACCTGAATATACTATAGAATATTTTCATTTAAGATTTCGTTTTCGAAATAACTGATTTTTGATATTTCTCTAGACGAAAAAATCATAAAATCGGTGATATTTACTAGGTAATACTGGCTAACGTAATACTGAGTCAAGTAGTATAGTTGAAGAATTCGAAACATTTAAGTGTGACGATATTCCATAGCAAAATGTGTTGAGTTGAAAGAACTCAATGAAAAAAATTTCTTTTTCGAATAATTTGTTCGAGGAGAATCACTTCCTATACGAATGTACCAGGTATATAACACCTTATAATATTGTTGTACATTAGTCAACCAGACTTTCCAAAAGAGTCATTCCCAGAAAAACATAGATGAAATAAAAGATTTTTTATCGTCCCACCTTCAAGTTGCTGATTGCCTCCTCTAACTTATTCTGTGTACCGCGTGTATGGAAATACTTGCAAACGATTTTCACCGAGAAACGCCATCGCGTGAGCATTGTCATTGCCATTCTCGTCGACGATATTCCTCGAGGTACGGGCTAAAATATTTTCCATTCTCGGAATGGGCTGAATCGAAACAGCTACACTTGATAAATCAAAATTCATCATACAGATCTTTGCAAGAGTCAAATATTCACATTTCTATGGAATTATTTTTATTTAAATAAAAGGCATTTGCACTACGTAGAAGTCATTTCTCCTGCTACTTTTTACTTTGATGTTCCCATGGGCAGTAGATTTTATTAACGTGAGAAGAATGTTTTTTTAGTGTATAGTGTTGAATGTCAGTGTTGGAAAAAAAATAAAAGGCAACCGTGCTGCAATCGTATGGTCTTACTAAATGAAAAATGGTTATATCAATTTACGGCATATTCCATAAAATGTGGGTACTATCTCGGCGATAAAGGTAGCATACAAAACAGTGAAAAACGTTCATGAATGTATATCGCACCTACCACTTTGTTTTCTAGTTACAGGAATTTTTATATTACACTCTTTGATCGTTGCTTTATTTGTTTGCCGGTCATTGACATACTTCTTCAGATTCGTGGAAAGTAAAGATTCAGTAAAGCCGAATAACTCAGAAACCTTTGAACGTATCATAAAAGCAGTAAGAAAATGTGTAGAGCATTGTATTTAACTACCAAGTGGTCATTTTGAACATTTTGTTCAAAAGGCCCACGAATAACAAAAACAATAATACTTTGAGAATAAGGTGGTTTACAAACATGACATGTTTTCTAATGAATTTTGTTACATATACTTTTACCAACTGTTACATATAATTATCTTATTTTAATACTTAGGAAATCCTTCTATGATCGTCATATGAGCCATTTATTTTGAAAGCGGCATAATTCACTTTATCGTAATGAAAAATGGCGATTTTCCAATGACTATACGAAATTATTTTTACTGAGAAAAATATAGGTATTAAAAATAACAGTACCTACAAATAAATCATCTCAAAAATTGGCATCAATATTTTTAAACGAAAGCCCTTAAATATCTTGATTTAAAAAGAAAGTGACCTGTGCCAACCTGAACTAGCTTCCACAAACATAGCGCATGGATCTGTAATGAACTGAAAAAAACACACACAAATGTGTAGGTGCAGTTGTTTATTTATAATGTCAAACAAATTTTACAAAATTAAGTCAATCACAACCATGATGTCAACAACGATTTTCATTTCTTCCAATCAATACTTCTGTGTACATGTAAAGCCATCTCTCGTTCTATTATATAAACATATAGTAATCATATTGGCAAATACATAAATAATAATATACAAAAATAATATCACACAGCAAGTATCTCGTTGTCGGTTTCCAACTCTAAATGCAATAAATTTTCAAACGTATACGCAGTGCCTTAACACGGCAAACTTTACGATACATAGCACCGAATAAGATAAAATCTCTCTCCACGCTATGAGCAATACCTTCCACGTATAAGAAGCTGCTTACCGGTTACCTCATTACATTTATCTATTCGCCCCGCTACTTCTCGAGAAACGAGAATAAAAAAAGGCCAACAAATTCGCAGGGAGTTCTCGCGCCGGACGAATGGCTGGGTTCTTCTACTGGCAAAACTTAAGGAACATATCACTGGCAGAGCTCGCGCAGCCCCTGCAACGAAATATACTTGAGATTAGAAGCGCGATAATTTACTGGGAGCTCGTTTCTTCGCAGTGCACTCGTTACTCTCTAGTTTCCGTCGCTTGTATCGTAGATACCTCGCCGGCGTCTTGACGTAGAGCTCTCCGTGAAAAAAACTCAATTAAGGGGACAAACGGGAAAGGTCGGAAGTAAAGGAACAGTGAAAAATTGCAAGGCCGACGTCGATGGAAGAAAGCGTGCAGCTAATGCTGCCAAGAACAGCTTTGTACCAAGATGTATTCTCGTCCACCGTCTTGCATTTCAGCGAGATACGTTAAGACTGTTCGGCATAAGAGCCGATACGAAGTTCCACGTGCGCACGTATGAAATACATGCTTTAACGTTTGTACGATTGTAGAGGAGAAGACGTTCTCGAATGTAAAAGGAAAGGGGACAAAGCGCCGAAGCGACTGCTTCTAGTTCGTTGGTCATAAGAAAATACAATAGTTTCGCGTAGTTTAAAAGCAGAAACAGGTAGAGCGAAGTTGTGGGCGGGCGAGGTTCTTCCCTTTATTTCGCTTCGGAGTTGTAATCGTTGACTCGACTGCGCCGGCGGGCCGCCTTCTGAATTACTTGTGTCTGTCGAATTACAGGGAGATCGAAAAATCCCGTTTTTTTTCTTTTCGATGTTGCAATGAATTTTTTTGGCCTTCCTTCCTTTCTATTTTGCTACAATCCGAACGTTTCGTTGATATGGGGAAAGAATGGTATCTTTTTGCGAAATTGGTTTTTTCTCTGCGAAATATTCCTTTAAAATTATTTTTCTTAATGGAAAGAATAAATTGTTTTGCACGGTATTTAATTTCGTAACGTTTCTATAAACTTATTCAGTTTATTATCGATTTGTGATACTATTGGTATTTTCCAATGGAGATATTTAAAACGATGAATTTTCGAATTTATAAATACAATATATACAATAGATTTTAAAATACATTTTCCAATGTTATTTTACATCTTTTGCCGCTGTAAAGTTTATTTCAATAACGCGGTATTTTATTTTAAAAATTCTAGTTTATATGTTTTGTGTAAAAATATATTATTATGAAATACGTAACAACATATTCGCAAAATTGTCGTAAAGCAGAAGTTCACAAGCACTTACAATAATATTTACGAAAATAAAAGTTCTTATATTAATAGAAAGATAAGAACACAACAAAAAGAACTTTTTAGATGCGAGTGAAAGAGATGTTACATCTGTTTTGCACAGCCTTCATTATCATTCTAAATATAAATTTTCAATTAATATAACGTGTATACAGAAATGTCTTGCTATTCGACTTGCAAAGAAATCAGAAAATTCAAGACTTGTAGAGGGTTAATTTAAATTAAATTATTCATTCAAGTACATCAATAAATCAGATGATTGTCTAAGTTCCGCCTCGATTCTCATAGACACCGTAAACTTTACTGCACGTTAAAGCTCCGGTGTTTTTGTTGATCATGTTACATGCATTAATTAAGTGATATCATCATGTGTAAGTTTAGCATTAGGCATCGTTCGGATAACTTGATTTGTGCGTAAAAAAATTTCGCAAAATCTGCTTCGGTCTTTGCATAATAATTTGGATGGCAAAAATCTTAATTCTGAGAAAGTCGTCGCAAACTACCTCAGGAACTTTGTTCAAGGAAAACCAAGCTCTTCCTTCAAAAATTGAATCGACAAGCTTGAAGGTCGTTGCAAATTAATAAAATTACCTATATATTGGGTTGGCAAGAAAGTAATTTCGGTTTTGTAATATGAAATGAAACTTAATTTTTTTTTAACAAAGAATGAACTTTAATATACATTTTCCATTTTGTTCGATGGCCTTTTGCCATCTTTTAGACCAATTTATGATTCCACTCTCATAGAAATTCTGGTCTTTATCAGCAAAAAACTGAACCAGGTGCGATTTTAGACTAAACACTCGAATTAATCGTTTGGTTCCTTGGAAGCAGCTCGAACTACACAACATCTTTGTAATCCCACCAAATTGACAGCATAACTTATGCTTGATACAATTCAGCTTTCGATGTGGTTTGTATAAAAAAGTAATGACAAATTAAAATATGTCGAAAATGTTCGTTTTTGCACTCCATATTAAAATTCACGCTAAACTAACAATTGCAAACAAAATGAAGCACAATTTGTTTCTAAATCCTGCCAAAGGTGACAAATTTCAATTTTCAGATGCAAAAAATGATAACATTGTCAGAAATCCTTCAAAACAAACGTAACATTAGCTATCGACGAAAACCGAAATTACTTTCTTGCCAACCCAATACCTTAAAATTTAACCTACTGAATCTTATTTTCAAAATTAAATTAAGATAGAACAGTTTATGCTGTATCATACAAAGGCCAAGGATCTAATTCTGTATAGTTGTTTGTCACGTAATTTACAGTATAATGCAATTCGAGATACAAGCTTTGAAAGATAATAGTGCGGCAATACCTGTTAGTTCATTTCATTACTTTAAATAAACAGCCATGTTTGCGTAGGAATTGTATGCAGAGCGTAACATACACGTTTCTCCGACATTGTGTGCGTAATCTGTAACAGTCTCGGTATCCCTCATGGCTACATTATCGAATTGAGCGCATATCTAGCTTAAACAAGCAAATGTTGGTACACACACTATTCGTGATACGGGTACCGAATGATTAGTACACATTAGGATACCTAACGCGCTGTAATTCGTCATTGTTTAAATTAGTGATGCAGTGATTATCAAATAAGTATCTTCAGACATTGTCTACGCGAATTTTGTACTGCTTGGAAAGAAAATATAATTGCGTCTGTAATAATGTTTATTCCGACACGGATTATTATTGCTTGAATATGCAAGATAATTGCTAACTGCAGGCGTGTTTACGTGTACTGTAATACACCGTGTCTGCTTAATTAGTTTCCAGTTTTAGTAAAATCTGACAGCGATCGATTATTACGTGTAATGCGTCGTATTGTGTTTATTACATTTTCGAGCTGGTTAGTTGTTGTTAATATTACAAAAATTATGACTATCGAGTAGACGGGCTCCTAATATATATATTTTACACCTTATACGAAACTATGACAGTGCATTGCCAGATTTTCTATGATGGTATTTTTTTTCTTGATCTCTTTTCGTAAAAAATTATTACATAACATGTTTTTACTGACCAGGTCCATTCCTAGCAGTTTTAATGTTAATTATACTTGAATACCTTCACGACAAATATAATTTCGTCTTAAACATAAGAAAAATGTAGTATAAAAAAAGAAATCTAATTACAACTGTTTATGTGTTGTTTCAGAATTATAAAAAAACATTGTTACAAAAGTACCCTCGTTAAACTGAATTATAGAAAATCTCGTATCTCATTTTCTTGATGTGCAGATTAACTTCAAATATTATCTGATAATAACGTTAAAAAATGCATGTAATCGTAATATGCAGTCGTAGTTTACTCGAAGTATCGTATTTGAATAACCAAATCAAACAAACGTACATATTTTATCATTTTTCAATACGCATACAAAATGCACATGATGATTACATATTTATCTTGTAACATAAAAACGATTATGTACCCTACAAACATAGAGATCTATTAATTCATTATCTGCAGTTATTTTATTATAAATAAAGACGAGGATATGTATACGCAGTCGACTGTGACATTTAAATCGAGCAAGTTTATTGGCTTCGTTCGAAAATAAAGTCATTGAAGCAATCTTCCAATGGTGACAACGCACGCTCTAAAATCAGCATGTCGACTCTTTTCAATTCTTTTGTCGTTAAGTGACTGTACCGCGTGTAAGGAAATACTTGCAAACAATTTTCACCGAGGAACGCCATCGCGTGAGCATTGTCATTGCCATTCTCGCCGACGATATTCCTGGAGGTACGGGTTAAAATATCTTCCAGTCTCAGAAGGGGCTGAATCGAAACAGCTTCAGACCAAAAAGTTTTCCCATGTCTCTCGGATTTCTCAAAGAACAATGGAGAGACTCCGTTTGCGTGTGTCGCATCCGTATGCTAATTTTGTACGTGCGAAGAAATTAAACGCGAAAGACATTACGGAGGGAATGTGATTTTCTACGATTTTAATCTATTATCCTCCGTTTCCTAATTGAGCTAATTTTACTTGATTATTAGAAAGGTCTATTATCTTGGAATAGTACTTTTACTCCGATCCTTTTTTTTTATTCAACCTCGTTGTCATTCATATTTTATAGAGTTTTGCATCATGTAGGAACATTTTTAAAAATAATAAATTCTGTGTATGGTGGTTCTTTATCTTATTTAAAGAATAATTGTCATTAAATATGCTTTTGTCATTTGCAATCACAATTTATTTTTGAGATCTTAATAGAATAAAATAATCATTTTCATTATATTCAACGAGAAAGATGGTTAACGTATTACTGATAAATGGCGAATTACATCTTAGAAATAACCTTTTACACAGTATTTGATGCCAGTCATTAAATTACGTTGGAACAAAATTCTTGCAAATAGTTCTCTGCAAGTCTTTGAAATTTTAAATATCTGATACATCATATATTTGTATTTTTACTTTTTCACGTAATTTTTAACATTATGAATTATTACATCAATCCAAAATCTCAAACTTTCCCTGTAATAAAAGGCTTTTAACCCCTTGCCCTACAATATCGTTTGACCCTGCGTATATCATAGTTAAGCAATAAATAATCTAAATAAATATTTAGTTCAATGTTGTATCGTTGTACTTAGCTTGTGAATTTCGTGGTTTTCGGAATTCCAAGATTTTTGTTTTCACTTTTACCTGCACAGGTCTGACTCGATATTGTAGATCAAAGGGTTCGCTGTTTATCCATCACTTTAAATTTTACTATTAGGGCTTATAAATGTGCCATCGTGTAACTAATTTTCACGTTAACAGCGAATTCAAATTGCGAGTATTGAAAAGCATCAAATTAAATAACTGAACGTACGAACAAATTTTAAAATTACGCATCATAAGTGACGATAATTCTTATGGAAAATAAATTGGAAGAGAAACAATTTATGAAGAAAAATAGAAATTGCACATAACTAAAATAGTAATTCAACACATTAGAAAAATTGCATTAATTTAAAATACAGATGAAATAAAGACATGGGGGATAGAATCGTAAAGAATCTGAAATAGTTTACTCCTCACAAATTATTTAAATATACGGAAAAAAGTCGCACAATCATCAAATTACACATTATACATTGATGATGAATTGCAATATTTGCGAATTCAACGGTAAAATTATTCCGTTATCGCGATTCTGTAAATAATTCAGCGTGAACAGCGGAATTTTATGCAGGAGATATGGTAGTGTATACGTAAAGCTATGTTTTAAAAAACGGCAGACAGAAAACGGAACACAAGGAAAAAAGCGCACGTATTTCTGGACACTGAGCATCGTCAACGCTCATTAAACTTCGTATCTTGATAACGTAGAGGTTCGTGTTGCAGTGTAGAGCATGGTCTACAACTGCATCTATTATATATTCCTTCATTCCTTTTTTTTTAGTATAACGGATTTTCATCATTGCTAGACGGATATCTCACTTAATAGAAGGCGATTGAACAATTAATCATCATTCGGTGACTATTAATTTGTCTTCTTATAATTCTGACAGATTTATTGTAATAATAAATGGCATTATCTTTGTACATTGGGATTTTCTGAAAATTCATTTCATGAATAAAATAAAACAAACCTGACGATGTAATGGATTTAAAAGAAGCGCAACGAAATTTTAACGTACCTACCTTATAAAAAGTTTGTTGCGAAAATTGGAAACGTGTAACATATGTGTTATATTTAATTTAATAATATATAACTTCATTTATATTCATGGTACTTTTATAGTTATTAGTAAATTGTATTTTATCATATTTATTTTCCGAATTTCTCATGTTAATTTTAATTAAAATGTTTGATGAAACTTTAATGAAATGCTTTAATACAAGTTCAGGATCAACAACGTACAAGTAATTTGAGAACTATGTGAGTTTCTCAACTGTTGTTTTAGAGATAAAGTAACGTTATTAGCAAGGAAGAATTTGCAATATTGCTTAATTTATTTTACACCTATTCAATATCAATATCTCTCTATTGTTAATTAAATTAACCGCCATTTTAATTCACAATGTTAGCCAAACTTGATTGAAATTCCTTTCGATTTAAACGAAATAAAAAATGCATAGGAATTCTCTGAAAAATTCATTTCATTAATGAAAAATTGCCTGGCCATTTCTCTGAATATAAAAATAACACGAAAAAATGTCGACATAAGTTGCTTATAGAATACCTGCAACAAGGATTCTGCGATAATAAAATGTATTGATTCTATTCAGCAGTAGGTATAAGAACACAAATAGAAATATACTCCATATAGTAGTGCATTTTTCTCTTGTGGAATTTAATCACTCCATTCAAAACAGTATAATGCTGGAAGCAATTTTTTCCTCACAATGGAATTTTACAAAAATCACAGGTGTACTTGATCAGCTCTTTTGTTAATACAACGCGTACATACAATATGACTTTTCTTCAACATCGCTCGCAATTTTTATTGTTTCCATTTGCATCATTTTGTTTATATTTAGCACATGGGGAATTGTTGGCTATATTCGCAATCTTAACTGTGAAATTGAGGTCGAATGTGCATACGTGTCGACTCCTGCGGGCGGTCTTCATTTTACACCATATGGCGTCAACCGCAATAGAAATCAGTATTCAGTTTGACGCCATATTGCATAATCGTCGATAATATGTCGAAAATAAAAAAACTATGACTTCCGTAGAATTGGTCGAATATGAACGATATAATTAACGGAAAGAAAAATAATGCTGTTTCTCTGGAAAATGACGTCCTCCAAAAAAATGTCTGCAAGAGATAAATCGTTTTAGACTAAGAAGTTATTCGTTATATACATTTCGACTCTACGAGCTCTCATTTAAATTTTTACTGTGCGAAAGAGTTATGTTATTTTTCCACTCATCAATTTTATGCAAGTTGTTTACGTAGCCTATTTCTCTGAGGAAGCAAAAGTCAGATGAAACAGAAAGGTACATAGCACTAACTTTACTTTCACGCGTCGTATTTAAGCTAAGTGACTGAATATTTAATTATGCTTTGAGATTTATCTATGCAAATTGGGTATTGCAACGTTTCGAAGTTTTAATATGAATAAGTCGTTTGTTGTTCAGTTTAATGCGTGTGTAATAAAAAATATCCAGGTCGTTTACGCAAGTTTTTCTTCGGATTTTGAATTAATAAAAAATTGCATTTCAAAGCTTTCAATGAACATATCCACTATAAATGAGTATTCGGAGTTATACATTCAAATTTTGCATACAAGATTTATACTACACATAACTGACGTTTATTTTTTTCAAATTTTTCAGTTTTTTCAATTGGAATATGAATATCATACATGATAAACAATGTTGTAATTGATTATAAATTAATAGCTTCGTGTATTCTGATTATAATTATAATAACAAAGTCATTACGTTTTGTCATGTCTTAACGTTACAATTTAACATTATTAGCACTATTAAACAGTACAATATTTTGTATTTCACTGTAAGCGATTACCTGTCTAAAGCTGACAGTGAGATCGGATTGATTCAAAGAGACTCGTTAAGAGACAAGATGTCATAGCGCAACGTATAATACCTATAATTGAGGTCTGATTTATCCATGAAGATACATCAAGAAAGGAAATATATTATCTCAAATTATATAAGATTTCTGATCTTCGACCGCTTGGAAGTCTATTTCCACTTTATGCATATATATGTATTAGGGTGACCGGAAAGTAATGTCGTTTTTCTACATGAAATTCAAACAAATAAATTTGTAACAAGTTTTTATTTTGCATGAATGATGATATTACCCTTGTTATCAACAACCCTTTGTCATCTAGTGTGCAAATTTTCAATGCCGGATCGATAAAAATCAATTGGTTTTTGAGCAAAATATTTGGAGGAACGACATTACTTTTCGGTCCCCCTAATATATTGTCCTACCTTTTGCAAGTCCCTGATCCTCCCTGTGGACTTTTATCTCACTAAGTCCGTAGAACCATAATTTCAGTCAGTACTTTTTGCTCCAGTTTCCTCTTTGCTTTTCATTTCGATCCATTAATGCAGCAATGTGTTTTCCAACTTTCATATAATTCCAGTATATTGTAGAAGCCTTTTGACATTTGAGTGGCCAAAGAGACATTTTCATTCGACAGTGTCGCTGTATTGTTTTTTTTTGTAATATCCTTTTTACTTTTTTCTAATTAATCGCTTTTTTCTCTCCTTCTCCACTCCACATTGTTCATCGAAGAATCGTAAATATGCGTAAGGAAGTCATTGCACAATTTCTGTATGTAATTCGTTTCAACCCTCAGCCCTTTTCTTATTCTCAACAGTACAATTCAGTTTCATCAAATATTATTTTATTCCTTCCAAATTGCCATTATTCTATCGAATTTTAAAAAATTTGATTGCTTTTCGTCATTGTAATATTCAAAATTCATTCCAAAATTTAAAGCAAAGGCGAGATTTTGTGGTCTGACCAAATTTACTGTGCCCCGCGGATCGAGGTCAGGTAGGACGACCTGAGTGTCAATAGGCTTTATGGGCGTACCGGACGCACTGCCAAGGACTGGAAAAATCGTTAATTCGCTAATTTTCCATCTTTATGATGTCAATCATAACGTTTGGCAATTAACTAATTTGTCCCCTTAAGATAGAGACCACGGCCGCTGCTTGAGTTTCTAGGAAAAACTTAGGGTGCAGTTCATATTTTTGCAAAGATGCTCATTCGTCTGTAAGAAAAGTCCTTCCAGATTAGGCAAGAGCAATAAAAAAAATAGTTAAAGCTATAGTTAAATCATAAGCCTCAACATGTCTCGGCCTCCTTCTACCATTAGGTTCCTCTCGATGATGTACGGTGGATAGAAAATTCATGAGACAACGATTAAATTTTTCTCTATCATTCGAATCCATATATTCAATTGAATCATACCAAACCACCAACAAATGCAATTCTCTTACGAACCATCAGAATCAAACACATTCATTCAAACCGTCATTTCTCTCAATCAAGCGAGCTCTTTAACTTCTTATCATTAGTATATGCGTTGAAGTCTCTTTTGAATTAATCTATTTACTCCAAAGGAGATTTTAGAGCATACTTTTGAAAATGCACCCCAACTAGGCTCACCTTCTAATCGCGTTAGAGTCATCAATAATTTCTAATATCACAGATTTCCGTTCGCGACGGTCACTGGTATAAAACAAGATAGTTCTTCTACTCACAACACGAAAAGTGATCGATACATTCGCGAAAACTTCCGTTCCTCTAGTATACCTATTATTGTCTGCTTTTTCGATCGAACCGTCAAACTTGTTGCAATAACTCAGCGAATTTGTTAACTTGCCTCGTGAACAGCGAAATCACATAAAGGAACATTCGCGAACACATACGGAAAAGTATACGTCCTCCCGTCGAGCTATGAAAGGTCATACGATGCTAAATCTGTTTGTTACTTCCGGTTGATTCATTGCGACTCTGTCGTACCAACCTGCCGTCCCTGGAGTTGAAAGTTCACCCCCCTGGAACGACAATAAGCTGAAGCAGATACCGCCGGTGTATGGTCTCGGATTCCCTAGAGAACGATCGAATCTTCCACTCGTACTTCCGGTTTACCTCGATGCAAGAGGAGAGGACATTTCGTGTAGATCGTGTAGACTGTGTAGCGGCGGGCAAACCATACCAAATCTCGCTGTTTCGCGGTACTTCCGCTTTCGAAACTCTTTCCGACAGTGCCAACATTCTGCACAGTGAGGTAAATGTGCCGAATGCTGGACATTGGTACAAAATATTGAAGTTCAAATTAGTAAATTTTTGTATATTAAAAAAAATATTTTTTTTTATTAAAGTATTCAATACTATGAATCTTGACAAATTTAATTGATAACTTTATCCAAATAATGGCTTTAATTAAAAAAAAAAAAAAAAATTGTGACCCGTAAACGGTAACCGTTCATTATTCTTTTTTTAAAAATTATTTAATATATATATTTTTAATAAAGGTATGGAAGGACTGGGTTAACAGAGAGGTTATTGAATCGAACGGTATTTTGCCAGGACTAATTTTATGAATAAATTGGCTACAGAAAAAATTTAGTTAGGAATATAAAAATATCACTTCTTCGCCCGCACGCTCGATCTTTACCCTCTTGATACTTTCTTCAAGAGCCTTCCTTTCTTAACAACACATTCTTCTTTTACATTATTCGTCCTTCTCCGAAAATCGCAACTATATATTGACGCAAACAGTAACCACATCGAATATCTCTTGTAATGTAAAAAAGTTTATTTTGCTACCACATTTAACCTTGCATGACCTTCAATGATAGATTCCTGAAGTCGTCTTAACATCAGCTATCAAATCGCGATAAAAAAACTTAGCATTCCACTTAAAAAAATTGAAATGGCCTTGAAATCTCCTCTATGCCTACATCCACGAAAATGTTTGTATCACAATATGTCTCTCTCTCGCTTTCTCTCTAACACCGTACTAATTTTGTATATAAAATTTTTTCATTTTACAAAAAAAGGCAATATTTAAGGTGGACATATAGACATAGTCATTACCTCAACCTGCATATAGATAAATATTTCCAGTGAAGAAGTTTTTAAACTATTTCACTTATTCCATACATTTAATACTTAATTTTATCAATTTGCAATATTCCACGCATTCGCCCCACGGCGCTCCGTTTCCGTAAAACGCGCCACTTCGGCAGCTCGTATGCAATTCACTCGTATGCGCGTGTGTTTACGGCATCAGGTGCATCCAGACCTGTGAAATAGATCGTTGAGAAACAAGGTGGGTGAGTATTCTCGCGCGGGGTGAAAGAGATGCGGAGGGAATAAAGGGCGTGGAATTTTGCAATTCTGATTATCGCTCGTAGCTGCTCGCGCGGCTTAATTTGCGCGGTTCCCAGGTGCCGTTGTACTGCGAATTGCAGTATATTCGCGAGATGTATCGATGTCATAATAAATCGTCTCCCGTTGAAAAAATTATACGGGTGAACAAGCAATTCATTCTCAAAAAGTGTTTTACGTTTTTTCGTGGTTAATTTGCGTTTAGAAAGGATGATATCGATGGAAAATTTGATAGAATATAAATTTTAAGTGGGTGTGTAAAGTTGTATCTATTCATTGCGTCTTTAATGGCGAATTTTTATTTTTCAAATGTAATTGGAAATTTTTAAAAAGGACATGATTGATGCGGCTGAAGTGTTTTAATTGATACTGCGCTTACTGGACAGTTTTTTTAATGAATCGAAAGAGGAAGGAGATGAAAATTAATCTAGATTACGCAGTCGTTGAGATTTTTATCATTCCGAGGGCTTTGTGTGAAGATATTATTGACATCATAACAAATTAAAAAAGAGAAGCATATTATAGGTAATGAGAAAAATATACGCTATATTATACTTTCAAATATATTAATATCACAATTATTACATGCTAATTTCTTTATTCCAAACAAAGCATTACATTGATGCATGTTAATGGACCGTTCATACATATATTATACATTGCAAACTTTCATGTTATACTTTAATTTGAAATTCTATTATCCTACACATATTATTGCAACTGAAGTATTTCGTATACACTCAATTCTATTTTTACACGAACTTCTTTTACACGATTTTGATTTAACACGAATTAGAAAAAAATTTTAATTCCCTTTTTACACGGCTTATTTTGATTTAAAACGATCGACGCAAATTTTAAAAACAAAATTTTGCTTAACTGTGGCCTAGCCAAAACACAAACATAGCGATTAATTACTGAATTCGTCCTTAAATCCACTGAAACATCGGGACCACAGGAGGCTAACTTTAATTTTGTTGAAGAGATTACAGAAAGAATTTCACCAATGGAGCACGAAGACGATAACCAAGACGTTTCTAGTAATAGCAGTAATATTGCAGTCTTACGCAAACGTGTGCGTTTATTGTCAGAAAGTGATAACGAATAAAATCTTTTTATGTGTAACCCATATTATTTTGCCTAATTTTTGTGTTCATGAATTAGTGACATGTTTTTTTCCTTTTCAAATAATAATTTACTTTCTATGATGCATGTGCAATCTTTAAGAAACAATATTTTTATGATCCTGACATTTGGTCTGGTTTATTGTAATTATTTTTGCTGATTTCTTATGACTGGAACCAATCTTCTATTTTTCCATAGTTGCAATATATTTTGTTACACGAATTTTTCTTACACGCATTCTTCGGGAACGTATCCATCGTGTAAAAACAGAATTAAGTGTATGTCGAGAAATATTGATACTCTTAATAAATTAGGAAAAGTTTACGCTCTCTGAACTTTGCCACTCTGATAATGTGTCCTACTTATTAATCGTTGTATTATTGCTGAATAGTTTGAAATCGTTACGCTTCGTGAGGCAAATTCGGGAAAGTTCTTCAGGATGACTTAGTTCGGGTATTCAAGATTATACAGAATCGCATCCGGTAAATGACGAGTATGTGCAAACTTCGTTGCAATGTATAAACGAACTTAGACGTTTAAAGATTTCAGTAACTCATGCAAACAGTTTGCTTGATAAACCATTGAAGGTATTTGTACTATTGAATAAAACAATTTTACACATTTTCTTGAAAACCTGTCGGTCTTTTGCCTTCTTTCGGAAATCCTACATATTGCAATGTACATAGATGCATCACAAAATATGTGATAAATTCAATTGTTTAAATTTTTAACTGACATTCAAACGCAAACAGTGCTATCCCAGCGAAATCACTACTTCGATAAAAATACAAATTTGTAAGCCAGAAAAAGGATGTAAATTTTGAAGTTATACAGGTGATTATAATAGTCGAAAATTTCCGAACATTCGTCCCGTTTTCATGTCCTGGTTATCACAACTGAATAGAATTTTTCTCACACGAAACTTATACCACATCTGATAGTTCTGCTGCTTCAAAAAATCCTATAAAGTTATAGAATCTCGACGAATCGATAATACTATAATCAAGTCTAAAATTAAAATCGTCTTTTCTCTCTTTTTAAAGTTATGCGTTTAGATGCTGAGCGCCTATAAGCCTTTGGCCTTCAAGGCTTTTGTTTTTAGCCTTTGCAAACTGATTGTAAGTTCAAATCCCCTAGTCGCCTTCGCCAAAGAATTTTTCTCACATAAAACGTGAACGAAAAGTATTAAGATACAAAAACTTGAGAGTTTGAAATTTATCTAAAACTCGGTATCCTCGACGAAGCACGCCATTTAAATGTGACCTTAGTAATCGAGACGAAAAATATAAAAACATCCACATAAAGTTTGAGGTTATGGAAATAGACTAAGTAAGCTAAATTTTCCAAAGTATAAGTCGCGCGTAATAAGAGATATTTTTGAAAATTCTTAACTCAGCTATTCGGTATAACAGCGAGATAGCTGAAAGTCGAACTTCCGGAGAAGCGTGCGATACTGTTATAGACGTAAGAGAATTTATACAAAATTATCTTCTTTGCATATATGCATAGAGTTTATGGATATTTTATCTTATACATCGGGCGAATGGTAGCACGGTAAACGGGAGTTGTTTGCTGCCGAGAAAGAAAGGAGAGAAAGGAGAGATATGCGCAGGAAAAGAGCTAACAGAACTTTGCAATTCTGATAGGAGCCTTTCGCGGTTACGAGTGCAGCTTAATTTGCCTAGAGCATATTCGCAGGTGTGCACCGACTCACTTCCCAGTAAATATCGAAATGGCATAAATGTGCATAGGTGTCGCCGTATTGGTAGGAAAATAACGGAGTGTAGTGCAAGGGACAATTTAGAACTCCAATCCTTTCGATAGTTGCAATATACACAGGTATAACGAGAGACTCCAATTAATATCATGTACTGTGAAGCTATGGTAATTAAATGAAAAAAAAAGACAGGCGGTTGCTCATTAAGAGACAAAGTTACACGAAAGACAAACTACTCTTTTTCTCTTTGGAAGATGAAACTCGGGAAAGGAGGAGAATGATTAATGGAAAATTTTATGAACGTGATTGTTAGTAATTATACCGAATTGTCACGTCCTTTCTCCTAATTTACATTTTCCCCTTTCACGGAATAAATTCTCGATAATTTCCCCTCGATTTTCTACCGTTTTATCAGATGCACGGATACAAGCTGGAAGGCGAAAATGAAGCAGTAATTTACCGTCGTTTGTAAAGCGAAACACGGCGACGTCATCGATCGGGGAATTGAATTTTCTCGAAAGTGGAAGAGTGCTCCTCTTAAACAGAGCTGCCATAGAATTTTGACTTTACGGGTTAAGCAGTATTCATGCTTGCATTTGTGTTCGTTATGCATCCTCGATACGATGGATTCCCGACTTCCTTTTGTTCCCGACTGAGTGAAGACTGGTTATTAAAACTTCGTTATAAATTTCAAAGTTAACGGTAACCCCGGTGAAGACGTCGAGAGGAATGAGTCGAGGTATAGCGATAAAGAACAAACGCAGCCGGCTTCCATATAAAGGAGGACGTTTTGCTACTAATTATCGGGGAAAATGATAATCCTGTTCTCTTTTCAGCTTGTTATATATATACCTATCCTCGTCGCCTTCTTCAACATCAACCGTCTTATTCACCCGGATCGACAGACGGTTTTCCTCTTCCTGTATTTCACTGCATTCTTTTCAACGACGAAACAAGTTTCACGACGAGAAACGCGGAAGTTTTGATAAAATTTGAATTCTCCGGGGAAGTTGAAATTAAAGTACGGGGTAATCTCCTGGTCGGTGATCATACTTTGAACGTGAAAGGACGAGGAAGACCTAAGAAAGCGGATAACGTTTTTTGACTAATTAGCTTGTTTTGAGGGTAATTAACTGTAATTCGTCGGAGAATTCCGGGTTCCCAGAAAGCGACGAGAGTGAGCCAGGGTTCGAGAGGTAAATCGTAGATATATGTCGAGTTTTGCACTGAGAAAGTAGCGAAGGCAGTCGAATACAGATTGAGAATATTGCAATCCTCAAAAGCAGCATTCCCCTCGGTTCCTTCCTTTCCGAAAACTTTCAGCATATGCGACATGGTCTGGCTATGTTTTCCAGAATTCCTTTCAATTTGAAATGAAAAAGGGACAGAGGCTCGTTCGACTTCGCGGGTCTCGATCTTCGTGGTGGTTTTACATGCCTCTCTTCTTTGCCTTCTTTTTCTTCTACTTCTTTCACCCTTTTTTTCACTCAACGCGACAAACATCGTAGCAAGGACGATAAAGTACGTACTGCACGTATATCTGAAGCCCGAAACATTCTTCTTATTCAACCGGAGTAATTCAAAAGAATTCATGTTGCCTTACCGCTATAGAAAATGTTCGCTCATTTGTCCTTTCTTAATCGTGCCTATGATATAACATCGAGCAAGTGACCTCCATTCTTTTCAGAGTGCTCTCGGCTTATTGAATGTTGCACACAGAGCTGAACTGTCCCTTCGTATTAAAATAAGGATTTTAATTTACCTGTATCACGGTAAGTAATTAAAACTTTGCAACTCCGACGATGAAAGCGGTCGCAAAAGGCAATAGTAATTTGTAACTCACATTTGTAAAAACTTATTCACCGTAGTCGAGCAATACTCGAGGCGCGTAAAATAACCAAGGAACATTAAAAATTTTGCGCATTCGCGAACTATTAAACTTTTTATGTTCTTCTTTTTTTGTTCTTTTTCCTCCCCTTTTTAACGCTTTACCAATCTGCGACTCGGAAGCTGTACATTTTTTTGCAGCTATGGGAAAATTATATTTATTTCCTTCAGACAGGAATCACGATGCGTACATTTTAATTGCGCGACAAAGATTTACAATACAATTTTTGTACATGTTCAAAGTTATTATTGGAATTTTAGATTTTATCGATATATAATTTTCTTTTAAAAACGTATGAATCAAATAATTATACTTTCCCTCCCGAAAGCGTTGATTTAATCGAGCTTTTCTTTTCGCCATCCACAATCTGTAGTTTATGCCATTTCACATGAAAGTATTTATCCTTAAAAAACAGCATCTGTAAAACGTGGATAGAAGTTTGCCGAGGCAGTGTAATTGTAGCTAGAACCAGAAACCTGCTTCATCGGACAGATTTCCGGCTTCATTAATGTAGAAGGCGTTTGAACATCCGATGTAAAATGTTACTACAGAGATGATAATTACTTCAATGTTTACTTACGCGCTTTTGTTAGACGCAAATTATACAAGGTATCATGTAACTGGTGGTACAACCTGATAAGGGCTGAGTCTATTTCAAAAGTAAATATAAAATGTAGAATAAAAGTTTTTTCTTCAAGATTTCGTTTTCGGAAGAACTCACTTTAACCTTTATCAGTTTCTGGAATCTCTTTTTACCTAAATCGAGATTTAATTTGATCCACTTCGAGACATATTGTGCACAGTGAATACATGTTATTCTCATTAAAGTTATTATAAAGAAAAAGCAAAAAGAAAATCTTGTTTTTTAATAGAAATTAGACTACGGTTCAGAAAGTATCCTATTGACTTTAGCGTGACATTTTTTAAGGAGCGAATGAAGACTGAAAATCTATTGGGTACACCTACACTTGACCAAGTCTCAACACAACAAAAATCATTGTAGATTGTCTTCATGCTTCAAAGCCACTGTTGTATTTTTAAACATCGTCAAGGTTATCTGTTACGGATGTACATCTCACGAGTTATGCCTGCTCGTATTTTTCAGACGACATCTCTGGAGTGATCGTATAATTAAAACAGGCTCACCCGATTTGAGCCACGCACGGACTTATTGTGAATTTGTAGAAAGAATTGAATGATGAATGAAGGCCGATTTGCCATACTCTAATCAATTTATTTACACTTTCTACACTGGCTGGATAGACCACTGACTTCTACCCGGTTCGGAGGACCAATGTCCCGAATGATACGATGTTGAATATTAAAATTACGTCCGGATCTTAATCTCGCGGACGGAACTTCTATCGAGAGCGCTAGATGTTGGTTGGTTCGATTTTTTTAGAAGAAAGATTTGTTTGAAGCGCGTAAAGACGCGCTTCTGTCATGATTTGGCGGGGGCGGTTACTGCTGCGAAGCGAGAAAGCTGCTGATTGGGAGACTCTTACAGTTAACGAATATTAATTTTGCCATTGGTGGGCAAAGAAATTGTCCTTTGCCCATTGGCTATTATGCGGAAACGGCAACTTGGCACCTGAGACGGAAGGGGAGATTGCTCTCGCACCGCCTATCCCCACCATGTCGGTCCTGGAAACCTCAGATCGACGAATGACAACCGAAAATAAAACACTACTTTCGTCGTTCACATGACGACGCAACGAATGTGCGGGTCTCTCGGCCAATAGCGCGTCACAATCGAAAATGCGTGAGGGAGAGGGATGTCCCTATCCGTCGGGCGAATCAGAGCAAATTACCCCTCAGATGCCAAGTAAATTTTCCACCAGAATAAGAGTCTCCCTGCCGATCGGCGGAACCGGAAAAACCCAGCTCGCGTGGGAGAAAAGTCTCCGGTCAATACTTCTTGCAGGACAAAACTTTTCCTGAAGAAGTATTGACGACAATAGGCCTATAAAGAGCATTGATTTTAAAGTCATAAATAGACGACAATGCGCGATTGCTAGTATTTCTAAGAAATGTGTGAACGATTAAGACAGTTAAGATGCGAGGTTGGAAGCTACATCTGTGAGCTTCAGGGGCGTCTTTCTGCTCCGCAACATTATTTCACTATTACTCTTGCTTTCTTCTAAATTCATCGAATGGTCTACGGAGTCGAGGTGCTGTATGGGATGATAAACCGAAGAAACTCTAAATCTCATCTAACAAGTAGTAAATTCCTCGTACAATATGATCTGCACTAGCACAAATATCTTTTATTTTCATATGGTAAACTATCAAAAATTGTTTTCCCGCGATATCCAAAATATCATGAAGCTTAAACCTGGCAATTCGGAAAGTGCGAAGCCATGGAGAATAACGTTTTCTATAACCCTGCCTTTTGAACGTGTATGCTTCCCTCAAAAGCAAGTTATCTCGCAACGTTCCGTTTCCATTCGCGGTTCACCAGCGTGACTACTTCCGTATAGCCTGCAGGTATCACGTAATAAGGGTTTCATCCTGTAGATGCATCAAGGAGCACCAAAGCATGCGCTGTGTTTTAATATGAATGCCATATACCGTTCGATTCCTCGAGGGTTTAATAGGTCGAATCGTCGATAATCCGAGTGAACGGAATGTCAGCAGAAAATACAAAAAGAATATGCACGCTGGTTCAGTTAGAGAGAAAGAACGGCGAGGGGTTGAAAGGAGGTAGGGAGGGAGGCGGTGGAAGGGGTTGATACGTTCATCATGAGAAAACCGGGGGAAAAGCGGAGGGAAAAAGATGTATGTTTGTGTATGTGCGTTAGAGCATGTGTGACTGGAAGTTACATAGAGAGAGAGAAAGAGAGAGAGTGAGTAGAGATTGGCGGAGGGAGGGAGGAATTGTCATTCGGTGGAATTGCAATTTCTCGCTGACGCGTGCTGTGCAACCTCCGGCACGAGGAGTAAAAGCGGACTAATGATGCACACTAGACTTAATGCTCCGTTCCTGTTCTCATTTCCCACAAAGGTGCGAGATGCCTGCGGGACGTCAGCTTGGAAGTAGTTCCGGAGGCAGTGCAACGTGGTCAGGAGGCGATTCTACGGTGCCATTACGATCTCGAGGAGACTCCTCTTTACTGCCTCAAGTGGTACCGTGGCAAGCATGAGTTCTACCGTTTCACGCCCCGCGAGGATCCAACTACCAAAATCTTCAACATTTCCGGAATCTACGTCGACGTAAGTTTCGTTTCTATTGCTTTATTTCCCGGTGAAAACTTAGGGGAGTACCTGTTTTGCCCCCTTTTCGGCATTTTAAGTGACTTGATGTGTTCCCCAGGAGTTTCATACTTGCAATTTTAATTGTTATTAGTCAGATTAGGAGAATATAAGTTCGTGCAGTAATTGTAATGTATTATTATGGTGGAAAATTTTGCGAGAATAGGAGAGAATGGAGTAGAAAATAGAACGTATATTGATAAATTAGGAATGAAATTGTCTTTCGTAGACATTGCTATGAATGGATGATTTAAAGCATTGCAGATTTTCAGAAAAGAAAAATAAAAAGGGCAGACTGTCGAATTAAAAGTTTGAATTTAAAATTACAGTTATATATTGCAGCTTAGAAATGGAGAAAAAATTTAATCTATTTGGTATTCAAGCAATTGTACTCACACTTTGAAAATTTGTTTGCTTTTAATTTTCCCGTACAGGCAAGGTCGAAGTGAAAACATAAAGAAACAATCGTATCAGCACAATTCCAACTCCAAATCGATAACAATGCAAAATCCAACCATTTCAATTCTGTAAACCAATCAATTCACCGAAAACATTTTAGATTACACCATAACACCCAAACTACGTAGAAATTCGACACCAATCTAAATTCGAACATTTGAAACCAAATTCTAATAACCGCAGAAAATTCGATTTGCCTTGACTAATCCAACGTCAAAGAAGACATACTACCATTCACCAACACAAACCACACATAATTAACACATTGTCCGACAGACAAAAAAGAATCACACTTTTCTCAGGAAACCTACTCTAAGGAGTCCACCTCTCGATCGATGCAATGAACTTAAAAATCTACAAAGTCGGTAACTTCGACCTTTCACCTCGTAACCTTACCAGAAGTCCTGATCGATACGGCAAGAAACATTCCGAAGACCGGCGTGAAACGCTGACGTTAAATCATCCTCCACTTCGAACGAGCATTTCAGCCGCTCCAAAAGTGCAACATTTAATTTCCGCGTCGGATGCGTTACATGCATCATTCGTTAGGACGGGCTAGCAATACCGGATGTCAGAGGCATTTCCCACCTTTTCCTTCTCGCCAGATCGATGGCAGAAGAGAGGGAACGCGAAATATGCGGTTTTATCGTACACACCGGCCTGCCGGTAACCGCAATGGCCCGATCCTCGTTAACAGCACCCTTGACCGCTGTAATCGCCGTAAAACAGTCCGCGCACACGGTGGGGCTTTTATCATCGTTCGAACATTTCCGTAGGTAGTTCCGTGCGATGGTTCCACGCAGTGTCCCCCCAGAGCATGGTGGTTTGGAAAGGACCGATGCACGCACTGAGTGCACACGCTGACGGTACTGAAAACAAGCTCGTCTGGCCTGTTGTTTCGAGGTCGAATGAACGATCTGCGAACGACCTGCGTTGCTTTTACCGTTTATCGTTTCGGCACATATGCGACTGTTCTCCGGTGACTAACAGAGAGTAATGCGCAATGGTCATGTCATGTGGATAAAAGCTCGAAACAAAAAACAAGCCAGTACCATGGCAGGCAGCCGACCGTCGGTTCACGTTGGACTGGCAAGAAAATATTGTTACTTCGTTTATGTTCGATGCGCGTATGATGCCGTCGTGGAATCGCGTCGGTGTTGTTTCGGTGATTTTTAATTCTTTACTTACACCTGGAACCCCTCCGTTTTTTTAACCGTTTCCATTTTTACCGATTTGTTCCGTATGCATGCATATTTTTCCCCGTATCGGTGCACTCTTCCCACCTAGCTCCTGCCGGTTCTATTGTTTTCCAGGATGCGCAGTTACGGACCGTTAATTGTTTTCGACGTGGGAATAAATATTGTGCTTTTGATTTATCGTGGATTTCGTTAATTTGTATTCCGTCGGTTGTGACGATCTAGATTGACGTATGACAAAGGTGCACCTAACTGGCGTGTTTTAAATGCTTGTATGATTATTCTGATGCATTTTCGAAAATTATTGTCAATTAGGAAGAAACTGATGCAACTCACGGTATGTGAATTTCGAGACATCGAACAAATGTTGCAGGAATGTAACTCGGACAATAATGAAAGTTTGACTCAAGTACCTTTCTAAATTCACTGATATTAAATCGTTATGTCGGTTGTCCTTGTTGTTGAGTACACGCCTCGGAACAGATGCTCGGACCCGACTTGCTGACTCTGATAAAAATTAATGTAGCACAGCCTGGTTTTTTGTTGTCTCTCAAATAATTTGAGAACTCAGATGTTTGTTAGCACTTATAACAATTCAATAATTACCAACACAACACTTAAACTTTAAAGTTACTTGGCTGACACTTAAAGTATAATAAAATTATTGGAAATGGGTGTGTTGCCAACGCGAGCCGTCGACCGTAGACGGCGAATAGCAAGGTGGACCATTGTCAACATTGGCGCGGCGGCTCCGAAGGAGAGTCACTTTACCACGGGCGCTCGTAGAGAACGGACGTGCGGCAATCGCTCGGCGCGTACGTTGATTATTAATATATTTTGATTATTGGGCTACACGTAAGCGGCTTCGGGACTATCGAGGCTAAGCATCGATTCTGATCCTTGCACTTAGCGGGAGTGATCCTGTCGATGGATTTGAATACTGGAAAATCCAGTTACTTGGACTCGATTAGTTAGTGGCGTGTTTATTGTCGATCGTGGATCGAACAATATTCATGTGACCACGTCCGAGCACCTTACGTCTTACCTTTCGAATCCGCAATAACTCAGAATTAATTGTTAAAATAAAAATCAATCCCTGATTTCTGATATAACGTACAATTTAACGTAATATCAATAGCATAGAAATAATTTGATGGCACCGTAACCGACAGATATTTTTAATTTAATACTTTTTGGGAAACTTCAGAATTTTCTATTCCGTTTATCGCGTCACGAATGTCAATCGTTATTGTACGGAAGGGGGTTAATGCTCATTAAAGGGTTACAACCATGCGTCAACACTGGTTCATATGATAAACTGCTTTCTTGTCTGAACGCTTTCGTATTACAACTTATACTGTACCTTTAGGATAATAAGTAAAAATGACAACAAAAGTTATTTCAACTTGTTATCCAAAGATTAATCCTCTTGTTCATTTTGATTGACAAAATAATGTAGGAAATGTATATTTATTTATACATTAGGACAGTAATGCTTATTATCTATTTAACACTTTGAATGCTACGATGAGGGTCATCGGTGACCGGCACTGTTGAATTCGATGAAATTTCTTATGATTTTTAAACTGCGATATTCACGGATATGCTAATATATTCAATATTAAAATGTTGCTATTAGAAAAGTGATGTATTACTGAGCAAATATATATTCTTACTTCTAACATTTCTATTATATATAAAGATGTGATTTTAATAGAAACATTTTCGGTTCGGTGGAAATTATGAAACTAGCGAAACACGGGTGGCATTCAACGTGTTAACTAGTCCTAAAATGTTAACTTGATACTTTCTATGTGAAACCTTCATTGGATAAAAATCAGGGAATAATACTGTTATGGAACATATCTGTGCAACAACATGTCAGATTCACTTGTACCTTATTGTTGAATAAGGATCAGCAAACATTTTATCCAACACGATAAGTTAAAAGTAAGTAAATTCTTCCGTTGGAAAATATATAAAGGGAAATAACAAGAGAATTATTGTTATAAGTATTTTTTTAACATTATTAAAAAGAAGTCTATTGGATCAAGTTCAAAGATTTAGAATCTTGGAAAAATTGAAGTACAGTAATTCATTCGTCTTTTTTATAGGACTATCGTACTATTTTTCTGACGAAACATCGATGAGCTGAAAATCACCGTCTGCAGAATCTGTATCGTTCCATTCATCCATCCCATAGCGACTCGCACGATTATTTGTCCCGTACTGAAAGTCATCTGAAACGTCGCGAGCATTCTGACACAAATCAACGAGAAAAGAACTCGTCTGCCTTTTATGGTGATCTCCTGCTGCATACTGCGTTTTATCCTTTCCTGCTTTCGCTCCAATCATTTCTTTTTCTCTTGTTCGGTATTTTTCCTCTGTTTTCTCTGTTCTCCACTTCTCTTCTCCCTTTTTTTTGTACTTTTTTTGGTTTCAACTGCTATGGTCATTTCGTCTCTTTTCTCTTTTCTTTTCCTTTGCATCCTTTATTCCTCCCTTCTCCACCCTTTGTCCTTCCCTTCATTACTCGTCTGTCTTTCCTCTCATTTTCTCTCTTTCTTTTTTTTTCTTCCTCCGTTTGCTCTTTTCCCCTCATCTTTGCTCTGTTCCTCTCTCGTCATCTCCGTAACCCTCTTATTTTTCCTTCTCTCGTACCGTCCTTCCATTATTTCTTCTTCCGTCATTATTTAAGCTTCGCTAATTATGCATACTTCGCTCTACCCATCCCGATGAAACGATCCTCTCTTCTTCTTTTCCCGGGTGGTGCTTCACTTCCACCTTTGCCCCCTATCTTCCACTCGGCATCTCGGCTTTCGCGCTTGGTTCATCGAGCCAATTTAGTCGAGTGGTGGGTAATTCCTGATAAGATGACGATTTTCTCGAGTGGTGTTCTCAACTTCAACTTGTCGAAGGAAACATTTAGTATGAATAAAGAAGAACCTTTGTCAGGGTATTTCTTTGACGATGTTAATGCGACGCAGCGGTAATGCAATTAAACTGCAGTTATTAAGTATCGAATTTAAATATCGCAGGTTTAAATTTTCCGCGTTATAACGATTTAATTGCATGGCGTACTAATTATGACGCACAAATTGGACCCGCCTTCAACGCGCGGCGTGCTTTTAAATAATAATCGTTTATTAATAAACATCGATCGCCGATGGAAATATAACGGGCAACCGGGGAAAACAAACGTTGCTCTAATTATTCTATTATATTTTGTGTGCTGATAACCAATGTTTCTGTATTCGGAATCAGGTAATCGAAGAGAAGTTG
The DNA here is from genome assembly GCA_963989415.1 of Cerceris ruficornis. Lineage (NCBI taxonomy): Eukaryota > Metazoa > Arthropoda > Insecta > Hymenoptera > Crabronidae > Cerceris > Cerceris ruficornis. Next base: position 7,179,939 of record OZ022518.1, read on the forward strand.
CTATATCGATCTCATTAAAAATGTTAGTCTCAGGAGCACGTACTTCACAAATTGATTTTTTTACCACGTACACCCTGCCTCAGATTGCGTTTAGTCTCCCGCCTAAGGATATATTTCACATTGAGTAATTTTAAATAGAAAATTTAAAGTATCAAAGCAAATCAAATAATATCGAAATAATTGAAGAAAAATCATTGAAGAAATCAGCTCTTCGGATGCTATAACTAATTCAAACTTGACTTTCAATCCGAACGACCTTCTTACAATCTACTGGCATAGTTTCACCGGAATACAAATTTTCAGATCGACAATATCTCCATCTCCTTCTCAATGACTTTTACATTCCCAAAAAAAACATCTAAACACGACTCCAAAGTACTTTGCACAAAAAACAGCTAACACTGTACATATTCCTCAAAAGTAAACCGCCGTACTCCAGATAATTCAATACGAACACCGTAAAGCCGCATTAACAGAACTTACCCTCCAGATATAAATTGAATCCCAATTAGAAGGATGTCTCTCCATAATTGAGTTATCGTTAATCGGCCAACGCGAAGCGCAGCGTCCCCCTTACCTTTACGTAATAACGTATGTCTCCGCAGTTGATATCCATTTGCATTCACTTTGCACACCTTTGCCTCTGTTTCAGCTTGCCAACTCGAACAAGAGCCAGGTAATGCTGCGCAACGTCGACTTTGGCCTCTCGGGTACGTTCAGCTGCGAAGTTACGGGAGACTCGCCGACTTTCTTCACGGCCCAGGCCTCGAAGAATCTTACTGTTGTGTGTAAGTACATGCTCCACGGCATTGCGGAATATCGCGAAACTCTCCACGTATCTAGGATGAACTCGCCCGGCTCTATCGCGCGTTGCTCCTCCTCTATCCTCTCATCTCCTCCCTTGGCTGCACTTTGTTCGCGCGAGCGTACCACCGTAACTCTCGGTGCACCCTTCTACCTATCTATGCTCGTTGCCTCCTCTGCGCCCTCCTTCTTCCCCTTCCTTGTCTCTCGTCGCTTTTCTATCCCGCGTGAATTTACACGATGCAGCTCGCACACGTGAGAAAACTTTCCTTGTCGTCGTCATTAACCCACCTCGCATTTGATTCGGGCTGGCTACGTGTTATGCGCTGTACTCAATTCAACGGGGATGTCGTTGGTGCATAAAAGTAGCCTGCGATGCTGCTTATACGTGGGTAGAGCAGACCGCGTGAGGTTTAATTGTAAAGACTTGAAAGTGGGTTTACGGGGTAGTTTTATGCTAAGTGGAAGTTAATCTAATTGTTTGTCGGTGGGACGCAGATGTTGATGATACGGTATGAGCGTTTGTTGTTAGAAGGATGGGAATCAGTTTACGATGATGGCCAAAGAATCCGGGTGTTTTATGGTATTGTTATTTTTGTATCTTTAAAACATCTGGTTATTCAGCTTCTTGTTTAATTTGGGAAAGTGAAAATTGAAAGATTTGTGTGTACGGTATGAGACAGGCTGATAATATTGTGCACACTACATACAGTACCATATTCCCTACTTGTCGATAGGTGTTGGTGCATCGAAAGTTTTCGCTTTCTGTGGCACATATAGCTCAGTCACTTATATCTATCTACTTACATTACATTTATTCAATAGTTATTCAGTTGCTAATCTCCCAGAGGATCAATATGAAATACAGAGGAAAAGAGGATATGGAAACTGTAATCTTAAAGAGCCGATGCTACTTTCGGATTCGTCGATCGAATAACCATTTGCTCGATTATGGATCCTTAGAGAGATTATATTTAGATAGGTACCTCTTCGTAATTCTACCGTATGAAATGTCTGTTTCTATGAGAAGTCCGTGATATAGCGTCTAGTTTTCCAATCCCATTTCCGATCTAACCGACATGAGTCATCATTATCCAACATTAGCAAATCTGCTAATGGTCCAAATGACTCTTAAACGATAGCATTTACCACGCTTCTCATTCAATCAAATTCTTGTACATAAATATGTGTAGAATTATAGTGAGCAATTGGCTGAATCGATAACTCGCGAGTCCTGCTTATCGCTGAACTTAGAAATCTACACCGTCGCGTTGTTCTGTTCTCCGTAATACAGTGAAACCTCGATAAATGCACAGATTTCGGGGGAAAAGCAGTGCTCTTATCGAGTACCGGTGTCGAATCTATGTTTACATTCGAGCGCGAACTTAGAAAAAGACAGACAGTAGTAGACACAGAGAGAGCAAGCAAACAAAGTGAGCTGCTCGAAAGTATCGGCGAGGCATTGCTAATACAACCATAAACTTGTTTATTTATTAATTTTTCTAAATGTCACTTTTCCGAATGTATTTTTGAGATTCTTCTGATTAAAATGATACCAAACACGATATAGTTTGAATTATGTAAATAGTAAGTACATTTATTAAATATTAAGTAAATATAATTCAAACCATATCGTGTTTGACAACATTTTAATCAGAAAAATCTCACAAAGACGTTAGCAAAGGTTTAAAAAAAATTGGAAATAAAACGGCCGACCCTCCAATTAGTATTGGCTCACCAATGCATTCGGGTGGTATCATGTTACAGTGCTCCGTCGTCGAGCGTCGAGACTTACAACACGTGTTTACAACACGTTTTTCCTTTAGTAAAAATATATATTGACCGATGTTCACACTAAATGTTTACAAGAATGAAATCTTCCAGACTAACAACAATTTGGCCGTGACTTGTACCAAGAAATTCTAACGGTAAATAATGTGATAGTGATCTGTGATATTTCCACAAGTAACAAATGTGTTGTCAATTTCAGTACATTAGAAATTTTAAACTAAATTAATTATCATATTCAACAGTAACTTTAGTCGCATGACGAGTGTAGCTCGTCATTGTGCGCTATGGCATGAAAAACGAATGACGACCTAGACTCGTCATTTTGCCGGAAGGGGTTAATAAAGTCGTAAACGTCCCGTACTTCATCCTTACATTTCTACATCTATGCTAAGCCTAAAAATTCCCGATACTACATATGGCATAACTAATATACTGTTAAATAGAATTACCCATTAATATTTCAAAAGCAGACGTCTAATGCAGGCGAGATAAGTTCACCATTAAACTTCTTGATGACAAACAATTCAGTAACCGCCTGCGTATTTGCCAGTTGTGCCGCAACTAAACGTAATAAAGTTAGAAATCAAGAATTCACTTATTGCCTCAAAGAAGGACTGTAATGTGATAGTTTGCGAGACAAGCCGCGGCAAACGTTAGCGAACATCCACCAGGTGGATTCGGGATGGCATTCTGTACATGCCTTGATCTATGCTTCGTTCTCGCAACTTGTTACCGCGAATACTTCCGTATACGCCGGATGGTTGCTTCCTGTGGACGGTACTCGCGCGAATTCGCTCTGTACGTTTGCGATTCCCTCGAGTAACCAGCGGAGATGTCAAAGCATGCAGCTTCGTGCCGTTAATCAGTATATGCACATGCGTTTCTAAGTACGTTTACACGTTTCCCGAGTTTGCAATGAGAATAAGATCTCAGACGATTTTTAATGACGCCAGCCGGGCTTCTGGACGTGATTATATTCACGCTTTTAGCCATCTTAAGTCACGCCAGATGTGAATAGCTGCGTTAAAAATGTACCGAATAAAAACGTTTTTTCTACGAAGAAAGGGTATAGCAGGATAAGGGGGTCAAAAGTGCCCTTCAACCGATTTCAATGGGGACGGTCTCATTCGATAGATAATGCTCGGCGATTGATGTCTACAAATTTTTAACCCTGAATTTTGACCGGAAGGGTAGTTATGGGGAAAATTAAAAAAACAGGTTTTTGGCCCTTTTTCCCCATTTATTGAGGCGTAAAAAATCCAAATAAATTCTGACATATTCTACACGGTACCGGACATATTGGAGAATTTTTTCAGATTTTTCCGTCGACGTAGCTAAGCGTGAGAAATCGGCAAAGTCAAAAAAAACGGAAAAAAGAAGATTTCGTATCGAAATCTTCGAGGTACAACTTTTTGGTTTATATAGTAACAATCTAACACCTACGATTGTTATCCCCAATTTTTTTCAGATTTTTAAACCACCTGCGTCATTGTGAAAAAAATCGAAAACCGATATTCGGGACGTATTTTGATCTAAAACGCAAGAAGTAATTGTTATTTTTCCATTATTTTGATAGAGTATGTTCATTTTGTGCTTTTCAATGTTTCTGCATACAAAGCAATTGCGAGTGAATGCAAAGGATTGAATTGATTCAATTATTCGTAAGCTAAACACTTCCTTATCAGCTAAAAATACGAACGTCCTTTCAATAGCAGCGATGGCGCAGTCGGTAGAGTTCTTGGCTGCGGAACCTCTCGAAACTTTTTGTCGCCGGTTCGAGTCCCAATGAGGTAAAATAATTTTTTTTTTTTTTTTTTTAGTCATTCACTGCATAACAACAAATAATAATCATTTTTCAATTTTTCAATGTTTTTTAAACATTTTTAAATACTTATTCAATATGAAATATATGTAAAAATAATTATGGAGCATATTGTTTTTTTCATTGATTCGTCCTAGCCACATCTCGTTATTCTTTTGTACATTGAACGAATATTAGTTTACTGTAACGAATGCAAATATGTATTCAATATTAAAAGGATCCAATTGTATATTCTGATGAATTGTAATGAAGGTGATGTCTAACGGAAAGAAGGGTCTATTTCTTTTTAAACATTCTTATTTTTGTATTTACCGCTTCTCCATTTATGCAGAGATCATCCAAAATGGGCAATGAATTGAAAGAATGAAGGTATATTGGGATTTCATCCGTTATAATTCCTTTACTGTTTTATGCAAATCAACTTCTTCAGCTTTAGGTTTTGTGCCCTATTGCAATCGTGTTTTCCAACCACTTTAAGTACACGAAAACATTAAATTCAGTTCAGAAGGCTTTATTGTTTCATTACACTTACTCCGGTATTATGTACTCCCTTCAGTTATCTAGTCCGCAATTACCTGCGCAGCGTGTAGGTAGCGGGCAGGTACCGAGTTGTACCTTTAGAACTGATGATCATTTTTTTTAAATTATTGACTGGAATGTTATTAATACGTAAATGAATATTAATGTAAAAATACGAATGATAGATTACCATTTGATGATTAGGCTACAGTATCTAGCTGCGGAATACTTCAAACTTTTCTCTCGCCAATTCACCTCCCATGAAATATAATTAGAAAACAAATGTTTTTAAGTATTAACTGGATAACAATTGTTAATACGGAAATTAATATTAGTGTGAAAATATAAATGGCATGCGATAGATTACCTTTTGATAATTAAAAGTTGAAACACGTTTCGTGTGGCTTTAATCCCCGTCACTATGTTCATTAATGATGGGCACCACTTCATTTTTATTAAATATTTTTGTCAATATCTCTGAAGGCCTAACAATTGTCGATAGATACCGTGCGTGCGACAGGTAGTATATTATTGCAGCAATGTGCGAACAACAACCTATGGTACGGTTACCACTCGCATATTCACAGCAATAACATTTGATGCCCGAAATTCCAATTATATTAGGGGTATAGTCAATGAAGCAACGATAACTTCTTTGATTAATGTGGCGTGATCGGACGAGGCATTTAAGAATATTGAGGAGTTGATTTGCATAAAACAGTAAAGGAATTATAACGGACGAAATCCCAATATACCTTCTTTCTTTCAATTCATTGTCCATTTTGGGTGATCTCTGCATAAATGGAGAAGCGGTAAATACAAAAATAAGAATGTTTAAAAAGAAATAGACCCTTCTTTCCGTTAGACATCACCTTCATTACAATTCATCAGAATATACAATTGGATCCTTTTAATATTGAATACATATTTGCATTTGTTACAGTAAACTAATATTCGTTCAATGTACAAAAGAATAACGAGATGTGGCTAGGACGAATCAATGAAAAAACCAATATGCTCCATAATTATTTTTACATATATTTCATATTGAATAAGTATTTAAAAATGTTTAAAAAACATTGAAAAATTGAAAAATGATTATTATTTGTTGTTATGCAGTGAATGATTAAAAAAAAAAAAAAAAATTATTTTACCTCATTGGGACTCGAACCAACGACAAAAAGTTTCGAGAGGTTCCGCAGCCAAGAACTCTACCGACTGCGCCATCGCTGCTATTGAAAAGACGTTCGTATTTTTAGCTGATAAGGAAGTGTGTAGCTTACGAATAATTGAATCAATTGAATCCTTTGCATTCACTCGCAATTGCTTTGTATGCAGAAACATTGAAAAGCGCAAAATGAACATACTCTATCAAAATAATGGAAAAATAACAATTACTTCTTGCATTTCAGATCAAAATACGTCCCGGAAATCGGTTTTCGATTTTTTTCACAATGACGCAGGTGGTTTAAAAATCTGAAAAAAATTGGGGATAACAATCGTAGGTGTTAGATTCTTACTATATAAACCAAAAAGTTGTACCTCGAAGATTTCGATACGAAATCTTCTTTTTTCCGTTTTTTTTGACTTTGCCGATTTGTCACGCTTAGCTACTTCGACGGAAAAATCTGAAAAAATTCTCCAATATGTCCGGTACCGTGTAGAATATGTCAGAATTTATTTGGATTTTTTACGCCTCAATAAATGGGGAAAAAGGGCCAAAAACCTGTTTTTTTAATTTTCCCCATAACTACCCTTCCGGTCAAAATTCAGGGTTAAAAATTTGTAGACATCAATCGCCGAGCATTATCTATCGAATGAGACCGTCCCCATTGAAATCGGTTGAAGGGCACTTTTGACCCCCTTATCCTGCTATACCCTTTTAACGCCTCATTATAAATTCTTACTCTCGGTTTCTCGATAACAATCGACATCCGTTGAATCCAGGGGTTATGGTGGTCTGACAACGTTTCCCTATGCAATGGAACTAATTGTAAGTACAAGGATATCTTGTGTGTTTCTTTCCGAAGGAACAGCTGACTCTCTCACTTACTAAGCGAAAATTTGATCGCGGAGGCCCAATTAAAAGTCGATTTGCGGGCGAACGGTTCATTTCTGACCCATGGTTCCTCTCAGACATTTTACCTACGTAACAATACGAATAAGATGGCCCAGCCAGATTAAATCGGGGATTCCTCAAATAATTTTGCGGCAGGTTATTTTCACAAATCTCCATCCAATCCGAGCTCTGGAACAACCCCCCGAAGCCGTGACAAAACCTTTTGAAACACCCTGTACAGTGACTCTATCCTCGAACAAATTTCTCTTACAAATTAAATGGTGCTAAATAATCAAACTTTTTAAAGTACTATGTATTATACATGTATTATATCTCATCATATTTTCCAGTGCACCAACCAATGTAGGTCTCTTTGCAAAAAGTTAGCAAGATATTTTTGATAGTATTATATGGTTTATTACGTGCTCTTTCGTAGTATTTATTAACTATTACTTTCAAAGTTTCAAAAGTAAATCCATTCCATCGTGAAAGTAATTAGTTCCATTCACTCTCTTAGTTAGTTTCGCCAATTCCTGAAGTTTCCGTGTGGTTCTTATCTTGGTGCAATGAAGAAATTTCGAAATTTCGACGTATAACTCGGCCAGTAGCTGGTGCTTTTTTAATTGCTTAAATTTGAATACGGAATATAGCGAGAGTTCTGCGGAGATTGTTTTGCATCGATACCGCAGTGTCGTTAAAACAAGTTCTACACAGCAGCCGTGTGACAGTTTGCTCGATGTTCTCGAAGAGTTAAGTCAGAACTTGATAGATTCAAAACTCCATGGACAGTGCGTGCATAAATATTTGTAGGAAGTTTCGCCAAAAAACATTATTTCAAGAAACAAAATTGAAAGTTCAAGTATAGTTAAATGCAAAGCAAGTAGTACAAAACGGCGTTAACTCTTCCTTGCATATTATGCTCGAGTTGGAACTAAATAACAGAATTTATATAAAATATATCGAACAAAATAGATTCCAATTGACATAAATATTTTTGGTAGCAATCAAAATAAAATTTTTGGAAAAACTACACAATTATAATATGTGTTCAAGCAATTAAAAAATAACTTTTTCTTGTGATGTTCACAAAGTGAAATTCATACACTAGAATAGTGATGAAAAAGAAAAGAAACGAAAATATTTTGGCGGACCAATAAAATTCATTAAATATTTTAATTTCTATGGAAAATTTAGCGTATGAAAAGAAAGAAATGTCTTCTTAAATGCTTATTTTTTAAACAAAGAAATTGAAAGTTTCTTCTATTAATATTTTCAAATCTTGCTGCAAGCAGAGGTTTGCCACCACCTGCAATACAGGGTTAACTTTATTGCAAGCTACAGTGTGAGTTTTCATATCTTCCTGTATCAATATTTTTGAAGCTGATATAAAGCTATTTTCAGTTTCGAGATATATTCAATATTTACAATAAATTGTGTGAGATCGTAGGATGATAAGTTTCTATTCATATTTTACAAGGTATTTCATTTTACGTGTGCAAAGTCCTTTTTTGCGATTCTGTGTTTATAAAAGGATTCTTTCACGGTATGTGTATGAAAAAATTCAATATGATTTTACGTGTGAGAATCACAAGGTAACTTTAATTTCCTAAATGAAACAAGATAGAACTTTCGTCTGGACTCATAGTTTTTGGTATACTGAGCAAGATTTGATTAAAATGTTTTTCGAAATTTTAATCTTGCCATTTATTAATGTATTTCCTACATTTGACATTTCGATTGAGATAAGGAAGTCATTCCTTCTGGGAAGACTATTTTGGTTTTATAAATAAGCAAAATAGAATGCAAGCAGTTTTCACAGCATTTTTTGAAATTATTATTCAGATATTTCTTTGCAAGACATCGATGTCACAATAATTATTTCTTCCAAGAAAGCTACATTACAGAATAAACTTCTCTTACTAGGTTGATTAATGTTCGTTGCATTTATTTGTGAAAACTAATTTGAAATTTGTGATGTAGAAAGTCGCAATTTCTACAGATGTGATTCGTATGTGCAGTTACTAGTGTATCCAAAACATTGCAAAGTAATAACACCATTTGCCGCACGTCGCGAATTTTGCATATTTTAAAAATTGCTGAAACATTTCACTCATTCTTCTCAGCGTTTAAACAAATGTCACGTATATTTACCTTTGTCACATTATTCAATACTGTAATAATGTTAAAAAGTACACCTCAATCACAATCTTTTGGCAAACAACGGACGAGTAACTTTTCATATCTGAATTTTTTTTAAAACGTTTGAAGTAAAACACGCTGAATATCAAAAATTAATTGCGATAATATTAAAATTTATCGGAACATTCGTTTAAAAAATAAATATTACGTAATCGATCGAATTATATTTAATTTCGTTCGATTTAAATAAATATCTATCTAGCTAGTCTCTTTTGTTAGCAGACATGGGAAAAACCTGAGCCATGCGAAGCAGAATTAAAAATTTTCCTACGCAGTAATACTTCCACCAAATGTTACACAAAATCCATTAAACTCGACACGAAGTTTTAACAGTAAATTAAACACTCGCATGAATTTTATATTTTCATACTAAACGATCAAATATCTCGGTTACTTATTTTAATTAATGTATACCTTAAATTCATCGCGTCATTAAAATACAAACAGTGCATATTAATATCGTTCACGTAATATCCGATTACTTTCGCGCAAACTTAATCGTCGACCACTCTTCGCGCTCGACTACCGACGACAAATTGTCAATATATTTTCCCATAGAACGACACCCATTAAAGAAGTCATTTAAATTGAAGTTAAGTTTAAAAGAACCGGCGGTGCCTGTCATCAGATGGAAGTGAAATGCAATTTACGCTGAGAAAAAGCGATCGCAAAGCAGCAGGTATCCAATACCTATATCCGAGCGTTTTCAAAGGGTTCTCCATTTTCTGTGACTTCCACTGCTATCTGAGCTCTTTCCCTCGCCTTTCGGTGATCCTGGGAACGATCTTTCCTATCGTACCGGTCACAGGAATATTCGAAACGCAGTTCCGCCACAGCTTTCGCCAAGGACCCGCAGGAATCTGCAATTTACGTTGAGAGGATCGAGAATAGAAATCCTCGACGCAAATCTACGTAGTCTTTTTCTTCCTGTATTTCTCTTGAATTTACGTAAGATTTCAAAGACCAAGAAATTCATTATTTTTACTTTCCTATTAACGCGTTCACTGTGACGGCTTTTGTAAAACAATTTTCCTCTTTGTCGCAGAAGAATAAATATGCCTCGTACAGGACTTTCCTATTTGACTTTTACAGACTTTGTTACACAAAGACTGAATTCGTGCACACGATGGCAAAAATAAAAATGCCAACTTTGCACGGAATGGTTGTCTGCTAAAAAAAAAAGATGTCGAAACTACGTTACAGACCATGTTCACAGCGTATCATGGCGCACGTGTTAAAAATGTAATATACACATTTATGTATCTTTATTGAAAGAAAGGATTTTCATTTACTTGCAAATGTCGATATAGTATGTGTATCTCGTGAATTTACGTGAAATTTCAAAGATCAAAGTTATTATCATTTATATTTTTCATATTAAAAATGTAGTATGCAGACGTTTATGTGTCCCTCTTCTCGGCGAAAGAGTTTTGCATCGAGTTGCGAAAATCGATGATGCGTATTTACGATGGCAGAAGCTTATTTGCAGATAATGCTGTTAGATGTGCATGGGAATATAAGCCGAAGTTGAGCGGAATGATATTCGATTGGAATTCATGCTATGGCTGTGAACTTGAATTGTATGGAAACGCGCACAGACTCTGTCATGATTTCCACCGTGCCTTTCAATATCGGCGTGAAAACGAATACCGGAAGCGTATGCAATACTTTAAGGTGTAAAGATACAATTTTTTCATCGTTTTCCGTGAAACGAGTTTCCGATTTGAGGGAGTAATATTTTCCTCATTGCTTTCTAGGCGCTTTCTAGGATCATATAGAAAAATGCAAAGAACTGAGTCCGTTTATCGGCACTTGGACTTAACGACGGAAAAATTGAACGCTATCGACTTCCATGAGTTGTCTATCCGAAGAATATCCTGAGCACTAGAACTATGGAAAGGGTAAAAGTAATGGGTTCCTATTTTTGAAAATTCCTGAAATGGAAATTTAATGTTATAAATTCGTCCAATGACCAGGAAAACGTTGTTTCCGTATCAGATAAGTAATTCGAAAAAAGATTACCAGTTAAGTAATTTGTCTATTACAAAATACACGTGGAATATCTACTCTACTGCTTCTCTAGAGTGAGTTTTTATAAAAAAGTAAGAAACCATCAATTTGACCGCTTTCGCAGTTCTAGAGTTAACGCTAACCATACAATACGCGGCAAATAACAGGTTCAATGAAATGTAAATATATAATTTTTCGTACAGGTAAAGACTGTTTTTTACGTTTTTTCCTATATTAATGTAACAGTGTTGTGGAGCAAATGCACGCCCCTGAAGCCCAGAGATATTTTTACTAAGAAAGCTGTGACTGCTGCAAAAGAAAAAGTATGGAATGAAAAAAACGAACTGACCAGAAGCGAAAGATTTAATTGTACAACGTTCTATACATGATCTCAATAATCGTGTTTTGCTACCAAAAATCGTGCTTTACAACCAAAAATGTCAAAAAACCTACCGTCATAAAATGTTCTAAAGAGACACAAAATTGTAATACTTACCACGCGACGCTCTTATAATTACAATTTCAGTGCAACTACTCGATGCATCTGTAACGTATCTCTCCAATCGAATGCTACCCAGTAAAAAACACCTCGTGAAAAAACGCGAAGTGGGGAATTTATGATAATTTTGATGCTTTCTCATGGTCGCTGCATCGAATGGTCTATGAATTTCAAGTATACACGGCAAGAATACCAATTCCATCGTCAGAGATGCCTGGCCACATACGCCAAGTATTTTCATGCTGGATTCTCATTTCGCTCTATGCAAAGAGAAATTTTTATCTGCAATTTCGAATGGTCTTGGACCCCAACCGAAAACAGTTGATTTCGTCATTTTTGTTTGACGCGAGCCAAGATCCAAATATACGTATGCTAAATAAACGTTTAATTGGTTCCATAAATTTTTCTTTTTCGAGGTAATTTACAGGAGCATTACATGACGTTGTCGATCTGCTGTGTTAAAGTGATAATAGACAACATATATCGAATGGGGAAAGAACGGTTAATGTAATTCGAACTTCCTGCACCGGTATACGTAATTACAACTTCACACTTCCTCTCTGACGGGATAAAAACAAATTTAGTCAGCAGTTTCGTAATGGATTAACTACGTCCACGTAATTGGAGGCAACGAGTTTCCTTTTCCATTGTAGCTATCAGAAAAACTTTTCCTCTTTTGCTTGCCCCGTCTCTTTTTCCTTTCTCATGTGCCATTGTCATCGATAAAAGTGGACCGTAATTAGGCACAGAGAAGAGTAGTGCTATAATTTATGGATAGAGGTGAACGAAGTAACGGCATCGGTATCCGACATCAGCAAACGTACCAGGCATAGTTGGTACTTTTTCGGATAACATACGTTACTGCAATTTTGAAATCGGCCTCCGATAAGCGGAGTGCAAGATTGATGATCGAATGATACGCAATGCCTGTCGAAATCCCTGGCAACCGTTGGCCATTTAAATCTGTGGGATTCATGGACCGTTTGTATCGACCAATATTCTGTCAACCATGGACGGATTCGTTGGTACGAGGCACTTTCAGTGTGACGCAAATTAGCAGAGATGTACAGTCGTTCATTATCTATAAAATTCGCTGATGATAAAATAGGGGGAATTCGATTTTCTCGAAGAATTTGATCGTATTTTAGAATAAGTCATGCTAGAAATTGTATTTTATAATGGTATATGGAATGTTATAAGATACTTCGTCGCAGATAGCCGTGTAGAATGTCTCTTCTTATTTTAACTTTTTAAGTGATACAAAGTACGTATTTTTGAGAAAGCAATTTCATTAGTCTGAAGAATTTGGAAGTTATTAATTCACTGCATAAGCAAACAGAAGGAATATACATAAAATTTGCAAAAGAAAGTTTTGCATGCGTTGAAGAAAAATTACATTTGAATATACTAGAGGAAGTAACGAAATCAATGCCACCTTTAAAGTCACAGAAGATGAAAAAAAAACATTGATCTAATTTTTAAGGAGTTTGTACGTATTTTAACTGAATTTAACATGAGTTGATCTCTAAAAATATTTAGTTAATTAAACATTAAATTATTAAATATTAAGTTCGCCAAAAATATTAAATATACTAAGTTATGTAAATGATTACAATCTAAGCAGTAACAGTTAATATAATATCGATGAAAATTTTTATGATTTATTACAGTTTATTATCACAGGAGTACATAATTTAAAAGTTTCCAAATCATTTCCTTTTTAATTTATAATACAAAAGTATGAAAGTCTATTCATCTTCCAAATAGATGGATCGCTTGAACCATTGGGTTGGAATCACCGGTTTACCCACATTTATTTTAACCCTTTACATTCGGTGATTTAATGCGGAGGTTGTGGGTTAAGTCGGAGGTACTTTATATCACTCAGACCTAGCATCAAGAGAGTGCGATAAGAAATATTAACCGCTTCTTTCTTCGATATTCTTCTACAAAAATTTGGCACAAAAGTTCGAGTCCTACACCTGAACAGCGCATGCAAAATGCAATCGATTTATAATATGCCAAAAATCTGCACCCTGATAAATTAAACGTTACACGAGAAATCCAAAAAATTTTCCCCGTTTGAAATATTTCGCAGAAATTTTCATTCGTCAAATTTGATCATACAAAATTGCAAATGTGTAATTTTGAAAATTGATCTGATTTCTCAGCATCGATGGCTTGCTGCAAAAACGTTCTTCTTTAATCCCTTCAGTAAGACGGGAAACTATGTTCACCTGAAATTCAGTGCATATAATGCTCATACGACTGCGGTTACTCGACATGAAACGAACACTATGTTGTGAACGACTGGAATTCATCGACATGTATACCGTTAATTACGGCAGTGGTTTAACTCACTTATTCTACAGGTTAAGGCATTTGAACTTACGTTTCGGAGTGCGCGTAGAGTTCTATCTAAAAACACAATTATCAGCTTAACCGGTTAAACTTTTTCAGCTTAAAGTTCTCATCATTTTTACAAAGTAGTTCTATCACATTGTTTTGTACTTTGGTACAATACAATATAACTGATAACTCGAATTTTCCATATTTTCGACTTCCAATTACACCATCATAATCACCCGCGCATGTATTTATTTATTAAGTGCAAGAGAAACAGTGTTGTGGACAAAGTAATTTAAGGGGTGACGCCACCTTGATATTTTCAAAAAATCGATTTTTTTTGGCTAGATGAATTGCTTGTATTTTTAGGAATATTTTAAGCGTTTAACCATTTCAAAATTCAAACTATTACCAAAGTTACAGCAATTAGCAGTGAGCGCGGCCATGCATATCTACGAATATTATGTTTGCAAATATGACGTTTTGCAATCCTTATAAAACTGAATTCAATGAATAAGAAATTATTGTATCTTATGGGAATCTTTGATGCTCATATATAATATTACAATTACTTAAATAACATAAAAATTCTAAATACAGTAAAACCTCGATAAATGGACAGATTTCGGGGGCAAAGTAGTGCGCTTATCGAGTATCGGTGTCGAATCTGTGTTTACCTTAGGGCTCGAGCCAAGCGTGAACTCGGAAAAAGAGAGACAGTAGAAGAGACAGAGGGAGCAAGCTGTTACGAGCGGGAGTGGTCGCGCGTCCGGCGGTGCGAGTTTCGTTTAAAACACGCGCGCACGGTCTCGTCGTCCGTCGTCGAGCGGATGCCGACGGGCGGTGATTTCACGCGGCCCGGAATATGAGAATTTGAATATGTAGAAAATTGAATTAAAGATACTCTACTTAGCAGATGGCTAAGAGAGGACAGGACGGATGGGTGTCGATCTACAAGGTCCTATACAGGTCCCAGGACTATAAAATCAAAGAGGGCTATCAACTTTCGTAATTAAAACAAGCAAATTTGAATAATAATAGAAAGAGTCTATATTTCAATTATTATCGATTGAATCGTACGGATGGAAACATGTAAATCCAAAATTGTATTGTTACAAAAATGTGGTGGTGAGACTACCTCGGATTCGTGAGATTTTGGCTCAAGGGCGTTATCCCACAAACGATGATTCGTTTGAGTTAATCGGTCGATTTCCGAAATAATCTCCCATTTACAGTAATTTATAATTTAACAATTATACGGTAATTATCTTTGGTGAATGTCATAAATTCAGTTATGATTTGTTACAAACCGATTTAACGAAATAAACATTGAATTCCAAACAATAAACAAAGATGAAAAATTAAAACTCACCCTGATTTTCGGTGTTATAATTACAATCAGGCGTATTTGTGTACGTGTGTACTTCGATGTTAGCTGTGTTTTCTTATATATATTGTCGTAACAATTCTTTCCTAGAGCTGAACAGAAAATTGTATTAGTTTACGGTCGAATTTTCTTGCGTGCCTATAAACTATTACGGATATAACGTATTTACAATAATTCGGATAAAATATATAATTATAAAATAAAGTGGTTAAATTACAATAACAATTTTAAACGAAAAAGTCACAATCGCCAACGATCACGCGCCTCGCGATTTAACGATCGTGTGTGACGTACGAAAATTATACATAAAACGAAATATCACTTTTATTAAAAATTAAAACAAAACGAAATGTTAATTTGAGTTTATAGTGTTTTTCACTGCTCAACCGATCACGCGCCTCGCGATTTAACGATCGGGAGTATTACGCTTATACGAAGTGTCAAGTCTATTATTCGCGACTCTACACGAGATGAACGCGAATAATCTTTGCTTAATAACACTAAGGACTTTCCTAGCGCACCTCGCGACTGATCAGGAAGAAGTGACGAGCAAAGCTCGCTTTCGGGCTTTCGGTGGTGGGCCCTGTGGTGGGGCAGTCGCTCGAAACGCAGGGAAGGCCGGTGTTTACGCGTAGCGAATTTCCTCCCTTTCGTCTGGCCCGCGAGACGGTGTGTCTTCGTCGGAACGGAGACGTTCCGTCGGCCTTTTCTCTCGGATACGAGTGTGACATCTTATATTAATCGGACGGAGAACGCATGATACATATTTTATAAACTACGGCTAATTTTGTAATATACGGTACGCAATCTCGTCTCTTGGAGGAAATCGGTATTAGATCTTAACAGTCGATGCATGGATGAGCTCAACGAAGGGTTAACTCCCACAATACATAAGTATTTGAAGGCTCATCCGGCATCTGACCGATGTCTCTCTCCAAAAGTTCTGGAAACTTCTCCGAAGACGAGACTGCGTCAGGCGTCAAAAATCGATACGTTTAAACAACCTTGGGCCTCTCGTTTTCGACGGAGAACCAGCCGGACGGTTTCGATGCGGCGTAAAAATTTGATATCTCAAACGATTCTGCTTCGCAGCTAGATGCTTCGTTCATGAGTAAGCAACGCTACGTATTTCGAATCGGAGAATACATAATAATGTTCCGCGCACTTGTCGAGGGAATCTCCCACAATACATAGTATTGACAAATGCGACAGAAAAATAAAAGAAAATAAAATGAAAAGAATTTCGCCCTTCGGGACGTAACATCCCTCCCCCCTTAAAAGTAATCATCGTCCCCGATGATCTGCGGCATAGGTTTGAAAAAAAAAAAATCTTATCGTTACGTTGCTTGATGTGAAGGAGTTGTCGGTGTTGCGGTAGTACTACTCAGTTGCATGTTGAATCTATGATCTTGTGGTCCTCTTCGGATTGCCTTGGGTGCGTCCTCCGCTGGTTGTTGATGTATGGCTGCGTGAATGAATCTATGGGATGCAAACGGTCTTCAAGATATCCTTCCTTTTTGATGTAGGATGCTGGTCTGGACACACAATATCAGCGCGACCTGGCTTCTCGGTGTTTGTTGATGCCATAAGTTCCTGTGTCGTTATCGTACAGATTAGTTATGAATTTTGGTAACTAATATTTCATTGTAATAGAATAGGTGAGGAAGACAATCGGAAGAATCAAAAATATGTAAGAGAAAATAGAAGAGGTATAGTAATTGTGATAAAATCTTGGTCCATCAGTGGTATCTGGCTAGGGACTGTAACATCTTCCGAATTAGGTTCATCTATCTTCTTTTTCTGGATGTGGATGTGTTTTTCCAGATGGTAATTTTTCAACTCGTTCAGTTGGCATAGGGTTGTCCATCATCCTGGTTGCTTGGGCAAAACGGGATGTTGTGTGCCAATTCGTTGTTTATTGTTGACGATTCAATTCCGATTAGAGTTGTCTTCCGAGACTTTTCTTGGCTGTTGATTGGATGTAGATACGGTATTCTCAGATCCAATTGTTTGAAGTCTGGTGTCGCATGATACGTGTAGCATCGTGGAAACTCTGTAAGTCGCTCTGGATTATGTGAGTTTGGTTTTTGGTGATTTGTGTGAGCAAGTTCTGGTCTTGGTATGACTAGTCTATTTCCGTCTTGAAATCGGTACTGTCTTCAGCGAAGTGTCCGAGGATGTGGTGGCTGCTGATCCAGTGAATTCAGAAGATACGCTACTATGAACTAAAGAACTAAGTACATAATTTATGACTATCATTACATATTCTCATGACAATTTTCTTATTCTTAAATCTTATTTCCTAAATAATAATTTTGAAGTAAGATGTCACACTTTATCGGGTATTGATAAATTTTAACATTTGGATAGTGATATTCGCTGAGAAATATGTTTAGGATAATACTTCTTTATCTGTCCCCTCTAGTATCAATATGAAAAGAAAAATTTTCATCAATCAGGTATGAGTTCCAATTTGTCTGTGTGCTTAATGAATCGTTTTCCTTTTTCATCTTCCAAAATAATATTGTTCTTTTCCAATATTCCAACAATTTTGTATGGTCCATGATATCGTTTGCCGAATTTTCCTCGTTTTGGTTCTATTAAAACGCGCGCTTCATCACCTATTTTTCCTTGGAATGGTCTAGCTTTTTGATCATAATAAAATTTTGAAGTTTGTTTAGCGGCTATTAAATTTTGACCTGCTAGTATTTGCATTTCAGTTAATCTAATTATTAAATCGTGAAGATAAGAATTATATGTTGGTAAATTTTCTTCTGTAGTAATTGAACTGGGAAATCTTGCTAATTTTCCAAATACTAATTCATAGGGTGTAAAATTTGTGCCTTCATGTACTGAAGTATTGTAAGAAAACATTGCAAATGGAACTAAACGATCCCAATCATCAAAGTCATCTATGTAATGTTTAATATAATCGGCTAGTACGATATGGCTTCTCTCCAGAGCACCATTTGTCTGAGGTCTGTAACCTGATGTTGTAACGTGATTAATTTTGAATAATCGTGCTAATTCTTTCAATAATTTGTTTATAAAACTAGTTCCTTGGTCTGTTAATATTACTTGCGGAGCACCAAATTGTAATATTAGTTTTGTAACAATTTCATGAGCTATGGTTTCTGCTTTTATATCTGGTACCGGTGTAGCTATACAGTATTTCGTCAAGTTGTCTTGCATAGTGAGTATGTATCTATTGTTATCAGGTGTTATGGGCAATGGTCCTACAGTGTCTAATGATACTTTAACGAACGGTTCTATGGGTGTATCTGTAATTAACATTGGTTCTCTCGTTTTCGTGCGTACCAATTTGTTTTCATGACAACTATTACAAGTTCGAATGAAATTATGTACATCGTTTTTCAAACCTGGCCAGTAAAATCTTTCGCGTATTCTTCTATACGTTTTTGTAACCCCTTTATGTCCTCCTACTAAACTTTCATGATATTCAGAAATAATTTTAGATCGAAGATCTTCAGGTGGAATTTGAATAGTACCTTGGCAAATAGTTATCTCGATACCGGTTCTCTCAAAGGTGTCGATTAATAAATCTATAAACGTGCCTTGAGACAATGAATCGATTAAATCTCCTGCTTTTGAAATTTTAAAAGTATTTAAGCCTAATTTTATCAATGTTTTCTGCAAATTTTGTAATCCAATTTTTAAGTTTGCAATACAAATTTTATCAAAATGATTTTTCTGAATAACGACACTGAAAATTTTGTGTTTCCCACGGGTTGTAACGAGAACTTGGCCTTCTCTAGGTTTCATTTCTCGTAGATCATCAACGTTAATTGCTCCTATATCTACGAGTAATCGACCGATGCGACTTGTTAGCTCGCAATCCGAGGAAATAAAATGGACATAATTCCCCATGGTAGCGGTTAAGTTGTCTCTGCTAAATTTTATAATTTTTGAACCAAAAGATTTTCGAGGAAGATTTAATGGTAATGTGGATTCTATTTCAGGTAATATCTTCTGTGATATCGGAATTCCTGTATAATGCGGTTTGTTGTTACTTAATTTTGATTGTTCTTCTGCTATAGCCTCATTATGTTGTTGAAAATTTGAATCAGTGTACTGTATCGATAAAGGTGTGGATAAAGCTATAGGTTCACGTTGGATTGTAGATGTAGTTGATATGGAATTTTGTGGTTGCCAGTGAATTATGGAATCGTCTTGTGCTTTATGACGTTTCAGTAAGTCTGCAGTCCGTCTATTCAGTTCTATGTCGTCTACGTTATCAATGTCGCTAGTACTTGAATTGTTGGATTCAGTTTCTTCAGTCAATTTTGCAAACGTTTCTTGTAATTCCTGTAAATTTTGCGAATGTCGTTGTGAAGTTGTTGAAACGTTATCGTCACTGTCACTGTCGTCAGATGGTAGAGGTGCTTCTAACATTATGCTTTCTAGGTCTGTTTCTAAAATTTCTTCTACTTCTTGAGTTCTTTCTTCTGTTATAGGCTCTAAAGGTATTTCTTTTCGAAGTGGTTTTGGTAGTTTTGGGTGGAAATCTAAATTAGGTAGCACACTCTTTCTTTTACGTAATATCGGAGGTAGAGTCGGTTTGTCAAGTCGTCTCGTATCGTCAGTCCGTGGTCTAAGATTAGTAGTCCTTTGTCTTTGCCTAGTGCGAGTAGCTATTGCTTCTGAGTCTATTGTCACTGGGATTTTTGGTCTATTTGTGGAACCAATAGGTCTACCTGGTTTCTTGGGTTTATCGGATGATGATTTTTCTGTGTTTCCGGATGTAGATGGTTTAGAATTTAAATACTGCTTATGTATAGGATAAATTTTGGCTTTAGTGGAGTTCTGAGAGGAGTCTGAATCAATATCTTGATCAGTGGTAGAACTAGATGAATCTGTGGAATAGGTTTCATATAATTTTACGGGATTTCTAGATAATGCGTCTGCACTCACGTTTAAACGACCTGGTTTATGAACAAAGTGATATTCATAATCCCTTAATTTTAATCTCCAACGTATTAATCTTTGTCCAGGATCTTTAATTGAATCTATCCATTTTAACGGTTCGTGATCACTAAACAATGTAAACTTTCTTCCATAAAGATATGGCCTAAAATGTAAAACAGAATATAATACTGCTAAGCATTCCTTTTCAGTAGTGGTATAGTTTTGTTCTGGTTTGGTTAAATTTCGCGATAAATAAGCTATTGGTAAATCATGACCATCGATTTCCTGAGATAAAACTGCGCCTATTGCAAAATCGGATGCGTCTGTTGTAAGAGTGAAGGGTTTGTCAAAATTTGGATATTGAAGGATTGGACTTTTACACAGTGCTTTACGTAATTCCAAAAAGCTATGTTTTTGTTCTTTACCCCAAATAAATTTAGCATCTTTTTTTAAAAGTTCAGTTAATGGTTTAGCTTTAGCGGCGAAATGTTCAATAAATCGGCGGTAATATCCAGCAAGTCCCAAAAATTGTCTGACATTTTTTTGGTTTTGTGGTCTCGGAAATTTTTCTACAGCAATAATTTTTCTTGGATCAGGTTTTACTCCTTTTTGACTAATTATATGACCTAAATATGTTACTTCTGTTTTTAAAAATTCGCATTTATCTGGTTGTAATGTTAATTTTGCATCTGTTAGTCTCTTAAATAATCGTTGTATTTTTCTACCGTGTTCCTCTAAAGTTTTTGCATAGACTACTATGTCATCAAGGTATACGAATACTTCTACACCTTGCAAACCGCGCAAAACCTGGTCCATCAACCTTTGAAATGTTGCTGGTGCATTCTTTAAACCTTCTGGCATTCGAATATATTCATAATGTCCGTTTGGAGTTGAAAATGCTGTTTTGGGTCTATCTTGTGGATCCATTTCTATTTGTTGAAAACCACTTGCGAGATCAAATGTTGAAAAATATCGGGCCTCACCTAAATGATCTAGGATATCTACAATATTCGGTAAAGGATATGCATCACCAATTGTCTTTTCATTTAATTTTCTGAAATCTATTACCATTCGCCACCTCGGATTACCGTGCGAATCTGGTTTCTTAGGAACTATCCAAAGGGGTGAATTGTACGGCGATGTAGAAGGTGCAATTGTCTGATTACTGATTTTAGCGGAAATTTGATTTTCTATTTCTATTTTGTGTACCGGAGGAAAACGATACTGTCGTGTGTTAATAGGTATATTATCGGTAGTGTAAATTTTATGCTGAATTAATGGTGTGGCTTCCAATTTATCACCTGCTAGATGAAAACGATCAGGGAATTCTTCTATAATTTTGATTACGTGTTCTCGTTCTTCTGTATTTAAATGTCCTAAACGTAGTTTGTCTAATATAATAGAAACTCTGTCGGCTTTTTGCAATAAACTTGTATTTTCTGATTCAGAGTTTGTATCGGAATATTCTTGTTCTTCTGGAAAATTGTGATATTCGAACGGATAAATATCTTGTGGCGGAATTTCAATTTCAATATCTTCTTCAAGAGTGTTTATAGCCAAAACATGACATACGCCTCGATTTATGCTAACCGCAGCTTCTCCTATGTAAATACCTTCTTTAGTCGTTAATTTTGGTAGGTAACCTTCTGATAATTCTGAATTAGTTACGTTAATAGCTATGGGTTGTCGTGTCCGCGATTTTAATACGAAGACTCTTGATTCTAAATTTTGTGATTTTTCGCCAATAAATTTAAAAGGTTTAATAGGTTCTGATTTTGTTACCAAAGTGTTATGTGCAAAAGATATTTCTGCCTGTTCTTGTCGCAGATAATCTTTTCCCAAGATTCCATCGCATTTAATTGGAAATGACGATTCTACTAAATGAAATTGTACCGGTTGTTTTAAAAGTTTAATTGTGGTCGTACCTATTGTTTCTAATTTTTCGGATGTAATACCTGCTAATTTAATAGACTCTTGCAATTGAACTGTAATTTCATCATGTAATGCATCTAATTTTATGAGATTAACATCCGCGCCTGTGTCTATTAAGAAAACTGCCGAATTATTACGAAATTCTTCTGCGAACATTTTAATTAATGGTGATTCTTTTTCTCGCGATAATGTGATGTTTGTTCCTCCGAAGCTAATGTTTGGATCGGTTTGCGACGCTCTTGATTGAGTTGTCTCACCGTCGCGTCTGTCCGGTGAGTCATTTCTGAGTTTAAATTTTTATTGTCAAAACGATTTGGTGATTCTGAGCGAAATTGAATGGATTTTCGAAAAGGAGAATTTGGCCTAGATTGACGTTCATGTGTGAAGGATGAAGAATGTTCAGGTGAAATCGGTCGGTTCTGAGAATTTTGAAAAGTGTGATAATTTTGATTGGGGTTATATGGATGAGGATACATCGGATTATAAGGCATTGGCGGGTAAAAATATGGTGGATAATACGGCGGATATGATGGAAATGGATATTTATGCGGATCTGGTGAGGAAGTTTTGTGTGTGGGTGATTTTAAAATACCTGTGGGTGATTTTGAACGATTTGAAGGACCTGGCGTTGGACTAGGTGTTCTCGCTCTTTGATCGCGATAATTTTTGTATTCTTTGTGACTTGATTCTACGGATTCTAAATTTTGTGATAACATTAAACGTTGTGGTTCTAAACCCGGAATTATTCCTGATTTCATTCTAGATTCTATTTTTGTGGCAATTCTTACTGCGTCATCTAATGTTCTTGGATCGCGGGTATCAACAGCGATAGCAATTTGGTCTGGTAATCCTCTAATGAATGCATCTAGTGCGCATTCTTCAACGGGAACTATCATTCTTCCTGCATCTAGACCGTATTTATCTTCTAATGCATTACGAGCACTGTTTAATAAAATGCGTAGTCTATCAGAAAAGTCATTTACCGTTTCGCCAATTTTCATTCTAATATTCTCTATTTCGCGATGAAAATATGAATATGTTTTCTCTGATGCAAATCTTTCCTTTAAATGTTTTATTAAATCATCTATTCTATCAAAGTTTTTCCCCCATGTGCTATCTCTTGCAGCACCCTGTAATTTACCTAATACTGCTTTAGTGAACGAGCTTTCTAATACTGGAGGCACATAGATTGAACCATTTTGTACATCTTGTAAGAAATTTTTAAGTGGAATATTTTTTCCATCGAAAAACGGAATATTTTGCATACTGTGTTGGATTGTAAAACATTCTGCCAAAGAAGTCATCATCTTATTTGAAGCATGTAAATCTTCTGCGGTTACGTTTACGGAATTATTCGCGTTCGCGCTTTGAGCAGCGTTTTCAATCGGATTCATTTTGAAATGGATATATATGTATGTGTTCAAGAACAAATTAAACAAAGTAATATAATATTTCAAGAATATATAGATATAAGTATATATATAGGAACAAGGATTGCGTTTCCTAACTAATACTAATACTAAATTTTTTTTTCTTTTTTTTTTTCTAATGAAAGACAAAATCAAATTATCAATCCTTTTTCCAACAAATAGGAAAATTATAATCAATATAACAGGTTAAATATGAATGCAAATTATATACATCAATAAAGATAAAATATAATATTATGAAAAACGTATTGAACAGATAAATAATTAAAATAGTCATATAACGCACAAGAAATATTCAGAGAAAAATAACAGAATACGATATCATGGTAACCTTCCAATAATAAAACAATATAAAATAGTTTGAACTTTTTCGTGAAAATAATCAATAATATCATAAACCAAAGACAATTAATCGAAGTGAAAACTTTCTTATTTTAAAGAAATGGAATTTTAAATTTTAATTTGATAGTCCTTTGGTGGCAGATCGATCCCATCCCACTTCTGACACCATTTTTTGTTACGAGCGGGAGTGGTCGCGCGTCCGGCGGTGCGAGTTTCGTTTAAAACACGCGCGCACGGTCTCGTCGTCCGTCGTCGAGCGGATGCCGACGGGCGGTGATTTCACGCGGCCCGGAATATGAGAATTTGAATATGTAGAAAATTGAATTAAAGATACTCTACTTAGCAGATGGCTAAGAGAGGACAGGACGGATGGGTGTCGATCTACAAGGTCCTATACAGGTCCCAGGACTATAAAATCAAAGAGGGCTATCAACTTTCGTAATTAAAACAAGCAAATTTGAATAATAATAGAAAGAGTCTATATTTCAATTATTATCGATTGAATCGTACGGATGGAAACATGTAAATCCAAAATTGTATTGTTACAAAAATGTGGTGGTGAGACTACCTCGGATTCGTGAGATTTTGGCTCAAGGGCGTTATCCCACAAACGATGATTCGTTTGAGTTAATCGGTCGATTTCCGAAATAATCTCCCATTTACAGTAATTTATAATTTAACAATTATACGGTAATTATCTTTGGTGAATGTCATAAATTCAGTTATGATTTGTTACAAACCGATTTAACGAAATAAACATTGAATTCCAAACAATAAACAAAGATGAAAAATTAAAACTCACCCTGATTTTCGGTGTTATAATTACAATCAGGCGTATTTGTGTACGTGTGTACTTCGATGTTAGCTGTGTTTTCTTATATATATTGTCGTAACAATTCTTTCCTAGAGCTGAACAGAAAATTGTATTAGTTTACGGTCGAATTTTCTTGCGTGCCTATAAACTATTACGGATATAACGTATTTACAATAATTCGGATAAAATATATAATTATAAAATAAAGTGGTTAAATTACAATAACAATTTTAAACGAAAAAGTCACAATCGCCAACGATCACGCGCCTCGCGATTTAACGATCGTGTGTGACGTACGAAAATTATACATAAAACGAAATATCACTTTTATTAAAAATTAAAACAAAACGAAATGTTAATTTGAGTTTATAGTGTTTTTCACTGCTCAACCGATCACGCGCCTCGCGATTTAACGATCGGGAGTATTACGCTTATACGAAGTGTCAAGTCTATTATTCGCGACTCTACACGAGATGAACGCGAATAATCTTTGCTTAATAACACTAAGGACTTTCCTAGCGCACCTCGCGACTGATCAGGAAGAAGTGACGAGCAAAGCTCGCTTTCGGGCTTTCGGTGGTGGGCCCTGTGGTGGGGCAGTCGCTCGAAACGCAGGGAAGGCCGGTGTTTACGCGTAGCGAATTTCCTCCCTTTCGTCTGGCCCGCGAGACGGTGTGTCTTCGTCGGAACGGAGACGTTCCGTCGGCCTTTTCTCTCGGATACGAGTGTGACATCTTATATTAATCGGACGGAGAACGCATGATACATATTTTATAAACTACGGCTAATTTTGTAATATACGGTACGCAATCTCGTCTCTTGGAGGAAATCGGTATTAGATCTTAACAGTCGATGCATGGATGAGCTCAACGAAGGGTTAACTCCCACAATACATAAGTATTTGAAGGCTCATCCGGCATCTGACCGATGTCTCTCTCCAAAAGTTCTGGAAACTTCTCCGAAGACGAGACTGCGTCAGGCGTCAAAAATCGATACGTTTAAACAACCTTGGGCCTCTCGTTTTCGACGGAGAACCAGCCGGACGGTTTCGATGCGGCGTAAAAATTTGATATCTCAAACGATTCTGCTTCGCAGCTAGATGCTTCGTTCATGAGTAAGCAACGCTACGTATTTCGAATCGGAGAATACATAATAATGTTCCGCGCACTTGTCGAGGGAATCTCCCACAATACATAGTATTGACAAATGCGACAGAAAAATAAAAGAAAATAAAATGAAAAGAATTTCGCCCTTCGGGACGTAACAAAGCAAACAAAGTGAGCTGCTCGAAAGTATCGACGAGGCATTATTAATGTAACAATAAACTTGTTTATTTATTAAATTTCTAAATGTAACTTTTCCGAATGCATTTTTGAGATTCTTCTGATTAAAATAATACCAAACACGATATAATTTGAATTATATAAATAGTAAGTAAATTTATTAAATATTAAGCAAATATAATTCAAACTATATCGTGTTTGGTATCATTTTAATCAGAAAAATATCACACATACATTAGCAAAGGTTTCAAGAAAAAAAATCGAAAATGAAAACATCCGACCCTCCAATTAGTATTGCCTCACCGATGCATTCGGGTGGTATCATGTTACACTGCTCCCTCGTCGAGCGTCGAGGTTCGTCAAGTGGAATCCCCCTATGTGAGAGGATAGTCATGATGCATTTATCGAGGAAAACTCATGATGCCTTTATCGAGGTTGTACTGTATACTGAATAAAAGCTATTGGGAGCGTATAGGAGTTCAAGTTTTTCGTAAATATCAATAGAAATGGGAGGCGATACTTATACTTCTGCATTCCAAAGGCTTTTAATATAAAAACGAAAACATTCACCGGCCATTTAACCAGTAAGTACCGTGTGTTATCTTTTTGCAATTATACATCGAAATAAACTCGACGTTGCATTTTCTCGTAGCTAATTTTCCATAGTTACCGCTGGATCTAATAATGAAACATCCATCGATAGCGAATTTAACGAAATTAATTTCACTCGACTCACTATAAATTGACAAACAAAATCGTACCGCAAACAGTTAAACATATTTGAAAACCTCTAGTAAAATAACAGTAAAAAAACAGAATACCGACCATGCTGTGGAAGCACTTCGATAAAATGTTTATTCCACTACTATTCCCTTCTTTTTTCAATCGTTTCAACATTCGCTGCATTTTGCATGGGATATCGGTAAAGCGAAGGAATTGGCACAGTTGGTGCAAATTGCGAGAAAGTCATTTCTCCGTGACATTCTGCAGATCGTGATAGCGATCCTGAGGTTCGTTACGATTTGCACAGACATAATATCTACGGATGGCCTTCTTTATTAGCGGCAGTTGAATTCGTGGAAAGAAGAATCCACGGCGGTAAAAGCGAGGCTATCCGTTCGCTCGTGCGGATATGAATTTCATATTTTACGATAATACCGCGGGATGTTCTTAAAGTAAACGAATCCCGGCTCGCTCAAGTTTTCACGCGGAGGAAGAAAAATCGTACTTATCCTTAAATTTTTCGCAAACGCCTACTCTTCGTATCTTATACGGCCTTCCGTCTAGCCTTCCTCTCGACTTATAAACATTCGAGATTGCGAAGGGCGGATTATCGTTTAAAGTTGAAGATTCCCTTTGAAATACAATGAAACGCTATAAATAAGAGAAGATTTTATAATTTGCGAACGGTTTTACCGAGCGGAGTTGAGTATTGTCATTACGAGGTACTTTTACTTATTTCTCTCAACAAAGAAATACAATTTAATAGAATTAACGGTAGAAAGGGTATTATGGATCTCTAAAACAATCGCTTTCACTCGGTTTTACAAGGTCTCATAACGACGAGCTGTCCTGCATTGTTTTTAATTTGCAAGTTAACCGTGGAAAATAAAAATGCAGAATTAAAATGACTTGTAGGGTTTCGTTAAAGAAACATACTTTTATTGTTAAACAGAAATTTTTCCCTCTCAAAGACATTTACATTAATCGTGTTTATCATAAATTCTTCAACGGATTAGCGATAATAATGCAACGACACAGTTTCACTACTTTTTAGTCTCACATATGTTTTTCCGTCCCAAAAATTAATGAGTAGTCTTTTACTAACCAGAAAATAAACTCCAAATTGCAATAAGGAAAGTAGAAGTATTTTTATATACACTTCCAAAAAATGCTGTTTTTTTCGATTAGTGAATTAACTAGTCATTTTACCTAAAATATTACGACTGCTAGGTGGTAAAAATAATTGTTACACATGAAAATCATAAAAATACATCTTACAACGTTACATACTGTTATTTATTGATTTGCCAACAAAGATTACATTACTTTCTGCCATGTTTGCATAGTTTATTTGCTCTTACTCCACGAAATTCTAAAATGTATACTTTATTTTTTTATTTTCTTTATTTGTTCATTTTATGAATTTTTTTCTAGTTTCATTATTAAAAAAAGAATAAAAGTTAAATTGCATTACTTCGTTGTAACGTAAATTAAAAATTCGTCCCCGTAAAGGTTACAGATACCGTTGAGCTGTATCAAGATTTTAATACAGGCCCGTAAACGTCAGTTATATTGTTGTATAATTAAGAATAAAACGTAGAGAATTAATTGCTTCGATAAAACATGTGTGTAGACACGCGTGCGGACAAGCGAGAGGACATTCATCTGCTTCAACGAGTCAATCAACATCACGATGTTCCATTACCTAGAACAGAGTAGTCCGGCAATGTCAATGCGGCGGTGTAATTTCGTCCGTAAATAGGAACTGACGATTATGCTTAGAATTCATGGGAACAGAGTGTTTGCAACTGGTATACTTTTCAACGGATACACAGCCTAACGTTATTTGCATGATAATTACTTCCGACGTCTGTGTTTATCTACTTTGATAACCACGCTATCATTTTATTTCGTAATTTTCATTATTCAGTAACAATTTTTATGTTGATTTATATCTGTTATATTTCTGTTTTAAAGAAATTCGATAATTTCGAAAAGAATTTTAGTGTGTCTGAGAATCCTATGTTTGTGAAAAATGTATGTTAGTCAAGGAAACTATATGTAGTTGTTTCTTTAGGAGTCAAGACGTTATTTTTTATAGAAGGGCAGCTTTGTTTACATTTGATTGCTTATGTTTTTTTTTGTAAATTATAACTGTTAATGATCAATTAAAACTGCACGGAAAATACGAGTCAACGTTGAAATGCTTTAAGTAAGAAGCATTATTTAATCGTAAAAAGTAATACAATTCTGTCTTTGAACTGGCAGTTTTTATACACAATTATAATAACTCTTCGTATACACATACCGTTCATTTACGAAAATCTACAGACACTTATCGGCGAAAGTGTTAAAGTGATATAATTTTTGAAGTTTTAGCTAAAAAAATACTCATCCGTTTCTCAATTTGATGTATTCTATAATCATCTTCCAAAAATACTCTTCGAGAAATCCGAATTGCAAAAGTATTATTACGCATGTAGCACCCAGCAGAATTACTGTCACGAAGCATGTCAATTGTCATAAATATAAAATTAAGAGTTTCTACCGTCTGATGTTCTTGGATACGGATGTGTTTTCTAAATCTATTTTTCTAAATAATATTGATTCGTGCATAATGAATAATAGAGTCTGAAAAACAGTATTACAACAAAGCTTTAGCGTTGTTTTTTTTTCATGTGCAAGACATATGAAAAGTATTGATTAAAAAATCATGCAAATTATACCTGTCATATGAAAGTTAAAGATTAATTTTGATATGATGAGACAACAATTGGACAAAGTTGCACAAAACTTCTCTAGAAGAAGAGAAATTGCTCCCCTTTAAACCAAAGAAACGCCAACGAAAAAACTACAAATTACTCAATCACGAAAAACCTGTAGTACAATATTACTGCAGTATCGCAAATTTAACTTTAACCCTTTGCAGTCTATGTCGAGCTGTACTCGATATAGCTTTTCACTCCATTTTATTTTCTAACGAATTAATATCGAATTTGCAAATTCACAATGATTTTGTAATATCACATAAATATCCATCAGTACCTATAGTTATTGCTATCATTAAATAATATGAATAACCAAGGACAGAAAACGTTGTTCAATTAATTTCACTTAGCTTACTACAAACTTGACAAAATAATTCGGACCGCAAAGGGTTAACCTGTACATAGTTGGAAACGGTTAAGTAGCGGACAGTGTAACGTTAGTTTTACATATCATTTCTTTTTCTATTAAACTACTAGTACTGTTCCCTTCCGAATTCTAAAATAAGAGACGCCATGTTACTTCAATATTTACACCACTCCCATACAGTTACATATAAATGATTATTTTATCGCTATAAAAGAAAAATACAATGAAAATGTATAATAACAGTTTCCTAGCGATAAATTCATTTCACCGACGCCCATTAGCGGAGAAAAATTGAAATACGTTTTAAATTAAAAGTACATTTAATTTTTTTCCATCGAACGAGTCGAAGTACAATAACACTCTACCCAGCGTTACGCTATTAACAATGCGACTCACCGAATACGGAAAGAGCCATGGCATTACACTATCGACCTAAAACTCGTTTTGCAAAAATTCCATTTTTACGCGTTATTTCGACTAGAATTTAAAACCTTTCTCTCGATTTTCGAAAATCCATTTCCAAGCGGAAAATTTCTCGGAATTATATTCGCACGATGTTACAATTCGTCATGCACCGTAATACCAACTGTAGGGCAATCAAGTGATAGCACACATCTCCGATACTATTCATAGACGACGGAACGATAACATAACTGAAATTCGATTAGTCGTTCTGTCGTTTTGCCAATCACCGGTTTATCATCGCCTCGAGCACAGAGCCTGAGAGAGTAAGTGGTTATTTCCCCCGTTTGACTTCGCGGTAATCGGTTCTAGTTTCATCTCTCAAGTCGTGTTAGGTAAGTACTTGTCCCGCGTGGAGATGTTCCGATTTCATTCACGGAACCCTTTCGTTTCTTATGTATTGCGAACGACACCCCTCGGCTGTAAAGTTAAATGTTGCCACGAGCCATCTGATCTTTTTAATATGAGTACGCGGTGTATTAGTCGCCCGAGTGGCGTGAATCACGAAATGGCAGTTAGCTGGAGACAAAATGAACTGCGATAATACTACGGTATTTCACCCCCTCGAATTTAGTTCCAGCAAACTCTTCTACGGGATGGATCGAAGTACGTAATGTTACTAAGCGTGGCGATGGCATTTTTTTAACATTAACCGTACCATGTGCAGTCAAATGGCCGGTTCAATGTAATAAAGATATACCATTTCTTGTGATATTAACACTATGCCGTCCGCGTGATAAATCAAGATTCTTTGGGTTGGCGCCGGCGCTATTCCAATTTGTAAAACGTCGCGTTTTACTAATCACAATAAGTTATAATTCTGTCCCGCAATTTTCACGAAATTTCGAGGATATGTAGCGTATTGCAGCCTGTACAGGATACAAGCGATACTTTGCAACAATTTTGATTGTGAGATAGATAATAAGCAACTATCTTAAAATTTTAGCGTGACACCAACGTGGTGTCACCGACATTTGTCCGCATATTTTCGCACGACACCAAAGTGGTGTCACCGGACGGCATAGTATTAACACTTTATCTACCGCTTATTCTTCTGAACATTATGTACGAGTGTATGTTCCTACTTGCAAAGCTCTATAACATTAAAATTAAAGTGTGAAGAAATACTCATTATGTCGTTTTAATTTCAGTTGTTCTGCGACAGCGTAACTTTATTTTATTATCATCTGTAATAACAGATTAACACGTTCGCGGACAGTAAAAGTTTCAGTGAGCTGTGAAAATAGATAGTCAAGTATTACACTTCTAACTTAAACTTCTAACTACACAGAGAATAAATTAAATAATATGAAAATACTCAATTAATCACTTGGCCATCATGTTAAACTGCATAATAATTACAAAAAATTATGTTTATATAAAATTAAATGAATTATAATTGGCTTTATCATTTGGCATGACCTGAATGTTATAGCATTCACGTCATTCTACATTACGATGAAAATGAATGCTATAACATTCACGTCCGCGAACGTGTTAATAGACTGTCAGCCAATGAGTATTGATAAACAGAAACCCAGTTAATAGGCTTCCGGTAGATGAAGTGTTAAGTAAAGATGATTTTTTTACGTTATTTCCTGTCCTAAGTTGAGAGTCCCCTGCATTTCTTTCAAAAAGGTATTAGTGTTATTTCACAACCGGTCACAAGATCTTCTATGGTAAGAATAAGTATCCGCAGTGTCGGTACGGTTAGTGTTAAAACAGGGAAGGTATTTTCGTCGAATGTCCCTTTTATACAATACTTGGGCTTTCTAGAAAATTCAGTTTAGATATTAATCGCGCGTGCCCTTTACTAACAGTCGATTTTGTCAGATGTTAGCGGTGATTACACATTTTGTTATCAAAAATTTCAGATACATGTACTATTCAGAAATGGTAAATAGCCGTCCAATGAAATTAATTTTCCTGCTCCAGGTACACGTATTTATTACTTTTCGTTGCTATTGGCTTAGTCAATCACATCCACAAAGTTAATTGCGCGACAGAAGTCGCCAAGATGAAGCATCGAAACAGAATGAGATGGTGCGATAAAGATCGACGGTTTAAACGCGTCGGCGTAGTGATTCTCTCAGCTCAATAAAGATTGATATTTATTATCAGAATAAAACTACGATTTGATGCTTTAACACTTGGTATGCGGGCAACGCACTTTTACGTTTTTCACAGTCTGTCACTGGAGCGCGGGTCACGTAAAAATACGTATTTAGTAGATTTGTGCTGGAGAGCGGGCATCGTATAATTACGATGGCCATTACGTATTCAAAAAAATGACGTTTTTTTTTTTAAAATAATCGTAGACCATATATTTAAGTGTAAAATAAAAAAAAATCATTGAGAAGAAGAAAGTAGTTTTCGATTTGTTGTGATTTTACTGAATGACCAAACTCCCGCGAAATTCACGAAAAAACGTCCGCTGCACGCGTAAGTCGGCGGCGAAATATACCCGCATGCCAAGTGTTAAAAGCGTTAAATATAAGAAGGAATAATAAGATATTTAAGAGAAGAATCACAACTTAAAGACATATGTACCAAGAATTATATTTTTATCGCCGTTTCATATGCCTCTGAGGATACGAAAGCTTTACGCCTATGCATTGTGTGCGAATTAGAGGGAATAAGGTGGAGCATGAGGACCAGTCCCTTTCCCCTTATACCGTTTAGTTTGTTGGAGTTCGGCAACCAACCATCTCTGAACAGTATATAGTTGGTCGAAGAAAAGAAGGCCAGCGGAAAGAAAGCGCATGTTATGCGGGTCTGATTCACATGTTCAAATCGGACCGTATGACGGAATGAATGAAAGAGTCGCATCGAAACCAAATGAGAGAAAGTGAGAGAACTGTGCCATTCCGCTAGCCTTCTAATTCCCCGTTGTATATCTCTGTCAAGAGTGATGTTGCGGTCTTATTCCTACAATTAGTGACAACATCGGTCCTTTTCATTAATCAGTGCGGCCCGGATGAAACAGATGAACGCAAGATCGCCTAACTTAAAAAGTAGCCGTCACTATAACGAGTCGTTCAGTGTCCGTCATTGAGTCAACATTCTCTTATTCGCATATCGAATCTTGCACGTGTGAAACAATTATTGAGAACACTATGGAAGCACTTTAAAAGTTACGGTCTAGATATGAGAGTGACAACTTTCTAATAAAACGATCTTTTGTATTCATTTTACAATCTTAATCACTGCCAATGTTTAATGTGAATTGTAAATAATTTATATACATAAAAATACCTAATTAACATTTAATATGTATTTTCATTAAGCTAATTGTGGAAGAAGGAAATATTCGCTTTTCTTCTTAATTTTATACGAGGAACGCTTCATTTTAATTGTACCACGAATTTAAGCCCACCCTATATACATAGGCATTTATCATGGTCCGGTTAGAACCCTTATGTTTCAGTTAATTAGTGTCGGAAAGCAGTTCGTTTCGGTATAACGAACAGTCACTCATATATTTCACGTTATTTATTTTAATTACAGGGATGGTGATTCTGTAACGAGTGGTAGACTTTCAGGAAATTACCGTTTAATTGTATGGTTTTGTAAATAATTATACTATGCGTGCCTCCAGTTTATTCGATAAATTTCCGTAGGAAAGCATGATATTTATCATAAATATGGAAGGAGAGAATCTACAAGATTATTTATTGATAAACTTAAAAATTACATTTTGATATACTTAAATTATATTTGTAGGGTGGATTTTTATTTGACTGAGTTATTAGTTTGCAGAGCAGTATTTTTAATTGAAATTTTTCATTCTAATATGAAACGACAAAAATGTTGCAACGCGGCAAACATAATTAAATAATAAAAGATAGTATAAGTGGGATAAAATGAATATTGAAAGAGTTAAAGATGTTAAATTAAATATTGTAAATTTCGATTCAAATTTATTATTTGTACCTACTACTAGAATGCTTTAGAAGTTATAAATTGATATGTTTCTGTATTTAAACATTAATTAATTACAAAGAAGATTAACTCATTCATTGTTACATCAAGCAGTCATCAGTGACCGTTTTTATTTTGGAATTTTACATTTAACTAAAAGTAATGGTATTCTAATCCTTTTTTGCGCCTCAAATAACAAAAATTAAAACTCCTTTCATCAGATACACCCAACGAAAAACACAAACTTTCATGGTAGCTAACTAAGGTATTAACCCTTTGCAGTCTTATGTCTCGCTGCTTTCGACAGAGTTTTCAATTATAGTTAAGTTTCTATCAATTTAATTTCGCATTTAAAATTCAACATTGACTTTGTACCTTCACCCAAACATCTTTGAAGACCTAAAGTCACCGCTCTCGTCAGGTAAAACTGAATAACCTATGTTAAAGGCTTTTCTAAAATTAATTTCACTGACCTGATGAAAAATTTTAAAATTAATTCAAACCATAAAGGGTCAAGCAAGGCTTTCAAATTACTTGCCAAAGGACGCGTCTTTGGAAGAGCAATCAAATTCACAATGACACATTGCATCATTCATAGGGAAGCGTTATGCGGCAGAGATACAAAATTATTTTTCGCCATGAAGAAGGTTGCAAAGATTATAATTAATTCTATTAACACTAAACCTACCATGGGCCGTCAAATGACCGCTTTCTGGTTTTTTCTAAAACTTCCCCAAATTCATTTTGCAACCAGTCAGCAAATATTTTAGGTCTGTCGTGTAAAACGAAAATTACTTAACTGATCATCTTTTCCACCTCTTCAAATCTCTTTTTCCAAAGTACTTATTTCGTATATTTCAATATAACAGATATAAAGCCGGTAGGTTTAGTGTTAACGGCGGAAATAAGTGATGTGGAAACCTCTAAATACGGATGTCGCCCATTGCGCTATCACGCGCCTTGTGCATTTTTTTCACGGTTTTCAAATTGTAGCAGTTGCATTTCATTTGTCCATTTCCTTCCTCAGACCATTCTTTTCCACTAATAATGATTTTTATTACATAATACGCAAAACTTTGAGTTATGCGATCCCAAAGTTGGCAGTTGAATAATGTAACTTTTCCACGCCGGAATCGAAAATATGTTTTCGATATAATATTACAATCCCCTTTATTCGGAATTGGTAGCTATCTGAATCACTTTAAATACAATTATTTTGGTTTCATTTTTTTATTTAATATTTTACAACTGTGATGGACCAGAATGTAAGACCTATGTATTTTTTCTCTTCTCCTAAAGAAGTAGTTGTGAGTGACCCAAGATTCTATGATAATTTTGGTTTGAAATAAAATTTGAAGCTTCCCGAAGGAAAACATCGTGAGTTTTCTTGCTATTTTTTTGCTACTCCAGGAGTTATTATTATTTGTTTGTCGCGCACGCCATTTGCGAGGCAGCGCACTTACGACATTAGTCCGGGGTATCGTGCTTTACTTAATGAATACGTTTAATCCTTTTCTGCAATCACCCTGGCAATTTAAGGACTAATATATTTATTTCATCGGGTTAACACCGCGTTGTCCAAAACTACGAGATTCGCGGGATTCAAGACGTGCGGTAGGAAAAAAAGTATACGGCACTCCTCCAACAACGTGTGTTATGTGCAATTAATTTGAAAGCCTAGGTTAACCAACTCAAATTTTGCCAATTAAAAAATACTCATCTTAGGATAATTCATTAAAACGCAGTAACATAAAAGATATAAAGCTAATCAGTTAACTTGTTTCTTCTTGCCACTGTAATGCCGAATAAGTTGAATGGCGACCTAGAAAATAACAGGATTACCTCATTTGCATCGCGTCAAGGGGGATGGCGCAAGCAGACTGCTCATCGGCAGTGAGTATAAGAGAGACGAAATTATTATGTTTCAGCTCTACCCGAAGGCAAGCCCGTTATCGTATCGGAACGTGAACGTTATGACCCAGGAGACACTTTGAGAGCAAATTGTAGCTTACCACCCTCGAAGCCACCGGCTGATCTCTCATTCACCCTGAACAACGTACCGGTAAGTGATACCTACATACATACATTTCACGCGTCATTATTGAATCCCGCGGTTAGGGTGAACCAAGAAATTAATTGTATAAGAGGGCTCGTTTCCTATCCATCCATACGATTGAAATAATTGCGCGATGTACGAGGGGAACGCAGAAGTTATCATAGTATAAAAGTTAGACGGGCTGCTCTATAAAAGTTAAGGAGGTTGAGCAAAGAGGAGAACTTTCCTTCTCGAAGATTCTTTCAACGTGCGAGCGTGTATACCTTGGTGGCTTCGTGCTCGTAAGTCAATGTTTGCCTTTTACGAAGAGGGATTTATTTTTCGTAATTCTTGAATTTTACTCCTTTTGAAACGTGCATTCGATTAGCGCTGCTGGGGGTCTATTATCTTTTGGTTTGTTCCTTGAGAAGTTTCCTTTCTAACGTTCGAAACCCTGTGAATGACCTTACTTTGGTCCACTAGGATGATGTTTGTGGGTCATAGTGTTTTTTGTTTTTAATATCACGAACTGCACTTCGGAGTAAAAGTATGGCTACTTTATTGTGAGATGAAATTACTTGAACGTTTTGGACGAAATTTAGATTATATTTATTAGTCGATAACAATTGAAATGTCATCCGTCGTCGCAGGATGCCGGTGCACATGCATTTTGGACATTCCAATTTTCTACAGAAATTTTCCGATTTTGTAACGAGAAAAGTAGTTGATGATCGAAGAAGCAATTATTGATTTGATACATTTGCAAAAGGCAAATACTTTCCTTCCATAGTTATAAAAAATAAAACATTTATGAAATGTAAGTTCGGTTGAATGCAAATATTTTTGCTAAGAAATAACAAACTAATGGCTTAGTGCTTCTTTTGCAAAGATCGACAAGTCGAAATATAACATGAACTGTCTTAGGTGGTCAGTAACCCAGGATGGGATTTTGGAGGAGGTCAGGTTAGAATGCTTTTGAAATTCGATTAAGAGGTATTTTGAACTTCGCGGATCTTCGAACAGAAGTTCTTGAACATTTGCTTAGAATGCATTTTGGACGTTGCACGCTACACTGTTGGACTTTCCATGCTCTATATATCTCTCAGTCTATATAGTTTAAAACCTCTGAGACGTTACTACTTGTAGAACTTGCGAAATTGGAAATACTGAGTTCATATGTCTTGTACTTTTCTTAATTTTATTGTGATTAATGTTTAAATGACTTCTTCATCAAAGTACAATTAAACATTTAGCGACGCAGACGAACTTATAGAAATGATAAGTTAATATATTTGCAACTTTAAATATTCATAACTTAGTTCTATAAGATTTTTGTCAAATTATTCACAATTGTGTTATGATATTTAAACGAATAAATTCATTTTATTTCAGTCTTTTAATTTCCTTTGACGAAAATATATTTTGAGAATTTCGACAGGTATCGATTGGTCATCGATATATGCGTGTACAAGGTAATCTGGCAAGAGGCTTTTGAATATGAGCTTTGTCTTTGCTTAATTACTTAAAACGAATAATTACTTACTATTACGATTAATTACTATTAGATATTCATTACTCTTTAACGATAACAATAGCTAAAGATATTTAGTGTAAAATAAGTAAAATGCTTAATTTAAATACACGAAATAATTATCGACCACATAACCCTTCGTTGCTCTGTCTTATTTATGCTTGGGAGACGCAAAACTGCGTTTTTTGAGAAAAGACAGTGCCAAGCGCATTTGAACATTAATGTTCAGTCAGTATCCTACCGGCAAGTAGCCTGAAACTATTATTCTAAATTATTAGAACCATTACCATGCATTGCACCTGTTTCGAAAACAACGACGAAAAGAAAACCGTTGCTATAGAAAAAAATGACAGTCGTTCGTCCATCGTACCGTATTTCGAAATTCATCACACTGTTCAACATTTTTAAAACGTTTGCCGTGATAATTCAAAATCTACCATCCGCGTTTATAAAACACGTGTGTTCATGTCCTCCTGATCGGGTACTTTGCATCTTATCCCCGGCAAAAATTATTTGTTCTATACGCCGGTTATTTGGTCTATACGCTCAATATTGAGTGTATTTTTTTTTTTTTTGAAAGACTCCTAATTTCTATAAAAAATACCTTTTTTTGTGCAACGTGAGTACTACTGAAATACGAGTAGTAATCCGATATGAGTTTAAATTTGGTAATAATACTGCTGCTGCAAGTCTTAACATAAACATAGCATATGGGAGGCAATTGTTAATAAAAAAATCCTACAATGTTGGTTCAAAAAGTTTCGTTCTGGACATAAGTATTTTCAAAATGCGCCTCGTGGTAGACCCACAACCGTATGCAATGATGTCCTAATCTATACATGGAAAGTTGAACTTCCTTTTTTCCAAGGCGATGAAAGCATTACTATTGACACATACTATAAAAAAATGAACAAATGCTTGTAGAATTGAAAATACTGCGTTCGGTTTCAATTAATCGGTAAGGGCCTACTTTATTGCACGACAACGCAAGACCATATCCGTCAAAAGGGAGCTTAAAAAAATGTCGTGAATTGAAATATGAAATTTTACAGTACCCATGTTATTCACCTAATCTTCCTTTAACGGATTATCACATTTTTAAAAACTGGGGCCACGTCATTACAGAAGAAAAAATCATTAATGAAGGTGACTTTAAAAAAGTCGTCTCCAATTTCATTGTTTGTAAAAACTCAGATTTTATTAAAAATCGTATAAAAGCCCTTGTAGATCTTTGGCAGGTCTACTGATGCCGATGGAAATTATTTTAATTTATAAACATTCATTTTGCAAAAGCTGCGGCATTTTAATTTCGCCGTGTACAATCCGACAATTCATATGCACCAACCTAATAATCACAAAGGTGACAGATAATACTGCAATCTAAGAAAATTGGAGCAATTTTTATTGCATAGATTAAAAACTATTTTACGCTAAAGTATTGAATACAAAAGTTGAACATACTCTGATATACTTTAGATGATATTAATCTAGAGAATAGAATTTATGACAAACAGATACGTCGATTACATTTCGATGCAACACCTCAAATTGTTGACACTGTCAACAAAAATCGAATAACGATCAGTTAATTCGAGACAGCGAGGATGAATAAAAATACCGGGTGGCATGATAGAGCAAGAATTTTGTTGGGTAACTTTTGCAGTGTACTCCTGGAAGCATAGCCGTCGGCGATGCATTACCCATAATCCCTAAGGATGACGCCGTAGGATCTCATTATCCGATATGGTTAAATGCGCATATAAAACGAAACGATCACCGTGTGTTCGATCGTCCTGCGGTAAGCGAAATTTTTAACTAACTTTCAGCGTAAGGGACGATTGCAAAACAAGTCGGTTCCGCGTTGAAATGTTATTGTCCACAATTGAAATATGTATTTTCGTGGAAAATATTTTCCGCTCCGTCGCGGGCTGCGGCGCCGTATAAATTAAAACATACTAGAATATCGGAAAACTGATTCTCGTTGGAAAGGGAATTCTTTCAAATGGATGGAAATGATTTTTTTTCCCCTGTTATATCGAACGTCGACAGTTTTTCATTAAGTGCAATTACGTTCTTCGCTGTTTGCGTGGAATTCTAGTTCTTCGTTACGAGTTTCCGATAGAAGCGTTAAGGAAGGAAACAGGTATAAGGTATTACCTTTAATACACCGACGCGAAAAAACTGTGAAAATTTATGGATATAGAGAAAGTCGGACCACTCGAACCTTGATAGTACGGGTAGAAGAAAATTAATACTGCATATACATGCCTGTGCGGCAAAGAAACGCGGAGGTTATAAGGAACTGCAGAGACGGCTAGCAAGAAGATTGGTTCGCCAGTTTCTTACGTTTAAACACTGTTTCGAGGAATCCGTCGAATTTGTAGAGAACATTTCGCAAGAGGCAAGAAATTGTTTAGGAAACAGCCAGCTCTCTGGGCTCGTGAACGGTTTAAACTAAATTTACTTGCCCCGAAAGGGCCGTCCAAGTTCCACGTGTACTTTAATATTTACAAACTCAGTAGCGATGTTTGTTCATCCGTATACGATTCAGTTAAACGTGTCGTTAATAATATAGATTCGCAGCGTTGCGTAATACGGAATTCGTTAAACCAGGTCTAAGTTTTATCGATAGCCTCCACGTGATATTTGAATAATGCTGTTGGACGATGACGCAACAGTCGATTGGAGAACTCTAGAAACCCTACTGTCAATTATTTCAGACCTATTTGTAGTCGTAATTATGAGAGTCATTTATTTTAAAAATTTTAGAACTTGTGCTTATCGCTTATTTTATTTTGCACTAATTTATATTACTGCATGATGGAATCCCTTCATATTATAGAAATGATAAAATATTGAACGGTTTAACCAACGTTGATAGTCATCATTATACACACATAGTCACATTATACAGTATTCAATAGAAATCCTATAGCATATGTTTAAGTAACTCGAAATACGGAATAAATAATTTAAACCATAAAACAGACAATTAACGATTTGTGTGATCAAAAGTTCTAGCAAAAATTATACTGTATACATGCTAAATAATTATTAATTACTAAATTTGTTCCTTACTACTTTCTACTCGTGAAATAGAGACCTCAGAAGAAAGTATCTTTTAACGCTGTCTTTATAATTATTTCATTATAACTGTTCAATTAATTCCTAAGTTTATCCTGCGTATCGATAAAAGCGGCTCAACTTTGTACATATCAGGAAAATGAAAAAAATCATTTAGTTTTCTTTCATAGAAGGATACCCGATTCCATACTATTAAGTAGTAAGAACATTTTAGCATCTAAGAAAGTAACTTAGCTAAGTGCATGGAACTCATCGTGCCTTACGAGAATTCACCCTCAATTCGTAACTTCGCATAACGGTAATCCTTATTTCCTGTGTTTCACCACGTACCGTCAATCCATAAGTTAACATCTTTGCGTAACCGCAATTGTTATGTCGCAAAAGAGGTGCAATCAAATCCAAAATATACGACAGTCGCGATTCTAGAAACTGCACCCTATAATTCATGTGGAGAGCTATCTCATGAGTTTGCTAAGCATTCAATTGGTTCTACAGTAAACGTAAACGCATATCATTCGCATCAATTCAATTCCATTTGCGACCTACGATATTTCTAACGTTTCGCATTCACAAAGCATTATTAAACAGAAACCGCACATTGCAATGGCCACCGCGTTATATGACGTGCTTATTCGTACTTTTAAACAAAATCATCGACCGCCGCGCTGAAACAACTTTTAATGACGAAAGTTTCCTGTATAACGAATTATTACTTTTAGCTGTACTTT
The DNA here is from genome assembly GCA_963989415.1 of Cerceris ruficornis. Lineage (NCBI taxonomy): Eukaryota > Metazoa > Arthropoda > Insecta > Hymenoptera > Crabronidae > Cerceris > Cerceris ruficornis. The sequence goes on from OZ022518.1 coordinate 7,221,721, forward strand.
TAATTCGCAGAATTCTATGCCATATAATGAGAGCAAAACGCGGCCACTTGATATACGCGTTTTTGCGACGTATAGATACGACTGCACTTATCGACAGTATCTGTATGTTGCAGTTGAGCAGTAATTACTGACGGTGTAGATAAAAACTCCGACTTTCGCATGAATCGAGAAGCGCTTCCGGAGATACCGTGTTATTTGTAGGTTAATGGATCGATTTAACGGAGGCTTGCTTAAATGGCAGCTGTCGTAAGGGCTGATCGTCGCCTTATCGTCGTTCCGCACTAAATGACGAAATGACGCATACTGAGGTGAAAGTAGAGCATCTTTACGGAGGCGTAAAATACTATGAAGTCACAGAAAACTGAATCGCAAGGCAGCCATGGAGAAAAGTCGCGTAGGTATGGGATCGGTGACACCGATGAGGGCTAGAATCGCCGTAACGTCCCTCATATCGGAATTACGAGGAACCGTTCGTGTATGTTTATCTGGAACGAGCGAAGTCATAAGGCAAATAACGCTTATGGCTTCTCGTCAAACGCTGACAATGAATAATAAGTCTTCGGGAGTTTTATTTTCGCAGTTTTCGTACATACCGGGTGACTAACAAGGGAACTACCCGAGGTGTCCGACTCCGATTTTAATGAAACTTCGGAAATTTGTTAAGCACGTGAAAATAATCGATACGTATTTTTTTATATCGGCTAAGTCTCAAATTTAGGGGGTGAAACCACTCTTGAAAGTTTCGACATTTTTTTCTTCTTTCGCTTATAACTTCAAACGGTTAATGATAGAGATTTGCGATAAATGTACGAAATATTGGCTTTTCTGTGTACTAAACACCTATGGAATTTAAAATTTTATTTGACGATGTTTCCTTAAATTTTTATTAAAGAATGACAAGCTTTTCATTATATCTTTAAAGTTTGCGATCCGATTTTAACCAAATTTTTTTTAAATGATAGAACAGTAAAAGATAAAAGTTATGTGTTTTTCCGTAATTTACTCTGGAGTCGTGAAATTAACCCTTTTCCTTTGCCGGTTTTCAACACTTTACGTTACTGTATCTGATAAACGAGTGACAATGGAAAAAAATGTATTATGCAACAAATGCTTCCCTTGTCCGGTAGAATATTATTGTTTTTGTAAAAAATCAAAATTAACATTTTTTTTTCACACTTCTTTTACACACTTTTGATTCGAATTACTCCAAATGATTTAATTAAGATGCACTAGAAATTTTAGAAAGAATTCGGATATGGTGTCAGCTGAAAAATTTTGCTCCAAGAGTAATTCTTACTTTACAGCAGGTAATATCCCTCACACATCACGAAAAACTGTTATTTTTAAACGCATATTAATTGCAGACTTATACGTTATGCCAATTAAAATCTAAAGAAATATTTGCTAGGTGTTTCCACATAGAAATATATTATGAAATTCTATGAAAAATTAATTCGGAAAATTTTAAGAAATTTTCACACATTAGATGTAGACTTTTAGCAAAGCCTCTTCTTCAGCTATGACAGTGGTGAGAAAACTACAGCCCGCTGCAGATTTTAAAATAATAACAGCATGGACATTTTCAATTTCAGTGTTATAAAAAAATTCATTTAAGGGAGCGCTCCTTTTTTGCATATACGAAATTTTCCATATGAATTAAGATATTTGATGAATTATAAAGGCCCGCCAAAATCTTTTCTTTTCTGGCCCGCTTTTAAAAAATTTTCTCATCACTGACATATGAACATTCTCATGTGGGGAACCGTACTAACAAAAAGGTTAATAACATAGTTTTATTCCAACATGCTTTCCATTTATACTGTGAAGAATAAAGGACGCCTACACACGTGTTGCTAATAATAACCAAGAAAATTAAGCGCTAACGATTCAAATAGGTTAAGAGAAATGTTAAACGCGGAGGAGCGAGTTAGACAGTTCACCCTGTATATAGCATAGCTACGGTCCATTCACTTACGTCATCTCCATGTGTTTCGTCTGTGCAAAATGTAGAAGACATACGTATATATCTGTATAACGTAGGCGGCATCTATTGTTTGAGTGAGATTTATTGCTGCTTTTATATTCATATGTATCGCGCCACGCCGTCGAATACCGTGGCTTGCGAATTGCGACTGCCTACAACTTTCTGTGGGTTTTTTTGACTAACGTTTTTCCGTTCACCAACCTGGCTGGTGAGTATTTGTCATTTGCCGTCGAACTTGTTTTATCAGACTAGCAGGGGGATTAACTTCACTTTGAAAGTATAATATATTTCTTTTCCGACCTCAATACAATTGTTGGAATCCCACTTCTGACACCAATTTTACTATGATGTCTTCCGGAATACTGTTCCAACAATTTTTATTATAAGGAAAGCACTTTCGGATACAAGTGTGATGAGAAACGCAGGCCGACGGTATCACTTTGTAGCAGAATTGCAAACTACAAATTGTTTAATCACGAAGCTCAGGTCGTCCTTTTAAGGACTCCAAGATTACTGTGATGGGAGGTTTGGACAACTCTGACCATCGTAACTAGGATTCCCAAAAAGCGGATGTTAATGTTATGACATCTCTTGATAAGTCTGAAATATTTAGGGAAAGCGATAACTGGACCTAAAGTAAACAGTGTATCCTCTTTTTTGGGGCACATTTTATAGAAATACTTAATCTGAGTCGGCATCCAACACAATTATGTACCGACATGATAAAAATACAATTTTGAATACCACACTTCTGTAAAGTTATAATAAAATGTTTATTAAAACTAAACATAAAATATGAAATAAAAAATAGACAATGCACTAAACACAAAGAAGTCTCATAAACAGTCACACAAAACGCTACTCTAAGAAAATATGCTATCGCTGTTCGCAGAATCACTCAATACGCTGCTCTCTGTTTCTAAAACCACACTGTATACGCTGTTCGCTGTTCCTGATTTGACACTCTCTGTATATGTACTCTGTTACCAAATTGACACTGTCTGTTCGCTGCTACGAAAATCACACTGACAATGAGTACGCTGTTCGTTATTACTCAATTTACACTGGGCCCCCACACGCAAACACATTCCTCCAAAGGCCCTGCACCCCACACACACAAACACACATAGCCACAATCATCATCTCACAGACACTTTCTCTTACAACCCTCGTTCACTCCTTCATTTCTCTCTCTCTCTCTCTCTCTCTCTCTCTCTCTCTCTCTCTCTCTCTCTCTCTCTCTCTCTCGCTCACTGGCACTTATCCTACACTTCTGACTAGCTGTTTTATTTTATCATCGTATAACGTAAGTTTGTTAATGTATCATCCATGGTGATTGATATATTTTGTATCAGAGTGTAGTCTGACAGGTATCATGCATATACTACCGACTCCTTTTCTTCGAAATATTAAGTTTCTCAATTCTATGTCAATGAGAAATTTGACCACTGAGTGTTTTCAGGATAAATGTTGTTTGTGTGGGAAAGTATTGAATATTTATTATTACAAGTTTGTCTTACATAGGTTTACATGCGGACAACATAATAATTGTAAGGAAGAAAAGTTTATGGTTCAAGAGGTTTATTTCCCTATTGTTATACACTCTGTACAACGAAAAAGAAGTAGCTTTTGGTATAACAGAGTTCTTATTCGTAATAAATTAGTTTTAAAACATGCAGAATGTGTAAAGTGAGAAACCAGAAACAAGGCACTTGGGACGAAAGGGGAGATTGCTCTCGCACCGCCTATCCCCGCCATGTCGGTCCTGGAAACCTGAGATCGACGAATCACAACCGAAAATAAAACACTCCTTTCGTCATCCACATGACGACGTAACGAATGTGCAGGTCTCTCTTGCCAATAACGCGTCAAAATCGAAAATGCGCGAGGGAGAGAGATGTCCCTATCCGCCGGGCAAATCAGAGTAAATTACCCCTCAAGTGCCTTCATTCTGATCCCTCAGTATAATGTGACTCGCATTTTATTTCCACTCTTTGAGCATCATTTAACACATGGATCTTATTACGTTATACACATGAGAACTAACATATGTGTGCAATTAATCCAATACGATCCATGTATTAACTGATACTGAAAGAGTAGTAATAAAATACAAATCGCATTTCACATTTTGTACTATTTAACCCTTTAGCTACTGGAATGTATTCATAAATCTGTCTGTCTGAACGCAAAAAAAAGTTATGCAAATACACAATATATAGATAAAATATTCATAATAATATATTCTTTTACAAAATATCCCTATAAATAAAGAAATTAAAACTCATACACACTTATAATACTCATACAAACTTATAATAACAAAATAGCAAATTGAAACGTAACAAACTACGTACCCTTTAGCTACTGGTATCTATTCATAAATGTCTTTGTCTAAACGCAAAAAAAAAGTTGTACAAATACACAATATATAGATAAAATATTCATAATAAAATATTCTTTTACAAAACACCCCTATAAGTAAAGAAACTAAAACTCATGCATACTTATAATACTCATACAAATTTATAATAACAAAATAGCAAATTAAAACGTAACATTTTCATTTCATCAACAATTTTTTCTGGTGTGATAAATTTTGTAACATTCACCTATACAAAGTCCCACTTTGCATTCAGCGCACCAAGTTGTAACATATTTCCGTTTTTTTTCACCTCGTTATCGAAATTTTGTCGATGAAACAAATGAAAGTCGATAAGCGACGCCCGTTCCCAGCATAATTCATCAAGTCATTGACGACGGCCGTATCTCATGAAAATTTCGCTCCGAAGTCTATTGACGACACCCGTACCTCACTAAAATTTCGCTCCGTCGTCTATTGACGACAGCCGTAGTTAAAGGGTTAAAAATGATTCAGAGTATAACTTTAATTGTGCTTTCGTTGAAGCTACAAATCGTAAGTCTGTTGTTTATTTGTAATATTACGTACGAACATTGATAAGCACCGTTAAACCGGCACGGTAGTTGAAAATCGACACATCCAGTACCTAATTCTTCAAAAACAGAAGACGTCGAGTCTACAGCACGTTACCCAGCATGAAAAGGAATAAACAGAATATTGCTCCTCCAGTGCAACGTCCCTTGTTTTTTTCCATCCCCCTGACAAAACATCGTTGAACGTCGGTGTTCTTTGACGTAATATTAATGGTTGTTTCAAGGTTATAACTACGGCATAATACATCGCTCGAACACAGCTCCTGACGTCGGCACTCTCGCCATTTAATTAACTTATGACCCCAAGTAATTTTTACCAATCAGCAGCACATCCCGCGGGAAGAAAGATCCAGGTCGCAGCTGCACAGGAAGGGTGGAGGGTAAAAACTTTATTGGATCGTAAGTTGCCACCTGAAGGTACGAGCGACCGATGTCCGTGCCACTCTCAACTTCCCAGGGAGGCGTCAGCCACGTATTTTCATTCTCTTATTCTCAGGTATAGCTCTGCGAGTTCAAACTCAGTCGTTCCTTGTTGTTCTTGCATCCTCGCGAACTCCGGTGAATGTTGTAAATTTTTTTGACGAAAATCGCGAAAGAGGACAGGTCGGGAATACGTAGAAGAACGATTATAGATACTACAAAGAAGTTTATAGTACTTGGCGAAGAAGTGTCATCGCGAGTTACATCAATTCGTCCTCTACGCCAGGCCGGTCGAAAGTCTCGTGTCATGGTGAAAATTTATTTCCATGTTGTATCGACGACAGGAAGAGTCGTGGAACAGTGCTCGTATCGAAACGAATTACGCAATCGTATTGTTCTTACGAGCTCGTGAAATGGAACTGGTACTTGGAACACAGGAAATGGCAATATTTGAGAACGTATAATGGAAGGTTCTTATTACTATGGGTTCACAATTTACACTTTGATTCTCCGACTTTTTATTACGACATTAAAACGTGTTGCGCTAAGATGGGTTTTCTGTGTCTTTGCGGCAGTAATACGAGGTTTTGCTCACGGTAATTCGCATTGTAAAAAGTTCCTTGGAAAAAAAGAGCCACAAGGCGGACGCGCGGTATACTTCGCGAAACGACAGATTGAAAGCTGGAAAACACCGTAGATCCGGTTTTTCCATTTCGTCCGTTGCCGACATATTTTCAACGCTAACCATGCCGCCAGAAACGGTCGTATTAAATTAAGGTTACTCCACCTATCTTGGATGTAGTTGTGTCGCAAAACGTTCGACCTATCGAGCAAATTAGTTTTCAAACTCGGGCGGGGCGAGTGCAAGGCCAGGGCGGTATTTGCGATATAAAGCGTCGGGCTTGCAATAAATACAATCTGCAAGAGCATATAACATAATTGTTCAAAACTCCAACAATAACATCGGAAATGAACATCTGACGAAATACATGCGTTCACGCGTGCACAATAATGATCCGATTCGGCTTCATCGAATGGACGTAGCCGCAAACACGTGTTTATCACTTGCAGGCACAATAGCGATGCATGCGCGTCGCTGAAAATCGATTTGTGCGTCGACGTTCTGGTTTTCGTGCTGATTGGATGGCGTTAAAATTAATAGTAGCGTCTCTAATAAACAGCACAATATCGTTTCACGTTACAGTAAATGATCGAGACTATTTTATCTAACATGGAACGCTTAAAGAGAAAGGGAGAGATTGAGGTAGATAGGAGAAAAAAGGGAGAGAGATGAAAGCAAGCGTTAAAATGAATTTCGTGATCCATGATGCAACGAGGTCGTAGAAAAGTGAGGAGGGATTATAGCATTTCAACACTACTTTCATTTTTCATGGTAAATAGACGGGTGTCTAAAGTGATAACGCAAAAGGATTTTCCTCGACGGTGGACGTTCTTTATTCGCTCCACAGTTTCGCCTTCTAGCAACGTATACAAACAACGGCCCACTTTCCCGCGTGGCTTCGACATAATGAAATGCATCGTCCTTTGAGGGTATAATCCGATGCAGATTAAAACCCCGACTCTGCCCCGTTCCTGCGCCTCACCACCGCGATACAAATTGCAGACCAGCGCCAGCAGAAGAGAAAAGGGCGTCGAGGCTAATCCAACGCGAACCTCGTCACGACTTTATAGGCGAAACTGCCTCTAGTGGAAGAGAAGGAGAAGGTACCTACGTATCCTTAGTGGGAAAAATCGAGGTCGACGGGGTGATTTCTTCTTTTTTCCCCCCAAAAGCTGAAGATGCAGCCTGTTACGTACGTCTCTTTTGCAGTGTCATCGAATCCAAAAGGAAGTTTGTATCGTACGAATGAAGAAAGAAGAAATCTGGTAACGACCCCCTCCGCCCCGGCTTTAAACACGCTCCTCTGTCAAGACTGTCGTCTTCTCCTCCTCCTCCTCTCTCTCTCTCTCTCTCTCTCTCTCTCTCTCTCTCTCTCTCTTTCTTCCACCCTGTTTCCATCTCGTTGATCTTTCTCTTTCTCTGCTTTCCATCTATCTCTCTCACTCACTTCTGCCGCCCCATTCATTAAGTCTCAAGAACGGTCTCGCAATCTCTATAGGGTCGTCAGTAGACGTGTACACGACGTGCCGTTTGTTCTCCTCTGAAACTCGAGATGTCCTCCTCGGATAACACGGTGCGACCGTGAGCGTTCACACAAATATCCGTATGAAGGTATCGCGACGGTCGCGCACACCCTCGTCGGGTACCACGCGACACGGCCGATGTAATAAAGTCTCCGTCTCGAGATAATGAAAGCTTACACCCGTGACCTACGACGACACGACGACAAGGGATCACGGGCCCTTGACCCGTCGACCGAACATCTTCGTCGGCCGGTTTTGTCGCGAAACAGGATCGATCGATTCCAGAGAGAGAGAGACAGAGTTATTGTAGTGTCGCTACTATACCTGCGTATGTCGGAACATCGAAATTTTGGGATGCTATGGCACGGACAACGTAATCACATTGTTTGCCTGCCTGGTCCATCACTCGAACACGAAAGGCGGCTGGATTGGTCGTAGTAATTAAGCGTATCTCACTAACACGCGTCTACATACGCTCTTGTAATCTCTCTCATTTCGCTCTTACTCCTCTGTACATCTCTTCTTTCTCTTTTTTCACTCTCTAGCACTCTCCTTTCTCTCATTTCTTGTGTTCGTCTTTCTGTTTCTCTCTATCTGCTCTCTCGGGCGGTGGTCGATTACGTTCTTGGACCTCTTAGAGATCGGAGGAGTTTCAGAAAGTCTGGGAGATGGGGATTATGGTAGACGAGTAGATAGAGTTTCGTGGCAGGCGGGAAGTTTGGATTCGGATTGCACCGTAGAATTTTTGCATGGTATGAATAATCTTGGAGCTCAGTTGAAATAGTATATCTTAAGTGAAATATCCGTGGCAAGCAGCGTTGAAATTAAAACGAAAAATTTGCAAGGAACACCCTCAACGAAAATTGGAAAGACTGTCGAACAGAAGTTATGCTTTAACATGCGTTGAGATCGTGATTCCTTGTTTCAGTTGTTGAAATACTTTTATACGATTCCCGTGAAACTGTAATTCATCGAACTGCTATTATTCATTTTGTATTACTTTTCATTCATAAGTTATAATTGGAGTAATAATTACCTACAATATTCAATAGGTTATTCAGTGGAGAAAATCCATCCTAATTTAACAGAATTGTTAGCAAGTCCAGCATTTTGCTTTGTAAAATAACTGTATGTGCCGATAGGGGTGCAGATTGAATAAAATATAATATAGCACTTTTTTAATTCCGGTATTCATTAATTTCGCTCGCGCTTCAGTTTTACGTTGTAATTTGTTAACGATGATTTTGGCAATACTTACTGAGAAGAAGTTATTTCATAGTTTTTAAAAATAATACTCATAGAAAAGTATATGTATACTGTTACGAGCGGGGTTGCGTCGCGCGTCCGGCAGCGCGAGGTTCGTTTGAATCGCGCACGCACAGTCTCGTCGCCCGTCGTCGAGCGGATGCCGACGGGCGGTGATTTCACGCGACTCGGACTATGGAAAATTTTGAATATGTAGGGAAAAATAAAATTAAGATTCTCTGCTTAGCAAATGGCTAAGAGAGGACAAGGCGGCTGGGTGCCGATCTACAATGAGTTGATTGAAACGTGGCCCACTTTCCAACGCACCTCGCGACTGTTCGGGAAGAAGTGACGAGCAAAGCTCGCTTTCGGGCTTTCGGTGGTGGGCCCTATGGTGGGGCAGTCGCCCGAAACGCAGGCAAGGTCGTTCTTAACGCGTAGCGGATACCCTCTCTCTCGTCTGGCCCGCGAGACGACTTGTCTTCGTCGGAACGGAGACGTTCCGTCGGCCTTTTCTGTCGGATGCGTGTGTGACATCTTATATTAGTCTGACGGAGAACGCACGATACATATTTTATAAAAGTATGCCTAATTTTTAGGCATATTTTACAAGATCTTAATTATCGATGCATGGATGAGCTCAACGAAGGGTTAACTCCCACAATACATAAGTATTTGAAGGCTCATCCGGCATCTGACCGATGTCTCTTTTCAAAGATTCTGGAAACTTCTCCGAAGACGAGACTGCGTCAGGCGTTAAAAATCGATAGTTTTAACAACCTTGGGCCCCGTCGACGACGGAGTATCAGTCGGACGGTTTCGATGTGGTGCAACAAAATAATATCTCAAACGATTCTGCTTCGCAGCTAGATGGTTCGTTTATGCGTAAGCAACGCTGCGTATTTCGAATCGGAGAATACATATTAACGATCTGCGTATTTGTCGAGAGATCTCTCGTAATACGTAAAGTATTGACAAATACGAAAGACAAAAATAAAATAAAAACAAAATGAAAAGAATTTTGCCCTTCGGGACGTAACAATACATCTTAAGCGCATCGAAGAAAGAATTCTTTGTAAAGTAAGCCCTTACAAAGTAAGTCCTTGTAAAGTATAATAACATTGTGTATCGATAGGAATACTCATTAAACTGCAAACACTATTAAACTTTTTAACGAAAATTTCAATTATAATATTTCAGTAGGTATTAACTTTTCTTCAATCTTGAACTGTAAAAGCTGATTCAAAACAGTAAAATTTACGATGCTAATACGCGACGCAAGCATAATAATAATATATTAAAATCAAAATATACTAACGAGCATACCATGACAATATAGTCGAAGCAAAAATTCGTAAATCATATTCATCCTGAAATAATATAAAGTGATAATTAATGCAAGTGGATAACGAACTGAAGATAAATCTATCGAATCCCGAAATTAAATTGATTTCAAATCGTTTTAAAAACAAGTCGAATTTCCAGCTTATCGTCAACAGTAAACGTGCTTCCTATCAGCCATTAAATTTCGTAGCTCGGATCATTATTAACATTCGAATACATTAAAATCATTGCAACGAAATATTAACAAATTTCTGCACACGGCGGTTTACATTTATCTTCGGATGTTTCCGTGCTGCTCATAGAGCATGGAACGTCATGTTATTTTGCAAATCTGTACGAAGCGTCGGACACGCGACACAGATATCCTGTGAAAATTATTACCGAGACCTGTGGATGTACAGCGGAAATTAGATAGCCAGTGGACATTGAATTGTAATTCATGCAGCATGTAACGTAAATATCGTAGAGATGAGAACAGGTTGAAACTTTAGATGTTACAGGCCGTTATTAATAGGCGAATTTCCGTGCTTTACAAACGCGCCTGTGTCGCACTACATTTTATACATCTCAATTGATGCGGTATTAATATAATACATCAAAGGAAAAGTGGAATCTACCGGTTAGAAATGGAATCCTGATAAATACTATTTCTCGTGGCTTCTATACTAGATGAAAAGCATCTGTAGTTATTTATACAATGTCGTCGATGAAGGAGCACGTGTAGTATTCATCGTGATTTTTCGTAATTTCTATTCTGATGAAGTAATCTATATTTTTTTCTTAAAAGAACATTATGAAAAAGAAATCAAAGAAGATACAAGAGTCATAAAAAATGTAATATTTCACACTCGGTGTACTCTGTTTACGTAGTCGCAACTGGAACAGTATTAACAATCATTTATGAGTAAATATCAACTATTAATAATATTCTTTAAATAAAAACGAAAAGAGTAATTCAAAGTTCAATTAGTTCGGCATTAAGCTCTTTATGCTGAAGGAATAAGTGATACCAAACACTTTCTAATTAAATAAAGTCTTGACGTCACTGTCATTGTTCGCGGGGCCCGTTGAGTCATGGTAAATTCAACATTTGCCCTCCAAAACTGACCGCTTAGTGTTTAAAACTGAATTACAAAAAATGGTGCACTTTGTTTTTATTTTAAGACTATGATATAAGTATTAGTTACAAAAAGCCAGTTATTGTACTGGCGAATTTTTATTTAACACACCTACACGCTATTTATTACAATATAACGATTATGCAAACCGTAAATTCTAGGATAATACAAACAGCACATGCTTCCCCAGTTAGGAATCGAATAAGCTTCATCAAAATATACCATCATCCTTGTGATTGTTATATTATTTAAGCAACACAGTTACGTTGAAACACGATCTTTATGTAGACATTAAATTCGGCACTGAAAATATATGTCCGTTTTGAAGCTCGGTACAATCTAGACTGCCGTTCGTCGCTAAGCGAACTATCTCGCGGCAGCACGAAGCTGCGTAGACGCAAGTATTGGCGGTCAGATTTCTTTGTTTACGATGTAGGCTCAAGACCTGAGTTCGCTCGTTCCTACAACCTTATCCCCCCTTACACTACATTCAAAAATCTTACGAGATAATGAATGTGTTCCTACTGTTCAAGTTCCCATATCTCGGCGACTCCATGAATCGCTCGCCTCAATATCGATGCACACATAAATCCGCAAGCGGCTATTAATTATCAATTAACAGTGCAACGTCAGTCCCTGGGGACTGACAGTGAACTTTCCGTTCAGTTGGCGTCAGTCCCCGGGGACTGACAGTGGACTGTTCGTTTGGGCGGCGTTGATCCGTAGGACTGACAACAAAATTTTTGTTTTGACGACATTGGCGCATGGGACCGGTATGCACCATTATCAAGGTTATAAAATAAATGTAATTATAATGAACTTTATTAACACGTTCGTCGCCCAGCGCGATTCGGTTGAGTTTCTCGCGGGGCCCAAATCCGACTGCCGCACAGTGGAACGAATCGACAATCTAGGTGGAAAAAATAATAACTCGAGAACCATTGATTTGAGAGAAAAATGTTATATACAAAAGTTTCATAGTATCGTGGAGAGAATATCGGTGCAATATTAATTTTTTATTTGTTATACTCCTTCAATGTTATTTAACCCTTTCGCTACGGCAGTGTGCTCCGTCGGAGTGTCACCGCTGTACGGGCCACCGTGCCGCCGGAGTAGCGGTACTGAACGGAGCGCTGCTGGTGTAAACTGGTGTTCGGACTTACTTTAAATATAATATATTTAAAAATTAAGAATTACACTTTACAATAACAAATAACAAATTAAAATCCTCAATAATTTAATTCACAGTGATAAATTTTGAAGCAAGGGTCGACACACAATCCCACATTACAGTTTTTACACTGATGTCGTCTATAGGCGACGCTCGTACACACAGGTCATCGCGCGGATGTCGGCTATAGGCGACGCCCGTACACACAGGTTGTCACGCGGATGTCGTCTATAGGCGACGCTCGTAGCGAAAGGGTTAAAGGTCAACTTCATTTTTTATAGGAAAATGTATATCTTTCTTTTCGCATTTTCATTCTACAGAAGAAATAAAGAAAGTTTTGTATAAGTCATTTTCTTGTTGGACCCGTTTGACTGTCTCTCTAACTTTCGGCAGATATAACAAGGAAGGGTACAGGTAGACACACGAAATCAGTGCAGAAATTACTTGTCTATAGTCTAAGGAATATATCTGGGAAGTTTCAACCCGGTACCTTTTGGTACTTTTTAGTTATTCAATTTTTAAGTGAATCGTGTACCGCAGAGAATATGATTCCCTTCCACCCAGATTACCCAGCTCGTTCGTCTTTGCTTGTAAACTAACAATAAGAGCAATTAAGTAATAGAAGTGATTTTTAATATTTTTATGTTGTATATCCTATATTTATATTTCAGTGTTTATTCCATTAAATTCCTTTTAAAAATCCAACTGAAAATCGTATTTAACTTGAACAAGAAAAGTGTCACCCATATTTGGGTGACGGGGCCCCCACGGAATATGGGTGACGCGGCGACGAACGTGTTAAAACATTCTAGGCAAAGATGGGGCTTAGATTTACACAGATTACAAAAGGTAACGACATGTTTAGTCAATTTTCAAGCTAAATTACAACATTTATTTTATAACCTTAATAATAGTGCATACCGGTCCCATATACCAATGTCCTCAAAACGAAAAGTCCACTGTCAGTCCCCGGGGACTGACGCCACCTGATCGGAAAGTTCACTGTCAGTCCCCAGGGACTGACGTAGCGCTCAACGTGTTAAACGCGGAAATAATAAAGCAAAAAACGAGGAAAGAATTAACTCCGATCAAAAGTCCTCCCGAGTCCTCCGTAATCTGTCGAAGACAACCCTTTGCGTTACCATACGCCGGTCTACACATCGGCTTCCCAGCTCGGCTTTCCCTCCTGGTTAAGCTCCGGTGACCATGCGGATCGATGGGATAGCAATCACCTGATCTCGTATTCAACGTTCGCGATCCGACACACGCTCTTGCACGGTAGAGAGCTCCACGGTGCGTATAGTTCCATGCCTATATCACCCGCATAGTTGCTCACACGGACGACTAGAGCTTCATTCCCAGTGTTGGTAGCCGGCGCCGGGTAGCTATTACAATTTACACGCGGTTATATGTAGCTAAACGAAGCATCGGGCCTGCTAATTGTGGTTAAGTTTAATTCGCGCCGACGTGTGGGCTCGGATGTAGGAGAGAATGTAGGAGATAGGAAGCATGGGAGAATAGAGAGGGATGAGGCGTTTCATTTGACGTGTGCTCTTAACGGTGCTGCTGTTGCGTCCATCGTTGTTTCTGCGGTGTTACCACCGATGCATCCGATGTGCATGCACGAACTTCACGGAGTAACGTGCAGGCACATTCGTACGTTTATCGATACCGCAAGATTATCTGTCGATAGTAGGAAGAAAAATCATCCCATACCGATAATAACGATTCGGATTGCCGTACATACTACACAACCCAACTGCCGTTAGCGAGTTCATCGACGAAGAAGCAGCTGGTAAGGGTGAATAGAGCGGAACAGGGAGAAAAGGGAAGAAGGTCGAAGGATACCCACTTATCGAATCACCAATAGCGAGCTGTACGATCGCTTGGCGTCAAATTACCGGCGGATAGGATAGAAGCCCATAGATGCAGATGGATTCTATTGTTTCGCGCGTAAGGTCCTCGAGAAGGTACAGGGGACGCGGATCCGAACGATTCTCTCGCGTGCTATCTCTTCTCTTCCGAAACCACTCGTCGTTGCACACCTCTCTCCTCCGCCACTTTCCGCCCTTTCCTCTCCCGTCCGCTAGTCTACTAGTCTGCTAGTTTGCTGTCTCTCTTACTTGGTCTTCTGTTTCAACTTGTCCCGACCTTTCACCGGCGGTGCTTCCGAGCATCCACTTGGTTCCTTGTAAGCCCCCGTGACCGGGCCTCGGACTCCTTTCCAATAAGGCGTCTTTGGAGCTATGTCTACACAGAGGTAACGTGTACGTGGATGTTAATGGGATACACAAGGGTTTCTGGTAGCGTGTAGGATATAGTTTCGTGTTCATCCATGAACGAGAGAAGAACTGCGAGTCAGGGTTGCCGGTAAATTGGAGCTGATACCACACAGTCAATTCAAATGGCTGATGAGTTTATCGAGTAGCTTAGCCGTCGCTGGATCCTCTCTCTCTCTCTCTCTCTCTCTCTCTCTCTCTCTCTCTCTCTCTGCCGAAATAGCGGATCTACCGGAGGCTAAGAGCAAGGGACTAATACCATGTCCGTTGCTCCGGGCATAACATCCATCGAAATTGCCTTGCGGTGAAGAAAGGGCTCGTGAATCTACGTTAGCCCTGAACCGTAATAACGTATCCCTGACGTTGTATAAATGATATACGACGGTGGGTTCGTTAGTGACGGAAAAATTTCTATTGGTCGAAAAAGGACAATTTTGGTAACGGATCGTTGACCACGGACTACCATTTAGCCTCGCGTACTCTTTTGGAATTTAAGTACTGTGTACGTGTATGAAAATCGAAATTTATCGTTGCTTTTTTTTCTGAAAATACTGAAATGATTTTATGTTATAAAGCATGTTTGGATAAATAAGAAAATTGTATAAAATAATGACTATGCTGTCTAAAAGCATAAATACGTAATTTGAGAAAGATTATATTCTCTCATTATTATTTATATTCTTTATTTCATATATTTACCATTCAAAGTGAAAATACTGCTCATATAAACTTGAAAGCGATGCTGGCAAAAAGAAAGCAAACATTCAGCGACAAATGAAGCGTAATCATGAGAAAGGAGGGCAGTATGCACATGCAGAGAAATGAAATGCTATTATAACAGGGGGATGGGTACATGTATCGACAAAAAAATATAAGAAACTTTAGAGAGGAAGAGGAACGGTAAATAGGGGGAACGCACGTCAGCTAAAACAGGAGTGTACGTGAATCGTTGAAAAAAACGTGACGTTCTTTTCATAAACAATTCCCCGCTCGAGGGACTTGAGATACAATCTCTCCTGTTTCACTGTCGTGTGCTAGTATACGATTTTATTTCGGTGAAACTTGAATATTTTATTAATTATTCTTTGTTCATTCTACAACAAACAAGAGCATTCTATATAGCTTCAGAACGGAACATCCCGCGCTGCTTTTTTAACGAAAAGTTTTTCCGAACATGCGGTAACTAGCTCCTGTTACTGAAATAGTATACTTGGGCAAAGAAATGCAACGTTCGTCATCTTCACGTAGAAAACAGTGTTCTATGTAATCCAATAAATGCTACTTTCAAAATATGAATTTTCCCATAACATTCAACACATTGAATAAAAAATTAAATTCAGTCATTTAACAATTATTTCTTTATAAAAAAAGTAATTAATAAAATAACCAAGTTCTGTCGTGTTTAAAGTTATAATCTCGGTATTTTGGCGATTTATCAGTACTGATTACACTGTTCAACAGATTTAAACTTGTTTAACTTTTTGCAATATCCACTGGGTGATCTTCGTAAAGTTGATCATCCTAAACACGAATCCGCCGGCAGAATTGCTCCATCACCCTTAGCTTTCGGAAAAAATGAGTTTTTGTAAAAACACACGATTTTGGTAAAAAAAATGAGGTATTACGCGAAAACTATAAACCCTAGGAAGTTAAAATTTGTCTTAAAAGATATAGGAAAACATGCCGAAATTTTAGTGTATCTAATTTTTAAAATTGGTTGTTTTAAATAGTTGTTAAAGACCGTCAAACCTTGAAAAAGTTCCAATGCGCGAACTTACTACGTTATATTTTTACATTTTTTCGACAGGTCGAAAAAATATCTGTCGGGAACACGTAATCGGCGTTTTGCCGTCATGCGGCCATTGCATGGGGACAGTGCCGTAACTACGCGTTATTGACACCGTTGCGATAGTATAAAACAATCAATTTTAATAATTACATACAGTAAAATATTCGGCATGTTTTCTTGTATCTTTTAAGACAAATTTTAACTTCCTAGATTTTATAGTTTTCGCGTAATACCTCATTTTTTACAAAAATCGTGTGTTTTTACTAAAACTCATTTTTTCCGAAAACTGAGGGTGATGGAGCAATTCTGCCGGCGGATTCGTGTTTAGGATGAGCAACTTTACGAGGATCATCCAATCGATATTGCAAAAAAATAATCGTGTTGAAAAGTGTTATTTTTGGACTGTGTTGCACAAATTCTGTTTTTGTCCTCTATGAATCCATTATAAAAACACAAAACGAAGGGCAATATTAAATGCTGTTAAAACGACATAATTTTAATTGCGAAAGGATTTGACAAATTTCTTAATTAGCTAATAAATAGTATGGCCTCTGCAATTGTAAGACATGCGTTGAAAAGTACTGAAACAACACTAAAATAACGCGCGGAAAGAAATATTCATGTTTCATGAAGCTCTTAAATGCGGGCATGATATTCATTTTCAGGAAATAACCAAGCAATCTAGTGAAACCCGCAAAACCAAAAGAACTTGTACAAATGTATTTGATTTTTTAGCGCATTTCGATAGAAACATGATACAATTAAAATGTTTCGCAATACAATTTTAAAGTTTCGATTTTAATAGGTCTATATATTGGTACAAGTAAAAAGCAGTTTTTTCCGCGAAATTGAAATTACTTCGCAAGGTTTGCTGGGTTTTTCGATTTTTCAATGCAACTAGCCGACCGTAAGCAATAGGAGAAAACTTTATACGTAAAAGTTGCATCGTACTGGAAGACCTATCAAACTGGGACTAATAATTATCCACTTAAAAGTGTGAGTCGAAATACGTATTATGTAAACTAACACCACTTTTATTTTTACGCTAAAACTTTTTAACGCTGTTTGTATTACTTACTTCAAATATATAAAGTAGTGTAGTTTGAATAATGTTTGAATAATGTATTGAATATTGGCGTCTAAAAAAGACGGCCATCTCAGATGTTTGATCTGATCTTAAAACTTAATTATCTCTGGAACAATTAATAGTAAACTGTAATAATAAACACTAAGATTTTGTATACAACTTATCAAAACTTCAGTAAAATTTGGAGGTCTCATTGATTTCTCATTTTATCTTAAAATGAGAAGTATTTAATTATTTCGTCGAATGTTAACTCGGTATCTGAGCGAAAATTGCTAAAAGTGACTATAGTCACTCTTGCTATAGCTATATGGAACAAATATCGACCTATAACCTCAGTCACTTTTAATAGCCGAAGGATTAAAACAATAACGGTTATAGATTGTATTGAATTTCGTAAATATATAATGGATAACATAACTATTCACCCATCGAATTTTTCTGGAAGTTATCAAAAAAAGTTTCTCCTGTCAAATTATTGCTGAGCTGAAATGTAGTGTCTATTTTACGGACACCTATGGAAAGTCCCTCTGCAGGTAAATTCGTTTCAAGAACATTTTTTACCCCATTATCCCGCTCGACCTTTATATTCAAGAAAAACAACGGAAGTTCGGGAATTGATACACTCCGATTTTGATAAAACTTTAAAATAAATATTAATTAGACATATCTAAGAAGGTAGCTCTAATTCGTTCGTGCCCGTTTTCAAATTTGAGGGAGATATCAACCCCTTTGTCCGAACCGTCCTTTCTATATACGTGCTTGTAAGTCGTAAAGAACAAAATATAGCAAAAAATAGCTGAAATAAAAGTTATACCGTTCATTGAAATCGACAAAGCTACATGTAAATTTTTGTGAAAAAACAAGCAAGGCGGGACAGCCAGGACAGACAGGACCAAACAACATGTAAAATTATGGAATTTTCTTTCTTGTGATCAAACCGATTCAAATTTATTCTGTCCGTCTTTTCCGTCTTAATAAACAGACGCTTTTATTGATTCGACAAGATAAATAAAGTTCTTCGAAGAGAAGGAGCAGGCGGATTTAATTTTCCAAAAAAAAATTTACATGCAGCTTTATAGATCTCAAGAAATGGTATAACTTTTATTTCAACCATTTTTTTTATATCTCTTGTTGTTACGACTTACAAGCACGTATATAGAAACGACGGTTCGGACAAAGGGGTTGATGTCTCCCTTAAAGTTGAAAACGCGCACAAAGTTATTACAGCTATCTTCTTAGATAGATCTAATGCATATTTATGCAAAATTTCATACAAACCTGAGTCTATCAGTTTTCAAACTTCCCTTGTGAATCTTTGAATACTTATTTGACCTACTCCACTAGTCATTAACATAACACTAATTGTAATTAAAGTCCACATCTACGTCAAACCATATTTTTTCTTCAAAGCTCAGTATCGTGAATATCACATGAAGCCACGAGAGCTGCATTCCCATACAGTTTCATTAAAATTAGAAATTCCCTAAAACAGGTTTTCTCAAGAAGACAATACATGCCGGAAATAAACAAGAAATTCACCATGTAAAAATTGTCTGATTTTTTGTATAACTGAAAGATCGCAATTCTTCAGATTTACCAGACTCAGCAAGAACTTAGTGAATTTACTGCGAGTTACGGATGACGGGCTAATAGTACTTCGTCGTCGGCGTAACGTAATCCCGTAGAGGCTATACCATCGTCAAGAAAGTGCACAGCTGGCGTCTGGTATTTTCAAAACTCCCCGTGATTCGGTCCCTCTTAATTTCACACATTACCTAACTAATTATCTCCGAGAAAATTGGTATTACTACGTTTGAAGGGAAAAACGGGAATGACGCATTATAGGATCAATGCATACCAAATTAGGGAATCAACAGTTTCACCAAGTGTCACGTGTGTTGCGCAGGCAAATGGATTTTAACGTAGAGAGAGAGGTTTTGTAATTTGAATGGATACTCATCCATTGTTGTTTTTTGTTCGGCTGGTTATCGATTACCTGAATTTAACGATACGTGATTTATTGCGCTGTCACGTAGCTTTTATTCTAGCTTTTACCGGTATGTTGTCGATATGGCGGGTAAATGACGTAAGTGAAACAATGCCAGTGTAAGCTAATAGCGCTATAATAATTAGTAGAGAAAATTTAAAAAGGAAAAAGAACATGTTAATGCCAGTGAATATAAATTATCATTATGAGTTCATGCCTTAACTTTCGTACGGCATCTAGGGAATTATGACGTTAGAAATATTCTGCAGCAACTATCGTTATAAAATTTAGTTATGGGAAATTACGAATCTATAGGGAATTTAAGGTCATCTTGTGGTCTTTGTTAATGATTGAATGCGAAAAATTAAGAACTAGTATCTTTGGTTAGATATAATTTAACGTCAAAATACAGTGCCGTTGACTAACGTGGCAGTTGACGAGCAATGTCAAGTACGATATCATAGTTTATCCAGAATACGAGTGCCCAAAATTGCAAGAAAATGTGCCCCAAATTTTTTTGAGTCTTCTTAACACAGCAAACTGTGGAAACCTTTCAAACTTTATAAAAGAACAAAGTTTGCCGATTTAAGGCGATGAAGAAAAATAATTATTCAAGAACCACTTGAACTTGATTTCTGATCTTTTATGTACGAGCTCTGAGGTTATTTATGCGAAAATTGATATTAAATTTCACATGGGACATTTAGAACGTAATGAGATTAATCAAACAATTAATTATCCAACGTTGTTTAACATTTGAAATTTATCTTCCGCCGTCGCTAACACAATTCCTAATTGATTCAAGTATTGCAGTCTTTTAAATTCACAACGCTATAATTACAACGTAGTTTTACAAAGAAATGATAATTAAGATTCATAAATTCTTCGTATTCAAAATTGTATTATACTGGAATTCTAGACTAGGATGCTGTTACGACGTACTACACGTTACCGGGCTTTCCGTGCCGCATACAAATTGGATCGCAATGCTCATGTCCGTATAATCATAGAGTTTGTATTACTTTCGTTACGATTTCCTTGCACATAATGTACCGAAACTTCGGCAGTTCGGCTGGTCGTTACGTCTGTTAAAACTACCGTGCGCCTCGATACTTGCGAGCTGTATTTCTTCGCCATTAATAAGATGCATCGGTTATTTCGACGCATTGAGAATCTCAAACTTTCAGGGAACCGTCGGCGCCAGCGATGTGTTTGTGCGTTGACCGAAATAAAATTTTGTGCAAATGAATAAGAGAACCAAAGTATTACGTAAATAGAATGTTCCGGAAAGGCGTCTCTTCAATGATAAAAGACTGGTATGAAGTAAAAAGAAAGGCATCCTATTATACCTCGCAAAAATAGAGAAGTCCCCTGGCCTGTTGTTCGTTATGATTCGTCTTACGGATAGAGACATCCCTCGTTCTGACGTCATTTCTGATTCTAACGCGTTATTGGCCGAAAGAGCCGCACATTCGTGCAGTCTTCATATGAACGACGAAAGGAGTGTTTTGTGTTCTGTTGTCATTCGTCGATCTCATGTTTCCCGGACCAACATGGTATAGTGAGGGACCAAAAACAAGGCACTTGAGGGCTAATTTGCTCTAATTCGCCCGACGGATAGGGACATCCCTCGCCCTCGCACATTTTTGATTTTGACGCGCTATTGGCAATAGAGACCCACACATTCGTTGCGTCGTCATGTGAACGACGGAAGGAGTGTTTTATTTTCGGTTGTCGTTCGTCGATTTCAGGTTTCCAGTGTTAGGGGTGTGGAACAAAGGATTTGTGAAATTATCACTCTTTGTTTAATACAAATGAAATTGATATATTTATTAGCAGTTTGCGAAAGGATTCAACACGTGCGCTCTCTCTTCATTCGCTCCCTCTTTTCGGAATTACATCTCATACTGCGCATTCATACTTCACTCTTCTCATACTCTCCCTTTCTTTCTCCCTCTCTCTCTCATATCCTTCTTTCGTTACTCGCTTCTGATAATTCTTTCTAGATCTTTCCAGATTCTTTTTCTCTTGCGTACGCACTAAATAAAAACAATTACACACTCACATCCAGGACCGACATGGCGGGGATAGGCGGTGCGAGAGCAATCTCCCCTTCCGCCCCAAGTGCCTTGTTTCTGATCCCTCACTATAGGAACAAGCGGTGCGAGCAACACTCTCCCATTACCCCATATTGTTTGGCTGCAGGAAAGAAGGCGCGCGGTATGAGGCACGGGGTAAGGGGAGAGTGTCGCTCGCACCGCCCATCCCCACCATATCGGTCCTGGAAATCTGAGATCGATTAATGACAACCGAAAACGCAACACTTCTTTCGTCCTTCTGATGTCGACGAAACGAATGTGCGACTTTATGGGCCAGTCACGCGTTAGTATCGAAAATTACGTCAAAACGAGGAATGTCTCTATTCGTCAGGCGAATCAGAACAAACCAGAGACCAGAGGACTTCTCGTATCTTTTCGGGCTATACCTCATACTGCGAGACTTCTCTATTTCTGCGGGGTATAACGTGAGGTAGGAAATGCTTCATTGGGGAAATAAGAATGACTAACACTTTCAATGCTAAGGCCGAATATATACGTCGTGGAGGCCAGCTCGTCATTTGCGAATGCTCTAAACCAATTCGAGAACAAGAAATTGGGTGTGTAATATAGTATCTAGCTAGAAAGGCTAATCACACACCATGTTTGTAACGATCATGTAGCTTCAGTTAACTCTGAAAATCAGGCCTTGGAGATAAGATTATTGATGGTCTTTCCAAAGGTAAAATTTAAAGGTATGTTACAATTAAAATTTTCACTGGTTGCAAGCTGAGACCATAACGTGACGAGCCCGTGACGAAGACCATTGGGATCGTCGGGAACTCCCTAAAATTTTCTTCTAAAAGAATCCTAGCTTCGATTGGGTTAAAAAATAATACAATTTTTTGAGCCTTCAAACAGATACATTTCTTCATTATTTCTGGTAAGATCGTACTAGTTTTACCTATGGCTTTGCAATGAACAGAATAAGGCGTCGATGGTACTGATTAATGAAATTCAAAATTAAGTAACTCTTTTTTATTTTTTTTCGCAACAGATTCGATTTCAGAATGTTTTTGTAACTTTATCTGGTTTTATTTTTAGAATATTGAAATTAAAAATTTGCTTTGATATTTAAATTTTAATCAAATGGCGTACAGAGTCAATACGTGTGTTGAGATTCAGTAGCGAAGTCAATGTAGGTCACCAAACATTATTGTGTTTTTAAAGTATTTAAAATATTTATTCCCAGAGCAGATATTATTGCAGCACAGAAGAACAGTTTCCGGTCGAAGCATACTACAACAAATAAGTTAAAAATGACCTATAATTGTCCTGTAATTTGCAATAGATGCTTAAAGTTTTCGTTTTCAAATAACAATTTGTTGTTATATAAAGCCTCAGTTAGACGGATCTTACAATACGGTCTTCTTACAGCTACAATTCAGTGTCGGTATTTACTTTCATTTTTTAATCTTTCTTAGTGATACCCTTGCCACTTTTTTTAACTATATCGATCTAGTTAACTATCAATTTGGGAATCATTATGAGAAAATACAGGGTGTCCCGTAACTGGTGGTACAACCGACCAGGGGATGATTCTACATGAAAAACTGGATCGAAAATATAGAATAAATTTTTTTGATACAAGGCTTTGTTTCCGATAAAAATGAGTTTGAAAATTCACGGTTAGATTTTTATTTGTGCGGTCAGGTGAAATAAATTGTGTATCGTGAAGACATATCGAGCATCGAACAATTACAACACAAAATTCTGATAGCGTTTGAACATTTAAGCAACATAATAATTGTACATTACAAGAGGTTCGAAGGAATTTAATACGAAGAGCACAATTATGTCTACAACAACGTGGACAGCACTTCCAGCAATTTATGAATTAAACGCATTCCTCAAAGGCAATTCTAACATTGTAACCTCGGCCTTCGATTTATTCGATGTATACAAACCTCGAAAACCTTTGCGAACAAAGGTTGAGGTAACTCAGAATAAAGTCCGTTGAGCCGCAAGTAAGCCTAGTGCACGCACACTAGACAAATTTTCAAACTCATTTTTCTCGAAAACAAAGGCTTGTATCAAAAAATTTTATTCTATATTTTCGATTCAGTTTTTCATGTAGAATCATCCCGTGCTCGGTTGTACCACCAGTTACGGGACACCCTGTATAATTTTTTACTGTACTTCAACTTCCAAAACCCATTCTCTAAGAACATCATACGTTTTGAAAGAGTTTCTACGTAAAAACAAACGCCGACAAAATTTTAACAATTCCACAGTTCTAATTAAAGAAGATAACTTTATATACTTTTAACTATTAACTTCAAAATCATTTAATGAAGCATCTTACATAAGAAGGCAAACAACGTTGAAATTCTCCTCAATTTCCTAATCTCTTCCAATTATCGAATATTTGGCAATGCCGGGTGCAGTATTCCTTGACCTACATCTGC
The DNA here is from genome assembly GCA_963989415.1 of Cerceris ruficornis. NCBI lineage: Eukaryota > Metazoa > Arthropoda > Insecta > Hymenoptera > Crabronidae > Cerceris > Cerceris ruficornis. Next base: position 7,245,749 of record OZ022518.1, read on the forward strand.
CTTGTCGAGCAAACATTTTTGCCACCGTGAAAGAACATTCTTTTTGCTCTTCAAGATCCTAACAGCTGCCTTTGAAGAAACCATTTTCCTCCAAGTCTCTCCTTGAAATTGAGCGACAATGGAATTATAACCAAAGTGCGTTGTCATTGCAACTGCCAATTGTCTTGCGCGTATTTACAATCTCATCGAAACTATGCTGGCCCGGTAATCGGGACATCAACTAGATCAGAACAATTCGCATACAAGAGCATTAATTGCAGCCATAAATCCAGGCGTTAATGCACGGTCGCACGGCTAATTGCGCGAAAGATCGTGCGTGGGATTGAGCACGCGTTACACGAGCCAGAGTGACCCTGAGGAATCCAATGTCTATTTGGCATTTAGGAGGATCTAGGCATGTCGGTACGCAGTCCTACGTGCTTACATTGCTTGGCTCTTGCCTTGGATTTATCCCGGAGAGAGGTGCGTGTACAAATAATTTCATGTCCTACAACGTCTTCTCAATGGTCGTTAATTTACCGTCGCACAACGTCGTCGTTTTCCTGACAATACAGAGAAGAGGCAAGTAATGGGAAAATATCGAGGACGGTAGCAGAGGAGGAAAAACAACGTTCTCATAGTGGAGCTCTTGCAAACAAGTGATGCCTTGTTATGGTGGAGCATAGGAATTTTTGTTGAAGTTGAACAGAAAAGATGGATAACCAACAGTACAGGAAACAACAGGAGAAATGAGAGAAGGAAAAATAGCGACGAAGAGGAGGCCGTTGTACGCGATGTCAAAGCCGAACGGACGACCTGAAGGGACAAAGTTTACTCGTCTCGAAGCATAAAGCGACCGCGATGAAACGCACCGAGGAAAGATAGAATGTCGCTTAAGCGCTGTCGCGATCAATGGACCGGAATGCCTTTTCCGGTATCGGGCAAACGGCGCATTACACATCGATGCCGAGTTATACGTACTCGTAATTTTTCGTACGAGACGAGAAATAGCCGGAAAGGGGAGTACATGGTCGATGGGTGAGACGGTGATATGAAGCTCCTGCTGGAAAAGCTCGTCCTCCCTTCCTCTCGACTAAACGTCCTCGCCATTATCGCCGAGTCTAGCGTTCTCCAGCGACAATTTGGGATCGGCGTCGTTTTCGACGTACCCTCCTTGTCATCGTCTTCCTGCGTCATTGGTTAATACTTTACAAACGACCTCGATTTCCTCGGAGAATAAGAATTTCACTTTAAAGGAGGACTCCTGGCAGCCGGGCGATTGCTATGACAGCACCCTAGACGGCTCCGGCAGAACGGTGACGGTAGATATCGAGACCAGGTCGGACGTGCATTCGTAGTTCTCCCTTGTATATCTATATATCCATGACGGAACGATAATACCAACGGCAGGGAATGTGTCTCTCCGAAACGACGACGGCCGACATCCGGATCGATGGGCACACATGATGGCATACTGGATAACCTCCCCGCGGATCCTCGATGCTGCCTGGATATTCCCTCCTACTCTCGTCGACGTGTACGCGTACGCGGCCCTGTGTCCGTTTCTGCCTGTCTAGGATTGTATGTGTGTATAGAGCATGTTTCAGCAACGAAATGGTTCATGGTATAAAACGATCGGACCACCACCCCAGATCGCAGCAGATCCACCTTCCGCAATCAGCTTCGGTCGCTGTCTCTGCCTGCCGGCCAGGGAGAGAGTACGTCGTTCGAAACGATCGACTCTATAAAATTTAATCGCCGATATTTCCCAGCGAACGTGTATATATCTGTACGCGTTTTGCGTTTCGACGAAACATAGATGCGATTCTCTCCCGTATGTAGGTCGAACTCTTATAGAATTCGCGGCTGAAGCTTGAACCGATGACGCGTGTAAATATATGGATTTACCGGTTGTAATGCCGACTAGTGTAGAGATTTTCTCTAGCACCGTCATATCACGGGCACGCGGAGGAACAATGTTAACCCCCGGGGGTGGTTCTCGCGAAATTCAGTGTTGTAAATTTCCTCTGCGATGGCACGCCGTTCAGCGAATGCGAATGCTGTCGATTCGAAAATTAATCGAACACCTGAGAATTGAAAGTAAACTTCTCCCCGTGGAAGCGTATGGTGTGTATAGAGAAGAAATACGTTTAAATAGAGGGTACAGGGAACCGGCAGCCAGTACGGCTCCGGGACGCAATGGCTGCCGGGTTTACGACGGAGCGACGATAATGGATGCGATCGTTTGTTCTGCGACGCGACGTTCGCGTTTTTGTTGTAATTTTATACGTTTAATGGCCGTCCGCGCGAGATGGCCTTCCGCGCTCGAAAAAATATTCGACGATTGTTTCCTCGACGGGGATTTATATATTTTTTGAAAAGAATAATCACCGGTTTTCTTAGAGTACGTGGAACGATCAACGGCAAAGAATGGGTTTTATTGATTACGAGAACATGTATCAGTGGACGATTGCTTCCTCAATGTAGGTAATACGAGGTTCTGGTTTGTAATGGAAATATCAGTGTAATAAATGTCGGTATTATGGCATAGGAATAATTTAATACTTACAATTTTCATATATCGGTAAAGTTGGATTTTCGATTAATTATATATTCCGATATTTTAACTTTAGACATTTTTATTTTATGAACTTATGTAGTCGTTAAAAGATGCTTACGTGCATGAAACGGATTTAGGAAGTACTAGGGGAAAGTTGCCCAAGTTGTACCTATGCTGTTTTTCAATTGTTTTTGACAACAGAACCCTTCTGACGGCAGTGCGACGTACACTAGCACCAACAATTTAATCTCTAAATTTTTTTATCTCTCTAATTTCTTATAGTTTTTTTGTGCACCCCTGGTAGGATGTGCGGCAATATATTTTTAATAAATTCTTGTTATTTCTTAGGTAACACTGTCCTACACTTTAGTTTCCAATAGTTTTCCAATAGGAACTGGGTGATTCTTATAGAGCTCATCGTCCTCAACACGAATCCGCCAATGTAATTTCTCTATCACCCTCTGTTTTCGAAAAACATCAGTTTTTGTAAAAACGGTAGATTTCGTCAAAGAAGATGGCATTACGTGAAAACTAAAAATGGTAGACAGTTCTTCTTGGTCTTATAAAATAGAGAAGTGTTTCCTGAGTATACAGGTGTGAACAGTTATAATATTCCGTGGTTTTTAATGGTAGTAAATAACTGCCAAGATTTAAAAAGAAGCGGATGCGCGAATTTTCTACGTATTAAATGTGCATTTTCACGTAGAGTACTATTGCTAGCACCAATTTGCTACAGGTTATTGGATTCTGCGGGCGTTTCTGAGGAAAAAACTATCGGCGGAAAATGTCATAACTGTTTTCGTATTGGCACAATTTAAAAAAATATCCGTGATCAACTTCTGTCGACCGTTTTCCCGCTACGACGCCATCGCCCGCCAAATCGGGCTTGTCAGTGCCGTATAATACTTTCACGGGCCCTGAACATCGATGGATCCTGTTGAGCTGGCATTCTCAACCTCTTTACTAACGTGGTGGCGGCTTCATCATGAAGACCATCTTTCTAATACCTCCCAATTACATTCGCATACCAGTAGCGCTCGATCACGCATAACTTCTACGCGAAGCCTTAGATATGACTTAAACTAGGAATCCGAACATTCAGTAGTCCCAATTACTGAATATTCGGATTTTGTGCCCATTCGCTCCATACCATTTACTGTTCAATAAATTATCGTACTGAAATCACATTTAAGAAAACTTAAAAAGATAATAAATAATATCGACCCGGGTCCCACCGTGAGGAAGTTGCCACGAATAAGGACCTATAAATGCAAGCCCAACAAACCTCCATTACATTCTGCGTTCTTTTGATACACTTTCCCTCAGCATTTATGAGTTTTATGCCGAGAGAAAATGCAGCAATGGAATCGCTGATTCTACTTTTTTATATTGTATTTCGTGTTAGGAGACACAAAACTATCACTTTATGTCACTGACACCTCCACAAAACGTTGTATTTAATCATCGAAATTATTTAAAAACAGTTGCAGGTAAGTGTCACTTGATGTCACTAACACTTCTACAACACTTTGCATCTACAATAATTAATAAAATTATTTAAAAACATTAGCAGGTAACTACCACTTCAGGTCCCTAACACTTCTACAAAACATTACATTTAATTATCGAAATTATTTAAAATCACTTGCTCAAAACTGCCACTTGAGGTCACTAACACTTTCACAAAACGTTGCATTTAATTAATAGAATTATTTAAAAATACTAACAGGTAACTGTCACTTTATGTCACTGACACTTCAACAAAACGTACAAAATGAACTGAAAATGTATTAATCAAACCAACGCCTATACATACTTCAAAAATCTGCAATCTACTAATTAGTAATATGCAGGTACCTATATGCAGTTACATCTTAATACGTATCAGATAAAAAATGTGCAGCGTAAGAATACAGAGGAGCTTAATTTGTTGTATCATTGGCATACTCCAAAAATTTGCTTACCATTTACGCTTTATCCTCACTGTTTACTTTCATCGACAATATGAGGACTTTTTTGAGTGCCTAACAATTTTTTCGAACTTATCAGCAAACATTATTCGCTCGGAATATATTACTTCAAGGGCCAGTTTGTAAACTCAGAATTCGTATCGCCTGCATTCTGCTCGCAAATTGTTCACCAGCGGCAATATGGAGACACTAGTATTTGCTTTCATGAAGAATTCTACTTGGTGTTTATAAAGCATAACAAATAAATACGATGCTTTAACATTCAAGGACCGGTGCGCATTATGTTATGTTTCGCGATAAAGGTTGACAAATATACAGACGTGACTCGTTCCATTCTGGCTAGTTAATGGAACGGATTAGGATGAGGAACTTCTCCATTAACCAGAACACTGGTCATCACAGTGTTTATTATTATATTACAACGCTATGTAACGCAATTCTTTTCTAATATGTTTCGTAAAAATATTGTGTGAGCAGAATGAAAAACAACATAAGCCTTCAAAAATTGTTATTTCAGCTCCCCGTAGCGAGCCAGTAAATGTTTACTACCGTCGATGCATTAAAAGAATAACATGCGTAAAAAACATGTTCTAGCGTAAAACAGTCGATGCACCTGGGACCATCGTTGTTACGTTGATACTGTGTTTAGATATTGAATGGAGTCCCTTGAGGATATCACATATTGGTTGAATATCTCATGCATCACTTCTCATTTCCATGAACTTATCAATTATTTAGAGCTTTGCTGCATTACTCTATAATAGAACTACTGACAGTTAATTTGTCATAGTTAAACATATCAGATAAATGTATTGCAAGAGAAAACATGAAGAAATCAAAAAGATTGATCGATTTAATCGTTCACACTTTGTAAAATAGATGTGCTACTGAGCATGCGACTGTCTCACTGAAAGAGATCTGCACGGTGAACAGGCTATCTTACCCGTGTCCCCGTTTTATTCCACGACAATTGCTATTAAAGGAAAGTTGAAACCTTAAATATAAAATTAAACTGGCAAACGAGGAATTGTTATCGGATTAGGGCCACTGAAGATCCCATGGTGAACTTCAGTATGCCAGGAAATGAACTAACTCTCAAAAAAAAACTGCCGCTCAATCTGCATAATAAACCGTGATACACTGAGGTTATATGTCTTAACATGATGTGTTATTGATTAGGTTAGAAACGAAGTCTGCGTGGAAGGCGCGTTAAAGAATTTATAGCACACATCGCCAGCGTTACAATACACTCAGGACTGAAAATAAAATCTCGAAAATGGTGGAAAAAGGCGAGAAGGTGTTACCGTTGGTACTTCGCATCAGGGTTGTTGAAAAGTGTAAAGCCGTCGATGTTTGGAATGAGAAAGCATTCGTAACGCGCGCTCCTCCTTATCTCTCGACCCGAGTCCCCAACGAGATTCCTCAGACTGCATATTATTTATTATAACTGCGCGGTGCCATAAGCGTCTTCTTCGTGTTATAAACGACGCTATATAACGTGAAAGCCCCATGACGTATCGGGAGACATATTTACCAAGGTAGATCCTATTCGGACTATTTACTCGACAACTCCCGGCAGAAGCTCATCGCAAGGTACATAAAGTTGGCCTTACAAATGTTTAAACGAGCCTGCATGAGAAGGCCAGTTACGAGAAAATGTCATATTTCTATTGAATTTCATGTTCAGTTTGATGCTATCAGTGTTCCGAATATGACAATTAAATATATCAAATTACATTACCTAAAATAGGTATTAGTCAGTAATAAATGTGGAGCTTCTCTAATTAACTTTCACTTGAACTTCAAATTTTCTTCTCCGATTATATCAAACGAAAAGTAACATTACAAAATTGAAGGATCTACAATTACTTATTTTTAGATAATATTATCACCTTCATTTTATCCCTTTGCGGACGGAGACTTTTTTGACTACTGAGAAGTAATCATTAATTTGGCGATGAAAAACAACCTTTTTGTCAGAAAGTCAAACTGTTAATGTACAGATGTTATAAAATACTATTCACTTAATCGTATTTCAACAGCTATATTTCATTTTTTCAACTTTAACCGTGTATACATGAGCGAAGAAACTATAATCAGGTTTTTTTCTCAGACCACATATATGCCTTCGTTGCGACGTGTCGTCCTGAAAGGGTTAACCGTTTGCAGTCCTATGTCGAGCTGTACTCGACATAGCTTTTCACTTAATTTTATTTTCTAACTATTTAATATCTACTTTTCAAACTCATAATGACTTTGTAATATCACCTAAATACCCGTCAATACCTATAGTTATTGCTATCATTAAAAAAATGAATAAACAACGACAGAAAATGCCGTGCAATTAATTTCATTTGGCTCGCTGCAAACTTGATAAAATAATTCTGACCGCAAAGGGTTAAACGTCGTGAACTCGATACAACAGTCTAAAATATTGTTGTCTACGATTAAATTGGATACAGCATTAGAATTCAATGATTAATGTGGTATTTAAAATATGAAACAGTAAAATGCGATAAATGTTGGATATAAAAACTACATTCGTTTTATTTGTCTCGACATATGTCTATAAAAGGGATAAAGAATTCATTAAATTACCATTGCACTGTCAATTAATGCACCTAATTTCACGAGTAGTTTAAACCATTTCTCTTATTTTCATAGAACTCGATAAAAGTGACTACCAGCACTCCCGAAATCCCTAAAAAATTACAAACTTCACGATAGTCATAAGTTCCATCGAGAATACCTTTCTCAGAAATGAAATTCTTCCGATAAATCGTTTCGAATAGTAAAGTAGCCCAGTATACGTTTCAAACTATCGGCCAAAGGGTAGATATTTTTCTCCCTCCGTGTCTCGCTCTTCTCTCTCTCTCTCTCTCTCTATCTCTCTCTCTCAAACAACCCTCCCACCCCTCTGTCTCTCTCAAGATTTGAATCATTCATAAGCATTACGAATTGTCCGAAGGAGAAATGTAACCTGACAAGGGCGGTCGAGGCAAGTTCGTTTTCGACCTCGAGCTGAAAAAGATTCCTTTCCATCCTCCTTCCAAATTCCTACATACTTCTTCTTCGCACCTGAAATATATCTTCCTACGGGTAAGCTTCGCAATCACGCGGGAGTATCTTGATTCGAATAAATCTCCTGTAACTCGAGGATTCAGCGAACGCGAGAGAGGTCTTTTCGTGACAAGTACACACGTAATGGGAAAAGCTTTACGGCGGTTCTAGATACGCAGTATACCATGACGAGATCCATGAATTCAAAACAAGTCTTGATCTCAGGTATGTACGCTTCACGGATAACGTAATTACACCCCCATTCTAATATTCGCTTTATAACTTTTCCATCAAAAACATCCCCCTTCTTTGATGTCGAAATTAATATACTTTTCGTTTCATGAGAACGGAATTGTACTTTGCTACGGGATGGAATCAGTTCCTATAATTAATTAATATTGCATTTAATTTCCGTCTTAATTGTAATCAGTTGCTGGTTTCGTAATTGTTTTAAGCGAAATTGGAATCCGTTTGTTTTGTTGGTGAATAAGTCACGTGACTTTGATTGAGATGGCGTGGATGCTGACTTATTTGAGGCGTAGCCTATTGTAAATCAGCAGAGCGTCTATTAAGGTCGAATTTCTTGCTCATTCCTGATTCTCTAGTCGTTCTCCCTTCAAAACATGTTTTCAAGAGCTTTAGAATTCGAAATCTTATTCGCGAAGTATAATGTTATCTGAACCTCTCATCGAACTACTTCGAGGGTTTCAAACATCTTTTAGGGCTCGAATATCGCTCTTTACTTCGATATTTTCAAGTATTTATAATGCACCGATAGTTAACCCTTTGCAGTCCTATGTCGAGCTACACTCGACATAGCTTTTCACTACGTTTTATTTTCTAACGGATTAATGTCGACTTTTCAAATTCATCATGATTTTATAATATTACCTAAATATCCGTTAGTGCCTATAATTATTGTTATCATTAAAAAAGAGTGAATTACCAACGACAGAAAATGTCGTGCAATTAATTTCATTTAGCTCGCTACAAACTTGACAAAATCATTCGGACCGCAAAGGGTTAATGATTAAATACAGACTTTGGTATTTCGATGGATCTCTAGGCAAATTGTAGAAAACCATCGCAATTTGTACTGATTACATAAGAAAATATATTTTTATGATATTGTTACGCATGAAGCACCTAGTAGAATCAATGTTTCGCAGTTACGAGGCATGTCAGTTGTTATGAATGTGAGAACAAGAGATTCTAAAGTCTGGCGTACTCGAATACGGATGTACTGTAAATCCTCAGCTCGAAATAAGAATTATACATTTTTCTAGATAATGTTGATTTGTTCATAATGAGTAATATAGTACCGCGAACGCGCTAGACACGTAACAATATTGATACTTCCGGTGTCAGCGCCATTATTGGAAATTTTATTCAAAAAGCTGTAATATTGATGGATTCTAAAAAAATATGCATTCTTTTAAGAGACATTAAATGACTCCAGTCCACGCTGTCTCCCTCTCGCTCAATTTACCCCCACTCTCTTTCTTTCACTTATTAAAAATTATTATAATTCTAATTACGTTTAAAATAAGAATACAAGAATTTTCGCTAAAAGAGAAAGTTCTGAAAAAAGCAGAACGTATGGGAATAACGGTCAGCTTTTAAAGTCTGGATATGTATAGAGAATTCGTACAGTGCAAGGATTGCCTACATAGGCATTCGAATGATTTATGACAACAGGTTTATGAGCGTGAGGAGACAACTGAAAAATTCCGGATTCTCAGTAGCGCCTGTTATCTTCCAGACGCTGTATTTTTCAGACAGCAAGAACGCCTAAGTTGCAGGAGAACTCTTCCGATTGCACGCTATAAACCTGGATACTTTCCACACTTCACTCTAGATTAAACCTAAACTACCTCCTATACCAGCCTGCCATCAGAGACCCGAGGATGACCCACATTTGACACCTTCATGATAAATATCATCTCTCGGGTCACTAAACTAGTGAGCGGTGCAATCTTTATAGTACTGACGGTACACTTGTATCAACTTACAATTGAAACTGTTAACTACAGACTTACAGAGGCACAAAGAATCGTCTGATCATATACTGTACAAATAAACATTATTTAATACACTCAGTACTCTGTCAAAATATAATTTTGAAATATTACGTACGTTAAGAATTTCGATACGCAGTATAGAATACGTGGGGAAAAATGAAGGACGATGTTTTCTCCACGACTTTCACCATGTCTCATTTTCTAATATTTCGATGTTCATTCGAAAGAACTTTCAATGCTACAGTAAAGTCGCCGCACCAACAGTTTATAACATATATTTTATTTCTATAAAAATGAACAGTTATTTTTCTATAATTACCTCAGTTGTAGAACATCTCGATTTCATCCCCTTTCTCCCAGTGATATACAACGTGCAAATAACGAAACGAGACTGTTGGTTTGGTGATAAAGTTTTTCACGAGATAAAGCACGTATTCTTTTTTATAAATCCTTCGTAAGCGCATTTGATACAGTGTTAACAAACTGCAGCAGGTCGGGCAAATGGGAATTAGACGTTACTTCGCTGAGAGTTAGTGCCTGGGAGACGTTACTTCGCTCTTGAAATGGTATACGGGGATCAATCGTAACCGCAAAGTTAAATCCTTCGTACTGGCAAAGGACCTCGTCCTTGCACTCCGTGAACTACATAAGGAGTATCCACGGTATTGGATTCGACGGCAGTAACTTTGTCATTGAAGAAGTAATCAACGTTACCCGAATAGTATAATGGGAATTCCGTTGCCTGTTTGATACTGTTTAGTTGTCACTATTAATTTAGTTCCAACGGAATTATGATTTTATTTCGTATCATCCTGATAGGATATCGCATTAATTGTCTCTTATCTCGAGGCATCTGCTTTCGATCGTTAAATTTAATCTAATGTCATTGGAAATTAAGATCGATTAATTAAAGATGCATTAACTATGAATAAAGTAATTGTAATTTAATCGAGCACATTTTGTGATTTAAAATATCAGACGCGCATTCTTTGATTTACGTGGTTCTTATTTTATGCGATTCATCTTGAACAGGGTATAAGAACGTTATACGGTAAAAGTTGGATAAATGCGACACAGTTCGGGGCTCAAACGCTTCTCTTATGAAGTAGCGGTGTCAAATCCTTGTTTACATCACAGCTCGAGCCAAGCGCGAACAAAGAAAAGAACAGATAGTAGACGAGACAGAGAGGTCCAAGCTATAGGGGGAGCGGCCCGAACGTATCGGTGAGGTAATACTAATTGGAGGATCGGCCGCTTTCATTTTCGATTTTTTTTTGGAACCTTTGCTAACGTATTTGTGAGATTTTTCTGATTAAAATGATACCAAACACGGTATGTTTGAATTATGTTAAATAGATAGCACGTATATATTAAATAATAAGCAAATATATTAAATATTAAGTAAATATAATTCAAACTATGTCGTGTTTGGTATCATTTTAATCAGAAAAATCTCACAAAATACATTAGCTAAGGTTTCAAAAATAAAGATAAAAAATGAAGAAGTTTTATTCCTGAATTGGGTAAGTCAGTCTCTTGTTCCGAGTTGCATCATATTACACTTCACCCTCGTCGAGCGTCGAGGTTCGCGAAGGGGGATCTCCCTATGTCGTGGGGATAGCCGTGTTGCATTTATCTAGCCAAACTTTTGTCACAATTATCCAGCTTTTACTGTACTATGATTCGATAAAATTTTCACCGATCTAGAGATGTAGAGTCACGTTACGGTGTACAGGACACAACCTTTTTGTGCACCCTCCACTAAGACGAGACTTATTTTCTGAAATTTTTTTTATAACACTTGCTACTGCTAATTTTTTCATTACATATATAAAATGTGTACGTTTTACGCCCCAAATGACTTTTTCTTTGATACTCTTCTTTGCCTTTTCAAATGAATTTTAAATCATTTTTAGTCACGCAAGAAAGGAACTGCAAAAATTGTCGAGCAGCTGAATTAGTTGAAAAGTTCAACTGTCAAACAATTCTCCCTATTTTCTGTCCCCCGATATTGAATCATTTTAGTGCCAGGGTTCATTTCAAGAGCCATGTCGGATAAAGTCGCAACGCAGTAGCATTGCATAAAATTGAAACCATTAAATCGAGATCTAATATTCGAATTATGCGGGAAAATTGCACGAAGTGACACGTATTATGATGAGGATGCTACAATAGATAAATTAAATGAGGAAGTATACACGTATGTTTAAAAGAATTTTTTGTAATTACAAATTGTAATACAAATATTTTAGGAGATTACCGACATCTACATAGTATAGTTGTAATTATTACGCTTACGCTTCTAATTGTCTCGTTTATTATGCGATATCATATATCCTTGTCTCGTTTCTAACGGCACGATGTATTACAAGCATTTATTTGATGTCACATTCCTTACATCGTGTGTTACATTTATCCTGAGATAACCTTTTTAACTTGTGAAAATCTGCCTAAATTTTTCTTAATTCATAAATATTATTATTAATCGTGAAAATAGTTTTCACTTTGTTATTTTAATTGTGTACACCTCAAGTATGTACTAACAAGGGAAGATTGGGAACTGATGCACTCCGATTTCTATTAAACTTTGCATAAATATTAATTAGACATATCTAAGAAGATATCTGTAATTCGTACGTGCCCGTTTTCAACTTTGAATGCTTGTCCTGCCTGTTCTGTTTCTGTGCTGCCAGTCCTGCGGTTGTCCTGCATATCCTGTGGTTGTCCTGCCTGTCCTGTGGTTGTCGTGCCTGTCCTGCCTGTTCTGCCTTGTCTGGTTTTTCACAAAAATTAACATGCAGCTTTCTACATCTCAATGAACGGCATAACTTTTATTTTAACTGCTCTTTGTTATCTTTTGTTGTTTACGACTTGCAAGCACGTATATAGAAAGGATGGTTCGGACAAAGGGGTTGATATCTCCCTCAAAGTTGAAAACGGCAGAAAGAAATTACAGCTATCTTCTTAGATAGGTCTAATAAATAATTATGCAAAGTTTCATAAAAATCCGAGTGTATCAGTTCCCGAACTTTCCTTGTACGTATAAATATTCTTTCTCTTATCATGAGAGAAATATTCGACCATTTTATTATGCCATTTACTTCCATAAATATTTCAACGCGAACGTATGGTAACATTTTTTACAGTGTGGCTGAATTTGCTTCTGCTTCATCAGTATGTATTCAATGTGGAAATAAGCTAATTTCGATTTTCCGATGAAAGCAATATTTTATTTAAAAGAAATTACAATAAAAAAGCATGGAAACTGCAATGTTCGCCATTTTCCGAGTAATTTAATAATCTGATGGCGACAAAAACCGAGTAATACAAAAAATTGATAAATTTTTTTGAAATTCTCTTGGTAATTATTATAATGCTGACAGATTATAGAAATACGGCATAGTTGCTTCTTTGGTTCTAACGATGATTTATAGCTGTACTTCTTTCTATACTAAAACTTCATTTTGCGACACTTTTTAATTGTTCTCTTTCTCATGAATAATACTACTCGTTAGTATATCGTCGTTGACAACGGCGATCGTTAAAAATTGCATTAATTTTAACTACCGCGTAATAGATCCCGTGAAACTGATAACAACTGCCTAAAGGCGGCAATAAATATGTGCGCGAAACACCGAAAGATAAAACGATAATATGAGTATGCGTGAACAATGAAATAGTACACACAATAACTCCTCGAGAGCAAAAGATTAATCCTTTGCAATCCCGATAATTATTCCATTCTGCTCTCAGTTGATAGAAATTTATTTGATAATATTCTCTGCCGTTAGATATTAATTTTCCTTTGACGACATCGAAACCAATTGATATTGTAAAACACTTTCGTAGAATATGTAAAACAATTATCAAATGATAAAATTATAAATACAGCAATAGAAAAGTAGTTATGTCGATTATGGAATGATATTCAATCAAAACGGGTTAAGCCGGCATTAATTTCCAAATTTTATGTTAGAAAAGAGAAGATAATTTTTTTTTATATGATGGTACTAACAGTTACAGGCATTGATAGACATCTCGATGAAAATGTATCTTATCAATGGTATTTTACAATTTTTATACTCGACATTTTACAAAATACCACTAATAAAATACATCTTTATCGAGATATCCGTCAATATCTGTAATTATTAAAAACCTCAGATAAAAAGGGAATTATTTAACAAATATTTAGAAAATTACGATCATATTCCAAAGTAGAAATTAATTCGATAGTAAAATTACAACTGAAAAGTGTGCCGAATGCGGTCAAATTTAAGGCCGCAAAGGGTTAATTGTATGTACTGTATAAATCCTACTGTCCCTGAACGAGTCAGATCTTTTTATGTTGTTACCTCTATAACTGTCCGAATTTTTAAGTACTCTATCTTTTAGAGCCCATCGTTTTGAAAATCCCGATAAACAAAATGGTGAAAATTAGGTAAATTCCGTAATGACACAACCAGTTATGAAAATTTAGTAAACTGCACGGTACTACAAATTGTTCCGAAAAATAAACAGACTCCTTGGTCACCCGCATCGTTCCAAAAATTAAATGCACTCAAATCATTATCAAAATTCATTTACACATTGTTATCCGGACCTTTTTTTAAATTCTTCTTAATTTCTAAAGTTGAAACCAAGTCGATGTACAAATTAAAATTAAATACAACAAAAGTATAAATCAGCTCATTATTATGAAAGGATTACTAACTGCTACCAATCTTGAAATATTTCATAAAAAAAACTCAACAAGTGTGAGAAATGCCACAAGCAATAATCAGACTTGCAAGGAAACAACGGGTAAAGTTAACCGGGAATGCTTTTACTTTCCTCTCTGTCGTAATAACACCTGTCAGTCGACCTAACGATAAGTATACCTGATGAATTTGACATACAATGGATCAGAAGTTACATCAATGGGATATATCCGAGGTCAATGTGCTCGAGAGTAATGAACATATGTGCTACTAATGAACATTATCTTCATCATACAGAGTAGTCCATCCCTCGTTTATACATCTACTATCGTGTTCCCTGGAAAATAAGATTCGGTCTTCTATTAATTTTGCACCCAGAAAACGCACTAGGGCTTGTTTTAGGGATAGAGTTTACATGTTTGCGGGAAAAAATCTGTAATTAATCTAAAAATCTGTAAAAAACTGTAATTATAGCAGCTAGTGTATGTATTTTTCACGAGGTCTTATTTTCCGGGTAGGGCCTATTATTAAAATCACCCTTAAAAATCACGATAGGGAATATTTTCAGAGTAGGTCTTATTTTCGGGGGAACACGGTATTAACCAGTGCGGATAATGGAACGATAGTGATGGCAAACAGGAAGCGAATATTGCAAGGTGTTACAAACCACCGGCCGTTACGTTGCATCAACTCAAACGAGATTCAGACGCTCTACGATACTTATTTAAATCGGTTAGCCTTCCCATTCCACCTTCTCCGTCTTACGCAGCGATCTTCGTTGTCAAAAGATAAAAAAAGGAGGAAAAACTCTCGAGAGGCTTGGAACCGAAAGCACACTTTTTCGTCTCCAGTTTTTTCCTACGAGCTGCGCACCTCGTTCCTCGAGATGCTCTTTGTAAGAGGTTGCATATATTATTTTTCTCGGCTTGCGTTACAACGAAGGGAACGAGAGGGAGAAAGAGAGAGAGTCGCAAAAAGTTTGGGGGAAAGAGAAAGGTATTTTCACCCCGCGCGTGATTCAGCAACACGTCGTTTAGCTCACTTGGGTATTTCGTGTTAAGTACTTAGGGGCTGTTTTGAAGCCACCGCGATGCTTTACAACGACGTCTTTTTTGAGATGAACATTGAAAATACATGTTTTTAGAAATTACAAATTCTCTCAAATGTAAAAGTATTTTTATATCCTGAAAATTGTTGGTAACGATAATTTGGAAGAGGGTCAGACGTTAATTCGATTTTACATAGCTAGATGAATTATGTTGTGCCACTTTAGTAATTTAGGGAAAGTACCTATGAAATTAATTGGAAAATAATCTTCAATATTTTTTGTGACAGAAAATGTAAACAAAATTTGGTACTTCCACAAGGAATCTGAAACTCGCATATATAAATTGAATTGTAATTTTTTAAATTTCAGTCAGATGTTCTTGATCGATAGTATGATCGTTGTGTTTCAAAATATCTTGTTTTAATTTAATATAATCATGAATTTTGTATTTTTATTTGTACATAAATGGACGGAATGAGTAATTTAAGAATGCGGAAAATTTTAAAAATAACTGCTGAATTTGCATTATTCCAATAACGGATCACAATAAATACTTTTACTTTTTAATTTAACCGTTCGCTTGCTGTTATTGTCATGAAAATAATGGGGTCGAGATATATAAACAAATATCGTTGGATAGAATCTACCTACATGTTACCTTTAATCGCCATAATCTCGTTGTACATACGAAGATTGCACGTTTGTAACATTTTATTAATTGCAATCTAAAGACATAAAGATGAACATACCCTGCCATATCTTTATAATCAATTTTAAACAGTTATTCGTGTAATCTCGCTTTAATTTTGTGAAAAAAAAAAATTAATTTTACTGTTTTTAAAGTACAGGGATTAATTATAAATATATATTTCTAAAATTTCATATTTAATGTCAAGAGTATGAAAAATGTTTTTAATTTGTATAACTTTACGATATACAATTTAAAATAAAAGTCAACGAAATATTATTTTTCCATTTTTATCAGTGAATTATAAACTGAGGTCTCTTATCTGTTCAAATATTTTGAAAGCTTCAAAAAGAGTATGAATATTTTGTTCTGAAAATTTGGTGTATCAGTTATACTCTTAGCTTTCTATGACTTCTGATACACGTTTGAGGTCTCAAAGTAGCGCAATACTATTTTACGATATATAGGCATGATTTATGAACCGTCGTTTCTTAGCACTTTAAATTTTTCAGAAAACCGAGAGGCATAAATTCCTTTTCCTACAGCTGGAGTGCATCGAAATTGTATTCCTGGAAAACTTTAATCCTCCAGACATTTTAATACATAGTTTAAACCTTCAAACATCATTTCGCCTTATGCAACATAAAGACAAATTATAAAGCACAGCTCATGAACCCCTTAACCAACAATAATAAGTGACACTCGTCACACGACAAATGGAATAGGAAACTTCAAAATGTTTACGAAAACAATGCAATTGAAGATGTCAGTAGGACACGGCACGGTAAAATTATTTCCATGCTATCTATATTACGTTAAATTATACAATACACCAGAAATCACTGATCAATCATCATTTCGGGAATTTTATTCGCAATCATTGCGCTTGCAACCACAAAAAAATGGTTCAACAAGGGGTAAGCTTCAAACTTCTCAAAAGCTAAGGCAGTATGCTTCATCTTGTTTCCAAATCTCGGTGGTATGGAAGACATTCTTAATTTTCCAAATGTCACCGATCGCTGCGGTTGATAAAGCAACAACGGCCATCTCTGCGGGATCATCGATCAGAAACACACAAGAGAGAGTCGACATTGGAGAGAAACTGCAAACGCTTGCCGTGGACATTCGACCTGTTTCGAATGGCATCCCTGGCGTTTCGAGCTCATATTCGCTATGATTTATCGTATTCGCGTGTGCAACCGCACGTAGGCGCGTCAGTCCGTGCAATCGCTGGATCAGATCTACCTCATGGATTATCGATAGAACGTATGTCTGCTGAACAGCGCTCCCATGAAAAAGAAAGATAAAAGTTTCCGTGGATCGTCGAACAGTGAAAAAAGGAATCCAAGCATTCAGTCGGTAGATTGATTCCGAAAATACCCGAGCGGGCTAAAGTAACTTGCTCGAAGAAGAAAAAACGAGAATCTCTTGGATCGATTCGACGTTCGAGTAGTGTCGTTTGATTTCTATCTGCGCGTGGAAACTCCGTCGATCTTTTTTCGTCTGCTGCCTTCGAAGTCTCCGATATTTCGCGTTAACTGAATGTAAAAGGAAGATTAATCGCCGTTGGAAAGAAGCGATCATAAGTAACACTTAACAGGACGATTTTCTTGCGGTTTAATTTGATTGCTATTATTATTTTCCTACCGATTACATGCGACGTAACAGTTTCGTGAGGAGGCTTCGACGAAACAGTCAAAACTGATGAACTCAAGAATGAAAGATCCTATATGTTTTATGTATGATGATTTTAAGGTACATACTCCGATTGGAACTTTTTCTTCTTGCAGTAAAACTAAAAAGTATAATTGGATTTTAGCTGGGAGCACTGAAGGATCAAAAGGGCGTGGGTGAGGCGTACAGTGTCCTCGCGCGATCTAAGCTTTTCATCCCCTGGAATCGAGGGTTATATTGTAGACGGGAATAGAGGTTCGAAGTTCGAAACGCTATTACGTCTGAGGAATTTGCCCTGCGCGATACGTATTTACGTACATCATACTCTGAGTCGTTGCAAGCCCGTCTAAAGGTGTATATTGAAATGTCTGTAATGATAGATGCCGGAAATTATAACAGAACAAAAGAAACTTCTCATTTCTTAGTATTTCAGAAAAACGAGAGGCCATCATTTAAAAATTGGTACTGCCCTATGCTATTACGGATACGGAAAATCGTTAACAATCATCGTGTCCTTCTTCAAGCATCAATTGATCTTTGCTATCATCTCCGTGAGTTTTGCCCGCCGTTAATTGGGATTTTACCCTCGTATTCACCCGATAAATTACAAAGAGGTACAAATTTGGAGCTTAGCTCGTACGTTCTCGACTCTCAAAACAAAGTAAAGTCCAGACACGTCGGTCGATCTTCTTTTCCAGCTAGTAGCAGCCGAGTTACCCTGTAAAAGGGAGGAACGGGAGAGAATCTTATAGGATCGATTCGGTGTTCGAGCATTGGGTTTCAGTTTCTTTCTTCCCCCATGGCTCCGTTTCTCTTTTCGTTTCTACCTTCCAGACTATTTCTCTCTCGTTTCTCTTCCCTCGATCCACCTTTAGCTCACTCGATACCACCTATCCCCTGGCTTTTTCAGCGGCAGTAAGCGCGCTTAAATACCTGCTGAATCTCGACGAGGCCAGGAAATCACGGAGAGAGAAGTCGTTGAAAAAGGAAGAGGTAAAATGTAACTGTGCTAGATGCCACTGCTCTTTCCATCACCCTCGCCTGTACGGAACGTCCGCTCGTGTACAGGTGTATATTCTTCTCCATTGCGATTGAGATTTGCATGGGTTTTGCGCGAAATTTTGACTGAAGTTTCAGCCCCTTCGGACGATCTTTTCCAATGATTCAGATAGAAACGACCTTCGGCCGTGATAAAGTACTTGCCTTGGAACAAAATAGCGAATTGGTTTGGACTTCATGAGGAAAATAGACGGAATGGGAGTTGATCACATCGCCATAGATTGCTTGATATACCATGGATAGAAAAACAAAGCGTGGTGTTTAAGAGGGCTTTACAAAGAAATTAAATGTCAGGGATTTTTTATAATCTACTAATCCCTCGTCATCTCTGGAAATGGTTGGCTATTTGATGCGTGCATCATAGACCTGATGGTTTAGAACCCACTTAACACTATTCCTACCGATACTTCACGTATACCTTTTCCTACCGCATCCGGTGAATTTGTCAAATGATAATTTTTTCCCAGAAAATGAACAGTAAAAAAAGAAGTGAATATTGAAAAATGTATTATAATGTGAATGTATTATACGTATATTTGAGGAACAGTCGTGAAGTTCAAAGGCGATTCAATTACGTTGTATATAAGAAATTCTAATCGAAATTTTAAAAACGGTCATTTGACCGGTCGTGGTAAGAATAGTGTTAAAATAGGCAAGTCTTAGGCAAAGTAACCATAGCAGTTACAGCTGACGTAATACAAAAAAACTAAAAAGCGTTGAGTGTGTGCATCGACACTCTCGCAAATATCTGATGTTTCACCCCTTGCCGTACTATTTCTTTTGTGATTGCCTCTACAATAATTCAGAATTAAATGGCTGAAATAAAAATTGATCAGTGATTCTTGATATGTCGTACAATTTAACGTAATATTAATGTGGGATTATACTGGGCAATTGGCTAAAATTGATAGTTCGCGAATCGTGCTTATCAATAAACTTAAAAATTTATCCGTCACGTCGTTCCGTTCTTTGTAAAAGTTCTACCCCGTGTCTCCGTTCGCCCGTTCGTCTCCGTACTCGTTCAAAAAGTCTCCCTCTATGTTTCGTTCGTCGTGTCTATACTGAGGGACCAGAAACAAGGCACTTGAGGGGTAATTTGCTTTGATTCGCCCGACGGATAGGGACATCCCTCTCCCTCACGCATTTTCGATTTTGATGCGCTATTGGCAAGAGAGACCCGCACATTCGTTGCGTCGTCATGTGTACGACGAAAAGTGTTTTTTATTTTCAGTTGTCATTCGTCGATCTTAGGTTTCCAGGACCGACATGGCGGGGATAGGCGGTGCGAGAGCAATCTTCCCTTCCGTCCCAAGTGCCGTGTTTCTGGTCCCTCACTTTATATATTCCCGTTCGTGCGTCTTTGTCTTTTTCGTCTGTCACTCTTACTCGAGGAAAAGCGGCACGCCCGCCCCAGTGCGCGCGCACCCTGACCGCTGGGCCTCACCCCCAGAAATTCTCAGGCGTGCCAACCATTTGCCCTTTCCGTTATGTACCGTTTTCCCTCAAGACGTCCGTCCTTGTCCTTCCGTCTACCCGTCGCTGTCCATCACACCGTTAGTTCGTATCGTTATTAGCAAGGTTCTAAATGTCCCGCCCTTCGTCCTTACATATCTAGATCGTATGCTAGGCTTAAACTACAGGTAAAAATTCCCGATACCCCCTCCCACTCCCCTCCCGAAATATAGAAATAATTTTATCCTGTCGCGTTTCATTGACACTTTCAATTTGATAGGTTTTGCAAAACTTGAAAGTTTCCTATCCTATTTACCTCATCACGGGTGTCACTCGTTATTGTACGGCAAGGAGTTAATAGTTGCCAATAAGGTGTTACCGTTTCTACAATTCCTTGCGTCTTTAACATAGCAGACTCTGTGACCGGTTATGAAATAACAATAGTATCTTTTTGAAAGAAATGCAGAAGACTGTAAAATTGATACAGGAAATAACGTACAAAACAATCTTTACTGAACAGTAACAAGCCATGGTATATCTTTATTACATTCGAACCGGTCATTTTTTACTACGGTACGGTTAGCGTTATTTAACGATGTTTCTCCTTTCTAATATAATCTTTCTATGTTTTTGAACTCTTATAATGTCACTCTCGTATAATAAATTTGCTCCGTTAATTTTTATTGCTGTGCTATGATTCTAAATGATATTTATTTACTATATTACCACGTTAAATGCCACCGGTATTTCGCTAGTTTCTTCATTTCTAGTGCAGTGCAACTTTTTCTACTAAAATCACATCTTTACAAAGCAGAAACTTTAAAGACACCAAGAGATATGTAAACTGCAGGACTTTACCTTTTTATTAACAAATTCGTAAATATTACAATTTAAATTTCATTGAATTCAATAGCAGCGGTCACCGGTGACCCCCATGACATTTAACGTGTAATTCATGCGATAGTATGTGAATGCAATTAAATAATTATTTAGAAACATAAGTGAAAGTGTTACGCATATTAACTTCCATGTGACTTTTGTACAGTTTGTTAGAAAAATCGCGTTGGAAAATTTAATTATATAAAGTTTAAACCGCAAGATTAAAGATTATACCGCAAGAATATTCGTATCTTGCATTAAACACAATTTAACATCGACAATTGAGCCCAGAATTGAGGACCGACATTGCAATCAATGTGGTAAATTTTTGAGAAACATGATTTCAGAAAGATATTGTCGTCCGTTTTTGTTTCACGAAATATCAAGGTAACTTGTATCTTTTTCTTTAAGCAAAGTTCTACATTCGTTTATCTTGAAGAGAACAAACAAATTAAAATTTATGCAAAGATTTGCGTTACGTTGTAATTTGCATTTGATTTATTTTCATTAACACGAGTTACGTTACATATTCATGCCTGATGATGTTGATCTTCGATAAAGCTTCCGCAATAGATGTTTACCCGTCTGATATTTACGGAGATATATTCAAGCGGGAGAATGCAATTTTAAACATTTTATGTAACGCGGGCTAATGGTAATAAAACAGGCATAAACGTGAAAGCATACCGTTGTAAAAAATAACGTGATGCCGATAAATTTGAAAAGCAAATTTAACAAAGAACAAGAGACTGTGTTTGTCATTTTATAACTCGTTTTAAAATAAAGCACTTCTAACTTTTAATACATTAACGCGAAACTTTTACTACGTTGCCGGGTATTTTAACGACAGAAAATTATTGCAGCGTGTGCACAATAAAATCGCGATAACTACTTTCCTAATTGATACATTTAACCGCAATTTTCCTAATTATAGATGTAATATGGAGTTTTATTATAAAATAAATTGTTCCAGTTTTTTTATCATCGTGATATTTAATAAAACAGCTTTCTGTATGGAACGTCGCCGCGGCAGACTTTCAGATGCGACATGTTTCGCTTCTTTTTCCATGTGCCTTCCAAACTAAGCATACTCTTGTGGACAAGAGTTTCTTGCTTGAAGTTTTTATATGTTGAAGCGTGTATCTTGTCATATCACCAGAAAGTCTACAAAGTAGAGCTGTATTTGATACAGTAGGATCCAATATAGTTGCAAAACTATGGGTTATATTATTGATTTCAAGAACGGGTATGCTTTTTTCTGAAAAAGGGGCAGTAACTAATTTTTTTGCGGAAAGGGACGATAGGCTAAAAGATGTTGGGAACCTATGCAGTAGCACATGATGTTTCAACCTGTGTTTCATTCATTTCTATTGTTAAACGCCACGTTTCTGTAGGCAATAAGCAATATTTGTATCAGGCATTCCTATTTAACCCTTTGCACTGCGAGCCATTTTTACTATGAGGTATCAACTACTCCAGGACAATCTACAATCGTGCGATTGTACATCTATGGAAAATTGAAAATCTTGCTTTGTTATTAAGAAAGAAGCGTATACATTTTAAAATTGTTTTACAACATAAAAAAATTTAAAAATACACCGGATTTACCTGACAACGGAGTTATCAGCTTCTCTTACAATGTCGCCGCTGCGGCGACAACGGAGTCGAAAGGGTTAATTGTAGTAATTTGCGACAATACTAATTTGTAAATCAGAAAGTTAATTTCGTAGAATATATCCTCATTTTTTTCTTTCTTTTTATTTATTCTAGGGAATAAAAGAACAGAAAAATCTTCAAAAGAAAAACGCCGATATTGGATCATAAATATGTTACCGATTTTTATGAAATGTCCTTTGTAAACGAATGAACGGGAGTACATAAAGTTCGTGAAGCGTCTTGTATACTGCTGCATCGCGAACACAATAAAAATTATATTTGACGACGTATAAAAGCGATTTCGTCAATATTCTTCATTCACAGCCGTTTCTCTTGCGCTCGCGTAATTGTCAAAGCTTACACGCCCTTTTATACTGGATATTTTCTATTTCGTATTTTCATATAGCTGTATGGATTTTTTATTGTGGAAATAAAACGTAACATGCCGAGGAAAATACCGAATAGCAGGAAACATCGTTGAAATACTAGATGCGGCACTCTGTTTTATGAAATTTTAAACATTCTGACGTGACTGAATTCCACAATCGGCGATTTTCACGCATCAGTGAGTTGTATACATCTATGGAACACATAGCAAATAGACGGTTCGAATACTCGGTCATCGGAAATGGAAGCGTTCAAAATTTATCCCGCAAGGTATTTGTCATTAAAATCTCACCCGGCTTAGCATAAAAATACATTCTTTTCACAGTTACAAATTCTTCTTATAACCAATTCAATTACGTAACAAAATTTCTAACAATAATCTCAAACTTTCCACTGAAAACTGCACAGAATCTCCTGAGTTCCAAACTAACCACAATGGAGTCTCACGCCACACTTTCATATCCACACAATGGAAAAAGAATATACCTCAGGATCGCATTTTATCCTCGAAAAATCGTGAAAACGTTAAAAGATATCTGCGAGAAATACTCAACGTCATACACGAATACGTTCTAAACTGCAACTGTATAACGATGCGTCGGTTAAATCGAAAATAATATCGAGCATACATAACCGAACCAACGGAAGCTGCGCCTGCTAAAAAACGCGGGACATTTTGGAAGTCTCGAAAAGGCTGTAAGTCGGAGACTCAGGGTTAAAACGGTCAAAAGTATCCCCTTTCGAGAGACGGTAGCCGCTTGCATAAATTCGCGGGACAAACTGCCATTGCAGGGGTTTCACATGGCTACGCCCTTAGGTGCAATGCATATCGCGGCTGCAGTACATTTCGAGGTGTAAGCCCGTACGGCTCTATATATACCGGGTGTACCAAGCGTAAGTCTGCTGGCGACCTCCGGTATACCTGATACTTGCAGGTGTACAGGGCTCATAGCTACTGTATCTATAGCTACGGTTGTAGCTACGTTTACGTATACTCTTGCACTTTGTCGTCGTTGTACGTCGTAAACTGCATCGTTCGCCGACAATCGTCGTCCCCCGACGAAGAGAACGCGCAACGGTGTCGTCGTCCTTGTCGCGACCTGGTAATCCCGCCGCTGGTTTTCAACGACCTCTCCACCCCTGGCTTTCCCTCTTCGGCCCAAGCTCCACCACCTTCGACGAATACAGAGCTCGTCCTGTAGAGAGCAGCCGGGGAACACCGACGAAATGTTTTCTCGGTTTTCTCTAATTGAACGGAGCGCGCAGGATTTAACCTCCTGCGACGTACTCTGTTTGCTCTCTCACCCCGTGCAAGCCTACGCGTCCTGTGTACTTAAGTTTACGCCTGCGCCGTGAGCCTCTCATAATCTTCATTTGTTTTTCCTAATTACTTTTGTTCCTACGGTCGGCTGCGAATCATGAAGTCTTTCTCACCGCTACGGATTAACGAGGCGTAAAAAAACGGTGTCCGGTGTTTTTAAGTTGTTCAAGATCTGAATCGGATTTGTTTAGGCGAGTGGTTCTCAACGGGGTCAGTACCGATCACCGATCGGTGTTGAACAGATGTAAGATGGCTGTTTTTGTCCAAGGAAAATTAACACTAGAACTACCGGCGTTAAATCTATCATATTTCAAAATATTAAATAAGTACTTTGAAAAAGGAGGAATCAAGAGGCGGCAAAGATAATCAATTTTGTGATTTATGTTTTTCAAGATGGACATTGAATATTTATTCTAAGACTCTTCTATAAACTTGGAGAATTTTTGGAAAGAATTGTGTACCAGTCATTTTGACTGGTTTGGTAGTTCTACCATAGTGTTAAGAAGGGGTTCAGAATCAACAGCCACCCCCCTTCCCCTTGTGGAATACTCAGCAAAATGCGCTGAGAAGTTTGATTACCACTAAAAATCGTCGAACGCATGTTTCAAAAAATAGTTGTAACACTATTCCTACCGACACTTCACGTATACCTTTTCCTACCGCAACCGGTGAATTTGTCAAATGATAATTTTTTCCCAGAAAATGAACAGTAAAAATAGAAGTGAATATTGAAAAATGTATTTTAATGTGAATGTATTATACGTATATTTGAGAAAAAGACGTGAAGTTTAAAGGCGATTCAATTACGTTGTATATAGGAAATTCTAATCGAAATTTTAAAAACGGTCATTTGACCGGTCGTGGTAGGAATAGTGTTAAATGACCTAAAGGATCACATATTAACCATAGGTTGGTTGCGTACCCAGCACCGATGTACTCACTAATGCAATACGTTCGCTCAAGCTTCCCACGGTTTGTGAACCAACACAGCGTTGATTACACTCATTATTGATTTCAAGAACGGGAGTTGGTGTATTTTTTTCTAAAAGGCGGCGAGTATTTTTTTTAAAAGGGCGGTATGCCAAAAAATGTTGAGAATCTACGTTTTAGACGGAATGCGGGAGATGCGGTAATTGTGTTCCACAAGTTTTTGTAGCTTATGGGACACTGATTTGTTGCAGCCCGCCATCCGGTATTTAAAATTCCAAGTTAAATTTCTTAATTGCGTTAAGGGTACAGTAATGTCGTGAAATTCGTATCACGATGTGTTTTGAGATCTGTGTAAAGTCTAATTTTGTAAGGTTATAATTTTAAGAGTAACCTTATTAACTACTATATAAATGGACCGAATCAAAAAAGACATTTTTACACCAAAGAAATCCGTCTTAACTAATTTTGAGGCAGAACAGTGATTACAGATTTAACT
Source organism: Cerceris ruficornis (assembly GCA_963989415.1). Classification (NCBI taxonomy): domain Eukaryota; kingdom Metazoa; phylum Arthropoda; class Insecta; order Hymenoptera; family Crabronidae; genus Cerceris; species Cerceris ruficornis. The sequence goes on from OZ022518.1 coordinate 7,271,629, forward strand.
AAAATCTTACGGGCTTAAATACGATATACAGAAAAAAAGAAGCCTCGCTCATATAGAATAGTAAGATTTTCTTTAAAAAAATCATTCTAAACTTAGATTACTTTAGAAAGTCATTTCATTATCAAAACAATTGAAGTCGTGCATAGCAATTGTTAAATACAAATGCTATCGCAAGTTTCACAATGGAATTACGGCAATCACCTGTCGCTATACTTTCGCATAACTATTGAACCAAATGCCGTCTTACTTTTCCGTCGATAAATGTTTCTGTGCTACGCAGATTCGAGGAAAATTTCACCAACGACTGCAGCAAGTTGGCAATAGCTTCACAGGGTCCATTGAAATATTCGTTGAACGATATTCCCTCATATCGGAGAGCAACCAGCATTTTCAATTCAGCTTTTAACGTTACAAACACAGGAAACATTTCGTATGACTGTATCTTTGAAGCAAAGCCGACTGTTAGGGTGTGGAGCATCTGTTTTTTTCTTCTTCTTCTTCTCTCATAATCTCTATTCGGCCGCTGTAATCACTTTCACCCTCTTTCCTACGAGATTGGATTTTACGAGTGGGTGTTTAAAGAGCGGAATTTATATTCAACGTACTTCTCCCTCGTGAAGAGATAAGCATCGACGCTCCCGAACCATTAATCATTGAATCGCATTTTTTATTCTTAGGCGCCCTTGTGTACACTATGGTTGAGGGTGAGAATTGCATAATTTTTCAAGTGCGAAAATCTGAGCATCCGTTCTGTCCGTCCATTCGCTTGTGCTCTCACCTTATTTGTTCGGAGTGACGTGAATCTGTCAAACCATTGAATGAAGATTGCGCCGTGATATTAATTTTTTCATTGAAACTAATTCCATCTATTTTTCGCAGAAAAATCGAAATGAATTTTCTTGGCATTTTTGGAAGATGGGAAATCATCTTAACCCTTTTAGTGTCGGATTCCGATATATCGGAATTAGCAGCACTCCTAATGCCGATCATCATGGGATTATTATTTAGTTTGTCCACATGATATTAGTAATTTTATTGCAAATAATTGAGAATGCACAATTTATTCCCCATATTACATTATTCTATATTAAGTTATGACCAAATGATAATTCTTTTTATATCTAATTACTGTCTACAATCAATAACTAATTTCTTCATTTTTCCTAACAATGTTAGATAAATATTAGTCCTACGGTTCTCAATGAATATCGAAATAGATTTGTAACTAATTTAGTAAATTTTTCTGATCGGCGCTAAAAGGGTTAACACTGTCACCACTAATTGTGGGTGCTTATAAATCATCTATCATTTACTGCTATCCAATTCTAATGATGTCCGCAATTGAAAATTTTCCGTTTCATTCCTCATTACAATAACTCAGTATTTTATATTTATTATATTGAACTGTGTGGAAGAAATATTCAAACGTTTGCTGAATTGTGCACAAGTTATTGCCACAATTTTACTGATTATTAAATTTATATCCGCACCATTACACTGTTTTTCACGATTATCGAATAGATCGTTATAAATAGCTTGTGCTTTGACGCTCATACGTGATGAATTGGAAAGTTACATAACGACGTAGTATCGACGCATTTGGGGATGATATTTTCACGAGGGAATTGCAGGGACTTCTTTCAAAGGTTTCGAAGGAATGGCTTCTTTCGATTGTCAATGATCGAAAGCCCGTCCGGATCTAATTTCACGACTCTAACCCTAATTTCTTTTTCTGTACGTTGCTTCCGACAATACTTTTTCGGGTAATTGCTTTTAGGTTTCTTCAGATGTATCACTATTCTTTCTGTTGATCGTTGGTTTTACTTTCAGCTTTCTTCAGCTATCATTCTCAGTTCTTTACGATATTGTTTCGTTTTTCCATTAAGTTCATATTTAATTACGTACATTTGCATATAAATGTAACAGCAATTTATGGGCATTTACGTTAATGTAATTATAAAATATTTATCGCACTAAATCAGTAAAAACAAGTAATATATTCTATCAGCAAAACGATCAGAATTGAATTACCTGTTGCAATAAGGAGGCAAGTGAATGTATGATTAATTCTGTAAACCGATAAAAGCGCATCCTTATTGTTACGAACATATTAAATATTCAAGGACATCTGTTGAACAATTACAATTTCTAATAATTATAACTCACTACTTTTTACACCAAATAAAAGGTTACATGTGTTTCAATGAGTTAGGACATGTAAAAGAAAATGCATAAGCAGTGAAACTATCTCTTTCTTTCTACAAACCCACAAATTTGTTTAACCCCTTGCCGTACGATTTTTTTTGTGACTAAATGCGCAATAACTCTGAATTAATTGCTGAAATAACAGTCTATCCTTGATTTCTGATATAGCGTATAATTTAATGCAATATTAAATAGTATAGAATTAATTTTATTTTATCCTGACCCACTGATATTTTTAATTTAATAATTTTTCAAAAAATTTCAAAATTGATTATTCCATTTATCGCGTCACGAGTGCCACTCGGTATTTCCTGCAAGAGGTTAAATTCAATTTATACATACGTCATAAATCGTCGTACTCAGTCATCGTATTGAAAGAAGAATTAAGGATTCTTTAAATGCTGTAAACTTTTAATTTGTTAAAATGTGGAAATATTCATCGCTCACTATGTGCTTTTAACATACAATATTCACGAAGCACGGAGTATACACACTCGCAAAGAAGGATCGAAAATTTCCTACTTTCTCTTGCTTAAAAGTTTTAAGCAAATCTCATTCGATCCACTTGCGATTCACTCTGCCGTACTGCTCAACCGAATAACTTACTTTCTACGCCATCACCAGTTCTTAGAGCGATAATGATCCATTAAGAAAGTCGGAACTCCGGGCATTCCAGTGAATACTCTGGACTACCTAGCCATCCGGTACCCCAGGTTACCTAGAGACGCTTTCTCACAGGAGAAAAAACGTTAATCGGAAGAACATGGCGCCGGAAACGGCCAAGTCTTTCGACTTTTCATCGAACTGGAAGGAGTCGTCTTTGTGCTTAACCGAGGGTGCCAGCGTGCGGTAGCGACGCCAAAAGGGTCAGAGAGGCGAGGGAACAGAAGTGGGAGAGAGTAGAGTAAGACGAAGGGTTCACTTCCCGATTCCAGATGAACGGATTTCGTTAAAAGCAGATTTACATTTCCTCGATTCTTCGGCTCTCCTTTCCATCCCTTGTCTCACTCCCCCCTCTTTCAGTCTCTCTCTCTCTCCCTCTCTCTCACTATGTCTCTCTCCTCCACATAAACGTTTTCAGAACGTTCGCGCGCTTAGCCCCGCGTCACTGAATTCTCATTTTTCACAGCACGGCGATCTAATTCACGCTTCATTTCTCGTAGGTGGATTCCTACACGAAACATCAACCGCAACAGAATTCCCAGACACGTGATGACAACGAGGCTACGTCCCACGGCGAGCAACAGGAAGCACTTCAGTGGATCGGGATCAGAGTGAATCTCCTGTCGCATCATTATTCCAACGGTCAGCTAAATCTGCGTTGCACCGCTCAAATACCGGGCATCTATACGACGACGAGCGAGCTGCAACTCGGGGCTGGTTTACGCGAGCCGGTACCGGAAAGAGGTAAACGTACGAATTTGATAATAAGCCGTCTTTCCTATTTTCCTCGGTCTCCACGACCCGTCACACCTTCCTCCCCGTTGGTCCCATGTGACCCCTTGCATGCTTGGTATACGCTGCAGGTAATAGTTGCACGCTCCGGCTACCTACCCGGGGATTAGCCGCTTGGTCGCACAGGCTAATAAATTTCGAGAGTAGGGTCCACCCACTCGAAATCGGAAAGGAAGCCTCCGGTGCACGCTGTGCGCTCGCTTCCTGCACGCGACGTCGACGAGATTTAATTGACCAGCCACGGGTATAACCTCGTTCCCTATTACCTTCCGACTATAACCCCATACTCGACCTCGCCCTTCCATTCTTTCCACTACCGTCAGCCCTGTACATATTGTATATATCCTTCCCGTTCAGGTACACCCCTCCGGAATTCCTGTCGCGAATATCTTAATGTCGTATGACGACGCGTCGCGGTGTTTCCCGTGGTAACCTTATAGCCGGAATACTTTGAGACCAAGTTGGGGGATGATCGAGAACTATTTGGTGGCGAACGTGAAAACCAGTTGTAACGGCCTCTTCTTTGTTGATGAAACGATACGTTGGATCGATTCAATTTTATGGTGTGTCTAGGAAAATTCACCACCTACAATTCATTGCCAGAATTTAAACGACAAGTCAGCTTAGAGCATAAACAATCTATATGGAACAAATGATCGCTATGACATTTGTTGAATGTGGTATAGTGAGGGACTAGAAACAGGGCAATTGGGACGGAAGCGGAGATTGCTCTCGCACCGCCTGTCCCCGCCATGTCGGTCCTAGATGTGAGCGTGTAATTGTTTTTATTGGGTGCATACGCATGAGAAAAAGAATCTGGAAAGATCTAGAAAGAATTATCAGAAGCGAGTAACGAAAGAAGGATATGAGAGAGAGAGAGAGAGAGAGAGGGAGAAAGAAAGGGAGAGTATGAGAAGAGTGGAGTATGAATGCACAGTATGAGATGTGATTCCGAAAAGAGAGAACGAGTGAAGAGAGAGCGCACGTGTTGAAACCTTTCACAAAATGCTAATAAATATATCAATTTCATTTGTATTAAACAAAGAGTGATAATTTCACAAATCCTTTGTTCCAAACCCCTAACACTGGAAACCTGAGATCGAGTGACAACCGAAAATAAAACACTCCTTTCGTCGTTCACATGACGATGCAACGAATGTGCGGGTATCTCGGCCAATAGCGCGTCAAAATCGAAAATGCGTGAGGGAGAGGGATGTCCCTATCCGTCGGGCGAATCAGAGCAAATTACCCCTCAAGTGCCTGTTTCTGGTCCCTCACTATATGAATGACTATGAATTCATGCAGAGCATGAATACGAATGTATAGAGTGTATAGAGGCTATATAGTGTATATAAAGATGAAGAATGTGAAGTCAAGGTGATATTTCCTTTTTATAACCATTTAGTTTAGTTATATTTCATTTCTTTTATATTTTACTTACAATTAGTTTAGTTACATAGTTATTTACGTGACAAACTTATTTTAGTATTTTTCCCTCTTCATTATTTAGTCATTCCAAATGAATAATAATATCATATAAATTTTATGTACTGCTTGGCGATAAAATGTAGTAGCAATAATTTTTAAGCTATAAATTGTTGATGCGCTAAACTTCTAGCGGAGAATTTTCCGGACACGATGTATGGTATGCATTTGCCGTTATAATTTGTATTTCTTTAGATCAGGTTGAGGATGATGAAGGATTGGTTCCTTTAAATTTATTATTTATAGAACCTATTTCTATAAAATATTGAGATATCGCGTATATAAAAACTATATCAGTTTCCAATAAACAGGGGGATTTTAGAAAATGAAATAGTTATCCATCTATACAAATTAATTTACTGGCTTTGTATAGAATAATTCCTGACTTACAGTTCTCATTGTCAGTATTCTGAATCATCTTTTATAGTTGTTTAACCCCTTGCCGTACAATTCCTATTGTGACTACCTCCGCAATAATTCAGAATTAAATTGGAAAAATAAAAATTGATCAGTAATTCTTGATATATCGTACTCTTAAACGTAATATTAATATTATAAAAATAATTTCATCGTGTCGCGTCTCACTGATATTTTCAATTTGATAAGTTTTGCAAAACTTGAAAATTTCCTATCCGATTTACCGCATCACTTGTGTTACTCGTTATTGCACAGCAAGGGGTTAATGTGCACGGTATTTTCCGAGATCAAATCGAGAGGTGACAAATCGTTTGCCACTTGCGCCAAGCAAAAAAACGTGTACTAAAACTCAATAGGTATACTATACATAAATTATGAGTATATTTGGTACGTGATTAACACTATAGGTATATCAGAAATCTATCGTTAGGTGGAAGTCTTCCAGATTTCAGATTTCATGATATTTTAAAAATTTTATTCGTCACATAACGAGCATATGCTTAGTGTTAAATTAGTATTATATTTTTTTTCTCAAACAGCATTTGTGACAGCAAATTAAGAATAGTACAAAGCAGGAAAATATAGTGTTTTCTCGCGCTAACACTGAGCTATTTTTCTTTTATTGGCGTTGTAGTAATTAGGTGCACATATGAAATATCGTGGAAATTGTGTAAATGCATTACCAATTATAATAAATTGTATACATTTATAATTTGTATACGTGGCAAAGTTTGATATGCGTTTTCTCGACAACTAAGTTCAAATAATAATTCTTGACAATAAATCTGTAATCTATGGTCAGAGATATGTAATACATCACAATTTTATTGATATCAGCGACGACGTTGGTTTCCTGAATAATTACCGGACTGATCTGCAATTTTGAAATGAATGAAATTTTCGCATTCGTATTCGCATTAAATGATTTACACATAACGTTAAATGTCGGATCGACAGAATTGTTTATATAATCTAAATTAATAGTATTTTGTTGCAGTGCCGATATATTACTTTCCCTAATCTTCTCGATATTAATACCAAAATGATTTGTCTATACAATTTCCTAAAATAAATACTATTTGAAGTTTTAGTATCTACTAATAATTAAGGAGAATTCTTTCCCGTATAGAACGATTTCAAGAATGATATAAACATTCTTTTGGATGGGCTTATACTTCGTTCTGTGCTCCTTACATATTCCATATATTTTTTAATATTATGAGAACAGATTATAAATATTTAAAGAACGTACATACGACATTTCCTCGTGAATCGTTATTATTTGTACGTGCATAGCATTAATTCATAGCGAGTCGAATAATACGAAAAAAAAATAATACTGTTCTGTATCAACATCGATTTTGTAACCCTTTCCCTGTGGTATACGACTATAGCCAAACTCTGCCACATTTGCGTTTGTTACGAAACTTAAGTTCAATCTGGAAGTTAAAAAATGCATTCTTTCGTGCATAATGTAATATTTAACAATGTTTTCAATACATTTACTTCATTGTTTGTTTCTCAGGGAGCACTGTCGAACCATAAATTATTATTTACAAATTTTAATCGATAGCGAAAGAATTAGTTCTGTTTATTAACACTAGAACTACCAAACCAGTCAAAATGACTGGTACACAATTTTTTCAGAAAATTCCCCAAGATTATAGGAGAGTCATAGAATAGAAATTCTACGTCCATCTCATAAAACAGAAATTACCGAATCGATCATCATTTCCACGTCTGAATTCCCCTTTTTTCAAAGTATTTATTTAATATATTTAAATATATCAGATTAAACGCTGGCAGTTCCAGTGTTAACATCGGAAGTTCATATTAGACAATTTTATTCCGAAAATTTAACTCATGCCTTTCTATAAAAAAGTACACTTTCCCCCGTTTTTCTATGATATACGATTTACCTGGCATAAAAATAAGAGATAATAAGATTAATATTAATACACTGTCTAATTTTAACGTGTCAGCAGCAACAGCCGCGGTTCTCAAGCGCCTTGGTATTTGCCACCTTTTCATTCAGTAACATATAACCCAATTCCGCTGATAAAAGACGATGAATCATACGACGTCGTTCCCTTGACAGGAGGCAATGAATTATAATATAAAGTACTCACGAAATAGGAAAAGAAAACGGAGTTGTAGAATTTCAGAAGACTTTCCGCAAGGGGGCGACAGGTATAATTGAATTACAATATTTTAGTATGTTAACCAGGAATAAGATGGATGATGCCGAAGCCAGAGTACTTCGATGGATTAACCGGAAAAATACTATCTTTAATATTCACTTCCCGTGACGTAATTTCGAATTTAATGAAATATCGGAAATTCTATTGTGTACCTGAACCCTTTCGATACTGTACCATCCGGCCAAACAGTATGGGTTGCAATCATTGTACATCCTAGCAACGGAACACTTAAGTACACAGGATAGAAATCAGTTTACGTTGCGGGCAAGGGAATATTGCTATTTACGAGAATTCGTAACACTTTGCACAACAAATTGTTTGTACAGTTTGTACTTGTCATACAGTTCACCGACAACTAAATAAAATTAATTTTAAAAAATTTCTCTATCGCTGGTCATTCATTTAATCAGTTTTATCAATATCTATGAGCACTGAGAAATATTTTACTAAAAATACAAAATTGTTATCCAGTTACAAATTCAAAGTTACGTCAACGGACAATTAACTATCAGGAGAAGCTGTTAAGAGAAGCTCAACATAAAAATGCAAAGGATCAATTTCTACACCTCCCATATATGTTTACTATAAAGCTTCTCGTTTATTTCCAAGAGATGAGTATGGTTTATTCGTATACGACACGGCGGACCAAAGGCAACTGTAATATACAAAAGAGAAATAAACCTGGTAATAAAAGAGGAATAAACTCGTGATGAGAAAAAAAGTGGTCGAATATGCGTTCATCAAACGTATGGCAGCTTTATGAACATGGCTGACGTTCGTATAACCGGCTATAGTGTTGGTAACAAAAGAACGTTTCGCAAATAACAACTATAGCCTGCGATACTAACCACGGTAGGATTCATGGTTGATTATTATGGTTGGCATTAATAGTGAGAAAGGTGAAAAATACAGCAGGTGTTGCGCATGTGCCGCTTTAATCCATTGACTAGTATTCACCCATCCCATTTCGGGATAGACAATCAGCTATGCAGCGGTAGACCAAAGTTATTTGGGATAGGCAATCAACTATGCAGTGGTAAACCGAGATATCTCACGTGATACGAAGGGAAAGTACCTATACGGGTCAGCAGTGGCACGATACTGTAGTATTGCGAGCATTACAACGTTAAAGATCCGCGTCTGCGCATTTTACGATTTTCTATGCCGAAGCAAAGCTTTTAATTACACCGAGAGCATTTAAATTCGGCTCGCGTTTTATTGTCTTCAGAGTCGTGCAACTGCAGTTAACGTGCCGATGTACGCTTTATTACATAGTTGCTTTTTCGACAGAGACATATTATAAAGTTGACGATGACAGAGTTTTTTTTTTAATTTACGTAAATTTCTGGAGGTGCTGCTAAGGCTCATTATTTATTAACGGAACATTACTTAACTTGTTGAATGCCATAGGAATCACCGGTGAACGGCGCTTTTGAATTCAATGTTCCATATGACTTTTAAATTGTAATATTTATGAATTTGCTAATATATTCAATATTTAAATATTGGCGTTAAAATGGTAAAATCCTACTGAGTATATAACTATTTGTCTCTTCAAAGCTTCTGCTCTACAAATATGGAATTTTAATACAAAAAGTTTCATTTTAGTAGAAATGACGAAACCTGTGAAATACCGGTGACATTCAACGTGTTAAATGATAAACGTTATCTCAGGATTAAATTTTATATTGTGCTAGGAAGAGTTTGAAAACAGAATAACTTTCATTCATTTACGAAACATACTGCTTGGTATAAGTGTAAATAAGAGAAGGTGGTATAATAGGTGAAAGTTTAGGAAATATGATAAATATAAAATGAATTAATTAGCTAATAATGGTGCATTAATTAGCAACAAGATAGCTGAATTTAATAGAATATAGATATATAGCAGAAGATGAAAGTACAAAAGCATTTTCATGTCATTAGTTTTGTTTAGAAATATTCAATCTAGCTCAAGTTACTTTATCAATTTTTACTTCAACTATTTAATCCTTACCTATTTTCAGAGAAAATTGTAGAAAATATCGTAAGGTAAGGGATTACAGATTTAGTCAGAGAAGTTAGTTTGTGGAATTTGAAGTTGCTAAGTTTTAATTGCACAAGCTAACGATGTACATAAAAATGTCCTAATGAACTTTTCAAATATCAAACACCAGCCTCTGGCATTTTTCAAAACTCAGTCTCCTTTTATGTCCGCTAATTTTTCTTTAAGAAAACATAATTCAGTCTACTGTATTAGTCTTGTCTTACATGAAATATATAGATCTCTGATTTGTGATATCTATATAGCTTCAAAGATCAAATGCACCCAATCCAAGTGCCATTTAAAATAACGAAAAGTCTGCTACTATAAAGTACGAAATGCAATTTACAGTGTTTCATGTAGGACCCGGAGCAGACAATGCACAAAACATGAAAGTTTTATCGCAAATTCGAGTAGTTGGATAATTGGACCACCACGACGCGGTGGATGTTACTGTTAGTTTTCGAAGAACGTCGCACTCATCTAGCATATTACACTGAAATTGCACTCTCTTTTCTTTAGTTTCTTTCCAGCTACAAAACCCTAGCGTACACGCAGAGAAGTTTAACATCCAACAGCACCAAAATTGGATTTTCTATCCCCTTTTATCGATAGATCGATGCACGAAAGATTCGGTGGCTCGTTGAGAAACTTACTCGACTGAAGACGCCGACTCTTAAGTTCCCACTGTCGTTGCCCGAAACTTCGAATCTTCTGTCTTACCCTCTTCTCTCTTGACCCCTTTATACCCTTCCCTTTCGATTCCTTTCTCTGACTCTCTCTCTCTCTCTCTCTCTCTCTCTCTCTCTCTCTCTCTCTCTCTCCCTCTTCCTATATCTCTGTTTCTATTCTCTTCATTCTCTTGCTCCCTGTCTTTCTTGCGAACCATCTTCCAAATCTTGATTCCACTGGCTTCGCGAATTACTTGAATCCCGAGACGCTAATCTCACGTGTACGGCGACGAAACAGGAAGAAAGGGATTTGAACGTCTTCAGGCATGAGAAAGGTACCATTTCGCTGTCGAGAGCTCTTTCGTACTTTATACGTTCGTGTTCCTTCGTTCATTTCAATGCTTAAGGATTGTTCGCTGAATGTACCGTATATGAAAAATATGTAGGGAAATTAAGTCGATGGTGGAAAGTGTAATAATAAGATAATGAGCGTCATTAAGTATGATTTTACATAGGATCTCCTTCGTGAAGATAATCCTTCTTAATCCGAATAAATGCGTAGCCTTCGTTGAAAAATGATCTCCATAAAATTGAGACGAAGAGCTCCGGAAGAGCTGCAGTTGCGAGTTGAAAATATTTTCGCGTAGACATCGTCGAATATAAATCTTGGAGGAACATTCAACCGAACTGTGAGTGACGTAGTAATTTTGAATATATTTCTTTGAGGAACTTTGCTGAATTACTTTCCGCGAACCACCGACGTAATGCACCTACGTTGTTCCCAACGTTCTTAGAAGTTTCTAAAGGTAATGCTACGAAAGTGTACGTAACCTACGAAAGCAATAATTCTACTTGAATTAAAAGTAGTTGCACTACTTTAGGTGCTTGTCTGTTACATTTTCTGGGAGCCGAACTTTCCGTTTCGTTTGGATAAATATTACACAATAGAATATTAGTAAATATAATAAAATATCATGTAAATAATGATTCTTGTTTAGTAACTGTTACTCTAATAGATTATTATTTCCAAGAATTTGAGAAACTACAGGGTCTGAATTTTGTTCGAGTTAAAAATATGTCTCCTTCATACCTGTTGTTGCAAATGGTAAAAGAACATTTATGACAGAAATGTCCAATACCATATAAAATATTGACCTAACAATAACATTGTCTAATACTTTTCTGCGTAAAGTGATCAAAGAAATCGATTCAGGTCGGCAAAAGGTATAATTACATTTTAAGAAAAGTGCAATTTCCATTTCACAATGGTAGATATGAGCATCTCCAATAAAAGTTGTGCCATGAAAAATTAATTATCAATACGCCATATAACATTCACGCGCGTGTATATTCAACATTTCTAGTAGCTTAAGAGTAAATAAACATGAACGAGTAATTTCGAGAACATATCATTGTTTAACCCTCAAGACTTATATCATCAAGACTTCTCTGCTTTTTTTTCTTTGAATTTTTCTTAACACTTTATCTACCGCTCATTCTTCTGAACATTATGCACGAGTGTATGTATCTACTTGCAAAGCGCTATAACATTAAAATTAATATGTGAAGAAATACTCATTATATCGTTTTAATGTCAGTTGTTCCGAGGCAGCCTGACTTTATTTTATTATCATCTGTAATAACAGATCAATAGTCTGACGGCCAATGAGTATTGACAAACAGAAAGCCTATTAATAGGATTCAGGTAGATGAAGTGTTAACTGCCGTAGTTATTCCTCCTAGACCTTTGTGTTGAGTAGGTTCTGAAGCACTGAAGCTATGGTACATATATCACGTACAGAACAGCTCCCAAAGGTGTCAGAGATTCGCAGTCGGGCCCACTATCCGGCAGTCTGAGCTTTTAACTCTATACTCACAATAGCCCGAAGACTTAATACTTTTGTACGGAATCTAATAAAAAGACCGATTCATGTAAAAAAAAGTTGCAATTGAAACGCATAGAATAATCGGTGTATTTTCAACAAAAGTTCATTCTCGGCAAACGATGCAATAATTCTACGCGTATAGATTCACATGCCCAAGAATTGATGCGCATCACCGAGTTTCAAGAGCGCTCAGATAGCCAACATCTCAAACGTCCCCTAAGTACCAGCCCTCCGTTATCAGACCTTTGCATACGTGATTATTTGGCCCATTTTGAAGCGAGCGCTAACTACTTCGCAAAGGAAATTCGCAGGCCAGACTCCGGGTCCAATCGACTAACACCATCAAGAACCGACGACATCGACTACGGGACGCTTATCGGGTGCACGGGTTCGCGTTGTGGAATACAGCCATCCGAAACGATCTACTAGCAGCCAGATAGGGAAATATCCGTCTCTATGGTGTGCACAGGTCTTGGGAATGTGTCTCGGTATTCCTGGTGCATTTACAGGCCAGCCTGGGAAAGCTATCCCGTGATTGATCGTCGATGCTTAGTGCCGTGATTATCGGAAGTGTCTTGACGTCGATTACTTTGAACGATGACTTTGGGATACCATAAGAACTACTTTTACGGTGCGACCGACTGTAAAGGAATTCTCGGTGCCGGTCAAGCGAGAGAAAAATCTATACTGGAATTTTCTCGTTTACTTACATCGCGTTAAGAATCGAGATGTTTCTTTGCGTTAGTGTCGTCGATGATTTTGAATTTTTCATATTGCTTATTAGAATTTTTGTGCTTGATGTCATGTGAAAGGTCATGTCTGACTCGATTTGAAATTATTTGTGGGTTACTATTTGTCTATAGAGTCTCATCCAACAAAAATTATATGGTTTTATAGGAGATGTACGGTAGCTCGTTTTTCACAATTTTTTTTAAATGAAATTGCTAATAGTTCTTGTCGAAATTTAATTAAATATTCAGCGTTTATTAAACATGTGTTGCTGTAGATACGTTCTGAAGTCAAGGACTGCAGAGATATAAGTAACGTAAGTCCTATTTGAAGTGTTGAATGGTTATTCATTGCTATGATATCATTCACAACGATATAAGTTAATTTAATTCTTCAAATAAATTTACGTACGAATAAGGCATTAAATACCAATAAATATGAGGATTAGATTTTCTCTAATATATCAGTGAACTACGTTTGAATGCATACATTTGATAATGAAACGGAATAGTGACGAAACAGGTGGCTCATTTCAAACCGATACATTTGTCAAAATAGATATAAAAGGAGTGCAATATGAAGTAAGCTCCGGAAAAGACGTATCGAAAGACTCATCGAGTTATCATTTATTGCATAAAATACATATTTTCCCTTGATTCGTTAATATAATACGTTTGACTCACATTTTTGTTCCAACAATCAGTGTTCTACTTAACCCCTCGCCGTACGATTTCTTTTCTGACTGAATGCGCAATAATTTAAAATTGATTGCTGAAATAACAATCTATTCCTGATTTCTGATATAGCGTATAACTTAACGCAATATTAATAGTACAGAAATAATTTGATCGTATCGTGGCCCACTGATATTTTTAATTTAATAATTTTTAGAAAAATTAAAAATTTCCTATTCCATTTATCGTCTGGCGAGTGTCATTCTTTATTGTGCGGCAAGGGGATAAATGCAGTACAAAATTTATAAAAATTCCATTCAACTAATTGTAAGTCAGAATCATCTTAATATTCCCTATTTGATGTATAAGTACGTACCTTTTAAAGCCATGCAATTTTTTATGCAAAACTTATTGGAACGGATTCTTGAAATAAGTTACTAATGTATTTAAGTAACTCTCTCCCCGTACAGTAGATTCGTTCACTACAAAAACCTCGACCGTTTCGTAATAGAAACAAACGATAAGAAGAAACGCGATTTGCATGAGGAAGATATAAAAAGACGAGCGCATTTGGCACGGCATTACACGATAATAGTGTAAAATTGTTGTAACGTTAACCCATTCCAAGGATCCCCATTCCCGCCTTAATTCTTTGTAATTTGTAAACTTATAAGTTCAGTATGCCGGTTAACAGGATCTTTTACCTAACTCCCGTATCATGCGAATTTCCTAGACCCTCGTAGGACAACGTATATATATACATGCAACAACGGCCGTTACCCTGACTCTCCGTATTCTAAGTAAATCGTTTCCGCGAAACTTCTGAGGACTCGTGTCACGAACTTCGAAATGCCGGCTCATGAAGAGACGCCTGAAGAGTTTTTATATCAAGAACTCTCTGGATTTTCCTACGGCCTAAGCCCTCGCGCATTTCTCAGAACGTACGGTCACTTCAATTCCTCTCAAAAGCTCTTGCTGAAAACCCATAAAGGACTGTCACGGCCCATTTCTGTATGTAGATCGTGCTTTTATACGCTACACCGAGAATTTCACTGGGACGGTTCAAGTTTTATTCGAGATACTTTTTACTGTGACGTTTATTAACGAGTTTTGGGTGGGTGGATATCGTGTAAGAAATATTTTATAGTGTTCCGGGTGGATTTTACACAAATACGTTTAAACTTAACCCCGCACGGCAGAGATTGGCAAGATGTTAAATACACCACTGTACTCAGTATTCCTGAACGGGAAATACGTGAGGGTAGATATTTGTCCGAGGAGTTATCAATAAAATTTGAATATGTCAGTGGGTCAATCGTTCTTAATGGAGAAAATTTAAATTGCAATAAAATTTTATTTAACTTACATTAAAATTAGTAAAATATTAAAATCGGCTTTTCCGAATTCCAATCTAATTGTAAGTGGAATTTGTTACATCACTGCCAATCATGCTGCACAGCTGCGAGGTATTGTAACTGAAGAAAATAAATTTTCTGCAGAAGAAATTTTCTAGGCAGAAACTTACCTTCAAATATAAAAAGATATTATTTCCTCGATTAAATTTTGCATGGAACGAAAAAAATTTTCTACCAGTAAAATTATAGGAATGAAAAATACTACAATTTTCATAATTTTTCAAGAATTTCCTTTGTTACATTTCAATAGTGATAATTTACAGACTACATTTTTGCATTGCACCTTTTTCTTCGTAATTGCGAGACAGAAGTAGATTCTTGAAATCGGTGAAAATCACTTGAAAAGAAGATACCAGCAATTTCATAGATCTACAAACATAAAGAATCTCACGAAATTTAATGGATGTGATTTTTACACAATTTTAAATAACATTCCCTTTTCGTACCACCGTCGTCCACCTATCCTTTGCGCACACTTACAAAGTGTTCAGGATCAAATCGATTAAACAAACTTAAAGTTCCATCGGACCGTCTCACCGGAATTGTGTAAAAGGCGACAACCGAACGTCGATAATGAAGCCGAGGATTGATACGTAGAAAAAGGGGATACTTTCTCTTCTAATTCGAAACCCGTCGGAGCTTATTCCTTTTAGTCCCTTTTCCATCGCAACCTCGTGCACCGCCGTTACAGAAATTCGTTCGGTTCTGTGCCCGTAGTAATTTCATTTCGTTCACACCAGGTCTTTCGCAGGCTGCCGGTTGGTTGATTCGTACGTATTACTCCCTGGGCCGTGGTCGACAGAATTGTTTTTACGAAATTGACTTTTCGCTCGACAAGAGGAACAAAGCGCGGGAGAAGGAAAATCTATTGGCGTTTCATTTAACGATGTCCCTTCCGAAAGTTTCCATTGCAGGATTTTACATTTTATTATTCCGCCTCGACTTAATCTCATTATGGCGACAGACGGAAAGAAAGCAGAAGTCTGCAGAAATGGTTTTTTGGCGACCCTTTCCTTGGAACTATAGACGACAAGGCAAAGTGGTATGGAATGATTAATATTGTATTTATACATACATCGCTACACGAATCGCGCGTGATACGAAGGAATTTTAAAATAAAGAAAGAATTTAATGCAATGAATTATGTTTGAAATATTTCTTTGCAAAGAAATTCGACATTGTAATGCACCTTACGAACAACTGCCTTCTAACATGGCTGCATTTACAAGAAATCAAAAGTTTCGTTCATCGGTAAGATGATATTTTATAAAAGCTCAGTTCACCTTTAACCAGTTAACTGTGGAGTTTAGTTTTAAAAATCATAGACGGGATGCGGAATTAAAATCAAGCAATGACTTGTATAGACATCGAACGCAGGGGAAATGCTCCTATTATAAATTTTACGAAAAAAGGAAAACAAAACGTGGAAGGATTACATATTTATTCGGTAAAAAATTTACAATTCGGTGTTAACACTAGAACTACCGGCGTTAAATCTATGAAATTTCGATGTATTAAATAAGAACTTTGAAAAAAGAGGAATCCAAGAGGCGGAAAAGGTGAGCGATTCGGTGATTTATGTTTTTTGGGATGAAGGTGAAATATTTATTCTATGACTTTCATATGAACTTGGAGAATTTTTGGAAAAAATTGTGTACCAGTCATTTTGACTGGTTTGGTAGGTCTAGTGTTAGAAATAACAAGTCTACTACAGAAATATTTTCTTTTCAAATTATTGTTCTTTGCCTTTATTTATTATTTCGATAATATTATTTCTAGTTCCTTTAATATATAACTATAAAATATGCCCAGTGTTAACCAGTTAACTGTATTCGACTTGTATACACGCCAATCCAAAGCTCTGTTGCGGTATCCTTTTTAACACTAGAACTACCAAACCAGTCAAAATGACTGGTACACAATTTTTTCCAAAAATTCTCTAAGTTCATATGAAAGTCATAGAATAAATATTTCACCTTCATCCCAAAAAACATATATCACCGAATCACTCACCTTTTCCGCCTCTTGGATTCCTCTTTTTTCAAAGTTCTTATTTAATACATCGAAATTTCATAGATTTAACGCCGGTAGTGCTAGTGCTAAGAACCTTGTAATTAGGTAAGTAAAGTTGTGATAAGACGTCTGTGTCCTCGCACAGGTCCAGCTGAATTTCCTGGCGAATAGAATATGCATATTCGAAAGGTGCCCGCCTTAATAATTCATAACAATATCATATATAGTATAATTATCGTAAATTTTTGTGAATTAGAAACAGATAGACCATAGATTTCCAATGGAGTCGCTACCGGCCACCGGTGGACGTTGACGAGATCCAAGGGGGCTTTTTTGGTCCAAGTCAAATTTAGAGTTTGTTGAGAACCAATTGCCGCCCCTGGGCAATACTGGCAGCAATGCACTAAAAAAGTTCGATTAATACTAAAAATTATCGAACGCATGTTTCAATAAATAGTCTTAAATGTCTTTTAACCCTCGGTGTACATACTGGAGCATCGTATATTGAACGTAGATCGGTTGCGTACCGGGCGCCGATATATTCACTAATACAAATTTAAAAAATCTGTCCTTGATTTTCATTATATAATATGGTATACTTCACCTAAGGGGGGCGGCATCGAATCAGTGTTTGAAAAAGTGGACTATGGCCAAACAAAAGTTGCAAAATTATGGGTTACATTATTGATTCCAAGAACGCGAGTCAGGTTGTTTTTTTTTAAAAGGGGCCTGCGAGTATTTTTTTTCGAAGAGGGGGTGGGAGACCAACAAAATTTGGAAACCTATGAGATATAGATTCAATGACACTGTTGCAACGCAATTAAGGTAGACGAAATACTTTTCAAAGGAGCATATTTACGTACAGCTTCTTCACACTAAATAGATAGTTTAGATACTGGAAAATCAATTTACGTAATTATTTTTGCATCCAAATCCGCGAGGTATAGCATATGTAACACGTCATTTGCAGCTTCAGTGGATTTTGCTAAAACGCCATAAGCGATCAAAATGCAGAGGACTGCAAAAACCGAGGGAGTATCTATAATAAAATGTTTTGCGATACATCGTTGCCTCAAATGCTGTGGAATCAATAGACGTTTACGAAATTAATTTTGCACATGATGTTAATTGAGTCTCTCAAAACAGAGGTTCATTGTCCGCATTTCGAGTAAACCTGTATATCTCAACCTCTTTATTCTTTCGACGACGAGCAAGAAGAATTTGCGTTGTTGAACTTCTTGAAACTCCGGCAGAACCAATCATCTCTTGTAGAAAGGATCTCTACGTAGATTGAATAGAAATCATATTTCAGTGCTCACATTCTGTGCTTCACTTTTACATTTGCCCGACACACTGTAAAATGTACTATACAATTTTTATAACAAGTCTAAAAAGGTACCTAATTTGAAAAAGTTAGAATAAACCGATATTCTTTCGATATTTCAACTTCTTTAAGCTTTTATCAAGTAGTACCAACTCCGTAACTCCATACACAAGGAATAACTAGCTGAGGACTAATAAGTTTGTATAGAGTGCATTGTTGCAAATGTCCAGTTTAATCGCATATGCATATTTGGCATTATAATTTAAAATCTTTGCCAATTTGAATTGCCTTATTAAGAAAACCGTACAATCTCTAATTGTAAGTTTGTACAGCCGGATTTAAGTATTTTCTTTGTTTTTCGCATTAAGAGAAAAAGAGGAAGAGTATAAGTAATCCCAATTAACCCAGACTAATAAACTCTTGTAAAACATAATGATTCCCAATTAGTAAAAATACTTTTGCACAAATCCTTTGCGGTTGCGGATTAGATGGTGGTTCACGGAGCAACATCGTGTCTGCTCCAAAATGGTGGATTGGATACAGCACTTTTGAAAGAGATTTTTCATGTCCCTTTAAAACGAAACTGCCAACATTCCGAAAGGCTACTGCAGTTATTCAGTCATTTATTTTCACAGCCACGAGACGATTATTACATTTTTAAAAATTAGTCTCATTTTATTTGCACTTATTACATACTCAACTAATAGAAATTACTGTCGAGATGGGCTTACTAATTTGGACTTGGTTTATCGAATAGAACAGTCTGCACACGAAAATGAGAGATAGGATGTGTAGGACCTTTGAAAGAGGCATTCGGTTGTATATTTGTGTTTGTACACGTGTGTGATATAGTGATTACATTTTAAATCTATATTCTATGCTACTGAAACGTCCGTTAACATCGGCAACGTGCGTGAACTAAATACGGTTGCCGTTTTCATATGCATCACATTTACAGTCGATAACGTTCAGATGTACGATCAGGATTAAAATCCGCAAATTACCATTGATACGCTTTGCTTTCCCATGAATGCGATACGTGTTTATCAAATTCCGAACATGTTGAATGGAGATACATTGGCCTTGTGGCACTATGTCGCTAATAGTATTGATGCACAGATAAATAGATCGAAGCGATTACTTTGTCGATATTAACAGTGCAGCTATCTACGAGAAAATTTACAATATACATATCATAATGACTATTTCATTAATCATCAATTTTTCCCTATCTAAGAATTCTATGAACCCAGAATAAATGCCTATCATCATTCAGTTATATCATTCGAGCAGCATAAAGCAGTTAGCGCTTTGCAGTCCGAGTAAAGTGTGGGAACGGAAAGAAGGCAGCTGGAACGGAAGGGGAGATTGCTCTCGCACCGCCTATCCCCGCCATGTCGATCCTGAAAACCTGAGATCGATGAATGACAACCGAAAACAAAATACTACGTTCGTCGATTACATGACAACGCAACGAATGTGCAGGTCCCTCTTGCCAATAGCGCGTCAAAATCGAAAATGCGTGAGTGAGAGGAATGTCCCTATCCGTCGGGCAAATCAGAGCAAATTACCCATCAACTGTCTTCATTCTGATCCAACATAATAATTCTTTTACTCCGTCGTCAATTAATTGCAATTAAATGGACAGAATTCTGTATTCGGACATATTTATCATTACTCCACTGTCAACAACAGTATCTACGGAAATTTTAACACTAGATTTACGGGTGTGAAATTTGTTACATTGCAATATATTAAATAACGACTTTGTAAAAAGAGGGATCAAGAGCCAGAAATGATAATTCGTTAAGTAATTATTGTATTATAAAATACACGCGAAATATCTACTGTGCAGCTTCTCTGTAAATTTGAGAAATGTTTGTAAAACAAGTAGGAACCGGTCAATTTGACGGATTCCGTAAATCTAGTGTTAAAAAATCTCGTTTAAATATACAGCACTTACTGTTATATAGGGTGAGTCACGCAACGTGACGATTCTAAATAATTGATTAAATATACTGTGCGAAAAAAGATTTCGGATATGCTCAGTTACGAAGGGGGGATTCAATAGTAATATGGGTTTTATACTACTTTTCTGACTTATCGAGGTATTCATATCACCATCGTATTTTTAAATATAATGTCTACATTTTCTTTCTACGTTCTAATAAAGCACCGAATTCTGAATGATAAATCATTATACTATGTAAGGTCTAAAACAAATAATTAGGGAAATATTTACAAAATAATTATCCTGCGTTACAAGCCACATACATTCAACGGGCTTGTTATAATTTGAAGGACAATTTTGTTTACGTCGACACATTAAAGACGAACCTAGGCATTAGACATCGTCGATATAAAATATCAGCAAATCTCAGTAATAATAGAAGTCGTACAGATCTATTCTATTCTGTATTTGTTTAACGTGTGGTATCGCACGCGTGCTTGACATGACCCCCATTTGGACGAGGGATTGCGATACGCCCAATCAACGCACATACGCAAAAGAACGCATGCTATTAGTTGATACACTGGTGGGAGTAGGCCCTTCTAAACCTCTACTGGCTATGCAGTGTCAGTTTCCGTGCTGAATCAAGCGCGGCGCACCCGCCGAGGTATACCTCACAAAAGTAGAGAAGTCCTCTAGCCTGTAGTTTATTGTGATTCGCCTAACGGATAGAGACATGCCTCGTTCTGCTGTCATTTTCGATTCTAACGCGTTATTGGCCGAAAGAGCCGCACATTCGTTGCGTCGTCATGGGAACGACGAAAGGAGTGTTTTGTTTTCGGTTGTCATTCGCCGATCTCAGGTTTCCAGGACCGACATGGTGGGGATAGGCAGTCCGAGCGACACTCTCCCCTTACCCCGTACTTCATACCACGAGAGTTCTCTATTTCTGCGAGGTATAGCCACCTGTCGCCTAGCGATTAAGGCTCCACTATTGTCCCCACGATTCCAACCCTGATAATTGGACCAGAGCGAAGAATTGCTCGAAGGCATAGCCCAGACTCCGTGGCACCAATTTTACCCTTCGTGCGGGCGTAGCTTGGATAATCCAATGCTACTACCAATAAGCATTGGTCGGTACGCGGACTCGGGAGGCCCCGGGTGCGTCAGGCCCGTACCTATCCACCCAGTGCGCACAGGCCCCTGGGGGGAGTAATCGTACACAGAAAAGTGCTACATTTATTAAGATGTTCAGTAATAGAAGGAAATATGATATAATAAATGTTTACGGCTTGTACGATGAAAATACTATCAGAGCTGAAACATGATGTTTAACAATCAGATCGTAACGAAGTTTACAAGGGAAGTTCGGGAACTGATACACTCGGATTTTTATGAAACTTTGCATAAACATTTATTAGACTTATCTAAGAAGATAGCTGTAATTCCTTTGTGCACGTTTTCAACTTTGAGGGAGATATCAACCCCTTTGTCCGAACCACCCTTTCTATATATGGACGTGTTTATAAGTCGTAAACAATAACAAATTCTCCAAAAATGGTTGAAATAAAAGTTGTACCGTTTCTTGAGATCTACAAAGCTGTATGTATATTTTTTTGGAGGACGTGCAAGCGCTTGTAAGGACTTGTAAGCACGTATATAGAAAGGACGTTTTGGACAAAGGGGTTAATATCTCCTTCAAAGTTGAAAACGGGCTCGAACGTATTACAGCTATATTCTTAGATATGTCTAATTAATCTTTATGCAAAGTTTTATCAAGATCGAAGTGTGTCAGTTCGTAAATTTTCTTTGTTACCTGATATTTTATATCGACGATGTCTGATGCCTCGGATCGTATTTAACAACATTACCTGTCGTCGTAAACAAAGTTGTCCACCAAATTATAACAATACCCTTGAATGTGCATATCTTGTAATGTGGGATAATTATTTTCTGAATATCTCAGTAATTATTCATTTTAGCCCCTAAGTAGTACAATGATTTTTGCGCAGAGTTCGATTAGATATCAGAATTTAGAAAGAAAATATACAATGTTATATATTACCTATAAACAGTAAAACAGCGTACAACTATATTACTATTGAATGTTGCCTACGTAACCGTGTAATTTTTCTCCGGAACATTTTTTCGTACAATACGTATTTTATGAGAAAAGAATCTTCACGTTGCGTGACTCCCCTGTACAGTTATCGAAACCTACAATCCATATGACTTTATCAGAAAATTATTGCGACAATAAGTTTTGTTAGCACTAGAACTACCGGCGTTAAATCTGTTATATTTAAATATATTAATTAAGTATTTTGAAAAAAGAGGAATTCAGAGATGGAACAGATGATCGATTCGGTAATTTATGTTTTATAAGGTGGACGCAGAATATATATTCTATGACTCTTTCATAAACTTGGAGAATTTTTGGAAAAAATTGTGTACCAATCATTTTGACTGGTTTGGTTGTTCTAGTGTTAACTACGGTTCGACATAATGGTTAAAATCTTACATTCCGCAGCATTCAGAAAATTGCATCGGCATAACATAAGCTCACCTAGAATATTTTTCAATTTTACCTGACCCACCTTCCATCCACGTATCCTTTAGTATACCATGTCGATCGGAAAGTTTTGGCGAGTGCCAACGATGCACGCGGTTCACCGATATGAGGATAGAATAATAATAGTTTGTCTACGTAACACATGTTACAGTAACATCAGAAAACGGAAGCGAAGCCCACACGATCGCCTACCTGACGATGCTGGGCCTGGGAATGCTGCATCTTCTTCTGAGATAGTCACGGTACGCTTGAGGCCACGAAAGGGTAGCAAATGGGCGTCGCACGATCAACAGCGCACTAGTCAAAAGAAGAAAAAACAGGAGGAAGACGAAGGGACAGTTTGAGGACCGACCGAATCAACGGCGGGGAAGCAAATGACGTTGCTGAAATCGGCAGGAATACTATAACGTGTTTTTTAGTGTATTCAGTTCAAAGTTTCCGACTCGATGAAGTGCCGTCGCGTCCCAAGCGCCTCGGATCGTTTTCACCTGTATATTCCCGATAGTTACGATTATCGGTCGTGCAATCGTTGTACGGGTTTAACGCGCCAGTTATGATTGCCCGATAACCGTAACGCTCGATACGCTTATCTCGAGACTCGGATAAAACGTTTACCCGGCGGTTCAAGGAACACGATGTGAAGCGCTTTACGGTTCGGGGTACGTTGTACGTAGCTACGTGCATACATAGATCGGCATAGCAGTGTCGGATGTCTCGAGGCAGAGCCAATTAGTCGCGTTCGATTGCCGTCATGATGCTCAAACGATTTTGCGTCTGGTAAGTAACGACAGAGGCTGGTTGTTCGAGGAGAAAGATAGAGAAAGAGAGAGAGGCAGAGAGAGCGGGAGGGGTGGTATATAATATAAGAGACAGAGAGACAAGGCGGACTTTGAAGTCGGGCTTGTACAGAATTTCGCCTCGAATGATCATCACTCTCTGCCGCTATGAAATATTCTCTTCTGATCCCATTGACGAATACCAGTGGAAGAATACGGACACGGAGAAAGCGAGAGGAAGAGGAACGAAGAAACGGAAGATTCTGAACGGGGGAAAAACATTTCTCTTCGGTCCTCGTTCCTCTCTCGTTCCTCGATAAGGACGCACTCGATGCACAGTCGGATATCTTTCCATTATTCCGTGCAAGGATGTATGTCGTCGCACGGTGTACGTCCATTCATCCATTGTTCGCGGGCCAGTTAGAGGACCGGCCGTAGAGAGATCGATCCTACGAATTTGAAGCAGGGGGACTAGTCGAGAGGTACGCTGGACTTCTAGCTTTTCTCTTTCCTCTTCTCGCGTTCCATATGCTCGTGAAAATGCTACTGCGATTTTAATAATGCTTCCGTATGAGAGAGAGAGAGAGAGAGAAAGAGTTATCTGCAGGGTGGAAAACCGACGAGCAATCCGCGTGTACTTATATACGCTATTTACAAATCGCGAGAGAAAGAAGGCGATTTTTCTGTTACTTTTTTTTTATTTCAGCGAGCTATGGTGGTCGGTTAGGTCCTTTTTTACCTTTGAGACATGTAGAGGTTTTGTTTTTTTAACTATAGATTTCAATATTTAAGGTATACGTACTAGGGATAGAATCATAGTTGCAAGTGCAATTTTAGTTTAACGGAGAATTTATTTTAATGAGACTGTTAAGGAGCGTTAACCTCTTAGGTACGATGCGCAGCTATAGTGGCTCGCACTACTGACTCATTCACTCACCGTTTCAACTAAATGATCTTATTCATTTGTCTTGTTTCACACTGAAACCGCTACAAGAACCGAAAAATAACAGTTATAGAACCGATACGGAACCGATACAATATGCAGAACCGAAATCGAAACCGATATACACCAGACCCGATATATCTATAACAGTTATAACAGTTTTTCGGTTCTTGTAACTTTTTCAAGAATCGATACCGGAATCGATATCATAACTGTTTTCAAATGCTGGTCCAAAGAGCGATGAATGACAAAGATCGCGGTACGATTGTGAAAATTGTGATGTGGGTCTACGTGTCGTGCCGTGATTTAAAATCAAAACTATATCACACTCAATCGTATTATTAATTATTAAAGTTAAAGTATATGCATCATATCTTTAAGAAAAAATTATAATTTGGTTATCAGTAACTTCATTGCAATGTGCTCGCGTAGAGAACAGCATTATCCGTCGCGCATTGCAGTGCTATATCGTTTACGCGTAATTCGCGTGAAACTCTGCCGTACAGAGAAACAGCCCCGCGGAAAATTCAGCCGTACCTAAGAGGTTAATCATATGCGAATACGTGTGGAATATTTTAGGAAAAAGATCGAGGAGTACTGGAACGTTGAAAGTTTACAGAGTATTTACGCGCGTTTCTTATTTTTCTTCCTTGTAATATAGTTCTATATGCTGTAATCTTGTTTAACAGTTTACGTTGTAAATATAAGAACGATGCCAATATCGAAAGTTTCTTTTTTCGATGGATAGTCGAAAGCTCGTAAATACGAACGTTTATACTGAGAATATAGCCGGGCAGAAGATGAGAGATCGATATCTCGGGGAAGTTCGACGGAAGGGAAAAGAAACGAACGGGGTAGCGCGAATATAACGTTTTCCATTCTCTTCCTCCGTCTCTCTCCACTTTATTAAACGGATAATAAAATTCCTAGACTCTTCCGCGTGTCTATAAAACGGCCGCGTGCACCACTTTTCACCACCTTGGACGCAAAATCGTTCATATCGTTTCACCAGAGACGCTGAAGTTTGTTTTTATATTCGAAAATGCACGAACGTTATTCGACAGTCTCGCGGATGGCTAATATTTTGGAAATGGGATAACTGTGCATCATAAAGTTTTATTATCCCAGATATTTTAACTCTGCAGGCGACGGAACATCCCGGATTAAAGGTCGTGTAAAATGATTGTTCCACGTACGAAAATACACGAGGCTATGATTTAAGAAGTTTCAAATGAAAGTGACATAAATATATCATGCACTTGCGAAGAAAGCGATACAATACGAAAAATGTGACTTTTAAGTTATTACTTTAAAATTGCTACACAGATATCTTTTTAGTAATAATGAAAATCTTATGTATTTATTTTCATAATTTTAACATTGGAGAACAATATTGTCGGTCTTCGTGGTTCATGTAGTGTTGTACAGTATTTCACAAATGTGTCTTATCATTAAATAAAGGTTTTTCCTCGGGTTTAAAACAAGAAAAATGAAGAAAAGGCATTCCAACTTGTCTTGCAAGCATTACCTTTTGTTCATAAATTTGATTGGCAAAATAATGTCTATGTATCTTGCCACAACAGTTGCTGCGTTCTCCAAAACATCATACTTCCTCGAGTTGTGATACTTCCTTCCCAAGTGTGCGATATCTTCTTTTATTCTGTAATTATTCTGTTAAATTCAGCCGGCTTTGAATAATGAAAAGCAATGATATTTTATTCCATTAAAATGTAAAGTTCTTTGGATATCGTTGTCTCACGAATAGTTTTATTCTCCAATCATATTGCATACATAATTCGGTTACCACTAATCGCATCTCTCATCTCCTGTTCTATCTGCTATACCACCCGATACGCAGGGGTTACAGAGTACAAATATAAGCCACTTGTAAAATTCGTCTTCCCCGAAGTTGGAGTCTACAGGCAAAGACCACAATTAACCCGAGATCCCCGTGCTCTCTATACACATCGACATTGGCGAAGTCCCGGAAGGAGCTTCCGTGTCTGCAAGCTCAAAGTTTGTGCGACGAATACCGTGTGCAGCAGGTATACTACCCTCCAGGATAGTGTGTATCCTTCGAGTTGCCTTAGATGATTGTATGTCCTCCTGTGGAGCAGTACGTACACTATTGGTCGATTCACTTGTGGGTGTGTGTCTGAATACGTGTGCGCATGTACATGTACGTCTCGGTGTCTACGCGTCGAGGATAGTTCCTTCCTCACACAAACGTGACAAAGGAAACGACGTTTCAGTTAGCTGAAACGTCGTCGCCGTAACAATCACCATTGCTGTCCCTGTGTCCTCTCGCTTCGTCTCTTCACTGCTTGCACTACTCATTCTCTTTAGTCCTTTCACCCTCTCTTTCTCTATCCTTTCTCTCTCTCTTTCTCTATCATTTCTCTCTGTCTCTCTCTCTCTCTCATTCACCTTGTTACTTTATGCTCATCCATCTCTCCTACCCCTATCTTTCTGTTTGCCTCTCCTCTCCGAGTAGAACACTGATGTCGAACCGCACAAGTAGTACTTGCTATTGCAGTTGTAGTTGCAGTTGTTGGCGCGGCACGACTTCGTTCGTTTAGATGGCTGAATCAAAATAAACTTTGTTTCGTGGATATGCTTAATATCCTTCTACCCACTAAACACGGCCACCACGTACGTTCCCGATGCACTACTCGTTTCCACGAATTTCCCAGTTTTCGTGGAGTACACCTGGGAACGGCTGGCAAACTACGGAGCTTCGTGGTGCTTCTGGGTCGTTATAAACATCTTCAATGACATCGGCTGGTCCGTTTAGTCTGCGTGTCGCGAATTAGATACGCAGGGTACCTTCATACGATACGCCTCACTGAATCTTCGCCTCTCTCCATGTTTCGGGAAGGGAAGTTTCTAATGGAAATGTCTATCACATTCAAGCCTTATTCAACGTTTCAACGACTAAAGGAGAATCTCTTGTCTTACCGCGATATCCTGTCTATGGCTTTGCGTTCACTCGTTTCGCATTTGGCAAAATATTACCGCGTGATCGTATATTTCTGAACCCGTTGCATATTTCGATTGTAACGTACAGGTATCCCCTGCTGTACGTACGAGATATTGAGGCAGAAGAAACGAAGGATTTCTTTACAATTCCGTAGTAAGGGAGACGCTTTTTAACCGTTTTAGTGCCACGCAACGCGATCGCGCTGTTCGCGTACTGTGGTGAACTGCGTCGCGATGTTTGTTTGCTTGCATCTCGCAAACCAGATGAACGAAGCGCTATCGCGCTACATGGCACAATCCGACACGGATTCTTAAAAACCCCTGGCACTAAAACGGTTAAAAACTGCTGTTTCGCCGCTCAATGCAACCCTTTTACCTCGACACGTATCATCGGTTTAGTTGCATCGTAAACGTGAAAGTTTGCGGCAAGGAAACGAACGATCGTGTTAAGATCCTGCCATCTTAATTTCGAAGAGAAACAGGACAGAAATGCACGCTGGATGCGCGGTTTCACGCTACGTTGGAGTTCACCCTCGTTCAAGGGCGCATTTTTACCACTCTAGGCGGGCGTTATTTTCAGCAAAGTATCGCATTAGGTATAAGAAAGACGACTGGAATTAGGTCGCGCGCGATCTTTCAGCTAGGTACCGATTTAGTAAGACAGAGTAATGTACTCTCGTACTTTATACCCTCTTTTACAACGACCGATCCTCTTCGAAACGACTTCGAAGATACTTTCATCCGGGATCCACTTGCCGCGAATTGATACTACGGAGGGCAAACGTTTGCTCAGGGTGTTTGAAAAAAAAGTCCCGCCAGGAAAGCTTCCTTCGATTAAAGTACGTATTATGCGCTGGTGTAATGGGAAATCGTGTGTACTCTGTGTGCCAAGGGGAGCTCTCGCTATGGCTTCGTTTATTGGCTTTTGTACCGAGCTGAGAATCGTCGCGATCATTTTCTTATTGCTCCTATAATCGTGGCTCATACGACGGACATTTTTAAAGTATGCGCAAGGAAATGCGTAAACTTGCAGAATATTCGTGAAAAAGAAACGTGAAACGAGACGGGCGAGAGAATCGAAACGTTATGTAGTTACCACGGTTTGAAACACAATGCGTCCCCGCTTTTCTTTCGATGTGCAACTTTACCTGACTGTTCAATGAAAAACACCACAAACTAAACGATAGCGTGATTTTACGATACGAAGCATGAACCATGACTGCCAATAAATAAAAAAAAGCACTCTCTCGCCCGCCGCAAAATATATTATATTTTGTAACTGACCGTTATACTGCAGATTTCTATGAATTCATAGGAAATTAAAAACAACAAACCTCCACAAAATACATCTCACATCAGGAAAAATATCAAAAGACTGCTACTTGTTGCAATGTTCATTGGGTCCAATCGATCTCTGCTTCAATTGTATTTCCTTAATGTTATAGACTGAAATTTTAAATGCTAAAACATCCGCAATTTTTCGTTCATGCTGGAGAAAATCCTATGTGTCTAGAGTGTCACATCCATTTTTGCTGTACACTTAATCGCTCTATTATGCGAAAAAAAACGCAATTTTTCGATCATGCTGGAGAAAATCTTATGTGTCTAGAGTGTCACATCCATTTTTGCTTTACACTTAGATAATCGCTGTATTATACGAATCGTCCACCATACGTCAAATTATACCAATCTACGTATTCTAAAGCCGCTTATCGGTCTTTTCAGCGAATATAAAACGTCTTACCAGTAACACGAGTGTTTGAAAACTGTGCAACTAACGCGGTCAGTTTTACCAAGTATTTCCCGTATTTCAAGAAAGTTCACGGTATTAGTAGCTCAGACTCGGAACACCAGCGGAAAGTTTTACCTTATTTGCCTGTCTGCCGGTTTCTCTTTCTTCAGACGATCGTAAATCGGGGGCATTTCGGCATCGTCTAGCGTCCAAGGAGCACGTAGCCATGTCCCGATAACGAAATAGCAGAGTCGAACGAGCCAGCAGCTGCAAGATCGCTCGGCGCACGAGTTAAGTACCTGCCTATGGAAATTTAACGCCACACTTTGCCGGCGTGTTACATTTGTAATTCATCGAGCCACCGCGTGTTACGGACAGGTTTGAAGTACGCGCCGTATAATAGAATGAATTTATATTGGTTGCGAAGTACCCCTCTCCCTTTGGCCTTTCTTTTCCTCTCTCCCTCCAACGCACTCACTGTTCAAATGCTTACCTCTTTCTTCACTGTTAATGTTCCCGATTGAATTTCCTCCGCGCCTTTTCCCTCTACTCTACGCCATCTTCCTTTCTATTATTTTCACCTTATTTCTCTGGTATATATATATAACTCTCTGTCTCGTATTTATATATATATATATATATATATATAAATACGAGACAGAGAGTTATATATACAGACTTGGGAGGTACTCGTTCGTACATCGACCATTGGCACACATACGTATCCAGGTCTGGCTATGTCTTTTATGTACGTAGATATCTACGTACGTCTACACCGCATGGAAAGGAACGTAATAGGTCTTCCTCCGGGTCCCCTATGTAAATTTGCACATGCTCGCAGTTATCCAACGACCGTCCGCACGTCCGCGCTCTTGCGACAACGCGTTCCGTCGCGCGATTGTGTGCATCCACTTTTCGTCGACGAATTCTGAAGGATCTCTCTCTTGCTGACTCTCTTTCTCATCTTTCCTGTAGAAAGCGACAGACTCGCGAATCCGATCAGCGAACATCGAATTTCAGACTTTCTTCGAACAAAGTGCTCCTCCGGTTGTCTCTTTCTCGCGACTCCTCCTCCGCTGCTCGTTCGCTTTTGTCTAATAACGAATTAGGTCAACGACGGAAGCAGTTCTATTTTACCATCCGCTTTAGTGAGATTGGTAACGTTAATAGCTATAAAGGAATGTTATTTGTCAACCTATTTTTGGAATTACGTTCGCTTGTTATAAATGGACGAACTGCAATTATGAAAGTAATGTCACCCGAACGTAAATAAGTTGGACGATCGTGAAAAGTTCTGCGCGATTTTGTGTTAGAGAATTCAACTTTGGAAAGATTTTTATAAAGATACTGTTACTTCGATAGTATTCTCGATGAGTTCTTCACGATTTTTCAATTTATTACGATAAACCTCGGTGTTTCGAACGGAACAGTTTTCAACTTGTTCTAGATTCGAAAAAATATATAAAATAGATGATTGTGGAATATCTACTCGGTTTACAGGAAATTAAAGTCTGAAGAAGTACTTATAAACATGCTATAGTATGTATGTACGTTTCAGCACATTCTTGCTCCCGATCTTTTGGTCCTTTATTTTAAAATGTGTCTTGTATCGTTAAGAGAATCTAAGGTTTCATTTAGCGAGTGATTTATCAATGGAACAAATGATAATCTGTCAGAGCTACAGTTGAAAAATACTGTCAATATATTACATCTTTTTAATTATTTTTTATTGTGCTCAAGCGCAAGATGTTCGTTATCTTACCACGAAGCAGTTCTTCGATGATTAAGTAAAGGTAAATGATTACAAAGCAAAACTTGGCTAAATTAATTTATCCCAAGAATCTCCGTCTCTCTCTATTTACAATCAGTATTTTTTATATACTAGCGAACATAACACTTCTTTAACACTATTCCTACCGACACTTCACGTATACCTTTTCTTACCGCAACCGGTGAATTTGTCAAATGATAATTTTTTCCCAGAAAATGAACAGTAAAAAAAGAAGTATGAAAAAAATTATAATGTGAATGTATTATACGTATATTTGAGGAAAAGTCGTGAAGTTTAAAGGCGATTCAATTACGTTGTATATAGGAAATTCTAATCAAAATTTTAAAAACGGTGATTTGACCGCTCGTGGTAGAAATAGTGTTAATCACCCAACAGTTTACCATATTTAACACCAAAGATCTATCCAGCATAATCGATGAAAAATATCATGAATACATATAACTAGATAACCACCGTCGATCGCACATAAATCTCTCACGAATTCCCCAACCATTTATTCAATCTTTCAGGACCTATCGAGCGGACACGGAAGGACGTAAAACTCGAAGACCATTTGAAAAGAGGTCCACCCCATTCGTCAGGTTTCAGATCTCTCGGTTAGCCATACGGGACGTAAATTACGCGGCGACGAAGTCAGCGCGTCTTTACGCTCTTAAATCGATTCTATTTTCTCCCCTGCAGTATCTTCTATCCGCAATCGGTTCGGCGATAGTCAGCTTCGTGAAATCACGTAATTCGGCGAGAAGAACCTTCACGGGCAGTCCCGATACTCTTGACTCGACACGTACACATATACCCAGCCAGAGCCCCTGTCTATATTCACATAGCCACGAGGGGGCAAAGAGGGGGTCAATACATTCGGTGGCGCACGAAGTATCCCCAAAGTCGGTTTTCACCCTCGATTCTAGATCGTAACGATCGTATTTCGGCGACGGTAGGTAGAAGAACGGGGTGGAGGAGGTATCGAGGTGCCGAGGATATATCGTCGGTACAACGAGCTTCGATCACCTCGAAAGCTTTCCTCAATGGCCCCGACCGACGCCACGCTTTGCCGTCGGTGCTTGGTATAAATCGTCGTGTCTCCTTCTATCTGGCGAAACCTTTGCTGCGAGGTATTTCACCGCAGAATTTCTCACGGTAATCGAAGGGATACTGCCTTTACACACCACAGGTGCATCGGGTACTTCCTACTGCTTGAATTCAGGTGAAAGCTGGGCCAGAGACACAGGGATAAGGTGAAAGATAGAGAGAATGCGAGAGGGAGAGAGAATGAGAGAGAGAGAGATAGAGTGAGGACGACGAAGAGGTCGCTGGAAGCGAGCACTTCTTAAGCTTTAATTAGCCATGGATCAAAGGTTCGGTTAATGGAAGCCAACGGTACCAAGCTAGGATGAGTGGAGAAAAAGAATCAAAAGCCGTTCATAGGGTGAAAGCGAATCGTATCGTTTGAAAATTCCACGCCCCACCTACTGACACTGTGTGTTCACGCGATTTTTCGGGTGACTGGTTTTTTCATCGTCGAGAAGATCCGTGCGATTGTACGAGATCGTCGGCGGTGCACCACCGGCGCAGATCGGAAACAAAGACAGGAGGGAAAGAAGGGGAAGTAGAAACGTGCCACTATTCTTTCGCGTTTGTAAACTGCAGAGAGCTGCACTCGCTTTTGAGACATTCGTGCGAATCGGTGCACAGACCGAAACGATCGAACTGGTTTTACATGAGCACCCGAAACTGCGTCGGAAGAAAAAGCGGAAGTCCAGAATATCTATTCCGCCTAGCCGCCTGGCTACTTTAGAAATCAGTCGTCGTTTTATATGAGACGAATTGTTTTTCACTGGCCGTAAAAAAAGGGAAAGGGGGAGAGGGGGAGGTTACGAGAGTTCGTAAGAAGCCGTTTCGACGAGTTGGCCCTTTTCATGAACGCGACTCCATAGACGGAGAGGATCCTCGTTACTTGTGTACTTCTTTCACGACTGGGTTCGAACTTTACCACTGAATCAGCTCTCAGCCGGAAGATGTTCAATGTTCGGGCATAGAATCGTTGATTTTCCTTGGATTCGTACTTGCGAATTTCACCGAAGATAAAATACATAAAACGGAACTACAATTCGCCAACTGGCTGCAAGCAATGAAAAGAAAGGGATCGATTTCAGAAATAAGACGAATTCCGAGATATTTACGTTCTTCGTTATATGCCACTTTTGCGTAGTTACGTATACTATCCTTAGTACGACACATTGCACGAACATTGAACGAAACATTGAATCAAATATGAGCGTTGCAGTAAAATGAACAAACTTGCTGACGACGATTAAAGTGGCATACCGGTGATCGTAAACGTGAAAAACTTGATGCGCTCTTTTATCTTGTGCACGGTTTGACAAATGTAAGAAAAGCTACTCCAACGACTCTCGACTGTGCCGTTGTAATTTCCCTTCTAAATTGTGTGTAGGAGCTCTTATAATCAAAAACAAAGATCACAAATTTGATTCGTTCGCCGAATTTCTTTTCTCTGAGCAATACCATGAACTTCTGAAGAGGGCCATGGCTCAGAGATATTAACGAATCGTCCCACCCGAGGCGCTTCATTCACGTGCTGGCATCGCACAGTCAGCGCGCAATTCGTTCTATTTCTTCGCGACTCTTCTTTTCGCGATTGTTTCGCTCAGAATTTGCGCCTTCCCTTTCCGTCGGTGATAACTTACCAAAGGCAAGTTTTGAAAAAGTTTCACCCTCCATAATTCTACCGTTCTTCGTCATCTCAATCCTGCATTACTGGAGCGCGCCGTGGCAGCTTAAATTCTCGCTTCGTTGCGTAAAAGCGGCTGCCTGGCAATCGATGAACAATTAGTTAGCAATTATGATATTATGAATTTTTCACTTTTTCTCCATTGTGCGTTCATATGTGTGAGGAAATGGTATTTCCATTTTCAAATTCTTCCGGAGCGGAGAGACAGAGAAAGAGTATACGGGTGATGGAGTATCGACTAAATAATTGATTTGTCGATTCTGAAGTGAAATTATTATTTTTAAACCGTTTAAGCTCCAAATGGATCCCTCAATTTCATTTTTTTAAATGGAAAAGTATTTTGTTTCAGTGGCCTATAACGCGAATAAGGGAAAATCGTGGCTGTTGCAAATAATACATTATACCGTACAGTTATCAAATTATTCAATTATACTGGAATGCTAATTAAAATGTTCAATATTAAAGCAGCCGAAGAAATTGGTAATTTTCGTGTAACTTTTTATCATGATTTCCGGCGTATGAATTGTTGAAGTCGCTGTAGTCGGTAAGTTACTTTCTATTTGCGAGAAATATAGATTTTTAGTTTTATTCTTGTACAGATATTTAAGACATACGTTTAAACGATAAATTTGAGATGTAAGAGAAATTTTTGTTTATTGAAGACTTCATTTTAATGGGATTATAAGACAGTGTCAAGTATAAATCCCATTTCTCATAATCCCTGCTCCTTCGACAATCCTTCCACCGACGTAAGTTCTTCCTCGACCGTAAATAATCGACTAATCAACAAACAGCCAGCAAGCGATCAAGATCTCTTCACTGAATTCAGCTGTGCTTGCTGATGCATAAAACACCCCTGATCGTCGACAGATTGGAAATAATCGGAATAAAGAGATTCCAAAGAATAATGTTAAAAACATCATTCCCTTCTACTCTAAGAGATTCGCAAGAAGAAAAGCGGCGACGACGGAAGGAGGTAAAAGGAACAGAAAGAACCTGGAAGGGCGAGAAAAGGAGAAACAGGACTCAGCCAACATCGGGACGCTGCAGAATCACATTGTGTAGCATCCAGGTCAACAATATATACCCTTCCCCTCCCCCGGCAGAACATAATGGAACGTCGAATAAGTAGGTGCACGCAGCACGGGAGGACAGGAAAATACTACCGGGATTTTATTTTGCAGCGTCATTCGTCATGGATTATATACTCGACTCTCGTTTTCCTCCGCCGTTCTCCTCTTGCCTCTTCCTCGTCATCCATTCCCTCTCGCCGGCTTTTGGATTAAGTGCTATATCCGCGAGGAGGCGCTTGGTTATTATTAATGAGACAAATTACTCAGCGAATTCCATTGCGTCCCTTAACCCCTCTCTCTTTCGCTCCTCTTTCTCTTTCTTTCCGCAAGCTTGTTCTCCTCGCGTTGGTTATGAATTTAAAGCGTTCCGCAAGACATCCGCGTCCAGACGAGGACGGCCGTGGACGCAGAAGAGGTTCTACTCCGCCGTTCGCGTCGCGTAATATCGCCGACGGACCAAGAGGTAGAACGTCTCTCGTGCCGGTTCTCATCGCTCAAACGATGACAAGTGATGCTGACTGATGTTCGCCGCATAAGCGCCTACCGAATCGCCGCTGCTACTTCTTCTTAGCCGACACCCTCTTTCGCTTTTCGCGCGCCAAGAGGAAAGCTCGTAATGGAGCACGATGGGAGGAAAAAGTGACGGGTCCGCTGAGAAACCTGCTGTGGGGCCATTTTAAGAACATGGACGAACGAACCTCCGGCTTGGGCTCTCTTTTCCTCTCTTTCTCGCTTCCGGTGAATTCGAATTTTACGACTCATCCGATGTCTACTGTGCTTGTTGATTTCGTTTTGTTAGCCTTTTTCCCGAGCTGGAAAAAATGGTGACCCGGCAAGGCTGGATGATTTGTTACGGGACCCCTACGATTGTGAATGTTGTTGCGGGTTTTGATAGAAGCTTTATCGACGGCCGATTTCGAATCAGTGCCTTTCTCGGGTGGGCAGACATTTTGGCGCGAAGATTAATGTGATTGGATGGCGCTGAGAATTCGTACGTGTAAGGGGAGAAATTTAAGAGCACGATGGACGATAAATTTCGGGAGATGTTTGTAGTAATATCGGACGTTACCGTTGATCTTTTACCGGTTGGGATAGCGATTTTACGATATGAAGTCGAGGATTGTATAGAAGCACGATCTTTGTTTGCCCGTTAACAACTTAATGGCCGCAAGTATACGCAATTAAACTTCGCCAGGGGCCGGCAATATTTTTAAAGAATTAAATTAAAAAAACCTTATATAAATTCATGAAATAATTGAACATGTGCGAACACACACATTTTTAATAAAAAAACAATAAAAATAAACACGATATCTACACTTGTTCACATAAAACACAGGAATGGAAATGTGAACTTATGCTGCCAGTAATGTAAAAACATTTACAAGAGAGAAAAAGAGGGAGAAGAAATTTATGGCGTAATAATTATATTATATGTATTATGTTATCCGTCAGTAACTTTTAGAGAAATCATCACACGGAGAGAGTGTTACCGGCCAATAACCGTCGGCGGTAGCATCACAC
The DNA here is from genome assembly GCA_963989415.1 of Cerceris ruficornis. NCBI lineage: Eukaryota > Metazoa > Arthropoda > Insecta > Hymenoptera > Crabronidae > Cerceris > Cerceris ruficornis. The sequence goes on from OZ022518.1 coordinate 7,308,218, forward strand.
ACATGTTGTGTGATCGGCCATTAAAGTGTTAAGGGTGGCCCTGTTTCATCAAATTTTGATGAACATTATGTTTTTTGAAAACACTATTTACTTTATAGATCCTACTACAACATCTTCATGAAAGTGAATACTCCAATAGTCACTTGAGTGGGAGAAAAAATTATTAATGCGTTTAATGATTCGAACACACTTCAAATTTCATTATAAAAATCTTTAAATTCTATAACTTTTGAAATCTCATAATTTATGACAAGGCATATATTTCATACGTTTCGATACCATGCAGTGTCTGTATAACTGAATCATTAAACTACCAGCAGGTCTTCATAAAAAAACATGCAATTTGAAGAATTTCTGTTCTTGTTGCATGTTTTGAAGACTTCGATTCAATGTACGACGTTAATCCATCGTACGCTTTTAAAAAAACACTTCCAAATAATTATTATAGAATCATTAATATCTTTAAATATAACATAATATCGCAAAAACAGTACATCGTTTAACCCATTCACTGCCAGGAGAACTAAGCAATTATTACCTTTGCTTGTTAAAATTTGAGAAGATGACAGAAAGTTTTTAGAACATTGGTTTCATTAATCAAAAATATAATCTCGACATTTGTAATGATACGAAGAACATTTTTGTTCCAAAATTTTTGTACACGCTCGGCCATTATTGTTAACTTATTAAATCAAACTTATAATGCAGCTACGAGATATTTCGTAGTTGGCAGTCAATGGGTTAATAGTGACTAACATAGTGATCAACGAGTTAATAAAATCACAGAAATTGGCAAGAACTCATCCATTTCCATACGATCCAACTATAAAATCTATTACCCATAATTACAACAAACAACACTAAATGCTTCTCAAACAATAACATAGTTCTCTTCTATTGGCCACGAGTCATCAGTTCAGCCAATCGTCATTAATGGAACTGCGTTCGTTAAGATTTTCATCAAGTATTTTTTCCGCTGAAAAGCGTCGCAGCTCAATTCAACAATAATGAAAATGAATCGAAATGAGCGTTTTCAAAAAACCGCCGATTCAATTTAGCAAAAGTAAATTTAGCATGACGTTGATTTTACTCGGTGCATTATCAACGACGAACAACGGTTCGGCCGCCGTTAGAATATTTCAGAGTTCTAGCCGGCGTGCGTATCAGATGAAATAATGTAAAGAGCACGTTATTTTCTGTGCCACTGCACAAGCATATTGTTTTACGGTAAACAATGCGTTGCATGAATATCACTTGGTCATGTGCTAATAGTACCCAACGGCATTGTTACGCTCAGCTTGAAACTAATCCAATCCATCCCGAAACTTGCGGCAAATATTTCCTGATGATGCTCGTTCTGCCGTTATCCGAGTAAGTTTTATGCAAAATAAACTTGATAAGCAGGCCGTACACAAGTACCGCGTAGGCAAGCGGGCTGTTCATTTAAACATATCGCTCGTACGCTGTATTTATAACTTGAAACTAACAAGCAAGATAAAACTCCAGTTTTGCGTCATCCCACGAGAAGTCACCCTCGACGTGATTTACTCGTACAAATTACCGATATCAGGGATGTCGGTCTTGTCGATCTTCAAGTGTACGAGGAAGAACATTTTCGTGTTTCCATCCAACGAGGTTTGCAATTAACGTTTAATATCTGAACTACCAAGAGAATGGAATTGAATTTTTCACATTTTTTCTTTGAATGATTATTTGTGTCCGGTAAGCCTTAGTTCCTGGAATGTTTTTCTTAGTTTTCGGTGAGATATATAGTTGAGAGATTTCATAAACTTCCAGCTTCTTCATATTTTTTTCGTAAACGTTACGATACGTCAAACGTCATGTTGAGTTTCCACAATGTGTAGGTAAAATTTAAATTGTATTTAATTTTCAAAATGAACGAATATCGAGTTAATCAATTTTTCGAATCATTGATAGTTGAATTATAGTGCAATATACCGTACATAATGCAGAATACTGTATTTAACCGTTTGAGTGCTGAAGAATTTTCTTGTATATATGCCAAAAGTGCGGAATGAAATGCGTAGTTATTTTTTTTGGAAAATAATAGAAACGGTTATAATTAACTCTAATTATTACATAAATAGTAATTTTTACCAACAATAATATTTTTTATTCTCACTTATTACCAGAGTGTTTTGCTGCACAAATTCCATGAATTCGTTTTTAATATATAGCGCAAATTAAGTTGGATCGCTTAATTCCATTACCATTTTTACTGCATACCTCACACAGTCGCAAGTCGTCTTATCCTGCTCTCAATTAATGCGGAAATTATATCGTAGTAACATACAGCAGCGCGATCGCGCTTCTACGCATTTTTGGCACAACGTAAGAGAAGCGCGATAGCGCTTCGCCGCACTCAGACGATTAACACTAGGACTACCGGCGTTAAATCTATTATATTTCAATATATTAAATAAGTACTTTCAGAAAAGAGGAATCAAGAGGCAGAAAAGATGATCAATTCGGTCATTTATGTTTTTTGAGCTGGGCGTAGTATATTTTTCCTATGCCTCTCTTATAAACTTTGAGCATTTTTTTATAAAATAGTGTACCAGTCATTTTGACTGGTTTGGTAGTTCTAGTGTTAAACCAAGAACCGATATAGTAATAAAGTAAAGTCAAACGTTTCAGTAAAGTCAATCTATCATATTACAAAGCAAGAAGAAAGTCGAACAGCACACCCAAAAAGATCTAAAAATTGTAAGATTTACGGATACTTTACAAACACCGATCATATGTCGAATTATAGATTATAGGGTCAACATCGTGCAACTCGTAAACATCCGTGTTTTTCAACGATAAAACACATCCTAAAAGGATGTACGAAGACGATAATAATAATGGTCTCCTGGTATATTTCAAGTTAAATTTATATCGCTCGGAAGAGGAGCTGGTAAAAACGGGGCAATCTCAACGATTTCATTGAAAAAGATTCACAGACAACGGATTCTTGTGCGGCACGCTTTCCATCGCGATGAAGAAATTCCTTGGCGGCATCGCGTGTGTAAGACGATCGACGACACAATGGGATGGGAAAAGTATATTCGGCTTCCGTAGATCCCGCGCGATTTTCTCTTACCAGCCCCCCTTTTCTCGATGCAATATTGGAATTCAGTTCTCCTTGGCAGTGCAATACACTCGCCACGTGTAATTCGTTTTGCAGTTTACTCGTCCGTAAACTTTCACGAACATTCACGGTCGGTTTGTGATACGGATTCGTACGAATTAAATTTTTCGAGGTACATGTTACGACTAGTCGATTTTCTATGACGATCTTCATCCTTTTGTTCACTCGATCATTACCTTCCAACTGTAACCCTTTGCGGATGGAAACTTTTTTGAATATTGATGGATAATTATTTATTTGGCGATCAAGAACCACCTTTTTATCAGAAAGTTAGAGCGTTAATGTATGCAAATTATAAATTGCTATTTGCGTAGTCATATTTCAACGGTTATGTTTCAAGTTTTCAACTCTAACACTAGAACTACCAAACCAGTCAAAATGACTGGTGCACAATTTTTTCCAAAAATTCTCCAAGATTATAGGAGAGTCATAGAATAGATATTCTACGTCCATCTCATAAAACATAAATTACCGAATCGATCATCTTTTCCACCTCTGAATTCCCCTTTTTTCAAAGTACTTATTTAATATATTTAAATATAACAGATTTACCGCCGGTAGTTCTAGTGCTAACCGTATGTATATACGCCGATAAACTGCAAAAATAGATATTTTCTGAGACCACATACATGCGTCCGCAGTCCTCAAAGGGTTAAAAGAAATCTTCCTGTATTGTACGTCATTCCACGATGCTCGCCGATATTATCGTAATTCTATAGATTTTTATCCGCAAACAAAAAGTTTCGTGCAATGAACGCGAGTGTACCGACAATTTCTAGCGGTGCTTTTTCAACGGGCAGGTTATTTTTCTCTATTTTCGCGAACTTTGATCCGTGATGAAGTAGCACTTGTAATTCCGACGAATTTTTCGTAATAATAAGCCACTAATTAAAAGCCTCCGAGTTATACAAAACGTGCCTGAAGATTTCTCGATCCAGATACACGGTTGAATGATTCAATTTGTTGTGTTTTGTTTTTCTCCTTCTTCGTTTTTCGGAAAATTCCATTCCCTCCAGGAAATAACAATACTGGGATCGGAGTTCTGTTCTCCCCGTGCTGAAATTATAATTACACTTCTATCGTGATCGTCGGATCCATCGGTTTTGAGATAAAAAAAAAACTGCGCCGAATGGGCGACGGTGTGAAATGCCGAACGATTCGAGAAAGAGCCGTGTATCGTGAAAATCAGCTTTAGACTGCCAGAAAAGTGTGCGAAATATTCCCATTTATCACGGTCCATCACCTTTAAGCTCGGCTCTTGAGCGTCATCGAGAGGTACGAATCGACAGCCGGCATTAAATACGTCCGCCTGCAAAACGTAATTCTCCCTCTGTCCGTGTGAACGTCGCATCGTTATTGTATCGTATGCGAAATTACATTTCCAATAATCCTTGGAAATGGTACTCAATCACAAAACACGTTCTTTCACGCAAAGCTCTCTTTATTCGCCTTCCTTTTTACAATCTTTCTTTCTTCCTCTCTTTCGAGCGAATCTTCTCCGCCCCTCTATTTTTCTCTATTCCCTCGTCTTGTTTTATAAATATTTTCTGCTTCTCATTTCCCGTTTCACTTTCTCTTCTTATTTCAGACACTTTTTATCGTCCCCGTCGTTGCACGTTGTTAAATTCTCGTGAAAATCGAGGTAGAGAAGCATCGGCAGCCCGAACCGTAGCGATGAACAATTTTTCTTGCCTTTGCTAAGAATCACGAAGCCAAATATTTAACTCTTATGTCAGTAACTGGATTGTCTTCTTGATTTTAATTATATACAAGACTTTCTGGTTTTTTAGAATTTTTTCAGTGCAAACCAATCGTTTCATTTATTTTCTGTAAAGTTAAATTCTAAGCTTATTCCTTGTATGTAATTCATAAAAAGTGCAGAAACGATACGATTACCTTTATTTTCATACTTTTTTAGATACGATAAATTAATATATGCAATCAACAAAAGTCATTTCGATTTCTACAAATTGCTACATGCCGTTGACACTCGAGATTATGATTTTAACGTAAACTTAAAAAAATCTGTGTTTTTGAGGCGAGCGAATATATCCCTTAGATATAATAATCGTCTCAATAACAACTCATGCAGCTCTGTAGATCTCAAGAAACGGTATTCATTTTTATTTCAACCATTTTTTGATACCATTTGTTGTTTACGACTTATAAGCACGTATATAGAAAGGGTGGTTCGGGCAAAGGGGTTGATATCTCCCTCAATGTTGCAAACGTGCACAAAGGAATTACAGCTGTCTTCTTAGATAAGTCTAACAAATATTTATACAAAGATTCGTAAAAATTTGAAACTATCAGTTCCTGAGCTTCCCATGTTAGTTGTACGTCTTGAGATTAATCGATGGCTCATTGTATGCGATGCATGATAAAATATTTTCGCTCCAATGCACATACGGCTTCAAAGTTCTCCGTCCCCAAAGGATTATCATATTATTTCCAGATTTTCTTAAGGTTTGAAAATAATTATTTGATTTTATAATTGAGTGTTATGGTGCATTCGCTATAAGTACGATTTCATTTACTTAGATTTCATAAAAAACGGACAGCAAAATTCCATTCCATAAAGTCTTGTTAGAAAATCAAATTCATCATTAACCTCTTGCTGTACGATTCCTTTTGCGACTGCCTCGGCAATCATTCAGAATTAAATTGATAAAATACGAATTGATCGATGATTCTTGATATATCGCTAATTTAACGTAACATTAATATTACAAAAATAATTTTATCTTGTCGTGTCTGAATGATATTCTCAATTTCATAGGTTTTGCAAAACTTGAAAATTTCCTATCGAATTTACCGTATCACACGTGTCACTCGTTATTTTACGACAAGCAGTTAATCAGTTTACGTTAACCCTTTGCAATCTGAATTATTTTCCGAATCAGCTAAGTGAAAATTAGTTTGGAAAGTTTTCTACGTAATTATTCATTGTTATTTAATAATAGCAATAATTGTAGGTATTGAGAAATATTGATGTCAAGTTATAGAATCATTTTCAAATTCTGAAGTTGAGATTTAATAGATAAAACATTAGTTCCGAGAGAATGCTGTTTCAAGAGTAGCTCGATTTAGGACTGCAAAGGTTTATACCTCGCAAAAATAGAGAAGTCCTCTGGCCTGTGCTTTGTTCTGATTCGCCTGACGGATAGACATTTTTGTTTTCGGTTGCCATTCGTCGATCTTAGGTTTCTAGGACCGATATGGTGGGGATAGGTGGTGCGAACGACACTCTCCCCTTACCCTGTACTTCATACCGCGAGACTTCACTATTTTTGCGAGGTATAATATCCCTTAATTTTTTCCAGATGAAACAAAAACAAAAATATACGATTATATTTCTTTTCTTTATCACGCTATTCAACAGTTTCCTTGGCATTTATCTACAGATAATTGTATATTTGAATGATCGTACAAATATTCTAAAGTCTTCAATTACTGTACGTGAATTTTCAGTTTTACACATTCGTATTTCCTTCAAAGGGAAGCACATTTTCGTCTTATATTTATTTGTAAAATAAAAATCAACTTCGTTAGCACTTTTTCGTAAGAATTAGGAGGGCAATTCAATAGCTTGACACTCAGACTCTTAATTTAACCGTTTTAGTGCCAGGGTTTTATAAGAATCCGTGTCGGATTGTGCCATGCAGCGCGATAGCGCTTCGTTCATTTATTTGCAAGAAATGCCGATCGACGCGATTACGCTGCTCTTTTTTCGTATAGAAGTAAATTCAAGAAAAACAGCTTATTTATGCAGGTGGTTTGCGATTATTTGAAAAAAAATAGTAATTACGAACCAAGCGCGTTGCGAATTGACGGTCGTAACCAAACATCGCGACACAGTTCACCACAGTACGCGAACAGTGCGATCGCGCTGCGTGACACTAAAACGGTTAAAAATATGATCGGATAAAAAATTCAAAATGGCTTCGAGTAACCGCGCATGCGGTTAATGGCAAAATATCAGTTCTTTTTTTTTAATTATTATAAGGATAATATCATAAAATTGATAGAAAAAAACAAAATAAAAAAGAAGTATCTGGTTAACCGCTGTCACGTCGGATAATAAGACAGAATCGTTTTATACGAACGTAAGCCCGGAGTGAGCCGCAACGATCGTTAAACGGATTATTTAACGTACATATAACCATGAATTCGCAACGCTTATGTGCCTGCGGTTTCTGTTGGTATAATAGCCACAACCGACGCGAGTTGCCAATTACGGTAATCGATGTTTAACGTTTACGGGTACAGCAAAGCCAAATTTCATGTTCGGCTTCGACTGGGCGTGACTGAAATCGCGAATATCGTTAAGATTTGACTGTTCGCGTACTACGGGGGAAACTGGAAATGATAGACATGCACTCCCTGTTTCTCTCTCTCTCTCTCTCTCTCTTCCTCTCTGCGATAAACGGCCTTTAGAGAGAACAGATAAATAATTCCGTCGGTAAAACGTGGCATTGAAAAGCAAAGTCAAACGCCACGACCAATGCGCAAATCGATCATACTTATGGCGCACTTGGCGACGAATCCATTTCGAGTTTATAGCGGCAGAATATATCCGAAACGATTGACTCGAATCCTATTTGCGATATTACAATGGTAGAAGAGGAATTTCATTCGGTCGCCGTCGGCCAATCGTAACTAGTTTCCGGTATAGGTTCGTACCGATCTTAAGGATTATATGCTGAACGTCATACGTTTCGTTGGAAATCAATGTGATTCTAGGGTGATATCTTTTCGAAAGTTTGATGCCGTCGTAAAATGAGATTAACCATTTTCTGGGTTATGATTTTCAAGGAACGTCGTCGACTTGTAGAAATCGACGAATGTTTCGAGGGTATTAAAATTAACGTAGAAAGTGATTCGATACAGGAGCAAGTACCGAGCAATAATAACGTTAAAGAATAATAAATGTGGGTGTAAAGTGAACACGATCGACAATTGAGCCGTTTATTTTTAAGATGGAGTAAGTATAATCTCAAAAATGTGATCGTATCATTTAATATTACTAATGACTGTCAACTTTATTTTAGCTTACAAAAAGTGCTTGATTGACAAGCAAGAAGTATTGGTATTAGCGCTAAAAGAGGTACAGCTGTTAAAATAAATTTAATATTTATTTGCAAACAGCATAAGTATATTTAAAGTCGTCATTAAAAACTTGAACATGTAAATAACCGATGAAAAAAGTTTCCTTTGTTTCAAACTTGTACAATTTTTTCCAGCGCTTGCATTACTTTCTATCGCAAAAATACCGAATTAAAACCTCAGTGCTTATTAATATTCTTAACACTAGAATTACCGGCGTTAATTCTGTTATATTTAAATATATTAAATAAGTACTTTGAAAAAAGGAGAATTCAGCGGTGGAAAAGATGTTCGATTCGGTAATATATATTTTATCAGATGAACGTAGCATATCTATTCTATAACTCTTCTATAATTTTGGGGAATTTTTAGAAAAAATTGTGTACCAGTCATTTTGACTGGTTTGGTAGTTCTAGTGTTAAGTACCTTGAAATATAAAACTTTCGACATCTTCGATACAAAACAAGCTGTAGATGCCGTGATACCAATGGAGATGAAAGCCTATTCCATCCCTGAGTTCGAATCATCACTACACCTTTGAAATCTTTCATACATGTTATTTACGTACAGTAGATAAATCCTCTAAAGAATTAACTTGTATTTCTCAATGAAACGATCACCGCAAGAATCATACAAAAAAGCAAAGCATTAGTCAGAAAAACGATCATACATCACCTTCAAAACGAACGGCTTAATTGTGTCTTATATACGAGACAGCTTTAGGACTGTAAATGTGATAATCAAAAGGACCTTGCGTGTGGGTCGCATATACGCGTGCACATACGTGCGCATAGGCTATAAATTAGCCAAAACTAAAAGCTTGGAAGTCAGGACTTCCCTGGCATGATTTCTGTATCGCGGCTGACGTAGGTTAGGGCGATATACCGCAAATACCTCGGGTGGATGCATTTCAAGAGATACGGATGCTGCCTGAATGGGAGACACGAAAGGAGTAATAGGAGAGGGAAGGAGAGGGAATCGGAAGAGAGCGAAACGGTGAATCGAGGCTCGATGCACTGCGGAGACAGCATAGCCATCGGTCTTGCCGCGGTTTTCCAAGATCCTCGAGTTTATCTCCGGGAGTTTATCTTCACGAACGGCAGGGAAGTGATCTAAGTTTCATCCGGCCGGCGGGGCGTCAGACTCCACGAATACTCCAGGCTATCCGGCTGCTGGTTATCTTTCAGTGGTGTCAAGAGCCTTGCCTAACACGGCCCCCGATAACGCCCTTTTCGCATAGTTACAAGTCGATACATCATGCTACCAAAAACGTACTTTGTTATCGTGTCGAATAGGTATACATCTATGCCCATATATATATTCTGGAGTACCGCGAAAAGTCCGAAGATCGTTAGTTAACCTCTTACCGGAGGGGAGACTAAATTTCAGTATTTTACTCGTCGTATCGTTGCGAAGTATCGATCTACAAAAGTACCTCCTTGTTTTTCCAGATGTAATCGTTACGTCGAACAGGATTTAAATTCTTAAACTCGAATGCCGCTCGGAGATGGAGGAAAGTTTTTTATCGATACCCAAGTTTTACAGGCCTACGGAGGATTCCTGTGGGATTACGTTTTCCAATGTTCTCCGACATTCCTCGCTTCGAAATAATGCTTTATATTTTACTTCCACCACCGTGGAAGATTCCGATTGTTCGATATAAAAGCAAAGTTAGGGAGACCTTCGATTACCGCGGAGACCCCGCTATCGGGTTGCTATCACGAACGCGAAAAGGTAATATCGAGTAAGGCAGCCCGGGAATGAAATAGGTACGCATAATTTTTTTCCGCGCAATATCTGCGCTGATTAAATTTACTTTCTACATCGACCTGGGGAGAGAAAGAGTGAGAGAGAGGGGAAAAGTGAATGAGTCCTTCGCCTTCATCAGCGGTTAGGCCTGAGTTATTGCTCGTTATTCGTGAATGGTGAACATTGTCGATGTTCTCTTTCTTTGGTCCAGACTATTGATCCTTCGTACCGAAGATTCCTGGCACCGGGGTCACTTCTGGTAGACTGCTCGGTTAGCAGGAAGTAGAGTGGTAGTTATCCTCCGAAGAAGATCGACCAACGAACTTATTGATTGTACTTCCAAACTCGTTCTCTCTCCGCAGTACCTGCTGACTGTTGCACACTCCCGCGGATCAAAAGTGCTCCTACCGTGCGATCCTCGTGGAAATTTCGTCTCGTCTGCTGATTCCCCGAACACCGTACTTCCACTTATTCTTCCCAATCTGTTTTTTAGCGGATTCCTCGGCGACTGTCCGTATAAATACCGCGCCAGGAAGGAAGCGTCTCCGTTTTACTCGTTCACGAGAGGCTATTTTTTTTAAGTATTTCTAGTACGCGTGACGGAGAATCACCGAGACGTGGAAGAAGAAGAAGATTCTAGGAGACGTCTAAAAGAAACTTTGAGATATTAACGTCGTTAAAGAAGTCTCGTCGGTTGACGGGATATCAACCACCGCGAGCAATGCGGAAACGCTTTCTCCCCTTTCTCGCTGGCGTAAAAGAATGGAGCGATGGGTCGGTTGTGTCGAGCCGCGGTTTGTTAATACGTCGTTATACGTTTAAAATGATGTCAGGGGGGTGGGGGCGGAAGAGAATGTAAAACTATTTGTACTGTATAGATATACATATAATATATGAATATACTTAACGTATTAAACGGCTAAGATTAAACGTACGTCATAAATAGTATCGAATGTCTGTTCTTACATTAGTGTTATGATTGTATAGGAAGAATAAAGGGAAAATAAAAGTAAGAAGATCCGTCGTTATACAGGTACTATTATATTTATAAACGGGACTGTGAAAGTTGGATGGTTTTTAGTACGGATAAAATTCAACGACGAACGAGTTTGATAAAAGTCGTTAACTATATATATATATAAATATACGTATACATTGTATATATACATATATACACATATATTATGTAAATTAACCGCTGCCAGGCTCCGTTGTAACGATGGCATTTTTTCGTTTCTCTTTTTCCAGTACGTTTTACGAACGTGTGAGAAAGAGGCTTCGTACTTTATTATCACTTAACTTTCGTCACTAAAAGTAAGATTAATAAGTGTTCCCCTCGACGGCTCGCCGTGAAACGTTTCCTGAATCGATGTAAATCGTATCGCGCCGCCGAACTTGATATTTACCCTCGGAATATTACATGCGGCCCCAGAGTTCCGTGTAAGCTTAGAGTACACAACGCTACGAATGCAAACTTCATGAGAAATGCTAACGCGCGTTCGAGCGTTGTTTTAAAGTGCATATATGTACGGATGCATGTGAACGAATACATGCATATATGTATACATATATTGCGCATATATAAAGGATGTGAGAAAATAAGGGATGCAAAAGGGAGGGACTGATCCTTCGTGAAGAGTAAGATGAAATTATCAAATATGATTCATTCGTACGACGCTTAGGTTTATGTGGAAGTGTCCTCAAAATTTCATTAGCCATGCATGTAACCCTAACTTTTTGGTTCGTTTGGAATTTGCGTATTAATCTCGCTGAATCCTGTGCAAGCTGAATTTTTTACCACATCTGATAATTACCCGCATGAAAGGAGAGTAGTAGGTGTTTTAAATTGAATTTTAAATACCAAATTAATTTAATTTAATATTTCATTGCTAACAACTAAAACTAACGAAATTGCTAACACATTTAGAGTTATGTACACTTGTGATATTTTATCTGTTCCTTTGAATTTTTCAGTGTGCTTTACATGTTCTTCAGAGGTTGTTATTCAATTTTACGCAACGATAGAATTCGGTAATTGCAGTTAGCGAAGAATATTTCGGTTAGTGCGCAAAGGCAGTATGAAATTCTCTGTTCGAAGCAAATATAATGTTTAGATATGACGTAAAATTAAGCACTGCTCGACAACTGCAAAGGTTTACAGTCACGAGGAATATACAGAGACAATGCGCGTGCACCTGACTATCAGCTGATAATTAACACGTTGAATGCCATGGGGGTCACCGGTGACCGGCGCTATTGAATTCAATGAAATTTCATATGACTTTTAAATTCTAATATTTACGAAGTTGTTAATTCAGTGAATATTTACGCGTTGGTGTCAAAGAGGTAAAGTTCTGGTGTCTATAAATCTCCTTTTGTCTTTAAAATTTCTACTTTGTAAAGATGTGATTTTAATAGATAAAGTATCACTTCGGTAGAAATGAAGAAACTAACGAAATGCCGGTGGCATTCAACGTGTTAATACTGATAATAAGTGCGTTGGTAAGATCCGTGAAAGTGAGAAAAATAAAAGAAATCAAAAAATCCAATTCAATCAAAGAATGGAAACGTATACTGATTTAAATGTTACATTCCGTAACGAAATTTCAAGAATGAATAATCTTGCTTCGTTTATAGCTGTATACCTCGTAGCTACCTTAATCTGTTAACCGGGGAATTAACTTTTGTTCAACTCGTTTCAAACTGGAGACTTTTTTCTTCGCAGTGAGAAATAATATTATCACACCTAAAGTACCACGCTAGAATTTAATGGAAAAGAATAACGTAAAACGTAATGCGTTCAACATACCATATTTAAAAATTGCCACGACGAAAAACATCGTCATACGCATTAGAGTTGTCTTCCTGGTATGACGTAATATTACGTCCTACCCGGTTAACAGGTTAAGCACTTATATTATGCAATGTCCGTGCAAATATTCTCAGATCGAAGCGTTGTATAAAACAATTGTATTTGATATAATTCTAATTTTTCACATGAAAGTACCTTTTCTATTACACCACGTATTTTCATCAATCCTCTATATTCTATAACAACCACAGTATATGTGACTACGTCAACGTACTCGCAATATGTTCAGATTTGCATGAATTGCATTTTTTCTCCCGAATTCACCGTGACGTACTTGTATGTTAGCACGATATGGACAGGATACGATTATTACTGTTAAATATAGGCAAGTACCGTCGTCGACGGCTTCCTGAAAATTTACGACGAGGCCTCTATATCGCTCAAAGCATCTAGTGTATGTCTTCGTGTATGTATATTCAACGAAGATTTACGCAAGTTATTATAGGTACAAGATATAGTCTAATGTGATATTCATACGCCGTAAAAGTTTTTACATGTCTGTCTTTCTCTTTCTCTCTGTCTCTCACTCTCATATTCTATCGCCTCTCTTATTCCTTACTCTCAACGCGCTACATTTATCGTACGATACGAGAATGCACGCGATTCGGGGCGTTTCACTGCGTATCTTAAGCAGGTGTATATTATACGAACGAGGTAAATATTGTAGTTATACGAAAAGAGGTGCATTTGAATTACAAAAACATAATAAAAACGATACGTTAACAACGATTATTGCCGCTTGGATATCGTACCCGTGATCCTGTTTCTCCGTGTACTGTATTGTCATCATTTATAGCGATGCTTCTAAAGACTGTTTCAGTCAAACCTCGGTGGGAATGATAACACTGAAGGACAATATTTTACTGTATTCAATTTACTGTGCTGCGATGCATTTCGATTAAGATACGTTACTTTAATGTCAGGCTCGTTTGTTTCTTGTTATATTTTTGTCTTTAACTATTTATCGAGGTTACGATTTACTACGCATCAAGGTTATGATTTACTACGTATCAAGGTTATAATTTACTTACATGTTGTATACAAGGAGTTGTCCAGAGGTGATGACTGTTCGAATTCGGGCCACTTTTTGAAAGCACGAGCCTTTGTCCCTTAAACTCGTGTAGCTCTTAGCACTGATCTTTTATTATAATAAAGAACGATGAGAGTCACTTTAACACAAGAAAGAAAAAGATATGTTCTGGGTGAGAACGTAGGACCATGATATTTCTTTGAATCCCCGCGAAGAATATCATAAATTTATCGTCATGCCATCTACTGGTGGCCCTTATGTATTTCTACCGCTGCATATTGTCGGTTCAACGAACCTACAGTGTGTATGGGGGTTCTTCCCCTTACAGCGTGTTTTCCGTCAAAGTTTGTTTACAAAAGTTTCAAAACCGTGTACGTCGTAGCGTGGCTTATTAGTACAAGAGGAGAAATGATCGATAGCTATTTGGGAATGCTTCTGAGCCGTTTACGCTTCTAATATCCGCATTTTGCTCTCAGTACCTTGGCGACGAAGGAAGCTAACCTAAATCTTTATTTATACTTCGCTTATGTCTTATGGCGGATTCGAAGCGGCGGGAAAAGTACAATGCAAATACTTTCGAAGTTTTATGGAACTGGCTGTAAGCGGATACTTTGCATCGTTGGGAGATAATTCAGGCGGATAATGAGTGATTCTGATGACACGGATGTTTTGCTCCTAATCCCACCTGACTTGTTCCTCGTACCATCGTCGTCGGACTCCGATATTAGTTCCGTTCGTATAAAAACGGAGTACAACAGCGGAAGAACTGGCGTTATTTCGGAGCTTGTAGAGCACATGCAGTCCTTGGAGAGCAGAATTTCTGTTATCGAATCAAAGGATAATAGCTTGGATGCTACTTTATTAAATAATTCATTGGATTCGCAGATACAAGCTGGCACAACTGCCAGATTTAGACAGACATTACCTAGAACTAGATTCTCCGTAAGTCAGAGTTCTAGCTTACAAAATTCACCTGTAAAACCTCGTCAGTCCATGTCCGTTCCATCAACTCCTAGTGGTTACTCGTTGAATCGTACTAATCTTTGTCAGAATGATATAACAGCCAGGCATCATTTTCCTGCAGCTGTTGATACTAACATAATTAATACTAACAGCCATGATAAATGTAAGCATGATCTTCTGGTGTCTTATTCTGATTCCTCTGTGATACCTGCCCTTGGACTCCCGCATGTTGCTGCTATTGCTTCTAAAGGAAAGCCTTATTCTTGTACTATTGATAACTGTAAAAATACGAGTAATCTGTATATTAAACCACAAGATCAATCACATTCAATGCCGTCTGAATCAACTTTACCTAGCACAACCAGACAACTCTACCTCTGTTCTAAGAGTAACGTACAAGAAATGGAACTCTCTGAAGTTGATGAATTGCTTCAAGAGATGGAAGCTACCGAGCTAGAATTATCAAAGAGAATAAATAGTGTTTCGGTCCATCAACATATTAAAGGGCAACGTGTTGCACTGCCAGCCAATCATATGAATGATACTCCTGTAAACGAAGAAGAAAAGAATATCTACAGACAGTCTATCAATAAAAAACTAGAATTCGAACCACATAGTTCCAGGTTACAGTATTATGATCCCCATTTAGCAGCATGCCCAAAAAAACATGCAGATACTTTCCCTGATATATCACTGCCATATGATTCGTTCTATCCCGACGAAACTGATAAGATGATCTCTGAATTTAAAACTTGGGAGCACAGTGTCCAGCAACCGATTCCAATAAATGGAGAACACAAGGTAGAAAGTACAAATACAATAAAAAATGTGGATAACACATCTGATAAATCAGTTGTAAAATTAGCTGATTCAAAAAGAAAAGAATTTGCAAATGAACAAAGTGCAGTACCCACAGATCATTTAAATTCTAGAGGTGTAGATACTATCCCGGCTCATAAATTTCATAAAAATGAAGATACTATAGTACCCAACGAATTGAACAAACATAATGTTGCGACACTGCCGAAACGTATTGAGTATAAAACATCATGTTTAGCAGAAGCTTGCACTTCTCAGGGACAACAAAGCGATAATATGCAAAATATTAGAGAAACAATGGATATACCATTTGCTAGATGCACTGCACATGTTGCAACTAATACAGACTTTCTTACGAGGTACTTATTGTTTTTATAAACTGAACTGTAACATGTGTATTTCGTAAAATTTGTGTTACAAATACTTCAAATTTCCGCGAAAGCAAAGAAGATTATTTTAGGCATTAAATCTTATTTATAGGAAATCTCAGCGCCTTTTGTCACTGTCCGATTTTTGGGATAATAATAGAAATAAATCACAGGAAGAAATGTTGAGTATTAAATTAGAAGAAGAGAAATTCCGAAGAGAGGTATATTAACCATTTCCGAAAAATACGTACGCGAATTGTAATTACTTTAAACAACGTAAAACATTTTCCAGCATTGTGAATATCTAATTCAAGAACTTCAAAAACGCTTATTAGAACAGCAAGAAAAAGTTGCTGTGGCTCTTAGAGTAGACAACGAAAAAAATCAATTAATAACGCAGTTCCACAGTGCATGGTCTAAATTGAAGCAACGAGTTCATATGTTAGAATCTGAGTACAAAAATTTGCAGACGAATCTGACGAATGTGACAGAAAAACATCAAGCCGAAGTTACGGAGTTTCAATCACAAATTAAACGCTGTGAGAGTGAATTGTCAAAGGCTTTAGATCTCGCAGCTGGATACAAAGAAAAGAGTGACGGAATGATCAAAGAAAAGGTAGATTCATTGAAAAGCCATGCAGATGAACTGGAAAGTTACAAGTCGTTAGTTCAAGAAGCGGAAAATCGGTACGAACAATTAAAAGTCGAGTACAACAAGTTATTGGAAAAGAGCCAACAAACCGAAGAAACAACGAAGAATCTTCAGCAGGAACTGAGCAAAGAACGTTTAAAGGGCGGAGAAGTTAGAAACGAAATGAACGTTATTCATAAGGCTTTAGACACTTGCGAGGCTGAATTAATAATTCTTCGGCAAGAAAAGGAAAATTTGCAATTAAAATTAAAGGAAGAGATTAATAGAAACTCAATTTTGGAGCACAAAAATGCCATGTTATTATCGTCCGTTGATGATGCCAACAACGCGCAGGTAATGCGTTAAACGAAGCGTTAACGGTATCGATGTATTTTTTAAGAAATTACCCGCATTCTTTCATTTTATAGAAATTAGCAAAAGAAGAAGCACAATCTTTAATAGAACAAAAGGAAAAAATAAGATCCGATTTGCAAGAAGTCTATCAAAAGCAAGTTGATGCAGTTGTGAAAGAGAAATTGCAAGAATTTCAAATGCAACTCGATACAGCTGAATTTGGCTTTTTAGAAGAATTGAAAACTAGGCAGCAAGTTATTGCTGAATGTGCAGCTAGAAAAATTAAAGATGTTATAGACAAGTGTGTTGATACTTATTGTGTAATAATAAAATTTGTACAATGAATATTTTCCTTAGGCTCGAAAATGTACATAAATATACGTTATTTTTAGACATAAATTGGAAATAAATTTATTGGAAGAAAAACACAAAGAGGAAAAACGATTATACGAGCTTCAGTTAGCTCAAGCTGCTCAAAAATCCTCTTTTTTGGAAACGCAGCTGAATTCTCAACGCGCTACTAAATCTCAACTTGCTGAACAACTTCACTGCGTTATGCAAAAACAATGGCAGCAAGCTTTGCAAATTATATCAGGTAAAGACAATGTAATTTCGAAGTTCTGAACGTTCATTCGCAAAATCAAACGAAATTATAGGTGGTAATCTAGAAAACTTGACTCCACTTCAAAGAATTCACGCGGAAAAGATCTTTGAATCCAGAGTTCCTAAGAAATCGGAGTCAGTGCCGAATTGTTACGTAAAAGTTTCTCAGGAACCAATGAGATTAACGTCTCAGTTATCGGAAGAAAAAAATTTTCACGGTAGACGGGAGGAACAAAATGAAAGTATGAGTACAATAACTCCTATTGACCATACACCATTAACAAGTAGAAAAGAGGTGAAGGATGATCTTAGAAACTACATAAGAATGGTAAAACTGATTTTATTATATCATTATATTGTTATAACTAATGTCGTGTCATGCAATTTAAATGTAAAGCAACCCTTTTATTACTTTACAGATTGCTGAAATGCAGCAACCGAAAGAAGAATTAAAAATTAGAGAACATATACCCAGTCCACCTCTAGTATGTAGAGAGGTTCCACGAAAACATTATATGAAAAAAGAATTAAGTATTATGAGTGAAGACAGTATTACGTGGCAGCCCGTGTCGGAGGTATACCATTTTACTGATAGTCGCTAAGATATATATTACTAATAATATAAAAATTGGGCCTCATTACTTTTCAGACTTCTGCTCACGATACCAGTGAATTTATTCCAATTTCTCAAAAACTCAGCATGAAGATGGAACAGCAAAAAAATAAACCACCGTGGAAATGACACTTTCTTTACGATTGTACAGATAACGATGATGATGGGGTAGACGAATTAGACTACTTAGGGGTCACGTCCATACAGTGCATTTAATAACTACAATTATAACTTTTCTACTATGTAAATTTTTCTACTGGAAAATAACTTTTTTACGATACAATAAAAAATAAACATTGTGTTTCATCCCTCTTAACTGCTTTCTCCCAACTAATAATAAATCGTATACCAGTTCCTCGTATTGTAAATATAACACAGTTTCACTTTTACTATGCCGATATACAGAGGAAGAGGATGTTTGATAAGGACATCGAATGACGAATTGATAAGTAAGCATGCATATCTTTCGTGTCAGGAATTGCATGCTGATACTCAAGGCATTGATAAAATAATTCTATATGATGACGAACAATAAAGCCATCGCAATTGAGCAAATTAGTCACAACTCCGTACGCTGATGTATAGGATTACCTGAGTTCATGCTTGCCAAACAAGTTAAGCCATGGGAAAAATATTTTCTACGCCAAATACGATGTTTGTTGGCGGAAGTAAATACAACGTTCGATCTGTATTCGGACAAATATTTTCCGTGATGTTTCATTTTCTTATGAGTCACTGTAATGAGTAAAGCAAATCGCTCATAGGCATTTCGAACACGTTTTCTCAGCACGAGATGGTATGTTGGGATTATTCAGAGAACTGTTACTGAATAGCTTGTTGACAGTGCTGCGTGAATACCAATCATGAAAGAGTAGATCATACGTTATTCTACCTTGAAAACTTATAATAATCGAATACACGTATGTTATAAATCAATCAGTATGTTATTGCTGCAGTAATGGACAATTATACAATATTTTAATGAGAATAATATTGTAAAATTATCGATATATTGAATGAGCTTATAGAGATTTCTGATGTTAATAGAATTATCGAAATATTAAGGATGCCAAGTTGATAAATCGTCACGAAAATTATTTAACCCTTTATGGGCCCGTGTAACCTTGAAGTAACACGAGATAAATCCAAGCTTTTACTCTTCAAAGTAAATTTTTGAACTTTGCCAAATGTTACAATTTAGTTCTTAAAGACCATGAAATTCTTTACAATTCAATTTTTCAAAATCAAATTAAATCTATTATTTATAATAGTATTTTTATCATTTTCTAATGTGCCATCGTGCAACTGATCTTCAGATGCCACAGAAAATTCGGACTATAGAGGGTTAAATTTCTGACTGCAAATTTTCAGAGATTTTGGATCACTAAATTGCAATATTTCAGTAATTAAAATGATCCGTTTACTTCATATTTTCTTTATACTTAGGAATCCCAGATTACTCCACAATAGCTACAGTCGTCATAATGAGAAATTTTGTAGTTTTATCAGAAATTGTTAATTTGAAAAACTTTATCTTTAAACAATATGAATTACTTTTTAAATAAATACTACTTCATTCGTTATATTGATTTTATAGTTGTATGATTGTGCAAATCTGTGAAGTAACTCTAAAAATGGAAAATCATATTAATTGCATATCAGTCTGAAGAGCCTTGAAGCTAAAACATGTTTGTTTGTTTACCTCTTTCTGTGTAGTTTCATACTTTATTCAATCACAACATACTACATACAATTGAGTGAAAACAAAGCCCGAAAAATAATAGCACCCAGAAATAATAATAGCGAAATATAAGTTATAATAGATTTAAATTTACGTTTCTTTATCACATTCACAAGTAGGATCGATGTACATGTGCATGTACAAGTGATGATTTAATCATGAAATACGATTCACTTTCATATTCAGTTCATAACACTCATTCTATTCCATCTCTAACCGTGTATTGTATGTTTTCAATTAAAAATTCTATTTCGCTCAAGCTAACGAACAACGCGGACAGCATCTAATTGTCCGAATGAATTTTGAATTTCCAATCGCGCACCATCAATTATCATTCGAACAAAATGTTAACTCGTTAAACTCCGGTGAAAGATTCGTCGAAACGTTTTTCCCTCGTTCGTTAGCACCTCGTAAAAAAATAGGAACAAAACGTGTATCCTTGTTTCAATACCACTACGTTCATCTTCCATGACCGCAGCTTAAATGTTTAAGCTGGGCGCACACCGATTGCGGGGAATCCTTTTTATCCGTGGTATAATTGCAAGGATACCTCGTCAATACCAAATTATTACGGACGCATATATGCGGTCTGAGAAAAGAACTGATCACAGTTTATCGGCGCATGTATATACGGTTAGAGTTAAATTGAAGTATAATTACGCAAATAGTAATTTATAATTAGTTTCTGATAAAAAAATTCTCTTTGATCGTCAAATGAATGATTATTTCTCAATATTCAAAGAAGACTCTGTCCACAATGGGTTAAATATATGCCTTAGATGGTAATTTATAGAGAAATGGTTGGGAGGACTAATTTAACAAGACTACAAAATTACGTAAATAAGATCGTGGAAGTTAAATGATTATTGTTTGCATAAGAAGAGGATTTTAATTAAATATTATTGTCGAAAAGTTTTCTCCATTTACCGTAGTCTGATTAACTACGGATGGTAAATTGGAAGCGTCATTTTCGATTGAAGTTTTATAATTTAAGACATGTAAGGACACTTTAATTCAAATGTATCGTTCTTCTCATCATTTATCATTCTATTATACAATCTGAGAAAGTTTCTTAGACGTTGCTTCCAAATAAAGGAAGACTAATATTTTTTCAACTAAAATCCACCGACTACGGATCAATCTATCTCTGGGTATCAGATTATTATACTACATTTTAACTAAATACTTATGATACAAGTGCTAAGAAAATTGTGTCACATGATACATAAATCATTGAGTTACATATTATAGACATATATATCAAATTAGTGCATATAGACAACTTATTAACACACAGAACTATGTTTCAGAAAATACACTTCGACCATCCGTTGACGATATTCGATCTATACAAATCCCATTACCAAAGACAACAAAATAAAAAATTCGGCAGCGAAGAACACATTAAATTCAAACTAGCAAGGATCAGACTACACAATATCAAAATTGCATTCCAATCTACACCAACCTGAACAAAACTATCTAAAGCAATCGTCGAATGCATTGTATACCAGTCCCACAAACCACTCCACGTATATACCATTTTCCAAGTTTCTTCTCGGCGAATACTTTATCTAAAAGAGCTTAAGACCATTCTGCCGTAAGCAGTGTGCGGTCAGCCTTACAGTCGTAGCAGAGAAACGCAGAAAATCACGAAGGTACGAGAAGCCAAACGTAGGAGAGTAAGCGGGACGAGCAATAACACAGTCGATGCCCTTCTTTAGCCGTGACGATCACGCCTACGGAATCCTGGTCTAACCCGGCGCCAGTTATGAGGATTCTACGCGCGACATGCCGAACAAGTTGCCGATTGAAAACGAAAGAGCATCGAAGAATGCAAAGGGAGGAACGTGATAGTGGCCACCCCCTCTTCGTGCAGATAGTAGTAGTCATGAAAGCGCCTCCGCTCTTGATGTCCGTTCGTGGCCTTTAGTCGGTGAGTCGAACCTACGGAGAGAAGAGGCAAAAGTCTTCTCTTGCCGAGTGCCGCGTGTGCCAAGTTGCTAGAGGCTGAATGCACTGCGAGAATGCAGCCCGGAACAAAATCATCGAGATTCTGTACGCTGATAATAGTACTGGTACTCGTTGCTACTCTGATCGATGATACAGGCGGCACCTGGAAGAGGCGGGAGGATAAAACCAAGTGTCCGAAAGTGAAGGGTATCAGGAATTTTGATATATCTGAGGTATGCACTTCTTTCGGATCGATGGATTTGGTTGGAGAGAGGTTTCATTGCGCTTGTAGGACCTAGATCTGACGTATTCGGAATGTTGTTGGTTGGACGTGACGTGTGGTTCATGGATATAAGATTACAGGGATCGGTGTGGAGAACGTGATCGGGATTAATTTCTTGGGATTCTGAAATATTTTTTGATATGGAGAAATTTAGAATGAATTTGGGAGATAGTGAAAATGTATTGACTTGAGATTTCGTTGATAAGTTTATCGCGTTAAATGATAGTTACATTGATATGTACCATTTCCCTCATGCAACTTTCATAGTAATTTAAAAAATGAATCATAAATGTAGATCAGATAAATAGGGTATAAAGTATATGAGAGTGTGTTTATCTTGTTTTGGTGAGATTAGTAAAATTTCCATAGGATACGTGAGAGAAAGGTTTCCTGATTTAATGAGGTTGCTGCTTTGTGTAGTGAAATTTTAAATCGTGACTCTAAAGGTATACCGGATAAAAGTATTCTATTCAGCTTAAATAGAATAAACAAAACTATTGTGAAATTCTTTAAAAAAAACTATTTTTTTTAATATCACCAACACTATTTATTTATTCATTATCGTTTATTCATTATACTCGTTTATCACGGAATGATATGTTTTTACTTTCTATTAATGAAATAACTTCTCTGTATAGGGAAGTCATTTCTTTTAACGAAATTAATAGAATTATGATAGAATTCATATGATAAAAATACCGTATAAATATTAAGTGAAATTATATCAAAACTATGAAACTATAAAGTGTATTCAGCCCGAAGAAAGAAATTAATTTCGGTACTGTTCTATACTTCTCAATAATGTATTATGCGACCATGAATAAAGGTTATTCGGAATTGTTAAAGCTACGAAAGGAAACTCTCTGATATCTTATTAACGTTGCAACTTTATAAAGATGCGATTACGACAGATTCAATGGGAACGTATGTATTGAATAAAGTATGATTGCGGAGAATCCAATTAGGACACATTTGTTCAGCGGCAATGTGCGTGAATGTGATAACAGAAATTATAATTTTCTCTACATTTTGCGATATTGTACCGGCTTTATCGCCGTATAAGATGAATTGCATTAACTACATGCAAGCTTAATGTTTTCAGTGTAAAATCGATGGAAACAATGAAAATGAAACTCTACTATTAAACTAAAAGTTATTGACGCTAAATTTACTACCAAACTGTGCAAGCAGGAAATGCAACAATGTAATATATGTTTGTTCAACTGATTTCGTCATTAAATAAAAAATTATTAAGATTACAAGTCACGTTATAGTCGTTCAATGAAAAATTCAAATGTACTCCTTAAAATGGAAAATGAACTTCAAATTCGTTTCGAAGGGTAGTAATTGATACGAAAATGAACACTTACAATGTTCACGATTTGCATGGAAATGTAGAAGATAACAAGTTGCGGAAAATATCGCTAACTTTCTTTTAAAGAGGCCCTGCGGTGGATTTATTTTTAGATCTTTACGCGTACTTAAAGGAAAACTAATTTTAGACATACGTTATGTGTATATAAAGGTTATTTAAAAGTACAGAATATTTTTATGTGCGGTAATAAAAATATAATTACTTTTTATATCAACAGTTTATTTAACTAAACACCGAAATCAGCTTGCTTAGGCAATTTGATTTCAGAACTTTTCACATTTCACGGTCATAGCTTCATCTGTTTGGAATTACATCCATTAATATTCTAAAGGCATATATCTGAATGATTTAAGACGGTTTGTGCTAGCCTTGTGCAACTTCATTAAGATAGGCAATGAACCAAGCCGTGTAGTAAGTGATAACCCAAAAATGACTGACGTTGCATTTATTTTTAGTACGGACCTCGGAAGTTATAAAATCTAACTATACGAGGAAGGTTCACCTAATGACATTAAAATTCGCGTTTGTGGAATTTAACGTAAAATATGAATGTTCTTTGTCAACTGCATATCGCAAAAGTGCAATGTAAGGGCTTTATAAATAGCAAACTATTCGTCAATTTAGTTATAGTCCTTGATTTCTCATGGGCTGGATCCATTAAAGGGTTAACAGCGTGCAATAAAATTGTTTGGTAAAAATAAGATATATATTATTTATATATATTATTTCATAAGTACTTGGGTCACGTACTATATATATAACTTCGTGACCATTATTTTATAAACATAGATTATGATAGAACATTATATTGTCGTTAAGAATAGTTTCATAGAACAATAGATTGTTGACACAAATATTTTCTTACATGTTTATTTTTAGTAACTGTTAAACGGACATCATCTTTAATTGTAAATTATAACGTACGAAAGAGAGATATAGCTGGACTTTCTTTACATTGACGGAAAGAAATTAATGTTGGTTGTTTTGAAATTTTGTACGGTAATTATTTATAGCAATTTGTTCAGTGAAAACATTAACAGCTAAGAAATATTTACATATAATTTGTATAAAGTTTATTATGGCATATTCACATTATGCGCAGGGAAGAAGCAACGATTGGAAGAGATATAATAATCTCATCAGCACGGAAATCGGTGTAGGAAGTTAAAGTTATGCGACATTAACGAGAATTCAGTCAGCTGAAAATAGATCGGCTGCATTTTGAGTTTGGGGTTATTAGGACACTTTATACTTTATCTTATCTTAAAGTTCTAATCATAGGAACGATTTTTTTGCTATTATATTAAAATATACTGTTAAATCGTAATTCATGCTTGAACTGCAACAATTACGCAACGTCTGTTACACTAGGAATTTAACCGTCTATATAAAAATTTAAAACCGCAATTTAAAATCAATTTAAATTTCGATAATTTTAGTTGAGTTTTACATTTAAATCGGAATCTAATTTTATTTTAATTTCGGGAATAATAAAAATAGAACTACAGAGTGCTACGGCTCAAAAGAGACAAAGCATGCTCTTTCAATTTTAAATAAATAAGAATGAAAAAAGTACATTATAATTTATCGTGAGTTATTGTTGTAAATATCGAGTTGTTCTAAGAAAATTCTAAAAGAAAAACGTACATAAAAACACAGAAGATTTTGAAATATTTAAAATTCCGTTCAAGATTTACCATATAATTTGGCCAAAAAGGTGTGATTCCTTCTTTCAACATCATCATACATATATACACACAATTTGAGTTTTTATTTCAAAACTAGACTGGAAAAAGGACACAAATTCTACTCAATTTCAGACTCAATTACGCACATAATTATACAATGCTCTACTCAGTGAACATGTTTAAAAGTATCTTTAAAATTCAAGATTTTAACACTAGAACTACCAAACCAGTCAAAATGACTGGTACACAATTTTTTTTAAAAATTCTCAAAGTTTATAGGAGAGTCATAGGAGAAATATTTTACGACCAACTCAAAAAACATAAATGACCGAATTAATCATCTTTTTTGCCTCTTAATTTCTCTTTTCTCAAAGTACTTATTTAATGTATTCAAATATAATAGATTTAACGCCGGTAGTTCTAGTGTTAATTAAATACCTCAAATATTATTGCATTAAACCAACAAGAAGTTGACATTCTACAAAAATTATATACATTTATGAATTCTCAGCCAAAACAATGTTTTGTTTGTAATGAATATCACGTTGATAATAACGTCGTTACATCACTAATAAAAAAAATTCACGAGCAAACCCTCTAATTCCATTTCCAATTTTCTTCTATCAGAACGCGACCGTCGATTGAAATCCATGTCGATTAGTATTTGCGCGCGAACAAGATCATTATTAGGTGTGAACAGCGATATAGAACGTGCTAAGCAAACACCGTACGTTTCTTGCAGTTTCTTGGATCGTGGTACATAGTCCAATACTATGCGAGCTCGGAAGAAGCCCTTGCTTATAGGTGCATGCGAGCTGAACTCTCAATTTCCTCCGAGAGCACGGAAGTTACCATGAATTTCACTTATAGCTTTACCGACGATCCGATCAACGAGCAACTTGTTGGTAATATCACCTGGAAAATCCCTTCGCCAGAATTACCTGCTCATTGGGTGCACGCCGAATATCCATGTAAGTATATGAAATTGATTAAGTTCACGACTTAATTCTGAGCTACGAGTCAATTTCATATTCTGTTCTTACGATTCCATTCTTTTCTATCGACGATCGTGAATTCTTCGTATCCCATCGAAAATTCTATTTCGTTAAAGCTAACAAATGACTTAAATGATGTCGAATTACTCCGAATGAATTTTGAATTTCCAATCGTCGAAACGTTTGCTCAATTATCATTCGAACGTTAACTCGTTATTCTATGATGAAATATTCGTTGAAACGTTTTTCTGTCGTTCGTTAGAAAAAAAGAAAATGAGGACGTATAAATATTCTGGTTTTAATTCCGCCATGCACACCTTACAGAAAGGGTGTTTAAGATTGGTAGACATTGTAAAGCGATCAAATGTCTGGAATGGGAATTCTTGCGAACGTAAAATCGTCGATTTTTTCAAAAGTTTGTGGGATGATCGAATGGAAAGATGTAGAATACAAAAAAGAGCTATAATTAATTTTTTCATCTATTTCCCAGAGAGGAATGAATTTTTTCTTTGAAATAAGGAACGGACTTCCGTGTCATTCTGTTAAACTATAATATATAGAGAAAATTGTTCAAAATGAATACTTAATTGTGCAATATAAACTGAAAATTTTGATAAGCACAGCTGTGATAGCTAAACTATAAGTTGCGGTACAATTTTGACGAAAAAGGATTTTTAAAAAATTTTATTTGCATAATTTTGTTTTCATCTATTGTGCTATTGAATTTTTGTTTATGAAACCAGGAATTCGCATGTATATTAAAGATTTTTTTAATTAAAATTGTGTAAGAGATGCATCATAGAAGATGAACAGACATTTTCCGATAAAATTGCTTTTAATAAGATGAAGAAACTCCGTCAATTTATAATCACAGACCAGTAATGCAGATAATAGCAGAAAATAATTAAGATTACTGAAACAATTTAATTTTTTAACCGATACTTGAACTGAGTGCTTGACCAAACATTCAGAGCAGAGATAAAGTGAGGGACCAGAAACAAGGCACTTGGGACGGAAGGAGAGATTGCTCACGCACCGCCTATCCCCGCCATGTCGGTCCTGCAAACCTGAGATCGACGAATGACAACCGAAAATAAAACACTCCTTTCGCCGTTCACATGACGACGCAACGAATGTGCGGGTCTCTCTTGCCAATATAGCGTCAAAATCGAAAATGCGTGAGGGAGTGGGATGTGTCTATCCGTCGGGCGAATAAGACCAAATTACCCCTCAGTATAGATTGTTTCTGGTCCCTCAGTATAGATTGTTTCTTATACAGATATCATTAAACGGTGCATGTACAGTTATTAATGAATTTCATATGATTCATCTTTAGTACAGGGACTAATAAATCTATTTTTTCTTTAGATGAGGGTGTATATAACACATATGTGCTAGATTCAGACTACAAATCATGGGCACTACTGATGCATTGTGCAGAAAAAAGTAAAAGCCCTCGATATTTGTCTAGTTTTATCATGAGTCGCGAACCGAGTCTTGGAGCAAATGTGATTTCTTACCTTCGTGAAAAATTGCCCAGGTAAAGCTTCATTTTTTATTCTGTTTGATTAAATATTGTTGACTGTTTGATTAAATATACACCAACATCCCATTTATTTTATAACAAAGAAACACACTTCTTCAGAAGATATTTTTTTCAAACAGATTTCTTGAGTCAACACGTTCTTTGAAATTTTAGTTAATCTTTTCACAACGTTAAGGGAATACACATTAATATTCCTTTTACCAAATTTCACATTTTGAAGAAAATTAATACATCGTTATTTAACCCCAAGGATTTTTAATACTTTTATCAATTACCTATAAAATTTCTTGTCCAATTTATATGCAACTTTGAATTTAACAATGACTTTCTGGACTTAGGTATTTAAATAAAATATCCTTCAATGTTCGTAGTTAACCATTATCATGAAATAAAAATAAATACTTTATGGTTGCACGTGTTACTAAATTAACCCCTTAAAGAACAATTTTATTATTGATTTGAGTAGAAAAACACTATGTATATTATTGCAGATAATTGGAACTTATGTTTATCTTAACTCGCTTAAGCTAAATAAACAATCTTTTCAGATTTCTTGAAATTTTAACTGATTCATCACGGCGGTGTCCGTGACGTTCACGGAGCTGCACAATTGTGTAAATAACACCGTCCGTGCATGTCACGGAGCTGCGTGTTAAGGGGTTAATTACAGTGCACCGATGAAAATTCAGAAAACTGAGTGCAATTGCAATGGGACTTAAGCAGATTCAATTTTTCTTTGTTTAGATACGACATCGATTTGGAGTATATGTTCCCGATGGATCAAAAACAGTGCAATAAGACGGAAATGTCAGAAATGGATTTGCTAATTCCGCCATCGGTACTTGCCAGAAGGAATTATAGTGCAAGAAAACATCCGCTGAAAAGAAAGCACAAACGACTTTGATTTCGGTTGTTATAATCTTCCAACTCCTGTAAACGCGGATATTGTATAATGTATCATATTTTGTACACTTTGTATTATTACTCCGGCGTTGATATCTTTGTTATATTTTGATTATGTGCTTTTTGGAAATATTATGAAATCTAGTGGACTATACATTAGATGATTACTGTACTAGTCTACTACGAATTATTATATGACTTGATTGTTTAGATTATTATCAATTGATTATCATCTAAGATTTTATTATTGAGTTAAGCGAGTCTTTAAAGCATGGATTTTCAGATTGAAATAATCTAAGAGTGTGTGTCTTGTCAGGTAACCAAAAGAATTTAAGCGGTCCCACATATTAATAAACAAAAGTCTTAAAAGAACAAATTACATACTTGTATTTTCGATTTATTTCTCAATGTAGAATTGGCCCCTTACCTGATGATACCAGCTGCATATTTGACATAAAGCTGCAAAAATTTTTTTGGTCACTATAGATTCGTAAATATGGATTTTATCGTTGTGCAATTTTTGTACTTAAATTTTTTACGCATGGATGAATATATTGAGAATATAATGTTATGGAGTTATGTTAATAGGTAGAAGAATGTTTTAGTATGTTAAGATAATATTACTTAAGCAAATGTAAGTGCCGCAATACTTTCTGATTTATTTATAAACATATAATACCTATAACGATCATTTTCTTGCAATTCTTTATTCTTCAAAAGTTTCCATAACCGTATCGTCATATACAGAAATATAAAACAGATAGAATATTGATTTTTTCAGTTTCCTAATTAATATGTTATAATGAAACTGCTGGTCTATTACATGATAAAAATTGATTATTTTTGTTACGAACATTTAACATTTGCAATATTATGCATTAAAAGATGGCTTCCTATATTGTTCTCTTTTAACTTGTAATATAATGATATATTTATGTAACTGATACACACAAATTATTTTATATAAATGATAAACATATAAAAATATAATGTTAAATCCAATATTATTCTTTCATACTGATAATGCAAGATTCTAATTACATAAAATAACTTCAATTTATAATATGTACAGTAAGGAAACTGGCATTTCATATACTTTCGAATATATTATATTATTTACATAAACTTGATTTTTTGTCATTAATTTGAAACAAATGGATGTGATAACATTTCCGTTGTTTCTTTTTGTCTCAAAAAATATTTAACAAAAGGGGATAGTCAATATGTACGTGACTGTACCTACATTAATTTAAATTCTGCAAAAATTACGAACATATTACTTTATCCACTAATTTTGAAATTCATTTAATCAAAGAAGGAACTGTTTTGTGTTTGACACTAGTTGAACTTTCAGAAATTTGAATTATACAGCTTTAAATTTCACGAAAAAATGTTCCGAAATTCGAAAAATATTTTAAAAAAAAACTTAAAATACCAAGAGATTTCTGCTATGTTAGATCAATTTTTTGCGTCCGACTGGTCACAGAGCGAAGATTCCTCTGTTAATCAATTCACTGGAGATGTTAAAAAAGAGAAAAATATTCCCACTACTTTTAAAGCTACTCCAATTTCATTTCAGCTTCAAATCGTTCCTCCAATTTTCAGGTAATATTCACTTATTTGTGGGAAAATTATCAAAGAGCGATCACTGCTTCACCTTCGAGTATCATCAATACGATCTTGTTATCGTTCAGCGTGAAAATTAACCCTTTGAGAGTGGAATATTTTAAAGCAGCATGCTTTCTATGAAGCACATTCAGTATATAATGAAATATTGATTGACTCTAGGAAGTATATGCAGCATCATTAATTGATATAAATGCATATTCAATAATATTGAACAAGGCAATATGGGTGTAAACGACAACACACGCCAGGCGCTCGAAGACACCAACCAAACGTGTGTCCAAAACGAAATTCATTCGATTAGATCGAATTTTCGCATACTATTTTCACGGCCTCGGCGTGTAGGGGTAGGTTCCGAAAAGGTGAACGCAGCCGCTCGGGAATACAATGGAACACACATTTGATTCAAAACTCCGATCTTATATTTTCCAAATATATTACAATGATATGGTCAATACAAATGGCCGCAACGTAGAAACACAATCGCTCGGCGACGCGAATATAATAATAAAATATAAAACAATGAGAAAGGCATATGACTGTAAGGTGCTCGGACGTGGTCACATGAATATTGTTCGATCCACGATCGACAATAAACACGTCACTAACTAATCGAGTCCAAGTAACTGAATTGTCCAGTATTCAAATCCATCGACAGGATCACTCCCGCTAAGTGGAAGGATCATAATCGATGCTTAGCCTCGATAGTCCCGAAGCCGCTTACGTGTAGCTCAATAATCAAAATATATTAATAATCAACGTACGCGCCGAGCGATTGCCGCACGTCCGTACTCTACGAGCGCCCGTGGTCAAGTGACTCTCCTTCGGAGCCGCCGCGCCAATGTTGACAATGGTCCACCTTGCTATTCGCCGTCTACGGTCGACGGCTCGCGTTGGCAACAATGGGAAAGCATGAGTACTCGTGGCACTCGTCTAAATATGAAATTTCTCTCAGCTTCTTTTTACAACTAATGTATGATAATAAAGTGAAGTGAAATAATTATTATTTTACGTTATTCTTATTGATAAATAATACTTGATAAATATTTAAGTAAAAGTGTTACAGCAATGAAACCTTCCTGAAAATTGTCCTAAAATGAGAAGGGCAATTAACTGTACTCTATACTCTTATATTCTTCATATTAGATGATCTATAATTTATGAAAGTAAACAATATTTCACTCGATGGAGGTTCGAAGGCGTAAAATGAACTTAAAATGACGAAGAAGAGCAATTTAGGTAAAGAATGAGGAGATGTTCGATACTTTGGGCTAGTTTTATTAATTCAATTAACAACGTGTTATAATACTCTTCGTCTCTTCCTCTTATTTATAATTACATAATTGTAATGAACTGTTATTGTTTTCTTTAGACCCGTCGTCTTTCAACATCTTAGCATAATTCATCCAGAATCACGGACACACACTTGTAGAAGCACGTAGGATCATCACGATCATCATAATCATTATCATTACCAGCTTCCTCCTCTACATCATCATTATCATCATATTCTTCACCCCCAATTAAATCTCGTTAGCGTAACAGTCGTCGTCAGATTATCACTCATCGCACCTAGATTACTTAATTACTGGATATGGCAGCTACAACTTATAAGAAATATTACAAAATCACTTACGATTCGTTCTTCTTGCGTTTTGACAGTCTCTCACTCATACGACACAATCATACCAGACGGGCTTTCTTCGGATATTCTTTTCGCGACGATCCTTGTCATTTAACGATTTCAGACTTGTCTTTGTGTTAAACTGGACCTGTTCGGAACATTTTCGACTCTTTGCCAGGCGATTCACGCGAAAATATCGATAAAAACGACAATCGATCAATCCATACTCCCGAATCTCAATCTCCTTTGGACCTTCATCCCTTATTATCCTCTAACATCGAGTCGATCTTTTATTACCGATACTTCCGCGCATATTAACTGATTACATGCATAGAGTAGGAAGAACGTAGCATAGTAAAACCCAGTGTTAACGTGTGTCTGTGTGTTTGTCAAATGTGTATTAGTATCAGCGTGTGCGTATGGTTTTTCACGAGATCCTGCAAGATAATTGAGCTATAGTTAGCCGATCGAACAAAGTTCTGAACAAAGTCGCACGAGTGCCGATCACGATGTCGTTGAGCGTGCAAAATAGAGATTCACACCATGCCCGTACGTACACGCATTCACTCCTTCAATCTACGGGCTGCATATGTAAATTTCCTATTAGTCTTCTAGTAATTCAGTATTAATTAGTTACACAATTAATTTATTTAATCACTTTTAATTAATTACCTAGTCGTTAAATCTTTATCTCATATATCCGCGTTTCTTTTCCGCGTCTTTAACGCGCTTCGTGTACGTGTATGGTATTCATGCATGCACGTATGTGTGTGTGTATGCGTTACGTGTGTCTTCAATCATGGTAGCCGCGTTTTAACGTATTTATGTGTAACGTGTGTATTGTACGTGTAATATGTATGCGTGTACTTATGCTTTCGTAGTGTGTGTACGTGTTCTCATTAGGTGAGACGGTGTTTAGTACTTTATTTCATATAGCTGGTAGACTATCTATTTATTTGAGTTTACGTGTTATAAATATCGTATAGTAAACCGCGTTTTGTTACTTCGTCATTCGATTATGCGCTTTGTACGAGGGTGTAATGCGAACCGAGTGATATTACGGTTTGATGCGTGTCCCATTGCATGTCGTGTATCAACTGAAAGATAAATAACTTGTAGAAGTAATCTCGCGTAAGAAGAGAGATGAAATCGTCGGTGCATCGGCGACGTTCGCGATCGCATAACGTTCCCTCGGTTTTATCGTTTTGCAACGATACGATTCAAAATGATCATGAATCGTGAATATAGAAATAATTGGAAGAATACTCGTTTGGAAGGATTTAACGGGTTACGTGGAATGCGAAATTCGAAAGCTTTTTCAAACTGAGATATGTAGCGGAAACGTGTGCGCTGGAGGATTTAGTTGCAATGTAATACTCAAGAGCAGTTGTTAAAGATTTTCAGGTGCTATCTTCTAGTTTGTTTGAATTTTTTTCGAGGTATTTCATGTAAAATTATGTGAATTACTTTATTAGAGAGTATTAGAACTGTTTGTAGATGATATTTACACGGTGATGATCTTTAGTTTAACCCCTTGCCGTACAGGAACGAGTGGCACCCGTGATGCGGTAAATTGGATAGCAGTTTTCAAGTTTTGCAAAACCTATCAAAATGGAACTATCACTGAGATGTGACACGATAAAATTATTTCTATAATGATCACTGATCAATTTTTATTTTACCGATTTAATTCTAAATTATTGCGGAGACAGTCACAAAAGGAGTCGTATGGCAAGGGGTTAAAGGCCAGACGCAACCTACTTTTGGAAAAATGATTTTACACGCTTCTAAATAAAGAATTTGCAAATTTTTCAAAAGTTTGACAACGGTTAATCCCTTACCTTATAATATAGAGTCGTACTCATACAATAGAAAATGAAGCGAAAGAATATGCGATTCTGAAAATTATTGAGTTAAAAAATTGGATACAACAGAACACCATAAGCCTTTGCAGTTCTGTGCAGAGTGTAGATGACAAAGTTTTCCATTGTAATTAATATTCTATCGCGTTCATTTCGACTTTCGAAGCTGCTAATCACTTTACATTTTCATTTAAATATCGCTCAGGGTCTATAGTTATCGGCAACATCTGATATCAATCAATAACCTACGGTAAAGAATTTTTCCAAATTAATTTTACATATCTAATAAAAAGTTGGAAAACTGTTTCGGACCGTAAAGGGTTAACCTATTTTTGCGTGAAAATGTGCAATTAATGTAACTGAAATATTTCGAATGATTTTTATTTAAGCAATTCAAAGTTTAAATATGGCGCGTTCAGGTTCAAAAGAACGTATATGACAAAGAATCATTACCGTATAGAGTTATGTATTTAAAACAATTGATGGAATAATTTTATTAAGGTTCGTTCTAGCACGGCTGTCATTAGCTTCATACGATTAACAAATGAAGATATTTTTTTTAATCGGATCGTTTTTATTTCGTTTTGTATAAACTGCAACTTAACATTGGACCGATTTTAGTCCTTACTTTCCGAATCTGCATTATTATTGGATGACTTCTGGACACAATTTTATACAACACTATTAAATTTATTCAGATGTATTCCTGACTTAAAAAAAAATTGATAGAAGTCTCTCCGTATAAGATAGTAATATTTCCTGAGAATCGACCTTTAATTTTGTATGGAGCAATTTACAATATGGACGTTAATTATTAATTTTATTGATGTAATTTCAAAAAAAGTCTTCGAAGATAGAGCTGGAAATTTCAATTACAAGTTGTCAGACCAATTAATGGTAAAATAAAATTAATTACTACACCTAATTGCATTCCATGTCGATTCCTTCCTAGACCTATATTTAAAATTGCTGCTACGTTTAGGTAAAAGATAAATGTTACGCGAAACTAATTAATTCACCACATATTTGTACACTGAATTACGATAAAATGAAGATCTGAGCACCTGAAAATAGATTCTGAAACTTTAAGATACCCAAAGATACGCACACTTTATTGCAAACGGCGTACGTCCAATTTGAATGGTTGCATACGGGAACGAAAATTTTGAAACTGTTACAAAAGAAGCAAGAAAATTAGAGAAATACAGGATATTCTAGTAATCGACATATCAGGAAACTTCAACAAAAACGAACCCAAGGCGAGGGAACGTGCGATTGAACGGTTAATCCGTCGAAATAATCGATGACACGATAATATACAACAAATTCGGAATGATTGGAAAGAAAAATCGGCAATGGAGAATTGACGAAACCCAGTAAGAGCTGGATGAATGAAACGATTTACCGTGAAAAAACAAGGTATAGTGCTCGCGCATATACGCGAAAGTTCATCGCGAATCTCACGGATAGGAGATGAACACCCGTTAGATATTTAGAAGTACTAGACGAAACCGTCAAAGTTTGCTACTGCTTAAAATTACAACGGTCGGCCATCCAACATCGGTCCCTCCTCCGGGGAGTCCCAGCGATTATTACGGTGGGAAGGATGGACTCCCCGTTCAAGTCGGACTATCGGAAAGCGCGGTCCTAGTTTCTTTTCGTTTAAATAGTTACAAGATTGAGAGAGAGATAGTACGATAGGAGGCAATTATAGTTTACGGATAGTCGATTGACAGATTTCGCAATAACGGTATAAATGTTAACCACTCGGTCGACATTCACGAGGAGCTCGAACGACCGTTCCGATTTTGATCTTCTTCGGCGTGAATCTTTACAGGTGCCTCGCGGACTGTGCTCTTCGATATTCTTTGGTTGTCGCATCGTTTCCAGTATCGCTGCTGCACACTGCTCACATGGACTGCCGGTAATCGCGATAAATTCGTGTACGCGCACTAATGTCGCGCGAGGAATGTGTCAAGAAATGCGAGAGAAAGATAGAGAGAAAAAAGATGCAGAGAGACAGACAGAGAAAGAGAGAAAGACGCTTAATCGTAGCTGTCTCGAGGAGAGATTTCTTGATCGTTCTTCTGTATTTATTCGATATATAATCGTGGGAAAGACATGCAGTCGATGTATAAATTCGAATTCTTCCTTCTTCGATACTCCTCAACGATCATTGTATGTCGTAATGTTAACTGATATACCAATATGTCGCATCGACTTTCATATTAGTAATCGTTTCTTCCAAGAAACGCTGACATACAACGTACTACCGATAATGTAAGTATACGTTTGTATCTACCCTTCCTCGAGATAACCAGGATCACTTCATCCCTGCCGATCTCTCCATGTGTTAATAATAATGACAATAATCCAGTAATAATAAAAAAAACTTCATGAACACACGGTCAAAGTCACGCACTCGAGTCGATCGTTTGCCGCCGATCGCTCGGCCGACCGGCAGCGCATATGTGTTATTTCGTTCGTCCGTTTGATTGGTCCGACGTTTACGTACGTCTGCCTACCCCGGATTGGTACCGATTGCAATTTCCCGCGGACACTGCGTGTTAGTACGGAGCGTGTGCAGAAGATTACCGAGGTCGCGGGAAAGTGATAGCAACTGGACCGGTCGTTCGATGAATCGCGATCCGATGATCACTGTTTCGCTCTCGAGGAGCCATTGCAGTCCGCGTTGACGATCTGTCGAATCGGCGAGGACCGCTGTCAGTAGACCCAAGAAACGGGCACCCATTGAGGTGTCGTGTGGACCTGCTCGATGGCCGCCTCGAGCTGAGCGATCGTCTCCTCGATGTCGTTGTTCACGATAGTCAGGTCGAAGAAGTGACCGTACGCTTGCTTTAATGTGTCCGACTCTTTCGCGAGTCTCTCCAGGCTGCCGTCGCACTGAAAAGTAACGAAAGACCGATTCCAGTTGTGGTGATTCTTGTGTCTGTGCTTCAGCATGCACCGTTAACCCTTTCACTGCGATAACTCACATTTCAGCACATGGCAAACATTTCATATCGACAATGTCTAATCACTAGGATCGTGTTTAACACTAGAACTACCAAACCAGTCAAAATCACTGGTACACCATTTTTTCCAAAAATTTCCAAGATTGTAGGAGAGTTCTAAAATAGATATCCTACGTCCATCTTATAAAATATAAATTACCGAATTGATCATCTTTTCCACCTTTTAATTCCCCTTTTTTCAAGACACTTATTTAATATTTTTAAATATGATAGATTTAACGCCGGTAGTTCTAGTATTAACAAGATTATCTGTCGTTGTAAAAAGTTGTCCTCCAAATTATAATAGTCCCAAAGGAATGAGAATACTTTGTAACACATGATAATTATTTTGTGAATATTTGAATAATTATTCGTTTTTATTTCAAAAAAATAAAAACTTAAATTTTAATAGAAATATACGTTTATTTCTAAAATAAAAAAGAACAAGTATAACGGCAAAATTAATGTTTTTTTCTTGACACTTGCCATTTCTGTCTTGACACGCAAAGACAGTCATTGTGGGCCACAAGTTTGACATGCTTGTTATACAGTGCAATTATGGTGTCTAAAATTTTGAGTTTCTGTATGGAGAATGTATCCGGTAAGTATTCAAAGAAGAATGTAATGCAACGAGTTAAAGAAAATCATCGTCAGAAGACATAATTAATAATTAAATATAGAATAGCCATAAGTAAACAATTAAGAGCAAGTAGAAGTATGAAAACGTTGAAGACCGTCGAGCTTTCTACATGAATCTCATTAATGGTATACGGAATCTGAAAGTAAGCAAGTGTAAATGAAATTATCTGAAAATGAAAAAGTTCCAAAAAACTCAGAATCAATTTGTAAGTTAGAAATAAGCAAAACCTGATTATAGAAACGATAATCAGACTCTCCAAATTACAGATATTATCATACCAAACGACCAAAAGTTACTCGTTTCTAAAGTTTAGCAACAAATTCCCGAACAAAAAGAACGTCGTAAGCGTAGATTAATTTTTCTCAAAACCTTAAATCATGGATCTTAACCCCGAGCGACCGCAAATTTCGTAAACTCCATATAGCCTATAAACGTTATGCGTTTATCTGGAGCAGAAAATTTCATCGAAGTAGGGACTTCCGGCAAACTTTAGTAATTTCGTCAATGATCGATTAATCGTTTAAGTGATTAACCCAGCAGCACTAGTTAGCCGTTCATCTTCATGAGAGGGTAGCTGATCGATACTCGGTACTTACGTCGGTAATATTCTGAAATACTGGAGCAGCGATGAATACGACATAAGGTGCAAATTCTGCCGTGCGTAGCACTTTCAGGGCTTGCGGCTCGACATCCAATATCGCTACTCTGCCTTCTTCGTGAATTTTGCGAATCGTTTCGAGCTTCGTTCCGTACATTGCGTCTTCGTGCGTACCTAAGTGACGAGAAAAGTAATGTTGAGGAGTTTCAATTTATTTAGTGGACTGTATATTTTGATGGTGATTAGGAACTGGTTATCACTCCTCTGATATATATGCTATTTATTTCGAATAACTTAAATAGATGATAACAGTGACTTATAAACGTGAATAATAATAATATCGCGGCGATCGGTTCCGGTGAATATAAACTGAGTCCTTGTGTCGGACTTTGAATTTGCGACCTGTCTGAGTCGCTTAATATGATTGTAGAGTTCTTGTGTCGAACTCTACGTCTATGAATCTCTAAATGACTTTCTGTGAAAGACTGTGTATGACTCTCTGTGGATGACTTTGTATGACTGGTTTTGCATCTCCTCCTCACGAGCCAAAGTCCCAAAAAGCCGTCGTGGAAGGAGATACAAAATGCCCTGATTGGGCCGTGAAATCGGCAAGAGGCGGCCCTTCCAAGGTGGTGACCCGTCCTTCTTCCCTATCTCTAACGGGGGTGAAATTCTGATGAAATTCCCTCTCCTACACGCATGAGGAGAGGGCCCCGGAGAATCGTGGGAAGAAGGACCTTGACAGTGAGAATTTCCAGAACCAACCCTGGCGAGAGTCCCAATGCTATGGGCACTCATTGTGCCATAAATCACACCAGGGTGGTCTAGAAATTCCCGTTGAGGTCCAAGACGCGCCATGCACTAGTGAGGGCTGAAGAGGCAATAAATATCCTAAAGAAGTTAGAGTTTTGTGCCTCTTCAGCCTAGAATGAAAAGAAATGTGTTTGCTATAAACTAACTTTACTCACTAGTGCCTTTTGAAGCAGACGCGACTTGAACCCTTGGTTAAGCTTCATGAGAAACAATAGGAGCATCTGCATCCACCGAGAAATGCAGATGCCCCCTCATAAAGTTCTTAACATTCCGCCCACCTTGAAAGGACCCCTTTCAACAAATTGCGGTATTTGCTGAACTAAGTAATAGTGAAATGAAAGTGTGTAACGCATAGTACCGAATGTGATTACGATACTAATCTGATGAATACAATAAAAATGAATCCTTGACAAAATACCATGATGATATAAAGAGAACGCATACATTATAAAGTAGTGAATGAATAGTAACTTAAAATATGAATGATAATATGCACACAACAAACAATATATGACTAAAATATAATGTACACGATAAAAACAATATATGTGTAAAATATGATGCACACAATGAGAACAAATATGGCTATTTGTATAATACGGAGTACATTAAACTGTCGCGTGCACTTGAACTGGACTGTTGTCACTGGAAACAGGTGCAGCGGCTTCAGCACCTGATACCCCTGGTTGTCTTTCGGTAGGACCACGGAATTGCCAGCGGTCGTTCGATGACTTTGCCTGGTGTCCTGACAGACACGACCTGGAGAATGACCTTTCCTGGATGAAGGTCAATGGCTTGTCCCAAGCGCCACCGTAAGGGACTCCGATTGTCCTCGTTTATGGCAACGAGGGTCCCTACTGCGAACCATGGGAAGGCATCCAACAAGAAGGCCCACTTGTTCCTGGGTTACAATTGCCGCCTCAGATGTTTCTTCGGTCAACAATGCCACAGGTGCTGGAACATTTTCTATGATCGCTGATAGCGGTTTAATCTGAATCGAGTGTAATCTTTCAAATTGAATTCAGGGACGATTGTTAACAGTTTTCCGACCAAAGTGCGTGATGGAATGAAAGGTATCAGGTCACCAGGATTATTGTACAAAGGAAAAAAAAAGGAACGGAATTGTGACACGCTTGAACTTGCGCTAATACCGTGTACAACCGTTCATGATTTAATCGCGTCTTGCAAATAACCTGCCTCAAGTTATATTTTGCGGATGTTACCGCAATTTCAATAATTCTTCGAAATGACCTTCGCAAGAAGAAAAGAACTGTGATTTAAAAATGTGATTTAATGTGACCTGATGTTCGATACTTCATCGATGAATCTTGTGCCTGATAATAATCTACGAATTCCTTTGAACTTCGTTTCTGATCTAAGGAAGTTTACTTTGAGACAGTTGAAAATGCGTTAATGTGATTTCCAATGCAATGAAATGACCCTTGCAAGAAACAGTATGGGTCTGTAAAGGCTCAACGAAATGGCTCAAGAGTCAGGTAGATCAGGTATTACCGCCTTTGTGTTGTTGGATTTACCGCTGAAATACCTGACACATTGTCGTAAAATTTCTGTGACCGTCTTCTCGCGAGACAACGGCCAATAGCACATGTAAAATGAATTTATTATCGATTGACAACCTGCGTGTGAAAATCGGAAACGCTCATTACGAGTAACTGAATGTGTTATAATATTCTCTGTGTGCAAAGAACTAACATGTTTTTCCTTAAACAAAAGAAAGGATTGAATGAATTTACCGCCCACCCTGAGCGATCCTACTGTGTGTAGAATTGGGTACACGCTGGTAACTTTGTTTCCTGATGGAAAATTTCAATTACAAGTAAAATGTTTGAAATAATGTGACTCATGTGTGAGTCTTACAATGCTATTTTTACCATGCGTTCATAAATGTGTTCAAAATCGGTCTGACTAACCTGATCGCATGGTTTACCGTCGAATTCGGAATGCCTGTGAACTGAATTCGCGGAGTTCTTTCTTCTAATGATTTTATGGCGACATGATTTGTGTCTTGACTTAAGTTCCTTAAAATTAAATCTCGTAACGCTAATCTTAAAGAAATGGTTATACGTATTGCAGTGTCTAAAAATGATTTTGTATGTTGTATTGGAAATTGCCTAAATTGGTGGAAACAAATTTCTGTATGTGATATGAATAGTGAATTGAAAATTGGTGCTATTGTAAAATATATAGACCTTGAGAATCTATACTAATTGTCGGAGAATATCGTAAAAATTCCCAGACACGAAAGAAATGTATTCCAAACAATTTCCAATAATGTATCTGAATTTTCGCAAATTGCGAATTGCGAAATTTAGCTGCAATAATCTATTGAATGATTTGAAACGAGAATTAAATTTTTTCCTAACAGGACATT
Source organism: Cerceris ruficornis (assembly GCA_963989415.1). Lineage (NCBI taxonomy): Eukaryota > Metazoa > Arthropoda > Insecta > Hymenoptera > Crabronidae > Cerceris > Cerceris ruficornis. The sequence goes on from OZ022518.1 coordinate 7,349,533, forward strand.
GAATGTTCATGAGTTTCCGATCTCGCGCGTGTATAACGGACTCTTGTTTGAATGCCGTTTTGCCCTTGCCGTTTTGAACTTCGTGACGAGCGTTTCGCGACCGATTCGCTCGCAAGTTGCTTTTATCGCGGCGCGGTCGAACTTTCTCATGCTTTGGAAAATGTGCTATGGACTGTTTATTTAATTTTCCAATTCCCGATTCAAAATTGAATATCTCGTTAGAGAAACCCCGTGTATATGAACTGAGATCACGAATGGATACAGCTACCGTGAGTGTATCATTTGCGGGTGGAGGTGAATTAATAAATTCCGATCCTACGCACTCGCCCTTTGAATTGACAATCAAATCATCCGAGGATGATTTCTTGCATTTGGTAACCGAATTGACGTGAAGACTTGTCTGTCTTTCACTTTCAGTTACATTGATCTCGATTATTGTTGACAATAAATTATCTATCTCAACCTCGTGTTGAGATATTTGCAAACCTCCCATGAGTGTCTCTGTTTCTTTGTAGATAAAATGTGTATGAGAATTAAATGTGTTATACTGACTCGAATCTATGTTCATTAAAATGGAATTTTCTTTGCATCCCTCTGAGAATGTCGGAAAATTAACATTTTCTAAAATGAGACACTCATGACCTTGCTCGTTAATAAAATCATCCTCGGATGATTTCTCGCAATTAGTAGCTGACTCGACTCTAAGACTCGGCAGTCTTTTAGTTTCAGCTACTGTGACTAAATTTGTGGATGGTAATGAGTTGTCTATCTCAATCGTGTGTTGAGATGTTTGCAAATCTCCCGTGAGTCTTTCGGTGTCATTGCATGCAATGGAAGTATGTTCTACTATGCCTGAATTATGATTATGTTCCTCTGTGAATGCAGAAGACGAAGTTTCTGTGGCAGATGCCTCATGGAATGAGAGCGATGGTAATGTGTGATCTAAAAAGGCTTGAGCCTCACTAACTAGATCGAAATATATATCTTCGAACCAGTCATGTTTTGAAATATGCATCTCTTCGTCTTCTGTTCCGACAACAAGATCCTCGATTTGATATCGAATTGCATCAAAATCATCGAAAAGTGCTCTACATTGTGTCAGCCGTTCCTGAAAGGAAGTAACTGAAACGGGACTGATCAATGCTGCACTGTAGTACTCCTTGAAGCGAATCAAGGCTGACGTGAAATGTTCGCGTTTAGCCACGAGCTGTTTTAAGGCTTCCATGATTTGTACACGGCAACGCAAATAAAAGCAATGAACGTACTTACGGGAAGATGAATCAATGGATTTGGTCGGATGTTGCTACGTCCAGCCTGCTCGAAATTGATTGCAATGAGCTGTGTCCAGCCTTCTCGAATTCAGTTGTAGTCCGCTGTGTCCAGCCGTCTCGAATTCGATTGCAGTCAGCTGTGCCCAGCCGGTGACTGCCAGATGTGACGATGAAAGAAATGTCCAAGTTTTCTTGACACCGGAATCTTGTCCTCCAAGTTGTTGAAGGCCCACGAAATATTGATGACTCGTACACTATGTTTTAGTGTCACGCGTGCACCCTTTGTTATAGTTTCTGATTCAGTTCAATCTAATCGCTAACCACTGTCACTGGTGTGAGGTTACTAGTAGTTGAACCAAAAATCAGAACAATGCTGTCCGAAGCCGCTTACAGTTTATTGATTATAAACTTTGCACTATTCACTGTTCACTGTTTTCCGGATGTATCCGGCTCGAAGGACCAAATGTTGAGGACCGCTTCGAAATGACTTAAATAGTTAACGACAGTGAATTGTAATCGTGAATAATAATAATATCGCGGCGATCGGTTCCGGTGAATAAAAACTGAGTCCTTGTGTCGGACTTTGAATTTGCGACCTGTCTGAGTCGCTGAATATGATTGTAGAGATTCTTGTGTCGAACTCTACGTCTATGAATCTCTAAATGACTTTCTGTGAAAGACTGTGTATGACTCTCTGTGGATGACTTTGTATGACTGGTTTTGCATCTCCTCCTCACGAGCCAAAGTCCCAAAAAGCCGTCGTGGAAGGAGATACAAAATGCCCTGATTGGGCCGTGAAATCGGCAAGAGGCGGCCCTTCCAAGGTGGTGACCCGTCCTTCTTCCCTATCTCTAACGGGGGTGAAATTCTGATGAAATTCCCTCTCCTACACGCATGAGGAGAGGGCCCCGGAGAATCGTGGGAAGAAGGACCTTGACAGTGAGAATTTCCAGAACCAACCCTGGCGAGAGTCCCAATGCTATGGGCACTCATTGTGCCATAAATCACACCAGGGTGGTCTAGAAATTCCCGTTGAGGTCCAAGACGCGCCATGCACTAGTGAGGGCTGAAGAGGCAATAAATATCCTAAAGAAGTTAGAGTTTTGTGCCTCTTCAGCCTAGAATGAAAAGAAATGTGTTTGCTATAAACTAACTTTACTCACTAGTGCCTTTTGAAGCAGACGCGACTTGAACCCTTGGTTAAGCTTCATGAGAAACAATAGGAGCATCTGCATCCACCGAGAAATGCAGATGCCCCCTCATAAAGTTCTTAACAAGTAATGTTTAACGATAGAGACATTAGCATATCGTAAAATTGCTCATTTCACTGAAATCAATACTTACCATATTCGAGGTATTCGTTAGCAGCTATATCGGACATCATCTCATCGTGAGATACGAAATAATAATTGCGACCGTTTTCTTCGTCGTTTCTCGGAGGCCTCGTTGTATCTGTGCCAAAACGTTTGGTTTTAAAGTATTTCTGCCGTTTTAATTTAACAATTATGGGCAAAGCTTTTCGTGGAAATGAATTACTTTTAACGAGATCCAACTGAGAATTAGTTCAAAATGAATTCTCGATTGTTAACGAAACACGAAAAGATATACAATTTTCACACATATGACCTTTGGCGTGTACTAAATATGTTGTAGAAATCAAATGAACGAAATTTCCTTTTTAGAAGGATATTTAAAAAATGTTTTGCAAAAAGTTAACAATTGATAGTACTGTAATTCTCAGTTGTATTCAAAATATCTTTTTTCTTCTTATATCTAAGTATTATGAATATGTAAACGACAAATAAGATTAGTAAATAGTATTTCTTCTCTCTTCTAATTTTAAAGTGGGAAAGGGCGCGACTTTGAGCCCCTTCTTTCTTTCTAAATGGATGCTATATTTTTAATTTCTTTTCTAAATAAAAAAAAAGAAAGAAAGTAAAAAACAGATGATGCATAGAAAAAAAGTATGCAATTTAATGGTACTTATACTTTAGTATGATTAATTAATGTATTGGTTTAACCCTTCCATTCTACGAAGATCATACGTTTAATTAAATAAAATGTTTCATTGTATTTCTTTATTAAAAAATATGAGTATGCCCCATAACTCGCTAACATTTTTCCGATATTCATTGTCTGCAAAATTTGGGAATTTAAAATGGGGTCAGCGAAGATCCTATATTGGCCTGGAATGTATATCTGCATTAAAACGTGCTGCACATCGTGCCTATACAGTGCAGTGCGATGTTCATTATCGCACTCTGGTGTTTCAAGTGTTTAGACGAGAGAATTTAGAGGAGAAAAAAGTCTCTCAATCTTTGAAAGAATGCTACTGGAATAGTCGGTTTGAATTCGATGGAATTTGAATTTTTTTAGGACCAACTACTTCATTTAAAGTGAAATATCTTTCACCATACAGCCCTATCTCTATACGTTTAAAATTGTTTAGTGTATGTTTTGAATTTAAATGTTGCACTTAAAACCGATAACTTTAGGTGAGTTACAAATCACCGGAATTACAATACAAAATGTCACGCAGGAGGTAAACTCCGGACATTATGCTCGCAAGACTATTTTGATAATAAACTGAACACTTGTTTGTGATAATCATATTTAAAATTTTGTGTAAAACTGTTTTTTTTTATAGAGAATAAAAAGTGTAGCTTATGTGATCAATGTTTCTATCTTTGAAGCATACAATTTCATATTGTAGTTAGATTAAAAATCGAAAATCAATATTACAAATAGAAGGTTTTGCTTATAAAAAAGTGTCGTCGTTATATTCCGGAGGGCTTATAAAATCATTTTACGCCAAAACAACTTTGATAACTCTTACGGTTAAAATATAAAAAATTTAGAAAGTGGTAAATTTGCATCTTTTTCAAAATTATTTTCCAGAACAATGGAGTCTGATAGAGAGAAATGGGCTTCAGATTCATATTCAGCGCCACAAAGTCTATAAGAATCGGCATAAATATTCTTTGGCCAACAGAAAATTTCAATTTTGTAGACCAGTATTATTATCGTTAGGAAACATTATAGAGCATTCACACAGTAATACTAATGACGGAGGTAGAACCTATACTTTGCCATTTCGGCGTTCAATATGACAAATATCGTTTAATTACCTTTAATATAAAAATTTTAGTTTTATTTTTTAATTATCATACGACAGGTAAATTAAAAATAGTTCATTTACTTCCTTCTGTATATAATCATTTCACGATATTTTCATTATGTGCTTCGTAGAAGAACAGTTGGGTAACCAAATATCATTAATAAAATGCTGCAGTATACAAGATCCAAAACTTAACGAGTTCGATATATTAGGTGTGCAAACATGTTCAATGATCCTACGTTTCATCGATCATAACTTCGATTTTAAATTAAATGTATTCACGACGTTTGCGCTATTTTACAGTCGCAATCATTAGCTTTAAGGATTTACCAGCTCAATATTTCAATGTATATTATACGAACGAGAGACAGCTATTTGTGAGATTTGTGTGATTTAGATCGGAGCACTGCAATGTCACTTTCCGACCTTTAATGAGAATTTATAATTTACGGAAAACAGAGGAAAAAGTGACAGAAAATGACAGAGAATATTCTGATTCACAATCTTACATGCTTTGTGTAAGTACAGATACATAAATAAGCTTTGCAAAAAAAAAGTATCGAACTTATTTGCGCACCTAACATGTTGAAACAGAACAAAAGCGTTAAAAACGAAAAATTCATGTGTACTCACGTGGAATAGGATAGGCATATTTGTCTGGATGCTTTGCGATGATCGTATTTTTTATATGTCGACGACCAACACCATGTGCGCCCAACAATACTAACGTCTTCCGCTGGAATGCGGGATCTGTTGAAACCGAAAAAGTAACGTAGAGTTTAAGAGTGTTTAGGAAAGTTATTTAAAAAATATTTGACAATGGCAAATATGTTTGAAATAAATGCAACACTTACAGGGAAGCTTGACGACCTCTTCGTAGGTGACCAGATCCAGCTGGTCAAAGACCGCGTTGTGCTTAGCGAGATATTTATCCTTATACTGTTTCTTTTTCCGGGTGAATATTGAGCAATTCACTGGAAATGTAAAGTTTGATTGAACAAAAATGTCAAATCGGCCGTAATAATTTATAGATGGAAATGCACAAAATCGTGTGTCCTGTAAGAGAAGGTATTTCGTCTTTCTTCCTTAATCGAGCTAACTCGCTGAAGATTGCGCATTTTTTTTTCTGTAGCATGTAGCTGATAATCAGGTAGAACAGAGAATGTATGTGAGAATAATAACTATTACGTTCAACAATGTCGTATAATGGAACTTTCTGTTATCAACGATTACAAGTATATCATTTAACCCTTTGAGGACTAGCGACGCATATATGCGGCCTGAGAAAAAATTTAACTATAGTTTATAGCCGCTTGTATATACAGATAGAGTTGAAAAATTGAAATACAACCGTTGAAATATGATTAAACAATTAGTAATTTATAATGTATATGGATTAACAGTATAACTTGCTGATAAAACGGTGCTTTTGTATCGCAAAATGAATGGCTATCTCTCAATATTGAAAAATGTCTCCGTCCGCAAAGGGTTAAGGAGAAACAAAGTGCAAAACCTCCTAGAAAACACAAAAGTACGACTAAGTTTGTCAGTTGAATCGTAACAGCTAAAATGAGTAAAGAGATTGAAGAAGAGAAGGTAGATTAAGTTTCGTATGTTTTTGTAACATCCACAGCGTATGTTCATTTTCAAAATGTGGTGTGGAATGTGCCGCAGTATGAACAATTGCCAGTCTATGATTTAGCTAGTCAGCAACTTCCTTAAATGTTGCGGACAATCAGAGTCCCCATACGCGAAAGAAGTAAAGAACTACTTCGTAAATGTTGATCACTGTGTAAGCGTACTTTTATCTAGTGGTAAGAAGAATTCATTCGCTCAGCCAGTTTACAAAGAAGCCATAACCAAGGGGGCGTGGATTTCCCACTGAGAAAGGTGTTCCAGCAGGTCACAAGACGAGAAGATTATAGGGATCGTTGGGTGTTTATGCGTGAAATCTTGAGAATTAGTGTGACGGTCAGAGCGTTATTATGATAAAAGTAAGAATATACGATCGCCGATAATTAATACTTTTCCAAACGTCTTCTATTATCTAAATCGGTACTGGAAATTACTTTTCTACGCATTTCTATACAAATAATTATTTCAATGATATTAACAATTATGATACAATAGACTACATATTACCTAAGATTTCATGAAATTGAACTCAACACACTCTGGGAACAATATATAATATGTGCAGTAACCTTAATTAATTCTGTAATTCGCCTACATCTTCTATACGCCATTTATTATAAACTCTACATTACTTCAACTTAAATGTAACTTAAACTTTAACACCAGAATTGCCAAAGCATTCAAAATAACTGGTTCCTCATTTTTTTATAAAAATTTTATAAAGTAGGGTAACCATATAGTAGATATCCATGGTTGTCTCATAAAATATAAATTACAGTATTGATAATCTTTTTCAACTCTTGATTCACCTTTTACTAATTTACTTATCGAAAATATATAAATATAATAGATTTAACGACGGTACTTGTAGTGTTAAATATGTATTCAAAGAATATTATCTGACAATTACCCGCAAGTACCAATTAACTGGCGATACGAAAAATTGCAAATAGAATTCGCAAAACGGAAATTTCCGAACTCTTATCATAATTGTGCCCTCGACAATGTGCTTACGAGTGGAATCGTGCGAAACAAGCGTTAAAGTGCATGTAATCTTTGGCGGAAGCATGCATCAAAGCACGCCACATGAAAGCAATTTTAGCTATTACGCAGGGTAATTTGAAATTTACAATGCCAACCAGAATTTCAAAGAAACTGTGCTTCTTCGTCTTACCCTACGTAATAATTCGCCTACAATGTCAATATGTAATATATTTAACATTCTCTAATTTTGGAGACGTTGCAACCTAATTAATTCCCTGCCTTTCTCATACGGCAACTCTAAGGGTTACAAATTTCGCGTTCTATGACGGAGTACAGAAAAACAAAAACACGGTAGACGGATGTGAAGTATAATCAAGGACTCCCTTCTCGTTTATCCTTCGTGCTGTCTTGCTAAAGCCAAATGTTATCTACCTACGCCGAACACTCGGCAAGAAATTTCTTGAAACGTCTTATGCCAACCCAAGCAATCTGTTCGAGATTATCGCGTGAATAAGCCGCAGTCATTAGATTATGGATGACAGTGTCTCTGTTTGTAATAATTCTGTGTCTTTTGTTTACTATTGATTTTCATTTTTTTTTTTTTTTCAATAATTAACAGCATCGCCTGTGTCTTCGAATCTTAGCCGGTGATTTCAGTGGGTAGGACAACCCTTGCCTTCTTCATCCGATGGCACAAAGTCGTTCCTGTGTATTGTCATTTTTGGAAAAGCTTTCCTGCTAAACCTCCCATCGGATCCTTAATTTAATGCGTGTGTTGAAAGCATGGAACGAGTATTTTGTATTTTCATGCGACTACACGGTTCTAAGTGACTCTACACGTGTCTACCTGAAGGCAGAGCCGTACCTGTCGAACCGTCGCAGCCTTCGGTGTGAGAAGAACATCCTCCTTCTCCTTCAGCATCTAGCCCCGCACAACACACAATAATAGATGTATCACTGCAGCCAGTTAGTATTTCTTCAACTAGTTTTCTGTTCAGTTAAATTCTCACTTCTTTTTCCGTTCTTCGTTCCATGTTATACATTTTTTGTGTTTTCTTTTTGTTTTGTTTTTTTAAATAAATGGGTTTCGTTTATCTTTGCCTTCTCGATACTTTTGTCTTTAACGCGTTTTAGCATTTCAATTGATTATTGCTTTGGATTATTGGAATAAAGTTGGAATTTTCGGAAGCCAAAGGTGGGGCCTTTTCTTGGTTTCATGCAGACGTATATGGACTTTTCAGGGATGCGAAGTTTTGGCAGTTTTTCAATGTTGAACGTAAAAATATAACGTACAGTTTTTTTTGCGGTTTTTCAATAGTTCTATAAGGATTTACCGTCAATTCTTGAGGGGATATTATAATTTTGATAACTGTAAGTGGGTTGTAGTAAAAGTCGCATTATGAACCACTGAACAATCATTGACTGACGTGCAATTCAATTTTTTTGCAGAACATATAACGCAACATCTATCCTATACTGGTAAAAATTTCTGTAAATGAGTTAAACATTGTTAGTTTTCTAACAGTAAATCATAAATGTAGACATTACAAATAATTTGCAATCGACACAATATTTATGTATCACTTTTAATTTATGGAATAAGCCAACGGTAGTAACTACCAACAGTAAATACTTACTATACTGTTATATTTATACTACTTTTTAAACATTATCCCAGCTTTAAAATAATAATTACAATAATATTTTATTTTTTACACAAAATATTTAAATTTTATCGAAAAACATTGAATTAGCACTTGCAATAGAGAGGTATATTCGATTTTCAATACTTGATGTCAGCAACGGATAAATGAATTTATGGTGAAAACTAAGCATTATCGATATAACGGTATTTAAGAAATTAAATTTAAGAGAAACTGTTTTTGTCATGGTCTTTAATGCAAATATAAAAAGAAGACTTATAACCAGTTTAAATCAATTGGCCTAAATGAATAATTGCTATTCTGGAAATTTTGACTTTTACTGAACTTTCTATTCTATTGTTTCTTAGTGGAAATAAAATACAATTTTTCCCTGCAGAAGTTCACTCTGAAGAATTAAAAATAAAATTTTTTGAGCTTTCTGCTTTTTCAAGGTAAATAATTAAGGTGAAGAAATGTTTCCCCCAAAAATTGTATTATATTGGGAAACGTATAAGCTTTAACCAATTAACTTGCATCGGCAATTTACAACTGCAATGATTTCTGCCGAAAAATATTGTTTTTTGCGCACTATTCTGTACATTCCCACAGCCTTTTATTATAATCACAGTTTTCAGGTTGATTAATATCCCTCGTTAGTACCAAAATTTTCTACCCGATTGCCTTAGTATTATTATCACAAATATTTAGCAAACACATATTGACTGTACATACGCTACTAAATTGTGTCATGACTTGGAATATCCGATAATTAGTATCCCAATTAGTTGTTTGCCAAATGAAATTCAGCAGATATTAAAATTCAAACTTTTTAATATAAACATACGAAACAGTAGTATCAGAATATGGCGCCATTAAACGATATATCATTAATACCCGTGCATTAAATAGACGCTTATTGGAACTGGAATAATGCGATTTTGAACAGGCTATAAAATTTGACTATTCTCGTAATTGTATTAACAACAAAATGATTAATTAAACGTTTGTTAATTTTCCAAGTTTGAACAAATAAAAGATTGTAACCCGTATTAATTGGAAAAAAATTTAACCATCAAAGAATTGATATTCTTCCAGATAAAACTGATCAACAGTCGATTTTATAACTTTTACAGGTAAACGACCGTAACAATCAACTCCTTTTATATTAAACTCTTTCAAGCTCAGCGGTATCGCACCAACACCACCTGTTATGATTCAATTATTTTTCCAAAATTGTGACATTCTCATCGTTTTACATAATACTGCAAAATTTCGAACAAAACATCCTGCCCCAAAGAGATTAACCGAAAACAAGTAATTGATTTCATAATTTAAAAATAATAAAATGGCTAACAACCAGTCGACACCATTTACATTTAAACAGAAAAACAGAGGTAATTTATAAATCTAACGAACAGAAATCTTCAAGATAAAGTCGATCGATATATGGCAACGATCTTTTTTTTTTTTAAATAAGACAAAATTTGTACACCTACAAATACGCGATCCCGTATCGCGCGATAAAGACGATCGACATCCAGCGATATTACATGCTCCATCGAGACCTGCACACAGCTAATAACACATACATGACATCATATTCACCAGCACATTCGTTTTATGGCAATAGCGAGAGTAGTGAAGGTCAATCAGAGAATTAAACATGACAGGTTCATAATGGATCGGTAAGGCAATGGTGATAAAACTTGATGAAGATTTATCGGTAAACGAAACTTTTAATTGTCCGATGTCGAACATTGAACACGATGCGATCTGCTGGAACCTATAATTACCTTAAACTTGTCCGACGTGAAACTGGATTTGGTACAAAGAAAACACACTCTTTTGCCGTGGCACTGCCTCATACTTCTCATGCTTCTGAGAAAGTCCATTTCGCGAGGATAAATCGCGAAACTTCCTACGACTTTCTCATCCTCTTTTTTTTTATACAAGTAAAATTAATATATTAATGTCTTGCATCGATGCAACATGTCACACGTTTTTTTTTTAAACGCAGGAGTTATTCTCGTAGTTGTGTAAATAAGTAAAGTTGTCGTTCAATTTACTATCGTGCATAAAATAAAGTAATTCATTGACCCTCTATGGACCCTTGTGACTTTGAGGTAACATAAAACGTATTTATATATTCTATTCTTCAAAATTCTTTTTTTAACTGTACGAAGTACTATAACTGAATTCACAAAGGCTTAAAATTCCGGCTTCCAAATCAAGTTAAAGAAATTATTTATAATTCCATTTATAACATTAAAATCTTCAGGTACGACAAAACATTTGGACTATAGAAGTCCAGTTTAAAAGTTAGTTAAAATAATAAAATAATAAACAAAATAATAAAAATAATAAAATAGTTAAAAGAAAATTAAATTAAACAACCCGTATCTCATTGACGATTATCAAAAAAATGAAACTGATTACTGTGTATACCTGCTTTCTTGCTAAGCAGGAAACAATTTTTATAAAATTATAGTCATAGCAGAAATATTTCTAGTGATTTTTCCCGGAACAATTTTCGTTCGGCAATAAGAGAGTCAGTGGTATTTGTGACACTGCTGGCCAAATGCACTGAAGAATTATTTTTTCGTTTCTTCCCCGAACGACCTCCTTCAATTTCTACCAAAACTACATAATAATCCCGATAGCTTCAACGTACAAAAACGTAGCAGAGAAACAAAAAAAAAAGCATAAATCGTGTACCTTGTTCTTGTTTGTTCTTTTCCATTGCCATGCAAGCGATGCGCCATTCCTGCAGTTCAGGCGATGGTATTAAGCCCGCGGAACCTGCCGCGTTGTCTTTCCGAGCCTGCCACCAATGACGATCGTCTTTGCTAATAATTTGCAGAATGTCGCCGGTTTTAAACGCGATTCCAGCTTGCGCGCAAGGTATGAGATCGTCCTCCAGTGGGTCGTAGTCGAATTGAGCACGAACGAAAATCTGTCGATAGAGAAACGCAGACATGTCATTTCTTATAATCGTGGTTTCATTGATTCTTAGGATATCAGTGATCTAGAGTGAATCCGGTGAAGCGATTGGATATAACATTGAGAAGGGATCTCCCACTTCCATTATTAAACCGGTTAAACTTGCATTCCGTTCCCTCGTCCCTTTTTTTCGCCAATCTACAATACATAGTTTTCATTGTCAAAACAAGAATGATCGCGAGATCTTCACGGTTTTCGATCGAGATCACCGAAACCATTATGACTCATAGAAAATCGTGTTAAGGGTAATAACTTCTTTGCCGTAAGATGTGGGTGGAAAGTTCGTTCTACGGTATCGATCGCTGACAACGGCTACTTACGTTAACTAGGCTAGCTGTTTGCAAATGAATTCAAGTGTTGCGGAAAAAAGCGCAATATGCGACATAACGAAGCACTGGCAGTAATGCTTGGTTAAGAGCGATAATCGTGTACATTTTTCCGCGATAAACGACAACTCCGTAACTCCTTCGACAATGCAATTGTTCTCTGTAAATGTGGCGCAATGACGCATTTGCATTTCGCGACAAATGGAATTACATCGAAGTGACCAGCGATCGATGCGTAGCTTGGATTCATCACATCGAGGCATAGTTAATTAAAGGGAGGCGCGATAATATTAGTGCACGTATTTTCGTGATATTCGAATGAAAATACCGTAAACTATGACACTTAAACGTTGCTCTGTATGACGTCTTCGCTTGGACTACTGGGAGCGATTCGTTTGAAAAATGCCAGACGATTTTTTCACGTTTGTACACTCATCGGATTAAAATCAAAGTGTCTTTGATTGGAACGGTAAAATAACGGTAATATCTGTAGTCATTACGAGATCATTACGTAATTAGTGCAACAATCGGTCATCTAGCGATGCATGTACATACACGAGTCATTCTCTTTTTTTTTTCTTTTTTTTTTCTTTTAATAAAAAGCTGAAGCACTAGATGCTGCACAGTATATAACACAGCACACTTACAAACACGCACCTACGCGCGTGCATACACACACACACTCCCACACGCAATACACACGCTTGAAATGCGCGATGCAGAGTATGCATTCGGGCTCTACGTAAAATATGTGTGAATAAGGAATGGCATACGAAGAAATGTAATGATGATGCAGAGTGACGATCAAAATGCCATCGGTCTTGCGTACGTACCATTTTGGACAATGATAGTAACAAAGTTAAAGGGAAGAGCAAATTGAGTTGGTTTCGGAAATTCGAGAGAGAGAGAGAGAAAGAGTGAGGAAGGGAGGGAAAGAGAAAGAGACAGAGAGAGATGTGAACCAATTCTGTGCGAATATCTCCGATGATCCGTCTTTTAGTCAAATAATCGCAGGAAAAGAAATTACGTTTTACATCGTCGAAATTGTTTAGTGTGAAATACAGTTATATTTTGGTTCTTGTTTAATTTATCGTACGATTTCTATGTAAAGTTGTAATTTTAAAAAATGGCAATATTCTCATATTCTAAATCAAGTCATGGCAGCGAGAAGCGAAGGCTTTACAAATATATTTAATATTTATCATTTTATATCGATACATTGTATAATGTAACATCTTTTGTCTTTCTTAACTTCTCCAGGGCCTCCGTCACATATGCGGACAGTTAGTTTAAATCCTATAAACAGATATTTCCATTAGCGAAGTTTCTACGATAATAAATGCACAATTATTACTGAATTTTCGAATGAAATAAAACCGTTGTTTATTCACCGAATTTTGATGGGAATGCTTTATAAATAATTAACCACAAAAAGCAATAGCTGTAGGTGTGTGGCTACATTTGTACACCATTTTCGCTCGATTTTTCTTTCAAATTTTATAATATTTAACAATTTTTATGATCTATTTTCCTAATTAGTTGTAAAAAAGTCGAAGAAGTGAAACGTCTTGTTAGCACTAAAAAAAAAGTCGGCCATGAAAAGGTTAATGAAGAAAATTTATACAGAAATAGTAACCAGCGTAATAGATATCTTGTACCGAATTCCGTAGTCAGAAAATGTGTTAACATTTACATTCGTCTACTTAATAATTCTGCTAAGTGATTCAATTTCTAAAAAGACCGATCAACCTTACGCATTGAAATTCCATAGTGAATTGAAATTCGACATTCGCACAGTCTTATTGTTAGTGCAGTCTACACTAAATCTAACATATTCGTGAAATGAAGTCACCTCGCAGTCGTTTCCCAGCGACTACGAGGTACACGCAAAAATGACAAATTTCATGGAAAATCTCGATCGGTAGGGCCACTGTGAGTATTTTAGTCCCCGTCATCTTTCCATGAATACTTGCATTAACATTGAATTAACGACCTCTCGTGCATTCAGTATTTCAGGCCGAGTTACCGTGCCCGAAGGATATTTCAATTAACGTTAATTATTGGTTAATATTAATGTTGGTACGTATCGCGCGTAATTCGAAAACCTGGCAAAGTGTCGGGCTAAAAACTGAACAACTGAAAAACGCAACAAACGGGAAGGAGAGTGAAGTAGAGGCCTACGTTTTCTGCGATGGCGTATGTAAATAGTCGAATGATCGCACAGCCTGACTCTGGGTAAACTCTAGTCCAAGGGATTATTATACGTGAATATCGTTGAAGGATTAATTTCAAACTTCGACGGCATCTACACAGACGTGATATTCTAAGTTCTATAACGTTTTGGCATATGACAATGAAACGGATATTCGAAGTAGGACAACCGATCTTTTGGACGGAATACCAAGGAATATTGTGATGACATCGATGTATTATAGAATCGTGTGCTGATCCATGTTAGACAATTAGTCAAATATCACTATCCAAGTCGAAATGAAAGGACTGCGTAATACCCCGCAATAATGAACGCAATTCTTGATAAACTTGACGTCTCCTTGGTATCGTCTAGGAAATTTCAAAAAGCCATTATTTACCCAGACTCACGCGTTGCTTTGTACATAAAATGTATTTAAACGGAATGTATAATTGATATGTATATATATATATTTATATATTTATATATGATAAACGCATAGCCTTCTAACTACAGCAGTCCAATCACACCAGATCAAGTGGCGGTACTTACTAACACTGGCAGAGGCTTAATCCTGAACAACTAGAGCGTTGAAGAAACAGAAAAAAAGGAAGATCGATTAATTAATACGTTCAACTCGTCTCGAGCGAAAGTTCGAATGTTTTTTTTTCTTTTTTTTTTTTTCTTTTGCGGGAACGTTCTCGTCGCGAGACGAGAGAGAAAACAAACTGCACGATCAACAATAAAGAGAGCACCTACGTCGGGGTTTTAGAGCGCGTCAACGCTTCCGAGATACACGGCGCGCATTTCTGTGACACATGCAGGTCCCCTTCGAGATCCTCGAATCGTCGAGGTACGATCGCTCGTACCTTCGATCGATCGAGGATCGATCGTACGAAAGTAATCGAGCTCGTAACTTCGCGACGTTCTTCCATCGAAAGGCGTCGCCAAGCTGCGAACTGGAGAACCGGAATACTTGACTTGCCATCGTTCGAGAATAATCGAACTGATCGATTGCTCAAGTGCTAAAGTGGGATTGCGTGCATCTCTCGAATTCTGAATATTTTCGGACTTAGCATCGATACTTGGTACGTGACAATGCGAGCCGGTAACGTCAGTATTTTATTGAATCGAAAGGTTGAAAGAAGCGTTTCATTACACGCAATGTACGATTTCAGATTGGTAACCCGTGTCGGAATGTTCCTGGTGAATGCAGAATTCTCCGTTGAACTTTGCTTTATTATTAGTGAAGGTTTAAATTAGTTTCGGATTAAGGTGAAATCGATTTTCCTCGAACGATCGAACGGTATTCAGTTTACGATAATAGCATTTCATAAGCGTCGAGAAACGTCACATTTTACTCACGTTCGGAGTTACTTTTTTTTCATTTCTTTTTTTTTATCTCTGCAAAGACTTTATCTCTACAATGCGGCCTGTTGGATAACCACTGACGATTATTCTCAATTCAAACTTCCAATGTACAATATTTTACAACTATATGTACATGTGCCGTGAAGGTATGAAGACATTAAGTGGATACTGTATAAATGGTGAGGCTCAAGGGTAATAAGCATCAAGGCACTTAGAAGGATCAGTTTCATAGTGACTTCGATAAACTCTGAATAATGAATATTTCAGTTCGCATATTTGTGAAAAATGCCGCCTTTCACGGTACAATGATCTTTATGAAGCGCTACCTATGAAACTGATCCCTGAGGAGCCAAATAACAAGGATGCGTTCCGAAGATCAAGCCGCACTGTTCCAGTAAAGTCACTGCGAGTGTCTTCACCCGTTTTCTTGACATTATCTCGGAGGATAGTGCATGGAGATGATGGTCGAATGGCTCCGGGCGTGCATCGGAAGCTGCATTCTACTTTAAAGAAAAGATAGACATAAAGAAAAGTAAGGAGAAATTGAAAGACAGAGACAGAGTGAGAGAGAGAAACAGACAGACAGAGAGTGTGAGGCAGACAGACAGAGAGAGTGAGACAGACAGACAGAGAGAGTGAGACAGACAGACAGAGAGAGTGAGACAGACAGGCAGAGCGAGTGAGATAGACAGTCAAAGAAAGAGAGACAAAGAAAGATTGTGAGAGAAATAGAGACAGACAGACAGACAAAGAAAGAGAAAAGATAGAAAAATAGCACAGAATAGATGGACAAACGGATGGGAGAAAAGTGGTCGACGATGGTAGGCAAATAATGGAAATCCGTGGCGAAGGAAGAAACGGCAATTTCTACACAGTGACATAGCAGGTACTGCACTATCGACAACTCGTCTGGTGGACTGACTGCTGCTGATACTGCTGAATTCTCTGCTCGATTTCCATTGGGACTGCACTCTATCTTCGAGTGCCGGACCAGAAGGGTTCGTGTTACGTTAACCTTGCTGGTCCCGTATCTCGCTATGGCAGAAAGAAAGGACGTGTACCGTAAAGTGAAAATCTGAATCGTTTGAAATCGTGCACCAAGACTGTTCATCTTTTTTTTTTCTCATTCTAAAATCAAAAATATCAAACACATCGTTTGTCCGTGAAATTTATGAAATCCATAATTTGCTCAGTACTCATGGTCGAGAAGTATTATCGTCAACAACTTTTTGCTCTACGTATTTAGCAGATACATAAATTATCCAATTCATTGAACGCAATACATTCTTTTTTTCTTGCGATACGTCCCTTAAAGTCGTCCCCATACAAAGACCGTTTCGTGTTTGTCCGATACTGCAAAAAGGTTAAAGCTGCTAGTACATACACGATGATCGGATAATGGTGGTGACGTGACGATCGAGGGCAACGGGGCAAAGAACACAAATACGTAAAAATTACCTAATTGGTCCACGCATACTGCAATAACACATGTTTGGGAAAGTGGTGCATTACAAAGGGACATCGTGAGCTGGGAACGATAAAGTTGTACGAGGAATATTTCCAGCGGTCGTAAACTCCGTCGAAGGGTTGAATTTACAAAAAGATCGATGATTCACGTATCGGGGCGTAGAAAACTTTCTAGACGCTCTTTTTAGGTCACGTATTATTATACGGTCGAGGTATACGTGAGCCGAATTCATTTATCGTGCTTTTCCGCGAAATTTCGCTTGCGGCTAAAGCAATAAACCCGAGCAAACAAAACGTAAAATCCGCGAATTAAATTTCAAGAGATAATTTTGATTAAAAGAAATGAACAGAATAATAATCGATGTTAATAGCACCAGTATGTATGTATACGTGTATATATACACGCTTGTATATATATATAAGTATTAGGTCTACCAGAAAGTTCTGTCTGTTTCTGCATTAAACGGAAATAGTACATTTAAGTACATTTATTAATATTTATTGAGCAATATAATTTCTATCGTTACTAATAACCTCTTATGAGCGTGATGGTAATTTGTGGATTTTATTTTTGCAAACTGGACTATCCTTAGTGGCGAAAACTCGAGTAATCCTTAGAGAACATCCACTTCACTTTTGTTTTTTTTTTTCAACATATTTTGCAGGAAAAGACGCATATGGTAATCGGATGCTGCTAGGTCCGCAGAGTATGGCGGACATGATAATATTTCCCAGCCTAGTTCTGCAATTTTTTGACCAGCTGCCAAAGCAGTATGTGCCCTGTCGTTGTCGTGGTGCAATATAATTTGTTTCCTATTGACCTGCGCCGATCACTTTTCCTTAAGTGATTTGTTTATTCATCCATTTGTCGACAACACATTTCGGATTTAAGCCGTTTTGGATTTCAGAAGCTCATAGTGTATTTGTCCTTTAACGTCCCAGCATATGCACAGCATTCTGTTATCGAGGCTCAAGCTCAGTTTCGAGGTCGAATGAGAAGGTTGTCCAGGGTCAAGGTATGCTCTTCTTTTCGCAATGTTCTCATATGCAATCCATGTTTCATCACCGGTTGTCCTATGGTTTAACACTATTCCTACCGACACTTCACGTATACCTTTTCCTACCCCAACTGGTGACTTTGTCAAATGATAATTTTTTCCCAGAAAATGAACAGTAAAAAAAGAAGTGAATATTGAAAAATGTATTATAATGTGAATGTATTATATGTATATTTGAGGAAAAGTCGTGAAGTTTAAAGGCGATTCAATTACGTTGAATATAGGAAATTCTAATCGAAATTTTAAAAACGGTCATTTGACCGGTCGTGGTAGGAATAGTGTTAAGAATGGCACGTTCTTGTTCCAAGCAAGCACAGATGTCCAAATAACGACTCGATCATGTATGGACATTTGTAGTACAGTAAAACCTCGATAAGTGACCAGATTTCGGGGGCAAAGCAGTGCTCTTATCGAGTACCGGTGACGAATCTGTGTTTACATTACGGCTCGACCCGAGCGCGAACTTAGAAAAAGACAGACAGTAGAAGTGACAGAGAAAGCAAGCAAACAAAGTGAGCTGCTCGAAAGTATCGGCGAAGCATTGCTATTGCAACAATAAACCTGTTTATTTATTAATTTTTCTACCGGTAACTTTTCCGAATGCATTTTTGAGATTCTTCTGATTAAAATGATACCAAACACGATATAATTTGAATGAAGTAAATAGTAAGTAAATTTATTAAATATTAAGTAAATATAATTCAAACTATATCATGTTTGGTCACATTTTAATCAGAAAAATCTCACAAATACGTTAACAAAGGTTTCAAAAAAAATCGAAAATGAAAATTATCGAGGTTTTACTATACTCAGCTCACGAAACACCCATTTGCAATATTTATACGTTGCTCCAAGTTTTCGAATATGGTCCGAAGTGGTTTGTTGTGTTGAATTGAGCTTTTTCCGTAATCTCTGATTTTGGTAAAGAATACTCTTGCCATATAATGTTCTTGACAATATCATCATTAATCAGGGATGATCTCCTAGAGCGTGGCTTCTCATTAAGGTCGAAATCGCCCGCTTAATATTTTTCGAAACATCTCCTACACATTCTACCAGAAACTGTGTCTTCATCAAAACCTTTTATCAAATTTCTCCACGCTCCCGTAGTATTTCTGCATTGTTGGAATTCATACAGAATACAATGCCGTATATGAGTTTTATCGATAGATATATTTACGCGAAGGAATCGCACTTAATGTCGAGACGATGAAGCTATTCGTTCGGTAAAGGAAGAACACATCTCTAGAAATGCAATGGCACAAAGACACAGCCATAGATGTTTCAAATGAACACATTCATACATATTAAAACTTCAGATGCTATCATCGGACTGCACTTTCCGGTAGACCTAATATACAATATATATATAACATCGTGATGAAATCAAAAATCAATACTCGACTGTCGAATTTTCGAAGTAAAATATCGTTCTTCCGACATGAGAAAAATTCAAGCCACTTTTCTTCGTAAAAGTTCTCGCGTCGCTTTAAAAAAAAAGGAGACACAAACAATGATTAACGGCACCAGGTCGAAATGGTCATGTTTTCCGCAGAAAATCTACGAGAGAATCATAGACGAGAGCGTTGTCCGTGTAGAGAGACGACAATACGAATAACACCGTCGAGTGTAGATATACCGTGTATGTACGTGTCTGTGCGCGCATCACGATAAATCGAAATTCGTATTCACGTTCGTCGACTATTTCTACTACAGACAACAGAGAGAGAAGAGAAATCACGTTGGAGGTGACGTGCGACGAATCATGGTGTTCCAGCAGTTCGTGCTTTATTATATCTTCGTACAATGTACCGCCGTAATAATACCGTTGCTCGTTTGTTGCCGCCGATGCCGTTTCTGCTCTCGCGTACAATATACGTACGGAAGGAATGGTTTGGCCGATGACTTCCCAAATATACAACGTCATACAATTTTCTCGCTTAACGTTATTATTAACGTTATTACAGGGCTTACACGTCTCCCTCGAACGATGTACGGGGGGGTCACTTACGTTTTGCCGTTTAAATACCTTCGACGTCCGACGCACCGACAGAGCGTCATCGGGACTTTTACTGACTTATTGTTAGAAGTATCTCAAAGCAGGTATGCATGGATCGTTGTAAGACGATTCGTAAAAACATCTGCCGCTATTTTATGCGATTGCAATTGTTTCACTGTAGGCTCAATTCAATGCAGATGGTGTAATGATATCGCACAGAACAGGAACAGTCAACTATGATCTTCGATGATGCGAAGAACGAGCGGGGAAGTTTATTTACGCGCGTTCGTGAATTATTTGTCTCGATTCGTTGGAATTGTTGAAAATATCGCGGTTATATTTATAACGGGTCTCTCTCTTATTTTTCATATTACGATGTTATTGGTAACGAAGATAATATTTTGAAATTTTCTGTAAATATTTTTTGTAATTCTTAGTACGATTGTTTAACTAAAGGCCGATACTTCGTATTATATTTTGTAAAATATTTGTCATAGATTTATTTCGATGTACGGAGAATTGTTTGCTGTAAAGTCAGTCCTTCTAACTTTCTTTTTTATCGGTACCGAAATTCTAGTCGAAAAGTGCCTGTTTTGTGCCGTTTCATCTCTAACATTACTGAAGCAGCGATATTAGAATTTTGTTAATTTTAAAATCCTCATGATAACGCGATGGTAATCGTACATATCAAAGTCTATTACATTAGCACTTCTACTAACACATATGTATATATAATAATAATGATAATAATAATAATAATAATTTTAATAATAATAATAATCGATAAACCTTTGAACTTCATGTAACATTCATATACTTTTTTTTCCAACACATCTCACAGCGCTTTACAAAATCTAACTTCGATTAAGCCGTCTGTACACATGTAAATACTACAGAGAGTAAGTACGTATCGAGAGAAGTGAATAATAATCACGAGCCGCGTATTCTCTATTGTCGGAGTTGCAAATTTCTACACGATATATGGTGGAACCTGACTTAAACGTCGTACAAAGTATTTACAAATCGAGACCAGTATACACGCTTATCTCTTAAATGATGAAAATCAATTTTTCTCAAGCACTAGCGATAATAGTGATGACTACTGTGCGCATGTTATTTATATGCATATTATATATCCCACATTTTCTTGAATATATTAATTAATAGAACGTACAGAGGAATAGATTTTTCGTAACGATCAAATCAAACGTGACTAATTATCGCAATAACTCCGGCTATCGTTTTACAATTCTCCGACTATGTAACAAGTTTAACGATAATCTCTCTGTCAGGTACGAATAAAGTAGAGTGTACTTTACATAATCTGCTGAAGCAACGATCGTTTTATCTGCTCGTGAAACGAATTAATCCGATACCTTGAGAGAACGTATCGACGTGCAATTAGGCCCGCGAAAATCGAATCAGTGCGAAACGAAAGGGTAAGGCTCATCGTTAATGTACCCTCAGCTGCATGTTTAGAGATATTTGCATGAGCGAAATTTCTCGACAAAATTCCACGCACTTTTGAACCGGCTTGTGTCGGGAATGATTGATGATCGTGGCGAGATATGCGTGACGCATCGTTTCAATTAAAAACGAAAAATAAAACAGAGAAAGATAGAGAAAGAGAGGGAGAGAGAGAGAGAAAGAGAAGAAAGAGGAAATAGAAACAACCAAAACGCGCAATAATATGTAAAAACAGAATCACTACGAGGCTTTCGAGATCTATCGCGCATTATATTAATCGTGCAAAATATATCTAACGAACGATCCAGAGTACTTGGCGTGTTTCATACAACATCTGATCGGCCGATCTTACTTGGGGGACTTGAACAATATGCAGTGACCAAAATATCACACGATGCAAGAGGGCTATATGTATTTATTAGAAAGAAAAGCTTCATATTCGCAAAGATATCCTTCATGCAGGTGAGGGTATAATGAGGGGTGTAACAAAAGCTTCTTTACGACAAAAAACAAACAACATTCCAACAGATGTCGAAACGAAAAGTGCATTCCTTACGCAACTTCTGCGCAATGTTACTGGTCTATCAGTATACGAGGTAATGACTTCGACGTTACGAAATAATAGATCGAGAGATAGACAAGAAGAGAGAGAATAGTAAATAACATAGAACAGAGAGATGGACAGAGAATCAGATAAAATGAGAGAGAGAGAGAGAGAAATAATAGAGAAACTGAAATCGAAAGACAAAGAGAAAAATAGTGATAATGTAAAAACAGAGAAATAGAAAGTAAAAGACAGAGAAATGGTGAAGTGGATAAAGAAAACGTGAAAATTCCAGAGAAAGGAAGAAGACGGAGAAACGCATGCACGCGCCGTGGACTCGAAAGCGCCGACCAAAGCGTTTTGTTACACCGCTCCAACTAAACTCTGCCCCTTCTTTCTTTATTACACAATTACAGGCTATGCGATCGCACTAATTATCTTGTAACGATAGAGCTGCTCCACGTTGTTATCTCGCTGTATCGCGCGACATTCGTTCAACGAAATCGACTCACTCTTCCGTGATTCAAAACTCACGGTCAGCGGTCACCTGTATATTTCACCACCATAAAAGCGGCAACGATTGGCCCACCTGAATCGTGAACTCACGGACGTGAATTCCGAATAAAAGGTGAACCGATACGGGTGAAAATTGTGCTGGTTTGGTTTTCTACTTTTTCGTCTCACTCTTGTCCTCGTGTATATGCGCCAATACGCGCATATAATCGCTTATTTTACATGGGATTAGGGAGAGTTCGTGTTTTCTGCACGTATATACATATATGTATAATAACAGTTGTCATCGCACAATTGAAATAAATCGTACGAATATCATTTTGCTGTATCCACATTTTAGTATTGCTTCAACCAAACACCATTAAAACAGCGAGGGTGTATATGTAGGTATGTATATGTACATTTATGACAAGTATACCGGTCAAGCGGGAAAAGTGGGTGGATCGTAATGTGTGTATCTCCAAAATTATTCTGGCAGGTATTACATAATATACTGAATTATGTACATCCCTCAGGGGTATAATAATGCACGACGTGTTAGAGAGATGCGAAATTCGCAGTGGAAAACGACGGTGGTGTCGGTGAAACGGGAATCGATAATATTTTCGGTAAACGAAACTTCGTTTTGTTGTCCAGAAAATGTCGCGTTAATTTGGCAGGTCAATTAGCGACTTTCCCATTGTAACTTCATTTTCATCGACCCGTACGCATGTATATGGCGAACGAAAATAACGTTACAATGGGATAGGTAAACGCATATTTGAATTTTGCGGATTAATAAGCATAATGTTTTTTTTTGCTTGAAGGAAAACTTGTCGATAGAAATTTCTTGAAAGAGAACTGGACTACTCGTTGAATTCCTTCCGATATTGATATACACTTTGAAATAATGGTAAATCACGTTATAAATAAATAATGGACTTTTGAATACGAAAGCGTACGTGATTCCTGCGTAATAAATCATTGTAAAAATTTTTCATGACAAAAATCATTGTAACTCTAACGTACGAAGTATTTTGTAATACTTGTCTGTATATTAAGCTAAAAAATAAATAAATAAGTCTACCATACAGATAGCAGAGTTTATGTACTGCAAAAGAAAGTTAAGGTGTATTGAGATAAGGTGTAATATGTCATTCAAAGAAAGATCCATTTCAGATCCTTTAAAATTGTAAATTAAGTGCTGATTGGTAAGATTAAATAAAATATATGCCGCGATTAATATATATGTATGTGTCTTTATTGCGGGAAATATGTGAAAACCATCTGTGACCTCATTATTGAAACCCAAATCTTGTTTAGATTTGCAAGTTCTATATAATAAATTTGTGTTACAATTTGATCAAAAACTTGGGCCGAAATGTCCAAATTTTTCTCGTAATATTTTTAATTCAATTTTTCTTACAATGCCTTCATACAATCCTTAACAGAGTATTTAAAAACTTAATACGATCGATGACATCCAGCTGTTCTTAAACATATCCCAATTCTTGCTAAACTAACTTTGAACGTGACTTCCCAATCTTACTTTTGTGTGCTTCTCCCGGCAAATTTGATCTTGAGTGGACGAGAAAATCAAGCGACCAGACTGACGTCGAATTTCAAGACTGCTCTTCTACTTTGCGAAACACATCCGAAGCAATCCTTTACCGAGACTGATTGCATTCGACCCAGTTCCGTTACCTTATCCGATTCAATTTCCAATACACCGAAAATTGATCGAACAGTTGTTGCTTCTTTAAATACTTACGGACTCTTGCGCTTCATATAAAAAAACGATATTCTTCGAGCAATTCGTTTCAAGATTTTACCTGAACGTGTAGAAGTACGTTCAAAATATGCATCGCGATGATGTAGCAGCGATAAAACGAAATTATGATTTTTCCGAGGTTAAAACATACACTTCCGGCCATATATATACCATGGGATATTTTCGTGAAATTAATCTCATGGTACCGGGATGTTACGTATCATGTAAATTGCAGATAGAAATTCCGAACATGCTTCTAATTCAATACACGATTATCCGACATTCAGGTACGAATATACGCGGTACGCAAGGTAGGATCACTTCGTACGTAATCCGATAGCAAGGAGTTCTATAACTACGGTTATTAAACGACGTGTAACTGTTATCTTGTACTATAAGTGGTATTTGACTGCAATCGTGATACTGGTGTGAATGAAGTGATTTCTTAGGTATAAGCACGTTAAGAATGGAAGATAAGATTTCTTCTTACGTGAGAGTGCTTCTGCGACAATCTGCTTTCAATGTTTACATGTACAAAATACAAGAACGTAATGAAATTTTACAGCTGTGAAAATAATCGTCCTAACTTCAGTAGACTTTGAAACAGAGAAAGACATAACCAGCGGTGGTGTAGGACAATAATCATTGATCCTCTTTAAAGTAGTTAACACGTTGAACGCCACCGATAAAAGTGAAAGTTTTTCTATTAAATCGCATCTTTACAAAGCAGAAACCTTAAAGACACGAATAGATGTATAGTCAGCAGGACTTCACATTTTTAATGCCAATATTTAAATATTGAATGTATTAGAAAATTCGTAAGTATTACAATAAAAAGGTATGTGAAATTTCATTGAATTCAATATCGCCGGTCACTGGTGTCCCCCATGGCATTCAACGTGTTAATATACACAGTTGAATATAAACAAAATGTTAAATATTCTAGTAACAAGAAGTCACTAAAATCAGAAAAAAGCAAAAGTTATTTTTTTACTATTGGGCAATGTAAAACAATTTATCGCTGGTGAGGTTAAACTGTACACTTGTATCCAGAGAAAAATCAATTTTTAGTGTCTCCAAAATAAAATGCCGGGAGAAAAATGTTATTCTACATTTCATTGTAACTTTGTATCAGAAATCACTTCTTTTACGGTTATACTAAAATTACAGCCAGATGCGTATTTCAGGTATTTTATAAATCTATTATTAATATAGTTCAATCGCTCTAACTCGTTAAAAGTGGCGCTAGAATCTAAAATTAACACGGTAGATGAAAAGTCATGTAATTTGAATGCATATGGAAACTATCGTAATTCAGGCAATTTTTTATACTTTTTTTATTTAATTCCTCGGTATTAATAAATCCTATATGCGGGATACCAAGTTATAATAGAGGCAAAAGCTGCTTTAAGTTAGAATGATTAAACTATTACGTGTTTTAAGAGCAGGAATAAAAAAATATATTATACAAATATACATATGTTTAAATATTCCACTTTAGACAGTTATGAAATTATTAAGCTACATCGTGGAAGAAACAATTTAACCTCAACGCAAACTATGACCGATACGGAAATACATGAAATTCATCTCCTCCCTCTACGAATTCCCCGCTAATTTTGTTTGATAAAATAATCATTTTAACAAAGAAATATTTCACATCAATGCAAATTAATTACGGATGTGTATGGAACTCATCTCCTACCCCTATAAATTTCCTGCAAACTTTGTTTTACGAAGTACTAAAACATTTTCGCACATAAATTCAAATTATAGATACTAAATATTCAAGAAACATATGAATAATATTTATATCTGCCTCTGTTTCATTCGAGCAAAATTCGACATTTTTGGCTTTAAATTTATAAATTAATAACCATCATTAACATGCCAATCAATATTCTTAATCAGTTTTGCTCATTTCGAATAATAAATTAGATTGAAATAGTAAGTCACTGAAATCTGGAGAGAAAATTAATTTCTTCTCCGAAACGAAATTCTTATTTTTCTCCTACTTCTTTATTAAAGCATTTCAAGATCTATTATATATTTATATACAAATTCTCCGTCTATTTTATTCATAGAACATATTCCAAAGTTTGATAACAAAAAACTCGGAATAGACTATATATATTATTATTTCTTACTCATAGATTCCTTTATACGAATATAAGAAATACAGGAAAGCGAAGTTACGTGCAAGTGGCTACTCTATCTAAGAAATAATATCGTTCTCGGTAATTCCCTTACTACTTAATTATCTCGAATTAAGATCGAGGTTTCAATTAAAGCTTGAAAGACTTCGAGCACAGACAGTTCGAAAAGGCGAAAGCTTTTCATAATTAACAAGTTAATTTTCGAATAAGATGAAGTTAGTCGAACGTTAATTGTCACTGACTTCTGAAGTGAGTTTCACTGTTCAACCACTGTGAACTATATCCTTAACTGCGTAAAAAGAGGAACACAAGCAACACGAAAGAGATTCACGCAAATTATGGCATGAACAGCTGCACGGTTCATCGTGCTTGCAATTACGCGAGAAACTATTTGTAAGCTACGAGTTAGTTTAGAAAAATTTCATCCAACTTTCAGGGAAATCGTTATGCGGTTTAAGATCTCCTCGATTTCCTGCTAGATGGAAATTAAGGCGCGTAAGGGATATCGCTCGTTATTAGATTCCGAGGTCGTATTGGAGAACAAAAATTGTGGCGATACCATTTAGGAATTAGTGACTAAATTGAACTAATGGCGGATTATGTGAAATATAATCTATAGCAAGATTATCGAATAATGAGAATATATTAAGACTATCGGCAGCCTGAAAAACGTTGGCCATAAAAATTTCGTCGATCCAGAAACGATGCGCGATAGTATTATTGTATTATTATCTCCTTTTTTTGCTAGTCTTAACGATATCATCCAGTTTTTTTTAATAAAGTATCGTCATATCCAATTGCACATTTTGTCCCGTAATTTTTGAAATTTTTAACAGTAGACTTTCAGTATCCAAGATAAAAACTGCGTGCAAAATTATTGTTTAGGTCGGAAATTCTACAGAAAGAATTTACAGAAATACTATTGAATTTACTTTTGCACTTCATTTGTACCTCTATTATTCAAAATTCTATTATTATTTGATATTTCTCTCGCTACGCTTTATTATTCATTACAGCATTTAGAATGAGACAAAGCAAGTTTAGGGAAATGATTCCAGTACTTTTTTTTCTTTTTCTTTCTTTTTTAAATAAATGGTATTAGGCTACTTTTAATGTTACATAACTACGTGTAAACTACATACTATGAGGCAAGTAAACGAGTATCGCAGTTAGTTTCCTAAGGCTAGAGTGATTTTAGGACGAAATGGGTACCCTGACGTAATTTAATACGAGTCCTTCAATTATGTTGTAACAACTTTAGAATTCGCCCAGCTAAAAACCGTTACCATGTGACTCGTAATTAATCAAAGCCTATTTTAACACTAATAAAACAAGGGTGTACGTGAATCTTAATGGAAATCATTACCTGGCCATTTCCGCGACGCTCTCGGCTCAATTTACATTGGAAACAAGCGTAATGGGGATTAGACTAAAGCTACGTATTACTCGAGAAACATTCGCGAATCCTTCTTTATGCTTAATATTTTGCAGCATTAAAGCAAACCAGGTAGTTCCATTTTCTTTCATGATTAAATATTATTTTTCAATGAATAATATTAATCTTAAGATACAACGAATTAGTTACTTTTTAATTACAAATTACGATTTTATGTGGCTTTACGTTGGAACGGAATTAATATTTCTGTTGACGGAATATCAATTATAAATATCCCTAAAGGAGACATTTTCATGAAAAATATTATATATAAATATTGGAAAAATATCTGGGGTTGCGTCATGGGGAAGTGTCGAAGCAGTTATATAAAATAAAGAACGTTTTCAGTATCTAGCTTTTCAAAGCGAATATACGTAACAGGCTAAATTTTTCAACAAATTGACATATATTAAATATGTGAAGCGAAGAAAATAAATTGAGGAACCAATATATAGTAAGATGCTTAGAAAAACATTTTATCGACGAAATTCTCATTTCTACGACAGAAAATGGCATTAAGTAATGCCATTATATGCTGAATATTTGTTTAAATTATGCAAAGCCTATATTACGAAAAATTGGCATATAAATATTTATTCTGAGTATCAAATTAGTATTTTTACTGTAAAGTAAAGAGGATATTTTAATACCTCAGAATTCACTGCATTGCCCTCATTTAACACTAGAACTACCAACCGGTCAAAATGACCGGTACACAATTTTTTTCCAAAAATTCTCCAAGTTTATAGAAAAATGATAGATTAAATATTATATGTCCATGTCAAAGAACATAAATCACCGAATCGATAATCTTTTCCGCCTCTTGATTCCTCTTTTTCAAAGTACTTATTTAATATTTTGAAATATGATAGATTTAACGCCGGTAGTTCCAGTGTTAAAATAGCAAGGGAATAAAAAATTCATGAATATGAATTCACTAATATTTGGAAGAGACTTGAAAAATAAAATTTGTTCTTCCACCCTGTAGTTCTGTGAAAGAAATCGAAAGGGGGTTAAATAAATGTATCAAACGCGGCGCAAAGTATTAGTCTGCTGTAAGCGTACAGACGTCATTATAAAATTATCTGCTACTTGTAGAAAGATTCTGCAACCTTCTCAAACACAAGATAATGAATTGTAATAAAGCACACTAGACAATTTCAAGAATGTTAAAGTAATTAGTTTCCATTCACTGAAACAAAATGAAAAATAAAAAGTGGAATAAAGTATCATGATATATATTAATAATTACACTCCAGTAAAATTAAGGTCAACAAATATTCTTCATTTCCTTCCTTTATCCTCGATTTATCGAATATTCTTCCGATCTTGCAAAAACGTAGCCACATATATTAATTAAAATATCTTCCATATATTAAGGTACAAAAAGTTATGAAGTTACAAAAAGTTTCAACTGAACGAATGAAAAATCAAATGATCTTAACATAAAAATTAGCAAAGATTGGAGTATTTCCTAATTCATTCAATTATTCATTACCTTCCATTTGAATTATTTTCTATAAATAGTAACAGATAATACATAATTCGCACGTATATAACTATAGCAGACAACTAGATAATACTTTTCGCTAAAGCGTAACACAAGGAACTCGACATTCCCACTTACGACGAAGATATTAAGTTGAGGCCAACGAAAAAGCTATCATCATTTATCCGAAGCTTTCAGAATGCTACGAAGAAATTTCGAAAAACCTAATAGAGTACTATCAGTAAATTAAATCACGTATCCTCGAGTAACCAGCTTCGTTTAAGACTTTCGTGATCTAAGGGCCGATAACGGATTGAGCCGGCGCCTTGGTGTACTTTCGGTCGAAGAGGAACCACTTTTATTTTTTGAGGTCTTGGACGATTTAGTCTTTTCCTTGCTTGTGGTAGCCAAAGAGGTTTTCACAGATTTCCCGGATTTACTCGCAACAGTTCCAGAGCCGGTGCTCGTGGACACTGTCGAGACAGTGGGTTTATTTACTGTAGTAGGGTTCTGGGAGTGGATTTGGGTTTTAGGGCTTACTTGTACCTCGCAGGGGGGTGGTGCACTCCTGTACGATGGCACGATTTTAAAGGTCACCGATCCTCGTGCTTCCCGCTGTAACAGATAAGCAAATGGACAGGATGTAAGTTAAACTAATCGAGTGATTCCTTTTGGATGTGATTTGGGCTGTTTTGCATATATTGTATGCGAAAGGTATTCAGTTTTGAATATGATTGGCAGAATATGTTAACGCGTAGACGGTTGAGTGAATTTTCTTGAATTTTTTTATTAGAAAAGTCTGATATAATTTTGAAAAATGTTTTAAGATGATTTTATACAGCGTACGTTTTGTTATAAATTAGAATTTTTAATACTAGATCTACCAAGGTGGTCAAAATGACTTGATCTGAATTTTTTGTAAATGTTCCTGAAATTTCTAATACTATATCTTTTTCAATGTTCTTCGTTTATCTTGTAGATTACGAGCGATTAAATGGATCAAGCCTTTCACTTCTTTCATTTTTTTTCTTTTAACGTATTTAATTGGTATTTTAAACATATTGAATAATCCTCAGTATATAGTGTTAAATATATTTGAAAATCGAAAACCAATGTACCAACAAGGTTGTTGTGTGCACTTTATAATATTGGGTCAGTAAACTGGTAAAATCAGAGAATATCTAATACATTAATACGATAATATATTAATTAGTTTCGGATTGTGTAGCAATGGAATTTCCGGACACAATTTACAAGTTACACCTAATTCTATTTGTACGTGCACGTCTTTCCCAATGATCCCGACTTAAAACAGTTACAGGAAAAATTAAATTTTCTTTTACCCCTCTCTTTTAAATTTAATGCTGTGAAGAAAATTTTCCTTCTCAAAAATCTGTATTTCTGGGTAATTTGAAAAGAAAATATAAACATTTCCATTTCTAAATGATTTTTCGTGATGTTAACAAAAATAGTTGAAAATTTTCCGTTCAAGCTGTCGAGGCACTTGAAAATAAAATAATATTTGTACGCATAATACAAATTTGATCATTGTAGGAAAGTGAGTTACATTTTTCTATCATATGAGTTATTAACATCTGCAAAAAAAGATATTCTTTAGCCCAATGGTTATTGTATATATAAACTGGTGACGTTATATCAGTGAGATTGTTAAATTCTCTTTCAAAATATTTATTAACACGATGAATTTATATTTTTATAACGATTTAAAATTAAAACTACCTGTAAACGCATAAGAAATTAACATTTTATCAGAGACTTTTATAAAACTTGTTTGTACCTGTGCTAATATATTAATAGGCTCATCTTAAAATGTTCTATAAGGTCCTATTCGATACTTGGATTTATCCAGGACGAGCCCTCAAAGAAAATAGGGTACTCGGCTTTTGAGGGAACTTTTTCGGTTAGACTAAAAGTGTAAAAATGAAGCCGTTGCAATGCACCGACCCTTCGACGTTAGGATTCATCAATATCCTTGTAAACACAAATGTTCTCAACATACATCGACACCATGACTCGATCCTTTTTCACCATTTCTTACTCATTCCCGAATCACCGTTCCAAGTCCAAAAATTTTACTTTCTATTTTAACCCTTCGACTCCCAAACTCTGTCATCCTCCTCCCACTCCTTTCCCTAAAGTCCTTAAAACACTGCGTCCCTTCCTGCCGAGGTTCATTCGAAAATCGTTCAATCGTTCAATCGTTCAATCGTTCACTCAGTCAATCATTCTACACTCATTCTATACGCAATTCAGATTATCATTCAAAAGACTTCCGAACCGAAACTCTGTTGCGTCACGTCGTAACCGTATAAATCGCTCTTAACCCTTTGCGGTCCGAATTATTTTGTCAAGTTTGTAGCGAGCTAAATGAAATTAACTTCACGATATTTTCTGTCGTTGGTTATTCATTCTTTTTTTAATGACAGCAATAATTATAGGTACTGACGGATATTTAGGTGATATTACAAAGTCATTATGAATTTGAAAAGTAAATGTTAAATCGCTAGAAAATAAAATGAAGTGAAAAGCTATGTCGAGTATAGTTCGACATAGGACTGCAAAGGGTTAACACCAGTTCTCAGTTTTGGGTGAATCTCCCCTGTAAAAAGCACTCGCCCCTGCGGGTGTGCATTACACAGTGAATAAATAACTTTATTACTAATATCTAAAACTACAAAATAACAAAACTCATTAAACATTAAACATTAAATCTAACTAAAAATAATTCAAAATACTCTGACTCGCGCTCTCACAAAAACTTGAACTTTTCCCTCTCAGGGTTTACTCTCTACTGACTGTTTATTCTCAACGCACGGCTTGTTCTCAATTTCCTTGCTCTCAATAATCTTGCTCGCATCCACTTTCGATACTTCTTCTCACCATCCGTTCGTCTTTTTTCTCACAGCATGCATTCTCTATTACAGTCACTTATTCTCTCGTTATCCACAGATTAAACGTTCACGCGAGCCCTAGCATTCGTCGTCTTCCAAATCACGTATTCTAAACATCCACTTTCGCTTATACACAATCCATGGACACTCGCTAATTCTAAAGTTAAAAGTATCTATTAATTCTAAAAATTCTGTTCCTACAAGTATTTTTTCATGGATTTTTTGAAAACTTATATTTCTTCTACAAAATGTTACAAGTTGCAATAATATTATTATTTCAAGAGGTTTTCAGTACTTACGAGAATCTTTTGCAAGGCATTGACAGACTGATTGGCCACTGGTATCCCATTAATTTCTCTGATCTCATCACCAACGTGGAGGGTCGCTTGTCTATGAATCATTCCACCGTGCATAATTCGCGCTACTACACATTTTCCATCTTCATTCATTTTTAAAGTGATTCCCTACAATCAGACAGTTGTAAATGTTAGATGATATTAATTAATTTAGATTAATAAATAAATGTATATATACGGAACATTTACGTCAATATATGTGTAATAAATTATATCGTTTACATAAGGAAAAATGACATAAAAATAGCTGTAAATATGTAAGCTGACATTGTTTCGATATTTTATTTTTATCCTTTGCATGTTTAATTAAAAAAAGAAATAAAAATTGGTAACAAATCAATCATTTATGAATATTAGAAGATTAAAAAATAAATGTAAAAACGGATATTATAAAAATCAGAAGGACCGTTAATTTCAGTTACTTCAAGTAATGCCACACTTTTCGGAAAACGTTAAAAGGTATTTTTCTATCTCATCAGAGATATGATTTATAGTTTCGTTCGTATTAACGCAACGAAAAGTTATTTATTTTACTGATATAACGTTTACATTGTGAAAACATACCGCAAAGTAGAAAAATGCTTATTTTTATAACCTCATTCGTTTCGTAGAAATTTTATATAAAATTATTAATGGATCAAAACTTCCTGCTGCTTATCTTTCGCATTTACATTCGCAGAAAAATACATTTACTTTAACTATTTGCAAAAACTTCCATTCTGATTTAATTTTCCTTCACTGCCAACACTTTGCCCCAGATTTCCACTGATTCAAAAATTACTACTAATTTTGCACATTCATTGGATGAAATAAAGAAAACGGAAATTTGCAAAAAATATACCAGTTACACAATTAAAATATTCAATAAAATGTCCAAACCGCCGCGGCATGACGCTTGTGCCAAATATTAAAAATGGTATTTAACGTAGCACTGCTAGTTCAATCTGATTCGATGTAGTATTCATATTAGTACACATTTTGTAAATGTCCAATTATTTCTCTTTTGCTATTACGTGTTACATTTTTGGAAAAACTGATTTTACTTATTTTCGGAATATTCGCGGTTATTTCGATAAATGTTATATTTCTCAGAAGACGCATCTGGAAACACTGCAGTGTGTAGCTAATAATATTGTGGAAACGAGAATATTTTAAATTTCACATAGAATTTTTATGTTACAATTAGCTCAGCTTGCAGTCTAGCGCTAATTTTAAGACAAAGGGACCGTACAAGTCCAGGTAGCATAAGCGTACGTGACAGAGAGCAAAGGTCAGCAAACCGTTAGAGATTGTTGAAGAACAGGACCTTTGGAATAAAGAAAATAAAAAGTCAGAGAGCAAGACAGCGACTGAACAAGGACTACAGGGCAGTAATTCCAAAATAGATGCGTCATTATTTACAAAAATTGAATGTAACTGTTATATGTAATTAACCTAAATAAACATCCGAAGAAAATAATATGGTGGGCGGTCAGTCATATTTTGGCTGTAAAGCGGGCAGTAGGCATAGAAACTATGGTGGCTAAGGAGGTAAATGCTCAGACTCGCAATCAGTGGGCCCGAGTTCGAATTCACCGTCACAAGTGGGAAATTTTTTCCATATATCATAGCCTCGGTGGTTCGAAATCCACCTAAAATAGTAGGTCCTAGACAGAATGCCCCATAGCAGTTGAAGCGAAAAATACACAAAACAAAAACAAAGAAGACTGTTGCAGGACGAGTGGAATGTCGTATTTTATAGAGTAGATTTTCTGTTGTATGTATTGTTATATCCCTTTCGTTAATATTTACTTAAAATGCAGTCTGTTTAACCGTTTGAATCCCAAGGAGCGCGATCGCGCTCTTCAGATTTTGTGTCGAAAAGTCCCAGTACTCGGTTGAGACAAGCGCTATCGCGCTGCTCAGGTTTTTTTGACCGTGTTCTTTTAAAAGCCTCTGGGACTCAAACGGTTAAGAAGATCTACTAGTTGACCGTAAAATATCCTAAATTTTATTGTTCCCTAAACACGGATTCATCTTACCATCGGCTCATCTGTATTCTTTTGGAACTGGACCAGCCTAACGCGCGTAACATTTTCGAGGTCTAAGTCACCGTTCTGGCCTTCGAGATCATCGCCACCGTTCAGGTACGGAAGAAGGGGTGGCGGTGTCACCCTGGTGGCTTCTTCACCATAGACCTCGTGTCCAGCTACGTCGTGTGCTTGCAAAAGTGCCTGAAACATAGAAAGAAATTGCAAATTTAATACATAAACTCACGGGTAATGAAAGGTAAAGAATGTTAGAATTGACAAAGCAAATTTAACACTAGAACTACCAAACCAGTCAAAATGACTGGTACACAATTTTTTCCAAAGATTCTCCAAGTTTATAGCAGAGTCATACAATAAATATTCTACGTCCATCTCATAAAACATAAATTATCGAATCAATAATCTTTTCCACTTCTGAATTCCCCTTTTTTAAAAATACTTATTTAATATATTTAAATATAACAGATTTAACGTCGGTAGTTCTAGTGTTATACATAGTGTCATATACGTGTTCTCATAAGAACATACAGTCGAAATCGAACTTTGTTTTGCGCTCGTTTGTATTACAGTAAACCCCCCCTATAACAAGGAACGTATCTACCGTGTTGTAGAGGGGTGTACCGTATTAGCAGTTACCTTGGCTATGCGATTGGATACTTAATCAATTCAAGAACAGTTAAAAGTCTCTAATAGGTGGCATATATTATTTTTGAAACCCGATTCGACATGTAGCACCGCAAATTCAAGTTTGAAATAATGCATCAAATTTTATATAGGCGCATATATTCATAAAATAAATTATATTTTATTCAAATAAAAGATTTCTTTACTTTATTACAATTTCAAAATAATTATAATTCTATTCTATTCTTTATAAATCTCTTATTTTTTATTATTAGTTTATCAATGCTAATAATAAACTTTTTGTAATGGAAAAAGGAGGTAGTCAAATTCAATCGTAAAGAAATTAATTACCTACTATAGTCATTTTTACACAAGGAATTCACGTGTCTTAGTATCCCAATCGAAGGCATAATGTTGGCTTTATGAAAGGGAATGATTTATTCCGTCGCTGATCAGCCAATTCAAATGAAAAATGAAAATTCAAAAAATTCAATAAGAAAAGAATTGTCCTTTGCTATTCGAACGTCAGATTACACGATGGGAATTCATACATCCGAGAGTGAACCAATGTTATCGAATACTCAATTAATTCCGTTGAGAAAATGAAACAATTTATATGCACATAATTTTCCAGATTTTTGTAATCTTTTGTAAAACGCTGGATACCATTATGCCCGTTTAGAAATAGCATTTGGTAGTTCAACCATAAAACGTATGCCCGCGGTTTGGCAATATATCACTGACACATTGCAAACTTTACCGAGTTGATACGATGTTCAAACTTTATGTTAAAAAACAAAAAGCGAACAGTGCTTTATGATCGGTGTTGTACTCTGTAAATTTATTACGTAACAGTGGTCGGAGGCATACTTGTGCATTGATATATAAACGTAAAAAAATGTGCGGATTCATGGCCTCTACGTTGCGTGGAACGCGATTAATATGCACTCGAACAGTCTGAACTATTCCTCATACTGAAAAACAAATTGTTCCAATGTTGTCTGTTCCCTATGAATTACAGATCTTTAATTCTGTATTTTATGAACACGGATATTTTGAAGTTAAATGTAATTATGAAACTTATATAAAAAAAATAAAATAGGTTTGGATAGTATGTTTTATCGTATACCAAAAATGTATCTTACAATTAGACATTTTTTCAGCACCCACAATTTTACTTTTAATCTGTTACTCAATAACAATTATATCGTAACGTAATTTATTAATTAAGAGTATTCTATTGTAAATGGTTTATCCAGCATTTTAATTTGAGATAATGAAACTAATCTTGCTTTATGTATAATAATCATATGTTTTAAATAACATTCTTTTTAAATAACAGATAAATAAAATATTTTTAACTACACACGAATCATTTAAACAACCATAACGTGTCAGCTCAATAGTTATAACTATGCCCATTGCATTTCCATACAATAACGTAACGGTATATAATGGAGTGATTGATGAGAACGTCATAACCCGAGCAATGTTTAAATTAATTCTAATGGATTGTAACTAATATCCACATAAAGTTAGTTCAATTCAATATGAATTTCATGAATTATATATCTCCAAAATCATAACGCACTTAATCGATTTGTTCTTCGTACAATTGCATCAGGCAGCAAATATTAGTGTTAATATGTTGAGCCGAACTTCATCTATAATTTTCTATCGATAATATACACCATTCAATTACTTTGTACATGGGATTTGCACAGGGTGTTCGTATTTGCGGTTGAAACGTGGCCTTGATGTTCCAAGTTTCCGTTCCCGCTTGGATAAGCTTAAACTTTAAACCATAGAGTTCTGTAAACTGTCCCGATTCGGTAACCGAATTGCACTCGTTTGTACTTCAACTCGATAAAGCATTAAAATGGTATTCGGAAGCTACACTCGCGCTTTAATTATAGAATTTATGCAGATGTACGAGTTTGTTTGTATTAATCACGATAATGGAATGATATTAATAATATTAGGTATATTACAAATTTAACGAGAATATAATCTCTAATAAGGGTAGTTTGCATAACTTATTTAACTTTCAAATTTAACCTCTGTTTTGTTAAATTAGATAGATTCTTTATGGAATTTCATTTACATAATAAATTCTGCGTTCATATTGTAAAAGGTATTATCGTCAGTAAAGGACGAAAGCGAAACATCTTGCTCTACGATTGCAACCTTACAATACAAATATTTCTTTTAAAATGTTCTACTTGAAGGGAAAAGCCGAGACGTTTATGGAGTCGATATTTGGGAAAAGCCGTTTCTTGTACCTCCTCAGGAACCTCTGTTGCGGAAAGGACACAACAGGATGTGGAAAGTATAATGCTGTTTTCTAGGATGAAATGTTTTAAAAAAGTTATATATACAGCTATTACTACGAACGATTATGTTTAAATATTTACACAGAGTTGTTCTTCTATAACTTGTTATGGTCAATATTAACGTATTTAGGACCAAAGTTATACAATTTGAAACGAAGAAAATTTCGTTTTGATACAACTATTAATCAGTATAAAAGTACATTGCAGTATTACATGACGGCGTAATTTAATTTAGAAACAGTATAATACAACAATATTCACACGTTGAATGCCATGGGGATCAACGGCGGCCAGGACTATTAAATTCAATGAAAGTTCTTATGATTTTTAATTTGTAATATTCACGAATTTGGTAACAGATAAAATATTTAAATGTTAGTGTTAAAAAGGTAAAGCATTGTAGAGTACATCACTATTTTTACTTTTAACGGTTCTACTCTATAAAGACGTGATTTTAACAGAAAAAGTTTCAGCTCAGTGGAAACAATGAAACTAGCTAAATACGGGCAACACTCAACGTGTTAAAGATTTGATAAAGATTATTATATAAAAATTAGTTGAATAACATTCATAGATAGTTCTCAGCTACTTCGTTTGTGTGTTATAAATGTGTTGTTATATACTCAATATCACCAAGTAATTATACTTCTTGTAATAACAATAAAATGCATCAGACATGATTTAATTAAGCTGTACACGGTACTTTTACCTCATTTATCTCTCAGCTGCCCTCGATAAATGGAAAGTAACCTAGCTTCAGATTACATAATAATAATGAAGAAACCAATGATACTTTTATTAGCATCGCAGAACGAGTATAGCAGCTACAGCCGAAAAGGAAAACAAACACATAAATGCACCACCAACATTAAAAACTCTCCGAAACTCTGTACACATCTTCTAAAATTCAAAAACTACTCTCAATCCACGCAATTTGTTCTCTCTCCAAAAATAATCAGATTGTTCTATTATTACCCGTGCCCAGAATTAATTTTACTCTCATGAAAACCCCCATACAGTACACTCTGTACGCGGCTATTCGTTTCATTAAAAGAACATTTAAAGCCAGTTGGCGTTTCACGTCGAGAGCAAATAATAGAGAAGTTCTTATCAATGTTCCAACGACTACCGATCCGCTCCTCTTCACTGTCAACCTATTCAGCTCATCCGTGTTTCTTTCAGACTTCGTAACGAGAAAAGAGTCACGCCGATTGGCTCGAGGGTGAGAGAAGAAACGGGTAGAAAGTAGAGAGCGCTCGTGGCGCGACATACGATACGGCATGTCGGGCAAATGGGTACATTGCGAAGCGTTGGAATAATTCGTTGGAAGATTGCCAGTGTCTGAAGTGGCTTGTCGAGGCAGGGGTGAACGGTCGAAAGCCTGCAGCAGGGGTGGCAGATCGAACCTGGAAAATCTTTTCTTGGACAGAACGTTTCCCGTGGCACCCTTGGCTGTTTGCAGACGAACGGAAATACAACGGGAAATGTCATCGGGAGAGGAATTTCGCGGAAGAGATAAGAGAAACGCGTTTAGCCCTCGAGCTGAACGTCTTTCTTGAGGTCGCGTCAAACGCGACTCGTGTTGTGGTTACAGTGGAAAGTTACATTTAAATGAAAGGAATGATTTATGAGTCATTGATAAAATGCGTGAAGAATTCTGCGGCGTTCCATCTACTCTGGAAAGCAATTTTTAATAAAATACTTTATCTGGGTCATTTGAGAGATCATAAGTTAATAAGTAGATTGAATTGGATACCGTGGTATTAGTGATTTTTAATTACGATGTCCTCAAGATATAGAAGCAGACTTGTAATTATGCAGTACTACATTTATGTGACTAATATACTCTTATATACTATGCTGTTGAAGAAAGAGAGGAAGGAGAAAGTAAAAAATTATCCATGTATGCCAACCAATGAAACAAATCTTCATGAGCGCCTGTTGTATCTTTCTTTCTAATCTAAAGAAATCTTTGTGTTTCGTTAATTGTTAACAATGAATTACATTTGATTCTGCGAAATAATTCACATGCAGAAGTCGATACGGTCTGAAATTTTGAAACGATTAAGAAAATTCGTGACATCTGAAACCCAGGAGGTATTTAGACTTTTTCTAAATACCGCCTTTATAAATACAATAAATACTTTCGACTGGTTGCCGGTTTGAACATTTCTTACATAAGTAAACAGCTTCAAATTACAGCATCAACAAAATGCCCGTAATTTGAAAGTAATAATAGAAGAATCTCGCAAAACAGATACAAGGAACAGATACAGTTGTGAAACAGCGTACTTGAAATCGCGCCAAACTCGTCACCTGTGCTGCGTTGATAGCGAAGCCACGTTTCTATTTCCTGTCCTGCGGACGTCTAATCTATATGCAAATCGCAGTTGTGGGTGAAAACACGTTTGAAATAAAAAAAGGGGGGAAAAAAGAAAGTGGTCTATAGTGAATCACGAGAGAAATTGGCGAGAAATGTAAAAAATGAAATTTTTTATCTGTCTGTCTGTTATCACTGACATGGGAGATTTCAAGGAGGTAAGTAAAACTGCGATTATAGAAACATTATGGAAATATAAATGGATTATTTCCATCGAATACTTATTGTAATGTTGACACTTCGTATAACTTTTGTACAACTGTTCAGCGTTTACTTGGTGATTAATTATATTTGTTTATGCTTTTATAAGAGCTTTATATGCAAAGTACAATCGAGAACTTTTTAAATACGGTCGCGTACTTTGTACACAGGAATTAGGTCTATGTTAAAATGGTTTTTAATACCATTTTCTTACAAAAATTGATAAAATCTTACATGTTCGTCCTGTGACTGTGATACGAAATTATGAAATTAAATAAATGAATAAAAGATAGTGCATCTAAGGTAACATTGTTTAAACAAAGAATAAATCAGTGCATTTTAGAATTAATTACCAAAACAATTTCGAAAACACCTTGTCCAATAA
Organism: Cerceris ruficornis; assembly: GCA_963989415.1. Lineage (NCBI taxonomy): Eukaryota > Metazoa > Arthropoda > Insecta > Hymenoptera > Crabronidae > Cerceris > Cerceris ruficornis. Next base: position 7,390,171 of record OZ022518.1, read on the forward strand.
TTTGTAATAAAAGAACATATTAAGGAAGTATTATACTCCTAAGATATAATTGCAGAAATGTAATCTTCATTGCGAACGTCGTATCAGGAAGATCGTGATACGTGTATGCAAATAATTATTTAATTATTATTAAAGCACATCCAAGTAGGGCAAAAGCGAACAGAACGTAACATCGGCTGATGTAAAGTAACATAATCCAGATATTAACAGGTAACCGGGTGTGTGTTTGCAAAGTATAAGCATGTCAAAGGATTTCGCGAAGCGCATTCGTTGTTTGCATCCAGAAAGCGAGAAATTTTCCTCTCGGTGGTTTCGGTAGCACTCGTCGGTGACGTTAGCGCCGTTAATTACGACAGCCCCATCGGGTATTCATTAATTAGAGACGGTCGCACACCTGCCAGGGGAACGACGTCCATTAAGCGCTTTTTCCTGCCTGAAAACCGAACGAAAAGGGAGAAACAATGGGTGTCGGTCCGATTCGATCACGTCGAATACGCGATCTACATCTTTTTCTCCGAGAATTGGAATTCCTTCCTCCATGATGGCTGACACATCGCATACTGACGTCGGTTCTGATGTACGGATTCGAAATGCGGTACAGTTGCTAGCTGTTTCTCACTCTTACGCTTCAATGGAGTCACAATTACGGAAATTAATTTCGCGGATGAGATTCACAAGAACGAATGAATGTCAGGCTGTTTGATCTTTCTTTTTCAGACGAGAGTAGTAACAATGCAAATTTTTAAATGATTAAATTTATTAATAAGTTCTGAGTGTTTTTAAATTCTATTTGCATTATGCTATATTAAATACTGTTCAATATTATAATTTTGTTTTTTGTAATGTTACGTTCCGTGAATGATTTCTCTTGCTTTGATGTAGGTATTACTGAATTTACTATTAATTATTATATGTACATCGTTATTTTATTATTTAAATGTTGTGGACTGTGTCTTAACACTAGATTTACGTGCGTGGAAAAAGAGGAATCAAGCGCCAAAGATGATGATTCGTTAAGTAATTATTGTATTATAAAATACAGGTGAAATATTTACTGTACAGCTTCTCTGTAAATTTGAGAAATGTTTATAAAACAATTAGGAACACGTCAATTTGACGGCTTCCGTAAATCTAGTGTTAACACTAGAACTACCAAGCCAGTCGAAATGACCGGTTTCTCATTTTTTACAAAAATTCTCTAAATTTACCGAGGAACCATAAAGTAGATATTCTACGCTCACCTTATAAAATATAAATTACTGAATCAATCATCTCCACCGTTTGATACCTCTTTTTCGAAAGTACTTATTTAATATATTTAAATATTACAGACTTAATGCCGGTAGTTCTAGTGTTAATACGGAAATGTTAAAAGACATCGCAAAGATTAAGTTCTTAAAAACTTCAATCGATTCTTAATATTTAGTTGTTTTCGAAGAGTTCTCTTAAACTCCTTCGAAAATTATAATATTTTGCATCAAAATTATTATATTCTCAAAATAATTTACACTAGCTTACACATTTTTTTCGTGTTAAAGCTAGAAATTATCTTGCGCCTGTCTAACGTATAAAAGTATTGTCTTAACCGCGAACGTGTTTGCGGTGGAACAGTTTGCGGTTTTGAGGACAAAATAATATTGTTTCATGCAAACTGTGCCACAGTACAGCTATTGCACTGGTATCGAAACGAACCAATCGATTTAACATATCCAACGCATGTGTAGATTTTTCAAAGTCGCAACTGCCGTATGTTTTAAAATTTTTTATGAAACTAAAAATTCCGAAGATAAATTTTGAACGCTGCAAATAAACCTTCCTTACATTGTTTTTAGATTTCATAAAAACATCTCAGTGTGTATCGCTGCAGGTCATTAATTCAAGCAAATTAAAACGGATGGAATTTCTACGCGCACAGTTCGTCGTGCCAAGCTTCAGAAAATGAACTATGGTTGGCGTAAAATTAAAAACTTGTCAATAAATGTATTTTTTACGTAGACATAGCATCGAAAGTTTATGAATTCATTAAACAGCAGCAATCCTGAATGCCGTTAAATTAATTTCGTTTCATTAAAATTTCAATTAAACAATCCCTCTTCGCAGCGGACTTTTCAACCGTTTCATCGAAATTGCTTTTCACCTATTCTTCGTAGCCATCGGATGAATTTACTTTGACCACAACGTTTTCGGATGTATCTTTTTTTTAAGTGTCTGCAGTAATGGATTGTTTGCAGAAACTTCGATTGCCTTCCATCATTTAAATAAAAGATTTCCAAAGTAAAAATTTAATTTCAGTATCTTTTTTCCGGAATGTACATTTATGAAATTGCATGTTAAAATAAAATGTCGAATAGTACGAAGAAATTACGTTTATTATGAAATCTGCGTGCTTTTTACCGGCGTAATAAACTTGTGCAAAGTTAAATTTGAAAGTCCTAGAACTGTATTGCCACGCAAAGGTATTTTTTCGTCCGAAGAACGTCGTGACAAATGACCAACCAACAACGATAGATGTCAGCAATATTGTTTCTTGTGTCACGAAAGAAAAGTCGGCATGAGGGACGCAGAGCAGGGAGGAGTTCGACATATTCGTAAAAATGGTACCGGCGTCCCTCGTGACAGATGAAAAGAATCCGCCTTTCCGAAAGCCATCGAACATTCCTGATTTATTTCACCTAATCTGTAACAGGGAATTTCAGCGGAACAAGCATGCGCGTCGCACTCAGTGACGTGTTCGCATTGCTATCGCGCTTTTCCATATTTACAATTTAGCACCGTCCCTTTTATGAAATGTATATGAATGCACGGAAATACAGTAGGATACGTTTCAATGCGAATAATATCGTATAATGGCCATTATACGAAACTGCAATTGCAAGATCCTAAAATGAATATTCATTCTCTTCAGAGGATCGCTACGTTTCATGCGAAAACACGTACCGTGGACAGAATGCGAGAAATGCAATTGAATGTTATCAGATCGGACTTATATCGGGCTTTCATAAATACTCTAGATGTAATTAAGATTTCAAAGTATACACAGTATGGTAACATCGTTAATCTGCGGGATTATCAATATTGCACAGCAATCGCATAACGTGCAACTCAAAAAAAAGAAAGATATTCTTGATTCATCTATGGGATGAGTGGAGACGGTAAAAGGGTTTATGAATAAGAAGGCAGGGTAACAGGTCAGTTCTTAATACGTTAACAGTCATGTAAATTCGCTTGAATATCTTTCAAGGTATTTAACGAAAAGTACCATTCAAGTTGTAAAAATTAGGTTATGCAAAATTACTGACTTCTTCCATTTCGTTTATGAAAGATTTAGTGTAAAGAAGTAGAACACTGATATCTTTCATTAAATATAATTTAATTTCAGACTAAAGTATCAGTCACCGCTGACTGATCTGAGAGTCTACGTGTTGAAGGTTTTATCAATATGAGATAAACAATAAAAAATATGTAGGGCTGAGTTTTCATGCATATGGATTACAGAAATCATATCGTATTCATTTCTTTCTTACGACGAGATGTCATGGAACTTGTACGATGTAAAAAGGAGCAAGATAATGAAATGTAGACAAAATTTCTCTCGATTATTATTAATTCATGCTACAAGATAGGGTTTTAATCGTATAATCTAAAAATATGGTTTTTCACCCGATGATGCGCTCATACAGAAGAAAGTTATTATACAACATTTGGCACACATTTGAATATGGCATGGCTCACATAAAATATTTTAAATTGTTTTCTCTGAAAGTACCAGAGACATTGGGTTGTATTTTTCGAGAGACTGTAGAAGAATCAGCTATTAAGGACATACGTACATTTTAATAGCATATTTATAAAAATGGATATTAATCTACGTCGTATCTATTTGACACACTTCTTTGAATATTGCACAGTTGAAGTAGTATAACAAAAATAAGTTCCAATAGTGAAACTCCAAGACGTTCACAATAGCCAACAAAATGACTATTTGATAAGTTTTTAAATAATCAAATCGCTAACTCTTTTCTATCACATTGATGATTTGAATGAAGAAGAAACGAACATATATACTGAAAGTACCGCAAGAAATCTGCCCAAAGATTCATCGATCAAATTGTCGCTTCCCTAAGAATTTAATTTGTACCTCTTAGAAAGAGCATTTTCCTAATTATAATAACCTATGATGAAATAAAGTTGTCACAGCTTTTCAAACGAGAACTAGTATCCAATGCATCACGATGAAACTGTTTATCCCAAATTCTGAAAGCTCCACTACACCCCTGCACCCATAGACGCGGAAGCTCGATAAATAACTCTCTACAATTAATAACTGCAACGTCAACGCCGCGACCTGCCAGCAGTTGAATTTGTTTCTCAGGAAGACGCGATAAATGAAATATACAACTTTGACCCGTAATCTAGTAACTCCGGCGTGCTTTGTATTCGCTCGACTCCGCCCGACTCTTGCACGCCCATTTATTAGCCCCCTTTTTTTATCTCTAACGCCCCACTTAATTCTCTCGTCAACGGCAGAGAGAATAAAGACAGGCTAAAGAGAGCCGAGAGTGCTGAGTTTTAATGAGGATTTTGATGATCATCGTTCGACCCTGATTCCACGAAGTACGGGATCAGTTCCCAGTCCGAAACGATTTTGTTTTTCCTGCGAATACGTTTCCAAGGGTTAAATGCATTAAAGAGGAGCCAGTGATAACACATTGATTTTTGGTGCTATGAATTCGAACGAATGATGCGTCCAGTGATCCATATTACACTTATAATATCAAATTTTTAACGTGGCATTCGTTACAGAGAAAATTTCGTTATAACAACCTTTCAAAATTGCATTGAATTTTCAGCTACCGAATGTAACCAAACTGTTTTTGCAACGTTCACCGGGTTTGAATTAATTACAACTGCTAATTAAACCACTCAGTTGTCTTTCGAATAATTTAATACCTCTCTGAACGTGTTTATTTTTTTGAAAGTTACAAACCAACAAACTCCTATACGATTCTGTCAAAGAATCATCGATGAATTCGACGATTCGTAGTAGTTTCATTGGCCGAACACGAGAAGATGGCCTTCGGATTTCTACTTGATTCCCAAATGGTACGGAAATAAGAATCGAGATAGAAAGATCACGGAGAATATTCCTGGAATGACGCGAATAACCAAGCAAGGAAAAATCTGCAGGATGTTGCGCCGCAATGTGAAGTTTCTCGCCGTGAAACCATGGGGAAAAATGAAAAAAGTGCAATGCCTTGGGACGTTTTCGTATATAGAAAAGAAGTCAGTTTATGCATCGTGGATCCACGTTGAGCATATATGCACGGAAACACGCGACGGCACGTGTAGTTACAACTATGAAGAAATAGAGTGCAGGAATTCCGATGAAATTCAAGATAGAAATGCCGTGAGATACGTACGGATATCTGAAAAGGTACGTAGAACGAAACGCAACGCCTATACACATGAATCGCGATGCATCTTCGACTTCCGGCTTCCAATAACTTTATCATACGACACACTCAGGGCAAACTATGCGAGAAAGTATACTATTTCCGTTATTTCTTGTATTTTGCTCTATACGCTTCGGTAAATAGCGACTTGCAAAGTGATCTTGAAAAATCTGCGAGGAAAGCGCAGGAACGCCAGGGAAAATTAAAATCACCGAACGGTCCGAGGGCGAAGGAAATTGCAGTGGAATTTCTTAAGAATTTTTCAGAGCTTGGAATATTCTCGGAGTTGAATTTGTTGAATTGTTTAATGTTTTTTCTGGTTTGTTATATTGTACACGCTGCGAGAAATTCGGTGTAAAGTATGTCAGATTTGTTTGAAGATGGTAATTATGTGAACATTTACTGTTTACAAAACAACCTATTTTCCATGAATTTTATTTGACGTTAACGTTATAAATACTGAATGCATCTGTGAATTTGTACAATTTTGGAATCGATGTCGATCTGCATCATCGATGCAATAAATGATTTTGCTGTTGAACAATTTAAAAACAATTTTCAAAAGCGGCAGTACATATTATAAAGGTTTGTGGTTAACAGCAATATACGAAGGGGTTTAAATTCTAAAGATTATTTATACGCAAAGTACGTAAGAATCATTTATTCTTATACTTTTTTACTGTCACGTTTTTTTTAATTAAGAATTTTTTCTCGTAGAAATTCAACGATTATCGGTTAATAAACGAAATCGATAGCTCATCAACTCGTTTAATATAATAAAAACAGAAGCTGATCGGTAGATATCAGATGTTAATTAGCTTAAGTACATACTTTGCTTACTTTGCATGTAATGAACAAAACTCTGCTTTCGACGGCGCGTAAAATTTTCAAGTCATTCTTAAGGTCGATTTTATCTTAATTGCAGGAAAATATTGCCAGGATAATACCCCACCACTTTTATTACTTTACTGGGTTATTAATTTCTATGAGGCAACAGACGCTTCAGAAACTGAATAGAGACGCATTAACTGTAAGCACTCAAGTATTATTTAATAATGAAAAGAAATCATTAATTAAACTTGATTTCGAATAAAATATTATTCCAGGAGATAGCCTGTAAATTATCATTTTGATAAACGTGATAAATATTTATTTCCCGGAAAATGGTAATTTAAAAATAACACATAAATTTTATCGAATCACCATTTTTAATAAAGCTATAGAAATATTACGTTGAAACATTCACAATTTAAAAAAAATGATATGTAGTCGCGAGAAAATATTGCAGGAACCAGCTGATATTGAAATTTTCAATCTATGTCATATTCTACAGCGCTATCCATGACGTACTCAGAACACTTTACAATACAAAATCAGCTCAATAAACTGTCGCATTTCATATATGGCCCTTCTATTGCTACCGTGCCATTGGCTCGGAACACTCATCGTAATGTATTCGCGGATTAGCATAAAGTTATAGTAACTCGATGATCCGTTTTACATAATGGCACATTTCGCGTGAGCTCCACACTATAATCCGAAAGTTCGTCGCGACGGTTTTGTTGTTGACCTCTAACGACGAAGCCAATTAAAACGAACTTCCCGCATTTACGAAGAAAACAAAACTTCTCCCGATTCTCACCACGGCAGTGCCGAACATCTTTTCGAGGTATCTGCAACTTTTTCCAGCTACTTCAAAGTTCCTGAAACAACCGAAGAGTGCACGAAATTGCTCGCCAACAGTTCCCTCACTCTCTGAGCTTTCAAGTCTCGGAGCGATACAATTAAGTTCCGTCGATACCGATTACATTTTTACAGACCGATAAAAATGCAATCCCTATTACTAAAAACATTGTAGCAGAATTCTCGATACTTCGACTGTTTGCAATCCGTAACAAGTGTGTTAAAGCACAGAATTTCCAGTACAGTCTTCTCTATTTCACTCTTTCATATTCCATCCTTTTCAGTGTTACTTTCATCCCTCTTCCCTATCTTTGGTCTCGTTTGCTCGTTCTTCCTTTTTTGTTGGTTGGTTTTTCTGTTTCTTTCTCCCAGTTTCTTTTCTCTCGTAGTCCCTTTTATTTCCAATTTCTATAGATTCTTCTTAGCCCTTATAGTCTTTCCTTCTCTGTGAATTTTACTTACTCTCTTTTATCTCCTTTAATCTTCATCTCTTTCTCCTCGTTTTCCTTTGTCTCTCTCTCTCCCTCTCTCTCTCTCACTCTCCTCAGCTTTTTCCGTTCATTCCGCCTCCCCATAAATTTCAAATCAATTTTCCGTATCACCGATTCTGCACGATATTCAACGCCGTCGGGCCGGATGAGCTAACTTTGGTTCGCCGTTCTGGCGCAACTTCCGATGTACGCGATTGTGCGAGTAGACGCGCTCGCAAAATTATGCAGATGATAACTGGGAAAGGCGGAAGAAGAGATAGGACAGAGAAGGCACAGAGGACACCGAGGGGACGAAAGTTACGAGAGTTGATCCTCTCGTCGTTACTCGCCACTCTTAACTGCTATCCCTCGACTTGCTTAATGGCGAACAATTACAGAAGGAGTCGTACTGAGAGAACGGATAGAAGAAGAAAGGGGAAAAAACGAGACGCGAAAGAAAACGATGGCGCGCGAATGAATGCGCATTGTCTTGGGTTCTCGCTTCTTTAAAAAAAAAAGGAGAGACGAGAGAAAAAAAGGGGGAAAAAGAAACCAGGTTGCGGTGCATTAGAACCTTTTCTCCCATCGTGGAAAGGATAAATACTCCTTTCCTAGTAGGTATAGCTGATTTGGTTTGTGTGACCACGTGAACATTTTCACAAAGAATTCCACTAACAATAAGTTTCCGTGAGTGTAGAGCGTCGCCGCGAGTAGTCGTCCGGGTAATTATTTTTAAACTTATATCAAGACGTCGGGGTTTGCGAGGAGGATAATTATTTCTCATATAAAAGATTAACTACTTTTCGCGTAATGCCTCTAATGATACGATTAATCTTGCTTAGTAATGCAAAATGCCACTCGTGATAATGAAAGGACATTCTTAAGTATTAAATAGTCTCTCGTACATTCAAAGTAGTTGGGCTCGTGGTCGTCTTTCGGCGTTCGAGCTTGTAGGTGTGTTATTTCATTACTCGAAGGACCACCCCCATAAGAGATGAAATACTTACAGTTTTTTACTCATCCTACTATTACTATTTATTAACACTAGAACAACCGGCGTTAAATCTATCTTATTTCAAAATATTAAATAAGTACTTTGAAAAAGGAGGGACCAAGAGGCGGAAAAGATAATCGATTCGATGAGTTATGTTTTTTAAGATTGACGCAGAATATTTATTCTAAGACTCTTCTATAAACTTGGAGAATTTTTGAAAAAATTGTGTACCAGTCATTTTGACTGGTTTGGTAGTTCTAGTGTTAACTGGTTATGGTAACAAGTTGTTATACAAAACTGATATAATTACAAAATGATGTGTATGTGTGTGTGTGGCACTTGGGCAGTAAACCATGGCTACCACGAAGAAGTGCCACACCACACACTCGTCTACAATGTAACAGTATAAGTGTCACTGTGTTATGTCAAAGTGTAAGTGTAATGTTGACGTGTGTTCCTGACCAATCAGGAGGCCCTGCCATTTTTCGGGATGCACTGACGTCTCCGTTCAAGGGGATGCAAGAACATCGGCAAAGTTGCAAACTTCCCGAATCAGACCCCCACTCCTTCGACCAAGGGCAGGCCGGAAGGCCCTGGGTCCGAGCGTATCTGCGGCCTAAGGCCCGCGGTCTGCTCGAGACGACACCAGGGCCGCCTTGCCGATGGCCCCGTGTCTATTATAAGGCAATCACTATTGAAATTCGCCAACAAACAAGCAAATTCACTGAAACTCGCTAGCGAGGATTATTCCCTGCTAGACCCACTCAAGGCCCGAAGGCAGCCTTCGGTGCACCTCTAAATTCATTAACCCTTTCCACTTCGAGTCATTTTTACTATGAGCTACCATCTACTCCGGTACTATTTACAATTGTGAGAGTGCACATCTGTGGAAAATTGATAACCTTGCCTTGTTATTAAAAGAGAAACGTATAAATTTTAAAATTACGTTTTGCGATATAAAAAAATATAAAAATACACCGAATTTACCTGACAACGGAGTTATCAGCTTGTGTTACAATGATGGCGTTGCGACGAAAACGGAGTGCAAAGGGTTAAATATTTAAAAAGTAATGATCTCTCGGCCGTATAATAAACCTCGTCATATTTAGGGTGCAAGCCTCAACACAAAGTTAATTTAAGGACTTTGTTATAATTAATAAAAACTGTTCAGTCAACTTAACGGAATATTTCAGATCTTTACTCTCGTTTGAACAAGTCCGTTGAGTTTTTACTTTGATGCTTCTAAAATAATATATTTTATCAAGGTTGTATTACTCATGGTTATACCTTTCTATGAAAAAAGCAAATGCAACTGTAAATTTTGCCTCAGGTTAACATTTTATCTTGGAAGCGTTGAATAATAGTTTGGAATGTATTAAGTTCGATAAACTCAGTTTTAACGATTTATGTTATGTTTCAATTTCACGACTTTTATGTATGTATATTTCGTCGCTGGTCTACTATATTCTTATTAACACATACTCTCTTATGTTAACATTCTAGCAGTTCGTTGAAATTTCGCAATGCAAAGTTAACTAAACCAGCATAGGCTAGGATACTTCGAACTTTGGCGGGAAATGTGGGAAACCAGGAATTAGATGTTTCATGAGTTAATTAACACTTAAAATATTTTTAATTAATTTCAACATGATCAAACTATTTGTTAATTCTTCAACGTAATATTGTCATCTGTTCGAATTTTAGGAAATGTATAAACTTAAGACTGTAAATATTGTATATTTAAATAATAACGTTATTTAATCACTGTTATCGTATTTTCATTTAAAAAATTGAGAAATAATTTGCCCTCAGCTAAGCAATTGATTAACGTTCATACTTATAAGATTTTAAATATTAAATACATATAAAAATATATATATACATATCCTGATAATGATGATAATTAATCTGTGCAAGATTATATAATTATTTGAATTGAAAAGCTTTTAAATAGTTATCGAACTATCACTCATATTACAATTTATTAAAAATAAACTCACAATGCATAAAACCTTCTGAAGTTCCAGAAATTGAACATTCTGACCCACAGCGAAAATATTATTGTCGGCCAAGCAATTAAAAAATATTGTATATCATAAAATACAGAGTAAAGTGATTCATCTAGAAACTTAATGAGATCTGATCTTTGGTTTGTCCACTACTCGCGAAAACTGTAACTGTTATAATTACCGATTTTAATTATTGCTTTCATTCAATTTAGTCATACTGATTGATCATTTATGTGATTATGCAGAAGTGAATGTTCCTACTAATCTGTCAGTCTGACTGGTTGACAAGATTAGCAAAGTTTCTTCCCGAATTGTCAATTCCTCCAAGTTGTCACACGTCTCTCCTAATTTGCCAAAGGATAAATTAAATTGCTGTAAATTTATGCCATTTGTTATCAAAAATATAAATTAGAGATAAAACCATCGGAAAAAATAAGTTCCATATATTATATAAAATATAGGAATATTTTCCAGCGTCGCATAAATTATATAGTTATCTCTTTATGCGACTCATAATGATTTAAATGCTACTAGAAATTTGCAAGGTAAATGAAAATTATGTTCTGATTAATCATTGAAGCTACACAAGCATTAACTAAATTATCATTTATATTGTAAATTTTATTTTTCCATTAAAACTGCCAAACAATCAATTTCTTTCGGTTCACTTGGCAAAAGCACGAAAAAGCTTCTGCTTATATTATTCAGTTGTATACAGTGGCACATAGTGCTCTATTTTCATTAAAATGTAAAGCTTCACCACCGTTCCAGATAGAGCGGTATAAGAAAATACTGGGGAAAAAAAAACAAATTTTTAATAATTCCCGATATTAAACTTTGTATTATACCACCCCCAAGGAATTCCAAAGTCGTGATTAATCTTAAAAATAAATTCTTAATACATGCCATGCAACAAGTAAGTAGCCTTAAATGCGTTTGGAATCTTCTACTTTGTACATGAATAATTAATGACAGCTGAGTAATACTGTATCACGGACGTATTATGTGTAACCAACCGCATCCCTGTAACTTGAATTGCGTGCTATCGTCTAGTCAAACATCGTTGAATTTGTACTAAATGTCTCTCAATTTCGGACTCTACACAGTTAAATTAGTTGTTATTATGCAACATTAACAAGAGCATTAATATGAAATTCCAGCATGTGGCAAAGTCAAAGGGAGATCATATTGTTACATTTTCGGTAACTGTCACAGGACATAATGAACTGACGCAATACTTATAAATGTAAGGATTGTATTTTTCGAATATTAATAAGACATCCAGCCTATACGGAAGCTCAAGGACAACTCTGTCCCTTAAGGTATTACTAACAATAACATGTTGTTGCTAGACATTACCAATCGATACGATATAAGGGGTGAACCAACAATTTGTAACACTATTTAATAGTCCTATTCACAAAATTCGTGTATTTTGGACCTTTTGTAACGAATAAAGGAAAATAACATTCTCCTGAATGCACGGTAAGCGGACGAAAAATCTTCCATTCAAAGTTTTGTATGTTATTAATTTATTTCAACAGAAATAGATCGTATTATGCGGTATCTCCCATCTTCGTCGTGAAAGCCTCGAGAATTTAAAATTGGCAGCAGTATCCAGAGAAGATTCCGCGATAAGTATGCACTAAACTGGCCGAATATCTAGGTGCAGAGAGGTCGCCGCTTATCTTTTAAATTAGATTTTCCCTTTTCTAGGACAACCTCGGTCTCTGGTGGTTACAAGTTCAACAGTGCAAGACTTTAAATCGAATTCTATGCCGAAATCGATTTAGCAACCTTGAACTGTGGAAACTTCTAATTTTCAGCTTCGCTAATTCTTCGAGAAGTCGATCAAAACACCTTCACAGGAGTACGTAACAAAGGAGCATTCCATCCTTCTAAGTACTTCTGATAGAAGCAACAGAACTTGCAAAATTAGTTTAAAATTAGAAATCCATGCTTATCGGTCCTCTAATACGTTTGTAATGACACTTATACCAATAATTGTGTCGTTGCACTTAGACCATTATAAAATAAAAACAAAGAAGTGCATATGTTTTTGTTACAACGCGTAAGATTAAAGACTTTCGATTCACGAATGAAAGAGACATTGATTTGGTCCCGTTAAAACGAATTTGCAATTACCACGATGGCAGTAATTAATTATTGACAGAGCACATCACTTATCGATGGCATTCTGTATTCCCTGCATTGCGGAAAAACTGGAATACGCCGTTCCTCCATTATCTTTCGAATTCGTCCGTAGGACGGTCAAACAAATATGTCCATCTCTAACACGTGCACTGCACGGAAATCATTTCCAGCCCATTTGTTAATGGCCGTTTGGGAAAGCGATATTACAGTGACATATTGGAAAACCAGCGGAAAGCGCGGAGGGTATGGTATGTTAAATTGAAAAAGGGCAATCTGTGTTCTTTCGATCGTCCAATTCACAGATTGAAAGACGAACAATCGCCAGACATGGCTACTCGTATTGCCGATAACATTGGTTATATTGATAGTTGCCTGGTTGATTGAACAAAGTAACATTAATCATTCATTAAAACATGACAAGCGCGCAAGTATTCAATGTCGTCTCTGCAACAAACGTACAATCCTTTAATATCTCAAGTTAAAGATGCCGGTACAGGATCGAGAGGAATTCAAATATTAATAGCATTTGTAAATTTTTTGATGCGTTTCCAATAAATGGAATAAGTATGATATTTACACGGCATATATTCTTCTAGAATATTTTCGCTTTTGTGCTAAAATGAACAACATTCCTCGCCACAAGGTATGTTTACATTTCTCTTTGATTTTCTAACAATATCCGAAAGATCGGCATAGAAAACAAAATTTTATAAAATAGTAATTCCGCAGAGCAATGCAGTCGCACAGTAGTACTTCAACATTTCAAAGAAACAGATGTCTCTTATCGTTATATATTCTATCTATATCAACAAAAGGAAATTCATATTTGCAGAAAATACATGTTGTAAAACAACTCACGTAGCACAGCATCGTTAACAGATCGGACGATCTACAGGTCGGCGAACAAGGATCGCCAATTCACACAACCAGAATCGAAATTGAAGCGAGCAGTTTTAATGCGACACCATATCGTTTTGTTGCCCGAGTGACGCACATATCTGGCCCGATCAAAAGGGGGTGAAAAGGGCCAATTAAAATTCGCGCAACTCGTTTGTTAAAGCAAAAACAAACGGAGCGTTTATACTGTCACCACCGTACGTGAAGACGGTCCGCCGAGCACTGACTGTGCCGCGCTCTGCTGTCGACGCTTCGGAGTTCGACTTCCCGCCAATCCCCTGCAGCTCCGATAACGCTTCGATCTTTTCCCGAGGTTGAATGTTTCCTTGATTTTACAGAGAACGAGGCCCAACCTTCGCAGCCTTTTCATGGCAGGATGATAATGATTAATTCACAGGATTAATTCCGATGATGGCATAGGAATTAAAAAGAGAGTATCATAGTGACAAGTTAACCGTTTGAGTCCCAAGCAGCGCGATCGCGCTGTTGAGATTTTATGTCGAGAAAACCCAGCACATTTCGAGCATTGTGGACAACTAACGGTGCGATACCGATTGTCGAAGTCGCGCGCTCAGATTTAATGACGCAAGTACATCACACAGCTCTTTGAATGTAAATAGTACATTTTACAATAGGTAGAATAATACTATAATAATGCAATAATACATTACAAAATGAAAATTTTTATTTCATTGTTATCTTCTCAATCATTTTTATCGAACAAAACTTGAAATATAAATTTTACGGTATGCATATGTAATAATACATATGCATTTTATAAAATAACGAATTACAAATTAACAATATTTCTGTGTTATGAACAAACAATTAAATTTAAATTTTTTATTTGTAACGTCGGTGTTTATCAAAACATATTGGATGAATTCCTTTTTTACATCCCACGCAAATTAAATGTGATCTTTTTATTGCATTTTTGGTGCTGCAGACTACGCATTGTCGATATAAAATAAACAAAGCGCTGTCGCGCCGCTTGGTATTTCTCGACATAAAATAAAACAAGCGCTATCACGGTGCTTGGGTTTTTTCGTACTCATTTAGAGAAAGCGCGGTTGCGCTGTTTGGGATTCTTCAACAGTGTTTTTGCAATAACCCCTGGGACTCAAACGGTTAAAGGTCAGGTAGCAGGTGGAGGAATAGTACGGAAAAGTTTCTGTTTTGAAATGCTCATGTTTATGTGCATGCTTAAATTTTAATTATTGTTTCATATTGTGACATACGAATGTTTGATGAAATTATGAAAAAAGATTTATAAATTATATTATAAATCTTTCATGCGTCTAATGCGTTCGCGTATGTAACTTTTATTTAGAGACAGTAGAATCTCTTGTTCTTATATTTATGACAATTGACATGTTTCGTAACTTAATAACATAAATTCTACTGGGAGTTTTATGAGTAACACTATTTTTTCCGCGGGGACACAGCAACATGTTTCATCATGCGCTGAAAGAAAAATGTAGTTTGTTGGAGATTTAAACAATTCGTGAAGAGACTGAATCAACAATTCGCTGAAAAATCCGGAGGGAAATTGTTCGGATTGTTTTTCTTTCAAGAGTGAAGGATATAATAGCTTTCATTCGTTTTGAAGTGCGACAGTAGGTATTTTGCGATCGTGTTTGTAAACGGAAATTAGGTAATGACGCGTAGTTGTTTTTTAGTGATTTAGAAAGTAAACGTTTTAAATGAAAGATCTTGATAGTTATTTTTGCGCGGTGCCTCATGAAGTGCCCGTTTTAGAACAAATTACAAAGTTAAGCGTTTTTTATAAAATGCGAGGAAATTTTTGTTCTTCTCAAAGATCATTTTGTGAAATTTACATTTTATTCTTCTTTAATTGTTTTAATGTTTTACTGTATTTTTAACGCTCCAATATAGGCATATAGCACTGAGAAGATTAGAATTATTAAATTTTGTTTTTATTACAGGTGAGTATAATTATCACATAAAGATGAAATAAACGATCAAAGAGACTTCAATGCAAATGTTAGTAAATTCAGCAATTAACCTTTAAAAGCAATCATGAAATTGTATCACAAGCGAATTGTGTATGAATATTCTACCAAAAACTAGACGACTGGTAATACTGAGATTTGTGGAATTTATAGACTGGACATAAAACAAATGTAGCCAATTTCGAGCGGTATGAATGACTTTGTATGGTGAAACCACCGACATTCACAGAGAACATAAATACAAGTATCAAATATGTATATCTCAAAAAAGTGCAATCACCGACATAATGGAGAAACGGAGACGTAGAAGCATTGTCGCACTGACGTTTCCAAAGAATCGATATTGCATTTTTAATCGCAAAATATCATTCTAGTTCAACCGCGCTGGGTCTTTTTAATTCAACTTATTGTCGAAGTTTCAATATCTCGTTTAAAGTCCATTGAGTTTATTCAGCAACTCGGAGCTCCAAAGCAAGTGCCTTGGCAAAGCATTATAAGCCACCAGCAGTTGCCACTTAGAGAGCACATTCGATCCTCTACCACGTGACCTGCGTGATCTTCTGAGAGACTCACAGAAGGCATTGTAGGTGCTCCCTCGAAATGTGTTTGTACACGAAGCACACTAGCCTCGTGTTTCGATGTACTAAAGTGTTACGACTCCCTCTGCGATTCAAGAGCAAACATCATACGAAATTCTATTCAATCAAATCCTTGTAAGGACGCAAGAAGTCACGGAAAATACTGAAAGGTACTACCGCTAATTCGAAACATCGAGGCACGTTCACGAACGATGTTTTACATTTGGGCGATTGACGGAAAAATAACGATAGACCGTTCGCTGCTTGAAATATTGGTACACGAAGAGGAAGGCAGCTGGATGATCGTTGAAAGCTACTAAATTTACGGGGTCTCTTTAAGCTCCCTGGCAGTCAAGGTAACTAAGTGAAGAGTAACAAATTTCCATCAAGTTGACGAAGCACTTTTAAGTCCAATACTCCACTTTTGCCTTGCTCTGCAGTATAAGAATGCCTTTTACCTCGTGTCACGAGGTATATTTCGTACAATTGAGACGAAGCTCCGAGAGATAGACCAACGATATTGCCTCCGGTGAATATAGTAGCCGGAAAGTTTCAGCTCCCCGGAGGCAAAACTTCCTATCTCTCAAATTTCCACTAATACGGGAAAAATCTGGAAATGCATCTGTAATTCCTGGATCTATCCGATGACGGAATGTGAAAAATTATTTTTCCGACTGTTCATGCGACGGGATATCATCTGAGAAATAGATGACAGCTATCGCATCAGAACTTTGTCTTACCATTGTTCGCCCACAAAAATAAAAAGAGCCATCATACGTGAAATTACTGACAATCAAAGTAATTTGCAAAACGAAAATGCACCGGATCAAGAGTGTGCAATCTCGCATTTTTCGACGCTTTTCATTTTTTGCTGTTATTTTCTGCTGCACAATGTTTACGGGAGTATGGATAGCACAAACAATGGTGACTTTCTGCTCGTACTTCGTTTTTTAATTAGTGAATGTAAGTCTGTTAGAAATCTTTGCAGTCAGAGGCTCATTAAAATTATCTTTCTAATAACTTATTTCTTCCTGGATTAAAGCTATTGATGGCAACGAGGTCAAAACCTTGATACGTCAAATAGGAGATTTGCATTTGAACCTTGCAAAATTTCTCCCGTCTGTCATTTACGCCATAGTCCCGACAGCTCGAAAGCCGCTTAAAACGATAGATTTTCGACAAACTAACCATAAATGTTGATACGAGAAATATACAAAAATAAATAAATGTGGTTGGTCTTGTAAAAATGAGAGTGGCGAATTATTCAAGTTGCCAGACAGCTACAAAACATTTTGTATCATTGATTTTAAGTAATTACCACACTAGAGAATAATATACCTAGTCTTCAATTTTCTTTTACTAATATTTTACTTCATCTCTTGCATTTCTCAGAGAGATGTCACTACATAATTTAGTCATAACTAATAAAGAATCCTACGATGCTTCGAAAATTAAAGAGGCACTGCAATACGGTAGCGCATGAATGCCAATTTCAAATTCTCAATATAATTTTCAATTAATCTCAATTAAACGACAAAAAGGTGTTTTCACCGTGACATATCGGTTTGTCGAAGATTGATGGAATTTCATAATATATATTGGCATATATTCTTCCCCTCCGTTCAATCATCCTTACCTCTCTCAATTTCCGAATAATAAATCTCGGTAATATCCATGTTGCTTAATACCTTCACTTTTAACACTCGTATTACGTTCACAGTTACACGGTTGTATGCGCCTCTTGAAAAACGAAGCGCGCTTCAGTGAAGAACTTCGTGCCCGGAGCGAGACCCGTTAGACCGCGAGGAAGACTTTGTAAAGTCTAGTGTACCTAGCCGCGAGTAATCGTCAGCTGAAGGAGACTGTCTTCCCTGTCGGGGATTTACGATCCTCGAACTCTGCGGAACGTGAAATATGCAGGAACAGCGCGACTTGTGTCCGTATCCCCGAAGCAGTGTTTTACTTCCGTGGCTGATGCACGTATTCTTATTTCGTAACGCTGCGTTTCTTTACACCGGTTCGCACGAATTATAATTCATCTTTCGTACCACGGTGAAATTCATTACGCCGAGTAGAACCTGCGTGCTTGCAGTCCTTTATTTCTATACGCTTGAATATATACATCACCCCCGTATATTCAACTTTCTTGCCTTCCTGGGTTTCTGGTTTCGCTTCTTTTAAGTGCCTGCGCGTGTGTATATTTCAACGGGAACAAATTACGTTGTAAATGCACACCTCTTTTTAACGACGTATAACGGTATATAGTTAGATGGTTAATCGAGCGAGAGTTAAATATTCTTTAGAGGCCCAACGCGGTGAAATGTTCCTTACGCGCGTATGAAACTTTTTACTGTGACTCAAACCGCTGCGGAAAAAATGTGACGTTGCTTTTTGTATTACGTATTTATATTTTTCGGCAGGTTATTTGGACGTTAATTGGTACGGCGAATGAACTAGTTTTTGTAAATTAGTGGTCATTTTCACGTTCGAATTTGAAAGAATAAGTTTGTCACAAAGATTTGTCGGTGAAAGTTGCAAAATTGTGGACACACTGTTTGTTAGTTTTACGTGTGAGGGGCAGGATGCCTGCCGATTTCCATTTTAGGTATACTCTCCACGCAGGAATATATATGCGCGTGCGTAAAAGTTAATCGTCCATGAATCATGTGTTTTAGCAAAGCGAGTGCACTGCACAGTGCGTCTGACTCTTTACGCGCTACTATTACTTGATGGCGAAACGCGTACTTAGATACCGCCTCCCTCTACAGACAGTGCATTTAAAATGTAATCTTTTTGTTTACGACGAAACATTTGAAAACCTGCACTCCCTGATTTATTGCATAGTCTAAAGTATTTTTTAAAATATGTTTTCCTAAATATATCTGTCCATTCGAGTTATATACGTGAATTCTAAAGTGATGTGTTTCTATTGTAAAAAGAATTGTGCCCATAAAAAATTCTAAATTTATTATAACCATCATATAGAAATCGCGAATGCGGGGTGGTTAAGAAATAAATATTTCAACTAATTCCATGTAGGATAACAGAATGCAAAGTAATATTTGTATAAAAAAATCATTTTGAGTATTACGGTTGCCAGGTGTTTTTACACGTCTGTTATATTTTCGCAAATGGACGTTATCAGCCTTACGTTTCATAGAGTAGACTATAAGTTATAAACAAAACTAATAAAAATGAAATTTATCATCTGATTTTTAATAAAACTTGCGAAAAGACAAATTGAAACGAGGAAGATAAATGTAACTATAAGCGAAAAATATGTCTGCATTATATTGAGTTCAAAGTTTCACAGTATGATGATGCAAAAATACTTTAATCGCTTGAGATTCTTTAAGGGAACATTTAATGACGCTATTATCGAACTTTGCTGCTTTTTAACTTTTTCTCATCTGAAATTCTCTACCTTATATCGTCGCATGCCTCTCATATAGTCGAGGAAAGAAGGTCGTTAGAATCTCTTAAAGACCTTCCGTATTCGATGTTTGACTTGGTAGAACGTCACTACTGGAGAAATATATCTCGTACGAACTCTGAATATTAAAAATATTAAAAGATTTTACGAGAAAGTCGTGTTCCCTTATTCTGATAAGATAATTCACTTCCCAGAATTGCAATTTATTGCTTCAAAAATGTCTTGCTACATTCTTCTGAGATAGTATTAATCGTTATTATTACGTCTATGAGAATCGTCAATTTCTCTTTCATGGTTCTTAAAAGTAAAGATAACGAGGTCTTTAACCTCTTGCCGTACAATAACGAGTGACACTTGTGATGCGTTAAATTGAATAGGAAATTTTCAAGTTTTGCAAAACCTATGAAATTGAAAATATCAGTGAGACGCGACACGATAAAATTATTTCTATAATATTAATATTACATTAAATTACACGATATATTAAGAATCACTGATCGATTTTTATTTTCCCAATTTAATTCTGAATTATTGTGGTAACAGTCACAACAGAAATCGTACGGCAAGAATTTAATACAATTATATTAAAGAAACCTCTTCCCTCTTTTATATCGAAACAGATACTCTCTTTCATTTAAATCATTCTGATATGAATGGAAAGGTAATACTAGATTGTTCGAGGCAATTCCTTTTAAAAAGTATACATGGAGCGGCAGAAAAGAGTAGATAATTTTTTGAAATTTTCCCTCTTCATTTGTTCTATTATACTGTCACTTTATTTGCATTCATGATTAACCGTAACTATTTTTAACCATGGCTTTGTACAACGTCGACACGAAATCCGACCCACTTTGAAATTCAATTGGCGTGAGAGAAGTGTTTTATACATTTTTCTTGTACTATATGATAACTGCTCCCCATCAATTATCCGCTTGACTCGTGTGAAACGCATTATATCTTTCGCTATGCATTACTCCGCATGTGCTTGCGTGTCGGCAGTGCATTTTATTAAATTCTTTTTCTGGCTTAAAATTATTAATATCACCTCTCGCATTATAAACTTGCAGATGTTATCAATAATAAGTCGTGAATAATGTACAAGGTATTATTAGATGTTATTGCAAGAATTTATCAGCATATAATATTTTATACTTTAATATTGCTTGAAAAAAATTGAGTAATTAGCAGCAGGCCACCTGTGCTAATGTAGAACGATTTATTCTTTTTATCTATAAATTAAGTAGGGTTTTGCAAGACGCGATCACTATATTTATTTTCATTTTGTATCTGATTTAACTTTCTTCCAGAGAGAATTAAAAGGATCGTTGTTAATGGACATAAGTAATGTGATACGATTTACATTCAAAAAGTTAACTAACTAGAAAGGCAAACTGAATGGAAATTTTGTATAATAAGTACAAATTGAAGTTTCAGCTCTACTTTAATGTTTCCTATTTATTACTTTACGTAATATTGCAACTATTATGATATGTAATTAATATGTGTTATTTTTAAAGTTTAAAGTGGTATTATTAACAAATTATTGTTAGCTCTTTGTCTTAGAATCTATTTTTATGGTTAAGTGTTGCTCTTATTACGAGATTCATTGTAGTTTACTTAAAAGAGTTTTCTTTAAGTGAGATCAACCCTTACTAAAAAAATGATGACCATATTTCTACTTTATGATACTTTCGTTTACTACCTTTTCTTAAATATTTAGTTATGTGCTTAACTTATAAATCATTTATATATTGTACTTTGAATTTTGTAACATTAAGCAAAAATAACTCTCTGCCACATTGCATTTCTTGACATTAATTACCGAAAAATACAAATTTTAATTTAACTTTTATATTATCTTCTTTTGCTGTTTCATTATCCTGTTTTCTATTTTCCAATTTTGGCTTGTCTAATATCTAATTAAACAGCATTCACATGTACTGTTACATCTTACACTCTAAACTGTTTCAGCTGTATAGAAATAATAAATGATGAATTGTTCCATCTTATAAATATAAATATATAAATATAAGTACCTTTCTCTTAGCGTAGTCATTAAAAGAACACCAACAGTCACGAAAATCTCTTAACATACAAACTGCCATATTACATTAGCCAAAAAATTAACTCGGACGTCATAAAAATGTATAAATAAATAGAAGCATAGAACACACACACACGCCTCATATGAAAGCGTCAAAAATAAGTAACTAAAACCGCGTTACTCACAAACTATGCTACAAGAAATTACATCAACGCGCATAGTAGTTCCTTAAATCATAAAAAATCGCGTCACGTGAAAACAACTAAACATATAAAAATACATAAAAACAGATATTGCGTCGAAAAAAAGAAACGCTAAGTTTTAAATTATATAAATCACAAGATGCCACGTTAAAAGATAAAATTCTACATTACATCCGTCGAGAAATTAACTTTAATACCCTCTGTGTCGGAATACTCGTCGGTGCGGACGATTCGCGAGGTTTAGTCGGTAAATGTTCACCCCTGCTATCAGGGGTAAGTGCAAACCCCAAGTTTTCCCAGGGGCATTGATTTCTCTTTTCTGCAGGATTGCACGAGCTTCCACTGCTCGCCGGCTGATGGCGTGTGAACGTGCAGACAACTGCCACGACTTCACCACCAAAGGGGTGCACTCCCTTGAGATGCACCGAGCCATTTGCCAGGAGCAATGAGCGGGCGTCATTGCGAGTCTCTCTTTAGGCCGACAAACGGTTCCTTTCTTACAATTGCTGCGCGTGCTTTTCAATCTTCTCTGCCGTTTTTATATATCTCAAATGTTATACTGACTTCCTTACCACGAATTTATCCCACTATGAAAAAAATTGAAATGTTTCAGAAGAATAGAGAATTTAAACTGTAGCACGAATTTATCCCGCCACAAAGAAAATTTGAGAATTTTAACGCTAACCGATCCGACACTTTGTGGATAGTTATTCTTACAACGCATATCCTGCGAACGGTTATGAAATAACAATAATAGCTTCGCGAAAGAAATGCAAGAGAGTGTCAACTTAATACAGGAAACCATGTATGTACAAACAGTCTTTACTTAATAGTACAAAAAATTATACTTTCATTTCAGTGAACCGGTCATTTGACTGCCTGTGGTACGGTTAGTGTTAACAGTTCGTTAAGACAGACAGTGGAGTTATTGCTATAATAACTAATGTTCACGGCGTATATATCGTTGTCAATATTTGGGATTTTTAAGAAGAGTAGGTAATTTTCAATGAAGCACGAAGTTATACCACCGCGAAAACAATTAGAGTTTTAACACTAAAACTATCGGCGTTAAATCTGTTACATTTAATTATATCAATTAAAAACTTTGAAAAAGGAGAATTCAGAGGTGGAAAAGATGATCGATTTGGTAATTTATGTTTTATGAGTTGGACGTAGAATATCTATCCTATGACTCTCCTATAATCTTAGAGAATTTTTAGAAAAAATTGTGTTCCAGTCATTTTTACTGGTTTGGTAGTTCTAGTGTTAATAGTTCGACAAGATCGTTTGTGGAAACATTATTATGATGCCTGATGTTTACGAAATAGTTTTTGTTATCGCTCAAACGTCGTATTGTTTCATTTATCATATAGCCAAACGTCAGTCAGGATATCCGCGTGTGTCTTGTTACATGTCTTGTTACATTGTGCGATCGTTAAATCGCGAGGCGTGTGATCGGTGGTGATTGCGATTTAGTGTTTTAACATTACTAAATTTCGTTCGTTTCTTTCCAATATTATATTTCGTATTGTTTGAATTATTGTAATTACGTTATAACCGTAGAATAGTTTATAAGCGCACACGAAATATTTGAATGTATACTAATATACTTTTCTGTCCAGCTTTGGAATTACTTTGAAACAGCGAAAGATTATAATACCGTCTACACCGATCGCGAAATAGACACTAGCATATACACAATCTGCATTTTATTATCATAACATCGTAAATTAGGATGAATTTTAATTTTCATATCTTTGCTCATTTAAATTTGATTGTTTGTAATTCAATGTTTATTTTGTTTACACGTTTATGGAAATTTATAATCGATTTTACAACATTAACCAAAGATAAGACAGAGATCAAGATTATAACAGTTTATTTCTATTTACAATTTTCTGTAAATGGGAAATTATTTCGGAATTCGACCAACTGACGCCTTTGAGTCGAAATCACACGATTCCGAGGTGATTTCACCACTATAAATTTGTAATAACATAATTTTGAAATTTCACAATGACATTTATATTGCATATTTAATTCTGATGGAATATGGATTCATTTTGATATCATTCAAATTTTGTTTATTCTTATTACAGTCAATTATTTGCCCACTTTAATTTGATAGTCGTAGGACCTGTATAGGATCTTGAAGATCCGTGCCCATCCGTCCTGTTCTCTTTTGGTCATTTGCTAAGAAGAGAATTTTAATTTCATTTTTCCCCATATACACGAAATTTCCCCATAGTTCGGGTAGCGTGAGATCATCGTCCGTCGCACTGCCGGATGCGCGACGAAACCCCGTACGTAACACTCTTAATATCCTTCGGCAAAACAGGATTGTTTCACAAAATGACACTTCTTTATTTGCGTAATAAACGCATCGTGTTCCATGCAAATTTCTAATACCGAGTATTGCAAATTCTTTTGAGTACTTTTAGTATATTATTATCCCATGGGTCAACAATAATAATAAATTTCTTTCGACTTTTCCTGGTTGAATAAAAGAATATCAAAGGACATATACAACGGAAATAAAAAGTATGGTCAAAAGAAGAGCAATAATTCTTCGCTCTTTATACGTTTTCTTTCATTCAAAGCGGAATAATAATATCGTTTTAAGTAAGGCCGCCGACGTACAACTTTTCAAACAATATTTTCCTTCGCCAACGAAGCATTCAGTCCATCTTACTTTTTATGGTATATCGCTGGTACGAATTAAAATACCGAGGAAAGAGAGACAGTCAGTTAATAAAAAGACTAGGGAAATTATATGGTAGCTCTGTGAAAATTTACAAAGCTGTCCAATATTTTAATCGAATTAAGCTAGTGTCTTCTTTAACTTCGCTAAGATGGAATGAGACACATAAATGATTTTACCGGTGTGATTTTGTAATCGTAAAAAAAGAAGATCGAAAAGTAATTTGTATTAATTTACTGTCGTAAAAAAATTTGTATTTAAAAAAAATTTTAGGCAATATATAATATATTCAAAATTTAATGTTGTGATATTGTAACGTAATTTCTGAACGTTTATAAGATTTTTCAGACGACGATGTAATATGCGCCCGGATTATAATGTCACGTGATGTAAACAAAATAGTGAATACATCATTTTATGGAGTAATAAAGCATCAAAGTAATTACGGAAAACAATTAGTTAGCTATGTTGATATCAGGTGCCGATATCAGCTTAAACTGTCGTACTTCGAACAATAAGGTATTAAAATAGTAGGGTGACACACACATCACTATTAAACTGTTTGTTCAGAATGTTATACTGTTTTATCTATTATTCATGAGATTTTACACCTATGCGTAGAAGTCATTATACAATTTTCTCGAGATTCTTTTTTAAATTTTAGAAAGAAACAAATGTAGGAAACAAATATAATTCAATCTGACAATGAAAGAATATATGTATCATAATTAAAATTATATTTTAATTATTTGTTAATCGAAAATTTTTCTTTCAAATAAAAATGTTTTAAGTATAACTGATTTTACGAATGCGCTTTAAATTAAATTTCCATAAGATTAATCGCACTTTAAAGGTATTTACACAGAATATTCATATTCGTTAAAATCCATAATTAACTCATTCGCGTTAAAATGATCATCGCAGTATTTTCACTCAATTAATCGAGTACAGTTGGCGTTAACGAGGTAATTTTAAATCGTCTGTATTTTGGATTTATTGAAAGAACTAAACAAACTTCTCATTTTTTGAATGGCAGCGTGCAAATTATTAATTTCAATACGTTCGTGAGGAATTTATTTTGCATCCACTAGAAACAAGGTGCACTCAGTAATTATCAGCAATATTTAAACGCTGTACTGTAGAAATAAGTCAAGAAACACCTAAAACCGGATTGAAAGCTATTGGAATATCAAACGAAAAATAGAAACTATTTACTAATTAATCATTCATTAATTTTCCCAAACGTGGAAATCTAATTCTTTAAACAAACGAAAGTTTTTGTGCGTAAGTAGGCCTTACGATTAATAATGAATTTTCAAATCTGCCTGATCGTGTTATGATGAATTACAAGGTAAAGGTTCTGCCTCGTAATTAGTGGGCTCGAGTTCAAATTCTCCCTCATCAACCCTGGGAAATTTCTTCTCATGTGATATGTACATCATAGCAGCGGTAATTCGAAACCCATCTAAAACAGTACGTCCTGAGTGAAATGGTCATAGCAGCTAAAGCCGAAAGAACCAGAAAACAAAAACAAGAGTTGCCTCAATTTGGGTATCGCTATTGCCTTACAAAATTGAAATTAATAATTTGAACCTGGAAATTTAGGAAATCAGCAATTTCTTTACTTCATACAATACATCCAAAATAGTAGTGATTTAAAGTGAACACTCTAACGCCAACTGCCCTCGATTGAGCGAGAGAAAATACTTGGTTGATTATTTAACCTGAATGGGTTAAGTATAAATTTAAAATTGCATAGCAGTCATTCGTTATAACGTCAGATTTGACAACCGTCTATTCGAGAAACTTTCAGATTTTTTCCGAGTGCTAAGCTTACATGTACATTTATAAAACTCATTTCATATTTTACTAATTTCACAGATCGTACCTGATGATTTGTTTCAGCGTGATACATATAAAAGCAATCAAGAATATGCAAAATTACCAGACAACGATCACATTCCCAATTTGCAAGCAAGAGGCTTTCGATTTATGCACTAGTCTGACTCATGCACATTCATCTTGGCTTTAATAACGCACCTCGAGTTTCACTCATTATTCTGCGCGAATGGGATAATACAGGCACACTTTGAAAGTCAGGGAATTTCACGTATCCGGGCGCCGTTCTTGTTTTGAGCATTGCGTAAACGTATTTAACCCTTAAAAGGTATCATCTAAAAAAATCACGCTAACGGTATCATGTGTGTAATATCACCCCGGCAATGAATTTTATTTTATAAATTTAATAAAGACATGTAAATGAGATTAGATATATGATAAGAATTATATATTTTCTGAAAATTATAAAGTGTATTTTTTACAGTTATTGCAAACAATATTTCGGTGCCCTTTACAAATGAAGTTAGTACATATTGTACATCTCACAGTATATTTTCTATCTTCTTTCCTTGTATAGTCTGATAACTGAAAGATGGCTAGGGAGCGGCGGAGCCTCTCGTTTTTTAACCAATTATTCCCGCCGTTTCGTTTGTGGAACCCCCAAACCTAGCCTCCTAAACTAAACGACTATGCAGCGTGTTTACTTTAGGAGACTGGATTTGGGAATTCGAAAAAGGAAATGGCGGGAATAATCGGTTGAAAACAAGAGGCTCCGCCGCTCCCCAGCCATCTTTCAGTTGCCGGACTGTACATATACAACATCTTTGCTTGCTTAAATGTGGATAGTGGTATTGGCGTTGTGCAAGTAATAAAGTGCATAACAAAAGTGAACTTTTTTATGATAATGGTATCTCTACTGACGCCATAAATGATTACAGGAAAAATCAATATTACCAGTAATTCGGGTTGTTAATAATATTAGAAAAAAAATGTACATGGCGTGATTTTTCACTTATGGCACCTTTTAAGGGTTAAATGTTTGTATCATTAACGTAATGTACGTTATTATATTTGGGAGAGTCAGTGGAGTCGACTCGTATAAAAAATATTAAAATAACTTTCATAGTTAAAATACAAGAAATGTTGGAAGTTAAAAATCTGTATGTTCAAAACAAATGAGCTTCCCAAAAAATGGAGGATCATGGAGAAAAAAAAACAATTTTACATACTTCTTTAGCGGCACAAAATACGTAACATAATTATTTATAATTATAGTCCTTTGTAACAAAAAAATGATGATAATGAATGTCATCAGTGAGCAGTCACAACTCTATGTAAATTATAGTAGATGGAAAGAATTGAATAATGTTTGAATTATGCAAATATGTACATAATAATATAAGGAAAAGTTATATTTTTACTCTACCTTCACAACTTTCACTAAAATGTCTTTAATTAATTGAATGTAAATAATAGAAAACTCTTATGAACAAAAAAATCACGAAATAATTCGTTCAAAATTGTGCAGAACATATTCGAAAATACTTGCTGGAAATTGCTCACTGCCAGGAAGAAGAGACGCAATGAAAGATGTAAGTTCTAAACAAGTTTCTCCTCCAAGTTACATAGCTGCATTCGTAACAAGCAAAGTTTTCGTACATGGTATCTTTCTGCACAACCAACTACATCTCACTTGTTTTTGGATATGAAACTTCGTCATTAATCGATCTGTCTTTTCCTTGCCTCCCTTGATCTTCTGCCAATCTATTTTTTGTAATTAACGTGGAAAGGAAACGGACTTGTTCTAATGAATAGAATTAGTTCCACAAAACGACACTGACATTAATTGTATAATTTCTGTCGGTGTGTCACGTTAATTATTTAATAAAGTAAAAGTATAGGGAATAATAATAATGGAAACAACGAATTAAATTCATTACAAATCTTCATTATAATTCTATCGTGTCAAAGGTACAATACTGCATTGATAAATTAATTTGATATTTTTTTCTCCTGAAACATGTATTGCCCTTATTTGTTAACTATAATACAATCAGCTTTATTCACAAGATACAAGATGTTCCGAAAGTATCAGATCAAAGTAAATATTTTATTATTCCCAACGAGATGAAGCGAAAACATATGAATATGAATTCAGAAACGATTTCTTTATAAATTATAAATACAGTTTGCATAAAACAGAGTTTAACAACAATAAATTTCTCAAGGGCCTCATAATATTGAGATTTACTGTAAGGTAAATTAATTCCAATTCTAAATTCTAGCTCGCTATTATTACAATTACTGTGAATAATACATATGCTTCTACATGTAAACTTTGCAATCTCTGTCAAATTGTGTTGTAAATAAAAAGTATTTATAATACGGAAGAAGAATGATTCCAATCTCATATTCATACGACTCCTACGATGAATAAAATACCTACTTAAAACCTGATAATCTATTTCTAGAATATTCTACACACCTATAACTACAATCCCCTTCTCTTCAACCTTTTGCGGAATATCCTTTGTCGAATATTGGTTAATGAGAATTTATTTGACGATCACGAGCCCCCTTTAAAAATCGGAAAACCAAGATATTAATGCACTAATGACGATGTACTATGAAAAGCATGTAGTTTTGATTTTCACACATTTCTTAATTCTTTGACCAGACAATCCTCTATTTTTCATTGTTTTCTCATTACTAAATACAAAGTATTCAATAAAATTTTATAGAATATTTCACAGCAAGTATGACAATGAAAAATCTCTTATTTTTCAAGTATATATTATAAAAATACATTTATCACATATTATTATAGAATCCATGAATTATTTTGATATTTTATTTAACCATAATTTCAATTTTTTATACGATAATGCCTAAAGTTGTCTTGTAACAATCTGTTAACACTAGAACTACCAAACCAGTCAAAATGACTGGTACAGAATTTTTTCCAAAAATTCTCCAAGATTATAGGAGAATTCTAAAATAGATATTCTACGTCCATCTTATGAAACATAAATTACCGAATCGATCATCTTTTCCACCTCGTAATTCCCCTTTTTTCAAGACACTTATTTAATATTTTTAAATATGATAGATTTAACGCCGGTAGTTCTAGTGTTAAGCAGTAAAAGCTGTAAATTAATATTTGCGCGATCATACTTCAACGATTATATTACAACATTTCAACTTTAGCTGCATAAATATACATGCGCCTATAAGATACGGTGAGATGCCGAGCGTATACATGCGTCCACACTACTCAAAGGGTTAAACTACAGTCGAAAAACAAGAAACAGAATTAATAATGTAAAATTCTTAGGCAACAGCAATAACAAAGCCCATGAAATGAAATTGCAAATGAACCCCTTTACGAAGCTGGACACAATTCTGTTAATGGACGTGCAAATATTAGTTCAATACTGAAGTCCATCCATGGACTGTATTTACTACTCATTTGAACGATCGAACCTCCGTTGCTTATACAAAGCCGATAATCACTCAGAAGTCAAATAAATAATACATCGTAACGTCATTTCGATCGACATTTCATTATATTATTACTCTTTGCCGTTTTGGAAGTGAGCACCTCCTGGTTTTGCCACCCCACGGTTAACTTTCACGTGACGTATAATCACGTAACAATTTCGTCAGTTACATGGAAGACGTTGCTTTTTTTGCCCGAATAATCGCAGTGAAAGTTCGAGGACAGTGGGCCGTTTAACAATTTTCGAAATTGCAAAATTACAGAGGAGGAAGAATTCTGACGAACGTGAAACTCGCTGGCGCGCAGTGACCTAATTCGACGTAGTGGCGCAGGCCGTCATAGTTGAGACGAGCTTGTTACAAGTGAAAACCTTGACACAATCCTCAAATGTACAGAAAGATTCTCCTGGGTATTTGGTTTCCGCTACTTGGAAGAAAACCAAATAATCTTATTCTATGGGATAATAATCGTTGAATTCGTAATTTCGCGGAATTATCTAATGCTTAAGAGAACCAGAAATGTTCTTCTTCACGTACGCGAATTCTTATCCCTGCGATACTTCTCGTCTTGTCTCTTTAAACTCTGTATTTGCAAGAGACGAGAAATGCTAATAAGTGAGCGCGTGCTACAATTAGAAGAATTACGAAAGTACTTGCCGACATGTACGTTTCACGAGAATGCGAGGGTGCATGTAATTTAAGACTCTTCATTTTCTTCAAACTCCTACGACGTTGAGTTTGTATTTTTTTGCGAGTAAAAGCGCGTTTATAAGGTTAAGTATTGTACCCTTGCGACTTGGGTAATTTCTTGCCACGATCGTTGCTCATTAACGCGCTTTCAACCGAAAAATTAAAGACAGGCAAAGAAACTAAAGAAAGCTGACGAAGGAAATATTTCTACCTGTTTAAAATTAAGCAGAATACATAAATAAAGTGTTGTGAAATATAGCTGGTACGGCGCGTGTTTAATGATGAGATAAAATGGTAAAATTGCAGAACATAATTATTTTAAAACAGGAATGTAAATTAAATTGCCCCAAGAATTAATAAACGAATAATAAACCGAACATTTAATTGTATATACGTAATCTAATTATCTTTTATTAATAATAGTAAAACTATTTTTAAGTATAAGGCAATGAACAATTTAACGGGCAAGTATTGTGAAATTATATTCAAAAAAATTTTACAAATATGTGTAGCACCAAATAAAAAATAACATAATGCAGAGTCCTCAAACATACCGGTAATACTTTTATTAACAAAAAAGAACGATCTTATAGCTTTATTATATACTGAACAGGTATTAGAGGTAAAATATCGTAAAAAAGAACTTTATTCTCTAGCTATTGTTATTTAACCCGACTCTAGTTTGCTGCCAACTTTTATGAGAAATTCTGAGGCGAATTTTATAATACTAACAAGTTATTACTATATAGTTTATAAAGTAATATGTAGGTAATTTTTCAGCAACCTATCGCCCAAATAGAATAATTTAAATGTTTACAGTCAAGAGTGTATACGATTACAATTATTACTGCCAATATTACATATTGCAAACATTCTTAAAGTGTCTGCTGAATTCATAACTGCGATTATATCGGTAATTTCGGCAAAACGAAACAGATTAACATTACGTAATGGGCAAATATATGTCGTCCTCCAGTAATTCAAATTCCTCAATAATTTCTCTCACGCAATGACATTGCGTGAGAATATTTGCGTATAATTAGTGACCATGCATCCGGTATAATATGTAAATTTCTATGATTACCCCGGGAATGAAATAAACTTTTTGGTAGATCGCTCCAACGGGAGCAGCAATTTGTTTGCCACTTGAGCGAACGTTACGGATCCGTCCGTGCGTGGATTAATTAAATTAACGTTTTCGCATCTATACGCGCTTTATTCCAATATTTGACTCGCAAAAGTTAAGGCTGCTGTCACGCTGAGTCCCGGTTTTCATGATAGTTTTAAACATAAGAACAGTTGTGTCGATGCAATACCAGTATCTCGTAAAAATAGTGCGAAAACAAATGTTAACATTTCATAATGCGAATATTTTGCCGCAACTGCAAATTGGCCAAATTATAAAAATTATGTATTTGTTAATTTCATTTAAAATCAATTTACTACGAAGAAATTGTATGTGGTTCAACAATAAAGTTACAATACAATATGTCATGTAATTTAACAAATTATTTGAAAGAACACAAATACCGACACGCGACTGTTTGATAAGAAATAAGAGAGTACTTAGTTTATACTTTCCTCATCATCGATGACATTGAAACAACAAGAATTTTTGTTTTTACTGTACCTCAAACGTCGAACGTAATAGGCGAGATGATCTGAAGCGTGCAAAAATAATTTCTCGCCACGTTGCATTGCAATGACACCAAATTGGATATAGCTTGTCCCGGTGTGCGATGCAATTAATCACAGAATTTTCGTTATGGATTTTAGATCCGCTTTGACGTAATTGCGCAGAAGCGATAAACGATCCGATCCGCCTCGGGTGTGGTGTGAAAGTGTCAGGTGTAGGAAGGAGTGTCCGCTGTTTAATTAACCATGCTTTAGCCAAAAGTCGACGATGTCGATGGTTAACAGCGCAAACCAAACTCGTGGCTCGTATTCGCGTTGACTGGCATCGACTAATCGAGCCTAGTCGAGCAGATATAGTAATCTATCCCGATGGTGCTATTCGTCATCTGCTCTGTCAGCGAATCACGTTGCTCTAATGTATGCTAACTGTTTTCATGCAAAACGTTTCGCGCAAACGCTTATAGCACGTGACAACATTAATTCAATGACGGCTGTGTTTTCTTGGATATTATCATAGACCATGGAACCTAATAAGGCTATAAATCATTTAGAAGAGGGATTCCATGACTTATATCAATTAAATGATGTTATTAACAGATCAAAGATGGCTGAAATTGTATTAGTAATCTGGAGATTTATCATTAGAAATTCTTGCGGAAACGTGTATCATTGTTAACACTAGAACTACCAATCCAGTCAAACTGACTGGTACACAACTTTTTCCAATAATTCTTCAAGTTTATAGAAGAGTCACAGAATAAATATTCTACGTCTATCTAAAAAAACATAAATCGTCGAGTCGATCATCTTTTCCGGCTCTTGATTCCTCCTTTTTCAAAGTACTTATTTAATATACTGAAATATGATAGATTTGCCGCCGGTAGTTCTAGTGTTAATTAAATATAAATTAACCATCTATGGCATGAATTTCACATTCTGAATATTACGAGGAAAATTATTATTTAGTTACTTGCACACACGTGGAACTACAATTTCTTAATTGCTTAGTTTTTAAAATTTGGATTTTAATTTCTCAAAAGAAATGTGTACTCACCACAAACTATTTACGTCGAATGTCACATTACCGCTATTTACTTCTTAATCAGGCATTTTATGCAATTGAGGGTTAACAATATCAATAATTTATCGCTGTTTGAAATGCATTTAGATAAAATAGATAGATCGTTTTATAGGCGAAAGAAGTTGTTTGGTCAAAAAAGGCAATAGAGATTACTAATGCCATGGAATTTTATATAAATGATAAAGAATTTTCTTTTATTCTTGTGTAAAATGTTACTATAATCGCGTTTGTTGAAGTAAGTTCTAAAAACGAATTTACTCGATTACACTGGAAAGATTGTAAAACAGTAGGGCTCCGGTACTTTTAAAAGCAAACTTTAAAAAAAAAATTAACCTTATTTTCAGAGACTCGCCTTTCTCCATCAAAAATAGACTGAACGTACCCATCAAAGTACTAGCATTCCCAAGCACAAGAAAAGCCGCAAGAGGAACGACCAACCTCTGCTGCTAAAAACACAACAGGCTGCAAGCAACCCTTTAAAGTAGGGATTCGCAAACTTTTCGGACCTAAGGAATCCAGCATTAGGATAAAAACATTTGCAAAATTGTAAAATTTCTAAAAGTTTTATACATCAGGGGAATTAGGTGGTGTCATATTTCAAGTTTCATTCTCATCCAGGCACCACGTAATTTAATGAAATTTCATAATTTTAGGAAAGCTTACTGACTTCTACAATTTCCTTGCAACGTTTCAGATTACTGTAGATTTAAAATGCTTACACGGAATTCAGTTTCAAAAACTTAATCTTGAGACTAGAGAATTAATTTCCGAAATTAATTGATTTTGTAGGAGCAAGTTAAAAATAGAACTGACAACAACCAATTTGTTGCAATTGGGCACACAAAATAATGATTGTTTATTAATTTCTTGCACACCTGTATGGATATAGTTTTGCATTGTAGTAAAAAGTTTTTGTTAATTACAAATTTAAAATATTACAACAATTTTTTATCTTTATTTATGTCTTCATGAGAATCTACAATTATCGCTACCTTCAGATAAAAATAAATAAGCAACGTTAGAGAAATTTACAAAATTAATTTCACTTAATTCATCAACGATAATACCTTATATCACGAAATAGTAACAGGCCTGTCTGAATAATTACCTTTAATATAATAATATATTATAAATATTACTAATTGTAAGCATCAAAGTTGCTTGCCACTTAAGAAGTGAAAAAATTCTAATTTCTTAAATCTTCTTCTTCTGCAAAAGTCGTAGAAATATTACACAAAGATTCCCATCTGTTGTGTATTTTTCTTCGGTACGCTAACATTTATCTTCCAGCCAGCAATATAAATTAAGATTATTCTTTCCATAATCCAATAGGGCGCAGTATGAAAGATGGGTAATATAAGGGTATGCACATTCTGAGCTGTGTGTTCAAAGGAAATGAAGATATAACGTTAAAGTTCAAAAAGATTTCGTTTCACGACGAGTTTCAGTATACTTTGTAGATCCTTTTTCGCCAAGTAACTCTTTCAGCGAGAGGTATGACGTAAAAACGGAAGGAATACTCCCTGTGGTGTAGGAGTTCAGTACTTTCTTCCACTTTTTATCGTATGATATATTTCTATACCGTAGCAATTTCCAGGAAGCAGAAAGTTAAAGAAAGTCGTTATTGAGATATCATAAGAAACAAATTGAGAATCGGAAAGTATTATTTGTAAGTCTCTGTGTACACTATTTCGATTAACCTTCATTCGTCCCTGGGATCTTCTTTGATCCAAATCGAT
This sequence comes from Cerceris ruficornis, assembly GCA_963989415.1. NCBI lineage: Eukaryota > Metazoa > Arthropoda > Insecta > Hymenoptera > Crabronidae > Cerceris > Cerceris ruficornis. The sequence goes on from OZ022518.1 coordinate 7,425,245, forward strand.
TGCACACAGTATATATACATTATTCTTAATAAAGTTATTACAAAGAAAAAGTAAACAGGATCTTGTTTTTTAGTAGAAAATAGACAACATCGGTCGTAAAAGGTCCCAGGGACAACAGTACGATTTTTTTTTAAAGAGCGGATAAGATATTTCCTTAGAACGATCACTAAAGTAAATATTTCTAAATGTAAAAATTTCAGAAAAAGAGCATGTACAAGCATAAGTTCAAAAAGAGATGGAATGTAATTGAGAGTATAAATAACATTTGCGCTTGACACTGTGAAAGAATAAATAGACTTTCGCGAACTACGAGATCATAATTTGTATACCGAAAGGATTAAATTGAGACAGGCGAGAAAGAACTTTACGAGGTACAAATATTTGTCTAGGTAAATGTAGAGGTTATAACTCAAATCTGTATGGCAAATTTAAATGTGGTATTAAAATTATGTTTGAAAATTAATTACGACAACACTAGACTTTCCCTTCCGTTTAATTTCTGACACTTACCAAAGAAAGCGACTTTCCCGTAAACTACATTACCAAGGTACACATCAGACAAAGGACAGAGTATTACATTATTTTGTACGTTTTCTTTCATGCTATTGAGAATAAAGCTGCAAGAAAGAAGTACCTAGCCTTACAAACTTACTGCTCTTATTATAGTGTTACCATTACATTTAGAACACAAAACAAAAAGTTTAGTTCTGTAACTTTTATAATATAACAAGTAAACTTTTATAAAAAAAAATATAAAAGAAAACTTTTATGCGTCTTTGGCCATTTAGAAATCAAATGTGGGAAAAATAATTTCTGTAACGTGAAAGGAAATTAATATCTTTCTTAAAAATGTTCATTGCTTTGACGATGTAGTAAAACTTGAAAATATCAAAATAAATATTCTGAAAAAGAATGTTGATAGAATATGTATTAATGTAAAAATTTTGGTAACGAAATTTCTTCCACTCGATATTATTTTCCTGCTGAATTGAATTATGTGAAATATCTTTTATAATTTGATTTCCTTCTATAAATGTTTCGTATTTCTTATTCTTATTATTTTACCAACATTTAAAAAAAAATATTCTCGAATTCCAGTAAACTGCATACTACTTATCTCTAAACTTTAATTTTGTGCTTCTATTGTTACATGGTATGATGCAATTAGCAAAATTAAAGATTCTCCACTGGTACGAACTAAACACAATATGAAAGTAATTAGTACGAGGGATGTGTATGATCATTAAATTAAATTCTCCTTCTCGCTACTTTCCCTATTACGTTCTTATCTCTGTAACCCTTTATTAGAGCAGCTCATTCTGTTACTTGAAATTTAATATATATAGTTAATTTTTGTGCCTGTTGATACATATATTTAAGTTACAAATTTTATTTAATAATCTCGTAAAATTTATATTACCTAATTTCTAGGTACCTTTACAAGATTCACTCATATATAAATCACAATGAAATTATAAGGACTTATAAACAGTAAATTATGTTTAACCATGTATACTAAGATATTTTTACGGCATTTATAAAATTTGAATCGAACGATCAAAACAAAATAACAAAGATCCATTAAAGTATCGACTCGAGTGAGAATTCAATCATAAAATTCAAACGTTTGAACAATAAGTATGAAAGATTCTTTCTAATTATTATGAAGTCGAAGAATATTGAGATCGTCATTATCACTGAACTGAAATATGAACATTAAATTCCTCGGATAAGTGTAACTTGGAAACAGCAGCCAATTATTGATTGAGCATACCGACTTGTGCTGGGAGTTTGTCATCTAGTTACAAAACTTTTAACGACACCAAGGACATTAAGCTATTGGAACAACTGCAGACTTATCACAACTTCCGGTCTACTCAGGAAATTGCGGCAAATCCTTAAGAAGATTCGATGATTAAAGTTGTCTCGAAGCATTAAGCATTAATAATATTCCTAAAATCTTCTTCTGCGGAAGTACATTCGTAAATGAAGATTTATATAGAATTTAACCGAAATCTCTCGAAATATTGTAACGTTCCGCTTAGAAGGTATAAGAATTAATAACGGCTTCTGACAAATTTTATTAATCATCTATTTAAAATAGCTACGGCTATATTTTGACAATATAAATCCCATAATAATGCAGTTCAGGTATGTAACGTAGACGGTTTTTTACCAAGGTGTTCACACCAGATGATAATTTTGTTTTTCGAGCGATCCCTGCGTAAGCATCTGCCCTTAACCCTTTGCACTCCTATGTCGAGCTGCACTCGACACAGCTTTTTATGGGACTTTCGATTTATCTACTAATTATCGACTTTACAAAATCAACAATAATTTTGCATCTTGACATAAATACGCCGCGGTACCAATAATTGTTTCTAGTATCAAGTAAAAATTAGTAATCAGCGGTAGACAATTTTCCGAGACTATGTTTGCGTATTTGACGAAAAGTTAGTAAAATAATTCGGAGTGCAAAGGGTTAACACCTTGTAACGGTACTAGCAAACCCCTACCAAAATGTGTCCTCTGTCCTTCTTGCTGAGAAATAAAGTGGAGGAACGGAAGAAGGCAGCTGAGACGGAAGGGGAGATTGCCGTCGCACCGCCTATCCCCGCCATGACGGTCCTGGAAACCTGAGATCGACGAATGACAACCGAAAATAAAACACTTCTTTCGTCGTTCACATGACGCCAATAGCGCATCACAATCGAAAATGCGCGAGGGAGAGGGATGTCCCTATCCGTCGAGCGAATCTGAACAAATTACTCCTCAGCTGCCAAGTTAGCGTTTCAGCATTATACCAAGAAATTGGCAATGGGGTCTTTCGAGAAGGCACGGAGGACAGGGGACGGTGACGACCAGAACGACGATGAAAAAGGACACAACAAACCACATGGAGATAAGGAATTGTGGCAACACCGCGCTTCTACGCACCCGGGAATGGCTGAACACTTCGCTGTTAGACACGGAATAGACAGAGACTCTATAACTTATAACACGAGAAAGTCACTAATAAATAAAAAGAAACCTGGTTTGTATGATTACCGCGCTGAATATTCTTTCGGCGCAAACACCCCTTGATCTACGAGTTCTTTTGTTGTTGTGAAAGCAATCTATCAGAAATAAAATCCTGAAATACAAATGTAGCATTTTTATGTGCGCTGACCACGAATGTTAGATAAGTGCATGCAGAAGTATGTGCGACAAAGTATGGATGAATTCAAAATTTTCTATTCCATTTACCGTGTCACGAGTGTAAGTCGTTATTGCAGGACAAAGGGTTAATGACAAACGCCTATCCGAGTACAGCATTAGGTAAACAACTTTGTGTTTTGTTGTGTCTGTTGGAGGGCTGAATAACGCCGGTGACACCATTCACGAGGTAATTTCGTAATGGTTATTTTATCAGACAACTTGGAAACAAATTGATATATTTAGAATCATTAAATATTACAAACTGTACAACAAGAAGCTGAAATTAATCTTGTTACATTGACTTCTAATCGCGTGAGTCGTCGATTGACTCTGAATAATGATGACTGATCGACTGAACGAAAGCGTCTCAAATTACGGTACTACGATACTTGTTTTTCGAGCTAACTGCTAATTCATTATTCAGTATACCCTTATTATTATTAGTATTAGTATTATACGTTGTTATTAAGCTTACTATTAATTTGATCCGTTCGAGTATCCCATTCATGTCAATCTATTTCCATCCTGCAGCAATGAGATCGATATAAATTAAGTACCCCAAAGCATAATTGATTATTTACAAACGATTTTGTATAATAAACATTATTGGAATTTGCAAATATGTTCAATACGAAAATATTTCATTTATTTCATTTTAGCGAAAAAATATTTGTGTATTTAAAGTTATACCTTAATGTTCTACAGTATAAGATTTCGAAACTGTTTCAAGTTATATATACATATCTGTGAAAGAATTCGCAGATATTAGCACTACAATAACCGACGATTAATACAGTATACCCAAATATAGTGCATAAATATCTTGAAAGATAAACAAAGAAGAAGAAAAGTGCTGATTGAGTCTATTTCATTTTTCAAGATAGGCCTGATAAAAAAGGATTGCCATTATTACAAATTTTTAAAATTTTTTGCGGAGGTTAGCAACGAGATACTTTGATCACATCAGGAGATCTAATGTTAAAGCTAAAATACGCAACAAACAAAAATTTATGATAATTAAAGTATCCTATTTTACATATACCTGTTAATAATAATATTGTTGTAGCAAGATGATAAAATAATCGGCTGATAAAACAAGATAAAGAATATTTCCAATTAAAACGAAATCAGACACTGTCCGGAAAATAATTCCGCGCACCGCGCCACGGAATTTCCCGTCATTGCAGTTTCGCTTGCAAGACCATGTGACAGCGAAAGTTGCAGCGTCCATCGGGTTGTCACACGAGGTTCCAAGGAAAATGAAAAACTTGGAAACCTGACACATTCACCTAACCGTATCTTCGAGCTCTCGCGTCGGTGGAATGACGTGCATTCAACATGAAATATTTAATTGGTCCTTTCGAAACTGCGGAACCGAAACGCGCCGCCAACCGAGTTCGTAGGCTCTTTGACATTGTATTGCAATGAAATAGGTCAGCCAATGCCAATCCTGCTAGCTGACAAAAGAAAACTTCTACAGCGGCCAATGCGGTTTCAGGCATTTCGCGGTAAGCCGTATGTAAACGTACGGGAATTCACACCGTCCACCTCTATTATCGCCTGTTTACCGTCTCAATATATCTTATGATTTTTTTTTCTCATTAGCAGATCAGAGATTTGCGCTTACATTTTCTTGGAACCTGATGAAATATTCTATCCTTGGTCAACATCATGTAGCAAAGATACGTTTTGCAGTGTTTTATAAATAAATTATTGCAGAGAAGTTTTGAATGTTATAGCTCTCAAATTTTGTAAGATCTTTCGTAAACCTCGCAAAAGTAAAGAAGTTCTCTGACCTGTGGTTTGTTCTGATTCGCCTGACGGATAGGGACATCCTTCGTTCTAACGTCATTTTCGATGCTAACGCGTGACTGGCCGATAAAGCCGCACGTTAGTTGTGTTGTCATGGGAACGACGAAAGAAGTGTTGCGTTTTCAGTTGTCATTAGTCGATCTCAGGTTTCTAGGACCGATACAGTGGGGATAGGCGGCGCAAGCGACACTCTCCCCTTATCCCGTGCCTCATACCGCGAGACTTCAGATCGTTTGCCAGGCACATCAGGGTCAACATTTTTATATAGTGAGGGACCAAAAACAAGGCACTTGAGCGGTAATTTGCTCCGATTCGCCCGGCGGATAGGGACATCCCTCTCCCTCCTGCATTTTCGATTTTGACGCGCTGTTGGCCGAGAAACCCGCACATTCGTTACGTCGTCATGTGAACGACGAAAGGAGTGTTTTATTTTCGGTTGTCATTCGTCGATCTCATGTCTCCAGGACCGACATGGCGGGGATAGGCGGTGCGAAAACAATCTCCCCTTCCGTCCCAAGTGCCTTGTTTCTGGTCCATCACTATACCTGCCGCTCACTTTTACATCTTAGTTGACAGGCAATTTTTTTACCGCCGACCGTTTCCGCAGTAACTTAATTTAGCGCAATTGCAAAGTGTTCGTAATTTATGAATGGAGGTTTAGTAAAAATATGTAGTTCAATTGTACTTTTATTTAAAAGAAAAACAAACTGAATGACCTATTACTGGCTAACCTTGAATCGCCTACTATTGAGCGGTAGGGATCAGGTTGACTAACCTTGTTTTGTACGATTAACGTATTTCACTTGGCTGCGGAATTCTTTAGGATTCCTTTAACACTCGAACTACCGGTGTTAAATCTGTTATATTTAAATGTATTAAATAAGTACTTTGTCAAAAGTGAAATTAACAGGTAGAAATGATGATCGGTTTCGTAACTTATGTTTTATGAGATGGTTATAGAATATCTATTCTATGACCCTCCTACAAAAATGGAGTTTTTGAAAAAAATTGTGCACCAGTTATTTTGACTGACTTGGTAGCTCTGGTATTATCTATACTTGACATATGAAATCGCGTCCTAAAATGTGATTGCGTCGAATTGTTGATTTTAATAGAACTATTGCATATTTTTGCTGTAACTATTCTCCTACTTTCGATATGAATCTGCTATTTTAGGTGAAGTTTGAATATACCAAAATTTTATACAAAAATTCTTCAGAGGTAATGAAGATTTGAAGCCGGAATTGCTAATTGCGAAATAGAAACCCTTATTTCTGTAGCGTGCAGATTCTATTAAAAATTTTCTTTGTTAAGTATTTAATACAAAATAAAAGAATATTCGTATTATGTACCAAAGGATAATGTTCGATTTTTCTACAACCAAAAATGACGGACAATACACAAAGAATAATAACCAAGTTAAAACTGCATCATTGACGGGTCTAGCAGGATAAGGGGGTCAAAAGTCAACTATTATTTATTATGAGCTCATACGTGGTTAAACTGTATAAAACAATATGTCAGTACACAGAATAAGGATATAACAAGTTGCATTATTACTGAAATTCGTTACATAGTTAAGAAAATCTAGTTTTTTATAACTATGCAAATATAAGTATATAATTTGGAGAATTCTAATATATTTGGCTTGTGGAGCATGAAACACAGTTGTTTAAATTGCACAAAATGTCCACCTTTTTAACAACTAATTTTCAAAAATAAGTGCTCACGAACAAAAAATATAAAGATACAAAGTGACTCACGAAATATTACATGAATAAGGAAATTCCATTTCTTCACCCGTCACACGATATTTATCACACAAGCGACAGAGTAATCATCAAAAATTGTCACTGAAAGATTGCCAAAACTAAATTGAATTTGATGGTTTATTCAGTCGATTGGATTAAAACACTCCAATCAGAATATCGAGAAAAGCGTCACGATACTACCTCCATTGAATCTCGCCCTTTTTTTCAACAATGACAAAATTCAGTTTTAAATCTAATATCTCTCTGAATCACGTTCCTATATGCAACGCTTCAATTCTATTTGCAATTCCGTCACAATCGCGCTGACATATTAATAATTGATGCCACAAAATCCTGTGTGAAAGTAGGGCACAGAAAGAGGACGAAATAATCGCCGATCGCCAAAAACTTTCATCGAGGTAAAATATAAAATTCTACGGTAAGATTAATCCGTTAAAAGCTCCGTGAACATGCTACGATTTTGTACTTGCGGCGAAGGCGGTCGGCTTTGTGCCAGGAAATGCTCTGGGAAGCGTTAGTTGTTCCCAAAAACTTGGAAGCGAGCCTTCCCCCGGAGCCTTCCCTGCTCCTCCCTCACTCTTTATTTCCTATTTGACCTCTACTCTCAATCCTGGTTCAACGTCGAATTTACTATCTCAACTTTTCGTGCACTTCACTGTCACAGAAACTCGCGGTTTCTAGCGCAGATGCCACATTCGAAAATGTGCCCGACCCCGAAGGAAATCTGCTCGAATTTAATGGGATTCTATGATACCACTCTGCATATTCGGGAATGCGGGATGCCTGCCCCTTTCGTTATCGATTACCCGAAATTAGACTCCAGTGTATCTTCACACGAATCTCACTTCCGTAAACCTAAGTTCGTAATTAAGTGCATCCCGAAGATATGGGTATAGCCTTACATATTCAGTGCGCTATGAGCTTGGCATAATGACGGCAGTTTATCCTTTTTGCGATTTGAGAAGCTGCTTTCTATTATCTGTGTCTCGTAAAATCGTCTTCGTTTAAAGAATGTTAACTGACTGTAGACAATTTTTAAATATAACACAGGGTGACATTTATTTTTGACTTTATAGTATCTGACTATTCGTATTAGAAAAATGTCTTGTTTATATAATTCCTTCGACATTTAAATTGGCATGTAAATTGTTAAAGAAATGGATTTAGCACCTCTCTTTCCTCTTTTTTCCGAAACGTATACATGTATTATGTATAACCATTATACCTTTTGTAAGAAATATTTTTTCGAATTTTATGTTACGACGGAAATTTGTTATTTGTGCATTTAAAATTACGATTTTCTTTGTAACTCGATTAGTTTTATCATTAAAGAAAAATTCAGTTGTAACAATATTTATGGACCCTATATACAGGGTGCTTATAAACTGTGTGTACCTATGTACCAGGCGTTGCTCTACACCTTCTGAAAGATGGACATTTGCGAAATAACAAGCACGCAAAATCCGGGAAAGGGTTAAAAATTAAGATATTGTCACATCGCACTCCTCTCGTTGCGTAGGTAAAATGCCTGAAAGGAGCCATGGGTAGAAATGAACCGTTTTCGTGCAAATTATTGTTAATTAACAAGCCGCGATTCACCTGCTTGAACTCGGGTGCTATGCCCGTGGGCCTTTTACCCAAAATATTCAGATGCAGTATGAATAGATAGCTTTTACTATACAACGTTTTCACAAACAAAGAAACCATCCATTGTTTCCAACCATTGAGAACTAACTACTTGAAACTACAATTTTCTGCGATAAACATGTTTTCGACATACAAATTCTTTCGTTGTGCTGCATGAATTATTATTAAATTTTAAATTTATCTCATCACAAAATATCGAAAACCCCACTTTTTAACGCTAGAACTACCAAAGCAGTCAAAATGACTGGTTCAGGAATTACCAAAAATATTATGTAAAGATATATCGATTGAATTTTAGTTATTTTCTATATTTATTTTTAAAAATATACAGATTGAGTCGATCAATTTTCGTTCACCTATTATTCCTTTTGTTTCGACATACTTGTCGACCATTTTCATATTTACCAAATTAACTGTTGGAGAGTTGAATCTGGCGCGAAACGACAAAAGAAGCAATGTTTTTGTTACAACGATCAATAATCCTTGTTTCCTTATGTTATTCATCAAATATGTGTAGATACAGTTTTACATGTTTAATTCAGAAGTGTGTACTTTATTTATCTACTCACACTAAGCTCTATATACGGACTTCTACATTAACTGTCGGCAATTATAATTTTAAATATCATTGATGATTCATAAATATCTATTCTTTATATTGCCGTAAGTATCAAATTAAATTTATTCAAAAATTAAATTAGTGAAGACATTAAGGTATGTTTAAAACCAAACGATAGTTTAAATAGTTCTTATTCTAGGGGCCGTTTCTCCAATAGATCACTGACACTCTTGAAGACGCCACGAATACAATTTATTCCGACTGTTTCACGAATATTAAACAGATTTGGTGCACGATTCGTTGCTCAAGTTGAACGTTCTAAACCTCGTCGGAAGGGTATTTGCATATCGATCGAAGAGCACTCAGCCTCGAATTCGTTAAGCGACGGAGAAAATGAAAAGTTATCGCTTCGCGGGCTGGAAAATTGATTCGCCGTTTTTTCTTCCTTTCCTACTATTTTTCGAAGTGTTCGAATATAAGTGCTGCCATTTTCGGAGAAGCAAATCACCATTTTATTGAAAGGCGGAAGAAAAAATAGAGAATGGGAATGAGAACAATGCAAACGGGACGAGAGAGAAAGAGCTGATGAAAGAGAAACGGCGGAGTCGAAATTTTTAGGGTACCATTTACCGACACGGTCGAACCACCCCAATAATTGCCTTCATTTAGCAAATCATCGGTAATTCGTGCAGTAACGATTGCTCGATATCAACTTGAAAAGTATCGAGTAATTATACAGGCAGACAAAATTTACAGTATACCCAACATTCTCTGTTCGGTTCGTTATACTAATTCAAAGAAATTTCGAGTAGATGTTGAAATTAATTGTGAATAATAATAAATGCATCTACTCGATTTAGGTAAAATCGATTTTATGAAAAGTAAATCCAATTCTATATTTTAAACTGATGCCTTTTATTCTATTCTATCTGCAATATTATATTATACAGATCGCCTGCTGTTCTTCAATATCAAAAATAATTTTATATGTTAAAATTGTGCCCCAGTTTTTCTTTTTTTTTATTAATCCCTGCTTCTAACACTTTTTTTGCAAAGGGTATAGCCGAATAAGGGGCTCAAAAGTGCCCTTGAACCGATTACAATGGGCGAGGTGTCATTCGGTAGGTAATTGAAAAAAACCATTGTTTACCAAATTTCAACCCTGTATCTTGACCGGGAGGGTAGTTATGGGGAAAGTTAAAAAAACGGTTTTTGCCCTATTTTCCCGGTTTTGTTGAGGTGCAAAAAATTCGAAAAAATTCTGACACATTTTACACGTGGAAATATATGTTTGAGATTTTTTCAGATTTTCCATTGGAAAGACTGCGTGCAAAAAATGAAAAGCCTAAAAAAAGTCGGAAACATGTCAACAACCTTTTCCTTTTTACAGTAACAATCTGATAACAATCTGATCAACAGATACAATCGAATCTCGGAGTGTCAAGTTTATTTCTGAGAGAAGTGGAAGATCAGATTCCGACGATTTAATTGTCCAACGAATCAGACATCTGTATTTAACCTTCGGGCAAAAGGCACACGAGTCAACATATCCATTTAATTTATTTTTCACATTGGAAAGAAAAACTGCTAACTAAGTTTCATAAAACCGACTACAAATACGAGTGTAATCAAAAATTGAACTTTTGAAGGAGCCACTTTTATCATGATGTTGAATTCCGAATGCAGATTTCAGTAACCAGCTTTAGTGCTCTGGCACGTACGTAGTGGATGATATGAGACAAGTTTCGAGTATCAAATTGTCAGCAATGAGTTGTATCTCGGTATTATTACTTCCCTGATGTGTAACATTTCTCTCTTGTATTCCATGCTGCTTGAGTAAGGATTTTAAAAATTCCAATGCGGGAAATTATAACCCTCGAAAGTTATAAATCTCGATTAACTTAAAACTTCTGCTTCGTTAGCATTTGCAAAATATCTTTTTCACGGATACATATTTCTTTTACATCCCCTCCTACACTTCTTCCTCGTCCCATATACCTTCTCATCCAGAGAACATTTACTTAAAACTGTACAAAATTTCTTTCCATTTCATCGTCGTCTTTTTAGCAACCGTTATCATTTTATTTCCCGTGGAAGAACGCCAGCGGATTCGTTCTCCCGAATTTTATGCAACTTCATGTAAATAAATTCGTAATTAATGCAAAAGTCTGTGTATTACTGCCGAGAATTTACATTGCGCTGATTATGACATCCTTCGCGTTCTGAATTATTAATTACCCTCGGAACTTTTGAAAGATTGACTTCTAAAGTATCGGTGACAGGCAACGATCCAGCTAATTAGCATCACCGTTGGAACAATTATGGAAACGATACGATAAACTATGACTGGCGATACGAGGCGCTGGCCTAATTAAAACAAAGCCGCAGCGGGTTAGTCGAAGGAACAGTGAGAAGGAGAGAATATAGCCAACACCCGCCACCCGTTTCGACTTCCATACATTGTTCCCGAGATCGTAAATAAGGCATAATGACATCCGGGGTTGCGCGAGACTGAAGTCGTTTGATCACCAGAGGAGACCATGGCCCAGAGGGAAATGACTTAGGAGAATTATATATGCGAGCGCTTGACAAGATGTGTTGGATGCGAATGTATAATTATTCGAGTTCAGAGAATCAGAATTAAATTGCGACGGTAATAAAGCCACTTCGAAATAATTCGCATTTTCATAGAGAGATTGATAATAAAGTTCATTTTGCTGTTATGCGCTACGTAAATTATGGAGCTTTCCGTCGAAATTATTCAAGAATCATGTAAATGTAAATTAAAATGTAAAACAAAGCATGCAAATAAATTATACATATATAATATAGTTGACTATATATTGCAATTTTAGATGCAATCTCAGATTTCACTTTAAATGAGAGCAGTTTTCTTCAAAAGTAAGTAAGCAGGAATACTTGCTCGTGAAATTAACATCAAATCGTACTTTATGCAAAATGAAAATTATTGAACTGCATTAGGTCAAAATAATTGGTAGGGACAGAGGGCTATAGTGGGTAAGGAGTAAAAGCGCGGATTTAGAAACAGTGGGCCCGAGTTTAAATCCACCTTCAGCTAAGAGAATTATTTCCTATGAGATATGTACAGGGTGTTTTAAAATTATTTGTCACGACTTACCAGGCGTTCTTCTATATTTTAGGAATGATTAACATTTGTGAAAGAACCCAGCCGCAAAGTCTGGGAAAGGGTTAAAAATTAAGGTCAAACTTTTTTATTCGCTTATCGCATTCGTCTCGTTGTGCAGGTAAAATGTCTCAAAAGGAACCATAGGTCAGAGAAGAACCGTTTTCCTGCAAATTAATGTTAAAATTCCAGTTCCGTGATTAGCTTGTCGGTCGGAATTAAGAGTTGTTTTCCAAAATCACCAATCACTCTTTGGAATAACATAAATCTTCAATAATTGGTCTTTAACCCTTTTAGTGCCGACCGAAAAAATTGATTGATTTAATGACAAATGTAGTAGCTAATAAAAAAAATTGTCATTGGCCATAGTTTCATATAGAAACCGCAATATAAAGCATAAATTGTATATTTTCAATTATCTGTCATAAAATTACTAATATAGTGTGAGAAAGCTAAATAATAATCCCACGATGCCCGGCGTCAGGACTATTGATAACGACGATATATCGCCGTCCGGCACTAAAAGGGTTAAGGATTAAGGGTCTAAAAAGAAAATGTATATAAAATAAATGTATAAAATAAATAAAAGAAATGTATTATAATTTATGTCGAGTTGTAGTTAACGCGCTATAACAATATTCAGGCTAATATGATTTCGGGAAAATTGCAGTCCTGGGATTTTCATAAATAACGACGACTAATTTATGATTCATGAGACATTGTGATCACTTATTCGGGCTTTCCCGTTCGAGTCAGAAGTAGAGATTTTTCGGGAAGAGAAGGAGAGAAAGAGAGGATCTATCTCGGACTGCGACATTGAAAGCGGTAAAACGTCGTTGCGAACAGGAGCGGAAACGTAAATAAGAGAAAAGCAGCCTGCCCGGATTTTCCTGTGACGACGCGAATCTGCGAAATTACTCTGGCATGCTTGCTCAGGGATACGGCTTTGTTAGCCCCGAAATAAACGTCACAGAAATTTAATAACAGAGAAAGTGGTATTGAAATTGCAACTTTCCAAATTTAATTCGTCGGCTTGCTTAACCGGCGTATCATTGTCATGCGAAGGAAACTTGCAGGAACGCATGCGGATACGCTGAGCGGAAAAAGAAACTTCATTTAATGCTATGCAATTTGCAGACTTATTTAAAGGCAGAGAAAAATTTTGAAAACAGCCTCGACGAGGTATGAGCGAAGCTCGTGTCGCGAAAGCGAAATAAAACAGATACGGCATATTGTTGTATCACAACAATAGAAATGAGTTTGAATAGGTGATTAATGAAATGCTCTGATTCCTTTTTCCCCTCATTTTCACTCTGCTCTGGAAATATTTTGTCTTAAGGTAAATGTGTCACTAATTAAGAATACAATCTTACGCCGACGTTGGTGTATTTTCTGTGTGAAAATTCATGGAAATTTTTTCTCTTAACAATTTAAAAATTCGTTTAATATTAAAATATGTTAGTGAATATTTATGTACTACATTTAGTATATTATTTTTTCGAATTCAATGATTCAATGGAAACAAATGTTAGAAAATACAGAAATGAAGATTTTATTGTAACTTTTCAAGGCGATAAACTTCGTGTCATTTTAACACTTTAGACAAATTATTATATTGATTAACAAGTAACATCAAACGAATAATACTCAAATATCATAAATTAATTTTGCAAACAAATGTTTTATAGGCACAACACTTTTCTAAGGCTTTCTTTAAGATTTTCTTTGTTTAAAGATTGCTCCTAAAGCAATCTAATTGTCCACCTTAGTGAATTTACTGTTAATTTAGTATATATGCATACACCAGAAAAACACGTTGGAAGAAGCGAAATGAAAAGCGGAAGAACATTGATTGATCCAATCCCTTACATTTCACAAAACAGACATATCAATCTAAAAAAAATCATCATCAGCAATTGAAACTTTTTTCAGAAAAAATGAAGAACCAATTATTTAAAATGTATTGGTGAATCTGTTATTAAAGCATTACATCACCGAACATTAGGATTAAACTCTTGACGACATTCTGACTAATTGCAAAAAATTCCACTGTTATAGAAATATGTCGGCTGATGTTATATTCCTCCACGAAATGACCTGTCCCTTCGCGAAAGGTTGAATTGTTTTTAGCACACTGTAAATTCACTTACATCTATGTGCCATTATGATGACGCACGAGTATACACCTTAGCGATGTCGCGTGGGTTGCGGGTACATCGAGTATATTCACTTCTTGCTCAAAGGAGCTTAAGTACCCGAAGGGTTATCGATTTAAGACGAGCAGATTCGAATGCCCACTGAATTATGAACGACAAAGGTTACGTAAAACCAACTTTTCCATCTCCTGATCCGTCTTCCATTCTCATAGCTCGAAAATCGTTACTCCAGTGACACGAATGTAGTTCCACATACTTGTACGTTTCATGCTGTGTTTATCTTTTACTTGACGACAGGTTGAAAGAATGAAGTATTATCTCGAAGCACGCAAAAGTCGAGGGAAAAGGATACGAAAAATTTACTCTATCGTTTTACCTCCGATGAAATACGGGGAAGATGGAATTTGTTGAGCGGACAAGGGAACTCTCAAGGACTGTATCTGTACATGGGAATTGAGATACAAACTCTCAGTTATTGGGTTCACATTCGAATCATCGACTTTAATAAATATTTCCTATATAATATGTATATCGATGCTTTTGAACTGAAACTAAAGTATGAAACGTCTATAGTGATCTAGGTCGAATGTTTAAAATAAATGGAAGATGCTCCATTATGCGGTAAATTAATGTTATCGTTGGCTATTTTTTAAAATGGGGTGGGAGGTTGGCTGTTACGGTAAATTTCTAAATTGATGTAGAACTATTTCTGACTAGAAGTGGTTACGAGGTATAATAATTTCGGTAGTGGTAGTTCAGTAAACGGAAAATTGGAGCTCATGCAAAATTGTTTACATAAATATTACTAACGTGTACATAACAGTGATTTTGAAACGATTGACCTTTGAATGGTAAAATTTCTGAACGATATACATTGATAATATATGTATGCAATGTACTTTTCCTTGTTACTATAAAAAATAAGAGTTGCTTATACCAGCCAAATTTAAAGATGGTATTGTTAATTAAATGTGAAGTAAATGGTCAAATTGTCTAAAGAAAGGACATATTTCAATCTAAAGAGACACTGCAATAGGAAGCGATAATTATTTTGAAGGACTTCAGGCTAAATAATTTTATTTTCATTTTAGCACGCGCTAGTAATGAGCAAGTCAAATTTATATATTATGATGCAATTATTTAAAAAATGCGAGTTAAACTCAAGAACAATTAATTAGGGTAAAGTCAGATGAGCGGAAGAAGTAACAATGAAAGTACGATTTTAAAGTAAATTTTGAAAGGGATCATTTGACCCCTCTTGGAACGTTTAGTGTTAAGGCTTAGCAAACGTATCAAAGAAGCTGGCATATTTAACGTACATACAGAAACGGAAATGCGAAAGGAAGATCGTCAATGACAAGCAATCTCGTATTTTTGTCTTAGCAACTGTTGCACACAATCCACATGTCAGCACATGTCAAATATTTTATATCGACGATGTCTAATGCCGAGGATCGTGTGTAACAGCATTATCTGCCGTCGTAAACAACGTTGTTCCTCTAATTATAGCAATCGTCCCGTTGAACAAGCATGCCTTATAATGCAGGAGAATTATTGACTTTATACCCTACATAGTATAATGACTTTTTATGCAGAATTCGATGCTTTATTAAAATTTAAAAAGCAAACATAGGCATTCCATTAAAAAAAAGAAGGTGATCTACACGTCTCGATAAAATAGTAAAACAGCATAAAACCTATGTTACTAGTGAATGTCCCCTTCATAACCACGCAACTTTTGTTCGAAGTATTTTTTCGTACAGTAGATATTTTATGAGTTATTTAGAATCATGACGATGTGAACCCCACTCATTGTCAGTGTATCCACGTACCAAAATCTTTCTCCAGGTTTCTAATGGTTTCTAATAGTGATCATGATCTCCTCGATAACACAGGTCCGTCCTTCCAACCTATTTGTTGTCATGCGACCCGAAATCATAAAATTTAACAGTCTTTCGAGCCAGATACAGAGGTTATAGACACCACGACGTTAACAGCTGTATTGCTACTATATTTTTAACGAACTACAAAATAATTTGAAAATATTATTTATTATTACATATATATACCTACACAGAATGCATAGAAATTTAAAAAGAGGTATTATTAAAATACTCCGTGAAAAGTGATTGCGCCAATGAAAGATATTTTTGGTACAAAATATAAAAAATGTAACATTGATGCATATTTTAAAAACCTAACACAGTACAATGTTTTGTCGTCTCAGGATGTTGAAGTATATTAAGGTTTTTAATTTGCAATAGAACTGTATGGTATTATTTTGGGAAACATTGCTCCAAAAGATCAAACGGAGATAGAAATTTGATTGCAAGCTCCTATAGTAAGCTGGTAATAAATAAAATTCAACAATACTACTGCGCAGTATTTCAGGAATATTTTCTGCCTCTGTGGATTTGTCAAAATAAAGTCGTTTCGGTGGCGAATTTTCATTTACACTTTTAAAAAAGTATATGTAGTACAATATAATTAAGCGAAATTCTTGAAAGTATGAAATAATATTTTCAAAATATCTACGCATTCTAATGGAGGTTGAACATTTATGTTTATTCGAATTACTTGACAAGTGTCACATTCTCAAAGTGTTTCAATAACACTGTCAACACGATTTCTTGCCCAAAGAATATTTATTCTGATTCTTATAGAACTTGTGATGCTAAACACGAACACGAAATTCATTTGTCTCTATCAGACTCCTTTCTGAGAAAATCAGTTTTGAAAAGAAATGCAAATATTCAACTTTCAGAATTATTTGTATATTAACCGTAACAATTCTTTAAATTTTCTTGCATAAAATGATTCTAACAGCCCTCCCGGATATATAGATGCATATTATTTTAATGTTATAAACATTTAAACATCTTTAAACAATGCTCAAAGTGAAAACGGCGCACAAAATGCCCCCATTTGTGGATATTTTCCTATTTATCTTAAAAACCAAACGCCCGAGAGGAATTCTAATAGCAGGAGGCAGCAGAGTAGATATGTTTCTTGTGGAAAACAAAATTAAAAGTTACAACATAAGTTTTGTTTTCGGCTGAGAAAGTAAAATAGCTTCGCAAGATACAAGGTATTGCCAGTGATTGTCAGCGTAGCCATTTCACCCGCGCTATTATTATAATACGTAGCGTACCTTGCAAGTACATTTATTGTTTATCAGTTATTTTATGACAATGATGTTACATTAAACAAACAAGTATATTTGAAAATTTCGTGATAGAAATATGCAATATTGTTCAGTTGCATTTTCCACTTGAAAATGATACGTCTTATTAAATACAAAAGTGCTTGCCACAAAAATCCCTAAATAATGCAGATAAACGGATTACATATCTGAATTCAGCAAAAAATACTATTAGAATTACATATTAAAGGTTTTGTGCCAAAATAAATACTTTATTTATCTTCTAGCACTTTTCCATTAATCCTTTGCGGTCGTATTTAATTAAAAATAAAATGTGTAATCGCACTTCAAACAAAACTAGTAAAATTTTAGCAAGAGTAATTTATACCTCAGAAGCGTGTTGGTTCTTTGCTTTGGTTGAGACCGGAAGTACGACCGCTAACTAAGGATTGATACTACTGTAAGGATATCGTGAGAATGACTATGTATCCCACAAAAAGAGAGGTATTTGAAGATTCAGAATCTCGTGTTCGAAAGAATACTTGCACTAAGAGGTGAAAATGCTTGAACCCGATCACAGAGCACTGATTACTCGTCGGCGGTCGAGGGCAAACTGATAGCGAGGCGAACATCGAAACGACTTATTGTTATACTGGGGGACTAGAAACAAGGCACTTGAGACGTAATTTGATCTGATTCGCCCGACGGATAGGTACATCCCTCTCCCTCACGCATTTTCGATTTTGACGCGCTATTGGCAAGAGAGACCCGCACATTCGTTGCGTCGTCATGTGAACGACGAAAGGAGTGTTTTATTTTCGGTTGTCATTCGTCAATCTCAGGTGTTCAGGACCGACATGGCGGGGATAGGCGGTGCGAGAGCAATCCCCCCTTCCGTCCCAAGTGCGTTGTTTGTGGTCCCTCACTTTAGCGGGCCCGCGAGACGGACACCTCAAGGTTACTGTCGCCGAGTTCCGCCGAGTACATATATTTTGACAACACGCAGCGGTCCTCGTATTTCTAGGTCAGTGAAGTGGAAATAATTGCTTCCACTGCTCGTATAAATACTCTTGACATTGTAAATGCAATTGAACAATATTGTTCACTTATATGAGCAAATGTTACAAATACTTTGTTTAATGTAGTGGTATTGTCATGATATAAACATAAAATGTATTTGTAAAGTAAGTTACATATAATAACTCATACATTCATCGAATAACTTATAATTTATGAGTCATAAACAATAAATGTATGATTGTATAGTAAACTATAATACTAGCGCGGGTGAAACGGCTGCGCTGAGAATCGCTAACAATACGTTGTGTCTTGCGGAGTTATTTTAATTTCTCAGGCGAAAACAAAATCCATGATGCAAATATCAATAATGGTTTACCCACGAAAAATGTCTGGTCTATCGCCTCCTGTCATTAGAATTTCTCCTGGACGTCTGATTTTAAAGATAAATAGGGAGATATCCATAAAAAGTGGGGCATTTGAGCGCCATTTTCGGTTTGAGCATTGTTTAAACATCTTTAAATGTTTCTAACATTAAAGTAATACACATCGTTAAATTCGGGACGATTTATAGAACAACTCTATACCAAACAAAATTGAATGACTCTTATGGTTAAAATAGACAAAATTTTGAAATTGAAAATTCGCATTTTTTTCAGAACAAATTTTCTCAAAAATGGAATCTGATGGAGAAAAACAGGCTTCAGTTTCCTGTTCAGTGCCACATAATCTATAAGTATCAGCATAAATATTCTTTGGGCGAAAAAAGAAGTTCAATTTTGTAGACCAGTGTGATCAGACAACGTAATGTCAGTACATTAATTCTAATACAAAAATTTGTCAACCAATTATTCTCATTAAAAATTAAACCGAAACAGATCGTTCGTTTATAAAATTACTAACGATTTTCGTATACGGATTAACTGCCTATTGATTTCTCGAAATAAGTTTGTATAATTCCAATTTCTTGAATGTTAAATTTATTTATAGTTCAGTTCTGCAACAAATCGTATTACTAACATATACGGAACTTTTAGAATAAAAAGTAAACTCCGTGACAGTCGAAAATAACGGGATGTATCCAGAAATTTCAATTGATTGGCCGTTAAATTTCGAAATTCTGAACAGATCCGTAATTCGAGGAACAGCGCGACAAGAACACCGTGAATGCCCTAGCAGTTCGAGATACATTTCCAGTCTCATAAGTTTGAGCTTATGTTTGCTCTAGCTAAGAGAACCACGACCCAGTTCCCTCGTTCACTTCCGTTAGTTGTTACATGTCGCTAGCCTGTCCTCAACGTATACTTATTTCAGCACGTAAGAGCTCGAACATACAAGCGAATGTGTTTTTCCGGAATGATATTTACGGCTTGAACTCATTCGCATTGGAACGCATCGCGGCAATAAGATGAAAACGTATTTGGAATGGCCTACATTTGTGATATGTAAATGTACACAGAAAGAGGTTCAATATTTGTTCTAATCTCCTGAAAGTCACTGACTATTGTAATCAGTTTCAAAAACTGCACGATTTGTAAGAATAACGAATATATATTATGGTGTGCTTACTTTTACCTCTGAGAAGACTTAATGTGACGAAGGTTGCAGTATGATGACGAATATGCCGAAGAATGTGACAATAAATATGACTTAGGTTGAGGTGAACTATCCACCGATGTACATCGATTGCTTAACTCTCTGAGATCTGAATTATTTTTCTAATATGTTGTCAGTTTACTTAAAATAATTTAGCAATATCCTCTATCGATAAATATCGATTTTTTTGTCTAATAATAGTAATGTAAGATATTTGGAGAAAATACACAAAATAATTTTGTGAAAATATTTTGTGTACAAATACACAAATCTACGTCAGATCTCAGAGGGCTAAAAATGACGAAGCTATGAATTCTCTCTCTGTTGATGAAATTATTCTGAAGGCGTTGACTTTCCTTAATTAAATGTTTCTTTAAGAAATAGTGCTGAGCGGTGAGCTATGATTCCTTGTGTAAATAAGACCGTTTCGAAGCGACGCGTCGCGACGCGATGAGGCAAACCGTGAAGACAGCGGAGCCGCGTGGCAGCTGGTCAGCAGTCAGAGTGGGAGTGAGGCCCGGTCGACTGAGGCCTAGTACGCGATTGATTAGTCCGCTGGCGCATGCGTGTCGCGTCGCGTCACGCTTCAAGTGATTATTTATCAGTACGGCCAGACTTCTTGAAAATTTCTGATACGAAATCGAAAATATATACTTCAATTGCATACACTGTAGATATTGCTTTTTGCTTTTGTTTTCTTCATGACTGAAGTTTATTACCATATAAAATGGCAATGAGTTACTAACAACTTAATTTTTAATGCAGTTATAAATAATTGCAAAACAAATTGATATTATTATTTTGAAGCGCAGTTTCGGTTTTTCTCGTTTGGAATTACATTTTGCAATAAAATTGAAAATAGGACAAATGAAGAAGTAGTATAAAAGTTTCTTTAAGTTGCACTGAAGTAAAATTTGATATTTTTACAATAAACGATTAATCTAAATGGAAATAAACAACTTTGAAATGTCAATAATTATTGCAGTGAAGTAAAAAGCAGTCTTTTAATCTACTTTGACAATTCGAAGTATTAAAGCAGACGACGCGACGTTCTAAATTGCATCCTTATGAACAGTGATCCCTACTTTTCATGCGCATGCAGGATCGCTCAGCCGTATATTCTATTTAGATATCAGCGTTTTTGTCGCATTATGATGCACTGTCACGCAGAATTGTATGCTATAAGCCCCAGAAATTCAGTACGTATAATTATTATTACTATTGTACGATGCAATTAAAATAGCACCTCAAAACCTTGGTTGCAATTAGCGTATATATTAGTAAAAACATTTTGGTAAACAACGGAACTGACAGGTACATTTAGTTATTCCTGTTAGTATTAGTACAATACATGAAGTTAGGGCAGAAAATTATCACCCACATAACCAGACTCAGACCCCAAAGGGTTATCGAGCAGGCTTAGTAGACACGGGTAAAATTGGTAGTAGACTTTAGCAATTTATTTGGAACTGTAGATGCAAAAATGTTGGTTAAAAAAATGGTGCAGTAAAAATTAGGACTTATATTAAAGCTAAAAAATTAGTTACAGCCACAGATCTATTTTAATAATCATAAGCTACCAAAGAATTGTGTATTAAAAATAAAAATAATTTTTAATGAATTTACTAATTTATAAAGGATATATTGACAGTAATGTTCGCTATACCTAATTAAAAGAAAAATTCTCTATATCGATCGAAACGAAATGTATGAAATATTTAATATTATAATTATTAAATGCTTGACATGTTCTTATTCCATTCATACAGAGAATTATTAATATTAATCTAACTAAACTCAATTCAGCTGCAACGAATAAATTGAAGGGAAAGAAATGAAAACACGATAAAAATTGCAATGATTTTTCAATATTACACTGCATCATGACACAAAGCTTTGTAGAGCTCCTACGAATAATTCCGTCGACAGAATTATCAAAGAACAAAGCACAATTTTTCATCCGAAAGTAGAATTTGCAACAAAAACGTTTATGTAGCCCAATTAAGCTCTAATTAAAAATTCTTATCGCGACTGAAATTTCAAATTTATACTCCATTCAATTCCATTCTATTCTATAAAAGATTTTCTTATTGATTTATTACCGAAGTTTATAAAAGCAATATTTTCTCTATTAACAAATTGCACATTTCCATTATCAATATATTTTACAGCAACCAAAGAACCGTTTTAAATTGCTCGCACTTCAATTATTTGCAAAATATATAAATACCTATGTCACGTCTCTTTAGACGAAGATTGATTAAATTTCCGTTCAGTGCGCTGGGATTCGTTTAAATCCCTACCAGTACCAAAGAGATTGCAATATCATGAATGGAAAAGAGCATCATGTATAGAATGAAGATATATATATTGCACATTTGTCGCATTGCTTTGTTCGCTTTTGCACAAAAGGTCAAAAATCTGATAAGTCACTATAAAGTAAGATTCTTTAAAAGAACGCTTTTTAAAAAGACGCGGTTCATTAAAAGCATAAATATTCTGCGGTTCAGAAGTTCTCGATAAATCTGATATATTTAATATGTAAGAAAAAAACTGACATAAGGATGGAATTTACCCAGCTCAATTTTAATTGTATACTTCAGTTCATGCAATATTACAGGCTGCATGTAATTCCAGAAGCTTTATTAGTTACAATAAACTTTTAAGAAATTGTTAATGCGATATGTTTTTTGGAAGTAAAAGCTGGGTAAGACCAAATGTATTTTTGTGGACGTGGTATGTTAATCGTGAAAAAGGAGCAAAATATTCAGGCATAGTCGAAACGTTATTAACGTGGCAATTTAAGTTAATAAAAGTGTTACACGCAATGTAAGGCATCACGTATAACAGTGTAAATATTTTAACAAAACTCACGCTTTTCCAAATTACATTCTATAAGGCATTATAGTATTTTGGATATAAACGTATTAACTTGTTTAGTACTACTATCTTCACTCATGTCTAATATTGTTATTTATTTTATATTTATTCATTCTGACCTTCCTATTAAAGCGTTGATTATCACGCTCTTAGCTGATGATATTTAACAAAAAATACCGATATTCCAATATTTCATATTACATCATCGTTAAAGAGCAATTACGATCTTAAGGACACATGTAAAATTAACATTAGTGCTCAAATGCGTTTTGAAACGTGACATTTCTACAGAAATCTACAGAATTCTTTTCTCGAAGGGCAACGTATTGAAGTGTTTACAGAGTCAAAAGTATTATTAGTATTACTTTGATTTAACACGATCGACCCAAATTCTAAGAAGAAAATTTTGCTTTACTGTGGCCTAGCTAAAACACAACGATTAATCACTGAATTCGTTGTTAAATCCACTGAAACATTGGCACCATAAGAGGCTAGTCCTAATTTTGTTCAAGAGATTACAGAAAGAATTTCACCAATGGAGCACGAAGACGATAACCAAGTCTTTTCTGGTGATAGCAGGAATATTGCAGTCTTAGGCAAACGTATGCGTTTATGGTCAGAAAGTGACATCGAATAAAATTTGTTGTATGTTATAACATTGATTTTATCAAAAATGGTGAGTGATATAAAAAAACGGATTTCATATTCGTATTCAGTGCATAAAGTCCACAAGAATTAGTGTTAATATTCTGTGTCCAAACAAGAGAGTTCCATTTTGTAGACCTGTGTTATGATCGTCGTTAAGATTAAGTATATAGTGACGTCGTAAAATATCCTTTTTATAAAGTCAGTTATTAAGCCTGTAACATTCAAACTTTAAAAAATACTATACTCATATTTTTATAATATTGAGATCCTTATTATTATAATATTCTAAATATTAATATAACACTGCTAATTTTACGCATGAATTTAAAATGCAATGGGCGTAGGAAGCTTAAGTTTTTATTTTCTCAACAATCAGCTAGCATGCTAAAATGTTTACAGAGTAAAACAATTGAATCCTTAGCACTAAAACTACCAAGGCAGTCAAAATGACTGGTTCTTCATTTTTTATAAAAATTCTCCAAGTTTATAGGAGAGCCATCCAGCAGATACCGTACATTTATCTTATAAAACAAAAAGTACTGACTTAATCGTTTTTTCCGCCTTTTGAGTCCTCTTTTCCTAAGTACTTCTTTAATATATTTAAATATAATAGCTTTAACATCGATATTTTTAGTGTTAAAAATGAATTACCTATTATCATTGTCGTTAACGTTAAATATATTGTCACATCGAAAAATGTGCTTTCTATCAATCTAGTCATTAAGTCTCTACCATTTATAATTTTAAAAACCATTAATTTATAACAGTGTCAATTTTACGCGTCAATTTAAGATGCATTTTGCGTGGGAGGCTTTAATTTTTCATCTTCTCATTCATCAAGCATGACACCGGTAATGCGTAACATTACCTTAAAGCTCAACCAGCATAAACGTCGTCCCACATAACCACCTTCTAAGCCTCGCTGACCTTTGTACGACCACCAAGAAGGAACACATACTTACGCCTATCAGCCAGGCTTCATTCACTTTTTATCGAGCAGCGTGTAACGTACTAAAGCGGCAAATGCTTACTATGCAGCATCAACCGATAAACAAAGTATGCGAGAAGAGTATAAAAGGCATCCGAGTGGGGTTAAACGAGCCGCAATGAGGATTTCATTGATAAGAGAAGCACCGTCAGCCGACGACGAGAAAACGGTTTCCTCCTTCGTGAGTTGGATCGATAAGGTTTGTGCTATCTTCTCCTTCTTCTCCTAGTTCCTCTTTGTCTCCAGTTGCTTTCTCCCATTCTTGTTTGTTCGGGATAGTTGGCTATTGTTCTACTGCTTGTCAAATACGAACTTCGAGTTTCCGGCTTCTGCGAGCTCTCAAAAATCTGTAGATAAACCGAAGGATACGATGTCCAGTAATTCTGACAATCGTATCTTATCAAATGTCGTCCGTTCGACGGTATTCCTCGGAAGATCGTAAGGCCAATACATGGGAGAAGAAAATATCACGCGTTATACGTTCCATGGGTTTACTACTGGCGATGTATACCGGGGACAATTTTAACTGTGAACGTTCGTTCACGTTTAATGGCTTCGGAACGTTATGAAGCGTGTATAGATAAACTGAGATGTACGATGGCTGGTAATTCTGACAATCGTATTCTACGAAACGTCCTTCATTGGACGGTATTTCCAATGAGATGGCAGGTAGGGTTTACGAGAATAAGTTATCACGTATTACGAGTTCCATAGTTTTACTACGGCCACCGTGTATGAAAGACGGTCTTAGGTTCTAACCCTTCATTCATGTTCATAAAGTTATATTTTTAGCGAGTACATATGTATACATACACTGGCTGCACTTTACGCGTATCACGTTAGCAATATACCAGTATCGTTCAAATATGTAAGGAGTAAATACCTGCCTCCACATCGCTCTGTTTTAACAGCAAATATGTCTCGCACATCGACCAATTCAGATAAGTAGTCCTGCGTGCAATTAAGATATTAAGACTCTATTTCATTACGAATATACGCTGACTCTTAAAATTATGTAGACTCGTCTCTGGCTATGCCTGTTTGAGAAAACGTCACAGAACCATTAATAAATTCGTTTTGTTTTTTTTATTATTATTTTGTTGTGCTAGACGAATTTTTGCTTCCTAATCTATTAAATATATAATAAAGGGTATTAGTCTGCTGTTATCTTAGGTTTTTAAATATTCATGATTCTAAGTGATTATATTAATCTATCGTATTAACATTTTCATGGTCGCTGGCAGAACAGTTATACCATAGCACGAACTAACGTTAATCTGAGGTACAAACTGCTAGTTATTTTCGATTTGACTGGGAACGAGTAGGGAATAGCAATATCATAATTTGTTTGATCTTCCGTCAGGTACATGCATTTTTATTTGAATAAAATTACATTTCGCAGTAATTTATTTCTACTTTATTGTAGTAATTATTTTTAATCCTTCGTTTAGAATGGAAGAAGAAAAGAGGTGAGAATATCCTCGATATATTGGTGTAATGTTACGGATACATTTTATCATTTAAATTTAAATATTTATGAAGTTTACCTGACAATTGATTGCTGATTTATAAACTGTAGTTTAATTATAATTTTGTTCATTTATGAAATAATAGTTTAATCCAAGAAACAAAGCCGGCCCTCCATGAAGTCTTTTCATGAAACCAAGTGGTCTGTAAAGTTTTAAGATGGAGAAGAGACGAGAGAAGACTTAGAAATCTACCTACACGCAATAAAATATAAAATAATGATAGATATACCGAATAATCTGCTATTTATTTAAGAGTCTAAATAACTGAACAGCTCACTTTTATACTATTTAAATACGTAACATATATTTCTAATCAAATTAATCATTAAAGAACGTTGATATAAAATTTGACGTGCTTGGAAAACGTACTGAACTGCAAACAGCTCTGTTCAAACAATGAACTCGCAAATCAAGAATACTTTGATCGACACCAACGAGATGATTTAAAAAAAAAAGGATAAAGAACACACATTCGGATTTTTTCAAGTGTATAAAAAGTATCGGACAGCACTACCATCGATTAAAGAAACCCTTGATACATTTCCATTCATACTTTCCATCTCTTGCAGTAAAAACGATAGAGGCAAAAGAGAAATTAAAGCGACGGACGAATCGATAACTGTGCCGTCTTTCATCTACTCGTCACACGTTGACTATGAACCAGAAATCGGAACGAAAAAAGGAAAGAAAAGGGGGAAAGATGGGCCAGTCGAGGCTGAATTGTGACGGCTGACTTTTCATTCGTGTAACTCTGTGATTGCTCCGAAAACAACGGCCGAGAGTTCACGGCGGGTTAGGCTTACGGTTGGATCACTGAATTGAATTACCTTTATCGAGAGCGCGGTACTAGTTTGCTACGCGGTAGATTGGATATTTCTCACGGCACAATTCGTGTAAACGGCAGTACCTAGGCAGTCATTGTTGCCGATGTTTCCGCAGTGTTACGAGTCCGTTTCCGCGCTATTGAAGAGTCTATAATCTCGGCCAATTGCCCAATTGCAAGCCTGTCCGTCGCTGCGGTATCAACCGGAAATACAGGCTTTAGGGGAAACAACGGTGTCATGTGGAGATGATGCGAGAGACAAACGTAAGCAGGTGCACTTACGGTGTCCATTTTCGGTGCACTGTAACGTGTACAGTGGCAGGAAAATATATAATATTTTTTCGAATGTAAGAGGACAATGGAAGAACAATAATAGAAGTGATAATTCACTTTTACAGCTTTTAAAATATATCTGAAAAGGAGGAAAGAGAGCATTCAAAGATCTACTGAAAAATATTAGTGGGCTCAGTTTTGAAATATGACTTCTAAGGCTTCAAAGAGTATCTATTATGCGATAATTGTTACCCCCGACCACCAACTTTCAGGGAAAGTAATAAAACCTCGAATATCCGATATATTTCGTTAGATAGTTAACGTTCCATATTACACGATGACATGGCTCTGCCCTCGCCGATATATTGGAAGTATTTGCAAAGCTAATATGCACCTTCAGAGATCTCGTTAATATCGAAAATATTTCTGAAATTCCATATACCCTGCGACATTTCCTTCAATTTCACAGATATTTTTTTCTGTGCCACGCTCCATGATCAGGCATAAAAGACTTTACAATGGTACCGAGGAACGGCAATTGGAAGGTTTTGTTGAGTTTTGCTGCACGGCAGATTGGATTTTCTCACGTCACAATCCGAATGCAGAAAGTTTCTCTGCGCTCTCTCATTGCAGGCGCGCTTCCGCTACGCCGCGAATTCGTTTCCGGGCTATCGATACAACCGTGTTTCGAATAATCCCGGGCAATTGGCCAATTGCGAGTCAGTACTCTGTACCAGTGTCAACGAGGAATCCGGAGTATGTTGTATACGACTCGCTGTGCAAATGATGCGTGCGATGCGTTATTGCCAATGCGTACAGTACGACGCATTGACCTGTGCTTCTATATGACAGTACGTAAAAGAAATTCCGCAGTTGGTAAATACCGTTTTATGCAACGCTTCAAGTTAGTCTCACAGCAGTTAAGTGAGCAGAAAGGGATATATTTCGGGGAATATCATCATTAGGAGGATAAACTAAAGTCCGGAGGCGAGACTTTTTAACTGGAGGTTTATTTAAAGATATATTAAGGGCAATAAGTTCTATATTTACTTGGGGATTGTTAAATCTACTTCTTGATTCCTTCTCTTACGATTTATTTCGTGATTTCGTACACTACAGTTAAGTATAAAATTGTTACAATGAAAATTGACCAGTGGTTTCTCTGATACTATATACTTCAAAATGAAACTAATGAAACAGAGGTAATTTGATTCTACAATGTACCATTGATTTTTTGAATTTGACAATTTTTACAAAACTCCAGGTTTTCTTATTGCATTTTCTGCGACACGAGAGCCATTCGTTATTGAAGGGCAAGGGGCGAAGTATTAATTCGCTATCAGAAACTAGCGTCATAGCTCCACGAAAAATTGCTGAATGGAAATGTAATTTCGAAAATCTCCCAGATACATGTTACTTCAATAAATCTGATGCAAAGTACTCTAGCAACATTTTTGATGTCAAGTAATAAAATTTCATTATTGAAAAATATTTTCTCTAACACGAGAGGCAAAGGATTAAAGACTTCCAAGTGGAGAATGATGAGGGGTAACATTATCTTTGGAACAAGGATTAGTATTATGTAAGAATATTTACATATCTTTGACGTTTATTCCCCTTTATTCGTTCTTTAATATACGTTTTTCGTCCTAATTATTCCTCTTCCTACCACTAAATTCCACGTATCAATAAGGTGACAATTCTAATGGATAAGAATTTTAATCGCGTTATAGATCTCTAACTTTCTCAGGTTGGATTTATTACATTGTGAACAATTTAAAGAACGTTATTCGGTGTCACTACGTCGAATCTTGAAAACTGAACAATTCAGAAACTCGGACAACGGTATTTCGCACTTTGAGAAATTTAATTAAATCTTGACTTTACGGCGAGAGTCATAAAGTTGTACGGACAAAATGTAGTGGCTAGATATACTGCGATTTACAGCGAGTTTCGGCTCCTATAACCAAACAATAGTGTACAGTTGTGAAGGTGCAAGGGATACACTGCCTCCAAACGTTACATCGATTGCTTTAAAGCTAATATTTGTTATTCCCGTGACACCAGCGCCTGTCGTTCTTTATTGCAGCTCAATAAATTGTAACAAGAATCACAATACTGAGACTGTCACTCGGTTTTGTGAACCCTGTTTAACGGACCCTACTCACACTCTGTATGATTGCCTGATGTTTATCATAAATGTAATTTTTCATTAAATATTATTGCATATTGCAGTCATAAAATCTAATATCGTCGTATTAACCCTTTCGCCCTTGCTAATGGCAATTGCCACCTTCATATTGAGAACCGTTCTATATTTGTGAAAAGAAAATTCACAGCTCAAAGAGTTTAGCTAAATGGGTATTAAAATCCAAATATGTACAAATTATTTATGTCATCAATGAAAAGAATTTTGATAATTCTAATATGAAAAGGGTTTAAAAAGAAATCAAATTTGTAATTCTTGTAGATCAAGTAAACCCAAAGTTCTTATAACTTCGAGATCAAGTGTAAAATGGACTTTGTACATAAAAGGGCAGTGTATTTTAAGCTGTTCTTGAACTTTTAATACACTTACTTCTTCCGCTCTGTATCTCGAAGTAACCTTCTCTTTGCGTTAATTTATCTACATTTTCTTGAGTGTTTCATAACACTGAATTTGAATTTCACAGTCTCAATTATCATTAATGTATTTCATCCCTCGTAATCATTAAAACTGTTATCATTTCATTGATATCAATTTAGAATACCGAATCAATGAAAATTCATAGAAGTGTCAGTACGAATTCCATTCAAAGAAATTTTGCAATTTATTTTGAAGTTTTGACAAATCTTTTTACGTGTTTATTTTAAATTCCATTTGACTTATTAGTGCAGATATTTCAAGGTACTTGGAACACCAATATTGAACAATGAAATATCATTAAGAAAATATTTTTTATTTCTTAAAACAGTCATTACTTATTTAACGCAGATACTACGGCCGATCATTGCAATCATTCCAAAATTAATTCTTAGAATATAAAGGCTGTCATTGTAGAAAAATTCGACGCACTTTTAATTCACATTATTAACACTGTATCTATAAAAACATTAAAAATTACTGGATTCTAATTTTTTTTAGGAAAATTATTCATATTTATAATAGTACATGGCTTTTAATGTTTTGTAATTATCTTGTAAAATGTGAACGATTAAAGCAACCCATTCAGTTTCACCCCTTTGTAACACTTCTTTCACAATATTTATCTACAGTGCCGGACAGAATGATAGGACGTTTGATATATTTGTATATTTCGTATAACATAATAAGATGTATGTAAATTTTACACAACCTATATATTAGATATGTCCTCCAAAGTACATTTATAGAGTTGCATGTTTGCATCTTGTACACGAAAGAAGTTAGAGAAAATAATATAAACATGTATTGATTTTAGTCGGACAAAATGATAGAACATTATTAAAAAAATACGATTATTTGAACAACAGCATTGTTCTTAATTCCAAATTAATATCGAGTGAAACCATCTTTTCGCTGTATAACATCTAGTAAGCGATTAGGAATTGATTTAAACAATTTTTTAATGCGTTTTTATCTTAAAAGACTCCAATTTGTAACAATACTTTGTTTTAATTCCATGACATTTATGTATTGCTTTCCATTCTTATAAACGCTTCTTGAAAGTTCTGCTCATAAATTTTCAATAATACTAAGGTCGGCTAAACGAACCGGCCATTTGAGACATGTCACACTTTTAGAATTAAAATAAGCTTTAACACACTTTGCAGTATGTATTGCAGCATTATCCCGTTGAAAAATAAACTTACTACTTGCAATACGAGTCGCGTGTTTATTTAACTGATCGTCTATTAATTAAATATATTTTTCACTGTTTAGACGAGCTGATACAAAATTTATATCAGTTTTTCCATGATATCCACACCGGCCCACACCATGACACTACCGCCACCCATTTGTCGATGGTTTAAATATTGTTCTTCTTTCCTTAGATCATGGAAATAGTATTCCAACCATCAAGACCGTCCAAATTAAATTTTTTTTCATCGCTAAATATCACATTTCTCCACTTCTTTTTCCATAAAACATGATCGCGGGCGAACTTTAAACGAGCTTCCTTATGTTGCTTACTTAGAGGAGGTTTTTCTTTCAATTTCTTTCATTTAATTTGTTTACTGTTTTCGAGAATACGTCGAGGTACTGTACGATGTCAAAATATGTAGTGCCGGAAAATATCTTAGTAGCTCGGCTTTAAGAATGACGAAGGGCTGCGAGGGTGAAAGCGGGGTTGGGTCAGTACAGGCCAGCAGGCCGACCGTTTTCTCCCTCAAGGCCCAAACATCTTAGAGTTTAGTGAGTGCCAGTACGAATGCGAGAAAGTGAGTAATTGTGTGAGAAGTGTGTAAGAATAGAATATAAGAAAGCGTAGGTTTAAGGGTCGCGTTAGAAGGGTAAGAGTCGTGAGAGAAGAGTAGTTGTCCAGAGGAGTAGCTGTAGAAGAGTAGTCGTGTTGTATCAAGTTGTCGTGTCAGTTGTCTCGAGTTGTTAGTAATATATTGTTATTGTTATTTGTTGAAACGAAGGAGCAGCCTGTTATTGTTTTCTATTTCTCCCGATTTAAGTGAATTTCGAAGTCGCCAATCCCTCTTTAAATCCCGCCTCTCTACAAATATGCTGTATTAATACTTTATCTACCGGAAGCCTATTAATAGGCTTTTTGTTTATCAGTACTCATTGGCCGACAGTCTATTAATCTGTTATTACAGATGATAATAAAATAAAGTTACGCTGCCTCGGAACAACTGAAATTAAAACGACATAGTGAGTATTTCTTCACTTTTTAATTTTAATGTTATAGAGCTTTGCAAGTAGGTACATACACTCGTGCATATTGTTCAGAAGAATGAGCGGTAGATAAAGTGTTAATAGTTTTTAATTTTAACGGTAATTTGTGTAGTAATAATGTACATAAGCAGAAGAAAGAAAACGTCTTTATTTCATATTGACCATATGACGCAAACGGGCAGTGAGAGCAATTTCAATCGTGGATAATCCATTCTATCTTCAAATAATGCGACATATTAGTTCAGGTGCGCTGCTTGACATTATTTCAGAGAAGAATGATGAACGCGTGCTCGATCACCTGTCTTGAAAGATCTTATGTGCACTTCTAGCCGGTATTATTTTCCACGTCGAATAAGAAAAAATACTGGAAATGCTTCCGTGAGAAAATATTTCCTGGGAAAATATATTTTCATATTTTCATGCGGATGATGCATCGGGAAGAGCCGTTGAATAATAAATACTTTTTCACAATTCTGAGTTTTCGGATGCAGATAATTTGTATATCTTTAAATTATTTGAATATTCCCCAGATTTTCTTAATATTCAATATTTTTCTTCTTTCACTTCATTTGCAGCTATTTGTAAATTAAAACTGAATTCTCCATATTGAGATTGTAATTTTTCGAAATTTAGGAACAAATCCAGTTTTATCTCGTTGATAATCATCAACGAGTACAATGTAGCACACAGAGAACAGAATGAATTATCTCAACGAATATAGGAAGTTACGGTGTAATTTCCAATTATATCAATTACATAAATTTCATTCTACTTTTGCAACAACATAGAACAATTCAAACACGATCGAAGCATTCACATTAATCGCCAAAGCTATTCTACCGTAGAAATATTTTTAAGCGAAATGGATCGCGGGCAGAAGATTTAGGTCGTCCATTAATCCGATTAAAATTAGTACGGTCGAGTTCCTTTTTAAGTTTGCGGTCGTATAAATCTGCTTAATGTTACCAGTTACCACTGTAATATCCCACATTGTGTATATAGTTCGATGAACACACGAATAGTTCCATTAACCGTCTAATTTTTTGATTGCCCTTTCTGTTGAAACGTATTCTTTTACTAAATTTATCATGATCGAATGACGAAGACAACTGCCTTTATTCGACTTATCCGAGTTGATGGGTAGTTCCAAATTCCAAACTATTAAATATACCATCAGCATTGTGGACTTATGGCTGCGCAATGTCTCATTGTAATATTGATTCGTGATTGTACCTAGAAGCAATCTCAAGCTTCCGTGTATGCTGTGCTTAAACAAATTCTACGGTTATAGCGAAATAGGTTCAACTGGACTATGTTACATCGTCACAAACGAGTATAATGTACGTGTACGTGATGTCAAATGAATGGACATAGAAAAGAATTGGTATAGGAAATTGTATTATTATTTCTGGTACACTTAGATAATAATGTGGATATCAATTGAATTCTTTCTCGAAGGAATACGTAATCTGTCTCTGTTTTTCTTTTTTAGGATTTCTTGCGTGACGTTCTCTTTATAATTTTTTAGATTGCTCGCGGGCTCTTTAAATTCAACGTCCTTGAATTACATTGTCATCCGTATTTCTCAAATTCCAGCAAATAACCTCAAGTTTCAACAAACAATAAGTGACCCTTTTCCGTGAACTGATATAGACATTGTTTACATTAAAAAGTTTGAAGGTAAACTGCATACCTGATGCAATTCAAAAGTAACCTTACAGAACGAACTTCTACTTACAAACCAATTTTCATTAATTCGGGAAAAATCTTGACAAATTGGGAACGAACATTTTTGAGATATTAAAGGAAGCCGTATAAGAGTACAGGATGGCCCAAAGTCTGTAGTAGAACTTAAGAGAGTTTGATCCCTCAGCAAAATTTAAAAACAAGATTCCCAGGTAACATTTTTTTGTTTTATGCTGATCTCTTCAAAAAATCTATTCGCTATGATAATAATGTACACCTATACAAGCACTTTCAGTTGTTTATCGCTTATTTCGACCTATTCTGTATACATTAGAATAAAATAGGGTATAAAGAACTTGCGAAATAAGGACAGACTTAATTATCTGCTGATGAAGTAGCGAAGGCGAATTAAAGCAAGGCTTTCGAGAGATTCCTGGTGATCATTAAGCCTTCTTCACAATGTTTGCCTACTTAGCAACCTCTGCCGAACTTGGAAAAGTGGATATGTTTCAGACTTTCCTACCACCGCGCATTATCTTCCCGGGTACGTAGATATAGCTACAAGAAAGTTCGAGATGGTGCTGAGGTCAGCTTTTCGCGACACCCTGAAATTGCTTTTTACGACTCCGGGAGATCAGCGGTTGATAAACTTCGTGCAAAATGCATGAGATTTTACTTTAGAACTCCATCGATTTTATACGATGAAATATATTCTTCTGTCGATACAACGGAATACATTTTAAAAGAGAACGAAAAGAAAATATTTATTTACCGAGTTCCTTTGATCTGTAACAACGAACAGATTATTAACGAACTTCCCTGTCAATGGAGTCCAACAGCAAAAATAAACGTATGAGCCTTTGTCTTTAAATCGTGATATTTAAGGTTTTACGTTGTAACACGCTTAACCCTCATACGCTCTTTGGGTGAAACTTCACCCAATCTCTGTTTCCAGACAATATATAATGTTTGATTTTTTTTTTTAAATATGTTGATGTTTTAAACTAGATTTAGTCCCAAAAATATATATGTGGGATCGTTTTTGAGGAGCGTATGAGAGTTGATATTATGGATGCTAACTTTCAAGAAGACTTGTATTTCTTATTTCAAGATACTTTTCTCAGTATAAATAATTTCATATAGTCATTGAAAAGTCAATATTTTTCATTACGGTAAAAGTGACTTATGGCACTTTCAAAGTAAACAGTTCATATGGAGAATACATGACATAATCGATTTCATTGAGGATTTTAAACACCCGACGTTTTATCATGGAATATGATTCAGTAGTGAAAAGTATAATTTATTCCGAGCTACCGTGAATTACGACCGGTTATGCAATTCCTAAATGATCTTCCAATGATATATCGATTATACGATATCAATTCGAGCATTTGCAAAACACGCTCGCGTTGCTGTATAATATAATTTATGTCGTCTGACCAGAATGAGTCAACACATGCACGTGTGTGTGAATGCACGATACAGGATGCACAATGCATATATGTAAATGGAGCAGCTACGAGCAAACTAATTAATTGTATTCATAAATTTTAGAATGACTTTGTTGACCTTACCCGACCAAGCGAACATCGACCAACACTTTCGTTTAACTATTATAGAAAATAAACTGATGCAAGAAATTCAATTTAACTCTCTACTGACTAAGCTACGATAGGGTACACACCTTTAGCTTTCATGGGGTAACGTTAAACAATCTATCACCATTGCTTTTTTTTTATTAAAGTTATTTATATTGTTACGCATGGATCACCCCATAGAATTAATGTTAAAATTGTCATAAATTTTAAAAAAAGGAGACTCGACGGTCTGGTATCCTCAGATAGGAATGTATCGTAAATCCGTAGCTCCAAATAAACGTTATATGTTTTTATAAATAGTATTAGTTTGTTGATAAAGATAAATAGAGCTCCGTAAATGCGCAACACGCGTAAAAAGATTAATTAGCTACTGACGAATATTAACTATAGTCTGAAGTATGAAAAATTCTATTTTATAAAGCATATTAGCTGCTTATAAAATATCTTGTATTGAAGAAAATATTTCCATTTAGAAGTAATATAGAAACTGTTATTTTACGCCAAAAATAAAAAGGAAATGAATATTGTTATTCGTTAAAAAAATAGTTTGACACCATTGCAGATGAATTTTTTTACAGTTAAATGTAATCGCGGTACCATGAACTAAACGCTACTTTGCACACAGTATATTTTTATAAGGACGTGGGTATGTTTCGCGAGATGAACACAACTAAATATACTATAAAACTGTTGGCGTAATAATTTTTAAAAATTTCATCAGATGTTTAATTCCAGTACATGATCGTATAAGAAAGATCATAAAAAAGTATTTTCGACGTTTACTTGTATAATATGTAATTTATGGCGATAATCTTTCTCTGCCTGCTGTCACTGCGTAGAGGAATATACTATTTAAGGATGTTGGAAAATATTTATAACGATTACCTATTATGTCTAAAGAATATATCTATTTTGAGAGTAAAGTATTGTAGATATCTATACATGTGGAACAATATCTATTTCTTGTCCACTTTATGTTTTTTTAGAATTCTACAAGAATCTAAAGAATTCTTTCGTCATATACAGGGTGCGACGGAATAATACATATAACCGGGCACGAGGTGATCCCGTAGCAATAAATATGAGCAAAATCTGGGAATTAAATTTTTACATTTAAAGCTTAGTTTTCAAGAAAATCAAGTTTGAAAATCCGATGAGTACATATGATCGTGCATCTAATTGTAAGTTATGGTTCATCGAGCAACGTATAACGCATATCGTGTTCGTAAATAATGACTACACAGTATGTAAATGTTAACGAGATCAAGAAAAAATATCCAGAAGACTTTTTTTTATAGAACAATATTTGATTGTTTCCATTAAAAATTTGCCGAAACTGACTGTGCTGGATGATGCTCTTTATAAAAATGAACAGTAACAGACAAATTTTTTTATTTCAAGCCCCAAAGCTGAGATCATATCAACATTTTTCCTGTTCGTGTACATCATCGTTGAATAGATCAACGAAAACTGTTTGGGCAAATAACTTATCAGAAGAAATGTCAGATCACGGTTTACAAACACGATACGCATTATACGTTGCTCGATGAACCGTATCTTGCAAATAGCTGTACAAGCATACGTACACATCGGATTTTCAAGTTTGATTTTCTCAAAAACTAACCCTTTCCATATTGGAAAATAATAATTTGTTTGGTGATTGAAAGCTGTCTTTTAGTCAGAAATCCGGCAGGTTAACCCCTTGAGGACGACAGACGCATATATGTGACTTGTGAAAAAATGTGATTATAGTTTATCGGCGCATGCATACACGGTTAGAGTTGAAAAATTGAAAAAGAACCGTTGAAATATGATTATGCAAATACTAATTTATAACCTCTATGCATTAACACCCTGACTTTCTGATCAAAAGATGGTTTTTGATCGTCAAATAAATGATTATTTCTCAATAGTCTAAAAAGTATCTGACCGCAAAGGGTTAAGATGCAAAAATCGTAAATTATTATTTGCGTCATCATATTTCAACAATTGTACCTGAACATGTCGAGTCTAACTGCGCATATATGCGTCGATAAGCTATGACAACATTGCTTCTTTGAGTGCGTATATGCATCAGTAGTACACAAAGGGTTAACACGTTGCAACCCATTGAGGTCACCAGTGACCGGCGTTATTGCATTCAATGAAATTTCATATGATTTTTAAATTGTAATATTTATAAATTTGCAAATACATTGAATACTTTAATATTGGTGTTAAAAAGATAAAGTCCTGTGTAGAATACATGTGTGCTCTATAAATATGTGGTTTTAATAGAAAATTTGTCATTTCAATAGAAATGATGAAACTAGCGAAATACTAGTGGCATTCAACGTTTTAAGTGAACTTTTACTCCCATTTTTTCTTCTTACTTTTTCATAAGAAAACACTTCGCATTCGGTTGGATATATTATTCAGTCACACCCTGAATACAAGAAATGTATCTACATCAGTTGAAAAATGACACAAGATAATTAACAGAAAATGAATATATCCATCTACGAACATTGCATGGTTTCACTAATCACCGACGACAAGCAATTTTTTTTCTTCCCAATTTCCCCCAAGTGTCTTCAAGGTGATAACTGTGCTTCATATAACGCCCTTCCATACAAAAGAGCACATAATTCTACTGTAAAAATCTATTACGAACAACCTGTGGAGACATCCCGAGTTCCGTTATCAAGGGACAAAGCAAAAGATACGTCAGCTCGTAAGAAGAGACAATGGAAGCAGCATATGCAGCAGTCATTTTCGAGCCTCCCCATGGAAACGTGTCGCTAAATCCTAGCAAGTGCGTTTTCTCATCCTCTCCCTCTTCCACGACACACCGACTGGATATCCACGGAACGAGATATCGCCCGAAGCTGTTTCATACATAAGAGAAACGACGGGCCATTGTGCAGAAAAGGGTCGAGACTAGTTGATGACACAAGGCGTTCGATGATTACCCACGAGAACGTCAATAAGCGAATGGCACCGAGAAAAGTGGACGTGAACGTATTTTACAAATCGTTGTATACACGACACGCAGAAAATGGAATTCATGAGTGCATAATAGACCTCGTTCGTAGGTTTCGAGAGTGATGTCGGATAGACAGTAAGTAAGTGCCAGGGAAGAATTCTTTTGCCTCCGGTAGAGTCTACGGTTCAGTATAAAAATCCAATCTCGTCGGAGAGTCAGGAGAGGAAACCCCGTAGGAACGTACAGGAAATAAGAGTTCAGTGCAGATAAGGAAGGAAAGAAGGAAGTAAGAATGGAACAGAGAAGGAAGAGGAAAATAACATAAAAGTGGAACAGGACGAAGCAAGTTGGCAGATGTTACCACGTACGGCCGGCAGCCTAATGTGAAGCTAGAGTTAGTCTCATCTCTCATAGTACCGGCCCAGTCCTGCTCCAGAGTAAATAGGGCAAAGAGACGAAGGGGGAGGGTGGCAGAGTTTTGAGCGTAGTTTCAGAGATTCTCGAAGAAGATGCTCATGGCAATTCATTAGGGTGAGATATACTTTTTTTCCCCTTCTTCTCCTTTTTGGTCGAGCAAAGTAACGAGTAAAGTTGGTGGCCTCTGCCTATTCCCGTTTCACCCTCTTTCGATGATGTACCGGAATATCATTCTAGTTCTCCGTACTTCCGCCCGTAGCCGCTCTTTCCGCCGATTTCTCTTTATCCTCTCCGGTGGATATCTCTATCCCTCGTTCGTCCGAACTCCGAGATATGCGTCTGCAGACAGGATAGGAGAGTTGGCCAACATCCAAGCAACTACGACCGATTGGCTCTGCCGATGGTACTGTACCGGACGGTAGCAGTATGTTTGAGCGTCTCTGGAATGTTTGGTCCGCAATTCCACAACCTCTCCGCCATCGAATTTCTTCCCTCCAACGTACGTTCCGAGTTCCTTCGTCGTTCCCCGGATTAATTGCTTTCGTATAAATCTGGCCGATCAATACCTGCAGGAGGTTAATGCGGGAGGAAGTGGCCCCTGTCTCTGATACAAATGATCGTGGTGTCAGAGGTGACGACAAGCATGGACGCCCCTCCGTTCCACGATATTTCATGGAAGTAGGTCTCGTTCTTAGTGACCCCTTCCCTGCCCTTTTCTTTTATACTCTGACCCTGTGCAGTATCGAATATCGATAGGGTACCACGTTAACCATTAAGAGAGTTCGGCGTTTAAGTATTACGGCTATGTATTTCCGAAGTTTTGTATGGGGTGCATTTTAAAGGTAATTCGGTCGAGTTATTACCCAGTGCACGTGATATATCATTAAAACATTGATGTAATACGATGCTTGCTCTCCTACTTTCTCTCTCTCTCTCGGATTGCAATTAATTCGAATCGTTTGTCAGAGACACGAAATATACTGCTGGCCCTGAAATTGCAGAATTTAGTCTGATTAACCCGTTCATTTTTCAACCGATGTAATAATTAATATCGGGTTGTGATTTTGCGAGAATAATGATCATCGTTGGTCGTGGAATGTAAGTGTGTGAGAGATATTAAGTGCCATTGTTACTGAGATAATATTCTTTGCATAGAAATTTTTGAAATATGAATTAATGAGAATTTCTGGTCTTGGAAAAACTATGTACATCGGCAGTCAGAGAATGAATTCTATCAAGTTTATACAAATCGTTCAATTCTAAACCTTCATTTATAACTGTAGATAATATTTATTCAAAGATAAAGCTATTAAAGCTTACGGGTTTCCCAAGTTTTATAATGGCAACACACAATCCCTTTGTCTACGGTTTTGAAGCAAAAACAATGGTATGTTTATGATGACGAGAAGAAATTTTCTTGTGATACCGCCAGCGCTACATTTTATATCCACCCCCTTTCTCTGTTCAATATAAAAAGAAAAGTTCGTAAAATTGCTCAACCGATTTACCCGAACCTCACACGAACGCAATTTCATTTTTAGTAAATAGGCATATGCCTTACAAAACTGTTCTGATGCTGCACGATATATTCACACAAAATCCGGGTAATAATTTATTAAACAATAAATTATTTCTCTCCAATAGACATCGACTGATCCTTGCCAATATATATTGAGATGGATTCAAGGTCACGCTTAGGAAGGAAAATTTAGCCATAACACATAATGGAAGAGGGGGAGATATCTCCTAAATAAGTGGTCCATTTATTATTAAGACAGGGACATAATTCGCCAGGAAGAAAAACGAAGACTGGAGGGTTAGGGGAACTAGGGATAACAATATACCGAGGGTTGTGATCTCACTCAAAAGCACTTACAGTTGTTTTACAGGAATAATAGACGGCAACAGCTTACCGAGTGCCCGGGTGGAGTTTTAAATTATTTTAAATAACAATATTATTTGTGTAATGTATTTTCAAGCAAGTAGAACGTCACAGTGCCAAATCGAGAAATGTATCGAATTGTGCGTCTACAAATTCAATTCGCCAGAGTATCGTTGAGACAAACTGGAAATTATCGCAAAACTTTATTTTTGTTTACTGCATAGGTTTATCAATAATTAAAAAAAATTGCATGACTTATATCCAACGATGAAAATAAATTATTATACGTTTTTAATCATCGTTTTACGATTTCTGTGAAGCCCCATTTAAATTTAAATATTCTCTTCCCTCTCTCTTTTTTAAAATATCTTCGTAGCAGAAATACCGCGATATAAACGTATTTAAACTTCCTTTGGCCCGAAAAATAAATTGTTTTAGGTTTGTAGCCGTAATTTGGCAACGTCTGTAAAACTACATTCGTACTTAAAAATTCCACCCTCTTTTACTTCTTTTTGCAATAGCTTAGAAGTATAAACATGGTAACGATATGAACGTTCTAAAAGTTTCAAATTTACGTCTGTCTTGTAAATTTTGCAAGCTAGTAAAAAAGAACTAGAAGCAAGACTTTTTTTGAGGGGATGCGGGAAGAAGTTTCGTGGACATTGCACGGAAAATTTATTCCAAGTCGTCATGGTGGTTTTGCATACGTCGACGATTTCGCACAGAAGAACGTGTGCTGGCATTCTCAGTCGTTATTCACAAGCCAAAGCACAAGAGGATTTCCATGTTTCATGCGAACGCCGGTAGAAGTGACGCAAGGGCATTCATTTCAATTAATGTAACACAATAAATCGCCCAAGGAACTCAGCGCAACGAGGCTCAAGAGTACCAAACTTATTTGAAAATGAAACATCGTAGATTGTGCAATAATTCTCTTGTATTTAGTGACAACCATCGAAACATTATTTCTTAGTTATCAGAGAGCAGTTTGCCTAACTGATCATACGTTATAATCTCTAGGGTTACCTTCCGCAATGCTGAAACTCTCGAATTAATTCGGTCATCGAACATTTTTTCATTATGAGAGTTACAGAACTCTTAAAAAATTTTGTAAAATCGAAACTCTATATTGTTACATTTTAGGGGACAAATTTGTCAAGTGCATAAGTGTGTAATAATAAATACCTCACTTTACTATAACAAATCAACTAAAATATACTTTATGGGTATATAGGAGGAATGGAAGAAAAACATAACATTGCTTTTATTATATTTTGCATGGACCTCCTCTGCTTTCTTGGCAATTAAAAAATGTTTGATAAATATGTGTCTGAAATTACTTACGGGAAAAATTTTAATCAAAATACGTACACTTGATTGAACTGGAGAAACTTGGAATTTTAAATCGTTGAAAAATAGAAAGCAGTGATATAAGAAATAAATTAGAAATTATCAATAAACGTTGTTATAAAACTCGGCAAAATGTTTGGTTTTTAATTCTCTTTCTCGGGAAACACTTGACTCCGTCTGAAGAGATTCAAGGCTTCTGTGAAGTACCATTTCGAAATGCTGCATTAAAGGAAGAAAATCGAAATGGAAAAACGGTGTAGTATAAAGAACTCAAAATTATTTTATCAATAAATATAAAACTGCTACGGTAATTACTAAATACTAATAATTTACCAATAAATGGTGATTACTTTCTTAATTATTGAAGCCACATACAAAATAATAATTGCAATTATGGAAAAATATCCCGTCGAATATTTATATTTAGTCATAAATCGAAAAATTTCGACCGCGCACAAATCAAATTTATTCACTGATAACGAAACTTCTGCCGCATCGATGAAATTCGTTTTTATATCTGTCAGATAACTTCGTGACGTTCGTAAATGGTAGCGGATTATATTTTCTATGGCACTTTCTCGCAAAGTTTTAAAAAATTGTATAGAGGTTGGCGAATTCATAAGAGACGCGAATCTCTGAAAGAAGGTCAAGAGATGGAATTTTTCAAGTAAGTAGGAATGAAATTTCATCATCTAAGAACACGATCTGGTATTCATTGACCTACAAAGTTGTTAAAATCTAGAACTTCTACGCCGGAAGAGACATGAAAAGTGAAAAATGACACGATCGCTTTAAAAGACACTCCGAAGTCGATAACCAGCCGGCTGGTATTTTTTGATGTCTTACCATTATTTATACTATAAATCCTCGCAATATCTACTCATTCGTTGAATTCCGTTATCGATTCCTAACCCTCCAGCCTTGCTTTAAAAGTGTGCAAATAAAAGTAATAGAGATATTCGCTCGAAAGCACTCAACGGTAAGAATTCCGCATAGCCCTAGGAGATATCACGATTGCTTGCAATAAGAAAGAACACCAGTATGTATTGGTGGAACGTGAAAATGGACTAAACGTACATCACGGGTATCGAATGTCCATAGGAAATTGAACGTTACGCTACCAGCGTCGATAATCATTCTTGATTTGTATCACACAGAATATCGACGATTTGACGTATGATTTAATATCGTAATGACAAAATCCCCGATATTGGATCGTTTTCAAAATTATATCTGCGGTTTAGCGAAAACATAAGCCGCATAAATATCGCGTTATAATTAATAACGTTAATTCGAATTGAGTTTAACGATGATTCCTGTCATTACTTGGATTCGATGTTAAATGGAACGGAAATTAAACGGTGATATCACTTGAAAATTTTTCGTACAATCCCGATGGGACGTAACCGACAATGATAAGGAAAAGAACGTGAAACGTCGACGCGAAGAATTAGGACGACGATGGCGAATCACTGATGTGTTTAAAACTGAATCACGTTAAACAGCACCGTCGGACGGATAATGGCATCGTCGTTCATTCTTCGTGAGATCGTTCGGTGTAATGAAGTGGCTGATGAAAAGATCGGACGAAAAGCCCTGTCCTCCTTACGGAATAGTCGACTAACGAAGCTACCGAAGTGACAGCCCTTCTTCCGAATAACTGGCTCCTACTAGAACAAAAGTGTCTGCTGCATCGTTAATTGCGGTGAAATCTATAAGTAATAGTACGGTGATCGCAGACGTCAGAATTTTAGAATTCTTCTCTACTGTTTACTCTTTTATAGGCCCTTGTGACTTTAACACTAGAA
Organism: Cerceris ruficornis; assembly: GCA_963989415.1. Classification (NCBI taxonomy): domain Eukaryota; kingdom Metazoa; phylum Arthropoda; class Insecta; order Hymenoptera; family Crabronidae; genus Cerceris; species Cerceris ruficornis. The sequence continues at coordinate 7,469,006 of OZ022518.1, forward strand.
CTACCAAACCAGTCAAAGTGACTGGGGCACAATTTTTTCCAAAAATTCTCCAAGTTCATATGAAAGTCATAGAATAAATATTTTACGTTCATCTCAAAAAACAGAAATCGCCGAATGGATCATCTTTTCCGCCTCGTGGATTTCTCTTTTTTCAAAGTTCTTATTTAATATATTGAAATATCATAGATTTAACGCCGGTAGTTCTAGTGTTAAGGTAACGCAAGACACAGTTGTGTTTCCATTCTGTCCAACCTTTTTTTTATCTGTACTAATTATCATAACTTAATTCTTGAAAATAATTAGCCTTCATTGTGACTAAATGCTTAAATATCAATTTAAATTTTTTATTTGGAATTCGCTTTTTAATATTTGCCAGTGTGCCAGCGTGTAACTAATCTTTAGGCAGAGAAAAAAATCGGAATATAGAGGGATAGGGTAACATTTGTCGATTGGAATAGCTGAGAATATATACAACACTTTTTCTGTAAAAAATGATCTTAAAATATTGGACGCTGATTGCTAACTGGGTATTTGATTTATAATATATATGAGATATGCCTCAACACTAGAACTACCCACGTTAAATCTATCATATTTCAAAATATTAAATAAGTACTTTGAAAATGGAGGGATCAAGAGGCGGAAAAGATAATCGATTCGATGATTTATGTTTTTGAAGATTGACACAGAATATTTATTCTAAGACTCTTCTATAAACTTGGAGAATTTTTGGAAAAAATTCTGTTCCAGTCATTTTTACTGGTTTGGTAGTTCTAGTGTTAATATTGAAGTGATTTTAAAAATCTTCCAATTTTATAACAATTTCATATCACTTCCGTTCAGCTGTAGAACCTTTTAGCCATTCGCCAAAGTAAATTAATTTTTCTAATTTCTGTTATCTATGAAATACAGAATTAATAAGCGAGTTTACTTTGATTAAAAAAATAACAGCAGAAACCCAAAGGAGTTTAACCAGGTAAAACTTCGAACCCTTCACTTCAATGTATAGTGATTTAAAAACTGATTCTAAAACAACATTCAAAAACACCAACGTTCGAAATAGTCCATCAATTTTAGAAGAAAATACCTTTCCATCGCATCCGACTCAACCCCTAAGCTATCCACGATGATAGCCTCAATTTGCCGCGCTATCCTCTTCACAATTTTTCATTTTGTAATTTGTAATTTTAAGCTTCACTACGCTAGACCATTTCTCCGAAGTTTGAAGTGTGTTCTAAAGCACCAAGCTATGATATACACATCCCGCAGAAAAAATTTCCTGAAGGTGACAGCGATTCGAACACGAGTTCACTATTCGGAAGTCCGAGACTTTATCCCCGTCAGCGACATAGCTTCCCTTCTCCTATTTCGTCGACTACCATCCGCCAGATTTATTCACATACAGGGTGATACAAGTTTTCACGTATAAACGGAGTGCATTGTTTATGTCCGCTAAGAAATAAAATATTTCTGGTACTACATATATGCAAGTATAAAAACATCTCTTTCTGTTAGTCCAAGATTTCAAAAATTTTTGAAAAACGAAGTATTACGACGTAACAGTTGAGCCGTTTTCTTTGAAAGTGGTGTAAGACCATTTTATGTTATATGGAGATATTTAAGGGTTTGTTTTTGAATGGTCTGAAAAATATTGGTATGTGTAATACACTCATTTTATGTTTTTCAAATATTAAATTGATTTAAGTTTATAATGTGGTCGTTTTTAAAGTATTAGTTAAAACTGAAGTAAGGAAATTATGTAATATTATTTTGATCTAAATATTATATCTTTGTGGAAAGTGGATTTAAACGACTTTCAAAGAAAGCGGCTCAGTTTTTAACTAAATGAACGAAGTATAGAGTAATTTGAAATTTCATGAATTTAAAATAAGATTGATACAAAGGATTGTAAATCTATTTCCTTGACTCCAAATCCTGCTTCGCGGAAATTACTTATAAGTGTCAACAATTTTCAAAAATAATTTGCACACTACATATACAGAGGTTAACCGTTTGACCTTCCCACACCCTGCAGTACATTGTAAAGCGGGGAAACGCGTAGAGTAATGGCGTACCCAATAGCCTGTAAAAGATGCATATCCAATAGTGGCTGGCAGCACGTACTTTCGCGGAGCAGACGAAATTTAATCGAATCAGGGTCTCCTTAAGAAGTATCCAATATGTTCCAAAAAATGTTATTATATGTTTAATCAATCCATTAAATTTCCTTCAATGTATCACGTTAAATAATTCTTTTTACCGTTTTAATACATAAAATTTAGAATTTGTCATTTAACTTTGAGACTAGTAGGAAAGAAATATTTAATGAAATTCGAGCTATAGTACGAAAGAAGGAATCGAACCGGTATTGTCATTAAAGCTTGACAAGTAAATTTCCCAACGGTAGGAAGACAGAGTAAAGCTGAAAAGGTTTTAATGAATCCTTGATAAAGTATCAGAGGTGGCAAGTGAACGGGTCGTTAAAGCCGCGATACAGGTTGTAGAAGTATCCATCAACGAGGCAATCGACTGAGCAGTAGGAGCTTTGTGCAAATGGAGATCGGAATTGCTACGACGATTATATCGGTGCTTTCGATGAAGTGAATTTTCTGTGATCACAATTCCGTGGAACATCTACACGTACCGGTGGAGAGTAACGGCTGAATGAGCATTAATGTCGCAATATCGAAGGAGAAGAAATATCTGTCGTTCCCTTGGCTTATACCAATTTAAAATGGAATTCAGGCTGAATATCAGAGCAGGTCGACTCATTGTATATGCATAAAGTCGTTATGTTCATATTCAACCGTATATGTGGAATGTTTAATAATATAAAATTGGAAACAACTGACAATAAATCTGAACAAAACCTATGCAAAGTAAAATATACCATGAATGATGTACGAACAATCTGAAGCGTAATTTCTATCGATTACATATAGAGTAAATTTATATAGAAAAAACAAGAAAGATTGAACGTATACGTTTGTCCGACGAATGATAATAAATCAAATACGTTCGTTAATATCTTTCGATCTGAAAAACTGTCTCACGTACATTCTCGATCTTTTTAGCTTTCACTTATAAGTCAATAAATTACTTCTATCACCTTAAAATCTGCAATGCCTCCAAATTCTGATATATGTTTCATTATATTTCGAATTGATGCCAGTCCGAGGCTTACCGTTTGAAATATTTCGTCATATATCATCGAATATTTATACGGACTAATTTAACGCATTGCTGTATTAGCAATCCCTAATTTACAAAAGATCAATGAAATATTAAATTAAAATTCGTTACCTTGCACGATATCAATAATTGATAATCCAACGAAAGACGATCTTTATTCGTTAACAGATAAAACAATCCTTTATTCCTCGAAAAAGGAAAGAATAATTTACCTGATAATCTCGCAGACATTTTCAGGCCCAACAATCCAAATTCCAGACTTACCTGAAACAAAAAAAAAGAAAATCATTAGTTGACTCCAACTACAACTGGCATTCGTATGTCAGGTCGCAACTCGAAGTAGAACAAGTCCACGTTTGGCCGTCCCCGTGTTAATTTTATTTCGTTAAGGGCCGACCGATTGTTCCGAGGAGTCACCGGGAAGATTTAATGCGATTCCGAAATCGTCCCACGAATTTTCGCGAAACTTTTCTCAGTCCTTTCGCGCGTGTACGTTCGAACCAGAAATTCCGCATTGCGGACTATCGGGGGGTGAATTCACAGACCGTCCACATACCGGGTGTTCCCCTGTGCGCGTTCGTCTCTGTACGCAATTAATTTTTCAAATTGTACAAGGATGAGGGCGGCACGTTAATCTTCGCCCTTTCGCTACCTTTTCTTCTCTCCTTTCGCGATTTCGCAAGACCAGCCACGCGAACGAGGCAACTAAATATTCAGTGATATTGATCGCATGCGAATCGAACAGTATATATTTTTCTGTTTAAAGGCGTTCATTGGATGACCATAAAATCGCTTGATAAAATAGTAATAAAACGGTGCATACGAGGAGAACGGTATGAATCGAAACGTTCCATTTCCTACGCTTTATGTTTCCCTATGAACACGATGTTTGTGACGAGTGAACGATTATCGGTACGTTTATGGTTGCATAAAGTAAAGTCCGCAAGGAGTTACGGTGATCTTGATGGAAAGTAACGGAGTTAAAAGTAGATGTCGATGCAAGCACCTTCAGATATTGTGAGCAGAGTTTCCTTTCCACGTAGAGTCATAAAATCGTAGGCATTACGTTCCTTGAAGTTTGCTAACATCGGTAATTTCGGGATACCCACAAAATCAGAGGTGCACCGCTGTGTCGCAAACAAAACTTTGCGACGCTGCCACGTACAAGGGTCGTAAAACAAGTTGATTGAATAGGAATGTCGATAATTCGCAGTGGAGTCCGTCAGTGAAAGATAAGGATCACTTACTGTTAGTGGATTCGGTTTATTGAAAAGATAGAGAAAATAAAAGGGTTAAAAGGATAAAATAGCGGGTAAGAGATAATCATAAATGATGATATTACTGACAATCAATGCTACGAGTATTCAAGAGACGTAGGAAAGTCAAGGTGACCTATGCGGTCGAGAGGAAAAGATTAAATGTCTACTTTTCATCTTCGTTCCAAACATTGTAGAAGGTATTTGTCAGATTTACTATCGTACGTCGGACGCTGAATTTCGCTGGAAGATAATTCTACAAGCAAATTGCTACGTCTATTTGTAAATTCGATCGGTAAACTTAAGTTAAACGATCGAGAAAGAAAAAGCAGAGGGCGAAGCAGCGAAGATGTGAGGAATGCACAACGAACACCAGCTGTGTCGACAAACAGTACATTTTACGAGGTAATGAAGCTTCTACTATGTGTTTTCTTTTTTCTCTCGTGTTTCTTATCTTGCGTTTTCATTTTCCATAGACGTACTTAGATCATGAAATACTTCCTATGAAGAACAAATCGGGGTGGATAACTGTCTTCAAATTTACGTCTAGCTCGTCATCAAAAGCGAATTGCAGCATTTTATTTAATAAAGGGTATGCCAGTCTTCGTGAAGAACAATTTCTTATTTGCTATATATAATAAATTAAAATTTACATAAAGTAAACAACATATTCGCAATTTTAACACATTTTATAATAATATGGAACTAAACATTAATAAACAGAGTGTAACTATTAAATTGTAACTTACTCGTACAGTATGCGTGAAATACCATCACCTGCAGATATTTATGTCGAAGAATAAATATCTAAACTTTTATCTGCCATACATTATTTTGTTATAATTAATTTCAATTTTACTGCACGTACACTTACTCTTCTTGTATGGAACACTCAAAATAATTAAGAACAAAGGTACACATTGTTCACATTGAATAAAACACTTAAAGGGTTGAAGGAGTTTAATTGTCGGTGGAATTAACCTCTTTTGACGAGTTAAATGCTTTCTAGAATGCTTCACGAGTATTCTTTAACACTCTCGCTGTAATGGACGTTTATGGTAGTTTGCCACGAAGAGCTGTTCACATTTACCGCCTGACAAGAGTATATGAACAATTTTTTGGTTGCTGTAACTATCTGAAGAAACTTAGAAAATAATTAATGAATTTCACTTAACCCTTAAAAGGTATCATTGGTGAAAAATCACCCCATGTAAATTGTTTTTCTAATATTATTAACAAACCGAATTACTGGCAACACTGATTTTTCCTGTAATCATTTATGGCGTTCGTATGGGACACCATTATCATAAAAAAGTTCACTTTTGTTATGTACTTCGTTCGCTGCACAACAAAAAATCTGATCTGGAATTATTTTTCACTCATGATACCGTAAGTGTAAGTTTTTTAAAATTATTTTGTGAAGATTTAATTTTCTGTTAAACCATTTCTTGGAGAACAATTAAAAACACCGAATTTGCCACGTAATCTAAGGAAAATAATAATAGAAATACTTGGCGAAAAAGTTGATGAAGCAACGCAAATAGCACCAACCACATCTAAGCAAGGAAGATATTGTACATGTACAAGGAAAGAAGATAGAAAATATACTGTGAGATGTGCAATATGTACCAACTTATTTTGTAAAAGGCACAGCAATATTACTTGCAACAACTGTAAAAAATAAATTTTATAATTGCCATGAAATATGTAATTCATTAAATAATTCATTAAGTATCATAACGATAAAAAAACAAAATAATGACTACGCTCTTATTTAAGGTTTGTCTATGCTGGACCGTGTTTCTACATATTCATGCTTGTGTATTATATTAGTGTAGTGGAAATAGAGACAGCACGCTAAAGAAATATAGTCATTGTAAAAGCGGACAAAGAAAGATCCAAAAACCTATCTGCTCACGATACAGCATAAAACGATATTAAACGCTATTAATATAAGATAAGGCAACGTGGCTGTTGCCCGTTTGCAAGATCACCAATTAATTTAAATTTCTTTAAGCCTCTATATGCAGACTGACAACTATGTCCCCATAAATGTAGACAACTTAAGGACACGAAGGACTGAAAACCGAAACATCTGTAGAACTTTTAAAAGCTACACGAAACCAGTTAGTTTTTAAAATTGTTAGAATTTCTATCCCCCCCCCCCCCCCCCCCCCCCCCATGGGAACTTTCGTAGCGAGTGGACGGCCACCAGCGCTTTTCTTCGTTGGAAAGCATTCGCGAATCTGGCAGAAGTTTGCACTATATGAACATATAAGAATTTGCAGTATATAAAGGGCAGAATCCTTGACAGAGCACTAGATACTTTTTGGACCTCATTGTTACACTATTTGATTGTTACACGACATAACTTTTGTCCTGTACTTATAGGAATAATAAATAAAGTGTTCATTATTTATATTTAACACTATGTAATACACTAATAACACTATATTTAACACTATTCTCTATCGGAAAGACACGCGCTCTGATATTCAATTCTGAAACATTCTTTGAAATATTCTGTAACATTGTAGAAATATATCAATTACATTATCACCATGAATTTCATAAAAATAGTAAGCATCCATCTCCTTTGGCGAGCAGTATAGTATCGGCTGCTGTACCCACTTGCCTCAGAACACTACAAAATGTTTGCACTGTTATACGAATTGAAAAACTACAAAAGATACATCGCCGATGAAATTCTACCTAACATTAATGCTATAAATTTGAAAAATTTAGTACGAAACACCGCAAACTGTTCATATGTTAATATACACTTTCGGTGCTGCGTCTTCATAATGGTGTTCCAACACGGAAGACTGGATTAACGAAAAGTCATTTTATTTGAAGTTCTTAAGATATTTTGTTTTCAGATATAATACAACGGTATAAAAGTCTTTATAAATCTGTCGGCAAGTAGACCACACGACATTACTAATTTTACATGCACGACTTTCCGATGAAACTTTCCCTATGTAAAATGCCGTTACCTTTTACGATGAATTAAGGATCGAAGTCGGTCACGTTTTCCCACGTTTGTCGAAGTCTATTGCAAAGTTGGAGAGCTCAGGTGGCCGACTAACTCAATTTATTGGCAGACGCGCCAGTGACAAAGTTACAGGCTAAATTCGCAAAATCCTCTGGCACCCCATGAAATTGCTGGTATTCACGATCGTCCCGTAAAAACCAGTAATGATACTCGTCGAGAATCGACGAGATATCGTATGCATGATCGATTAATACTATCACCATAGAAATTGAACGATACGGTGTACATCATTGTCCGCAGTTTTCGTGCTAACCGCGTGATCTTCCTCGTCGTCGCGAGAAGATATTGATATATTCATTCTCCGTCGCGTCATAAGGTATCTTCTCGGTTATTCAGCGATTCTATCAAGCTTATATTGAATTTAGCGGGTGAACGGTGGCCCAGTTTTAAAGGAGTATTTTCACCTCAAGTTTCGCCATAAAAGATACCTTTGGATCGTAATTCTTTATCATCATAAAGCGAATAGGTAGGTAACGCTCCAGCAGAAGCAATTAGTACTTTCCTCACCGTACATTTGAGGAACGATATTTACCATACTCGGCTATTAAAACGAAAAAGGATAATATATTTTTCTATTAAAGTACTGTTGTGTTGTGAAATGTTTGAACCCTATTTACAAACTAAAGTCATACACAGGCAAGAGGATTGTTCGAACGCTTCGTTTAATCCCGTCAGTAATATGTCGATCCTTTTTTAGCAATTCAAATTTCATTCTGTATCCAAAAATATATGTATCATAAATTCCTCGTTATATCTATGAAACATCTGAGACTCACAGATGTCGATAAAGACGTGAAAATAACGTTCGTCAAAGGTGACTTCACACTGTTTAATGTTTGATAGAAGACGGAATCGATGTAATTCTGCAAAGTAGCCGACATCCTGTTGAAATTAGACACTGCATGTAAACCCGTGAAAAGCGACCCAGACAGCAGTTTCCAGGCGCACTTGAGGGCTTTGCGTTTGAACTGAATTTTGCAAGTGGAAGTGAGATAAACATCTCGCGGAAGGGTTTACGGTCTGGATTTGCGGAAGCATCGCATCTGCATGAGGGAGCATGGTTACGTTACCAGGAAGAAAGAGCAACTAGGAGAAACGGTCGGTCGAAAAGGGGGACAGGTTTAAAAGGAAGGGCCGAAACAGAAGTAGAGAAAAAAAAGCATAAAGCTAAAGAGATGAGCAAGGCCGCGAGAAAAGCGGGATACGGAAGATGAGATGCAAGAGAAAGCAACCGGAGGAAATATCACGGGAACGAAGATAGAGAGCGAATACTTGCTTTTTTACGACTACCCTATCTAGGGTACGCTGCAAGTTATTTTGTTTGAAACTAGATAACCTTTCTTGCCCTTCCCTATCCCCAGAGGCTTCGTTTTCCTCGCCGCCAGCCAGCCAAAATTTATTAGCCCCCTTCTCGTCTTCCCAAACTACATCGCGCTACGAATCTCGCTCTTTTTCACATCTTTCCCATCCCGTGTTACTTCCCTCGATGAGCATGCAAATGCACCGTACTACGAGTTCCAACGAATTTCCTTCGTAAGGTTTGCGCATCAGTTTTCAAGTTTTGCGGACGCCCACTCAACGTACGATCTTGCCAAGTACCATCAACACGGTTTCGCGAAGCACTGACGAAAGGAAGACCCTCGTTTCCTCCTCTTGCTCTTTATCATCCCAACTACCTCGCGAGCTTCCCCCCTTAAAATGTAACGCCGTTTCGGAAGACAGATAAACAGCCACTCGTGCTCTCAGTATGTATTAATTACGGTCACAGCAGGGACAGCACGGTAATTCAACCTCCGCAGCCCTAGCATGTAGTATGCCTAGTTTCGTTACTATCCCCTCTACGTGTCTCTGTGACGAGTTTTAATTACGGCAGCTCGCTGGGAACAGAGCTGGAACGTAAAAAAGAACACTGTGCTTCGCTCTTTGCAGTTGCGGTTCTAAATGTGTTCTTTGATGTCCAACGTCAAGGACGCTTCAGAATTTGTGCTGCTTTCGATGATACGCACATCGATGACATTATTCAGTCGAGTGGAATACGATCGCAGTGATCAGTGATTGGAAATATTTATGTTATTGTGGATCTGCTAACACGAGTGTGAAATGAATGTTTTGGAAGAAGCGCGATGTGTGTGTGTGTGTGTGTGTGTATGCGTGCGCTATGGAAGATTCTAGAAGCATATCATGAGTGATTGCTCTTTGACGTTGAGCGTGATGCATGTATGTAAGTACGTATGTGAGAATTGCTGAATGTTCGAGAAGTTATTACTATTTAACCCTTTCGCTACGGAGTACTTTTCAGCGAGTCTGCTAATGGCTAGTGGCGTAATATAAATAATTACTTCTTTATTGAAGTTGTAATGCATATAATATACGGAAACTAAAAACGTATGGTATGTTATTTAAGAAATATTCAATTGCAAAATAGGAGCTAGTACTTAGTTCTTCGTTTGAAATTTCGACGGGTGACTATAGTCACCGATAGTACCCAGCCAGTGTCAGGCGACGGGTGACTATAGTCACCAGTAGTATCGAAAGGGTTAATAGGCGAAATTGAAATTCCGAATGGAAGAACATTTGTGAAACAGATAGGTCTGCTAAATAATTCGAATTCGTTCGGTAGTAAAAAATGATCGTTATATAGAGGATCAATAGTAAAAGTCATTGTCAGTGTAAGACTAGATTTTTCCATGCAAAATATCGAAAAATATGATCAAAATAACACTCGTGTTTTTGCGAAGTTTTCTCTTTAAATGTATACTTTTATATATACGATTTTATAGACTTTTCCCGATATTATACAGGCTTGTGAAGGGATGCAAGGCGTTTTCTTCGCATGAAGACAAAGAGGTTCAAAAAAGGTTGGACGACTTTGTTTTCTTCCAATGAACATTTAAAAGTAGATCTACGGAAGCCGTCAAATTGACGGCTTACTACTTTTTTATGAATATTTTTCAAATTTATAGAAAAGTCATACAGTAGATATTTCACGGGAATCTAGTAACACACAACTTACTTAACCCTTCAGAGGTATCATGGCTGAAAAATCACCCCATATAAAATGTTTTTGTAATATTATTAACAAACCGAATTACTGGTAACACTGATTCTTCCCGCAATCATTTACGGCGTCAGTAGGGATACCATTATCAAAAAAAAAGTTCAATTTTGTTATGTACTTCGTTCGCTGCACAACAAGAAATCTGATCTGGAATTATTTTTCACCCATGATACCGTAAGTGTAAGTTTTTTTAAAATTACTTCGTGAAGATTTAATTTTCTGCTGAACCATTTCTTAAAGAACAATTAAAAATACCGAAATTGCCTCATAATCTGAGGAAAATAATATTAGAAATACTTGGCGAAAAGGTTGATGAAGCAAAGCAAATAGCACCATCCACATCTGAGCAAGGAAGATATTGTACATGTACAATATCTTCAAAGGAAAGAAGATAGAAAATATACTATGAGATGTACAATATGTACCAACTTAATTTGTAAAAGGCACAGCAATATTACTTGCAATAATTATAAAAAATAAATTTTCCGATTTTCATGAAATATGTAATTCTTATAATGTATCTAATCTCATGTACATGTTTTTATTAAATTTACAAAATAAAATTCATTTACCGGGTTGAAGTTACACCCATGATACCGTCAATGTCATTTTTTTAGATGATACCTTTTAACACTAGAACTACCGGCGTTAAATCTATCATATTTAAAAATATTAAATAAGTATTTTGAAAAAAGGGGAATTAAGAGGTGGAAAAGATGATCGATTCGGTAATCTATGTTTTATAAGATGCACGTAGAATATCTATTCTATGACTCTCCTATAATCTTGGAGAATTTTTGGAAAAAATTGTGTATCAGTCATTTTGACTGGTTTGGTAGTTCTAGTGTTAAGGGTTAACTGAACATCTTTGCCACTTGATCTCTCCTTTTTCAAAGTACTTATTTAACATAATTAAGAATAATAAATTTAACGCCCGTAGTTCTAGTATTGAGAAGGCTCTTGGCGAAAGCTATCAAATTATAATTTATTAGTTCGTTTACTTCTTCTTCACTTTCTTTCTTTATTTTCTTCGGCTTTAACAGGTACAGTTATTTCGCAAAGAACGTGCTAATTTATATAGGTTTAGCACCATTGCGGCTATGATGTACAAATCACGTAGGAAAAATTTACCAGAGGTGACGGGAGATTTGCACTCAGGGACACCTTCCTACCCACTATAGCCAGTTACCAGTTGTTTTATAGTGCCTACCTAGAAACGCGAACCAGAGGCTATTCTCTTTCGCCAAGGGATGTAGCAATAAAATGCCCGTGTTATTGTTGAGTAAGTTTCGCGTAACGCTAGAACGCGACAATATGTAACAATAATGTAAGAAGAAGTTGGCATCGTGTAAATTGTTATCGATATATAACGCAAATATTTTTATAAATTTCCATGGACAGTTCCTGTGGTGTGATCATGAAACTTCGATGAGAACTTTGCGAAGACTGCCTGTGTCATACCTTGTCGATGCTAAAGTGTTCTAACTATTGCCATAATTTACGACAGGGACGAACGCCTACCGCCTTGAGTCTCGGGACAGTTTTGGCATTTTACAAGCAATAATTCCGTACTGCCGGAACTATAAATCTTGGTGCATTGTCATTTGCAATACGTTCAATGTACTGTTCAACCTTTCCTAATGTTCCCATTTTTATAAAGAGTTCAACAACTGTTTTCGATAAAAGGTACAGAAGTTTGGTTAATTTTCAATTATAGTAAGAGCAAAAAGTCTAAAATGAACATGTAACCAAAAGTAAAGAGGGTATCCTCGCTTTAATGAAGTAGACTTGGAAAAGCTCGAATAATATATTTGAAAATAAGTGAAAATCTGAAAATTGCGTCGGGAAAGTTAGTTCAATACCAAAGGAATTTACGCAAGTGATTTAAATTTAAATTCGTTTCCCGTACCGTCCGTAAATTCCGTTTCCTTAAAATTCATCGTATTCGGCTGCGATTAAATCTGACTTGAACAAGATGTAAAATATCACGGAAGAGAGTTTTACACGTAAAAATCGAATTTGCAAACGAGTCTGCGAATACGATTCATCCCTCATATTTGCCCGCACCGCGGTCGGCGAACGAAATCTTTTTTTTTCCTTTCCCTCCTTTTTTTATCACGAATTCCATTTTCATCGAACAAAGGAAGCCATACGATGGAATATTATCTAGGAATTTTTTAAAATGATTTCATTATGCGCGATTGACGTCCCTCGGGGGCAAAAAGAAATTACTTTTAACGTGACAATATGATACTGATGCGCTCATAATTAATTATCGATCGATTGACACGTTATTCCATGAAAATGAGAATACTCTTCAACAGAGAATTCGGTACAAACGATGTTAGCCTGCACGCTCATTGATTTGTGTGCCGTTAATGTTTGTCATGAGAATGACCTCCTGACAATATAATGAATTAGAACTAGTTTCTGACCGTGACGTAAACATTTAACAGGCGAATTTTCCTGTATAGTAGTCGGCAATTTTGTTAATAAACAAAAATATCTACAAACGGTGTATTGATATAAATCTAATGTAAGAAGAGGATGTGAAATGTGAAGTGAAAATAACTATAATCTTAATCACTTTAGGGGTTTTGTTACATATACGCATGGTGAGTTTGATTTCTTCAGAAAAGATCTTTCTTCTATTTCTTGTGAAAGCGGTAAAAAGATAAGTGTACAATTTTTATTAATTTTTCGAAGTAGAAATTAAATTTCTATTATCATAGGGGAAATAAAACTTCTTGTTACATATATAATCCCCATGCAATTTTCTTATAAATTGTAAAATTTATAAAAAAATGTTGTATTTCTTAGTTTTACTTTCTTTGTTTATCATAAGCAAAATTGTTAAATATAAAAATATCTTTATTATTGCTGAGATTAAAAATTGGATCCAAAAGAATTTGAATACATCTGTTTAAAGAATTGCGAAAATTGTAATCTAAGTGTTTAGCGCATTGATTAAGAAGATTCGATGTTAATCCAAAAATAATTCTTTGAAACTGGTATTTTGGAGCTTCGTGATAAATGAAATGCGATGAAATGATTTTCACCCTGAAATCGACTCGTAAAATGTTGGAAATTTTGTTCTAAATGTTTCTATTTATAATGCAAACATCCTTTTTGTATGTACATCCTAGATATAGATGCAACGGAATTTTCAATTGTCAACGTTTCGATTTTTCACTACCGTCAACTTTTCATACAGTGTCCGTGAATGAGATTAAGCAGGAAAAATTGTTATACTAGTTAAATTTTAAATGAAATCTCACTTTATAGTATTTTGAGTTACTGCAAATTTATAAAGTCCCAGAATTTGGAGATCAAACACAGAAAATTTTGTTAGTTAATGATGATATTTCATAAAATTGTGGACGAAGAATTATTCCAAGTAATTTTATATTTTCTGAAAGCTGTAAACAGAAATTTTCTAATATAATCATGAGTTACTTGAATAACCATTATCCTTTGGGAAGTTTAGTCCTTCCCCTGATCAGTTCTGTCAAAATGAGATCGTCACGATATCACTTTCGATTATAAAACAAATTACACATCCAATCATCAACTTTATCCAATTTCAATTTACATTTATCACCACGGTACAAATAATTCATCGATTGGATTACAGTAGTAACACAATTTAAATAATAATAACATCAATTTAAATATAACGAACATTTTCATATTACTTCTTAAAACGAAATTTACAAAACAAAAAAGAGAATTTTTATGATAAACAAATTAATTTACTCAGGTGTTAAGAGATAACTTGCCCGGTGATTTAGGTTAGAAGATCAGCAGTCCCTTCTACATATGAATTCATTAACATCATATTTGAACTCCAATGTGATCATCGATGCGTTCAATGCGACATCACTCGAAGGTCAAACCTCCACAACTGTAGCTTTACTTAGTCGATAGTCGACGATTCGAGCGATTCAATTTTCCGTAGAATGGCATTACGGAATCCGCTGACCGAATGCCTAGTTGGTCGCCAGGGTCGAAGAGCGGATTGTCTGTGGTCACCATAGGACGCTAGTCACGCTCGATCCGGTGAACGGTCTAACCACGTGTTAAGCGAACGTCTACTCGCGGCAAATAATCAGATTAATCGTCTACAGTAGCCACTTTGTAGATACCGTTTACCGACGGATGAATAGAGGGGTAACCGAATCTTCGAACCGATGACATGTAAATCCCGCAAAGACAAGAGAAGTCCTCTGGCCTCTGGTTTGTTCCGATTCGCCTGACGGATAGAGACAACCCTCGTTCTGACGTCGTTTTCGATTCTAAGGCGTGACTGGCTTAAAGAGCCGCACATTCTTTGCGTCGCACAGTGTGTAATTTGGCCGATCTAGCTGGACAAAACTATTTTTTGAAAGAAATTGCGGTTTTCATTAATTTTACTAACTCTTCTACTGGTACGAAACGTAATCTTATTCTTAATGTTAATAACAATATATATTTTAATAATTATGTAACATTTATACGTAAAATAAGAAACTCTCAGCTTTACAATTTGTTTGTACTTTAACGGTAATAGTTATTTAAAATTTTCCTGCCCAAAATGATTCTGTAAACTACCGCGAATACAACGATGTATATTATTTTAATGTTATAAAGATTTAAATATGTTTAAACAATGTCCAAAGCAGAGCAACGCCCCCATTTTAATGAATATTTTCCAATTTACTCTAAAAACTATACGAGCAGGAAAACATTTAATAGCAGGAGGCGATAGGGCAGACGTTTTTCTTGGGGAAAGCATACAAAAAAGTTGCAACAAAAATTTTGTTTTCGGCTGAGAAATTAAAATAGTTCCGCAAGACATTTAGTTTCGTCCCCTCACAAGACCCAGGACCCAAGAAAATACTCTTTCCCCGCAGCAAGAAGAAGTCGCGTCCGTCCGTTTGGGACGGAACAAAACAAAAAAATATATATATGTCGTCATCTGTCAGCAATGGCTCTTCGCATTTTCAATTGGTTATACCTTCAGCTTTGAACACACAAAAGTGCAAAAGTGTAATAAATAGTAATCTAAGTTAAAAGTCTAAATACTTTTCGGAACAGAACTTAAATTACATGTTAATCGTTAAAGGGGATTAAAATGGTAATAAAAAGTCGTTTGGAAGAATAAAAAATTGTAAACATATACCAAATAAGTGAGGATAACAATACACATAAACAAATACCATTCTCACCTGCCGTTAAGTAACAATTGTCGAAAATGTCTAGGGCACGATACGAGCGTGTAAAAGCAATGTACGGAAAGTGCAACTTTGAGGGCTGTTAATTAATTATTACGGATTATTTGTTGGAATAATTTTTACATTTTCTGTTTATATGGACATTCTACTATTCATTGACAATAAAATTGTATACGTATTGACCATTACGAATATTGACTTTTCTCCAGCTAGATCGGCCAAATCACACACTATGCGTCGTCATGGGATTGACAAAAGAAGTGTTGCGTTTTCGGTTGCCATTAGTCGATCTCAGATTTCCAGAGCCGATATGTTGGGGATAGGGGGTGCAAGCCAGACTCTCCCCTTACCCCGTGCCTCATACCGCGCGGCATCATTCAAGTTTGGCTATTATAATGAAAGAGGTCGGCTGTTGAGGAGAGCCGCATAGTTAAAATTTGAATATTGCTAGAGAAATGTTGAAGGAATATAAATTCGCAATCTCAACTCTGTAAACAGATGTACTCAAATTTAGTTTCCAGTATTAATAAGAAAGATTTCTTTTAATCACAATTTTTAATCTTATTGTTAGCAACAACAAAGAAATTGTTATACCTTACAATTTGGCTTATGATAAACGAAGAGAGTAAACTAAAATAAACTTTAAATACTGTTAACTAGTACCTTTTATACATAAGGAGCTTTAACAAATTCTGTCGAAGCAGTTCGATGCTCTCGAACGCAGAGGCATTTATTCGGTGGCGTTAGCGCGTTCTTGCGCCTTGTGAGCGACTTCGTCGCGAACAGAATAAATGCGAATCGCCGCTCGGCGATTGTTTTATAGGGATCCATGCGGATCGCCTTCTCTTCTCGCCCCGACGCTCAAAACGTGAAGACGCGCGAAGCACGGTCTGAAATATCACCCATAGGCGGACCTCGGGTATAAACTAAGTTATATTGTATATTCACTGTACTGGTTTGTACCTAATTGCATTCATTAGGTTATGGGCCCAGGTTATCGCGATAGGGACAATTTCAGACGATAAAAGTGCGTAAAATTTGTCGCGTGTGTTAAAATATGGCGTCGTCAAATGTGCCACGTGTCGAGGTGTTAACCCGTGATAATTATGACACGTGGAAGATGCAAATGGAAGCAATCTTGGAGAAGAACAATACGTGGGATCACGTATGCGGTGCGAGTGTGAAGCCCGAGGTTGTGGAAGGCAACGGGCAGACCGCGCTTGCCGCCAAAAGATGGGAGAAGGAAGACAGGAATGCAAGATCGGACATTATTCTTTGCATTGCCCCATCGGTGTTAAAGCAAGTGAGAGGTTGTATTACGGCTCACGAAGTATGGTCGCGATTAGAAGGTATTTATCAATCGCGTGGACCAGCGAGAATAGCCGCGTTATTAAAACGATTAACGCAACACAAAATGGCGGACGGTGAAGATGTGCGCGACCACGTGCAAAATTTTTTCGACACCGTCGATAAACTCGCGGATATGGACGTTGATTTGCATTCCGGATTGCTGTCAACCCTTTTGCTATACAGTCTCCCTAAGCGTTTTGAAACCTTTCGGTGCGCGATAGAGTCGCGTGACGCGTTACCCTCGCCGGAAATTTTGCGCGTCAAGATTGTCGAGGAAAGCGATGCGCGAGAAACCGGAACATCGTGCGGGACGACGAGTGCCTTGATCGCGCGAAGGCCAACAGACAAACGAACTTTTCCGCGAAAGGAGAACTATACCGTGCCGAAAAACGACGGGATGTTCGACGGAAAGTGTTATCGTTGCAAAAGAATAGGCCACAAAGCATCCGAGTGTAGATATCGTTTTTCGAAACAAAAGGATAGCGCTAGTAGAGCCGACAATGTTAGTTTGTACGCGCCGGTTGCTGTCGCGAATAAACAGAGGACTTTCCACGTGGAAAGAGCGAATTCGAGTGCGGATTGGTGCTTGGACAGCGGTTGTACGAGTCATTTGTGCAAAGATTCGGACCGATTTAGTAATCTCGAGAAAGCGACGACGGAAAAATTAAATCTCGCGAATAACACGTGTACCGAGATAAAGGCATACGGGAGCGTCGCGATCGCCGCGGACGTCGAAGGACAAATGAAGAGCGTGAAGTTGGACGGCGCGCTGTACGTCCCTGACCTACGCTCGAATCTTCTATCCGTCGGTAAAATTACCGACAAAGGTTACAAGGTGGTCTTTGACGGCAAATCTGCGAAAGTGGTCGACAAGCGAAATGCAACCGTATTGCTGGCCGATCGCCGGGATGGATTATATTTTTTACGCGAGCACAGGCACACAAGCAACCGGATCGAGGATGCAAACGCCGCAGTAGAAGAAGCGAATCTCGACACCACGCACATATGGCATCGAAGGATGGGTCATCTCAATTTTCGAGATCTTTTGGAAGGAGATCGCAGCGGAGCCATCAAAGGGATGAAGCTCGGAAAAACGCGCGATTTCAATTGTGAAATCTGTCTTCGTGGGAAGATGACGCGCCTCCCCTTCCCCAGAGCAAGCGAACGCGATTCCGATGTTTTGGAGATCGTGCATACGGACGTATGCGGTCCTATGCGGACGGAATCGAATGGTAAGGCCAAATATTTCGTCACATTTATCGACGACCATTCGAAATGGTGCGAAATTAAATTTATTCGCGAGAAGAGCCAGGTTTTCGAAGCTTTTCAGGAGTATAAGACGTACGTAGAAAATCACACCGGGAGAAGAATAAAATTCTTGCAATCCGACAACGGACGTGAGTACGTTAACGAAAAGTTTAACAAATTTTTAAGGGAAAACGGAATTCTTCGTAGGCTTACGGTCACACACACACCGGAACAAAATGGCGTCGCAGAGCGAAGGAACCGCACGCTCGTGGAAATGTCGAGGTGCCTGCTCCTACAATCGGGATTGCCCTTGTCGTTTTGGGCGGAAGCAGTCAACACTGCGAATTATATTAGAAATAGATGCCCTTCGAGGAGCCTCGGCGGAATAACGTCATTTGAAAAATGGACCGGAAAAGCTCCTAGCGTGGAACATTTTAAAACGTTCGGCTGCGAAGCATACACGCTAAATCGGGAACCTACTAAAGGGAAATTTGAGTATCGTTCTAAGAAAGGAATTTTTGTAGGATACAGCGAGCAATCCAAGGCCTACAGAATCTGGCTGCACGAAGAGAAAAGGATCGACGTTGCGAGAGACGTCAAATTTCTTGATTGCGTTCCGAAGCAACCGTGCAGCGATGCCGTCTTGGAGTTGGTCGATGAAGAAACCCCATCGCAGAATTTTGTAGATTTTCCTCTCCAAGCGCGCGAGGATTCAAACACCGACCTCGCAGCGGACTCAGGGGGAGAAATCGGTACAGACGAGAGTCCTGGAGTCGGTGTTGCGCCGAACCAAACCCCCGACAATCGGGGCTTGCCCGATTTTCCTATTGGACCACCAAGGAGAGGCAGAGGAAGGCCAAAGCAACTCAGGACTGGATTAAGGGGGAGACCGAGGAAACTGTACCAAGATGCTCAAGGTAACAATAGTAACGCGATAACTCGTAGCGGCGATCAACAGGCACAATCAGCCTGCCTGGCCGAAATTCCTTTAAAAGAAGCCATGCGGGGAACGGATTCGAACGAATGGACCCGGGCCATGGTTTCCGAAATGAGGTCGATAATAAAGAATCAGACCTGGAAAATGGTCGAACGACCGAAGAATCGTGCGGTCGTTGGAAGTCGCGTCGTGCTGCGGAACAAATATAATCAGGACGGTACTGTGCAAAGACGGAAGGCGCGCATCGTCGCGCAAGGGTTTTCGCAGCGTCCTGGAGTGGATTTCGGCGAAACATTCGCGCCTGTCGCCCGAATCGGATCGATTCGGACGATGATCGCCATTGCCGCTCAACACGGCATGAACGTGCATCAGCTCGACGTAACTACGGCATACCTCAATGGTTCATTGCAGGAAGAAGTGTACATGGAGGTGCCGGAGTACGCCGAAGAAATTCTGGAGCAGATCGCCCGCAGCGGATCTAAGAACGACGAAATTAGAAAAACAGCTTCGAAAATGCTGTGCGACTTGCAGAAAGGAGACCGCGTTTGCCTTTTGAAGAAGGCGCTATATGGACTGCGTCAAGCCGGACATCGGTGGCACGTAAAATTGTGCGAGGAACTAAAAGGGTTTGGACTACGGTCGTCCGCGCATGACCCTTGCGTGTTCTATTCAGGATATGGAGCGGACATCATGATGATTGCCGTTTACGTTGACGACATCCTGATTGTCTCGAAGAACATCGCCGATATCGAGAAATTCAAGTCATACTTGAAAACGAAGTTCGAGATCGAAGATATCGGCGAAGCTAAATGTTGTCTCGGTATCGAAATCGCCCGGAAGAAGGACAGCATAAGCTTGAATCAAGCTGGTTACGTGCGGGATATTTTGGAGCGCTTCGGTATGAAGGAAGCCAAAAGTGTCCACACACCGATAGAACTGGGTGTAAAATTGAAGAAAGGAAAGGCAAATCCGAAAAACTCCGATTCCGACGCAGGAGGGAAAGAGCCTTATAGGGAATTAGTGGGCGCACTAATGTACCTTGCTGTTTGTACGCGACCTGACATCGCACATGTTGTCAGCTACCTGAGTCAATTTAGTTCTTGCCATGACTCGACACACTGGGCCGCCGCGAAACGAGTACTGCGCTATCTAAAGGGTACGTCCCAATTAGGTTTAGTTTTCAGGTGCAGCCGTGAGCCACTGAGGGGATTTGTTGATGCGGACTGGGCCAACTGTCCGGAGGACAGACGATCTTACACAGGTTACGCGTTCCTTCTCAGCGGTTGTCCCATTTCCTGGGAGTCGAGGAAGCAGGTGACCGTGGCTTTGTCCTCCACGGAAGCCGAGTACATGGCGCTGGCCGAGGCGGCCAAGGAGGCCATACACTTAAAACGTTTCCTGACGGAGCTTGGCTTCGGCGCGCTAGCCGATGTGGAGGTTTTCGGCGATAATTTCGGAGCGCAGAGGCTGGCGGAGAACCCGGTTTTCCACAACCGGACCAAACACATTGACGTCAGGCATCACTTTGTTCGAGAGGCTATTCGAGATGGACATCTACGCTTGGGATATGTGCCGACGGAGGACATGCCCGCGGACGTGCTGACTAAGGGACTCTCCGGACCTAAGCATCGCCGATGCTTAGAGCTTCTAAGAGTTGGAAGCGCATAAACGATGCGCGTTCTCGCATCGAGGGGGAGTGTCGAAGCAGTTCGATGCTCTCGAACGCAGAGGCATTTATTCGGTGGCGTTAGCGCGTTCTTGCGCCTTGTGAGCGACTTCGTCGCGAACAGAATAAATGCGAATCGCCGCTCGGCGATTGTTTTATAGGGATCCATGCGGATCGCCTTCTCTTCTCGCCCCGACGCTCAAAACGTGAAGACGCGCGAAGCACGGTCTGAAATATCACCCATAGGCGGACCTCGGGTATAAACTAAGTTATATTGTATATTCACTGTACTGGTTTGTACCTAATTGCATTCATTAAATTCAGAGGAATGCAATAGTTGCGTGAGGTTCGGGAATTGTTGTTCGCTACATAGGAAATTGTCAATTATTACATCACTACGCTTAGAAACTTTAGTCTTAAATAAAGTTTCAACCATCAAAGACAGGTTTAAATACTTTCCTACGTGTCGTCATTATTATCGACCATACTTAATTTCTGAAACGCATTGTAAGTTGATACGTATATGAGGACTCTGTTATTTTGAGTTTACAAATTTTATTGAGATTAAAAGTTCGTTCTAACCGTATTCCCGCTCTGACGTTCTACAAGCGGAAAAACAAACTTTCCTCGTGTGCTTTTGACAATTCGTATTTATTACTCAACAGCAATTCATGTGGCATAATTTGCATCTGAGCACAGAATTTACAAGTGAACAACGCTTCCGCGTTTATATCGGTCAGGTTTCACACTTGAGTTACCCCAAAATTCTACAAATCTTTTCTGCCAAACCATGGTAAAGTGAAAAAAGCTTCCAACTATGTACCCTTAACTTTGAGTTTAATAAATTAAAATGTTTAATAAAGTATCTTTGAAACGTCAAGAGCTCAGGACAGGTCTTCTGGAAACAACAAGGCAAGCCATTTCGTTCTTCGATGTGACACTGTGAACTTTGACAGATTAGTTCAGACTTCGATAGAACACTTTGGTCTTGTCAAAAACTTTATAATCGACGATCAGAACACTTGTAACTGTGGAATGGAAGATTCTGATATGTGACTTTTAGTTTCAAACTGTTAAAAGAATTTTGTACCTTATATTCGTCCTTCAAAGCAGCGAATTGGGAGGAATCAATGATATTGTCAAGAGAATGATATTTAATTAACCCCTTCTTCTATAATAACGGGTGACACTTGTGACGTAGATAATAGAATAAAAAAATTGAAACTTTTCTAAGAACTGTTAAGTTGAAAAGATGTGTCGGGCACGTCACCATGAAATCATTCTCATTTTATCAGTTTTATTTTAAGGTATACGATGTAGCAAAAACAATTGGCAGAGTTTTATATCAACAACTTAGCTTAGCATTGTAATAATAATGTATTTAAGTACTGCATAGATTATGACGTTTCAAAGTAATTTGAAATAATAGAACATGCGTTATTATGCCCCATTATTGAATATGTATATTGTATGTACAAAAAGTGACAGTAAAAAGGGGATATTGGGTAGGAGTTAGGCCAAATGTTAATTTCCTCCTGCTCAAATACGTGGAATTCCGCAAATTTTACGCAGATGATGCAGGAATTGATTGAATATTAACTCTATTTAACGTTTGTTTCAGTTTCAATGATCATTCATGCTCAGATTAAAATTTGTGCTACCGTTGAATCATACATTGGAGATATTACATTGGAGATTTGCACATATTTATGCATAAATGAGGATTATTTAAAAACCACAATTCCTTTATAAGAAAATAAAACGTTTGCAAATTAATTTATCGTAAAAGTAAATTATAAAATTTCAATAAATGCTTTTATTTATACAACATAAAAATCACGTTGTTTTGTAATGAATTTCTCAAAATAGAACTATACGTAGTTCAACTTTAAAGGAAATGTTAAGCTGCATTGTAAGTTCTCTTAAATATTACAGTGTCCACATGCGAAATAATACAAGTGTAATAAAACAGACTGTGGTCTTAATTGTATGTGTGGTAAACAGTTTCCTTTATAATTGTTTCCCTTCGTACGTTACCGGACACACTAATGAGCAACGCTTAAATATGGCTTAGAATATCTTTTCAACCACCTTACCACAATATTTTTTATAATCATAATCTTTCGATTAATCAAGGCTAAAAGCTCATTTCGAATAAATAAGAAAAAATGTCTTAACGTACACATAAAATAGTATTATTTTTTAATAATTTAATCCTCTATGGGCCCGTGTAACTTTGAAGTAACATAAGACAAATCTAAGCTTTTAGTCTTCAAAGTCAATTTTTTAACTTTGCCATATATTACGATTCAGTTCTTAAAGATTATGAAATTCTTTGCAATTTAATGTTTCAAAATCAAGTTAAATGTATTATTTACAATAGTATTTTTATCATTTTCTAATGTGCCATCGTGCAACTGATCTTCAGATCCGACAGAAAATTCGGACTATAGAGGGTTAAGGTAGAAATTGAAAATATTGTACTATTTTCTGGGAATTTTTAAACCTAGTATAGACGTAGAAAAGGAAGGACGAAGGACGGGACATTTACGATTTCATTATTTAATATCGGTACAAACTAACGGTGACGCACGGCGACGGGTAGACGGAAGGATAAGGACGGACGTTTTGAGGGAAAACGGTACATATAGTGAGGGACCAGAAACAAGGCACTTGGGTCGGAAGGGGAGATTGCTCTTGCACCGCCTATCCCCGCCATGTCGGTCCTGGAAACCTGAGATCGACAAGTGACAACCGAAAATAAAACACTCCTTTCGTCGTTCATATGACGACGCAACGAAAGTGCGGGTCTCTCTTGCCAACAGCGCGTCAAAACCGAAAATGCGTGAGGGAGAGGGGTGTCCCTATCCATCGGGCGAATCAGAGCAAATTATCCCTCAAGTGGCTTTTTTCTGGTCCCTCATATTAACGGAAAGTGTAAGTAACTGGCAGACCCGGGAATTTCCCGGCGGTGAGGCCCAGCGGTTAGGGTGCACGCGCACTGGAGCGGACGTGCCGTTTTTCCTCGAGTGACAGAGACTGACGAGAAGAACAAAGGCACACGAATGGAAATATATAGGCACGACGAACGAAGCTAAGAGACAGATAAAATATACACGCAGGCAGATAGGATATACACGCGACAGATAGAAAGACTTTTTGAACGAGTACGGAGCCGAACGGATGAACGGATACGCGGGGTAGAACGATTACGGAGAACGGAACGACGCGACGGAGTAGATTTTAAAGTTTAACGATAAGCACGATTCGCGATCTATCGATTCTAGCCGATTCATCACTATAATCCCCGCAATATTAACTGGCTTTTGCTATGCTTGTCTTTTGTGATATTTGGAAAATTTCAAGTTATTTTTATACGAATGAAACCTTTTACATATTTAATACTTTTATAATTTATTACTATATAAATATTGAATATTAACACTTCACGATCATTATTTATTATTATCGTAGCATATGGCGATTAAATATTTCCTTATTAACATCAAAGTACCCGGAGGAAATGTAATTTTCAGTATCTCAATATTACCCCAGAAGATACAATTCGCAATTAATCAACCTGACGAAAGCTTTCCTAGAAAGCATGTTTCATCAACCTCCGCCGCGGTTTCGTTACATTTTTCCTCGTCATCCCAACAAAGGTCATAGCATGCAACGCTCTCTAGAGCGCCATATTTCTTCCTAAAAAGCATTATCGGCCCGTTCATCTTACACCTTCCGATACACGAATAAAAAATTGCACTACCACGAAGCAGTGGATAATACGCTGGTTGTATTTCTTCGAAATTGATCGATAGATTTAACAGTCCTGGAAGGGAAGAAAAACCGCAGAGACTTGCAAGAGACGTTAGGCTTTCCACGAGGTCACCCCTGGGAACAATATTGTGTTGTCCTTAGAGTCGGGGCGAAGGCTGCAACTATGTCCAATGGTTCGTTCAGAGGCATTTCCTGTTTCAAGCTGCCTCACCGATATCGACCACCTTTCTCTCTTTCTCCCTCGCTAAACCGAGAGATTATAAAGACATACATATTGGGGCAGAGCCAGCAGGACCTAAGCCCTTGCAATACCTGCACATTCATCCCCCTTCTGCTCTCTTCCTCCAATTTCTTCCTCCATCCTTTACTTTCGGTATCACTCGTGCAATTCATCCCCATGTACGAACCTCGTGCAGAGCTCTATATACACCGTGTACCTGGGACCAGCACACCACAATGGCGGCATAATGCTCTTTGGAAAGTTTCAACCACGGTAGCATTTCTCAACTGAAACTAATTGCAGAAGCTAATTGTAGAGATAACGAGACCAATTCTTGAAATTTTTAAAGCTCATTATCTCGGTAATTGTTCGTGGTTTTTCAATTTGTGGAGAGAAATCCTGTGTCACGGCTCGCTATGGGGTACGATTCTGTGGTTGCAGGAAGTCTGTTTTCAAATGCGGCTTGCGTCATTAAATATAATTTATGCCGTGTAATATGTAGAAATCGTTTCGTTTATTTTTAGTATGAATTAGTTATTCAGTCGTTTGTGGAATTAAGATTTATGTGATCGAAGATGGATGTTCGTGTAATGAGACGTTTTAAAGTAATAAACTCTAATATATATTTCTATGTTAATTTTCATTATACGGTAAATTCTATTATATGATATCATGACTATTAGATCGTGATAAAAGATTTGATAAAAGAAGTAGTACGTATAATATTAATCTTAATTTTATAACTAATGTGGTATATATCACAGACCTTTTGTGAATAATTATCGTAGTTTATATGTAAATTCAATGTCATTAAACGTAAGAGCAAAACGCAATTTTTAAGAATTAGGTTGAAAAATTTCTTTCCTAAAAATAAGACTTGAAAATTCGGAATTCATAATTTAAGCAACAGCACAATTTATTATAAATTTAAAAAAAAATACCGGGAAACCTACCAACAGCACTGTTAAATATGCAAAGACTGTTATCACTTTAAAAAAACATTTAACGTACCGTCACTAAATGAAATTTCAGCAATCGACAAATTATTACGATTTCACTACTCACGTCAAACGTACAGGTAAATGCCTGCAGGTAGAACTTTGCAATTTTTGACATAGTTATGACATAAAAAGTCTGCTATATCTTACGATCCATACGATAACCAATTTGAAAAGACATATTAGAACGCTGAAAGATGATACGGCTTTCCTGAAAGAAAATCTTTTACTATCTTTCGCTTTGATAAGTATACTTTCACAGAGATTACATTTCCACTAAAAATACCCGACTTCTCGACTCGGGAGACAAAGGCTCACGATTTGAACTTGGTCGTGGTAAAAGCTACGTAATATCCTCGGATTATTAAAAACAAAGCGCACACGTGCGAAGGAGAAATAAAAGAAAGGAAATAGCACCGTGATTTTCTTTGATATTATGGTTCCGTAGAAAATAAACAAAAGTTTTTTCCGTTGCTTTCAAATATTTTCTGTGTCGCTAATTGCTTGTCTAGAAGAAAATTTTAATAACCGTGTATAGCGTTAAGATTGCAGCTTTTCTAATAAATGTGAAGATAATATTGCTCGTCAGCTCATTTGCATTATAGAAAAGAAAGAAAAATATGCGTATATTATGAAATATTTTTTTTTATTACGTGCTAGCACAGATATTAAATTCTAAATATTTTTACACGACGCAAACACAGTTTTTTATATATCTTTGATGCATTATATTTTTCTTCCAGCTTCTTGCCCAATAATAATAGAGAGAAAACTTGCGCCCGTATAAAAGCTAATAATCCAAGTGGGTTAATTAATTTTATTGAAGCAAAAATACTGGCAATAGGTAAAATGAACTCTCAAACGGATGAAAGTAGTAAAGGACAACGGCGTTCAAATTTCTCACAATAATCACTCTTCGACGTAGCTGTACCTGTGTTTGTATTCACGATGATCACTCCGTAACAAATAAATACCATTATACGAAAGTTGGAGGTATAAACTTTCCAACGTGTAAACGGCTTTGCTTCAAAGAGGATCGGCTGAATGGAGTCACCGGAGTTTTACAGGATCCGCTAACAGGCGTAATTTTATTTAACTTGAAAATTTGATATCCTGTTACAAGACACTGCAGCTACGAAGTTTGCTCAGACGAAATTCGACAACGAGATAATCTCTCGCGCGACAACGTGAACATCCTCGCCCCTAACGCTTTTAATTAGGAAGTCTGTCCTCGAAACGATTACGCGAGTTTCGCAAGATCCGGATGAAACCCCAGAAAGGACATAAGGTGAAACTATATCTCCTGCCTAACCTCTATCCTACGCAATAATTAACATGGGCCTGTAATTGAATTGTACACCCGCAGTACCGACGAACTCTACCTTGTCGTGGCATCGTGTTTGTCGAGGCAAGTCTTCGGTAGGATCTCAAAACTTCAAATCTGATCTGTGGTTTAAATGTCCGTTGAAACTGAACGATATCGTGAAAGTGTTAAACAGCTAAAAAGGAATGATTGTTAAGCAAACAAAATCGAATTTCAATGCGATTCTATGCGATTTTCTTCCTGTTTTATCTTTTTCTTCGGAGTACTCCGATAATATACCTATATTTACGTACCGAATTAATTGTTATTCCATAAGAAAGTATACTTTCACCGTGTTTGCAATACCAAATTCCTAGTTCATCTAACGTCAACAAATTTCTTGGTTTCCAGCCTAGTGAAAATCTTACATTTAAAATATCTGTTAAAAATGAAAAGTGTGACACATTAAACAGGGTTTTACAATTTCGTCGAATACAAAGGCACTAATAGTTTTAATGGTAAGTTTCTTTAACCTAAATTTACTGTTCTCTTTTCAAACTAGTTACACGATAGAATTGATAAATGTTAACAGCAGCATTTCAAGTGACAGATAAATTTCACTCCAAAGAATTTTCTTACAAAGACAGTTTTACAAAACAATGAAGTTATAATAGACCACGAAGTTGATAAGTTTAAAGCACAAAACAGGAATGAAAATATGTGACATGCTACTTCAAAGTCAAAATGGGATATATGAGTCGTTCAGTGCACAAATCGATTAAATCCATAAAACCTAAAGTGGAGAAACGTGATGAAATAGTATACACTCCTTTTCAAAATTTCCTTCAAAATATCAATACAAATAAGTATTGTAGAATATATAATCGTATTTAGTTTTCCTCTAACGAAGTACAAAATGAATAAGGTGGAGTAGCCTTGGAATTAATTAGATTGACTTCTGAATTTAATTATTTATTATTCGATGGCCAAATAAACTTCGTCATTTAATGGTGTTAATCGTTATTATTACGAAAATTTATTCTAAACGTAAAAAGTTAGAATTCAATCAAGTGATTTGAGACTTAAATTTAAAAAAATTCAAAAAGTGGAGTTAATCGATTTGTGCACTGAACGGCTCATATAGTGGGTCGATGGAATCCTTGTACCGCCTTAGTGAGCCTTGACGACATTGAATTATAGTGCCATTAATTTAATATTTCATTAGACACTGAATTTAAAAAGCAAGCAACTTGATTATACAAATTCACGAAGACTTCGTGCCTCATCAAAAGACATAGCCCAGCAGGTAGTCGTTTAGAGCTCCTAGTAGCGTGTTATTAGCATGGCCCCATCAAGCCCCCGGCTTCATTAACGGCCCTATTAATATGACGGGCTGGTGCGATACGTTACGACGCATGTGATTTTACCGGACGCTGACAAGATCTCGTACTTGTAGTATGCAGCTGCTTCGCGTATCTTAACGTGCCTCGTCCATGAATACATTTTCTCCTAAGTCTTATAATGAGGGCGGCATCTCGCATAAATAACAAAAGTATAACCACAAAGCAGCGATGTGCCTTGAGCGCGAGAACCGGCAATGCGAAAGATCTCATAACTTTCTTTGTTCCTGTTTGACTATGCTTATAGATTTCGTTCTTAACCTCTTGCCCTACAACTTATTTTGTAACTGCTTCTGCAGTAATTCAGCTTTAAATTGCTAACATAAAAATTGATCAGTAATTCTCGATATACCTTATAATTCAACGTAATATTAGTATTATAGAAGTAATTTTATCGCATTGTATCTCATTAATATTTTCAATTTCCTAGGTTTTGCAAAACTTCAAAATTTCCTATCCCATTTAACCCCTTCGGACCCTGTGCACATTGTAATGTACATAATACTTTTCGTGCTATATTTTATTACGTATAGGTTTAAACTTAGTTTCACTTAGTTTTTTTTTATACAAATATTTCTCAGGATCTCCTTAATGTTACAAATTTTGCGCAAGGATCATATGTCCATTAAAATGTACATTTATAAATTATAAATAAATAAACAAATATTTTTGTAAAAAGTATATTGTTGCTTTCATTCACATGAATAAAGTTAATTTTAGTATAAAAATAATTTTTTCTTCAACGAACAAAAATTCGGGTCTGAAGGGGTTAATACATCACGAGTGTCACTCGTTATCGCAATGCAAGTGGTTAACCCCTTGCATTGCGATTCCTTTTGTGATTGCGAGCATCACAAGTGTAGAATAGTATACAGTAGGAAAATAAAATAGATTAAGGATTAATTTGAAAGAAAAGAAAAGCAAAGTACTCAATATTAACATGGATTGAATGTACGTGATGAGTTGGTTAATGAGATATTTTGCGAGATAGGAACTATGTAAAATCGTGCAGTGAGGGACGGAAACGTACTGCGTCTTCGCCAAATAATTGAAGCTCACACTCACATATGTACACACATACATACGAAATCAGATAGCCATCCCCATTTAAACAGTACTACACGAGTTAAGGATTAAATTACTGAGAAGAAGTTTCCAATTCCTCATACGGCATTAATTTTAAAGTAATGGTCACATGAAAATTGATTGATGATGTTGTGTCACTCTGAATTTTTAATCTTCTCAATTTTTAGAAAATATAATATTTTTACTCAATCCTTTATTACGAGAGTGACGTGCTAATACAAGAAAATGAGTTTTGCGGCACTGGGAAATCATTGATGATTAACTATATTCGATGACTTTTCTGATGAATTTCAAACAGTGATGTTCAAGAATTTTTTAATATACTCGGTTATAGATGTAACTTCTTTCATTATTACCATTCCTACTCTATAAAAATATGATGTTTATCCTTCTGCAATATTTCGTCGCAACTATAATCGATATAATCTAATTTAAATTTAAAATTTAAAATTTATAATTTATAATTTGACAATTATTTTTTATCTTCATGTAAGTATTCCTCAGTATATATAGTTATTCCTATTATTAAATGAAACTGAATAATTAAAACTACAAAATGTTATGAAATTAATTTTGCTTAGATTTTGAAAAATTAGAAAAATCACTCGAAGCACAAACGGTTAATACAAACGTTTCACGCCAGAGTGTTTCATGAAGATTCATAGACAAGTTAGCAAATTATAATAGTGAATTCGACGAGGGAATTTTACTCGAATGAAAGTTTTGCTCAGCAAAGATATGTAAAACATTCTTATATTTTATATCAAGGTATTAGTACTTGAACATTACTTTATTCACAATCCGTAAAGCATACCTTTCATCTACATATCAAGATAATAGGTATGTAAACTAACTGAAACATGCTTTCTGAATAGATTTTAAACTAAATTCTCACGGAAACCCATAGCAGTATTCCATTAACGATAACATATAGTAAACTAAAATTCGAAAGGAAATCTGATAAAGAAAGCAAACTGAAATATTTATTTAGTTCTCTTCCAAAGTACCGAGCAACGATGCAACATGGAGCAAAAAACAATTTTGTAGGGCAAATATCAAAATCGCTGGTGCTCTGTTAGCTTGCGCAATCTGGGATATCCGTCATATGAAACTGTCGTTACTATATTTCTCTGCCTTTATATAAATGTACACTCTCGGCGTTGCGAATCAATAGCAGCATTTTCTCTTATTCATGCATCGATGATAACTGCGTAGTGTTTTCCCGTGCATTTGCAACATTTAATACAAAGCGTGAGACTGAGTTACCTTGAGTACGCAAATTCTGCGGTTTGCGTATCGTCGATTTAAATGACGTTGGAATTTCTCGCGTAATGCAAATCGTCTTAGAAATGGTTATCAAACAAATACATATTTCATTTGTGTAGAGAAGGAAAAGGTACATATCGCAGTGCTCGAAAACTGTTATCTAACAATAAGTGCTCGGCTTCAAGCTAGTTTAAGGGGACCAGAAGGGGATGGAGAAATTCTGGGCAAAATGGCATGGTGAATGAAAAATGGACAACTGTTGTTACAGTGAAAATGGCCCTCGAATCGTGGAGTCCTGTGGGCCTAAGAAAGTCCTTGAGCTGACCTACGTGAATGGAAATCGGAGTCCTCTTTCAACCTTGACCGAGAAAAACAGTGTTGAAAGACAACAACGAAAGAGGACCTTCAAAATGGGGACTCACAGACTAGACGACATGATGTCACTGCGGAAAAGCTACGAAAATAGTTACAG
Organism: Cerceris ruficornis; assembly: GCA_963989415.1. NCBI lineage: Eukaryota > Metazoa > Arthropoda > Insecta > Hymenoptera > Crabronidae > Cerceris > Cerceris ruficornis. Next base: position 7,500,503 of record OZ022518.1, read on the forward strand.
AGACAAATGAACGAAACTAATTTAACCCTTTGTGGTTCGAAGTATTTTTTAAATTTGTCTTTAACCGAAGGAAAATAATTTCAGAAGATATTATACCTTTGATTACTATGGTCATCATGATTTTTTGTATAAAGAACATTTATGGTGATTCTTATCTATTTTGTGGTACGGAACATGAAATCCGTTTTTTCTATTAGGCACCAGTTTTAAAAAAAATCAATTCGAAAGAAAAATGTAAATTTTACAATTTCAGAATTTTTTGTATCTTAATCGTTAAAGTTATTTTAATTTTTTTGCACCAAAAAATTCTATAACTCCTCCCGAATATAACAATGCTTATTGGTTTAATATTATAAACATTTAAACATGTTTATGCAATGCTCAAAGCGAAAATGATATTCAAATCGACACAACTTTTGTGAACATTTTCCTATCTATCTTTAAAATTATACGTCGAGGAGAAAATCTAATAGCAGAAGGCTATAGAGCAGACATTTTTTTGCGGAAACCGTGATTGAAATTTTGCTACTCTAGTTTAGTTTTCGACTGACAATTTAAAATAGCTCCGCAAGATGCAAGGTACTGCTCGTGATTCTCAGCCAAGCCGTTTCACATGCGCTGGTGTCGTAGCTTGATTTACTAGTACATTTTTTGTTTATGAGTTATTGTATGATACTAACGCTATATTAAACATACTGTTATATTTGTAAAATTTAATGGTATAAATAAACAATATTGTTCAATTGTATTCTCTATTTCAAGATTATACGACTTATTAAATATAAAAGTGCTTGTCACAAAAAAGCCCCATATGGTGGAGACAAATGGATTACATTTCTGAATTCACCAGAAAAATCACTATTAGAATTACATATTAAACCTTTTGTGCCGAAATAAGTACTTTATATCTCTTCTGGTACTTTTAAATTTAACCCTTTGCGGTCATATTTAAGTTTAAAAAAATGTGTAATCGCACTTAATATAAAACTAGTAAAATCTTAGTGAGAATTATATATACCTCAAAAGTGTGTGACTTCGTTAATTATAAGGTCAGAATGATTCGTTGCTTTGGTGGCTGTTAGTAGACGTACAACCGCCACGGCAAAAGTGCTTTGATGGTTGAGAGGAAACATACGACCACTTACTAAGGGTTAATACCACTGCAAGGATACCGCGATAATGACCAAATATCCCACAAAAAGAGAGGTACAGTAAAACCTCGATCAATGCACAGATTTCGGGAGCAAAGCACTGCTCTTATCGAGTACCGGTGTCGATTCTGTGTTTACATTAGCGCCCGAGCCGAGCGCGAACTTCGAAAAAGGTAGACAGTAGAAGGGACAGAGAGCGCAAGCAAAGTGAGTTGCTCGAAAGTATGGGCGGGGCATTGCTAATGCACCAATAAACTTGTTTATTTATTAATTTTTCTAAATGTAACTTTTCCGAATGAATTTTTGAGATTCTTCTAATTAAAATGATACCAAAAACGATATAGTTTGAATTATGTAAACAGTAAGTAAATGTATTAAATATTAAGTAAATATAATTCAAACTATGTCGTGTTTGGTATCATTTTAATCAGAAAAATCTCACAAATACGTTAGCAAAGGTTTAAAAAAAATCGAAAATGAAAACGGCCGACCCTCCAATAGTATTGCCTCACCGATACATTCGGGAGGTATCATGTTGCACTGCTCTCTCGTCGAGCGTCGAGGTTCGCCAAGGGGGATCAGCCTATGTGGACGGGATAGACATGATGCATTTATCGAAAGAAACTTCTGATGCTTTTATCGAGGTTTTATTGTATTTGATGTTTCGGAATCTCGTCTTCGAAAGTATTATATACGTACTAATAGGTGAAGATGCTTAAATCCAATCACAGAGTACTAATAAGTAACTCGTCAGTGGTCGAGGGCAAACTGATAGCGAGGCGAACATCGAAACGACTTGTTATTGTTAGTGGGCCCACGAGAAGGACACCTGTAGGGTATGGTAGGCGAGAACCGCATAAATAGACCATATTTTGACAACACTTAGCGGTCCTCGTATAATTAATCTTGAAATCAGTAAATGAACTGAACTGTATTGTTTATTTGTATGATCAAATGTAACAAATATAATATTTTGTTTTATGTAGCGTCATTGTTGTAAAATAACTCAAAAACAATAAACGTACTTGTATTGCATCACTTACGATACCTTGCGTCTTATTTTAATTTCTCAACCGTAAACAAAACTCGTGTTATAATTTTCAATCACGGTTTCCCCGAGAAAAACGTCAGCTCTATCGCCACCAGCTATTAGATTTTCTCGTGGACGTATACTTTTAAAGATAGATAGGAAAATATCCACAAAAATTGGGACATTTTGGGTGTAGTTTTCGCTTTGACAATTGTTTAAACATGTTTAAATGTTTATAACATGAAATTTATATTTAACGTTACATTTGGAACAGTTTGTAGAAGCTTTTCGTGCAAAACAAATTTAAATAATTTTAACCATTGAAATATAAAAAATTCTGAATGTTGAAAATTTACATTTTTTTAAACTTCGTTTTCTCAAAAAAGTTGAGTGATATAGAAAAACGGATTTCAAATTCGTAATCAGCGCCATAAACTCCACAAGAATTAATGTAAATGTTCTTTGTGCAAACTAAAAAGTTCCATTTTGTAGACCTCTGTTATTCACTTTTATTTAATAATAGGAATAAATTGTAGGTTAAATTGTAATCAAGTTAAATTGTAACTGATGAATATTGATGTAAAGGTATAATGTCATGGTTAAACACGAACATCATAATTTAACAGGTGAAATGTTAATTACTGAAAGCTGTGTCCAGTGTAGCTGGGCATAGGACTGCAAAGGGTTAAATGACCGCGAATAGATACCGCCTCCTCAAACATCAGATAAGGTGCGATGTTCCGATTATTATAATTACTATCTTATTTATCTATCTATATATCTATAATATGAAGCGGCTTTTTTACACAAGTATCGTTAGAGTTTTTCTACAAAATGTCTGCGGAGTGAGGTACAGGAAGAACGTTGATACCTATGGGACGAAGAGTGAATTTGACTTTCTGGAGGATCGGTAGATTCTCTCGCTTTTCCCTTCACACGTCAAATTAACGTTATGTGACTAATTGGACAGCCGCAAAATGGAACAGCGTATGCAATGTGAAGTTTTGATTTTACTCACTTACACCAGTGAGCGTTTGTTTATGATAGTGTTTGAACTTACTGCGTGCAGGAGTTTGGATTCAATTGAATGATTTTTTAAATCATGAAATTTTTATGTTTTAAGTAATTTTACGTTTTACTGTGAATTCTATTAAATGCTTTAGACATTTAGATGACAAAAAGTTCAGCGGCTCCGCATCAGACACCATAGCCATTCCACCATTCCCTTGCTTGAAAGAATATTGAAAATTCTAACAGATAAGAGTATACAATTTACAAGTGATTTAATTAACTGACTTCTCTTCCTTAACCGTAACTGCTTCGGCTGCAGAAACATTGAAAATTGTAACATGAACGTAGTATATCAATAGAATGTAAAAATAATAAATACTGATCGCGTTTCAGCGGGAAATGCGACGCAGAAATGGTTTTTGATTTTTTCCACTATGGCGCACCAAACCGAAAAATGTGAAAAAAATTGAGCATAACAATCGTGATATCAGATTGTTACTGTAAAAACGAAAAAGTTGTGCTTGGAAGATTTCCATGCGAAATCAACATTTTTCCGATTATTTTCGGTTTTTCAATTCTTGCAATTAGACTTTCCAATGGAAAAATCTCAACAAAATCTCAAACATGTATTTCCACATGTAAAATGTACCAGAATTTTTTCGAATTTTTTGCAGCTAAATAAACCGGGAAAATAGGGCAAGAACCAGTTTTCTTAATTTTCCCCATAACTACCCTCCCGTTCAAGATACAAGGTTGAAATTTGATATACAATCATTTTTTTCGAGTACCTACCGAATGACACCTCACCCACTGTAATTGGTTCAGGGAAACTTTTAACCCCCTTATCCGGCCATACCCTTTTCACTCGCAATGTACTACGTAATTTTTCATTAAAACACGTCCTATACGATAAAATCTGACAATACGCAATACCTTCCACCTAACCTCGCACCATCGTTCTTAGCGTATTCAGGTTAATGCGCAGCAACGAGGTCGCTGTCGAACTTTATTAATTTCCAGGAACACTGGCTCGTCATAGAAGTGCCGGCAACCCTTTGCGAGTATGTTGCCTGCTGGTAACGATTTTCTGTCAATGAGGACCACAGTTTCGGCGGTGTCGTGCCATGGAAACGTTCACGAGAAATGCAATCGACAGAGCGGCTTTGGAGGCATAATGTTCCTGCCTTTAAAAGTAACTTATTATGCTCCAATTAAGACAATAATGCAAAGTGCACCTAATTACCTAGCCCCTTCAGCGGCAGGTTTTTAGCGAACGAATTACGGGCAACGTTGTGCTGGTTCCTTGGGGGTATGTGTATGTACTTCATCCTCGATGCAACCATCCCCTATGTACATAATTGCATCGTGTTCGTCAGCAATTCCGACGGACCAGATACACTGCTATGGCAGTAACACTTTCAAGGACAATTATCTTCCACATTTAGTTGTACCTTGGGGTGGAAATCCACAAATTAATGACATGACCTTACACTTTACATCAGCTACTTGATCCGGTTTTGTTCCGCGTATTTTAATTAGCGCATAGCATCGTTATTCTTGCGGCTTAATTTAGATCTCTGAGGAATTATGAAATTTTTAAAGTGAGAGAGAGAATAAAAAATATAATTTCCATGGAACGGCTACTTGCAACGCTCTGTCATATATTTGCTCTGTTTATTTGTGTTCCTAATATCTGTCATTTATCTGTTATTCTATACGTTCTGTTTTGTCCATTGTAAAATCTCTAATAAAATATAATTCAAACTCTAACATAGATGGTGTTACGAAAAGTCACTATTTTACACTTATGTGTTTTAAGTGTATTTTCTAACATTAGTGCTATCAAAAATTTGGTATATAAATAAATACAGTGGAAAAATGGCCGGGGGGACAAGAATTGAAGTGAACGAGGAAAGGATATTCAGCAACCGGTTATGTTTTACAATAGTTATAAAAATCCTAAGAAATTGCACCATTAAAACTTTTAAAAATTATTCGCTAAAAGTTAGGAATTAATTTTAGCGATCGTTTTGATAAATCTAGTTTTATAACACATCTTTTTATCGATTACAATTATATTTCGAAGTTTCAATCAATATTCAAATTATATTGTAAAGTATTTTGTACAAGAATTTGCAATATTAACTCCATCATCATGATTTCAAGATGCGCAGTGTGTTAATACACTGAAATACAAGGAACGATTATATTACGCTTTCGGGATATACAAATACACAATTATAATCTGCTTCAAGTACAATTATTACACCATGGAAATGCCATTGTGTATTAAAAACGATAATTTTCTCATAAATTCATAATTATATTCTACGCTTACGTACTAAAAGAATTTCTTCATTGATATAATTTAAATTCAATTAAATCAATGGCGCAGAAGTCATTCTGTTCAACGCGTTTAATCTTTGTTTATTTTGGTCAAAAACCGTCAAGAAATGCATAGTTAATTTTTTTTAAATTTTTTCCTCGCGAACGAACAATATATTATACCACAGCTTCCTAGAGATTCTTTAAATACTCCGTCCTGTCTCATTTAAAGCCTGCCGTTACATATGTCTAAAGAAAACAGTTCTTTATTAACACAAATATGGGAAAAAATAAAAGCGCCCAAAATAAACTAATTTCATTATTATTTCGTTAACAGCCACTGTGTTCGTACAAGTATAAATATCGTGAAGAATCAAATGTTATATTTTTTTATAACTATGTCGTCAACAACTATATATTATGGTATTTACGTGTATAAAATATTCGTGAGCTTATCGTGTTCCCACTCGACTTATTGATACATTCATGCAGGGTCGCTACACCTTCAGCGTGCATAATCCGTATTCGATAGCGAATACCCTTGTCCAAAACGTTTGGACGGTCGATATCTCTCAAAGACAGTATTTGATATTGATTAGCGATTGGGCAACGGACGAAGATTAGAAGATCGCATTTCACTGCACAAAAACGTTCAACGGCTGCAGAGATAACGGACAATCTATCCTTCCGAGTGGATAAATCTTAAAAGGCGGCCCATGAGAGCAAGAAGATGGCCTCTCTCTGTTTCTGGTACTGTCGAACTTCAATTCTATATTAAGCAGAAATTTACATGTTCCATGCACGGAAGAACTTCAGTACCTCTATACTTTCTGTCATAAACTTTTATAACTCCTCCGAAATTGCCAAGATATGCTGTTTCGTCAAGTTTATTTAAGCAGTATCAAAGTGTCTATAGTTATTCATTGTGCCCGAATATAATTTGCAATTGGAGCTTTGCATATGTCAATCCATTTCTTAGTAACAAATAAAAATTCAAAGATAATTTTTTAACATTGAAGAAATGCTACGTATTTACCGGGAAACATACTTTTGTAAGACTTCGCGGCAGCGCACAGTGGTCCCGAACTGCGATTTAACATAGGGTTAACATTTTACGGTTTTCTCATTCAACCAATTCATAGAAAGAGTGACTCGTTAAATAATAATAATTTATGAAGCGGGACGAAATTGGAAGTGATTCTTGCGTAGTTATATAGGAAAAAGTATGCAGAAATTGTTTTAATGTGTAAAAATGCGGTAGTATTTGGAGCTCAAAAAATGTTCATTGTCAATGCCGAAAAGCTTTGATAATTTTTATAAATTCATTGAACATTATTTTTTTAATACACTACAAACACTAATTTTATATTTAAGATGTGAATTTTTATAGTAGAAGAATGCTCTTCAATTAGAAAAGAAAATTAATAGAAAATGGAAGACAGATTCGTCAGGATGCCACGAACAAGAAGACGTGTTTTTTCGATAGAAAATAGTCTCAAGAAAAAGTTTTAACTTTAAGTGTTCGTTCCAACTGCAGTTTTTGTCAAATTTCATTAATTTTCCGATTTTTATAAGCGATACAAATTTTGGAAGCGATATAAAAGTAATAAAAAAGGATATGCGAATATTCATGTTGTAAAAAATGAACAACTAATCTCTCGAGTTGGACCATTGTTCAGCGGCGCGCTAAACCGGCCATTCTCACGTCTGACTATTGTCAAGGGCACTTTTGCAACGAGGGAGAAAAAACGGTCCTTGCTCTTCTTACAGGGAAAGAAGGCCCTTGGAGGCCCCCATCGACGAAGGAAAGAAGGCACAAACATGCTCTAGAAGTCTAACCTCCATTCACCAAAAATATACAACTAGACAGCAGGTTTTTTCAGAATTTTCTTGCTATCCCAACCTCAAGTAGCAGTAACCACTGTAAACTTAATTCCGCCCGAACAATGTCCCCCACTACTAGCAAAAATTATCTCAAGTTATAATATAGGTTAAAACGGGAAAGCTCCTAAGGCACTGTAATTTACTTAAGTGGCACAACCCCCAAAAAAAAGAAGGAAGGCACGTATATAAATACGACGCCAAGGACCCCCTGGAGTCACTCACTCGGTCACTTCTATCTCAGCCGTTTATTTTGAAAGTGGCAAAAGTCACTTTACCATAATGAAAAATACTGATTTTTCAATGACTATACGAAATTATTTATACTGAGAAAAATATAAGTATACAAGATAACAAGTACAAGCAAATCTTTTCGAATATTGGCATCAATATTTTTAGACAGTTTCGAACACAAACCCTTAAATATCTCGATTTAAAAGGAAAGTGATTTATGCCACTTTCAAAATAAACGGCTCATTTACAACTTCGTACTCAAACTGTGACTCTGTTTACGATCTTCGAGATTATTGTCGCATTCTAACATATGCCAACGTTATATTGCATTTATCCGCTTATCGGGATAATTATATTATAATATGAATATACAGAGTGAGTCACGCAACGTGACGATTCTAAATAACTCATAAAGTATGTACTGCACGAAAAAATGTTTCGGACAAAAGTTGTACGATTACGAAGGGAACATTCAATAATAATATGGGTTCTATGTTGTTTTGCTATTTTACTGAGATATACAGATCACCTTCAATTTCTTTGCATAGAATGCCTATATTTTGTCTCTAAATTCTGATAAAGCGAATAACTACTGAGATGTTCACAAAATATAATAATAATCCTGCGTTACAAGGTATACGCATTCAACGGGACTGTCATTATTTGGAGGACAACTTTGTTTACGACGACAACTAATGCTGTTAAACACGATCCTAAGCATTAGACATCGTCGATATGAAATATCAGCTAAGCTTAGCAATGATGCAATTGTTACACATCATATTTTATCTCTAGGACCATTTTCGTCGTACGCACTGTAAAAAATTATTATATATTTCTTCCTGTTACTAAACATGTCAATAAATTTAGTACTTTTCTCTATACGACTTCTATCATTACTAAGCATAGCTGATATACACTATCATATCGACGATGTGTATCGCATATGATCGGGTTTGAAAACATTATCTGTTGTCGTAAACAAAGATGTCCTCCAAAGTATAAAAGTACCGTTGAATGGGCACACCTTGTAATGCAGGATAATTATTTTGTGAATATCTCAATAATTATTCGTATTACACCCTACGTAGTATGTATAATGATTTTTTATGCAGATTTCGATGCTTTATCAGAATTTAGAAAGTAAATATCACCCTCCCAAATATAACGATGGATACTTTAATGTTATAAACATTTAAACATGTTTAAACAATGGTCAAAGGGAAAACGACGCCCAAAATGACATAACATGTGGATATTTGCCTATTTATCTTAAAAACTAGACGCCGTGGAGGAATTTTAGTAGAAGGAGGCGATAGAGTAGAGATTTTTCTTGAGGAAACCATAATTGAATGTTGCAGCACAAGTTTTTTTTTCGGCGGAGAAATTAAAATAGCTCCGCAAGACACACGGTACTGCCAGTGATTCTCAGCGCAACCGTTTCACTCACGCCAGAATTATGCCATATAGATAGCTTGCTTTACAACCTCATTTATTAATTATGAGTTATTTCATGACAATTATGCTACATTAAATAAAGAATAACATTTGTAAAATTTCATCATATAAATAAGCAATATTATTCAATTGCAATCTCAAGTTCAAGATTATACGACTTATTAAATATAAAAGTGCTTTTCACATAAATCTACATGATGGAGACAAACAGATTACATAATTGAATTCAGCACAAAAAATACTATTAGAATTACATATTAAAGCTTTTGTGCCAAAAGAAATACTTTATTTCTCTTCTAGTACTTTTCATTAACCCTTTGCAGTCATGTTTCATTAAAACAAAATGTGAACTCGCACTTCAAACAAAACAACTAAAATCTTAGTACGAATTACATATACCTCAGAAACATGTTGATTCTTTGGTTTGGTGGCTGAGAGTAGACACACGATGGCAACAGTGAAAGTGCGTTGGTGACTGACAACAAACGTACGATCGCTAACTAAGGGTTGCTACCACTTTAGGGATGAATTACCAAGTAGCCCACAAAAAGAGAGGTATTTGGTGATTCTGAATCTCATCTGCGAAAGCATTGTACACTCACTAATAAGCAAAAATGCTTGAAATCGATCGCGGAACACTGCTTACTCGTCGGCGGTCGCGGGCGAACTGATAGGAAGGCGAACATCGAAACGGCTTGTTATTGTTAGAGGACGAACGAGACGAATGCCTGAAAGGTACGATCGCCGAGGACCGCGAATATGTTTTGACAACACGCGGAGGTCGTCGTACCCGTCGTTCAGTGAAGTGGAATCAACTGCTCTCGCTGCTCGTACAGTTAACCCTTTGCACTCCAAGTAATTTTTACTATGAGCTACCAGCTACTCCAGAATTATTTACACCGTGTGAGGAGACATTTGTGGAAAATTAAAAAACTTCCTTTGTTATTCAAAAAGAAGCGTATACATTTTAAAATTATGATTTACAGTATAAAAAAATATAAAAATACCCCGGATTTACCTGACAACGGAGTTATCAGTTTCCGTTACAGTGCCGCCTCTGCGGCGACAACGGAGTGCAAACGGTTAATATTGATATTCCAAATGCAATTGAACAATATTGTTTATTTATATGACTAAATGTTAAAAATATAATACTTTCTTTAACGTAGCATTATTGTCAGAAAGTAACTCATAATCAATAAATGTGATTGTAAAGCAAGCTACATGCCATGATACTAGCGCGGCTGAAACGGTTGCGCTGAGAATCACTGGCAGTACCTTGCGCCTTGCGGAGCTATTTTAATTTCTCAGCCGAAAAAGGAACTTGTGTTGCAACATTCAATCATGGTTTCCTCAAGAAGAACGTCTGCTCTATAGCCTCATTCTATTAGAATTCCACCTGGGCGTCTAGTTTTTAAGATAGATAAAAAAATGTCCATAGAAGTTGGGGCATTTTGGGCGTAGTGTTTCCGTTCGGCATTGGTTAAACATGTTTAAATGTTTATAACATTCAAGCAACATGCACCGTTATATTCGGGAGGGTTTGAAAAATCATTTCGTGAAAAACAAAACATAAATAACTTTTGCGGTTAAAACGTAACAAATTCTGAAAGTTGAAAAATTGCAGTTCTTTTCAATACTGATTTTTTCAAAATGGAGCCTGATGGAGACAAACGGACTTCACATTCGTGTTCAGTGCCATAAAATCTATAAGAATCAGCATAGATATTCTTTGGGCGAAAAATCGTGTTGAACAGTGTTATTAATACTCATTTCACATTATTCTGTCTTGTATGTACGAACACCTACTGTAGTTTTGTTCGAGAGTACAACTGTATCCAGGCGCATTGTAAAGTTCATACTTCAGCTCCTGTATCTCACTTCCGATAGTTTTACCCGATCCAGGGTCGTAACCTGAATACGGATACGTATATATGATTTCACGAAGTTGTATCCTGCTTGTCATAGCGAAACGTCATTGTCGATTTGTCCTACGTACGATATATCGCGTTGATGTATATGCCTATTGTCTCTTCCGTCAATTCGCAATTACATTGCGCATTAACTTCCAGCATCAGTGTCAACTTGAAGCATTGGTTCTAAGATAGAGATACGTGCATTGTGTATTTAATGATGAACTTGACTTACGAGTATACTTTGTCTTTATAATAAAATTGGATTATCTTAGTTTTTACTTAACACTAGAACTACCAAATCAGTCAAAATGACTGGTACACAATTATTTCCAAAAATTCTCAAAGTTTATAGGAGAACCATAGGAGAAATATTCTACGTCAAACTCAAAAAGCATAAACGACCGAGTTGATAATATTTTCCGCCTCTTGATTCCTCTTTTCTTAAAGTACTTATTTAATATATTGAAATATAATAGATTTAACGCCGGTAGTTCTAGTGTTAATGAAACCAGAGCACTCATTCCAAGGTGATCAAATAACAATATCAAATTATGTAGCTTAATTTGTCATTTTGTGTTTGCTTTTTATAAAAAAAAAGAAATAGGTAGTCGGTAAGTTTCGTTGCAAGTTTGTCAATAGAATTTAAATTTGACCGTTTATGATTTAATAATTATTATATAGGGATTATCAAAAGAAGCTTGTCACAAGCGTTTCGTAGCGAAAGGGTTAACGTAAGCGTTTATATTGAGAAGTTTATAATGTAACTATATCTTACGACTGGGCCTGAATTTATATCCCTTTCCTTTTCCTTTACGATCAAAAAATGATAACTTTATCGACAAATAAAAAATATCAAATATCCCCCACTCCAACATTTTTTTATTTCCAGATATATAAAGTTTAAGTAAGTAATGTAAACAAATATTGAAGCGCAATACTTCCACGTTTTCAAGAAATTCGATCAAGAAGTTTTGTGTGCCATATGTTTATTTCGTGCATGCAAAGTGACCTCTTGGAATGTAACTCACGTATCCGAACGAGACTTGGGCGAGTTTGTGTAAATGGACGCCTCGTAGAGCATACTCAAGAAGAAAATGTTACACTGTCTGTGTTTTAGAGAAATTAATAATTATAGTTGCGCAAAATACAAGTGTACATTGTACGACATAAACGAAAACAGTTAAGCATCGAGTTAATGGAGTGTAGTTAGAAACACCCGCGTTTACGGAAACCTGTCTAGCTGGTAATTGGAAACATTGTCGTTTCATCCACTCGTTTTATATATATATTATTCTCTTTTTTGTTATTTTCTAGGGGAATTATTCTATCACCATAATTACGTACGCTCTACGCCTTTTAATATAACATTTCTGTTCTGAAATTTTTAATATTTAAAATAAAAAGAATCTTTCAAATTATAATCACTTTGGAGAAAATAGCAGCCCCATTACTTTAAATTTTTTGTAAAAAGGCGTGAAAAATCTATTCCTCGTAGAAAAATTGAAACCATCATTATTTTATTAGCATGTCGTTTCTAGGAGGCCAAGATTATCTTTCTCTTATTGAAAGAATAAAATATTACATTTAGAATGCGCAACTAAAGTAATAATGATTGGACCGTTTATTTTGAAAGTGGTGTAAGTCCATTCATAGCCATCATAAACATATTATTTCTTAAATAATGTTAATTATACTAATTGGGATGATAAATTTGACACCCTTAGAAACCCATAAACATTATTCTACTATGTTATTTGTTACCCATATTTTTAAATTTAGTCCCACGCAAACCCTTCAATATCTCGATTCGAACTTAAATGGACTTACATCATTTTCAAAATAAACGGTCCAATTAATGCACAAATTCAATAAGAGAAATAAAGCAAAAATAAAGTGAGATAACTCTGCGTTATAGTGACATCCGAAAATATCCGCAATTGTACACTACGACCCTAATAATATTAAATTTAATAACAAACATGAAAATCTATGTTGTGTCCAAAAAGTACCTTCCAGCAGTACACTTAGCTGTAGAAATATGTCAACCTTAAAACACACTCACGGCCATTCTCGCAAGAAAATTTACGATCCGGCACTGAATCGCAGCATGGAACACCTGAGAAAGACACAGGCTCCAACACGGCGACACAGTCCATAAAACTGACAATATCCCTCGTCGCCCTCGATCGTATCGCGTTTGAGAGGATTTCGATAAGAATTTACGTCGGTGATCGCGATTGTCGGAGGTCAAGAAACCAAGGGAAGCAATTTGAGCCCGGGTGCGCCGTTAAATATTGACCAAAAAGTAATGAGCCACCCACTTATCATGCCCGAGATTGTGAAACCACTGCGGTTCACCGCGGTGAAAAGGAAGGAAACTCTTGGTGGTCCAACCGCGAGCCGACGTCGTAGTGACGGTGGAAGAACCATACACACACGTATAAACACATACGGGATGAAGAAATAAGGGATGAAGCTGAAAAGAGAAGAAAAGAGGAAGAGAGATGCGAACAGATTATACCCTGCGCACCGTACACACATACGAGGGAACGCCGTGAAGCGGTTTCGTGCGATCCTCTTTCGCTTTGTATGACGCTAATGTATTCCATTGAGGGTGACCAACGCTAGTAACCCAACAACAACCCCCGCCTTTTGAATAATGAGGAGCCGGAGCTCGGCCGACTTCGCAGTCGTGGATTTCCCGCAATATAGCTGTCCCCGGCCAAATTACCCTGAGCGTGCTAGTTAAAATGCTGAAGGTGGAAGTACCTCCAATGATTGAAGGCGCAGTCGGACCTGGCTGCAAAGATTTATGCGTCGGGAGCTCTCGTAAATTTTATGGATGGCGCGAATGTGACGATTCATTCGACTGCTAAGGGTAATTGATCTATCGTTGCTTAAGACCCCCTGCAATTTTTTATTTTTATTCTCTTTTACAATTCCGTCCACCTCGCATTTCCTCTCCCAAGGATCGTGCTGGTTTGGTTTCATGTAAAAATTTCAAGCTGGTAAAAATAGTCGTTTTTTTTTTCATTCTCGACGAACGGGGTGGTATTGATCGATTCGATAAAACCCGTTTCATTAATTTGCTTCGCGTTGGGAATAAAAAGTTGCCGTTGAAAGTGAACAAATAAAAGTTCGCGATACATAAAGCCAAAGCGCACTCGTTACTCTCAATTCTCTTTGTTAATTAAGGAATGACGTACGAAGTAAAATGACCGTGTCGCGAAGAATAGAAGAAGGGACGATATAATTTTCAACTCTGCACCGAACTTCTCGAACAAACGGACATGCGTATTTTGTTTGCACAGAGAATTGCACGAGGTTTTTGTAATATTTAGCAGAAAGGAATTCCGGAAGTACGAAAACTTTGCATTTTTAGGTATCCTCTGTAGATGTAGGCTTCATGCGCCTCGCATTTCCGCTATTTTCTGGAATAAATGTACCTCGGTTTAACTTTACAAAGGGAAGCAGATGAACAATAAAACCTGCAAGGTGTGACACGTTCTTTCGTCAAAGGCATAATACTTTCTGTAGCAAATATATATATTTTTTTAAACTTTTATCGGTTTGTTTCACCGGATGGGCATCAATGGTTTACTAAAAGCGACGTATTAAAATATTGATATTCATACTTGAATATTACATGAAAATTTTATGATTGCCAATATTACGTGCTTAAAGGATAAAATGTATTTATTGCTTTTCTTTACCTGCTGTACCTATTTCGAACCCGTCATTGATTTAAGCTATTACGATACCTCTGAAGTAATTAATAATTTAAAGCTCTTTGGCATCATTAATTATACCATACTTCGAATAATACTGAATGTACAATGCACTGAACAATCAGTGTGGCGAGTGTTAAATACGCAACAACATGTAGTTTGTAATGTTTCTTTTACTCGAAGTTACATATATGAAGCATGTGGATGAAATATTTAATGTTGTCGATTCAAACGTTATATTCTGCATTCATATCACCAAGATAATGGAAATATCTTATACTCTATACGTTTTATACTTTAATAATCTAGTACAATATAACAACAGTACAGTACAGTAATCCAACTTAACACGTTGAATGCCACCTATATTTTACTAGATTCACTGTTTCTACTGAAGTGAGACTTTTCTTATTAAAACCGTATCTTTATAGAGCAAAAATTTTAAAGGTAACAATAGTTGTATATTAGGCGGTACTTTACTTTTCTAATAGTAGCAGTTAAATATTGAATATAGTAGCGAATTCGTGAATTCTGTTGTTTTAAAGTCATTAGAAGTTTCTTTGAATCGAATAGCGCCGGTCACCGTTGACCCCCGTGGCATTCAACGTGTTAAATATCAAAATAATACCTCAATTTTTTAACCAAAGCTGTAGCTGATACCGACAGAACAATAATGTCTAGTTATTGCAGGAATTCGCAAAGAAAATATATCTCCAACGATATGAATTTAACATCACTTCTTTTGCATATTGAAATACTCCGTGAAATATTTACACTTCCTTAAAATCACTTTCCTTCGGTGCGTATAAGCGTGAAGCTCCGACCGTGTTCCGTACGAAAATATAACAGGATTATTTAAAATAAAGACATTATTTAAGGTAAGCATCGGCCACGGAAATGCAAATTTCCGGCACTCGGAGGAAGAAAATTCACGTGGAAGATAGACGAACACATTAAGTAAAATGTGCATCCTCGAGATAGTCGATGGGAAGTTCAGAAAAGTATAATAGCCTCGATGAGAATCACCATAATTGTGTAACCATCGCATTGAACATTACGGCTTGACGCGCCGCTAAGATGGAACGGTAGTTTGCGTTCGCCACAACTTATTTCCAAGGATATCCTCAAAGTCGTTACGCGCAGATTTAATGTGTTGCAATACCGCTAATGGGCGAAAAAATTATGCAGGAACGATAAAATAATCTACGAAGTTTTGATAAGAGATAGTACTCAATGCGCCGTAATTTGGCGACCAAATTGTGACTGTACGGCAAATAATAAGATTAAAATTATTGTAGAACATGAGCTGAAAAGAAGCTTTAAATAACTGTTAGTTCGTGGAGAATTATGGGATTTTGAGAAAAAGTGGCATAATTTATAAGATATCAATGTTGAACTACATATATGAATGATATGAAGTGATGTAACAGAAAACTGATCATTCATTGGGTTTGATTTTGTGAAAATTAAGTATACAAGGAAAAATGCCGATTGTATTGCATCTCCGAACGAAATGAACATCTTAAACAAAGCAGAAATGTTAGATATCATTTTTTTGAATTTGTAAATTGAATTAACGTTTCAAATATTCGAGTTGCTGTCTTCCCAGAAATTTAATTTTTAATGTACGCGATTTTCCTCAAGTCATTAATATTAAAATAATGAACACTGTTAACTACACAAGTTTGATATCATCGATCAAAAATTAAACGCAAGTCGTCACCTTTCAGGACGAAGTTTAAAAGTTGAACTTAAATCGTAAATTTTCACGACAGCGTTGCTTAATAATTTTCGTAAATACGGTATTTATCCCATTAAGAAATAGTTGTACATAGATTAGATAAAAATCTCCCAGCTTTGACTTCTAATTTAAACGCAGTCAAAAACACTGTCGTCTCTTTATTTTGAAACTATTTTGTAACGTTTAAGCTCAATTCGACCTATTGATTCATAATACTCTACACACACCAAAAAGTAATTGCCGAATCAAAACTGTGAATATCTTAAAATCTCCTACCATTTTACACAAAACTTTACAGCAAAAAATTGATGAAATTTCAAACCGCCTTACTCAAGTTAATGTTAAAAGAACTTTTTACCGTAACAACTAAAACTATTATGAACATGCCGGCAGCTTAAAAACCAACTTTTAAACCAATTAAAGTTCCACGAGCGTCTTACACCTAACAAATTCTTTTCACATAGTACTATAATTCAAGAACACTCTACGAACAATAGGATACAAATTCCTCATAAAGTTGTATTAACCCCCTGCAGACCCGAATTCTTTTCTTTCGCCTAAGAAAAATTATTTTTATGTTGAGATTAACTTAATTCATATACACACAGAAAAAACAGATGACGTTGCAAACGTTATTTTTTCATATTAGACGATCACTGGTAGATACATTAGGTGTTGAAACTAAGTTTAAACCTATACGTAATAAGATACAGCACGAAAAGTATCATGTGCATTACAATGTGCACAGGGTCCGAAGGGGTTAAGTTCTCAGTGTAGTGGGAGGAGACACTGCAACTTGTTTTCTTTAATAAGTAAACTGGACGCATCAAGATAAGATAAATCAGAACGGAAGCATTAAACTCAATTCTCCCGGGAGTCATTAGCCGTCCCAGAATACCAGAGCAAATACATCATAAGTGGATGCACGTGTGTGGTATACGTGGAAACCCGTAAGAATAATACCCGGATGCGTGGTATTCCGTAAATAGCAAAGTACAAAACTAACCGAAGTGGAAGGTGAATCAGTATGAGAATCGTCCATCGGGGGATGGCAAGCGGGGTTCGTGCAGAAAAGGGACAGTATTTACCGACGTGTTCTGTTCTGACAGTCGAAAGATTATTCCGTGCTTCGACGGGTCCTCGAGTGTTGTGTGCAGAAACAGTTAGCCCGTTTGGACAATAATTACTCGTCCAGGGAAAACGATGGACGGGAAGTGCTTAATTGCTGACCCCGGTAAACGGGATCTGGAAATAGGTATTCCTCGCCGGTTGCTAACGAGAAAATGAGAAACGACGATAGGGGCAAGCAGTTTCGCCCGGTTTTCGGAGCCTATAAGTTTAGTCGTGCGAATCAATCGATTTGATTCGCAGAGTGCACTTACATTATAGCTGGGATTAAAAAGAGAGATAGAGAGTAAAAGAAAGAGGGGAGAAGAGGATGAAACTCTGTAAAAATTGCAGCGAACGTTCGAGTGTCTAAATCACCGATAGGAAAGTAAAGGAAGTCAATTGCGCCGTTCGAGAGAAAGATAAGGAGAACAAGTTTTCGAATTACAAGAATAGGATTAATCTTTATCCTCGATGGTACAATAGCGATGTAACTTTACGACGGGGAAACATACAGAGTAAACGGAAGAGAAAATTCCTAATACTCGGAATTGCCCTGTAGAATGGAAAATCAATTACGGTTATTGAAAGAGGACGACGGAACGATACGATGTTAGACGTAAAAGTTTATCTCTTACGTTGAAAGACGATAATAACAGTTGGGAAAAGTGAGGTCTATGATACAAACTACTATGGAGTATTTCCAATATATTTAACATTGTCTTACATAGTGATATATACTATTACAAACAAGCAATAAAAGTAAAAGATGCTAAAGAAATTTAATTTCTGACCAATCTTTAATTTCTACCAAATATTTTTCGTCATCGTCTAAAAATGTAGGTACGTTCCGTAATTAAATAACTTCAGATTCACTAAGATTATATTTTAAAAAAAAAGAAATCGATAAATTACTCGAAAAAAGACAGCACCAAAGCGGAAACATCATCTATAACTTCTACTTCGAAGGACAAGAGATTAAGCAGTCAGTAAGCTGAAATCACCGTTGCAAGGGAACATATTGAAGATCAGTCGGTACTATTGGGGTCAATGCGGCAGGAGTAATTTCTGGATTATACGGTGACCGTAATCCTCCCACAAGCGTAATAACATCGTCTCATAGATCATTATCGTCCCACTGGACCCGCGACACCACTACTTGTACAATTTTGCGAATTTCACGCGATCCAGCAATGCCAATTTTTCACGATACAAGGTAATTAATGCATCTCGAATGCCGTGTATCAGTTCCGCACAAAAGGCCGTCTCTGATGCATCGACTGTCCCGCGAAGTTTCCTTGTCTTCCATTTGTATTTACGAAACCTAACAAATTGTATTTTCGCCGGAACGAAGTGAACAAGGGAGGCCTGATCCCTTTGAGTAAACAGCAGCACGATAAAAAGGGATAGGAGAAACGTGATGCGACAGAAATTCCGTAAAATATTCTCCACGTGTACCAAAAGATAATAGCCTTTGGAGATTATTCGAACAAAATCAAATGCCACGGGGCAAAGAGGAATTATTACGTAAGGGTATCGCGGAAAAAAAGTAGCGTTTTATGAACGAAGGGACGTAACGCGTTTGTTCAAGTCCCTGATTTTTTGCAGAAGAGACTAATTTAAGCGTAAAGCCATTCAAAACGCTTAATGGCGCTTTTTTAATCCCGCGGGAGGATTTTATAGCACATGATTCTATTCTTTCTTTTTATCAAACCCGCTACCAACAGCGAAGCCTTTCAGGCAAAGTTCATTTACATAGGTTGTATGCAATTTTTGTTATAAGGTGGCGAACTACACTCAGCTATGTATTCGTGCATGGTTAAATCAGAATGGAGAAAAAAGAAAGAAACGGCACGGACGATATTACGAGTAACGGAGGAAAAAAAAGAATTTTCCTCCGTGTCTGTTAATTCTTTTCAGGAACTCCCCAGATGTATATAACGTGATTTTCTCCTTTCCTAGTTGCTTGATGAGAATTCGATGGATTGAATCTTTTCTTCTCTGCCGACATCATCCGGGAAAAAAAGAAACGTGAGGTATAACGTGTGTATCGTGAGATACTACACATAAAATATATACCAAAAATGTTTTTGGATGAACAAAGAAATATCTCTGAACGTAAAAGGTCACGCAGCACTCTTCGAAATGTGTGTCTTTCAATAACACATCGCTGATAGAAATCGTAGAATTTTAGAATATGGACCGCATAAAACTTTTGTTTCGGCTTTTTTTGAATTTTTATAACGATTGATACGTATATTTATAATTATTTTACTATCCTTTCTGGAAGATTTAAAGACATAATGCAACTATAACTTTAATAATTCTTTCATAATTTTGGACATAGGTATTACAAAAGGATATTTCACACAGTATTTTCTCTTGCGCAAAATGGAGTATACAATCTTCTAATCTCAATTTGAATGAAAAGTATGGGTGAACCAAAATTAAAGGAATAAATATTTCGTACCTTTAAGTTCATTTGACAATAGAAAATAACATGTTCCAATGAAAAAGTCATTTTGAAATTACATTTCCAAACATGTCGACGTTCGAGAAAAGTTGAATAAAAATATAAAATTTATAAAATCATAACGTTCTTAACACTAGAACTACCAAGCCAGTCAAAATGACTGGTTCCTCATTTTTTAGAAAAATTCTCTGAGCTCATAGGAAAGCCATGTAGTAAATATTGCACGTTTATCTCAGAATATAAATTACCAAATCGATCATCTTTTCCAGCTCTCGATTTTTCCTTTTTCAAAATACTTATTTAATATATTGAAATATAATAGATTTAACGCCGGTAGTTCTAGTGTTAATATAATCACAAAATTTCATAAATAATGAAACACAAGTTATCAACGCGCATATGAAATTTTCAGCAAGAATAAATAAATTGCTGATAGTAAGATTATTAGCAACACTGTTCCAAAATATTGAAATTTAGCAGGAAAATTTCAGCACCTGTTTCATGAAAGCAGCTTTCGAGTCAAAGGTATACGCTTCTAGCAGCTCTTATTTGCACGTGGAAAATCTCACTAACTCCTTCGAAATGTTCCACCATAAAAAAGGACCCCTATAAAAAGTTTTTAATACCCTTCATGAATTAAGTAGGTGCACAAGCAGGTCACGTATTCCGATCGGAAGGCGCAACTTTGTAGTAACTTGTTTGTAAGAGCGAGCCTCCGAAGGATAATGCTTTATAACGGTATCCTCTGTGCTTAAAGGGGAAGAAGGGGCCTTTGGCGAAATCAAAGGAGTATCCTTCGATGGCAGTCAAAGTGGATTCTCTGCTCACGAGTCCGGCTAACTTTTAAAAGAGAAGTCACGTGACGCATATCGAAACCGATCTCACAGATGTATTCGAGGGTGAATATAGGAATGTATAAGCGCGAGGATAGCGATAGGTAAAAGGGTCCTTGTAAGACCGACAAAGTGTATTCGAAAGGGGTGGCGAACGGTAACGTGTATGAAAGTCGGTCATCGATTAAACGAGCATCTGAAAAAAGACGGTCAAAGGACCACGAAACAAGCAAGAGTAAACCATCACTGGCGTCTCTGTTCGATACTTCCTGAACAAAAACTAGTACGGCCATCTTCATTTTTTCTCGTTTCGAAGAAATGGTTTGTCCCTTATGTCGTGCATCGGCCTATATTATTTTTCTCTTTCTTTTCTCTTTCCCTTTGCCTTTCTCTCTGCTGAGTCCCCGTTTCCCAACATTAATACCGTCCTGGCAATAGCTGTACAATCTCACGGACTCGCTGTGGACTAAGGGTAGAAGTTTCGAATATTCGTTACTAGATTATTGCGTGCCTGTAAGTATTTAGTTGCCAAAGTTTAAGTACGTTAAAAATTTATCGATAGTAAAATGTATTGCGGGAAGAAAAAGTCTGTCGCAGGGATGGCTTAACTTTCCTAACGATAGTTTTAAAGTAGACTTCACTGCTTTTTCTGCAGCTGCTACGCAATTTTTCATTGGCACAGCGATTCCCAATATCCGGTTTATCGAGAGCATTCCGTCAATTTCACTTCGAAATTCCATAGTCGTAGATGCTTAAAAGTTGCTTTATTCTATTGGAGAATCAATCGGTTGGAAATTCAAATTCCTTAATCAACTGTCGAATAAAACGTCGTAGTACCTCTTTTAACACGTTCAACGCCACGGTATTTTGCTAGTTCCATCATTTCTACTGAAGTCAAAGTTTTTTTATTCAAATCACATCTTTACAGAGCAGAAATTTTAAAGACACAAATAGATATAATTCAGCAGAACTTAAACTTTTTAACGCCAATACTTTAAGACTTAAGGTATTAGAAAATACATAAATATTACAATTCGAAGCTAATATGAAATTTCATTGAATTTAATAACACCGGTCGCCGATAACCCCCATGACATTCAACGTGTTAAACATTGTTGAACCAACATCTATTCAAAACAATATTCACGTAACACATCGTTTAATTACAAAAAAATGTTCGACATCCAGATAAAATGGAGTTATATCTAATTTAAGAATATGGTTGCCTATATCACCTCTCATTGTAACATATTTTACACAACAGAAAAAAAAAGATTGGAACATAAAAAAGTTCAGATTAAATTGCAATGAAGATGGAGATGGATGACCAAAGATTAATACGTCGAGGCTCAGAAATAACACGTGTTTAACAAAATGGTGTTCGACAAAACTCTGCACGGAAAGTAAGTGCACCGTTCAGCGCAAAGTTTGCTCGAAGCTTGTCGACTTTCGCATCTTATGCAAAACGCTTATCTATATTTTATGACCTACGACAGGGTGAAATCTTCGCTATTCTCGCGTGAAAAATGCCACATTACCTTCTCCTATGACGTGTTTACTTTCTACAATATTGAAAATTTTTCTATAATTTGACGGCTCTATTTCGTCAAAAGTCATCGACAATTAGGAAGTAATAGATAGCGTTCCCTTCTTATTTGTTTCTTCGAACCTGAGATAAATCGTAAGATAAATGGTCGACATTTGACAGATAAAATGTCAAGTTATGCAAAGGAGCACAGAAGATAAGTGAAATGGACCGTGATGGGGTACAGCCGGCCCATAAATCAGGGAACAGTCGCCTGATGGATCGCCATAGAGGACCTCTATTTTCTTTTCCGTCTTCCATAGCTACTTCCTTCCACGGCCAAAATCTTGTTCGCTGAGTTCTCCATAACTCACCCCTTCGGATAACAATGTGTGAGAACATTCGACATTAGGTGTTCGCCATGGAAGCACGTATACCCAGTGCGCCTGTACAAACTGTCCTATAAATGTATCATAGCCTCTCTGTTTCTCTTACGAGCAATCTACTTGATGAGGTATTAACAATGCATGTTAGAATAGTCAACTAGGAACTTAATCCTCGACTATGAGGAATATTCGTCCTCTGTATTAACTTCTGTGGGGACGGACCACCATACAACCGAGAATATTATTATTTATCACGCATAATATAGGATTACGAAACCTATTGTACCCATGATTTTGAATTAAGTGTGACGTAATTTATTTATACGCAACAGCACGAGGTTGGGATTAAAGGAGGCTTAAAGTACACAGAAATATGTTGCTCAATTACTCTCCGGTAGAATAAGTTAAGTTGTGTTGATCTAGAACATTAAATACCAATCTAGGTATCTTTAAAGTAATAGGGTGATTTGAGAACACGAATTGGTAGGGTTATGGAAGAGTTAGTTGCGTTGGTATGATTTGACTTGCGTATTGCATTTATAAATGGTCATTTTGCATTATAGCGTGTTTGTTATTACGTTTTAAAGCTTTTACCCTCAGCATTATTTTTACAATATTCATAAACAGACAACAAAATCGTCAGCTGAATCATATTAATTTTTTGAAATTCTCTATCATCGATTGTTGTCATTAATCATTTATATCCAATGTTAGCTATATCTATAAATTCTGGACAGTAATTCATTCAAAATCCAACGTCATTGTTTTTGAAAATCGTAATTAAATCCTCCGAAAATATCTATCATAGAAAACTATATCGACGCGGTCCTACAATTAGCGCGACTATATTATTTTCCGTCTTTCGTCATTTTTAAGAAATAACAGTTGTAATTTTATTAAGAATTTGCAGTCAGAACTAGATTCTGAACTATCAAGTTACGATAGATATGACGCAGGAAAAATATCTCACAAGTACTGCTGACAGGGACCAATCCGTTTGAGACTCCAAATATTATTGCCAATGCTACTGTATAATGAATTTGTGTGTGTGTGTGTGTGTGTGTGTGTGCACATCAGCACGAATCACTGCGAAAATAAGTTCACGAGAAATATTTTTCTTCTATTAGAAACTTTGTAATAAATTGCCAAGTTGGTAAAGTTCAAATTTAAATTACATCTGGCTCAGCCATTATAAACCAATCGTGAATATACCGTATTCACTAAAGAATGAAGTTAATTTTAAAAAATACTCCCAGAAAATTATAATTTTCGAACTCCTTAATAACCTTCCATAATTTCTTATACCGTCAAAGAAATGCGCTCTGCATTTGTGTTTTTATTCCTTATAATAATCTTTGCAACTTCACGTATTATTATAACTGTGTTCAGCAATACCGTAGTTAAAAAAGATTGCTTCGTAAAGAAATTCTCCCGGTACTGGAAAAGCCATTATTGACATTTACCGATGTGGCGTTGGGTAATTAACTTTCAGAAGGCGCAAAAAATCCAGGTCACAGAAGGTTAACATAAACTAGCACGATTGCGTCACCCCAGTTTAACATTTCGAACACCACCATTACTATAAACGAACTACCCCATCACGTAATCAAAACGAAACAGTGGCAATCGGTGTGCTTACATCATCGCCACATACAAAATCTTACAGCGAATTTACGAGCAATCGGACCGCATAATATCGACTCTTTCACGATTGCTCTTCATGGCAGTACATTGCCACGTATGTATCCGCAAAATGATGGATCGCGGTATCTACACCCAATACCCGTCAGTATACCCGTATCAGTAAAATTGGAACGTGAAACGTTATCGCATTTTGCTGCAGGCGAACGTATTTCGGTAGATCGTCAGCTTAAATCGCCGTTCGATGCGATATCAATTGATCGTGAGATCACGTAGCTTCTGCGCACGAATTGAGAATTTTCATAGCTAAGCGACGCGCAACGACACTGGAAGGACAAATGATAGCTATCTCTGAGAATCACCGAAAGACGCGAAATCAGTACGTCCCCTGTTCTTTCGGTATTTCGGGCACGTAAAAGTCGACGGGATCGTAAACGTGCGCCGACAAGAGACGACTCGCCGATGCTGCTTTTAAGGTCGGCCCGGGAAATACGAAGGACATTGGGAAGGACGCGAGTAAAGAAGTGGGTTTAAATGGTTCCAAGGGGAGGGCTCGATAACTGAGCACATTGCAATGATAACGATGCTAGAAATAGTAGTATGCCTTGTAAAAGCAGTTCTCTTCTTTGAGAACGATTTTGATTTGGACTTTATCTTCAAGAGATGATAATACGAATGCGGCTTGGTCTAGTGTGCTATCAATGGAAATTCCTTTTTGAAATAAACCGACTGGAAATGGTAAAGGGCTTTGTGTTATGCACTGATGATTATAAACGTCATAGGAGTCATTATTCTGAAGGTATTGAACTTGATACTTACTTTGTGATTCATGATTATGAGTATAAATAATTTGGAGTTATTTTTTTTATGTCGTCGGGAGTTCATTTGTTTAAAGAGACTGGCGATTGCGCTGTTAAATGAAATACAAATCGTGTGATTATAAGTGAATAATATGTCATTAAACCCACTTCGATGAGATACAATAATAATCGTCGGCTAATGATAATTTTTGAAATCGATGCATCTTAGGTTGCAAGGGATGGAAATATTTTAGCATTTACGTTCTGCCAAAAGATTTTGGCAAAATATTTCATGGGTAGATGTGTTATGATACAGAAAATCTCGACACGTTGTGAGTCGATTACTTGTACGCGCTATTAAGCATTGTTCCGTGTGTATAACTATTGTCATCTAAATTCTTTGTCAATATCATTTTACTCGATTAAAACAAAAAGTACCTCTGAACATACGAAAATACCGATAGAAGTTATGGTGACTACCAGAATAAAGCTTTGGATCCCCAATTAGTGGGCACGATTTCGAACCCTCTTGTCGACACCTTTAGGAAATTGTTCCTACGTGACACGCATATTATATAGTAGTGGCGATTCCAAAAACCTTTAATTGCAGATTCTCCACGTGACACTTAAAATCGAAAATGGAAAAGTAAAAAGTATAGAATCCTTGACTTTCACTGACAGAATATAATCATATCGATCCATTACTTCGCAAATAATAACCAAATAAAATATAAATGAAACATCAATCTCTCAACAACGATCCTATAACTCAACCTAGTTAATCCAAGCAATTAAAAAGATTTATAACACATGAAAGATCTCTTTCCAATATCCCCTTCACTTTTGCAACATGTAAGTACTTACATCACATTCCGTTAACACTAAAACTACCGACGTTATATCTACGAAAATTCAGATATACTGAATAAGTACTTTAGAAGAAGAGAAATCAAGAGGAGAAAAAGATGATCAATTAACTAACTTTAGTTTTATAAGATAGAAATGGAATATTTACTTAATGGCTCCTCTATCAATTTAGGGAATTGTTAAAATTTGGAAATCGGTCATTTTCACCAGCTTGGTAGGTTTAGTGTCAATGAATTACAACCCCCTCACCACGAGTTACGCCTTGCAGAAAGATCAATTATTTTTAACACTAGAACTACCGGCGTTAAATCTATCATATTTAAAAATATAAAATAAGTATTTTGAAAAAATGGGAATTAAGAGGTGGAAGAGATGATCGATTCGGTAATTTCTGTTTTATGAGATGAACGTAGAATATCTGTTCTATGACTATCCTATAAACTTGGAGAATTTTTGGAAAAAAATGTGTACCAATCATTTTGACTGGTTTGGTAGTTCTAGTGTTAAACCTCCATAGTAATACTCAAATATCCAATTGTAGCCATGAAAGTATTATCATTATAATCACCAACTATATCATATATTTTCTTCAACAGCGTGCTTCGACCTACAAGAAGATCCGTCGCCTCGGCAATGGTATCAATATCATCTTCTGACATTCATATGCACATACAACTGAACGAACAATCTGATATCGATACATATTTCAAGGATGAGACGTTGAGATCTTGCGAGCCACTTCTAATGTGGCAAAGGCATAGGCCACGAGCCAGAATCCATAATCGTAGATCCAGCTGGCTTCTACCGCGGTCACGTTTGCAGGCGCATCCTGCAGATGCGACCGCTACAGTTACACGGATAATCTCATTTAAGAGTACCTCAAAGGAAATGCAATATATACGAGCTCCTAATTACGCCAGGGTAGTATCCGATTTTGGTGTAAGCACACTGAAATCACGAGCCATATCGATGTATTATATTAATCGATGGAATTCGAATTACATATTCTAATTTATCCAGTTAAGTGTGGCGATCAGTTTGCAAAGCGCGCACCAGTGTGTGTCGCGATAATCACTGCTTACGAGTTAGCTCTCCGGAAGTTATGAATCCAACTCAAATTATTTATAATTTTTATTTGTTTGTTTCATTTCATTTTGACCTCTAAATATTTTAAACATATTAAAATTTACGAATATAATTTAGTTTTCGCCAAAATTACAATTTAAATATCAAATTGTAACAAAATTTTACGCATGACGGATATAGTCGTCATGACACAAAATTCTGCCACATCTCCATGACGGATACAGTCGTCAAACACACTTAACTGGTTAATAGAAACGCTTTCAACTTTTAGATACAGCGAACCTTGAATGCCATATGCTTGTTTTATGATTTAACGTACCTTTTGGAATTTTATCGACCGAAACGAATATGAATGGTATTACAGTGAAGTGAATATAAGCGGGAATATTTGACTTGAAGAGACAAAATACAATAGAGGTACCGAGGTATGAACTTTTAACAATATGATTACACGTTAAAGTGAAAAAATTTTTTGGGAGATAAAAACTGTGAGAGCTGCAGCAAACTCTCTGGACGTAGCAGATATAGTACGAATTCTGCATTATTTCTGTCTATAGAAGACAGACTCTGCGGGAGAAATACTGCAGTATCTTCACGTCCGTCATTATCGCAACTATTTTTTTTACGTTAAGGCGATATTCCATGAGCGAGGATTACGATACTTTTTTCGATACATGTTGCACAATGCAATTTGCACGTTTTCATGGAAATTGTCTAAACGGACTTTCACGCAGCGATGTGGATACAAATTTTCGAATATGTAGTAGAATGTATAATGAAACGAGGCCTGTGCATGATACGAGGAAGAAATAGCGAACACCGGAAGCCCCGAAAAGCTCGTTGAAATGGAAAAGTTCTCGACCCTACGAATATTAAATGCTTAGTATTCTGTCTTCATACGGCTATCGACAGTTTTTGCGAACCAAGTTGGTCACGCGAATTATGAGCAATATTTGCATGAACAATAACCTCCCTCGAGGCTGTTTCAGGAGATTATTTTTATTTTCGTTTTGCACTTTACTTCCATGAAAAAATATTTTGGAAAAAGTGAAATGCTGTCAGTGATGCCAATCGATATTCACCGCTCTTTTGTAATGGCTTTGCCCATTTAAATAAGTATGAAAGGTGTATTGTACGATAAAAATCGCTGCACGAATACAGTTCTACGTTCGAAGTAGAACAATGGCAATTCATTCAGATTTCTAAAAACGAAACGGTAATGTAATTTTTGAAAAACTCTGAAACCTATTTTTCCCCTTTCTTCTTGCCTATTGTTTGTTAATTTCTTAGTTATACCTTAGAACATTGCGATGCCCGCGAATATCTAACGCTATTAATAATTAATAGTGCTGCTACCAAAAACATCATTTTCAGGTGTTACATCCATCGAGCGTTAACGATATACAGATATCTCTGAGAGCTCGATAAGGAATGCTCTTTTTCATCTATTAGAATATATTAAATATCCATTCCCCCTTTCTGAATCATACGAAGATAACTTACCTGATGCGAATGATAGTCAGCCGCAGCGCCGTTTGGGAATCTGTATCGAAAAGGGCTATGCACGGGGCAGTTGATTCGGAACGGACTCTCGCTGGGTAATCTTGGTGGCGGGTGAGAGTGAGAACCATAAATGACACAATCTGGATGCGTTTCGTGAAGTCGATGTTCCAACAACCGTGATACGTGCTCGACCGATCTGCAGCCATGATCGTGCATTCGTCCAAAATGATGATCGTGCATGTAACTAGCGTGATCCTTGAGCCGACAAGGATGCTCTATTGCTCGCATTGCATGATGCTCCATGCCACCTCTCATCGGTACAGACGATACCGAGGAAACCATCGGAGGATGATCGACGACGGATCTCGGCTGTTCGGTACGTATCTGTTCGATTGGTCTTCCCATTGCTTCGATCGACCTGCTCGATTGATGATGCTCCACGGAAGCACGCATAGGATCCGCCGATGGTTGCCGTATCACCGAGTCGATCGATCTCATCGATTCCATCGATCTCATTGTCTCCGTCGAACGCATACCATGATCGATCGGTCGCATCGGCGACGGATCGGTCGATCTGCATGGTCGGTCCCAGCATCGCGGTATAGTGTTCGCTCCGCTGTTTCCGCCAATGATGTTCCCACTGCCAGCGACACCTCCAGCAACACCCCCGATACCGTGACCTTGAGGCATCCAACCGACCGCGTACGGATCCATCTCCGTTTGCGGTTCGTAGGTTAATCGCGCCTCCGCCTCGTTAAGGTTTCTCCAGCCACATGGCCCTGTCCGGTGCCATTATTTGCGCTCTCGGCGGTACGGAGGCGACAATACACGTCACTGGGACACGTAGCGTTGTCATGCACTGATTTCACGCGCCAAAAAACCACGAGATACGATTAACAACGAGACGTAACTTTTTACAGCAGTCGTAAGACGATACACGCGGATTAACCGAGATCGAGCGAACCGAATAAAAGAAAAGATATTAAATATCGTGACGAAACAGTGTACGAAGCGAGAACGATAAGAACGAAAAGGAGAATAGTAAATATTTAATCACTGGAGAATGACACGAAGAAGGAAAAAGCTAGAACGGGGAAAGAAGCCGTGAGCGAGTGCGGCAGCAACGAGAAGCCGACGCATCGCGGTGCCGCGCTCCCCAGCACTGAGCCTCGCGGCCTCGACTGCCGCGCAGTCCCTCCACGCAAGCCAACCGACCGACCCACTACCCCGACTATCCACCCACCGCCTAACTATCCACCCTTCCTACTCCAACGTCCCCTCTATTCCCGTCCACTTATACGCTACCATCGCTACCCCTCACCAGCAGCAAAGCTCTCTCCTTCATCCCTCTGGACCGCAATGTTCACCCACCACCTCCAGTAACCCACCGGGTCGACCTTCTCTCTTTCTCCGCTCCTATTTTCCCTCGGCTCGTCCTTTTCCTTCTTCCTCTGCCACGGCCAATCTCCGGAGCCATCGTCGAGCCTTACACTCTCCCTCTTTTTCCTCGCAGGTCCTATTTGCCTTCTCCCTTCGACCTCTTGTCCTCTCCTATCCTTCTTCGTATTTTGCTGTTTTTCTTCCTTCCTTAATCTTCCCTCCTCCGCCATTCACGCTCTCGAAACGATCGGCACTCGCGAACGAGTCTGCCTTATCTCGATAACGAGCTGGTAATCATTTCAAGATTCGCTCGTTCGTCGAGCGACGACTTTAGATGGATCATGATGACGATGTTAGGGTTCGATATGCTTGAACCTGGTCCACTCCGGAAATAACATGCTACAAAAGTTGAAAAGTATCGATATATGGCATGGTCTCACACGTACGAAGCGTGTGAATGAAAAACACAATCGATTTCTCAAGGAATACGTGGCACTTGCGATGCTACGTCATCGACATACGCGGGTAACCCCGATTCTCGTGTATATTCAAGATTGACCTGATGCCTCTTGCTCTGCCTGAATATATTCGAATGTTTCGTATTCGATTACGCTTTGAAAAGGAACAATGTTCCTCTATTGTTTCCTTTCCGCTGATGAGAGACAAATAGGTAACGCTATAAGCCGCTGTTGTGCTTCCCTCTACAATTTATATTCCATAAATGTCTTGCGGCGCGTAAAATCGGATAAAGCCTATTGATTATTACCGACTTTTTAACGACTACCGCGTAATACAATAATACATCAAACACGCAGTTTCAATGCATGTTGATTCAATAACCATGGATACGAGCAAACAGGATTTCAAGATTATCCGAAGTCCCGTATGTTGCGTTTCATGCTAGATTTTTACTTTCGCAGGATGAAAGTAAAACGATCTCGTCCTATTTCTGGAATGTTCACTTCCCTCCAGCGCGTAGATAGATCGGTTCTTTAAACGTAAATCGATACTTGCAGAGACATTAACTCTTTTCTGTTCGAGTTCACTTTTTCAGTTTTCACCAGTTAGCTGAAATCATGATAAACTCGTGAAATTCTCCACCGTTAGTTATTCATTTATGCCCAATAATAACTATAGAGATATTTAGGTGAGATAAAAAATTATTTTCAAATTCCAGAACAGAAATAAAGTTAATGGAAAACTGTGTACAGTAGAAAGCTCTGCTGAGCATAGCTCAACGTAGAACTGCAAGATGTAAAAAAAGACAAAACTGGCAAAAATCAGCTTAACATTTCCACACCCTTCCAATCCAACGAATTTATTCCATTAACCTACGTATGTACGTTAACTCAGATTTCCGTGACCCCAGCGGCCCGAAGTACTTCACCTTATTCAAGCAAGCCTTCTATCACCTTCCTATTCTTCCTGAAATATCGTTCAAGCGGTAAGATTTCTCGACACTTGTTGCCCTCAACCATCGATCTATCTTTAATCGCCTTTCGTTATCGTCGACAAGCGTGACGATAAACTCTGACAGCGGGTCTGCCAAAGTTGCGGGTAGAATTAATTCTCCGGTATCTGAGTGCATACTTGGTGCCGGTGGTATGCACGTTGCAGGCCAGAGGGAATACATTCATTATAATATCCGCGATGCTGAATTATGCAGTATCTGTCAGTCAATGCCAGCGCGATTTAACAGTGTCGATAAGTGTAAGTTCGGAAAAGGTGCAGCACTATTCGTATTTAATCTTATTATTTCCCATATGTAATTCTCTTTTTCTGTTCTACAGCAACCGTTTTGGTGTGTATTTCCATTAAACAGACACACAAGGACGTGTTTTAGTTGGAAAGTTTTAGTGGAAGTTGACCTACATTAATCCGGGGCATTTCCAGATTCTCGTTTGTATTTACACAAACACAAGCGACTTTGCCAGGACAGCGGTAAGTACGTGCGCGTCCATGTTTTCATTGCTGCTTGTGCTGTTGCATTCAGTAATCCTCCATGGACTTATCTTGGACCAGTTCGAGTGCATGTCTTCTACCGCGAGATAAAGATTGCTATAGATTGTACTTGGAATTCTATACCTAAGAGAGACCACGAACTTGGAAACTTAAGTAACCTTTAAGGACGATTGAGGTGCGTCCTGAGCCCTCCGGTATTACTTCTAACAGCTGCTACGAGTTAAACGAACGTATAATTGTCGCGCATAAGAATACTGCTGGAGAAGCTTAAGATTCACTCGAGCTTGAACTCTTACGATTGTAATTACACAGACATGTAATCCCTCGATTGGAAATATCATTTTGAAGCTTGATTTAAATCGATCGTAGGTTTAACCCGCGGAAAGCTTTAATACTTTTTTTCTTCGTGTATCGTTATTATCATTTCTGAGAGATACATTCGTCGGTGTTATCCCCGTCAAGTATTAAAAATTCAAACTTAATTCCGCGCGAACGTGCGCGTACAGTTTCATAAATGCCACGAGTCTTGCGAGAGTTGCAATGTTAATCTCGAAAAGAGGTTCTGTACGAACGTTGCAACGTGTTAGCCCTCCACAAAGGGAAAATAATGCTTACAAAGCGGGTGATATTTCAACGTTGCATACCATAATCCTATAATGATCTACTACCTCCGATATGTAGTGCAAACATACTTTCACTGTTTTTAAGGTCATGAGAGAATGACCTTAAAAATTCAAGTCGATGATTCTTTCTCCCTCATGCACGTGGAAATGGCAAAAGATGCAATAAAAGGTCATCATACATTAAGTGTAACTAAAATTTAGGCTTTTGGTAGTTAATATTAAGGCATTTGACAAAATATTACACGCTCGGTGTGTGCACAGAGCTCTATTATTTATTGTGAATGAACCAACACTTTTTATAAAAATTGTTACAAATATTAGAACAAGAGATTCTACGGTCCGACGTGTTATAAATCCTGAGCACGAAATAAAAGTTGTATATTTTTATAAACAGTGTTGATTCGTTCATGATAAGTAATAGAGCTCCACGAACGCCCAAAACGCATAACAATATGTTTACGTTACAAATGTCAAAAATACTTGTGTTTGTAATCCCAATGTTGTTAAAAATTCGAGTTACATCATAATTGCTGCTATAAAATCGACATATTTCTTAATAATTATTTTCCTTAATTCCGTTACCACCGAGTTTTTAATTTTAGTGATAACAAAGACATTTTATCTATGACAAATAAAGAAAATAGAACAGGAAAAATTCTTATCTCGAAATTTTAACAAATACAGGTAAGGCCATTGGTCCATGAGATCCATTAATAATCCATTATATATATATAATGTAGTAAGGGTATTAAAATATGTAGTAAGGTATTAAATAAAGTGGAAACACACACACAGCACAAATTATTACCAAATATATATACTCTAGTTTTGTTTAATTTGTGCTGTGTGTGTGTTTCCACTTTATTTAATACCTTACTACATATTTTAATACCCTTACTACAATATATATATATATATATATATATATATATATATATATATATATATATATATATATATTAATTAAAAAAAAAGATTTTATATTTCTCCCCAAGAAAAGATTTTGTGAATGGAAGTAGCTTTGTTTTTTTTTAATATAATTTGGGCGATTTAACGACGCACGTGGACAAGACCCCAAAGAAGCTAAATATCGAATGATATAATATATTGAAAATTTTCAATTATTTTTACGTGTTAATATATAACTAACACCAGGAATTGCGCTATTTACATAGTAACGTTGATATAAAACTTTATTTACAATAAAATAATCTCTGACGCACAAGCGATCGCGATGACATTTACTCAATAGCATTTTTCAATACACGTCTGCCTATATTTCAAATTCATATTTTCGTTTTACAATATCGAGACCACAGTATACAGAAACCGATATGCAAGTTATTTCAATGATAAATACGAACCGAAAGGCCTATAGAATATTCTACCTGACACATATCCGGATAAATTTTCCACCAAACGTAGCTATCCCCGTTCATGCGTACAAGTAGGTTAACATTCAAGATATTATGTAAACATCTTCGCGAATATTTTTCATCTTATTAGAAAGCTTCGTGGCAAAGTTTCGTATTATATTATCGTCGATATCCCGATCATCGTTTCACAAATTTCTAAACGTCAACTTATCTCCTCAAGCATCAAACTCCGTCGCTACTTTGACGTACAACGATTAGTGAACAACTCGAAACGAGACAAACAACGAAGCACGAAATACCACCGTAACACACGAACAAACTCCACGTTTCCAAACGACCCGTAGTAGTATGTGACGTGGTTACAGCCCGCAAACGATTCTTTTCAATTCTCGTTAGCGTTCTCCATCTCGTCAGACGCGAGTATCTCCCCGGAAGAATCGTGAGAATATTAAATTCCAGGAGAGACAGTAACTCTTGATTTAGAACCGAACGTTACCGGTTGAATATATGCGGTAGATAGAATATAAACGACACGAAAAATAATAGTCCTTATCCAGACCAAGGAACCCATTAACACCCGGTGCAAACAGGCCGCGGGACGCGAGGGAACTGCCAGAACGGTATACGTAAATTGCAGCCGCGAATAAATTTATGCGAGCCAGTGTCAATGGCGGTTAGCGAAGGAAGCTATTCGCCGGAAGAGGACGATCCCTTTGGCGAAGAAGAGGAAAGGCGCGCGCGTACGGAAGAGGCGCGGTTATATCTTCGGTAAGAGGGAAACCATGGGAGGGCTACCGAAGATTAACGACTCCCTCCGTCATCGATCCTGCGAACCTGAGTTTACTTAAAAAAGAGTAATAATGAAAGATGGATGCCCCGGCCACTATTTACTTGTAAACACTCGAATCGACAAAGAGGAAAGGTAGAGGCTCGATCCGTTCTTACCCTAGAGGAAGACAGGAATTGATCGTGGCAATTAAGAGTTTTAATTAAACGTGATCATAACTGTCGACGGCTGGCGTGGGTGATTGTAAAATCTACGTTTCCATGGAACGTTATTACCGGATCTATTTTACCACCATATTCCATATATCATTTTGACGGGTTTCCTTACCTAACAACTCTCATGGTATTACCCTCCATTCGTCGGATCATATTTTGAGCTTTTTTTCTTATCGAGAGTAGAGCGAAGTGCGTTACATAAATGAATTGAATAGAGGTATTGTTTTAAATAAGACACTGTTAGTGTACAATGATAGAGGAAACAATGCGGTATTATTTTAAGGAGAATCGGTTTCCGGTGACTCAGATTCAAAGAAAGCATAAGACTGAGCGCATAAAAGGTAAATTAATTTCGAAAATCCACCAAGAGAGAATATTTAAGATATTTCCTTTTTTAAGGTATAGAAAGTTCCGTTTGTCGGTTAATGGAAGTACTCTTTTCTTGAGTAAAGATCGTTTTCATTATGCGCTGTAAAGGTGAACATAAATGATATTTCTTGGCAGTAAGAGAATATCCTACTCGAGCTATTCGACAAAAGTTATCTTTTTTCCGGGAATGAAAAAAAAATTGACGCAGTGAAGGAGAAAATCTGGAAAAATTGCTCAAGAAGATGCTTTGTCAATGTCTCGAGACGATGGCAATTTCCGATATTAACACGATCGTATCGATTGAGGGACTTAAAATTGTACATCGATAAAAAATGCTGTGAAGATACATACGTAGCATGGTTAGGTTTGATTCAATTGTATTCTAATGTTATTTTATGTTAAATATATTTAATGAAAAATCTCAATGTTCTAACGCTTTGGAAATAAAAGAGTTCCGTATCGCGAATTTTCGAAAATTGTGTTCATTTGCACTGGATAATATAAATGCGATGAATCCTTTGAGGCTCGAAACTTCACGAAAAAACATTGTAATTTTGCATTTCAAATATATCCCGTGTTTACGACATCTGGAAAATTAAAAAAAAATATTTACAGGAAGCTCCATGTAACAGTCTCGAGAGCATTAAAGGTGAAACGTGGGCTGGGAAGGTTTCCTCCCCAGCATGGAGGAAACCTTTTCCTATCTTTCAAAAATTCATCGGAAGCAACAGTGAATTGCGTATGGATAGCTTTAAACTTTTACAAATCGCAAACCGCACCATGTACATTTACCAAGAACAACGTTCGGTAATGCTCTTCGAAAACAGGCTCAAGATATATTGACATTGTACGTCGTATTCATAATCCTGCATGAGTAAACAATTGGAAAGTGAATTTATGGATCGCAATCAGTGACAGATGAGTATTCTTTCTGGAAGCAGGCTATAAAAATAAAAAAAGTTTTGTCTCGTGTATATAGATGCAATGATATATATGTAGTAATTGATAATCACTAAACTGCTAATTTTTATAAACTTTTGAAATTCTGATTAAAAATTCTGAGAAAAGTATATAACATAGAAAAAATAAATAAAGTATTCAAAATATGGCGTCTATTGTCATATTTCATAGGTAAACTAATCATAGCTTAGATTCTGCTTTTTTTAGTTGTGTATATAAAAATTTGTATAAACTGCTAAAATTATAATTTGCATATATTACTAATTCTGCGGTTTAGTAATCGCAAAAGTTATTTGCACTTTATTTCTCTGTAGCCTAATTTTTTAAGTAGGCGATGTTATAATTAATTGCAAAGTAGTACATTATTTCACTACCCGATATTTAATTGTAATGTAATTCTGTAAAATTGGGAAAGAAAAATAGTTGACAGAAAGTATTGTAACAAAAAGCAGAAACGCTGATATATGACGTGTTATCTTAAAATCAGAAGGAGTTATTGAGGATTAAGCACTCCAACAAACTGTAATTATCTATTCGCAACTGACGTTAATTAAGTCACATAAAAAAGTAAAATAAACAATATTACATTCTAATTGCCACCAATAAATCGTAAAAAAAAGAGCTATTAGTGTAGGTGGAAACTACAAAATAAGATTTCCCCGCCGCTTGTGAGAGAACGTATTTTAACCCTTTGGGGACTACTGACGCATATATGCGATCGGAGAAAAAATCTGGTTATAGTTTATCGAGGCATGTATACACGATTCGAACTGAAAAATTAAAATATTACCGTTGAAATATGATTCTGCAAATTGTAATGTATAATTCAGATACATTAACAATCGAACTTTCTAATAAAAAAATTATTTTTCATCGCCAAATAAATGATTATCTCTTAACACTCAAAAAAGTGCCCGTCCGCAAAGGGTTAAATGCAGATATTAAAACAAAAATGTATCATACATTTGAAATATCTGCAGAGTACAAAAATACACCGAAAATGTCAATATTGTAATTAAAAAACTGCCATTCCCGCTGCAATACCCCCCCCCCCAACCCTACCTCCCAAAAAACCAGAGAAATCGTTTATATCTACATAGGTTCAGTGTTTGAAAAATATCAATGCTTAAAAAAGAGCTGAGAGAATAAAAAAAATACACTGCAGGGCGGACGTGAAATTATTTTGTTTCAGAATTTACATGTACAATTTCACGAATGTGTACGGAACTGCCATTTCCTATGAAACCCGTATATCCAACGTTCTTACTATCGAGTTATACGTTCGCCGTTCGGCTGCATTTCAAAACATTAAATCCGTCAAGACTCCTGACACTTTATCGATTTCGACTTTTCGGGAAATCACGTTCGCCGAATACACAATGGGGTGCGCTGTAATTTTTTATTCTTTTATTCCCCTGAAAATCGTGCCCGGTAACAGATAACGGACCTCGCGAAAAAATATTTCATGCAACCGGCACGGTCTCAAGGCATAATCGGTAATTAGAGGCCGTAATAAATCGAAGTAGATTGAAATTCAATTCCTATCGGCAGGCACTTTTAATCATCGTCCCATCCATTTGCCGGTGAAGCAGGAAAAATTGGATGAAGTCTAGGTGCAACGTATAAGCAAAACGCACGGGGATATCAATGGCGAATGGAATTATGCCATTCGGAATTATTAAGCCTGGAGCGATCCGAGTTTGATATGCGACTGTACTTTTGTAAAGTCATTCATTGTACTTTTTGCAATTAAATGTTACATTAATATCTCTTTCAATTCTTATACTACTCTGATATCATTAAAGATCTCCAAAGAAACTGGGTTAAGTGCGTTACAATATTTTCAAAAAGTTTTTCTAATACTTTCTTGTTACATTTTCTTTGCGACTGTATTAAATTTTTAAATAGATGATAATTAACGATTTTTTCAGAGTTAAAATAGAATACACAAGGTGCTACCAGAACCACATAGGTATGTATGATCATATATTATCATCAGGCTAATATTAATACCTCGTATCATTTCTATTTTATCGATTAAAATATGTAGATTCTAAATTAGCTTTATATTCGTACATGTTATTAATTATTCAGCATTGAGACATATTAACTTGACGGAAGTAAAAAGCATGCACTATGTTGAGTAAAATTACCATAAATTTTACATAACGGCCAACTCTCTAAATCCATCTTGACAGGGACTGTTTATTAAAATGTATTGTATTAAAATGTTTCAAGTTTCTGCTGTTGATTAATGGGCAAAAAGATGAGAATTTGCCGCAATAAAATAAATAATTGTTGAATGAATTGTACTAAAAAATGAAGAGTAGTATACCCTTGGTAGAGTCATGGCAAATTGGCAGTAGTAAATCCCGTGCTAGTTCAGACCGATCGGAATTTCTGTTATTCGTACAAAACTGACGATTCATTTATCATGCTGATCAAAGCGACGAAATTTTCGTGGAACAGGTATCAAAAGATTTATCACTCATGCATATGTATACGGCTACCAAAAATCAATGAAACCGTACGTGTTAACCGTGTTATTACCGGCGCAAAGTAATGTTCGACGAAATGCAGCACACGTAGAAAATAGGATCGGTTAGAGAGGTCGCGTATATTCCCTCGAAATCTGGTAATTTATGGAAACCCTGTCTTTTTATAAAATTTGTGTGATATCGTAGTTTGCGAAATTCGTTTCTTTCAACGTATTACTTACGTTGCAAATTCAATATTTTGAGTACTCACGTACACGAAAATTCGGTTAAGTTACAAAGTGGCAAATGGAAGAAATACGAGATATTTAATGTACTTCAATCATTCATGTTAAATTTTGTTTTAATTTATTAATACGACAGTCATTAATTCAAGAGCACTTCTAGGAAATCAGATCATCTATTTAACGGCACTACGAATTAAATTAATAACGTAACATTTTTGCAATCAAAATGAATGATACCTAACATTTACCGGAAAATGCGATGAAATATTTTACTATCGAATATCACTCTAATACTATACACACTAATGATGTGCAAAAAATGCTAATAGATCGCGCCTATCAGATTTATATAAAACAATTTATTTAATTCATGTGCATGTCTGTTATTCCCGATTGAATCAAATTACTTGATAAAATTCTAAATTGCTTGAATATTATTAAAAAAAGTAGAACTGAGTAACTTAACTTTAATTCTCTTGAAAAAAAACAATAAACATCTGCATGTGATTATTTTCAAGAATTGTAATAAATTGTACGAATACGTTACCCATGTGTAAAAGAAAATCGTTACTGTCATTGGTTTAGATGTTAATCTCACTTACCTGAAACAAAAATATAAATAATAGGAGATTAGAGAAGACCTTTAAAGTTCAATAGAAAATGAGTTTTATAAATGTTTGTGATAATATGTACGAGTCTAAGAGAAAGAAAGAGGTCTTTTTCAATATGACGATATTTAAAAGCTACATTGAGAGAATGAAGATTTTCTCAGTGAAATAAATCGTCGGATTATAGTCTTTGTATTCTTCCAAAACGAAGTACGGGGTTATTGCTGGTGTGGTAACAGTTAGCTTTGCGCCATAAATATAGATATGAACAAGTTAATGCCCCCTCATCCCCCGCCCCCACCTTACACAATAAATCTAAAGATTTGACGTTATCAAATGTGGCTAAATTCAATTACTGCCGCAGCCCCCAAAGGAGATTATTGTATGTATATTTCTTTACTAATGTATATAATCTCGTTCTTTCTTATCGTACATCTTATTTATTCTTAAATACACTATCTTTTTTAAATGTGTGTCCTTAGCACAAGCTATCTTCTACTTCATTGAATACAATAACGTGAAACTTAAAAATGAGACTAAATCTGTAAGGGAATGTTATTTGATATGGAAAAATTATAATTGATATTACCTTTTTTTTCTAACTGGAAATTCGTATTATATTTTTTTACCTATCGATCTTTACTTCTCTACAAATTTTGCATTTACATTGAACAGCTCTATCGTTATTACAGAATACAATAAGTTACAACACCATCGTCATGAAGTACAAAAAGGTCATAAAACAAGCGTCTACTTCGCAAGAACAAAGTTTAATCCTGCAAAGCCCATCGGATCTTATATAAGCATCTCCGTAAAAATATTTAAATGAACCTGCACAACATAATCCGTCATAAAATTTCGCAAGTGTACTTATTCTTTATTTTCCGTCGAAGCGACGAATAACAGGCGCACGCATTGAAGATCACGCATTAAAATAGTTTCTCCCTCTCTCCCACAAAAGGGAAGAAACATCTAACCGATCTTCTCGAAAACTTGGCACATTTACGTTTAATGTATAGTACGTTTGTGCGAATGAACGATAGGGTGTTACGAAAACCATTTCTCATTGTCCAAACTAATTCCTCCCGATCGAACGGACGAAGTACGAAGATGTCGAGAAGGGTTGCACGTTTCGTGAAAGTGTAATCTCTTGAAATGGAAAGTAAGATAAGGGTTCCGTGGAGCTACCTTCCTTATATTAGAACTTGAAAGCCATTTGATATCGAAGCATTACTCTGCACGAACTTCCGATATGCTTTACATCGAATCGCCATTTCAGTCTCCTCTTGTATCGTTATAACGTTTCAACGACCCTCTCGTTAAGTTAACTGTAACTTATAACCTTGCAGACGATGCTATAACACACTCTGAGAAGAAACGACTATCAGTTTTACACAAGAACGTCTCTAAACGTTGCGCTTCACAGAGTCGAACGATGCGGGTCCACTCTGCATTTTTCAAGAATAATTCACATTGGTGATTTCCGTCTCTCTGGCTTGCGATTTATCGGTGAATACGCTGCGTTCCAATATTATCCATCGACAGGCAGAAAAAAAAGTAGCGAGGTTGATCCAGGTTACTCTGTTCCAACGCGATACGCTAATCCTTGTATCGTCAAATATCAGCGGATCAGCGATTGAAAAGGGATGCTGGGCATTCCATGTGTATACGACGAACATTATGGCCGATCTACATTTCAATTTCACACGAAAGGTTATACGTCAATATTGGCTGGAGTCGGTTACTCAAACCTAACCCAGTTTGGACATTGTGAATATCGTGACGTGTGCGTTGGCGTACTTGGTCGCATTATGGCCCGTTTTTAATTAATTCTTCTTCCCTCGCGTTAATGTCTCTCCCACGTTTGCAATTATTAATGCGTCGGTTATTGCAGGAATAATCGTCCATGCCACACTTTCGTTCGTTCTGCACCGTGCAGCTTGGAAAACATTACAATGGAAGCAAATTATGCCAATGATTTAACTGCGCTTAATATTAGCGAATAAACGTTTATTGGTATTAACGACTTCTATGTACCACTCGAATAAATCTGCAGCGATACGTAATATGCATCACGTGTGATCCACTTAACCGATTCGCGGATATTGTGGTTTTAGAACGTTTTGAGTGCTATTGTAGGCTATTTATCTCTTACTACAAATTTTTAGTACGATGACTTTCAAACTTTCTGCTTTGATGCTCTTCTGTAATAATAATTAAGTTGCACTAAGTGGGTAATACTAATTAGGAAATAACAATTAACAAAAATAAACTTATCGAATGACTTTAGTTTTACTTGAGCGTCGCCATTTAAATATTCTTTTCGTATTGTACTTATGTAATTGTTTTAGAACTTCTTGCAATCGATTTTGTAATTGCAATTTT
Organism: Cerceris ruficornis; assembly: GCA_963989415.1. Classification (NCBI taxonomy): domain Eukaryota; kingdom Metazoa; phylum Arthropoda; class Insecta; order Hymenoptera; family Crabronidae; genus Cerceris; species Cerceris ruficornis. Next base: position 7,542,586 of record OZ022518.1, read on the forward strand.
GTAATGCATTATGCTGTCATTCATTAATTTTATGGTGTGTAAACGTTCATACGATTATTGGATAGAATTGATTTCATTGGGGGAAACTCGGGACGTCGAAGTCATTGATGAAGCATAATGAAATGGCAATGTCATTCAGAAGTCATGAAATATGCGAAGCGTATTACGTTTCAGTTCATATACCCTGGAGAAAGGGAACATTCTATTCAGTAATTATTATACTTTTTTTTTATGTCAAGGAAGTGCTTTTTCTTCTTCGTGCTAATATAAATAATAAATCATGATATAACAAAGAATTAATGTATACTATTTAAATATCTTAATAATGATAGAATAAGTATCCAATTTATTTATCAACAAAACTCTGAAGATTAAATAACGATATGACTGTCCAAATAAAACAATTATGGTTCATTGTATGCGATTTTGTAACTATTGTTATATCATTAAGGTTTCATGTTAAATGTACATTATTTGAAAACTATGTATAAATAAATGGAAATGTCATTGTCAATTTTAAGGGTAAATGTTACTCTTCGAGAGACACGTGGGTTCAACTGAAATATACCATTACTTCTAGCTTGGATCAGCCGACAATACCATAAAGTTTCATTGAAATCAATGTGTAAGGGCTCGTGAGGATCTCCTGCAAGAAAAGCTCCCTGGACTTTTGTGTGAAACAAATGGAAAATAATAGTCGGAGGTCTTAAGACCCTTGCACATTGACGTATATCGGTGGGATCATCCTATTTTGGCTGTCGATGAGCAATATATTTTACAGAACCATGAAAAAGTCGCAATTCTTGAAAAAACTGACTGAATTTATACTACCGATAGTTAATAAAAACATTTATACAGCTGCTCGAAGTATAAAATAATTACGTAATAGAAAATTAAAAAATTCTGTTTTCAAACCTAATCAAGGGACGTGAAGAACTAAAAATGTAATATTAAAATTTGTTATTAACTAAGATCACATTTGTTACTATTTAAGCATACGGTCTTTTTAATTTTTAATTTAATTTTTTTAATTTAATTTTTTACATTAATCCTGAAATGTGAACGTAAATTGTAAATAATTGCACAAAATTTAAAAAAATGAATTGGTCATTCCTCTCATATTTCATAAATACGCAAGTAATTTTCTATAAATATAGTTGCGAAAGATTAAATAACTTTTTGTGTATTTAATAAATTCGCTTTCGATGAGGTTGAAAATGAGTCAGGAAAAGGTTTTCCACGATTTCCAATATTTACAGATCATTGAAGCGCAAATTTCAGGCAATGTCTGTAAATGTATAATTCTAGTTCAATTAAAGCGATGCCGATTAAATGTGCATGCATTTACACAGATTTGAGTACGGTTATCCCCGGGTAGCGTGATGTAAAGATTAAAATGAACTTTCGATTCAAATGTTAATTTTGTATTAATGATTTTTCATGTGTATCTTCGGAAATCGTGAAAAAAAGACCTCATTTTTCATTCGCCATTTGCATGACCCGGGAATCCGAGTCAGAAAAACTTTAAGAGTGAAAGAAATAACGTTACGCGAGAACAAAAGCAGTAAAAATTACACTGGACATTTTTTAAATTACTCAAGTGAAAATATTTACGGATATAAACTCGTACGGAGAGAAAAAAACACAATCCTAAATTTATTTGCTTTGCACACGGTGTAAGAAGGATGTAGTGCCTGAATTCCGATTTTTTAACCACTGTTTCATTTCTGCTGGCTGCGTTTCGTTTTTACGGTACAAGTAATAAGTACGATAAATTCACCTAGTCGCGTTTAGTTTTCTGTCAGTTTAAATTACGGAAAAAATATGCTGTAGAATTTATTATTAGTTGCGTATATATTGTATATACTTCATCATATTACAAAGGTTGTGCACTTGGCACAATGTAAATTACACCTTTGCTAGCGATTTCATTTGAATAGAAAATTAACGACACATGCTGTCACTTAATTAGTGCCTTTCAATGTCAAAGCACGATACAAATTTTAGTGTTAACTTTTTAATAATATTAAGAGCTGCTATTAGTTAAAAACCAAACTTATGTCTGAAATAATGAAAACTGAATTTTACTTATAACTTTCCCAAGAGCATTAACACGTTAGATGTCAAACTCATTTCGCTTGCGCCTTCGATTGTAAAGTGAAAGTTTGAAGTTAAACTTTCTATTTAAAGCCACATCCTTATAAAGCAAGATATTTACAAAAGATGGTAATTACATATTCAATAAAATTAGAAATATTCAGTGGAAGTTATTAAATATGTTACCACCTTCATTTTTAACAGTCCTCTTTAATTTTATATAAATATTTTAATTTTAAATATACGCGATAATATTTCAACATTATCTTAATAAAATTATAACAAAATTTCATGGAACTTATTAACCAATAATTCGAAAATATGAAACATGTTAAACAGTAAATAATCGACAAATATTTTCTTATTAACGTGTATGTCTTTCCACGTTAAAACACTTGGCACGCATTTCCCCGATACATTTTTAAGTAGAATAAGACAACAGACAGTATTTAAACAGACGATAAGCCTGTAATCAGTCCAGTGATAGCACCAGAAAACGTATAGACTGCCATCTGTCGTTTAACATCTGCAATCTGTTATACAGCTGCAACTGCAGCCGAGCTTGAGGATACAATGTAAATTATGTTTTTGCTGCCAAAGTCACCGGTCGGATTAATTAATTTAAATCAGGACACGTACATTTGCAAACTTTCGCTCGTTAGAATTTCATTTCGCGCACTGCTTAACGTAGCCACGAAAATAAATTTGGCTTTGCGCGTTTCACTATATATTATAAGCAAAACACATTAAGTTTCTATGATAACAAAAGGAGTATGAATAACGTCTGTAAACATAAACATACTTAATCTATTAGTCCGTTAATCGCCTTTGATCCGCTAACGGATGTATTAATCTTGTAGATTTAAATCATACAAAGATTAAAATTATTTTAAACTGAATGAAACGTTGGATTAATAAGAAGTGTGATGTGAAATGTACATCAATGATTTTTTAGTCGCTTAAGTCGACGCCTTTATCGCTGTCGATAAAGCTTTCGAAACGAGAGACGCTGTAGGAATGTGACTGAGCACTTTGGCTGCGCGAGATAAGAGGGAAGCTTTTGCTGCATTTTCTTGGTGCAAAGTGCCATTAACTACAAACTTTTATCCCTTCGAATCGCTTCTGAAGATGATCCTGTTTCGACCAAGAGGTGCGCGTTATTGGAATTTCGGGGACAAGTCCCTACGTTCTGCTTTTCCCTTTACGTCGTGTTCAGTATTCGGCAATCGTTTTTGAATATCGTCTTGCGATTAAATTTTGCATAAAAATTACATTGGCCGCTTAATTTTTTATGTTTGTTTAAATATTTAATATTAAAAGATAGAGGTAAAGATTTTATCCAATTGTTACAGTTTCGAAAGTATGAATATAAACGTGAAAAAAATTTTTTTTATTCGAAAAAATATTTCCGCGAATAGGCTGGACGTTGAATTGTTTCTACGTATGAAAGAGTATTTATTGATTTATTTATATTATTGGATATTGAGTTATTATTTTTTTATTTTACAGTACGTGCTTTGTTTCGTTTAACCTTTTGTAATCATACGTCCACCTATCCTTGACATAACTTTGCGAGCCAGTTAATTCTTCTATCGGCTTAATTTCGACTTCGAAATTTAACGATAATTTCGTACTGTCACATACTTGAATAAAAATATATACCAAGGGTCAGGAAACTTCACAAAATTCATTTTTTTAGCTAATGAAAAATTGGAAAAGTGTTTTGCGTCCAAAAGGGTTGAAAGACGTTATCATTTTTTTAAAATTTAAACAATTTTTAAATTTTAAATATGGCAGATTTAATCTGTCATTTTTTATTCCACAATATTGTGCGCAGTTTTCTCCTTTTTTTAACTTGGAAATGCATTTATTTATTTTACGCCGTGCACTATATACCTTAAATATACATCTTTATTGTAAATATCCTTCTAACTCTATATGAACCATAGACTAAATAATGTTATCGTATTTCGCAGGCTCTACGGTGTGTAACAGTTTTGAAAAAATTTTTAAGTGGACTGTCAGATAAATCCGGCATAGCAATTTCCTGCGTTGGGAACAGAGATTATTAATAAGACTCCCATCATTATTAAAGCGCTGCTAAAAACAATAATAAAAGAAGTGGTCGTAGGTAATAAAGAAAGAAGAGTCTTAAAGGATATCTTCACTTGCGTTTGGACTGAAATTAATAAAGGTAGACAGTATGGAAAGGAGGACAAGAAAGACTTCGGTGTAAGAATTAATGAAAGACGATAGGCAGTTCGGTAAATTACCCCGGGAAGAAGTTTGAAATTCTTGAAATACCGAGTTGCGCTTCAGAAATGCAGCTTAAGAAATTCATTAAGAGCAACAATGAAACTTGCATCTTCGTACGTCTTAGGTATTCTTTCATTTTTAATGTCACATAGGTATACGTCCGCGAGTGATTTCGATGTGTACTGTGAATTTATAAGTAGATACTGCGAAGGTAATTCGAAAATAATTTAATAATTAAGATTTCAGTTATACTGTATTACATTATGTAAACTATGCCGTTGAGAATTTATTATTAAAGAATCTGCAATGGGCGTGCAATATGTGGCAAAGAATAAAGAAAAAGTACGTGCTCACGCAACGTCAGATGCGACATAGTTTACATAAAAAATGAGTCGCACGGCTTAATGAAGTGCGCAAGTTTTGATGCCGTTGTCGACGAAATTAAGAAATTAAAAAAAATCGTCCTTCGGTATAACAGGCGGAAAACATTTTTTGTAATTCTTAATTGAATTTTTAAGCGAACTATATGTATCCAAGTGGTGAAACTTTTGTTTCTTTGAAAGTGGAACGACTTCAATATTCACGAACGCTTAATGGTACTTAAAACCCGAAAGCGCTTTCACAAAATGTACATAAAATGCTGGGCAAAGTTATCTGCAAGTCCGGATATCGTGAGAATTATACAGAAGAAAATGCTGTACAGCGAAAGTTATTATTTTAAAAATCCTGTCCCCTATCCACCGATGTTCTTTTTTCTCTATCTAAAAGCAAGTTCGCTCCTACACCAACTTTTCTGCTATTGTACCCTAAGCTGCGTAAAAAGTTGGTCCGTAACGATTATATTTTTGGTACGTTATCTACAAGCGCTACCAGTAAATCGTATTATTTTATATTCATTCATGATTTATATTTGCTTGTATAGCATATCCTGGCATCCGTTCGACCGGTACTACTAGCCCATGGGCCATATAAAATACTTTTAATAAATGCAATCGTATATTACCTACATCCTCATTAAATGTAAAAAAAGTTTATACTCGTGAATTGTTTTCATTTTAATCAAAACCGTACAATTATTCGTAAAGGAAAGTCCAGATATTCGAAAATAAAATCAACACTAATAATTGCAAAATACTGTCAAAATACTGCGCTATTCATAGATAATTCATAGATGATAGATAAATTTCTTTAAGAGATTAATTCAACTACAAATCAGAATCCAAGGAATCAGAAGCCCTCATCGAGGGTTATAGCAGGCGAGGATAATCTCTTCGATAAGAGGATAAACGGGATTCCAAATCCCAAATCGTGGAACGGAATTCCTATCGCCATCAGCTCCGTGAAACTTTTTCTGTATCGTAATCTCTGTAGATCTGAACCCACCAAAAAACTACAGATCCCCAGCGAAGGAAAAAAAAAAGAAATCAAGTACATCCGAAAATTAAGAGATACAATACATAACCCCGCATCAATATCCCATTGGCTGTTTTGTTGCATAATCTCCCTCATCAATTCGCAAATTACCTTGACGTTTTGCCGACGATACTCCTTGGTATGAGCAAGATAATACTTGTAAACGTGGGATGGCAGCGATTTCTTGGTCTCCTCACCGATCCATCGATGAGGTGGGTCCAGCCCCGGCGGTTTAGGGACGCGTGTACCTGGCGAACGCTGTCCCAGCGATCCACCTGGAGAACCGAGTCGAGCAGCGCTTATTGACTTGCTCAAATGATGACCAGAGGACGAACTTGGCGGTGGATGAGTGTAATAGTGAGGATTCGAAGCTGGTCGTCTATCGACTATATCGGCGTGCCTACGTGGCGATGGGGTTTCAACGGAACGCTGACGTCGTGGATGTTCTTCATAACGTTCCTGTTCCGGAAAGGACGGACGCACGAAAGGCGCAGGATGTCGTACGGTACATTGATGCAGTGCCAACACTGGCCTCTGACATATTCTGCACGGTGGATGTACCTGCCGGTTCCACGAGTGGTAGCAGCATCCCGGCGACCTGGAGCCAAGTGGGTCCCTGGTCGCAGGGTGGTTCATGTCGAACTTCACATCGCATCAAGAGCGCGGTTTTCCTCTCCCAGTGACCACCGTACGTGCCACCATCTCATTTCGCATACTACATCGTCATCCTTTCGTCACGTTGATCGTCGCACGTGTTTCACGGAGTGTTCATGTTCGATGGATGCAATATTCACATTATGCGGCCGATTGTTCGATGGTCAACGATCACTCAAGAGTAAGGTCAGGTAGAGAGTGATTTTCATTGGAGTATAAGCGAGAAACTAGTGGATGTTAACAGTTAGTTCGGCTTCCGGAAACATGCGTAATGCGCGAACGCGGTAGTTCGTGAAGATCTAGGATTCATCTGGATTGTGATCTGGGTTGAAAGTTGAAATGTTGTAATTCAATATGAAAGTATTGTAGGTATGAGGAATGATTGTAGCATTTTTCGACGGCACGATTCATCTCTTGCTGGAAGATCTTGAAAACTTGGATACAGAAGGAGATTTATGGGCGGAAGAATACTACGTGCTGGTTTGAGAAGTCGGGAAAGTGCGGTGTATATGCGAAACTTAGTAGAATGTTTCATATATAAACTAATTTTAGAAGCATCTTGGTTGTATATAATTTGAATTATTCAACAGGACTATGCGAAAACAACCTATAACTTCTCCATGACTCATTGATAACTCTTGCTTTCTGAGTTTAAGAAATAAAATTAAAAACTGTGACCCTCTGTGACACTGATCGACAGGAGGAATACCGAAATATAGAAGATGCAATGGATTAATTATAACTTTCATAATTGATTTCTATTACACCCATAGGCAGTGCTTACACAAAAATCGAAGATGCAGACTGCACTGATTGTTATTTACCTAAAAATGTCAACGCCAACTTTCGATATTTATCTCGCTAACGATAATCGTACCGCATTATTGCATCCAGCAATTTCGTTTAAAATGATGCACCTTCCTTTGAGCCTGCCGTTGTGCATATACGAATAGACGCGATAACGCAATTATACTTGGAATCCAATTAGGGACAAGCTTCTCGGAGGAAATGAAATTGATTTAACTGAGCCGAAAAGAAATGTGAAGTAGAAACGAACAATAGAAAAGTATACGTGACGAAGAAACAAGGCGTGTAACGCTCGCATGAGATGCTCCATGCAGAACGCAAAATTCCTCAGAATTCTTTCACCCTTGCGGCATGAAGTACCCAGTACGATGCATTATTTAATTTACCAACGTCGTCTTCTTCAATTACGCGAACTAACGAGGCGAGAGAGTGGCTGAAAATACTCGTATCAACCACCACGTTAGATGGTAAAATGTATAATATTACTCTCGTACCGTGTCCCTCTAATTTTTCTCTAATTACGTTATTACCCTATACCAGGATGTCGCAATAATTCCGAGCACCTCGAGTCAAAGAATACACGGAATATTTGAACGAAGAACAAAAACCGTGCGAGCCGTTACATGGAGCTGCATATTTCATACCGCATCGTAAGATTTCCATGAAGAAATTGTGTGGAACCGTAGGAGTTTCTTTGTAAGAAAAACCGAGCAAGGCCATCAGCTTTGCAGACGATTGGGGACCCCTATAGACGGAAAGGTGTTCCGATGGTAGAAGGGGTGGTTGTGCGTGGCGGTGAATATAAAATAGTACGATAAAGTAGACAAGGTGTCTTCGTACGTAAATCTAAAAATTTCAAGGCGAATACTTCTTTTGCTTACGTAAGAAATTTCCTATCCTCTGATCCTTTTCGAAGTAGATCAGGCACACCATTCCGCCTACATGGCGGTCGATAAGGGTATCATCTGTGAAAGGAAATCGTGATTTCTAGAACGCGTAGTTTCTCTCTTTGAAGCTCCAGCAGAAAAATAGAACGCGGAAAGGAAGCAAGGCCAACTACATTCCGATTGAAGAAATTAAGGTCGCTTCTGTTCGATGTTATTTCCCTTCCAACCTCAAAACCATAGGAACTACGTCCAAGATTTCATTGTATTAGTTTGCATAACGATTTTACAATCAAGACTCAACGATGTAGCTTTACTTCGTAAGTTGCCAGAATATTGCAGATATTTAGTAGAATTAATAGCAATTTACATCTTAAGTTTTAACCAGTAACAAGATTTCCGCATGATACTTCCATGTGCTCGTGGATACAAACGACTTATAAATCGAAACGTTTCTGAGGAACGTATTGGACGTAAATCAAAGGACGTCCGAAAGTCTGGCGCGCTGGTTATAAATGTATCTAATATATATATACATTCAGAAGCGTATTCCTATTTCTACCGAAAGTATTTTCTGTTTGCGTAAGCTCTCTCCTTGGCCGATACCGAGGGAGAGTTTCGGGCACTACGCCATAAAACGGGTAACATGTAGTAAGCGTTTCGTCCCGAAGTCATCTCTGCCTCCTCACTTTTAACCCCCGCCGAACTTTCCACCGTCGTACATTTTCTTAACCCTCTTCCTATGCATTCGCATGGTACTTCTTCTGCATTTCCATTTCCTTAAATTCTCATTCCACGGGGCCTCTTCCCCGAGGAGTCGGCCAGGGGTGAAACTTCGAACTCCAGGGTCTCTGAGAGGATTGGCAGTGTCTCAAAAGCGTTCGCCTTTCCTTTTCGTCTTCTTCCTTTGTACCTAGACGCCTGACTACATGTTTTGTAGATAACCAAGAAAACGCGAAATAGTCGTAAAAATAACAGCCTTTCGCGATACAACGATGCCAACGTAGTATAAACCGAATGCGAACGGATGTCTGCCATTGAGGTACGGTTACTACCTCCGTGTTATTTAGCTTACAATGGGTGTTTATCGTATGTCTCATGGATTTCTGGACGAATAATATTCTTTAGAACATCTGGTAACTTAGGAAAATAATATTATTGCAAAGTGTTTGAAATGAAAATTAGCGATGGAGCGGGCAAATGAATTGAAACGGAGAGCTTAATGAGGAAAGAAGTACTTTCGAATAAGAGTTTAATTACATTTACGTGCTCGAGAAAATAGGGTAAAAACTCGCAAGTTCGCGTCGACAAGCGGCAGAACTCGTGGGACAATTTAAGGCGTTGAAGTTTTTCTATCAGGGTGATTAAAATTCTTGCAACATCGGGAATTGCAAATTTCAAAGTATTCTGTACAATGAATGTAACGAATTGAAAATCAAGTTCTACAGTATGGAAGTTCAGTAGACGAGAAGAATACGAAAAATTCGTGAAAATCATCCTATAATTCATACCGCAATTTGTCCTCTTGTAGCTAAACGTCATCGCCACATCGTGCATGCAAGATCAACTGCTGATGTAAAATTTCAGGAATTAACATATAAAGTGTACCCGAATCACACGAAACGCAGAGTGTTCAAGATGGATATCCGATATCTTGCATGATAATGTATTCCATGATAGACGAATATCTTGGCAAACATTCAAAAACAATTTTAATCCAGGCTTAACCCAGACGAGGTCGCCGACTGATCGCATTATCCATGAGCTTATGAGAAAATATGTCTCAAGATCAGATTGCATTGGTGAAATATGGTCTGCCAGTAAAAAAAGGAGGTTCTATCGTAGAATTGATGGTAGCCAGAAATTTATTCGGCATCGGCTCCTAGCAGGAGACACGACTGACTTGGCTGGTAATTATCTTTTACTGTTTGCATATATTATCTATGAAAATGATTAGATAATACATGCTGATATGCAATTGAGTCTCATAAAATATTCCTTTTGGTGAAAGTTAATCAAATACGATCAATTGACCGAACTAATTCGTATTAAATTAATTTCAATTAAACGCAAACTGAATAGAAATATTATTCAGGCAGCAAATGATTAAATATGGCAATAACATTGTTGTTAATTAGACGATTCTAGAAGATATGAAATGATATACAAATTGCTGCCATAACTATTCAAAATGTGAATATAAAATAAAAAATACCAAGTGGTGTAAAAGTTTACCTACTGCCCGTACGATCGTCTATCTCTCTCACCCTTTCCCTTTCTACCTTCTCCCTTCAATTACACCTTTATCAAAAATATGAATGTGATCCTGGGAATATGGTCGCGATTGCGTTCCATTGAGGCTTCGCAAAAATCCTTTACAAACACAATACAAGACCTATGAAAACAAAAATTCCTATTCCGTACTGTCAACGGCGTGAGAAATGATGACGACGATGAAGGAAAAAATACGTTGGTATACATTTGTGTAGGTATAGAAGCTGCAAGTGTGCTAAATCAAAAGCAGTAGCACGGTGGGTAAGGCTGCAGGAGAGATGAACGCGGAATGAGCGCGTTTTCATGCTCGAACGCAAACAAAGAGGCTCGATGACAAAACCTGCATGGTCTGAATGCCTGCCTGTAGGAAACATGAGAACTAGTAATATCGCCAAACTCCCTGAGGGCGTCGATCATTTGCTCCGAAGGCATCTTAATTTCACCAGTCGTTCGACGAGCTGTGTGTTTCTCTCTCTCTCTCTCTTCTGCTCCTCTTTCTCTCTTTTCCTCTCTTTCTCACTGACTCTCTCTCTCTCTCCCTCCTTTTCTCTGTTTCGCTCCCTCTTTATGTATAAGCAAATCTCAATTTATATATATAAAGAGACAAGTACCTATATAAATGCACCCCTACGTATATAAGTTGCAGCCCCGTGTGGGTGCAAAGTCACGCAGAACCTTGGAATATTGAACTCCTTTATTTAATGGTTCGGTCGAATGGCAGTTAAAGAGAAATACTGCCCTCATTATGTATTCAGACCCGTAATTTTCTAGCTAAGTAGCCTCATTTTTCTTGTGTACCGCGAAACCGGCCTGCTAATTGATTCTTCCAAAGCCTGCGCTTGAAAAATTTCGAGAAAATGTACGAGCTGCCCGATACGCGTAAGCCACTATCAGGCCAGGAAGCCATCAGGTCGGATTCTTTATAGTCAATTTACTCCTTCCCGTTTTTCTCATTGTGTGTCATCCCTCGCTTCTCAGAATCGTAACTTCCTTTATCATTCGCCTCACATTACCCCGCATAGTCGTATTCACTCGTCCTATTTATTTAAACGATTCTGCATTTCTCCGGGTTGGTCTTAAAATGCATAAATAACGTTCGAGTTATTCGCGAACAATTTAAAGTTTCGATACATCGAATAGCTCAAACGGCCACTTAACACTAGAACTACCAAACCAGTCAAAATGACTGGTACACAATTTTTTCCAAAAATTCTCCAAGTTTATAGAAGAGTTTTAGAATAAATATCCTACGACCATCTTAAAAAACACGAATCACCAAATCGATTATCTTTTCCGCCTCTTGATTCCTCCTTTTTCAAAGTACTTATGTAATATTTTGAAATATGATAGATTTAACGCCGGTAGTTCTAGTATTAACAAATATACGATATTTGAATATGTTCTACGTAGAAATTCGATTTAACTGGAACACGTAATACTGTTCGTGTAAAGTGACACTGTATTTGCGATGTGCTTCAACAAGGACATTAATTTGCGTACTGGTGCGTATTTCCACTGCCCCTCTCCCCACAAAAAATATATAAAACATTTGCCTTCCTCATATCGCCAGAATTTAACTCCGAATTCTTGTATCAGATTCGTTCAGCTTTAAAATATTCGAATGCAATTTCTAAGTGTTAAACTTAAATGTCTGGCATGCAAGTAGAATTTCAGACTTCGTGATAGTTTAATGTACCGTTTCAAGCTGTTTTCTCATACGGCGTATTTCGTTCGTGTCGGAAAAATGGTCTTTCAGTTTTTCCAAGACGATTTCCAAGTTCCAGTAAAGACGACGACGTCGCCGATTTGGCTTTTGAGTGGAAGTTTCTTATGTAACGTTCCTATGTACTATGTAACATCCTCTGCAATGATAAATTCCCATCCAACGGCATCCTTTTTATTTTCCTCCACAGCGATACTAATTCATAGACGGACGCTCAACGGTCGAAAACACTGCTTTCTCAAGTTAACCGTGCTCTCTGGTAGTTGAGTTTTTGTCACTGCCTTTTATCCTTGCCTACTTTCAAATAAGGATTTACTTCCATTGCTTTTATTGCAAAGCTTCGACGAAGCTGTTTGCCTGATTGAAATGGACTTCCGTCACAAATAATTACGTTATGAGGTTCCGATACTAACTATGGTACCACACATACGTTTTGATGGGATTTATCGCGGTGAAAAGATACACCAGTATTAACCCTTTGCATTCGGAAGTCATTTCTGATACTCCATTTTTGTAATAATATTTTTTTTAGATCTTTTAATACTACATCTATCAAGCTGATCGAAAAAGCCAGTTTTATAATCCTTTTAAAAAGTTCTGAATACTTGTAATGATATTCATTCGCTCATTTTTGCGTCTGTCTTGTAGAAGGAAAACAATTAAATTTAATCATTTGCTTTTCCCTGCCGTTTTCCTTCATGCAATATATTGATCTTCGACGTTCAAATGTATCGGATTAATAATCGATATTTTTAAAGTTAAGTCAACTCTAACGTAATCATCAAAAAATACTCAGAAGATTTGTAATTTCTCTATACCTCGAATGAGATACAAAGTTAGAAGCAATTAATTTGTGGTTACAGCGAACGGACTACAAACACAATTATAGCGCAAAGCATTAACACTTTGTGGGTTTATGTCGTGCCATGGTGACGTAACTTTTTGTGACGGTCAACTTGTAGATTTTTACGCATTTACGAGACATTGAAAAACGCAATAACGTACAGAATACATATATGCGTAAAAAAATATAAGACATGCAAAGATCTTGGTACATGTTATAATATTTAATGAGTAAATCATTATCTCTAATCAGATCTGCAGCACCGTTCATAAAGGTTCAACAACGGATAAAGATCCACTGTGTAGTCATAACTGAATTTCTGTCAGTCCTCTTTCGCTACTAATGCGATATATATGTCCCTAGGAATAAAATGGTACAACACTAAAACGACTTTTTTAGTGTTGAGAGAAATTATCTTTTTTTTATATTAATAATAAGAGAAAGTAACTGAGTAGTAAGATATTTTGATGCATAATTATTTTCAACGTAAAAAGTATTTCTTAAATTTTGCTGGAACATATATTACCCAGTAGTACTTTTTATCTGATAATTAAATAAAGTCAAAATAAAGTCGCAGCGAAAGGTTTAAAGTAATTTTCATTTAAAAATTGAACAAATAGTTTGTACATTTAATTCAAATTCCCTGCAGGACCTGTAGTTAGCGCTATGATCAAAGAGAAGTAAGCATTTAAAAGTATAGCATTGAAATTAGTTTCATTTACCCGGTAGCAGATTCGATAATTTATTCGGATTGCAAACAGTTAATTTATATTTAACGGAAGATATCGGTGCATCAGATTTCTGTATTGAATCTCTGGAAAGTATAATAATGTGATCTTAAAATTATTTTATAATTACTAATTTTGCATGATTAACACTTAATATACCAACGATTAATCCGATACATATAAGCATTGTATGTAAATAATTATGTTGTAAGCAAAGAGAATAAAGCTGAAAAGTTAATTGACCCACAGAATTGTTGTAATTTGCAAGTTATATGTAAAGACTGAAGGAAAAAATGAAGTTAGAAGTGTCAAAAACTTTTCAAAAAAATCGAGAACCGGTCCTTTTGACTACCTTGACGAATCTAATATAAAAACTTTCTAATATCCCTCATCAGACAAAGTTAAGATATTTCAGACAAAAACATTCTACAGTAATTTCCTAACACTTAATGCGCTATTCATCCACTCCACATCATCATTCTCCGAAATACCGGCAAATAAATCAAGCGGCATAATCTCTCGAAAAGAAACGAATTATGAAACATCCACCAACGCAGAAAGAACTCTCAACAATTCTCCTCGGTCCTCAATCGCATTTCATGCAATCGTCGAGAAGCAACAAATCGCCTTCCATCGATCGTCGACCCAAGCTTTAAACTTCGGCAGAAAACTTCTCTTTCTACAATCGTTCGCTCCCGACTCCGTCGGGAGCAGCAGAAGAATTAGTGCGTAGACTCGACGCAAAACTTCGTAGGCACGAGTACGTAAGAACAAAAAAAAAAACAAGCACGACGAGAAGGAGTAGGAAAGACAAGAAAAAAGTGGAGATAGGGGGTTAAAGACGCAAAGTAACGGCGGAAGAAAAGCAGAAGGTTTCCGCTCGACTCTGAAGACGAGTTTTGAGCGAAAAGGCAGTAAAGAGAGGTTTGCTAAGACGGGTTGCGCTGTTAGCTTCGCCACGTTCTCCCACTTCAACGATTTCGTCGACCCGTCGACCCGGCGCTCCAAATCCCCGCTCGATCCTCCCCCACTCTCAAAAATCTACCCACACTCTGCCACCCCCGTTTCAGCCTCCTCTGTTCCTCAGTCACCCTCTCTCCCTATGCTCAGCTGTACAAAATTCAATCAATGCGCTAACGCGCAGGTCTCCTACGACTGTGCGAGCTTCTCGCTACTTTTCACCGTTTATTTTTTTATTTTTTTTTATGGAAAACCAAAGTGTTCCCATTGCGTGAAGATTTTGCCCGGTAAAGTAGGACGTAATCGTTTCGTAAGGAATACGTTTAGTCGCTTCGACTTGGAAGTGCTTTGTAACGTTTCTGCGTCTGGAGACTGTTTCTCTTCGTTTCTGTGTACTTTCGTTCATGACCCGAAGTGTTCAGTATTTTTTATTCCTTTAAACGGAGTTGGGATTCTATGGTGGCAAAAATGTTTGTAATATTTGCTGCTGAGCGCATGAAATAACAGTATTTGTGTGTACGTGGTTTAATGGCATGATATTCTTGGGTTAACTCGTTGCGTGGCGAGTGAATTATTTACCATTTCTATGGTATAACGGTTTGAATTTATGTTTGCCAAGAATATGATGCAAAACATGAGAATATTGATATTTATAATTAAATATAATTTAATTTAAAAATGAAACAATAGAATTAACCAGTCGGGGAGTTGATGCAAAGTTTTTTTTAGTGCAATAAAGTAAACGTTCAATGTTTAAATTCACGTCATTTTCTATGGAAAAGAAATCGACAGGATTATAGTACTTATTGACAATGATACGTATGTAGGTGAAACAATAGAACTTTTTGTACAATGTACGGAATAATAATAAAGTTGTTCTATAGGAAAGACTGGAAACAGTCAAAGATTTGTACCAGGTAGAGATAATTTAAATAACTCCGTTAATTCTGAGCATACTACAGAGCCAGTCATTTTTACGTAAAACACTTTCTGCAGACATGAACGGAAGTGATATCTCCTTACATGTATATTTATATTTTTATAAATATATCCTCATCATTCAAGGTCTAGATGCAGATATGACTTAACGATGTTGGACAGAAACATTGCCAATCCTCGGCCCGAAATAGAAGTTATATATTTTTCTAAATAGGGTTGATTCGTACATAATGAATAATAGATCTGCGGAAACGCGCCAAACGCACAATGTTTTTTACACGTTTCTCATCAATGCGCAACATTTTTTACAGTTTGCGTGAGCATTACCATACATCTATTAAATGTACCAATAAATAATTATATCCCATAACATCCACCACTATTTTTATTTTCACGATAACTGATACCATCCGCGTCCAGGATATCGGCCGTGCAAAATTTACTTAATGGTCGTTCGCCATAAAGTAGTCAAAAAGTTGTAGTTCTTTTGAATTACGATCGGAAACTAGGTGAGCCGCACAAAAGCTGCACCGCGCTGTGCCAAATAGCGATCGACCACTCATTAATTTTGCAACAAGTAAAATATCAGAGGTTTGCCGGATCTGTGTTGCGCTATTGTAAATTTTATTGACCCGACCGCGAGAATAGAGCCGCACGTAGACAAGCGAATTTGCGTATAGAGATTCTGCCAAAACCATAATTAAGGACGTTCCGATAACCCCGGAGTCTCGAAAGCATCGAACTTTTCTGTGAGCTCTGCCAAATTAAGAAGAAAGGGCAACCGGCGCCGTGGATGTCGTAAAACGATGCTTTTACGACGACGAATACGCGAAATGTCGCGTCGTATGTGCGTATAATTCCCTGTTAACATTACAGTTAGGATATATTACAGATGCGAAGTAACAGCACTGCGTTAAGGCAGAAAAGATATTGCGGCTGCTATCTGTCCGAGGAAATCCAAATTTACTGTTTGGTTACGAGAGAGTAAGAGAGAGAATATAAAGTGGGATCGTAGAACAACGCTATTCGACGGATGTAAATACTTTTCGTACAAATCTAGCGTAAAGATAGGTGTTGCGTTTAAGCTCCTTCATTATTCTCTTCTAACCACTGCGATGCGGCGGTTCGGTGTCTTTCACGCAAGTTAATTCACTGCCGATGTTACAAGAGAACCGCGGAAGATCTTTAACAGTATTCCTACCGACACTTCACGTATGTCTTTTCCTACCGCAACCGGTGAATTTGTCAAATGATAATTTTTTCCCAGAAAATGAACAGTAAAAAAAGAAGTGAATATTGAAAAATGTATTATAATGTGAATGTATTGTACGTATATTTGAGGAAAAGTCGTGAAGTTTAAAGGCGATTCAATTACGTTGTATGTAGGAAGTTCTAATCGAAATTTTAAAAACGGTCATTTGACCGGTCGTGGTAAGAATAGTGTTAATCGTCGAAGACGAAGTAGAGGATAAAATGCATTGGAGTATTTTGTCGAGTTAAAAAACAGAGGACAGAAGTATGATTGAACTGCACGCAAATGTTTACTTAGTATTTTTATATTGTAATATTAATCGGAACGCTAGTTCTTTTTTGTTCCGATTTTTATCGCTATATTCTGGATGCAGTATCAGTGTCATTTCCAACGGAATATCACCGAATAAAAAGCATCTCGGACTAAACCGTCTCGTTGCTCTTTTAATAAATATTGTACGGTTCGCAATTGAAGTTCAATGGTTGACTTGAAAATTAATAAAATGAGACTCTTCGGAAAATAGCGAGAAGAACTTGAAAGAAAGTAAATTTCTTTCAAGGGTTCGAAACTTTAAGAAAATCGCAGAGAGATCGAAAATATAAATTCTAAATACGCGAAAAGCGACGATAAGACGAACATCGGTCTTCGGGGAAAAAATAATCGAAAGCAGTGACCTCCGTACGCTATAAGAATACATTTTTATGAAATCCCCATAAGTCGGACATACCATAAACCCAGGAAATGATCGTTGTAAAGCTGGAAGTCTTCATCTGCAATCTATGTAATCTATTTTTTTTTCGCATCGAAAAATTTACTACAAAACAGCGCTATTACCGTTCGAACGTTCCTGATACACGGAATGTGCATGGTTTTATAGCATCGACGTGATATTACTTTAAAATAAGAAACCGTACACGAAGCACAGCGAGAGTTTACTCAGATTTAGTAGGAACTATACCCACGTTGTGAAAGCCATTCGACTAGCCGGATTTTCTAGGACGAAACTAAAATACCGCGGGAGAAGTATTCTCGGGATTTTGAGAGTGGAAATGCACAGGAAACAAATTTTCGCACGGCTTGAGAATACTCAATGAGAAGAGAATCTGGCAAGAGAAATCCTCCGACATATTGACTTCTATAGTTATACGACACCTGCTGCACTAACGATCAATTTCATGCCGTGTTTTATGTATAACGCTGACGAGAATTTATTTGAATATAATTTTCATGAGAATATTTACATGGGCGTTAAATGCAACTTGGAAAAATCATAGAAAGCAGATGGCTGAATATAACAAATTATGTGTGCACTTTAATTACTACAAATGCTCACACTCAGTTTAAAATGAAGAATAAATGGTCTTTGGTGGAAAAAGTATGTTAAACGTTTATAAAAACGAAAGTCTGATTTTTTATTCGATGTAATCGTTTTTCATATCTTTCTTTCCATGGAAAATTATGAATTAAATGTGCAATTTGATGTAACAACATATACACTGCACCGCGATAATTTCTTCGCGTATTTAATTCGATTTGTTCAACTTTTCCGTACTTATCTACATTGGGAGAAAATCTTTTGTATTTTCCTGACGGTATATTATTCTTCGTTAGTGGTATACTATTTGATATAGACGCGTGCAAGCAATATAACTCACATCCAAAACACGGTAAATCATAACAATCATCGAGCATTTCACGTGACAGCAACTTAAAAAATACATCGAGCTTCTCTAAATCTTTCGTTTAATACATAAAATAAAAACATCATAATCTTCATAAATCGAGAATATTTTCTTATAAGTGCTTTCTAGAACTTTTAAACAGCTGAAAATTGTCAAGAAGATGAAGGAATGCTTAAAGCATACTTCTCAATCGCTGATTTCGTGGAGGTCGTCGATTGCGGCGATGGAAAAGCCGTGAATGGTGGGATAGAAGGCATTGGTAAAGCATTTTAAAGTACAAGACAATTCCGTGAAGTGTCCAATATATCTATTCTGGCCTTTGCATCCGACTTTCGCCAGGCAAGGTCCTTAATAGCTGAGTCAGGCAACCTGTCTGTGATACGAGGTTTATATCGTTGACACCACAAGCACAGCCTAGGAGCAAAGATCAGGTGATAGGGAAGAGCTACTTGTAGTCAGTGAGATGGACTGATTATGAGGAGACTAGACACTAACGTGAAATACGATGCCAATCGAAGGAAACCACTAAACCTGAAGGAGACCGCGTTTATGCTCCTTCAGCGACATACGAAATTAGTGGTTTTTGATCTATCGCAATTCAATTTATTAGCATTATGTGTTAAACAACCTACCGAAATGTCAATATTTTTATATGGCAGAGTTCTGTTGAAGGATAATGACAAGTTAAACTATTCCGTGTTTTTCTGAGGCTTCCAAACACCGTGCCTTGCACTCAGTAGTGAAGTTATAACAACACGTGTACCGAAAACACATTAGCCTTGTAAACGTAAACTAATGTTGACACTAACCGAACCATGCCCGGTCAGATGACCGGTTCAATGAAATGAAAATATATCATTTTTCGTATTACTAACTACAGATTGCTTTATGCGTTGTTTCCTATATTAAACTGGTAATCTCCTGCATTTCATTCAGAAAGGTATTATTGTTATTTTATAACTGATCGCAAGATCTGCTATGGTAAGAATATTTATCTAGAAAGGATATGTTACATTATAACAGCCCGTGTATCGAAGATACATTAATTCTTTTAACGTAAAGTAATGTTAAATAAATGAAGTCCAACCAATAAATTGATATGTAACAATTTCTGGTACGTCGTTAAAAATATAATAAATCAGGAGATTAATGTTAATATCAGAATAATACTGCACAGGAGACAATAAAAAAGCAGGTGTGTAGCCGGCGCAGAAATTAAAAACCCATTTCCAACCGGCAGGTTCGTTTCGCGACACAATCTACAATTCTACTAGCATGCGAACTCCCCGCTTAATCATCGCCTCTGTCTTTGCCTACACCGGCCATTAGTCGCGTCGCCATAAACGGTATGCAAGAGCATAACAACGGCAAAATTACTCCCGTGCATTTCTTTGCGCTCATTATGTTAAGCTCAGCCGGTTATACGATGCGTATGCATCTACTGGCGACGAAGACATTGGACGCCTAGCTGCACGCGGTAACCGCCCGAGATCAACGCCCTCGAGTACAGCGCGAGATCCTTCTGCGGTGGTACGAAATACGATTTGCTCTTTTCTTTTAAAAATCTTAAAAATCTGTAGGTGTCACAAAATAATCTATGCTGTTCTTCGTTAGAAAGAAAATAAACTACGCAGCCCTGCTAAAATTTGAGAAGAAATCTGTTAGGCTTTTGGCGTAAGGCTGCTGATCAGCAGTCTGTCGAAGTTTACGAAATGTGGAAAAGTACAAAGTGTTATTGCGATTATTAAATAGCTGAATAGGTCTGTACAATTGTAAATGTTACTCAATTTTTCGCGTGCAATGTGCAGAAAAAGTGAAAGAGGAGGTGGAGGTGGAGGGGAGTGCTCTCAAGTTGAGTTTCTGCGTAATTCAAACATTGATATTCAGTGAATATAAATCAATACTTATGTCAAATGTCATCACGATGCATTAGAATAAATACAATGTGGATTAATATGCCTAAATGCTACTTGAAACCTGTCTGAAAACAGTTAAAGTCTAGCGAAAATAGAAACAATCCTTCAGACTTAGACATCAACCTAATTAAACGAAGAAGAATAATTAAATGTGCCCGACTACAGGTACATTACACCCGAGTCAAGTGCATCCAAGCACCACCTATCTCTATGGCCTCTAAATCCAGCACGAAGTAGTTTGAGCGCTCATGAAAAATCCACCCCTAAAGTCACAGTCGAGGAGTCGTGAATGAAAGGGAAGGATGCGAATACATAATGGAAGCCCGGCGAAAGCGGGGTCAGTAGGTTGTAGCTTCGTAGAGACATCTCGACGGATTTGATCGCGTATCCTATCATACCGAATCCCGTAGCCAATGTCATAGCACACACCGTGGTAAACGAGCACGCCGCGGATTCGAAAGTTTCTGTCACAAAAGTAACAAAAGCTGCGCGATTCGATGACGCCACGTCGAGGAAATACGTTATACTCGCGAGAGGTCGGGTCGAGCTCGCCGGAACCGACCACCGTCTGTTTACAGCTCCCGCGCGATAACACGATGCCAAAAATCAACGAGGGTTTCCTCCGCGTTGGAGAACGATGCCCGTTAGTCACGTATCACGAACCCGAAGCTAACCGTGGACAGGTTGTCTAGAGTTGTCACCGGCCGACAGCTATCCTCCACGTGTTCGAGAAGCACGATCGACCCCAAGGGATGCACAGTCCTCAACGAAATCGTGGACAAGGGGTGGCGGAACGCGTCGCTCGCGATCTACGTTCTGCGGCATACTAGCTCTTGTGCCCTGGCGCCCACCGCCACCTCCGACCGGCTTCACCCCTTCTTCCACCAGCATCCTCCTCCCACACACCGCACTTCGCTTCCTTCCATCCACCCTCTCACCCTTGTCCTCCTATTTTCCCACCCTCCCCGTGTCCCCTTGTCCTAACGGCAGCCGCGCGACACGCCGAACGACCCCCGCGTCGACGGACCGACGCGACGTTTTCGCAGTACCGTCAACGCTGCTAGCTGCCGATTCCACTGGATCACCATGGTGTGCCGCTGAAAGATGTCACGCGAATCAATCGGCTTCTAACTTACACTTGCTTCTACGGACGCTTTCTTTCGTTTGTGTGAGACTTGACACATGCAACTGGGCGTCGGTTTGGCGCTACTCGCACAAAGACCTCCAGAATGCACCGATTTTGCGGAAAATTCGAGGGACTGGGGTGTGATTACAGCCGAGAATGAATTTCATTTGGGATTGAATGAATTGGAAGGAGAGTTAATTAAGGGTTTCTAAGTACAGTAATTGGAGAGATAGTTTAATGGTATGACAAGAAGCGATTTTGTAAGTAGAAAGAAATTTTGTAGTTTTGTCAAAATCACTGTTTTTTACTTGTGTCGTTGGACTTTTGTTCTACAAATCATTTGATATATGTTTAAATGGGTTTTAATTGCAAAAATTATGGATAGAGTGCTTTTTTATTGTAATTTTAAGGCAATTTTTTTATTTTAAGGCGAAGTCTCAGTGGCTGGGATGAGACCACACTGTTTGACTAAGTAATTTTCAACGATTTTCAAGAAGAAATTAAATCAATAAATATAGTAAGCAATGCTAAATACAAACAATACACATTACAAATCTTTTGCACGCCGCGTTCAATAATTGTCTCAGACAGTCTTATTAAGATTCATGTAGAATTGAGCGCATTCACGGAACATTACATCCTGATTATCGCTAACATAAATTCGTGCAGAGTCCAAATAATATATCCAAAGTTTCTAACAATATATGTCGGCGATATATGTATATGTATGCGACTCAACACTAGAACTACCGGCGTTAAATCTATCATATTTAAAAATATTAAATAAGTATTTTGAAAAAAGGGGAATTCAGAGGTGGAAAAGATGATCGATTCGGTAATTTATGTTTTATAAGATGCACGTAGAATATCTATTCTATGACTCTCCTATAATCTTGGAGAATTTTTGGAAAAAATTGTGTACTAGTCATTTTGACTAGTTTGTTAGTTCTAGTGTTAATATGATTTCCGACTGTGAATAAGTTTCCTACAACATTTTATTTTAAATAATGTATTGCAGACAATCTGCTCCTGGTTTCATTTAGAAATTCAATTTTTAACAGTCTGAACATCGAAGGAAGAATCGAGTGCTATGGATTACGGTTGTCTTTGAACATTAATCAAATCGTATTCAGAAATTAATGAAATAGACCTAATCCATTGTAATCCCAGTAACCTTCAAGTGCATCGGCAATTAATCAAAACTAATATTGTTAAATTTTTGCTGACAACAAATGACCGAGTCTCCTTGAAAATCATGATGACAGCACGTATTAGAAAATACTTAAGATAAATAAACCAATAGTAAGAATGTCCTAAGTCATAATTAATTCGATAGAAAATTGGATACAACGGAGAGTCAAGAAAGAAATACAGTTCAGCAGAAACGCCGACTATATTTGACTTTTCTTCTTGTCATTATGTCTCAGTGCCATGGAGCCTGAACTTTTGGGGGTAGAAGAAGCAGCGAAGGGAATGAATGGGGAAAAGTATAATGCGAATCGATCGACGTCCTTTCTACTCATTGCTCGGTCTCTTTCAATAGATGCGACGTGACGTGTATAGCTGCATATTTTTGAAACGTTCGCCCCCACGTACGGAATTACATCTTGAATCGAACAAATTGGCCGGGGATAACGTGATAAACGGGATAACGTATCGACTCTCACGTACTTATCAGCGCGAAAATGATAAATGGAAGGGAAAAATTATTAGCTGACACGATAATGGAGCTCATTTTTTTCAGGAACATTCTATTCACCGAACGCTGTTATCTATTCTTCTGTACCTTATTAATCATACTCGGGGATCTTTGAACCGACAGGCTAATATAGATATTCTAGAGGAACGTAGTGTATCAGTTTCGAATAGAATCATCGGTAGATAATAATAAAGCACAAAATATCAAAATCTGTTCAACTTCTAATTTTATGAATCAAATCATTAACATTAAAGTAATAGTTTTCCGCGAGCAATGTTTTGAGAATTGTTTAATTTTTAATCGAGACGACGAGTAAAAGAAACTCTTAATGATTAAACGTACATATAAGTAGATTAGGTGTAAAATGATTAAAATAGTCAAAATAACTGACTTATATAGTTCTTTGTAGAAATTCGCTTAAAAGAACAGTGCGTATTCGAAGATTTTCCACCATTTACATCCTATGTATAAATGATTAAATTAATCAATTTACACCCGCATTTGCACACACCTAGCTGCTCCTCTTTGTATATATATGTAAAAAAACTAACAACAAAAATTGTAAAGTTGAAGTAAAGTAAAATTGCATAGTTCTTCCAGAAAAAGATTTTACGCAAGTTCTATAACATAACGTTATTATAATATTTGATATAGAGCATACCAAGTATTGTGCATAATACTGCAGTATTTTATGTATAATATAACAAGCAATGCAACTCTTCAATTTATTTATTGAGTTATTAGTTTCATAACGAGGCAGATGGTGCCTCGAGTGGCCGCAAAATTGAAGCACCCGCTATTATCACGGACCCCGAAATTATTCCGGCCATCTTAATTATACAATCGGCAGGGTTATACATATTTGCCCACTGAGCTGATAACGGTGTCGCTCCCACGATAAACCGCAACATCGTCTTGTTTCGATCGCGGTTAGCAAAGACTAAAGCAGAATGAGATGCAAGAGGACGAGAATGGCCGGAATAATTAACTATCTCCTCTGTTTGTGGCGTCTGTATCGTTATGTACATTTCCAACAGAAACAGAATCAAGGTGCAAAGTGTAACGCCAGACGAACACCTCGAAACACTCTCTATTAGATTCCGTGAGAATTTCGTGGCAATCTGGCCAACCTGCGATGGTAGGTTAAACTGCAAACGTTTCTGAATCTCTTGATGAATTTTACTAATTTTATAGTTTTCCTTATCCTATCTATCTGATTGATTTCTATCCTATTTTGATTAAAAACAATCTCTTCCTTCAATATCATATCTACAATCTGCTATTAAATAATTCAAGACAATTAAACCTAAACTGGAAATCGGTTATCCTGTATTGATAAATATCGAAAACTCTCACGAATGTATTGTAAGTAAAAAAATATGAAAGATAATTTGATATATTATTTTTTTGAGAGAATACACCGCCGGCAATTTTACAAAACTGCGAGTAATTAATAGCGCCTTGCCTGGATATTTCTGAAAGCTAATATGACTAGTATACGAATTCACGTAACGCTTCTCTGCCTATTGCATTCCGTGGGAAATGCATCGCAACTTGCATCGCGCCTCTTCAACGATAGTCGCGGTTCATCATTCGCGAAACTGCAGTTTCACTCCCTGCGCTTTCAAACTCTAATGAGGAACGGTGATCCAACCGTGACAAGAATCTATTACTCTCGTCTCACGGAGAAAGGCTTCCTTGCGCAATTACTTCCTAAGGATACTCGATTTTTCAAATTACACCAAGATCATTCTTCCAAAAATTGTGGACACAATTTTTACATGTATATTACATTTCATTGAATGTAATAGTTTGAACAATGACGACATTGTGAATTAATTTGAACGGTTGAATATCACAAAGAAGAACGATATTATTATTGCGTGTATTATTATTATCAATTCAGTTGCAACCTTTTGTATTTATACAGCTTTTGTTAAAACAATTTAATATTCTTATTTTGATTCTTCGTTTTATAATAGAACATAACGGTATGCTTGTACGAAAATATGGCCCAATGAAATTTCATGTTGACGGGAAAGACAAATGGAAAATTATCTTTACGTGTTAAAAATATCTTTCAAAATAGGTACCAGAAACTTTGGTGATGAATAAGCAATCTAAATCCTCCGAAATTCACTCGAAGTGAAATTTACTTTCAACGTCCTCGTCGAATCCGTCGATCGACGATGAATCGAAGCACCGAAGGGTACACAGTGTCGTGTAAAAAAAAGAACTCTTGACACTTTAACATCCATGAATAGAAAATGGGAAAAGCGGCGCAATGGAGGGAAGAGTTTTATTTTCATTGTTTCACACTGTGAAGCGCGCGCGAAGCACTACGTTTACTTCCCATCAAGCCGAAAAAAAGCAGTTTACCAATTCAAATTTTTTCGCGATAACACCCTTTCGCGAATTTTCTCCACGTAATCCAGCATGAAAGTTTCAGAATAAATTTCGTGACTAATACAGAAATCATTTCGTCTATACAAAAAGAAAATGTAAAACAAGATGGCTGTTATAATTTCCACGTAAGAATGATAAGGATCGCACGCATCAGACAATCATATATTTTAATCAGTTCTTTTTTGCATCATTAAGTAACGTTAAGCGTCGTATCGATGGTCCTTTGATTCAGAAAGTAATATGAAATTCCTCGTGTAAAACTGACTTGATTGTCCTTTTTTACGAAGCTTAAACTGAAATCGATTCGTACAGCGACATCCCATGGAAGATAGGTCAGAATAACGAATATCTAACATTACGGACGAAAGGAAAAATTAACGGAGGTTCATGGAGGATTATAAATTCATTCCGCTATCGGAACCGATTTCTATTACAATGATGCCACTCGGCCGTTTCGATGGTCTATCTGAGTCTATGTCTTTCCCCTTTTTGCATCTGTGTCTGTCCTTTTGCTCTTCCTAACAGTCTTTTTCTCTCCTTCCCTCTTCCTCTTGCTACTGCATACGGGATTTTTAAATGAGAATTTTAACGATCGACCTACATTTCTGCGCCCTATTTACGGTGTATCGCAGGCAATGTCAAACATCGCAGTAAATATACCACTACCAGACAACTGTTACCGCGAAAAAGAGTAACGATTCGCAATTCCGTGTGTACCATTGATGCGTGGGTACGATTGCTCGAAAAATTGGATAAACCAATAAAAGGAGATGAAAGTGAATCGATTGAGATGATTGACAATGGTATGAAAAATTTGGATAACAATTGGACCTTATATTGCTCATTGAACTTTTACGATCTATACTTTAATAAGTGTTTCATTATCGTAATATTGAGTCAAGGAACAAGATTCTTTGTATTTTGCCACAAAAGTGAAACAAGTTTTTTAAATATTTTAAATGAAGCAAATATATGCTGTTTCGTTCGACCACCTTTTGCCATGTTTGTGGTAAAGTCATAATTCCATTTCTATAAAAGTTCAGTGATTTCTGGGCAAAATATTTGTTTCACTTTTGCGCTAAAATGCGAAAAATATATTCGTCATCGACGTATCAATGATACCGTATATATAACAAATAAGAAACTGCAGCGAGAAATTACGTTTTATCATATTTTTTATGATATTGCGTTTTCGATGTACGATGTTAGCTACTTTCTATGGCATTCTTTAATTGATATTTGTAGCATAATGTAGAGCTTACATTTGTAACATTTTTCACTCCTCCTTCGTAAATAAATTGTTTAGATACTCACCCTCATATGCGGCTGGACCAGAAGTTCGTGAAGTTCTCGAAGATCTGCTCTATCGATGTTTCGTATCGTCGAATGCTCCGCCTCGCGAAGAATTTCTTCGACTTCCCGTGCACGCTGAACTGCATCCGTTTGTGGTGCTCGACATGGCGTTGGAACGCGACTTGAAATCCTGTCGTAAAGCTGGAAAAAATCAACGCAGTTATCTAGACAACAAGCCACAAGCATATAATAATTCTACAGCTAAATTTTGTGTTTATAAATGAATCCCTTTCTTCGATTCTTTTTACTTAAAGTTTCATCCGTCGAAATGCAGTTCTCGTAAATAAAGCGGATATACTATTACTTTACGCGATGAAATATTTCAAGAATTCCAAGTACTTAGGATATAAATGAAAATGTTTATTAATATTACTTTTTAAACCGTTAGCATAATATTAATATCATAGGATTGTTATGAGCATAATATTCGGTATGCGATAGCGTTGATTTCGTAACCTCAATAACGGCTAATAGAACTCGTAAGAACAAACTGTCCCAATGCTTGCGTACAATTTATACCGTATAAGATCTTTAAATAATTGTAACCTTATGCACCGCGAAATACTCGTTCCACTGCAGTTATTGTATTTATCAAAGTTCAGCAGTAACGTTAGAAATGTACAATACCACCGGTCAAACTAAACGTATTCATTCGTGCATTGTATAATCGACAACGTGAACTATTAGTTCGAATTGAAGCATAAAGAACACAAATTACCTACACAGATTGTCCACACATGAAATGTTTGTTTCCGGCGTATTTGATACATTTGATCAACAGGCAGTTCCTAACGGTTCACCTAGCACGAAACGTACCAATACTACAAATAATTCAAACGCGCCATCTAATGTTAACATCACGACGGTGGAATGAAAAGTAATCGTATTCGCGGCAAATGGCAATAGTTCGTCGCTGGACCTTTAGATGTCCTATGTCGTCGCTACAAGCACGTTCATTGGGCAACTGATAACACGGATGTGTTTACATTGAGAACAGAGGACATGAAATGCTGAACGAAAGGAACTATCCTCGTGCCAACGTGAGACCTGTTTACTCACCAGGAGACCTGCGATTTCGAGAAGGTCACCGGCCAGCTCAGCCTCCCCAATGAACATTAATTGACAAAGATGCATTTCTATTTACGACACGGAGATAATATTTCTCCCGTACTCGTCATACCCCTGACACGTGGATTCTTTTACCACGTGGCACTTCAAATAGCCATGAAGAGCACATACACATTTGCTCGCACGAAGACGCGATCAAGCGACTCCGCGATCCTCTGTAGCATTTTGTTTATCTGGCCTCCACGCCGGCCATCTTGGTAACCGAGTATCCGGCGCTTGCGCTACTTTTCCAGAGGCAGTATAAGGGTGAGTACCTCTTCCCTCGGGATGCAAGTTCAAACAGGGAGAACAGAAAGAGGGATGCTCTGAAGGGTGGCAGAAATCGGCAGTGGCGCCACTTTGGGAAAACTTCTGAACCCATTGTCGGTGAAGCGAAAATGGGATGTTTTAAATACTGTAGTATTATTGTAAACTAATGTTGGGTACTAAAATGCTGACTCATATTGTGCAAGTTTGATGAATGATTTAAAATAAAAGTAACGTTTAATGGTAGTAGTTAGTAAAAAGTATGCTTTAAGCCTACGTTACCAGTTGTGCATACATCGATAAAGTATGCAGCTTTGTTACTTACGATCGTTTCGATAGATATTTCAATTTAATTTTACGGAAATAGTAACATTTCTATAATTTTATTTTTCGAATCTACCTTCATAAACATTATTTATTCTTATTTTCGATAATGGTATATTCTGTAGTGGAATTAATATATTTAAAAGTCAAGGTGTCCGAAGAATGTGCACATAACTCCCATAAAACATTTCTCCAAAGAAATTGTTAGGTAGTTTCTTTATATTTCCTACTATGAGAACTGCATTTCACTTTATCCTATTTGAAATAAATTGCAAATATTTCTCAACGACGAAAAGGATATCCGAAATGAAGGATTTATCGAAAATTCGAAGATAGGTATTTCAGAAAATTATCGCCCGCGTAGCATTGAATGAAAGATAGCTAAAAATAACGTCATACCTCTAAAATTGCTCGAAGACGATAATCATCGACCGCATTAAGAATTTCATTGCGCGTCAATCTACCGCTCTCTTGAAGTACTTCAATATCATCTAGAGAGTCTATAATTTCTGCCACAGCGCCTGTAAAATAAATTCCTTATAAGACGATATCACGACACGTCGAATACTTTTTAATTTCTAAATTTACTCGTGCCCGTATTGTTATAGCAATAATTCTCCCTTAACACTTTCATCTATCGGCACCGTACAACTAAAAATTGTCGTATCCTATTATCAACACAAAAACGAAAAATAATAAAGACGATATAATAGTAATCCAAATATCTAAGATAACGAACATTTCTGGCGTATCCTTCCTAAAAATGAATGGAAGCAAAACGTAAATATGTATCGTGACCATCGATCACGTTTCGAATTTTATCTGATGGCCTTGTTTCGCTCTTAAAGTATATATACGAAAATTCCTTATTCGGATAACGGAGAGAAATGTTTGAAACAAGTGAAACAATAAATTATATATAAATAAGGAATTCTAAGTTGAATAGTGCGTTATAAATTTTTATGTACGTTCATATTAAATCACCCAAAAATCAATGACTACCTTTATTACGAGGGTTTTACCAGTGCCCTGTTTCTTTTATTGATTTCTCACGCTGAACCATTAAAGAGGAGTTTACCAACGGGAGTTTTTGACTTTAGCGCACCTGTGGTCGTGACTTCGTCGTCCCCGATGTCGTAGAAACTATCACCGTTAACTTCCGAAAATGGGGCATGCCATTTCGCCGAAGAAATAGCTGCTTTTACGGCTTCCTTCAGTTTTCGTCTCGCATTGAATTTCTTAAGCTCATCTATAGTTTCGGCTAAGTGTATTCGAGCCGCACCCTTGTCGCGATCCTGCAAGAGAGATGGAAATTATTTAGTAATTAGTCAACTGCGAGGAAAATATGCATGGTACACAAAGCATTGTTTGAAATAAGCCGTCTAAATAAATTGTTGAAGAAGATCGAACATTAAGTGTATTCGGTATAACTCGTAATTCATTATTATCGTAAATTACCTCAGTAATGCCTTACTATTGCACAAAATGAATATGCAAGTGAATAAAATATAATAAAAGCATTGCTAATTATAAAATGGAATTTTTTATGAAACCACTCGCTTCCCTTATTGATATTAAAAACAACGCGAAACGGACGATAAAATTCTAAAATGTAATTTACAGTGAGTTGTTTGGAAAAATCACTGAAACTAATTGAATAATTAAAAACTCGTCCTTTAACTAAAAATTCATCCTGTCGCGAACGATATTACACACCACCTGGAATATAATCCATCATGTGCATTAAAGAAATTTGTAAAAAAAACATTTCCCCATACAAAATTGTTTATTTTATAAAATAAATTTGGCTTTTTCGCTATATAAATCCATAAAACTCCATAAAATTGACGATACATAAAACTGAACAATTCTCCATCGAATACCAGTTATTCTTGTCAAACAGAGGGTACAAAAAGGGAGATGGGATTACGAGTACGTTTACCATAGGAAACGGTTGTGAATAATTTCGTTCTAATGGCAGGTGGTTGTTGCATTGACTTCCACGAAATCCTTATGGCGTTCAGAGAATGTACAGTCGTGCACAGAAAAACTGTAACTAGTGCAGGGCAAAATATCCATCGCTACAGTTATTTTCATTAACCAGTGGAGCTTTGCCCCTGCTATAGCGATCGATAGCCCAGTTGCACGTGTATTGCATCGATATATGGGGTGACTCCAAGCCTTGCTACCTTAGGTCACTGGCTGACTGTCGTATCACATAGGTATATTCTCACTTTATTGCACCATATCCCATGCACATGCGCACGCACATTCACCAGATATAATAACAGCAAATGAGGCCGCTTATCGAAAGCCTGATACGATATAAAAAGATGCAGATACGCCTGTTGAGGCCACTAAACAGAAATTTTTAATCTATACGTTTAAAAGTATGACTGGAATAAGCAATTTTATATAAGGATAAGTGCAAGGTAAGTGAAGATATTTCTTTTACGCGCAGGTAATATAGAATTTAAGATGACATCCTTCATTGTTAATTATTCATAGATTATCGGGAAAAATGTCTTAATGAACTGGGGCTCCACTAATGTCGGCTTTAACGGCTATTTTTTGTATATAACTTAAGGAGAAACTGGTGCATTCTTGAAAGAATTATTACTAAATATGCTGAGTACTATAGTCGTGAAAGACTGTATGTTTGAATTAAGTTCTGTTATATTCGTGAGAACAAATTATACTCTGTGATAGAACTTCTTTCAACATTTTCTATAAAATATGCAACAAAAAGAAAAAAAAATAGACTTACTCTAAGCCACTTATGATTGAGAACTTCCTGAATGGTAATCCTATGATTCACGTCTGTTGTGAGCATCCTCTGTAAAAGGTCCTTCGCAGGCTCGCTGATAGTGTCCCACAGTGATGTTTCCATCTGCAAATGTAATTAATCCTTTACCATCCGTTATAGACAAAAAAGTCGATAGGTATCTTCGACAAAGCCGCGTATCAGATTCCCCGAAACGTTTCGATATTATCGTCTCCCTGTATACAAGTGAAATGGAACGACGTCGAGGATGGTAGGAAAATTTCATTAATTTCTACCTGCACTCGTCCTCTGCATATCGCTTCTCGCAGTCTATCCCGAGATCCCACGAATGGAAGTGTACCAGTTAATAGAACATGAAGTAGCACTCCGGCCGACCAGACGTCACCGGGTTTGCCATACTGTCGACGTTGGATCACTTCTGGTGCCATGAAGTGTGGACATCCGACACGACCTGTACGATCAGAAATATCATCAGGTATATGCAAAACTATTGAAACCTTTCGTAGAGTTGAAGCGAGGCAAGTGTGATTACTTCGAGAGTTCGCAGTCGATCGTTTTGGGTAAAGGGAACTTTCACGAATATCCTCATTTTTACTGTCAAATTCGATCAAGGGATCGGTCTGTTTTTGTGTTTTGTACATTCTTAAAAGTGTATTTATATCATCATTTACGACTGTAAAGGCGATACGTACTATAATCGACTGGGATTTCTATGGCATCATTAATTTTATATAAAAACAGTCGAAGATTCTCCTGATTTGAATATTCGCTAGGCAGGGCGGGATATGCCAAATCACTGATGTAAATGATAGATCGACTGGATCAATTGAACTGGTATAATGTTCATAGATAAGTGTGTAAAACACAAATGCGAAAGAAATGGAACATATAGTGAAAAAGAAAATTGCGGATTCAGCGTATAACATTAGCGCAAAACATTTTTCGTGGCAACGTGCTAATTGGCTTTCCAATAAAGCACTAAGACTAGTGAAAATTGCAAGAAACGGCACATTAAGCTTCGTAACACACAGTACGAAAAATAAATGCACGCTGAAGAATATGTAAGAAAAGAGATGCACTTATTGAGAAGCTTAAAGCAATAACGGCAAAATTGCGCAGAATGTCTTACGCTTAACTAACTGCTCATATTGTTGTACATATATTTTTTGTGCATACAACAAAGACGGTAGTATTTTATACATAACGTGTATGTAATA
Organism: Cerceris ruficornis; assembly: GCA_963989415.1. Lineage (NCBI taxonomy): Eukaryota > Metazoa > Arthropoda > Insecta > Hymenoptera > Crabronidae > Cerceris > Cerceris ruficornis. Next base: position 7,575,299 of record OZ022518.1, read on the forward strand.
TAGATTATGTAGAGTAGAATTACCTACAGTGAATGCACTGCAGGAGTGACTCGAAACATGACAACGTACATTATTCGTCAGTAATAGCGTATCAAAGTATTTTTATAACTTTAATTCACACGATAACTATTTGATTTATTTTAAACAATCTACGACCTTCTCGTGTTTTCGTTATTTACGAATGCTACGTCTAAACATATGTCATAGAATGTTTGCTGCGATATATTCTACTGGTTTCGAATAGAAATAATTAGCCCCTTGATATCAATAACGATTTTAGCTTATCATTCAAATGCAGGCAATCATTATAATTGTTGTAAATTATTTTTAACCCCATACCTAACAATATCTTTTGAGTCCGAGTGTGTACAGCGTTTTACACAGTACAGCGTTAAATTAGCAAAATAAAAATGTAGTAACCAGTTTCAAATATATATTAATTTTTAGTATAGAACTCACAAAATGCAAGAAAAATGTAATATTTTAACTCCGTTCGTATTCTCTACAGTCTGAGTTTGACTCGATATTATAAAGCAAGGGGTTAAAGAATTCTTCAAATTTTATTTGAAATAAATATCGATCCTGTTAAATAAATATTTTTGGACAAATAAACGTGTTTGAATCCGATGTATCAGCGCGAGCGCAGAAGTTATCCATGTGGAAAGTTTCTCCAAAATAAATCGCAATCCAAGGGGTTAAATATTATGATACTGAATTTAACTGAGTATCGATTAAATTATCGATACAGTCAGCAAGATTTCGTACCTCTGCTACTTTTAAATGAAATTTTTTAAAGCAGATCCGGTGAAAGAAATGTCAAATAGTTTACATCGGAAATAGAATGCAAGTAAGTCAATTATTTATCCCGTGGCTTTACCTGATGAAGTGGCATGAAAATGCTGTTAAAAGCAGATTAAAATTATTATGTACATACGAAATACGTCGCTTGAAACATTAAAAATATCGGGAAAAATGCATTGAGCCATAAATAAATGATGTAATAATAAATTGTAGTAAAATCTGGTCAAGTGCAATTAAGTGGAGGGAATTTAAATTGTTTGGAATTAAAAGTGATCAAATCCGGATTACAGGTAGAATTGGTACAGACATAATAGTGTGTAACTATGGAAGGACTTACTAAAATTTAAAAAACAGAAGCTTTATGCATGTGTACCATACCAGGCATTAATTGCGTAGTGTACTTTCAGTGAAACAAAATATTAAAATCATGTGTTTATCTAGTTGGTGGAAAATTGATAAATATTAATTTAATTTAAACTTGTCGGTGTAATAAGTTTTTTTTAATTCTGGACACAACCTGATTGTTACGTTATAATTAATGTACCTACTCTTTGCTAATATGATTAAACTGATATTATTAAAATTATTATATTCAGGTGAAATTGTTAACCGATTTGAATTGATTTCATTTATATTATATAAAGAGTGACATATCTGTCGTTAAATGAAAATTTTTTATTTCCGTACTAATCGGATATCATATTCAACAAACAATAGATATGCTAAGGTACAATGTAACCGTATCTCGTAATAAATTATGTCCTTGCAGAATTATAGCAATTAAAATGCGCTTCGCATTGCCTCTCAATTTTTCCTTGAAAGAAATATACATGGACCGTTTATTTTGAAAGTGGTGTAAGTCCATTTATGTTCGAAGCGAGATATTGAAGGGTTTGCGTTGGATTAAATTTAAAAATATGGGTAACAGATAACATAGTAGAATAATGATTATGTGTTTCTAAGGGTGTCAAATTTATCATCCCAATTAGTATAATTAACATTATTTAAGAATTAATATGTTTATGACAGCTATGAATGGACTTACACCACTTTCAAAATCAATGAAATGACTTTTCAATTCTTAAGAAAGCACAAGTCCATAGGAACAGTAAATTTCCCTTGAAATAAAAACAAATGTACGCACTTTTATACTATAAAATCAAAAAAATATTAAACTTTTATTCTTTGTTAAATAATTTTGACATTGAAATTAATATTGTTTTCTTAATTATTATTCAGTCTCCTCGTATGAATCCGTTAGCGGATCGAAAGTGAAATTTGGAATTAAACTGTTTATAACAAAGTCATTGCATATTGATATTTCAACTGCTACTTTGATAATGAAACATAAAGATGTAATCTCATAAAATTTTATTACATAATATTTTCCATATCCATTTAAAAGTCTCACAGTGGGGCTTACGCCACTTTCAAAATAAACTTGTTCATCACTTCATTAATCAACAAATTTTCTTGTTACAAAATTGCTTTAGAATGAAAAGATCATGTAAAGATGTAACAATTAATGTACCTAACTCGATTTTTTGGGAAAATGGACTTACACCACTTTCAAAATAAACGGTCCACATATGGGCGACATTCGTATAAAGTCATCATAAATCTATCAACACAACGTTACAAAAAAATGTTATACCGTTGCATAGACGCTAAGGTAAAATATCATAGCTCGACAGCCGAATGTTTTCAAAGAAAGTTATAACATTCAATCATCCACATAACCAAAGTCATAATTATAACCGTCTTGAAAAATTGACTATTTCTATAACTGGATATATACATCGTTACTAACACATTTTCACATTACCCCAAATTAATTAGTACATTTTATTAAGTGTATTTATGTTTAATATATTTAAGGTTTGTCTGTGATGTCCATAATAATCAGTTAAATTAATTAATAGTGTATGTACGACGATTCACCATAGGTAGTAAAGTATAAGACAAACATAAAGGCATACAGATAGGCAGACACACAGAGACAGGCTAGTCTACCGCTACGAACAATGACGACACAAACAAGCCCAACAATCGGGCAGCTGTTGAACACAATAAGACCAGCAAAGGGAAACCGAAGGGTTGGTTACACAGAGAAATCCACTGAAATTGCAAAAGATTTATATTCATATCTGAATATTTACGGTAACGTAAAATTTATTACGTTCGTTCTCAGTCTTTATTTCGTTATGAATAATTTATGCTTGCATACTTGTAAAAAAGGAAAGCATACATTCAATAGAAATCATCATCCAAGATGTAAAAGTAGAGTGGCCTTTTCTGAATACAAAAACAGTATCCACGCATTGTGCAATGAACCCTTCGTTTGTTGAATTAATTATCGAATCCCTAGAACGGTGAAGCAGAACTTGATTCATTCGCGCGCTACAAAACGAGGTACGTTGACGAAGGGGAATTAAAAAAAATAAAACTCAATCTCTCTCACTCCCTCTCTTTCATACACATTTCCCTTTCGGTCTCTTTTTCTCTGCCCCTCTCTCGCTCTCGCTCTCTCTCTCTCTCTCTCTTAATCTCGAGATATTAGGTAGCTCGACGACACAACGAATATTTGTCACTACGCGACCTGCACAATGATTTTACAGGAACACACTACCGCACGTAGGTCAAGTGGAGTGTCTACGCAGACACTACGTGTTCTGAAGCTGACAGAACTGAACTACCCGGGGGTAGAACGACTCGTATTACCTGAATCAAAAACAAGCACGACGAGAAGGCTAGCAGAATATCCACGGACGGCCAACGAGTACGATAAATACGTATCGACAATAGTGAACCATTTATTGAAATGTAAAATCGAGCAATCGCGATAGAGGTCGTAAACCTTTGCCGGCGTAAAAGTATCGGAATATCGCGTGCACTTTGCCAGCTATGGTCACGAATACCGAATACGTACGAGCAGCTTTACGATCGGCCGGTTTGCACGATAGATCTAGATAACTGATTGGTAGGGCGATAACGTTCCCCTTCCGAAGGAAAATCCAAATATATACATATACATATATCCTCGTTTCTACCCCCGGTTGCTGTGTCAGTTGTTATGCAGGTGTTGCAGGCATACGAGTACCGATATTGTCCTCCGTGTCGCTCACTAGCGAATCCTCGGCGTCGGTCAGGTCCTCGAAAGGGAAATTGCAGCTCGGGGACGTCAACCCTATCGAAAGAACACAGACAAATAGGAAAAGGATTGTTATCGGCAAAATGTGTCACGATGTGCTGCATCTGTCATGGTCGACGATAAGAGCTTTATCGTCATCGTCGTTATTCGTAGAGGAAGACAGACCTGTGTGTTGTGCCGTTGTATCAAAGAATCGAGTTGATACGGGTCAGAGAGTAACATTGCCCGAGGAAGGCAATTTTCTCAAGGATTCTTTGGTAAAGTTGTGGCTGTATTGATAGTAAGGCTCTTGAATTCAACGATACGCCTTCATCATTGCCGTGTATATACGTGTGTTGTCGTCATTATACGTCGTTGAATATAGTATGGTTATTATTACTTATATATACCATCGTTACTATTATTCGTTACTCTGGCTTGCTTTATAATATCGTGATATTCCCTTCGGATCGAATTATGTATAATAATACTCGTTAGAGAATATTCTACTTAAACGATAGTAGTCTGTATCTTAAATCTTAAGTGCGGCATGAAATCTGAAGATAATTGTACACAATATACCTGTTCAAGGTATAATTACTGCAATAAATTTCCTTTGATTACTCATAATCCTAGTTCATTGCAATAACTGCATTCCTTTAACGAGGATGTTAGCGTATTTAACGTCGAACTGTACAGTTTCTTCAATTATAAATAAAATAATAGGGTGGAAATATCAATGGAGTCTAATAATACATCAATCACATCAATAAGGATTATATCGTCGACGAATATTGAAGGAAATATATACGAAAGGATTTTTTTATACACTTGACGGGTCTCAAGTTCAATCATCCAAGTCTCATAAATGCTAAATATCGAAAGTATTCCGAAAAGTTTCATCGTTCAGGGAGCGTCTTCAAGTTTTAATAGAAATCACATTTCTGGGCTTGACGGAAGGATATGAAATATTAAAATCTTCCCATTGGAATATTCCATTGAGTATACAGAACGGCAAGTTAACGTGGTCGAAATCTGAACGCGAAAAGCAAGCAAGCAAGCAGTGGCAGCTTCTAGAATACAGTAACGTGATAGGAACACACGGATCAGGTTAAGATGTAGCATAATACAATCTGTGTAGACGTGGTAAGTGTGTGTGATACATATGGCATGATGACACAAGGCTCCTGCGGAAGTGGTGATTAAAGGTTAGGTCAGGCTTACCCTCGCTGTCGGCCTTCAAGTAGAGCTGCCCCTTTGGGCTCAGACACTGCCGATACTCGGTCGTGTAACACTCTGTATTCATTCAAACCAAATTTCAGGTTATCAATTTGTTCTAGAGCGATGCACTTTCCTCGCGTTGTCATTTAAATCAAATAATTCGCTGTGTTTTAACTCCGTCACGACGTTAATTTGATTTTATTTCAAGATGGAATAAAAGGTATAATTACAGATAATAATTTCAATCGATATTTCTCATTAGATTCTATTTTTAATTGGGAGAATCCGGAATAATTTTTATCATTTGAGTTTGATTCGATGAAAAAATTCTATTGGTTTGCAGAAAAAAAAAATTGAAGTAAAAGGCTTCGTGCTTTTTTTTTTAAATTTGCTAAGTAGATCACCGAACAATTTGTAACTTCAGCAATCGAAGATGAAGAGTTTTGAAAGGTGCGCTTCAAAAGTTTCGTGGCCTAGTTCATAAGATACCTTCCTCCTCGATATTTGCCCTACTCTTCTTGTTAGATATGCCAAATTAGTTTCGAACTTGGAAGAATGAGGAGTGACTGTGAATCTTAGAGGCATTAATTTCTTATTTCCGCGAAGACGCGCTTAGACGGATGCCGAAGAAGGAAATTTTTTACGTCAATTCTGAAGATTGTTTGGTTTTTTAATCACGATACCGTTATCATGATAACGTGACATGTTCCTAATTTATTTCTGTGTCAATTCGATTGTTGCTTGGATCGTTTATTTTCCATTACGTAAGAGAAACATAATTATTGTGATATCTGTGTGTGTTTCGGTCTCTTTTTTTAGCAGAACACATTATCTTTAAGAAACTGATGTTATTAATAAAAATGTATCGTAAGGTTTGTAGTTTAAAATTAGTAAATGTATAAAAAATAAAGAACGATACACGTAATTGAAGAATTTACTTTTTTTTACGAATTAAAGTGTGCAAACGGCGATACAGGCACTTATACACGAGTACCAAGTGAAGTAGATAAACTAATGCATAAAAGTGCATCCTATCAACGGCTCTTAACGGCGTTAAATATCGATGAAAGTTATCTGTCTCTGCAACATTTCTAAAAGGATAATAAACGAATAATTGCAAACGAATTTCTTTGAAATTTATTCGCACTGAAACATCTGTAAAAGATTTGTTGCGTCATATCATTTAATCGCATCGTAGAGGCTGAAATTGTAAAGACAAGATATCTATATAGAAAAAAAAACAACGAGACGTTTTTATCAGAAAAATCAACTCTACTTACCCCGAAATCATGCGATAACGAATCAAAACAACCAAGAAAGACAACGAAAAAATTGTAAACACCAATTAGAAGACGTCTATCGAGTATTTAATGAAACAGTAACGTTCTTTAGAGAAGAAAGACCGATAAAAGCCGTTGCATTTTGTACACTGAACACCGAGAAATTTCGAATGTGACTGCCAATCATCGACCAAGCCAGCCAATAGTGAATCGCAGAATAGGGCATTCAGCAGAGAGAGACGATACAAAAACACAGAGTGTCTTTGAAATACGTTTGACGAAGAATCGGGAACACATCAGGTCGTTATATTATATGTAATATATGTATATATATATAAATATATATGTATATATATATATATGTAAAAAAAAATAAGAAGAATACTAGCATTACATATTCTGAAAAGGCAGCATTCAATGTTGAATCCACAAAAGTCAACGAACGGAACACTTTATATGGGCTAATTGAAAGGTGAATATTTTATGGTCTTCCTTGATCAAACCGTTTTTCATTAAGTGTAACAATTTATTTCTCGAAGAAATATCTCCTCATGAAACTAAGTGGCGGTTTTCATTTTCTAAGACGTTAATCAGCTTTGTCTGCAAATATGTCACCATGCCGGCGGCAATAATGTCCTAACCCTCGGGGTAAGCTCATCTCCTTGCCGTTGAATCTTTTAAAGCTGCTCCTACAACGCTGTCTACGAAAAGGAGGTCGCGTAGCTCAACGACATTCGTTAAAGTCGTTCCCGTAAATAATGAATTCTGCTACACGCAAGAACGCTGTGCCTCTCTTCGCGTAAGGGAAAATTAGCAGGACCTGTGATTCATAAATATGTCGAAATATCGACGGGGCTCGTGCAGTTGAGATGTAATGTACGAGGGAAAATAGGTCAACCATGAATTCGAGTAATTTTGCGATTTATACTGCGAAACAGTAACTGGTAGTTCTCTAACATTTGGAAAATTCACTTTTATCACGTAGAGGTAACTTTTCGCCGATAAAATGTGCGGCGTTATTGTTTCAACTGTTTCAAATTCCAGTTTTCGTCGTTTATTTTCATTAACTTCTTTCAATGAAAATTAAGTTCGAAAAATACTATTCTTTGCTCGCGTTATCATAATTACATTACCGTTTCTTACACCGAATATATTCGCCGATGCAAGGAGGTATAGAAATTAATATTGAATGCTGCCTTTCAGAAGCTTGCAGAAGACGTAAGCGTATACTACGCGAATTATGTGTTTCAATGTAGCATAATTCTGCTATAATCAAAAATCAAAAATACAGCAGTGATTAAATTGCTGTATTATAGCCGTACGATGTTAGCTCTCTTCCGACAAATTTCTATCTTTCTTATATATTATCCGACACAAAACTTCTTGTTTTAAACAAATTTACTTGAATTTTATATTGAACTATTAACTTTTTACTTTCGTTCCGTTAACACGTGCAAAAAGGGATTTTAATTAACACGGTAGAACTCGTACAGGTATTTCGTTTAACAGTTACTTCCCTCTACGTGGTCTCTGACAAAGGAAGCCGCACCCTTCATTTAAGATTGATCTAAAGCTAACGGGGTAACGGGCAAACAATTTCGAAACGGTCTAAGTAAACGAACCGCGTCTCATTCTTGCCAATTACTTGACGTCTGAGTTAGCAGCCCGCACAACGTCACCGCTGACGATTACCCCCTCGTTTGTCTATTCGAACGATAAAAATTGCAACTTCTTTATTTTTCCCGCAAAAACGACTATCCGCTAAAGGTCAAATAATTCACGCGAGTTATTTATACTGTACCACGCAAATCGTTGTGCATGTAATGGAAATAAAACGCTAAACCTTTTATAAAGACAGAAAAAGCGCGCGCAAGAGTCCGCGAAAGGAGAAAGGTTTGATGTCCTTCTGTAACCAAACAGAGGGTAGGTGTACAACTTGTAGATGCAACCAATATTTTCCGTCTCCGCGCTCTCGAGTCCGAGTTGAGGGCTCGAGCAAAAACCGATATAGACGTTTTATACGTACGTTTACACATCGACGAGGGAGGCAAGAAAACGGATGAAAACAGGAGACACGAAGAGATCGCTGAAGAGAGCTAACGCCGTACGGTTTCCCCTCGAGAGTGCACAGGAAAGAGTACGTTATGTAGAATATAAATGTACACGGAGAGTAAACGTTGGACGGATGAGGAGGAAAAAAATGGAATACTGAACGTACCAACGCCGTTTGCCTGCGATGACTGAAGCTGTACCGCGACGCTGAATCCACGTAGCTTCACCGGGGCGGAATTTTCTTTGCCCGCCAGGAGGGCGCATTGCGGCTTTAGATCACGATGAATTATGTCGTTCTCGTGGCAGTAGCGCAACGCTTCCAGGATCTGTCGCATGTAATGACTGCAAAATTAAAGGTAATGGTTTATTAATTGCAAGCTTCTGCGATTGGGAGATTCTGCGATAATTACGACGTTCTCCGTGGAACTTTTTTCATGGGAAGATGGTATACCTTTTCGTGGTTGTCTTATACGCGGTTTATGAATGTATGATATATTCGATAATTATGAATAAGGAAGTTATATTTATCCTCTGATATAAACTCGATGGCGAAAGACAAAGTTGAGAGTAATAGTGTATTAAAAGACGCCTGATTTTAACGTAATATATAATTAGATGGTTATTTTTCTTACATTAATGCGCCTATGGCTGATTTTAACGCTGCACAGAGTATTAACTTGGGGTTAAGTGGCATAAAAATGACCATGCTCTTAGGTGTATAGGTCATGGCGGTTAAGGAAAATGTTAAACAAACGACGATTAATCAGGATTACTGAAGGTTGACTGGGATAAAAAAGGAATATTGAATATTGGAATTGACTGTTTTGATGTTGTCAATAAAACATTTAAAGTATATTCAATACACGGAATTTCCTAGTAAGGAGCAAACGATATAAATGTAGCTAGTTTAAAAAAACGTAAAATAAAATTCCAAAACAACTAGGTTCTGCATGTGGCTTCGTTGTAAAGAAATATTAATTTTAAAAATTCGTTAAATATGTACTTGAATGATAATAAAACTTCACTAGTGGTTTAGTAACATTCCAAAAATTGAAAATCAACTTCTACAAAAATATTCTGAGATTCCAAATTATTCCAGTTAAGCGACCATCAGCAGCGCAGACTGCATTCATTTATATGCTACCTTGAACCTGTTAATGCATCTGTACAGTATTAAGTTACCAAGTGGTTATACGTTCCCATGAAGTTTTAATGAAACTCTCCTAAGATCGAAGAGCACGGTTGGGTCCCAGGTGACAAAGATGCATCGATATTTCAGAAATACAGAGAATTTATAGAAAGAAGGAGATATTATTCTCGTGATGCAATCGTTTGAAAAGATCTGCTTCTCTTTTTTTGTCCATATTATTAGAGCTAAACGGATTACTAGTTATTTTTAGTAGGTTTCCCCTGATGCAATTTTATCTTGAAGAAGCATGTATTACAAAACTGCTTATAATGGATGTTTGAGGTAACAACTGTAAGCTTCGACATAAACATGCAACGATATATGTATTTCGCAACATGTTTCAGAGAGAATTTTCGGCGTGACGTTTGCAGGGCATCTATCTCACGTGACTAAGTAATACAGTTCTATTCAGTACTAGTTGGTTCATAAACATTGGACCATTACTTCAAAGCAGAGAATATGTACTTGCACTTCAAGAAATTGCACACATGATCGAGGGACAAATTGCTAGTAAATGGAAAACATCGTGCGGAAAAATGTTCTTGTACAGATCGAACTGCAATAAATTTTTAATTTATATCATTAACTCTAGAACTACCGGAGTTATATCTATTACATTTAGATGTACTGAATAAGTACTTTGGAAAAGAGAAATCACGAGTTAAAAAAGATGATGGATTAAGTAATTTAGGTATTATAAGGTAGATGTGGAATATTTACTGGAATGGCTCCCCGATTAATTTGGGGAATTTTACGAAAAAACTGGGAGCCGGTCATTTTAATATTTGGTAGTTTTAGTGTTAATTCCAAACTCAGTGAAGCAGCATGTTCATTTTTATTTTTTACTGAGCTAATAGTATTGCACATCGTAGTTCAAAATGTCGACCGTTTAATTCAATTAGCTTTCTTCTTCGTTATATTTTTTATTTTAAATTTAATTGCAGTAATGACAGTGAGAATAAAAAGTGTCAAAAAAAATAACAAGAACAATTTTTATTAACAAAATAAGAAATACAACTTTGCCCAGAAAAGTCAATAAAATGAAAATATGAACATTACATTACGTTCCTTTAAAATCGTTTTCTTTAAACAGCCTACGTAGCAAACTGCGGCTTAATTACAGGGTAATAATCATTGATTCAATATTGCAATTTATTGCAACAAAATTGCAATTGTGCATTTATATTACTACACATTTAATAATAACGGGGAAGCAAATGAAATTCATCTACGTTTATGCCATGCTTGCTGATATTCGAGATAGAGGAATTCGAAATACTCCGCAAATTTTCAAGGGATTATTGTAATAACACGTTTCACTGATTGTACTGCAGTAATATTGCGTACAAAAGATCCCGTTATTTTATTAACAACGATTGATTAACACTGTCATCTCGAACCTCCGCGCGACACAAAACAATATTTACCCGTTTGAGTGCGGCAAAGCGCTATCGCGCTTCTTTTGTGTTGATTTTCAATTCTTCAGCACTCAAACGGTTAAAATACATGCGTTGAAAAGAAAACAAAGTTGCTTTGGAGTACGATGAAAAAAAAAGAATAAAAATCTGTCATATCCGGGGCGATTTTCTAGTTGATATGCATATAATAGATTTCCTTACCTCGCAACCGCTTCGCTGTACACAAATCCTGCAGTTGCTCTGCGAACGACCTCGAAGCATAAATCAGAGCCATCCATACTGAAAGAGAAGCGATACATATTAACATATAATTTACATGCTAGAACGATGATGCGCGACAATTTACAAGTAAAACAGAGAAGGTAGGTCACTTCTTTTCTGTCGGAGTTATACGTCCGCTGACAAAGAACGCGCGTTGAAATAAATATTCGAGTGTGTTCTTTGTCCCTGTGGAACATTATTATCGTTGTTCGTTAGAAGTCCCGTTATATTTTCTGGGTAGAATGTGCAACAATATCAGACCGTATTCAAATTCGTGATTTTCAAAGAAACAATGAATAACAATATTTCCTTCGAGCAAGAAATAATTATGCAGTGTAAGCTTGGCAGGAAAATAATATTGTTTCGTAAATCGAACGACAAAAGATAATATTACTGTGTGCTAATTATGCTAACAATCGTAACGAGATTTCTCGTTAAGGTAGGTGCTGTTGATAACTTATAATTGGTTCAACTGGTAATTAGGTCAAATGCATCCTGATACGAAATATCTACCGTCGCACATCGCGTTGCCCCTCATTAAGCTCTTCAATTATATCTCCAAAGGATAAACACACGTTTTCGAAAAGAAATATATCTATTCTTCCACCATTACTTACTTTTAACCGTTTTGCAATGATATATCAACTGTGACATGGCTTCAAATTAATTTCCAGTTAGGGATTTAACAATGACTACATTCGCACCTAAATATCCCTTACAACCTACATTTATCAGTATTTCTAATGAACGTTTAAATTAACAAAATCTCCAAATAATACTAATGTTATAAAAATAAATGACCTATGGTAAAATACTGCTTAAAATTCACTTTACTCAGCTATAAAAAATTAGCTAATAAATTACGAAACTAATATGAAGCGCAAATGAGTGATATATATGTTTCGTTATTCATTGTATTAACTGTGTTAATCGTATTCATAGAGAAATACTATGCTGCAGCTATTGAGGTATTTCTAAAAAAAAAAATGTAAGCAACATTGCGCGACATTTCGGAGAACAATTCTATAAAATTTCATACCGGATGTTAGCATTCGGAAGCTGTGCGGGTATACAGATTCATGCCTGTTAAAACATGTAGCTGACTCGTGTTACGTATGCCGGAGATTATTTCAAAGACGCGCCAGATACCCAATTATAACAGGCGAGAGTGTAGACTCAATTATACAAGCAAAAGGGGAACGTTTGAAAAAGCTAACACTGCGGTAAAAACGTGCTCTTTCACGTTAAACATGCAAACATTATAAAATACTGTCGGTTTCCTCCTTGTAGTTAGAAAGATTTTTTTAACTTTAAATATCATGTACTGGCTGAAAGATACATAAGAAGCAGAAAGCCACGATAAATAGGTCGGTAGAGTGATGTGATAAACGGGGAGTAAAAATCTTATTCGATTCAAAATTCGTTGAATGCACAAATTTTGAATGTATGGCTATCGTAACGAAGATATTATGTATGTCCAATCGCTCATTATTTTTGTTACGTAATATCTAAGCTATTCTGCAAAATAAACAGTCAGATAATTAATTGTCTTTTTTTCTTTCGAAGTATATATTGTTTTATGTTAACCTTATTCACTGAATTGAAGGAAACACGATGGAGAACAATAAATTCACTATGGAATATAATAAATGTATAATCAAATAAATAGTATTAGAATTAAAAAATGCACAAGTAATTAAAAAAATTGTCATTACTGTAATAGTTTTCTATATGCAAATGTCATATAAACAGAGATACTAATAAATAATACTATACTATCACCAAAATTTTAATAAATAGTATATTTAGATTGCCGTTCTTTACATTATCGTTACAATCAAAGAAGAAGTGAAACAGGATACTATTCGACGATAGCACACAATTTGTGTATAAAGTGAAACAAAATAAACTTTGCATCCGAATAGAAGTATTTACTTTCATTAAGCGAGGGACAAAAGTAAAAGCCGGTTAAAAATTGGTTGAAGGATCGGTTAAACTTAGAATAGAGATCTCACGATAAAACTTTATCTTCATCCCTCTACCTTTTCCCATGCGAAATGTTTCATGGTTCTCTAAACAATATTATAGAACTGATAAAAGTATCTCGCAAACTCGAATGCACCGACTTTGATGAAATTCCGTAAGATTATAGAAAGAACGTCATGCATAGTTCTTGAATTATATCAAACAAAGGAATACACTCAAAATAAAAACTGCGCCAATTAATTAAAATTTACAAAAATGCAGAATGAGAATTTTAAAAGATGTTATTCTCTTCTGAACATTATATAGTTGTCTAGTTATTAAGATTTCCCTGGCACGCACTTTACATTCCTTATTGTACCTTTAAATTTGATCCTGAAACATTTTTCTCTATTATAGTTCAAGAGCTATGGACGAAGTAATAGAAGCATCTCTCTTACTTGAGAGTTTTCCTGTCTCGGAGGAAGTATAGGCGGAAATGAAGTACACTACATTATGTGCCTTGGATCACTGTACAACCCTACAAAGTTTCATCAAAGTTGTAAATTTTGAGTTCGCAAGGTTTTCTCGCGCGTATCTACGAAGTTAACAAAATGACGTTACCATTTTTTTTTTGCTAACGTATTCGTATCTATGTTAACCCATTCACTGCCAAGAAAACTAAGCAAATATTACCTTTGCTTGATAAAATTTGAGAAGATGACAGAAAGTTATCAGAACATTGATTCCATTAATCAATAATATAATCGCGACATTTTTAATGATACGAAGAACATTTTTGTTCCAAAATTTCTATACTCGCTCGGCTATTATTGTTAATTTATTAATTCAAACTTATAGTGCAGCTAGGAGATATCTCGTAGTTGGCAGTCAATGGGTTAATGAATTGTTGTAATGTCAATGCTCATTAGATGGAGGTAAAGGAAACATAAAGCTGTCGCGCATCGCAGGATAAAATAAATAAGTTTAGTTGCATTTTTTATACTTACTATTCGAATACCATGTAGAGCATACCCTCTGAACTGTATGTTTCGAGTAGCTCTACAATGTGTGGGTGCTTCAACATGTGGCATATTGTGGCTTCGCGCTTCAAATCTATAACATATACATTTTTACGAAATTATTATTAATAATTATGTGTATCGTCATTGTTATCAGTGTTCAACGGATATTGTGTGACCACTTTTATATATTCAGTACTATTGTTCGCAGGATATTTTTAAACCGAGTGAATAATATTTTGCAAAATTCAAATGCTCTTAATATAATTAACTTTACTATTAAATTAATGTTAATTTTTATAGTATTTATTCCTGAATAAATATAAACGTAGTGCACACAAGTATATATGGCAGTGATGTATTTCTTATTATCGAAATTTGTTAATACATATGTCTGTCGATACACGTTGGAAGACAAAATTGTGAAGAAAGTGCTTCAAAGAATTCGAGAATTTGCTATATGAAATGAAGTGTTTTAAAACTCTCCGTTATAACAGTAAATTCTGCGTTGTATAATTAACTTGAAATGATAGCTACGCTTTCACGGCATTTTCGTGAAAAAGTAATACTAAAATTATGACTTCAAACGCGGATACCGTTTCACACTTTTTACGAACTACTGCGAACGAGTAAGATTAATCCGTTAAATAACTCGTTACCATGTTTTAAATATGCCATTCCCTTTTACTTTATCCCTAAAATTATACACCCAAAAAGAGAAAACTAATTAAAACAAAAAAGAACGTTCAACTATGATGATCGTTGGAAAAAAGTTTTGAACTTCTGAATTAATGAGTCCAAATACAAATCGCTTTCCCTCGGCTCTAACAAACTTCTCCTACACGATGTGCATTTGTATATGCATACATATATGATGATGTCCCTGATTCAAAACCGTCGCAAAATTGTGTGGTCTCCATAAAATCAGCGTAGCACACGAAACCGAGAATATAAGAACAAAAATAAAATGAAAAATAAATAAAAAAGCTATGGTGATTTCTAAAATTTATTTAACAGAATAACAAATATTTTTGAAAACAGAACAGGTACCTTCAATGAAGACACAGGTACATCTTAATTAATTAGAATAGAAATCGATATTATATAACAAGAAACTAATTTTTACTTATAACAAATATACGCCACGACAAGATATGAAATGCAGTCGTTGAAAAAACAAATATTGAAACCGCCCCTACAAACTTTATATTTCTATATTACTCGTATTTTACATTAAATCCACGAGAACCATTCTCAACAATGCAACTTCCCCAATTCAATCGCACAATAGGTAACACGAATTCGTGGTTCGAAACCGCGTATGGATACGGTATGAAAGAGGACATGCAAACACAGAGCCAAGTAGAGAATACGTTTGTTTCGAGCAGTCGCGACTAGTCGGCGGAAATTAATGGCGGAATACCCAGATTTGCACACCCTCTCTCGTTATATGCATACTAACCGTTCGTACTAAGACCAGGACTGGAAGTGAACTTCGCCACGTCGACAATTTTTACCGCGAAAATCTGCCCAGTCTGTCGGTGAGTGCATTTCCGGACAACACTGAATGGTCCCCTGCAACAATGAATGAAAAAGAAACAACGAGATTAGCAATAACAATTACAGGAGTGAAAGTAGCGTTTAAATTATGCCCCGTGAACGTCGTGCCCATTCTCCTCGTATATACACATTACGATGGTGAGTGGTTTAGTTTGAAACCCCTCAACTGAGCTATATTAAACCCGATAACGGTCCGGGTAATTCATCGAATGTTGACCACGCGTGCATTCATCGAATTCGCGAAAACCCATAATGCAGCAAGAGATCTCAATAGCGATTACGCAGGCACGCATCCTTGCGGTACGATTGATCGTCCGCATAATTTTCGATCTGATTTTATCGGACAATTAATACCCGTTTTAAGTCGCATTTCTCGTGCGCGCGCTGTTATTTGATATGTGCTTGTGTGAAATTAACACTGCCCAATCGAATTGCTTCTTGTTATATTGATTTTTAAAAGATATATACTTTGGTTTGGATATAAGGGTTGATGCACTATGTTGCAATTGTTTGGATTTAATTGATATGCTGCGTGGGAGGAATTTCTTAGCGGGATTTGAATCGAGAGGTTTCATTAAGAAATTGAATTATATGACAATGATCATTTTTTATGGCCGTTTAAAATTGTTTTAATTCAGATTCAACAGTGATTTAACGAATGTGTTACATATGATTAAATTAGAAAGCGAGTTGGGCAAAGATTTAAAATATGCCTCAATATTAATTAGAATTATTTTTATAAAGAATTACAAACGGATATTTTTGAATTTTATAACAACTCTGATGCCAGTAGGATATAATTCTAGTGCCAGAAAATAGCGCCCACAATCGACGTAGCCATCAATGTTACTATACTTTGTATAAAACATCAATTTTTCGTCCTTTAAAGAAAAACAATATATTTCGCTATTATTCATTACTTGATTGTCACTTATATATTAGAGAAAGTTACAAAGAGTCTCGTGAAACATATTATTATAAATTTGACTAATGTTCGTAAATCATCATCGACTTAGTCTTATCAACCATTTTAATAATTTTGCTGTTCATGTAAAGTGCTATTTCGTCACCTTTAGCAAAGAAATAATTTAATGTGAAAAAATTTCAAACATTGATAACCAATAATCAACATAATAATGAATACAGTAGTACATAATGTAAACATTTTTAATTCTACAAAGATAAATGTTATAATTCGATACTATCAAAAAACTGGTTTACTGAATAAAAAAGAGCATGGTAACTGAATGCAAAATTAATTCCATGAGCGCAGTGTATAATCTGTTTTGTTAAGTAACGAGTATTCCACGATAACACCCCCTCGTGTAAAAAAGATCAGTACTTAGGTACTCGTAAATTCGTGTCAAGAGTCGAGAACGCGATAACTGACTACAGCGAGAGACTTCAATATATTCCATGATATCATCGGCAAGGTCAACTTCTATCTTCCGGTCCCACGAGAAAGTAAAAACACAGACATACACACAGAAGAAGATAAAATTGTAACGAATGTCTCTTCAGGTTCATAGAAAGGCAAACAATTTTCGAGATGGTCTATTGTCAATAATGTCAACGTGTTCGTTCTACAAGAATTTGATGGCTACCCTTGAGACTTTACTTCTACAAAATTACGTCTATAATTCTCATAGAAGATAACGTGTCGGCTCTCTAACATCGTTTATATCTCGCGACATTGTGAACGAGTATGGAAGACGTCGTTTTCAGCCTTTCGTCATTAAAAGGTCTCTCTTAAGACATTCTTTAACTCTATAAAGGACTCTCCAAGGCGGCTTATCCGACAACGTAGCCCTCCTTTTATGAGAAATTATCGACATCGCGTTTGTTCCTTGACAACGATCGATTAATAGAGACAGCGCGTGGAAAGTTTCCATTTTTCCACTTTGTTTTTTTTTATATAAGAAGTCGTGAACATGTGGGACTTTCTTGTGTTTTTTCAAATTACTGGCATATATGTACATATATAATTTATATTTTATATTTTCTTTGCAACTCTAAATTACTTTTAAATAACTTTTCATGTTGTAGCACCACTTTCGCCATTTCCTTTTTTATTATCATTTCATTTCTCTCATACACTTCTCAAAAATAATTGCACAATACATTTTCGAGTGATATTTCACCCACTTTTCCTTTATGCTTTAATTAACCTGTTAACCGGGTATGACGAAAAATTTCGTCATACCAGGAAGACAACTCTAATGCGTATGACGATGTTTTTCGTCGCGGCAATTGTTAAATATAGTATGTTTAATGCATTACGTTTTACGTTCTTCTTTTCCATTAAATCCTAGCGTGGTACTTTAGGTGTGATAATATTATTTCTCACTGCGAAGAAAAAACTCTCCATTTTGAAACGAGTTGAACAAATGTTAATTCCCCGGTTAACAGATTAATGTTACTTGTGATCTATTGTACTATATTTCACTGAATCTAAATCAAGTTACAATATGTATATTTCAAAGGAAATCCAACATTACATAGTAAACATATAGGGAACAGAGATTGGGTGAAATTTCACTCGAGAAACGTATGAAAGTTGAAATAATGTCCATTTGAAGATGTGGGAGATGCACGAATAATATGCAGAAAATGTACGTCGGAAAAAAGAACGATGACAAGTGAAACTGGAATCAGTCTTGTGTAAGTAAAATTTGCAAAATTAAAAGCAGTCACCAGTACCAGCTATAATACAGTGAAGATAGATGGGATTTCACTCTTTAACTGTTTTTAAAAAGTCAGCACCGTTCAATTATCTAATAAAATTCTCATCAAACATAGAAATAATTTATTTAAGTGAATGAATAAAAAAGAAGACGGTCTTGTTTATTCAAATTATTTGCATCAAAATAATTAAACAATAATTTTAGGTTATATGTGCGAATTAATAAACCAATAACAAATTCATCACCGGTTATCCATAATTCTTTGTATTATAAATATTTTTGTAAAAAAAATAGCTGAAGCTGACATGACATTTATAAACGTCAGTATTTCCATCGAAACAAAAATTATTATGCTAAACTACAAAGATTGTCAAAATAGTTTGTTCTCATTTTTTTCAAAAAGCTCCTGAGATTTGTAACTCTCTTCTCCCTTAACATTATTTGTTTATCTTGCAAACTGTTTCGATGTTAAAAATGTGGTACAGAATATTGTTTAACAGTTGATTTTTCAAGGTGATCCAAATTACTCATGGACATATATCAATTTTTTTTGGAAATGTTCCTAAAATTTCTGACACTGTTTCATTTTTAATTTGTTAAGTCTATTTTATAAAACGGAAGAGATTAAATTGATTAAGTTCTCTGCCACCTTCATCCCATTTCTTCTGAATTATTTATTAGTATCTTCAAATATAACGAATTAATCGTCGGTAGTTCTAGTATTAAGATCATGCTATCTTCAAGCACAACCTTATTTGACCTCTTCGTAGTCTGTAAATTAAACCTCAGACGTGTCGTAATTGGACTTCATTCATTTATTGCCACAAATTACGCATTCGTTCGAGATGCCTCGGAAACAGTTACAAATGCCCTGACGTAATGTAGCGCTAGTATTTGTTTGATTGTATTGGAACAAAATAAATCGCATTTTGAAAATGACCCCCTATTCGAAATGACATACAATCCAACCTAAAACAACGTTGTTTAATTGATTCAATTGTGTACTATTCGTTGATAATTAAAAACTTGAAAATACAAAGTAGCTTTGTACATTTTCATGACAAAGAAAAGATTCATCTGTCGAATATACAGAATTCGGTACATTTCAGCATTCTGACCTAGAAAAATAATTAGAAGAATATTTCAAAAGCATGTAAAAAATGAGAGACACACACATACAGCTCCTTGAAAGCGAATAAAAGCGTTGAATTTATGTAGTGAAACAAAACGAAGATTCTCGTTGTCCTCCGCTGTCTGTTCATTTTTCTCAGTGTGTTTACGATTCGCATGGCTTATTGCGAAAAACTTGTTTCACCAGAATAATTCATTAAAATATTCAACTACCACGTTATTATATATTTTGTCTGATTCCGTGCATTGTTTAACACGTAACGAATATTCGCAACATTAACTTTTAATTGCAAGAAGAAAGTATCGCTATAAATAAATGAGCACATATTTGCCTTTTCATACATATTGTTCACATTGAGAAATGTGGAATTATTCATATTTGTCTCTATCTAAATGACAAACTCGGATATCGTGCATACGAATTTGACGATTCATTATGCATTTTCAGCAAACATTATTATTGTAAACGAAAGATATTATTTTCATAATTATTTTAACCCCCATACGTTCCTCCGGATAAAATTTCACTTAATCTCCGTTTTCAAATACATACTACGTAATGATTGATTTCTTTTTAAAATGTTGAAACTTGCTTTAATTTCAGTGAAATATCGTATAATAGATTACTGGTAACATTAATTAAAGCGTAAAGGAAAAGTGGGTAAAATATCACCCGACCATGTTTTGTGTAACTATTTTAGAAGAGCGTATGATGCTTAAAAAAATTTAATATTAAAGGAAACCAGTAACTACAACGTTACAGAAATATTTTATACAACCCCTTTTTAAAGGCAGGTACAAGTAAAACTTGGCAAGTATTAAACAGCAACATTGGAATAATATCTCTTTAATAGTTGTTACATAGTAGCATAATCAACATTACTCATTCTTCATTGTTTCAAGCTTCATACTTTTATTTACATTATATAGGAATCTTACTTTTCCAAGAAATAATATATAATCATATATCTTCCATTTACTTGTAAATATGAGGAAACCGTATATAATTTGGAAAATAATTTAACAATAAGATAATTCAGCAATATCGGTGTCGTATTTCTTCCAGTGAAGTTTATATTGATTTAATTCCAGCTTGGAATTTGGTAATTGTGTTCAACTTTCGCATTGTTAAAATATCCTTCAGTAATAAATGTTATTTTCAATTTTAAATAAAAATATTCACAAAACAATAAAACATTTTAATAAAACAGCTCGAGACGAGAAACGCGAAATTGGAAAGCCACGTTGATCTGCAAAGGGTTAACATTCCATCTGCATAGCTTATAGTTGTTTTCGCGTTATTGGTGAAACACAGAGAAGACGAATTGTTCGCAAACGGAAAACAAGGCGGGATGGGAAATTGCACTTGGGAAATGGAATCGTTAAAGCAATTCAGAAATAAATAACAGGCTTAGTATACATATATCCGAGAAATTCTGGGCCCATTTAAATGAAATGACGTTGCTAAGTGTACCAAAATTCTCTGTATAAGAGATCCTACACTTCATTTACTTTATTATAAAATATAATAAAATATGTATACTGTTAATCATTATAGTCAAATATTAAACTGCTTTTAGTTGTCATTTATTTAAAGCGCCAATGATATCTAAAATGTACATAAAATAAATTTTAAATAATAATAACTTATTTTAAGAGCCATTATTTAAGTATAACATGGAATGTGATTCTACCCTAGTTATGTATACTGAATATTTTATTCTGCTTGTGCAACAAGTTCTTCCCTCTCATTAAATATTTTCAGCAATGATTTTTTAATTATACAGTTATTTAATTCATGTTCTGGTACGTCTACGTTTTTTCACACACTTTTACGTTCATTTATGTCTCTGTACACAAAGATGTGTCTGTGTTTATTCGTACAATACAAAAATATATTTTCACCTCAACCATCTACCTTGAAATCTTCATCTTTATTAACTTATTTATACATATTTCAACTTCATTTTAATCAATTTTGGTGATTATCTTCAAAAGTATTGACGCTGACGCACAAAAATATCTCAAACAAAAATGCAGGGATTTTAAAGAGAACGTACTACTTACGTTCGCCTAAATTCTTTCTTAAACAGAGACATCGAAAAGGGAGAAAGGTCACTTACTATCTTTTTAATGTAACTGCTAATTTTTGAAGACAGATATTTATAACATTGGAACAAATAGAATGACTGCACCTACTCAAGATCATCTAAGACCATAAATATATTGTTTAATTATTTCAAACATAATCACACAATTATGTCGTTTCCAGGCTAACATTTTGACCTTTGGATATTTGGCTGAAAACGGCGACAAGCAACTACTACTATTTTCTTTATCTCGTCGGGGGTCGTGAATTCAACTTACAAAGCCTCATTTTTATACCAACACGTGCTCCACCACATTACACAAATCCGGATAACCTACGAGCAATGTTTCCGGAAAAACGCCGACCTGTGGCTTAACAACGAAGCTTCCTAGTTCCAACGTTGTTACAATTTTTTCTTATAAAATAACTCGAAGTGAGATTTTAAAAACTGAAGCTTCTCACTGCTGAGACTTTGGATAACGTTACACTAAATCTACTAGATTACACCACCTTATCCAGGTGGTCAAACTAAACTGATTTAAATATTTTTAAAATGTTCCTGAACTGCCTAATGCTGTTCCTCCTTGAATTTTCTATTTCTACTTCGTAATATGTAAGGCAGGGCTGCATGAGATATGCACGCCAGAGCCGTCCTTGGAGGAGCAACGCCTACCTCCTCCGACCGCGCGTCTTTGGCACCGTAGATCCTTTAATGATCCATATATTTGACTCGCATACATGACAGTATAAGAGGATTCTGCAGGGGATCCAATGTAAGGGATTAAATCGATCAAGTTTCTTGCACCCTTCAATCCTTTTCTTCTTAAAGATTTGTCTGTTATCTTTAACACTAGAACTATCGGCGTTAAATCTATTATATTTTAATATATGAAATAAGTCGTTTAGAAAAAGAGGAATCAAAGGTGGAGAAGAGGATTAATTCAGTAATTTATGTTTTATAAGGTGTACATAGAATGTTTGCTCGATGAATCCCATATTATGACACAAAATACGGTCATTTGGCCATGACGAGTATACTCGTCAATCACAGCTAACTGGTTAAATACATCGAAAAAACAAAATAAAAAGGCTTTATTACAATATTTATTCAGGTAATCGTACTTATTTGCTTCAAGTGAAGTGAACAAACAGAACACACCACTAAGTTGTATACTCTATAATAAACGGGGCAGGAACCAAAATTCCAGTGAACGAATAAAAATGTTTATGTCATTAACAATGTTGCCACACATATAAAAATGAAGTAGAGAAATTATGTAGTACAATTTTTGAAATATTATGTCTTTGCGGAAAGTGGACTTACAGAACTTTCAAAGTAATTAATTTTTAATTTCATTAACTATGTAAATTTATATTGACAAAATGATACAAATTTCGAGAGTTCTTTTTGGGGACTGTTTATAGATATAAAGCTCATAGCAGGTTGCATTCATCGTTATTATTAACTAACTTTTTGTCAAAAATGGACTTACACCATTTGCAAAGAAAACGGCTCATATATTGCCGTGCATCCTACCAAGTATGCACAAAAAACTATAAAAATACAACCATAAATTTTCAAGGATTGGGTGCAACGTATTGATGTTCCGCAAAATGTGCAGAAATCAACATTGTTATGCTAGTGAATATCACACTGCTATTAGAAGCGTTGTGTTTACGAGAACAACAGAAACGCGGCATAGGAATAATTTAAATTGTGGTACGGCTTTAACAACGTTCCGCTGCCAGATAGTATATTAGAAAATCATAAAAACATTGTTATGCGTTCTGCGACGAGCTCTGTTAACCATTATCAATGAACCAACACTATTTATAACAATAGATAACTTGTATTTCCAGTTGAGGATTCACAACGCATCCGTTATCCAGGGACGTCGGACTGTAACATCTCTTGTCCCAATATTTATGACAATTGAAATGCCTCATAAATAACAATATGTTCAGAAAATGATTTCAAACAACAGAAACCTAGATTTTTCCTGTGTTATTTTAACCATTTTAGTGCAAGGGTTTTTTAAGAATCCGTGTCGGATTGTGTCATGCAGCGCGATAGCGCTTCGTTCATTTATTTGCAAGAAATGCCGATCCACGCGATCGCGCTGCCCTCTTTTTTCGTATAGAAGTAAATTTAATAAAAACAGCTTATTTATGCAGGTGGTTTACGATTATTTGAAAAAAATAGTAATTACGAACCAAGCGCGTTGCGAATTGACGATCGTGACCAGGCATCGCCACACTGTTCACCATAGTACGCGAACAGCGCGATCGCGCTGCGTGGCGCTAAAACGGTTAAAGTCACAAGAGCTCATAAAAGATTAAAACTATTCTATTTTCCCTCAAAATACTTGTTTCAGGTCATAAATAATTCCGAGGAAAATCGAATTAGATTGATTAAAATAGAATATTATGTATATAGTTCTCGAAAGCGTATTTGGGTTCTGTAAACAGTTGGAAGTTTGCTCAAAGTGTCTAAATTTCAGAAACAATGAAGTGCCAGCGCAAATCGTGAATGATCTGTTTCTTTGATGCCAAAGAAAGTAACTTGATTTCAGTGAGTCAATCTTTCTACCACTCGTTCGAGTTCGAGTGGATCGAACTTTCTCACTTCGGTATCCTCGAGTCCGCGTGCCTGTGTCGGCCTCACCGTGAGGTCTGCTCTGCTTTGCGTTCGAGACAGAAATAAATTTCGTCCTTGGTGTATATTAAATATCGCAATTTGCAAGAACTTTCAATATCGTTAACATCTATCAGTTTCTGATATCACCTCTCTATGTACTAAGTACGATTATTCGATAAACGACTTTAGAATAACGAGAATTTTGAATTTTGGCATTCCCAATGTTAGTGATTATAGGAATAGACTGGATGCTGCAGCCGGTAACGTAAATTGACCATTGAAGAAGGACTTTTCGAAGTAGTATAGAAGCTGTAGTTCCTGTCAGTATCTGTTGAAAAATAATCGCTGTTTCGTGACAGTCGACGACGTATTATATTATCGACTGTCAGATTAAATATAAGCGAATGTAATGTTAGGTCATCGGTGGCCGAAGTAAAAAATCATTTTGTGTCGTACTATGTAATGTTTCTGTAAATTATACTTTTTTGTTAATACAAATTTCATACTTTTGAATGTGTTGATTGAAGCAGGTGCAAAAGTATGACAAACAAATATAACGCATCCGAAAAATTGATATTAAATTTTCTGCAGCTACATATTCATGTACACTTGGTACGTTTAAATAGAATGGATACTTTTTAAACAGAATTAAGAGAATACTCTATTAAAAATTACTAATATATGGTATAAAACGAGTAAACGTAACGAATGTCCTAGGAAAGACATGGTTTTAAGATTGAAGAAAGTTTCAGTTTTAAATACGAAAATTCTGTCGAACTTCTTAAATCCAAGAAAAGCGAAAGGGTGAAAAGCACTGTACAGTACACCTACAGACATATACAGCCTTCTATATTTAAGTTACATTAAACTTCTTTCACATTGACTAATGGCTCCAATTAAAACAATAATAGACACCTTGAAATATCTATCTATAGATATAGTTCTTCGGTATATTTGTATTGTAGGCTCGATAACTCCGTCAAAGCGTGTAACTAATGATAGATAGCATTTATACTGTATATAAACAATTCGATTTCTCTTTGCGAATAGTACAATTTGAATTGAATGTTTTGGATGTAACAGAATTTTTTGTACATACGTATTTGAATATATTCACAGAAATAACTATAATATCAAAATGATGAAAATTAAACGTTACGTAAAAAAAAAATAATTCCATATGAAGCGTACGAACTGAAATTCGTGCAGACTTTTTTACTGCATTGCTATAATTTTTTTTGTTAAACTTTGCTCTTGCGACTACAATCTTTATGAAAATATGTTTAATAAATGCATGTATGATATTACCAGCATTATAATTATAACATTAATTTAAAAGATCTTTCAAAACAGCTGGACCGAAGGGGGAACCCTTTCAGGAAACAGTGTTTGGTATGTGGCTCAAGTGTAATTTGTTTAAACACAGAAGTGCGTGATACTTCAGTGAAGGCTTTAGGAAAAATATATCTTTAAATCATAATTGCGCACTTTGTAGAATTTAAACGTCTGAATGTTATTTAAACACGTGATACACTCTTACCATTGAGTTATAATCAGCTTATCTCCGTTTACCTTTCTGAATGGTTCTACTGGAGCAACGTATCAACTACTGTTATCTTCTGATAAAGTTGTATCAATTATGCAAGAGGACAATTAATTACCTTCTTTCAATCAACATCATCGCGAAATATAAAATGAAAAGGAGCGCCTGAAAGGTGTTTGAATCGGTAAGACCATAAAACCAGAAACATGCTTCGAATCATATTCCTTACCACGTGCCTGTCTTTTGCAATAGCAGAATTTTTATATGCTGGTAATTTCTTCTCTTTCTTTTTCCTACATAGAAGACCCGCGACATGATACTATCGACAAACATTTACATAAATTGTAATCTCAACGTTTTGAATCCTAGAAACTGATATTTGTGATTATGCCCAGATTTAGTATGCAAATTAGCAGAGACTTTTACATAGTATCCTATTTAAACCCTCAAACCAATATTTACGTTTGACCGCATATAAATTAGTGATTTAACGTAGTGTAATGACAGTGTCAGCGTATTTTTGTCTCTGTGCGAAATCATGTCAGAAACAATGCTACATCGCGTGCAAAAAGTATCAGTGCTAAAAGTGTTACCACAGTGATTCATACTGGAAACGACCTAATATCGCTGTATACGAGTTTTTGTTAATTACATATAGAGTTTTCAATTCTTAGGTACAGGATGTACTATATCAATAGACTACAAAACTGGCGACTTGAAAGATCCTCAACCGCTGATCTTAACCCCATCTGCGAAAAATCGGGATTTCTTTTATCCAAAGGACAATAAGCCAATATTAAGATTACGAAAAGGGCAGTCGGTTTATTTAGCCTGTACGGGCAAGGATAATTATCTGAAGGATGCTGGAAAACGTCAGGAAGCAACGGCAGTTTGCATCAAAGACAAAATCTTCAGCATCGATGGAGTTCCTCGACCTTTTTCCAACATAACTTGTGATTTCATGCCAAAACACGAGGCAAGACGTATGAAGACACCGTGTTTGGGCCAGCATCGTTCCATTGCAATTGGCTTCCAGACAAATAATACCTTCTTGCAAGTGATAGAAGTGTGCCGCGATGATAAACTCTTTGAAACGTTTTACACGAAATTTCGTTTGATCAAGACAATTGGTGGTTTTCAGTCGTCGTATCCCAGGCAAGTACGATTCAGCTATCCAAAAGCCCTGATTGTTTTCCGAGCTTCATCGGTCACACTGGCTGACAATAATTGATATTACATTGGAAACTTCGTAATTTCCTTCAGAAAATATTAATTTTTCATATTTGACATTAATTATAACAATTAACGCGTTGACTGCCACATTGGAAACTGGTAACTAACGCTGTATTTTGATTTTTTTAATTGACACTAAGATTACGGGCGTTAAATTTGTCATAATAAATTATATTAAATAAGTAGAATGGAACTAGAGGGATAAAACAGCAAAAAAAGATGATCAATTATGCAATTTGTGTATTAACCCTTTGCGGGCGGAGACTTTTTTGTGTGTTAAGAGGCAATCATTTATGTGGCGATCAAAAACTACTTTTTTATCAGAAACTTCGAGTGTTAATGTATCCGAATGATACATTACTATTTGCACAATCATATTTCAACGGTTAAATTACAATTTTTCAATTCTAATCGTGTATACATGCCTCGATAAACTATAATCAGATCTTTTCTCAGACCGCATTTATGCGCCAGTAGTCCTCAAAGGGTTAAACATACACGTGATACATCTATTGTACTGCTTCTCCACTTTGACAAACGTATACAAAAAAGTAGGAACTCGTCAATTTGACGACTTCCGTAGCTCTAGTATTAACATTCATCCGCTCCTTAAAAAAAACATCAAAGTCCCTAGGATCTTCTCTTATCCGTAGTCTATTTTTTATTACAAACTTTAGGTTAAATTAGGATTTAGGTTAAATTAAATCTCAATTTGGTTCAAGAATGACCCCCAGGGGCGGCTGAAGGTTAAATGAAATTTAGCCTTGGATAGCCGTAAAGTTTAGGCAATTTTTAAATTATTGAGACATTACTCATTTTTTCACATTTCACTTTTACAATGTCACCTTCCGGCACATACGACCGATGGAAATATTTCATAAAATTCACATGGCAATCAATGTATTAACGATTCTTTAAACAACGATTAAAATCGTGTATACGTCATCTATCAGATTCCTTATCAAGAATGTAAATGTATGCGTTAAAATAGTTACAATATTCCATCGACCGCATTTCTCAGAAATTAAATTAATAATTACGTTTTCCAGACCAAATTGGATATCAGGAAATTTCTATCCTGGAATACGTATACACGACTTGTACAAAGTGGAATCTCAGATTGAAACGATAGGCAAAATATTAAATTCCACGGAGATTGCAAAGGACAGCGTTAAGCAAGGCTCACAGTTTCTATCTCGTGGACATTTAACGGCGAAAGCCGATCTTGTTTATGGTTCTCAGCAGAGAAGTACTTTCTGGCTTTTAAATGCAGCCCCACAATGGCAAACCTTTAATGCTGGCAACTGGCTTTCTCTCGAAAACGGCGTCAGAAACCTTGCCATCAGCCGTTATTTGGATCTCGACGTTTACACGGGAGTTCACGGGCAAATGACGATGAAGGATGCACGAGGAAAACAGCAACCGATTCATTTACATTACGACGGTGAAAATAGAATCGTTGCTGCCCCAAAGTTCTTTTGGAAAATCATTTACGACCCGTCCAGCAGGAATGGTACCGCTTTCGTAGGCCTAAACGATCCTTTCATAAAATCAGTCACGAAGAAACTTTATCTGTGCAAAGATATTAGCTCGAAACTAAAGTGGTTAAATTGGGAGCCGAAAAACGTTACTTTGGGAATATCCTATGCATGCACAGTTGACAGTCTAAGAAAGGTAGTACCAGCAATACCGCCTTTAGAGGTTGACAACCTACTGATCTAAGTTTTGCGAAACGATAAATGCTGTTCGTCATCTACGGTTTCCAGATATCTGTTTTCTTCTTTAACCCTGCTATTCTTTAAGGGTATATATGACGCGAAACGAACATTGTTTTATATAATAGATACTACGTTTTTGAGTATTTATTTTTGATGTTCAATGCATTTAAAATTTACGTCTGCTTGTTTGTATTTTTTACATATTTTTAAATGTGAACATTTGTTCATCGGGCCACTATGGCCCGAAGGAACACGAATGAGAGGTATAAATGAGGAGAACAGCAGGGTTAAAAGTGATATCTTCTGATTCCTACACTTGACACAGATCGAAGGTTCCAGTGCTGCGGATTGAAATCATTGATACGGGAAAGATGCTACGTGAAACTAGCAAATTTCTGTTGACGTCTATAAAGAAGGTTTGCTAAACTTGACAGAGAAGATCTACTATACATTTTATATAAATGTTGACAAAATTTCTGTAACTTTTCAAGTGGCAGACTGAAACGTATCCCTCTTTTATTAAAAATAACATAAACAGCTATAATTGGTGCATTGCGTATTATTATTACCATTACTTGACAAACTAGATATATATTTTTCTGTACAAAACAAATTACCTAATTACACGGTTTGACTTTGCGAGATTGAAGTTTACCGAGTCGTATACCAAGTGCTCCGTGAATCAATAGCTAATGACATTGTATTGTAGCGTTTTGTACATGACAGCTAATTAGGATCGATCGCACCTAATTCTGAAATGAACACAATGTTGTTTCTATGAAGCACGATTCAGCATCATATCATCTCACAATTGGCGAAATGCCAAATCGAAGTCTTAGGAAACGAACGGCACGTCTATCGCTTTCGAAGTAAATGAGTTATTAGCAGAAGACGTCGGATACATAAAGGTAAGAAGTAATACCAAGATGTAACGTCTTTGAAAGATAAATTGCTCTCGACGAAATGCTCTCGTGAAATGAACCACAAATACCTCGCGTCAACGTTTCGTGTTATTCTCAAAGGGATTGATCAAAGTACTCGAAATTCTGAGGAAGCTACTTCCTCATCTTCAACAAGCCAGTAAAGTAAGTTCTATTTCACAGTGTTTCGTATTCTTGCCCAAGGGATTTGTACGTTAGATAATTGTTATATACATTTCTTCAACGTTTATATCAATTTAAAAGAAAACCTATACTAATCTCGAACAAGATATCTGAGAATAAACTGCAGAGAATCGATTAACGATTGCAGCTCAGTAATACAGTAAATACAGCTTTGGAGAACATTAATTCGGTGTTATTCGTATGTTCATGTTATTCGTGAAATTCTGTTGGCTTAATCAATACTTTCCACTTAATTGCATTCCATCCTTCAAAATTATATGTTCGATTGTTGGCACTTGTTTAAATGCTACCAACTGTAAATACAGTTGTTTATACACGAAATAATTTCCAGTAAATTGACGCAGTACTCTCAAGAGATCTGCTAAGGCAGACGAACAATTAAGTTCAAGGGCAAATTGTAGCAGCAAGAATTTTCCTTTGACTTTTCAGAAACGCGTATTGTTGGTGTATACACGACCCTAGAGTTGCTACAGGGATGAAAAGTAGGACGAGGATCATAAAAGCGGAGCACACCCAGTTGCATCTCGCCTTATATGTGTTCGTATTAAGATTTAGTTCCGCCCTGACATTCTGGACATTTCTCGCCGAGTTTTCTTACGTATTGGTCGACAGGGACGTAGAAAATGTGCAACACTTCAATAATTTCATTTCATTTTCGACGATCTTGTCAGTTGTCCCGGATGACGTATTTCCGATAAATTGAGTTTTTCTCTAATACTTTTTTCCCTTGGTCTCGGGACGTTGGTTCCGCGAGGGAAAATGAAGGAAAGAGAGAAAAGTCTGTTAAGTTACTTGATGCTTTTCCGCAGTGAATGCTTGTTGCCCGACGATTTTTAACGAGGACGTCAAAACAGCTTGCTTGTTAAAGAACTCTGCAATAATGAACCCCCTGACACCTGACACTCGACAATGAAAAATTTGAAAATTCCACGTTATCGCGTTTAATCGGATTATTGCGTAACGTGTCGTCATATTTTATTGTGAGCGTAAAATATTCCTCGAAAGCAGCTTCTTTGGCTACATAAATGGACGCTTTTATTTAAATTTCGTATTTTACGACACACTTTATACAGAAATTTGCATTACTTTCAATACTAAAGACATCATTTTTCCAGCTGAACGAGCAATTTCTATACTTTCACATAAATATAAGATAATAATTCTGAATTAATTAAAATTTTTTGACGCAAAGATATTATAACTTAGTTATAGTATTATATTATAACAAATTTTTTATTAATATTACAAATGTTATGTAATAATATAACACGTGTGTTACGAAATTGCAGCAGCTTAGCATTTTCACAAAATATTTGAACGTAAGATTACTTACTATTCTGTGTTAATTAAAAATTACTTCGATATGCTGATAATGAGAATATACAACAGTCCGAGGCTGTCGAAGTGTCGAAGATTATTTATAGTAACTTTCGTGCCAGACGGACTTTGATGATATAGACTGCATACAGCTGTAGACGATACTAAAATAAGTCTCACGGCACTTAAATTTAATTCAAACAGAAAAGAATGACGGGCATTCAACTTTGATTAACAGCTCTTATGGTGTTACATCGTAATGTGTTAGTGTGTGGTATAATTGACAACACTGCAACACTGTGAAAAACTGTACCAAAGAGCTAAACAAAAATTGCAGTGCATGATGCAGCTGCTTGCAGAATATTTGTGGTTAATGTAATACGATACGTCGAACAGGTTTTTTAAAAATTACACACCGAAATTCTAAGTAACAAGAAATGCCAATAACACGTGGCGATGTATGATTTTTACATTAGCATTTGATGTAGTACTCCTGAATCTAGAGTTTATTATTTTACTAGGTTTCTTCTGAATCTCGAATTAACTATTTTGCTGGACGGTGCAGATTTTAATTGCTGTTAAGTTATTTTATGTGAAATAAAAATAAATTAATAATACCAAAACTCTATCCGATATAAGACGCCTTGTAATGAAACAGGCACTCAGGTGACTAGGACCTCCTTGATTGTAAATCAATTTTAATAAACAAGTTAGGTTCTAACAATAAACGTTTTAACAAAATATAGTATCAATGAGATTTAAAATTTATGAAAGCCATTATGATTCCCGTTTTTAATCATTCAGATGATCACAAAACGTTTTTAGATGATTATAAGCGATTTAGAGCTTTAAATATTCAGATTTACTAAAACTATTTAAATATATACTACAGAATAACATCAATAATCCAGCTATGAAAGTCTTTTTCTTTTTATTTAATTTAACTTTTCATTATATTCCCGCTTAGGTTCAGAAATCGTTTTACCAACACAATGCTACACCGAATTTTCGATATAATCCTCGAACAAATGACTGGGTACTGTTTACTTAAACTGTTTACCCGGTTTTAGTTTTTTATAACTACCTAAAAATTAAAATATAAGAAAAGCTATAATGTTCGATAATAGAGTGTCACTTGCGAGTAATAAATTAAAATTCCGAAAATTCACTGTTATGTCCGTATACACAGAAAACAGGGTAGACATTTATTTTAAATGTAGCTCGTGATATTACTTCCTAGCTTGTTTCATGATCTAAATCAGTGTTTCTCAAACTGGCGTCTACGGTCCCCTAAGGGACCACAAAGTGGTCTCTAGGGCAGCGATGGGCAAACTACGGCCCACGGACCAATTGCGGCCCACTTATTGTTAAAGGTTCTATACGGCCCGCCGCAGATCGTAAAATCATACTACAGAATTTTTCGATTTCAGTGTTTTAAAGAAATATTATTGCTTTGAGTACTTATTGAGTTTTATAATGAATTATATTGGCCGGATAATTTTTTTTCTTTTTTCTTGGCCCGCTTCGAAAAAAGGTTGCCCATTAATGCTCTAGGGGACCGTGAACGGGCCACTTATTGATACTCTCAATTTTGTGTTAGTTTAGGCAAAGATGCACCCACCCCTTGAATGTACATTTGATGATAAAGATTTGCCATTTTCTGAATAAATAATTGTTTGATATAAAGTATTTTGGTAACAGTAGCCTATATGTTAATTGTAGTTGATTTTAAAGGGTCCCCGAGAAACTGAAAGTATTATAAAGCGAACGTCATGCAAGAAATCCTAAAAAGGTTGAGAATCACTGGTCTAAATAAATCTTTCTAGTTCAGCAATAGTTCTCAGAATACTATAATCACAGTAGAGGAATATACAAGTGAGCATATTATACAGCTACACCATGATAATTTTCTCATTAGAATTAAATACTGGTTACTAAATCTTTAATTGGTGTTACTAGTTTCATAAATAAAACACATATGTAGTTAAGCTTGTAAATAAGAGACTCGAAATATTCCGAAATGTATGCTGTGTTATTTAAATTTCAGTTGTCATAGTTAAAAAAACATTGATATTTTAAAATGGGAATCCTACATTATTTGTCTTATTGCTTTTACGTTTATGTAGTATGTAAATAGTGTTAAAACCATTGAGATGAATTTGCGTAACGGACACATTGATATTCACATTTATTTCTATTACTGCATTCTTATTGTTATATGATTTATATGTCTCAAAATGTACTATTCTTTAACGTACATTAGAAAAGGTGTTTTCAATAGAAACAAACATAAGAATATATTTTAATTTTTGTTCGTGTTAGAATTGGTGAGATCAACAGTTCTTTTAATTCGAGGTAAATATTTGTAATAGTAAGAGATGTTCCAAGAGATTTATGGGAAATAATAATAACCACGGAAAAAGCAATATATTTCTATAATTTATAATATTTTTAAATATGTACACTACCTCAATTTAATGATCTTTAAAAATTGAATTGCTTGCCGATAAATATCAAAAACAAATAGGTATTATTATCGCTGTTTCGTAATTACAACGGAATGCATTTTGATTTAACGGTCCTAAATCTAATTGGACTGGATAAAACTAAATAAAAGAAACTTCCGTTCGTAGTTGAATGACTTTTTTATTTCTAAAAATTATTTTTAACCTAAACAATAAAACATAATGTTAAAATAAATTTAAACATTAAGTTCCACCTACAACAAGCCTTTGGGAATGACAAAAATTATAGGTAACAAAGTATTACACAAATTAACAATACATTAAATTAAAAGGAAAAAGTTGAAAACCTATTGATTCATTTTCCTGCCTAAATTCCTTTTCCACTTAACCCGTTGATGTTTCCTTTGCATTTTATTTCGAAATTAATGTGGCATGCAAACACTGACGTACATGTGTCGTATTCGGAGTATTACGTAAAGCCAAAAACACTACTGTGAATTGTGAGAAAGTTATTTACACACCTAAATCAATATTTAATTAAATTGACTGAAAAGGAACCTCAGTCGGCGAATCAAGGACGACTGAGAAATTTTATTCCTTATAACGGCACATATAATACGGTCAATGAAAAGAAACTGGGGCAGTTTGACAATCGTGTGTTTATAAAGAAGGGCAGTTTATGTTACTAGGTGGAATTCGTCGAAGTAACTTGAAACAGAACGAAATTTGCACATACAGAACCTAGATCATCTTCCTTACTTTGCTCTCACCTTTCCCTTACTTCTGCGTCGTTACTTACCCACTCGCCCTTTTCGAGTCAACGTATACAAGTCACTGTATATACGTACACGCGGTACATGCTGCGCCCGCGCACATACGTACCCTTTTACCTACATTCATGCAAGTTTACGCGCAGTGCACGTACAGTAGGACGTACGCACACACTACCGTCCATATTCGTGTATATCTTTTACACTCATTCTCTCTTTTTCCTATTCGTTCCTTTTCTTCCTCATTTCTCCCGTCTTCGTTCCTACTTCACATTTTCCCTCCTACCACTCTTTCGACCATCATCCTCTCTCACTCACTCTATAACGACAGGCCAACCCTTCTTTCTTTCTCTGTTTCGCGTTCTCGTTACTCACTTGCCGATAATCTCGCAGAGCTCGTAAACATCGTCGAAGAGAACCTCTTCGTCCGCCATAGTAGCGACGAGGAGGTCGAAGAAGTCGACCAAACGAGGAGCCTGTACGCGCCAGAAGGTGCGTTAGAGCTATGTGAATTCGTAATGATTCTTAGCGCGTGCAGGTACGCGCCTCTCTTCTTTCGGTCGACGTCGTTGCTTCGTCTGTCGTGCCGTGTGAAATACACGGCGGCGTGAACGCAGCCACGTATCGTGGATTCACGGCCGCCTTGCTTCTCCCTCTCTTTCTGCCTCTCTAGTCTTCCGTCCCTTTCTTCCACCGGCGTTCGGGACTCGTTCTCTTTTACGCACACGTTACTCACATACAGAACCGTATACACAGTCGTGGATAACACACCCGTGTAGCACGCCCGACTGTCGTCGCACTAGCACTCGATCGGTAGACACGAGTTCGCACTGTATGACTAAGGCTCGTCAGTAAAAACGTATGTGATATTTTACGTGACGGAATACGGTGCCGAATACACAATCGACACCGCCTTCTATGTGGCCTCGGGTTGCTTTCGCCGGCAAAGTCAGTGCACACGAAAGACGACAATATGTAATACAGTGTTCACACAATCGTGTTCTATCTCGAGCACGCAGAAAAACCGGAATGAGCTGATTCGGTTTCCTTGTCGGAACAACGAGTCGTATGGCTGACAAGGACCGACCAGCAAGAAGCGGCCAGACAGACACCGATGGCACTGCACACGCTTTCCCCGTCTGTCAAAGGCTAGGGAGTAGATTCACTCGCTCCGAAGCAAGACTGGTTGCATAAAACGCGGCGAGCGACTGCGCCGACTAACATCCTCTCCCCCTTTCCCCTCCGCCTAACTGAACATTCTGCATGGAGGGGCGGGCGTGGCGCCGCTGAGCGTATAACCTTTTCCGCTTTAACATGTCCTTTACTTTCTTCCTTCATCTGCAATATTTGCAAATTGTATATAACGTTTATTGGTGAGCATGACAGCTTCTGTAAGTGTTGTATCGTTCGAAGTGGATGGAATATCAACGATCATAATTGCTCCGATGATAAGTAATAACTTATCAAGAGAGCATTGTTTTTAATGATTACACGATGTCTAAGATATGTATTTTCTACGTCTTAATTAAGTACCCATCAAGATACGTTACAACAGGAATGTATGTAGATAAAATCATGTTTTATAGAGACGGCTCGTTTGTGTGTGAATTTATTTTTCGATTAACACGGTAACATTGTATCGGCTGCAGGTGTAAAATTTTATCAGTGCGTTTTGTTCAAACGGAAAATAAGAATTTGAATTATAAAACTCTTGTAATGAGCAAGTAATGTAATAAATCCAATTGATTTAACATCAACAAAATTATTATGCCCTAATGTCCGTGATACATGTAATAGACACGTTAATTTATTCCTTCATAGCATACAATTGTGATTCAAGATACATTCTATTATTTTAAAAGTTCTAAGCCTTCAAATATTTCATCTAGATCTTCCCTTTGTCCAAATAATGTCAATACTGAAATCACACTGCCTGAACTCCAATGCTGACGAAGCATATGAGTCCCAAGTGCTACAAATTGTACTTCCTCTTTCAGATATTTTAAATGTTTCTGACCATATCCCTTCAGGATTATTATCTTCCTACTATGAAGAATAAGTTTAATTGTACGTGCTATCTTTATTCATTCCTAATATGCTTATAAGACACATTAAACATAGAAAAAGAAACAATCCTGATAGAAATTAGGAGCTATGTTTATAACAATATAATTATAAGCGTAGTAATACATATATTTAAGATTACCCAAACTTTATCCATCTATCTACATAAGGAAATGCTGTTTCATTTTCTTCCAATTGAGTATAAAGTAAAATTAAGCCACACGCTATCTAAAAGTCAACAATTCATAAACATCTAAAAATACATTTTTTATCAAACCTCATTTAAATTCTGTTTGACAGGTACTTTATATTGTCAAATATATTTTTTTAGAAATTATATTGCAGTTTTCAGTCCTACCGCTGCTGCTGCTGTACCATGATCCATGGAAATATCTGTATTGAGAACTGTGTAAAAAGCATATTGCGATGACAGAGATTCACGCCTATCAGCATTACTGGCCGTAATACGCTTTTGACGCAAATGATTTCTGTGTTTCTGAGTAACTTTATAAGCTTTTCTATGGAAAAATAATATAAAAGCTCCGTTAAAACACTTGTGTTAAAATTGTTGTGTTCAAAGTATATTGTAACTTGCAAAATCCTTAGTGGCATATATATATATATATATTTTGTAATCATACTTGTTTTTTCCTGCCATACAATGTGTCGTAGAATTTTTATTTTGATATTTCATTGCAAAATTTAAGTATTAATCTGAAGTAATTATTTATCAGTACATTCTTCTCAGACCATCTCAGTACCACATATTTTAAATCAAGCATAATTTAGTTAATGAAAATTAGATTTGACACTGTTTGCTGTTATTTATAGTATAAACATTATTTTGTACATTTGTAGTATTAAATTTTTGCAACGTAGGGCAAACTGTTGATAAAACTCGATACCTACAGAGTTTGTCTAGAAGTTCGCAATTCCGTTTAAAGGAAGCGCGTTTTTTAATGACATTTAGTTCCCATTATAAAAATGATTTTTAAAGTGCATATTATGAAATATATTGCGCTGAAAGTAACGTAATACCATAGCTTTCAAAAGTTCGTGTCCAACCTTAGTCAAACATGTCAATTGTTGATCCGTAAAGCAGGTAACTGTATCACCAGCTGTAGCACAATTTAAGTTCTTCTAAAGTTATCAAATTTCTAAAATAATTTTCACTTGAATCGTTTCATTTTATGTTATACATATGTGAGCTGCGAAGAACATGTTATATTTATGAATAAAAGATAACGGCAAAATATTTTATCTTGCTTATCGACTTCACTGAAGTTACTCAAAATGTCAAAATCGCAGTATGAGAAACAAGCTACATCGATACTAACTCTCAACCTGACTACCGGCAAATTTCAGGGTAGCAGTGTAGTGTTTGATGTGTTAGGTTAGAATAGTTGTTTTCATAATCAAAAATATTCATCGTTAATCTGAATGTCAGGTGATTAGTATCAGATTTTTCGACGTCGATAGCGATTAGTTTTCGAATGTGGCTTTATTAAACTAAGATCAATTTTTACGAAAATATGGTGAATGTTATGAAGTGAACATCGTAAACATATTTTCCTATTGTTCTGTCAAATGATTTTTATAAGATTTTGATAAAAGAAAAAAAAATACACTCAGGTTATAATAGCATATACGAGTGATTTAACCTAACGAAAATGGCTGCAAATGAACCAGGTGTATCAACACATTCTAGAGAAGATAACAATTGGCGAAAAGATTTAATTTCGCAGCTTCAAGAAAGAAATCGATCGGAAACATATTGTTTCTCAGATCTCATTAGTTTGCGTAAGATCTTTTTTGTACTAATTCATTGTAATTATTATAAAAATTGTATGAAATTTAATACACAACTAATAAAAATTATTTTTTACATATAGATAATAGGCTATTCGAAAGTGCAAATACATTACGTGGAGAGAACATTCAATTGACTGTAGCAAATGAAACTCTTAGACGCGAAGGTGGTGGAGGCGGTGGCAGCAGTGGAAATGCTGATCTTGAAGCTCGACTTTTAAAACAGGCAGAAGAGTTGGCAACGTTACATAGAAGAAAGGGTGAACATACTCAACAAATAGTAGATCTTAATAATAAGGTACAAGAAGTATTAAAGGAACTTCAAGCGAAGGAAGCTAGGTATCTATGTTTTCTTTATAAAAAACATGTAATATTTCAGTGTTCTTTTTAAGATGAATTCTTAAAATGATTTAAATTGCAATTAATTCCATTTACAGCCTTGCAGAAAGCATGGAAGTTAATTCAAACTTACGTATAGAAATTACTAAGTACGTTAGTAGAGAAAGGGAGCTTGAAAGTATCAATCAAATGCTCAAAGACGAACACCAAGCGCTACAACTTGCTTTTGCATCTTTAGAAGAAAAGCTCAGAAAAGCACAGGTAACGATATCAGAATTATTTATGCCTTGGTTATCCAAGAATCGTTTGCAAATTATCACACTATTATCACAAAATTAATGTTTATAATTGCTGGAGTTTATGAAGATGAATATATTTATAATATTTGCAGGAAGAAAATCGTCAGTTAGTTGAACGCTTAATCAAATACAAAGCTAGAGATGCAGAGAAAATGAATGAAGAAAACGACAACTTTCTAAAGTGAGTACATGAGTTTACTGTTCCCTACCTTATTTGTCTTCTGTTTATGTGAAGTGACCAGAATCACAACTCTGAACTGTCCTTTCAAGTTTGTAAATAATATATTTCAATTTCTTCTTTCTGTATATATACTTTTTAACACTGCTATAGAGTAGGCCAGGTAGATGCTTTTGCATTTTAATGTAGTACAGCTATAATATATTATGTGTATACTTTATCATAAATATTATTTGTTTATTTGCATGAATACAGTATTTCAAACAATATGGTTTAACTTTGTTGTTATTCTTAATTTAAATTCTGTTCGTATTTTTCAGTTATGATTTCACATTAAATGTAATTCTAACAGAAGAACTTTCAGTAGTTTAATTTATACTACTTAATCAATGAATCATGTTTTTTGTTTGTATCAGTTGCATTTGATTTATTATCGGTTTACAGACAAAATTGCTATGACACTTGTTTTCAAGATTGATTTTCTCAGATCAAGCCTGATTTTTTTTTTCGTTACGCTCCTGTAGCGGACATCTCGTAACTTTGTTTACTAATGCCTTTCTCGTAATTTTTTTTCTCAAGATTTTACGTTTAGCCGTTACGATCACCAATGTACAGAAAGTATTTGTTAAGTATAAATAGTTACATTTTCTGCTCAGAATGTTCAACTCGTTATCGCCGAATCAAAGAATTTAATCAATTATTCCACCATTACTTTCCAACGAATAAACAATTTGTCGTCGGAACAGAGGTTAAGATTAGAAAATTTGAACGGTACTTGCCGCGTAAAGCTATTAATTTCGAGGAACTATCGAAACTGGGGCATCGATACTCGTTAACGTACAAACTAGTTTGTATAAGCAAAACACAATGGTTATTGCTTCGTCGGTATAATCAAGCAATTAATTAAAGTTCCAGTTTATTATTTACATAGCTCGGGCAACATGACAGTAACAGCAATAATAATAGTAACCATAACAACCATGACAATAATAGACAGTAATAGAATATAGTAATAATATAAACAATAACGATCGCGTCAACAGTGACGTTCTATAAGGTAATTGTAAAAACAATAGAATTTCAGTACCATACATGTTATCCACTGCAAAATAATTTTTAATATAAGAATTGACTATAACATAAAATAATCTTCAAACCTCCATTATTTATGAAATTAACGTTAAAAGTTTTTAAGACATAACCATGAATAGGGCGTAACGGAAAAATCTATTTTATTACAAAATAATGCAATTTGAAAAACGTAATTAATATTTTACTTTACAATAGAAATCGTGTGATTAATTAAAAATATTTATTATTAGAATAGTATTCAATGACGTTAAGTATTCTACATCTACATTTGAATATTGTTATTTATAATTAATTAACATTTTCCTTTAATTAATTGGGTGTACATTTTAATAATGGTTTTATCGAATATTGATTACTTCGGAGAATGACTGTTATTGCTTGTGTGCGTTTCACAGCATGCGTTCAATTAATATTTTAAATTAATTTAATTAATTTTCTTGTGTCATGATATGATTTTGAATTAGGTATTTGTTATGATACTTTTCGTGCTCATAAGGTATTTCGGTTGTGAACCAACAAATAGCAGAAGATTCAAAACAATCTGTCGAATGATTCTATATTTTAATAATGTTACTATTTTGAAGAACCCATACTAATGATAATTTGTATTTCCAATTGTATCTCAATTAATTAGTGAAAATCTATTGCGATCCCCCGTTAATAATTATATTTAGCTGCAAATTAGATGTTTTTAAGATATGAACGGTACGTGAATAAGACGTAAATACGCGTTGGGCAATTTCGAATTTATTCCGAATTTTAGTGCAACAAAGTTTCGATGTAGTTAGATTTTGATTTAAATATGTTTATGCTATTTGTTCCAATCACTGCGCGCAAGTATTATTCTTTGTCATTTATCTATAACTATTATACATATAAGTAAATAATTAAATTATTACTTCGCTTTGGGAGGGAAAATGAATACAGATGGAATCAACAGATGCGTAAGTTTTTCATACCTTTACTGCACAGGAAATAATTTTTTGTCGTTTTTAGTTATTTTAGAGAACACTTTATTTTGTTAGACGCTCTGTATTTATTAGCTGTTGGTTCTTGTTTCACGGATACCTTATATACGAATGCACATACACTAATTTTGTTTTGCATGACAATATTTCCATACTAACTTCAACAGAGAACATTTTTCAAAGACGATTGTTTGCACTATTGTTTGCAAATATTCCATTATTTACAAAGAGTGCCTGTATAACCGTAATAAAAAC
Source organism: Cerceris ruficornis (assembly GCA_963989415.1). Lineage (NCBI taxonomy): Eukaryota > Metazoa > Arthropoda > Insecta > Hymenoptera > Crabronidae > Cerceris > Cerceris ruficornis. The sequence goes on from OZ022518.1 coordinate 7,616,911, forward strand.
GAGAAGCACGTAATTCTTCATATAAAAATAAATTAAGATTGTAGAACAATCTTTTTTCGTATCAGTAGTTGTTTCATGTAAAAATCAATTTTTAAAATCTATTACACACTTGTGCTCTTAATTTAGTATCGTCTGTAAAATTTTAGGGAAACCTAAAGTAAATAAATAGTGGCGTTTCTAGTTTTTACGCATGTAAGTATAAACATAATTAGGAGTCCATCGGAAAATGCAGTAAATTAAATCGGACACTTTATTAAGTGTTTGATGTTTCTCCATTATATTTTTTTGGAATTATACGATTGTGGAAGCAAAAAATAGAACGATAAAAGATTTATTATACAGTTTTAATTTTCTTTTACGCAAGGAATTGCACTGATCTAGTTTTTATTACGATTTTGGTCTTTTAGACTATATTCTTTTTTCTTTTTTTGTAATGTCATTATGAAAATAAAATTCTTCAACATATTTAAAAAAGTAATATATGTTTAGTATTTTTATGAGTGTCACAGATTTTTATTTTATATGATAGCAAAGTATCATTATTTTTCACTGATTGTAATTATTGACCTTTTCAAGTTTGTTGACTATTAACAAAAAGCTATTCGTATCTGCAGAACCAGTTAAGGAACAGCATATCTAGATTTAAAGCAGTTGTTTATCGAATTTGTATGCGTATGTACATATCATTTGGGGGAAATTTCTGTCAATATCAAATTTCAGTCTGTACACGATACTTCTAATAGATGAGAAAAATATATTTCGAAAATAATTGAACAATGGAGTATTGTATTTTATGTTTCCGAAATGTAGAAAAATTTTAGGTGCGCGTTATTCAAATTTGTTCGACAACTTGATGAATAATGTTACCAGCAACGTCAAACATAATTTCATCGCACATTAATGAACTTTGCCGACTCAATAACGAAAAATCGATGACTTGCCAATTTCAAATTTTTACTTCTTTTTACACTTCAATAACGTTATTAAAAACGTGTACTTTTTTACCGATTTAAATCATATCGATGAAAATTCACACAAAATATAATTACCTCATGTACTCCATTAATTAAAAATGTTTTCAATAAAATAAGTGCTGTCTTTTGTATCATGACATACCGGTTTTGCCAGTATTAATCTATTTTTACGATATACACTCCAGAATGAAATTTATATAAAAATCAATTTATTATTCTTAAATCTATCGTAAGAAAATATTAGTATTCCAGTTAGATTGACGTTGCCACTAACACTGTTATTACAAGCTGTAATACATTAATTCGCCACCTTGTGCGTGTATAGGGTTTTAATTTACGACACGTCCACTATAAATGTACACGTTTACTTTAAATATATCGTTCTAAATACTACTTAACAGATTTAGGTTTCTCTGCAGAAAATATTCAAGACGCTGTAGAGCTTTCTACATTTAGCACTTCACACCGCTTGACATTTTCGTTTCAGTGAGAGTTTTTCCAGTCCGACTGCCTTTTTGATGCATACCATATCAAAATTCGGGTAAGTTTGAGCAAACGACCTGATAAACATTACGCTTAACGCTATATTGTAGCTTTGGGCCGGTTGCTAAGATCAAGGTTTACAATCTGTATAAAGCGTCTGCACAATTTCTCTTTGTTTACATACCTTATCTCTTGTTTCTTTCGTTGCTTTGTATATATAAAAACTTTACCCGTAACCGTAAAAACAAACAAGTGTATAATTATATGCTAAATTATAGATAAGATAAGAAACATCCCGATATGTGATTTTGTGCAATATGAGTATGTTGTAATACGAAGAACAAACTTGAAAAGCTTAAAGGAGTATTTATGCTTGACGATACGTACATATGTATTTCTAGAACGATGTTGTCGATGAAACACGTCGAAACGATGCCGATTACGTAATATAGAGAACTATAAATATAATTTAGCTTTGAGAAATATGTAGTATATCTAATGTATTGTCTTATTCACGTATATTTAATTCAAGTAATCGATCAATACACATATGTAATAACACCTAATTTTGGAAGAATAGCGTAAATATTAACCTATAATAACATCGTGTGATTGTTTCACTTAATATTATTTATCTCATTTGCATGAAAAATAACAGTATATTGATCCAGGTCGAAACATAAGGCAGAGTGTTTTTTTTTTTTTTGGTAACGTTTGTGGTACTCACACCTAGAAGATCTAGGTGCAAATCGATCGATAACGTTTCATTCATTTTGCCAAGCGATCGTGTTATTCGTTACTGTTTTTCAGAAAGAGGCAGGCAAAGATGCAAAAGGAACTGGAGGATGCAGCCAGAGACATGCGACCGATAAGTCCCGATCGTTTGAGTGTAAAAGACGAACTCGCTGGTCTCCCTACATCGGTACCGACAAAAGTGTCTATTACATTTGTACGTTGACAAAAATTTCATTTGAAGTATTTTTTAAAGTTATGCCTTACTGTCGAGAATCACGGTACAAATGTTTAGTCGCAATTAATCGATACTCATTGTACATCGGAACTGCATGTTTTTAGATAGTGAAACGAGGAAATTCTCGAGCGTGATTTTGCTCTTTCGTTTTTGGGTATCACGTGTCAGAAGAGATCAATGATCTAATGTCGTTTGTTCCTAATATCTTCGATATTTACCTGTGCATTGATTTTGTTCATTGAATAAGGTTAGGCATTCGTTTCGACATTTCAACAGGGTTGTAATGAAAACGGATCTGCGTGAAATAAAATTATTTTATATAACTATGGTTAAGGTGTCTACAATCTTGGGGAAATAACAGTCCTGTAGATAGAGTAACATGAAACTTCGTCGATAGTTAATCCTGCCGCCCAAGATTCTCGGAAATCAAATTATCTTAAATTATATGTACCGTTGAAGAGTCTATGCATTCCTTTCCATCTTATAGATTTTATTTCAACTACCGATTTAAGCGGCTGAAAAATTATATCAACTATCGTATAACGCGTTGCCACGCATAAAATTGCGTGTACCGTTTCATAGTATTTTTAATATTGTACACATTGTACGTATTTAAATATGTACATAAGTAATGTTCGCTCTTAATAATAATATTTTCCAGAAAAGATTGTACATACGTATTTTATATAAAATAAAGTCAACATTTGCATTGCTTTTTAATATTGCAGTCGAACATATTTTTCAGCTAAAATGGTTCTGTTCATTTTTACGACAAAATCACATTTTTTATTTCTTTCTAAACGTAAAAATTTAGTTTCTTTTTTGTTATAGAAGTGTTAGTACGAATTTTATTTAGTGCATCTAATTTTCCGAATTGTTATAATTCCGTTTATACCGTCATTATCATATGTTTACGGCATTTGATTCGGAAAGCTTTATATATCAGTTATGTGTATTATATGTTTATTTATGTCTTCAAGTCTTCGTGAGCAAGTTTTACTATTGGAACATTAATATAATTTATCGTTATAGACGTATTCGCAGTTGACGATTTCAATCTTTTGTTGTATATAGTTGAGTATTTTTAAGGAATTTGTTGTTATATTTATCACGTAATGTTTATTGTAGTATTATATATTTTCTTGTTTAAGTTAAGCATGGTAATTCTGTGAAAATATATTATAATGTTAATATATATAGACACGTATTAATAATTTAGGAGCATGGTTTCAATTTTTGTTTCCTCTATAGGGTATAGAAGTAGTCCCTTCTCGTGTATTTATTCATGAATATAAATCTCATTTATTCATTTTTTAAAATGATGTAATAGGTTCTTTCGATAGGTAATGTTTACGCATATTCCCGTCAAATATAAATATCAGAAAAAACAAAAACAATTTTTTCTTCAGATAGGTTTCCCGTGTAATGATGTTTGTATAAACATTATACTTTGGAATTATAATTTACGCCCATACTTTTTTCAAAGCACAGATGTGAACATGAAAGTTTAATAAATACGGCTAACGTGTTTCTGCAATACGTAGAATCACAAATTAGAACTCGTCTTTAGAGAGGTACTTTTGTTGTTATGGGATAATTTTGGGTCTATCATTGTCATAAGTGTGCTTTATGTATAATTACAATAATATGTGTACCGCATGCAAAGGACGGTTAATATAAATCTATTGGTGTATTTGTAAGCAGAATTTACTTGACGTAAGATTAACACCCTCCTCTCTGTTGATTGAATTTATTCAATCCATGTAATTATTCTAATTAACAATTTACGTAATTAAAAGCCGTCAGTGAATGCAACGTGATTACGAAGTCTATAAATACAATTGTCGATTATATATAAAACGAAAAGTATCATTTTTATCAATGAACTGAAGGTATATTCGAATATGCTGAAGCAAAGATTCTTGAAAATTTGCTAAACGATGGTCATGTTCTCTTGCGTACCATTAATTTGATAATATATCATCACTGTTTCCTTATTTAATTAATGTCTTACCTCGGGGAACGTACGATTGAAAATTCTTAATTTAAAATTTATTTACACGTTGTCCAAAGAACTTTAACAAAAATATCATCATCATGAATCTTCTAATACATTTTCATCCTAATTAATGATAATAAATATTGAAGGTTTTAAGGAACATCGTTAAATTTCCTTTATCGCATGTTACATTATCCCAGGAACTGTACTTTACGTCGTTTATTTCTTGAAATATTAATTAATGCTAACTGAGCAACAGAAAGCACAGTCTAACGTCTTATACCTTAATGCATTAACATTTGTCTTGTGCATGTAAAAATTCGTAAAAATTGATACGTCAAGTGTTTAATAACCCTTACAGAGTGCTCATGACGGAGAAGTATACGCCGTCAAATGGTCTCCCGCCGATAGAATTCTTGCAACCGGTGGTGCCGACAGAAAAGTGAAGCTTTGGAACGTCACAAAAGGTGATTAATCAAATCTAAATATATATTACACGGCTTTCTTCGAATCTCAAATTTTTTCAATCGACTGGAATTTCTTTGGCGAACATAGAATCACGATTCCATTGGCATAATTATATATATATTTTTAAATATTGTACCACTGAAAATTCTAAATATTAATCCTTTGCAAATTACCTCAAGGCGTAGTCGGATATAACTTTTTGTCATAAATGTTTTTCTGTCAATATAATGTTTTATTATAATTAGATAATTACGTTTTATATTTAATCGAGGAGTCTTGTAATATCTGCATTTATCGGTGTTGTGAAAAACGGAAATAAATACGTAATTATATAGAATATTATCAAATGAATTATAATTAATTGACGATCAGTGGGAAACATTATTCGGATGGTAACGGTTTAAATGACAAAGTCTTTATTGTAACAAAAATCGTGTAAATTATTGAGTAGAATTAATGAAATTACGGTTATAAATGTTTCCAAAGTTTCGTCGGATACAACAACTTCTATTTGTGCAACTACCAAGACTGCCTTTGAGTTATTGATCGAGGATTGTACGATGTTCTTCGAGTGCAAAGGGTTAAAATTCAATGCGATACGTGTCATATAATTCTTGAGCGAATCATCAACTGAGATGAAGGACGTTTAAAATTATCCACGCTTTCCATTACGCGACCAACAAGATCCGTACTTCTTGCTCATTGCAAGCGATATGATCTCCACGTGACGTATTTATTGGTCTTGTCATTATTCAAATTCGTTAACGAGCGGTCGTGCATGTAAATTCTTGAGATTTCCGTTCCAGTTTAAAAGTTCCTTTCGTCGTGCAATGAATTCGATGAATAGAACGTTAAGATGCCTCTTAATGTTTTGCACACCTTTCTTGCGGTCTTACCATTTTACAAGCAATCATTGGGGAACGTATAATTTTATTAGCGAGTAAAGGGAGGAACGTTAGAATGCATATATACGCCTCGAGACGGGGGGAAAAAACTTTAGAGTTCACGTAACGAAACTGAATGCGGATGGAACTTCGGATTCTAGTTAGGCCGTAACGCTATGTGCGTCGTTTTAGTAATTTAATATTTATTGAAAGCATAATTTCCCTGTATTTAATGAGAACATACAAGCCAGTAAAATGATATTATAGCCACTTTAAAACTTCATTAAAACTTACCATAATGAAGTAATTAAAACTTTGTTTTCGCTCTCTATTCATGGATACGTGCTCGGGAAACTAAGTTCCGTATTGAAAAAAGATAACGCCCGGTTAGCTGATCGATCGGGTACATATTCTTATAATTCCACGAATTTTCAAGTGAAACTAATTTACTCTATGCAACCAGAATGTAAACGATAGTCCTTCCAAACTTCACTGTTACACTATTTTATTTCTATAATTACCAAAATTCCGACCATCTTTCCTATATCCCGCATTCTTTGTCAATAGCATCACAACTCCACTTACGATTTATACCATTCCCCGAAATATTCCAATCGAGAGAAATTTTTACCGCGAAATTTCGATGGGAATGTAACACATTCTGCTTTCGGCTGACACTGCATGCCATACCAGGTCCTTTGAGTGTGCTCTTTTCTATCCCTTTGATGAAGTATGTTAACGAATCAACAGGTTACTTGGTACGGTCCGTACGTTAGTGTATGGCCCGGTATAGCGGCGCCTATTAAAACCCAGCCTGCTGGTAGGAGCGTTTTCCCCTACCATAGTAGAGTGATCGCACGTGCTATAACGTGCTTAAATGTAATCCCCTCGCCACGTTGCAAATTGGATGAAACATCCGTCCTTATTGTATGGGTTATATCCGCTTAACCCGTTGTTCCGTGGATCCTACCGCGTTTCTCGATTCCTCTTTTCCCTCAAAAGCGTCTCTGCGCGTCCTACACTCTCTCTCTTTTCTAATCCGGTCTGTTTGATCCATTATCTTGTTTCGCTTTATTATACAGTTTGCACGTACCCGGATACTAATTAAATTGAGAGTTCCGAGATTCAATTACTCACGCTTAGACGATGATGCTTTGATGATAGGAAGTCGGTGGAAGTACGGCGGAAATTTTAGAGGTCAAAGAAAAACTAGAGGGAAGACGGTTGAAATGAATAGATGGTTCTTAAAGGAGAGGATATTTTGAGGAATTCTCGAAATTCTGCCTTAGGTGTTTCGGAGAGCAGAGGGATCCTCATTGGAAGCAACGCTGGCGTGATGTCCGTGGATTTTGATTCAACGGGAACCCTGATCCTTGGTGCCTCCAATGATTATGCCAGCAGAGTTTGGACTGTCAGCGATCTTCGACTAAGGGTGAGTCAAACTTTGAAAGTTGACATTGGCTTATCGCCGGAGAAAATGTATTAGTTTGATAAATACCGCAGACTGGGTAATCATTGAAATGCTCGCTCCCTATCTACGTGGAAATTTTTCCGCTGTAAAACTTGCTAAATTTCAGGTGTGTTCTTGTTTGAACTGAGATAATAGGCTGTATTTACGGTTTCAAAGTTATTCTCTCCGACGTTCTTTTACAATAGGTGGGAGTTATAAATGTTATATCTGTGTCTCTTTCTTTTCAAAGAAATGACACTTGAGAAGTACTTTTCTTTAAGGATTTTACTTTACAGATATCGTATTTAGAAAGTGTTGAAATGCTAATTGAATTATATATTACTGTTGCATTAATATTGATACAATTACATGAAAATTATCGCTCGTTAACGGAAAAGAAGTTAAACGATCTAAAAATTCATTGGATATTCATTGATTATAATTGAGAATACTTTCTCCTTCCTGTATCCATGGGAACGAAAAGTATAAAATTCTAGTTGATATTAACTCTTAAATGCATGCTTTTTTTTCATTTCTGAATTAATTTATTTAGGTTTATAGATAGTCCCAGAAAATGAGAAAAAAATCGGGGTCAAAGAAATTCTCTTTATTTTCAGTATTTTTCGCAGTTGCAAAATGCAATTGTTTACACACACACACACACACTTTATATATGTATTATTTATGATGTTGAGCATTTTATATGTGGAAATATAAACATGTTGCAAGTTTGCAACACTATGCATTTAAGGGTCAGAACGATACCCTTATTTGAGAAATACCAAGGAGTACTATCAAATTAGTAAATAATAATAAATGTAATGAAGACTCACAAAGCGATATACCGCTGACAGTTTTGCACTAATAAATGTAATATTAACCAAGAAGACGTAAAGCCGCATTAAAACGCAGACCGCGTTCTTCCTCGGCATTGTAAATGCATTATGCCACATTGAGCGAAAGAAAATGAAAAAGAAGTTGTATAGGTTAGGAGAAAATGACCGAAGAAGTACGGTAATGAGGCATACTTATCTTCTCCTCATGAAAATATGATTGGCTTCACGGCCATGTCCTAGGAAGTTTATAAACTGACGCTTCGCAAAACGCGCATTAAATTACAGGGCTATTCCGAAGGGAGACGATCCGTGAATCCACAAGCACTAGAATACGAAATTTATCGTCACCTTCTTCCACGACCTATTATATCATGGTTCATGTAAATCAACCAGGGAAATTGTAAAGCTAATGACAAGCCGCAACAACGTTCCCCACTGTTATGGTGTGTGTAATCACCTCGAAGATCCGAGTCTCTTTTCCTGTCGCATCAAATCAAATTTTCCAGAGTTCTTAGTTTCGTAACCTTCGATAAAACAACAACGCTGTTTCCCTACTCTGCTGGTATCAATACCATCTAAAAGTTCGTCCTATTTTTGTCGTTTGCCACCCTTCTTACTATTCGACGTCAGAATGAAACGAAAAGTTTCGATGTGACTTTCCTTTCGGCTTTGACTCTCTTTTTTTCTATCATCCAGTTCGAGAGACATTGTCGAAAGTAGAAAAGACATCGACGGAATATTTCTTCGTGTATATGTGCGAAGGAAATACACAGCCTTAGTGAGAATGTATCGGGAAGTGTAATCAAGGAGTGATCAATTGCGATTGGACTTTCAGTCTCGTAGCCATCCTAGTCAGAGGCTTTATACCTTGTTATTTTGAAAAGTTCGTCAAAGCAGTACATAGCGATGTAACGTGATAAAGCAACTCTCGATGATTGTTTGAGAATCTTCAAAGCAGTCGTAGATAGGGGAACGTAAAAAGGGTTGGGCGTGAATCCTCCACGGACATACTGACACTATCGTTTCCCGTGCTTCTGTCGAGCTTTTACGCGCCTTTGTCTTTCAGAATCGTTGAAATGTTCACTCGTAAATGACAGGTTTTAAATCCGTCGACGCTTTCGTTATTTATACAATTATATGTAAACGTGACGATATGCGTTTCAATAATAATTACTTCCGCACGAATTGTATCTTTTATCTGTCTTTTGACATTTTAACCGTCCTCGTTTCGCGCTCGTTTCACCGCTGACCGCGGGTAACTGATATTCTATAGAAGGACAGAAAATATCATGTATAATATATCCGTTAAAGTCAACAAATTTTTCAGTGTGTTAATGTATTGAATAATACATCGAATATTTGTATGCTTTTATTCAACATTAACTGGAGAATTTTCTTTTTACCTCGAAACGTGTGTGGTACTAATTAATGGGTTTTAATGGATTTTAATCTCTTCAAAGAAAAAATTGTTTAAGGTGGTAGCGTTATTCTGCAATGTGAAGTTCTGCATTTCGATGTAACTCAAGGAAATAATCGTATATTCTAATTAATTACTATTATTTCGTTTCTGCGACGATCAGAGATATTTTTTAATCGAAGTTTTTCACATAACGCATCTTTTGTATGAACGAAAATCCTTTTTTTAATAACATAATAAGTAAGTGTTAATAAGTTACAGTTAATGTGCCTAAACGAAGTTTCATAATTTGCAGTCCATTGAGAACCACTTAGATTTGAAATATGGAGTATTCCGTGTCCTATAGGTAAAGTGTTGAATTAAAATGGAGTATCTAATTTTCTTTACTTTCAGCCTAGGTATTAAAATATTATGGGCGTCCACTTCATCGCTAAAATATTCGTTATTTTTGAATTACATATGCACATTCCTAGATGCATATTTATCAGGACTTTTTCAGTACACACATCCCGAACGCACCATCGACGTCATTACCGTAGCTTACATTAGCGCATTTCAGTTTTCGTAACTTGACCGTCCAGTTTTTGCGTGTTTTCAAAGGATACCTGAAGTGCGCGATAATAAACGACGTACATAACGCAAGACCATCTACATAGTTTTTGCGGGATTCGAGTCATCGTTTTGAGCAAAGAATCCAATTTGTCCCTTGGAAGCAATTACGTGAGGTACATATTCATCAGGCTGTACCAAGGGATTCGGTAAGGATAAGGGTACTTTGAAAAAAGAGAGAGGAAGGAAAGGAAGAGCGAGAGACAGAGAGAGAGAGAATAGACGATAGCGTGACTTTACAATCTCGCAATTCCATTACATACTTGATAGCTCGTTTCCAAGCTGCATTGTAAGTTTCAGGCTGCTCGCTATGCAGTAATATCGCCGTTTATAGCTTTCCCGTTGCCGATGGAATACAATGTGTAATATATCTGTATGAGAGAATACAGGAGTATTGTTCCTGTATCGCCGGACGTGTTAAATGTGATTATTCGTCGCCGTTCAGATCGTACCCCGTTATATACGAGATGCACATTCCATCCGGCCAAGAGGAAGATCCTTTCCTCTTGTTTTCTTCTTTTTTCCCCCGTCTTTCTTCACCCTTCTCCTTTGGATTTTTTTCTCGTCTCGTTCTTGAAGCAGGACGGGCTGAGAATCCACTCAGCAGCGGCAGTTTCATTCTGAAGATTGGCGGCCAATGGCGCGTAAACTTACGAGAAAACACGCAAACTGTGAGGGATTCGAGCCGTGCCCGGTCTCTGGGCTATTCATGTTGAAAGGTGCGAGAACTGGCCGACTGATGTTTATTCTCCGATACTTCGTCTCAACGGCGTAAAAATTCTTCTTCGATGTTATTTCTGGAACGGAGGCTAGTTTCTTGTATGACGTTGTAGACATAACGAGAAATACGATTGTGTCGAGCTGTATTGTATGTTTGCAGTTGTTTAAATTACAATTTCTCTTTTATCCTCTTTCTATCTGCTCGATGTTGAGATAATGTTGTTCTTTTGGGTTGACCGTTTTGATTATCAAATTTTAGTAACTCATCTGCAACATCTACCTCGATAAACGGATTAACACTAGAACTATCGGCGTTAAATCTATCATATTTAAAAATATTAAATAAGTATTTTGAAAAAAGGGGAATTAAGAGGTGGAACAGATGATCGACTCGATAATTTATGTTTTATAAGATGGACGTTGAATATCTATTCTATGACTCTCCTATAAAGTAGGAGAATTTTTGGAAAAAATTGTGTACCAGTCATTTTGACTGGTTTGGTAGTTCTAGTGTTAAAAGCAAACGTTATAGCCTCACTAATGATTGGCTCGGTAATAATTTGTGAATCTAGTACTTGCTGTGTGATGTATAAATGAAGTTAGCTGATCATAGAAGGTACAGATGTGTCCTTTGGTCAGTCTTCTTCCAATAGTAGAGGTAGAAAAGCAGTAAAGGACCTTTCAAGAGATTCAGTGAAATTGAAAGCTAGGGGTTATACTTCGTTTTCCTTTCTCCCTTTATTTTCTACTTGAAGAAGGTTCGGATGTCTTTTTTCTCTTTTTCTTCCCGGTCTTAGTTCCTAAATTTTATATTTCTCACCAGACCCTTGTTTGTCACCCTTCTGGCAGAGAAACGATGCGTTAAACGAATATCGATGGTACTGGAGGGTACCTGGCCAGAGCGATAATGGACTCAATTTCGCGGCAGTGGGTCGCCAGTCGTTTTGGTTTCTCGTCTGCCGGCACTCTCTATCGATTTCTGTCTGAAGCCTCCTACGATTTCCTTGCTGTCCGCTACTTTGGAATCAGACTTTTTATTAGCGCTCAATTTCTCCATGAAAATAGGGACTTTCGTATTCCAGTTTATATTTCATCGATACAACGAATGAGAACTCGCAAGGGAACCCCATCAACTTGAAATCATCAATTTTTATAAAATATTCTGTGAAAGAAAATTGATTCTCCAATCAAAGGATGTGTTTCCGCTTCATGCAAACCTTCAAATTTGTAGATGCAGCAAATGTTCTCTAAATTCTTGGCAATTAGTTTTGCGACTTTTAGTGTTTTACTAAATTTTATTCAACAAGTTTTCCTATGTTTCGGAGTATTACAATGTTATACATAAAATACTTTTCAAGCAGGAATATTTTTCCTTAATGGTAGATCCTTTCCTTGGCATGCTGTCCTTAATCCTTTGAGGACTATATGTGGTCTAAGAAAAAATCTCATTAAACTTTATCAACGGGAATGTACACAGTTAGAATCGAAAAATTGTAATATAACCGTCGTAATATGATTTGGCAAATAGTAATTTATAATTTGGATACATTAACACGCTGACTTGTTGATAAAAAGGTGGCTCTTGATCGCCAAATAAATCTCTCAATATTCAAAAAAGAAAACTTAGAATTTCCTGAATGACGAGACAATTAATAAGCAAAGACCGTCTCATAATTATCTGATTATTAAATTTGTATGGCGTCAAAATTGGAAAAGTTCAAACAGATCATCGTATAACAACCACATATTAATTATCTCATTTGTGCCTACTATTTAAGAAACATTATACAAATTAGTAAATTCACTTTTCCCTGGTATTTCATAATACCATCAACCTGGTATTATTAACACATCCTTCTAATCCGACGATCGAGATAAATGAAAAATCTTGATACCTTTCTCGTACAATCAGTTAATTTGACTGAGGTTGAAACGTTAATTCAGGAAACGCAAAGACGTTTTCAGGCGTCGTCCGATAGGGTAATTTCAGGGTAACACAGTGGGCACCGGGCACTACGATGGTAGCTGCCTCCGTTCAAAGGCATTACTTTCATGCCGACCCCAGTAATTACCTTGCGAAATTACCGCATTTACATCCCTAATAGGAATAGGTGGATATAGGTAGGAATGTCAGGTACGCCGCAAGAATATCGCGAAGGAAGAAAAAGAACGGGGAATTAACCTGAACATTGCCGGTGTACTGTCCTTGCATCGTGGTGAACAGAACGGAACGTCTTGGTGGTTTTTCCTGGCCTTTTTTTTTTCTTTCGTGGTATCCTTCAACGTAGCCGGAGGAAGAAGGGGAGAATGGAAGGCGACTATCAATTTTATCGAATTAAGACCGGATTGCACGTAACTCCTATTAAATCCCACGGGTACAGCTTGGAGATTCTGTCTTCTCCGCTGTGTTTTTAGCTGTTTATTTCACGACGGCTCCTATTACTTTAGTTAATCTGGAATTCTATTTATAATTCGTTTGCTCGTCAGATAGGTTTTACTATGTTTTATTAAGAGCTGAGATGAAATAGCTTCTTAAAAATTCAAATACAAAGGGCCTTGTCATCTGTGAAGTCTTGTTCGTGTTTACATCTGCCCTTGAGATATTTCGAACGTCAGATTCTGTTAGATGCCGGCGTATTGGTTATACATCGATACTTCTCGAGAAACGTGAGTGTTATATTCCCCCATTCTCTATCCCATTAGGGAGCGTGTAAACCACTTCGCTATATATCGTGCGTCATGTATACCGTATGTATTACGTCAAGTAGCTGATAAGGGTGCAAAGAGAATTAGCCTTCTTCTATATCTCTCTTTCTTGACACAGTCTCTCATTTTCATTTTCTGCCCTTTCGAGTAGTATCTGCATTATGCATTATGCATATCTCGAGTGTTGTTTGTATTTACGCATCGGTACGACTTCAAATCGTGCAATAGAAATACATCGTTCATTTACTTCCTAAATGTATTGTGATTGAAACTGAAATATTTTAATCTTAACACATGGTATATTTAATGAATAAGTAAAAGAGTTAATATCATTAAACTCTTGTTAATGATATAAAATTATAATACTTTCATGTTTTTGGACGGCTCCTGCTGACTTATGGCAACAGCTGTATCTGTTTTCGACAAGTGTCCAGCGAGTTTTCAAGGTTAATTGTAGCTCGTTATTTAAATTTATATTTTAAGAGTTCTTAATATCAATTAGTCGTTTTTAGCATCAAATTAACGACATTTAAAGGAAGATATACAGCATATCGCGTCTTCTTAATGCTACCAAAAATAATTTAATATATTTACGACAATCTGCGTCTCGTTACAGGCCCTTCTCTTTGCGAAATAACTGAAATGAGTTAACGCAAAAGTTTTGCAACTTCTCTATTGTCGACTATTGTAAATGTTCTGGCGTTCCGCCAGAGGTTGGTCTAACGAAATCGGCACGTTTATACAGAACAACACGCGGGGCACAATGAACAACCTGTAGATATTTGGCCAACTAACAGTAAAATTTGCGATAGAGAAAGGGAATCACGGTTGGATTCGTTGAGTGGCACGAGATCACTATAAGTATACCATAGACAAGTCTCCCGTCGAGATATACGCCATTTAAGAGTTCACTTTTTCTCCCAGGAAGGATGTATGTATTACTCCCTGTCTCTGTACATATATCGCATGAAAAGACGGAACTGAGCTCTTTCCGTATTTCCTTTTTCCCCCCTTTTCCTTCCCCTACTTCCTATTTCCTTTTGTCCTCGGTGCGAAAACGCTCACCCTTCTCATCTCACTCCTCTTTTTCCGTCCGCATAACCGCACCGCCGTGGTTGCGAAAGTAATTAGTGTATACGCCACTTTCAGAAGTACGTCGGTATCTTTCTTTTATCGCGGGAAAAGTATGTTTTAACGCGGCGTGATGCAGAAACCGATGAGCTTTGCTGGACGATTCATAAAAGGTTTCGCATCTGCAGCTTCATACGTGCTCCAAAATGGTGTTTCTGCGTAGATAAAGTTAAGGGATATTACGCAAAGGAGAACGCCGGAATTCTATTTGTATGAATGCGCAACTCTGTCGGCGCAGACGTTGACCGTATCCTCCATCAGTTAGTCGTTAATTAGAAATTAATGCTCTGTACCGGACACGTCTTGAATAGCGTTAATGGTGAACTGCGGCAGGCCGCAATACGTTCTCATGATTGTCGGTTACACGTTTTGCGATCAAACCTGGAATGCGAACTGTAATTTCAGATGTCACGAAGTGGACCATATAGCCCTGTATAAACATCTGCGATCTATAACGTTTCACTATATTATTTCGCCATATTGTCCATTTTAAATTTTCATGTCTCTCAGGGAATTATTATTAATTTGAATTTTATGAGGGTTGTCGAATTTTCGGCGACTTTCTGAATAATCTGTAGTAAAACAATCAATGCGATTGTCATTAATTTAATACAAGTAGGTATAATTTATAGATTACACTGGCCAACACGATTTTTGGCCCAAAGAATATTTATGCTGATTATTATAGATTTTGCGGCGCTGAACACGAATATGAAGTCCGTTTGTCTCCATCAGACTTTATTTTTGAGAAAATCAGTTTGGAAAAAATGCAAATTTTCAGCTTTCAGAATTTTTCGTGTTTCAACTGTAAAAGTTATTTATGTTTTTTTTTACACGAAATAATTTTATAAAATCATTATCTATGCCTCCCGAATAGAGCGATGCATATGATTTTAATGTTATATAAATTTATACGACGCCCAAAATGCCCCAATTTTTGTGTATATTTTCTTATTTATCTTAAAACCCCAGGAGAAATTCTAATAGAAGGAGGCGATAGAGCAGACATTTTTCTTGAGGAAACCGTAATTGAAAGATGCAACATAAGCTTTGTTTTCGGCTGAGAAATTAAACTAGCTCCGCAAGGCACAACGTACTGCCAGTGATTCTCAGCGCAAACCGTTTCGTACGCGCTAGTATTATGATATGTAGCTTGCTTTACAAGTACATTTATTGTTTATGAGTTATTTCACGACAATAATGTTACATTAAACAGAGAATTACATTTGTAAAATTTCATCATATAAATAAGCAATATTGTTCAATTGCATTCTCAAGTTCATGATTATACGACTTATTAAATATAAAACTGCTTGCCACAAACAAACTCTACATGATGGAACCAAACGGATTACATATCTGAATTCAGCACATAAAACACTATTAGAATCACATGTTAAAGCTTTTGTGTCAAAAGAAATACTGTATGTCTCTTCTAGTACTTTTCATTAACCCCTTGCGGTCATGTTTCATTAAAAACAAAATGTGTACTCGCACTGAAAGCAAAACTACTAAAATCTTTGTACGAATTATATATACCTCAAAAACGTGTTGATTCTTTGCTTGGGTGACTGAGAGCAGACATACGATGGCAACGGTGAAAGTGATTTGGTGGTTGAGAGCAGACGTACGACCGCCAACTAAGGGTTGATACCACTTAGGGATGAATTACCAAGTAGCCCACAAAAAGAGAGGTATTTCGTGATATTGAAACTCACCTACGAAAGTATTGTACTCACACTAGTAAATGAAAATGCTTGAATCCGATCACGGAGCACTGATTACTCGTCGGCGGTCGACGGCAAATTGCTAGCAAGGCGAACATCGAAACCACTTGTTATTGTTAAATTACGAACGTGATGAATATCTGGAAGGTGCGATCGCCGAGGACAGCATTTTTTTTTTTTTTATATATAAAATTTCGTTTATTGGGCGTGGCAGATAATACAATGAGAGGCCCGATAAACGGCGGGCTATTTTAACAATATGAGATACGTGAAACATGGGTGCAACGGCTGCAACTCGAGTCATAAAATCTCTTTGTATGACAATGAATTGGTTGCGCTGGAGAATATGATGATACAGTTTTAGTGTGTACATTATGAAGATGGTATGGTTATCAGAAAAAAAAGGTGCGACGCTTATGCAAAAACTGACAAACGGTATGACTTATAAACTAACTTAAAATTAACTTAAAACTAAATTAAATTAAATGGGGTGAAATAATTGTGCTGGTGAGGATGATAACGAGATGAAGGCGAAAAGCAAGTATGTTTTGACAACACGCGGCGGTCGTAATCGTTTGTTAGAGAACTGGAAATAATTGCTCTCACTGCTGGTATTGTTAATTTTGATGTTGCAATTGAACAATATTGTTTATTTCTACGACCAAATGTTAAAATTATTATACTTTGTTTAATGTAGCGTTGTTATCACAAAGTAACTCATAAACAATAAATGTATTTTTAAGTACTGCAAGTTACATATAATACTAGCGCGGCTGAAACGGTTCCGCTGAGAATCACTGGCAGTACCTTTGGGTTTTGCGGAGCTAGTTCAATTTCTCACCTGAAAACAAAACTTGTGTTGCAACTTTCAATTATGGTCTCCCCAAGAAAAAAATCTGCTCTATCGCCTCCTCCTATTAGAATTCCTCCTGGGCATGTAGTTTTTAAGATAGATAGGAAAATATCCACAAAAGTTACGAAAATATCCATTAAAGTAATATGCATCGTCATATTGGGGAGGGATTGTAGAATCATTTTATAAAAAAAAAACTTAAATAACTTTTACAGTTAAAATGCAAAAAATTCTGAAAGTCAAAAATTTAATTCTTTTCTCAACAATGGAGTCTGATGCAGACAAACGGGCTTCATATTCATGTTCAGCGTCACAAAATTTAGAAGAATGAGCATAAATATTCTTTGGGCAGAACAAAATTGTAATTTCGTAGGCCGGAGTTATTGGAAACGAAATACTTTAAAATATATCTACCATTGGTTAGAACAAGTCTGGCCAATCCACGGTCTGCGTGTAAATTTGCAAATCACTGGATTTGTTACGGATGACGCCTCACGAATTATGCCTGTTCGTGTTTTCTTGGCGACACCTCTGGAGTGAACGTATGTTAAATAGGTTCACCCGAATTAAACCACGCACGGAGGTATTGTGTTCCAAAACTCACAAAAAAGGCGAAGGTTGCCTTAATCTATGTACTTTATTTACACTGTACAATAGTAAAGAACACTGACCGAAGGACCAATGTTTCGGTGCGAAATGTGTATAAATTAGATTCAATAATTTGAATCTGACTCGAAGGACCAATTTCCCGAGTGTTATATTATTGGATAAATATCCGGCTCGAAGGACCAATATACGGATGTCCCGAGCTTGTAGTATTGATGTAAAAATTACGTCCGGATCTTAGTAGCGCAGACGGAGCCTCTATCGAGAACGCTTGATGTTATTCGGCTCGGATTTGTTAGAAGACTAAAGTTGCAAGCGCGTAAGGACGCGCTTCCGCCATTATTTGGCGGGGGCGATCACTGTTGCGAAGCGGGAACGTTGCTGATTGGGAGACTCTTAAGTTGACAAATATTAATTTTGCCATTGGTGGGCAAAGAAATCGTTCTTTGCCCATTGGCTAAGAGCCTCCCTTGCCGATCGGCGAAGCCGGAAAAACCCGGCTCGCGTGGGGGAAAAGTCCCCGGTCAATACTTCTTGCAGGACAAAACTTTTCCTGAAGAAGTACTGACGACAATAGGCCCATAAAGCGCATTGATTTTCGAGTCATAAATAGACGACAATGCGCGGCTGCTAGTTTTTCTGCGAAATATGTAAATAATTGAGAAAGTCAAGATGCGAGGTTGGAAGCTACATCTGTGAGCTTCAGGGGCGTATTTTTGCTCCGCAACAGGATTCGAGGCGATTTCATGCAGTATATTTGTTTTCTGTTCTAATTTTTATATTAACCGCCACAGCATTGTCCTCCGATAAATTTTTTGTCCTCTATTTTTACGAATTGATGTAACGCTGGGATTGTGCGAAAACAAATCCATATTTATGTGGGTATGTAGATGCATGCATATATGTGACCCGCCGGATAATAATGTTTGAACAATTAATACCGTTACAAAGGATAAATTTTGTGATTCAACTTTTTCTCTTCCTCAATAATACAGTCGACTGGTCAACATTTTAACTTCAGAATTACCGGCGATAACCATTTGCGGGCGGAGACTGTAATAAATATAGAGAAATAATCGTTTATTTGGCATTCAAGAACGACCTTTCTATTAGAAAGTGAGAGTGTTAATGTATAGAAGTTATAAATTACTATTTGCGTAATCATATTTCAACGGTTCCATTTCAATTTTTCAGCTCTCTGTGTGTATACATACACCGACAAACAATAATCCTTATACTTTATATTATACGTTATACTTGAATATATTAAATAAGTACTTTAGAGAAAAAGGAATGAAAATATGGAAAAGATGTTTAATTCCGTAATTTATGTTTTTTAAGATAGACGTAGAATATTTGCTCTATGGAGCTCCTATAAACTTGGAGAATGTTCATAAAAATTCAGGAACCATTTATTTTGACTGCCTTGATAGTTTTGGTATCAAGGATCATCAGCTTTTAAATGCTAAAATTTCGAAAGCTTTATCACGTTAGAAATTAAACGTCAATAATTTAATTGGTTTTATAGACGCAGCATTATAAAATTACTGCAGGAACGATTAATACTTTCAAACATTACTCACGTTTCTTTCTGCTACGTTATCGTCGTGCTCAATTTTGTTTGAGATATCGATCATACATCGTTAGAAAGAAATAAGAGGGGACAAGGCGGAAGAGTTTCTCAGGCACGCTCCAATTACGATGTCCAGAGCTTTCGAAGAGATTATAGATATAGTACAATGACTGCGACTGATCTAAATCGGATTTAGGTTCAATTCGAGTCCCCATTCTCCGAGAGCTTCGTACTCGTGTGGTCTGACCACGTACGTTCAGCCTCAGCTGCAAGTTAAAACGCGTCGTGAACCGTATATATAGGTTCTCGTTGCAGATAAAAGCGAAAGGGTGAAATCGGCTGGAAAGTGCAAGCTTTTACACTTTTGACTTTAGCCCCGGCCTCGCATAGTACTCTGCATTTATTACATCCACCATTCTCAGGGCGATGCTTCGCGTGCTGCTACGCATGCTGTGACATTTCAACGTTCATGAAAGATACACTTCCGTGTAACCGCGTGACACGAAAAAGGGGAAAACGTAAAAGCCACTTGACATTTTTAAGCTTAACAGTCTAATTTTACTGAAATTACATTTTCCCGGTTAGACGTTGAATACGGCCTGCTAATTGCGAGAGGATATCAAACGTATCTTTTATAAACGTTTATTGCCTCGAGGAACGAGAGTGTACTCTATTCCCTTCATTCTCATAAAGAACTTTTAATTCTTTCATAGCATTCATAATCCAGAAATACTCGGTGTCTCGCGTGAAATAATTTCATGAAATATCAAAGGAGGGTTTACGAATTTGAAGGATCAGCCCCTCTTCGTTTCGACGATATCAACGGAATGCGCCTAACGTTGATTTCTCTCCTAGTCTACCTCATTTCCTTTGCCTCGTTTCCCAGTCTTCTTCCTTCTTCTTCGCTCTTCTGTTTTCACAACCGACACGAACCTGACATTCCGCACCATGCTTTAAACGTAAATTGAACACAAAACTATTTTCGATTTCGCATCTATTCAAATCTAATGAACCAACCACGCCGGTTGGTGGCGGGTATCCGTTCCGCCAGCGTTACGAAAGTCCCTGGAAGGAATTTAATTAATGGGACACGGTTTGTATGATGTTATTCGGGGTGCCATCGGACCCTATTTTCCTCCTTGCTCCAGATATGAACCGGATTTAAATTAAAAGTGTCGAGAACTTTTAACGGAGGATTCCGACCCAACCAATGCGCTGAATCCTCAGCTAATTAAATCCGGAGCTCGGTTTATTGCAATTCTTCGTATTGTACCTATACCAGTCGAATGTTCTCAGTGATTATCACAGATCTGACGAAATTCAATTTCTCCTTACTACTTTATACAGTAAGTCTCATAAATGAGAATTAACAATAAGAAGGACATCACGAGATATTTCTTTAATCTTTCTTAAACTATCTCTAAAAGGAATAAAAGGCTATGAGATACATTTACAGAAATTAACGAGCAAACATCGGAGTAAAAAAGTTGTATAACTTGGTAACATTTATTTGCATATCCATACCGTTCGCAAACGGATATCTAATTACTGCCCTTCCCAACGAACGGTCTTATACGCGGCTGCACGTCATTCGTTAATCCAAAGTCTTAACTTAATGGAATTAGTTTATGGATCTCCGCCACAGATAAACGTAAACCCTCCGTTTTCCTGGTTCCCTCCCTTCTCCCTTTCTCTTTACATGGGTACTTCTGCCGCTCTCTCAACTTCTGTGTCTCACTCGTACTCGCCCTATTCTACTGGCTCCCCTACCGATCTCTCTCTTATTCCTCACCAGAGTCTCCTTGTTGAGTCGCGAGATCGAGGGACGGGCGCTGACTATAATAGCACAATGTCAGATAATTTCGCACGCAGTGCTCTAGCGCTATTGTATCCCCAAATAGAGTCTGCGGAAGCCTTATCTGTAAACCAGTGACGGCTCAATTAGACGAGTCTACTTGGCCAACCTTAATCAGTGCATTCTCTCGTGGGATAAACAAATGTTGATGTATTAAGGTTGGATACGATGCGTCGAATGCTTTCGGTAGATGCAGAATGCACGGTAGATGAAGATGACAATTGATAATATGCTGAACATTTCTTCGACGTAGGTTTCTGTAGTAATTAACACTGTGCCGTCCGCGCGATAAATCTCGATTCTTTGGCTTGGCGACGGCGCTTTTCGAATTTGTCGAGACATCATAAAACGTCGCGTTTTACTAATCACCGTAAGTTATAATTCTGTCCTGCAATTTTCACGAAATTTCGAGAATATGTAGCGTATTGCAGCCTGTACAGGATACAAGCGATACTTTGCAACAATTTGTGATTGTGAGATAGCCGCGACTCCTTTGCGATATAATAGACAACTGTCTTAAAATTTTAGCGTAACGCCAACGTGGTGTCACCGGCATTTGTCCGCATATTTTCGCACGATGCCAACGTGGTGTCACCGGACAGCATAGTGTTAACAGTTTAACTACCGCTTTGTCTTTTGAATACGGTACCGAAGTGCGAGTATTTATTTGAAAAGTTTTATAAGGTTAGAATGAAAATATGAGGAAATACTCTTTATCTTGTTCCCATTTCAGTACGTTCAGGGCAGGGTAATTTTATCTTATTGTGACGTGTGATAGCTGATTAATACACTATCGATTGATGAGCGTTGTCATACAAAAAGCCTGTTAACCCTTTGCGCTCCGAATTATTCTACTAATTTTTTGTCATATAAGCAAATATATTTTCGGAAAATTGTCTACCGTTGATTATTCATTTTTACTTAATACTAGAAGCAATTGTAGGTGCCGCAGGATATTTATGTTAAGATGCAAAATTATTGTTGATTTTGGAAAGTCGATAATTAGTAGATGAAACGTTAAGAGCCATAGAAAGCTGTGTCGACTGTAGCTCGACATAAGAGTGCAAAGGGTTGATAGGCTTTCGGTAGATACAGTGTTAACTTTCTAACGACTTAATTTTGGCTCTGGAATTTGACAATGATTTTGTATCGTCATATAAATACATCTTGGTACGTATAATTGTTGCTTCTGGGGCATGATTAACATAATCCCGAGGATACAGAGCGCGGTTGTATTCCAAATTCTACGTTTGGAATACAACTACGTTTGGTGAAGGTCTTTGAATTTGTGGAACTTCAGAACGATGTTTGAAGAGTAATGTTTGTTCTAAAGCAGTCATATTGTTTATGGGATATCTAACGAAGGCTCAAAAAATCAAAATGTTAAAGTAATTCTTGTGAGAAGTTCGATAATTCTAACGTGTTTTAAGAAAATAGCTGAAGTTTTCTGAATTAAAGTGTAAATATCTCTGACGTTATTACGCCCGATTTAAAATGTATTTTATCGGGAATGTATTTTATCTTTTATAACAGAAAGATACCTTTCCTAATAAAGGGCCTAAACGGAAAGTGTAGTACCAGTCCCTAGGAACCGGCGTGGCGCTTAACGTGTTAATTGTCGATGCATGGATGAGCTCAACGAAGGGTTAACTCCCATAATACACAAATTATTGACAAATACGACAGACAATAAAAGTAAAAACAAAAGGAAAAATAAATTTACCCCTCGGGACGTAACACTGTACATCGTTCCACACCTATTTGCCTCACAAACGTCGTTCAAGTCGGTGTTCAGTGTGATGAGGTAACAGTTAAAAATCAAAAGTTACAAATCCAAGTTCCCATTAGAAGAGTGCGCACATCCGATAAAGTGGAAAGGTCTGATCACATCGCACAAAGGAATCATTACGCTGTCGAAAGCAGACGTTGCCACGTAAAGGGGAGCAGAAGGCAGAGGGATCTTGGTAGGTCAAAGATTATAATTAAAGACGAATCTTTATTCGGAATAGACGAGTTCGAAAGGTCTCCTCGCGAACCACCGTTGCTATAGTTACGATGAAAGCGGACAGGAATATCGACCGAGGAACTGCACCAGACGGACGCACTCAACTCGCTCGAATAAGTTGAAGTGAGAAGACTGAGAAAGGTGGAGAAAAGTGGGAGGGGGGTGGGGGTCCAGGGGGATGAGCGAAAGACAGAGGACCTGACGTTGCGGCACAGAGGAGAAAAAGATAATTAGTTAATTCGCTGAAGTATAATTAAGTGGAGATCCCACTGGCTGCCGGCGAAGGAGACTCTTTGCGTCTTCGTCCTTCAAATACCAACGTCCTTGCATCCGTGGAGTTTGGATGCCCGCTGGATTCAGCTTCAATTACATTACAATCGGATTCCACGAGTTTTGCATGGTCATTCCACTACTGTCAAACTTTCGTGTCCCCCGAATGCTTCGTATCTCATTGTCAGTCGGTCTTGTGAAAATAGATACGCATGGGCAAAAATGAAATCGTCTGATTTTGTCGGCAGTGTGACCTCCGTCGAAATGGCGATGGGGATGATAAATCGCGAAGTGCGGAAAATTTTATATATTTTCGCACCGGCAAAGCCTGGGGTTAACACGACGCGCTGTGATGAACGGCCTTGATTCGCCGGATATCTCGCGTTGAAATCGTATTAACTCGCAAGCCCGCGCATCGGTGACACCTAACGAAGTTAAAGTCTGAAGCCAAATTTGCTTGCCCGTTTTGATTGTCATATTATTCTTTTGTAACAGCGGTTTTTCTGCATTCTCAAATTTTTAACAGTCGTTCGAATAATACATCTTTTAACGTCTTCTGTAAGGTTCTTATTTTAACCACTTGCCCCACGATAACGTGTGACGCTCGTGGCATGATAAATGGATTAGGAAATTTTGAAGCTTACCAAAAACTATTAAATTGAAAACATCAGTGGGTTACGAGACAGTCGAATTATCTCTATATTATTAACACTAGATTTACGGGTGTTAAATCGGTCACACTTAAATATATTAAATAAGTGCTTCGAAAAAAGAGGGATCAACGGGTAAAGGGGAAGATCGGTTAAGTAATTTGTATATTATAAGATACAAGTGAAATGTTGAGTGTACCACGTCTCTATAAATTTGGAAACCGTTTTTAAAAAAGTAGGAATCCGTCAATTTGACGGCTTCCGTAAATCTAGTGTTAATATTGAGTTAAATTGCACGGCATATCAGAAATCAGCGAGAAATTTTTATTTTGCGAATTAATTCCTAGTTATTGCGTACGTAGTCACAAAAGAAATCGTAGAGTAAAGGGTTAAAGTTATATTATTTCTAAAGAATACGTTTCGCTTACTACATTATACGTGTCGATGATTATGAAAAGTGTTAAGTGGGTTATGTCAGAAATGTAAAAATATTGAAGTTATCATTTATATTACGTTACATCGATATAATTCATCATTACATTCCAATAATATGGTACCATCTTTGACAACAGTCGTTTAACCACTTAATTACTAGTTGTGTGATTGCATAAAATTCAGTTTATATACAGTGATAAAAGTCTAAATATCTCGAAGCATAAGATTGAGTGTTTAATTCGCTTATATAATTATCAGCGATTTGCTTTTATTTTCTTTTATTCTTCTCCGTTTTAGTTCGCTACTTAACAGAGTCGTAGTCTTACAATTTTCAGTGGATTGAAAATTGGATACTGTACGCTCCTCGTACTACAGAATTGTAGTTCTGTTTGCAGATTTTAATGAAGTTCACAATGCATCGAGAATGGACCAGTAGTTTTGTTAATCTCGAATTATTTTTCAAGCATGCTTTCCGTTTCTACCATTACATACATTCTTTCTTCTTTGTTAATTTTCTCTTCAACACATTCTAGTGTTTTCATTTTCGATAGATACATAGTAGTATTCTACGTAGCATACACTTTAGTTCTATTTTCCCAAGTAAGTAAAGTCCACAATGAATCAAGAATGAAACAGATAATATTTCGGTTACAAAATCACGAACTTGATACATCAGACGTCCCTCTGCTTGTATAAAATGCACTGTATCTACGAAATTGTGCTCTAGGGAGAACATACACCATAGAGTGGATTATTTTTTTTTTGCGAACTGCAGACAAAAGGCAATCAATGCAGCAGTGCACGAAACGAACAATGACCACCCCTAACTTGACCAATTATCAGAATAACAACTCGTCGGCTCTGAACATAAAAGTAGTTTTCCGGATCGCGTATTGCAATTTATTTCAAGTTTCGTTTCAGAAATATTTCTGCTGTTATTGTTTGTATACTGTACAGATTGTTCTTTATGCAAATCAGGTAAAGATTGTATTTTATATGCAGTCAAGTTTTTCTTCCTTTTCATCTATTTTTCTTTCACTTCCATCTTTCTTCACCGTTTTATACTATAAAAATTGATCAGCGGATCGTATCGATATTCGCGTATCTCATTAGTCTGCTCGAGACATTTTTATAACTTATCGTTATAAATATCTGATTCTGTTACTGTCATTTCATGCACTGCTGCACTTTATGATCCGATATCACAAAGCAAACATTCTTAAACGGGATTCAGTCTGTACCGTATGGTTACATAGGCTCTGTTACACTTATCGTTCGGATATTTTATGCTTCAACGATTGACGTATACGTTAATGAAGAGCATGATTAAAAAAGTAAAAGTCTGAACGTATGTCTTATACGTTATGTGACTTTTCGTAATTGTCGGTGATTATTCACTCGCAATTGCCATTCGATTGTATAATTAACGATAATTTGCCGCTCGTGATTACCCTATGGGCTTGATAATAATTAGCCAATTAATTACAGCGAAGTTATTCCCTCTCAGTAAAACTGGTATGGAAACTTTTCGATACCAAATGTCACTTATAATAAGGTGCAACCCGTTTCACGTCGTGAGCACTCGATTATTTTTGGTTTCTTCACGAATAAAGTCTATAGTATGGTATTCGGAATGTTTTTTTTTGTGAGATTCCTGAGTCTGCCTTGTCGAGAATTTTTTATGTATCTCCTTGCATCTTGTAATAAATCCTGCGTGACTTTTTAGACGCAGGGAATGAGAATGTGAGCAATTTTAAGTCATCAGCGACATTAATTAAAATTTACCATTTGGTCATTGGTTGGAAATTATCAACTTAGGAAGCTATACCTTATTATTACCATCATAGTCATTTTACAAATATACATGGAAAAGAATGAGCTTGATGTATATTTTATAAATAGAATTGCATTTCAGCGTGTCACGCTTGGTTTTTAAATGTTAGAAATACTTTATTATCGTTTAATATCAAACGAGGATAATAAAAATACGGTTTCGTCAGCCGAGATGTTAAAAACTAACGCGCTATGAAATTCTGCCCACGATAACAATCAAGAGTTAATAAACCAACCGAAGGAACAGAATGCTTCAAGTTTTATGAATGTCAATTTAAAATTTTCATTTATCATCTAAAAATTGCTTTTTCTAGCATTTTACCATCCTCACTTCCGTCGAAACTTTTCCTCCTACGATTCATCGCGAATAAACGATTATCCGCTCAAGTTGTTTACTTTAGTTCCTCGATAATCTACGCTTGGTTTTACGGGAATAATAGCCAATCTCAGGTTTACCTTTCGAAAGTAGATTTCGAGTCGAGCAGTGAAAGCAGTTCCCATCGAGTTCCATCTCTTTTCACTTATATGTCCGCCTGCTATGTGACTTTGGCCTTTAAGAATCGCATTGTACCACAGCAATGCGCATCCTTCCCCCTATTATCTTCTCGAGCGAATTGTAAACTTGAGTACCTCTTAAAAGATGCTACACTTTAACCGTGCCAGCCACCATATTCTTCCTTTTGTCCGTTATGCATGTGTAGCTGACTTTATTTTACACTTTTCACTGTGTGGAAATTCCGTCGACGACATCATTAGTAGCGTGTACGAATGTATCCACGTAAAGGTGGCAGTATTGTATGAATGTATGTAAGTGTTTGCACGAAGGGAAGAACGGTGCAGTTTGTTATGAGCGTTCTTAAGGAAGTCCGCCCTAGGGTGCAATGAAGTGGCCCCCGTATCAGTTTTACTGCACGTGATTCGCAAGCTCTAGTCGTACGCGGGACCACATTGCCTCGCCAATTTCCTCGGGCTTTTTTTAAATCTTGAAATTGTATATAATGTGTAGATCCGCGTTTACTTACGTGCGAGATATTTCTTAAATGGTTTATATCGTGTACGTGGAGAGACTTCTGACACCGAAATGGAATTTCGCGATACCTTTTGTGTAGAGAAGTCGCTTATTTTTAGAATTCGTGATATCTACTGAATGTGTGTACACGTGTATTTCGTTGTTTACTCCACGGTGTGTGTATTTGCGAGTGCCCACGATAAATAATAGATATCAGGGTGTCAAGGTGAACAATGGAAAATATCTACTCATGTTTTCTTAGCGATCTTGGTACATATTTTTGTAAACGTTTGTCGATAAAGTTATGCCGATGTTAATGCATACTTATTCGCGATTATGTAAGCGGTATAGGTGCATTTTAATCTTAGAATTTTTTTGTGCTGATTGTAAACCCTATGTAATGAATTGAACATTGAAAATATTTGCAAAAATATTGTAATAGTCTGGAGCTGCGGTACACACAATATTTTCATATGATCATATTTTTATAGATTGTAATCATTTCACCTGCAACCGATGTTTTTAGATATGTTTCAAATTTCGCAAAGCAATTTTCTATATTATGTAAGAAACATTTCTCAAAGATAATGCAAATTTGAATGTGGTATAATAATTCGAAGTTTCCAAGTTTCATTCCAAACTAGATTTTCATTCACTTTGACAAAATCTGATTTCCACAAATTTGAATCATTTCTAAAACGTACAGTTTTAAATATATTTCCTGCCAGCGAAATCACTTGAATTAACTCGCTGAAAATTTAAATCCGACATTATTATTTAAGAAGCGGAATTTTTACAATCTCCGGTATTATGGTTACGCGTAATTATAGTAACATGAATCTTTATGAATCTTTAAGTAAATGCTCATATAATATTGGGTTGGCAAGAAAGTAATTTCGGTTTTCGTCGATAGCTAACTTTACGTTTGTTTTGAAGGACTTCTGACAATGTTATCATTTTTTGCTTCTGAAAATTGAAAGTTGTCACTTTTGGCAGGATTTAGAAACAAATTATTCTTCATTTTGTGTGCAATTATTAGTTTAGCGTGAATTTCAATATGGAGTGCAAAAACGAACATTCTCCACATATTTTACTTTGTCATTACTTTTTTATACAAACCACGTCGAAAGCTGAATTGTATAAAAAATAAGTTATGCTGTCAATTTGGTGGGATTACAAAGGTGTTGTGTACTTCGAGCTGCTCCCAAGGAACCAGACGATTGATTCAAATGTTTAGCCTAAAATCGCACCTGGTTCAGTTTTTTGCTGATAAAGACCAGAATGTCTATGAGCGCGGAATCATAAATTGGTCTGAAAGATGGCAAAAGGTCATCGAACAAAATGAAAAATGTATAATTGATTACAGTTCATTATTTGTTAAAAAGAATTGAGTTTCATTTCATGTTACAAAACCAAAATTACTTTCTTGCCAACCCAATATATATTTAAACATCGACAGTCTATTACTAAATCTTAAGGTAAATGGCATATAATATACAGGGTGTCCCATTTAAGTTGAGATTGTAAAAAATCTCGAAAACGGGTGATTTAAGAAAAACCAAGCGATGCGTGCCCCTTACTATTGCGGGTGGGGAGTCTAATGGCATTACTGATTTTTCAATGCGTGGGCGTCTTCAAGGTCATTTCATGGTTAACCTTTTTTTTTGTGTCATAAACACCTATTTTTTATTTCGGAATCATATTCTACATAAAAAAATGGATCACTTTTGTTTGAAACATTTTGTTGTAGATTTAATATTTCTTAAGATATCAGGCGAAACGTCTTTTAAAATTTATGCTGATACCTCATCTGGTAGGCTTACATCTTCAAGTATATTATTGGTACCTTGAGAGAGAGACAGATTGGTATCTTAAGAAATATTAAATCTACAACAAAATGTTTCAAACAAAAGTGATCCATTTTTTTACGTAGAATATGATTCCGAAATAAAAAAAAGGTGTTTATGACACAAAAAAACAAGATTACCTTGAAATGACCTTGAAGATGCCCATGCATTGAAAAATCAGTAATGCCATTAGACTCCCCACCCGCAATAGTAAGGGGCACGCATCGCTTGATTTTTCTTAAATCACCCGTTTTCGAGATTTTTTACAATCTCAACTCAAATGGGACACCCTGTATATTTAAACATCGATAGTCTATTTCTGAAATGCTCCATATTCACAGTGAACGCATGCCCAAATATAATCATTACATACCCATGTATACCAATTATGCATGCATCTATTCACATAGTTCCCCGCAGAACATACGAACGCGTGTGTTTGTACGTGCATGATACAGTGAAAGCGGCAGGTAGATTGCCAAGTACGTGCATTCCTTTGATCGCATACAGCTTAACGATTTCTAGTTGGGTGTACGAATTCACAGTGGCATAAACGTTTCCCCTCGTAACATACGTAGGATGAAATCGTCCCCGGATTTCACTGAGAAGTTCAAGTGGAAAAGGAAACGCGGGTTACCTGTATCAGAAGCGAAGACGGAGATTGATTCGCGGCAGCTTACGATGCCAGCCTCTGAGATTTTCTATCTAGACAGCGTATACCTCAGACACGGGGATGAAAGGTCTTGAGAAAAAGAAGAAAACGTTCCTTCGGTACCAAGCTTCCTCGACGGTACCGTGTTTATTAACTCCTGTCTGTACGGGCCAGTAGAATAGGTCTTATTCTTCGTAACAGTTGTTACTTGCTAGCGGATAGAATGGAGCTGTAGATTCATAGGTAACCTTTGAAGATATAATTTTTAATTTCCGCTGCGAGATCAATTTTCATCCCGTACAATACGATTGAATGGAATGTCGAGTCGATGCTCTTCAGAACGTTCATCATCGAGGAATACGTTTTATGCTGTTTCAAAATCTCATTAATATAACGTCTGCTATGCATAATTGTAGGCATTTCATGCAGAAAGATTGCAATGTTAACATTGTGCTATGTAACACTGAAACTTTGTATCCTATAATTGAATGTATTTCTCATTACTTAACACTATTCCTACCACGACCGGTCAAATGACCGTTTTTAAAATTTCGATTAGAATTTCCTATATACAGCGTAATTGAATCGCCTTTAAACTTCACGACTTTTCCTCAAATATAGGTATAATACATTCACATTATAATACATTTTTCAATATTCACTTCTTTTTTTACTGTTCATTTTCTGGGAAAAAATTATCATTTGACAAAATTCACTGGTTGCGGTAGGAAAAGGTATACGTGAAGTGTCGGTAGGAATAGTGTTAATATGCGTTCATTACCTTATAATGGTATTGTGAAAGACGCACTTTTTCTTTTCGCAAGTTTAAATATTTGCTAATACTTTTCTAATAGTTGATAATAATAAAACTATAATTCAAAACTTAACGTCCCGAAGACTTTACACAATACAATGAACTTTCAACGTCTGTGCATGTCCATCCGTTTCTCCTTTTGCCAGCTGCACTCTTCATTCCATCCATTGAATAATGAATCCGTTATTCAGAACTGTCTTTTTTTACTTCGAACAAGGTGAATTGTCTGGAATCTTGTAGCAGACATAATTGCAGAACGTTTGGAAAGAGAGGGAGAGCAATCTACGATGAGTCATGTACAGACAGTAACCCAAAGTCTCGCGTGGCAACTGAATGATGATCGAGCGAACGGCCACGAAAATGAAAGTTCATTGATCTACACGATCGATAACAGGTACATGTCTGCCAATGGTATCGTTCGATCGTACTGTACAACGAGAGGTAAATTGAGCTGCCAGTCGATGTATCGTACTCCCCTTATCATCCACGGAAGCAGAGTTACTTTCGTTTTTCATGTGACACGGGATGCACCGCAATCAACCTTGCCTTTCGTGCTTCGTCTCTGTCTCACCATTTTCTCACCTTTCGTTCTGCCTTTCTCAGTTGCTTTTTTTCTACTTTTTGCTTTCGTTCTCTTCTTCCGCCGATTTTCTCTTCGCCCGTCTCGTAACTTTGGAATTTCCAAGTTGGCAGAACGTTGGCAAGTGTAGCGTTGAGCGCACTTTTGCCTTAGGCATCGACTACGCGTTCAGACTGGTAGATTTATCCAAATCAGAAACTTCCAATGTTCTCGCATTGGGAGAATTTTGTGTGGTAGTTTCGTGGAACTGCTTAAATATTTGCTCACGTTCGGGATAGTTAAGATCGTTTTCTATCGGAATTTGAGGAGAATGGTATTATGGATAATGATTCGAAATGATTGCGTCAGATATCTCTTTTGAAAGTTTAACAGATATATTTTGTTTTGTTTCCGAATGTTCAAGAATTTAGAACCGGTTTGGAAATATTTGATAAAAAATAATGATTTTCTTTTATATTTTTGTAGCCTGGAATTTGATACGTTTACAACGCAGTCATTATTAAAAGTACTCGTAGAAGGTTTTGTAAGACATGAGCTTAGCGATTGTAATCGGTGAACAATCAAAAAATTTAATTAATTAATTTAATTCAATTGAATTGCATTTATAGTTTTATAACTAGCGGATAAGATAACCACGATAAATAAAATAATTTTTTTTCATCACTTAATGATTCATTAAAATGTTTTATTCGCGTTCTATTCTACCTTTATATTTTACGAAAGGCTTTTACAGAATCGTAGTGTACCGGAAGCATAAAGAAGATAATAAATTTATCACGCATTTATATTTTAGTAGTCTAAAGGACATCACATTTTTATATAAAAATGAAAATTCTTGTAACGGTAGTTCAATGATTTCGGAAAAAATTAAATTCCAATTTTTAACATAAAACTGGCACAACTGACGTTTGGTTAAGTGACCAAGCACAGAACACATAACAAATATGGGGAAACAATGACATGTTTTAATCATTGGCAATTATGTCAGTTATCCGCGATTTTAATAATTAAAGTTGTACCAACAAGCAGATAGAAATATGAACAAATTTTAATTACAAACTTTAAAGAAATAAAAACCATTTATTTCTAATGAAACTCTGATTTCATTCAGTTTTTATCAATATAATGTAGGTTTACTTTTAAAATAAACGGCTTGTAATTAATTGACCAAAAACGTAAATTTAAAGGGAGAATATCTGAAAAAATCCGTTAGACAGAGTTGATGAGGGAAATAAGATAAAAATTCCCAATTTGCCCTCTTTGCAATTTCTGAACTTTCATATTTATGAAGTTTCATTGCAGTACAGTTACCTTGTTTTTATATTCCTTGGCAGTGCAGAATTCAGAAAATCACCATAACTTGATACTTTAATGACAACGCGCTGTAACAAAAAAGTTTTGTTCGGTCAACAAAGAGACCAATTGTACAGATTTAAACATTATATAAATATCACATAGGTTCTATATCGAGGGAATATAACATTGTGAATTATAGTATAATTTATATATTTAAAGAATATCTGTCTGAAGTATTGCAACGAATGAAAACGAAGAGATTTATTCAAGTCGGACGGAATAAGGCAATAAAGGAAACTTGAAGGAATTTTCAGAATAAATCTTGTTCTTCATCTCAATCACAACATCATTTTACTAATTTTTTACACCTCATTAGTCAGTTTTTTTGGAAATTTAAAACTCCGTTATAAAAAACAACAAGTTCGCGAAGGTTTCTCGTACGGTGCAACGAATCCTATGTAGATCCTGTTTATATCCTGCGTGTTTGAATAGCCGGAATCACTCGAATTGCTTGAATTTAATGGGCGAGGTTACGAGAGAAACGATCGCATACATCCTGCGTACTAAAATTTCTATCGATCTTCACACTCTAGGCGCATATACGAGTCGATAAACTGTTTATCGGGTAACTGTGCGATAAGTATTCCGCAGCTAACACTTTGAATACCTGTCTATTCGTGAATCTCTTTTTCTACCGGTTTTTCTCCTGCAAGAGAAATGTCCCGGTTTGATTCCCGGTTCAGGAGCGATTTCTCGCGATTAGTTTTCCAGCACCTACAAATAGTATTTTCCGATACTTCTAAATTCCAAAATAGTTTTTATAGATATGTCCTAACTGATGTAAAAAAACAACGTGGACACTGCGATCAATTTGACCTGAAAAGTATAGCCTACAAACAGTTAAGGAATCGCGCGATCCTCATGATTTTTCTCTTATCGGCTTTTTAATTCTTCTCTCGCTTTCGAAAGCAACTGCGAAGAACGTGGTCCAGTAAGTAATTTAGCGATCGACGGGATCATCGAATCCCATCATTGAGCACCACGTAGGGTGAAATGCAAATCGCGTTCGACGACGGATCGCTGAATCCTCCTGGGATCTACCGGGACACGAGGTGCCTTGGCACGAAAATACTTGTGCTGCCGCGAGTGATTTCGAGCCAGACACCCTCAATCTTCATCTCAGCACTTAGGAGCTCGCGTAAATTAATTCCCCACGTTGCCGGACGAATACAAAAGTCGAGGAGTGTGTAAAGTCACGTCTTTGTTGGAACGCTTTTTCTTATCGGTGCTCGATACCGCTGCTTTTAAAT
The DNA here is from genome assembly GCA_963989415.1 of Cerceris ruficornis. NCBI lineage: Eukaryota > Metazoa > Arthropoda > Insecta > Hymenoptera > Crabronidae > Cerceris > Cerceris ruficornis. The sequence goes on from OZ022518.1 coordinate 7,650,873, forward strand.
GCTGCCCTCGTTTTCACTTAGGTTTCCTGGGTTAATAGAATGCGATGCTGTGTAGAAGTCCCACGTAGAATTTTTCTTTAGTTGCACATGCACGACCAGGAAGAGTATTTTCGAGGAGCCTTTCTCAAGTCGTGTACCGCGGAACTTCAGGATATTGTGGGGTGAAATTAAGAGTTTGTAGAGAAGAGGGAATTTTTGGAAAGTATCTCAGTATCTGTTGCATATTATTGGGTAATAAAGAGTTGCAACGTGGCTTTTGTCTTTCAATTTAATTTTTGGAACTTTTTGTTATATATTTATTATGCATTACACTCAAACCTGTTTTTGTGCGATGGATAGGGGCCGCATAAAAGAATACGCATAGAAAAAATCGCACAAAACTTCACGAGTAGCTATAAGAGATAGTTTTCGCAACACAATTAAAAAGTATTTTTTTTGTGCGGTGAATAGGGACCGCATAAAAAAAGGCTCGCGTAGAAAATAACTCAAAGCTTACGAAATAACTAGGAATTTTTTTTTTAAACGAAATCAAGACACAAGGCTTGGTAGCTACTTGGAATCTGATTTAGAAAATGCGCATGCGAACATTTTTAAATATTTTATTTAAATATTTACTTATTTTACACATACAAAACTTTTCAAAACGTATAGCCATTATCCTTCGTCGTCTGACAGTACGCGAACTTTCTTGTGGTAAACTGGTACAAAATCGCTTTCGTCACTTGAAGATATGTATAGAGTTCAATAACATACAATGTAATCGGCTAACGCAATACTTATGTAATGTGATGAACTACATATTAAAAATCGAAAAATATGGCCAATCAAACCTACTACTAATTTATTGATAACTTCGTCGATTATGTTTCAATTTGATTGAAATTTTCATATACCGCACAAAAAAAATCGCACAGAACAAATCGCACAAAAAGAGACCGCACAAAAACAGGTTTGAGTGTATATATATTTTTATTATTTATTATATATATTATATATATTTATTATATATATTTTGTTTATTATATTTTATTTTTATTTTTGTTTATTATATATATTTTGTTTCTTGTAATAATGTAATTGGTTTCTATGGTTGGATTGAATTTGCAAAAACTATTTTAGGGGGCTCATTTATTTTAAATTATGATAGTTTATTAGGTTATACATGATGTTGGTTACACTTTTGATGACCAAGGCCAAGTGAAGTCTCGTGGCGACACTCGGGCCACAGAGGACACGCAAGACATTATGTGGCGCTCGCCAAAATATCGATTAAAGAACCGCCAAATACAAACTTATTTATCATTAAGAGGGCTTGGTTGCAACTTCTCAAATTATCATGTCAAACTTAATCATTTTGTAACTTATAGTGAGGTCACGTTTCGTTATCGTAACCAAATATTTATATATCTTGCATTGGTAATATCATTGGAATCATTATCATATAAATAACATATGTACAGTGATATAAATACTTTTAAATAGTAAATGAAATAATATAGTATTCTAAACTTTAGATACTTAATTACTTTACATTTGTGTATTATCTTGTATTGTGTTAATGCTGACAGAGATATGGCTTTTTTCTCAATGGATAAACTTTTCCCTTTTAATACATGTATCATAGCCTGCTTAATTTGGAATATATTCAAAACTGTAGACGCACTGTAACATGAATGAAGCTGTTGAAGTACGTGGAATTTTCTAGAGAGAATAATTTAAAATATTTGTTTAATAATTATAGTACCTATCTGAAATCAATTTGAACTAAATCAAAAATAACGTGATAGTTGTTTCTATTCGTATTTTCACGATTTTTTTGTTGGACACTTACGGTTCTCTTATGTATTGGCGATAAAAAAATTCCAGCCGCCAAGACTTCGAATCACATGCAAGAAGATTATAATTTCGTTATTTATATGCGCATATGTTTTGAAGGAAATGTAGTGCACTGTTTAAGATTATTTTACGACTATGTTGCATTTGCGTACATACTTACTGTTTCTTTGTTAAAAACACATAATCCTGTAACCAACAAAGATTTAAGCATTGTTGTTGTGTAGTCGACAAAGGAATATAATTGCGAACGTACCAACGCAGACAAATGCTACAAATAATGAAACGATAACAGCTAATGTATAATTAAAATTTCTTTTTCTTTCCAAGGAAATGCTTTTTCTCTAAGGAAAACGGAATTAAGGTCCTTAGAACTCCAGTCTTACTCAATCATAAAGCATTAAGGCGATAATAAAAACATGACTAGTATGCTTTATAAAGTAAAGTATGTCTCGAGATACTGTTTTCTAGAATTATTTTCATAACGATGGAGATGGCGTTTGAAATTCTCTTTTAATAATTTCGAAATTCATATAGGTGGATATTTTTGTATCAAAATTATTCCCAAAGTTATTCTCCTCTTCACTCTTTGAATAAAATTCCTTGCATGCATCTTTTTTTATCAAATGTATTTAATACCGAGATAAAATGAGGAATATCGAAATTGGAAATAAAATGTGGAAAATACAAGATGAAGTTAATATAAAAATAATTAATATCAATTTTGTCAGTAACAAAACAGATTAATTACCGTAAAAGTGGTTTGAGTATTTTGCGAAATTATTAATAATTGGTGTTTATAAAACGAATGAAAGTAGCTTTTTCTGCATAATAAAAAATGCTGCATTTCTATCGTATTGAAAATTAAAAAGTACTTTACGATATTTCAAATTGTGACTGTCCGCGCAATTAAAGGTATCTATAGCATGCATACACTGTCAGCGTCGCAATTTCATTAAACAATGAAATATCGGCAAATATGGAAAGTTCAATAAATCAATTGCTTCAAGATCATTTTCAAGCATACCTTTTTTCAGTACACACGGACAAATAAATTTTTTTATTTTCTCCAATAAATTATGAATAATCTTTAAGAAAAATGCCTGATAAATTAACGTTCAGCGAGACAACTTTGTACAATCGCTATTTATTTTATAATTCCTCTCTATATAAATCTCAAAATTGAATCTAATTCAATTACTAGATTATGATAATAACAGCTATCTATAAACGTTTCAAGAACAATGGTCTTCAAATAGCGGGAAAAATCATTTTTCCCTAAAGTTCAGCAATATTTTCCTATTTCTTATCCATAAACTTCCGTGTGTCTTGCATACCTCCCTCCTCCCTCATATATTACCATTTTTATGTGAGTAACTTTTACGAATCTTATTACATAACATAAGGAAAAATGCGCATTGAGGATCGCTTAAAACATTTTGTTAAATCCTCAGTCTATAAATCCACAATTCCCTCCTCCATAATAATGTATGAAAGTTTCGAGTGAACTCGAGAAGAAAACTTCCAATATTATGGATGTCGGTTAACCTTCTCCCCCTACGCCGCGAAACTTCGTCCGGAACCATTTTTCGATCTCTGCCAACTTTGATATTATTCGCGCCTACGTCGTACATAAATTCAAACATTCTGCATATATATCGAGCATGCATATATGTATACACACGTTCGACCACCGAGTGGGTGTTATTAATTCTCCTCGTACATCACCAGCCGTTTCTCGGGTTTTCTGTTGTCTTGTGGGCAAGCTGCCGGGGGTTAGCCTAGGAGAGCTAAGGGGGTGGTCACGGTGTAGCCAACAGATGGGAGCATAGCATGGTGGTTCTAGTCGTCGCGGTCGCCTGGTTTGTTGCCGTTCAAGTGGAGGGGTAAAAGGTACACATAGAGGTCGAAAAGAGGAGAACCTGGTATAAGAGAAAGGTCGTAGCCGATGGAGTGAAGGCGAAGAGCGTACGAGAAGGAGAGACCCTCTGTCGGTATTAGACCCGGCCTGTTTATTAGCCCATTTACGGTAGACGCCGAGTCGGAGCCATAAAGCACAAAGAAACACGTCTGGTTATTGCGTTTCGTGGTGGTGCGTGGAGCCCTAAAACAAACGGTGGGAAATTTATGCATTCACTTAACAGAGTTCGACCGAAGCTGCGGGTTTACAGGAACGTTTGAGGCAGAGGAAAACGTTGTAGGGTGAGGCTGACGTCGTCTAGCACCGATAGGATTGCAGCCACGAATGGAATACGCAATTGGATGAATGTGAACGATATTGCGTATGAATGAAAAGTAATTTGAGGCTCGCAAGAGCCGCACAGTTCGTACTTGATTGCCACTGTACTGACAAATGGTGTGCTTGCGTCACCTCCCGACATCGTTCCGATTAACGTTATAATGGCATCTCATAAATCAAGCAATTATTTCTCCCAGGTAAATACCCTGTCGGGTTAAGTTAAGTACTCGGTATTTCGTAACCGATGCATTAAGAGTTAACCAAATGCATTAATTAAAACGCATCCATATTGTCCGTCAGTCAGAGAATGGGATAATAATGATGCTGTCACATTGCAATTACGAAATTCTTTAAACCTCTGGCAGACGTTAAGTGGCATTCGTGCAGAAAACCATAAGTCAGGTTATTCGGTATGCCGTTAACAAATCCTTTAGGCAATATGACGTCGCGTGTAAAACGACTGTTACCCTATACTTATTAATATTACGTTACATACGTGTTCTTCATGCTTCACTTGTTACCTAAACATTTTTTATATACATTATAACCTGTACAAAGTATTCTCCAATTACGCAGCGAGTTGAAATTCGATTCTACTTGTATTATATTCTCTTAATTATATTCGGTAGAACTCTAACCGTATTAATGATGATTACCAGAAATCCTGTACGAGTTCCTCCATTTTAATCATCTTCTCCATGGGCGATTGCCGCTCGAGTACGGATCGCTGGAAAAGAAAGTGTTATTATGCCATTAGCGATCATGCACCGTATCCGGTTTTTCCCGCAATGTTTACAGCCTTCCGAGTGTTATTTAACCGTAGGAATTACGAGGGTTGAAAGAGCCTTGGAAGCAGGAGGAAGGTCGAGGTGCCGTAAGAAGAGAACGTGGAAAGATCCACTTTGAGTTCCCCAACGACTCCAACAACCATCTCGTTACGCCTGTGTATATACATATATGGTTACATGTGTACAGTTAAATTATGTACGTGTACGTAACGAGTATGTACGGGAATAGGAAGCCCGATCTTGCACCTAACCCACCGCGCGTGTAACTAATTGCGTTTGGATTCTGGCCACGATCGCCCGCGGTTTCCTGGGTCCGACTGCGCGAATACTAGGCTTCGTTTCCGCGAATCGGAACATCGGTTAATTATTCGGCCCCGACATAACTGCAAAATCTGCAAGCTATGTTTGCTTGTAGCTTTCCCTTGTTAGATCCTATTCGCAGGTCGAATTGTCGGAAAAAGGAATTTTAACCCTTTGCGGACGACGACTTTTTCAGCCGGGTCCGGTAGCAGGACGAGGCGATTTTTGCAAATATGTCGAGTGTCTTACATGGTACAATTAAATGATCTTACATATAAATTATATTACAAAAACGTTATATTTCGATAGTTTATCTATACTCACACCTTTATGAATATAATTTTAGAAAAATTAAGATCTGTGGTTTCGTTTGGTATGATAATTTATAAAACATTGACCAAGATGCATTCTTGGCTTATCTGGACATATATCGCAGTAGTAGGTTGTTTCATGTCTTCCTCCTGGTGTGTTTCGACTAGAACAAACTTTACAACCCTTCTTTGTACCTATAAGAATCACGTGGAGCTTTCCATTTAGCCGAATTTCATCGGAATTGGAGGTAGATTTTGAAGCTCCATGTCGCGGCTGTCGAAAATTGCCGGGTGTAACTTTTATTCTGGCTGGTATTTCCCCAGATTCATCAAAAGGTGTCCATTCTGAATTATCAGAAGTTTGTGGGGTATCGAATGTCGTGGCGACCGAGAGTCGCCTCTCGTCCGCAAAGGGTTAAAAGTGTGGCAAGTGGAAGACAGAGAAATTTGAGTTCTAGAATTATGGAATTTTGTTTGTATGCGGATGGATAAATGTTTCTCTAGTAGTTGTTGAGAAAAAGATGCAACACGTTATTTCGAGTGTTTTAACAATTTCGTGTATGGAAGGATAGAGGAGGGATAGCGAAGAAGAGGAAATGAGAGAAGTGGAGGAAGAGAAATAGAAATATAGAAGACAAAAAGGAGAGCATGTACGCTTGTGCTGCTTGAAATAGTCATTTTCAAACGAGTCAGTAAACTAGAATGTTGCAACGTACGCAAATACGTCATGTTTACGACTTTCCATGGAGAATTTGTAATAGTGTTTGAACAGCGTACCATTATGTTCCAATTTTTTAGTTAAAAATTACTTTGTAGAAGCTTTAGAATTTTTTCAGTGAACGCACGATGGTTTTTCAAACTGACGATTGTCAGGCTTTATATGCAACTTTTTCGACATCTATATTTTCATATAGAAACTGCTTTTTAAAATGCTATTTTCGGGAGGACTTATTAATGCCTGCAGCAAACATTAATCCAGGCCGTTGTTATTCGCTAACGCATCATACATAATTTCTTCATTATTTTTGCTTTCCACGAAGAACATTATTTTGGGCATATTTCCATTCTATGACACGGTTCAAAGTGAACAATTTTAATCTATAAACATCACTTTTCGCGTAATATTTATAAATTTAACGTCCCATAAAGCCAAACTCCCTATCTTTTTAAAAATCCTCACATGATAAACTTCACCCTCTTTACGACCACCACTGAAAATATTTGCTCCTTTTAATATTTGGAGAAAGGCCTGGTATGCTCCTCTTTTCAACCGTCTCGCGTCACTGATATATAGGGTGTACGAGTAGAAATATCTTACACTTCTTTGTAAAATCTGTCACACAAAGCTTATTCACTCTGCTGCAGTCACAATCGCTATTTTCATAGTCGACAATTTTCTGCAATTAACTTATATATATTAAATTAAATTCATGCAAATCAACACTTTGATTCCATGCAATATTCTCATGTCTTGAATCTTAATCCTTTTTATTAATATGCTTGAAATACTATTAGGTCCTGCAAAAAGTTGTTGTGGTTTTCTTTTTGGCAATGAGTAACAATTGGATTTTGGTTAGAAGTATTTAGATGTGATAAATTCACAACTAGAAAGAGGCTGTGCTTATTCGGTTTTCACGAGATATTGGGAAAATTGATACCGCACCGTTTTAACAGACGCGAACAAGCACGAGCACTTTTTTGCATGACAACGCACGGCCTCACATTTTATCTACATTTCGACAAAAAATAACGGAAGTCGAAAGGGAAGTTTTATTCCCATCCTCCTTACAGTCCTGATCTGTCTCCTTCTGATTACACTGGTCTACAAAATTGATCTTTTTTTTGCCCAAAAAATATTTATGCTGATTCTTATAAATTTTACGGCGCTGAACACGAATATGAAGTCCGTTTGTCTATAAACACCAATAAATATTCTTCGAGAAAAAAATCGTGGCGACCAGTATTATTATCTATTTGTAACTTTACCAAGTTTCATTGCCAATAACAATTTCAGAAGTGATGCCGAGGTCAAAGAAATAATTAATTTATTTTTTGCTAATAAAACACATGATTTTTACGAGAAATTGATACATAAACTTGTGGAACGCTGGAAAAGTGTCATAGAAGTCAATGGTGACTACATCGTAAAATTAAATTATTTCTTAAAAAATATTCGGAGTATGTGAATCTAGATCGAAGAATCCACACAAACTTTTTTCAGTGTGAAATATTATTTATCAATTCTCAATCGACCCCATCGTGGAAAACAGCTAAAATACTCAACGTACTGTATTTTCCCGAAAGTAAGACACGGTCTTATATCAATTTTGCACCCAGAAAACGTACCAGGGCTTATTTTAAGTGCAGGGCTTACATGTTTCTGGGAAAATATCCAAACAGACACAACAAAGCCTTATGTTCTCATGTAAAAATAAATAATTGTAGAAATCCATATTTTTAGTAACCGAATGACCAGAGTCATTCAACGCTAGTATATAAAGTCCCTGGTCATCGAATTAGGACCACTCCAAGTTTTCAGCATTTTTCATGTTTTCCATAAAATTAAAAGGCCTGTTCAGATTGTAATGATATAGTTTATTAACTAATAACACAATACACTACTACTGTACATAAAACTATGAACGCATGTTAATATCTCGTATTTCCACCCTTTGCCTTGATGACCGCTTGTATCCTTTCCGGCATGCTTTGTATACATTGCTTTATCATATGCTTTATATCTTCGTTATTTTCCCAAATATCTGTAATTTTTGTTTTCAACTCAGATAATGTGGTGCTTGGAGAGTTGTAAACAAGTGTTTTGAGTAGGCTCCAAACATTTTCTATGGCATTCAAGTCGGAAGAATTGTCCACACAATTCTATTATTATCACAACAGTAACAAATCTATAGCTATGTATACTTTGTTATCAACGTATTTAGTAATAATTTGAATCACCAAAGACAATTTTCCATATATGATATAACATTATAACCATAAAAGTGAAATTTCTGTGCGTGGTCCTAATTCGATGACCAGGGACTGTACAATTTTTATTAGATCTTATAAAAAATCTTTCTAAAATTCTTATGCCCCCCCCCCCCCCCCCACCCCCGACATATACATAATTTTTAATATTCAAAAATTGAAATGTTCACTAAAGAAACTTGAGTGATAGGTTTTAGGAAGAAATCACTAGGAAATTATTGAGCAAACGCGGTAAGTAAATTTTCAAAACGTATTGTATAATCTAGAACTGAAATTCAAATAAAAAATAATTTTAATATATGGTCAACTTAAACTCTAGACGAGGCCATTTTCGAATTGTCCCCCTTAACAATCGAATTACCCCCCTGTGGGGCGTGGGCCCCACGTTGGAAACACTGGCTTATATTAAAACCATCCTTAAAAATCATAGTAGGGTTTATTTTCAGAGCTGGTATTATTTTCGAGGAAAAACGGTGCGAAGACAACCTCGTAACAAATGTGCTTCGCATTTTGGAACATAATAAGGACCACGCCTGTGACTCGTTATTACAAGCCACGCGGTTATCACGCATGTATACATACATGACAGCATTTCCGAGATTTCTTGACATAAGGGGGCTGTCGCGAGAAAATACGTATTCCGGGGCTTACGAAAAGAGATTCGTGGGATGCATTTAAGCACTGCTCTGGCTTTAAGACGCCCGCCGAGAGGCCGGGGTGTTCCAACCTCTTCTTGCGCGTAAACTTCTCGTACGCGCAGACTTACTGTCACCACCCACTCGGCGTTTTGCGCAAGACGCAAGTTTGAGCTCGGCTTGGAAGGCCTGTGGCAGCCGCCCTCGGTGACATTTATGGTACAACCTGGTGACAAATGAAACGTCACTGATAAGGGACGCCCGGCAAATTAATGCGTCGCTCCTGCTGGAGTAATAACGGGCGTTCAACTCAATGTCGGCGATGAAGCAGATGCTCGGGCTTTCTCCCGCAGAACATAGTGTTAACGTATTAATGGGTGTCATTTAATTATCGTTATCGTTAATGAATTCCTATGGTCTCGATAAGGAAAAGAATAGCCGAAAGTGATCGTTGTTAATCAGAGTTAATTAATTGGAACGTTGTAACATTTACTGTTGTGAACGTATCGTTTGATTGGTATAACTGGAGCTGTTCGCAATTTGCAAAGAAATTGTATGAAGGTTTAACAGTATCGATATAATTATAGGATCGAGTTGTTAATTAATTCCTTTTCCATGTAATGCAGAAGGTATATTATTTTTGGGAATTATTAATTAATATGCAAATAAAATTTGATGCTGAAAATTATAATCTTATTGAAATATTAAAAATACGTTTTCAAAGCTGGGCTGTTTAAATAAAATATATTCGCGGCAGTGTAAAGTATTGGTATGAAATATGAATAATAATCGACGTTATTCAGAAAATCCGTTTTTACTGCAACAATTAATATGGTAATAAAGAACCAAGTTTCACGATATATTACTGTTAAATGCTCACGCTTGCATAAAGGTATTATTAATACCCAGAATTAATCGCTTGTATTTTCCGCTAAGTTAAATTCGACATCGTCTTTTGTCCTTACAGATTTTCTGGCGTATTAACACTATTCCTACCACGCCCGGTCAAATGACCGTTTTTAAAATTTCGATTAGAATTTCCTATATACAACGTATTTGAATCGCCTTTAAACTTCACGACTTTTCCTCAAATACACGCATTAATACATTCACATTATAATACATTTTTCAATATCCACTTCTTTTTTTACTGTTCATTTTCTGGGAAAAAATTATCATTTGACAAATTCATCGGTTGCGCTAGGAAAAGGTATACGTGAAGTGTCGGTAGGAATAGTGTTAAGTTTCACTCACAATACCCTCATTAGTCTTGTATATTTCATGGAAATATAATTCCCAAATACTCGTAATTACCATTATTCTAAAACAATCATAAAAGTAAGAATGCAAACAATAATTCTTTACAATAAATAAATTTGTGTTGCTTGACAAAACATTAGAAAAATTAATGTTTTCTGCAAAGTATCAATTCATACGTTAAATATTTATATACTATCGATACTTCGCAACATGCAATTATCAAATCAAACAGCGTGCAATAAAATATCACTCCATCAACTTCGTAATTATAATTCCAACTTTGTCTATCACAAGTATGGAAAACAGCGTAACAGTAATTCCATGTTTTGTACATAGCTAAATTCAACCATTAAGAGTTTGAATTACGTAATATCCTTCCCCGCATAAATTCTCATTACGCCCAAACTATTGGCTAAGGATTAATTTAGTAATCAGGGCATTTTGTTGGGTTTATTCGTAGATGGAATAGCGTAGTCTTCAGCGAAATTCCGGAAGAAGCTGATAAGCAAGTTCATGCATTACGACCGCCTTGCATTCTGCTGCAACGTACGTTGAGATAATTACGCGGCACGTTTATCAACTACCGGATATTCCGACGATGCGGGAAGTTCGAATTGAAGTATCAATTCGAAGTTACGCGATGCACGTTGCGCCTTAATAACAGCCCGATTTGCATCGTGCACAGTGCACAATCGATCCACGTTTGAACGGTAGAATTTCATTTCGATCGGTTTCATCGACGTCTTCGTTTTTACTCTGTTCATGCACGCTTCTTATATTTCCACGGGTATGGAGATTGTAATGCGAAAGGCGGAGGAGAGAAATCGAGCCGATGGTTGGGATTGAAAATAGTGATAAATAACGATAGCGTTCCATTAAGATAAATCGATAGGTAATGGAGTTGGTAGATTGTAACTGACAGTGCGGTGATTGGATAAGTTATCACTGGTTAAAGTATTACATTATGCAATGTACATACGTCGTTGTACAATGTTGTGTGCTCCAACGGAACGTTCGGTGTACGGAGATGTATTGCAAATCTCCCCGTTGTTTCGGAATGGCTGCATTTCGAATCTCATTATTGCTTCACTCGTCTCGCATTCTTCCTTTTTTCGATGGCAGACCTTTACACGCTCCGCCTTAACTTGATGTTTTACAAATTGGATTGTCAACGTAAGTTGTGGCCGAAAGAATAAGGAAAGAAGGAGAAAAAAAAACTGCTCGTCTGGTGAAATAAAACAAGGGGTTCTACCGGTGGCGAAGATCGAATCGCGTTGGAATTGGAATCGTAAATCATTCTTCCTCGCGGAGGGTATTCGTCGGTATCTGAATATGCAAATGTTTCTCAGATCGTAGAAAAGACGGGCGACGACTTTTCGTGCGTTGTTACTTATTAATGACACATTGATACTCGACATCCATGCAGAAAGTGTAATTGTTTAAACGTATACCGTACTATACACGGGATAAAGGTGTATTCATAAACCATTACGGTACGTTGAAATTACGTGTATGAATATTCATCCCTGCGAAGCATTTGCGAAGATTATAATGTACATCAAATTATTAACTTCGTTTTGCAGCACGATCCAAGTTCTTTTAAAAGTTCGCAACTTTAAATTCGCAATATGAAGTTGTATAATTCCGTGGAATAACACGGAGTATTAACGCGCGATATAGTAATACAGATTAAGTATAAAGAGCATGTAAATATATTAAAAAAAAGAAGGAGGGAATACACGTTTATATTCTAATTATGTAACATGTATCTTTATACGAACTAATTTTCTTGACATAGTAATACGGCCTCATGTATTATACATTCAAAAATACTTTTGTGATAAGTACGGTCACCTTTATGCTATTTCCCTGTATTCATCTTCTTTATGACCTGACGTATTTGCATGAAACTTGGAATTCAAATTCTCCAACGCATGCGGAAACAGTCGCCTTGCTATGAGGTTGAACATGATCGAGAATAAGATTCCCTGTTTCCATATATGTAGATAAATGACTACACATTATTACCGCACAGCCAGACGATTTGTAAATGCAAATAAATGACAACGGCGTACGCTTACTGCCTTCGAACGCCTCTTACGAATGCATGTTAAATTACACGCAGATTAAAGTTATACTTTGACGTTTCTATACGAAAATATTTCGATTAGAGGCTTACGTTTGGTTATGAAAGTTTTCGCAGCTTTGGTATTAAACGTTTTTAAAAGGGAAATGACGTAGCATTCTTCATTGGAAGAGTTAAGACAGTCTTGTCCTCTCACGGACTGTCAAATTTAAGAATTTTCTTTCGCGTGTAAAAATGAACGACCTTTCGGCAAAATTTTTGCAAAAGAGTTTGGTTATTCTTTGGTGAAGTTATCTGTTCAAAGTAAATGTTTAAGGAATAAATACATGTGTATTCGTTGGAGGATCAAAAATACTTCCTTTTCAGTATTCTTCGTCCTCTTTTGTCAGCTAGACTTTAACGCCAAGTTTTTATTTATTTTTCTATACTTTTACGCAGAAGTATTTAGAATAGCCGATTTTTTGTAATTGACACTTTAGGTGAGTTTCAATAATTAGATTTTTTTATGAAACTTATGCACCACTTTTTTTTAATGATTCATGAAGTAGTAGCTTTTGGCTGTGAGTAAATCCTAAAAGTTTTCAGGTTTCGTGTCCAACGGGTCCTACAATTTGCTGCCCATTCTTTTAATATCCTTCTAAAATATGATTTGTAATACGTTGTATGCTAGATAATTTCGCTTTTCTTGCTGTTGTCATTGAATTGAGATATTTACTATTAAAAACAAATCTTTATATAGTTTTAGCAAAACGCGATTAGGTACATATCCAATATTACTTTCATTACTTTATACCAGTTTTGGAATATTCAACATATTAAGAAATTTCTTGATATTACCGCTTGAATATTACAAGAAAATTTGATTGAACACTATCGGTTGTCAATTAACCGCGTAACAGTTAATTTTTTACGGGTGGAACTTTCGAGAATGTATTATTATATCCTTCTTCACTCATCCTTCCCTCTTCGTCCTTCTCTCTCCACCTCGTAAAATCACATCCAGTTACGTGTCCGCAAAAAAGTGCATCCATATTAATTAACGTGAAAGATACCGCAAAACTAACATCGATCGAGCATAATGGTATCATTCAACAAACGCAATTCTTGAGAAACTCTTTCGCATACCAGTGATATACAGTTTTAATAACGAAGCATTTTATTCTACAATATGAAGCTGTACGCTTTTGCACGTAAAAATATTTGTCCTCGACAAGGTTATGACCGTCGGGAAATTATGTAGATACTTTATAGCGGTGCAATCTACAGAGAATTCAGTATTCCGGAACGTCACGTCGCGTTATAATACAGAAATCACTTTAAACGACGTAAAAGCGAGGCAAGACGCCGAGGACGAAACCTCGGCCTTACGAACGAAGCAGCCTTATTTGCAGATGCTCCTTTGAGGAGCATCCGGGCATCGTTCGAAAGGTTTCCGAGCCGTCAACGGAAGTCAAAATAAATAATTCTCATTTAACGGAACGTTCCACGTTTCTCATTCAAACCTTCTCATACGCGTCAACGAATATCTGGGTTAATGTATTCCGAATGCGTTCCCGTATAATAAAATTACATCTCCTCCGAAAATTTATACGTGAATCGCGGCAGGAATCTCAACAAGCGTTTCCGTGAGCCATCTCCTTGCACGGCTTGGTGTGACAGAAAAATTATAGAAGCGATATTAAATTTCAACTATGATTTTAATTGCGAAAAATAAAAAGCCTGAGCCGGCCTATGGAAAATGGCCGGCCGACGACAGAAACGGGGGGAGTATCGAGCTGGCGCGTACACGCCATGAAAACTGCTTTCCTCGGCGAAATTGTTATGCGCGTTTATTATTTATGGCGCTACGGGTGAGAATAGTTTGCCGGTTTGCCACAATCGCCTGGTCGTACGGAATAGAGGGAAGGAGTGAGAGAAGGAGAAAGATGGAGAGTGGAAAAAAAGGAGAACAGAGGGCCACGCGGTGCTTCGCTGAAAATTAAGTTAAACTCCCCCTTCTTCTTTCTCCTCTCGCTTCTCCACCCATTTCTCTTTTCTCCCTGCTTCTTCAACTGGATTCATGGGAACGTTATTTTCCCTCGTAACAGAATAAAATGTTTTTCATCGTCGAAACCGCCATTCAACGGCTGCGATCCTGTCCTGGATTTAAAACTATTTTCCTTCTTCGTTGCAATTCTTGAATATTTGCATTGGGACGAGCACAACGAGAAGGGAGACCCCCTAACTTTTTTAACACTAACCGTACCGGCACTTTACGTGTACCTATTCATACAGGGGTCGATCATTTGACTGGTTATAAAATTATGATAATATTTATCCGAAAGATACGCGGTAGATTGTCAATTTAACACGTTGAATGCCATGGGGGTCACCGGTGACCGGCACTGTTGAGTTCGATGAAATTTCTTATAATTTTTAAATTGCGATATTCACGAATATGCTGATATATTCAATATTAAAATACTACTGTTAGAAAAGTGAAGTATTACTGAGTACATAACTATTCTTACTTTTAAGATTTCTGTTCTATAAAGATGTGATTTTAATAGAAACAGTTTTGGTTCGGTGGAAATTACGAAACTACCGAAATACCGGTGGCATTCAACGTGTTAATATTAGAAAGAACGCAGCAACCCGCCTTTACTTAATAACACAAAAAATTACAAATTTGTATTCCGTTGAACCGGCTGATTCAACATTTGACTGTGCATGGTACAGTTAGCATTAAGTAGTCATGCAGTATATTTTTCCGCCTCTTGTGAAAAATAATTTGACATCCAAAAAAATACCAGGCCGTCCATAGTTCCCCAAAAGTGAAGCGTTCAGCGTGTTAAAAATTCTCCAACGTTATATCAAACGTAGAAATTGTAAACATTACGCAACACAATCGTTTGTTCCCACAGTGACGTCACATTCTGTCGGTTTGCGTATGAAACATACGAGTGAGTCTCACCAAACACAGTTAGCGTTCGTTTGATCGGTATAAGAGAGTGGAGGATGTAATACCTTTTTTTTTTGAAAATTTAACGAAACGCGGAAACCGGTGAAACTTTGGACGATCAATAAAATCGCGGAACTTTGCATCACGCCCCAACTTTCCACAGAGACCACCCTGCTTTTTCGCTTCGTTTCTCATCCAAACGGAAGATTTGACAGCGTTACTTTCCAATGCAAGGAGCAAAAGGCGAATAGGTGAAACGAGGTGGATCGGTGAGGAACGGGGGAGCTCCGAAGCTAGCGGAAAACTAGCGGGGGTTTCCAACTTCATCATTTACGTTTGTTCCTTTTAGTATTTCCAGGTACATACCACTGCACCGTGCCTTGAACGTACCTGTACCTAAACTGCGGTACATTTGCGTTTCCCTCGAACCAAGTACTGACTCATTCTTGTAATAATGTTGCGGCCAAAGAACGAGCTTTGCTCCCTTCCGCGTCCCTGAAGGCTCTTCCTCTCTGCATGGTTGCTTCTCTTTCGCTTCATGGTACCGCCATTAACGCAGACTCCGTCTATCTTTGCCATTTGTTTGTACTCGTTCGTTTACTCTGCCGGAGTTTACATGTACACTGATGCCCCACTGGAGACCGCCCAGAATATGTAATATTCGAAACTGAATTTCCTACAGTGTCCTTATGCGATAGTATGCAGTTTTTCCTTTCAACCGTGAGCACTGATGTATGCACTCGAAATGTTTATGATCGTTGAAGGACGATTTGTCATTTCCGTGCTTGGATATTACACCTGTACTAGAAGTAATGGTAAATATAATTTTTGGGAGCTGAAAATAGTAAAATTTGATACTCAGATTTTTACTTGTATTCTTGTGTTCATCGGTTCGACGTGAACGTGTTTGGACCTATCTGTTCGATTAATTTTAAAGTTTAATAATTTCATTGATCATTCATCAAAATCAAAATATTTATCTTATAATGGGTATTTAGAAACGAAAAATTTATATTATATGGTTAATATATAGAACCAAGCGAAGATTCTAAAAAATGCACATTTAGAGAAACTAAGTTTTCCTTTTGCAAGCAAATTCCGTATATGACGCACGTCTCCAAACTGCAATTGGAGGAAATTCGTGAACATAGCCAAAGTGCTATCCTAGATTTAAACACATTAATGCCGTGCAAGTTTCGTTGAATTAGTCCTCGCATACATCTATTGTAAGGAGGAATTAGAAAATTGAATTATGCAAGACCTATTTCTTCATAATTTTAAGGTTGCGTTTGTTTTCTTTGCGAAAAGGTAGTCATGAAATCTAAAATACTGACATTTTTAATAAAATATAATTCGTGTGATAGACTATCAACCCCTGCCAGTTTTCCGAATTCAGTATGTTCCCGTATCTCTTACTGCCAAGATTGCAAACTAGAATTTTCCCACTTTTCTGTTATTTAATTAAATGATATTTACGTTTCTCTTAAGTTACGCTAATTCGTTTGAAATACATAAAGAAAATATAAAAATATTCATGCTTTTAGTTCATAATCTATGAGTCGAATGTTTAGCGACAGAGTAATACTAATTTAACACTAGATTTACGGCTGTTGAATCGGTTATACTTAAATATATTAAATAAGTACTTTGAAAAAGAGGGATCAACCGTTAAAGAAAGTGATCTTTAAGTAATTTGTATATTTTAAGATAGGGGAGAGTTGTCAAATGCGTACTGGTCACCTAAATCATACCACCTCTTTTATTTAAAAATTAATGCATTTTGATGGCTCCTGGTGGTAAAGATATGAACTTTTATTTATGTCAATAAAGTAGGACCAAAAAGTCATTCGCATCAAGTGTTGTTTTGTGAATAACAGAAGCACAAAGAAATCAGGTAAGTCTGATGTTAATTTTAAACGATTTTAATCGGCTGAATAAATCTACAGTTTCTGAGGTAGTCTTATATAATTTTCAAAACTAGCTATATTATATTATTTATTTCTATTTAGTTTATAAAATATACTGATAATGTTTTAAAGTTAGATTCAATTATTTGGCGGAACGTCTTTTTCCTAAATCGTACCACATTGTGCTTTCCGAAATCGTACCAGTATTTCACGCCTTCAACCAACACCGCTGCTCCAGTACTCATAGACGTGGAGAATGAAAACGATTTGCTTCTGTTTTCTTTGCAATAATTCTTATTTAGAAAACATGATCCAATGCTTAAAGTGCCAAAAGTGCAAACTGTAGTGTAATATTACATTTTCTTTTCATGTTGTATTGTATATTAAACTTAAATTAAACACAAAATACAGTTTCTCTTATGATTTTTTTGTATTTTTTTAGTCCAACACATGAGGTACGATTTTGGAAACCGGGTGGTACCATTTAGGATACCGGTTGCCGAAATCGTACTGTTTGCATGATCTTATAAAAGTGTTCATATTACAATGATCTATCAATAAATATTTACAAAATCATATTAAATTGCAACTTCGATAGTTAATGCATAGATGCAAAACATAATATTTGCTAAAATTCCTGCTAAAGAATATGTAAACTGCCTTCGAAATTAAGTGGTACGCATTCGACAACTCTCCCCTACATATGACATGTCTACTGTACCGCGTCTCTATTTTGGAAATCGTTTTCAAACAGTAGGGATCCGTTAATTTGACAGCTTCCGTCCATTTAAAGTTAAGTTTAGTGATCTAGAGTTAACGTCGGTCATCGATGATCACGTAACAGTCAGCGTGTCAGTACCATTTCCTTGATTGTACAATCGCAATATATCTTGCTGAATCGCACACACGAACAATATCATTTGATTTCCATAATACAAAAGTTTGGCGTGGCGCGTTGAAAATGACATTAAGGAAAGCGATGAATCGATTTCTCCCTGTCTTCGGGTAACATCGTTACGAAAGCTTTCTCGAATGTGCGGAAGAGCCAGTGTCCGGCAGAGATGACAAATTGTACTTTAAAGCGCTCACTGAAAGCTGTTCCGACGCATAGCCGGAACACACCGGATCCGAAAGCTCTGTTACGGATGACAAATCGTCGTAGCAGGTGTTTGGACGAGGTGCGATCTTCCTTGGAACTTATCTACGTGCTCTGGTTGGCTGAAACGAGCTTGAGGTTATGACGTTTGAAAGAAATGTTTCCCGTATATCTCTTTACTAATAGAAAATGTTACAGTCAGAACGCGTAATTCATAGGCATTATCTATTTAGGATTGCGAAATATCCACGATGTAGCACTGATATTATAGTTTCCACTCATCTCTTTTGCACACTTGTGCTTGCAAAATTCTTCGGGAAAGACATGGGATTATTACCACTGATTTGTAATGATTATTCTAGCAATCCTTAACACATTGCGTGCGGGTGACGAGATGTCTCGTATATAGCAAACCGACCGTCGCGGCTTACGAGATATCTCGTTTGTCATTTTTTTTATATGTACGTATATATCGACGACTCAAGAAATTAAGAATAAATTGATTTTTACTATGGCAACGTAGCCTTTGATATTCCTATGACAAATTCTTAGCGAAATAAATGTATGTCGAATTTCCGAAAGAGTACAAAATAATTGGATACACAAATCGCAAAGAGCGCCGTACGCAATGTGTTAAACGAAAAACGTAAAAGATTTGTAATTTGTATTCCGAGTTACAGTTGCAGACCCTTCAGCAATTTCGATTCTCTGTATGCTAAACTTGATATCTGGTAAAGCCACCTTATTGAACTTGAATTTAACAGTGTCAAATGTAATATTTCATGAAGCATTCCATCTTTTTATATAACATTAGTCAAATTGACGGGTTCCTACTTGTCTTATAAACATTTCTCAAATTTACAGAGACGCTGTATAGTAGATATTTCACGTGTTCTTTATAATACAATACTAACTTAACGAATTGCCATCTTTGCGGCTTGATTCCTCTTTTTTCAAAGTCCTTATTTAATATATTGCAATTTAACAGATTTCAGGCCCGTAAATCTAGTGTTAATATCTTAAAACATAAACGAACAATAGACCTGCAATTTCTGGATGCAAGTGGGTACTCCCGTTTTCATGATTAAACAAAATTGACTTTTTTTGTTACTGAATCAGGTTGATGAAATTTATTGGAGTGCTTTTGCATGATTATAAGTTAAAACTCATAAAATTGCTAAAGTTATAGACTTTTAAAGCACGGTTACATACTTGGCGACATGCGATCGAGCGAACGTTAAACGTGTTTTTCTCGGAACACTGTTCTCGCAGCTGGTTAATACAATTCAGAAAATAGTATTGGATCGAACAACTTGAAATTTTAACTGTATTTTAAGAAAAGATCCGTTTGTCGTTCGGCCTACAGGCAAGACGATAGGTTGTATACTTTTTTTTAATTGCCAAGAATTCAGAAAGCAGAAAAATCGACCATTTGGCTTTAAACCGTTACCATTTCTTGGAAAAGAATTTTTTTTTTCTTGATTGTAGGTTGATCGATAACTATATGTGTATAGAATAAAACCACATTAGAATTTGTTATTTCGGATGAACTGAGGGAGAGAGACGATATCATGTCAATCGTTAATGAAGACTTTGTGTGCAGCGTCCTATTTCACGGTCAATTCAGACAGTATTTTTAAATATATCAAATTGAAGAAATTGACGTAATACAAAGCAGGTATAACTAATACGTACTAAAATTTTCAACGTAATTTCTATTATAGTTTTTGTATGAAAAAAAAATATTAAAATAACGGCCTTTCTGACCAAGAAAAACGGGAGTAACTCCTTAAATACATAATATCATCAGTATCAATAACGCCGTAACCTTTCTACATAATTATTAAAAATACAAAGAGGAAATATACATTGCGAAGCTAACGAACAACTTTCAACTATTTCCAACGGTGAAAAACAGCTTCCACTTTCCATTGATAATGGAATTTGAACAAGTCAGGAAGCGAAACAATGTAGACAATCGCGGTGTGAATTTCGTTTCAAGTTATCATCGATTACTCCAAAGGCAAAAGTCATAATCCTTTATCTGGCCATTCCACGAAGAAAAGTTTATCGACGTCGAGAGTTGCCCACGGGGTTTAAGTCAACGACGAGAAAGAAAAGCGGCGTAGGAACGCCTAGAAGCACGGATCTTCCGTCCTCTCGCGTCCATATTTTCGGAACGAACGTCTGATTCTAACCTGGCCAGTAGAAGCAATGGGGAAAGGAAGCGGTTCTCGAGGATATATGGCACGGCCAGTAACGATAAGGGATTGAGCATAATAGCAGCCCGCTTCCCACGAACATAGTTAGTTGACTCCATGAAAAATACTAATGGGACGAGGTCACCCGGCTCATGGAAGTAAATTTTGCAGGTGGATGGTGAAAGCACAAAGGAGATAAGAGTACGAACGTAGTGGATTTTGAACGGGTAATATGTGAACCGTGATTAGAACTTTTACGTCCACTGAAGGATTTCACCTCCCTTCAATCCTCTGAAGTCGACATGTTTCTTGTATCGTCTACTATTTTTTGTGGTGACGTCATAGTTTCTGACCTCGTTATCGCTTGTTATAATGGAGCCAAGCACTCAATTTTGTGTGTACGTGTTCCGAAATTAATCGATCGTACGAATTATTCGTATCGTCCGACAGAAGAATTCTTAACACTAGAACTACCGGCGTTGAATCTATTATATTCCAATATATTAAATGAATACTTTGCAAAAAGAGGAATCAAGAGGCGGAAAAGATGATCGATTCGGTGATTTATGTTTTTTGAGATGGACATAAAATATTTATTTTACGACTGTCCTACAAACTGGAGAATTTTTTGAAAAAATTCTGTACCAGTCATTTTGACTGGTTTGGTAGTTCTAGTGTTAATTTCCAAGTAATCGTGGGTGAATCTAAAATGAAAATAATTTTACGCTCAATTCCTTCAATATTGCTACACTTTGAAGTGAAATCTACCTTAAAATGGAAAATATTGAAGTTCATACGCGTGAGTTACATTTAAAACACGTTAAAACTTCGTTCACAGTATTTTAAAATGTACTTTGCGGGACAATCCGTACAAAGGTGATATTTACATTTGAAAAAGTACGTTAAATCCGGTTAAGAGCTTAATGAAATTGTGGAGGACGTACGTTAGAGAATTTTCCCCTCGTTTCATAAAGTACATTATTTCTGTGATGACCGGTACGTTACTTCTCGTAATCTGCGGCGATTTCTGATGAAGACATCGCCCCTACGAATAACGAGGGAACAGGAAGCAGAAAGCAGAAACGTCCCTGCGAGGGACGCGCGCAGTCCCTGTCAAGACGGACGAGTAAAATCTCCGGGATCGTGGCGAATTAATGAAATGCAAATTGCATTTAAGTGCGAACGCCCTCTCGTGCTTTCGTCACGTCCGCTTCGGTAGCCGGCGCGAGCAAAGGTCGGCACTAGGATTTAATTATCGCTATCCACTGTGAGAGATTCGAGAAACGTTCTACCCCGTTCCTTTCGTCTAGTCTCCAGGCTCCGGCGGAGTTTTCATCGCTTTTCGGAAGTTGTTAATTAAGAAGTCGACGAAACAGTCATTCCGGAAGCACTTTCGGATGTACCGTGCATTTCAGATGGCAATATCATTTCTAGCCGCGGAATATAAGTTCGGTGTGCCAGCGTCGACGCGCATTCATATTCATTCAACTTGAGCTTGGCAATCCTCGCCACCTGGAATACCATGTACGAGACCGAGAATGTGTACACGTATTTCCTGCGTGTATTACATTCCGTCTACCATACACGTGCTTTATGTGGGTGTGTGCTCTGTAGAAAGTGCGATATTGATACCGTTATATATTTACATTTTCGAATCCCGGGAAATATAGGAAGTAGGGGAATATATTTGCATTTTGTACCAACATTACGGCCTGTCTACTCTTTTTTGGCCCCTACCCTTTGGTACTTTGAATTTCCCGCTCCACAATTCAGAGTCATCGTATCTTCCGACATTAAAATTCCTCGCGGACAGTGCCGATTACCATTTACACTGTGCGAATGATTGTTTTGGGAATTAAATCTCATTATTCCCCGACGTCAAAGCTTCATTGCACGGTAGTAATCCGATGTTAATTAACTGATAATTTAACCGGTACAACAAATACCTAGTCCCGTCGAATGGTAACACGCGACAACATCATTTCCGTTCGGAATGACGTTTCTTAACTGTGCTCTTGCTATAATCGTGCTTTGTCGTATTCCACATATCACGTGTTATTCTACGGATGACACACATGACCAGCGGAGTGCTAGATCCCCACACGAGTCATCACTCAGGCCGATAAGTCAACGAGCTTATAACTTGGAGTGAACGCGCCTCCGCCGAAGAGCCAATACCGCAAAATCTAGTCTAATTAGGTTAATGGATAATGGGAAAACTTGGGCCGCGTTGACGGTTTATTGTTGAATACCCACTTCACGGAACTCGGGACAGCGTATAGCTTATTCCAAGTTTCGCTCTCGCAGATATTCTGGGCGTCTTCGTTCTCGTCGGTTTCTCGTTTCTCATTAAGCCGAGACTTCCAGCAGCCGGCTGAATTGCATTCGCAGTTCGGGATCGACCGGCCAAACGAGCGCATGAGTGTTCGCGTATCGCGGAGCACAATTATTTCCGATATTCGAGTAAACGAGCTCGAAATCGCATGCATCGCTCATGTAAACGAGTTTCAATAGTATCCGCCGATAATTGGTTTTACGCTCGAGTTCTCAGCCCAAGGCCCTCCACAACGATATATTGTAGAATGCTCCCTTTTTTTTTAAGCATTGCTGCTAGCGATATCTCTTCCGGTTTTTCGTGTTCCGTGAATCTGCTCGAGAAAATTCTCAATTACATCTTTACTTCTAACACAGCAATATTGACAAATTTTATGCAGCTCATGAAATTCGTAATTTACATACAGCAAATTTACTGATTAAAATGTTAAATACCTAACAGAGTTTGCCTTAACCCTTTCGCTGTTTAGTCCGTACGTTGTGCTGGCAACGCAGGCGAGTTAGTCCAAACATCGCGTGGTAATCGCAGGCGCGCGGACTTTCAAGAAGCATTTTTCAAAAAACGTACCATTCCGACTGCAGTGGAGAGAAAACGAGTGAGAAAGATACAAGGTACGATTGCAACGATTGTGACGTGGGCTTATGCATACCATGTTTCAAAATATATCACACTCGTACAAGTAATTAAAATATTTTTATTGTGCCGGAAGCCACGTTGAGAATTATTTTGCACATATTATTTGTTAACCCTCTATGGGCCCGTGTAACTTTGAAGTAACACGAGACAAATCTAAGCTTTTATTCTTCAAAGTCAGTTTTTTAACTTTGCCAAGTATTCCAATTTGGTTCTTAAAGATTAACAAGTTCTTTACAATTTAATGTTTCAAAATCAAGTTAAGTCTACTAATTATAATAGTATTTCTATGATTTTGTAATGTGCCATTGTACAACTGATCTTTAGATGCTACAGAAAATTCGGGCTATAGAGGGTTAACACATTTATGTTATTGTTTGTAGTTTAGAAAACGAATAGACTCTCTTCACTCCAATTTTAGATTCCCTTCCTTCCGGTTAAAAGTCCTTCATATTTTTAAAAACTTAAGAAAAATACAGTTAAATCATATATTTCTCTCAATTTTCTATCGCTAATGGGAACAGTTTCAACCGTAAAAAGAATTTTCTTAGCGTTCCTCGAAATTTTATTGAACCGCGAAAGGGTTAAATATCGAGTAAAAATGTTCAATATTATCTCTTTTCAAGATACCGCTACGAAGGAAATTTAACATAAAATATTGCAAGCATGATTTCGCT
The DNA here is from genome assembly GCA_963989415.1 of Cerceris ruficornis. Classification (NCBI taxonomy): domain Eukaryota; kingdom Metazoa; phylum Arthropoda; class Insecta; order Hymenoptera; family Crabronidae; genus Cerceris; species Cerceris ruficornis. The sequence continues at coordinate 7,675,103 of OZ022518.1, forward strand.
AACTCTCTTCCCTATGCCAAACATAGATCTTGATAGGATACAGTAGACAAGCATGCTACCCCACACCGTAGTAATCTCTACCAACTTCGGTAACAAGTTGGGATAATAACATTATCATCTACTTCACTGGCATCTACCCTAACAACGACCAAGTATCTCTTTTACAACCGATCACCACCTTTTTGCTACGTACGCTCAAGGGAGAAAATCACGTAAACGGGCGTACTTCTTCAGCTTTTGCTTACACAGAGGTCACAAGACCATGGTCGTCTCTGTGCTTTGCGGTATTCAGCGGGTTTCAAATCCAGAGAGACGTAAGTGCGGTCAGAAGTAAGAGCGGGTAGGGGCAGCGGGTTGGAACGGAAGGGGCTTTCTGTTCGCGCCCGAGTAACTTTTGGCCCCGGTAATCCTAAAATAGTGGTACTTGTACCGGCAGCGGCACTGGCATATATTAATAAGGACGAAGCAACCCCCGGACGTGTGCGAGTGCACGTACGTAGAGACATAGATCCGTGGGAGCGCACTGTAAAGGGATGGGTTCAAGGGGTTAGAGGAGCGAGCGAGCTAGCGCGCTTGTGATTCCCTCGCCAGCTGCTCGCATCCCGATATGCAGTGTATTAACGGCATAATATGCCACACCACGCTCGTACCACCCAGATCCAACATATCTAGCAGAGCTCGTACCATTCTCATACACCTTTCCCTCTTTCTTCTCTCTCTCTCTCTTCCTCCTTTCCGCGTCAAATCGTTCTTCTAGTCGGCACTCTTACCTCCAACGAATATTCTCGTCTTTCTCCAGTCTATGATGTAATTCACATCTTTCGACCGTCATGAAATATTTAAGAGCTCATTCTCCGTTATTTTCGTTCGTATATGTGTATACATATACATATATACCAAGCTTTTCACTACGTACGAATGATCCAGTATGCGCGGCACTTTCGTATCTACAGGTGCGGGAAAAGTTGAGAGTGTGGAAGACACACGCTCGCGTGCTTCATTTCTTCGTACAGTTGTTCGTTGTTGCCGACAATGCAGAGAGATGAATTTATGTCGTAGAGGGACAGTATTCGCACGGGATACTTCTCTTTAATGTCATCGTTCTTATCGCCGACACCGTTGTGCACCATCCGTGTTGCTGAGTGCACTTTTCGTTATTGACACGCTGACTGTATCTGGTTAACGCATAATATGTTCCTCGGACTGCCATGTTACGAAAGAAAGATCCTATTACGTATATTTTTCAGGAAAAATCGTTTCTTAAGGTTCCGAGAACGTGTCGACTTTCCTCTCTGTTGAGAGGAGAGAGACATCGATACTCTATAGCAGTGTTTCCCAACGTGGAGCTCACGCCCCATAGGGGGGCAATTCGATTGTTAAGGGGGGCAATTCGAAAATGGACTCATCCAGAGTTTAAGTTAACCGTATGGCGACTCACAGCCGCTACTCGAGCTGGGTAAATCTCCGGTATAAGTAACTTCTGTCCGCCATGTTAGTAGCCGTGATTTCATTGTTAGACGTTAGAGTTGAACTACTGGTTATACTGAGCCGACATTAATTGTAAGTATTTCGCGCCATTTTTTCTGAATGGCGCGAAATGCTTAGTGCCGGGATCTCAGTTTCTGCAGTGTTTCGCAGCAACGCTTAGCATTCAGCGTTGGTGTTAATTTGAAATAAGCGTCCGTTAAATTGTTGTAAAAGTCTCGTTGTTTTAAAAAATATATACATTGTATAAATATAAGAACATTTCTGGGGGGACATAAGAATTTTAAAAACGTTTAGGTGGGGCATAGCACAAAAAAGGTTGGGAAGCACTGCTCTATAGTATTTCATGATTTCCAAATTTCTATTTATTTTGCAAGGTCTCGATAATTTTTTTATATAATTTATATGAGTATATCAAGTAATATATTTCTCCTCTACTCTATTTCCTTCACTTTTAGACTTTTATGTAATGCTGCCTTGTATCATTGACGTCCGATATATTTATATAAAAAAGAGTTATTTTTCAATGTGTATCTTCTTTGCGAAGCAACCTAACGACGATGTGTACCGTTAAGAAACACGGTCGTCCAGGATATGAATTCCAACCGGCGAGAAATTATTTCCGTGGGATTACGATCTCGAGTTCCCCAGGTGGTAGAGCGGGAACAAACGAGCGTTTACGTCATGCTTTCGGTAGGATTCTCCTCTTTTCTTATTCTCCAGTCGGGTTTTCTTCTGGGATTAGCGAGAGCAGATGCACGGGCCAATCTCCTCGATCCTCGGGAAAGAAAAGGAAAAATCTTTCCTGCACTTCGTCGCGGGGGTGCGTTGCATCTTGAATATGCCCCGCATCGCCAGACTCGTCTTATAGCTACACGTACATTGATTTTTACCAGTTGAGAGAGTCTCGTAAATATTCATGACACGTTTGCAAGGATTACCATCAGGCATCGATGCCTAGCATCGTTTCTACGTACGTAAGTCGGATGCGAACAGGCAACCTGAGCAATTAACTTTTCTATTCCGCTTAGAACGTTAAGGTGCACTTGCCGGTGTTTGGAATGTTCCCTTGATAAATTCCAATTCGAATTGTGCGCGGTTTACCACCGATGATTTCAACCTTTTTTCAAGTATTATTTTGTCTCCAATTAATTCGCAGAATACCTCGTAAATCGGCAAACAAGCAAACTGCAATTTGCACGCGTGCCGCTATTCTTCGTCATTTATTCCGTACCAGAGACCATTGCACCAGGCTATCGTTCGTTGGAATGCAGATAAATTTACCTAAGATCGATCAGGATTTCGTTGCTACTTTCGATGCCTGGAATCTCTCTCTGCGATTGCAATTTCAATTTAATACGAAATTTTGCATACTCTAGATAATTGTGCTGGTAGTGAAAGAAATCATTCCGAAACAAGATTTTTGAATGGGATTTTGCAGCACATTTCTTTTTATTGGGTGATTGCATAAGTTCGTGCCCGATTCTCATGGGTGGCGTAAACTTAACTGCAGAGTGGAGTTGTGATGTTTTTGTTTGGTTTTGTTGCATGCACTGATTAAGTGATAGTATTACCTGTTACTTTAAAATCAAACAGCGGTCTGGTAACTTTATTTCTGCTTAAGAGCACTTTTCAAAATAGATGTCGGAAAGGGACATTTGCAGCATGTAAGCTGTACGAGTTTTGGAGGGGCCTTATTGTTAGTGTTGGACCTGCACAATAAAACATTCAGAGCATTTATTTGAACCGTGCTCCTACTTTTAGGACAATTAAAAAGTGATTTGGCTGATTTCGAAGTTATGATTTAAACTTGAAATATCAACCTCGCTTTGGACGGTCTTCCGGAATTTATAACAACATTGTGTGTGCTTTGGCGGAAGAAAATGCAAGGATTATATCTGAGAAGATTGCTGAGAGAGTGAACATTGATAATTCCACCGCATTTCGGCATTTAAAGAAGACTGGACACATTTCCAAACTTGATATATGGAAAGCCGCAATTATGAATGAGAGGTATAAGCTGCATCGCATGAATGTGGCTATTTTGTTCCTAGCCCGTAATGAAACGGAGTTCCGATGGGAAATTATGCCATACCCACCATACTCTCCAAATATGGCGCTTCCAGATTTTCATCTGTTCCAGTCTTTGCACAACAATTTGAATGCCAAAAAATCATAATTCCGAGGAAGGTGTCGAAAATCACCTCATCAGCTTTTTTCAGGGAAAGCCACGCCATCTCTTCAAAAATGGAATCGACAAGCTTTTGTAGGTCTGGAACGGTAACTTGGCGGCTGAGACGGAAGGGGAGATTGCTCTCGCACCGCCTATCCCCGCCATGTCGGTCCTGGAAATCTGAGATCGACGAATGACAACCGAAAATAAGACACTACTTTCGTCGTTCACATGACGACGCAACGAATGTGCGGGTCTCTCTTGCCAATAGCGCGTCAAATCGAAAATGCGTGAGGGACAGGGATGTCCTTATCCGTCGGGCGAATCAGAGCAAATTACCCCTCAGCTGCTTTCTTAGCGTTTCAGCATTATAGATCGTTGGAAGAGAATTGTAGAGAAGAATGGTGACTATACAATTGGTTAATAAAATTATATTCCTTAACCCCTTGCCCTACAATAACGAGTGACACTCGTGACGCTGCAAATGGAATAAGAAATTTTCAAGTTTTCCAAAAACTATTAAATTGAAGATATCAGTGGGTCACGAGACGGTCAAATTACCTCTATACTATTAATATTGTATTAAATTATATGGTGTATCAGAAGTCAGTGAGAAATGCTTATTTCAGGAATTAATTCTAAGTCATTGCATACGTAGTTACAAAAGAAGTTGTAGGGCAAAGGGTTAAAATTTAGCTTGCTGAATTTTATTCTTTAATCGGGTACGAACTTATGCAATCACCAAATATGTCATTAAATCCGCACAAATGATACTTTTATAGCACGGCATAAGAGGCTGAAAACCGTAAAGTCTAACAAGGAGCAGAAACGAAGGGAGATTTTCTTTCGACACGTTTTTGTCCACCATTGACACGTGAAATGATTGATTTACGTGGCAGTTTCATGAAATAGGAAACTGTAGCCCAAAATGTGTGAAAAGAGCCATGTTTCTCCCAGTTATTCCACTTACATTAGGCCTGCACTCTTTATAAGTGGAATATAATCAACTGCGGATATTACATTGCAGCAATTTAAGCCAAGGTCTTATGCATACCTACCTTCTTCCCAAAGCTTCCCTCGTAAATGCGTAGAGTCTTCCCATCGTGACCTTTCTGAGACAAACGAAAATTTCGAGCTGCTACGAGAAATTGGTGGGCATCAATTTGTGCGCAATTCTTTGTGCAGTACGTCCAACGCCATTATCGTTGAAAACTACTTCGGCAGCGGTCCGAGCACTCACGACGACTCAGCGCGATAAACCCGCGGCGCTTTCTCATCCCTTCTCCATCCACCATTCTCCTCTTCAGCCTCCCTTTCACGATCGGTGGAATCACCCACTTTCCGCTTCCACGATCACATGTATCCGTAGACAGAGTCTACGTGTAAACCACGCTTTATATGGCAAGATCTGTCAAGATCTCTTGCCCGTGAAAGAAAGGACGATCTCTTGCTCGCGCTCCTGATTTATCGTGGCAGAAGACACCGCAACGATTTTCTTTAGTGCCGCTACGTTGCCTCCTCTGCTTTTTGTTGGCCAGTATCCGGTTGATTGCAGATCGATCGTTTCGAATCGAGAATGTACCGTCGGTCGGATGAAACACGCTCGCGGATGAAATGCAGGCTATAAAATTGTCGGCCTTGAAGTGGACACACCAAGTGACGTGTGACTCGTTTGTATTAAGGTGTCTCCCTCGCCGGTAATATATGAAATCGGCTTCACTGTCGGTGCTAGGGCAATTCCGTGCGGGCAAATAAGCAAGCCTTTCTCAATACCGTATCGATATCGGTTTCCTGATTTTCTATTGTAAATACATCCGAGCCGAGAGCCTTTGAAGAGGCATCTATTTCGAGTGTAATTACGACTATTGCATCGGTAACTGGTTTCCAGGCAAACGTTACTTTCTCTTCAAAGCGAATTCGCGTGTAAGCTTGCAATAAAGGAGATTTGCTATGTGTAACGGGTATTTTTATTTTCTTTGCGTAGAATGTAGGGGGGAGATGACAAAATTATATTTTTTCATTTACCTCCTATTTCGCATTCATTTGTGCACAAATTAATATCAAAAATAGTAATTTGATTTAACAACCTGCTTAAAATTCATTTAATTGCTGGATATTTTTTAATATAATCTAATATGTACAGTTTAAGCAATCGAAATAGCGAGAGATATTTATTGTGATAAATTGTGGGTCAGTATTTAGTATAGGCGACTGTGTTGGATATGGAATTAATTAGGGGCTCTGACTCTCAATTAGTGGGCCCGAGTTCAAACCTGTATCACAATTGGAAAGTTTTCTAAACGTGATATGTATATTATAATCTTATAAATTCAAAAAGCACTCGGAACTATAGACCCCTGGGGAAATTCCTATAGCAGTTTAAGCTGAAACACAGATGAACAACATTTTGTATGTCACACGATTATTCTGATCTGAAGAGCAGTGGTATTTTCGAAAGTATTCTTTTCGTGCAACCATAGTGTATTCGTATGCTAATGCCGAGATCTACTATTTCATGGGGATCTTGTTCTTTCATTTTCTATCAGAATTTTATCACTTGCGCATATGTATAACCCTGCCTTTACTCCGTCTACGTGAATAGACGATCGTGAAATAACTACTGTTCCATGTTAGAATTGATGCAAATTTTTTTGGATTATCTCATTTTCTGAGTGCGATTTCTTTCTGCATAATTTGCATTAATTATATTGGACTTAAATTATGCAAGTGTGCTGAAAGGACTAGAAGGACCATAAATATTAACTACCGTAAAAGCTTTCTTTGTGAAACTATCGAAGCGAAAGAGTAATCTGCGTATTTCAAGGAATGGAACAGCAAATGTTGAACGTCGAGGCAAGATTTTATGTATATATTTAATGTCATAAGAATCAGTTGTTCGTACTTTTCGAAACTAAGGTAAAACAACATATCGGTGAAATATTTATGTAAAGTAGGATATGTAGAATTATTTTATTTGTTAAAAAAGCAGTTTCAGATTTTAACAAAATTTAGAGGTACATATTGTTTTTTACGACATATCGTTCATTGATAAAGAGTACGCTAATGAATGGAAAAAAATAACAGAAAAAGAAAAACATTGAAGAGAATATTAAAATAAAACAATTCTTTCTTAATCCTCCGCTTATATGTATGTCAATGTAATATGTTTTTCAGCGATACGTGTAATCATATACGTGGTAGAAGGAAAAAGAACTATATCGCAAAAGTGTTGTTGAAAGTCTGCCAATTTTTGCATTACGTAATGAAAGTTAATAGATAGAGATACGTAAAATAGAATAAATACAATAAATAGATGTGGAAAATTAAAATAATAATTTGTTAAACTCTTATCAGCTTTCAACGTATTAAGCATTTTCAATATGTAGTAAAAAATACGTTAGACGTGTATTGTTTAAAAAATCGGTTCAGACTACAATTGCACTGCTCTACATACAGTTAGCGTAGATACTGAAAATTTTTACATCTTCCGGAAAATACCAAACTTTTATATCTTGCATGGCGGAACCTTCACGAACCCTCTAACGAAAAATGTCACGAGGTCTTCTCCTTTGAAAGCATCTACGTTTTAAAATTTCAAAAATGGTGCTATGCACTGCACATAACTGGGCTATACACTTAACGAAATAACACTACTTTTTCACGCATTCTCTGATCTATCAAAACATAGATGAATTTGCATTTACGGTTACAGTTAATAATGCAACGATTATACCAAAAAAATTTATCATATTTCTGCCTTTTTGTTTTATGTTATAAATTATTAATTCCTGTGTTTGCATTATACCTTTTCTCTCTATTTGACCACTTTTAAGCAGTGTTGTTTCCACTTATCTCAATTAATTTTGGTTATTTCTTAATGTAGTAGATATCGAATAAATCTGATGCTCCTACGTTTCATCGATCATAATCCTCGGTTTGAAATTGTACATTTTCACTAGGTTAGCGGTATTTTAAAGTGCCGGTCATTACCATTTAGGATGTACAACCTCAATATTGCAATGTTTATTGCATGGGTGGGAGACAGCAATTTGTAAGATAGTGTCATTTTGGTCGAAGCACTGTAATCTTACTTTCTGGCCTTTAATGGGCCTAATCATTGTTTTTGAGTTTAATTGAATTTCATTTCACTCTTTTAACTTATTCTGGGCAGAAATTGTCGGACAATAATCTCGCAGCATTGGCACATTGACCTTGAAGCTGTTATCCGTGCGGACAACGGCCGGCGGGCACACGCTATACTGGGGAATTTATAATTTACAGAAGAGATGAAAAACGATGATAAAAAATAATATACTTACAAAGTTATTTTGTAAATAAAGGTTTAAGATTGCCTAAAAAGGAACCAAACATATTTGCGCACTTAATAATTGTAAATCAAGTCCTAAGCGGTCTCTGGTCTTGCTAGTGCGTTCTTATTCTACTTTCACCTCTTTGACTGTTTCTCCACGTGTCACCAAATTACTGTTCAACTGTTCCTCATTTACCATTTTTGGTACGGACTTTTACTTTGGAAAAATGCACATTATATTTTTGACAATTTTCCCCTCCTCTTACGTTGTCGCGACGTTTTGTATTACTTTCCAAACCTCAAGATATTCGAAGAGAACGAAAAGTAGAGTTGCTAATAAAAATTAATACAATATTATAGCAGTAATATGTTACGTTCAAACGTTCGATTGCGATTCTCGAGTCAGTCACATCTGAGTTTCGCTATCGATTTCTTTACTTCGTCGATGTTTATTATATTTCAACGAGGCCACGCTAAATCTGACAAAGACATCTCAATGGGCATATGCGCTACTTTTTTACGCTACCACAATATTAGAGATACAAAAAAAAATAAGGTAAGAAATCACAAATTACTACAGTTAGTAAGGAAGTTTCCGAAATATAAAGAAAATGGAATACCGATTGACCAAACACATTAACAATAAAAAATATGATTCGCTAAATGTTACAATTACAGAATCAAAAGTTTCTAATGACATTAAAAATATCTCGTCGCTTCTAGATTTTTATGCATAATTTGTTATTTCTATTTCTATTCTAACACACACGTGCTGCATAGAACGTAACCATTTCACAATCGCTTTTCAAGTGACTTTCTAGCCGAATACTTTTCGTCCAGAATTTCGGTTCTATTGTACGTTGTACTGATTTCGGTGAAACTTTATGAATTTCGTTTTTCCCCCTTTTTTTGAGGACATACGTGTGCCAAATAAAGCCGCCCAAGCTGATTCCATGTACGCCGGTCTTTTTATTCTCTCACGAGCCGTTTTCATTTTAACTAGAATACGAATAAACGTTTCTGTCTTTCTTTTTCCCTCGCAATTGAAACAAGCCGACAGGTAAAGGAATACCCGAAAAAAATTGCAATTTCTTTGTCACTTTAAATTCCACCGCACGCATAACAAACTTCGCTGCGCGTGTTTTTCGTTTGACTTCGCTAGTTTCACGATTGCATAACTTTCATTACTGAAAGGAACAGTTCAGTTATGCAAGAATCCACGACGACGTTTCTCCGTGTCCGGGAGGTTTATCGCGCGCGTGTTTTCCTTTTTGTACGCTTAAAGTGGAAGAAGCATCAGGTAGCCACAAGGCGGGATAAAATGTTTCTTCGTTTCGCTTACTAAGCACACAATCACCGGTGTTGTTTACATCGTTGTTATTAAGTCGTCTTGACAAGATTCATCTTTCCTCGTTGCTGTAGCAATGTGGTAGTTGCCTTTACCGTCTTGAAAACGAAACCCACCTCCGACTGGAATTTCTTTCTGCATCGAAAGTGGTAGATGCCAGCCTGGAAAGAAGCACAGGCCGATTTTCTTTCCGGTAAATTGTTCTTTAGAAGTACAGTCGACGTGAGGTTTGCAATTTTCGAAGAGATTTCACCTCTAATAATGTTCGATTCGCGTCTTGAACAATGTGAATGTTACTTTTTCGCATTTTATGGCTTCTATTATTTGTATTATACAGAAACTGATATTTTCAAATTGGGCTCTTGATACTTTCGCGGAAGTCTTTACGTTTTCGCTGATCTAAAGTACTCGAGGCAATGTTTTCCTGAAAGAATTCAGCTTTGGTTTGGTTACGAAAGTTTCGAACTTGCAAAGCTCATATTCGGAGTTCACCCAAGTTAATACAGTCCTGTCAACTTGATATTACTTTACATTCCATGTTATTGAAACTGTCTCGTGTGTCTACTGAATTTCTGAAACCTCAGATATCGCTAAATGACGATGAATATCGAGCGTCGATCTGCAAACGATTTGTTCCTTATTGCGACATGATTATCGTATCGTTGGAGTTTTATTGTTATAATATATTAGTTTTTAAATATTTCTAGACTTATGGTGTTATAAAAAAAATAACGTAAACAATAAAACGAAGAAATTACATATTTAATGAATCGCGCTATTTTCATTTGATGATGTTTCTTTATTTTACGTTATTCAAATTTTTTAACAATCAGATTTACTTATATTTTGTATCTTTTTCATATACGAACAAGTTTTTCTTTCGACTTTTACAAGGGACATTATTAAAAGGTTTACTAGCCCTTTGACTTCTAATAGTTTTGGGACAAAGTGTGTCGTGGTGTAACATTGAATTACGGAATAAAATTTTTAAGAAAATGATCCGGTTATATTGCATACTTTAGAATAACGCTGATAACTTAGTAGCAGTTCATCGGTAAGTTTGTTTTATAACTTCAGTCCCTCGTGAGATATTTGAACGTATTCAGTTAATCGAAACGTGCTGTAAACTGTTGAGTCTTTCAACTTGGTAGTTGTTAAAAAATTCAAAATTTTTTCAAACAACTTTCTACTGCATAATTGTAACTCAATATTGCAAGGCACAGAGTGAAAAAACCGTTGTAAAATTAAACTCGCTTTGCATGCATTGTACTCGTTGGCGAAATATCTATGTACTGTAATCTATTTAAAAAAAACAAAAAAAAAAACAGAAAGAAGTGAATCGCTTTGGTATATCGTTTGCTTTGATTTTTTAAACTAATTTTCAATTACAACAAAATTGTGGATTTAAAAGAAATACGGAAATGGACCATTTAGAACTCATTTTATTATTACACCTGAAAAGCTGCCATTGCGATGTATTCTAGAAATGCCCATGAATTCCCTCGGGATATTTGTTGCGCTTAGTTAAAATATAGTCATTTATTTTTTCATTTCGCAAACAATACATCAATTTCCATCCAGTAATTGAATATTTTTAAACTGATAAAAGAGCTTTAAAGTTACAATTCCTCAAAAATATATCATATAGTAGGATATTAATATAGTGATAAAAATAATACGTAATTAATTTTCTTTTAATCTCGTAATAATTCACACTGCTATCACGGAGTAGGAAACGAAACGATTTGTTATTGCAAAGAATTCAATACTAAACAGCATTTTCAGCTATTTTCGTTTTCTGAATATCATTGCAAGGAATATAGTATAGAAGCTACCAATTAATTAAATCTTTATTAAAATCACTTAATATTTGTCTATATTACATACTTGACCGAAATGCGACTATCCTACGTCTTCAATGCGTCTCTAGCCAAAGCCGAAAAAGTATCATTAACACAAACAAATTCTTTAACGTGAAAATATTATTACAAACAGATGCCGCAACTGCATCTGTCAGTAAAGAATAACATTTTTCTTTAAGTATTTTTAATATATATAAATGATTTTTTAAACTAAATTATAAATGAATATGAAGACCGTGAAATTTAAATATTGCACAATTAAATCTTTTGTCTAATTGCGACTCTCCAAATTCTGAGTTTAGAATTTGCGGCACTTGTCAGTATAAAGTCTGACCAGTTATTGTATATTACATACACTGTGAAAGAAAATCGTAAGACAAAGGGTGAAGAGTCACGTCGTTACTTCAAACCGATAATGATCCCCAACGATGAGAATAAAAAATGCGAAAGTAAAAACACCAGTATACGTTAACGTCCCACTAAAGTCAATGGGTTATAGAGGATTAATTCCGTCGGCATCGTTTACGGCTCCATCCGGCGGAACATTATCTAACGTGTTGTACAACGAGCGGTTATATTTCATTAGAAACTGCACCCGTAAACGCGCCAAAGCACGGAGGTCGTCGGTGGGGCCAAGTGGCAAAATTACCGTAAAGATCTTATCTCTTATCTGCGCGGCACCTCTCGGCAAAACTGCCTGGGACGTCTCTTCCCGAATTTCCAAGAGTTACCGTTATCGGCAAGTAGAAGGTGGCGGTCGTACATACCGCTGAGGAAGCGAGTCGTTAGTCATCCCATTTCCATAACCTGAACCAGCGTTGCCTAGAGCGTGCAAAAATGAAATGGAGTATGGGGCAGCGCGCAGGGGCGTATATGCCATGTGAAAAACGACCGGTTGCGTGGCAGAACCGGACGGTGGCACGTCTACTCGCGATAAACTCATTCAAGGTACAATGACATGTCCGCCCATTGGACGTTCCTGCGCCTTTGCATGCGGCGCGATATGCACGATAATTGCTGTGTCGTTTGGAAACGCGATGATTCGAACGCTTGCGACAAATTATTCCACTTATTTTATTGTTCTTTCAGTTTTTATCATTGCTTTCGAGCGTTCTTAGCATTGGATCCTGAAGGTAGTGTAGTTGACACGTTAAAACTGTCACGCCTGCCCACAGAGATCGACATTAGACTTTCTGTTTACGACAAGTCGATCGGGGGTGGGTTGACTTTTACTTCCAGTTATGCTACAACGCCGATTTGTGTATTACTTAGAAGTATTATATATGTTAGTAAGTAGAACATTATTGAAGAAGCTACTTGCATATTCTCTCTTATCACTAGATTTACGGGCGTGAAATCTGTTACATTGCAATATATTAAATAACGTCTTTGGAAAAAGAGGGATCAAACGGCAAAGATGGTAATTCGTTAAGTCATTATTGTGTTATAAAATGCACGTGAAATATTTACTGTCCAGCTTCTCTGTAAATTTGAGAAATGTTTATAAAATAAGTAGGAACCCGTCAATTTGACGGCTTCCGTAAATCTAGCGTTAAACACAGAAATATAATGTATCGGTAAAAATGGATGGGAATTGTTCAAAGAATTTAAACAAAAATGGTATTTTCCTTTTGCACGTTACACACTATTACAGAGTTTAGCATTATAACATTCTGACAATGGGACTGACTGTCTGACTTTTTTTCCTACATTTGCATATCTTTAGCTAAGTTATTTAGCTGTTTATCTTCTAGTTAAACTCATATCTCTTATTCTCTTACGAGGATATTGCATAGTTCTGATAAAAGGAGCAGCTTTTTTTCTAACTTCCAGTTTCAGCAAATACAATGGTATCGTTGACAGTCTGTGGTTTTCGATTTGAGTTGGGTTCTGTTTGTTCACAGAGGCTATGATATATGGAAGGATTTTTTCAGACTTCGGTACTGCTTTTCAATAGAACCTAATATACGAGGACAAACAAATTTTTCAAGGGCGGAAGCCATTCGAACAAGGGACCAGTATTTGATAGATCGAGTCTTTATCCTCGAAACTAGGACAGACCGATAATCGTTCAGTAAACGATAGATTCATATCGGATGTAAGTTATCTCAAGAAGAAGATGTTTAGCCCTTTGAAGCTTTTATGGCGGAAATTTGGTGGTAACGAAGATAAAGACATGACTTGTGGTGAAATTTGTCATTTGTAACAGTATACCGATACTGACCTTAATTTTTATATTCTTGATGAAATGGCCGTAGCCGTTGAAGTTAAAAATGAAGAAAAATGGTTTCGTTCTCATTTCCATTTATAGCCATTTTATTATCTTTGAAAATCATGATGACCCAATTAGAGTATTATGATCACGTGACTAAAGTGTTTGATTACACTGCTCTATATACCCCGGAATTTTAAAAAGAGTTAAAAATGTACAGCGTGACAACTATAAACTTACTTAGAAGTCAGAAGTGGCAATTGAAAGCACTTCTCAGAACTGTAAGTGGTTACACATTACCGAGCTACAGAAATGGTTCTAACTTGAAAACAAGGTCAAATAGCTCACTTTCGAATGAATTTCTTTAAGTGTAAGGCGTGGTTAAAACATCTGCGTTATAACATGCATTATCGTTATAAGTCAATATTTTAAATCAGAAGGTTAAATAAAAATGGTAGAAATGCACGTCCGATAGTCCCTAAGCTTGTAAATGGTCAAAAAATGAATTACAAGACTTTAACACTATTTCTACCTGTTTCGTCCGGAACTCAATTGCGTAAATATCCTGGCATTCTGAGTCCGTATTGCACGCTGAATTAACTTAGTGCAATTATTTCTGCGCACCTTTTTGGTTTTTAAGATATGTTTATTTGACTAGAAGTACACTGTTGATGGTTTTACAAGTATAATTTATGATGCGGTTTAGTAGAACATTCGTGATCGTATAAATATTAACCGTGAAAGGTGTATTATCTTGATGGTGTGCGTAACAATAATCTCTAATGATTGAGGTGCTTGGATTTTTGTAATAAAATTCAAAAGGAGGAGTCTGATAAACGCGCTCGTATCTTGAAAACTTGTTTATTTGTTAAAAATTACCACGCCCACGAGGTCTAGTTGTTCCTTCCTTAGGGGGACAGCTAGGTATCATTTTGCACCCTAACTGCTGATTCCAGGAATGCGAGCCTCGAAGTCCCGTTTTACCGATAATAAAACATAAGGTGCGAGAAAATTCGAAGGCCGATTCTGGAACACTAAGGCAAATAATTCGACCTTGCTTGGCCTCTATTGCCCAGATATAAACCGCAGAGAGTGGGTAGCAGTACCTTTTCTTTATTGTCAATTTCTTTACAAGGAATTGGTTTATGAAGACGGAACACTACCACGGCTTTATGTAAACTTATACCGACCAAAACTGTCTTTTGACATCTTTGCGCTTGAATACCAATATCTTGGGAATAATTGTTAAAACTAATTTATGTTTAATATTTTTTATTTTGTTAGAAAATTAATTCAATATTATTAATTAAAAAATAGCGTTGTAAATGAAATATATCAAGGTGTCTTTTGACAGCTTTGATAGAAATAGTGTTAAATTACGACCTTCTAGTCTATGCATTCGAATGTCTTCGATTCTACCCGCACATCTGTACACCCGATGATAGAGTAAGGATAGTAAACCCGTCTACAGACGTTCTTCGATCAATTTAACGTTTTCCGACTATAACATTTGTAATAGTAATTGTACGAGTCAACTAACGGACGATTTCTTCGGTGGAACGATCTCATTCATTATGAAAACGACTCGGTAACATTTGTGCAGATAATGAACAAATAACGATTTTCACGAGCACTCATGAATAATTCTGCAATTTCTGTTGAGATGCCTTTGACAGAGAGTTGAGAAAGCATTTCCGCGTTCTTCTTACCGTGACTGTATTTTCCGTTGAATATACGTGACTTAATGCCGGTAGTATAAACTTGTCACTAGGTACGTTAAACTTTTGCCGAGTATTCACCGTGACGCTTAGTTACTGTACATTGATAAATACAGCACTTGAGGCTAAACGTCTATGAATCCGCTGGTATGCCGTGCGAGTTCCTACGTTCCTTCAATTAACCAAAAAATCGATTTCGTAATTTATAACACCCCTCGCGTGACATTTTGCTTCAAAGGCTGACGTTAAATAAATGAGTATTTCGTTACTTAAAGAGTAGACTACGCTGTCGTAAATTCATTACATTGCTCGAGACTGTTCTCCTCCACTTTAACGCAGCAGCTGCATCGGACTATCGATTAAGAGCATTAATTAATGCAAACAAGAATCTATAGAAACTGGCCTAGAAAAATGGTTGCCGTTTGAAAAGTCAAAGCTTACCGAATCTCCATCTTACATATCACCTCACGCATAACCCGTCCGCTAGCCGCAGAATTATTAATGTTTCTCAGGATACTCGTAATTAGAATAAAAGCTCTGGTAATGCTTTAATTGGAATCCTAATTGGAAAGACGAGCAAACGAGAGTACAAACGTACGAGCTAAACACACCACTCTCTCGACGACCCGGAGTCTATATTACGTGACGCCGTGAGGCAAGAAGTCACTAGGAAGGAAACGGACGTACAGTTATATCTATACCAGATATTAGTTATCTAGATTACGATCCATTTACGTGTTAATTTTAATACATAAATTCCAACGCTTCGATCGCTTTCATATACGCGTAACGACGCCTCTAACGATTACGCCCTGCCTCCCTAAAATATCCTTGTCGTTTATTTCTCGAGCCAACTTCAAACGCCAATGGGGAATTCTTGGTGGGATTAAATAGTTACACGAAATTGACTGGTCGACTTGAGAATTCGAAACTCGTCAAGGATTCTAGAATGAAGCTGGTAGAAAATTGCTTCCCTTTTTTTCCCTACCACTCGTAACCCCATCCACCTTTTTCCCTCCCTATCGTTGATTCTAGGGCAAAGTTACTCGATGCTGATAGCCGCCACGATCGTTTTTCAGTCCGCGCAAACGTTTGCACAGTAATTTCCGAAAGCGCTTCAACTGGTAGGAATATATTTTATGAAGAAACTACCGGCACAGCGATGATGGGAATACCTAACTGTTACCGAGTTGGTGGCGCGAGGGTAACATCCTTCCGGTTGCAACCTTTGGCTTCTCGAATAAGGCTCAGCGTCGCAACCGGCTCTCGTATCCTGATATATTCCAGACGAAGTTAACGCGGGTAGATGCTCTTCGTTGATCAACCTCGCGGAAATGCACAGTTCCCATGATTTATGGAGTACTAATTAACGCGTATCGAGATACGCTGGATCTCGGAGTTTGAGGTTTTGTGTGTGCGTTGATGGTGAACAGTTCGTTTGCCGCTGTACAAATTGCGAAGGGAGTTTCTGGAGTGGTTACCCGTGATACGATATGAAATGCTGTATCCTGTTATTTGTAACTAGTGGTGTTGCATCGTACTGGCTTGTTGTAAATTACTCCCTGTTTTGTTGCAAATTACTTATTAACTCGAGCATACGTTTAGTTGTGTCAAGCCTTCTCGATGTATTTTACCAATGTTTTTTTTTCGAATTTATTGTCAGTTATTTCTACAAAAGTGCAACTAAGTTTAATGTTTATTAAACGTGGTTTGCTGGAATATAGAAATTGTTGTTGTTGCGGGAATCAGTATAATTTCTGGGAACTTATTTATTTTAAATTACTGTTGGACAGCAGTAGAAATCACATAAGATATTCATTAAATTTAATTGATTAAATTATGGAAAGTATCGTCTATATGGAAATCAATATACCATAATTGGTGTAAATTTACTTTGTATTATTTACTGTCGGACAGTAAGAGGGAAAATGCGTGATATTAATTAAAATATAGAACATTAAATTATAAAAACCATGGATGATATAGAACTTTATGTATGTAATTAACGTAAAAGGTTAGGTTGGAGTGGAAATCATCTCGTTCCGTTTTCTTTGTTTAACACTAGAACTACCGGCGATAAATCTATCATATTTCAAAATATTAAATACGTACTTTGAAAAAGGAGGAATCAAGAGGCGGAAAAGATAATCGATTCAGTGATTTATGTTTTTTAAGATGGTCGTAGGATATTTATTCTAAGACTCTTCTATAAACTTGGAGAACTTTTGGAAAAAATTATGTACCAGTCATTTTGACTGGTTTGGTAGTTCTAGTGTTAATTCTACTGACAATAACTCTTAATAGTATTTCCTTACACGTTTAGGAAAAAAGAAATGCTATTGTTGAGTTTTAATTTCGAACGGGAGGAAATTTCACGAGCCATTTTCAAGTTCCAAAACAATCGAGAGTCGCATGATCCTTTCTCTTTCCTGCAACTCGTTGTTTGACTTTTGACTATTTTGGAATTTAAGCAATTCCTTACAGGAGATTGCTTTCTCTTCGAAGTCCACACTCGCTCTGGTAGTTTTCCAATAGTTTGAAAATACTTTGAGAGAATAGTTTCTCTGCTGATTTCAAAAGCGAACGGAGAACTGCAAATCATTTTGAAAGATAGCAGACATTTCACTGTAAAATTAGAGTTATACAAATCCATTTTTTTTCACTGGCGAAACCACAATTTTGTCTTCTACAATCTTCGTGAAAAAATAACACTGATGGCTGGAACATTGTCGATTCGTAGATATTTCATTATTGTTTGTTATAAATGTATTTACATTTTCTTCCAATACTTCATTAAACGCATAATCGATATATAATTTGATTCCAGCAATTGCTATTTAAAAAACGCAATTATTACGAACACTTATCGCAAGTGATTTTAATCCTAAATCGAAGAACTGGTTTTACTGTTTCTAACATATTTTACTCCTCACAAATAAGATTTCTAAAGTAAGGGAAGACTTTTTCCCTCTATACATGGAAATTTGTTTTTTCTGCGCACAAGTTGGAAAATGAGGGCTTTTTCTCGACTTTCTTCCCTGTTCTTTTTCTTACCCCTTTTGGTTCCCCAGTATCACGGGAATTGTAGACTGGTTACCCTTACCAGCGCACATTAATCTTCATAACCTTAACTCTTCCTAGATAAACTTAAAAGAACTTTTATATATTACGGGCTTTAAAATATGCAACGCGAAAAATAAATAAAGTATAAATAAAGAATTCGCCCTCAATCGAGACATAGATTGAAAACGGATTCCTATGGGGATGTCAGTTGGGGAAGATTTATTTGGATATTTTTCTCCATTTTTTATTCCACATCATTACGAATATTTTGAATGCGGTAGCAATCAGTTATTCAAATAACGCATACTCGAATTCACACGAAATCTGAGTATTTCGACAAACATTTTCAAAATACGTATCACGTACTTTTTTATAACAAAGAAAATAATATCCCTTTAATTTTCATATCGCAGTCTCGCACTTAATATACCACGAATAAGATTTTCACGGATAAAATCCTTTTCATGCCATTTTTCCTGAGAAAATAGTACGGTGCTCTAAAATGCACATACGCTTCTGTAAAACGAAGGGCGACAGAGCTTATACAATCGACGAACGACCTAGATTTGCAGTACAAACTTTTCCAATTAATTTGCGCTATTTTAATTTATCACATCGATCTTCTTTCACTGACTTTGCCAAAGAGAAAGGCCCGCAGTTTCGGATGTGCAAACGAAAGAATTTTCTTTGTTCGTGCTAAATGCATGTCGTTTAAATTATAATTGAATATACTCTGTGCATACAGAGTTCGGCAGCTATTGTGATACTGCGATAAAATAGGAAATTTTTGACAAAAGTATATCGGAAACGTAAAGTGAAATATCTTCGTATGCATCTTTGATTTCACGCGAATATTCGATGTTTCATCGAACAAAAGATTTTTCTTAATTAAATTAAATTCGCTGATACCCTCATTAATAGAGCTAAATTTTAAAAACTGTTTCCATTCCGCAGTTTCAAGGGTTAATGATTCTTTTTTTTTTAGTCAGATAGGTTTTCCAATATGATGAACTTTTGCTGAAAGAAGTTTTCTTCTATCGCTTACGGTTGGCTAGGTATATTGAAAAAAAAACAACTGAAAATAGTGAGAAATGAAGGGTGCTTTCAGCCCCTTAAAGCGAAAATATGCACTACGTACTCAGAAAGTTTCATTTAAATCAGAGTTTTCAGGTTGGAAATCTTCCTTTGTTATTCACGATGCGAATTCCAAATATCGCTATAGAAGAGTAATTCTCCCATTTTCTAAAGCCCCGTAAATTTCAAGATCTCGCACGCCTTCAATTAGATATAATTATTATTAAAGTATTATCCTAGGAAATTCTCCTTATCTTAATTTAATCTTTTGCCATACAATTAAATCTTGAGGCTTCCGACTTAAATATACTATTTAATTTCGCGTTGCAATGGATCGATTTAAATTGATTAGGCTGCCACTACATTTATTAGTTTACAATTAGTTCCAGATCAGAATACCACGAATGTAGTCTATCAGACCTAAGCTTGACATAAAAAACTGATGCAGGCGATACTCGCCTCTTCCAAGCAAGGGTTTAATCAGCGTCACCATCTACAATAATTCGTTGTTCCCCAAAGCTTGTGCAACACAACTGTCCCTCCATTTAAAAAGAGATATTCAAATTTCATTTCTTGAAGAATGGTACCTTGCAAAAAACCTTATTTATACATTTCCCACCTACCTTTTCAAATTGAATCCTTTATTTTACGATTACATCCCAATTGCAGCCGTATCCCCCATAAAGTCCCATCGACGCGTATACGAAACATTTTCAAGCAGGGTTTCGAAAGTATAAGAACGAATTTCACTTTTTCCAAGTTTCATATCTTGTCGAAAAACGGCGATTGGCGCATTACGAGTCGTTTAAATCCATCCAGAATTCCGATTGGTTGCGTAACGCTTGCTCGCAGGAAGCCCTACGAGCTCGTAAATCGAGCGGAAGCTTTTGTGTATCGAATGACACGGGCTCGACCAAATTCGATGGAGTCGCATCCAACGTACTACGAGTGGAACACACATCGATGTGCCTGTTACCACGTGTGCGGTACCGAATGACAACCATAGGAGGAACAGGAAGCGGCTCTAGAATTGCATCGAGTGCTCGGAAAACACAACAATTCTCAGCTGACTTCTACACGTTGGTTTTCGCATGATATTATCAGCGAATGTTATCAGAAGGTTCGTACGGAATGCATCGTAATATAAATCCAATAACGATCGTATATCGATAATACTCAAAGATGATAGCTACCGTGTTTCGAGAATTGTTAGGACCACAGCATTGTTCAACATTCATTGAACATTTCCAATTCTAGTATCACAAAATAGTGATATCGGTATTGCAATCACTGCTTTTACTGCTGGTTGTGCGACTACCACCGACTTCGATACCTGCATATCCTTGTTATCGATTCTCTAATAATATATGTATGGGAACCACCACTAACCCTCACCGTTTTCTTACCCCCTGCTTCTCTGACCCTGTTACCCTTGCCATCTATGGAATTGCGAGAAACTGTTTGCAATCACGCTGTTACGTCTATCTCGTAAAACTGTGCGCGCGTGTTTGCACGTGTACCCACGGTGGAAAACGCGAATACGTAATGTGCCAACGATGGAAGATACACTCGAATCCGCCATTTGTACGTCGTATCTCCAACATGCGCTTCCTCAGATACACATATATAGATGTCAGTTGTCTTGTATATTTGAACCTAGTTCTCCGGTATTCTTTAGTGTGTTCTCTTCCATTTTTTTTTGTACATTTTCTGCCTCTCTGTATTTCTTTTCCTTTTTGCTCCCTTATACTCATACCCGACATCTTTCTCATTTCCAATCCGTTTTGTTTACAATACGCGTACATCCAGGGTCTTTGTGTTTACTATTCGAATCAGCGGATTACCGAATTCGACTGGCTTCTCTAACATCGCTGGAAATCGCGGTTATCTACAGACTGAAATTGATAGATTCGAGCTTTGCATTTGCGCTAGGGCATCCATTTCCATATCCAAGTACCTACTTCCGTCTCTAGCATCCCCCGTCTCCTTCTCTCTCGGAAACCGCTCGACTGGTAGGTAGTTCCTCGCTCTCTTGGTTAGCACGACAAGCCGAACATCACTCGAATCCTCGATGGAATCCCCGGGAAACTCCCTCTCGACCGCTTATCGCCTACCCGAGTTTCGACGTCGTAAGGCTTCAGATATGAGCTGCATTGAGAGCAGATGCGGCTGATCCGGAGAGGCTATGGGGAGGTGGGAATGCTAGCGGGACCAACTTCGTCTGGTCGATCCGCCGGAATTGAGATATCGTTGATGGAATTTCGTCGATGATCTTGGACGCGTCAAGTGTGATCTTGTTTGGGCATGGATATGGTTAGCCGGCCTTGTGTGTTTGCAAAACCGTTGGCATGATTTTGCAATTAGCGGGCGACGTTGTCGTAGAATTCTGGAAATCCGCTTTGATTTATTTTTCTGCAATCTGTCTGTTACAAAATGTTCCCCTTTTTGCCGCTGTTTTCATTGTTCTTGTTATCGAGCACGCTGTTGTTGTATCGTCGACGTTACTCTTATAAAAATCGATGGGAATATGCATTTTATTGACGTTAAAAAGATACGTTCCATACCGTTTTATTTTTATATATCGCAAGGCTCTCGAGTTTTTGATGTGCGATAAATGTTTAATCCGACGCATTTTCAGCGATTGCTCATTTCACGTGTACTTTAACCTGTTCGAACTCGCGCATTTGATATCGCGTGTACATTTATGGTGGGTAAATAAATTCTGCAATTGAAGTTCGCGATACTCGCAATATGAAGTTATTAATACATTTCTACCGTTGACAAGCTGGGATATTTTATTCCTTTTTATTTGTTGCGTAACAATCGGTTAAATCGTTGCACGTAATGGAGATTGTTTTTATCTCTTCCTTTTTGTCCTTCAAAAATGTTCACGGTAAATTTATTCCATTTACATTTTGCAGTATATTTGCACGCAGCGTCATGTTTACGAATCCCATTAAATTCATCGAACAGATTTTCTGACAGATGGAAAACCTTTGTACAAATTATTATTAATTAACACGCCAACCGTTCGTAATCAACGATGCATCCTGATATTGAATTATATTGAAACAAAGATTCCAGTATCCTACATTTTTGTATTAAATCAGCAACAAAGCATAAACTTCAAAGTTATCTGAAAACTCATCATTTCGTATGATGAAATTTCGTAATACAGCAAATCCTCGATAAAGGCTTCATGAGTTTCCCTCGATAAATGCATCATGACTATCCCCTCCGCATAGGGTGATTCCCCTTGGCGAATCTCGACGCTCGACGAGGATGGAGTGTAATATAATATCACCCGAATGTATCGGTGAGGTAATACTAATTGGAGGGTCAGCCGTTTTCATTTTCGATCTTTTTTTTGAAACCTTTGCTAACGTATTTGTGAGATTTTTCTGATTAAAATGATACCAAACACCATATAGTTTGAATTATTGAAATAATAAGTCAATTTATTAAATATTAAGTAAATATAATTCAAAGGATATTGTATTTGGTATAATTATATATTCTTTGAATTATATTTACTTAATATTTAATAAATTGACTTATTATTTCAATAATTCAAACTATATGGTGTTTGGTATCATTTTAATCAAAAGAATCTCAAAAATACATTCGGAAAAGTTACATTTAGAAAAATTAATAAATAAACAAGTTTATTGTTGCATTAGCAATGCCTCGCCGATACTTTCGAGCAGCTCACTTTGTGTGCTTGCTCTCTCTGTCTCTTCTACTGTCTGTCTTTTTCTAAGCTCGCGCTCCGCTCGACCCCTAATGTAAACACAGATTCGACATCAACGCGATAAGAGCACTGCTTTGCCCCCGAAATCTGTGCATTTATCGAGGCTTTAGTGTACCATGTTTTGGCAGATGTTTCTAATGAGAAAAATTGTCCAGAGGTTTAGTGGCATTTAAAATGTTAAATAAAAATAAGATAATTAAAAGTGCATTCGAAAACATCTATCCATATCTCTGATTTCCTGAGCTCACCTTTAAGTTGCCTGTTTATTAATAATTACACTGCGGATGTTTATGCAAATTTCAAGTTTGATAAACGCAGAATAAAGAAGAATCCAAGTAGAGGACTTTTTCAGTCGCTGCATGTTACAGCGAATGCCGTTTCTTGGATATTTCAGATTTTTTTTTTGTTATATTACATACTTTTGTGTATTTTAGCATCGTTAAATTTGCCATAAATGCATAAACATCCGCAGTCTATTAATAATCATACCAAACACCATCACAGCCATCCTACCTTCACGTTGCAAGAATGTAAAAAAGACCTCTTATTCCATTTTTACGACAATCTTCGGTTCCCCACGTTGCTTCCACGATAGAACAGATCCTGCACAAGGGTCCATGTACCTCATATTCCACTTTAACCCTGTTCAGCTTTGTCTGTATTCGCTGTGACGCGTACCCCGATGTACTATCCGCAACACATAGTGAGTAAAATCAACAACCTGTGGATATTTGGCAATCTGCTTTGCACCAGGCAAGGGAGAGCTACGGCGAAATGCAGTGGGCGAGACAGGGAGATGGAATTAAAGAGAGGAGGATGAGAGAAAGGGGGAGAGAGAGAGAGGGAAGCAAGAGACACAGAAGAAAGTGAGAGGGATGGAACGTGGAAGGTGAAGGGTGTCAAGAGGACATTGGAGAAGAGATACTCCGTTGCTATTCCGGGAATAGGTGCATGGTGGATGTAGGAGATATCGTTGAAAGCGATATGGCTGTATCCAGGCATGGAGTTTCCTCAGTTTCCGAAAGACAGCGCCTGTAGCGTCGAGATACCTGTATTTTACAAAATACGGCACGCGACGTAAGGTGCTGAATCCTTTTCGGTATGCATTACTCTGCTTTCCGCGGGAAACAATTGTGACAGACATTTATGGTGTTTGAACAGATGCTCCATGCATGCATGAGCATGCAGTTTACACGATGTAGCGTGAATACCACGGGAACGACGGTATTCATACTGACATACATCAAAGTTTAATCTTTTATAGCGAGAAAAGATGGAGAATTTAAACGATAATGCCATTAAAATTGTCCACAGATAATATTTCTGATACGTACCTTCAAGTGCCTTATTTTATAAAATTTTCAGAATATTAGGATTTCAATGGACTCGATTGTCCTTTTATATTTACATTATCTATAATATATTATTTTATTATCACTGTTTTGCGTGGTGGTGCATCATTGTTGTTTTTTATGTACTTTGGAAATTGTTTCTCTATTATAATTGAGGGGGTACGTGTAGCAACAAAGGAAATACGGAGAACACGTATTGCGACGATGGCAATGGTGTTAGAATCAATGATTATTAATTAAAAAACAGTTTAAAGCTTACATTAGTTGAACAATATCGACTGTTTAAGTTAGCAGTAAATAGGCTTTCCAGATCCTCACTGTTGTTTTGGTTAGATAATATTGATATCCACCAAAATTCGTTGCCATTTTAGGTCGATGAAAATCATCCCCCTGCTATGAGTCGTTTTAAAATAGTTTCTTTCATGTCAAATCTCATAAAATCTGTACCCATCAAACAAATGCATTCCAATATTTTACGCAAGTACGAAATCATTACGATTATATTCCTTCTAAAAATGTTCAAACTAATTTCGTAGGGCGAGAAAGGGAGCACAACAAATAGAAATAAATTTCAATCGTCTTTCGCTTATATAATTTGAAATTTGATATCGTGTCATTCCTTTTGAACACAGACATCTATCAGTTTCTCACGGTGACGAACCTTTTTCTGAATCTGCTACTATCTGGTATAAAGATGTAAAAATTCAATGTACTTAATTACATCACCTTAAAAATTTATGTTTACGCACAAAATCTGAAAAAAATTCAGGTGATAAAGTTGAGTGGTACACTCTCTGGAAAGTGAGTGAAAATCAAACCTAAAGAAAATACAAACTTGTCATTTCACTGTCACATTCTACACACATTGTTATTAAACAAAGATTTTCTATTTTTCTATAATTAACATTGTACACGGAAGACACGTCGCGTATGTTTCCGTTTTATTAAATTTCATGGTGTACCATTCCAAATCGCTTTAAAGTGTCAACGCTCCGTTGAGCATTTCGAATTAGCAAGGTGAGATTGTAGGGGTTGAAATAGTCACCAGGGGAACTGCGGTTCGTACCAACTACGCCTTATACCAACTCCTTCACCGTCCATAGAATTCCCTTAAGGGTTGTTGAGGTGAAATGAATAATCCTCGTGCGATTCTAAGATGTAACTCATTGCGGAAAGGAAAAATACTTTCCTGTCGTACTCCCCGACGTTTTACAAAAGTTTTACTCCAAAGTTAGCCTCGTCAAGTCATATTAGATTAAGGGTAGGGATTTTTTATCAATGTGTTTATAATGAAAATAACCTATGGTTCAATTTCAAGCATCTTGATTATAAATCTTATCGATGTTACTGACGCAATATTCTGTCGAATTTTGTTCCAAAATATGGGAAACTAGAGTTTCTACCTCTCTCTTTACTTTACATTTTCCAGAAGAAGATGATATTAACACTCGATAAAATTTTGATACGTTAAATTACACGTAAATGTTCCTCCACGAATGCCAAATGAGCTGAAAATTCTCTCGTCAATTTTCTCCGAATTAATTCAACTCGTGGAATGCCCGGTGAACATTTGAGCTTTGATACCGTGGTAATATCCTCGTCTAAACTTCAAGATTGTCGGAGGTTTTTAGACAGCGCATTCGCCTTTTCGCTGTTCCCGCCTTTTCCCTATAGATTCGACATTCGGCGAGTGCTTCTGTTTAAATGAGCTTCTCCTTAAGGACTTTAAGAGACCCATGGAGAGACCCTTTTACCGCGCGTAACGATAACGATAAGCTCGTGATAATGATACCAATTTCACGTGATGTCCTCGCGGGAGAGACTCAGCAAACCGAGCGAGCCGACTAGCGACCGGTGCACTTTGAAAACTCCACTGTAATTCCTACAGCTGTTCGCGGGTAATTACGTTTGTACGTCTCTACGTGAATCCACTGAGAAAGTAGTATCTTCGAACACTTATCATTATTATCGTGTTAAATCAGTTTAATCCTTTGCTCGTACGACCGATCGTGTGGTCATTCTTGCTTGTGCAGTTTAAAAGAAAAGGGACGTACGCCAGAGATCATTTAAATTTCTTCCCCGTTTTTTCCTCAACCTCATCCGATGCTCTTTTACATCGTATCCCAGGAACGTTGGAGATAGTACGTGGCGAAGGTAGGATCGGAATGTAGCCAGTAAGAAGATCCATCTCACACGCTCGAGAGCGTCTCGTTCTTTTATCCAATTAGAAGTGAAAGCGCACGTTCACGGAATTCACGGTATGTCTACTTTGTTAAGAAAGAAAGTACCTCGACTCGCGAATCTGGAGCGATCGAGTACTCGATGCAATTTCAGGTATTCCGCGTATGTGGAGTATGTTATCTAATGCCAATTACGTTAATTAGCATTCTTTGTATGCTAGGGTTCTAAGATGAGCCGGCTACATCGAATTAAGGATATCATCGGTTTAGGGATATCAGTTTGTTTCATTTTCTATTCGTAACAAGTGGAGAAACGTTGATTTAACGAATCGCCTTCGTCATCTTTCTAATATCAATAGCAACTGCGTCTAATCTCGGTGATATTGGAAACAATAAAATTATAATGTTCCATAAATACAAAGACTTTGCTGCTTACCAATTTTATAAAATTAGTTTCACGAATAGCGAAAGACTTTAAAAGATAGAGACTTACATGTTTGACATTTTATGTCTAACTTTTCTAATACAGTATTACATTCTCGCGATCCAATAATAATGATATAAATAAAAAAAATGGAAAAAGACAATCGTTTTTAGTTTCATATATAGTGCCCCGTTTCAAAAAAAAAAAAAAGATTGTATTAGATGAAGGGATTTCGTAGGCACGGGCCTGAATGGTCTGTACCCACGTGTCGTCTGCCTAGCGACAAACGCCGATACGTAGCTTTTTTACGCAGTCTGATTCGATCATCTTAGTGAGACGGATATCGTGCCTTTATTACTCTTATTACTGTTATTATTATTATTATTAATATTATTACTATTACTCTTATTACTACATATCATTATCATCAAATATATATACTCTAGTTTTGTTTAATTTGTGCTGTGTGTGTGTGTTTCCATTTATTTAATACCTTACTACATATTTTAATAACCCTTACTACACATAAAACTCTTTTCACTGGAGCTACAAATTATTCACCACAAAGCGAAAACCAGAACGTGGCAAGAAACGTCAACGTCTCTTGCAGATTTCTACCTGAACCAAAAAAAATCCACCGCTCGCAGACATGCGTACGTCTTTCCGCGGTGTTTTCGTAATTTCATCTAAATTTTCAACAATCGCTCAGCTTGAAATTTACGTGGCGGCTAGGGAGTACACACTTGCCGGGGTTTGTCACCGCGGTTGTACGGTGGTTGTACCGAATGTTAAGAGAGGCAAAAGGGAAGCAGCAGCGACTGACGTAGAAACGAGAGGAAAGCGGGTAGATTCGAATAAAGGAAAGGTAGAGGAGACGGGCGAAAAATCGCGGGCAATATGTAAAATTTGCGTCGTCGCGGTTGTCCGTCTCTTCGTTTTTAGATGCGCACATCTACCACCACTGATCCTCTCTGTCTTTATGCGTACCCGTGAGTCCCAGACGACTCGTGGCTCGTAAAAGCGCGTGCACTAACCCCTCTATGTATCTCACTTTTTATTACTCTCGGCAGAGGGGTTGGCTACATGACCGGCAAAGCGCGGAATCTCCCATCTTCTAGTTTTCGTTTAACGTACCAACACGTACGGTTCTGGCTCGGTAAAAAAAAAAGGGGGAAGACCGATGCTTTCATTGAATCAGGCAGCCTTTTTTAAAAAGCGTTCTATGCCAGCGTGCAGGCTAAATAGAAAAGGCCGTGCAGTTTTGAATCACTAAACATACTCTTGCAGTATTGGAATTTCTTTAAAACAGAGTCTCATTGAACGTGCCAACGTGGGGTTGAATTCCTTTCAAGGCTATTCGCATTGACGTTCAGAAAGCGTGAATATTTCGTAATACAAATCACGGTGCACGCCAACCCTCGGCATTTCCATAGCACTTAGGACCACGAAACACGCTCGGTACCCGGACATTCTTGGATACCCACAAATTCCAAGGATTCGATGGTAATCTTCTGCGTTACATTGCAAAAGAAAAAGAGAAATCCCTCGTAAATGTATCGTTCCAAGTGGAGCATCGAAACATGCCCCGTAGTACCGTCGTCTATCTCGTAATGCTGCACGTACCGGTATCGAAACGTCTGAGCAAGTAACGCGCCATATTTTTCTGGCGCACTTCGATTGCCAGACCCGGTGATGTAATAAAAAAAAGTTACACCCCGCGCGAGGTCGAATCCATTCTGGAGGAGAAAAAATAGTAAACCCATCTCGAACCCGTCGCGGGACGAGGATTTGCATTCGAGCCACGTAAATGCGGGAAATCCTTTGTACCATAATCCCGCACGCGTGGCGGATACAGGGGAATGGGGAGACGGCGAGGGTGGAGTTGAGCGAGAGACCGAATCGATTTGCGCCCATCGACAACTTCCGGCCTGTCGATCGGGAAACGAAACGGCTCGTTCTTCTCGTACGAGCCCATCGTTCTCAGCCAGGAATTGTCACTGTGACCCCTTTACTGAGGTCGCATGTTATATCCATAGTGCATGGCGTTCGGTATTCTTTGAGATAAATCATTGGGTGCGATCGCGGTGTATGCTCTGGCATTTTAACTGTACTTGCGGTTAAGGAATTGATTGGTGGAATTCAAGGATTTAATCTATTCGCTGGCAATCGAAATTACGTGACATCATTCGTATTGACATTTCTGTTTTAACCTATTGTGTTAATCTAAGTGGTGCTACTTCCTTGAATGTCTATATATTTCGTCGTAGATAACTGTTTGCATGTGTAAAATGAAGCAGGAGCATACTCGTGCCAGCAATTCTGAACACCCTGTCTACTACGAGTATACTTGTGGCTCTCCGCACAGTTGGATGGGAATGGGTTAATTGCAAGTGATGCGTAAATGTTTGGTTGTAAACGATAATTGAAAGGCGCATAGTTTAGCTGTGATACATCAAGATCGCTTCTTTTATTCGGCAACGGTATTCTACAGTCCCTGGTCATCGAATTAGGACCACTCCAAATTTTCAGCATTTTTCATGTTTTCCGTAAAATTAAAAGGCCTGTTCAAATTGTAATGATATAGTTTATTAACTAATAACACAATACACTACTACTGTACATAACACTATGAACGCATGTTAATATCTCGTATTTCCACCCTTTGCCTTGCTGACAGCTTGTATCCTTTCCGGCATGCTTTGTATACATTGCTTTATCATATGCTTTATATCTTCGTTATTTTATATCTCAAATATCTGTAATTTTTGTTTTCAACTAAGATAATGTGGTGCTTGGAGAGTTGTAAACAAGTGTTTTGAGTAGGCTCCAAACATTTTCTATGGCATTCAAGTCGGAAGAATTGTCCACACAATTCTATTATTATCACAACAGTAACAGATCTATAGCTATGTATACTTTGTTATCAACGTATTTAATAATAATTTGAATGACCAAAGACAATTTTCCATATATGATATAACATTATAACCATAAAAGTGAAATTTTTGTGCGTGGTCCTAATTCGATGGCCAGGGACTGTAGTACGTTCAGGCACTGAATTAAAAAAGAAGAGTAGTTTGTAGTATTGATAAAAGCCTGTGTCAAGTGTGTGAAATTGTTTATAAATAAATGGCTGCAGAATTTAGAACGACGTTCGGAATTGAGTGTATTATCGTGACGAATCGAAAGTGTTATTGGTTATCGATATTGCAGTTACAAGTCGACAGATTTCCATCACCTTTGATTTCGAGCATTTAGGTGTACTCGTGTGATTCGTGGCGGACGATTCGATGAGCCCTATATCTATGTAGATTACGTGCTAGGTGTATATTATATATGCACTCGTATATACACTTATAAGTTCAATATCAGATCTATATACGGCACGGTCTCTTCGATGGAGTGTTAAAGTTTAAGGGACGATATTCATCCTGGTAGCAATTTGCGCGTTCGTGGCCAAGAAGGGCCGGAAGCTCTCGCTTTCTCTCGTTCCTCTTCGACCTTCCGAGTTTCCGGGGGCACGACAGCTGAAATTAATTTCGGCCGATTCAATTAAAGCTTGGACGGCGAACCGCCCTCTGCTAAATTCAAAGCTACCACCGGGAGAGCGATACGTCGGACGCTCAAGCAAGTTCGAGGAAAACCAAACCTCCGGAAGCGATGGAGAGATTGGGTGACCCCTTCTTCGATCCGATGCTCTTGCTTTATCACGCTGTCTTTTCGCACCAGTCTGCAGCTTCTTTCGTTCATTTTCGAGTAGCCCACGAGGAGCGTAATATAAATTTGAATTAATCCTGAAATCCACCGAGGAACGACTTTACGTGTTTCCTTAAATTAGAGGTTTCTAGGATTTGTAATTAGTATTCAAATTACATGCCAAATTTCTGTAAACCTTTGCATCGATCAACGTTACCCGTGTCGTGAATGAAAATGCGATGTTATATTTTCTAAAATCGTCAGTAAAGATGGAAGTGAAGTATTTCTTTCTAACTTTATAATCGATTTAGAAATTTCTGACTAATGGATGAACGTTAGTTCCTTAAGTGTGAAAATCTTGTATGTTGGATACCAGGATTAAATATTATGTAATGTTTAAATTGGTCATTCAATTGTATAACTGAAATTTGTATATTTATATGGTGCAATGTGAGAGTTAGAAATATTATCTTGCACTAAATTTTTGTAAACGAATGTACAGAAGTGGTAATATTTCGTGAAATCCTTTGACCTCATAAAATTAAAATTACAATTTCATATTTCATCGCGCGTTTACCTTCTCCCTTTCTCTCTCCTAAACGACTGTGATTATTTCTTCTTCTACTTGACGGTAATTAAATGCTCTTAATACAATATAATGGTCTGATTGGTGCGTCGTTAAGCAATTCTTTATTACTTTCATTTCCGACTTTAACTGTTACTGTGATTACTTTATGAACGATCAAGAATTTTAAATGTATTCACAATCATTGAATTTCGTATAAATCTGAGAAATTTTTTTTAAAAAATTGCGCCAGGTGTGCAACCTGAAGGACACGATTTATAGGGACGCGAATTTTCTTTAATTTGAAATATCTATTAAAGTATGAATCTGTTATGTTCGATTAAATTAATAAGGGTAACATTTCTTTATAATAAATTTTACTTATTCATTTTAACTTCTTCCGTGTTGGAAAGACTCATTGCTGCATTGACAAGCCGTAATCAATCCAACGCAACTTATACCGCGGCATCGGTGAAATTGAAAGAATATTTAAAGAAAGATGGTCTTTCCTGTTAGTTCATTATGTATGCGGTGCACTGCCTCTCTTTCCGCAGGGAGTTAACATCGTTGTTCTCAAGAATAACTGTCACGGTGGCTGTATATTTTCATAAATTCAATAGCAACGTACGATCGCAGTTATAGTGCATACGTAGCTCCGTACAGCTGCATTCATTTTAATCAAATTATATTCAATTACGTGAATTAATGAAATTTTCCGATTCTGTCGGTGCTGGAAATCTGGGCTACAATGTGACAGCAAATCACACCGTTTTATCCAGATATACCTTTCATAATCAAATTTACAAAAGCCTAGGCGTTTTCTTGAAATTTTTTCCACCTGTAAAAGCGGAAAATTTGTAATTCATATTTCGTCGTTACTTTTACATTTCCCCGTTCGCAAATGTTCGCGATTATCTCGTATTCCGCGTTTTATGAAATTTCCATGTACATGCCTTTGCCGGTGATACCGATTCTTCCAACTTAAAATCCTATTGCTATTTCCAAATGGTTTACATCGGCTCAGTGGCTCGATACTTCACCAGATTTAATTGCATTCGGTAAATGAATCTGCAAAGCGGAGGAACAAACGTCGATGCATTCAGCCTGAATTTTAATCGGGCTATATAATGTAATTGCATCAAATCATGTAATTTTTCGATTGATTTCAAATTGAAAGATTTGCGAAAATCTCATGTATTTGAAAGGAATTACCATATAATTTAAACGTATATAGTTTACAATAATTCAACAAACTATCATACCATAATCCACACGGTATTTTAGCAAGTTCCTTTCGTTCTGTCTTATCAATTAAAAATTCCTACGTCACAGCGACACAATTATTGCAAAAGAATAGTACAAAACATAAAAATTAATTACAATCGAACAGATCTATTTCTCCCTTTCTTATTACACCACTATCAAAGCCAAGCTCTTCTAATTCGAAAGGAAAAATTTATACTCGGCAATCCCCAAATCCAAATAAGTATCCACCCTTTCGTACGCTTTCCTTCCCCTTTTTCCGCAGCCCTTGGATAACGTACATACATTTAGCCAGCCATTCGAGCTACATTACTCCGATAGTCGAATAGTTCTCCAAATACAAGACCCGGCGATAAATGTGCCTATAACGGTTCCCGGTACGTGTTTGCTTTAAAAACGCAGGAATATAAATTTCATGCGCGCTAGTTTGCGAAGTTCGGCGTTGCAATGCGCATGCTATCCGCACCCATATTGATTTGCTCTCTCTGCGAATACGGAGAGAAGTTTAAAGAGTATTCTAACCCACCGCGGCTGTACACAGAGAGGTATATGAATGTATGAATGTATGCGTAGCCACCTTCTCTCTTTCCATCTGCTCGACCGTGTGTTTGTGTGGATACGTATGTGTCGGATGTGTGAGTATGTGTATGGAGCAATTTACGCCTACCCGGAGCGCCCGAGCTAATTTGGTCTACTTCTGCTGCCTCTTTTTACTTGGTGCCCTACCGAGGACCGTGTGTGGGTAAATTAAAAGAGCGCCGCCACGCGCTGTCATACAGTTTGGAATATATATACATATATATATGTGTGTATATATATTTATTCCGTTCAAGGAATTTCGCGATAAAGTATATGCCGATATGACCCTTGAGCATCTATTTTCATTTCATTCCTGGTGTTAGATGAAAGCCAGATTTCTTCTCGAGAGGTGTTATTTTTTCATTGGTCGGAATCGCGGGGTACGATCGGTTCGAATTACAGGGACATGCGAATTTATTTCGGTTCAATGCTCCCATGGGGGTTGTAATTGCATACGGTCCTAGAAATTGTTTCGTTCGTCGGAGTTAAGTTTGTTCCGTCGTCAGGATTTAAACATCGATGCTGTGATTAAGATGACATTATAATATCGATTAAATAATCATCGTCACCTCATTGTTATATTGAGAAAGGTGTTTGTTGAATTATATAATTATTATCCTACAATATTGTACTTTGAGAACACGGTCTCCGTGGAGGAGTGTTTAACCCTTTGCACTCGGAGCTATCCCTGACATTATCTATCAGCAACTCGGTGGCATTTTACGAATTGTCTTGTGTCATTTCAATAGAAAACTTCAGGGAAACGCATTTCATAAAGTGTTGCGCTGCAAGAAGTTGTTCCTCCGTGATCACTAATAGTAGTTTTCCATTGTAGTCATTTTTCTGCCGATGTAATTTAAATTCAGAGATTAGAAAATAATTTTGCATCTTGTCGTAAACATTTCTGAATACCTTGGCATCTATCAGCGAATGAAGATAAATATCCGACGGTAGAGAATTTCACAAAATTAATTTCTCTCGGTTGGAAATTTGAAAAATGATTCAGATCGTAAAGGATTCGTTCTACCTCGGCAGATGGCTGTACAGTTAACGTATTATCCTCTTTCCCGCTTGAACTAATCGTCCGACGATACTTTGGTAACTCCGCGCAGAGTTATCATGGCGATCAAGGGGAGAGTAAAAATAAAAGTATCAGGGAGATACGGGAAAACGAGAAGCGAAGGGGGTGTCGCGGAACAGGTAGGGAGAAGAAGTTTTGAAATGCTTTCCCTATCGGCGGACGTTCTATACGGAAAGTTTCGCGGCGAAGCCCTGCGGGGAAAGTTTATCATTTAGGACAAAGGTTTGTCTCGGTTGGCGTGGCCCTAGAGACTCTTTGGGTTCCATGAGAGACGCAAAGAGGGAGCAGTGAAGGGCCTAGGAAGGCACAGGAAAGTAGAGAAAGAAAGAAATGTAAAGGAAGAGAGAGAGAGAGAAATAGAGTGGGAGCCCCATACGTTCCTTTGGGGTCTATGCGGTAAACCTTACGGTAAGATGGGAAACGATCCTCCTCCAGCCTCTCTCTCTCGCTCTCTCTCTCTCTCTCCCACTCCGCCACTCTTCCTCTTCCTCTTTAAGGTCAGACGCCGTCGTAGTCTTTGGAAAGAATCTTTTAGGGTGGACCGACCGAATCGGCGGGGTAAGAAGAGGTCGGGTCGTTACCGAAGGACCGCCATTCTTGCTAGCTGTATTTAAGGGAAAATTGTCCGTACGAACGTACCCCGACTATCCTCCCCGTCCATGGAGTTTCTGAGCGACCGAAATGTGGTGACTCGAGGAATCTTCCGGAACAGACCTTTCCCCCGCAGATGAGGGGGATTTCTCCTCTAGATGTGAGTATACGGTAATACGAGACACACACAGCTCGTACGTAGTTACACGCGTATACGTCGAGTGACACACTGAAACTCCTGCACACTTAGAGTTATCTTCCTTGCGAAGTGTGTACGCGCATAGACGCGCACTCTTTCTCCGGAGGTATTTCTCCTTCTATGTGGTACTTCTGAAACTCTACCGACCTTTAAACCATCCCCCTTATTCACCCTGCAACTCCTTCGTACAGACTGGTGCTTCAGCATCGCGATCGTAGGAGTCCATCGTGCGAAAATAATCTTCATTCGAGTTCTTTCTCCGCTACCATTGTAATTCGAATACCTTTGGGCGAGGTGCCTTTTTCGGTACGGCTCCATCGAGCGAAGCTTTTTCCAACGAACCTGCAACTTTTTCCAGTCGTGACTCTGAAGGAGCGGAGAAAAAAATCCGAGCGACTATTGGTATTATTGGAATTGGTAATCCTTGGAAACTTCTGCTTTGGTCGTGCGATAAGTTTCAATGCTGATCTTGTCGTTAAACGAAAGTTGTAAAAATTTCATCATCGAGCTGCTTCTTGTTTCTCAATGGTGCAAAAATTTTCTTCGCTTCTTCGCATGGAATAGCGTAGGGTCGGAAGGCGATTCGGAAAGTATAGTTTTTTCATTGGTATAGATTTTTACAGTAAAATACAACTTTTATGGAGATCGTTCTGACAAAGCAGATTATGAAAAATGATAATATTTTTCTGTGTCAGAGTTATGTTTGTTATAATTCCTATTGTCCGTAACCGGGCAAAATTTTGGGGGACTCTTGGGATGACTTTTAAATTTCCTTATTTATTAACAACCCTATTTACGACTCGTCGAAGATTACAGAAGCAGTATCTTGACAGATTCTCATACCCAGGGCACATAACTCTCAAAACTACGGACGCAATCTCGCCTGCGTCATAAAGCTGTATCAATAAAAAGTCTACGATCCATTCTCCGTCACTATCAATCGTCCTTGCTCCACTCGACATGCCTATTTTATCATCCCATCGCGAAATGCCCTCAGAAATCGTATTTTGATCGTATTGACAATGGCGTCTATTCTCTCATCGACGGTGCTGCAGTGTTTTCGTCCTCTCGGCCGGAGCAAACAATCCAAGAGGCGAGGAACGATCGGTAGAAAAGTGGGAGGAGAAAAGACGAGAAGGAAGAGGAGGGACCCACTCCGTATAAAATATCGATCTCCCGAGGGTTCGAAGAAGGTTCACGTTCCACGTATGACGCATTAAATTACCTATAGCCCTACCGAAAAAAAAAATGTTTTATTTCCCTTTCGTTCGGACCGAGGTTGGCACGATGTGCGCGCGAAGGGTCCTCGCTTTCCGCCTGTCCTGTCTTCGAAACTGAATAAATGATTCCGCCGAGTATCGTGCGTGTGTACACGTACGCAGAGAAAAGTGACAAACGCCTGGTCGGCCTTCCGCCGTTCCGCCGTTCCATAAAGCAATACGCATATATATATATATATATATATACACATATACAATATAGATCTGCGAGCAAAAGTCTCTGCTCCTCTCTTTTTCTCTCTCTGCCAACGAAATGCGTAGGAAATACGAGGCAAGAAGCCGCCAGAACGGCCGCAGGCAGTGTCATGCTGCCATGATATACGAGATGTTAAATAGAATTGAAATTGGATGTACTTGTTGTCGGGAGATTTCTCACGTATCCACAAGGATCGTCTTCTCGTCGGGACGGATTTTAACGAGTGAGTCGTATCGAGAGTGGCTTCGCGTCGAGATTTTTCTCCCTCGGTCCTTTCGGGCCACGTCGCTGGAAATTAATTCGCTCGTGGGCAGAATTCAATTTAATGCAAGACGCAAGCTGTCCGGCCAAATGAATCGCATCCGTCTAAGACTCTGACACCGGCGATTCCTCCAACGGTGTTTGCCACGTACAGACAATAAAGGATGATAATGCCGTGTGCGCAAGAGTAAAGTTTCCTTTTAATTCCCCGAGGGATTCGACCTATTAATCATAATTCTGAAGTATCAGCTAATTTATTAGCGACTCGATTCCCATGGGATCTTACGTTATCGCGTTGGAACTCTTTATAGATACTGTGTTACTCGTTATCGAGTGAATTTTACCTTCCGATTTAATTTCCCGGGAGTTAAGAATGCCTTTAATAATTGCGCCGACACGGCGTGAATTTTCAAACGTTCATGGGTTTACGCTTAAGGGTGATTTTATCGCGGGGAAATGAAGTTCTCATGGGGAAAGAATACTCGTGATTTATCCTACTCTTCGTAGCCATTTACGTCGCCGCACTCGTTGGACATTTCATTTTAAAAACAATTTCGGTGAGGTAATGGATCTTCGTTAAAGATGTGCGATTAAGTATTTTCAAACATTTCATATTTCAACAAAATCTCTACCTCTTTAATTCGATTCCGGAAGTTCGTTAAGAGCCTTCGCACAACGATTCTCGGTTATCTTGACTGTCTATTTGAATGTCTCTTGCCATTAGCGGAGCATTATCTACCAATAGCGTCACAAACGAGAAATGGACCACCAAAAGCGAAACTAAAACCGTTACCATTCTCTCTGGGCTCCGTTCTAGACGATTATCGAATTTTTTTTGCCATTTTATGGACTGTTCGGGGGCGAGCGGGCGAGGGAGGACTGCGGGAAAAAGATTTTATCGTTCGTTCTGGCACGTAACATAGTATTTACATTATCCTATTCGAGGCAAAGCAGCGGTATTTCTATCTGTGCAGTTCGCACGCATTTGACGAGCACTGATATTGACAGGTAGAAAATAAACGCCACAAAGGCGGACCAGTCTCGTCTCAGAGCTGAAACTCCAAGGAAAAATGCAGCAAAATATCCAATCTACGAAAGGGATCTTGTGCGTTATGGTCCATCGATTTTGTTATCCAAACATGGCGTCCGTGCTCGTGTTCCGGCGCGAGAGAAGACTTTAAGAACGAAGGTCCCCGTTTTATTTCAGGCACGTACCTAACCAGTCCTGGTTATTGTGCCGCTACGGAAAGTGCCTTTTTCAAGTGAAACAGACGGATACCTCGGTTCCTCCCTCATGCTGGCCCGCTCCCCGGGTCCCCTTCCATTCGTCGTCCGGGTGATGAAAGGGAGCAAAACCTGGAAAAAACCGAGGACGCTCTCAGAGGAAAAAAAGTAAACTATTTTTCCCCGTTAGTGCTTTTTTCTTTCTCTCTCTCTCTCTCTCTGTCTCTCTTTTCCTCTACACGCACCGAGAACTGTCTTGATCTCTTTTACTGTCCCCAGTTTGGAAATGGTCTCTCGGTCTACGCCCATCAGTTGTTAGCGGCTTCCGAGCTAATACCTCCCTGCGTGGCGCGTGTAATTGAACTCGCACGCGCGCAACAAAGGCCCGGCCATCGGATTCGAATGATGGTTTAACATGTCGTCACCAGCCATCCTCGTGTTGTATCTGGTAGGGATGCGACCGGTAATCATTACGATCCTACACGGCAGCTTCATGGTACACGTTACAGCAACGCTGACGAGGCGCTAGATAGCCAATGGCTTTTTGCATTTCCCTTTTTGCCCACATTTCGTTTTCACGCTCTTTCCGTTCACTGTAGCCGCCCTTCACCGTCCGACCCCTTCACCTATATCCACCTCTGTCTGAGGATTTAAATCGAGTTAATTAAAATCATTTTACAAGCTGCAAATGACGCTCCGCTGTTTGTTGTGCTCGCTCGCCGACGGATAAAGCGTATCCGGGAGCAATTAGAAAAATATTTTCACCGTTTATTTGTGCGGTGATTCGTTTGTGTGCCTTTCGTGGTTGTACCATTAACCGGTGAAATATAAACGCGCTTGTTCTCAGATGGGAGAGGGACGTCCAAAGAGATTTTACGTGAAAATTCTGCTTCTCTTTTCTTTCGATGTTGATCCATCAGGTTGGAAAGACGATTCTCTCTGATGTCGCGGGAATTTAATCGGTGTTCTACCGCCGGGATTATAGCCGATGGTTATAGGCGTAGTTCGGCTCGAGGAAAATGGATTTCAAGCAATTTTCACCACATCAAAGTACAGCGGTTCAAGTAAAATGGATTCTCTGCAATTTTTCCGGTATAAACGCGATTGCGGGTGATGACGAGGTGCGGATCACCGTTCCCTTTGTCATATTTTCGTAGCGTTTCGTAATGTAGCGAACAATTTCGGATTTCGTTTTCACGTTCTCATGGAAACGAGCGGATCATCGATTCGTTTATTTCATGCTTGGATGACTCTTACGTTATATCCAGATAATACTGCTCAAAGATCATTAGATACGGATGTTCGAAGATGAAAAGTTATTGGCCGATTAGTACTTCCATATATGAGCCGTTTTCTTTGAAAGTGGTGCAAGTCCATTTTTGACAAAAAGTTAGCTAATGATAACAATGAATGCAATCTGCTATGAGCTTTTTATTTATAAACAGTTTCCAAAAAAATTCCTTCAAAATTGGCATCATTTTGTCAATATAAATTTACATAGTTAATGAAATTAGACATTTAATTACTTTGAAAGTGGTGTAAGTCCACTTTCCGCGAAGACATAATATTTAGTTCAAACATTATACTTCATACTTGCTCTACTTCACTATTAACCACTACTTTAAAAACGATCACATTATAAACTTAAATCAATTTAATATTTAAAAAACATAAAATGAGCGTATGACGTATACAGATATTCTTTAAACCATTCAAATCCAAACCCTTAAGTATCTCCATATAATATAAAATGGACTTACACCACTTTAAAAAAAACGGCTCAGATGCAACTGTCCCTAAATGTACGCTAATTATGCATATCCAAATTTTAAAGGGTATAAAATAAAGCCTGTAAACGTTACAAAATGTATGTTTCCTTTAAATAGAAGCAATCGAATATTTCACGAGAAATTAACCCTTTGCACTCGAATGTCCCCTCTGAGGTGAAAGGCGAGTTTATTAGTGATTACGGAGAAATAACTTATTGCAGCGTAACGTTTTGTGAAATGAAGATTTCCATGAAGATTTCTATTTAACTGACACAAGAAAGCTAATCAAAGCATGGGACAATTACCGAGATACATGAAAAAAGTGTCACGACTATAGAAAATTACATGAAATAAAATTTTGATTTTTCGCAAAAGGTATGTTTCTCAATATCCACAAATTCATATAAATTAAATATCATTACAATGCAGTACTTGTTTTCAAAGCTACACTATATAATATAACAGAATTCTTAGTTTTACGTTTTCGCAAGAGAGTATCGCCATGTTGCTAGTAGGTAACATCTGGGATGGCTTCTAGTGCAAAGGGTTAAAGTTATAAAAAAAAAATTGTTTCAACAAAAGTTGTTTGATATGAAGGAAGACGATATATTTCACAAATTATTTTTCATAGGTTTTATAGTGAGTGGAGTTTTCTCGTCAACTTTGTTTCCTTAAATAGACCCATACAGTTTTGATTATATTAAAGAATTTCTCTAGGCATTCATTAGAATGAAGTATTAGCCTTCTTACGCCAAACAATCATTTGATTACGAAATATCTATATCAATTTACATATTCTGGACTAGGAAGATAGAAGCTACTAGTTACTGGCTTTAGTTAAGTAGAATAAGTTTCGTGGTCAGACACCTATTTCTTCTACTGTTCCAATCGTTGCATGAACTGAATACAAGCAATAAGAAATAGCTGGCGTCAGTTAGGAAAGTGATATGTTTATGTTTTTTTATATTTCTGTTCGCAAAGGGCATTTCATTGAATTGAATTCAAACACAGGTAACCGTCATGCTTCAGCACCTGAAAATTTACATTAAAAAAGCACTTAAGCTTATCGTTTTCCGATATGGGCAGACTAATATTTTGTAAACTGGGTATCGCGAACGAAAATATATGGTTACATGTAGAAAAAGCGAAGTTGATCTTGAAATTTCCTTCGCTATTTGACCCGTAATAAAATAACAAACGACATACGACGTGCCCCATAATACTACTCCACAGTATAAACAAATCTTTTTCCTCCTGCAGAAGGAAAAATGGCGAGAAATAAATTTGTATGGGTACATATATACGTTATAATTAATCTGTGGATATTTTCCACGTTTATAGAAAATTGAAAATTGAAAAATGCACAGAA
Organism: Cerceris ruficornis; assembly: GCA_963989415.1. Lineage (NCBI taxonomy): Eukaryota > Metazoa > Arthropoda > Insecta > Hymenoptera > Crabronidae > Cerceris > Cerceris ruficornis. The sequence continues at coordinate 7,716,127 of OZ022518.1, forward strand.
TGCATAAAATATAAAACGGCACGTAAAATATTCGGAGTATAACATTCATTCTAATATTTAGCGCGTAAGAGAAAACTTTTCTCGGTTTATATTTTCTTAATCATCGTGATAAAAATTTAAATTTTAATAAACATCTGCAAGCTGTTGATGAAAAAGCTAAAGGGAGAGGAAATAACTAAAAGAATATACTATGCAGTATAATAATATCCATCCGTGCTATGACCACATTGTGTCATACTAGCCTGCATTCTCTCATTTTATCCGAATCACACCACAATGCACATCGTTTGTTTCCTATTACTGATTCCATTTTCTCACACGTGCGCTATACACGTTTCACAATGCGCTTTCAATACGAAAATTCGACAATTTAAGGGCAAAAATCGACTTACGTTTCATCGATCCTCATAAAGGAAAGACCAAATAGTAAAACGTACTACTTTCGTCACACGCTAATTTAGTGCCGTAAAATCATCTCTCACCTTATTACTCGTAACGATTTCTCATTGTCCTAGATCTTTTCCCTCTCATCGTAACCCGTAGCTTGCATGCACAGTTAAAACCGTTCGATCGAAACGGGAAGACGTAATTTTTGATGTTCACGCGAGATATCGAACGGGCACGAAATGGAATTCGTCGTACTTTCCTCGCGTTCTGGAATTACGTCCACATAGCCCTCCCCCTTTATACGTTCCAGCTCGTCGTTCGCTTTACGTTTACGTTACCATCATCCAGTACAATAGCGCCGATCGTAGGTTGCATCGGAGCCGCTGCAATCGCACACGTTATTAGAGATATCGTCCTGTCCCAGGATGATGTGGCTCTTGCCAACGTAAATTGAACCAGCGGAAGCGAGCAAGAGAGCAGCACTCGGTCCTCTCTAAGCCAGATTAGGGAGCCATAAGAAAAGCATTGCTTGGGAGCTTTGTTCGGGCTCGAGCTGGTACGCTGTGATGAGCAATGGAGTAGCCGATAGCGTCTCTCTAACCATTCCCAGGGGAGTCTGGGAAGCAGTTGGTGCTTGCGTCCTATACCATCTACGGATCCCTTTCTACCATCTCTTCCTTCCGCCCTTCTATATGTCTATGTCTCTTCTTCATTCACCTTCACGTTGTTCCATTTCATTTCAACCACTCGCGTCATCCACTGTTTCCTTCCTAGATTCCCCCTATCTACCCCTTCGATTCGCTGCACAATCGGTATCGCTTCTATCTACTGTCGTTTCACTATAATGACATTTCTAGTAATACGTACCCATCTTCTACATGGATGTCGAATGAGGATCTCTTTCGTATAATACGATTAATCCTTTCGACGATTACTGAGAAATCTACTGTAAGTTAGTGATTGCATTCTATATTACCTCTTTGCACTCCGTTGTCGCCGCAGCGGCGACATTGTAATAGAAGCTGGTAACTCCGTTGTTAGGTAAATCTGGTGTACTTTATATTTGTTCATATTGCAAAATATAATGTTAAAATGTATACGCTCCTTTTTTAATAACAGAGCAAGATTTTCAATTTTCCACAGATATGCACTCGCACAATTTTAAACAGTCCTGGAGTAACTAGTAGCTCATAGTAAAAATGATCCAGTGCAAAGGGTTAATATTCAGAGGAATTACTGTTTACGTTTTGGAATAAAATGCTAGATATCATTGAGATAGCTAAGACGTTGGCACAATACTCTGTGTAAACACGAAATCTAAACAGTGTTGGATGTCTTCGTATGGATACTTTCTATGGTCATTTGCTTTCTTTGTGGTATTGTTCCGGTCCGTGATACAATTCTTAAGTTTATATACTAAAGCCACGTCGTTGACTTCCCCCGGCGCGCTTTACTTGTCTAAAGGGATATGTGGTTCCACAGTGAATAAGAATACTTTTTTCCCTTTTTTCCTCCAACCTCGACTGTGTCGTTTCGCCAACCTCTTACCTTGCCATCTGCTTCGGTGTATGTACACAGAAAGAGATTCGGTGAACATGGTGTTCCGCCTGTTGGGATTTACTTGAGTCTCTGAAGGTATCCGGTTCTTTCGATCACCGTACCGAGCAAATCCATGCCGCGCGCGGTTAGAGACCTGTCAGCACTGATTCCACCGTTATCATCGCTAAATTGGTTTCCACGTTTCCCGTTAAAAAGAGACCAGTACAGATTGAACGGAAATGTTGAGCCCAGTTTAATGGATAACGTCGGTACTTCTCTGGAAACTACGCTGCAAAACAGACCGTCCCGTAATTCTGATTTTCAGCGAATTGAACGTCGTATCGGTTCGGAATGTCGTGATGATATTGTACGACTTGTATAATTTGTACACTTCGTTTTATTGTTTATCGATAATTCATGGAAATTTTCGAAAATTGTCGAAATTCTTGTTCGAATTCCTCCGCGGTATACGAATTGCGTTCCGTGCGCGAATTGTTTGATTTCATTGCCTAACGATTTTGCAGCCCGACCGATTCAATACACCGCGTAGTTTGTTGGAAATTGTACTCACACGTTCGCTGGTTCAATGAAATTGTACACCCATCCATATCTATAGCGAAACGATATATTTATTCCAACGAGCCTCCTGTGGTGTAATGAAAAGATCATCATCCACCGAAAAATTTATTCTCCTACTTCCACACCACAATTGAGAATTTTTGAAATAATTTTGATTCCCAAACCGTAAAAATCAGTACTTATATTTATTTTGAAATGACGCGATTCTAATTTTTTAAAGTCGTCCACCGCACTATATTAATATTAGATCTACGATGTATTAATCCAATATATTTATAATTATTAATATAAATACATTAGAAGAAGGGAAATAAAGAAGGCAGAAGGCTTAATCGATTTTGTCATTTTCAGTCTGCAAGATAGACGTAAAAAAGTGAAAAAGAGACAACGTTACAAATTTCAGAAACATCTGCAAAAATTGAAAACAAGCCATTTAGACCACCTTGGTAGATCTAGTATCAAGTAACTTATTCTATATAATTTCTACATCCTGTTTATTTCCTGCCGTGATGTATTTCCAATTTTCACGAGTAATACATTTTAGTTCCTCCGATTGAAATTTTTGAATCATACTTTTATTTTCCTCTGAATTTTATGCTCAACTTGCGGCTCAATTCCTGCTATTTTTTGGCTATTTGCATCATATCACATTCGTTGGTATATCGATGACGAAACTATCGTCGGTCACTTCGAATTCAGTGGGTAGTGAATCACTCTATCGAACGACAATTTTGGTGAGTGTATGGTACATCTATCGTATCCAGAACGACGGCTGCGTAAGGGCATTGTTTTTAGACTGAAACCAATAAACGGTATTTGTGACCGGTAGGTGGTGACGGGTGGAGTACCTCGACCCTCGCGGACTGAAGGCAAACGAAACAGTAGCTACCTATCGATCTGTGAAAATCGATAGTCACAGCCGTTTATTCATCCAGTCGTTCGTCGAATATATTGTTTCCGCAATTTTGTTTGGCATTGCATACAGTTTTCTATCGTGCCGAAATGCACGGGGTTTATATCAAAGCCTCCATAAATTTTCGAGAGACGGACATTTTTTTCGTTAAAACCGGTCGAATAAATACGACATTAAAATCGATCGACCGATGGAATTCAAGAATGAGCCGCATTACGGTATGTCGATGTTTCGAGCGATGCTTCCCCGATGATTATCGATGCAACGTTGTATATGACGGGGAATTAGCTCCATTAAAAGAGAAATTGCCGCTGTGCTTTGTTAATTTCCCTACCGTCACAGCCAGTTTTACAGGCTTTTACGGCTAATACTGGTTTAATCTCGTTACTACGTCCGACTAATATGACCGTGTACGCATTTCGATACAAATTTCTCATATGAAATCGATTCTTATGGTGCACGAACAACGAAAGCTTGTGTTGCAGTTTATCGTACGTATGGGATAATGCACCGAAATACCGACGACTATTGATGGTGCTCCGCTGTATGGCAGAAAGTGTGAGCAATTTGCAAAGTGTGTCGTATAGGTGGTACGTTAGTCCTGTTTCGAAAGTCTTTTCATATTTGATAAGATCACCTTTACAGCCGCGGGGTTTCGCGAGATATTGAATTGAAGAAGACTACGTTAAATATGCACCGGCTTCGCCTGATAGCTCATGCGTTTTAATAACAACGAGCTGGAATTAACTAACACTGTGTATCTCGGCCGTGTAATACCTTTAATGCTCTCGGCAACTCTGCGTATACTGTGACAGTTATAAGTTGTATCGCGTTACTCTTCGAGAGTTTCCTGAACTTTTGAATATACTGCACTTTTAAAACTTTCTAAGCTGAAATTCTATAAATAACGGAACTATCTCCGTACGCTGTTAGAATTATCTTCTTCTTCTTCTTCTTTGAAAAAACGATATTCGACAAGGGATTTTTACTTTTTGTGTCAAAAATTGATTTGAACCTGTAGCATGTTAACACATTCGCGACCGCTGACGTGAATTCACGTCTTTTCAAGTTCTATTCCTGGTTGCCGCTGACGTGAATTCGCGTCCTGCAATTTTTGTTTCTGAATGCGGCAACATTAGGCGCATTCGATAATAACAGCTATCTCAGTGAGACAAGTCAGAATGTCTCAATTGGCTCACTAACTGAGCCGTTCATTGCACAAATCGATTAACTCCACTTTTTGAATTTTTTTAAATTGAAGTCTCAAAGCACTTGATCGAATCCTAACTTTTTATGTTTAGAATAAATTTTCGTAATAATAACGATTAACACCATTAAATGACGAAGTTTGTTTGGCCATCGAATAATAAATAATTGAATTCAGAAGTCAATCTAATTAATTCCAAGGCTATTCCACCTTATTCATTTTGTATTTCGTTAGAGGAAAGCGAAATGCGATTATATATTCTGCAATACTTATTTGTATTTATATTTTGTAGGAAATTTTGAAAAGGAGTGTATACTATTTCGTCACGTTTCTCCACTTTAGATTTTATGGAGTTAATCGATTTGTGCACTGAACGGCTCAACTGTAAGTCGGCAAGTATACAAATTATAAAAATCTTTTTATTTTAAATAACACGTAATTGCAACATTGATATTTCAAAACAAATTTTATAATTTTTATCCTTGCTTTACCGATCCAAGTTTGCGGCAACCAGCTTCAGAATTTCATTATGTTCGCCGGTACTCAGTAATAGACACGGAAAATAATTTTCCGGTTGCGAATGTGTTAAGAAAGAATGGTGCGGATGAACTTCTAACGCATTATATGCCAAACTACTGAGGGATTTTTTTGTGGCAGATGTGCGATGAACTGAGTTACAAAATAAACAGTGTGAAATTATCAATATGTGGATTATTTCCAAATAACTTCAATTCCCTTTATCAACGATTTGGTATACAAGTATCATTAAAGATATTTAAAAATGAATTGAAAATAGTTAATTGAAAAGATGGTGAGTACCTTACGGTATTGGGAAAATAATAAATATACAAATATAATTATAGCGTAATGTTTTATACGGATTTGTGATTTTTACCCTATCCTTTTTTCTCGTTAAAATGTAAATGCGATAGAGACAATAATTAGATCGAAGCTTATTCGATCTGTCAAAGATCTGCGATTGCTCCTAACTAAATTTCTGATGCTGTCAGAAATTTGAGAAACTTTACAGATTGCTATTACGCGGTGTTGAATTCAGTGAATCGAAGAATTTAGAAACCCAAGTAGCAATACCTCGTGTAGCGAGAAATTTAATTAAATCTTGACGTCTCAACTTTATGACAGACGTCATAAAGTTGGACGGACCAAGTGTAGCCGCTCCAATGTGGCGGACAGATGTTAACGTTCGATCCAACTTTTGGGCCGTACACCAAAACAATAAAGGGTAAGATTACAATTTCGCACGAACCACGCTGGATGGACTCTATTAAATGAATTGCTTCGATGATATTTTTTAATTTCATAACATAAAAATTCATCATTTATCATTATGCTTAAAATTATGGTTATACATCTCTCTTATAAAATTGCTGTACCTTAACACGTTCGCGGACGTGAATACTATAACATCCATTTTCATCGTAATGTAGAATGACCTGAATGCTATAGCATGATAAGGCCAATGATAAAGCCAATTATAATTCATTTAATTTTATATAACCTTAATTTTTTGTAATTATTATGCAGTTTGAAGTGACCGCCAAGTAATTCATTGAGTATTTTCATACTATTTTATTTTTTTTTCTGTGTAGTTAGAAGTGTAATACTTGGCTGTCTATTTTTGCAGCTCACTGAAACTTTTACTGTCAGCGAACGTGTTAAAGTTGGAATCTGAAGTTCACGTGAATTATTTGGTGTATGAGGAAGAGAAAAAGATATATAATTAATCTCTTGCCTCGCAATTTCATCTTGAGATTTTGAACTTAAACATACTATTTAATTTCGAAAAATAAAAATGACGTATTTTATTAAAGGGAATTGCAGGGGTGACATGGGATGCGTGTAGCCTGTCAAATTTAAAGGCACATAAATCTAATGCGGGCGACACTCGTCTTTCCCCCTCAGGGGTTAATAACTAGTTTAAGCTTTATTACTTTTGTTAATACTTTTTAGTCATTTTCAGTTCTGGAATACCCAAACAATATGTATTATTTTCACATTTCTGCAACCCCAATTTCTAGGTGTTGCAATGATTTTGATGAGGAACGTAATCGTCACTTACTACATGAATAAACCAATACTACGTGTAGTCCCTAAGAGATGTTTCTTTAATGCACCGTGCTAGCGTATATGTTAAGATATTTATAAGACAAACATTGTGGCGAACGAAATGTGCAAGACAATTCGCATTTCCAAATAACTTTGTTGGTACGAATTATGAAAATATTTGTTTCGATGGTTATTATTTTTAAAACATTGAAATATTCTGATAAGCATTGGTTAATAACAGTGTCCCACACCATTTCTGCTTTCCAACAGCCACTGGGTGATTCTTATAGAGTTCCTCGTCCTGAACACAAATTAACGAAAGAAATTTCTCAATCGTCCTCTATTTTCGAAAAACATTAGTTTTTGTACAACGGTAGATTTCGGCAAAGAAGTTGGTACAACGTGAAAACTAAAAACGGTAGACAGTTCCTCTTGGTCTCAAAAAATATGGGAGTGTTTCCTGAGTATGCAGGTGTGAGCAGTTATAATATTCCGTACTTTTTGATGTTAATAAATAACTGCCAAAGTTTAAAAATGAGCGGATGTGCGAACTTGCTCCGCATTAACTTTGCATTTTCACGTAGATTACTGTTGCTAGCAAAAATTTACCACACATGCTTGGATTCTGCGAACATTTCTAAAGAAAAAAATATCGGCGACATATGTCATAACTGCTTTCGTTTTGACACAATTTAAGAAAATATCCGTCAACAATATTTTGCCGCTACGACGTCATCGCTTGCAGAATGGGGCTTGTCAGTGCCGTAGCTACGCGTAAAACTTTCACGGGCCCTGAACGTCGATGGACCTCGTTGAGGTGGCCTTCTCAACCCCTTTACTAACGTGGTGGCGACTTATAGTATTTTTATAGTTAACAAAGTTAATCAGTTATTTTTAAATTACACGCGTTCAGTTAAGTTACTAGGCTACGATATTATTAATTAAAATTCAAGGGAATCTATTCGGTTTCTTCGAGGACGAGTACCGATATTCTTTGATGGTTCGTCTGAGATTAAATTATAGTAGGACCCTATAAAATCATAAAGTTTATCTGCACGAAACGATGTGCGGTTTAAGCGACCGTTAAATAAATTTTCGAATACGTTGTATCCTAATGATAAGATTATTCCTGAAAATCTCAGAAACATGCGGCTGTGTAACGTTTGGTACGTTGAAATACTATTATTACTTCGTCACAGTGCGTATGCATCATACGCATTGCGGTTTTCTCGTTCTGTACTGGCATCTTCATTAAGTCATGCTGTGGTTCGATACGCACTGTAACTGTAATTTGATGGTTAACTGACGAAGTACGTTATTATCTGACCGTGTTACGTTAAGCGTTGCGGCAACAATATGTTACGTCATTTCTATGATCGTGGCTAAGTAACGCAGTAATCCAAGCGATTCACAGATATTCAGGATTATAATGTGTGACATATTTAGATTTCATATGTGTAATATCGAAGAACATCAACTATTTGAGTCTATATACAACTTTTTTTAACTTTATTGACTCGCTTTTTTCATCTAAGAGTTTCAGCTTTAACGCTAGATCTACGGGAGTTAAATCTGGTTTAATTAATTACATTAAATAAGTACTTTGGAAAAGGAAGGAACAAGCCAAGAAGGTGATCAGTTGCGTAAGATAAGATGCACGTGAAATATGTACCGTACTCCTTCTTGATAAGATTGAGAAATGTTTATAAAAAAGTAGGAATCCTTCAATTTGATGGATTTGGTTTCCGTAGATCTAGTGTTAAGCAAACTTCGAATTATCGAGGCTAGGATACACGTTGAAAATAATTGTCCAGAGATAATAGGAACTTGAATTCGGGCCTACTATTTAAAATTATAATGTTTTATCTTCTTATTGTTAGATATTGTACCCCTAGCTTGTGTAGTTGATGAAATATGACAGTTAAATGATCACCTCATTCGTTGCACTTTTTCGGCTACTTATCTGTGAGGAGGATTTTTTAAATCTATGGTAATTCGTTGGATTGTAATATCAAGTTACAATCGTGTCATAGAAAATAGAACAAAAGATCTGGGGAATCCGATAATTAACAAATTAAAATATTCTGTCTAACGTAACGCTCTTGAACCATTTTATATATCATTGATTTTATATTGAAGTGTACGGTATAATTGAAACGGAGTACTTAATTTTTGTTTAACTACTTTAATGTTTGACTGTCGCACATGCAAGTTCAAAAGAAATCGTACGATAAGAGCTTAACCCCTTGCCGTACAATGACGAGTGACACTCGTGACGCGAGAAATGGAAAAGTGAATTTTAAAGTGTTCCAAAAATGATTAAATTTAAAATATCAGTGGGCCAGGATAAAATAAAATTAATTCTATACTATTTAATATTGCGTTAAGTCATACGCTATATCAGAAATCAGGGATAGATTGTTATTTCAGCAATTAATTCCGAGTTATTGCACATTTAGTCACAAAAGAAATGGCACGGGAAGGGGTTAACCTCTTAGGCACTATGCGCCACTATAGTGGCTTTCGCGGATGCCGTCTCTCCGAACGACGCGCCACTATAGTGGCGCACAACTCTACTAGCACACTCGCTCACCGTTTAAATTAAATAATCGTTTTCACATATTGTTTCACACTTGTTTTGCCTTCGCTTCGATTGATAATTGTTTTCATATCTGAAAAATTATAATTTAATCATCAAACACTTCATTCCAATGAACTGGTGTAAAGAGCAGCATTATCCGTCACACATTGCAGTGCTGCATCATTGACACGTAATTCGCGTTGAACTCTGCCGTACAGAGAAACAGCGTCGCGCAAAATTCAGCCGTACCTAAGAGGTTAATAGTAGATCTCTACGGAAGCATTGTTCAATTAATTTTATTTCTTTGATCATATTCCTCGGAACAGGAACTGAGTACGTAGTCTCGCAAATCTGATACACAGTGAAATTCTGTATAACACAGATTAAACAGCGTGAATTTTCGTATAACGTAATTTCTGATATTCAGAATTATAATATGTGAAACTCAAAAACGGTTGCGATCATAACGTTGTCCAATATATTTAATTTCTCTTCTCCCGATGCAATAATTGATCGTCGATATCAAAATGCAGAATATAATTAAAGTCAGTAACGTTCACGTTTGGTAAAATACAAAAGATTACCTACTGCATACAATGGTGCATTAATTAACGCGGTACTTTCGTAGAATTAATTAGCAATGTCGAATAACCTATTACAGAATTTAGTCGTTACTCTTTTATGAACGACAAGAATAATTTATAGGATAACAAAATGAACATTATCGCATAATCTTCCGCTTGTAATTATTTACACAAAAATCATCCAAGTTTCTCATTAATAACGAATGGCTTTATCTAACGATACATCGTTCGCAATAAGTTTATACCAAATATAAAGTCGTACTTATCCCTCACGATTTTCGACGTTCCAGTTCAACGAGATAGCTGCCATTACTCTTACTACTCCTATTGATTTACTTAGCGTTCTCGACGAGCGGTGCTCGGCAATCGTGCGGCGAGAAAAGAAACAAATTTGCCGTGCGAATTCCAATTTTCACGGGGGACGTCGTAACGACACGTCTCGAAGACGCGAACCGATACGACGAGGAAGAGAGGCCGCCGGTGTGAATAACGAAGTGGAAACTCTTCGGCATCACTCATCTGGAGGAAAATTTGTATTCCGTCCAACCTTCCCGGATCACCCTTCTGTAACCTTATCGTCGCTCGGTCCATCAACTTGACTCCCAGTCCGTCGGTGCGAGGATCGGCCATCAATTTCGAAAGCAAACCCTTTCCACCGTCCTTCGGGGGAAGCTCCTCGAGAACCGGGGTGCGACTTGCTTGATGGAACTCCAGGCTCCATCTTCCTCGGATAGTCATGCATGCGTACCACGAACATTCCTTTTCACGAGCACGATTTTTACGTTTCACTGATCGTATTACCGTGTATTTACTATAATTGGATGGATCATTCATTCGTGGGAACGGCAGCAAGTGATGTCGGGAGAATTTTATTTCGTAACTCTTTCCATTTTATGTATTTCCTTTTGTTTTTGCTCTATGCGAATTTGAATTTTATTACAAGCAATTACATACTTTCTAAGAATGGAAAACTATACTCCGTTCTGTTTCGTGTTAGAAGATTGTGGCTATATTTACTGAAAGAACTCACAATGGTTTGGTGTCTCGTTCAGGATTTACTACGTTGAATGTTCTTTTCATCTTCATTAAGGATGAATGAGTAAAGCTTATTAAATTATCATATTAAACGTTTTCTAAGCTGCCTCATGGCCAACCACCTATTTTGAAATATCCGCAGAAACTTCAAATCGTCTCGTAATCGAAAGAATCCTGCAACCTATTACTTTTGGCGCACCATTACATTCGTTCACAATATTCGAACAGTTGAAGTATGACTCACGTTGCAACGTAAAAACTGTTCAAATTTCACTGAAGCGGCAGCAAGCACACCCAAAAATAATTCCTCCGTCTTTCCTCAGCCCTGGGAGGCATCCCTTGCAAGTAAAATGCGGATCGATTGTTGGTCAGAACGTCTTATTACAGGCGACTATCCATAAACCGAGCACCGGCTCCTCGACAAGGTGCGAACAAACAGGCACAATGTAGTACACGGCGCCAGCAACAAATCTTACGATAACGAGCGAGCATCGATCGCCATCAGCGGCAGTCGCGCGGCTATCAATCCTTCCCAGCTGGCCTCTTCAAAAAGACGGCCGTTTAGTGCCCTTAACACGCACTCGAAGTCGTTTTACGGCCTTTCGGATAGCAGCGCGTCATGTCTGCGTCGACGAGCACCAATGCCGCCTGGTATTGTCGAGCGTTTAACGTGTCGCTGCATGACAGCAGGACGCTTTTGCAGTCTATTTACGACACGAGTACAGAATGTTTCAAAAATAAATATCATGACCTCCCAGGCGTGATCCTACACCTCTGGATCGATGAACGTTTGCAAAAGAACCTTTCCTTGACCTTGACATTCGTAGTCAATTTTCAGTTAGATTATCGTATTATAGGGTCCTACTCTAATTTAATCTCAGACGAGCCACCAAAGAATATCGGTACTCGTCCTTGAAGAAACCGAATAGATTCCCTTAAAACTAATAAACAATATGGTAACCTAGAAACTTAACTGAACGCGTGTTGTTGGATACCGACCTAATTCTATAAGATAGAACGCCAAATATCTTCAAACGTGATGCAGGGTCCAAACGGAAATCATAATTAATTGATATCGCTTTCCCTGCAAAGCATATTGTTAGATATCGACTTAATTCCATCAGATAGAACGCCAAATATCTTCAAACGTGATGCAGGTTCCAAACAGGAAATCTTATTTACTTGTTATCGCTTTCCCTGTAAAACATATTTTAAGGACCTTTAGTCTTAACAAGTGTCACAGGGAAAGCGGCCGCTCTTTGGAATCCTAATCACGAGAAGTCGGGGTTATCCGAATCTCCCACCACGCTGTTTCGGAGCCCTTAAAACCTCGGCTCATTTCCAGAATATCATCAATTGTCTTGAATCGCTGACAGTCGCTATCTTGCGACGACGTTATCCTTATTTGTAATAACTCCAAACGCGAAAGTAATTCTTCGTTTAATAAAACTGTTGTAAAATTCCTCACGGAATACAACAGTTTAATTAAAAAAACAAATGACTAACTTTATTAACTATAAAAATACAAAACTCTTAATAACACTAAAGTTACTCTATCTCTGAATTTATCACTAAAGCTCTCTCCACTCACGCTGTCTCTCACTCTCTGAACTCTCCACTCAACTGCAAATTCTCAACTCAACTGACTCTTCCCAAATTCACGCACGCATCCACCCTCGATTCTTTTTCTCACAGCATGCATTCTTCCTCTTTCTCATAGCATGCGTTCTCTGTTGCACTCACTCATTTTCTCCTTATCTATAGACTAAACATTCATGCTAGCCTTGACATCCGTCGCCTTCCAAATCGCGTACTCTAAACATCCACTCTCGCTTATATACAAACCATCCACACTCACTAATTCTAAAAATTAATACTATTTAGTTATTACTAGGAATTCCGTTCCTACAGTATTCTGCTCGTTGTGAGGATAAAAAGTCTGAAGGAAGCATGACTCGGAAATGAGCCGTTCTTTGGTAAATTAATGTTAACCCTTAGCACTTCTGTGTCGAGTGTGGCTCGACATTACATTTCTTACGCCAACTTTAATGTCGAGCTAGACTCGACTTTATGCAACGCAATTTCTAAAATAATAACAATTTCTGTTGCAATACAACGTTTTACTGAGGCCCCCTTTTTGGTATGTTTTGCAAATTAATTAAATGGCTGTTGGTAGGTAACAAAAAAGTAAGGAGTGTAAAGGGTTAAAGCTGTAATTATCTGTATCTGTCTTTAGATTTAGGACAACCTTTATGAGACTCGCATAGAAGAGAGCACACGTGTTACTCGTATTGCCCGTAGGGACACTTTTACTCTTTCAGAAACTAAAACACGGTGGTACACGGTACACATTTAAACACTAGACCAACCAGGCCAGGCAAAATGATTGGGTCTTAATTCCTTTGAAAAGTTCTTGCAGTTTCTACCGCTGCTATTCCTAAATTTGTCTACGTCTATCTTGCTAAATGGAAACAGCTGTATCGCTGAGGTGTAGAATTACGCCCGAGGGGTCATGACATTCATTTTTGAAATACCCTGTACGCGTTGCACACGAGAAAGAGCAAGAATCAGGAAGCATGATGACGAGAAAGGGAAGGAGCTATGTGTGGAACTCCGAGAGAAACCAAGAGAGTGCACGGAACGTGGAGCACGATGAAGAAGGGGGAAAAAAGAGAAGGAAAGGTATCAAGGGTAAGTGGCGTATGTGCACCGGTGGTCCCTTTTGTCTGAAGAGGAAACTTCGCGACAGGATCGAGTAAGGGAGAAGGAAAACAAGCTGTAGGGGGAGAAGTCAAAGGTGAAATTCTGTTGGGAATAGAAGGAGAAAGAAAGGGGTTGCTTGTGGTTATACACAGAGGACGGGCAGATATGGACGGAACGCTTTGCTGGAACACCTACGTACACCTACCTACACGACCTACCCACCGTGTACCCTATTATCATAAGTTTTAACTCGTACTCGCTTCTTGCTGTCACTGTAATTACACGTAATGTTGCTTAGCCTCAGAAAATCTCCTTCTTATATGTTAGATCATTCCAGTCGTCGTACCGTGCTTCTCTTTTCCCATCTTTCACGATTTTGTGTACATTTGTCTTGTGCATTCGTTTCATGCTTTTAGATCGTACACCTTCATATCTTTTCCACTCTGCTGTACTTCAGCGGCACGTAGCAAGTGTCTAGTCTTCTGTGCAATCGTGATTTTTTACATGTGCTTTCGTTAATTTTGGAAGAGATACGTAATAATATATGCGTATGTCATACGGCTATGCAATTTTTCGAGACGGCAAAGCTAGCAATTATTAGGTCGTCAAGGATGAAACTTGTAGAAAAAAGGCAAAGTTGGTTGATGACTTACAAATGTAAGGAATTATTTTCTTTATCAAATTATGCATCCATATTGTTCATACACTTTTGCCATTTAAGCGGCAGGTCTTCCAGGCCGGTAGTATAAAACCCTGGCGGACGAGAGCCAATGAATTCCTGGAAGGCCGGTTTTACAGCATTGTCGGAATTAAAATGTTTTTCTATTAAAAAGTTGTCCAAATTGCGGAAGAAGTGGTAATCAGTGGGGGCTAGGTCTGATAAGTGTGGAGGATGATGACGAAGTTTCAACTCCAATTCCTGTAGTTTTGCCATGGTCATTTGTGCACAGTGTGGCCTAGCGTTGTCGTGCAAAAGAATAGAATTCAATCAGTTGACCAATCTAGGGTCTTTATCTACAAGTGTTTGCATCATTTGCATCATTTTGTGCAATTCAATGGTAATAGTTTAATACTTGATAATTTATGCGTACTTAGAGATGAATCGGACTCGACTGTGACTTTCGGTTCGTTATTATCCACCTTTGATTATGGCCGACCGCCTGGCACATTTGTGAGGTCAACGTTACCAAACGAAATTTCGCAAATTATTTTGATACTGTCCCCTGTGTAGTAGCACTAAAGTAAAATACACCATTAATGTTTCCAACTGTCTGCGCTGCCATGGCTCCATGTAATAACTCATATTTCACAATTGTGCGAATTTCTGATTTCTCCACTATGAAACAAAAATATTAATAAAGACAGTTTTTAATATTTTTTAAAGCGCTAAATAATTTATTTAGAGAGACGTAATAGGTAGCTTTCCAACAAAAGCAGAGAACGTTGAAATATGACATCAACGTGAAATAACAAATTGTCAAAGTTGACAATTTGACACACTAAAATTTTTATAATTGACAACCCAATATAATCATCGTCGGTTGTAAATTCTCTTCTCCTTTGACTAAATGTGCGCGAATGGTTTACGAGAAATTTTTTCATCTTTGACTATCATTTGTTAGTATTCTGTTTCTCTTTGAACCAGCATAATTCTAATGAAAGCCTCTCTTTTTTTACGTTCCTCGGTCTTCAGCCCAGCATATAAAAATAAAGGATACGACTATACAAAAAAAAATTGCAAAAAAATATTCTTGCGACTAATTACATTTTTTTTTTAATTACAAAGGGCACAAAAATTTATTTCAATTTCTTGCATGAGAAATTCGAGCTGAAGTTTCTTTTTTTTCGAATGTACTTTGCGTTACAGTTCCATCGTCTTTCCGTCCGTGTACTAACATAACGGGTTCTTGCTGTACTTTCTGTCGTAACACGAAAACCTACATATTTGTTTGTGCCCGTTACATTCACATTTTTTAAAATGTCGGTACGATGTACCTTGGGGAAATCATATGCCGTGGGCATAGTCGGCCTTGCTGGTGGAGAAGTTCTTTCTGTCCGATAAAAGCAATGTGAATGCTTTACAAGATAACATTGAGGAAATCCGCGACGATATTGTTGTTTCAACACTGATTTTATTTATCTTATCCTTTGGCTTTGTCTACGATAATTTGGACAACTTTTTTCCGCATATTTACGATATTTCCAAATGGAGATGATCCCTTTTCTAATTGTACATTGTCTGTTAAAAGAATATGGACACTTCCCTAATTACAACTGTCTGAGAATAGTTCTTATATTATTACTGAATTTTTCCAGTTTTATACATTTTACTTTCTTTCATGCATTTCGCTGTATTAGGGAATATATTTACCCGATAAAACATTAAATATCATATCATTAAGAATAAAAAGTGATTGATACATTCTTATCTAAGATTTTTCAAGATATTTCGAAGTATTTATGTTATTTTATTAAATTATTCTAGAGAAGGCAGAACGTCGTATACTAAATTAATGCATACATCGGAAACTACAAGTAATGTCAAAGAGATTGAATAAACTTTTATCTAATTAAAAGATTTGAAGAACTGAATAGTCCAATTTAATCTTGTAAGAATACGTTAAACAATACGTTTCTGTAATTGGATTTAGCATTGAAGATTGTTTAAAAACAGTGGCATGTTTTATCTTCAATTATTATCTATAGTATCACAAATTCGATAAAAATGTCAAGTTTCCACATATCGCTGATTGAAAATGTATATCAAGCCTGTTATACAAATCCTTTTACAGAATTTTGTTCACAAAATTGCCTACAAAATACTTCTATAAAATTGTTCGATGAACAATTTCAATGTTCGCTAATGGAAGCAGTACTAAACTTTCTACCCAACGTTGTTGATTTGAATCTGAATAAGCAATTGTATAAGCATTCCACTTTTTCACTTTAATATTTTACCGCATTAAAAACTATCTCGATTTTCCAACAAGTATTTCTTCACGTTTAAGGGCAACCAAGAGGGATTGAGTGTTATATTACATGGTATCTGGTACGTTTCTATAACTTTTCTATTTCATTACTTTGCTCCACGGGTGGCCCATAGTTGGAAAATACATCATACTGATGGAAATAGAGAATATACAGGATGGGCGAGGCGCTTTCAGAAAAGGATTTACCGTAGGACGAAATATCACTTCCCTGCTATATCTGTCTCTCGTCTCTGCTAGTAATTCTCGACGACGAAGGGAGAAAAACATACGTCAGCTATGTGAAATCGAGTGGACAGCTGTTGGCGCCAACCGACAGGCTGCTGTTGGCCATTTATTCAATGTACAAATATACAGCATTATACAGGATAAATCACGTATTTCGTCATCCCTGTCAATGTGTTGGACAACTTCAAATATTCCGATGAAAAATTTTCCCGGCGACTGTAACGTTTATATTTCACGTCCTATTCGTAAGTAATTACACACCGAAGCTTGAAAAGGCTCTCATAATTTTCATTTGGCTTCCTGCTTCTCTTTCGAGTACACAGAGGGCAGGATTGGTAATGAAAAAATAGCTTTCATTGTTTGTTAGAATTTTACTCTCTGGATAGACGTAAATAAATACTCCACGTTCCACAATAACTTTACCTTGTTACGCGGAGTTTTATCGGTGAAAAGAATTTAATGTATCATTCGTGCGACTGTTATTCGAGGATAATGAAATATATGCAAGGCAGCAGGCAAATATGTTTTGATTCGCTCCTGCAATGTTCAGATTTTTGATTACACTGCTAATTGTATACTTTGTCTGGGATCGTTTTCAAACTAATATTTCAATCAATCGTTTGTGTTATAAAAATGACTCAGAAGAACGCTTTATTTTCTGTTAGATTAGAAAAAATCTTTACCGCGTAATTTTATCACATTGTCAACTTTGACAATCGCGTTGTTAGGACGTTTTTTACATCCATTTTTCTCAAAATTTCCAACGACGATGCAGTGTTCCGACATTTCATCCGTACTACTTTTTTCCAACACTGCAGACTCTCCTATCTCTTTGTATACGCCGGATGGGTTTCTCATTTGCATTTAAACACGCTTAAACATTACTGGATTTCTCACGATTTTACCACCTACGATAAGCTGTAGCCGATAATGGCAATAAAGATGGCAATTTGTCGACGAGAACAGCGGGCAAAAAAACGATCCAGTGGAAAGGATCACCCCCTCCTTTCCTCCCCCTTCCTTCGTTTTCCCGATAATGCTCGTTGACATCCGTAATCGAGCCGGGGCATTTACGCTCCGTTATCTAATGTACACGCTTGGCATAATAAGCTCATGAGTTATGTTCTTAACACGCACAAATTATAACGTATCGGTTAGCACTGGAGATCGTTTTACAAATTACATTTGCGTCGGAGGCGAGCGAGAATTCAACGGCACGTATAACAGTTTATTATCCGTCCATGAAGTGCACCGCATTCCTTTTTTTCGTTTCGTCGGATTCCTCTATTTCAATATCCCTACACCAAATGCGAATACTGATCCCGTAAGTAGCAATGCGCTATAATATGCGTAAATGAATAATTAAGAACCGATACGAGGTATGCAATTAGGCAGCCTTCGCGGTATCGTTTGCGATAAATTGGCCGATATGAACGCAGCTGCTTCCTTCGTTGCAATCTGGCTACCTACGTGAATGCGCCTATCGTTGACTTATACTACTGAATTTCCGCGCCAGCGCTCACGTTAGTAGATGCGTGACCTCTCCACCGGTCGTTACAGTAGCAAGGCTACTAATTTCATGTCATTTTTTATTTTTCGTCGCCTTCCGACGCCCTTTTCCCTTTTTACCTCACATATATGCATTTCCCTCCATCTCGTTCTCCCGGCTTACCTCTATCGTCTACCGCCACAGCTACCAGCCACCGACCATCCCTCACGCCCAGTTCAGATTCATATGCAAATGCGAACGAGGGACGAGGAAGCGAGTGAGTGAGAGAGGGAATGAGGGAAAGAGGGAGAGAAGGCCGGTGGTGTGTTGGTGCGCTCATGAGAATTCGGCAACGTGGAGGGTTTTTAGTCGGTGCGTAATGTAGACGGCTAGGTCGATAGGTCGGGGACGATATCGTGGCAACTGAAGGTTGAGATAATGGTAAAATTAACGAGTCGATAATCGATATGCTAGCCAGCACACCCGATTTTAGTCTTTCTCGTGAAAAGTGGAAACCTTCCACGTTTTTGCTCTTTTGCCTCCATGAGCTTTCATACGCGTTGCTCATTGTCTTCTCTGTCTTCTTCTCTCCGCTCGTCCTCGTGAGCGAGCGAGAGACTCTTTTTTTCCAAGACATCGTGCAACTGCAACGGGATTTGCATAATTGCGAGCGATTGTTTGTCCCCGTATCATGGCCGCTACGTACACGCTCTGGGACCTCGGTACGCTCCCTCTGATCCTGATTCATATGCAAATAGCGGGCTACACCGGCGCGCCATGGCGCAGAATTGAAGACTGACGCTTACTGGACCACGTACTCATCCTCGACTCTCTCTATCCCCCCTCTTCCTCTTCCCCTCCTTCTCTCTCTCTCATTGCCTCTGCTTTATTCACCAATTTGCCCATCTCTTTTCCCTTCCTCCGAGTCACTTTCTTTCCATTTTATCTTTTCAATGACAGCGATCCAGCAGTTCACTTTTTTGGGCCACATCCCACGGCACCAAAATCGCACGAATGCTAAATGTCCTGCGGCTCGGTCTCAAAGTTACGCTCTTCCATGAGTGCGGCCAGTCGATACGTTTTGCGGTCGCAATTTCCGTACAATCTAGCCGATTCGACGGGTATAGGTGCCGTTCACGCATCTCCCTGAACGTATTTGCACTTACAAGTTCGAAACTGAAGCGAAACCCCTCGCAATTAATGGCCATACTGGAATTAGGAAGTTTGGCCGGGGATATTGGAAAATTATTGCTTTCGAATGGACAAGTACTTCGGCAAGCAGACCTGCGGAATCGTGCGAAAAGTTCACATCTATTTTTCATCTTTGGGATGGCTTTCATCCACAAAAGATTACAACTTATTTAGTTTTCTTCAATAGCGGTCACCCTGAGTTATTTGTATAGCTTACATCAATTATATAGGGCCCTACTATAATTTAATCTCAGACGAGACACCAAAGAATATCGGTACTCGTCCTCGAAGAAACCGAATAGATTCCCTTAAAATTAATTAATAATATCGTAGCCTAGAACTTAGAACTTAAAACTTAACTGAACGCGTGTAATTTAAAAATAAGTGATTAACTTTATTAACTATAAAAATACAAAACTCTTAACACTAGAACTACCGGCGAAAATCTGTGATATTTCGATATATTAAAAAAGAACTTTGAAAAAAGAGGAATCCAAGAGGCGGAAGAAATGATCGATTCGGTGATTTATATTTTTTGAGATGGACGTAAAATATTTATTCTATGACTTTCATATGAATTTGGAGAATTTTCGGGAAAAATTGTGTACCAGTCATTTTGACTGGTTTGGTCTAACTCTGAATTTATTACTAAAGCTCTCTCCACTCACGCCATGTCTCTCACTCTCTGAATTCTCAACCCAACTGCATATTCTCAACTGAGTCTTCCAAAAATTCACGCACGCATCCACCCTCGATACTCTTTCTCACAGCATGCATTCTCTGTTGCATTCACTCATTTTCTCCTTATCCATAGACTAAACATTCATGCTAGCCCTGACATCCGTCACCTTCCAAATCACGCACTCTAAACATCCACTCTCGCTTATATACAAACCATCCACACTCACTAATTCTAGAAATTAATACTATTTACGCGTACAAAAATTCCGTTCCTACAATTATTACCGATACTTTGGTAGAGTGAACGTCTTTGTAGCTCATTTGTGTGCTTTCTATATTACACAAATCATTTTCGCATGGTCGTAGCAAAATTTTGAACATTTTAGAACGTAGATGTTTTCAAAGGTTGCGGTAATGTGGTATTTTCCGTTTCCGGAGCAAGTGAAATCTCCGTCCTATTGCGAGCCATAGAAGTTAGCCATGCGTTTTCCACAGTGCTGTACAATAATCACCAGTCTTTAGGCAAGCTTTGTATAAAGCGGTACATTTAGTTTCTGGCAGTGGCTTTGTCGAGAATATTCCTGCAATATTTACTTTACGAAGCATCTCGATCAATCGTGCTAAAATTCAAAATTCCGATTGATACCTTAGGCTAGCTGTATAGATAGATGGTCCTACATAATATAATTAAAAAGTAGCTCCTCCTGTGGCTTCGCTTTGACGGAATTAACAATTAGTTACTTGAAGAGGAGTTACGAAGTTTATATTATAAGCTAACAACGAACTAACCGATGTAGCGCAGTACGAAAGAAATTTGCATACCGAAACTCGCGTTTTGTTGTAGTGGATTCGTGTATTTGTTAGCATGGTATATTGATATTTTTATGCAGTTTGTAATAAACACAATTTTCTCGTCAAGTTAAGGTTTCCATCGGGTTTCTTATTAAATGCTGTTTCTTCTCTTCAAACGTATACTTTTTTTTAGTAAAGAGAGCAAAGATAATTAAATTCCTTTGTCAATTTTTCTTCCTTTTGTTTACTGCGCGACGTCCTCCTGTCGGTCTTTTTTTTAAAAATAGTAGCGCAACAGCAGTTACATCTTGAGCATGTTTAACAAGGCATCCACCTGCACAAACTACCAGACTCTCGTTCGAAAACGTGAATTACACGACGGGAGGACTCCGTTAGAGAAACGTAGTGTATAAGCCGACGATGCTGTCGTTAGAGAATTCTCGTTGTCCTCGTGGAACGAGCTTTATGCAAAGTCTCGTGTCACGTTATGTACGAACTTCGGGAACTTCTGCGACGTGTTTCCGCACGACTGCGGTCGAGTCCATTTGTCCCGAAGATAGTAATTAACAGTGACCATTTCCATTAACGAAAAAACGTTCTGCACCTTGTCAATGCACGATTGATAAATTTAAAACTCCAGAGATTTTAGATTTCCAGCGCACGAACTTTCTTGGTCAGAAGGTTGGAAACTGATTTACATTCTGGACGAAGCCCAGATATTTCTTCCTGCCCTGAAAATCAAATTAGGAAGTTAATAAACGAAGTAACAATGTTATATCACCTCAGAATGCTGGATATTTAGTATTAGTGCAGAGATAGTTTTTCGTTATAACTTTAGTGTTAGTACATGTATTATTTTTATGTAAGATATCTCCGTATATAAAAGCACTGTTATTCTCTGCCTCTGAAAGTCTCGATTTACCATTTCGTATTCTTCGCATTCAATATTTAATTTCTACCTTTTACATGGGAAACTTTTTATCGCATTGTTCTACTTCGATAAAAATATAAAAATTGGCAGATTGAAATTCAAATTGCTGATAATTACAGATTTCTTTGAGTCAGTGTCTTTTTGAACGATGCATCAATACAGATAAATTTCCGAAAACAAGAATAATTATTCTCAACAGTAATTATAATATTAATGTAAAAAGACACTCTGTAAAAATATTATTCCCTAATTGCATCCTCTCCCGTCGGTAAAAACTGATAATGAAGTCGGTATCGCTTCTTTGCGGTGGCAAAATTTTTTGATATGCTTAATGAGCCCTGTTCACTCTCGTCATTCCTTTACAATGAGGCAGGTCGGAAATGATTACCATCAGGGGTCACAAGGTCGAACTGTGCGGTCACTGAGCTACCATTAAACTTTCCAGAGAAGTCTTTTGCAAGTACGTTTACAGACGACATATGTACGTGTATACACATCGGTTATATTACGATATTTAGATATATCTGTAAATCTGAATATTTACAATCTCTAAAAATTAAAAATGGAAAAAATAAGCTTCCGTAAATGCAAGTCGTCTTTTGACAGTGCAATGAGAAAAAGGATCGCGTACTGCTCTAGTTTAATCAAAAGTTTTCTAGTCCTTCAAAGTACGAAATAGAACGATTTTTTCTAAAAATTGAAACAGTACTTTAGTATTACATTGGCGTATGTAGCAAATTTCCTATTCTACTTAATTAAAAGTGTTTTTGATAATACTTAATATTTTATGATACGAAAGATAATAACGTAGCTGGATATATTCTTAGTGTATATTGTAGAATGTTATCTTTTATCTTTATTTCACGACATTAAACTAAGACGACACTAAAAGCCGCATGTTATCTTAAAGAAAGGTAACTTGAGTCAGGGATCTCCAGTTGTACATTCATTTCTGTACTTCCTGTTCTTGGAAAACGTACTTCTGCTTGAAGTGAACCGTTATTTAATGCAAATTGAGCATGATTGAAATCAATTTCTTAAAAACACGACATAGATAAAAAAACATAGATAACCCTATAGTATCGTAGTACCGTTACGGTAGCAATAGTTTAAAATTTTCATCCGTATATGCACTCGGTAACGTATGTACGGTAAAGCAGCATGCTAAACTGTTTGCGTTTACAGTTCCATTCATTCGCGTTACTCACTGATGTCGAAACATTGTGGCACAAAATATTATTTCTAACGATCGAAAAGTGCCAGTATTATTTTACTTCATATCATGCTAATCCAAATTCTCTCAATTATTAGCTTACGGTAAAGAAATTAATATATTTAAATTATTTCACAGGTGCATTGCTTTCTTTCGGTCAACTCTTTATAGTTGGTATCATCAGTAGTAACAACATACAGTTTTCATTTTACTCACTATTATTGGCGGTAATAATATTTAGTCGACAAGAGTTGTTACAAACAGCTGACTCTTTTTGCAATACTTATTTCATATTACTTTATGAAATCTGTATTATTTTGTAATTTAATAGTACATATTTTTATGTTATAATTATTAATATTAAAATTTGTAAAGATTGATCAGTTGTCGATTAAATGCAATAATTCGGACCTCAGATTTAACTCGCAATAGCTTCCGCTTTATATAAGAATTTCTATATATTTAATGCAAATGCATCTACTAGTTTATCCTTGTCCGTGTGCAACAAAGACAAATTATAAAACGATACACGTAGCCAGTAATCGCATTTTAATAAAACCCAGTATATTCGCGAACACACCCAATCATTTTTCATCGGCCGCATTTAAACCCTGGCACGGTTTCAACCTGTAATCTGTTACGTATGAGAAAAAGAAGCCAGCAAATAGTATGACGGATGAATCGGTTGAGAGTGCTCCTGAGAGTTTGAATATACAAATTAAACTTCAAGACTTCAGGCCTCGTTATATTTTACTTTTATCAACTATTTTTCGCAACGCTTTACCTCTCCAATTAAAAGTTTCGAAATATCGCGTTACTAATAAATGATAACAAAAATTAACAGAATTAAATATTTCTTCGCAATCTCCATGTACCGAAATTCAATTCATGATTCTCATTTTACGATACAAGTATTAATAAATTCACAGACAAATACGGTCGAGTGAAAGCAAATAACGCAATGAGAGCTGGAGTTACACGGAACAAAACAGTACGAAATAACGTCCATACTTCACGCGAAACCGTTACAATACAAATGGTCACTCATAATTATGAAATGTATCTAATTGGACGGTGAACACCTGGTAACAGAAAACATGTGGCAGTTAGAAACATGTTTTGTTTATAACCAAGTGCACGTTTAGAAAGTGGGAATATAAATTCAAAGTGAAAAGATAATCGCAAAGTTTCCATTGCAATTTATAAAATATATATTGTTTTACTGGCAAAAATTTGAGTGTTCAATCTCTCATGAACAATGTAGCAAAATGGGTGTCGTATTCGAAAGAAAGAGATAGGGAAAATGAAATCTAATCCTAAGTTATTGAATATAAATAACGACGTACTAGTTATTCGCGATGTAGAATGTCGCTAACCGGATGATACATTGGAGCAAAAGGAGAATAAGAGCGAGGATCATTTCTCGGGGCATGCTGAGCGCGAAATGACATGGTAACCGGTATTGCACGACCTGCTCTACGTTAACAGCTCCTCCTAGCGCCGAGCAAACGGATGATGTATTTTGCGTGTGAAATTTCTATTCTGACGTACAGAAATTTTTACTGCTGAAATTTGAATACTTCATTTCATTCGTTAACATTTCATACTGACATGTAATACTAACTATGAATGTAGAGTGGCTTTGCTCCCCGATATCTTTTTATTCTGCGAATATATAACGTGTTCTAATTTCTCAATCAAAATAATAAATCTTTGACGTATCAGACAAATTTTCTCTTTCGAGAAATTCGAAAAGCCCAAGTGGCGTCCAACGATCTCCCGCAAAATATTAATAAAGTTTTCAGTTGTGAAGACGCTTCATTATTTCCGGTGGCGCAAGATCAGTTTTCTTGGGAACGTGTGGATGGAGATATTTCTCCGCGAAAGACTCTTCCATTTTTTGGAAAAATCAGTCATTTCAGAAAGTTCGAAACATAATCACCTCCAGTAACCATATTCAAGTTGAACGCACACACATTTATCCTGTTAAATTTTGTCGTACTTTGTAAAGCACAGTTTATTGAAGTTCAGAAATCAAACCGGAGTGTCTCATTATATTTCATCATTGCTTTCACGCGCCGCGAAACTACCTCATGCGCCCATTTGAAAAGATCTGCGAGGAGCGCTATCCAATTTATGTCCTGCACATCAATCAAAGTGAGGTATTCGGCCTTACAACCCGAATAGGATCAGTCCGAGGGCTAATCGCGTATTTTGGGACGCAACACACTTATGAATTCAAAATCCAGTGAGTTACAGTACAATCGATGCTAATGATACGAAAGTTTAATAAGAAAAAAGAGATTTAAATAATGTTTGATAAAAATGTTGCCTTGGATGGTGCACTGTTTTCTTCGACGTGTCTACGTATACGTTTTATACTTGGCTCGCGCCTCTCTCTCCTGAGAAATTATTAAAACATCCCGCGGAACATCCTGGCATATCCCCGAACGTATTTCGATACTTTACAAATACGAGTGGACCACCGCGGAATTCGTAAATTTTAAGGTGGATAGAAATAAAATAGATAGAAACCCCCTGGCTCGATCGAAGAATCCGAAGTCAGTGCGAGAAGAAAATCTGTTCGTACACGACCATACAAGCAAAGCACTGGTAGAAAGTTGCAGGGATTTTCCAAGTTTCTCCGTGAAATCGAACCGAGTTCTGGAATTCGTTTTATACTTGCCGCGTTTGCGCTTGCCGGCCAATTGCAAGGACAGAGCTCGACCCAAGTAGAACGAGACATATCTGGCCAGCCAATCGAATACTCTTCTCATCACCTTTGGAACCCGCTGCGTAGAACGCGGTAACGAGGGCAATTTTTATTTCAAAAAGTTTCGTTTCCTACTCGTGGTCAGTCTGGAAGTCAGGGATACCGTGGCTTCAATGGAATGATTATGGAGAATCGAATTCTGTGGAGTTTCTTACGAGCATGACCGTTTCACGATTCCATCGTGTCCTGGATAGGAAAAAGTTACCTCGATGGAATCCAACTCGGTTCCTTGATTCGAATGTTTCGCAACGTAACATATATCTATACTGCCTATACGTAACTAACTTGATTAAAGGCGATTATACGTTCGATTAAATGCACAGGCTGCGAGAAAATGTTAATTTCACGACAGGGAAGACACCGAGGAAGGGAATCATTCCACATGGCCAAATGTAGCCACACCGCTCGGATGACTTTATTGATTCACGGATCAATTTGATAATATTTGAGTTATTCATTCACTATCACAATAGTTATTCTACCCGTTAATTTAATTATTTGCAGTATTCCAATATAAAGCCAAGATTTAATTAGCGGTTTTCAAATTACGGGACAATTATGAAATACGTCCGGTACGTGTATTTTTGTGAAACAATTATTACCGCTGAGAAGTATCATTATTGAAATTGAAATGAAACTTTTATTTTTATGAAACATTAATTAATTTCTATTTTTTTGTCTATAATGAAATCATTATTTTTATATATTGTTGCGGGTCGACCGCGCGCGCAAAGTCCTTTTGGACATAGTAAAATGATAAACACACTTTTATAGAAAAATGACAACGTTTTATTTCAAACATACGTCCGTCAACGAGGAGCTCCGACCACAGAATCACTTATTTATTTATGAACAATAGACATGTCCCGTAACCCAGTAACATTAATACCACTGGGTGTTGCGTAACAATATGTATATAAAATTCACTGCTACGTTTGAATATTTTACTTTGAATAAAACTAAATCAGCCTTAATTTTTCCATCAAGAAGTTTAGCAAGAAAAAGATTAGACACGCCCAGAGAAGTTCCATTACGTATATTTCATTTATAGTAGGTCACCAATGTAGTTTCTTGTGCGTATCGTGGACGTAAAAGCTCTCATGGGGTTGGAGGCAAAGTATTGTAATAAAAAAAAAGAGCCACGCGTGTGCACTTCTGGAAAAATGTTTGCCACCAATCGACAGCATCTGTCGCCGACAGCTCGAGTAGAAGGAACAAATTGGTGGCGCAACATAAAAGCTCACCCTTCTCAGTCTTTGATATGGAACACCTTCGCGAGAAGTGTCTTCACTTCACGACGATGTACTATTTTCTCAAATATTTTTCTCGTTAATAACAATATTCTCTGACGGTGGAGGAATTCAGAAAAATTATGAGAAAGTCAGCTTGCAAGGTGTTCTCGTTGGATCAAATTATTCGTACATGAATACTTGCTGGAATTCTTAAAAACGTGGGATTTGAATTTTTACAGATCTTCTCTTAATTTCGTACAATATTGTAATAAATGAAATATGAAATTTCTGATATATGGCATTTTTTAAGGTTCATTCGTATACGAAAGAACAGTCTAACATTATTTTTGATACCGCATCTACAAGTTTTCATTTTCTAAATTTCTAGGAAGTGTTACAGCTCAAGCATTTCTATATAGCATTAAAAATTAATATATCACATATATTTACCATTGAGAGGCTTTTTATATATGTATCACCAGACCTAATTTTTTTTAGTTATTTATTCTTTTAATGGAATATTTCGGCATTGACTGGAGGTATGACCTTGCGTCAAAAACTAGAAAGGCGTTTACTAGTTTCTTTTAGAAATGCATATGATATTTCAAATAAATATTGCACCCATAACTTGAAAAATTCTGCTCAGTTTTCTGCATCGCTTCAATTATTCCCCGATCCATTAATTTTTTTCGGCGGATTTTGAGATCTTTGACAATCGGTCACTTCACGAACTGCATCAATGTACGTGCACGTATCTCCACAATCAAGACAAACGTATGTGAAGAAGTTGGAAAATTAAAAATATTCCAAGGAATTCTTCCGACTTTCCAACGTCCATTAAATGATAAGAAGTTTGAGTCCTCGGAATTTGTAAACTTTGTAAACTTGTTTTCGTTTTGAACAAACATTACATACATCAAAACTTCAGTTCAGCAAACTCGATCGAAACCACGCAGTTTGACTATAACTTCTCGAGATACCCTACTATAAGTCGAATCGTCACGATAAGGTCAATATCACGACTGCACGATATAAGTGATATAATATCGATAATACACAACCTGCGAAGAGCACAACGACAAATTGCCCTTGGTATCGGGAAGACGTTACGCCAGTACCGCGATAAGGGCGTAAATGTTTTAACTTCCGTGCCAGCTCCTATTATTCATCCAATTCAAACCGCTCGATGTCTGCTCGATGCCGAGAGAGCGTCGTTTCTTAAGCAGCTTTAGCCTCGCCGAGTAAGCAGTCAAACGATTCGTCTATTTGTATAGATCTATGGAGCTAGAACTAAAGTGGCCGTGATATCAAAGACGATCTCGAACGTCTGTTTATACGGTAACCTCACTATCAGATACAGACTGGATTACGAGGTCGGTATCGTGCACTTAATCTTACATCGGTGCCTGCAGGGCCATTTATATGGGTTTCTGAACGCAGAGCTGTAACATTCAAAATTCTCAGAGCGACCTACCTCACCATACCGACAATTCGCGCCAATCTTCGTCTTTTCCGGTAATAATGCCAGCCACTCGCCACTTTTCGCAACGATCCTAAAAGCGAGCCGGACTAAGTATAATTTAAACGTCCTCTCTTCGCTCCTCTCTTCCTGGGACACGACCGCGGTAACACCATGGAGAACGGGTCTGCTCCGCCACCGGCAATTCACGCGGACGAACGCCTTTTAACCGTTATTAATTGCCCGGTATTAATATAAACGGCGGGCTTAAGGAGAATTAATGTACCTATCCGCGACTTAGCAGCCTCCGCGGAAAATCTGACCTGGCGGATTTACGTGGTTATTCAGATCCTGTTGGCCGAGACCGCTGTGCCGGTCCGAGAAAATTAGCGTACGACGGCTCATACACGAGTATTATTTCTTGGCCCTCTGCCGTTTTCGATATAACACATCCTGGATTCCCAAGCCACATCTGGCAAATGATAATATTTGTTGGGAATTTTGTTGTTGTTACGGCTGGCTAACTTCTCGGTCGAATAATTACTTCATCGATTTGGTACTCTACGTTTTTATCGTGTATCTCTTATCGCTATCATTCTGTGATATCTCTGTATTTTTGAACGGGATGGGAACATTTTGATCGAACGGATTCTCTATATTCTACCGACGATAAAAATCCATGTAATGCGAGTCCGTACATGAATAACGAATCGTCGCAATTTTCTGTTGAGTCAATAAACCGATTTTAGTGAAATATGAACTGAAAATCATTTTCGAGTTTGACTTTCGACATAATTCCATGAAATTCAACGCGTATTTCGTACGGTCCGTGCTCGACTGTCTGCCGATATACCATACTGAAATTAAATGCCGTAGTACTTGCAGATTGCAAAAAATGTCTTTGGTATTCCTCTTTCGTCTCGTTTAATATATACTTCCAATGACTTTTCACATTGACAAGTTACGGCGTTTGTCATTTAAATTCAAATACTTTGAGGGAGCAAATGGTGGTCTTCGAAATGAGACTTGAATGGAAAGAGATTTAATAGGACGAATTACAATGTCCTTTTCAGTAGAGGGGAATTTTTCGAACCGTTACCAATTGAGGTTAACGGAGAAAAAGATCTGGCAAATTACGATAGACGAATTAATCTGCTTGCGCTGCATTTCTCCCGTTCGACGGTTAGTACATCTTCACATTTTTATTAGCTTCACCTTAATTATGTCATATCGTCGTAAAATACGATTCTTTATCTGAAATTCAATTGTTATGGTGTACATAATTATGTTTGCATGTTTAATCTGTTAATTGAGAATTTTTTTCATTCAATGAATTCTTGAGTATACATGCACACTTTATGTAACGATATTAACACTAGAACTATCAAACCAGTCGAAATGACTGGTACACAATTTTTTCAAAAAATTCTCCAAGTTTATAGAAGAGTCTTGGAATAAATATTCTACATCCATCTTAAAAAACATAAATCACCGAATCGATTATCTTTTCCGCCTCTTGATTCCTCCTTTTTCAAAGTACTTATTTAATATTTTGAAATGTGAAAGATTTGACGCCGGCAGTTCTAGTGTTAATCCCATGGGGAACTTTTTTTTCCAATACGCTTTTGATATATTAATGGACCACAATAATCTGGATTTTTAGTTTGTAGAAGCTAAATACTTTAGATTAACATAGATCCTTGAATGTTAAAATTTCCTTCCACCGTTTTGTAATATTTAGATCAACAAGTAATATTTAAATCATTAAGGTAAATAATTTTCGTTAAGCAAAAGTTTATATGAGACTTCGTAAGTGGTTTAAAAGTTTTAAGAAAAAGGTATACATAATTGAGATTCGATTTATATAAAATCTGTACACATATTAGAATTTAAATGTTTGAAGGAATACGGAAAACACATGTAAAAGAAAGAAGTAAACTGAGCGTATGTGGAATGAGAAAATTGATAGAAGAACAATAAAAGAAAAATAATATGTTAACTTCAATCTGTTTTCACATTTTCTACGGATTGTAAAGTTAACTAAATACATTGTTACGAAATAATCTTTGCGTGGAAATGAGTTTTTATTAAATAGCTTTTTGAACGAAAGCCAGAATGTCTTGATTGAACAATAGATTTTAGTAAAGGCTTACTGTTACTGCGAGACATTTTACGTCATATTTCACAATTATCTTAACGTGACAAATATTACAATTCGTCACAGTTATTTATTTCATTTCGCAAACTGCTGTCATGTCTACAAAGACAGTACCCTCAAGAAAATACTCTTTAAAATCAATGAAATGAAATCTAACATAATTGTTTCTCACAAAACTCAATTCCACTGTTTCTTATATACCTACTCTAATGTTCACAACGCTACAGGATCATTTCAGACTCTTGAACAAATCACGTTACCTAACCGCTTTCTAAAAAACCTCTCCGGTCTCTAACAATCCTATATCAAACTAATTACTCAAATCAGCTAATCCTGTATCAACCCTTGAAACATACACTGCACGAAGAACTATTTCCCAATCATGATACGAATAAACAATGTAAATTGATCTCCACTTTTCGAAATCTTTCTATCGGCTTCATCGTTCCCTGCCTTCCAACGCAAATCACCACTTATTTTCCTACCCCAAATACCACTCCCTGATTCATATACTCCATACACATTAGTTCGTACACCTCGAGAAATTCTTCAACGGCAAACGCAAGCATGCAGTTTGTAAATTCTGGAACGCATATATTAAATTGGTGCATATGAAATGTTGGATTATATACGGCGAAATTAAAATACCACAGTTTTTGCAAAATGAATGTTTATAAATGAAAACAATTTCCATCGACTTTTAATAAAATCTGAGTTTTTAGGAAGACTAAAATTGGAGGTGACTGTTTTAAGGTCACCACCATTATTGACTTTTTTTTCTGTAATGAAGCGGTCTAAGTGTTTATAAATGTGATAATCCGTTAAAGGAAGATCAGGTGAATAAGGTGGGTACCGAAAATTTCATATTTTAATTCACGAAATTTTGTTGAGCTCACTTTTTACGGATATGGTCTTGCATTGTCGTGCAATAAAGTTGACCCCTGCCGATTAATTGAAACCGAACGCAGTCTTTTCAATTCTACACGCATTTGTTCAATTTTTGTACAGTATCTGTCAGTAGTAATGCGTTCAACGCCTTGGAAGAAAGGAAGTTCAGCTTTCCATGTATAGATAGGACATCATTATGGCATACGGTTGTGGGTCTACCACGAGGCGCATTTTGAAGATACTTATATCCAGAACGAAACTTTTTGAACCAACATTGTACGATTTTTTTATTAACAATTGCCTCCCATATGCTCTGTTTATGTTAAGACTTGCAGCTGCAGCATTACTACCAAGTTTAAATTCATATCGGTTTACTACCCGCATTTCACTACTATTCGCGTTGCACAAAAAAGAATATTTTTTTTAAAGAAATTAGGAGTCTTCCAAAAAAAAAATACATCTCAATATCGAGCATATAGACCAAACAAGCTATTTCAACTGTAAAATTATTAATTTTACGGCTACCCATTTACAAAATATGGCCAAAATGTAGTGTATAGGCCTAATCCGACATTTCATATGCACCAACCTAATACTTTCAACGCGGAAATGGTGATATTATTTTTAATCGAAGGCCAATCCGCGGCTTGCGATTCGCTCGTAAAAAAAAATGATTGGATGTACGTGAATGACACATCGAAATTGCAGAGAACTGACCGTGCACTCGATTTATTGCCATGCGAACGTGGCAAAGGAAATTAAATATAATGTCCCAGACAAACAATAATTTTGTGGTCATACCCATTACGACATTTTGATCCGTCCATATTTTTTTCTCAATATTGAGCATATAGACAAAACAATCTGTTTCAACTGTAAAATTATTAATTTTACGGCTACCTATTTACAAAATATGGCCAAAATGTAGGGTATTGACCTAATCCGACATTTCATATGCACTAATCTAATAGCAACCTCAGCGATTATCGTTGATCCTCTCTCTATAAATTCACAAAGACGTCCGCAGGTCCGGAAGAATTGTAATACACGTAAATCCTGTCCATTTTTATCCAACGTCCAATGCATATTCGCATGGCAAAAGCCAAGGGCAATCCAGTGTGTATTCTACAAGGGCTGTGTGTTGCTTGACTCGGCTCGACTCGAGCCGGCTCGGTGGTACGGAACTTTTGACATGCGTGTATTTACCAACCGCACGGGCCCGGCGGTTGGTAAATTGCATATCCCAATGTACGCGCGCGAGGGCCGTTGCTCGCGCGTATGTGCCCGCCGGTGTGTATCGAGTTATCCCAGTTCCGAGCCATGGACCCGCCGTGGTTTGCCCGCTACCACATAGTTCGCAATGCTTCTAATTCTCCCTACCGTTGTTGCATCCCGTTTCTATGCTTCCCACTGTCGGATTCGCTTTTCCTCCTGCCGCTGTCCCATTCGCACTGTCCTTGAGCCTCTTGTTCCCCAATGTGTCCCCTATAGCCCTGTTTTTCTTCTATTTCCATTTACAGAAGTTAGCTTAGGTCGATGAGGCGATAATCTGTTAAGTAGTCCTGTGCTAATAGGAACTTAGAAATCAGTGCTTGTAAGAAAATTTATTAATACTGCTGCGGAGCAAAAATACGCCCCTGAAGCTCACAGATGTAGCTTCCAACTTCGCATCTTACCTTTTTTAATATTTCACATATTTCTTAGAAAACCTAGCAGTCACGCATTGTCGTCCATTTATGACTTCAAAATCAATGCGCTTTATGGGCCTATTGTCGTCAATACTTCTTCAGGAGAAGTTTTGTCCTGCAAGAAGTATTGACCGGGGACTTTTCCCCCACGCGAGCTGGGTTTTTCCGGTTCCGCCGATCGGCAAGGGAGGCTTTTAGCCAATGGGCAAAGGACGATTTCTTTGCCCACCAATGGCAAAATTAATATTTGTTAATAATAAGAGTCTCCCAATCAGCAGCTTTCCCGCTTCGCAGCAGTAACCACCCCCGCCAAATAATGACGGAAGCGCGTCCTTACGCGCTTCCAAAAATCAGTCTTCATCCAAAATCGAACCAAACAACATCTAGCGCTCTCGATAGAAGCTCCATCTGCGAGATTAAGACCCGGACGTAATCTTAATATTCAACAACACTATCACTCGGGATATTGGTCCTTCGAGCCAAATCTAACTAAGTTCGGACCGTAACATTGGTCCTTTGGAGATGGATAGAAGTCAGTGTTCTATCCAACTACTGTAGAAAGTGTAAATAAACGGTTTAGTGTGAGGCAAGTTGGCCTTCATTCAATTCAATTCTTTCTACAACATCACAATACCTCCGTGCGTGGCTCAAATCGGGTGAGCCTGTTTTAATTACACGCTCACTCCAGAGGTGTCGTCTAAGAAACACGAGCAGGCATAACTCGTCAAGACGATCATCCGCAACAAATACAAATATTCTGATTATTCTGATTGCCCAGATTTGTTCTGGCATCATAGTTCAGACTCGTCCATCGAAAACGAGTTCTCATCTGCTATGGCCCACTATTTTCTATCGTCAGTGATGCGGAATCGACTTAGTAGTATTCTTTACACCCGAGTGGTTATTTTTATTTGATGACAGTAGTAAGTGTAAGTAGGTAAAGATCCTAGAGTTATATCTACAACATTCTTATCAAATTTGTTAAGAATCTTTATGATCTACTTAACGTCGGACTGCAAGGGTTTAAATAGAGATATCTCCACATATTTACAATTTGTAAAACCATTCAATTCCTAAACAAAGCAAACATGATCCCGGATTTCAGCAATTTCAAAGACATAACTTAATGAAAACGCAGTTTGACAAACGACGATGTACAGATTGAATTTTTGGTTTGTCCCCTCCGGTTACTGTTCTTCCATTTCTACCCTAGAAAGTAGTATAAGCCCGAGGCACTGTAACACAGTACAAACTGAATAATAACACCGTGCACTAATTGTAATTAACACAGAACACATAACACGCTACGACAGCGGAAACATATAATAATTTTACGTCGTAATTTTTGTCCATTTATGAAATTGCTCTTCCAGTTTCCGCGCTGAAAATGATTCTCAATAAAGAACGTTTCTCCGAAGCCAAGTACTTTCCAAAGAAAGAGAATTTCAATAACCCATAGATGCAGGTGAGAGTGTCGTGTCTAATTCAGTGCTTATCTTGCTGTTAGCCAACCGCATCACAGGTATTTACTTATACACATACAGCGATTGAACAGTAAATAAAGATCTTCCGTTTTCACGGGTACGTGCAAGCCGAAAATTAGCGAGGATATCCCTTCATGACTGACCATCGATTTGGTACACCATCTCTGATCCCTGTGGTTTGCCGGAGGTTTCATAGGGTGAGAGGAATTATTTCGTAGCCCGTCGTAGCGTGTTTCACGTGCATAGTATAGAGAATATTCAAATGGACAGTGAAAGGTTACTCGGCAACCCAGCATGGATTAGACGTTACGGTTAATTATGTGAGCCTTGGAGGCTACCGCGTCGAGACTGCAAGGAGGGGAGACTCGCGGTTAAGTAGCGATTCTTCGGTAATTTCGTGTAAGCAAAGATTCTAGCTCCTTCCCAACCATATGTTTCGTAAATTGACGAGAAACTACATACGCGCTGATAAAGTCCGACCGCCAATTCGGTACGCGGTACGTGCTTCCTGTAATACGCTAACGGTTACACCGGTAGAAAAAGGATCGTGTCGAAGCGGAAGGCAGGAACGAAGAAGGCCTATACTTTCCGGTACAGTAGCGTAGGTTGCAGCAGGTTGCTGGGTGTTATAGTTAATTACGTCTGGCTTGCGTGGCACGTCTTGAATATCGTAGTACGGCGCGTAAGTAGTGAACGCTTCGCTAAGTTGCCAGGATATTAATACACCGCTTTAACGGTGGCGGTCTACATCCTCTTCTTCTCTTTCTTACAAGAGCCGCCGTACGAGCCGCGGAATTCTTCCTGTTGGTCATCGCCGGTAGAACCGGACGTCTTGATGGACGTTTAACTAATTTCACAAGAGAATCTGTACAATTGATAATTCCACGTACAATCGGTCACCGTGTGCACGTTAGGTATTCGGTTTGCTGTACGATTGTGGACGAGCTACGGGAAATTGATTCGATTGAAAATCACCGAGCGTAAACAGATAACAGCAATAATTCCCAAACGTCGTTCTGATATTCCCTTTTTACTGGACACATTGTTCGTTCCATCTCTCTTCTTTTCTCTCTCTCTCTCTCCCTCTTTCTCTGTTTTCCCCATCCTCTTGACAGGTGCTCCCTGTCCCTCTGTTTCTCGCGTTTTGTTCTCATTTCGTGCTTTTCCATTCATCAAGCTCGAGCTCGCCCAGCCGAACGGGACGTGATTTTTGCGCACGAAAAACGATTAGACAAATTAATGCATAGCGCTGCCGTAACGATGTAGATAAAAAACACGCACACACACACACACACAGCATCACCAGAGAAACTCTGCCGATCCCGTTCCCGCGCAGTTCACGTTCATGTACCGGCACACATGTATGAGACAGATAGTATCTTCTTGGGGGGCTAAGTACACCCGCATCCCTGCGTGGCGGCACCGTGATGTCCCATGGCCTCAATGACCCCATCTTCTCCTCGTCCGTCCTCCCTTGCATCCTCCTCTCCCACATTCTGATCCGTTCTTTTCCTCCGTCTTCACCTCCTGCTACCGCGTTGAGTTCCTTGTAGGTACTCTCCGCTCCATGCTTCACTGCCTCCTCGCGTCTGTATCGAGCGGATTTTTTTTTTATACTATCTTCTTACCTAGGAGGTGCACGAATACCATCGTGCGCGAACAAACGCATAGCGAGCACACACTGGGAGATGTGCAGTCGCGAACGTGTACGAGTCCGTTGGTATTGGGAAACAGCAGCGGGATATAATTCTTTGGGTATGAATCTCTTAGGTACGGTCTTTTGATTCAGGATTAGCTATGCAGCCAGGAAAATGTGCACAACGGAATAGAACACTCAGGGGATTCTGTGTTGACTATGAGACAGAGATTCTACAGCTGTACCGGACGTGGTGTACGTTTCAATCGAAGCTACAATAGTCTTTAGAGTACGCCAACTGTGATCCAATAAACGGCCATGCAGCTCGAGTTTAGTAAAGTGTCCTTATCTTCTGGTGAAATTGTATCTCTCTGATAATCTGTGGTGGGTGGCAAGGGTGGTAGATTTCGCGCATGCAATGGAAACAGATTTTATCAAAATTTCTGAGAGTGCCTTTCGTACGCAGCATGACTTATGATAATTATAACGTTAGTGAGTCCTTTCTTATTAGGACGGTTGAATGGATTTAAAGTGATGAATAAAATTAATAATACGCACGGTATATGGATAGAATGGGGTGCAGTTGTGGGCATCCATCGTGCTTGATCAGGTGGTTAGGTAATTTAACGCTTTATCTACCACTCACAATCAATTGATTGCGTATTCGTCATCGAAAGTATCTGAATTTTGACTATCACGCGGGAGTAAATGTTTCTATCTGTAAAATTTTGTAACTTTAAATTCAAAATATGAGGAGATACTCATTGTATTTTTCTGACTTTAGTTTTTTCACTGAAGTGTTCTTTTATTTTATGGGCATTTTTAGTATGTAGTCAATTAATGGATTGTCATTTGATAAGCGTTAGCGAACACAACGTATTAATAGATTTCCGGTAAAGTGGTAACTGTAGGTGCAGTTTGCATGTATTTTATTTTCCCGAGTTTTCTCTCTTATCTCTTCACGTTTATTAGGAATTGCTTCAGATTTCACATGTATGTATTGGGTTGGCGACTAAGTGATTGCGGATTTTGACGATAGATGGTTTTAGCACTTTTTTTTGTTTCGTCAACATGTTCAAAGCACATAATCTACAGTTTTCTTGTTGTTTGGACTTTCACCTTTCATGAGTAAAAAAAATCGTATCGATGAGTCATTTAGTTTCGTTTGTATCCCAATTTGAAAATGGAAGAACAAAACGCGCGTTTCAGACATATTTTATTGTATTATTTCCGAGAAACGACCGCATCCCAGACGTACAAGAACTTACGTGCCGATATGGGAATGAAGCCTTGAAAGATAGGCAGTGTCGAAATTGGTTTGCCAAATTTCTTTCGGCTGATTTATCACTCCAAAATGCGCAACGTTCTGGCCGTCCAGTTACAGTTGATAAGAGTCATATCAAGGCTATTATCGATTCAGATCGTCATAGCACAACACGTGAGATTGCAGAGAAGCTCAATGTATCGCATACATGCATTCAAAAAAAATGAAAACAGCTTCGCTACGGTAAAAAACTCGATTTATGGGCCCCTATCAGCTTAAGTAAATTCCTTCTTATATAAAATACGCAATCACTTAGTTGCCAACCCAATAGGATTTAGTAACAATACGTTTTTATAATTAACCACAAATTCGCTATTTGGCACGTTAATAGTTATACACGATTATGAGGGAGGTGAGGGTAACAATTCAAAAACTTAAGCAGGCTGATTTCTAGTCGCCTCTATCTCCGAAATTTCTTTTTACACGATGTGAAAATCGTTTAATCCTTTGCATTCCGCGCCTTCCCGGACATTAGCAACCAGCAACTCGAACCAAGTACTGCATTATAATGATTTTGAATTTTTAGAAATTGTAGAATCTTTAGGGTAACATGCATTTCTCAAAAAGTTGCGGTGGAATAAATTTAACCGCCGTAATCACTAATCAGTTCTCATCCACCCTCAGAGGGGGCATGCGAATGCAAAGGGTTAAGCTTAAATGTCCTTGAAGAAATGACTTGAATTGTTGGTGGCGGAAATTTAAACTGACAATAAAGAAGTACACGTAATAAATTATTTAAAAAAATCAAATTTAAAGGTAATACAGTGCCGCACAAGTAAATATTACACAAACAAATACTATACAGAAATCTGCTGTAAGTACAACGCTGTAACAAACCTGCTCCGTCCTGATTTTCACTCTCGCACGACTCTCGCTCGAGTCTCTCGACTTATCTTAACCACACCAAACTGTAAACATTCTTTGTTCATACTCACGAATTTCCCCCTTTTCCTATTCCCGCATTTGTACCTTCACCCTTCTCATACCCATACTACAAATGCTACTAGAAATTCAATCTAACTTCAGGTTCCCATTTCTTATCGCGTTCACTCTCCCCGCGCGTGAAAGTCGTTGTTAGGACTCTGCTTTAACTGTTCGTTCTTATGTTCGTTACACGAATGCGTAAATTCCACTGTTTTCGATGTAAATTAATTTCTTCAGATAGAGAAAATTATTCTTCATCATTTAAAAAAAGTCCCTCAATTTTTTCTCTCCTACGGAATCATAAAATTGTAGAGTTTTCAATTTTACATGGTCATTTTATGCACAAGAAATGACGATTCAATCGCATAATAAAATGAATTACAACAGTGTCTGATGCACGCATACAAATTCGACGTATACTAAATTCAAAGGCACTCATTCATTGTACAGAAAACATATTGTTCCGCATGTTTCGCTTCGCTGACCTCTAGCGTTATCAAAGAGCTATCACAAAAATACACAACGTTTAAAGCCTGATGACAATTTATAATACATATCGGAGAACTTCACACCGTAAAATTTCTTTTTCTATTATTCTTAACAACTGACATGTCTTGAATCCAATTGTTAGTGACATTAAATATCAACTCTATCAGTTCCTCCATGCGTAACGGTATCAATTCATACACGGTGAATTGATTTCCAACTTTAGGCCAGTTTAAAAATATCACTAAGAAAATTAGTTCCTAAGATCACCTTCGAAATTAAGTAAATGCATTCGGATAGAAACCCCGTCCCTCCATTTCTATTCGCACACTCCTCGACCAAGTTAGCAAGAACGTCACCGTACAGAAGAGCATTCTTTCTCCTCCGGACCTGCACTTAACGCTAAACACGATTCGAAACATCGCGAAGGATCTGCTCGAAACGGTGTTACCCCGTATCGATTCCTCGGACACAGCCGGCTTTGGTTAGGAATCCAGACCGATACGAGAAACAGGTGTCTCCCACGGGGCGTGTACAAGGACCATCTCGAGAGTTAGAGACGGATAGCAGAAATTACGGCAGGAATTTCCTCCGGTGTCACCCTTCCACCGTCCTTTGCCCCCTTTCATTGCTCCTTTTACCGCTGCCCGTCCAATTCGAGATTCGTGATTCGTGTCGTCCACGAAAAGAGACAAGAACTTGAGGACGTTCTATATATACATACCTGTATGTGTACATGATACATATACGTGGTTTTGCGGCATAGAGTAAGTTCGTGGATGTAGATCGAAAACAGTGTGTACATCTGTATGGGATAAATATGTGTAGAGGAACGTGGAGACGAAGAGTGGGAGAGGAGGGGACGAGTGTTAGAGACAGGGACCGAGACGAATCCAGGCTGGGATATTCTCGCCGGCTGGGGAAAGAAATTGGGAATTTCACGCTTCCGTTGGCCATTCGAGGGCCCAGTAGGGGTAGGAGGGATAAATATGTGTGGTATATATATATGTGCCGCCTCTAATGGTCGAAAGAGGGTTCGTCGTCTTTTCGATCTTACGTGAAATCACATACTCGTCTCCTACTTCTCTTATTCCTTTCCTTTCGTCCCTCTTTTTCGCTCTTTCTCCCTCTTCCTTTTCCTTTGCGCCCCCTTTTGTATTTCATCGATAATATCGTACCGATGGACGACGGTTATCCCGTAATTTACATACTAAAAGGTTTTAGCCATGGACAGGACCGTTGCGGTGCTACCGTCGTGAGAGAATTTGTATCATCTTCTCTCAAATATTTATTATTCGTAAGCGGCCATTTACGATCGTCCCGACACATTTACCGGAATTTCTTTCGGGTGAATCAGTAGAGATAAATGGTACGAGTATCTCAGGTTGTACGCCGGGGTGATTTAAATAACGCTCGCGGTAGATTTCCCTCGGATGATATTTATATATACAGTAATAATAATGTAAAACGCACGATGGATATTTTACATAGTACGCTGGCGAGGCGCGAAGTGGAAGTGAAAGTTGATACCTTCATTAAAATCGTTATCTAGGTAGAATTAAGATATAACGAACGTAGAATTCGTTTGAAGTTGTTTAATGAGTTGTAATTATTAATACCGGCGCGCGCGTTTATTATGCAAACTGCTTCTTCCAGTATATTCGAGGCACGTACATATTGCTGTATTAGTTTGATCCATATCGGGTTTGGGGCATTAAAATAGGTATAATCCTCGTTATATACAGTGCTTCTACACGTTAAGCAGGAAAGGATAGTAAGTTTGCAAAGTCCATGCAACTTCGTAGTTCGTTCAACTAATAATTGATCCATAAAGTGCTTCCCCTGGCTGGAAGTTTCTTAAGTCAACTTTTCACTTCCCACGCTTTCAAAAGATGCACTACTTTCTAATCAAATTTCAATGATTTGTGGAGACTGGTGTTTCGCTCCCGAACCTGCTATTTTTTTCTATGAAATATCTTTCGAGATTTTCGATAACTCCCGGGTGAAGATGCAAAATGTAGAAGAGTTCGAAATTTCCTCCTCCTGTTTTTCCTGAACGGAAGTTTCGCCAGTTCAACTTGTCGCAAATTTCAAAGCTGTGTATAGATTTCAAACGATCCTCTTTCTCCCTAGTCCTTCTTTTTCTCCTGACATCTTTTTCTGTTTACCCCCCCCCCCCCCCCCCCCCGTTCTAGTAACTTTCTCCAATTTTCGCCTTCCCCTTTCCTAATTCGAAGCGCGAACTGCGGTTTCCACCACGTGCAATTTCGTGCGAACTACGAAACGTGGATTGTCACTGGGTACATTCTTGCTTTAATTTAAACTACGGTGTAAATGTAACTCCAGACGACTTGGACCACTGGCAGCCGACTGTTAAGTTTCGCCGAGCTGCGAAGAACTCCGAATAGCCCGGCTGATACCGAAGGTCTGTGTACATGCGACAACGATGCTAACCACTCCTCCGTGAGAGCCAAACGAGATCGTCCGACAGTTTCTTCCCCTTTGTTTACCGATGCTTCTTAGTTTTTAATGTTATCAGCACGGAGACCTTAATTAACTTGGAAAAGTAAAATTGCCGGTACCAAGGAAGTGCAAAAGCAGCTGCTGCTTCTAACCACTTTTAAACTCCAATCTCAGGGAGAGAAAGAAACTCTATTATTGTTTTTCTTCACTCCGTGAAGCCGGGACTCCCTTCGGGTATCAATGCTTCTTCAAACATATTGATTATTCGTACTGCATTCTTTTTCGACTGTTATAATCTTTGTATTCGATCGCGATACAATCATAATGCAATATTTTGTTGGTTTTTAGTACTTCAATTAAAATTAACACTTTACCGACCGGTAGCCTATTAATAGGCTTTTTGTCACTAACGCTTAGACTTTTAGTTTATTAATCGGTTCCCACGGCAATCACTAATTTGTTATTTATTATTGTAGTGGAACTGTGTTAAGGAGTCGATGAGAAGCATTTGTAATTTACAAAGAGATTTTAATTTTTTTTAGGCAATCTAAGCCGAAACAAATCCTTTAAAGTGGGTATAATGCTCAAACAATAGCGGTCGGTAAAGTGTTAATATTGTCATTATAGTTTTTTATCTTTGAGTTTAAGCTGTGTCTTTGATTGCTGTAACGTTTTATCAGCATTGTAGTTAAATTTATCACAGTTGAGATAAACACTAATACCGACGTGCCATTTCAATTTATTCTCTGAAGATACAACTATTTATTCAACCGTTTCGGTGGCAAGGCAACAATTTTATTTGGTCACCTGAGAAATTAAAAAACGAGTGGAGAATACTTCAAATAGGATTGAAGTAGTGAAATTTATTCCGATTAACCCTTTGGAGACGGAGACTTTTTTGAGTGTTAAGAGATAATTATTTATTTGGCGATCAAAAACTATTTTTTTATCAGAAAGTTCGAATGTCAATGTATCCGAATTATACATTACTATTTGCAGAATCATATTTCAGCGGTTATATTTCAATTTTTCAACTCTAATCGTGTATACATGCCTAGATAAATTATAATCAGATTTTTTCACAGGCCGCATATATGCGCCAGTAGTCCTCAAAGGGTTAAGGACTGAATTCTTTAGAATTTCTGAGACTCTCTGATATTTTTGGGGAGTTAACGCTACCTTCATCCACAGCAGTGGTTTCCAAAATGGTTCCTACCGGTCCCAAGTGGTCCTTCTGACCGCCAAAGGAATCTACGCCAAATTAAAATTAATTTGGAGGGGGGTGGGGTGCATGTACAACTTCGAGGAGTCCGCGAAAGGTTTCATGTAGAGTAAAATAATTGTCTAAATCTTCACATGCTTATTCCCG
Source organism: Cerceris ruficornis (assembly GCA_963989415.1). Taxonomy (NCBI): domain Eukaryota; kingdom Metazoa; phylum Arthropoda; class Insecta; order Hymenoptera; family Crabronidae; genus Cerceris; species Cerceris ruficornis. Next base: position 7,759,118 of record OZ022518.1, read on the forward strand.
ATTGTGTGTTGGACTCTTTTGCAGGTAGACTCACAAACTCGGATGAATACAGGAGTAATTTATTGAATTATTCACAAATGAGGTGCTGAATCAATGTTTGAACAGTGATACCATTAATTCGGGTTATAAAAACAGATACGAATTTTATATCCTGCATATGGATCACTGTGCAGAAGCTGTTGATTGCTTTCCCGTCATCCTATTTAGCAGGGCGTGGATTTGTGTAGTTATGAGCCTTGTCACGAAAAAAAGGAAACGACTGAAAATTAGTGCTCGTAGAGACTTACGCATGTTATTCACGAACATGGAGTCAAATATGGAGCCAATTCCATCAGGTTCACTCATCTTATTAAAAAAAAATGTGTTTTTATATTTTAAAACGAAAGTCATAATTTCAATACTTATATTTTATTTTTATGTCACCATTTACCATTCAAAATATCCAAGTTAAATTTGTAATTTTTCTATTATGCAGTTATGTAGAGATATTTCGATTGGGGTTTCATGGTCAGGTTTTTGCTATAAAAAGGGGCACATGGGTATAGTAAGTTTGGGATCACTGAACTGCAGCGAGAAGAAATAGCTACGTTACAAAGCGCTCTTACTCAAACGCAATCAATTTTGTCCTACTATTTATATATCTGTTCGCCAGATTATCTTAAAGCAGCGTATGAATTATGCGCATAATATAAATTTGCATGTCATACGGCACAAGTATGTTTCAATGTATGTGTAAAATATTTCATATAGCTACACTTCTTGGACGTAACTTTGACGTTTTAAAAAATTTGGATGACTGAAATGTATTTGTAAATCAGACAAAAATAGTTTACAAATTTTTCAACACATTATTAACTCAAGGTTCAGGCAGCTACTTATGAAATAACCTGTATAAGAAGAAAATTACCCTTCCTCTCGGTTCTCCAACGCAGACATAAGAGGTTCTTCTACTCATCTGCTTTGTTCAGGGTTAATCATTGTAGATGGATGAATAGTAATTACTGTGTCATACTTGAGATAATGAAATCTATATATTACTTCTAAAAATACACATTCTTTATCATCAACAGTTTATATTAAAATTGTATTAAAAAGGCACACAACTTTTACATTCAAGTATATAATTAAAAAAGAAAAATTAAGTATGATCTAGGACAAGGTTTTTAAACTTGACTGTTCAATGAATATCGAAATAAATAAAACGTGCTGTAAAAGAATACTCAAAAGTGTTTGGAATACGACTTGTAAACTCAAGCTACTATAAAAGGAGTTAGTTTTCTTAACAGAAAGTAATTTCTGCAAAGTGTTGCAGTTAACTATTTGTAGATATTTCTGTAGTAATATTTTACAACTAGTATTTCTTATATAACTGCGCAAATATAAGTTGTCTTCAGCTCATTTGAACTAAACAATTAAACTTCACAACTTAATCGTGAAGTCATAAAAAGTGAGTAAAACTTTTAATATTACTGAACATAAAACCTATTAACACAGTTAAAATAGTTTGTGCTGAATTTACAGAAGCTTATTACTCAACCTTACAATCACTAAATTCCCTATATTTTCCATGTCTGCGTAGTAAAATCTGAATGAATAAATCAATCAGCTTAGTCGCCCTTCTTTGTCCTTCCATCCGCTATTTTATATATTTAAATACAATAAATCAATAGGGCCGGCGCTAATAATTTCAATATTCATCGCATTCCATTATTCCCGATAGTCTCAGATAACGATAATACTCTCACCGGGTGACCTTTACAGCGATAGTATTAGAATCATCGAATGTCACGTTACAGAACATCTCCGAACGATCTCATTCCCAGCAGATGTCACACAACCTGCGAAATGCACGTTCTTTCACCTAGGTATATTACCACGACGAGGATCGTTTTGGCGTATCTATTCTACAGAAAATGCGGTTCATGAATACGCGGCGCGGTTCACCATCAAGATTTCCGTAAACGCGGCTTCTCGAAAGACGGTGCTCGTACCGATCGCGAAGGTAGAAAAGGCGGTTGGCATTGAATTAAGTATACCTCTGAATACATTCCGGATTGGTAGAAACGATATAAAAAGGAAGCACTTACTCAGAACGGCGCGTGATAAAAGCGACTGAGAAATATGTTTCGGCTACCGTTCGTGAAAGAAAAGTAAGCAATCGAGAGGAACGTAGGTAATGTCGAAGCTCGATGAAAGGAAAGATGCTCGGTGCAGCCTTCCGGTTAAGTGTTCTTATGGAAATCTTACGATAATAATAATACACGGCAACGGATCTCGACGATGAGAGTTCTGCGTAACGATGGGATTACGTGAAACGGCAAGATAATGGTGAAATCACGACGTCTTCGATTTTCTTTATTGCGCTGTGATACGGTGAACATATACGTACATATGTACATACGTGAATGACGAGAGCCAAAGATACGTCTGCGTTCCGGGAGAAGAGTGAGGACCTCAAAAGTTTTTGAGATATCGTGGTTGATAGTGGGAAACGTGCCAAGGCTCTTGTAATGCCCATTTACCCTCAGCCACTTTCGTCCTTTTTTTTCTCCTTCTCTGTTCTGCGAGGATATCCGGTGAGATTGCGTTATGCTTCAACAACGATGCATCGTGAAGAGATGTACGAGTTAAGATGAGCGCTTATTACGTCATTATCTTCAGTCTTCTCCGCTTTTTCGATTAATTGCCAATTTATTCACCGCGTTTAATATCGAGAACCATGGGGACTTTCAAAGGAATTCGCGAAACCTTTGAATTCTTTTACTCGATTAGTTGGGCAGTAATTATACTTTTAACAATTTAAGAATTTAAGTTCGCCAAGTAATTCCACTTTAATATCGACACGGAAAAAAGTCGAATGCATTGTGGAATCTGTAACTAAAATCGATATAAAAAATAACACAGTTTATCAAATTAATTATTGTATGAAATGTTAATACACAATTAAAATGACACTTCAGACCCAAAGAAGACTTATAAATTCTTATCAAATAATTTACCATAGTTCGGAAATTATACTTTCTTTTTGCTGTATATAAGCCGATGTAATTATTTCAATCGTCACATCTCCTATAGCGTATAAAATGACTGCTACCATTTTCGCTACGACGGTTAAACTCTTTTTCCTTTCACGCATCAACGATTTCACGGAATGCACGCGGTATATCGGATATCTCGTGCTAACCATGTTTGAAACGTGTTTGGTGACCCGTTTATTGGATCGCACTACCAATACCATTCACAACGTTTCTACGTACGGAGTTTAACGCTCTATATTGGCGGAAGGCGAAGGGAAACTTCAGGGTAGGGTAGTTTCTCCATGGTTCTCTTCTTTCCTCCTGTCTCCTCTACGACGTCTTCGCTGTTCATCCTTTTCCGCACAGGAACTCCTCCCGGAAGCATAATAAAATTTCCGTAGAGAAAACGGAGAACCGTGCGACAGACGCCGAGTGGAATTTCCCTGTCTCACCGCGAGACACAGACTCTGGAAATGTTGCACGCCGTTACCGCGGTCTCTTCTTCTCCTCTCTTTGCTTTATTCTCATCAGGGTAGCTTCTCGAGAAAGAGTTCTGTTGATTCCACGAATTCATCTAGTTTAATAGGATTTTAATAAAATAGTAGCCGAGTAACTTTACCCAGTTACGGGGAATTGGTTATAATTAATTAGTTATACCGTCAAAGTGACGGCAACTTTCCACCGTTTCCAACCTCGAGATTCGTTCGTGTTTTGCGCAGTTTTCATTGTTTTTCGCGAGTTAATGAATCCTTATACCTCCGAGAAAAGAAAGTACAGAGACACGAGGAATATAATTTTCGAATTGTTCCTATCAAAATGCTGCAGAGACGACTCTCAAGCGATGAGGGAAGTCTTATTAATTTCTCTTCGTAATTGAACTACTGAAAAACAATCATGCCAATCTTCCTGATTCATGTAACGCGGCACTGTATTCGGTAAACACGTCTTACTGTTCGTCGCATTCTGTTTTTAGCATTTAAAACTACATATTAATCTTCTATAGCCCGAATTCTTTGTGGTATCTGAACATCAGTTGCACATACGTATATTAGAAGATGATACAAATCCGATTGTTGATTATGAACTTTGATTTTCAAACGTTCAATTATAAAGAATTTCATAATTATGAGGAATTAAATTGTAATGTTTGGCAAATTAAAAAATTGTCTTTGAAGAATAGAAACTTAGATGAGTCTTGTGTTACCTTAACACTAGAACTACCGGCGTTAAATTTGTTATATTTACATATATTAAATAAGTACTTTGAAAAAAGGGGAATTCAGAGGTGGAAAAGATGATCGATTCAGTAATTTATGTTTTATGAGATGGATGTAGAATATCTATTCTATGACTCTCCTATAATCTTGGAGAATTTTTGGAAAAAATTGTGTACCAGTCATTTTGCCTGGTTTGGTAGTTCTAGTGATAAAGTCACAAGAGCTTACAGAGAGTTAAGAAAAGAATATACTTCATTTTACCATATGAATATTATTTTCCCTTTTTATAAATGACAATTCGTAATATAGTGTCTCTATATTTCAACAAAATTTTCTTGTCTTTCCAACAAAACGTTTTTTTCTACTTTACCACTTCCTTCTCAAGGTGGCGCCTTACAGTGTGCTTTTTCCGCGTATCACGTTGTCATTAACTGTAAAATCTGTGCTCCATAAATGCTACATTTCGAATCATTACCGACAAACGCTTCGGCACTATTATTCCCTTACCATCGACGCGTGCGCAATAACAATAGATTCCGTTAGTGAACATGTTACATCGCTTGCATATTGTTCTGCACTATCGTTATTATGCAGGCAACATCCCGTGCTATTAATGGTACAATCAACGGGTTATTTCGCTCACTCGTGTTTCATATTGTTCTGAAAATTCGTTAAAAATTTGCAAGTTCATCGATGGATTAAAATCAATCACTGAACGCGCACTCTGTAGCTGTACCCTCTCCGTTTTCTCTTTTTTTTTTACGATCGCTCGTTCGCTTGAGGGTACTGCAAACGCGATCGATCCTTCCGTGCAACGTCGGAGGAATGCGAATGTACGATTCGAGGAGGAAATAGCGGAGTTTAATGGAACTTATCTCGAGATCGAGGGGATTTGAAATCGATGTAATTACAGCATTTTCTTGCGACAACGCGAACGAAGATCGTAGACGGTTTTTGGTCTCGATGGCCAAAAAAGAAAGTTCATCTTGTCGTGATCGGCAAGTTGGGGAGAGGAAGAAGAAAACGTCGAAGAAGGAAAAAGAAGGAGAACGTGAAGAAAGAGAGGGGAGTAATTAATGAAGTTACATATAGGCAAAGATACCTATTTCAACCTAAAACGTTTCCTATTCAGGACGAGAAGCAGGGAATCTGTGTGGAAATGAGAAGGACCAATCTCAGAATACTAAATAAAAGTACAAAAATGTGTCTGCACTGCGCGTGCACAGTGCTCGCTCATTTAACGATAACTATCGTTTAAGCGTACATCACTTCGCATTCCTATCGATATTAGACACACGCAGGAACGAATTGCCTTGCAGGAATCAGATCTCCTTGGCAATGACGCTGCTGATGATACCTCACTGATCAGCAGGAAGCAGTTACCCACTATTTTATAGAAGATATCAGTACACCTTGCCGACTTCTTTGCGGCCTTAAGCATTTAACGTTGCTTCTCGCAGAACTCATCGATCTGTTCGAAATCTATAGATGAACGATTTGAATTTAATGGTCCATTAAATATCTCCTGTGTTACGATACTTTGGCGTCATTGATAAACGTCAATCGATACCATGGAGTTATCATTATTCTTCACTGTCCGGATATCATTATTTAATTTTAAAAAAAATATTTAGGTATGATTTGTGAGGATATCAATCGGTTGTTTTTATCATTAACAGCATGCTAATAGGAACCTTCGCATTTAGCATCGATAGTTAAAAAAATCGCGCGGAAGAATTTCCAAGATACATCGTTGCACATCATTAATACGTTTTACGACAAATCCATTTCGCTTCATCTTCCCCTCAAGCTAAAGGGAGCACCGATGACACACGTCATTGAACATACATTGAACATCCGTGATGTATGACACGCAATCCTTATAAGACTAGAAATATCGTTATTAGCAAGACAATTATATAACGTACGAAAATGCGAACAACAATAACATGTTTTGCATTGTTAGGCGTGGAGCATCCACTGGGACTGATATTTGTTATTGTTATTTGATGGGTAATAGTTATTCATTACGATAGATAAGAGTTAATAATAATTATTGTTCCGATAGATAAAAGTTGCTAAGATAAAAACCTTGTCGTTTATCGTAAACGGTATGAAACAAAAGTGATACTCTTGTCCTGATATTTTATTTGTCGGATATGTGAATCGTTACAAATTGTTGTTTAATAAACGTTAAAAACTTTATCATTTCATGTTTAAAGTATGTGTAAAAAAGAATTTGGAAGGCAAAAGGGTGATTTTGATTTAGATAATGCTATACCAATAGAAAATATTGGCATTTATTGTGTAAGCATGAAAGCAGTAATTAATTATTCCGCTACGATACAATTTTCGTTCTCGATTTAGTATTTTCCAAGAATTTATGTCAATTGATACATCGGCTGGTTATTGATTACGCCATACGTAACCTAATATTATTTTGATTAATAATTATTACAAATGCAAACTGAAAACCGATTGTTATACTTTATGGGCTTTCAGTAATCAAAGACAGAATAATCACGTCATGACTGACAATTAAATATCAATTAATGGCAATGTGAAGTATTTCACAACAGCCACTTAACATTAGAAATGAATGTAACCGGCAGTGATCCATGGCCTCCCTTTTCTAAATTAATCTACGTGTCACGGAAGAAATTAAAATCGCCCAGCAGGAATATAGAATTCCACCTGACAGTACCAATTGACAAGGGTAACAAATGGTTTCTAGGACTAGCAGCACTGCTGAAAAGATAAGATCGACCTTCCGTTATTCGAGGAGCTCAGCGCGGCGAGTCCTTATGATAATCTGTGCTCGTGATTGCGAGAATTTGTTTCTAGCATGAGGCTCGCTGTTGGATATGAATTAGAGAAGAAAATCTATGATCTGAAATTCAATAGCCGATAAATAACGTACTCCGTAAATTCTATAATCGGCGCTTTATACATTGGGTTACCGCCTGAAGTCGGCGTTTTTGTTAGCCAGGAGATAAATATAATCCTACTTCTCTCCGATCGTCATCTTGGTCCGTCGAACTATTACGCAAGTGGAATCACTTTGCGCTTCCAGCGGTTCAGTTATTCCGTACACGTCGGGTCGTATCGATGCTTACCCCGGAAGAGTGCCGTGCACTTCTCAGCATTGTATTTATACCAGTAGCCGGGCGAGAGGGTGCGGGAAAAGTCCGGGATATAATTTCTTAAATTTACGACAACATCATAAACTCGCACGTAAATCCTGAGTTTCGTGAAATTTCGCAAACAATGCAAATTTCGTTTCAAGCGTTTCTTTCCCATGCGCGAACTTCGTGAAACTTTAAACGAATTCAAGAAACGTTGACCGTCTTACCAGTTTCGTCTCTGCGTCACTTCGTAACTTCCCACTGACGTGGGACATTATTCTCCACTCACAAGCCCAACTTCATTCTCTTGTAACGGAATACTTCATTTTCGTACACAACATAATACTGAATTGTCTTGTACGGTATTTAATGCAATTCCGGGTGAGCGTGCATTGCAAAACCATGCAGACGATACTGCTTTATGAAGATACCTTGGTACCTAACTTCCGGGATACCTACGCTAACGGAAATGACGAAAAGGACGACAGCGTCGGTGACATCGGTGATGGTGACAGGCTGTCAAGGGAAGTTCGGGATCTGATACACTCGGTTGTTTATGAAACTTTGCATAAATATTGATTAAACTTATCTAAGAAGATAGCTGTAATTCTTTTGTGTCCATTTTCGACATTGAGGGAGATATCAACCCTTTTGTCCTAACCGCCCGAAAATTAAATCACCCACTTCTTCTTTTTTGATGAGCATCATTTTTGCGATCCTTTAAAATGTTGCATGTACAGGGTGGTTGGTAACTGGTGGTACAAGCGAAAAGGGGGTGATTCTACATGAAAAAATAAGTCGAAAATATAGAGGCTTTGTTTTCGAGAAAAATAATTTTGAAAATTTGTCTAGTGTGCGTGCACTCGACTTATTTGCGGCACAACGGACTTTATTCTGAGTTTCCTCAATCTTTGTTCGCAAAGGTTTTCGAGGTTTGTATACATCGAATAAATCGAAGGTCGAGGTTACAATGTTAGAATTGCCTTTGAGGAATTCGTTTAATTCATAAATTGCTGGAAGTGCTGTCCACGTTGTTGCGGACATAATTGTACTCTTCGTATTAAATTCCCTGGAACCTCTTGCAATGTACAATTATTATGTTGCTTTAAGTGTTCAAACGCTATCAGAATTTTGTGTTGCAATTGTTTGATGCTCGTTATGTCATCACGATACACAATTGATGTCACCTGATCCCACAAATAAAAATCTAACGGTGAATTTTCAAACTCATTTTTCTCGAAAACAAAGCCTTGGTATTAAAAAATGTTATTCTATATTTTCGACCCGGTTTTTCATGTAGAATCACCCCCTTTTCGCTTGTACCACCAGTTACCAACCACCCTGTATAATTTCAACACATTGCGTACGAGTGACGAGATATCTCGTATACAGGGTATTTCACCTAACTTGACCACCTTAAATATATCGCTTATTTTGTATGATAGAAAAAATGTCAGAGGTAGAAAATATTCTGTTTGAAGGCGCCAATAGAGTGATGGACCGAATTTTTTTCTCAGGGTCATTTTTTTCGAGATTTCAAGGTCACCGTATTTTCTTTAAATGGGACTGCATATTTTCATTACAGCACTCTTATAGCTTATAAAAAAACGAATCCAACTAGGTGCAATATGTTACCTTCACGTGACCTTTATCGAGAATGTTATGAAATGTTTGTCAGTAACTTCAGTACGCGTTCGGGGACGGTAAATGAATGAATTTCAACTTCATTGAAACAGTGTACTGTGTAATTGTCCCTGGTGCTTGTAAGCAGACATTCGTATTCTCCTTTCATCGGTTGAAGTATGTTTCTCTATCGAGATGTTGCAGCGTCACGCGGCTACAATGTACCGTTTACGAAGGCTTTGTTATGCCGATACACATTATTATCAAAGCGATAATTTTCTCCCTAAAGGTCACGTGAAGGTCAACATATTGCACCTAGGTGGATTCGTTATTTATAAGCTATAAGACTGTTGTAGTTAAAAGATGCAGTCCCATTTAAAAAAGATACGATGACCTTGAAATCTTGAAAAGAATGACCTTGAGACAAAAATTCTGCCCATCGCCATATTGGCGCCATCAAACGGAATATTTTCTACCTCTGACATTTTTTCTATCATACAAAATAAGCGATATATTTAAGGTGGTCAAGTTAGGTGAAATGCCCTGTATAGCAAACCCACCGTCGCGGCTGGCTTACGAGATATCTCGTTTGTCATTCTGTATGCATCTACGTATCGACGACTCACGAAATTAAGAAGAAATTTATTTTTGAAAGGCAACGTAGCCGTGAATATTCTTCTGACAAAATCTTAGCGAAATAAATGTATGTCGAATTTCCGAAAGAGTACAAAATAATCGGATACGCAAATTATACTAAGTCTCTGGGGCGCTCAAATGTGCGGGCCCTGTAAGCGCGTTGAGATAGTAGAGGGCCGTATGCAATGTGTTAAGATTAATTTCTGTCTAACCCAGGTCTAATCCAGGCAGACAGGACAAAGTTAAATAGGCATGAAAGAGATAGGACAGATAGGGCTGATATGACAGCACAGGACAGCACACGGCAGCGCAGGATATGTATAATTAACATGTATGCAAAGTTTTATCAAAATCGGAGTGTATCAGTTGCCGAACTTCCCTTGTGAGGGGGTACACGTAGCAATGTGTTGTGTCACGTAATATTGACTATCGAATAGATAGCAAGCTACGGGTGGAGGAAGCGGAGGTTGCTACACAGTTACTGGCTTGGTACAAGCACATCGGGTGCGCGCCGGATGTGCAGTTCTTATGCAAACTGGCGCCAGTCCAAGTCCCGGTATTACGAGGTGTCAGTTGTGTCACCTCTTACGCCAGTCTCTGCCGACTCGATTCGAGTGTACTCGATCCTCGACGTGCTTCGTTTCGTATCCGGGCTACATACACGTTCTCTCCTCCATGTCCCTTTACCGTTTTACTTAACCCCTCTGTCTGTCTCGTCCTTTTCCTTTCTGACCGGCTCTTTCATCCTTCGAATCATCCAATCAGAATTTTCCACCCTCTCTATTTACTTTGCCCAGCGAACCTTTTCCGCTTCTCAAAGTACAACTACCGGTACGAATACGTACCGTAACTGAAACAGGATGAGAGAAAAGGAGCGAAAAGGTGGATGATGATGATGATGATGATGATGAAGAAGAAGAGGGAGAAGGAAAAGAAGAAGAAAAAGAGGAAGACGGAGAAGGAGGGGAGTATGCGCACGGTCGTCCACACACGATTCCCCTTTTTCCTTAAAGCGGATCCCACGAGCGCTGAATTAAGGGCGCCATAGCCTACGTTACACCAGGCTCACTGTCCTGTTAACCCATTAACCCTCGCAGCGTGCCCTCGTTAACCCGCTCCACGGTGGTTGTACGACAACTACTTTCGAATTATGATCGCCCAGTCACGTTTTCCTTGGTCTCCGTGGGAGACTGCACGGCTAAGCCTCCAGGCAGCTTCCGATTTACGAACGCGAAATCTCATGCGCGTGTCTGCCTTTCGTTGCCACGATCAACGCGTGCACGGTGCGATTCATTTCTCGCAAACGTATCCATATGGCTCTCTATCTATTTCTATCCTGAGATTGCCTCCTCTAGATTCTCCTTCAACATCTTGACGTCTACGCGCCGTTGAACTTACGAAACGCAGAAGGAAGAGCTTGGCTTTTGTGATCGATAAAGGATGCGCTTACGTATTTACCCGCGCGTACTATCAAAGGAGATGGGAGTCGTGGAATTCCCTAGAGAATTTGCCTTTAAGCGGCAGTGATTTTTCACGTTAATTCGCGACGATGTACAGTTTTGAATGATTAAATTGTAGACGTGAAGGTAGATCGCTCTAATTCCCTATGCCCCGTTAGTTCACTGCGTTCCTTGACTCTTTGAAGTCTCGATAGCGCGCTCCGATAGTGCATGCGTCGACTCTCTCGACTCGTAAAGATAAATTCACCATTCAATCTTGTAAACGCTACATGTACGACAGCCTACGTAACTGCCAGCGTTTGAGGATTAGCTCCTGAAATTCGTATGCGAGCTGCGTGCGGCAAAATAATATCCAGGAGAACAGAACGATCCAATCTATTCAATTAGATATTCAATTAAGTATCTTCTACCTGTGACGTTATGAACGTCCTACCCGAAGAAAGTCGGTTCACGCGCACGTGTTTAGGTCCACTTACAGTCACTGCAGAAACGTTCTTACTACAGGGACCGCCGGGAATAATGGGTTATAACGATCGGGAGCCTAAAGGAATTAATACCCTCGATGCGGCACCCCTTCCGCGCTACCCTCGCCCCGATTAGGCATCCACGAGGGAACCGAACCGATTGGAAACCCTCGGTTGCGGAGTCGACGGCAGACGATGGGCAAAGTACATTATGTAAATCGGTAGGATAACTAGGTAATTAAAGTACGAGAATAAACTACGAATGCCTGAATTCCTCTGCAAGTTCGTTCCATTTCACAGTTTCTGCCGACCCTCCTCTCCCATCGTCTACCTTTCCCTCCTTCCTATCTCTCTTCTTCATCTCCATCTTTTCTTTCTCTCCCAGTTTCACGAAATTCGAACTCGTTAACGAGGAAACTGCCCCTTATTTTTGAATCCTTAATTCCTTTCCTGCGTCCCTCAATTCTACCAAGGGAGAGATTAACGAATGGGGAAGTAACCGAACGAAACATAGTTGAAAATCGTCCTTCCGCCTCTGGACCAAGTAATTTAAATTCTTGAAAAATCCGAAATTCTGGACGCTGCACCGATAAAAGTAATCAGGATACGTCCGGTGAATGAGAATAACATACGGATACTAGAACCGTTTTATACTGTGGATTATACGTAGCTGTTTCACAAAGGCCATTTAATTATTGAAATCATTTCCGAAACAGTAAATCTGTGGACTTAACGTAAATTCTGTTTTTTTAACACACCAGACATAAGCGCTGAATTAAATGCAGGCACAGACGAAAACAATTTTAGTCGAGCAATCTCAAGTTCTTCTATTTCCGATTGCATTAAATATAAGACGAATGTAGTGCTTCGAATTCGATTCGATGCAAACGAATGCCATTTGCGTATCTTTTGCGAAGTAGAAACAGCGCCGGGAAGTATTTTAAAATCTCTGCCGGCTATTCATGGTAGTTGTAGCCGGCAGACTCTGCAGCTTCGAACATTTAAGTTCTGACAAGTTTATTTTTCCGCCGAAGAAAATAAAATCAATGGTTTTCGTATAATTTAAAGTTTCCATTTGTTATTCCGTTATTTATTGACTCGCTGACAAAATTTCCATGGACTCGGTGTTTCAACGATCTTCCCTCGTCGCTTCATTTCGATGTATTTCAATTTTTTGCGATAAACTGAAACAGTCATTAATACCGTACTATATTAAAAGTTTTAATTTTGGAAATTATTTTCCACGTTGAATGCTTAATATTCGCAAGAGATTTTGCAATTGACAGCGATAAAATCTCTTTGAACGTAATGGTATAATTTTCACTCGATAAAATATTTACATATTCCATTCGGTACAAGTTGAAATGATTGCAGTAAAAACGATGAAGCGTTTCGTAGCTAATACTTTAGCTATAACAAGATACAAGCGAGTAAATTATTTGTAATTATTTTCGTTTCACCAAATACGTTATCAACGATCGTTACATTTCACATATTTTCAACGACATTCATTTACCTTTCCCTAACATTGTCTGCACCACATTTTCTCAGCGAAGACTACAAAAATTCCTATACCTACCGAATGCATTACATATTTCATACGACATTAATTTTCACTATTTTATTACACTTTCTCCCTAAAACTTTCATTCTGAATCTAACTTCGATATTACATTTTGCAATTTCCAACACAAGCGAATCGCAGCAAGCCCATGAAACCAAATAATGAAAAAAATCGTAGCCGCGGTTTCATTAAATTGAAAATTTATTCATTTATTCCCACGAATTGATTTGACGATCGCAGCATCATCCCGAATTTCCCCGTGGGAAAATCGACACACGAAGCTTCCAGAACAGCTGTAATCCGGCTGGTCGGACAATGGTAACCGACGAATATCAGACCACGTCAAGCATCGCCGCGAACATTAGCACCGAGCAAAACGTTGGGAGTATAATCGATCGGTCCTAGTGGAGGTTTCATCATTGTTTGCATTTTGGCCAGTCAGGAAGGGGTCAATTCCATGCAACGTTGGATGCGTTGGCTTCGTGCTGATTATTCCCCAGGCTCTATAACTACCTGTTCGAGTGTTCCCTCTCTCGTCGTGCGCTTTCCCTCTCTTCCTCCCTCAGCTTTTGAATATCCGCTTATGCTTCTTTTGTCTCTCTCTGTCATTGTCCCTTCGGCTCTTCAATTTTCGCCCTTCTCCCACACTTTCCACTATCTACCAACCATATTCGATAAATGACGCGTCGACGTGCATTCAGTACGTTCTGTACTCGAGCTACTGTCAATATGTAGATGTATTAGGTTGGAAACTATGAAACGGGCGTTGAATAAGAATAAAAAACAAACAGTGCAATTTTTCACATTATTTATTATATTCAATCGAAATAACTTCCATTGGCATCTACGACTTTCTGCCAACGATTCGGCAAGTCATATATGCCTTTTTGAATGAAATTTTTCTTTTTAGAGTTAATAAAGTATTCAAAGTCTTTTATAATATCGTTTCGGTTATTGTATTTCTTTTCTCTTAAAAATAATTCATAATTACGAAAAAGGTAATAATCGGTCGGTGAAATATCGGGTGAATATGGAGGATGTGGGAAAATTTCATATTGTAGAGAAGTTAATTTGTCAACAGTAATTGGAGCTTTATGTGGTCGTGCGTTATCATGCAGTAATATTGCGCCGTGCCGATTGAGCAATGCTGGTTGTCTTTTTATAAGTTTCTCATGCATGACATCAATTTCACGACAATAGGACACCGCTGCTGTGGTTTCACCTGGTTGTAGAAAGGAATAATGGACCACTCCTTGGGCATTCCACCATATGGTAACCATAATTTTATTTTGATGAAATTTCGGCTTCGGGGTGTGTCCTGGGGGTGTATTCTTATGTACCCATTTGCTTGATCGCTTTCGATTATCATGCAAAATCCACTTTTAATCACAAGTGATGATTTGGTGTGAAAACGGCAATCGTGTATTGCGAAGCAACAAAGATGCGCACTTGCTCTTGGGGTCGATCATCTGCAGTTGCGTCAGTTCGTACGGCACATATGAGTTCAATTTCTTTACTTTATTTATTGTACGCAGATGTTTTAACACAGCCGTATGGCTAGTTCCTAGTTTAGACCCAAGTTCGCGAATAGTTGTGTGTGAATCGGATTCCACAGTCATCCTTAATTCCTCGTTATCAATATGAGCCGGTGGTCTTCCTTGAGGCTCGTTGACGATACTCTGCCTGAACGAAATTTTTGGAACCAATATCGAGCATTTTTTTCAGTAGTGGATCCATCTCCGAATGCGCGATTAATGTTTCTCGAAGCTTGAGCTGCGATATGATTCAATTTGAACTCGTACAAGAAAAGTAGATGTAAATCGCGTTTTGTTTCCATTTGGTTTCGGAGAAAAATAATATAAAAATGGGATACAAACACGAAAATATTGTACAAAATGAGTAAGAAGAATACCTTTAAACTTTATAAATAAAAATATCGAGCGCACGTTACAATGAACCTCTCTCAGTCGCAGCTGAACATAGACTAAACAAAAACGCCCGTTTCATAGTTTCCAACCTAATAATTCGATACGATTATGCGTTCTATGATGTATCTCACGGTTAAATTACTAATGCACCCCATTCCCGTATTGTAAACTCGACGGCTTTGATATAGAGAAAATCTAAAGTGCTCCGTGTTCAGAGAGAGGGAAGGAAGAAAAGGGAGGAAGAGAGACAGAAAGGGGTGTTGATTTTTCCAGGTTAATTACCGAAACACCGTATCCCTAAACTGAAACTAAATGAACAACATGTTACAGGTGACGCTTAAGAGACGCTGAAAGCACTAAATTACAATGCACTCCCAATAAAAGGCACCCTCGCGCGTTGGAAAAGACAGGGTATTTTAGTTGTCGCGCGAGGACGAGTTTATTATTTATGTATGGAGAAGCAATATGAAAATTTTTTGCCAACGCGGACCTCATAAAGTTTTAATGAAAACTCACTGAATGCTCTGCACATGTGCCGGTTATAGCAGCAGTGCAGCTGCACCGAAATGCGTGCCGTTGAAGTAGTAGAAATATAAGTAAAAATACGAGAATTCTTGTGTAATGGGTTAAGAGCTGCTTCTAATTTATAAAGTTGAAATATTAGCCGTGACCAAGAGCGGTGTATGAATAATCGTAAAATGCAAGGAGACGATTTTTTCTCGTTGTATAGCGCTTTGAAATATTAACACTTTCGAAACGAAACCGGCGCGATTAATCCAATTGTGCTCCTGTAGCGCGATGCCGTTTCTCGATATCGGAGTCGGTGTAACAGTAAACACCGAGTTACACTCCCAGTGCAAATCGGTCGGCACGTTTCGCCAATTAATATCGTAATTTAGTTAACATTGTGCAGCGACTGTATCGTTAGAACGAATCACTGCAAGTGTGAGAGAGAAAGAGTGAAACGGTGAGAGAGAATTTAATTAAACGTTTCGTCACAAAGAGGCAGAGATAAAGAAAAGACAGCGAATTATTGGCTTAAGATTCCTCTCTGCAAAACGGTCTTTCGTTAGCTGTTTGTACGGCTGATAAATATGCAATCCTACAAAGTAAAGGGAGAAAGAAGAAACTTGCCTTCGAGATAGCAGAAGAAGATCCAACTTCTTAGACGGGGTGCCAAAGGCATCGCGCATATATCTGCTTCGTTCGCAGATTAATTGTATGGGAATCGTAGCAACTGGTCATCGAACTTCGTACATGAGCAGACGCCATTTGCGTCTCTGAATATACCATATAAAACTGGGTATAATTGCCGTGTTATTATCTTGTTTCATGGTAGCATGCATTCTTCGAAAATTTCGTCTATGCTTTCAAGTTATCACGAACAAAACAATTGTTCTACCTGCCTATATTACGAAAAGACTAAATTTTCGAAAATGTATAAATCTGAAACATTATGATATGTTCAAAGCACATTGATCTGAAAGGGACAAATGTTTGACAATCCTTAAGTCATTTCATTGCATCTTTTCTTTGTGCTATTAAAAAAATCACAGAGAGAAACACAGTTCTTAACCCCTTGCACTACGATTACTTTTGCAACTGTGCATGCAACAATTCAGAATTAAGTTGCTAAAATGGAAATTAATCAGTGATTACTGATACATCTTACAATTTAACGCAATATTAGTAACATAGAAATAATTGTACTGTGTTGCGTTCCACTAATATTTTCACTTTCATCATTTTTGGGATCTCCAAAATTTCCTATTCCATCTACCACATCACGAGTGCCACTCGTTATTATAGACCAAGCGGTTAATACGAAGCTGTTTCATCTAAGATTATCTTCGGCATTAGATACATGATAGCATACCTCATTCATAGAAATATTGAATGTTTAGAAATATTGAACAGAATCTGATTCTCAAGATTATAGGGTCCTACTCTAATTTAACCCCGGACTAGCTCCCAAAGAATATCAGTACTCATTCTGGAAAAAACGGAATAGATTCCCTTGAAATTTAACTTATAATATCGTAGCCTAGAAACTTAACTGAACGCGTGTTATTTAAAAATAAGCGATTAACTCTATTAAATATATATACCTATAAAAACACAAAACTCCTAATAACTCTAAAATTCCTCTAACTCTGAATCTCTCGCTAAAGCTCTCTCCACTCACGCTATGTCTCTCTCTCTCTCTCTGAACTCTCAACTCAACTGTTTATTCTCAACTCTTCCCAAATTCACGCACGCACCCACCCTCGATACTCTTCCTCACAGCATGCATTCTTCGTCTTTCTCACAGCATGCGTTCTCTGTTGCACTCACTCATTTTCTCCTTATCCAGAGACTAATAATAATAATAATAACTTTATTCACAAAAAGAAAATACAAATGCCTTTACGCACGAGAGTATAAATACATGTTTTTCAATCACAAAGATTACATAACATAGTAGTGAACTTTAACAAATACATAAGCGAAACATCTCATTTGGGCCAGTATTGTCTCGAGGAAAAAAATTCAGGAAAAATAAACCTCGACGATCCAGAGACTAAACATTCATGCTGGCCCTGACATTCGTCGCCTTCCAAAGCACGCACTCTAAACATCCATTCTCGATTGTATACAATCCATCCACACTTACTAATTCTAAAAAATAATACTATTTACGAGTGTAAGAAATTCCGTTCCTACAAGAATTTCTTCAAACTTTCCAGTATTTTTTCAACAACTTCAAATCATCCCTCCAAACTGTTGAAAAACTGTGCAACAAGATGAGTTCTAAGAATGAAGACGAAGAGTTTTATCGTAAAATAGAGAATTACTATGTATCCGAATTTCTGAAATACCTAGCACGTCAATCATAGCATGGACAAGACTGTTGCCCGTACTCCCATTGACAAGGTCTCTGAAAAAAATATGTGGCTGCGCACAAACGATCACCAGTACAGGCGACACATTTCACCCGACTACTCGTACTCACGGTTTGCCGGCACTTCAATACATCACCGCGGGCAATTTTTAGGCAGTAGGAAGGGGATGGAGGTTTTTGATGCATCGCCGTAATATCGGCGATACATTAATTCAAGGTGAATGGGAAATATATCAGCCGGCCACATAATTTTCGCACTCCCTATCCTCGCATATCTCTTCCCTATTTATTTCCTGATCGTCTGCCGGCGGTTTGTTAAATGTGTCTCCAATGCGTCCACACACGACCCCTCTGTGTGCCTATGATCTATCGTTGCGGTGACCCTTGAAATGTTGGCGTGAAAATGCGATGGAAGCGTTTTATCATCCACTTAGAGACTCGTTATGCGTCGATCAAACGGATGCTTTCGTTCTCAAGTGCGATAGCCCGGTCGAGTGTAATAGGATTACCAATCAACTTCGACTATTCTTTGTGCAATTTTCATCCTTTGTGAAGAAACGAAGGTACTTGACACTTGGTGCTGGTATTCTGATGTTAAATTACAACTAACACAAACATACAGCCAAAACAGTTAAAACGTGGCTGTAGCATAACAAAGTTGATGTTTTGCATTGGCCTGCACGATCTTAACCCCACAGAAAATCTAAGGAGCAAGGTAGAATGATTGATGAGGGAAGTTTTCAAATTCTGATTGACTGTTTTCGTATTCATTTGCAAAAGTATGCCAGATTTGGAATTCTTTATCACAATGGTACCTGCAAATATTAATTGAAAGTATGCCAAGAAGATGTCAAACTATTATTGATAATAAGGGAAAATAAACTAAATATTAATAAATCGTCCGGAAACTGTTGTCGGACTATATTTCAGACAAATATGTAAAAATTAACTATAAAAAAATGAGCATATTTTTTATAAAGATGTTTTCGGTGAATTCTTACAGATTATTAAATTTTCTATAGTTGTACGTAATTAGATTTTTTTTATAATTCCAAATGAAATACGTGAAATAGCATGAAATACAAAAATCGATATCGATCGGAAACTTTTGACCGCAATTGTATTTTGTTTCCCTCTGTATTCTTCCCTTTAATTATAATACCTTTAATATAATTGATCATGTAGATACATAATACAATAGAATTTATAAGCGTGGAAGAGATTATATTCCAAGAAAGTTTTGTAATTTTTATAAATCCGTGGCGGTACAAAAACGAGGTACGATGATAAATGAAAAGATAAGAAATGAATTTAATATGTCTTTGCGGTGTGTCAGTGCAACTACTCTTTACATTGTTCTTTTTTGCTTACATTTGCAAGTAAAATAGTCCAGTGTAAGGAAAACATGATACAGAAATAATTTTTGTGTTACTATAAAAGTACCTTTTGCAGTATAAAAATTACTCTTTTTTATTGCATAAGTTACTTTAAATATGTTTACCAGATATTTTACATCCAGTAATAAATAATAAGTAGATATTTATTGAACATTGTATCGTTATTATCACTTTCGGGGCTCTTAAGCTCTTTTACCATTTCACAGTCATGGTGAACCCCACCGATGAGATATCAGTTTGTGTATTGTAAAATCGATTTCAATTTGATCTTCCAAACAGTAAGAAATTGGCATTTAAGGAAATCGATACAATTTGTACATCTTCACTTACGTTTCCTTTATACAATGCATGCAAATTTCATGAATTTTACCCTTCCGATAGTTCCATTTTTGTTATCGTTCAATTTCATAATATTATTCACTCCCCCTTCATCTCCCGTTTACGGCAATACAATATTTTTATCCTGTGTAAAATGCAATAATACAATAATGTAAATTACATTATGCAAAAATAATAATGTAAAATAATGTACATTAAGTATTTTACACATATAATAATAATAAAAGACATTATTCAACGTAATATGGTTTTTCTTGCATTCGTAACAATATAAAGAAACAAATGTCATAGCAAGAGCCGATACAAAATCGTGCGAGAAATACTGAGGAAAATTTCCAAGGGGAGCAATAAAATATTGGTACCTTTTAGTATCCAACATTTATGGGATATGTAAGATTATCCGCGGTAGGAGAAATTGCCTAAAGAGTTAATCCTTAAAGCGAGAAAGTTACTTCCCAGCTGTAAGACGGTATGAACGTTAAGAGCCCACCACTTAGCCACAAATGTAACCGAACTTAACCGTGCACGGATCCTCCGGTAACGTAAATTGTTCGGTGACGGTACGCAGGCTTCTACACAGATCGAAATGCGGGACAAACTTTGTTACGACCATCTTCAACGAAGGCCATAATTGCTGGGATTGTAAACCCAAGAGCAAACGTTTTCACCTCATGACACACTTGGGAGTCGTAACCTGTAATCGTTGTTATACCTAGATGTTCCGATTGTTTATCGCGACGATAATGGAATGCTGTTGAATCATGTACGTGTTATCGGTTTACGTTAGTATCGAAAAGAAGGGTGACATCGAAGTTATAAACATTGAACTCGGTACCTTCGCACTTTTTGGGGCTGACAATCGCGGCGTTATTGTTGCATACATATTGTAGGAACGGAGTTTTTATACGGATAAATAGTATTGATTTTGGAATTAGTGAGTGTGGATGGTTTGCATATAAGCGAGAGTGGATGTTTAGAGTACGTGATTTGGAAGGGGACGGATGTCAGACCTAGCATGAATGTTTAGTCTATGGATAAGGAGAAAATGAGTGAGTGCAACAGAGAACGCATGCTGTGAGAAAGACGAAAAATGCATGCTGTGAGAATGAGTATCGAGGGTGGATGCGAGCGTGAATTTGGGAAGAGTCAGTTGAGTTGAGAATACGGAGTTGAGTAGAGAACATAGAGAGTGACAGTCATAGCGTGAGTGAAGAGAGCATTAGAGATAAATTCAGAGTTAGAGTAATTTTAGTATTATTAAGAGTTTTGTATTTTTATAGTCAATAAAGTTAATCGCTAGTTTTTTTAATTTCACGCGTTCAGTATAGTTTCTAGGTTACGATATTGTTGATTAATTCTCAGGGAATCTTTTCGGTTTATTCGAAGACAAGTACCGATATTCTTTGGTGACTCGTCTAAGATTAAATTAGAGTAGGACCTTATCATATTGATGAGAATTCTATCGAAGATTCAATTAGTTGCATAGGATACGTTATAAATATAAATTGATGGGTATTTTAAGGTGTAGTGCACCAAAAGGTGAACTTAAAGTGTGTCGATGGAAGCGGAGGAATTATATTTTTTATGTGATTTAATGTAATTCGTGGTAGCAGACATAAAATCTTGTTATATATTTTAAAATTAATAGTTTCCAAGGGCTCACTTTGTTCTATATGCGTAATCTGTTATGTAACATGATTTCAACTGCAATTTAATTCTCGTTTAAAGTTTTCGCGCTGAAACTTTTATTATATACGATTAAAATAGTTGGCCGTGGTTTAAAAAGTATCCTTCGGCTTTTAACAAGTATATGCAATAATATACAATGATGTAAATGCAGTCCTTTAACTTTGTATGAATTTTTATAGAATTTAAGACCTTTTTGAATATTGTGATGGTACAGCGTACGACACGAAAAATTTGTTGGACACTGAATGCATTTAAATTATTTTATGTCGTATTTCATTATGGTACATAACTACGTGCTTTAGCCGTTCATCAAAAATTTCAGTTTGAAAGCTACCAGATTACATAAAGAGATCTGAAATAGGAGAAAAAACTATTCTGTAAATGTATGTCGACAAACGCTTTGTTTCTCAGATACAGAGATAAAAGCAGCAAAAATGTCACGAGACACAAACCGTCCGAATTCTTCAAAGACAAAAATAGAGCGCAGTTTGTCGATCATAACGCAATTTTCATGAATAATTTGAATAAAATTTAGTTTTCCGTATGTTAAATATTTATTATTAATTGTGAATAACACAATTTCATTATTATTACTTCCTTACTTACTTATTATTAATAATACCCCTTCGCGAAAAGTAAAGTGTTTACAAATCCAACTGTAATTTTTGCCGTTTCACTTCTTCATGTTTGTCCATCACGATTTTATTTTCAAGATATTTTAATATTCTCCAATACGTTATTTTTAAAACTGACGAATGACCGGAAATAATTAAAATAACTAATTTAATTAGTTAAATCCTTAACTCCTTTAGGAATTCACAAAACATTTATTTTAACAAAATTGGTAATTGTTGAATTAAACGGTGGTATCTTGCGACGACGTTATCCTTACTTGTAAAAACTCCAAATGCGAAAGTAATTCTTCGTTTAATAAAACTGTTGTAAAACTCCTCACGGAATACAACATAAAGGTGTCAGAAGTGGGATACAACAATGTTCCTAAGCACGATTCCAATTCTTGTATACTCTAATAACCCACGTCGATCCATTCTCCAATTAAATCGACAAAGAAGAACCCAAGCAACCGTTCAATTCCATTTTCATTAAGACGATCGCATGATGTTCAAAGACCTCACCGTGTACACTTTACTCCCTATCTCCAAATAACCTCGAAAGCAACACCAACTCTAAAGAACCGTGGTACCTCGAAGTGTATACTTACATTGAGAATAGAAGCTAGTTACCCGTGTAATACCAAGATCCTCTTTCCCCGCTTTTCTCATTCACAATGAACGTTCGACTGCTTCGGCTGAGCGACAAATACATCCGAGGAACCGGATAGAGGATACCGGCGGCTCTCTAACGCGCGTTACTTCAACAATGGCGGCTGATTAAACACGTAATTGCGATGTCTTCCGCGCATTCGTCATGATACAATGTTGTTAAACTCGGGGCTGTGCTTTTACTCTTTCTCCCCATCTTTGCGGTCTTCTTCCTCGTTGTGTACCCTCCTGCTACCTGAGAGGTTACAATCATCCTTCAGGATGAGAAGGTAGAAATACTTGTGTCGAACCATGAGGTATTTCAGAAATGGATGTTGGCTCTCCCTGCAACCGTAACGTTACCTTTACGACTATCTCGATACAGCGCTTCCCGTTGGGAACGGTTCTTTTTCATGGTCTTTCGTTGGTGGCCTTTAAGCCCCGGGAAAATGGCGCAAACATGTCCGAGTGACTTAACATAAATACCGGGAGGAATTTGCAGTCGGCGGGGAGGATAGTTGTTTTTTTTTTTTACTAAGGGTGGATCGATGACGCGTTAATGAGTAAAGTCATTAATTTACAAAGCAAACGATCCAATGAATAAAGAGGCGCGTTTGTCTTCGTAATCTTTTACTTGCAAATTATCGACTATTTTCGAGCTGAAGTTAATCCGGTGAATCATATGGAACGATTAACTTGCAGCTTTTTCGTGAGAATTTAGAGTTTCAAAGATAGGGCGCACGTTTGCATTTGCGGAAAATGCTTTAGTTCTTATATGAGCCGTTCACAGCACAAAGTGATTAGCTCCACTTTTGGAATTTTTTTAAATTTAAATCTCAAAACACTTGATTGAATCCGAACTTTTCATGTTTAGAATGAATTTTCGTAATAATAACGATTAACACCTTTAACCAGTTAACTGTGGCGATCTCTTTGCAAAGCGCGCACCAGTGTGTGTCGCGATAATCACTGCTTATGAGTTAGCTCTCAGGAAGTTATGAATCCAACTCAAATTATTTATAATTTTTATTTGTTTGTTTCATTTCGTCTTGACCTCTAAACATTCTAAACATATTAAAATTTACGAATATAATTTAGTTTTCGCCAAAATTACAATTTAAATATCAAATTGTAACAAAATTTTACGCATGACGGATATAGTCGTCATGACACAAAATTCTGCCACATCTCCATGACGGATATAGTCGTCAAACACACTTAACTGGTTAAATGACGAAGTTTGTGTGGCCATCAAATAATAAATAATTGAATTCAGAAGTCAGTCTAATTAATTCCAAGGCTCTTCCAACTTATTCATTTTATACTTCGTTAGGGGAAAGCTACATGCGATTATATATTCTACAATACTTATTTGTATTTATATTTTTAATGGAATTTTGAAAAGGAGTGTATACCATTTCATCGCGTTTCTCCACTTTAGGTTTTATGGAGTTAATCAATTTGACAAGTGAATGGCTCATATGTAGAAGGAAACGATTCTTTGAAAGTATTTTTCCAACACACTTAACTTGCGGTGAAGTACTAAATTCAGAGTATTCATTAGGATTCTCTCATATTTTAATAACTGTTTCCTACGTGATGGAATAATTTATTGCGCGGATTTCATTACTCTTTCCTGAATTTTTATTAATTGTTGTGCGTAACTACGATGGTGATATCTCTAAAAATATCCTGTGCAACTTCCGAAATAATATCGGGTTTCAATACCATTTTCCTGAAATATTTGCACAGTTGTCCTTTTTATCATTTTTGTTTACAATTTAAAATATTTTCTGTAGCTTCTCATTATCTGAAAATGTGTAAAAGGATTTTACATAGATTTTTTTATCAAAGAACTTATTCAGTCCTGAACAACCACATAATTATTATACGAGCCGTTTTCTTTGAAAGTGGTGTAAGTCCATTTTTGTCAAAAAGTTGGTTAATGATAATAATGAATGCAACCTTCTATGAACTTTTTATCTATAAACAGTTCCCAAAAAAAAACCTTCAAAATTTGCATCATTTTGTCAATATAAATTCACGCAGTGTATGAAATTACAAATATAATTACTTTGAAAGTGGTGTAAGTCCACTTTCCGCAAAGACGCAATATTTAGTTCAAAAATGATACTACATAATTTCTCTACTTCACTTTTAACTACTACTTTAAAATCGTTCACATTAGAAACTTAAATCAATTTAATATTTAAAAAACATAAAATAAGCGTATTACATATAGCAATATTTTTCAAACCATTCAAATACAAACCCTCAAATATCTCCATATAATATAAAACGACTTAAACCACTTTCAAAGAAAACGACTCATACAACGCGTCAAGTGATGGATTAGATGAGGCCAATTATCAAATAGTTCTAGAAGTAACATCACAGAGCACTCACCTAAAACACTTCGGTTGTACCTCCAGCAAATTGCCACACTTGAATCCCAATATAAAAATTGGACAATTTACACACCGACAAGACACCAAAACTATTTCGTTTCGGGAAGCCCATAATCTTCGTGAGCTCACGGTTTTTCCAATTGCACGACGAATGTGTTGCCATTACCAGACACACTGACATCGTAACTAGAAAGACGCCTCTGGACTGCGAGCTGGTTGGCCATGTAACCGTAATGTTACCTATATCTTCGCCGTGAAACAGTGTCATCCAACCGAAGACACTCTTTCCCGTGGTCTCACGACCCCCAGCGATTTCTATGCTCGTTCGAAGTTGTGACAGATGCCTGTACGCTCTCCGGAGGGGATCTTATACGAGCAACGGAGCTCCGAGTAGATGCGCCACCGTCAACGTGTCCCATCAACGTGAACCTATAAACCCAGCCTGGTCGGAAATAATATTGGGAATCCTTTCCCTCGGCTCCTCTCGGATTTTTCCTCCTGCTTCACCCTTATCTTTAGGTATAACCAGACCGAGTCCTGCGGAGCGCCAAGGATTTTCGACGATGTAAAAGCGAATAAGGCCCCCCACGATCCTCTCTTCACGTCGATGCGACTCTTCAACGATCCCCGTCCCACTCGATTGATCTTCGTAAAATTCCTGCCGACGTCGAAGATTTACATTTGTATGCGGAAGAAATTTCTGGACAGGATGCGAATACGCTTGCATGGAGAAATTGAACGCTCGGTGAACGTGAAAAAGCTTGCTCTCGCCCAGCGAGAGCTGTTTCGGGCGATTGGAACGTTACGTGCGGCCCAATCTCACAGTTTTTCACTTCGGAGGACTTATATTCTAACGATTTTCCTTCCCTTTTATTCTCACCGGAAAAATATTCCGATCGCTCTTTATTCTGGTATTTGTCGAGTGTTCTATAAAATTCTTTTGCAGAGATTTATTCTTGGAGATAGTTGGAATCAATAGCTGTTTTATTATTATAAATTCAGATTCCGGTTCTGTATTCTTTGAAAAAGAAGCAGGTATGGATTCCTGAGAATGAAATTCTGAATCATTATAGAATGGTTATGAAACATTCTTTGAGTCACGTATTATGCGATTACTCCAATTATGTCCTCCTTACGTACGATAATATCTGCCAGCATTAAACGAGTCCTGTTTATCAAAGAGCTTGTCACAATTTATTATGTCTTCGTGAATTCTTCAGTAAATACACTCATTGACTTCTTACGGTACGGGAAGTTATGCCTGGCAAATCGCTCAAAGGTGTTCTCCCCGTTGAACGTTTCTACTTCACTTTTTCTTGCATTCCTTTTTGGAGATAAGGATCTTCAAGAACCAGGCACTCGTTAAATGTACTCGTAAAATTCCTTCACTATCGAGCTTACCGCTCTCGACGGTTCAAAACGTTATTAACAGTCATCAGTGAGGAAGTTTCCTCGAATACTATCAAAAATAAGGCCATACAAGTCGTTGAGACATATGAGTTTTTACATTTGAAAGTGGTACAAAAATCTTTCTCCTTAAGTTGAGCAGGGCCATTCACAGGTATTTTGGGCCTCGGGAAAGAAAAACGTTACTAGTATATGTTCAGGTTGTTACATACGGCACTATGAGATGCGTTCGTAAATATTTTTTAAAATTACTAATATTTAATATTTTGTTTTTTTATATATGTTGATAGTATTTTAAAAAATATATATAAACATAAAGTTAGCATTCGGGCCCCCTTTGGATTACCAGGCCCCGGAAATTAGTCCCGTCTGTCCCCGCCTGTGATGGGGCCTGTGTTAAGATATTTGAGATTTCACACAAAAGCTTTCATTCAATGAAGAAGAATTAACATCAGGAAGAGGTCGTTGGCGCAGTGGAACCGCGCCGACCCAGGAGATCTCCCGTGTTAAGCATCGCATGCCGAGCACCGCTACGTGGGATGGGTTGCCGCGCGCTTCTCTTTCCTTTTCACGATCCAACAATAATGTATAGCAGTTAAACCTTTTTGGATGAAGTCATGAGAATATTTCGTTCTATTTACTTTGACATTTGCAATGCGAAAAAGGATACCTATGTTTAGCTAAAACTAATGTTACGAGCCGGGCGAGTGGCAGAACGAGACTGAATCGTATTAATTCAATACGCGGAAATTTATGAGTTGCAGTGTAGGATTTTAAAGGAGTATTCCGGGGACCGGACTAACCTATAGCAGTGATCGGCAAATCGTGGTTCGCGAGCCGCATGCGGCTCTTTAGCGACTTGAGTGCGACTCAGCGAGTCAGCCACAAAAAATGTTGACAATAAATAAGATTATTATTATATTCTGGCTGTATTTAATGTTTGGTATCTAGTTTAAACTAACTCCGAAAACATGGTTCTCGACAGGCTCTTGAAAAGAAATTTGGCTGTCAAAAAATGTTAACCGAGCTGCTGCTGATTTTTGGCTCTTTTGACTAATGAGTTTGCCAAACACTGACCTATAGCATAACTATAGGGCCGCCGTCTGCCCGTTAATAACGAGAGCACCTCGCGGTACTTTCGCGCTAGTATTACGGATCAGGCCCGTATCAATGGATACCGAGGTACCACCACTAGCTGGTGTTAAGTATATGCTCCGGGGACCGGACTAACCTATAGCATAACTATAGGCCCGCCGTCTGCCCGTTAACACTTTACCGACCGCTATTGTTTGAGCATTCTATCCACTTTAAAGGATTTGTTTCCGCTTAGATTGCCTAAAAAAATTACAGTCTCTTTGAAAATTATAAATGCTTCTCATCGACTCCTTAACACAGTTTTACTACAATAATAGATAACAAATTAGTGATTGCCGTGGGAACCGTTTAATAAACTAAAAGTCTAAGCGTTGGTGACAAAAAGCCTATTAACAGGGTACCGGTCGGTAAAGTGTTAATAACCAGAACAACCTAAGTTGAACTCGCACCAGTATTACAGATCAGGCCCGTACAAACGGATACGGGGGCACCGCCACTGGCTGGTAAAAGGATATAGGAGAATTACTACAACCCGTAAATTCTCTTTAACTATTGTCCGTAACGTTAATTTTAAATCTTATTCACTCCGAGCGGTAAGAATGAATAAGGAAGATCGTTGCTTTGTTAATCGAAGGTGAAGGAATTAATAAACACTGAGTCTAAATATCCTCCGTGAGAATATAAAGGTATATTCCAAAGAATAGGTACTTGGTAATTGTACAATATGTTGTTACAAATTATGTTCTTACAATTTGTGATTAGCCGAAGGTCACGCGTCGGTTCGCGGGAATTCCTACGTCTTATGCTTAGAATTCTTGAGCGATGCAAAATGCCGTGAACTTTCGTATATCGATAGACTAACTAACAGCGTGACGGGCTTTTAAGGAATAGTGGCCCGTAGGAGACAAAAGGCGGCATGCTTATATAGGGCCCAATTTTGGAAAAACTGCGGAAAAAGGGAGTGGAGGTGGTAGGACTCAGTTGGTAAAATAGGGGCGTCAAGGAAGCGAGAGAAAATCTCGCCATGGCTGCGGAAGTCGTGCATTCGGTTTATCTGATTGTTAATGGATGAGGGTTGTTGAGAAGCCGATTGGAATGTGGCCCTATGCAACTAGAACTTTGTTTGTCTCCTACGTTTCTCGCTAAGCGTCTGACTAGCGCCAGATGGAAATTTACCAAATTTTCAGGGCCGTTTGTAACACTAACATAAACAAACTTTCCTTAAAAATGAACTTACCATTTTAAACATATCGGCTCATATATTGTGAATAGGAAAATGAATTAAAGTGAATCATGAAATCTGCAGGACATTTTGAAAATGTTCTCAGAAAAAATCATAATATCGCATTCCATGGACGCATAAATGTAACTCCTTTCGGCGGGTGGTTCTTGCAAAATTGTAAGAGTTTTCAGTTTTGAAATTTCCATAATCCTACGAGCGGCGTGGTCCTAGGAAGCTGAGTTCTATATTTCCTTCCCATACTACTTTTTCTTATTTATATTACCTTTTTCGGAATAACACTTTTCCAAAATTCAATGGCTTTTATGAACCCCTATAAACATTGGAATGTTGTAGAAATTGTATTGCGCGCATTCTTCTTGTACTTTCAATTTTCTGTGTCTTTCACTTGCAACGGAACATGTCGAATCATGTAAATCATCGATTTTTATAAAAATTTAATATGATATAATTTTCGTGAAAATATTTCACACATTTTTTTTATCGACTATTCTACACGTTAAAGGGGTGAAAACCGCCACCAAACTTGGTATTGCGAAACCAATTTATCAAATATTACGGAAACTATTAAATATTTGGAAATTTTGGTCATATGTATTTTTTAAAATATTATTTAAACAAACGGATTTTTTAAAAAAAGGTTACACCACCGGATTCGCCATCAAAAGGCGAATTTTCGCGCTGTATAAAATTTCCGTATCTCTAATATTTCCGAGATATTCGATAAATAGGTTTGTCAACCACAAGTTTGAAGGCGGTCTTCACCCCTTTAACGTGGACGATTGCCGATAAAAAAGATACGTGACAAATATTTTCACGAAAACTATATCATACTAAAATTTTATAAAAATCGGTGATTTACACTTTGGGGTGTTTCCTTGTTAGGATAGTTCAAAATGAAATTATGAGCGCCCCAGGTAATCACGTTATGGAAGTTTTTGGAACATTGAAGATGAATTGTTTCATATCCTGAACTGTATATTATATTCGTTTGGAGCTGAATTATCTTTTTAATATATAATATATTAACTTTCCAGTAGTATCTAACAATTAAATGTTGTCAAATCATGTTAATAACGTGAGCATCAGACATTTCACCATGTAGAAAGGAAGATCGTCCGGACCAATTTTTGCCTATTATTCCGCAAAGGACTTTAGCTAATTCCTTTAAATTCTGTATATTTTTGAGATACACATACATCACTGGTGTCATGTATATGTATATATACAATATGTGAAATATTAAGATTACAATTTAGTTTTGACTTTAGGTTTATTGAACTTTAATTAGGTTGCTCTATGTTACCAAGTGTAGCTGTTTTATGATTCATTAAAAAGGATTTTAGTTTATTCTCCAATTTTCGGTTTCGATAGCTTTGCTCATTCGCCAAAGATTCCTGCTTGTAAGTGGATTCTCAACCACCAACGTTAATGTATAGACATATGACACGGCAAAAGTTTTCTTGGAGCGATGGTAAGGTATTTGAAATCAGATACATTATTTCGAAGCTTTATCCCCAAGTATCCATAACCACGGTTATGCCTGTGTTGCGCAAAATGTTTAATGAGGTACGATATACAGTGCAAAATAAGTTTCGCCAGAACGAAACTACATGGAAACTATTATACGAGTTTAAAATTTTAGGAAGAGAAGCGATCTACAATTCTTGTAATGTCATAGTTAGAAACTGAATATTTAATATCGTCCAGCAGTCTACTCTTAGTTAATAAACACCCTCATAATATAACTTTGGTCTCGAAACACCCGGATTTCATTCACTCCTTGCATACCTTACACCTCCCTCGTAGTTTACATTATCTCAATAATTTAATCGTCCACGTAGTTAAAGTCCACATTACTCCCAAAGTCAAATACAGGACCCACAGTTTACGGCGAACCCTTCATGGGAATCCAAACGTGAACCCGCAGATCCGAAAGGGTTAACTGCGACAAAGCAATCAGAAAAATCAATGAATCGAATACTTGAAACGAGGGATTTCATTCGCAAACCCTAAACTTCCCACGTATGCCACGAGAGATACGAAATATTCGCCCACACGAATTCCAAGTAAAACTTTGTACATGCGGCCACGATTCGACCACGAATTTCCCCTTTCCAGATTTCTCTCCATTCGTTGCACTCGCCATACTTCTTTTTCCCTGTACGTGTGGCACGCGTTACAAATTGGTCCATGCCTCATACGAAGCCACCTCCGCGGCTAGGCGTCTGCGCTCAAGTCGCGTGAAATAACGTGGCCGTTGCAGTTGCGAGCGCGCAAGCGGCCCATTACTTGCGGCTTGCAACTGCGGATTAATTAACGTGCATTAATACGGAGGCGCATCGTGCCGCACACGAGAAAATGGGGTGCGAGCGAAGCCTTATAAATTACGAATTTTCTCATATCTAAGACGCTCGTAAAACATTCGGGCAAAAATATTAGACGGAACAAAACAAGATTCATAACCTGTGATTAACTTTTTCTTACTTTTTAAACATGCATCCTGTAAATCACCGTTGTACAATGAAGTTGGTTTCTTGTCTGGCTTCTTGTGATCAAATGTTTGCGTGTTTTTCGGAAACATGTAGATTTGTTATTTTTATTTTATTTCGTACGAGTTGTACGGTATCGATGCGCAATTTATATTCATTGCGAGGTTTGATTAAAAGCAAAGGATTTAAAGAAGTGTAAATTACGTTTTATAATAGATAATAAAAGCTGTCTTTATTACAACATATCAGTCGTTTATTTTGAAAGTGGTGTAAGTCACTTTCTTCTGAAATCGACATATTTACGGTTTGCTTTTTAACGTGTTTAAAAATATTGATGCCAATTTTCGAGATTTACTTGGCCCTTTTATCTCGGCTACTTACAGAAAGTTATACTTACAATTAGAATCTTAAAGTTCTTGATTATATGAGCCGTTTATTTTGAAAGCGGCACAAGTCACTTTGTCATCGAGATATTGCAGACATTGCGTTTCAACATACTAAAAAATATTGATGACAACTTTCGAGAAGATTTACTGATATTTTCTGTTTTAGGACACTTATTTTTGTCAGCATAAATAATTTCGTATAGCAATTAAAACATCATCAATTTTGTAAGGTATAGCGACTTATGCCACTTTCAAAATAAACGGCTCATATGACCTCATATGAAAGTGAGACAAGTCTATTTGGGTGTAACAAAATTTGTACTTTCTTAGGATCACTTTAATGAACATTATTGGATAATATATTTATATTATCTATAACTTCAAAACATCCAAAAGTGTGATTTATAAGCTTACCCATATTTTTAAACTTATCAAAGCGCCAAACTATAAACATTTCGTTCGAATAAAAAACGGACTTGCTCCACTTTCAAAATAAACGGCTCATACCTTTGTTAGACATTTACAAATCAATAAAATATATGCGGATGAATATCGTATAATATGCAACAATATTATTACGTCCACTCCATACATGGCGTAACGTATCTGATGTGATTGTTTCAAATGATTCAAAGGTAAATGCGTTTTATGACGTTTATTTTGCGAAACTTGTCAAAAACTCACATGTGAAATAATTCGGGTTCCACATAATTCGAGGAATCGTAATGATAATAATAGCCACTAAAAATCCTCTCGTTTTTACAGGTGTTTTCTGTAGGCGCGTTGTTATTTCATCCGGCGCGTAAAAAATATCACAAGAGGGAAAAAACATTTTCGTGTCAAAATGTACCGAAAGAGCTCGAACGTATCCGCTCGTCTAATTGTTTTATTAATTTCCGATCGCGGGCGATTGAACGTCCTGATCATTTCAATCTTTGATCTTCTCGGTAGGTGTCGAACACGTTCTTCCATTTTACTCTGGGGCCCACGAAAAGTATGTGCTATTTTCCGATACTTATTATCTTTGATAAAATTATTTTCACTGAACCTTCGCCATATGCGAAGGAGATATCTCGATTTTTCCACGTTTAGCAGAACTTTGAAGCTTTGTGGAATACAACCTGTAACCACCAAATGGTACCACTAAATAAAAAAGTTCAGTGTGCAGCCTATTTATTTTGTATTGTCAAATAGGAAAGTTTTTTGAAGAAGTCTTTGTAATGAACACTTTAAAATAGCAGGTTCTTTGAAAGAAAATTTATTAAATTTCCGTCACTAAAAAATGGAAACGGACCACGGATGAAGTTTGTACGTAGCACATATTTTTAAGATTTTAGATAGTGCTAAAACAACACTGCCGAAAGATAAAAAAAATTAGGAAATTACCTTTCTTTTTTTTAATAAACAGTAGACACTAAACGGGTAAAACTTCGCGGTGAATGGCTGCATAAAAATTTTAAATTTCACTGGCGTCGGTGAAATATTCTGTTATAATTTCACTAGGTGGAATAAGTTTCGCCTCTCGTAGGCTAAATAATTATGTTTCCAAGTTAACGAGAACCGAAATATAATAGTAGACTCAACCTTCGCAAGTAATTGTGCAATTATTTTCAATACACGAAAAATAGGGCGGAAAAATAATCCGATGAACGTTGGTTCGAATAAATATGGTTGCGTGCAGCGTGCACGTGGCGTGTAAAGCTGAAAAGTTAAAGCCGAACGAATCATGAAATCAAAGCTTACCAATCGTTTCGCGTTACCCTAACGATAGAAATTAACATAAAAAGGTAAATCATTCCAAATTCAGTAACATTATTATAAATCAGAGCAAACCTTACCTTTTTCATACTTCATTCCCTTTTTTATACGTTAATTTTAAAAACATGCGCATAATTAGTTTTTTTACTGTTCTTTTTTTGCAATTTTAACTTTAATAGGTTTTAATTATCTCGCCTAGTATTTGCAATGTTCAGCTAGGTCCGATCCGCTAAGGTTGTGATACATTCATGCGTGAAGCAAAATTTCTGAGGAGTGATGGAGGTTTAAACTTGATGCTACTTATTTAGGAGTCGAAACTTTGACGTCCTATCCGTCGGATGCTGAAATGGCTCCCGTCTTTGGAAAAAATTTCCTACGTGATATGCATAATATTTTCTATGTATTGGGACCCACCTAAGTCTACAAATCCTGAGTGAACTAATCCAAACTACTGATACCAAAAATGGAAAATACAACTATCCCTCGAACACCACAATACTCTTGAAATGATAATAAGTTATTATCATTAATATCATTATTATTATCATTATTATTAGTAACATTTGTACTATCTCAGCACCATCACTATTGCTGCGGCAATCGGTGACTAACGCTGTACCATGGCATTAAAACGGCGGTTTTGAAATTATCAAGAAATTAGTAATATCTTATAATTATGTTAACGCCTCTGCAGATACATCTCTGTCAGATAATATATGAATGATAAAAAGTATTCTACGTATAGACATAAAATCCAAAGCAACCAAACAGTCTGCAGCCGACAGATAGAATCGGCACAGTGCACAAATTAAGATACTAATGTCTAATGACGTTAATACAATACATTATTCTGATTCATCGCGAAGCACAGTGCCGTACATATCCGATAATAATGTGCTCCGACGCCCGCGAAAAATTCAAAATTCATTTTCAAACGTAGTTTCACGAGCGCCCATAATTGTCGAGCAGGCATTAAGTTACACCTCCTCGTAGGCTAATAATTCGTTGAATCTAATCGCCGATCGACTGTAATTGCATCCAGCATCGCGATACACCGAACGGAGAAACATCTGAATTGTTCACGAAATTAGCCCCTGGCCCCTGAAGACAGACGCGGCACCTTCTGCGCTCCAGCCGCGTGAAATACCGCGGTTGTGCTGTTAAGAGGGCACCGGAGGGCCATTACTTGAGGCTTGCAAATGGACGCGTGCGATTCGCGCATTAATGTAGAGATGAGCTATTGCCAACACCAGCCAAAGTGGTAATAGCTCGCGATGGGGAGAGAGAGAATGGGAGATACAGCGAAAGGGAGTGAGAGGGAGTAGAGAGAAAGAGACACACAGGGAGAAAGAGAGATGGAAGGAATGCGCCCCGATTTAGTCACGTGTCACGTGTGTCTCGTTAACCACTGCCGTATTGCGGTCTCAGCACGCGTTTACGACGGATTCTCATTGAGAGGGTCATGGTGATATCTACTTGGATGGCAATATTTCGTGACTTTGTTGCCGGACGTAAAAAGACACGCATTAAATTTGATATGCATCGTCGCGCACAGGCCAATGCGCGTTTTATGATGACAATCCCGGCGGAAATGAAGCATCGAGCTCTTTCGTCGGACAATGAAAATATAATAGTAATGCTATCGCGGTTCGTTTCAGGACCGCTGATATTTTCCACTCACCGATATAAACCAATTTTCGGTACATTTAATGGAATTTTCACTATTACACACTTTATTTATATTCATTTCGAGTACACGCATACGTATTTGTTTACGGCTACTGTACCTTGTGCATGCTGTTATTGTATTATTTACAATTTGCGCGCGACTGTCAACGGCATATGAATGAATTTTCCTGCTTACCGGAGGCACGTTTTGCCGAATATAAATTACAATTTGGAAATTGAAACTGTAAGAATTTTAGATAAAGCTGCAGAGTGGGAGAAAATCAAATGAGGAGAGAGGGATTGGATGGGATTATAATATCCTATCTCTATCCTAAAAATGCTCATTAACTGATTAATATTAATAGTTTGAAAATTAATTATTTTGACATTGTTACCGATATGAGGTTTTCGAGATTATAACATTCCGTATAGAAATATGTTAAATAAATTAAATCCCATTCATTATGTATCAAAAGGTTTATGCATCAGTCGCTATCTAATATTATTTACGTAGATCAGTCTTACGTATTATTTGGGCTAACGAATTGGGCAGACAGGTATTTTACAAAAATTATAGTAATAAAATATACATGAGGAATACTTGCACTGCGTTGCACCCAGCTTATTCGGCAATAACCAATTTCCGAATGCAATCAAAAATGTATACTTAACTTGTATGTCCTATAACAGAAGAGTACTTTTACCGGTCTTTAAATAAAGAATGTCGTGCATTTCCTTTATGAAAATTTAAAAAATTTCAAAGGTTCTAAAGTTCTACACGTATTGGTCAAAAGTCTTTTTTTATACTCAATAAAACTATAAGAAATGATAGTAGAAATCGTAACATTTGAAAGAAAGAGGGGAGGCATTTTCGAGAAAAGAGCTGTAAAGAAAAGCGGCGATTTATTTATGTAATTTACGGTTATCCGTCGTTGAGAAAAGTCGAGATTTTGATAGCATTTTTCGACGAAAGAGATTTCATTGGGGGGGGTTAAAGGAAGCACTCGAAGGATTCTCATGAAATCTTTCATAAATGGCGGAGGTCTCGGTGTGCACACGTTACCGAGATCGAAGACAATCTTTTACATCGGAAAGAGTGAAACGCTTCCTCCTAACATTTACTTTCCATCGAGAAGTTCGACAATTGGCGACAAAGAGGTCGCTCCGCGTTATTTATTTCACTAAGTGCTCTCGATCGTTCGTTACTTGGCTCTGGCTCTCTCGTTCACTCGTGAAAATTTATAGTCGCCAGCTACGTGTAACTCATGGATTCCGCGCGCGCTGCCTGGAAAAGCAATGGACCACACGACTCCGATGGAAAAATGCGAAAATTCTCGGCGAGAGTCGGGGCGAACGTGGAAAAAGTGAAAACAGAAAACCATCGGGGGGTCTGCTTATAAATTTCCGACGTCCTATTTTATTAAATTATTCCATTACATTCTATACCTCGCGAATTTATGAAGAATTTAATTAATTTCAAAGTTTCTCACATCTCGCGAGATCATATCCTAACGGATATTTTCTATTACAGTGATATAACATTTTTTAGAAGTTTATGAAATATTGTATTAGTTACTGTCCATCGTAATCATTAACTGTAAGAAAATTATCGGGACGGCTTTCAAGTGCACTGCGTCAAACGAAATTCCGAACTTATGAACATTCTTCCGCCACCATATTCTGGCAGATTCTCCATGATGATGAGAGGCCCTGAGGTACTACACGCATAACAGGAATCGACCTTTATAGCCGTCCCTAATGATCAGCAATGCGGATGGTCGCCAATGACCAGTCGTTTTTGTTACGGTGAAGACAAGATTTTCACTTACGTGTAAGCAAACGACATGCTACGAGAGCCTATGTGAGCTGCGAAAAAGAGCAACGTGAAAATATCGCAATAACGTATAAAGTATCTATGGTACCCTTAGTAAAGTGAGGGACCAGAAACAAGGCACTTGGGACGGAAGAGGAAATTGTTCTCGCACCGCCTATCCCCGCCATGTCGGTCCTTGGAAACCTGAGATCGACGAATGACAACCGAAAATAAAACATTCCTTTCGTCGTTCACATGACGACGCAAAAAATGTGCTGGTCTCTCTTGCAAATGGCGCTTCAAAATCGAAAATGCGTGAGGGAGAGAGATGTCCCTATCCGTAGGGCGAATCAGAGCAAATTACCCCTCAAGTGCCTTGTTTCTGGTCCCTCAGTATAGCTGTTTATATCATAAAGCGCCTTCTTTCGCTCGTTCCTTCGTTTTCAATTACTCATTTGTGCAATAATAACATAATAATTACATAACATAATAATAATATAATAAAACTAAAATATTCTGTGAGTACTTGTAAAATTGAAATTGCATGCTGTTTTCATTCAAGTGAATGGTACAAACAATATTCAGAAACGAGATGAAAAAAAGAATGCTTTCGATTGCAACTGTTATGTCAACGTGGATATTTTGGTTCGATGATTCACCAGCATATCGAGAACTTACAAGGGAACCTCCCGAGGTACCAATCACCGATATTGATGAAATTCAAGTATGATGTAGTTCTCATACAAATATTTGATACCTATTTTTTTGTATCGGCAATCGGCCACGTTGAAGGGGTGAAAACCATCGCCAAAGTTAGGTGATAAAATATTTTACAGTGAATATCTCGGAAACTGTGAGAGATAGAGTAATTGTGTAAATTCCGGAAAATAGAATTTTCTTCTGACGAATTTAACGGTATAAATTACCTTGTAAAATCTCCATTTGTTTAAACAATATGTTAAAAAATAACATATTTTTCATAGTTTTTTTTTTTCATTTAATCTAAATAAAATTTCTTGAGTTTTGGTTTATAGGAACTATATATCCATTACAAGCTCACAGATAAATTGAAATTTTGATTTTTTTATCACAAAAAAAGTTATTACACTTGAAATGGTGACGCGTGGTGCGGTAGCCGAATGTTGTATCCTTTTAAAATAACCGATAATTCATTTATTTTCGTTGGCAAAGAATGTTTATCGGTAAAATCAGCTCATTTAAGAGAAAACAAGTAGTTATGAATACGGATAGACTCGTGTGAGCACTCTATTTCTCGCGTTGAACGATATAACTTCAAGTGTAATAACTTTTCTGTTGATGAAAAAATCAAAATTTCGATTTATCCGTAATTCTGTACTGGATATACAGTTTTTGTAAAAAAATACACAAGAAGATTTCTTGACATTAAATTGACAAAAATATCAAAAATATGTTATTTTTTAACGTATTTTTTTAACAAATGAATATTGTACAAAATAATTTATATTGTTAGATTCGTCACAAAAAGCTACTAATTTCGTCAATTTGCACAATTACTCTACCTCTCATAGTTTCTGACATATTCGCCGAAACATGTTTTAGCACCCTAACTTCGAAGGCGGCTTTCACCCCTTTAACTTGGAAGATTGCCTATAAAAGAAAGGTATCAAATATTTTGATGAGAACTATGTACATCATAGTTGAGTATCATCAAAATCGATGATTGGCATCTCGAGAAGTTCCCTTGTCAGTGAGTCAATCCATTTGATTAATGTACAGGGTACTTTCATACATTCCTCAAAGTATTCGAATTCGCTTCGAATGAAACAGCGAAGTAAGTACAGTCGATTTCGCATCTGAGATATCCTTTGACCTTTTAAATCTAAGCACTGAAATTACAATTATGTTTGCACGTAATGTCTAGCACTGAAGTAACTTATCATTTTTATCGTTCACGTTTCTAATGCGAAACGACATACGAAAGTCGTTAAACTTACATCGCGCGTTACTTTCAGCACGCGCTTTAAAAGTAAACTCAATTAAGAGCCCTTCCGTGGACAGTCTTCCGTGAAAGTTCAAGCACGAACTTCAGCAACACCGTGGCCTATTTCCCGGTAAAGGGCGACGATGTCAAATTCTGGAAGAACGAACGTCATCATACTTACACGCGGTACATTTCAGCAAAGGAAATGCACCACTGGAAACTTCTCTGTGAATGCATGGCACGGACTTTACCGGACACTCCAGAATGCAGAGTCGTCGAGGTGCCGTGACATTATGCCGCGTGCACTTATACGGCACTGCACTCAGTGCATCGCGGAATTCTGTAATGACC
The DNA here is from genome assembly GCA_963989415.1 of Cerceris ruficornis. Classification (NCBI taxonomy): domain Eukaryota; kingdom Metazoa; phylum Arthropoda; class Insecta; order Hymenoptera; family Crabronidae; genus Cerceris; species Cerceris ruficornis. The sequence continues at coordinate 7,798,301 of OZ022518.1, forward strand.
TTACCCATCTCGTCTCCATTCTCAAACGAGAATGCTCCCATACTGAGAGTATTGCTTGAATTACCATCGCGGATAATAGAATACAAGCAGCAAACGATACCTTCGAAAATCCAACGTCCCTACAATTAATTACACGAGATTCTGCCTTTCTCTTTTAAATCGTTTAATTAAGATTCCTCTTGTGAAAAATAGAAAAAGAATTCTCACGGAATGGACATCGGACAAACGTAGTTTGATTAAATGCGTCATCGGTATGGTAATATTCTAATCCATCTCCTTTAGCCATCGTCTTCTTGCGACCCCCTTAGAGAGGGTCGCATTTATTACGAGTCCTCATACAGTTAATGACGTATGCTTCGTGCACGAACGTTGCATACGTCAATATAGTCGGTATATTGATAGTAATGTCATTCCGTTTGCAGTGTGTACCGATCAGGATAGACATTTTTCGCAGCGTGACACATGAAATTCAGTAAGGAGGCTAGGAAAACGAAGGGCCGCAGAGTGGCCATATATTACTATTACGACATACAAAGTATTCGAAGGCGCACGACTTGGCACAGCACTGCGCCTCGTAATGACCATGCCCATCTCATTCCCATTCTCGAACACCCCATGGCGCTGGATGCATGCGTGTCCGACACGTACCACCTTCACGCGCTATTGAAGCGCCTCGAGAGCGACTATCAACCGCGGCTAAATTGTTTCCGAATGTTTACGACTGCGTGCGGTCACCGCGGGCACTCCACTGTCATTCAGACGCAGCACGCATTCGCGGGATCGTAAATACGAACTATATTATGCGGGATTTCCTTTTCATGCGACAGACCTACCGCTCTATCTTCCATGTTCAGGCCTTTTTCAAGCGTTTCGCCGTCGTCAATTGCGGCCAATCGGGACTGGGTCTCGGTGCCATTGTCCAAACGACCTCGTCCTGTCGGCATCGTGAGATTACGATTGATTTCTGTTTTATTTGATTGACTGGTAGATGCGTCGAAGTTTTAATTTTTTCAATGTTCTATATTCCAAGGGGGTTGAGCTGTGTTGCACTGCTTCTCGCAAGTGTCAGAGATGTCTGGATGTGGGATTGTACACCATGCATGTATAGTATAGGATGTGTGTAAGTTTGGGAAGTATTTTTCGAAGTATAGGAATCAGCAGTCTTGGGACAATCTTTGCGTGGAACGATGGATGAAATAAAATTTCAGTTCACGTGTACTATGAAATGTAAGAAAGGGTACTTTATATTTGTTCATTTATTGTTAATTATTTTTGGAAATATTAATGCTGACTAGGCCTATTGTGTTACCAATCTTAGATTTTAAAACTTGCTCCGATACTGTAAAGGTTGGCCTTGCAGGTAAATTATAATTCGTTGGCGTTCTCTATTGACTGAAATATTTAGTTGTTTCTAATAGTCATGTTCCTTCGTTAACATCACTTTAGGCACTAATTACAGTACCAATAGTATCAAACTGTAAGTCGAACTTGATATCGTACGTCGATATTTTCTGTGAACAATTGCATTTCAAACCGCGTAACTCATTCTGTCTCAAACGGTTTTTTATACCTTTCCTATTTTAGAAGCCATTCACATCGCTCGTATAACTTGCAATTGCTCATATAACTTCCATCGTTTTTTACGACAGATTTCCATCATTCTACAAGTATTTCAGTATCGCATGTGGGGGAAGTATTCCAGTTTCGATGGCTGCAATTTTTTTATCAGCTCTCAGTGTCAATCTTCCGCCATTTAAACTGAATCGAAGATACTCGAAGATAAAAAAACCAATATAACAAATATAACGCAGGTGATTTCATTTCTTCGTTAACGTGGCACGCACGATACCAAGTTCCTAATCCTCTCCATTCTCGCAACTCTGATAACCCAGATCCGGTTAAATTGACACAATCATGCCGGTATTCGCGGTCCGCTGAAACCTCGAATTCAGTGATGATTCCCAAATGTAAACAATTTCAGTGTCGCATGCAAGGCAAAGGACAATTGTACGTCGGAAACATAGTTTCCACCGTCCCGTTGTCTGCTTTGATCCTCTCGCAAATCCCAGCTCAAGGCTGTGTCAAAGTTAGTTGAAACCATACAAGTCCACGCATTTCACTGTATTACACACCTGGCAATTCACTCGCCGAGTCCACCTATTGACTAGTATCATAAACAAAAGCAGAGAAAACTAAAACAACATCGCGTAATCACGTAGCTCTAATCAGCTTCATCTAAATACCGGTTACGTTCATCCGAAGGTTTCAAAACTAGCGAGGGCGGGTTTCCAAGAAGACGTTTTTCTCAATTCTCTTCTCTTTCCCTCCTCACGAAGGAAGAACGCAGCGTAAGGACCTTGGATGAATGCACCGTACACGACGAAGAAAAGAAGAATGTCGACGTCGTGCAAGTCGGTCGACGTTGTTCGCCCTCTCGATTTGTTATCGGCAATCGTCGAATTACGAAGGGGAGGCCAGTTTAGCGAGTCTCCTCGCCATGGGGCACGCGAGCGTAAAACACTGCCGTGGCAGTACATTACCGAAGATTCCTCCGTCTGCCGTAGTTGAGTGGGTGCCTCGTTCCAGTCCTCAGATTCGATCGAAACGAAGATCGATATCGCCGGCCGCACACTTTATGCAACTCATCCCCCTTATCGTCGATTTTCATACATTACGTGCGTACTTTGGCTACACTCCGGCCATCAAAGTGGTTCATTTGCACTGGGGGATCATTACGGCCTGCGGTTCGGTACTTAGCGTCTGCAACAGAGGATTAAGTCATAACTTATAAACAGAGTGCAACGCCGACAACATCAGATAATAGTTTAATCCGACGGTAAATCGTTATTTTTATTCTATCGCGAAGAATCTGCAGTTTTTAGAAGGACGTTATACGGTGGAATGGAATACTTTTTTTGTCGGCTTGTGTAAATCTTTTAAGTATGTATTAATTCTCTCCTGTTTCGCAGAATCTCTTGGTTTTCCTGAATTGGAGAACAATCCGGGTGTGAGCTTGATTTTTTTTGTGTACGTTGTGCAATGCGCGAATCTTTTGCGATCGACATGAGACAGTATTTTGCGAAATTGTTGTCCTCGCATTTGCATACAAATGATCAATATACATAATGACTCCGGCGAGCTTGGAAATATCTGATATGTACGTATGGAACAAAATTAAAATCTCTGTGATATACTTTAATTAAACTTTCAATAAAACGTAAGGAATGTAAAATGCACGCATTAGAAAAATAATGTGGCTGGGTGTGTGTAATTCGTAACTAGTCATTGTAGCATCTGTTTGAAGATATCAATCTCGCAGTGTCTACAATTTTTCGCTTAAACAGGGAATACTTTCAATTTTCACCCATTATATATAATGTACTTAGCTTTATATATTTAAACAATTTTAAAGACGTCAAATAATGAAAGGTGTATGGTAACCTGTGGTGACTGATCTAAAGGGATTCTTTGATGGTAATTAAATGTATTCTACGTAACGTACAGGTGCATCAGTTGACCTAAAAGTCCCAAGAAGAAGGTTGGTGCTGAAAGCTAACACAGAAATTGGTTAGCAGCCACTGCATTAAATACTTCCAAATCTTTTCATACCTCTCTTCTCTAACCACAAACGATAGCAACTCGATTTACATTTGATTGACGTATGGCTTACAAAATAGCTGCAAGAACTGTGACATGACTCTGAAAATCGTGTCTTAAAAGTTCCACGAGAAAAACTATGATAACGAATCACAAAACACCGAACCACGTGTGCCACGGTAAACGACATGAATAGTCGGGCACGAGACGCACGTACAGAATTTCTCCGAAGCGAGAAATTAAATTACATGCTATTCGCCATTTTTTTCATGGTATAATAACTTTTCTTACGGTTCGTCCATCAATACCATTTTCTTCTGTGCGATAGAATGTTTTTCTCTCGATCACGACCGATCTACCATGCTTCTTCATCCCCCTACCGCTGTCGACACGTGCTCCTCAGCGGACCGTTTCGTTTCCTTTGGATCATTGCTACTTTCACCTTGCAACGTGGCCGTCAAATGTAACTAACACGCGGAAGAAACGCAAGCGAAATGCAGCGCACGTGAGCGAGCTAGGGAAATATTTTCGATCATTCAGAAAGTTTCGCCGGTGATATAAACCATAGCCAGTTTTCTAACGTACGACCCTGTTAGACGCCTGAGCAACGTGACGTGAAGATTCGTCCTGACCACAAATAACATAACGTATCTGTGAATTTTTATAATATATGTGTTGCACTGGGTTCCACGGGCATTATGCTGATGAATCGGCACACTCGTTAAAATCCAATACGTGTCATCGCAACATATGGCTCGACCGGTTTCGTACGTTGCATAATTATGATAGGTGAATTCATTTATGCGATGGAACATCTGTGTTAAATGTATTGCGTATGAGGCGACGAGATAGTTTAACGAGTGCAGGTTCGTTTCGATTTTGGTATAATTAAAAATAGAGTATGGTATGATATTAACACTAGATTTAAAGGGCGTAAAAACTGTCGAGTTGCATTATATTAAATAAGGACTTTGGAAAAAGAGGGATGAAGCGGCAAAGATGGTAATTCGTTGAGTCATTATTGTATTGTGGGAATTTTATAAAACCCGCGCGGATCTATGTAGATTCGTCTAGAGCAGTGGTCGGCAAAGTGCGGCTCCAGAGCCGCATGTGGCTCTTTGGCTCCTTAAGTGCGGCTCTGGCACAAATATCCATGAAAGGCGCAATAATATTTTCATTTGAAAAAAAACTTGGTAAGAAAAAAATTACATCTTATTTTGATAAATTAAAATGCTTCTATAAATCGAGAACATGTATAATTTTTTGTTTAAGTTAAAAGATAGGTAGGTAATTAAAATTTTATATTGTTGTAAAAATACGTAACGAACATCGAGTTTAAGGAGATGCAAGCACATTGTTCGCATTAATAAATATTTATTAAGTATGAAATTTAGTTTTATTTAGTGTACTACTTATTTAGTGTAATAAAAGTTTACTAAACAAGCAGATTTGGCTCCCATTTTTTTTAAAAATTGTTGTAATGTCCATATTTGGCTCTTTGGCTAATAAGTTTGCCGACCACAGGTCTAGAGGAATCCAGCGTAGAACAAAAGACAGACGAAAGACGAACGTAGACTGCACGCGGTCGAAAGACGCACAGAGAGAGTTGACGAACGCCACGTTAGACGGACACGTTGGTATTTAGACGAGTAGACGTAATCGACGAGTAGACGTAGTAGACGAGTAGACGTAATAGACGTAGTAAAGGAATAGACGTACAATTAGACGAATAGACGAATAAACGTATAACATATAGACGCATAGATGTACAAGGTAAGGATATCTTGTGTGTTTCTTTCCGAAGGAATAGTTGACTCTCTTACTTACTAACCGAAAATTTGATCGCGGAGACCCAATTAAAAGTCGATTTGCGGGAGAACGGTTCACTTCTGACCCATGGTTCCTCTCAGACATTTTTCCTACGTAACAATACGAAGAAGATAGCCGTGCCAGTTTGAATCGGGGATTCCTCAAATAATTTTGCGGCAAGTAATTTTCACAAATTTTCATCCAATCCGAGCTCTAGAACAACCCCCCGAAGCCATGACAAAACCTTTTGAAACACCCTGTACAGACGATTAGACGAGAGTAGCGAGTGGACAAATAGACGCAACTAGACAGACCTTTGTGTACTTATTAGTAATCATAAGAGTGTGTGTGCGCGTTCAGGTATTTTCCGTACTTTTGTGTTTCAACTTGCATTTTAAATTTTCTTAACGTGCATTTGTAATAAATATCCTACAGTATTATGAAATACACGTGAAATATCTACTGTACAGCGTCCCTGTAAACTTGAGAAATGTTTATAAGACAAGTAGGAACCCGTCGATTTGACGGCTTCCGTAAATCTAGTGTTAAACAACATAATGTATATGATGGAAATTACACTATCAGTCTATATACTGCGAGGCTCCGATATTTTTTTTTTATCTTTTTCGCTATCTGTTAGCTAAATGGACCTTGTCGGGACGACGGCTTACGATCCGGTATCTGGCATTGTCTCGATTGCAAGCGGTCGACTCTGCGTTGGGCCTGTTAGCTATTTTTAATTTAGCACTTTTCTGGTGCTTCGGTTCATAAGCCGCCAAAAAAGAGAATGTCCATTGTCTAGATGGGTACTCCGCCTCGAGACGGCTGAACCTTGAGTGGTGTTCGCCAGATGTGGAAATTTTCCATGTCAAGACGCCCCCATTATTTACAGACGTCTCGAGGCAACTTTGACAATTTTTTGGAACCTACTTATACAAGGAGAAAAGTCGACTCTCCCTCATTCTCGAAAAACGATGGTAGGGACGAGGAAATTGTCCTAAAGAGTAGGGAGAACCGAGGTGTCAAAAAGGGCGACCAGCGGTCATCCATGAAAGATGCAGACAGAACTCAGAAATAATAACACGGAGAACAGATATGTACAGACAAAAATGAGTCGATAGTTTATATTCTGGATTGGACGCAAATTTCGTATGCCGGTTTGTCATCAATAAAATAAAATGGAACGATAATAAACTAGTGAAAAATAAAAGATCACAGTAATGAGTAAACCTATAACTTCACTATTATTTCTGATAAATTCTATTTAAAACTATTGCCATGTGATAGCTTGACATACAAAATGGTTTTGTTGCACGCAGTCTGTAGCTTACTTTAGTCGTAGAAACATGAAACATTAATACGCATTCTAAAAATATTATAATCAACTCTAAACTCTTCAGCGGTTGAAAACGTTTCGTTCCTTTAATATTTATTATTATCTGTACATATCGAAGATTTTATAAAAATTACATATTACTCTATCAAAGAATAAATAAAATTTTTATTTTAATATTGCTGATTTTTATATGATATAGAACATATTTACTTACAATTATAAAATCAAAGATATTCCATAGCTTCCTACCTTCGAAGACGGCTATTCTTCAAGGTTTTCAAGATTTTACTACAAAATTCAGTCAAAATGCAACGTAAGTGAAACCTAACTTCAATAACCCACAATTTTACGTCATATCTGTGTGTTATGTGCAACGAACATATGATGCATACTGCTCCCTGTATCTCAAACGAACTTATAAAGCGTATTTAGGATCCTGCATTGAAGATAGTATTTTTACTATGCGCTATTCTGATAGTCAACCGAATAGTAAAGCTAAAGAGCCATTTGCATTCCGGCCATGAGTGGCCGCAGGGTGTTTAAAATGGGGACGATAAAGGCTAACGTTTATTACCTGTTACTGAGAAATGTAGTAACCGGAAATAAAACCATTTGTATGTTTAACGTTCCGTGCATTACCGTGCGATATGATAATAGTTGTTGTATACTTGAATGTTAAGGAAGATCATCGTTAATCCGTGTTGTGATAGTCCGTGGAACATAAAGATAGAAGGAAATGGATCGTGAAAAACGTAAGACGCCAAGATCTCTCAGTTTCATCTCTACCCGACATTGCTTTACCCATCGGTCGAAATAAAAGCAGAAATAGAATGAAATTGTTCGTTCAAGAAGTTTAACGGAATGAAAGGCAACTAAAGATTCGCGTTTCTTTAGTGCTTCAATTTAAAAGTATCTTTCACGTTAAGAGGAAAACTATGCTTTAAAAAAAATACAGAAATTATTAACAGAGAAAATGATTGTTAAATGTGGCCATATAATTTTTAAATCAAGTAACGTTTCATGTATCTCACTGTTAACTAATAAGGTTACATTCTTTTTTATGCTCCGCCACTTTGAAATGCATTTCCACATGTTTCGTCGGGGTCTAAAATATTTTAAAATCTTTTTCAAAGCAGTCTACTCCTAAATAATTTAAAATGTCACTAATGAACTCCATATGTACGTTTGCGTACATTTCCTGCTGGCACCAAATGATCCAATCGAAGTATTCTGAGTAAGAATAGAAATTTAATAAAAGATAGAACTGACATAATTTCTAAATATGTCAGTTCTCAATTTTCAGTGCATGCATATAAATGCATTCGGAAGTACGCAGGTGTACGTATTAAATTGAAGTACCTATTTGTGACAAACGAACAGAACATTTCACTGGACAGGATATGTAGATTTGACACCGACCACGATTCTATACCTCGAATTACATCAGTACCGCACGCTTATTAATGATCCAGCATCGCATGTGGAATATTTACTTCCGACCGCAGTGTGGACGGATCAAAATGTCGTAATGGGTATGACCACAAAATTATTGTTTGTCTGGGACATTATATTTAATTTCCTTTACCACGTTCGCATAGCAATAAATCGAGTGCACGGTCAGTTCTCTGCAATTTCCATGTGTCATTCACGTACATCCAATCATTTTTTTTACGAGCGAATCGCAAGCCGCGGATTGGCCTTCGATTAAAAATAATATCACCATTTCCGCGTTGAAAGTATTAGGTTGGTGCATATGAAATGTCGGATTAGGTCTGTACACTACATTTTGGACATATTTTGTAAATAGGTAGCCGTAAAATTAATAATTTTACAGTTGAAACAGGTTGTTCGGTCTATATGCTCAATATTGAGATGTATTTTTTTTGGAAGACTCCTAGTTTCTTTAAAAAAATATTCCTTTTTGTGCAACGCGAATAGTAGTGAAATACGAGTAGTAAACCGATATGAATTTCAACTTGGCAGTAATGTTGCAGCTGCAAGTCTTAACATAAACAGAGCATATGGAAGGCAATTCTTAATAAAAAAATCGTACAATGTTGGTTCAAAAAATTTCGTTCCGGATATAAGTATCTTCAAAATGCGTCTCGTAATAGACCCACAACCGTATGCCATAATGATGTCCTATCTATACATGGAAAGCTGAACTTCCTTTTTTCCAAGGCGTTGAAAGCATTACTACTGACAGATACTGTAAAAAAATTGAACGAATGCTCGTAGAATTGATAATACTGCGTTCGGCTTCAATTAATCGGCGGGGCCTATTTCATTGCACGACAATGCAAGATCATATCCGTAAAAAGGGAGCTCAAAAAAAAATCGTGAATTGAAATATGAAATTTTACTGTGCCCACCTTATTCACCTGATCTTCCTTTAAAGGATAATTACATTTTTAAACACTTAGACCACTTCATTATAGAAAAAAAATTCAGTAATGAAGGTGACCTTAAAACAGTCGCCTCCAATTTTATTATTTCCAAAAACTCAGATTTTATTAAAAATCGTATAAAAGCCCTTGTGAATCTTTGGTAGAAGTGTATTGATGTCGATGGAAATTATTTTCATTTATAAACATTCATTTTGCAAAAACTGTGGCATTTTAATTTCGCCGTATGCAATCCGACATTTCATATGCACCAACTTAATACAATTAGAAGTCAGTGAGCTTTAAGAAAAGATTGATACGTCTGTTATTTACTGCAAATCTCTGCCTCGCGTTTTGCTCTATATGACAATTCAAATATGTGGTTTTTGCGATGAAATTTTTTATATATGTACAGTATATCGCACAGTTTCCTTTTTGTACGATGCTGGATCCCAAATCAGAAAAACAAATAATTAGTTTCATTAACTGTGATACGCGATTTGTATTTTCCGATGAAGTACTATTCTGTCTTTGAAATGAAGCAACGTGAAACGGTTGAATGAAGCTACTAATACTTTTTATTTTGATAAAGGTTATAACTGTGAATGAGAGGGATGAGATGTAGAAAATTTTCTCTTTGAATCTCATAAATGAAATTAATTCAAGATTGCAGTATTAAAGAAGCCTGCCTTCTAAGTAGGGTAAATTTTTGAAAATTAAATGTTTTTTAATACTTTGTAGAGATTGAATTGTCGATTTTAAACAAAATTTAATAAATTTATGGCATGCTATACGTTTCTTAATAATACTAAAACAAAAGAATAGCGACAGATAACACGCTTTTAATGGATAACTTCGACTTTGCAATGTATAGCCTACCCTCCCGCCATTCAATCTCTGCGAAACACACTCTATAATTTCTATATTCGCTGTTGTATTCCATAAGACGGTTCCAACAAGTTTATTTAAAGGAAAAGTCCCCGGACTTTCGGATACAAAAGATACGAATCGCAGACCGTCAAAACAACTCCGTGTTAATTGCAAACTAACCGTTGTAGATCAAACTCTAGTTCGTCCTTTTAAGGACTCCAAAACAATGTGATGGCAGGTTTGGATAAATCTGACCCTCCAAACTAAGATTCCAAAAGGCGGATGTTTTTGCTATAACTTTCCTTGATCTTTGTAAAGTTTTTAGAGAAAGCGATGGCAGAACCGATAATGAGCAATATATCCCGTTTAGAATCTTGCAATTAGTCACTTTGGGTCGGGTTTTACAAAACATTTAAAATGAGTCACCATATTGAACAGGAAAATTTGCTTTCCACCATTTAATTACCGTCTAAACATACTATCAACGTGTCTAAGAAAAAGGTCTAATATCCATTTCATATCCATTACCCGAAAATCTCAGTAGCCTATCACTGCTAACAATGGTGAAAAGCCAAGTGTAATTCGATCGAAACGCGTCACGTATACGAAAACGTATGGTTGAACGTAGCAAGATCGAGGATCGATCAATTATATCCGAAAAGTCATTGTGCCTGGGATTTCACGAAAGCTGGAGATAGCGGTGTCTACGTGCTCGTTAAGCGAGCACAGGAGCTATCACTTCCCCCCCGAGAACAGTGGAGAGAGAATCAATCGGCACGGCAGGGCCGAGATATCGGTTTCCTGCCTTCTGTAGAGGATCACATCGGGACTTCGTGACCAAGTCCGCGCACAAGATGATATCGAGCATGCTGTTTGAGAATTATCGCCGGTGCGAATCGCAGGTATCATTTTCGCTTGTGATATGTATCGGCATGGAGCACGTAGAAATGGTCAGAAATTATGGAAGTTCGGCGCGCCGCTTCGAGCCCTCCAGCGATTGCACACTGGCTCCCCATATTGGTTCCCGCGGAGGCGAGAAGACATCAAGTGAGCAAGAAGTAAATGCCGTGAGGGAGAATGAGAAAAATGTGCCATGATGGAATACATCATCTTCGGAAGGAAAAAATAAATCGCGCGGAGTACGTACTGATGACAAGGTACACACGGAATACTTCCACAAGATGGGATCATAGGGAGGTGTCTAACGATAATATCTCCCTGCAGGGCTTCGATGTTAAATTGAAATTCGAATTGCACGTACACCCATGTGAAAAGTACTTTAAATCTGTTGCATAGGAGAATCACAGAGGTAGAGGACGTACGATACAACAAGAAGGCGCTCGACTGTACCACGATTGATCAAAGTGTAAGTTTAGAGACGACGATGTAGTTGCTTGCTGTATTTACTTAATATCGACCGGCACGAGCTCGTCGAATCGAATACTATAGAAAGGCGACTTCTATACGGCGACAAAGTTTCGAGATTATTTTTAAAGAAGGAATTAAAGAAATTGGAGGTTCTGTCTTTCGCTGTTGTTTTAAAGTTTCTTCTTTATTTTATCGGTAATATTGTCGTTGGAAACTTACTTTCGGAATGGAATCTCCGTTAATGTTTAAGAAGTAGGCTTTAGTTGTGTACGTCTTGAATCATAGTACTTATGGAGTGTTCTTATAAATGGAAATAATTGCAATTTTTATTACCATCTGGCCGATGGAAGCACGTAGTCTCGGCGAGGTGGGTAAAAGCGAGAATAAATCTTTTCTTCGTACATTTACGTTTCGTAGTCGCTTAAAAGTGCAGAATGTTACACAGATTTACACTCTTGGCGGAAAGTTTTAATTAAAATTAGTACTCGTTGCAAGTTTAACCGAAAATTGAAGGCCAGCCTGTTACGGCGTAGGTGTGTTACGTCAGTTATCACGTGAGTTACGATCGATCATTAACTATCCGTGCAATACATCGTGGCGATGAAATATGCAGTACTGCGTGATAAAGATACGTTGTCCATAAAGTATACTCATTAATAATAAAACATTTTCTCATTGCGTTTGAAGGTATTCGTTCCGGAATATATTACACACATCGTGGAAATCATTATTGTAATTTGAAATTATTCGTTTCCTCCTTACTATGGAAAAGGTCTGAATAAATGAATGCCTAACAATTTAACTTCGTTTCTTTCACACATAATCAGACCTTTTTTCTACATGTACAGTATCTTCAAAAAATTGCCAATTTTAAATCTAACACGTAGTCTTGTAAGTGGTTATTCTAGTTAACTTCAGGACAAAAATGTGTCACGTTAAAGGAATCTGGCTGCGATTTATCTTTGTGCTACATATACTTTTCACTTATAAGACAATTTGGCAACTTTTTATTAAAAAATCTAGAAATATTTGGGTTTCATGCAGCGTATACCGATTCTAAGTCAAATCAGTTAATTATTAGTGAATTATTATTATAAGTTTTATTTGACAGAGTCAAGTAGCTTCAATCTTGTAATTTCGAACTCCATATGTTTGCTAAAGTTTATCTTAATCCATTTGCATTATTTGACGGAATAATCCCCAAACAATGACTGTTGCTGTCGCCAGGAGCGGAATAATCCGCAAGCGAATAATGTTGCTTGTCCCCAAGAACGGAATAATCCACAAGCAATAGCTGTAGTTTATTTCTAAGAGCGGAATATTGCACACACAATTAATTTTAGTTATCCGTTTATCAGCAACCGTGGAATAGTCTGTACGATAAATAAACAGCAACGAATTTTAATTACACCGTAACATTATTTCTAATTAGAACAAACAGGAAAAGTCTTGCCGACGCATGCTGTTATGGGCAGGCATTCAATTGAGCGTGTCGGATTTTTAAAGTACATTGCGGATTTAGAGCGATTATGCAAATGGTTAAATGTTGATTACAGAGAAATAGAAAAGGGAGTACTTCGTAAATGAAACCTTTCAGTAAGTAGAACATGCGATTATACTTGTATGTGCATGATAATTGAAAAAAGATCATTTAGTATTAAATTAAATCAGAAGAATTCCTAATAAAGTGTATTTAAGTTGGCAAATAGCATGTTAGTAGTAATTTACTAACGATCAGATTAAAAAACATTGCGAATGAAGTTACGGTCGATGATTCCGCCTTTCCTTATTCTTGAAACAACATTGCATCGTGACGTTAAAAATATTACACAACTTTCGGTAGAACTCTGTCTTGAAAATCAGCTGCTTCTGCATAAATAACTCTACTTGAAGGAAGATGCAAAAGTATGAATGGCGCACAGAACACATTCCTCCGAGTGTCATTCAACCGTCTCTCAACCGATATCTTTATATTCCCCCAAGAAAGCGGTGTTACTTCAAACGTCAATGATTATTAGTCCTTATACTTACAAAAATCCTTCTAATATCTCATGACGATAATCAGTGTCAAGATGTTTCGCCGCCAACGCCATTACTTGCAAAATTACAACGACGACGACGACGACAACAACAACAGAGATGAGTCGAAGTTATTATCAACCGTAGCAGTCGATGCATGACGACGGAGCCCGTACAGGCGCGTTCGTTTCATCTTCGCACCTGTCCGTAATAACGACATCCATCGCGAGTTAATGACTTTCGGTACCTAAATCACACAGTGCCTCTCGACAATTTTGCGCGTGTACGTAATCCCAAACGAAGTTGGCGGAAGCGATGTGAGACCACGGCAGCTCCCGCGGGTGTAGATGGGCTGCAGGCAAAGTCCGTTAGTTTCACGTGTCGTTACGGTTTATAAGCATAGGATGCGTTCGACGTTGCATCGCGGCGGGAGCAGGGTTCAATGCACTCGGTAGAACGAGCCGAGCGCCTCAACATCCATCCTCCGTCAAGAGGATATCTCTGCAATAGACGCTCCCGCTGGAGGGAGCAAGAAAACCGACCGGATATCGACTTACAATTTGACATGGACTAGGTACCTGTCACCGTTAATTCCGCGCAAAGAAAGATTTCGATCGTTCACCGCAAACCGTCTGTGTCCCTCTTCCTTGTTCCCCTTCCTGCCTTTCTTTCCACAGGAATTCGATCGCGTCGCTCTTAAACGAAACATTCGTCTCGATTATCTTCGGCCGTCGCTGCGGACGTGCAGGTCGAAATGGATGCGCAAGAAATCCTCCCATTCTTGGTCCTGTATTCAGACCTACAACGCATTGCTTCGAGATTCCCAGGGGAACAAAAAATATTCACATCTTGGGACGATTCTGCATTATGTTTTTCAATAGACTCCTATTCGTTCAGCTTTCCCGTCAGTACGTGTTTATTTTGCTGGTATAGTTTACGTGGACATTGTCTTATTTTTATATTAAACGTATCAAGAGTTAGGATGATCAGGGGGATGAAATCTCTTCTCACCATTCAATTGCACATCTCAAGGCTCGCCATTCAATTGCCGTTCTTTTCGTGAAATTTTTCCTACGTTTTATATATTGTATGTAATAATCTCGATAATTATGAAATTACGTAAATAGTTACAGATGAAAGTGACGAAAGTAAAGCAACGTTAAAACGTAGAAAGATCTTCGAACGTTGATGAATGCGAAGAAGAATGGTTACAGGCGAATTTCTTTAAAGCCTGCGGAACCATTCGCGGCTTCACTTTCTAACGAAAGTGAATTCATTGAGACGAAAGCAACCGACATTCCAAGCGTTTACATCAATGAATGCCGGAACATGACGAAGCCGATTGTTCACCCCGTACATCCCACTGTGCCATTGAGCAATTAACCTCGCAAAGCGTTAATGCGGCTATCCATTCGATCTTTTCGTTTGACCGAATAAAAAAGAAAACGGCGTCGGTAAAATGGTAGCAGAGTTAGGGTATCGAGTCGAACTGCAAGTATAAGAAGCGGTTCTCGCTCTCTGGTATTGCTTTACGATTCGATCGGGGCAATTTGCTAAATTTATAGTCCCGGAGGCCATGGTACGAACCGCGGCGTTAACGAAGCTCGATGGAAGTGGCCGACATATTATCACGAGCCACATTGTGCCGCGGCGCACGACCCGTACATTATTGTTAATTAATTATAATTCGAATCGCGAAGGGTATTCCCCTCGATTCCGGCTCGAGCGCGTTCACCGGCATCTGAGCACGACCACCGCCGACAGCGTACCCATATTCCTCCTTCGAACGCTCTCTTTCCTCGTCTTCCTCCTTCGTCGGTAAGCCGAAGGAAACGCAAGCACGATAAATGAGACCGCGCGATGACGAAGCGGCTTACGCGGTCGTAATCCCGGCAACGTGCGCCGTGCTTTTCTTACACGCTCAGGAGTGGATCAGGTAAGAGGTGGAAAAGGGGAAAGAGACGAATGGTGGCAGATATATAAAAAGAAAGTCGGTTCGGAAGGGCTGGCACGGAGTAGGAGGGAAGAGGCCACGGGATAAAGGGAGAGCCGCTCACTCAGGGAATGATAGAAATAGAGTGGGCAAGAAGAGGGAGTAATAGAAAGAACGGCCGAGAGCGGGAAGAAGGAAGAGCCGTAGGAAGGAAGGGAAAGGAGGTGGAATGGCACGGACATAGGCGGATAGCCGTGTATAATGCATAAGAGAAGCGGGAAAGAGTAACGAACTGGCAAGGTCGAGCGTGGTAGGCCAATGTCTCGTCCTCGTACTACGAGGTGAACCAGCGCTGCTGCAACTACCTCGTGTTAGCTCGGTGCCGGTGCGATGGTGTACGCTGTCGCCGTTGCTGCTGCCGCCGCCGCCGCCACAACCGCCATCGCCACCACCGCTGCCGTTGCTGTTGCCGTTGCCGTTGCCACTGCTGCCGTTGCAGCTGCAACGGTGCAGGAGTGTACCTTGAGGCCGGGGGGAGAAGAGCGAGTCCGCGAGGCTTTCTACGGCCGAGGCTGCAGCATTGCAAGGCCGCACCGCAACCGCGAGAAACCGGCCAGAAGAAGAGGAAGTGCCAGAGTGGGAGTGACGGTGAGATGGAACGCGAGAAGAAAGATAGAGAGAGAAAGGGGGCGATGAGATAGGAGGAAGACCAGGGAGGGACAAAAGGATGAGGAAGAGACAGTAGGGAAAAGGAGGGATAAGAAAGGAAGGAAGGAAGAAAGGGGAAAGCGAAACGTGTAGGTACTTGGACGTCGCGTTGCTATTGTTACGGCTGACAAAAGTGGAATGCGTAAATCGCTGACCCTCTTTCTTCTTTCGTGTTCAGGTTACGTAACTAATTCGACACCCGGCCATCTCGGTCACTTGGCACGATCTCACTTTCGCGAGCCGTTATTAATGGCACCCTTGGTGATTATGCACTTTTCGGTCGTTCGCTGCGACTACGATTTTACGAATCGTCCAGCCGGAAATTCTACTACATCATTGTCCCCGTTCATGAGCGTACAAAGGATGATTATCTCCGCGATGAGTGGCCCGTAATTGGAGTGCCTTATAATCGTAGCGCGACCTGATTTCTAGCGTTGAAGAAGTTCGATGGTACCGCGACGAATAGGGTTAAAAAGTCATTCAATGTGATTCCACGGCTTACCTTTTCTCCCGGTATACAGCATTATGCTGATACTCCGCGTGGATAGGACTCGCAGTTTGCCAGGGAGAGCGCGTGTTCCTGTTAAACTGCAAATCTTGATATACGTCTACCTGTGAAGCGAATAAATTCACTCACAAAAGCAACATTAGTCGGCCTCTGGAGGTTGAGCGCGTCTTGGAAGCGATTCACGTACGTTTTCGCTGTCATGGCCTGCGCACGCGGCTACACACACGTTAGAGTTTCATCTTAGGGCCAAGTACCGTGTACTTTAATATCTCGTTAATAAGAAACTCACGTGGGAAGCACATTACAAGGAGCTCCTCGGTCTAATCTCCTCTATCCGCTCCTCTCGAGTACACTGAGCTCGAGATCTGACGCGCGTCACAGGTGTGTACGGTGATAAGGTGACTTTTCAGCAAGTCCTATGCCTGCAATTCACCCGGTCGTTCCACTACTTCCGACTCAAGTCGTCGGTAGGCGTAATGTTATGCCATTCATTTGGTGGCTCGCTTACACGAGAGCTGTCCTCGAAACGCGGTTACCATCAACGATGCCAAAAGATTCTAGAAGGAGCACGGCAGGGCAAACAGATAAAAGGAAAAGGAAAGGATGCAAATACGAAATAAGAGAGCGAGGGAGTGAGACAAATAAAAAAGCGAGAAAGAAAGAAAAACGAACGAGGAAATAAGTCCGATCTATCGACTCTTACTTGGAACGACTGGATGTATCTACCTCCTCCCGCAGCGCTGATCGAACGGAGTTAAGTCCTTTCTCTGCTCCTCTCCTTCTCCCCCTTCCTCCCTCCTTCTCTCTCTCTCTCTCTCTCTCTCTCTCTCTCTCTCTCTCTCTATCTTTTATACAGCAATGGTCCTTCCCCTACGTGTCTTTCGTTCCCTTCGCCTTCGTCTACGTTAATTCTCTGGTACCTAAGCCTAATAGACCGAGGAATGTTCGCACGACTCGTCACGTAATATACCCGCCCATCGTTAATTCTTCGAACATCATAACGATGTCTCGGGATAATTCGAAAGTCCTCGGGACTCGTTATCGTGCGAGGGATTCTTGCCGTTGGGTTATTGCGCCTCCGCGATTCCTTTTTTCTCTCGTTGCATACGCAACTATACATATAGATGATATTCCCCGCGTTATCGACCGCAGGCCTTGAATCGATCGCTAGTGATATTCGTCACGGCTCGAGGGAGTGTCGGTTCGTATAATTCATTACTTGAAATCAGGGGATAGTCACGAACGGGTTCATTAAGGCTCTATGCGCGTCGCATTGGATTTAATCGGATGAACGGGGTTTACGATTGATATGAGAAGGATGCGCCAACAGAGAGGCCACGGAACAACGTGATATCGAATAAATACGCGATTGGCATAAACTCCAAAGATATATAATGATCAACGCTCTCCTGTCTTAACGAGGCACACTGTACTCGACTACATCGTTTCCTTTCGTGCTCGTAAAATCACCGCGAATCGTTTGTACTTTTATCAATAAAACAGATAAACTCGGCTTTTACAGCCATTTCTGTCGCCAATGAAAACATATGGCTATGATCCTTTCGCCGGGAAAGGTATTACAGCGGACTCACGGGGAAAATGTATCTTTGTGTACGTTAGGGTTTATCGAACGACGTTTAAATTGTTCTTTAAGTGTTGAATTTCGCAATTATTATTGCTCGAGTAACGCGCTTGTATATTGCTGAAAATTCATCCGTATTAATTTGAATTCTGTTATCGTATCTTCTATGATGTGAACGTTTAACAAGGGATTCTGACTTTCTTCCGCCGTCGAAATTTCTCTTCATTGTTCAACATCGGCGCATTTGTGAGATATTAACGTTCTTTTGAACTCGCAGTTAAACCAAGTAATTCGTTGAAAGTAAAGCAACTTCCATAGATTTATTTCTGTTTTAATATAGACCCCTTGATAGAAAGCTGCATAGTTTTCCGAGCAAAGTAAATACCTCCTACGCTCAAACCGTACACTCGTGCGCATTCTATGCACTGTTATATGTATATCTCCCTTATATTTCATTCGCTTATAATTCCCGCAAACGAATTTGTACGTTCGCTTTTGGCTTATCCTCTTGAAATAAATGCAACAAACATCGTTACCGGCATAATTGCCTTTAAAAGTGCCGCGAGAAATACTGGCGTACAGCTACAATTAAATCATGCCATTCCAGAAACGCTCTCGTAAATAGGAATAAAATCATTTCCACATCTAAAGCAAACGAAAAAATAATCCCCACCTATTTCATAAAACTCTATTTTATAAAACTTGTGCGAGCGTTAAATCTCAAACCGAATAACACAAATCAGATCATGTGCACGCGCGGAACGTACGATATTCGGATATTAACCGCGAATCATCGCCACGGTCCGGCGAGCGAAATTCGTTGCCATAGTTCATCCGCGATTTCAACATAGAAAACCAAATTCTATTAGTTCGCGTATTTCTCTGTCGAAATGTCCCCGTGTCTCGATTACCGTTTAAATGCCCAACGAATAACGGCATACCGCGCGAAACAAACACTCTTTGTCCTATACCGTGCATCGACTGCTCTATAACGTCGGCAAAATTGTGGCGATGTCCGAAATCCTCGACAAAAGCACACTTTTCCCTTTTGTTCCTTTTTCGCCCCCTTTCCCGATTATCGCCCAGCGTTTCCCACCTTTCGCCTTCTCCACCTCCATCCCATCGCTCCCCCTTCGCCCCTTTTTCGCTTTGGGAATATTTACGTTACCCTACGCCCCCGTTTATTACATACCACTGGTGCGGGGCCGATAATTACGTTGCGGCCGTTTGTTTTAACGCTAATAACGACCCCTGACCCATTCCCAGTTCTACCGTTTCACCTCCGTCCCCGACTCTCCCAACTGAAACGGTCATCCCCCATTTCTGTCGCGCTTTTCACGCCCCTATGTGTATTCGTTACAGGTATTTAATCAGGCTCTTTCGATAATTCTACGGGCCGACGATAAGGCGGTTATCCGAGCTTTTCGATAATAATTAATTCGCTTGTATCTGCACGTTACTGCGCGCACCAGATGTAGCTTATATCTATGGCTGACGGCCGCTTTACATTGTTTATAATTGACCGTAATGAAGCATAAATGCAACGCGAGCCTCGTCTATTCCTGATTCCGACGTTGTGGATAGTAGGAGATCGTGAGTACGATGGATAAAACTTGAGCTATTATGCTACGATTTATTACGGTCGCAATTCACTTCCGGATCATCGCTGGATATAAGAGCATTTCTTGTGTGGTGAACGGTATCGAGCGGGATGGAGAATTAATTTTACTTGTGACGAAGATGGTGCATTTATAATTACCTGTTGTGAGATATTAACGGAAAATATGTCGGGTATTTCTATTATCCTACTTCTTTTTCCGCACAAGTAACGGTTGTTAAGTTTTTGCTTGAGTCTTCAAAAAAAAGTTAACTATTAGGTTGGTAAGAAATTAATGTCGGTTTTCGAGTTTTCAAACTTTGGCGCTTAATTTTAAGATAGCCGTTCATTTAAATCTGTTTGTCTTCTTATATCATTTTAGAAAAAAAATGTTATTAAGAAACTTGTTTCTGGTTGGGAAAAATGTGTAAATTGTAATGGGATTTATTTTGATTAAAAAAACCTATTCCCATTCTCAACATGTGTATTTACAGATAAAGTTTGAAAACCGACATTAATTTCCTACCAACCGAATATGTGTCTGAAATTGTACTGCAAATTTATCATAGATCATTTCAGTTTTGAAGGAAACAATGCTCATAGTTTTGTATTAAAATACGTATATTTTGGAATGGATCTGTATATGGATGTGCGAAAAGAAACTAACAACAAAACATCAAAAGTAGCATTTGTCAATGACGCTGAAATTAGTGAGCATGATTGCGCTACGATCAGCATATACATTACGATAAGGAGGATTTAAACATTGATACACAATTTACTCCGTTAAATTCTTACCAAATTTTTTATCGGCATGATACTTTTAACGCTAACCGTACGTACGCGGTCAAATGACTGGCTCAGTGGAATGAAAATATGTAAGTTTCTGTATTATTAACCCCTTGTCCTACGATTTCTTTTGTGACTGATTCTGCAATAATTGAAAATTATATTGTTAAAATAAAAATATGATTCCTGATATATCTTAGAATTTAAAGCAATATCAACAACATAGGAATAATATTATCGTGTCGTGTCTCACTGATATTTTCAATTTGCAATTTTTGAGAAGCTTAAAAATGTTCTGTTCTTGCAGCCAGATCACGGGCGTCACTCGTTATTATAGGGCAAAGGGTTAACTAAAGGCTGCATTCTGCGTTGATGCCTATATAAGGTTGACTGCATTTCTTTTGGAAAAATTTAATCGTTATTTCATAACCGGTCCAATGATAGGCTACGATTGGAATAGGTATACATAAAATTCCGGTACAGTTAGTGTTAATCCCGCAGATCAGTAGTTGCAAGAAAGTTCATACACTTTAAAATGTCAATGTCTACAGCACGAACAAAAATAATGAGAATTTATTTCAATGTAACCCTTAACACTAGAACTACCGGCGTTAAATCTGTTATATTTAAATATATTAAATAAGTCCTTTGAAAAAAGTAAAATTCAGTGGTGGAAAAGATGATCGATTCGGTAATTTATGTTTTATGAGATGGACGTAGAATTTCTATTCTATGACTCTCCTATAATCTTGGAGAATTTTTGGAAAAAATTGTGTACCAGTCATTTTGACTGGTTTGGTAGTTCTAGTGTTAATAAACGGAAATGTGCTACACACTTGCAAAGTTCAATTTAGCACCACCGTCTTTTTTAAACTTGTATCTCAATATATAATTTTTTGTCTTAATTAATACGTAAAGAATTCAACGCTTAGTCGATTGCCTTTAATTCCACGGTTAAATTAGCCAAAGCCTAAAGTGCCGTGTCGAAAGCAGAACGACGAAAAAGAAGAAATTTCCCTGCAAGCCGTAACAACCAGGAGCGTGAAGTGGCGGTCGTAGAGCATAATATGATCGTTCGACATACCTGGCTTTATTGGATACCATGGTTTTACAATTGCCACCCCAACGCTCGAGGTTGAGCTCCCAGCGCGTAAAAAGGTCTGTTGCACGGCATTTAGCGTAATTAAAACGTCAATCTTATAACATGCGATGAAGCCGGTAGAAAAATCGAATAACGACTAGGGTTTAACGTTTCAAGCATATTTCATTCTTCGGAGATTATATTAACGCGCAGTGTATCAAAAACTGTATTTACATTAAAATGCAAAGCCCTCTGTGGCCCGAAGATGGTAGATACTTTCATTTCATTTTGCACTTGAGTGCGTGTCGCGTATATTAATTACAAATCCCGCGGGGCAGGAATGCCGATAACTCGATGAATTTTAAAATTCACGCGTGCCAATATTGTGGGATGCCGTGGTTCGATTAAAAGAACGACCATCGTGATGTAACGGCAATGGAGTGATTCTATTAAATATAATAGAATCGGGTTTATCAACTAAAATATAAATTAATACCATGGCACGAAATATTCAACGTTAACTACAATGCATAGATTTTATTACTTTAAAAGACTTTGATTTTTCACGGTGAAAATACGTCTCCCAGAATCATCCCTTTTTACCGCTTGCCCGCTTATCGGATTATAGCGGTCGTCTTTTGCATCCAAGACTTCTACAGTTTTCCCATATACTGTCTGGAAGCAAAGTTATTATTTCTTTCCACTTCATATTCGTGCACATTTTATAATTCTCAGTACTATAATTTGAATGTACACGAAAGAAAGTCCTTTTACTACATTTTAAACAATCACACTTGACCAGCCTCACACCACGCGCTGAAGCCCCTCTAAATTAATTAAAAATAAACACTCGAGAAAACATAATCCCAAAGCTTCGTATTTCATCCTGTATATATTGCGAATTTAAAAAAAAAATCCCCAAACAGGCGAATGCAAGCCAACCACCATCGACGATCGCGTAGGGAAGGAAAGCTCGTAGTAATTGGCAGTTTGACGCCCAGGAATGCTTTAACGTTCCGCGCTAATTACCCAAAGTTAAGCGTTCGTGCTGTGCCAAGTTGCATTTTGCAATTCGTGGAGTGCAATCGACGGTGCTCGTCGTCGTCCATGCACACAAACCTAATTCGCGGTCGATGTACGTGTACCGTGGCTCGGTGAACCGTCGGTTGCTCTCGGCTTTAGGACATCGTATTCAAATGTAACTACGTGCTGCCGGTGACGGCGTAATATATAAACTTGTTATATGGAAATAGATGCGTGTTTTTACTGGCTTTCCACCTCGGCCACGGGCGGAGGCAAGAGCCAGCGTGCTCTCTCACTGAACGCGGTTATGCAAGTCAATTTAAATGCCCTGCCGGCATCCTCCGGTAGCTCGTTACCAGTTTGACGTTAGGTGCTCGCGTTCGACCTGATAACTGGTCTGCTAATTAAGGACGTTATCCTTTTTGGCCTTGCTGACGCGCGATTAGTTACCCCGATACGATTGCCCGGACGATCGTCGTTACAGTTATCATAATTCGGGATCGCAAGATGCTCCTCGTTTATTTTCTCGATTCCCCTTGTGAGCAAGCATCCCTTAACTTCTAGGTGCAAAGTGCCGGCTTTATTTTTCGCCTTAATTATCCGTTATTATATATACCGCGAGTACACGACACCCACGGCAGGAGCGTTTAATAATGCGCCGCGGTAATTAATCTGACCTCATTAAGACTCACGAAGAATCTGGTTCCTATGGCTCTCGCGCCAGCTTCGCGAGAAGCATCGCGTAACCTTGCCGATAATACTTTGTCTAGACGGTTGAGTATATACATACGTGTAAGGACTGATGCTTCTCGTTCGCTCGCGTGCTAAAAATGCAATGCAGTGTTCCTTTTTGCCCCGCTCAGAGCTCCTTCTCTTACGGGCTATTCTCGTGCCACTTCACATCGGACACCGGCTTATCCTTGAACATTATATTCAATTCTTTCGCCCGTTAATAACCGCAAGTGACGAGGGAACATACCGCCTTTTGTTATCACACCGATAAAACGCGTGTATCCGGTGTACATCGACAAAAGGTTTACCACTTTTGTCGTAGCGGAATAGAATTCCAACGGGCGGACATTTTGGTGCGACGTCTTGAAGAATCGAGTCCTCATCACGCTTCGCGTATTTCTATTCCGTTTCAGGAACTTGTACGTTCCGGAGGATCTCTTACGCTCGTTAATAAAGAGTACTTTTGTAACGATCTTTCATTACGCGGCCTCGTTCCTTTTCACGAGTAAGCAATTTCCCGTCTATTATATCCTTTTCGGCGCGATGGTGTTAAAATTGCTGCGAGAGTCTTCGCCTTAAATTACCTTCTATAGGAACGACAAGGAGGACCATCAAGAGCGAAAGGACGGTCTCGAGTGTCATATCGAGTCGAGAGAATCGAGGATTCTTGGAAGCAAAGTACCACTTTATATCTCCTCGTTCGCTCGCGCACTCGCTGCAGGGTCTACCTTGCCGAACGCAATTCTACGAGCTGCAATTTCTATGGAAAAATGTACCGTTCGAGAGAAACTGGATACAAAGCTGTCGTTATGAATGAGATTTTCGTGTCATGAATCCGCGTTATTAATTTCGTTATTAATGAAAATGTCGTATATCGCGTGCATTACGATGAACATTCCAACGTTATGGGTCTACTAACGTATACGTATGTACATACGTGTATATACACGGGCGTATCGTCTTCTTGTCAATCCAACTACGTATTCATATAAGGGACCAGGTCAAATCTAAGATTATTTAGCTCGTGTGATTGGAACTCCTACAAAAATCCAGTTAGATACTAAACGTTATGCGCATATTAAGTCTCGCTTCCGTGTATTTCTCTCTCCCGGTAGTTGGTATCGGTTGAATTATTCATCGTTAATAATTCGAGCTATTTTTAACGAGTTTAAGAGAATAATTATCAAGTCCATTAAGTCAGAAATCGCTTAAAATGTAAGTAGTACTGCGAATTCCGAAAAGACATTTTGTATGTTCTGAATTACGCCATAATTGACGGTGTAAATTGCGATTTAAGTTTGATGGATTGTGAGTCCATGATCACGCTATCATTTCAGCACTCGGTTGAGGTTTTTTAATTTCTAATTTGTCCTCTAATCTTAATCCTAGATTAGTTTACTAGCGCTTAAGTGCTCATGAATATTTAGAATGTTAATCAAACCAGTTGAGTTTAACACTATAACTAACGGCGATAAATCTATTATATTTAAATATATTAAATAAGTACTTTGAAAAAATGGGAATCAAGTGGTGGAAAAGATGATCGATTCGGTAATTTATGTTTTATGAGATGGACGTAGAATATCTGTTCTATGACTCTCCTATAAGCTTAGAGAATTTTGGAGAAAAATTGTGTGCCAGTCATTTTGACTGGTTTGGTAGTTCTAGTGTTAAAAACGTATCAATATTTTCTTTATGCGTCAACTATATTCTTTTCGCAATAAAGAATTATTATTATTATTACTATTATTATTTCAGCACTGTGTTGTAATGTTGATTAAACATATAAATATATTGAATGGGAATGTGTTATCGCTAAATTAATTAAAAATAGTTATGGTAACTTGTCGACATCGAGATGCGATTTGCGCCTGAAAGTGGAAGAAGAATGTTTGCGTCAGGCTAGTATAATCAGACATCTGGACCACGTGCACGGGGTACACTATCCTCTGAAACTACTGTTACGTTTTAACTCTACTGCGTTGTTTTAAACTTGCTTTAAAAATATTAATGTTACTG
This sequence comes from Cerceris ruficornis, assembly GCA_963989415.1. Taxonomy (NCBI): domain Eukaryota; kingdom Metazoa; phylum Arthropoda; class Insecta; order Hymenoptera; family Crabronidae; genus Cerceris; species Cerceris ruficornis. The sequence continues at coordinate 7,823,656 of OZ022518.1, forward strand.
TTATGTCTATCATTGTTACCATTACATTTTTCATGATAATAACAATTCTCATAAGCTTACACACGTGCACACACATGTCGAATGCAAAATATGCTTAGACACATGCAGGTACATCGACATAGTAAAGAAAATCAAAGACCCAACTGCTTTCGACGGAGTTAAAAGTTTTGTTTATCTATATCTTGACCTTGTGCCAGTTATATATGACAAAAACCGAATTTGTTAAGTCTGGGTTACCAGAGAGATTTGTTTCTTCCGAGAAACTTTCTAATCTGAATTCTAACTTCACGCAGATTTTGCTAGAGTGCTGTAACACATACAATAAAAGAGGAATGCATGTATAAATCGTTTAAAAACTGCGCAAACTATAAAAGTCGATAAAAGACTGAAGCCTCAGATGTCATACATACATACATCAGCATAATCGCAATGGTATAAAAGACAATACTTCCATCCTAGGTTGACAAAGGGATTCCTCCTTTTCTTACCGTGGCGATTCGTCGGTTAGAAAAGTGTTTGGTCACTTATCAGAGTTATCGTGAAGCCCTGCGAAAAGATGACACGCTATGACCGTTCCTATCAGTTCGTTAATCTCTCCATTTGTCTTTCGCTAGGCGTCGCGATGTCAAGCATGGATGAATACGCAGCGGGTGAAGTCATACCTTAGATTCTTACGCGAGATATGACGAACATGTCTAGGTACGTTGGTACGTAGTGCGGTATGTTGACGTTAGTCCGAAGACGTGCGCTTTACTTTCCATGCACGTATGCACGTACAGACGATAATAAATAGCGTCGAGGAGTTAGTTAGTCGGAGAGAGAGGAGGAGAAATAAATACATGAGAGAAACGGGGTGGAAGAGAGAAAGACAGAAAAGCCCCGTTTGACTCAAGAAACCTTGTATTTCCGACACTCATTACTCGCGTGACTGATGACACGTGAATGGAGGCGACAAGAAAAGCACGGTCATGGGCTCTTTTTCTCCTCCTCGATCCTCCCTTTCTTCTTTCACCTCGTCCTTTTTCATCCTCCGGCCTTCCTCTTCGTCGACGAGAGGCTTAAAGACGAAGGCACATCGAAGCCGCACACTTTGGCCTTTTTCTTTATCACTGCTCTTCTCTCGTCCCTCTGTCTCATTCTCTTTCTCTCTCTCTCTCTCTCTCTCTCTCTCTCTCTCTCTCACTCCCTCTTCGCTGCCTCGCTTCGTTGTCCCATCTCGACGCGCTATTCGTTTCTGTGGCAATTTCTTGGCAGACCTGCTATTTCGCACGCGATCCACCACCTTGAGAAATAGTCGGCTATCGAATCCTACGTACACAACAACAGTCCCGTCTACTTTCTCCGCGAGGAGAAAAGTCACAAAGAATTCTATAGCTTTCGATCTTCCAATATCGACTTCTCGCTGCCTACCTACGACTCACTCGCAGCAACGAACTTAAGCCATCTTTTATTGCAGCCAACACAGAGAACCCTCTTGCGTTTATTCTCCGTCATGGAACCCTGCCTGCCACCGTTCTGGAAAGACTTGAATGAAAACACTTTTTCGCGTTCTGTCGAACGCCATCGCTCAGCCTCAAAACTCCTCGACGATTAGGGTAGTCACGTATACGTGTAGCATGGCGACATACGATTCTTCAGGGTAGTCAGAAGGAATCTTCGATATCGGACTCCTCGTCCAGCAGTAAAAATACTCGAGGACGAAGGGGAGACCAGACCATATTATAATGCAATCAAGTATAGCTGGATGCGCTCACGCGAGACCTCGTAATGAGCCCCCATGTTAGAGTACCGTGGTAGTTACTGGACGCGGGAGGCTACCCATCATTGTTTACCGCATCCTCCTCCTCGTCCTCCTCCCTCTCGTTTTCTGTCCGTTCTTCTTCCTCCTCCGACTTCTCGCGCCAGTCTTTCGCTAATCTATTATTCCTGGCCGAGCTGCTTCATAAACTGCTTATCGCACCGAATCAACCCACCGAGACGTGGGTAGGTGGATAGGACAGGACGGCGCGTTAATCAGCTCTATCTTATCGTTCTTCTCGTTTTCTTCGCCCCATCTTTTCATCTCTCCCTCTCCATCCTCCTTCTTTCATTCTACCCTCTCCACTCCCATCGCGGCGCCTATTTCTCGAGTACGCCAAACTTGTTTTACTGTTGCTCGTCTTATTACGTCAAGATCGATAAACTGTTCCATGCGGTTAGGAAAATCTCCCAAGTGCCAATCACCGTGGTTGCAACTTGTCGTTCGATCTCGCTTGCACGAAACCTGCTGTAAGTACTATACTCCCCGAACTCTGGTTCGCATCATTACTCCCTCGAATTACTTTTATTCGAACAAATATTATCAGTAGACTGTGCGCAAATTGTCGCTTTCGATATCTTGTTCATCGCGCGTGCAATAAAGCAGATATAAAAAAGTCAGTTTGCAGCGTGCATTACGATGAAATGATTGACTGGACCCTTCATGCAGCGAGGTGAAATCTTGTTTCGAATATATTGTACGCAAGTCGATACTGTCGGCACGTTACAACGATGACTCGGCGAGAAAAGAAAAGATGCGCTCTTGTAACTGTATCGAGTCCGCGCCGTTTCCTCTTAGCCCCACGGCTCACTTCTTTTTTCCTCCGTGGTGAACGCAAACGTCATCCTCGATCTCTCGATCGTTCGTTATTATTACGTCGAGCCCCGCCAGCCTCTTCGGTGCCTCGTCCTTCGTGAAGTTTTACCGGCGATAGTCCCGATATTAAAAGTGACGACATACCGATCGCAACGTACGCGACCACCTGCTATTCTTCGAGGTCGGCCGTTCGGATTCTACGGCAGTCGTATAGCCGCGGCCCAGTACAAAGACGGGTTTTCATTAGGAAATGAAGCTGCACGACGGATTAGGAAAGCTACAAAGGCGACCAGGACTTCTTAAACCTTTCGAACGAATAAAGACCCACTGTCAGTCGCCGTGACAGCCTCGTCCTTGACAAAGACGTTGGATTATCTGTTCTTTGTGCTTTCCCGTGACTTCATTTTTTTCCCTTTCGAGCAGGTGTTAATGGCATTTGGGTGCTGCCTTTGACAAGAGCGGTATTTGAATTTTTTTTCGTTGATTTCCCTTCATTTTTGTCCGATACGTCGACGATCTTAATCATGAAATTGCATTGTCACTCGAAAAAGTAGGCAGTTGGGGCTGCAATCGTTTAATCTTTTGCGCATGATGTTAGACAAAATTAGAGCGTAGGGCAATTTGACGCGTATTTTTTTGCGTTAACCCCTTAACCTACAACTACAGGCATAGCCCGTAGTAGATGACCGGTCCAAACGTAAATATTACGGGCATAGTCCGTAGGAGATGATCGGGCCAAAAGTGAATATTACGGGCATAGCCCGTAGTAGATGATCGGGCCAAATATAAATATTAGCGGCGGCGCCCTCCTAAAGTTATAAATATTTGTGGAATATGTGATAAGTAATTGCAACCTGATGTAATAATTGTGGTAGATGCAAGTACTACAAAAAGTTTATTTATACAAAAATCAGTAGTACAAAATTAATAATCTGCAATGGTGTGATACAATTCGTGCGAATGACTCGAAGACTGCGCGAGCTTGTTTAGGTTTTCGGCCCAAAATTCTCGAACGTAAATCGTAGGTTAAGAAGGTGTTATAACAAATTCTTCTAAACTAACGCAAATACCGTAGATTAAAATTTAATTAGTATTAAATCTTTTGCTGTAATCGCCAACTTTGCCGAACGGCAATTTTATTTAATTTCCTGCGCTTCTAAAGATAACTTGTTGTCGTCTGTAAGATGATTATACAAATATTTAAATATTATTCTGTTTCTGTAGAATTTGAATTTAACGAAATGAAGCATAACTTCAAAGAGTCGAGAAATGTCTTGTAAATATACAAATCCCCTCGCCAAAGTGAATTTTCTCCAGTTTTTCCGTCCTTCCTGACAAGAACTTGTTTTAGCATCGTTTCATGTCTTATCGCAATAAGAATTATGTTTCGCGCGTAATTAAAAGCTTGTATCGTAACGTAATTTAGAGTAGTCGTTGCAAAAATATAAATTACATTATCAAATAAAGGCTTCACTCTGAAAACTTTATTCATACCAAATTAACCGAGTAACGTTACAACTTCGTGATTAAGTCTGCATTACATTTTGAATCCTCCATCGTTCCCGTCTAGAAAAAAAAACTTAATCACACGAGCTAATCGAGCAGAGCGTCGTAAACGTTGAAACTATCTTGTTTCATTTTGTACTCAAATACTCATCTTATCTACCCAGAAGTTCTTCGATTCCGTAAAACAAGACGGCCCGTGAAATGCACGGCGCGGCTCCGGCTCGGACGATTTAATTAAAGTATACGGTCGAATGCTCCGGCACGAACTGAAACTAGCGAAAGCAGACAGTAAGAACTCGAAGGCAGTTTTCGGTTTAGCCCTTCCCCCCGGTTTGGGTTTACCCTTTGAGTCTGGACTCTCACATAACTGCCTACCGTCTTACTACCTGCAGCCACCACCGGCTCCCTTCGGCTCTGATTCTTTCTTTTCTCTTCGTAACATCGACGGAGTACTTAAAACTTTTTACGGGTTCTCTCATTGAAAGCGGAACCGCAGACGGGAGCCCCGCAGTGTTCATTGAAAGAAGTACCTGCGGTCGCAGCGCATCCTTACCCCTGCAACCCCCGGAATCTCGCGCCGCCTCTCGCGATTAGCGCCGAAGACGTTGAATAGCCGAACAAAGACCAGACAGAAACAAACCGACGATTCGGATATCTCCACTCAGGGGAAAACAGGAGCTAAGAAACAAAATCCTGGGCACGTCCGCGATACCTTACCAGCAGGCGGTCGGCGGGGAAAAAAGCTTAACCCTATCTGAACGTGACTGTAGCGGTGCAAAAGTCAGGATGCACAAAGGATGACTTTCGTTTACAGAAAATTTTTTCATCTACAAACTGAGTCGTGCTATGTTTATAATGACTTCTAATTAGGATTGTAGAAAAATGAGGGATTTTCTTATTGGTAGTTTTATAGGGTCCTATTCTGGTTTAATCTCAGACGAGCAACCAAAGACTATCGATGCTCGTCTTCGAATAAACGGAACAGATTCCCTTAGAATTAATTAACAATACCGTAGCCTAGAAACTTAACTGAACGCGCGTAATTAAAACAAATGATTAACACTAAACGTACCGGCATTTTTCTATACCTAATCTTACTAAAGGGGGTCAATTTGACCCCTTATGAAATAAACGTAGATTTTTCGTAAAAAATTCTTTATTTATTAAAGGAAATAATTTGCAACATCATTTCTGATTTGGTATAAAATTAAACACATATTTTTATTGTTATAAACAAAACAATCGACTAATTACATTTTTTACATACGATGGGTTTCTCCTTCGTACATTTCCCGCAAAAAAATTTTTTACAAATTATTGTCGAACTTTATTTCTTGTAGGCTCTGATATTTACTCTGCAACTCTCAGTATACGACTGCATCTTTTTTAGCTACAGATAACTCATTGGAGGGAGTGTTGCTTGTGAATCTCCTATAAGAATCCGTTCTGTTTATGCGTTACGTCCTACGGACGCGATCGTGTTGTTGAAATGCTCACGCCGAAATCAAACAACACACATATCAGGTTCCGACAAATGAAAGGGTCACTTGAGAAGTGTATCTGAATTTAGAACTAAGGTTCCAGTTGGAAAACTGCTGAAAAATACGTAAAATTCGTACGGGGTCAAAATGACCCCCGTGGTGCGTAAGGTAGGTAAAGAATTTTCGTCGGTAAAAAATAAGCTACGAGAAAAACGGAAAGCGGGAAATTGAATAATCAGATTATATAAGAATTTACGGAAAGTCAGATGAGCGGAAGAAGTAACAATAAAAGTACGATTTTAAAGTAAACTTTGAAAGGTACGCTTGGTACGTTTAGTGTTAACTTTATTAACTACATATATAAAAATATAATACTCTTAATAACACTAAAATTACTCTAACTCTCTATTTATCTCTAATGCTCTCTCCACTCACGCTATGACTCTCACTCTGTAAAACTCTCCACTCTGTATATCTCAACTCAACTCCGTGTTCTGAACTCAACTGACTCTTTCCGAAATTCACGCTCGCATCCACCCTCGACACTCTTTCTCACAGCATGCATTCTTCGTCTTTCTCACAGCATGCGTTCTCTGTTGCACTCACTCATTTTCTCTTTATCTACAGACTAAACATTCATTGTAGCCCTGACATCCGTCGCCTTCCAAATCACGTACTCTAAACATCCACTCTCGCTTATATACAATCCATCCACACTCACTAATTCTAGAAATTAATACTATTTGAGCGTAGGAAAAATTCCGTTCCTACAGTTTTAGGTTGGTAATACTACGAGAATCCCCGATGCGCCTGTGTTTTTTGTAGCGAGTAAGTACGAGAATATTAAGTGTAACGCGTGACGAGTGTATGTAGCTTTTGCCCAATAAAGTTAAAGAAAAACAGTAAAACGCTTCATCTTTTCTCGACCGGGACAGTGAGGAACCTACGATTAACGAGGTTTACGCAAGGATATCTTAGCTAGGTACTTGAAACTTTAGGAATTTTTTTTTGTTGGGAAAATTGACTATAATCTTGACGCACACTAGTGAATTTAATGACTGAGATGTACAAATATCTTTTGGAAGATAAAATTCTAGAAACGAAGAATGACTGACGTCTGAATAACAAAAAATAACTTGCTCGGAGATAACTATCCGGAGGGCGATTCAAGGGTCTCTTGAAAAATTCAAGTTTTTTCCCCTCTTCAACAGGCAGCTGCTCATTTACTGTATGTCAAAATTACTTCTGAATTTTTAATTGGACGTTTCACCGAGAATGCATCACTTGAACAACGTATAACTACTCGGTGTCGACGCAGTATCGTCTAAAGTCTAGGAAATTCAGATAGCAGAAGAATTCTCAGTCTCAACCTCAACGAAAGGCCTTCCAAAGAATGCCCGACATTCTTGTAAGACCCAAGGAGCGTTCAGTGGATATATTTATTTACTTCCTACCCTATTGTTCTCCGTTTCCTAAAACATTACGAGCGCAACAATACCCGCACGCCTGAGAAGCTTTTCGGTTGAACCTTACCGTAGGGAAAGGGTTAAATATAGCAGAAGTTGAGGCAGGAGAAGCAAAGGGATAGAACGAAGGGAACAGCCTGTCTTTCTCCCCGTCTCTCCCTCTCTTTTCCTACCTCTAGAAAGAGTCGTGAGTTTCACCTTCGCTCTTCTCATAATCGTAATAAACTCAACCTCGGCATCTCACCACCGGAGGGTACGTCGCGCCTGGGCTAGGAAGGGCGTGCCCACGAAGAAAAAGAAAAAGAAGAAGACCAGGCAGAAGCAGAGGAAGAGGAAGAAAACTAGAAGCATGAAAGCAGCCTGGCAACGGTCGAAGTAGGATGGAGATGAAGTAGGATAGAATTGAAGGCAAGCTGCGGCCCGCGACGCGGTCACTTCTTGTCACGGTCGTTGTTGCTGGAACACGGGTTTGCGGATTCCCTCGTTTACACCCTCGCTCTACAGCTACGTACCAGTGTTAATCGCGCCTTTTATTTGTCGGATGCAAATTGAATGCAGCCGTTGTGCTGCACCGGCCGTCACGGCTTCGCGATCCTGCCCACTGAACTGCGGGCAAAACAACGCGAGACGCCCGTCACTGCGGAGCCGATTACACGTGCGTTTGCGGTCGATCGTCGTTTTGCCGGTTGTCGGGGATGCAGAGAAAAAAAAAAATGCCGCTACATAGCAGCGGTGATACGCGCATTGCAGACGCAAAATTGTTTTCCGAGTAACCTCGTGCGAAAACGTTACGCCTCGATGCAGTAACGCCATGGACGAGCAGCGAGAATAAATCCTACGCGCGATCGTCTATTAATTCGCGTTACCATTCAGTCGAGCTTTCGATCGTAATTTTTCGCGGATATCGATACGAATTGTTTTTTGGAGCTCGCTTGTGGATCGATTGAGATTGGTTATTGATTTTTCTAATAGTTTTACTGACAAAACGGCGGCACTATTTTAGGTGGCAGTATTGAAAGGGCTGCGGTATTAACCTTTTACCTGTGGTGCGCTGCAACTGAGATGCAGTGACTGGTTGCGGTAACGTAAGCTGAAAATGAGACAAGGGTCGAAAACGGCGCAAACGGTCCGTGCCGATAGTTTAAAGGCTTTGTGCAAACACTCTCTCTGGATTAATTATAAGAGAAATAACAGATAGCTGTGTACATTCTGTGGAAAAATAATGCTATAATAAATTAAATTTATTTAAACGGTATGTATACGCTTTTCATGCGTGTCAATGGACATAGAGAGGTATATACACGTATAAATATATACCACGGTTGTAGCTAAAGGGTTAATTGCCAGCCGGAAACACGCCTTCCTTTTGCGGAATCGTCAAACGATAGAATCAATTGCGAAATAATTGCAATTGCGACCACTGCATTACACGAAACTGATTTGCTCCGTTACAGGTGTGCTCTCGGTATTGAATAATTTATGCGATTGAAAGTCACTAGTGGGTGGTACCATAATTCAAGAGACTGCTATCGATAAAGCCACGTAAGAGCAGCGACTCGAACTGGTACGCGCGCGTATGTGGGCGTATATAAATAAGTCGGCGTGTCGATCTAATCGATCCCCTGAAAAACGTTCTTGCGCGAATCTGTCACGCGCTGACGATCCTTCCACGCTTCGTTTAGACTCTTGGCGCTCATTTTATCCGACACCGTAGGTGTTTTCTTCGACTACATGATTATATCGACTGACACTTACCGTTGGTTCTCGACGCTGTGCGGTCACGCGGGAGAGAATTAACGTTTCGAAATAGCAGTGGATTAACTTTTTCTGTATTCGTGGAGTTTTTGTGCGTAAATTCCCTGGCCAGCGTGCTGCTTTTTTTGCAAATTCAATTAAACTTTGGTAAATGTAGTATGGAAAAACAATTTTATTAATTGCTTGTTGCAACATTTATAGAGTAATAATATAAAGCAGAGGCTCCCAAACTATGGATTGCGTATTGATTTTGGGTGGGTTAGAAAAGGTTTTAAAGTATGACCGCGCTCTCGGTACGCGTCTCCGTGTGTATACAATTAAAATTGTTGAATATATATTCAACAATTTAATTGTACAATAAAATCAATAATAATTGTTGTGGATATGGTAAATGGTATATTATTTTTTACTAAAATCTTTAAATGCCTCGTGTTTACTTATACAGGATGTTTATACGTTTACTACTGAAGGAGTTCGATGGAACTTTTCTGTCGCATATGAGCTGTTTGTTTTGAAAGTGGCATAAGTCAATGTCATGTAATGAAAAATCGTGATTTTTCAACGACTACACGAAATTATTTATCTTGGGAAAAATATAACTGTTCAAGATGACAAATGCAAATAAACATTCTCGAATGTTGGCATAAGGATTTTTAACACGTTGCAACGCAAAATTTAAATATCTGGATTTAAAAATATAAGTGACTTATGCAACTTTCAAAGTAAACGGCTATTATGTAGATACGTTTGATGGAAAGAGGCATTAACAAATTAAATGATACAAAATTCCTATTTTTACATAATTTTAAAATAACTAATTCTCTACGACAATCGCGAGATACAGGAGTCTAGGATGTTGGTATCTTTTGATAAATACAGGAATGTTTATCTATGATTGGCAATACCGTCGATATATTAAGGTGGTGAAACGATATCTTTTTAAAGCGATACCTTTTTTTTCATTTCGTCGAACTTTAATTGGATATTACTAGTGAGTTGTTAGAATTTTACAGGTAATAAAACAGAGGAAGTAAAAACACATAGTAATACTAGCTATGAAAATTATTAACACGTAGAATGCCATGAGAGTCTCCAATCACCGGCGTTTTTGAATCGAATGTTTCCTTTTTGACTTTTAAATTGTAATATTTTCGAATTCGCTACTACATTGAATATTTAAATATTAGCGTTAAAAAAGTAAAGTACTGCTAAGTATACAACATTTTTTACCTTTAACAGTTTTGCTCTATAAAGATGTGATTTTAATAGAAAAAGTTTCACTTTCGTAGAAATAAAGAAAGCCGCGAAATACACGTGGTATTCAACGTGTTAATGTGTTAACTTGTTTATATTAACACTAGGTTTACGGAAGCCGTCAAATTGACGGGTTCGTACTTTTTTATAAGCATTTCTCAGATATATAGAGAAACAGTACAGTAGATATTTCACGTGTATTTTACAATACAAAAATTACTTAACGAATTATCAGCTTTGCAGATTTATCCCTCTTTTTCCAAAGTCTTTATTTAATGTATTACAGTGTGACAGCTTTCAGTCCCGTAAATCTAGTGTTAATGGCAATTTGAATACAACCCTATTATTTAACGAGTCAAGTTCTTATTTCACTCGTCACAGTCCCAAACAGGACACACAAATTCCTGTAGGTGATTTTTTATATGAATCCTGTAACAATGTAGTTAATCTAACCGATTGTTTGGACGCAGCTGAAAGAAAAAGAAAGAGAAAGGGAAAATCTAGAAGAGGAAGAATTGAATGGAAACGCAGGGAACGTGAAAGTTCGTTTATTCTACGAGAAAATTATAAACTGCTCAGACCGACGTAATCCGCGGATAGAAACGATTGCGGTCACAAATCTCCGGGTACCTGAGCACTACCACAATAATGGAATGGAACGACAACTTCGACGGATTGTTGCAATAAACCACTGCTTAACGTTACGCAATGATTTAGAACTAAACGTTGTTTGCATCGGAACAAATACTTCCATTTATTCTTAGTATTTGCAAAAGCGTAGTTTATTTTCATCCTTTATTCCATATCATAAGAAATTATGAAATTGTAAATTTGTGTTCGGTTTTAACAGTTGTTACAGGAAGTTATGCTAAATAACTTATTGATGCTAACTTTCCAGAAGTTTATTTGTATTTCCTATTTCAGGATACTTATTGTTCTCGATATAAAGAATTCCGTATAGTTACTGAAAAATCACCATTTTTCCTTCCGGTATAGTGACTAATACCACTTTCAAAATAAACTTGTTTTTTTCGCGCTATGGAATCTGTATAGACTTGTTGTAATAATGACTTTATGTGTTCGGTTAATAACATCGCTGAATGTTTTTGGTTATTGAGTGAAACAAGATAGATATTTTATTATAAAGAATATCATCAAATGAATGGCAATTAAGTGACGAGCGATTTGGGAGATAATTGTAAGTTGTACCAGAGTTAATCTCTAGGGATGGCAGGAATGTAAAGGGCATTTTGAATGCTTTCTGTAAAGGTGCAGAAGGGATTAAGAGTTAAATAAAGTAATTACTCATATTTTTACATCACTCTGAATCTAAATCTAAATGCATGTGTCATTTTCAAAAGCGTAACAATGTAGATGGGAACTGTTCGTTGCACACAATAAACAAAGAAGAACAAAATTTTGAATTGTGATAGTATGATATAAAAATCCGTAAATATAAAGTTATATAATATTTAATGTTTTTCAAATTGACCTGAGAAATAAAAAAAATTTTAATAGAACGTTATAGAATATATTTAATCAAATTTCCGTATCAAACTTTGAAAACTTTGCACAGAAATAACACTATTATTAATTCTTAATAATAAGTATATTAATTTTTATTCATCCATTGATTGCTATTCCGTTATTAATACGTATTCACGATTTCCATGAACATTTGGATAACATTTATATCATTCGAATTCGTATACGAGGAAGAGTAAGTAGAAAGCGTTTCTCAGGTAATGAAATGTCAATTTCAGCCTTTCGGAAGTTCCCAGATTTAATTATTGCCAGTCCCTGCCAGCGTCTCCATTCCGAGTGAATTTTGGGTTGAAACTATTAAATCGATTAACAGTTTGTCTGCACTGTTATGGCGATGGCTCGGACAATACAACAATGAGAGAAAGTCACGTACCTATGGAACTTTCTACATCTCTTGAATATATATATATACTTGTATTATATATTTCTACGTTTCATACTTTGTCTTATAGATTAAAATTCGACGAAATAATTAAAATTATATTATGCGCGTGATCTTTAATTAGGACAATTCAAGAAATTACATTCTTTATCTATTTTATACGTAATAGTTCTGAAACTTATCTTTTCGTTTTCCTTCGGAATTATTCCGATAGAGCGTTGCCTGTACGTTTCCGTGCTAGGAAAAATTTCATGAAACGTGGAAATGGATTTTTTACGGAAAGTTTTAAATGCCTCTTGTTATCAACACTACGCCAACCTTCACAAAAAAACTCGTAAAAACTTACAGAATAAACAGAGAATGTAAATGTAGAACGCTTAACCTATTTTCCCTGAAAATTACGTATCAATTCAAGTTTTCTTTTCTCCGACAATATGGCTAGTTATAATAATTACCCGCGCGATAAATCCGTACTCCAATTAAGCGAGCTAAACTTCCGGTAATTCGATTTATAATTTTGAGCAGTCACTTTTTATGTCCATGTACCATAATTTTTTGAACTGTTTTCATTTCCATACTATGCCATGTAAAGTATATTTAAAAAAAAAGGTACTTAAATTGTACTTCTCTTTTGTTAAAGAAAGATCGCTTTAAATTTAAAAAATTACTCTTTGGAAAATGTTTACATTTACAAATATTTCTTACCATTATGTTTAACTTCATTTACGAAACGTTGCTTTAATTTAAAGTTCGTTATATAAAGTGACCGGATTTTGTATTATGGAAACATTACACAGTCGTAAATATAAGCTTCGGTTAATCTTAACTAATCGCTCGTTGAATATTAATTCCGATGAAACAGAGTAATGTCTTATTTTGCACAGCTCAGTGACACGAAACGTGGAGAGAATTAAACGAGGGTAACGTGGAAAATTGAAATTCAGGTTAATCTGGGAATATTTACATTGCATTCAAAATTGACAAATCGTTGTTTGTCAATTTTGAATCGGCGAGAACACTGCACGTTAAATTTTGTAAGTTTGATGAATGTATGGAAACATCGTGGAGTTAAAAAAAACCGAATCTAAATTTTCCACGGAAAACATGATAAATCCCTCGTCGTTCAGGAGGTTTTCTCGAATATGATTTGAAATGTGATTTCATGCAATGGATACTTCTAGATTTATTCGTCATTCAGAACTCAATGAAGCTTTAAAATTCACTTATAAAATCCACTTCGGACTCTCAAAAATCCCGATAACCAGAAAATCATGAGATCGTGTTGCATGAATAACGAGCGTCATAAAATAGTTGAAGATGGGGAGCATGTGTTTCTAACCGCGATTCCTCTTTTTTAATTCGAAATCTGACATTATCTATAAATTATTTCGGATTAAATTGTAAGTCAGAAATTATAAAATCATTATTTGACAGCGTAAAAGCAAAAACGAAATCGTGGTAGATAGCTCACCGAAAGGACACTAAAAACTATTAATTACGAGGTGATAAATAGTTTGAATAAAAATGATATTTTCATATTGATTGGGAATACAATGTATGATATTGCTGCGTAACAATTTTCTTAGTCAATCACTCATGAACTAAGAAATTTGCTTTTTAAAATAAACAAGTTAAAATTATTATGTCTTTATCTTTAAAACTATTGACCGGCTTATATAGTATAAAGTGAGAAACACATGAAGCAAAATAGCCACGCAATATGAACAAAAATATAAATTGTATTTTCAAGCCTTTTCTCTCTCTTCAACTTCTTCCAGTATTATTCATAACTTTCTCTACATTTTTGTTTTACCTGTGATAAGTTTATGTTATTATTCTCATACAGTGTTTTTCAATATTTTTCGAGCTCTCCCTTAAGTTTATAAAGCATTTTTTTGATTTTTACTCAAAATTTTTTTCCCTCTTCAATTTTTCTCAGATCTTGGTATGCCTTCCACCACACCTTTTTCCTATATTTCTTCTTAACATTCCTTTTCTTTCAACAGCTTGTTTTCCAACAACTTTTCTCGTACTCCTTTCCAACTATTATCCTCGGAGTTTTTGAACTTCTTTTGCACATTTCCTTAACTCACGTTTTATATTTTCCCAATTTTTTCTTCATATTTCCAGTCCTATCCTCATTTTTTCCGATATTCTCTATACCATCTCTCCATTCTTTTAACTATTGTTTTTGTTTCCCAAATTATTTTCTAAACTTCCTTTCAACTTCAAGATAATTACGGGCTTCGATATCGCTGTCGGAAGAAAACCATATATTCCTCCTTACAAAAAATGTTGGAAACAGAATAAAGCAACGCTGCAGTAATGTGTCAAGAATAGAAATCAAGTTAGAAAAAAAGAATAGAAAAAGAACTTTTCAGTATATCAGTGGTTCTCGCGCAAATTAATATTAAAGTTGTAATTACGGTGATTGTTATTGTGATAGGTAGAATAACCTTAGCCAAATGATACATAGTGAATAGAACTCACGCATAATCTGTATTGACCGAAAATTCCTATATTTCCAAAGATTAAACAGACGTACACGCCTCAGGTGTCGGTGACTCGAATATGCGGCCAGTAAGAAACACGCAAGGTGTTTACGTTTTCATTTTCGGAAATTCCTTTCAAGGATCCGAAGCGATTCAAAGGTCATTGACATTTTCCTAGCCTCCGAAAATATCTGTACTTTCAAATGTAACACACATCTGTGTGTACTTTTCATATTTTTAATATTACATTTTGCGTTAGATTTTTTTATAATTTTATTTTGAACATTTCGACATCATACTTTTAATTACAACGCTTGTAATTATTTTTTGTTATAAAAGTAAAACATACTATTCTCATATAAATTGGAAGTGGACATTTTGTAATTTACCTGCACAAAGGAGACTATGTTACAAGAAGGATACAGTAACTCTTTGTGTTGAGGCGTAATTTACAACCTGAGCCTTGAGGTTGGGAGAACCAAAAATCCAAAATTGTATAATTATCTCCGCAGCCGTGCAAACCTGGCCCATTTGGCAAGCACCCTTCGATGACCGAAGGGTTGCACGGATAAATTCCTCCAAACCTAGATTTATGACAGGTGTCATAAATCTAACATTCAGTAATATAATAACCGGGCGCATTCAGTAATATAAACTGTTTATGTTACTCTCCCCTACACTGCAGAGAGAGTCTCCTATTTGGAATAGGAATTCCTAGAACGTAGAGTCGTTTTTGAACTCATATATAATATGTAATATTACATTGTTAAGAATAATTCAACACATTTGTTTACGGGCCCAACATCCTCCTCCCTACCCAGCCATCACTTCCTTCTCGGAAGGGATGTCGACGGAGGAAGGGGTGCATGGAAAATTAATAAAAGGGACCGAAAAAGCGTCCCGAGCAGAAACATTATAACACAATTTTTCAAACACCTCTGTAACACACAGTGTAACAGTTTTCACTATATACTTTCGTTGTACGCTTGCTTGTTATATGTTTTGTTATTTGTTATATTTTTTACTATTTGTTGTTCCGTGTATATACTTGTTCATATCGTTACAATAAACAAACATACCAAAACCATGGAGTGTCAAGTTTATTACGGCAGAAGATAAACAAAGAGGTTCCGACGACTTAACTTTCCGACGAGCCAACAATTTGTATAATGCGGTATGGAACAGTCTGAATTATTGACACGACAAGGTTTATAATTGTTAAATAAATTCAAAGTCAAAAACATTTATAATCATGATGATAGTGGAAACTTCTTTCCTTAGAACAAGTAACCGCTGATGAGGTCGTAGATAATTAATTACCTTATATTTAAATAAACATTTTGTACGATAAAAGAAGTAAAATAATACTCCGAGTACAATGTTTTTGTTGTTAATAACCTTTTGCGACGTACGGAACTTTCTTGGATCCAATTAACTTTATTATACAAATAATGAGCTGTTATGATATAATATTCTGCAACATGTTTATATTACTGGGAAACCCACCGGCAAACTAAAAATTAAAACGATGAAGCTTCTCCTAAATTTCCAAGTCATATCCAGAAAAATACAATGCCTGTACAATTTACTTGTCTTCTATTTGACATGTTTTAATATCATTAAATATTCACAGTTTTAGAAAGCCATCAACGCGATATCGATAGTATCATTTTTTCAACAATCTGTATTCTATTGGTTATAATTGCATGGCATTCAATATTATTCTCATTTGTTTCAAATAATCCATATCAATTAAGTACATACCTTCACTGAAAGCAATATAATGGAAAACAATACAGCTGGTATAAAATTATACAAAGTAGTACGAATGGAAATTTAAATGAAAAGCTAATTATAATTTGCATACGTTACGTCAAAGAAAACATTATTTATCTAGAACTGAACAATCATAAAACTTTCATGATAATTGCCCTGCCTGCAGATGAAAAAAGGCGTAGAAGAATTTTCTAATTATTTTTATGTATTCGTAAAAAGAACGTAGGTGCAGAACGTGGAATTATCAGTCCCGTTTGGGACAACGCTACGTTATCCGCAGATGCCGGCATGTCAAAGCTAAAGGTCGAAAGAGTTCGGACGGAAAACATTCTCGTTGGGCAGGTGAATGAGTCACGCACTATTATGACATTCAGATTATCGCTAACAGTGTTAGTACGCAGAAGTTACTGTGAAATGACAGCATGAATTACGGTCATTTTTATAATCCTTATTTAATAATTAATACTTGTATGTCAGCAAGGAGTGTGTGTATGTTATGTCGTGATCGAGTGAACGTGTGTGTGTGTGTGGGTGTGTTATATCGTTGTCACTGCTTTGTTATACATACTATATACTATATACAATAAATATTAATAAATATATTGAAAGCGTGCTATTTTCTTTTAATTAAAAAATATATATAAAGGCAATAGATGCATTTATATAAAAATACGGAACAAAATGTGCAAACACACCGTGTTGCACTGTTTGAATTTTGACTTATAAAGATTTGGAAAAATGAAAAACATTCTTCAGCAAAATATCTTCATTGGCAAGAATGACGAAATAAGAGATATGCTTCGACTACGATACTTACATGTGTCGATAGGCCTCCGAATAATTTTTGAGGCACCTTCTAACGGCGTACAACAAGATTGTTGATTTTCTTATTTATATATATAAAGTCGAAGTTTTACCTCGGAAGCTCAAGATGACTGTGGACGCTGCATCCTCAGAAATAACATTTTCTCCTCGTTCGGTGGTATACAATGGTGATGAGATGTTGTAGAAGTCTTCAACGATGATAAGACACTTCAAAGCGTTAACACGGAAGTCGCGCCGTCGAAGTCACGATGGCAACTAATTCTGCGGGCTCCTTCGCGGCCGAGCGGACCCTCGCCACTCTTTCGGCAACATTCGGACCCAATTCGGACGAACTGCTGGTTAACCCTTCGCGTACGTTCGAGCGTTTCCGCGGTGCCTACCGAATTCTTCTTTTGCCTGATGGAAAAATATGGCCCGGACGGCGCCGAGGTCGCACGACGTGGTGTCGCTTGCGTTTCGCCGCAATTCGTTACGCCCGACACTACAATATTATTATAAATAACGGAAATATTCAAGGTGAATGGAGATAGTCTCTCGTCCTGTATATAACATGAAAATAGGAAAAATGGTTCATTTTCGTTTTATAATAACCGAATACAGTTTTAGAGTCTTGTTTACCGTTGTATCAGTGTTCTACCAAACAAAAAGCAATTAGTGATTTAAATCTCTATAGACTTTGATTAGCTAAAAGCTGTTTAAATTTGTATCAAAATGTGGAATTACGTTTTCCATCAGGCAAAATAAGAATTCGGTAGGCACCGCGGAAACGCTCGAACTTACGCGAAAGGTTAACCAGTAGTTCGTCCGAATTGGGTCCGAATGTTGCCGAAAGAGTGGCGAGGGTCCGCTCGGCCGCGAAGGAGCCCGCAGAATTAGTTGCCATCGTGACTTCGACGGCGCGACTTCCGTGTTAACGCTTTGAAGTGTCTTATCATCGTTGAAGACTTCTACAACATCTCATCACCATTGTATACCACCGAACGAGGAGAAAATGTTATTTCTGAGGATGCAGCGTCCACAGTCATCTTGAGCTTGCGAGGTAAAACTTCGACTTTATATACAGGGTGGAGCGCCACATTTTGCCATTCAGATTTACGTCATTGTTATTGCGCATATCAAAAAATGATGTACATGATGTTGAATGGTTTTGAGAGCGGCACATTCTAATGGTACTAGCTTTTTTGTAGGCGGGCCTTGTAAAGGACATATGAAGGTCATTAATGTTTTTTTAAATGGAATCATATATTTTTTATTGCACCAGCTGATGCTCCTTCATATTCTTTGCAAAAAAGTATTAACCTATTTGTGTAAACAAAATCATTAGTTTAGGAGATATTTTAATTCTAATTTGTTAGGAAATCGTGACTTTCTGGTCAATATTATGAATTCAATATAAAGGGATGAATGAATTCAATAATAATGGGGCCGAGGTGGCCCCATTCATTTTCCGGCAAAATCACCAGATCTAACGCCCCTCGACTTTTTCTTGTGGGGCTACTTAAAAAATAAAATATACGCTGAGCCTCCGACTACAATGGCCAATATGAGGGATCGTATCATCAATGAGTGTAACAAAGTAACATCAGATACACTATGCAATGTTAGTGAGTCATTAACTTCTCGATTCAGAAAGTGTTCTGATGCAAATGGTCGCCACATTGAACGTTTTCTGTTAATATGAATAATAATAAAATATGAATTAAAAAATCTCCTAAACTAATGATTTTTTTACACAAATAGGTTAATACTTTTTTTGTAAAGAATATGAAGGAGCATCAGCTGATGCAATAAAATATATATGATTCCATTTAAAAAAACATTAATGACCTTCATATGTCCTTTACACGCCCGCCTACCAAAAAGCTAGTACCATTAGAATGTGCCGCTCTCAAAACCATTCAACATCATGTACATCATTTTTTGATATGCGCAATAACAATGACGTAAATCTGAATGGCAAAATGTGGCGCTCCACCCTGTATATAAATAAGAAATTCAACAATCTTGTTGTACGCCGTTAGAAGGTGCCTCAAAAATTATTCGGAGACCTATCGACACATGTAAGTATCGTAGTCGAAGAATATCTCTTATTTCGTCATTCTTGCCAATGAAGATATTTTGCTGAAGAATGATTTTCATTTTTCCAAATCTTTATAAGTCAAAATTGAAACAGTGCAACACGGTGTGTTTGCACATTTCAATCCGTATTTTTATATAAATGCATCTATTGCCTTTATATACAATTTTTAATTAAAAGAAAATAGCACGCTTTCAATATATTTATTAATATTTATTGTATATAGTATATAGTATGTATAATAAAGCAGTGACAACGATATAACACACCCACACACACACACGTTCACTCGATCACATCATAACATACACACACCCCTTGCTGACATACAAGTATTAATTATTAAATAAGGATTATAAAAATGACCGTAATTCATGCTGTCATTTCACAGCAACTTCTGCGTACTAACACTGTTAGCGATAATCTGAATGTCATAATAGTGCGTGACTCATTCACCTGCCCAACGAGAATGTTTTCCGTCCGAACTCTTTCGACCTTTAGCTTTGACATGCCGGCATCTGCGGATAACGTAGCGTTGTCCCAAACGGGACTGATAATTCCACGTTCTGCACCTACGTTCTTTTTACGAATACATAAAAATAATTAGAAAGATTCTTCTACGCCTTTTTTCATCTGCAGGCAGGGCAATTATCATGAAAGTTTTATGATTGTTCAGTTCTAGATAAATAATGTTTTCTTTGACGTAACGTATGCAAATATAATTAGCTTTTCATTTAAATTTCCATTCGTACTACTTCGTATAATTTTACACCAGTTGCACTGGTATAAAATTATATATATATATACTGTTTTATTCTTTTCCGTGAATAGTCATTTACAAACATTAAATCCCACAATATGAAGAAATAATATATACAAAACGCACAGGATACAGAGGGGGACATATTGTCATACAAACATTTTTTGCGTGGGTGGAGGCATAGGAGAGATTTCAAGGTCAACTGTATTCTGTTAGATGGAACGATATGTTTCTTTTATCGCTATGTGATAGCGGATGTTGAGACGATTTCAACAAGCTATCGTGGAATGTTATGCGAGGTTAAATGCAACAGTAAAATGAACTTTCTTATATTACTACCACTTCATGTTAATGTTACAAACTGTTGGGATGTTTACATTTCTAGGTACACGTACAACATAAACAATATTACAAGACCATTAGTTCCCATAAAATTAAGGAAGCTAACAGATTATCCCGGAATCAATGTTTCATGTGCCGGCCTCGATTTTTCCCGGTTACCAGGAAGAGTCATTGCGTAGCAACGACTTCGTTTTCTACGAAAATTAGGACCTATGGAATGCAGCATGTGCTAGAATAATAAGCTCAGAGACGATAAGACATGTACGTGTTGCAATGGTACGAAGATTGCAACTATGCATTGACGTAAACGGTCACCACGACATCTTCCACGACCTTCCACGATATCTTGCTGAAATCCTTTCAACATCGCCTATCAGATAGCGAAAAAAAACATACCATTCCATTTCAAATAATAAAGTTGACCTTGAAATGTCCTCTATGCCTCCACTCATGAAAACATTGTTGGGATCACAATATGTGCCTCTCTATACCGTGCATGTTTTTTTCATTACATGTTTTCATATTATTACAAATAACGAAAATATGCATGGTCGTCAGAGATAGTTCCCAACCCTGTATAATGTAAAATAGTACAAGTTTTGTAGATCGTACGAGTTCTCATTTTCTAATGCTACCTCAGACAACTTTCTGTTGTACTTTCTCAAATAATAATTCGATTATTATCGAAAAAAGAAGAATAATTCAAAGAATTTTGTAACCTTCCTGTAAAAGGAGGGTACAGTTTAATTTGTTATCAAGAGGGTAGTAGTGCGGTACTGATGTAAGATAGAACGAAATTTCCTTCCAACTCCGATTAACTAATGGCACCCACTTGTTTTGCATGTGTTGGTATTTAATTAGTAATGTTCTTTATAAGACGAATTAGATTTGCCTATACAGTAGAAGCATTGTGGTGTAACGGCAGACATACTGAGGTCAAACAGAAGGCAACATTTTGAAACTTCGTCTCCTCCTTGGAAACTTCGTCTTTGCACGGGGGTCAATTAGATGAAATTCGTCGAACTTTGTTCGTATGGTAGACATCTCGTGCAACTGCCGCACGAGACACTTCGACTTTTCACCGTAGGAGAATTGTAGAAACTACTTTCCGTGGCGATGCGAGCCTCTGATTCTCTTTACATCTCGTAAGACGAACTTAAACACAGCTGGGTACCTCTTTGAATATGGCACAATAATACCTACCCTCGTTAACCAGTCTAATTAGTACGATACGTACGAGTTCATACGTGTGTACGTGTGAAAGAGAAATTGTATTGACGTCTAACGCGAACGTATAGCAAACTATCAGCTTTCCTACTTACCCTTCACAGCCACGACGGCGTAAGATTGATCACCAAGATTACTCAAACAATATTCTCGATACTAATTAGCTGTTGCCGAAAGTAGCATCTGGTATTTCGCGAAGTTTCGAAGGACCGATGTAACATTTAGGTAATCGTTATCGATTCATTTTCGGAGATTGAGCGAAAAAAAATAGGATTAATTTTATGGGTCAGGAATAATTCGTCTTGAACGAACCTGTTTTTGATAGTGCTTTTGTTTAGCTGTTTGAGATTTCAGTCGATTGATTAATTAATACTATGCAATCTCAGTAATAACTAGATACCTTTGTTTTATTTATTATTGAGTCACGGTTTTGTATTGGAAATATTAGTGATTCATAAGTAAATAACTTTTATGTACCCAGGATTATCAAATTTAACGATTTAAACCTATCACGAATTTATCTTGAAAAACGCATTTTCTGCGCAGAACATATATCAGTTGTCGAATTACCAGATAGTTCAAGAAAGTGATGCTAAATTGCGCAATTCTGAAGTTAAATCAAACCCGATGAAACCTATGCGGGAAGGTTGCTCAAGTCAAGAAATATTTTCGTTTCAAACACTCTTTTTTAAGGACTTTACTACTGTAAAAGCTTTGTCGAAGTATACTGGTTATTATTTACATGTATCATCACATTATAACACAAATCAAAGTTAGAATACGTGAAGTATGTATAGGGGTTGATTTGATGAACACAATATAGATGAATGAGAGTATTACTATAACAGAAACTTTTACACTATATTTTCAGTTTATTTTGTACGTAGATTAATCGCTCTTTCAATGATACCACTCTACCGGAAATACTCTGTATAGTGCAGAACGTCTACAAAATAAATTAACTTTATTGAATGATTAGTTAATTGAACCTATAATTATGTAAATGATATGTAAAATCAATGGAAAAATGGTTTTTACTAAAGATCTAATCAAAGTCGCAAGTATAGAACGTCGAATTAACAGTCTATATAGAAAGATCATAAAACTTAACATAAAAATTAACTTTATTGAATGATTAGTTAATTGAACCTATAATTGTGTAAATGATATGTAAAATCAATGGAAAAATGGTTTTTACTAAAGATCTAATCAAAGTCGCAAGTATAGAACGTCGAATTAACAGTCTATATAGAAAGATCATAAAACTTAAATTGATATTTCCAACGGAATAATTAAAATAATTATATACTTTAATACATTGTTGAAGTCGTAATATAATGACATTTTTATTGATTCATAAAGGAAAATAAAGTTTTTGAAAAAAGAGAGGGGATGGCTCTAATTTTCAAGAAAAAATTTTTTTCAGAAAAGTTTATATGCAGCTTTATACATCTCAAAAATCGGCATAACTTTTATTTATATTATTTTTCTATATCTTTTGTTGTTTCCGACTTGAAAGCACGTATATAGAAAGGGTGGTTCGAAGAAAAGGGTTGATATCTTCCTCAAAGTTGAAAGTGGGCACGAACGAATTACAGCTATCTTCTTAGATAAGGCTAATAAATATTTATGCAAAGTTTCATAAAAATTGGAGTGTATCATTTCGTGAATTTTCCTTGTTAGGCATCTTGTGTGATATTCATAATAAAATAATGAATTCAACTACATAGAAGTTACATTGAATTACATAGAAAAAAACTGATAAAATAGTACAGTCTGATTATCTAAGAAATAACAATAATTAAATAAAAATATATTGCCGTATATCCTACCAAGTGTGTACAAAAAACTATAAGAACACAACCGCAAATTTACTTTCTTTCGTGAATTGGTTGCAACATATTAATGATTCGCAAAATATTTAGAAATCGACATTGTTGATACTAGTGTACATTACACTAGAAGCGTTCTACTGACAACTACACTGAAAAACGGCATAGGTGCGACTTGGGCAACCTTCCCCTACTAGTCCCAATCAAGTTCCCGATTAAGCTTCAGATACTAAAATCTTTCTGAGCACAAACCATAAGTCATAACAAACATCTAGATACGTCCTTCAAACTCCGTCATCTCCCTCGAAACTCGCCACATTTTAAAACCTCCTGGCACTCCATCTTCCTACAAATAAAGCATTAACCATTTTAATCGTATCATTATAGCAACGATTTCTTCCTCGACGTAGACGTACGATTATTACTTCTGTATTATACACTTTTCCTCTCCATCGGCGAGTTCATTCTTTCTCCGATATATCATCGGCGCAGCCACCATGTAATAGTCACAGGGTCCCACGGTAAAAATTTGTCCGTCCTTCGTTCACCCGCTGTCCCGACCATTCGTTCGCCAACCTAAAAAGACCTCAAAGACTCCTGGAAAGCGGTAAATAAATCGATGGATAAACGGGTCGCTTGTACGCGCGTGTTGGAGTGCTAGTGCATAAGAAATTTATCGGCGCATTCTCGACCATCGGTGGATGTACACGTTTACATACATCTACCTATCTCTACATATGTTACACACATACATTTCACTTTAAATACACGCAAATCAATGTTTGCGTACACTCGTACACCCACACAGGTACACACACACACAATTGGGGAAATCCCCATTCGCAAAGTGGTTCGTTCGACCTTAATACGCTCGACGTAGGTGAATCTTTAACGAGGCCTCTTGTCGGAATTTCTCGGGCACAGCTTCGACTACGATGGGAGCAGAATCGGACGAGGAGAGAGGGCTTGCGAGTAGCCGAGTACGTCTTCCTATATGTCTGAAATGTCGTCGCCTTTACCGGGTCTTCGTCGAATCGTATTCATTCCAATCGGGTGAACACGCTTCGTTCTGACGAAGAGACGCGAATCCTGTTACGTGCACGATCCCGATGTCCTGATTTCGGTACGCAAAATCGTTAGACATCGTGCCCGGTAGTTTGTCGAAGCCCGTGCGGAAGTTGAAGGTATCGATAGTTCGATGGGAGCTCGTTGCTTCGTAAGATAAAGATTAATGGCAGTTTATAAGCGTATGTGAACTTTGAAATTACGACAGGCTGGAAAAGTTACGGGCAACGTCATCGAGTTTACGACGAATCGCGTGAAATCGAAGGGGCTGGTTGGGAAGTTGGGTGGCAAGTAAAACTAATGCGTGTTGTTATTACGTTAGGGATAAGGTTCTATACAGACTCGAGTCCCTGCACCCTCTGCGACCGCATTAAGTTGCTTGACATATTTATGCGGATGTGGCTATGTGCGAATATATGGGGCAGAGCTGAGTAAAAGAGGGTAGATTTCCGTCGAAGGAACTTATACACGTGGTCTTAGCGGAGAAAACGGGGGAAACTCGGTCTCGAATTCGAGAGTTGTACACGCATACTTCTGCGCTCCCTTTATACGTGGAAAGTGAACTAATGAAGGACTTTCATAATTAGAAGTTTCGACTTAATTACTAGCGTGAAGGGTATCCTACTAATAAGTCTGTTCCCTCTGTGCGACGAAAGCCTGGCAGGTTCTTTCGAATCCACTTCGACGACGGCTACGCTGAATCCGTTCTTCCTGCCAGTTGAATCTCGTTACAACCACTTCCCCATTATCTTCCCGAGCTCTGGCTTCTCCGCTTCGTGCCGTGGTAATGGGATGTAACGTCGGGGAAATACGATCTCGATTCTCTCGAGTCACCTCGATAATTCAGGATAGATAATTATGTTGCCACATTGATGCACAAATAGACATTTTCATAAGAGCCGACGCAAAGTGGCCTTTTTAACGCTAACGGGATTTCCGCCGATGGATTTATTAACGGTGGAAAAGCAGACATCTCTATTTGTACGTATTATACTCAATCGCCGCATATCGTAAAAATTGTTGCAGCGTTGAACAGTTGTTAGGAAAATGTCGGAAGGTATCCTTTTCTCTCTCTCGTCGAACGACAATCTCACCGTCTTCACAGTCTTCGGATAATATTCAAATGAGATACAATTCGCATCTGCTTTAATATTGTACTAACAGCAATATGCAAATACATTTTACACAATATAGTGATTGTTTTGTCCCTTGCGTTACAATATCGAGACACATTCGTCGCGTGAAAAGTTGTATAAAAGTCGTTAGGCTTATAAAGATGCAAAGTTGAAGATATACGACGAATTTGCTTTAAACCATTTTTACATAATTGATTTTATATCTTAACGTATAATACAGTAAACCTGAAGTTATCTGATAACTTATATTCCTTTAATTCAGTGCTTTACCGTGGCATATTCAATTTCAAAATAAGTCATTATTCAAAACGTTAATTTATCTAATTATTAGCTCAGATGCTAACGGTTACATTTTCATGAGAAGGATAGCATTTTTCCAGGAATCGACTTGAGCACAGTTCGACAAAATGGGCAAATAGGTATTACGTTTACTCTTATATTTATCTTCTCTACGTGCTTCCTGTAATTAGAATCTACTGAATCCAGACAGAAACAGCGCGGGTGGGTATTGTAAATTAAACCTTCCAAATTTCGGCGGAATTCAACCAGGCACTGCCATATTATTACTTCAAACATATACGCAGTATCCCTCCAAAATATTTATACAGTATTCCTTTCTCGGTACATATATCTTTAAATGGTAAAAATTCCCTCGCATTTTCAACGATTAATTCATATTTTTCAGACATCAATGCAAATATTATACATCAGTGTCCCATCGAATATTGATACGACTCCGAATAAACGTAGCCGGAGCGGTATAAAAAATCGTTTTAACTCGTATGCCCCATAATTCAAATAATTACACTGGGAATATGTTCACTTTTCTCTCACAAAGATACTACCCTGCAGCAGATTTATTATCTATGGAAAAACAGACTTTTGCACCCGTAGCCATTTTAGTCAGGTATTACATACGTTCCGTGCTTAACAGAAGGTGAAACATACGTTTCACCAACCCCGAATAGACAGAACATATGTAATATGGAAAATAGTCCATGGAGTATCTTCCGTAAGCCAAATAATTACACACGGAGTACGCTCTCTCGTGGGAATCGGCGAACGCACAGCCGGTCGTACATAGTAAAATGTATCCTCTCGTTCTCTCGATCGAAACCCTTTCTCCTCCACTATCATTCGAGGATGAAAAATAGTCCGCGATCACGTCGGCTTATCGCTCGGGAAAGTAACGCGTTACACGTAGAAGTTACGCGGCAATACCCTCGGCTCATTTATCTTCCGACTCTCTCTCTCTCTCTCTCTCTCATGGAATAGGATTCATGTAAATATAACAAAATAACAGGCCCGCGGGAATATTTGTAATGGCTTCCCGATATCTAAATCGTTCTATCTAACGCGACATTCGAAGAAAGTGTCTATTTGCAATATAAGTTTATACCGGGTAGTACCAGCCGGTAAATGATAGGCTTCCAACAGCGTGTAACGCAGCACGAAACCACTCTATCAGAGTACGTTGCTTTCTTTCATGAATTTTCCGTATCGTATTATTCCGATCCCGGTGTACATCTGTACCACGCCTCCGTGCCGTGTAAACTATTCGTACAGCGATCAGGAACTATTCGTAGGGGCACCGTTTGCCCGTGGCACACACCGTGATCGTGTTTGTGTATTACACCAACGGGCACGGATCACTCTCGGTTTCCGTACGGACATGTCGAAAGAGTACACACATGTTTATGAATGGTGATTTGCGTACGAGTGGGCGTTTCGAAGCTGCCTCGCGAGCACCGATCCATAGGAGGGTTACGGGCGAAGGCGGTTTGATCGAGGAACGAGCCATGGTAATGTGAAACATGATTACTCACGGAGAGATAATATGTGTAATAACAATCGCATTAGCTGGCCAAGAGCGAGCTACGGGGCTGCAGGGGATCCGGTCTTACTGATGGAACCCGTGCCGATCTATCGCTCACTTTTACTGCCCCCTGAGCTTCAACGATGATTATGCCAGTTCGCGGAAAATTCGATCAGATTCGTAACTTCCTAACGTCTAATAACGACGTGCATGAGTTCGCGCAGGTAAAAATCCTTTTGATGCTACGATAGAATAATCATATTTTGCGGCATACCGATCGCGATGGTATTGTAGGTGGGGTGGGATGAATGTTGGGGAATGGGAATATAGTTTTTATGCTGTCGTTTAAAGTAAATCACATTGCTTTTCTGGATATTGGTGATATGGAAAGAGAGATAAACAATAAGTAGAAAATGTAACGTGGATGAATTTATTTCGTAGGGTGGTGTTTCTAAGGCAAGTTTTTGACAATTGTAAGACTATAAAGGATAGATCTGCGAACTCTAATCAAAATAAGAGTACCTGAAAGTGAATTCTAAAAAGAAAAAATGAGAATGATGACCTGTTCGTACATTTTGAACGTATTATCCCTCCGCAATGACAGTCAATAGTATAACTTTGCTTGATCAAATGTAATGGAATGAGCAAGAAATAACAAAAATTCTATTTGACAATAAACGTAAGCAGTAATAAAGTACAAGAAATTATTGTTCAACAACCTTTACGATGATAATTGAAAGTAATTTCATTCTGTGACACATTCTCCTTATTTCGTTGCTTTAAAAACCCCTTACTACTAAACAGTGCAGGTTGGATGCTAATTTTTACAATTCACAACGATCAATTTAATTCATCTAGAAAAATATTTTTCACGCTGTGATGTATATCATGGAATTATATTGCGCCAAAATAAATGTTTTTAATATTTTAATAATTTACTTTAATCGTCAAAGTTAGAAATGTATTATCGTTTACTTACTTTTTAAACTTCTACATTTCAGGAACTCTTTTTATTGAAACTTCGATGAAGATTATTCATTAAAATATCTAAATGATCTATTTTACACAAGGTAAAATGAAATTCCATAAACTGCACGACTTCCAAAACTTATCAAGTTTTCTTGCAGACGTGAATTTAAATGACATTACTTGTTATGATGTTCGATGGTAATAAAAAATTGCTACAGTAAATGTAATGCGAAATAAACTACTTCTGTAAGTGCAATCTATTTCCGATATTACAAGAGATATCCCGTTTCGACAGAAATACTTTGTGATGAGTGACTCGCCTACATTTAACCTGGCCATTAAAAACGAATGCACGTAGAATTAACAAAGATTATCCGGGGAAACATGAATTCGGTTCGCGTTTTCCGCATTTCATTTAATTAATTCGGTTCATCAATGTATTAATGATGTTATTGAGGGACGTATCGGTAATCGATTTACTACCAACAGCGAAATTTTTCCTATCATAAAAGCCTGATATGGCACAATATATAGTAGCTGATCCGATTTCCCGGAACTGCGAACTCTTTTATAGAACGCCACGGTTTACTCTCTGTCTGTTTGCTTTCTGTCTCGTTACCGTGCAGTTTCCATCGGTGTGTTCGATATTTGACATTAAAAATTCGTCAAAACGTTTTATCGACGCTTTGAAGTATGCAAAAGTATGGAAACGTTTATTTTCTCTATCCTGTATATAACGGCTTTTTTTATCCATTTTAATGTAACGATCATAAATCCATGTTCCTCGATTAATATTATACCAAATGCATACACCAGTCCCTCGATTTGCACGGTACTCGAATTACACGATTTCGATTTTACACGGTTTTTAAATCACAACAAAAAATTTTTTTTGTTCTTATTCCGATAGTTTTGCATTATGCCATTTATCAGTATCATATTGATGAACGTACTCTTTTAAAAGCTCGTTCAAAGTTACCAAACGCACCCTTTTCCAAAACTTCAAACACAAATATTAAAGTGGTGGCATTGTGCGTCTTTTGTGTACGGGGCTCTTGCTTGCATCAGAAGAAGAGTAAAGGCTGATTTTTATTTCTGTGTTTTTAAGTTGTATGTAGTTGTTATGAAGGTTATTTATGTTTGAATTCTTTTATTATTTTTATTTGTACAGAATATTGTTAATTTTTTTACGTTTTTTATTGTTTTTATTTGAAAGGAATATTGTTAATTAATATTTACGTTTTTCATTTTCAAAAATAAATTGAATTGAATTGAAATTGAATGAACCAATCCCCCTTTTATTCTTCAATCCTTATCTCATTTTACACGATTATAATGAACATATCTTCGACTGTTCTTTGTCTTCTTTAGATCGATTTACACGGTTTTCAGGTTAATTGAACATATCCGGCTATTTTGTATAAACTCTCTGTCTCGTTTTACAGGGTTTCGTTTTGCACGATTTTTCCAACAACGTATCTACCGTGTAAATCGAGGGATGAGTGTACCTGCATTCGTATTTCGAAAATTTATCATTAAACACGTGGAATATATAAAATTTCGGAATAAACATCTGCTGGTATTATTTCTCGTCAACGGCAATGCTTTTGTCGAAGTACTTACATTTTACCTCGTCCTTTTTTCGATACAAATTTTCATTCTTCAAAGCTTAACGCTTCCATTTAGCACGCTGCAAATGATGTTACTCGTACATCCGTTCCTGGAGATTTAATTGATTCAATTTCCCGTTGGCAAGTTCATTTCGTGTGTGTTCCAAACGTAATTATAAAGGGAGTTGCGAATTTAACTTGTGTATTCTTGGAAGTACGTTGGAATTCGTAATGTAACTGTTGCTGTTGGAAATAGATCCTGCGATATTTCATTCGTAGTCAGAAATTTATCAAACGAACTTCTTGTGCCATAGATATAATATACGAAATTGTTAGGGAAATAGTTTTACCCGTTAAAATACTTCGTTGCGTGTAGTTGTACAAATTCATGACTCGCAGATATTCAATTTTCGCTCTTAAATTCGATGTGGTATTCGCATTAATTTGTTACACTTATGTCCTATAAAGCTACTCGTTTGTTTTGTATTAAAAAATAAATGTAATAGTCTGATACTGTTGTATCATGCTGATTGTGAGTCCAACAGGCTAAGGGGTAAAGTTAATTTCCCTCTCGAATGGAAATACCTTAAATTTGCTACGCCAAATAAAAGTCGTATTATGGTACTAGTGTAAAATCAATTTTCTCCCGAAAAAAACTCTATAGGCACTTTTATAATGCGCTGTTCCTTTTACAAGGAAGTGTTTGTTGATCGATAGCTCGTTGCAGAGCATGACTGGAAGATTGAAAATGGAACACTTTGTAATGTATAGCGTACACGATAGATTAACATTGAGATTGTTGCAGTTTGAAAGTAGAAGCTTCTTTAACACGTTGAATGCCACCCGTACTTCGCTAGTATCATCATTTCCACGGAACCGAAACTGTTTCTATTAAAATCACATCTTTATAGAATAGAAATGTTAAAAGTAAGAATAGTTATCTACTCAGTCATACTTCACTTTTCTAACAGCAATATTTTAATATTGAATATATTAGCATCTCCATGAATATCGCAATTTCAAAATCATAAGAAATGTGGGATCGAGCGGAAGCGCTCCTATAAAGAACTTAGGAGAAAAGGACGTGAGGAAGAATTGTCATCAGGGAGAGGACGCTGGCGCAGTGGAACCGCGCCGACCCAGGAGATCTCCGTGTTAACCCTTTGGGTACACATTTATTTGAAAATTTGTTTGCACTTGGAGCATATTTAATTTTGTGGGCAAATAAGAACAGTAGTGAAGGTAAGATGCAGGTGAGCGTGATTCCCAGAACCGAGAGTTTTATTATGTCGAGAGAGTTGTTCTTCTACGTATTCTGGTTACACTGGTCTAATACAATTTTCGGCTTAATTTATATGGTTCTGTAATGTGCGCGTCGGAGTGGGGGGCGTCTACCTATGTCTCGCTAGACGTGTCCCTTCGACGCTTGTGATTGGTCAAGGAGGTAATGCGGGGGTAAGGCCCTAGGCAGGTATATCTATATTAGGACCCCCGTGTCATGAAGTTGCTCATTTGCATATTGTCCGCGGCTAGTGATTTTACTTTATTAAATACATCCAGATAGTTATGATTTCAGAATTATTACGATTTCCTGTACTTCATGACACGGTCGCCACAGTAGATTTTATGCAAGAATTAATTTATTTCGTATTACTCATTATATATACTTCTACATAATATTGACTCCAGGTACTTCAGAAAACCGTTTTACATCAGGTACATTTTCTTTTTCTTCCCAAATCCATTCATCTAATTTTTTATGAGAAGATTCACTATCACTGCTTGATAAGCGTCTTGTACGTCTTTTACGCCTTGGAATAATTTCACTATCATTATCACTTTTTAGTTCGATACATTCTTCATCATTTTCATTTTGAAATTCTTCTTTATCGCTAAAAGGATCATTATAAAATTCTTCATTACATTCAAGATCACTATTTTCATTAAAACTGTCGCTATCACCTTGATAAAATATATTCTTTATTTCTGTCATTATGAGATCGTGTATCCCAAACAAGGTTCACCAAACTACTGAAATCATTTGTTCTGTTGCAACAGATACGCATTACTTAGTAATAAACCAGAATGAACTAATTAAATCTCGTCTCAGTTTCAATGACGTATCAGAACGTCATGTGCGTCTTTGCCCAAATAAATACATGACGTACTGATACGTCAAATGCGGCCAAAGGGTTAACACATTGACAGCCGGCCCCGCGAAAACGCGGATTTCTAATCCACCATGAAATGAGACACTGTATTTTTTTCTATAATTATAAATTAAGAATTTCGATTTTGTTTCTATTTTTAATTACCGTTAAATTGTATGTGACGAACATGCAAATAAAATGTTCTATTTTACGAAAATATATAATGTTTTAAATATTTTTTTTGGCTATTCAGTGATCAGAAACAATCGAATAAGACCGGCGTTTGGGATTTAAGTGGCCGATACGTTGCTGGCGCTCAGGCTTTAAATGTCTCTTAGGTCGCCGGCTGTCAATGTGTTAAGAAACGCAGGCGGAGACCGTTGCTTGGGTGGGTTTCCGTTTTTTTCACGATCCTACAGAAATTTCATTGAATTCAGCAGTGCCGGTCACCGGTGACCCCCATGACATTCAACGTGTTAAACTCCACATATCACATAATATCAACTTGGTTATCAAGAAAGTGCGGAACGTAGTTGATAAATATCTGGACCTTTATTAACCCATTGACTGCCAACTACGATATATCTCGTAGCTGCACCATAACTTTGAATTAATAAGTTAATAATAATGGCCGAGCGTGTATAGAAATTTTGGAACAAAAATGTTCTTCGTATCATTACAAATGTCGAGATTATATTTTTGATTAATGAAACCAATGTTCTAAAAACTTTCTGTCATCTTCTTACATTTTAACAAGCAAAGGTAATATTTGCTTAGTTTTCCTGGCAGTGAATGGGTTAACATCTAGTTGGTACTCAGCATCAAAGATTTCTCGTATATTAATTTCGGTTGCCCGCAGTTAATTAATGAATAAGCATTTAATTTATGACTGTTTGCCAGTTATGCTATAAGATTTTTTTCTTAGTGGTATTTGTATAACGTGGACTCGGTGATTAGAAATTCATCAAAACTTAGGAATCCTCTTGAAGTATAAGAAAAAGTGATAGCGTGAATTTTAAGGTTTTATCTTTCTGCGAGATTTTATAGTGGGAATAACTAAACAGATGTTCAAAGGTTCTTTCACGGTAAATCCTTGTTTTTCTACATATTTTTCATCAAACTTCTGAGCATAAAATTAATTCTAAATTACTTATAATGTATAGCCCTTTTCGTAAACTATGTGCATAAATTTGCAAATGAACTCAGCACGCGAAATCAGTAAGAAAAGTTCGTACGAATTTCTGTCTTGCTTTCTTTCCAAGTTACACTCGTTTTTGTAGCTCACCCGTTGTTCATCAGCCTAATTGTTTCCCGACTGTTGACACACTTCGTGAATGTATCGAAGAGTACTGCCAGCAAATTCGAACGACACTGAAAACATTTGAAAGGGTTAAAAAAGGAACGAAGAATCGTGTTCAAGTCCAAGGCAGTAATTTCAAGCACTATCTGTAAAGAGCAACACTAAACTATTTTAGATACCTATTTATAAATCAAAATAGATGGACTCATTGTCAGTGTAAAGGATGATAAAATACAGAATAAGATATATACTTTCATGATTGTCTTTTATTATTCTTATCACTGAATAAAGCAAAGCCATATCTACTTTTGGACATCCTGAATGAAAAATTGCCTATCATGCTTATCGCCTATCGTTGCCTAATACCTGTC
Source organism: Cerceris ruficornis (assembly GCA_963989415.1). Classification (NCBI taxonomy): domain Eukaryota; kingdom Metazoa; phylum Arthropoda; class Insecta; order Hymenoptera; family Crabronidae; genus Cerceris; species Cerceris ruficornis. Next base: position 7,857,407 of record OZ022518.1, read on the forward strand.
GACATTGAAGGATCATTTAAATCACAGATAACGTGCAATTACGAAAATAGCGTTGAGAGAAGTAGTCAAAGAAAATAATTATACTGCACCGTACTATATATTAAAATACTGCGAATTTCTCAATGTACGTCATACAACAACACGACGAAAACGTCGCATGACCCTTCCGAAATTACAAAAACTGTATCATGATAACTTTAATTATGAAGTGATTCATAATAAACAAAATGTCTCTAGCACAAACATTTTCGTTTCGCACCGTTTCGCAGTAGAATCTTCATTCAAAGAACCCGCAAGCAAAGTATCGGAACCGTCGCATCGGGTATAAACCACCATGCATAATTGATTGACGCCGACAAAATGAATTCGATGAACATTAGAGGGAGGCCGAGCACAGTCCATAAACTGCGATTTCGCGAATCGCAGCGTCCGAAGTAAATGCACCGGACGGCCTGTATGCTTCGTTGCACCCTCGCAAATAACTTTAACCCCGTGCCGTGGAAAATGATTACGCACCAAATAATCTGATTTTCATTCGGTTCGCCCGCTGTTTCCCGCGAAAGCACTCACGGTTACCGAAACATATCGGAAAGCTCCGTCGAAAAGCTCCGGCGAAATCGGATAATTGGGACGGAATTTCGTGGGTGTAACGCGCGATTGATTTTACTAAATCGAGGACTGGTCCGATTTTAATGTACTCCTCCACGTAAAACGAAGATTTTGAACAATTTTGTTTTGCCTCTAGCATACCTCTGTAAACCATGATTTTTATCTCGATCATTGGGGCATAAAAAAACGTAGGAGTATCGTCGCAGCTCGTTATTTTCGTGATATTAAATACAATCGATTTTCAAACTCGGGCTTCGTCGCAATGGAGCACCCGTTGTCGATTATTCGAAACTACGGATCGTTCCAAGCTGAATGCACCTACTAGTATTTTCGTACTAACAATCAGACCAACGATAATTAAGGGCGCTGGAAACTCGGAAAGGGGAGGAAGCGTAGTTACAGATTGCACCGGCTTATTCTTGCTAATTCATGAAACCGTACAATGAGAGGCGAATTTATTGAAAGTTATTCCATAAAATTGGGCTTTTGTGTCCCGGAGATCGATTCTCGTTAGAAGCTTTTTTTTTTCTCTCTTCTCACATTTTCTGTTGCTCTTTCCCCTCGTTCTCATCATTGGCTGCTCTTTTGTTATCATTCTCTCATCTGTGTCTCTCCCTCTTCCTTTATCCGTCCCTCTCGGTGGCGACCGCCACCGATTCAATATCGATGCCAGATATTTCGCGCGGCCGCTCGACACAATAATTCAGTTGAGCAGGTAATATTGGCGCGGTAATGGTCGAACCATTTGGCTGTGTCGTTATGCTGCATTGGCGCTTGCCACGTTTACGGAGCTCCCGGTCCGTTTTCAACTGCCCTTCCCTCTCTGCCCGACCCCTCTTCAACCCCATGGAAACCTACACACACCCGCATTTCGGCCTCCGTTGCACCCCATTCCCTGGCAGTCGCTGGCATATACCACTCGCCCATTCGCAAACGGCCAACACTCCGTTGAAACGGAATGTTATCATTGGGCAATATATCATTATTGCGCTCACCGAGCCTGGAAATTACATTATTCTTAACGAACGTTCGTTACAGTCTAGTCCGCATGCCATCGTACCAAGCCGCGCGCATATTTCTTTATACTCTACGATTGCATCGTTCGCCGATATCGTCCAGCATTTATTAAATGTTCCCTGTCACGCTCGGTGTAATCGACGTGGGGATATTGTCGCTCATATTCGACGTTATACGCATGCTATGAGGAATTACGATTACGAGGGTCTCCGTGTTCTCCCTTTCGTTATCGTGGAACAGCTCCGCGGCATTTTTTACTATTGCTTGCGGGTACGTCTGACGTATTATACGGATTAAATGATTCATGAATTCCACGATGAGTATCGATGAATTGATTCAACGATACATCGATGGGGTTAAGCAGAGGTTTTAATTGAGGGATTTAACAAATATCCTGACAGGTTTACGTTTCGTCGTGTGATTTATGGATTAATGTGCTTTACGTTTTGACTAGCGTTATGTGATGTGATTTATAATGGTAGAATAATTATCGAGGTATGCATTCTTTATCTTGGGAGAAGAAAAGTTGTGATAATAACCGGATCGAGAATTTTTACGATATATAATACGGGCGTTTTTAAATACATCACTTACGTAATACAAACTGTTCATTGAATTATGTTAATACATATTTCGAGGAAATAACCGCATTTAAAGTTATTTAATTTCGTCGACGTCTTTCAGATCATTACAGATCAACGTCGAGAACTTCTTTCTCGTAACATTAAAATTACCGTTGAGTAATCCGGCATATTTAAATATACCTGTTAGATATATATTTTGGAAGGAATGGAAGGGGAAAGAGGAATATGTGTTATGGGATATAGGAATATATTTTAATCGTTTTTATCCTAAGATATATGGACCTTAAGCAGGGATTCTAGATAAACATAAAAAGTGTCTAACAATAAGTCAATATGTTTAACGCATTTGAAAAATTTGGAAAGAACTAAGCACTCGTTAAAAACCACTTTGTCTGAAATATTCTTCGGTACTAGAAATTGATTTTATCATTAGAAGAAGATAAACGTTTCAGCATAGAGTAAATGATCACATTATGCCAATTAACTGATGACAGTTCCAAAAAATAATTGTATATGTTGATTGCCACATTGTACACTGGTTGTTGTCAACGCGAGCCGTCGACCGTAGACGGCGAATAGCAAGGTGGACCATTGTCAACATTGGCGCGGCGGCTCCGAAGGAGAGTCACTTGACCACGGGCGCTCGTAGAGTACGGACGTGCGGCAATCGCTCGGCGCGTACGTTGATTATTAATATATTTTGATTATTGGGCTACACGTAAGCGGCTTCGGGACTATCGACGCTAAGCATCGATTCTGATTCTTCCACTTAGCGGGAGTGATCCTGTCGATGGATTTGAATACTGGACAATCCAGTTACTTGGACTCGATTAGTTAGTGGCGTGTTTATTGTCGATCGTGAATCGAACAATATTCATGTGACCACGTCCGAGCACCTTACAGTCATATGATTTTCTCATTGTTTTATATTTGATTATTATATTCGTGTCGCCGAGCGATTGTATTTCTACGTTGCGGCCATTTGTATCGACCACATCATTGTAATATATTTGGGAAATATTAGATCTGAGTTTTGAATCAAATGTGTGTTCCATTGTATTCCCAAGCGGCTGCGTCCACCTTTTCGGAACCTACCCCTACACGCCGAGGCCGTGAAAATAATATGCGAAAATTCGATTTAATCGAATGAATTTCGTCTTGGACACACGATTGGTTGGTGTCTTTGAGCGCCTGGCCTGTATTGTCGTTTACACTGGTACATTCGCACTTTAAGTAATATTCAATCAAGAATGCCGCTATTTTAATCCTAAACGGATTACGGAAGCCTTAGGAGTTGATTCCTGCTCGTAGTATTCAGGCGGCAACTCTGCAGTGAGCGTATATCAAAACAGGCTCACTCGAATTAATCCACGCACGGAGGTCTTGTAGTGTTAAAGGATGTTAAATGTCCATACTTGCCTTATCCTAAAGTGATTTATTTACAGCTCGTACACCGAAGATTACAAAATACATCTGGATGTCAATATCGCGGACGGAGTTTCTATCGAGAACGCTTGATGTTGTTCGCTTCTATGTTTGTAGAAGACTGAATTTTAAAGCGCGTGAAAATGCGCTTTCGTCATGGTTTGGTGGTGGCGGTTGCGAGGCGGGAAAAAAGCTCATTAGGAGGCTCTGTAGTTAGCAAATGTTAATTTTCTAATTGGTGGGCAAAGGACGATTCGTTTGCCCATAGATCATGAGACTTCCTTGTCGCTCGACGGGGCCAGAAAAACCCCTCTCGCGTGGGGGAAAAAGTCCCCGGTCGAAACCTCTTGTCGGACAAAACTTTTCTGGAAAATGTACTGGCGACAATAGGCCCATAAAGTGGATTTATTTTGAAGTCATAAATAGACTACAAAGCGCGCCTGCTTTTTTCCAAGAAACATCAGCACGATTATAACAGATTAATAGACGAATTCTGGCGATTTTAACAGGTTGAATGCAACCGGTATTTCACTAGGTTCTTCATTTCTACTGAAGTGAAACTTTTTCAATTAAAATCACATCTTTACAAAGCAGAGTCTTTAAAGACAAAAAGAGATATATAGTCAGCAGGACTTTACCTTTTGTGAGACCAACCCGTAAATATTGACTGAATTAACGAATTCGTAAATATTACAATTTAATAATCATACGAAATTTCATTGAATCCAATAGCACCGGTAACCGGTGAACCCCATGGCATTCAATGTGTTAAAGTTATACAAAAATCAGTGACTTCGCTTAACACTAGAACTACCAAACCAGTGAAAATGACTGGTACACATTTTTTTCCAAAAATTCTCCAAGTTTATAGGAGAGTCATAGGATATATATTCTGCGTCCATCTTATAAAACATAAATTACCGAATCGATCATCTCTTCCACCTCTTAATTCCCCTTTTTTCAAAATACTTATTTTATATTTTGAAATATGATAGATTTAACGCCGGTAGTTCTAGTGTTAATAAAATATCCTAGGGAAAAGTGCACAGAATTCGCGCAGCGTTTAAGTTTTTAACACTCAAACGTAAGTGATACATATTTTCGTTCGTTCCATCCTTCCTAAACAGGAGCCCAACTTCGCACGTTGGAAATTCGCATTCTTTTTTCCGCGATCTATCATCTGAAGACTTTCTCAGTTTCACCAACACCGCATTCAAGCTTTCCAGCGCGAACGTTCTAGATAAGAAGGAAAAAGAGAAAAGGGCTACCATAGCAGCCGGCAGCCGCTCGCGAATTTGCATAATTCGCGAGAAGGGAGAACGAAGTTCGCGAAGGAGCGTGCCACGCAAGAACTTCAGACGATCATAACTTGGAACTCACTTAATGCGATGCGCTCGTGAGTTCGCACCTACGAAAATCACGTTTACTCTGTGAAATTGAGTTTTACAACCAATTCGAAGGATTGTTTCACGAGACGCCAGAGTCATGACCTTTGCCGTGTCTCGCTATGGTTTTACTTTTACCCACAAAATCGCATTGCAAACTTTAGCGAAGTTTAGCAATTATTCCGTTGATACCGGCATTTCTTGTTTAAAGCAAGAATTTCGATGTTTGCCGACATAAGAGAAACATTTATTTTCCATTAGCCGACATTTGACGTTTTTGAGGATAAATAATTTGGTCGATACAATGAAAGTTGTTTCTTATTCTCATATGAAAGATGTATGTGTTCGCAGCAAGCTATGCCACTGTATTGTAATATGTAGGGGCATTTCAATAAAAGTAACTCACAAAATAATTAAACTAACTCCTTTTATTCAAACTCACACTCGTTAATATCTCGGTCTGGTTAACAACTGACTGTTTTCTTCTCGTTGTCATGCGTCGATCGTCTCCTTTGTTTGTTTCACGCTGGGCAAATCTGTTACAAACTCGTACAAATATTAACAATTTAATTTGTAGATCTTTTACTGTTTTATTGTCATGCGTCAGCATCCATGAAAATGTTAACTCTACATAAGTAAAAACCACCATACAATTTAGTAACTGAAAAATTCATATCTTTTTTATTTATCGCTCATTTCTTAATTTTTCTAAAATGACTTTTCATTAAATTTGTATGTACGCCTTTGTACTTGAAAAGTTTAAATACATGCTTACGTTGACCTACATTCAACAAAGTATGCACAGACAAGTCTGGGCATGTGTATGTACCTAACTTATACGTACAAATTTCTTTATTAGCTCGAACATCTATTCTTTTTTCATCCTGAATTTCAATATTTCACAATAAACGTAGAATGAAGATTAGTATCATATTATATGCAAGAAGTTCCTTCTATTTTTTAATAAAATTCCATAAAATGAGATATATTTTTAAGATAGTCTACGCGTTTCGCTTCGAAATTTCCTCATCAACGAAAAGTTAACTATAGCCTATTATATAACGTCTTTACTCGATGGTCAGACGTATATTAAGTTAGTTAGAAGTACCCAACAAAAAGTTATCTGTCCACAACAGTATTAGTGTCCCGTGGGAAATCAGCCGCAGCGGATGCGGCTTCCGGAAAATTCTTTGACCTCTAATAAAAGCTTAAGATCGTAATTCCCTTCACTTTAGATACCTTTCCCGTTGTTGTTAATTAGAATAAATATTTACGTAAATAATTCTACCACGTAATCTTCTCATTACGTTTTACGAAAGCAGAAAGAAAACCAGGTTGCATTATTCACTGTAAATAAATGTCATTTTCCTTCGTTTTAATGTTAAGAATACCATGTATATTATTTATCACTAATCCTTTGCCTTATGTTGAAATATTGTTGACATAATTATCTGCTCATGTAATTAGTGATTATGCGATTTCAGAAATGTTTCGGAAAATTTAACCGAATTGACCGGCGTTACCTGTTTTTTGTAGTATCGTAAGAAAAAATGGTCAGCAAAGAGTATTATGTGCTTAATTTTCATTGTCTTGTAAAAGAGATTAGAACAAATTATTCGATGCAGCAATTATTAATAATGCCGTATATATTCTTATAAAATGTTTCTAAAGCTTTATTCCATCGTAAATAAAGCGCGAAGTTTGCCGTAACGATTAAAATTTGCAATTTCCCTACAGAATTCAACGGATTTACTTCGCGTAGAGTGGTTTAGACGCATAATTACCGCCCGTCAGCATTATTAGTCGGGCAGATTTAATTCAAGTCATCAGTGAAGAATCTCGAAACTCAGCGGGACTAAAGTTGGTCACCCATAAGACCAATTTAATTTCATAAGTTTGTACTCGCCATTATTGTAATTGGGCTTTCACTATATACATACGTATGATCACATATAAAACGTTGGATTTTAATGACGTTGTTATTTCCGGTTCGTAGACAAGCGCCTTATAGCCGATTTTTCCATTTCTACGATTCCATTTTCTTCCCCCTAAAGACCGATCCATAAACGAGATTGCACTCCGCCGATAGCATTTTCAGACTTCACCCTTTATTCTTAACCGACGAAATCAATTATTTTTAATTCCTAGTATTTCCCCCAATTATTTCACCCCGTCCTGCTCACAACTTTGCTTCCGTTGTCTCGGTAGATAGGGTTGACGTTTAGCCCGGAAAATATTCCTCAACGGTGCACCGAGAACATACAAAATCTCCCGAATATCGAGAATACGAAGGAACTGTTCGTAGTCGGTGAGCATGCAGTAACCTTTTTGAATAAGGATCGCGTGGTTGCAACTCCGAGGATACTTGAATCTCTCCACAGTGTAGAGAAAAGTCGGACGGATTGGATGTTGGAAGAACGCCTGAGAGACGGGGGTTCAGAGGTTTGGAGTCGGTAAAGAGAAGGAAAAGACCGGTAGCAGAGAAAAAAGGGGTCCGCTGGCGTTCTCCGAGATTCACGAACCTTGAAATGAGGAAACGTTCCGATGTCGGTCTTCCGTTCCGGGAGGGTCTAATTAAGGAAAAAGTTAATAAGTTCACAGGGAGTAACGCGAGATATTCGCGCGTAGACGAAGCTCTCGGATGATGCGAACAAGAAATGCTACGATGACCGTACCCATCCCCTTTCTCTCATCGAGACGGCATTGTGATAATTCATCCGGCTGATGAGAAACAATTCATTAGAACCCCTCACCTCTCTGCTCCAACCTAACGAGTTTTACGCCTCGCGGTGCGCCCGTAGAACTATCAAATCATAACCGTGAAAATATACTTTCTCCTTTCGTTCGTTTTACCATCTTCTTCCTTTTATTCTCCCCCTCGTCGTCCATTCCAGGGGCGCGGCGTTGGCGTCAACTATTTCAGCTATTCCCCCCCGAAGAATGCGAGTGGGAAATGCTCGGCTACGTCCTGGATAGCCGGTATAACATCGGAGGGACGGAGCAGATCGAAAGGAAGAGAGACGGGGAGACGTTTTCTTTGGATTTACGTGATACCACGCACCGCTCCACTCTACCCGATATAACCGAGCAGATCGAAGCAGAAAGTTGGTTCCATCTTGCGGTACGCTGGCTCGCACCCCCCTCGGGAATGTGGCCCTTCGTTCTAACAACAATCTGTTTTCTCTTTCTCTCTCCATTTCACCTGTCCCCTCTCCGCCCTTCTTCCCACATCCCTTCTTTATTTCTAGCCTCCTCTCACCCATACCGTCTTTCATATACCCAATTCTTCTTTTTCCCTTATCGACTGTGCGCCTCGGCCTCTCTCCTTCTGTCCCGCTTCTCCCTCGCTTCGTGCCGTTGGGCGACACCCAACCTAACCCGGCATAACCCGAACCAAGTGAACCCAACCCAGGCAACCCCCTCATTCCAGTCAGTCACCCACTCGACCCCCTTACCCGTTCCAGCAGGCACGTTCGCCTCGAGAATCCACCAGCTACTTACACCACGGCTACTTTCCACCGCCGCATGATGCACACTTTGCACGAGCTTTCGACTTTCCACGCTCTCCTGCTTTGATCACTTCGGCTGCTACGTGAACTCAGCGTTATCTCCATTGCGATGGCCGTGGAGCCCACCCAAGTAAACGGACGATGGCTAAGACTCTCTCTGTTTCTTCGAGGAACGCGTCACAAACTGACGCGTAACATGTAACGCGTGATCTAGCGTTTTTGGAATCGGAGGAATGAGAATGTACATACCTTGCTACCTGCTGCAGTGTCAAGGTGTAGTTACACGCTGGATGGGGTACAGTTGTGTTACTTGTCACTCGTTACTGGCTACTTGCAATTTCTTACGTCGTTGCTTCCTCGGATTTTCTTGTAAAGCTTCATGCGGTGTTTTGGAGTATGGGCTGATGAAAATGGATGAGTTGGATCTACGGTAGAATGTTATCGAATGTTCGATTGAATATTTTACTTCGAGGGATAATGTTGGAAGGTAGTTGGATTAAATAACGTTACGAGACGTTTGGCAGGGTACGATTTGTATTAAATGTTGTATTAAAGTGAAACTGTAATAATTAATCCGAAATAGCTGACGTAAAATCGCACTTTATACGAGCTTTTCCGTTTTGCAGCTATTTCTCGTACCTCGCAGAATAACACGAGAAGTTACTTTGGACGCCGGCTTATCGTTAGAAATATTTATAACTGTATGAAAAGTACTTTTGGTCTGCCATAAACTGTCCGCTTTTCGTTATCAGTATAACTGTTCCATTATAAAATAAGGATTAACCTGATTTCCTACAACTTCATTCTTCGACAATACTTTCAATTTAACTTCAGTACTAACAAATTTCACACTTCGCATAATCCGCTGGTTTATTGCATTTTAAATTCTCTCGTCTTGTACTCATCACTTCCAAAGCAAAAGGTTATCGTATAATCCAAACCGAGGGCGGTGAAAAGAACAGAGTTATTAATCTGCACATTTTACTTTCCTCGTCAAGCTTTACTGCGTCCAGCTCGTAAAATTGTTCACCGAAATTTAAATTAGAAATTCGCAAGCACATATGCTTGAAAATAGTTCGTAAAATGAATCGACTATCGCCGAATGACGTACATGGACACTGAAATCGGGTGATCGATAAAGGGTAGGGTTAATGTCGGATAATTCGAGGGGGGACAGATTGTCCGGAATTCTCTGGGTCTGGCGCCGGGGGCAGATAATTCCAGGGAGACATTTCGATAGAACCGTTTCGACTTTTGACAAATGGCTCAGCCAGTGGATATCTTATAGTTGGTATCCTTATACGAGATGATGTACGGTGACTGATGATCCGTCATAATAACTGGTACTCCGTTGGGATATTATTTTCTTCTAATAAGGCTTGCTTTCCAATCTACCCAGCAGTTTGTTTTCCACGTTGTTATATAGTTCCCACGATATTAAATGGTCTTGGCTATTGATCTCCTTACACAGATAAATACAGTGAATCTATCGGAAATCGTTTTCACAGTCTGTTCTGCATGGCATTAATTATTATCCATTGAAGTCTTATCGGACTGAAATAAGTGCAAGCAAGTTCAAATAAGATTGAATACTTTGGTATACGGTGTAGACGGTGATTTAATGGAATATGTATTGCTTTATCTACGATGGCTGGATGAAAGTTCGTAAAATTGTAAATATTTAACGATTTCCGCGCAAGAGTTTCTGCATTATCATGTCTCGACAAGTATGACCGTTTGATACAATGTTTTTAGGTATCTCAAGAGAACATTATTCTAATATGTTTGGATTTTTAGCCTGTGGAATAATTTACAAGCAGGTTCGCGCGTAAATACTGAAAACGTGAAATTTCTGCGTCATACGAAGCTACGTTAAATTTACGAGACTTTGATGAAGCATAAACACCATTGCTCGTTAAGGGAGTACTCAAGTTTCCGCCTTATATTCTCACTCTCTGTTTTCTATTTTCTCACACGTGCACAACCGACTGTTATATTAAAACTCTCTTGTATACTTAAATGAGGATGTATTTAGTCCATTTATTCGTTTAGTGAAAAAGGCACATCGTCTTTGCTCATATGATATGAAAAATTTCTTACCTCAAGTACTTCAATCGACTCAAACTTTCTCTGTAATGTAGATAAATTATTTACACAATTCTTCCGATCGTTACATTTTATCGTCATTGTAAGTTTATCTACATCCATAATTCTATTCAGTTGGATCTTACTGCAAGAAAATAGCTAATTCTGAATCACACTAAACTTCTACGATGTAATCCTTTATTCTCCATTAACTCTAACAAATTCCTTTCATCATATATCCATGCACAGAAATAATTTACTTGCTTATAATCCAACAACCCCCAAAAGTACATCTTATATTCGCCCTTAAACAGAATATTTTCGTACCTTCACCTTCAGGAAACCTTTCAAAGCTTCTTCCTCGCATTCAACCTTCGGACAAGCAATGATTACTTTTAAAAAGTTTTTATCAAACATACATCTTAACCATGCTAGTCACTATATAAAACAGTTTCGTTGTTCTATTCTTGATGTCCGTGTTACGAGTGTTACGAAAACCTCTACTATTTTCCCTCGGCGGATGTATTCTTCCGCAGAAGGCATGGAAGTACAGTCCCTGGTCATCGAATTAGGACCACTCCAAATTTTCAGCATTTTTCATGTTTTCCGTAAAATTAAATGGCCTGTTCAAATTGTAATGATATAGTTTATTAACTAATAACACAATACACTACTACTGTACATAACACTATCAACGCATGTTAATATCTCGTATTTCCACCCTTTGCCTTGATGACAGCTTGTATCCTTTCCGGCATCCTTTGTATACATTGCTTTATCATATGCTTTATATCTTCGTTATTTTCCCAAATATCTGTAATTTCTGTTTTCAACTCAGATAATGTGGTGCTTGGAGAGTTGTAAACAAGTCTTTTGAATAGGCTCCAAACATTTTCTATGACGTTCAAGTCGGGAGAATTGTCCACACAATTCTATTATTATCACAACAGTAACAAATATATAGCTATGTATACTTTGTTATCAACGTATTTAGTAATAATTTGAATGACCAAAGACAATTTTCCATATATGATATAACATTATAATCATAGAAGTGAATTTTTTGTACGTGGTCCTAATTCGATGTCCACGGACTGTATATTTCAAACGCGATCTCCTGGACGGCATGGGAATGACTAGAGACGGGAAACACCATCGTCGTTTGGCGAAATGTCCGGCAATACTGGAAAGCTACCGATAAGTTTTTAGCAGAAAAATGGTGATTTCGCGTCACCGAGAGATCAAGAAAGAAGGTATCTTTCTCGGGTCAATAATACACAGGACCCATGCCCGTCAGCCGGTAGCCACGGTCGGATACTTCCTGGCGCGTTAGCGCAGCCGTAAACTAGGAGCATTGCATACCATTAGCTCGATCCAGTTCATTAACATAGCCAACCCGTCGAATGGACTCGCCGAATCGTTCCTGGCCGACTTGCGCTCTTGTTTAATGCACGATAAGTTACACCCACCAGGGGCTTCGATCCACTCCAGACGCGATAATCCTGAGGCTTATTCAGCCTCTTATAAGGTACGAGAAGCGCTATTTCCGAATAAGAAAATAATCCTACCTCCGGCAGTACTATCGCAGTAATGTAGCAACGACGAAGTTCCTATCGGATTCGAACTCGTTGCAGATTAACTGGCCTTAAATTAGAAGTTGCTCCAGTTGACTGGGACAGTCGAAGCTGTTAGTAAGTACCTTACGTTTATACAACAACCATCGACTATGTCCATCGTTGTAATTCCATTAAAGAGCATACGAGATTACAGGATTCCTTAATCTATTATTGTTTTGCGTTACTCCTTTCCGCATAAGAAATCCTCTTTTTCCTCCGAAACGATCAACAGGACTGTTTCTCCGCGGGGCAGGAAGACCGAAGAAACGTTACTTCGGGAGTATCGGTATCAGAGGTTGAAAGGTTGTCGTCGGAAATAGCATCTTTGTTACGGTATCGAGCTCGTAAATTGCCTGACATTCTCAGGGTCACCGAGCATCATTCCCACGCTGATTGACCGGTAATCGCTAAAGTCCATCTAACGGGGGTTGGAAACCAGTGATCTTGGATATTTACATGGTCCACTTTTCGCTCGTGCAGCACGATGCACCTGATATTCTCCCACTATAACGATCGGCCGTCGACACTGTCAATCTCAGACAATTTTTGTTCGTTCTGTGGTCTTTGAACTTAGAAGCTTGAACATCGAGAGATCTGATTTTCATTGAACCCGTATTCGGTGGTTTGACGAACATCTGTGGATTCCGTGTGCTTTGACTTGGTAAGGGATCGCTGTTAACCAAATGTATAATGTAAAGACACCAATACCATGTACGCGGGACGTCGTTGAATCGACGATCGGTTGAGTGAGCACAACGTGTGCGAATTCCAATTTCAAGGCACATAAGTTTGAATCTACTTGTTGGTTCAGACGGAGGAAGATACATCACGAAGTTTAAGTCAGTTGAAAGGAAGATCGATCTGTCTTTATACGAGAGATTAAAGCTAATATTCTGGCCAACGGTTTGCTAGAAGTTGAAGAGATAGAGGCGTTCTTACACGCCTATTTCTGCTGGTAACGATATCAAAATTTTTTTATTTCTTCGTCCTATAACGCGGTTTTAAAGATAAACTACAAAAAAAATCCGCAATATTTTACTTCCCTGAAGGATCTCATTGAAAAATGCATCGAAATTAAATCATTTATTTTTCAAGGGCTAAAAAGTGAACTGGAAGAATGAAAAATGTATGACTCTCGTGCAGAAGAAACATTTATGCAATTGGGTCGAATGAAAATTGTGTCTCGCTGAAAAATATACGTTAACCTCCGTAACTCATGATTCCAACTGAACTGCGCGATATATACTGTTCATTATAGCAGCACCGAAGTTACGGTTGCAGTTAGCATAATAATACGGCGATTGATACGTACGCGAGTCAAAGCACTGTCGTTACCGGTGCTTGATTCGTTTTATCCTCACAGTCTCAATGGCTGTTTGTCCCCGATTTAACGTTTCTCGTGACTCTCAACGGTTTGCAACTATCCCGCTATAACATCTTACCAGGAAAACTACTTAACCTACCGTAATGGTTGTCAAGACTGTCAACCGACCCGAAGCATCGATCGGTTATACTACTTAGAATCACTTTTAACCCATACACCCTTGAATTTTCTATTAAAATAATTTACAAATTCACGGAGGAATAATTAAAATTCATGAAAAGCCATTTGATCGAATAAAAACTATGGGTATCGTAACGAGCACTTACCTTTTCGTTTCTTCATTCCGCTGCTGGTTTTCCTTTTTTTTCTATCTCTCTTTCCCTTTACTTTACAAATTTCTGCCGGGGCGCTACTTCACGAGTGCCTTAGGGAAATGAGAAAACAAGCGTTCGTTTTATGCATGCACTTGTTCCGAGTTTCCTGTTTTCCCATAATTTCTTACATAAAGATTTATCAAGGAAACGATTATAACGTCTGACGGGCCAGTTTATTCGTTCGATTGATATTACCGATTGTGATCTTTACTTCTGTTGACAGAATGACGTCTGTATTTTATATTACTTCTACCGAACATAAAAAATCTACAGAATACTTCAATGTTAATTTTTACGACGTTTATAATCTATCAATGCCAGGAAAGATACTGAAAGAAGGTCTATCTTGCATCCCTTCCCTGCAGACATATATGAGCCATTCAGTGCACAAATCGATTAACTCGACTTTTTTAATTTTTTTAATTTGCAGTCTCAAAGCACTTGATTGAATCCTAACTTTTTATGTTTGGAATAAATTTTCGCAATGAGAACGATTAACACCATTAAATGACGAAGTTTGTTTGGCCACCGAATAATAAATAATTGAATTCAGAGGTCAATCTAATTAATTTCAAGGCTATTCCACCTTATTCATTTTGTGCATCGTTAGAGGAAAGCTAAATGCGATTATATATTCTACAATACTTATTTGTATTTATATTATGAAGGGAATTTTAAAAAGGAGTGTAAGTATACTATTTCATCACACTTCTCCACTTTAGGTTTTATGGAGTTAATTGATTTGTGCACTGAACGGCTCATATGTAACAGAAAAGTAGTCATTTAATTATGAAACCTGTATATATATATGCTTTCAAATTTATAGAATTGCGAACGTATGTCGTACAGATATAGCAGTGAAATTCTTTGTGCTCTCAGTAACCACAATTTAAATATGACAAAAAAATATTTCGACTTTTTAAAGAATATATCTAATATTAGAAGGAGTATGCAAGATCAACCATACATAAAGTACAGTTGCTGACTCTAGGGAGCTAAAGAGATTTTACTGGGGACAGCACAGAGGTAAAAGTATCTTTCGCTCTGCACATATGTGCCTATTTACTATTGTGTCTCGATATCATTAAAGTATGTAGCAGTTTCTGCAAATATGAAACGTCAGCTGAAAATACGGGCAAAAAGATACTTCAATCAGCGTTTCTTTAAACTGAAAACTTTTTAGTCTCCTCCAATACATGACATTGATTTCAAAGCTGAAATACTTAGCAATTAAAGAGTTAAAGATGACGTTCGTAAACAATGAAGATCAAATTTTGCCACGTCATTGCAGTGTCAACATATTCATGGACGTAGAATATCAACATAGTAAGAACACAATGTTTAATACTTTGTAGAACTGCTTTTAATAATATTGCAAAAGATATCGCAGTGATGCACGTCCGACAAAGCCGTCCTTTATAAACTGAATTTATTGTTACTGTACCATATTACGTGTTATATACAACGCGTCCTTTACGGTCTTGACAACTGCGACGTTGATCAAATATTATGACGTTTCTGTATCGGTAAAAAGTATTTTATTTATTAAAAAAAAGGAAAGAGGAAATAGGATATTAAAGGATTCAATGAAAGACACTCACAAGCTTTTGAGATTCACGGTATGTAGATTAATTCGTTTGATTACATACTTATTTCACTGTGTTTCCTGTCGCTGGTGTCTGTGTGTTCACATGTGGTGCGTCGGAATAACATTATCGAAACGTTACATGGTACGCCGAGTATGGATGAGCAAAGGAAATACATAGACGTGACAAGGTACGAGTATTCTTCAAGAGCGATATACGTTATTTAAAAAATAAATAAGCGATCATGGTAGTGCGCATTTTCTGTAAAAACGCTCGATCGTCGGGTAAGCTCTGTACGTGACTCACGCGGTCAAAATCGGTACAAACCGATGTGACATTGGCCGACGTAAAAGCCTTTTGCATATCACGAATTTATCGACTTCGTCAAAAAAGTAAAAAGTCATTTACCTTTATCAAGATTTTAGTTCTATCGCAATTGATATTACAATCGTGAAATTTACAGTAGGCAAAGTCGATACAGTTTCGGCTATCTTTGAAGGCTTGTACGTTGAATCTGACCGGGTAATGAGCGCGAAAGAGAACAGGAAATAACAGAGAAGTAGACCGACAGCCGTGGAAAAAGGCGCGGTATAGAGGCAAGGAGAAAAAGCAGAAAAATACACGCTTGTCAGGGTACAGAACAGACTCGAGCTTCTCGAGCTTACGACGGAGTAGGCGCGCACCTCAGGCTCGAGGACAAGCACCGACGTCTCTACATACTCGCGGATACTCAGATAAAAAAGACAGAGTATGAACATAACGCTCATTAAGAACGACGAGGGGAAGGAGCTAAGGGTGGAGAGAGAAAAAGAGAGGGATAGGAGACGGAAAAAGGGAGAGAGAAAGGGAGAGAATGGGGGAGGAAGAAGTAAGCGTTCTTGCATGCAGAAATGAGAAGGCCAAGTTGTACGTGACTGCACGGCCACGCGCCGGGAATTACAGGCGCGCGAATAGAAATTAAGAGCGATCGTCCTCGAGCCCAATATTTATCGTTCATTCGCATTTTTTTTCTTAGCGCTCCTGGTACTCCTTCGATCGCAGGGCGCATTAACTTAATCTTAATTACGTTTATGAAGTGACGATACATGCTTGCTCGTTTTACTTTCATCGTTATACGCTTTTAAAAGTAGAAAATTAATTAATTATTTAATGATTAATCTTATTCGCTTAGTGCGCAGTTTCCATTGAGTTGCGATCAAACGCGGTGCTACAGACGAGCTTGCCATTCGGTTCGATCAACTCGATGAAAAGTGCCTCTGCATGCTTTCGTAACTACTTTGAAATGCTGTTTCTTTACAAGATGGCGCGAGAAAATCTCAAACTCTCTCACTACGTGGACTTCTTATACATCCAGTAATAGACTACCGTACATATCCTCTACAAAGCTACCCTTTAACCACAGAATAGAGGATATTGTAATTGTTTCATTCATTCAAGCGAGAAAGAGTGAAATTCTTCATGCACCAGCTCGTGCGCTCGCCTATGCGACGTTCTATACTTCTAAAATGTTGCAAGCAGCGAACGCGCACGCGCATGCGTACCGAATGGCACCGAATATTATTCGCGTGCGCAAAGACTCGCTCGCGGCTCGCAACTTCATTGAAATGTGTTCGTACATTAATGTCGAACATGTATTAAAATTGGCTCTACCCTCTCACCACAAGCAGATTGGATATACTACCTCAGCATTAGCGAAAATTCTTAACATACTCGTAAGTGTAACGTTATTCTTTTTAAGTCACAAGGTCGTTGTGAGTCGCATCACTTATTATACGCGTAGGCACCTTCGTTGGCATCTCGTATGTATACATGGATGTATTTATATTTATATATATTTATAGATAGGATGCGCAGTAACTAAGCTGGAGGAGAATCGACGGTACTATTCGTTAATTTACGACACGCGAACATACTCGGGCATAGGGAAGCGTGCTCCTAGGGAGATTCTCGGAAATTGGAAGTCCGCCTGAAAAATATGTCGGCTATCCGCAACGTTCCGTTCCCTGTTGCACCATTTTTTTCCCCGTTTTGTTTGCAGTTTTCGCGTGCATGCGGGCATCGTCAATGGCGCTTGATTCAAAAGTAAAATTCCATTTAGCGGCGACTCGCGGCGTGGTCGCTGGGAGAAAGCCCAGCAATCTCCACGGCAATTAGAACCAATAATTAAAGCGCGTGCTGGCTTCGGGGAAAGTACAATGTTACCGCAATGTTGCAGGATAGTTTTTCGTGTTTTACAACTGCCATTGTTACGATTCCCGATGCAAAGTCGTTAGAAATTTACGTTGTTCCGCAGATGTTCACCGGGAAATTCGATTGCTTGGAGCGCTTGTCAAAATACAGTAGTTCTCTCCTTATTTTGTTTTTCTTCGTCATTACGTCCATGGGAAATTACGTACGGTGTCTTGGAAATGAAATTATTGCTTACGGTGGAACGTGCATACCTATTTACGAGACGCAACATTGTACAGACGACCGGCACTTTCAGCGAGAAACCGAGCGGATAAGTGATTGTTATCTTTGATTATACGTCAGGAATGTAACTTACGCGGGTAAGTTTAAAATTCTTGATTTAATTTTTAGAGAGACGGGTTCGATAGGCAAACATGGAACACAGGAGTAATTCGAACTTCGTCAAACTGAAATGCAAACGTTTCATGGTAATCGGGGAGCCGCGTTTCGTCTGTCAGACTCTATCCATCCCTTCCCATACTTTGTTTGTTTTGACGAGTGTATATTCTGATCTTCAAGTTTCTCAATTAATCGGCTTCCTTCGGAAGTCTCTGTTTGTATGTTTTGTTGAAATCGATAAGGTATTATCAGCGTGGCTAACCGATTTAAATTTATCCAAGGTATCCTGTACCGCCTTCCGGTGGCTTGTACGTCCTCTATCATAGACTTACCATCTTCCTTTCTCCCTTTCTATCTTCCCCTTTCCCTCGCAGTTTCACTTTGCCTCGCGTAAAATTCAGTTTGTACCGAACTTCGAAGTGCCCTGTTCTGCCAACTTCCACCGTAAGGCTTGTTATGTTAAATAGCAATCCTCCGCGAAATGTAACCTATTTGAGCGTACTGACTCTGTCTCTCCGCGCTCTCCGTATTGTACACGACTACGGTCTCGGAAACGTTTGCACGTTGGATCTATGTTTCAAAGTTAAGATCGACTCTCTGTTATAACTTCTCTGATATCACGAATATTTCAACTCCAATTCATGCGGAACTCTGCGTCAGGAGTGATTCAACTAGCCCTTCTGGTAAAATTTCGTAATTGACTATTTTTTAAAGCTACTCAATATCTCTTTCTTCCAATAATTAATCACCGAATTGTAGAAAGTTATGGGAAACGTGAATTAACGAAAATATAATTCCCTATGGATCACGGGAACGGATGGTCTTAAACGATTCCTCGTCGATTGCCGAAAGATGTTTAGCTTGGAGCACGTCTTACCCAGATTGATAAGCTCACGTGTCGCGATGTAAATTAACCTGACCAGTGCGATGGCCGGGACGTGGCTAAGGTTAAGTCGGAAGGGGATCGAGGTTACGTGGCCCCAGAGCACGGAGGAGATGGTTATCCTCGATGTGATCCAACGCCATCTCCCTGTCTCCTTTTCCGACCCTTCTTGCTCCCGAACTCTCGTCCAACCCCCCGGAGCTCTCCTCCGCAAGCTTAGCTTAACCCCGAGACGCCACAAGAGGCAATTAACCTTCCGCCAACCCCTTTACGCGCGTTCCTCCCTCCTACCGGTGCCAAGTCCTACTGCTATCTCCTACTGTTCCCGGTCGGCCTGTTTCAACCACCCTGACCCTTCCCTCCCAAACCAGTCCACCGTTTCTCCTTCTCCCGTGCTCCCGTTGATATCCCACTCCGAGCATCTGCATAATCATGCTCGATTCCCAATGCTAATTAGAGTCCGTACCGGTGCTCTATCCTACGTAGCAAATACACGTCGACCTCCATCACCTTCGGAGCCACGCCACGCCTCGTCCCGCTTCGGCTTGCTTCGCTTTGTCCTGCCTTCCTTCGTGTACATATGAAAGGACGGGAAAAAAACCGAGGGAAGAGGAAGTCGAAGATGTTGCGAGGAAAGAGGGAGATTATGCGCTATTACGAATGAAGGATGATGAGGGAAACGAGATAAGTCGATCCAGCTTGCTTACCCGATCGCCAAATTCCTTCGGGGCTCGTACGGGATAATAATACGCGATTGGTATTTCATAATTATCCCGAGTGCAATTTTCACCCAAGTTCTGCGAAATGGTTCCGAAATTTTTCGTGTATTATAATTTGTTTCTAAGAGTTCCTTTCTTTACGATTCGTGTACGTTAAGAAACGATTAATGAAAAATTCGAGGAAATGATCGTGACTCGAGCCAATTGCGAATAGAGTGGATCTTCGATCTGTCGTTGTAGATGATTCTTTTTTCGGAATCTCGGTCGATCTTCTTGAGACCTTTCTTGGAAGACGGTGATCATCGTAGTATGCCTGTGCGTACACGCACGAAGGCCACGTAGGCTATCGACGTCGTTAATTAAAGGCAGCCGGTACGGGTAATAATTGCAACCCGGCTTCTTCTACGAAATCCCCGGCCGATCGACGGATAGAAAAGAGACGAACGACATATCGCGATTGCTCAGTCGACCCTGATTGGAAATTGGCGATCGTAGAAAATTACAATTCGCGTCCGACTGCGGCGGTGGCGAGATCAGACACGAATTCTTTACTTAATATTACTTCCTGCACGTAGAAGCGTACTGTGATTTTTCAAGACTGAAATTCAAGTTTGTCAATAATACGAATTAAACATATCGTTTCGCAAGGTCGATCGTTTATCTCGAATGCGTTAAGTACTAAAGGGTGAAGATTAATAGATAAAGGGGCAATACGCGCGCGATAAACCTAAGAAAGTAGAGAGAACGTAAAAAAAATTCGACGACGCGGGCAGTCATTTCGTCAGTGTACTTCATCAAATTGTCATTCATTTTTCTACTCAGAAATATTGAGAAATTCTTCTCTCTACCCGATCCGTCGAATTTAAACTTACCAAACACTCCTGAAAAATTTGCACGTTTCCCAATTACAAGGCAACGGATATTCACGGAGAATATACCGAAAGGCTAAAGAGGTTAATGGAATTTCTTCGGCGTCTCAAAACTCACAGAGATGCGGCACATCTGAATCTAATATACTACGTTTCAGATCAATAAATTTTCAGACGAAACAAACGGCAAAAAGGACGGATTTAACGCAAAGCGCGAAATTACGCCGACGTCTTTTAAATAATGAATTCAGGTCGTACATTCCTGATCGACGATCTCTGTAAATTTAGCCGAAGTTTCGCAACGTCAGCGGCCGAGGAAGACGAGATTGACGAAATCGAATGATGGGGGCAGAAAACGGAAGCTACTCAAAAACGGCGCGCTGAATATCCGGCGTCGTATAACTTACAGAGGCTGTCGGTGCGGCCTGGGACGGAATGCATGCCAGGCACGGAAACCGAGACGGAAAGTGCCTCCTGGTGTTTCAGCATCTGCCGACGTCTTTGCCAAGTGAAGGTCCACGCTGCGATAATGGCGATTTGAGCAACAAGGAAAACGGTACCCGCAACAATCGCCTCGCCCAAATTGATGCACATTCCCATCGCCGAGATGTCCTCGCTTTCCACGAAAACCGTGTCCCTCGTCGCCGAGGTGGCGTTCGATGTCTTGCCGTCGCGCTCGAATCCGAATTTATCCGTGATCTGAATGGATTGCACCAGAAGAAGGTCCTCGCGGCTCTGAGAGGTCGAGCTGGTGGAACGACGACGGCGACGACGCCTGCCGAAGGAGATCACCGAGCGAAGTTCACCGGTTGCTTCTTCCTGATCGCACTGGACTGGCTCACACGTAGGCATGCAGGGTGTCACCAGGGCACGGAATTGAACCACCTCGGAACTTGGGAATTTGAAGGCGTCGAAATGCGACAGGAGAATCTGAAACAGTCACACGAAATGTTGAGTTAATCTTTCGTGATTTGAGAGTGTTCTTTTCTTATGTTTTAACGGTCACTCGAGTCCTAGGAATTTTTCCGCAATTATTCGCCTATCAGTGGGATTAAGATTACCTTAACCCCTTGCCTTACGACTTCTATTTTGACTGTGCGTGCAATAATTCAAAATAAATTCTTGAAATCAAAATTTCTTTCTGGTTTCTGATATTTCCTACAATTGAACGCAATTTTAATATTCTGGAAACAATTTGTTCGTCTCGTGACTGATTGATATTCTCAATTTAATAGTTTTTGGAAAACTTCAAAATTTCTAATTTCATTTACACCGTCACGAGTGTCACACGTTATTGTAAGGCAAGGGGTTAAAATGATCTGAAACTCGCGTTTTGTAATGTCCTATTTCCCAACGCATCAATGAATAAAGCTAGTGCCCGAATGCTACGTTGAGCGCAGGTGATCAAAGTGGCAATCTCGCAGATTGAAATTATTTCACGGTAGTACTACATTTTTTGCAATATTTGAGTTGTCGCACGGAAAGGATAATTGTGTTTTAGTCATATAAAAAGGTAACAAAGCGTTACATGGTCTATCCGAGTACTGTTATATGTATTTACTAGACTTAAATCATTTCGAGCGAGAATATGCATGTGAGAAATGTAATAACAGTAATGAACAAGAACTCAATTGTACCACAGGCTATTTGAATAGTTGCCGTTTATATTCTACACAGGACCTGCACGCAAAGCAGGAACTATGAATTAGATTAGAATTAGTTCTAAGACAATCCTGTGGAGTATTACGGCAATTACACGTTTGATGATGTTCGGATAAGAAGTAACGTTTCGTATAACGATACAGTAACAAAAAGTTGCAATTATTATAAATTAAATTCTTATACGGTACTCTTATATTTTATATGCGTAATTAATTTATGTAATATATGATATCAGTATTATCTCCGAAAGTAATTAAATACTGCAAGAAGTTTTATTCTTCGGCGACATCGTTCTTTTCCAGTGATACTACACTCGAAACCGCAATGACAAACAAAAACCATCTTTGATCATGGAATTCTTTAGGCCAGTAGTCGGCAAACTCATTAGTCGAAAGTGCCAAAAATCAGCAGCAGGACGATTAACATTTTTTTAAGAGCTAAATTTTTTTTCAAGAACCTGTCAAGAATTATATTTTTCGAAGTCGGTCCAAACTAGCTACTAAACATTAAATACAACCGGATATAACAATGATCTTATTTATTGGCAACATTTTTGTGACCGACGCGCCGAGCCGCACTCAGGACGCTAAAGAGCCGCGATTTACCGACCACTGCTTTAGGCTAATCATATACACAACATGATGAAAATGGAACTGAGAAAGGAACACACACTTTCGAGGAATGTGCAAGTCAAACGTGCAATTGTTTTCTGCCGTTATTCGTCATTGAAACAGTACGTCGACATATGTGCCAAATAGCCTACAGGTATTGCACGGTGCTTTTCCTTTCCTATCAAAACATCCGACCGTTAACCCCGACGAATATTACTTTCGCAAAATTCTCCACTTGCGTGTATGCCTTTGTTTCATCCTGTATCAAACCGTATGCCAATCTCTACGATATCTCTGCATTTCATTGCGAGGAAGAAACAAATTAAAGTAACATCATGTACTGATATTGAGAGAGTAAAATCTGCATTTCATTCAGTTCCAACGGGTCGCATTTGTTTCCGACTTTTTATCGAGCTAGACACCGCGAAACAACAAATATAATCAGAAAGCAGCGGTGGTGGTTGCAGGTCGGAGACACAGAGGGTGGAGAGTTTTTATTTCACCGGCTCGTAACTCACACTCGACATCGAGCCACCGGCTGAAATAAGCTTTGTCGCATTAATCCTGAAATTCCACAGCATGGTGGTCCAATGAGAGAGTTCGGTGGTACGCAAAATAACGGTAATATTATCCATACGTTGCTCCCGCATAAATTCCCAGAGTGTGCTTTAAAAATTGGGATATCGCGTGGAGGTCAGAGGGATTTTAGTCGCTAAGAGTGTTTCGCGTCGAGGCAAGAAAACGTTTCGAATCACCGAAGGTTTCAGAATGCGGATGCCAAGGATCGCATAACACGGAGGGGCGTTTCTCGTCGCACGCAATTTGCGTAAGAGAAGATCACCGCAAACTGGTTTTTGCTTCTCACACGGCAGCTTCCAACTATTTTTTCCCTCTTTATTAGGTAAGGCCATATAACAGCAATTACATGGGATTATGGCATGAAAAACAGGCCAAGTGGTCGCTTTTACGTACACCATTAGGTTACGCTCCCATATCCTTCCCAGAGGATCAACCTGTCTAGACCACGTTGACAGTTTCTGCGTTCTCACGATATTCTTGATTAAAAATTAATTTACATTTCTCGTCTCGATCCTGTTTCCATCGTCCGTCACCCGGTGAGACTTAATCAATGCTACAGCTCGAACCGATCGTGCGAAGCTTGTTGTCTCTTTTCCCTCGGCGTGGAAACTTTAGACGCGATCGTTTACGTACTCTCTCCTAGACCTTGTCACTCGCAGTGTAAACTTGCGGTGGCTCCTTGACCATAAACTTTCTGACGCGGCAGACTAGACACGCTCTTCCCCGTTCGCCAAACCACCCTTTCCACTTCTCGCCATTAATCTACCTTCGATACCGTCCAGCAGAGAAAGCCGAAGAGGCGTCGAGGAGCATCGCAATCCATTCCTTCCACGCCCTTTTTCTTATCCGTTTCTTCGGCAAAGTAGAGAGCGCAGCTTGCGATCAGCCTTAGAAAGGCGCACGTTTAGCGCCACGCGCGTCTGAGTCCCTCGGAAACTGGTTTCTGCGGCGCATTACCAAGTTCATCGTATTTACACACCGAGCACGTACATTATCGGGGGGAAGTAAGACATTAAAATATGCTTCGTTCCACGTACAGCTTCATTTAGTCGCTTCTTTACCCGACGTGTCTACTGGAACGAGCGGAACTTTATTAACTCGACGTCATTCTGAGAGAGGTACTTGGAGGGAGTTCGGGCGGTGAAGAAAACGAGAAGGTACCGAGGATCGACGATACTCGGGTGAGGTATGCGATGGGAAAAGAAATGCATGCCATATCCGTGCATCTGGTACGATCTACTCGGTTATATCCCCTTCGGTGTGTCTTCGTGATGAGAACAACAAACAATAGCCAGTGAGCACGGCGATGTCGAGTAGAAGAATGACAGGGGTGGCAACAACGATGAGTATACCGGAGTTGCAGAGACGTCGGAAATGGATCAAGGAGGATCAGTCGTAACGCAAGAGCTCCCAGCTGAGCTTTTACTGCATTCAAACTGATCCCGTGTCCATTTTATAAGTCGACCACCGGAGCAACTGTTCTCGTCACGTATATCAGCGTATATGCACACCAACGCGAATGCGCGTGGCGGTTGAGAAATGTTTCCAATTTCATTCAAACCGCTTGTGAAATGGAAGAGCCTCCTACCGCGGCCTGGCTACGTGACAGACATACCGGAAAGCTTGACTTTTGGCAAATTCCTGGTTAGACGAGACGGATCCCTTGCTACCGTCCTCTTCCCCTTTTACGCCCTAGCCGAGGAAAGCCTTCGTCGGTGATCGTTTCTCTTTCCTTCCGCTATGCGGGGCTAATAAAATTTAGAGCAGTGGAAAATGAGAAAGCAAGGTATCGCGTGAGCCAGCGCCGATCTGAAATCGACCTATGTCGAGCGAATGGAAGTAGAAATAATGGGTTGCTTCGTGCATTTTAATCACGGGAGATGGAGAGAAAAATCCGAACGGTAGAACGATGGAATGAGATTTGGCAAAGTTGAATCGTGAGAAACGTCATTGGCACAAACGATAACGATATTTGCACTTTGGCACTTGGATTTAACAATCTTTGCACGTGTAACGTTTACATATCAAAGTTTCTACTGCTCGAAATTCGAACAATTCGAGTACTGTGAGATTTTCATTTAATTTGCACTCACAGTTAAGCTGGTGCGCAGATTTTGTATGCGTTTAACGTGAACATTTGTAATTAACAGCATTGCCGTAATTCTTTCGTGCTGTGAGAGATGTTCTTTGTCGAGGGAGTGATTTTCATAAAGGGCTGCCTTCTTTAATTCAACAGGTTTATTCAGCTGAGAAGGTATTCTGACTTCTGGCTAGTGAGAAATGTACCGCCGGCAATTCGTTGGCTGCACAAAAGGTCCTCGAGTTTGTTTTGCTGAATGTTTTCTCTTTGCGCGTTCTTCCTTCTAATTATATAATATTTCGTCAAATATTTCATCCGGTTCTCCCGTTTTAACATCGCACCTGTGACTTTTATCGCGTGAATGCTTAATTCTCAGATTTTAAATTAAAATTTCTTTCGCAAATATTTATGTTTTCACAACTCCAACTGGGTTTCGCATTTTTAATTTTTTCAAGCAGCAAAGAAAGTAGAAATGGCCCCTTTTTATTTAAGTATTTGCGTAAATAAGGCTTCTTCTATTTATTCATAAATAAAAAAGTTTGATAAATAATATCTGTCACTTCCGAAAATAGAGTAAATGTCATTAACAGAAAAGATATATTTCGACCGAATATTCGTAACTTTAAAATTTCTTCGAGAAAATCTAAAGTAATTTAACCCTTATCACTCCAACCGGCAGTGTCACTGCCAGAATTTTGCAATTATAAATATTATTACTAATAAAAAACTACCTCATAAAACGTATGGAACGTCTTTTTTAATCACTTCGAAATGAACAAAAATTGTGTGGAGTGGGCTACAAATCATTCTCGAAAATTCTTGGAGTGATAAGCGTTAATAACTGCCACAGTTTAAAAAACAATTTTTAAGAATTTCATTCTCTTCAAGATTCTTAATTATTTTTCCTTTAATACATTCAAATCACTCAATACTATTTTTCTCATAAATATTCTCATGTTAAATCTTCGAACTATCAACCACTTACAATTAGAATAAACGAATCGTGCGATCAAATACTTCTACGAGCCACAGCGTCGAATATTTTCGGAGATCAGATAAGATTTACCAATCAACCGTCCAAGAAACAAACGACTTACAACGACGTACGTGTAAACACGATCGTAATGATCTCAGTATGCGATTCAGCAACCACGTTAACACGTCTTCCACGGCGCTCGAGGGTGTCGTTGGTTAAACGTGCAAACACGTTTACAGCGCTTTAAGTACAAGCAAGAAGTATGATTAACTCACAGCTATATTGCAACGTCGACCGTTTCAAAAATCCATCACTAATTCATTGTTTGTAAATCCAAGGGTCACGCAACGCCTCTATCATTTACGAGAAGCGAATGTTGCGAGCGTTTATTGCCGTGTCATTAGGATGCGATACTGCCACACGTACGTCCCAAATAAATGATCATCGATAGCGTGACGTATATCAAACGTCGTCGACAGACGTTTTATCACTCAGTCGACCTGACAGCTAAATACACATCCTCTACCTCGGTACGCTCGTTCGAAAGTTCCACGTGGTTCATCGTACACGCCGCTAAAAGCGACCTCTCCGTGTAACTTCGTATCCTCTTCTTCCAGTTGGACTCTTGTTCCACGAATTGTAATTTCCTGTGTACGAAGGAGCACGTACGGGCATACCTATTCGCAGATCTTGCGTACTCGTTACTCGGACAAGTAGAAGAGAGGAAATGAGGTTAGCTCGCGTGATCTGCAGAATCGGCGGAACGAGATCGCGGTAGAAACGGGGTGCATACAGCGTTCGCTGACCGACTCACGGGGTGTCAGTGCACGCACGACTCGGTGATATATCTAGATACAACGCGTCTATACTTGAGATTAGCGGATATAAATTTCCTCTTTCCTTCATCCCATGGACTGTTATTACTTTCTAATAAAGCGATATTGCTACGTGCCGTGGCCGCACCCGCACGAGCAAATGACGTGGAACGACGTCTTAACGAGGCAGTCTGCCTCTTGTCTTCTGCCTATTCCGCTCCTCTGGTATACTGATTCACCTCTACACCTGACAGTATTTCCTAATGAGCCGTTTGTGTTACTCGTAGACGAAGGAAGTGGCCGTCGTAAAAAAGTCGACAACCGTTCTCATCGGACATCGCACTACGAAAATGAAAAGCATTCGGGATAATGCCGAATGATCGCGATATCGGGTTAGATTATTGCAATGGGTTGCCTCGAACGTTCCCAAGATGCGACTGATTACGAATCCATGCTCTATCGATTCGATTGATCGTATATGTATGTATATATCTATCTTGAACGAGGAGGACTTCCTTTTGGAACGTAATTAAACCGTGACGGGTAAAGCGTACGGTCGAGATTATCTGTATCTATGACGGTTGGTCTTAAATTATACGATGTGCGAAATTTCTTATCGTCCACGACGATCGGATGCCGATTAAAATTTACAAGAATTAATGATCCGCGTCTCCCATGGCTCGACCGTGTACCGCTTCGAGCGTCGTGATGAACAAATTGTGTCTTTGAACGCTAAGGCGGTCTCGGAGTTAATTCTACGCTTCCTTATGTGGCAGACACGGAAGTAATGATCTCCGCTGTACGAATGATTTCTCGCATCTCCGAGACAGTCGTGTATCATTATTCCTCGATACGTCCTAATAATTGAAGCGAAATTTACCGTCAACAATATCCCGCTATTATTATCAAATTCTACGCTTTCTGCATGTTTCAAACAGCTGTTTACGGTGACATTGTAAAACAGAAATTTCTAGAAAACGGTGTTACGAGCATCTTGGTCACTTTTCTTTAATAACTTTATAAAATTTATCGTCTTCTTCGAGCACCATCGAACACAAGATCATTGATGTCCCCGCAACGATAATAGTACCGTCTCTATAGATCTACAAACCATTCATTAATCAACGTCGCGATACAATATACGAAAAAATACCACCGACAATTGTTTTCTCTTTTCGCGAAAGTTATTCAGATAGCAATGCACGCGCATAGTCCTCAAACTCAACTGAAAATCCATCAACGCCGCTGGAACGTATTGTTGGTCACAGCCAGGAAAGAAGATCATTTACTTTTCAAATTAATACTTGACGTCGAACGTATATTAATTCTATGGTTCTTTACGCGGAACGCGAGTAAGTAATGATCAGCCCTCGAAGGAGATGCGGGCAGCATCAGCGCGTCATGACACGTCATCGCTAAGACGGCGGCACATCAGCGATGCGACCTATTACGGCACGAGCAAATTGCTTCCTGTCGTAAAATCGGTTCGAGTGATTGATTAGCATGAAGTCAAGCCAACTAGTTGTCTCGCGGCTCTTTCCATCTCCACTTTTTCGTTTTCCACCCGCACAGGTATAAACGACGTCATGCTCGTTCCCACATACTCGCCGGCCGGGTATCGACATTATTGGCGTCAATCACCTCTACTAGAGTTGTCGCCGATGGGTACGGTACGTCCACCGAATTAGAACCGGTATTTATCCCTGTTTTTGCTATTACTCACGACGCGAAGTCCGCGTAGGAAGCACTCTAATCGCTTCGATACCGTGGCAATAACGCCTCGGCTACTTTTTTTTTCAGCAGCTGTTACTTTTGTGGTAATTACTTTTATCGAACCACCTACCCACTTAAGAGTCTAGCGTGCGAGATGACATTTCGATTAGAGAGACTCGCAGCCTCCTAACGCAATTACCCGACGCATTTTCGTTCTCAGAAATAAACCCCTTTTTTTGTTATCCATATCGTTCTGGATATACGAGCTAATTACGAGTCCATTAGGAAAGAACGTATAGAATTTAATACTCGAATGCAATACCGGTACGGCACGTCGTTGCACGGCGGTGAGGAGATAAATGATAACTATTAGCCGACGTTATAGGTTTACGCTTACCTTGCCAGTGGTGGCGGACTTGTAAAGAGGACCCATGATGACGTG
Organism: Cerceris ruficornis; assembly: GCA_963989415.1. Lineage (NCBI taxonomy): Eukaryota > Metazoa > Arthropoda > Insecta > Hymenoptera > Crabronidae > Cerceris > Cerceris ruficornis. Next base: position 7,886,838 of record OZ022518.1, read on the forward strand.
ATCGGTAGGGCAGCCATCGGAGTCAATTAAGACTATCTCGCTGGAGTCAACGCCATCCATAGCCACCAGTTCGCGCACGAAGATCTCGTACGGGCTGTTGGGGTCGAGGATCTCGAACTTGAGTGCAAGGGGATCGCCGACTTCGGCCGATGGGATCGCTTCGTTTCCGCTGCGGTCGGTGATTTTCATGGCGACGTTTGGAGAATCGACGATCACCTCCTCCGACAGGGCGGGAGTTATGTCACCATGCACACCGAGATCAACTTCGTTCGATACCGTCTTATTAGTTAGATCGTATTGGCAGGTCACCGCCAGGCCGAGATCCGAACTGGTGACGATAGTGTCGTGATGCTGAATCACAACGTCATTCAGATAGCGGCCCAAGCCCTGTTGGCGAATGTTGCACTCCAAGTCGTCATAGGCCATGCGGAGCTCGAATTCGAGGGCACCCTTCACGTCCTGCACGCACGAGTTCGGTGAACCTTTCACGTAAACTTTCCCATAAAAGAGTTTGCTTGTTTGGATTCTCGTCACCATGTCACCGGCACGGCAGTCGATGGTGACATTGTAGCAAGAGCTCAGCTCGTACGTCGATGCTTCCGGTACGTCGAGATAGGGCTCCTAAAATCACCAGAAAATCGTCCGTCACCCTCAAGATTCTCTCGTACATAGTAATAAATTTGATACATCGAGAAACTTTTGCCGATATGAAATTTATGAATAATTTCATTCAAACTTGAAAAAAATATAAGCGCGATAACTTTATGAAATTATCTGCATAACTGTACGAAATATGTTCTGCAGATTATATTGAAGTTTTTTTTCAAAATTTATCCATTTGTTTGCAATTATCGGTAAATATTAAAAACAAGGAAGTTTAATCCTCGTTCACGTTTTACAGAGTTATCGTAATATCGATTAATTATTCTATAACCGCATGCAAAGCGAGCGCGTTAAGATATGTATATTTCCGAGCGAAATAACTATTTACATTCAGTTTTATGTTATTTCAAAAGAATCGTTCGAATTGAATTACATACAATAGTATTTCCTAATAAATGGAGAAAGTCTACTATAATGAAAATTCCTAAACGATGATGTGCAAATTCGATAGTTCTCCTCCTGATGATACAAATTAATTCCAAATATCGTAGAGATGACTCTTGACATTTAGCACCATCATTCAGTTAATCTTTTGCATATTTGCACGGATACCACCCATGGTTAGTGTTATATTTGTCTGCTCGTAGTGCTCGAGATACTGCTAGCGATGTACTCGCATATCGCATTATCCCATAACGAATGATTAAATACATCCAAGTGAAAGAGTATCGCGATCGTAATATCAAAAAGAGAAGGTCATTTGTAACTCACACGTTTGCATAATGCAATAATTCACTTATTATCGCATTTAACTCTACCATTAAGAATGTGCACTTCACTTATGTCTACAACTTCCATTTGCTACACGAAACACCGGAATGCAAGAATAAACTGACAGGGGGTGCTACAAAGTGTTAACACTATTCCTACTGACACTTCACGTATACCTTTTCCTACCGCAACCGGTGAATTTGTCAAATGATCATTTTTTCCCAGAAAATGAACAGTAAAAAAGAAGTGAATATTGAAAAATGTATTATAATGTGAATGTATTATACGTATATTTGAGGAAAAGTCGTGAAGTTTAAAGGCGATTCAATTACGTTGTATATAGGAAATTCTAATCGAAATTAAAAACGGTCATTTGACCGGTCGTGGTAGGAATAGTGTTAAAGGCTTCTTTTATAATCGCGGAGGAATACCATGATCTTATGCGGACTTATCGGTAAGGGTAGCTGATTATTACGGGGCAGTTTTCTTATACGGTCGATAGAAAACTGACGAGATAGCTGGTTGTTGGTAAGAAAGCACTTATCGAAAGTATGAAAAAACATGGCGACCATTGTGAGATAAAATCCTTGAGAAAGTGACACGGACCGATTCTTCAACAGGTTGGAGAAAAGAAAAGTCTTTGTCTTGACTTCCTCGGAACATGGGGTTTTGTTCGCGTATGCAAGCTGAGGAACGACCCGCAGGCTCGATGGGGAAAGCATCTGCGATGGAAACTCGATTTTCTACGAATGCGCCCTCGGCGAATTGTTCAACTTGGTTTGCACGTGTGGGATGTAATCACGTTTACAGAAAATCCCTACCGGCCCTTTCAAGAATACGCGCCAGAGTGGAACCGCTGAAACGTGCGGTCCACGATTTCGAGGCAAATTTTATGCTCGAAATAATATAGAGAAGGCACTGTTCTTCCAAGAACAATATCAAATGCACTTCCCGATGAAAAACGTTTTTCTTGTTTTAACGTGGATAACGTTAAACGGTATAATATTATTGTAATAATTCTAAAAGGAAAATTCGATTTTTCAACATCCACGATACCAGTGATGGAATTGACAATATTTATTCGTCGTTTGTTTTATATTGTTTTACTTTTACGGTTGAATGTATTTTTCATTTTTAACCGTTCCGTGCCACGTGTAACACCGATGTTAAACTTTCCATTTAGTCCGCGTGTACAACTGGTGGTACACGCTGCTATATTTATTTAATACGCTAAAACATATGTTTTATAACAAGTTTAAGACTGCAGAATATATTTCCACCAAAAGATTAAGGCATTATAAAAAATACAGTATATGAAAAGTCGATCAAAAACGGCTCGGCACGGAACGTGTTAAGGAAACACGGATCAATTAATTTTGAGCTAATTTGTTGCCTGTCATGTAGGATTCTGTTAACTTATATTTAATCAAAGTTACAAGTAGTCTAGCCCTGTATTGGGTCTGGCAAAAAAGATCAAAGTGATTTCAAAACGATCAAGTAATTGGTAATATTTTATAATTAAATGACACTGGTCAACACGATTTTTTGCCTAAAAATATTTATGCTGATTCTTGTCGATTTTATGGCGCTGAACGCGAATATGAAATCCGTTTGTTTCCATCAAATTCCATTTTCGAGAAAAACAGTTTTGAAAAACGATTTAAATTTTCAAATTTCAGAATGTTTTGCGTTTTAACTGTAACAGTTATTTTTTTTGCACGAAATGATTCGACAAAACCTACCGAATATAACGGTGGATATTACTTTAATATTATGAACATGTAAACATGTTTAAATAATGCGCAAAGGGAAAACGATTGTGTTGCATCTTTCAATTATGGTTTCCTCAAGAAAAATGTCTGCTCTATCGCCTCCTATTAGAATTCTTCCTGGGCGTCTAGTTTTTAAGATAGACAGGAAAACATCCACAAAAGTTGGGGCATTTTGAGCGCCGTTTTCCTTTTGACCATTGTTTAAACATCTTTAAATATTTATAACACCGAAGTAGTATGCAATGTTATATTTGGGAGGCTTTGTAGAATTATGTCGTGCAAAAGAACATAAATGACTTTTACGGCTAAAACGCAAAAAATTCTGAAAGTTGAATATTTGCATTTTTTCAAGGCTGATTTTCTCAAAAATGGAATGTGATCGAGAAACGTAAATGTTCTTTGGGCAAGAAAAAAGTTCAATTTTGTAGACCAGTGTAATTTATCATAACTGAATAATTCTCTTGAAGGCATGAAAGTTAACGTATTTTTATGATACAATGACGATACTATTTGTGTGTGCTACACATTAATTCTGATTATTATGTACAATAAGAAATTACAATTCAACCATTGTAGTACTTATATGTGCGTATTATACGGCACAATTTAATAATGCCATTTGATAGCACGTATGTATCACAAGATTAACTCTGCCTTAAGATCAAATTTCACAGGGACAATATACTGCATCTGATTGTGACTGTATTCCATTACCTGCACCATCAACGGTGTCTACTAACTATGCACTAACTGTTATAGTCAATGATATTCTGCTACTTCGTAATGTTTCTGATAATTTCTAGAAACTTCTGTTAACACATAGTGAAACGACTTTTTAGAAGGCTGCAGTTTTTTTATCAAAAACGCTTCGAATTCCAGAAAACAGTAAGTCCGAGTTCAAATACCCTAAAAATCATCACTGAACAAATTTTCCAATGCGATATTATATCTATCAACTGATAGTTAAATATCAACATGGAAATCCCGGGTGATGGTAATATACTCCGTGCAGTTAAACACAAAAGTATATAATTAAAGTAAAATTTGGTGGTAGATAAAACTGTGTGCCAAATGATGTACGTATCACGTGTGGAAAATTTCCCGGAGATAACACGGTTTTAAACTCAGGTCCGCTAATGGAGGATCCGACCCTTTAAATCCGTACTCACCATAGTTCCCTTATTCTTGATGAGAATAAATTTAATTTAACTTTTATCCCTCACGTAGTCAGCAATTAAATACTAACACACCGAATTAACATATTTATGTACCATCTGAATCATCCTGATTTAAATTAAAAAAAAAAGGTTTTTCCATACGATTTTTGCCGCGAAATTAAGGAAAAAGTATTTTTCTGCATTCTTACCTGAATATCAGAAAGAGTAGCTCTGGAGTGATGGCTGAGACGACATACCATATCACCAGTGTCACCATAATCGTACGAGTGGCAACGGAACGGAGAGTTTAAGCACAATTCTCGGCATTCTTCGGTGGTGCCGACGTCCTGGTAAACGGAATCTACGGTCTTAAGGATGCGTCCTGTGAGCTTCTTAAATTCACAGAGCTTCACAGGTTCCTCTACACAATGATTCTCCAGATAATCGAAACCCTTAGCCGTCTGGAATGCGTTCGATCCAGCAACGGTCAAACGGTCCATGTCCGAAAGTTCGCACTGTTTTGTTGCGTTTGCGTAATTCGCAGATCTGTAACAAAAACGAGAGAGATTCCGTCAGTATACTTTCCACTAACAATACCACAAAGAAAACTTGAATTTCAGCAAATGAGAATTATGAAATTCATGAAGATTTTGCATCAGTGAGTTATCGATATAACAACACAATGGCTAAATCTCTGTATTTCACGGAAACAATGTACGAATATATTAAGCTTCACTGATACTATGTAAGAGAGGATGAAACGATACTATCATGAATTCAGGTCACGAATTGTAATGGAAACCGAGCTAATGGATTCCCACGCAGCTGCACATTTTACTTCACCGACTATCCTTGTATCACAAATTGCTATGTTCTTTCTCCAGACTCGATAAAATCTTTGTCAACGTTCAGGAATATATGTGATCATCTTATCCAGAACTTAATATCGTCAACAGCTACGCCCAAAGAACTATAATATCCCTCCAGTTTTGAAACATCGTCGCCTTTCTTGTACCATTGACTGACAGTTTGTTTCACTCCAACGAGTGTATCATTAACGACAGGGAAGTATATCGTTTAAAATTGCTTTCCCACATGATTTTCCTGCTTTCCGCAAAAAGGTTTCGGCATAAAACACACAAACGCTTCAAGCCTATTATTTTCACGTAGGTCCTTGTTGCCGTACTTCCTTAACACAGCGGGCTAAAATAATTACACTTATCCGCGGTTTATTACATCGTAACGGTGTACATCTAAAGACGTAGAATGAAATTAAGTGTAGAAACAGTCGCGGAAATACTAATTTACTGGCAATTACCGAGAAGAAACGTGTGAGAGGCATCCTTTTTCACTTTTCACCTTCGTTTATACGGAGGAGCAACGAGGCTAATACCGGATACCGTGCTGAAGCACAGACACTACGACACGAACGACCTTTCTTCCGTTGTTTGCTATTTCCTATTATTTCTCTTCCGCTTCTTCCGCGTGGAAGTTCATCTGACAATACAGAATTCGACGTATTTATGTAGGATCGAGGTAAGACAGATAAGACCGACTACGCGAAAGTTTAAATATGTATGTGGATCAGGAGGAAGATAGGCAGAAAACCCGATAGCTTCTTGTTGGCAGAGGAATCGCCGTTCAGGATTTGAATTCTAAGCCTGATATATTCATTCCGTTTTCGCGAATCTGACATTTTTGTTGATACATTCTTCACTTTTTGTTTCCAATAGGATTTATAGCTCCGATATTTGTCACGATGTATCGTCGGGTAGATTGGAAATTATTAATTTGGAGGACTATTTATATTATGTACAGTCGCTGTTTTCAATTTATTTCATTCCGGCTGGGAGTTTACGAGCGAATGGGATTTGCAAAGTGCACTTTTGTTAATGCGGTTGGTACTGCCTTGCCAACTGAGTCTATGCACGCAGAAATATCTCTATCGTAGCAGAAGAGAATCGTGGTTATGTAAATATTTATCGCCAACACATTCTGCGGTGTATATAAATATTGATAGCCTGCATTACAATATCGGCTGACAAATATTTGCGTTTTGATTTCGCCCATATCGTCTCGCTCGATGTAGTTTACCACGTATAAGAGCTCACGTGATAGCCGATTATAGTATTTTTTTTGGGCAAACTGCGTCCTGCATCATCATGGGGGTTGATGCAGTGCGTTGGTGAATTTGAATCGGATTAAAACGTCCATTTCAGTGAAATATTTGAGTGTAACATACAGTTACCCATGGAAAGAGTAAATAAGTAAAAATTTCAAATTTTGTAATTACGAAATAATAATTTTAGATATTTGATAAACATTTTTTGCAGTTATAATTTAATGATGACATATTTACTATTATTTTATAAATTCATGCTCTAAAAATTCGGAAATAAAATGATAAATTCAAAATTTCATACAAATAAATATAAATACAATATTTATTTGAAAAATATGATATAACTTAATATAAAACATAATGACCGATTTAACTTAAAATTAAGTAAGTGGAAAACTTAGAAAATTCATTATTTATCGAATTCAACAAGGCATGTAGTTATTATTATTTCAATTTTCTACTTCGTTGCTAATCTTGATATACTTATGAATTGACTTAACCTTTGTGAAACAATTATCACTTAATCAAATCATGATCGTCTCCGTCGCCATACGTGACGACCCTTATTATCGACAAATTCCTTCGAAATGCTCCAATGAACAATTCTCTCTGGTCGTTTCGTTGGGCATTCTGCGATAAATTATAACTATTTATAATATCAAAAATTAGGAAACCCATTTCCCGGAGCAGACAAATAAACTCAGACTCGAGCGCGTAAAGGGAAGAAAAAGAACCGTGAAAAGAAAAGGGCGGAGAAAGAAAATGGCGTCAAGACTTCCGTTTACGAGGAGTTCAGGTGTGGAACCATCGTCATCATCCAACTGAAGTTTGCTCGAATCTTCGGTATCCGGCGCCTAGTGAAACAGCCCCACCCCACGGAACTTCTGTGCCCGATGGGATAGTTGGGGGTTGGAGGGTTGGGAGGGGGGCGGTAAGGGGTGCCAAATTTATTCCACGTCGCTCCATCGATTTCGGATTATATTGCCTTAAGACCTGAATAATATTCATGGGTGCCACGTTATGATTTCAATATTCCCGGGGCTCTCCTCGAACGAAGCCGGAGTCGAAAAATCACCGCGGCCTTATGCGGCCAATCCGCGATAAACGCCTCTCTCAAGTCGAGAATATAATCGAATCGTTGGCGACCGCCTGAAATTCCCGCGATTATCAAGAAGCCCTTTTTTATCGTATTTCTTACCAGCCTCCGCTGCCTTGGGGATGGTCGTATCTCCAATCGAGCTACCGGAGTTTGTACGATATGCGACAATCAAATCGAATAAATCAAGAAGAAGCAACTCCGGTTTTATTTTTTGTTTCGAATTATTATATTACGAATTCTTTCGTATGAATGGCACTCAAGAATATGTGCTTCGAATGTCGATTTCATGCGTTAACTATATATACATCACGCACGAATGTTCGTTCATTAAATCAACAAGTTTCGGCCGAATTGTTCGAGATTCGAATAATTGACCGGCCGATGTGTATGCGTCCCCTCGGACAGTACTGTTCCTTGCGTTTATTATTCATTCCATGCGCTCGACTCGGGAAATCGCTTTTATCGCGAATTATTTTATCCGATTCGCTGATCGTATCGCTGATTGTAGGCGTCGTAGCGAAAGATTTACGCGCGGTGACGCGCTCCATTGCCGCGATACTTTAATGGAAATGTTCCACATGGTAATAATCCCTGGAAAGTCGAGCGATTTCGATTTCGGTTTCTGCGATGAATGCTTTCCGATGGAAAGTGATACGAAGACGAGGAAAATGTTTTCATTCGGGAAAAATGTGAATCTATTAAACGTTTAATGCGCACTCATTACCGTGATTATTTCGTTTTGCGTGTTTTACAATGTGATATCATTTATTTCTAAAGTAACGTCAACGTTTTGTAACGGTGCTATTTAATTTGCGATATTTTTTGCAGGAATTAATGTTCAGTATGAATGTTCAATTTTCACGCATGAGCATCAAGCTCTTACTTTCGACAATTTTATTTTATGGTGCAATTTATAACAGTTTTATTTGCATAATTATCATCATGTACAACAAATCAGGTTACCCGTGTAGAATCGAATTATATAGTTTTTTGAAAAATTAAATTATTCGTTATTAAAACGTTTAATTATGTTGCATTCTTGTTTAAATCCTTTTAGCTGAACAAAATTTAACTCAATTAACTGATCAGTTTCCATAAATTACTTCGATTGGATAACATTAGATAATATTCCATTGCAAATAAATGTTACAAGATGTAAAATTATATTCCTGTATAAAGTACTCAACAAACTTCATTAATTCGTACATTTTCCGAGAAATATGTTTTATGCAAACACAAGAAACGCCTCGTAAATGTAACAAATTAATATATGCAATATTGTGCACGATTTATGAAATATTAATTCCATCGGAATTACATTTATTTCATTATTTGCACTTGGAAATTCTACCTACGTAATAAAATTCTTGAAACATCACTGCAATCAATGCCCAGTCATTTCCCATAATCGAAATTGAAACAAAGGGATAACCGACGATACATTATTAAAGGGCGCTTCTAGCGTTTCCATTCAAGAAAAACCGCTTCTCTTTTGGCCGTAGCTAAGAGCGTCTAGTGACACCGGCTTTTTGGCAGAAGTTATTTGAAGTCACTGTAAGAGCTTTCTTCTTGTTTCCCAGAGCGTCTGGCTGGCCGTATATCGCAGGGGCAACTTCTTAGAAAGCATTATCGCGAACAACCCTCCCCGGTTAAAGAGAGGCACAGAAGATACGGGCACTAAAGACCGAAACCCTCGAAGTTTTGGTTGGACAGGCGATCCCATATCTCCCGTAGTAAATAATTAATTGATGAAAGGGGTAAAGTGTGTATCTACACACACAAGCACACACCTACACGCGTACGTGTAAAATACACATCCGCCACTCTTATCCCGTTGTCTCTGCTCTAGAGACCGTTACTCGAAACAAAGTGTAAGAGCAAAGCATCGAATTGCCAGTCGCTGAGGAACGAAGAGAGCAAAAGGGGTTGAAAAGAGACGGGACGAAGAGGGGGGCAAAGATAGAAGGTCTATCGCGCAACGATAAAGCCTCCTCTGATTTTCTTTCCTTGAATCGGGACAAAAGATATCCCGCTCTCTCGTCCCGCACAACTTAGAGTAAACCTCGAGGGAAATTTTAACCTTCCAGGCAGATGTTAAATGCGAAGTTAACTTGGACGAAGCGATGTTTCGTCTCTTTCTTCCGTCGCTTACTCCTTCCTCCATCTCCGTTTCTGACTGTCTTTCTTCCATTCTCCCTGTCTTTGTCTCTCTTCTCTATCGTAATTCTCCTACCACCCTTCCACGCCGGGCTATTTCGAACAAATGGTGAGACAAAAAAGACAGCGCGGATCAAGGGGCATAGGGTGGTACTCGGGGCGGACTGAGGCGGGTCAGAGGGCGTCAGGGTGGAGAATGGTGCCGGAGGCAACGGCGGAAAAGAATTACAAGTGACTCGCCCCGTTGCATCTCGATGAATCTCAAATTATTCGTCTTCAGCCGCGACCGTGTTCCTGCTTCCAATACGGAATATTCGAATCTACAATGTAGACGCCCGAGACGGTCTCTAACGCATCCGGTTTTAAATTTGTATGGAAAAAAATAAAACAACAGCGACGGAAACGTTCACCAAATTGATTCCCCTTTTTTTTCTTGCCCTCCTTCGCGATTGCAAGTATTAGCACTATAGTCCTATTGTAATTTCAACGAAGCGGAGCACGGGACCATTTACGAACAGTCCTTGCAGCTTTTAAGCCGTAATTGAGTTTCTGCCGGTATTTAAAGCACTTTACGGCTGTAATTTTTGCAAGAAATTTCGTCCAAGTCTGACACGTCAGCCGTGCGTTTTATTTACGCATATTTATATCTACTTCCGTCGTGGGAGGTCGATTGTAAAAACGATATTTTCCGTTTCCTCGTCGAGTTACAACCCCTCGCCGGTCCTCACACCCCTGTATCCAGTTTCGCGGTACCAGAAAAATTTTGTTTCGCAGCAGCGACCATCCCGAGCCTTCGGGAGCGATAAAATACGTCGGTAGACGTTGTTACGTTATGTCGTTAATGTCGCTCGATTCGAAGGGGGAAAGAGAGAGAAAGAGGGAGAGAGACAAAGATAGAGTCCGATACGTACGAAATAGCCGTGCAAGGTAAGGTCATAAAACTTAAATTGATCCGCTAACCATTGTCGACGATAATCGGTAAACGAGAGAACGATATAAAGGGGAATATGGATCCGATAACCGGTAGCGTGCAATCCGGCATTGGGTGTTTCCCGTCACGTACGCCGTATTTTATGCACGCGACCACCGCCGTATCAACGGCGAGTAAAAAACACTAATTTGCATTACTCTTTTGCGAGAGCGCACTCCCGTCTGCCCCGACAGCGGGCGAATAATCCCAGTAGACTCGGATAAGCGGCGATATTAACGATCGTTGCGCAAAAACCGGCTCGTGGCGAGTCGTGAGCGCTTTGTATCCGCCACCCGAAACGGCTTCATATCTCCAACATTATTTAGAACCGCGCTCTCGGAATGAACTAATCAGGTCTAGATTGTATATACGGAACATCTACGATGTATTCTTCGTGTTATTCGTAAGCATAACTCGTAAAGGATATTCAACGAGAAGGGAAGAATTTTTGGAATATTCTTCTCGGAGGAAATATTAAATTTGTCCATGGAATTCGTTACGAGGAAGGAAATTTTAGGGGTCAAAATCGGGAATAGTGATTCCTACAACGGGGTTGGACTAAGGACGAATTACTTGGTAGTCTCGAAGATGTGGAAAAAAATACGAACATAAACTCAAGTGAAATTCTACGAGAAAGGGAGAACGGAAGATAAACGAAAGGAGATCGGTTAACTTACTTGAACTTACGTGAGATTTACGCTCCTTCAATTAGAAACACCGTTTGCTTTTCCGTCTTATCCGACAGGGCTGCATTCAAATATTTAAAGTCTCCAACTTCACGCTAATTGATAACGCGAAAGAAAAAGGATCCGAGAGAACGTAAGAGGAAATTAGAGATAGAGAGAGGGAGGCTAGAATCCGAAGGATAATTCGAGGGAAAGAGGAATTTCAGCGGACATTTCGGTACCATGAAGCGGCCTCGGTTTCGGTCTCGGTATCCCAGCCTGCACCCACGTGCTATTACTCGGAGATATACGTCGTCTACGCAATCCCCTGATGCATTGCGCGTTTAGCCGCGACTACGGGGCGAGACACCCTCTCTGCAGTTCGAATTTCTCCCTCCTTCCCTCTCTCTCTCTCTCTCCCTTTCTCGCCATCGACTTTTCCTCCTCGCATAGGGTCCCAGCATCCCTTCCTTCTCCGCCCTGTTCGCCAGTCTCTCGCTTTCTCGACAAATGGCTACAATTACGTACATGTGCCAATACATAACCCACACTGCCGGCCGCGTCTTCCGCAACCCCTCCCCTTCGGTGAACAAAGTGCACCACCACGAGAGTCGTCCGTTTACCCCGATGTTCGCGTCCGATACCACACCTACGTCTTCCTTCGTTCTTGCCTTTACTTTTCTTTGGCCCCGACAAGATCTTTTCTCGTCGTCCCTCAGTTTTTCGCGTGGGGCTAAAGGCGAAAGGGCGAGGCTGGTGGGGGTAAAAGTACCGGAACTTACTCGTCGAGGAGTTATCCAGGAGGGGAAAGGGGTGAAGCGGGACATCGTTTACGGGCACGCCGCTTCTAACGCTTTCTCAAGCTGTCGTCGTAATCGCACGTTTCACCGAGGAGATAGAAGGATTTTCGGCGAGGAAATATGTAGAAAGAATTGAGTGATAGATGATTTCGTAGAAAATATAATATGTCTTGAGATTGCTGAAATCTTGCATTTCGGATGGTCGTCGGTTCCCTTGGGGGGATGCATGCTGTACTACCGTTATTAAGTATTTGCTGCTCCGTAATTCCTGTGACACTCCTGACGCGGAAAACGGAATAGGAAATTTGGAAGTTTTCCGAAAACTATGAAATTGAAAATATTGGTCGATCACGAGACGATGCAATTATTTCTATACCAGCAATATTGCGTTAAGTTATACGTTGTATCAGAAATCAGTGGAACATTTTTCGTTTCAGCAATTTATTCTGTGTTACCACACATTCAATCAGAAAAGAAATCGTAGGGCAAGGGGTTAACCCCTTCCCATACGATTTTTCTTAGTTCCTGCGAGCCTTATACTAAGCTACTTAGTTCCACAACATGCTGCGACATATTAGTAGAAAATGATAAAGAAATACGAATAATAGTCTCCATTATACTCTCCACCGGTACAATTTTTGACAATTTACTATCTATTTCGTTTCGTCGAAGTCACTAAAGAATTGCAATATCCAAAATGTCATCCAATAAGAAATTCCTTCGCGGTTTTAAGTATCGTAAAGCCAAGGGAAATGGGGTAAAATGGCAACCAAAGCATTCGTATTCTTGTGTAGTTACACGCTATATATCTCGACGGTGGTTCAAGAGAAATCACGATGCTGGAGGGGTTACCAGCTGGAAGATAGAGCGCAGAAACTCGACTCGCTCTCTTAGAAGTTGGGAAGCGGTAAGCACCTCGAGGTGTAAGGAATTAAATGTTGTTCCGACGACGAGCACGTAGACGTACACGTACGAGGTATACAGGTATCGCGACGCACGTGCAGATACGCTCAGTGGTATTAGCGTTTATATGTACGGCCGCTCGATGTAATTACGATAAAGTTAATGTAAGGGTGTCGGGTGGCCCAGCTGGCTCTACGGTCGATCGACAACGGTCTGGATGTAACAGGTGCTACCTCGTGAGTTTCAGAACATCGCCGTGGTGCTTTTCTCAAGTAGCAACCAAGCAGACAAGATACCAGCGGGTGTGTCTTATTTTCCAGACGATGTCAAAATTCGTAAGCTCGACCTTGCGAGATGTTTTTACGGTGCACTTTTGTGACCTCGTTGGACTATCGACTATGTCTTCCGTAGGTTTTTAAGAAAAACTGAGGGAGGTCGTACAGAACTTTTTAAATTCGTCTAACTTTGTAACACGTCGTACATTTGTCGTAATATCCGTAGGAGAAGTTACATGTTTGTTGTCGTCGGAATCGAACATCATTTCTTGGAAGAAGGATACTTGATAACGACGAGTGGAATAATCAGAAGCAGAGTAAATGGGCAGAAGTAGTAATTAACGATGAGGACTGAATCTTTAATCGTAGGTGTCCACCCACATGCACGGTTCTAATTAATAAATACCACCGTTGCTAATGAATCGCGGTATCTGGCTGTAGCGTATATAACGCAACGGTAACTTTGGTCTGATTGCGAATTAATTACTTATATCGCCAAATTTGCATATGCAAATCGCGCGACCAAACCTGAAGACACGCAGGAATCGAACGCGCGAAAGGGAGAAAAGAGACGGAGAGTAGAAAGAGGGTTGGGAGAGGTTTAATGCTACTATCGCTGCCGTAACGAGTATGAGGGAGTGAAAGATAAAGCGGAAGGTAAAAAGAGGAAGAGAAACGGGGACCAGTTATCGCGGAATTCGTTTCTATCGGCCGTTCTTGTAAGAGCTCATGTTAACGACACTCGATAGTTGTATGATAGGCATAATGTGCGTGTACAGTTTAAACGACAAATGCAAATGTCTTGTGTGTCGATGGAGAATCAATAAGTCACAGGGAACGTTGATTGTCCCGTGATCAACGTACAATCGACTTTATCCTATATTTAACGTTTTACCCACTACTTTTACACTAATGTGTACCATCGTTGATTATTAAGTTAAAGAAATAAAAATCCAGCAATTAATGTCAACTGTATTACAAACAATCGCATAAAATTAATGATACGTAAATCATTTAATGCTACTGTAAACTATTGAATTTTTCAAGCTGACAGTTTTTTTAATTCCAAGTCCATGATTTCCATTTTTTTACAATACCAGTATGAGTCGATGTTACAAGACAGGAGATTAAACATCGGAACGTTGAGTGTTAAAAAATGTCTCACTTTCTTCCATTACTTTTAACATCACCTCTGTGCATCAACTGCAAGCCTAATCCTTTAATAAACTCAAACGACATTCCTAAATGAACGTTATTTAACATCGTCCAAGTTAAGATCCGGATTAAAGTATATGTACGTCTGGGAGCCCGACTTACGAAGCATACTATGATCTGATAATATCCGTGGATGTAGAAGTGAAATGAAACAAGAGGGTTTTAGGAGTAGAAAAGAGGGTTGTTCGTCTGGGATAGGGCGAACGAAGATAGGTCCGTTCGCAGAGAGGTCCGTACGTAGATAGAAGCGGAGCCGCGATAAAGTCGTATCTCTCTTATTGCTATCTTCCTCGTAATTTTCCCCAAGTCACACTGCGCTCGGAACGAACGCGCTGGAATAGTACGGTCAGCAACGTCGGTGGCAGAAATAGCGACAGGAGCAGTGCATCGCCGTACACCTCTTCATGCGCGTACAGCGAGACCCGTGCGCACGGATGTATACCGACAGGATATATTTTAATGGTCGGATTTCAACGCGCATGCACGTCCCTATCTCTCATGGTAACGATGTAAGCGACAACCCCTTGCGAGTGTCGTGCAAATGGGGAAGGAAAACAACATTAGGGTGGGTGGGAAAAGCAAGCGCAATAACGAAGAGTCGTAGGCAAGGGCAAAGGAGGATAAGCGTTAAAAGCGAACGCGTTCTAATAACGCGCGCACTTCCCCTTCGTACACAAACGTAAGATCGTTAACCTCACGCGTAAAAGAGACCGCTGTTTTTTGCACGTTGATTTTCATCCTGCTGCCATGCAGAAACGTCGCGTCTTTCGTGACGACGCACAGTCCCATTCGGTCCGCCGCAACGTGGTCCTAGTAGTGGCAATTCCTCCCGGTGATATTACGTTAACGTTAGTTCCGGTCCTTCGCTCTCTCCCGCATAACGAATTATGCAAATCAAAGCGGGAAGGAAACGGAATTTACGCGCGCGCAAGTTTATGCGCCGTGGCACGAGAGGCAAAGGTACAGGTGGTACAGGTAACCGGGCAGGGGAGGCAAGAAAGCATGCAGGGGGAGGCAAGATAGGGAGGCAGGCAAGCAGGAGAACGAGAGAGCGTGCAAACAGGTAGGCATGCAGACGGGTAGCTAGTCAGGCAAGCGTACAAGTAGGTAGGCAGGTATGCCAAAGTGGTAGGGGGTAAGCACAGGGGCGAAACAGCTGGGTAAACCATGTATTAGGATTCTAGCTGACAACACTGCCCTTACCATTCTACCATCCGGCTTGAATGATTTACTCGGATTCAGCACTGTTTAGTTTAAACAAACGCTGCTATCGGAGATAGGAGTTGGTCTTCGCGTGCCACTGTATATCGCGGATTGTAAAGGTTGGTATTGCCGGTACGGCCGCCTCGGCCGCTGTCACTGCCATCAAGTCGCTGTACAAGGTGCAGGGCCCGCGACGAGGGCGGTACGACGAAGGCCCAGCGGGGGTTTCCACCCGCCGAGATGAGTACCGACGATTGCGCGACTACTGGTTGAGCGTCGAGTGCACCTATTGCACTCGCTGCATTCGAGAGCTGTACACCAACTGCACGGTAGATATATCGCCGTACAGGGTGATCCTTATACGGTGACTAATTGATTGCAGTTTGTGCGTATTACATTTGCGTTTTAAACGTTGCGATGTATTTCGGAATATATCTGCGAGCTCGTTCCGTGTTTGGTTTTAACGCGAAATGAGGGACCATCGGAGATCCACATCTTGATTTCGTAGCGCTTAAACGACGCTGAGAAATTATATTTTCGTTGACGGAAATTCAGAGAGAGGATGTTTTTTCTACGGTTAAGTCCAACATTTCGCAGGGATCAGTTATTCTATCCTTCTGCTCTCGCACGCAATTTTCTCTCCATATAATCTCCTGTTTCTTCTCTCTCTGCGTTTCTGATCCGCGTCGTTACGTCGCAAATATACGTTGTCATTTGCCTGCTGGTAAACTTCCTCCTTTATGAATTCTTAAGAAACACCGTAGAACGGCTAATGCGCGCTTAAACGTCCCAGGAAATCCTTTCTTTCTTCTTCTGCCTCTTCTTACATCGCGGAGAAGAGTATCCGACGTTTCCTCGTGTTTGCGCAAGTTATATCTTTTGTACGGGGATACAGAGGGAGAGTCTCAACATTTTCACGATAGTTCGCATAATCCTAGCAGCCGAGAGCTCGATGACTCCCGATACATCGAGATACTCTATCGATAATTATCGTGTACCTTCTCTCGTTGCAATTCTCCCTGATACTAACAACGCGCTACGATCTATGAATGGATTTTCCAACTTTGTCCGCCAATATCGAGTCGAACGTCCTATCGGCTCGGCTCTCGGTGAGAGCAGGACGAAACAATTAATTAGCGAATTGGTAAGTATTCTCAGACTTCTATCTTACCCTCCCAGGAATAATACTTGCGTGGTAATTGAAAGGCTTACGCATAGAACCGTATAGCGACGTTTCAGCTAATTAACGAGCCTAAGTATCTATTGGAATATCTGCATAACCGATCCTCCTAAGAAGTGGAAAATCTTTTGAATCTATACCTGCAGCCTGTAATCTACCGAAGTCGCGCGATCTTTCCGCATAATTTTATCCTTCTAAGGAATTTCAAGAGGCGGACATACCGTGGCTTCAGTCGGAGCTCGTAGACACCCGGGTTGCCTTCCACGGACGGCCATAGCGAATCTCTCGATCGCGGGCGTTCACGCGGAATGTAATTAACGCTCGTCGAGAGCGTTTATCAGCAAAAAGCAAGCTATTCTACCTCGCTCCCCCTGCCTCCCTCCCTCACTCCCGTCCCCCATTCGCTGGCTTCTCTCGTTCTAGAATCGCTACGTTCCTCCTTTTCTTGTCATCGTCGAACTTTCGTTATTAGCAGCCGATACAACGACTGTTGCCCTCTGGCTGGCATATTGAACGCATGACTCGTACTTTGAAATAATTCAGGTATATGCGAAACGTTCTAACGACGAGAAGTGATTTATACCATGCTCTCATCTTACGCTCGTTACACGGCAAAGAACTCACGTAGGTAAGATTTCTTCGAAGCAACTAACGCACATTTGAGTGATTCGTCGACTTTGCAGAGCAGACGGCAATTCCCCGGTTTGCCGTACCGCCCACGCCTAAACTCCAAGATTTCTAACCGCTAACGATTTTCTGGCGTGAGAGCTTATCGTATGATTAATGACGCGCGAATGTAACGACGACTTAATCCCTCTGACGTGCGCCTTTTCCATGCCACCACGACCACCGACTCCGTCGTCCCCACGATAACTACCACCCGTTGATACGTCTTTCAAACGAAAGGAAGGAGACGAACGGTCTTGACATATGAGCTGACAATAGACGCGGAAGCGACCAGCCAGACGCAGAGGATGAATGTTACATGAATACCTATTCCGGGTCCACGATTGTCCAAGACGCGTAGCCAGTGCCTGGAACGTGACGGAAAAACATTACTCTCGGTGAATTGCCGTAATTCGTAGGCTATCGTGCGTTCTCGTGAGGACTGCTACCGCCATTTCTCAGGGTGTGTCCACGAATATATTATTGTTGAAGCGTACCCACTATGCCGATGTTTCTTCGAGTCAGAAACGATTATAGTTTTTAGGGGATCAAGTGAATATTATTTCGTCTCATGTGCGATTGCACGATGACGTGTTCTTGGTAATTCGATGTTACATGGATGCTTCGTTGAATCGAATATTGTCGGCGGTCATCGAGATTATTCCGAAGCTTCTCCGTCTTCTTCTTCTCTTCTATCTGCAATCTTTGTTCTATCTACTTCTATACTTCTATCTTCTTCTGTTTCTATCGACTCATCTAATCGAACTTATTGTAATTGCAAAGGGAGCCGTGAACTAAGCCGCATCAATCCAACCAAATTGACGTTCACGTAGCCCCCAGAGACTGTTTAGTCAAACGAACGCTGGTCAATTTACATTTTAATAGCACATGTGGTCCTGGCGCAGTTACGGGGCTATTTAGAGCCGAGGCGATTGTTCCTCTCGTCTTCAGTGTTGCTCTCTCTTTCGATATTCTTGCCCTCCTTCCATGCGTTGAGATAATAAGAAGTATGGGTGGCACACGCGAGAATAGCTTCTCAAGGATCACAGGGCGGGAATGGCAGAGGACAACCCGATTACGGTGCAGTCATCCGCAACATCAACGACATTCCATCTTCTTTTTTTCCCGTCGTCAACTCTTTCGTCCACCGTCGTTTCTTTCCACGCACCACGTGCTGCCCTCTTTTACCTCTCCTCCCTTTTCACTCTCCGTTGCTACTTCGGCACGATACGGAAGCACCGGCTAACGATCAGCCATCCTCTTTTCAACAGTCCTCCCACAATTCTCCTTTGTAACGCTCACACATGGAGAAGAGAGGGTTCCGCATGAGCGCACGCAAAGTCGATGTCTGTTGCGGAATTCGGACTCGGTGGAGAGGGGTCCCCGTCTCTTTGCTGGATTCAGTGCGGTCGAACGATTTGAAACTAACGAGGAGACCCTTTCTCGCCGGTATGGACTAAGGGTACGTCGGTAGAAAAGCCTCCATCGATCCGTCCGCGATTCTGTATCGTAGAAACGTCCACCGTGTACCGTGAACGTGACTAAACTACTTTGTCGTTACTTGCATATGACGGTATTATTATCGTACACTCGAGCCACCTAAGACAAATCTCGACTCGGCTTTTGGCATTAATTGCGAGCAAACCGTGGTGTTAGCCGCGAGAGTTCATCCACGTGTAACGTTAGGATCTAATCTCTGCTAGATAAATCCTCTGTAGTCCATTAAGACGTCCGCAGTTCATTTCGTTGGATCGTTTCATTAAGCCTGATCGGAATTCATTTCTCGATACAAGTTATATCGGAAACGTCAGGTAAAGTGCACTCGGGCGATTTATAATTCACCGGGATCTATTATATAGCTGCTTCCGCAGTTTCGCTATGTACGCTCCGAAACTACTATCGTTGCTATCGAGTGAAAAGCATCGCGGAGAGAACTCCAAGCAAGAATTATCCGTCGATGTGAAAATGGACACTGAGCACACAAAATAATTAGCCCGTACATTTTTTCTCCCGACGTTCTATGACCTGAAATAAGCAGGTACGCAATCGTTCTCTATGCTCTCTCGATCTCTCGCTGTTAAAAAGCAGAAAGAGGGGTACAAAGCGACGGAGAACGCAACGGTGGATAGTAAATGCCTTTTTGTCTCTACTCGATGGTCGATCATCCGTTTCACAGGAAATTGACTTTCGAAGATCTTACACGTCGATGCCATGGCAGTGGGATAAGAAGAGTAAAAGCCTATAGATATTTCCTCGAATCAGCGTAGGAAAAGAGACTCTCGCCGAGAGTCTAGTCGACTTTAAAATTACTTCGTATTCCTGTCTTATAACCCTCTCGACCCTCTCTCTCGTCCCGAGAAACTTCCTTTCTCCATTCCGACGATTACACATTCACCTTGCCTGCGAGCAGGAGATGCTCGCAACTCCGCGAAATTGTCGAAGGTAATCGAACCGTTCTTGAAATCACCTGGAAAGTAACGGCACGAGGGAAACAAAGGAAATTACGCACGGCATCGTGCCACCAGCTCTCAGTATGTACTCTCCACTGTTACGCGGTGCAGCCTCTCTTTATTCTTACCAGTCGTAGATAGAGAACGAGGAGGGGCTGAGAGAGATAGAAGGAGGGAGAAAGAGAAAGAAAGAAAGAGGTAGCAATACTACTCTCGGCGCGTTCGGTGCAATAATGCGAGTGCGAGAGAAATCCGCGCAGGCACTTCTGTTGTTCGTTAGTGATGGGACGAGAACGATCCCGGAGAACGAGGGACGCGAGGTCTGCCCGGAGTCGATCTCACCATCTACCTCGCCGGAAAAGGAAACGTCCTGCATTCGCGAGGACTGCTCTTTGCACGAGACCTACCGTGGGTATTTCAGCTCCAATACTTTTTCTACTTTACTTGCACGACTTTAAAGTAACAATTTTCAAAATCCACCCCCCTCTCCGATACCGTCTAATATTGCACACATTGCTGGATACATACACCGTTGTTTGTGCCGTCGCACGAAAAACTCTATTTCCTGCGATGATCCAGCGTCTTCTTCGCCGATGCAGGTGTCTTTAATCGAATTTTGCCGTTGATCGGTTCACGTACTTTTGTTCACCGTTACGATGACAAGACGAAACACGTGGTCCTCGACGAAACGTCGAGGTTTTATAAAAAAAAAGAAGGCGTCGCTGATACACGGATCATTAGTTTCGCCGAAATAAGAAGCGCACGGTATAATAAACTGTTATACCTGGCATGCCTGATTCGGAACACGTTCTATCGCACGGTCCGATGAATGCGTGCGTAGGCGGAGAAAAAGAAGGAAAAAGAGCGCGTACAGAAACAGTGGCAATAGTGGCGGAAATTGCAAGAGGGAGAAGATACAGAGGGCGAGAGAGGAAGAAGGAAGGAAGGAGGGAGAAATCGGAGGAACGAAAGGATCGCGAGAGGAAGTGGGAGAAGCGGAACGTTGCGGTGGTCAGTTGCAACGCGCGCCGGCCCGTTGCGCCTCCGTACCTACCGAGTACCTACCTAACGTGGCCGTTGTGTGGCTAATGCTCGTTATCTCGACGTGTCGACTATCTAATGGTCCTCCGTAATGGCCGAGCCAACGATATATTGTCCATTTCTCGCAATGCACGCGCTAACTCGTCCTCCCAATCTATGGCATTATTCCCCGACGGTTATTTTAGCTGCTCGTTCCCGCTGCTCTCTTCGCCCCATCCCTCCCGTTGGCTCTCTCTCCCCTTAACCCTCGGCGGGCGATTTGCATAGGGAAATCGCGGGCTCTCTTTGACGTTGTTGCGCGCTTCGCATCGCACGGCATGCAATGTGCATGCGCGGCTGCGTCCTCAGCTTGCGAGTCGTGCGCTCCCGACTTCCGCCTCGTACGCCAACGAAGAGTAGAGCCCGCGGAGGAAGGAGAGGGAGCGCCCTGCTAGCTAGTACGCGGAGAGACAATGCGAAATAAATATTGGGCTATCGAGTCGCCAGAAAAGGTACCAGCAGACATATGGGCGTGACGCAGCCGGAGACATTCCAGATTTTCCAGGACGATAGTCCAGATTCCTCTTGGCTGATTCGGTCGCCCCATGTCGGTCGTTAGTCTGAATGGACCGACACCCGGGGAACGCGCGGAAAAAGAGGGACGATGTGGAAGAAAAATGCGACCTGAAATTCCAGGTACATTGGCTCTGCCAGCTAGCGACTCTTCGATCTCCCTTGCTTCTCATTCCCGTCGCTCTCTCGAGCCGAGGAGAAAAAAGGCCCGGGATTCTTCATCCAAAGTTGAAAGGAACGTAATTGTGTTTAGGAACTTTCTTTTTTATAAGCATTGTATTTTGATGTTCCTTTGATAATTGTTATCTTGCTGGAAATGGATTCAAGAAGCGCGGTTTAATTCGGATGCTTCGTAAAACAGTTACCAAAGTTATATTTTTAAAAAAATGACAATCTCATTTGATTATTCGGTGTCTGAAAGTTGAGAAAGTTTCGCCCGGTCGAATATCGATTGTTGGCATTTTCGATTAAAGTTAATTCGTTTTCGATCCTGCCCATGTACTGTCACTTTACGAAACTTGCCAAGTACTTTCCTCAAACTCATATAAAAATCGCAAACTTTCGAGAAATTCTTCTGGTAATGAGCGTAGTGCGGATACCTAATTTTCGTATTCCCCCGCCTTCGCAAAAGGAATACGCTTCGTCGCTTGGTTGAATATCCCCCGCGGGAAAAATTCTTGTCAACTGCTTCTGGGTTCCAACAAGTTTCACAAGTTTCAGATACAGACTAAAATCTGGATATCCCTTTTGGTGGAAACTGTATAGTCGACACCCTGACGTGCCCTTTTCATTTTCCTTCCTATTGCTTCAAAAGATTTTCAAGGTATAAAACTGTAGTTACGAAATTCTACGATTCTTGCATTGTAATGATCATTTACAATTTTTGACATGTTTATTGTAGCAATAATTGCTTGTTCTATCAAGTAATAAAACGAAATGCATGATAATGTAATTCGTTCTATGTTTTAACACTAGAACTACCGGCGTTAAATCTAACATATTTACAAATATTAAATAAGTATTTTGAAAAAAGAGGAATTAAGAGGTGGAAAAGATGATCGATTCGGTAATTTATGTTTTATAAGATCGATCTAGAATATCTATTCTATGACTCTCCTATAAACTTGGAGAATTTTTGGAAAAAATTGTATACCAGTCATTTTGACTAGTTTGGCACATCTAGTGTTAAAAGAGATCTAATTTGGTTTTTCAACCAAATAGCCAAATAACCAGTAAATTGTCAACTAATAATTTACCGTTGAAAGTTTACCACAAAATAAAGTTCATTTCTACGTGAAATCACAATTTTGTACATCTACAAAAATAGTGGGAAGATTACAAAATTTCTTCGCGCTCTTATCAGTATCAAAGTACTTCCGCCGGGAAATCGATTTTAAGTATATACACCTCTTTCCTTCATTATAAACGAAATGAATCGAGATAATTACTCGCTAAATTAAAACGAGGCGAGAGAAAAATATTTATGCAAGTTCCATGTCGTCAGTTTCATTAGCAGATATAAATGAGATAGTAGCAGATATTTAATCTGGATCCCGGGAATTGCAATCGCCTTGCGAATATTATATAATTTGATATCATTCACAAAGAACGGTACGTTCAGAGGGGTTAGCTTTTCTCTCTATCCACTTTCTCGGTGGGCCCTGCCAGCTAAGAAAAGTAGAGGTAGCAGAAAGAAAAGGTGCAGCCAGGAGGGAAAGAGGGACAGAAGAAAATACATTAGACTATCCCATTTCAACGAGCTTTCGTGGCGAGAGCCACTGAATTGAAATCAGGATCCTATTCATTTTCTCCGAGAAAATGTAGCTATCCGGTAAAGATAACAATGCATGGAGCTTGTCAAAGCCCATTCCATGTTATAGTAAGTAAATACATCTCCGGTATACTTTGGATTTGCGAGCAATTAAAAATGAGGAATGCAAACGAACGTCTAACGAAGTCGATTGTACGACTCGAGTTAAAATGGTCGCATGTTGAAACGGGAAAGGAAACGCTGCTAGATCTTCCGCACGCCGTAAACCGACCGGGATAAAATTTGAATCTACGAGCGCCAGGAAGGAGGATGCATACAAATGCCTTCTCTTTGTCGGAGGAACCACTAAACCAAACAGAGTTCATTTTCGTGATAAATTGGATCGATTACTATTTACCACTTGCTTACTTACTATTATTATTAAACGTTCTTAGAGTACTGGTAGATATTAGAGCATTTTTATTTTATCCCGGAATAAATTTAAAGGAAGGTATACATGTATACGTTGAACTCTTTATATTAATTTGTCGCATATTAAATGCCGCAAAACTTTTGGGAATTTCATAATTATTTTAAAAATAACTGCGCAACATTTGACAAAAGAAATTTTAAGAAAGTTCCCGTGCTCTTTCTAGTATAAATGTCTAAAGAAAGTTTCTTCAACCATTTGCGATTCTGTGTTATTGCTGACTTTTTGTTACAGTAACTTCGATTTTGAACTTAGAAAACATTTCGTGCGATTAATTGAAGTGTTCGAATATATCGGTAGTTAATACTACAGACAATAGCAGATAGACACGTGGCTGTTGAAAACATTACGAAGTTAATTTCAATTAATCGACAACAGGCCAGAAATTTAATTAGAATCGAAATGCGTTAATTTGGTTTCTATCAACCAGCTATCTTTTAAAGTACATTTCTAACAATGCAGTGGGAAGTTATTAGATAGAAAATTCAAAAAGAATTAGAAGTGAAAATGGTTAAAACATAACACTACACACGGCTGAAAATTAACAACAGATTATATACTACAGAATATATTACAGAATAATAATTCGAATCATGACAAAACGAGCGAGGATATATAATAATGCAAATTAATTGTTGTTCTTTTACATTCGGTAAAAATCATTTGGCACCTGCTTAAGCGTTTTTCAAGGATAGAACATGGCTGAATATAATTAGAAACCTGCCACGTGGTTGGAATGGCTATACTTCATTATTGACAGCATGATCTTGTATCTTATCCCATGGACCCCGTGAATTAACTTTAATTCCAGGGTCCGGGGTTGCCTTTCCAAAGAGGGATTCAGGTATTTCGGGCAATTAGGTCCGAAACCACACCTCTCGCTGTGAGCAATAAAACCGCTTAATCGATTTGCCGCGATAATATCGATTTCGGGGTAGAAAATTTCAACGGCGCAGAGGCAAAAAATAATTACGTGAAAGGGAAGCCCTGAGAAAGAAATAAGACGAAGGAGAAAAGAACGAAGGAAGCGTCGTAGAAAACCTTATCGACTCAATATTTTCATTCGTTTATCATGACAATCATTTTTCTTTGTTACAGGTAAGTCACGAAAGCGGCAGAATGATCAGTGTCTCGGCACGTCGAGAAGTCAAGATTCGCTCCGAACGGTACGTTTGCTTGTGCACGTTTACGTGAAGACGCATATCCAGATGTATTCGTTTCCATCTCGCAGCATAAGCTCAGAACGTCGGGCCATCTGTCAGCTTTGTAAAGTAAAGCTCCGGTATGACACTTGTTACGCAAAGACGACACTATTATTTCTCCCGTCCGGGTTGCCTCCCGTTAAAAACGACTCTCCCGACTTTGCCCCGTCGTCGCAGATATGTAGCGCGCGTAAGAACATGATAAAAATATCCCGGAGTTTTGTCTATCGCTATTTTCTCCTCATCGAGAGATCAGTCACAAAAGATACCGGAGATACTGCACGGGAAATGGGAATGAAGTTCCACGTTATAAATGGACTCGAGACGACGACGCGGGGAAAATGTATTTTGTATTTCCGGCAAGGATTTCTTCCTCTTCCCTCTTTTCGAGCTACGAAAAATCTTTGTGGCGCATATTGAAACGAAAAAAAAGAGATGTAATGGGGAAAAACGAAGGATACTTCGCGTAGGTAATATCATCGGCCTTTTTTTTCTCTTCTCGCGTAACAAGCATCAAAGTTTGTTAATTAAGAGACTTTGAGCCTCTGATAATTTTATTCTTTTTTCACCTTCGCTCGTACAAATACCTACTTAATTAAAGTCTTGCACAACAACGCGTACGACACTGCGAATCATAACGTTCGTGTTTAAATCCTTAATTTCACGGCTACCTTCCTATCGAGCAGAGCGTGACGAGCTTCTAACGTTTCCTTGATATTTTTCTTGCTCGGCACGTAAAATCAGGGAGGCTCACGGACATTCACGGGAAATCAGGACGGAGTTAGGTTAACGTGAGTTGCAAAATATATGTTGCATATACGTGTACAATGTAACTAGACGTTATATAAACCTCGAGGATATATACATATATATTTACATATGTATATATTCATTTAACTTATCGTTCTTTCAACGGTTCCCTTTTACGATGAAATTATTTTTATCTCATCCACTGTAACAATCTCAGGCATTTATCATTATGGCCGTAATAATATAGTTTCGATTAACCCTTTGCACTCCGTTGTCGCCGCAGAGGCGACACTGTAATAGAAACTGAAAACTCCGTTGTGAGGTAAATCCGGCGAATTTTTTATTTTTTTATACTGTAAATCATAATTCTAAAATGTATACGCTTCTCTTTGAATAACAAAGGAAGATTTTTAATTTTCCACAAATGTGCACTCACACCGTGTAAATAGTTCTGGAGTAGCTGGTAGCACATAGTAAAAATTACTCGGAGTGCAAAGGGTTAATATAAATGATCTACTTGTTTATCTTGGAATTATTCTGAGCAGACAAACTCACGAATTACCAATGATCATTTGAAGATTGAAAAATTCCCGAGGAGACTTTTCCGTTTCCGTTCATTTAATCTAAAACCGAATAACCCATTCTGTTACCGTATTACGTATTTCTCCGTCTAGGTTTGTGCGCCCGGAATTGAGCACAAATAGTAGAAAAAAGGAGAGAGAAGAGGGAGATAGCGAGAGTAAGAGAGGAATCGGCAGGAAAATACAAATTAACTGGAGGGCAACGACGAGTACAGAAAGTGAAGCGAAAGAAGAGAACGAGTTCGGGGGCAAAGCCGGTGAAAATCGGTGCTTTACGCGGATCATAAAAGTTACAAGAGGGTAGAAAACGCGTTGCATTCACCCTTTCCTCCCTCCTCGCCCTCTCTCTCTCTCTCTCTCTCTCCCCTCTTCTCCCTTTGAGTGGCTATACCGCGGAGGTCAGAGCTGCGGAGGAACGAGGAACGAGCAGCGTTGGGAACAGTTTGCCAACTCGTTGAACGAGACTCGAACTCGATAGTGGCTACCTCGGCTGGTTGTAGCCTCGCTGGCTGCTACTAGACCGGCTGCTTGATTCGCCAGCACGTTTCGGTTCTTTGCCTCGCTCCGTCGACTCGCTTTCCTTCGCTCTCCGACAAAACCGCCTCTGTTTTTGCACATTTTACATCAAACGTCTATCTCGTTGCGCCGCGATGCAACAACACCATCTATTTTCTCCGCATCCTCGCGTGTCTCTTGGATCGCGCGAAGACCTCGGCGCAAACGAGGAGTTGAGAAACGAAACGCGCAGAACGAAAGCGAGCGAGGAGAGAGAGAACGCGAAAGAACCCCGAAGGAGAACGGTGAACGTCGAACCCGGCAGTGGTGGAGCAATCACGGATTGTTACACATACCGGCATCGTTCCGCCAGGATCGGCTTCGGCATTAACTCTCTCCGTCTCCTCCTGCTCTTCCTCTCATCTTCCAGCCAGCTCAGCCGTACCGGAGCTATCTAACTCCGCTAGCAGGATACATCCGTACGTACACTTCCGGACCTCCGCCGCCATCGTCGCTAACTCCTACGACTATACACGTACTTTGTTGTGCCGTGTACAACGCTACTACGAATACCGAGCACGAACTTTTCAGTGCCCATGCCCGCGTGCCGATCTACTCTGCGTCTAAACGGTTCAACCCGAGTGAGGACAAGGGTGGAAGTTGACCGGGTAGGGATACACTGTTACATCTTTTCCAACTGACCCTAAGAAATGGTCGTTTGGAAGAGACGACGGTTCTGGTCGTTGACAACGTTCCGTGCCTCACTGAAACGATATACGATTAGGGCGCACCGGGAATGGCTTCGCATTTTCTGCTGACTGTTGGAGCAGTTTCAGGAATGTATTCCTATCTTGGTCGCACTTTAAATACTTGTTTGTTGGTTGTGTTTGGAGATGATAAAGATTTTTTTTAATTGCACGTATATATGAGTAAGTTTAATATTCAGATTACGAGAAGAAACTTGAGGGTTGGGCGAGAGAGGAGTCAGGAATGTGAATCTAACCGTTTCGAGTGGAAGGTGATTGTTTTTCATAAGTATTTCCGGCTCTGACGTCGTATAAGCAAAAATCTAAACAAGTTTCCATCCAGTAGCGCACAATAGCAATACGAGTCTCTCGCATTGCGAGATAACGAGGGAGGAAAATATGAAAAAAGATACTGTCACTATTAATATCATGAAGAACGTTCCCTCCGCGGTGAGTCTGTTATTACTCAAATGGTAGATATCTATTAATTCAACGCTTCAGTTTCATTACTCACGACGATTACTCTACAGTGTCTAGCGATAGGAGCTTCTGAATTTCTGATAAGCCACCGCTCCTCCGTTTGCATTTATCGAACGACCTTGCACACTTTTTCCCCCATGGTCCGATGCACGTCAGCGTTGCATCCCCGTCGTCTTTGTAGCCGTCGTCGGCTGGCTTTTTATCCGGTTGTACGGAAAAGGCGATGTCGGTGCAACGGCGAGGATACAGCCGCCGCTTTATTAGGTATGCATCGGGGTAGACACGGCGGAGAAAGGAGGAGGTGGTGGTGGATAGAACTCGTGATTCGCAGCCAGCGTTATTAACGTCCGAGCGCTAGAGGCGAGCCCCGATCACATCGTGTTCGTGATAAATCGCTCCGGTGGCTTCCCCCAGCCTCCTTCGCCATTCGCCATTATGTCTTGTATGTTTCATTACAAATTTCCTTTAGTGTCGTTAGGGATGCACATATGTCCGCGCGAGAGAGGAGCACGCACACGCGTGCACCGAGTACGCGGACTAGCATAGTCACTGGCATAGGAAAAGAGTAAAAGAATGAGAGGAGGCAAGAGATGTATTTATTGTGGGACGATGTTGAACAGACAAGGCAAAAGTGAACGCTCTCTTATGGTCTGCTGGATATTAATTCTTGTTACTCATACGTACCGCTTTGGCGGAAGTAAGGTGTGCTTGAGAAAACAAATGAAGGGAAGTGCCCTATCGCGGTGAAGCCTTCGCCGATAATATCGAAGATTAAGTGAAAGAGGACGGCTTAAGGCGGACTAGCTAAAATGTTTTCAATTCTTATCTGAATTTACCTCTTCAAGGTCTCGTATGCGATCTTAACACTAGAACAACCAAACCAGTCAAAATGACTGGTACACAATTCTTTCGAAAAATTCTCCAAGTTTATAGAAGAGTCTTAGAATAAATATTCTATGTCCATCTTAAAAAAGATAAATCACCGAATCGAGAATCTTTTCCGCCTCTTGATTCCTCCTTTTTCAAAGTACTTATTTAATATTTTGAAATATGATAGATTTAACGCCGGTAGTTCTAGTGTTAAGATGCCTGGCTTCACGCGTTCTGTCGGGAAGAAACGCCCTGTTTTAACGATAGCGTTTGAATTTCTGCTAGAAATTGAGATTCGATGAATGTACGGTAATTGATATGAGATTACGAAGATACATCGATCATGGAATACGAATTCAACTCGAAAGTTTGAACTGTGAGATGAGGGTAAATATTGTGACCACGTCGTAAGTCGTATCTACGACATTGCTATAGTAGGAGGGCGAGATGTATATTATGACGGAGAAGGTAAATTAATGACAGCACCATCTACCTCGCAATTGAAACGAATGCAGTCATACGGAAGAAAATGTTATGGATGCAGCATATTTATTCTATGCACTTTGTATGCCACTGCCGCCCATACGTATCGTCTGTGTGAATTCTTATCCCCCACGTACACAAACGTAACGCAGTCCCATACGAAGAAGCCCATATTTATCATGCATCGAGATGGCAAAGCAAAAACAAATACTCTCCAGTCTTCAACCCGTGGGATATTCTTGTTACTCATATGTATATCGGCATACGAACATTGGACATTCCCTATGGAAACAAGGAGCAACGGTTAAGAGGGTCAGTCTCCGCGCTTTGCACGGAAACCTGCATAAGCGTATACACTTTGCAGACCGAGTACTGGTATCCGCGTATAGCCGATGCTGCTGTGGATGCTCTTAACGTGGTAAACAATGAGGGCTGTCACTTCGAATCCGGGGAACCGGACATTCAGCTAGCGCAACGCTTCGTTCTGTATTAACGTTCCCCTTTATCATTCCTTCCCCTCCGCCTGTTCCCTATTTTCTTCTTTTTACTTCTCTTTTTCTTTCTCCCTCTCTCTTCTCTCTATTCAGCGCTGTGTATTTCCATCTCCGTCTTTCTTTCTCTTTGCTTCCTATCATATATTTTAAGCCGTCTCGTCCCCTCCACCCTCATCCGCTTTCGATCGTAATGCAACCCCTCTTCCTCTCCCTCGATCCGCTCTTCGTCGGTCCATTGGCGAAGCGAGATTCAACGGCACGTCTTCGAATAGCGATCGGCGGTGAAAGACAACGGAAAAGAGAGAGTGAAGCCGATGCGAGTCAGCCGAACGAAAAGGACGTGCATTCCCGGGACGGAATATCGGATTGGTAGCTGCGGTCGAGCCGCGGTACGACGATTCGTGGTTTATTTACGGCGTAGCATCCTTACGATCGTACTTCTCGGCCTTTTCCCTTCGTGGTCAAGACGTTCAGGTTGCGGCGCATCGCTAATCAGCTAGTAGGCCGTTCAAACGATATCGTCTCGTCCGCTCTCGTCCGTTCTTTGGTAGTAATCCGAGTCTCCACCGTCGTCTTTGTTCTCGTCCTCGTCCATAGCCTCGTTGTTCTCGCGAGGACGAATGGATCTCTCTGAGATCGCTGCTATCCTTTAGCCGTCCTCGAGGACGAGGTTAGCTTGCCGGATTACCCGCTTGGTCCATACCGAGGACGTTGCGCGGACAATTATCGAATTGGTAACACAGGTAGCAGAGGCAAACCGGGAATGTAGGCTATCGACCAAATTCAGTCAAGAGATCGAACTAGAACGGAATGGCGATAGGTTGTTTCGCCAAGAGGGTCCGAGAGACACATCGGACAAGGGTCTCCTTGCATCCGGCGGAGCGGAGAGGCTGCTGGGTAGATTCAGCCGTTTACGTACACCCCTTGGGCTTGTCATGCGGCAGCTATCGGCCGACCGCGATCGAGAGACCGGCTGTATCCCCAATGCCACCTTGTTCTCAGCGGCTATGTCGAATCGGACAGGCATGTGCCCGTCGCTTACCACGATGGCCTCTCTCGTCTGCCTCCTCTTTCTCTCCGTCTCTCTCTCTTGCTCTTTGCAACTCACACACTCACTCCCTCCGTCTCCTGACCCTTCCACCAGCATCCTACCTCTCTCCGTGTTTGCTTTACCATTACAACCATAGCCACCGTCACCACTACCAACACCGGAATGGGTTATTTCGGACCACGTGGGTGGCTGTCTAACGAGATATACGAGGAACAAGCTCCGAAAGTGGGACAGGTAACTCGAGGACTCGTCCGGTCGGCGAACTGTACTTGGATCACTGTACCGTATCACGGAATATACGACGATAATCAGGATGACAATTGCGATCGTCAACGTTACCGATTACCATTGATCGTAGTTTCCCGGCTACCGGCTTGCACGCGATCTATCCTTTAACCTCCAAGTAGCGAGTATCAGGCACTATCAAGCGAAACTTATACCCGGTAACGGTATAATTTCAGGAGACGAGTAATTTGCGCGAGACTCTCGAAGGTCGACCTCTTTCTCGGAGCCCTCTTTTCCGCGTTGTTATACGTGGCACGGTGTGTATGGAACCGCTCGTAAACCCCGATCGCTTTTGCCACCGTATCGACTAGGCACTTTGCATTCTACGTGTATTTATAGAGATTCATGCGAATTGCCAGACACGCGAACCGACGAAGCCTGATCGCGCGTGTACGATTCGGTACGACATGTCGTACAGGAGGTGGCGTACAATGGCGTCGAGTAACGGTGTCGTTGTCGAGGGTGTAAGCTCTTTCCATCTCTCTTTCTCCCCATTGCTCCGCTATGTTGATTCGGTCGCGCACTCTCGGCTGGCATCCTGCTCGAATATTCGTTCGCCCGTGTGTTCCCTGCGAGCTAATTGCAGCGCGAGCGCCGTTACTCGCCCGTTGGATTATGCGAACGGGCAGTGCCGTTAATTTCGTGCACGGCTCTACGGCTTTAAGTGCCTATCCGCAGCTACGTTAAAGACGAGATCGCGGCGAATACGAATAGGCCAAGTCTTTCCCTTTCTCGACTTTCTCGTTGTTCCAGTAGATTTAACATTCTTTAATGACACATTAAAACAACTGAAGACAATTATATCTCAGCTTCGATCTTGCTAGCCATAAAACCGTAGGAATTCCATAGTATAGAACCTAAAGATGTTACCGGATAATCTGTTCTTTTTCGTTTTCGTAAAAAAGCACTCGCGTCGCGAGAATAAGATCTCGATGAGAAAGAAACTTATTTTGCGACCTTGACCCGTGGTCACGTCATATCGGACATGATTTATAGCCTCTGCTAAACGATGATAGATCATGTGTATTGTTCGGACGCGATTCTACACCTCGAGATAAATTTGCGGAATCGACGTCCCCGGGCACGTTAATGCCCTTACTCGTGTGAACCGTTGGTATGTGGAGAAATATTTCACACGAAGGCGGATCCGTCGGTACGAAAGGATCGCCTATGTTTTTATTATATTGTATATTTAATGAATTTTATTGATTTGATACAGAGTACATGCCTTAAAACCGACTACTAAGAACGACTAAAAACGACTGCTATGAACGACTGCTATTTACGACTGACGATCGTTCGACGATCGTCGGGTCTCGCCGTCAAAAACTTTGATAAGAAGGCGAGAGAACGGGCGGGGGGGGGGGGAGGGCAGCCTCGAATCCGAGCCGTGAATCGGACGTCGTACTCGGCTTCGATGGCAAAGGAGCCGCTTTGAACATACCGCCCCCCGTTGAACGCCCTAACGTTCAACACGCACTAACACCTGGTTACTTAAGCATATGATTAATGTAATAATTCTAATTAAAGTAAACTAAAGCAACAAAGAACTACCTAGTCGGTAGGTAACAAAGCCAATTTTCGAATACTACGTTTGTATGTGCCGTCGCTGGTTTTTACGGTAACTACGCGCACTACCCTATCGGGCCCCGGATGCAATTCCACAATTCGTCCGAGCATCCATCGCAGGGGCGGAAGATTATCTTCCTTCAATAACACAACATCACCTGTTTTAAACCTTATGTCACCACCTTTGTACCACTTGCTGCGTTGATTCATTTCATTGATATACTCTTTATACCAACGCTGCCAGAAATGTTGCTTTAATTTGGTGATATGCTGCCATATAGATAGCCTGTTGGATGGGATGTTGGTGAAATCGTATTCCGGTATGCCTCGCATCGTGTCGCCGATTAAAAAATGACTGGGGCATAACGACAAGGCATCATTCGGGTCGGATGAGAGTGTGGTCAACGGTCTTGAATTCAATATGGCCTCGATTTCTGTGATGAGGGTATAAAATGCCTCCATATTGAGCACACAATCTCCAACAACTCTCTTGAAGTGATGCTTAAAGCTTTTGACTGTCGCCTCCCATAGTCCTCCGAAATTCGGCGCCCTAGGTGGAATAAAGCTCCAGGTAATTCCTTGCAGTGCTAAATAATGATTTACCTCATCGCTTGATTCGAGTGAGGACAAGATTTCTTTCAATTCCCTGTTCGCTCCTACGAAATTGGTGGCGTTGTCGCTGTATATATGAGACGGCTTCCCCCGACGGGAGGTGAAACGGCGTAAACAGGCGAGGAATGATTCGGCACTGAGATCTGTTAACAGTTCCACATGCGCCGCCTTCGTGGTGAAACACACAAATACTGATACCCACGTCTTCACCTTAACCTTGTTCCGCTGTTTTTTCTCTTTAATGAAGAATGGGCCACACAGATCTACTCCCACTACAGCAAAAGGACGCGAACAGTTAACCCTTTCCTTGGGAAGTTCTCCCATTATATACGTTGGTATTCTGGGCCTACATCGAAAGCATCGAACACACTGTCTGATGATTCCCTTTATCAAATTTCGGCCATCCACTATCCAATATTCCTGTCTTGAGGCATAGAGCGTAGTCTGAGCACCAGCATGCATGTGTGCAACATGTATGTGATTGATTAGTAAACGCACAAAATGTCCCTTATTGGATAATAATATAGGATGTCTTGCCGAATATTTGATCTTCGCGTGCTGCAACCGGCCTCCCACTCGTAATACCCCGTCTTTGTCGAGGAACGGAGACAATGATAGAATTCTGCTCCTTTTGCTTAATTCACCACCAGAAGACAGGTCGCGCAATTCCTCGGTAAACGTGTGCCATTGCACCACACGAATCACTCGCATATTGGCATCCGCTATTTCCCTTGCCGATAAGGGACCACACAGTTTCTTCTTATGCAAACTATTGCTTACGAAGCGCACACACCATGCTATCACACATTTTAACCTATTGTACGATGAAAATCGCTCAAACATTTTAACAATATCATTCGTTTCGTTATTTACAACGGTGAGTGCTACCGCCGCACGCACTTCTTCTATCTCCACCGGCTTAGGATAAGTTTTTGGCCAACAAGATTCGTCTCGCAAGAGCCATTCAGGGCCACCTTGCCACAACCTATTATTTAAAAAATCTATTGGAAGTTGACCGCGAGAACCCTTATCTGCAGGATTGTCAGCAGTAGGTATGTGTTTCCAAGCGGTCACGGGTGTATTCGCCTGAATTTCCGATATTCTGTTCGCTACAAAAGTTTTCAATTGATGTGGCGAAAGATTTATCCATTGCCATACTATGGTGGAGTCCGTCCAAAAATGTATCGAATTGAATTTTAAATTTAAAGACTTATCAACTAATAGATATAACCTAGATAATAATAAAGCGGCACAGAGTTCTAAGCGCGGTATTGATAATTTTTTAATCGGCGCCACGCGGGATTTGGCGCATATTAATCGCACCGTTGTCAAACCCTGGCTGTCCGTCGATCTAACGTATATGCAGGCCGCATACGCTTGCTCGCTAGCATCGCAAAAACCGTGCATTTGACAATCAATTACATTGTTCACGGTTATGCGCCTATTAAATTTGCAACCGTTAAGAAGCGGTAGTTGCTTCACGAATTCCTGCCAAGACGTTACAAT
This sequence comes from Cerceris ruficornis, assembly GCA_963989415.1. Taxonomy (NCBI): domain Eukaryota; kingdom Metazoa; phylum Arthropoda; class Insecta; order Hymenoptera; family Crabronidae; genus Cerceris; species Cerceris ruficornis. The sequence continues at coordinate 7,921,803 of OZ022518.1, forward strand.
TTCCAGTGGAAGCGATTCATCCCACCCAAAATTATCCAACCATAATTTTTGCATTAAAATTTTAGCCTTTGTGATGACGGGTATTAATAGTCCTAGCGGATCAAACAACGATGCAATCTTAGATAGCATAATGCGTTTAGTTACTTTTCTCTGCTCAACCGATAAGTCCATTGCATAACTAATTACGTCATCGTTAGGTTCCCAGAAAATGCCTAACATTTTTTGGGTACCGTCTTCCAACAAATTAACCCGCATATTTTGGGTGGATGATATCGATTCCAACGCGCGCTCGCTGTTGGACGACCACTGCCGTAAGTTAAAACCGCCGCGACGCAGCAAGGCAATCAGCTGATCGCGTAACTGTATAGCTTCTCCCACATCGGACGCGCCTGTCAACAGATCGTCGATGTAAAAGTCCCTCTGAAGTACCTCAGCCGCTCTAGGAAAATCGGAAGCCTCGTCCGTCGCCAACTGCTTGAGACAGCGCGTGGCCAAGAAGGATGCAGCTATGGTGCCATAGGTCACGGTGCTCAACTCGAACACTTTGAGCGGTTCGCACCTATTTTCTCTCCATAAAATTCTTTGATAGGCAGTATCTCGCGGATCTACCTCCACTTGTCTATACATTTTTTCAATGTCGGCCGAAAGCACAACCGCATGAACCCGAAATCTTAAAAGTAGCGATATTAAATCGTCTTGTAACTTCGGCCCTTTCATAAGAGCGTCGTTTAAAGACAAGCCTGTGCTTGATCGCGCCGACGCGTCAAAGACGACTCTTAATTTTGTCGTGGTGCTACTCGACTTAAATACCGCATGGTGAGGTATAAAGTAATTATCTTTACCTTCGGCCGGGCTCTCCACGCTCCGCATATGTCCTAAAGCCTCATATTCGCGCATGAAGGCAACGTATCCTTCCCTCAAAGAATTATCGCGAACGAATCTTTTCTCTAATGCCAGAAAGCGCCTCTCCGCGGCGTCACGCGATTGACCTAAGTCAGTTTTTTCGTTCTTAAATGGCAGTCTGACGCGATAGCGCCCCGTATCAGTGCGTGTCGTATTTTCCACGAAATGTTTTTCGCATAACAGCTCTTCCTCAGAGAAATGCTTTACCGCGGGCAATTCCTCAATTTCCCAAAATCTTTTTAATTGCGCGTCTAAACGGGTCGTAGCTACATTACAAGATGTTATCGTATTTAAATGCGACTGCGCACGCCCGGCTACCACCCAACCCAACTTGGTCTTTTGTAATATGATTTTTGGGTGTTCTAATGATATTTGACCGAGACATAACAAAGAGTAAAACAACTCGACGCCAATCAGTGCGTCGACCGCGGAAGGAAGGTGGAAATTAGGATCCGCCAATTTTAAATTCTTTGGAATTCGCATAGTAGTGCGGTCAATACGCTCATTAGGTAGCGGATCGGTGACTCTAGGTACTAATAGGAACGTTAACTCTCGGGAGAAGCGTCCATCCGTTGAGCGAACTGTAACTGAAACAGCTTCCGAAATTCTCATCGCTAATGACGAATTGAGCCCGCGCACCGAAATGTCGACCCTTTTTTTACGCAAACCTAGTCTCCTTGCAAATTCCTCCGTCATGAAGTGAGTTTGGGCCCCCCCGTCCAACACGACCCTGCATCGATAAGCCTCGCCCGTCGCGCCCACCACATTCACGAGAGCCGTCGCTAATACCGTCTGTGTATGTGCGGTAGCCTGCAAAGAGGTGACTGTTTCGCTTCCCCTTGCGTCTCCGCTCGGAGATGGCAATGGGCGAGCATCGGGGGGATGTAAGGATGCGTGGTGCTTTCGACCGCATTCGCGACAAGGCATCGCTCTACACGCGCCGACCAAATGGCTATCATGCAAGCAGTTAAAACAAAGCCCCGAACGTTTAGCCAATTCTATCCTTTCATTATATCCATAGGCCAAATATTTTCTGCAAGTCTGTATACTATGCTGCTGCTTGCATACTACGCACAGCTGCTTCGCGCGTGTTGCCACGCACGCCTGTCTCACACCAGTAAACCCAGACCGCAACCGATTCGTCCCTTTAGCTAACGAGCTATTTTCCGACGTTGTACTCTCTAAAGCAGTGCATCTGTCACGCAAAAAGGCCCACAGGTCCTCGATCGGCGGAATTTCGGTTCCCTTCAAAGTGCGTTCCCAATCGCGCAACGTGAACTTATCCAATTTGGATGTAATTAAATGCAATAGGATCGGATTCCAGGATGTTGTATCCTGATCTAAAGCTTCTAAAGCACGCACGTGCTTCAATGTATTATCTAACAAAATTCTTAACCCGGTCGACGATTCTTTTGTTAAAGCCTGCTGTTCAAATAATTTTCTGACGTGCGTTTGGATTATTATTCGTTTATTGTCATATCGTTCTACTAGGAGCGACCATGCAACCCCATAATTATTTGCGGAAGTCTCTAACGACTCGATCGTTTGCGCCGCTTCGGCGTCCAGACACGATCGTAAATAATGCAACTTTTGTACCGCGGATATGCTATCGTTATCATGAACAATGGATTTAAAAGTGTCGTAGAAGCCGGACCAATCCTCGTATTTACCCGTAAATTTGGGAAGATTTATTGCGGGAAGTTTGATATTCGCCGTCTCGATTACCCGTTGAGCGCCTGTCACGGTCATCGGTATCTGCGCAGGAGACGCAGCCGGTTCCGCATCTAATACTAGTTGTCGCGCCATCGCGAGAACCTCGAAATAATTATTTTCGAAGGTCTCACGTTCTTTATTAATATCGTCTTCCGACATAGAATCCGATGCTTCTATAAAACTCTGACATTCGTCATAATCGATCCACACTTCACGCAATCGGGTTATGCGTTCCTTAATTAAACTAATATTTCCGCTCGCATCAAACGCAGTTACAAAGTTTCTACATCGCGTTACTTGTCCTTTTAGGCTCGAGCGTTTCGCGAGAGCGCCTTTAAGTGCGTCGGCCATTTTCAAAACAAAAGACTGTCTTGACCTCACCAATTTCTTCAAAGTATTCGCTTGGTCGTTTCCTCCTTCGCTGGTCGAAGGTAGGCCTCAAAATGTATCCGTCGTCTCAGCTATGCAGTCCAAATTGCCACAGTTCCAGATTACTCGTGGCCCTCTTCGGATTCACCGAAAGATTCAATCTACGTTGTGCAGATTGCCTAATTATTTCACTGCCCTTCCTCTGTATCACCAAGTCACTGAGTTCGTGAAACTGCACTATCCGTGTATGAAATAGCACAATCCGGCTCGAAGGACCAAAATGTTCGGACGCGATTCTACACCTCGAGATAAATTTGCGGAATCGACGTCCCCGGGCACGTTAATGCCCTTACTCGTGTGAACCGTTGGTATGTGGAGAAATATTTCACACGAAGGCGGATCCGTCGGTACGAAAGGATCGCCTATGTTTTTATTATATTGTATATTTAATGAATTTTATTGATTTGATACAGAGTACATGCCTTAAAACCGACTACTAAGAACGACTAAAAACGACTGCTATGAACGACTGCTATTTACGACTGACGATCGTTCGACGATCGTCGGGTCTCGCCGTCAAAAACTTTGATAAGAAGGCGAGAGAACGGGCGGGGGGGGGGGGAGGGCAGCCTCGAATCCGAGCCGTGAATCGGACGTCGTACTCGGCTTCGATGGCAAAGGAGCCGCTTTGAACATGTATAATCTTCATCCATGTTCATAAACGCAGTCTTCGAGAACGTCGTAGCAGACAGACTGACAGTTATGCTTTCACTTTCCAACGATAGTAAAACTCACGAGGAAGTGTCCTTCTTTTATCTTATGAATTTTAAAAAGGTTAGAGTGCACGGATACATGCTCTGTCAAAATGCTTCAATTTCCTCTGGTAACAGTACACCCAACTACAATACCATGATATTTCAGAGGATAAAAATTCGCTGACGCGTCGTTGAGCGATTCAACTTTTAAATTAATTTCGAAGATATTACTTCGCCATACGTGTTGTAAAAAGTGTACATCGTTTTCGTAAACCTCAGGGAAGAGAAGAAAACAGAATGTTTGCCTGCTGACGTACTAACGGTTCGCAATTTATACGGAATCGAACACATATACGTGTTCCCATTCAACGTACCATACTATAACTAGTGTTTCATGCATCGAGTATTGAAATACGAGGTAAACAGCAATGTTCTCCGGTTGAACGTCAGCAGGAAAATCAGTGCGTTTGCTTGCGCGAGGCTTTGCAGAAGGAAACTAATATAAACGCCAACGAGGATGTTCAGGCGAGCCAATATCGAGTAATTCCGTAAAACCTCCTTTCCGCGTTGGACAGTAAAGTTAATCCCAGCTTCAATTACATACCACAGGCACGCCATATAAACTGCTCCGTGTCAGTCGTTTGAGGATTTCAGCGCGAAAGTGCGGCCGGGCTATTCGAGCCTGAAAATCAGAGTGGCCATCGCGCGGCGGAATCCGGCAGAGAAATCCACGAGGTGGATATTCACCGACGAATAGAATCGATAATACGCGCCGGTAGTTCTGTCCGGTCTATGTGGACGAATAAATTGTAGAAATCAGTCACGTACTTCCATCGGCCTTCGGAATCACCGTTAAGCCCTTGATCGCAATTTAACCCCGGGGGCTGGAGTAATACCGGATCGCAGCATCCGGACGATTATCCAACCGCGTACTCGCGCGAGTTGTCTGCTTTTCTCTACATCTTTCTCAATCTTCCTCTCCCGTTTTCTCCCTCTTTAAACTCGACCTTCTGTTCCGGAACCCATCGTTCTTACCTAGGCGATTAAGCTAGCGCGTCTATGCAGCGACCACGAACGCAGCTTCGTCGAGAGTAAAAATAAAAGAGAAAAAAAAAGAGGAAAAAGGAAGGAAACGATTGAACGCCGCTTTCGTTCCCGTGACGTGTGTATGCGCAATCGGGTGTAGCTTTACAACGCCAGGATTCTGTAGTCGATCCGGTGAGAAAAATGCGTTTGTGGTTTCGAGGTAATAGCCATCGAACGAGAAGCGAGCCGGCTCTGAGGTAGAATTGTGTGTCCGGCAACGATGGATCGAAGAGGAACGACAGATAGATCCTGGAACGAAGGAGAACCGCACGAACGTTGATGAGCAAAGAAGAAGCTAACGGATGGAGATCGCTGGAAATGTGGAGAGAGACGGACAGACAGAGAGAGAGAGAGAGAGGAGGAAAAGGAAGAAAAAAAGAGAAAGAAGATGGAGGAAAGCTGAAAAGAGGAAGAAGAAAATGAATCTCTCCCAAGTGAGAGATTCATCGGCGCAGAGGCTGTTGTAAGTCGGTATGATTGCACGAATGCTCCGCGTTGGATGGTCTCGCGCGAATGGATTTAATTAGGCGTATTGGCAGATCTCTCCGTATTGCAGTTACTGTTGCTGTTACCACTGCAGGTGCAAGGGCGCGCGAAAGACCGAGAGCTTTCATGCCACTACCAGGATGTGGTATTCTAACAATTTCGTTGGCGTTCCACTAACGCAGTACGAGAAAGCGTAATGGATAAGTACACGATCGGGAAGAAAGACGGAGAGATAATAACTCTATCGTCATACTCGATGATTCTGCTGTTCGTGTAATTGGCTGCTTTGCAATGAACATTGATTTTATTGCAACGAAGTGTTGCAGTGACTCAACGTCTACACGTAAAGAAATCGTTGATGTATCTAAAGGACTCGTGAAAATTCGTGGATAATTCGAAACAAGTAGCAAGTATTTCCGTGCTAACGACTTCCAACGATTAAAAATGATTTGACAACAATCATTTATTAGGTCTTGGAGAGAATGCATATCTCGTCTATTCTTTAATATTACAATTGATGAAAGGCTATTTCGCGTGAAATATTATTACGTAGATGCGTTCAATGAAAAACGACAGGAAAGGTCCGTTAATTTGTCAAGAGCTATTTTCAGTGTGCAATTCATCCGCGATATAAATCGATCGGTACAGTTTTGGTATAAGTCATTACACGGACACAGGGCAATCGGTGCAAGGTAGGTATACGAAGTGCAGCCGCTGTGCAACTTATCGAAGGGATTAAACAACTTTGCTGAATGATTGATTGCTTTGTTCTCGCTGGCGTGAAAACGTTTTTACAGTCGGCACACCACCCACGCGAAAGGTGGATGTTTTATGTGTTTCGTACTTCCTCCGTCACCAGTGTTGCTTTTTCTTTTTTCATCTTCATTTTCTGAGTTTATCCAGTTACCTCTGTAGCAAGCTTGATGACTTATTAACAATGTCTCAAATCATATTTCTAACATCGATTTCATAGCTGACGACGACAAGTGCTTAATTTGACTTTGACGAAACAAAATTGTGATTATAATGAAACGCTATCGTATAAACTTTTCAACGTTTCTACCATTTTATCTCTGAATACGTAGAATTTCCTTCTTTTACTGCAATTAAAGTATCTCTTCGTCACGCGTACGGTTATGCACAGAAAAAGAATTGGCCTTCAGTATAGCCGTGGAATTCTATTACCAAGTAAAATTGTATTCCTCACTTATTATTTGACATTCTCAGAACCAGAACACCGCATTAACGTAGGCTTTTTTCCTTCCTCCTCCCTCTGTCTGAATCATATCCTGAGGGTGTAATTAAAATATCCACTTCGTCAATCAAATTATCATGCACATGCGTGTTCCTTCAAGTAATCTTTAGCTCATTAAAATCCCAGACAGGTTAACCACTTTGTAATAATCTGTCTCTTTTTTCGGCCAAATCGGCTCTCTCCTCTAATTACGGTGTCAGTTTTCCACGAGCTTTTTTTCCATTCGCCACTGCCTCGGGTTATCGGAAATTTCGCATCGTAATAATCTATGCATCCAACGTCCTTCTTCTGCTTCTTTGTACGATTCTAAACCAGTATACGTTTGTGTGCGTGACCGCATATATTCGCACATTGCTACAAGCTCCCAAGAAAAATGGCAAGCCACGGCCACGAACGTCTAAACCACCTGGCTTGCAATAATTGCTCATTGCGTGGCAGGTAGAAATGCCGTTGCACGTCATAAACCTCGGTGATCCTCTTTCTTCTAAAAGGAAACCTGCTATTTTCTGCCTGCCTTCGTACCTACTCTGGTTGTCATCCTTTTTATGATTGCCCTTTTTTTTGTTTCATCCACGTTTCTTCAATATCTCTGTTTCGACGTACTCTACCAAGCTCTTCGCCTTCTGTTTTTGTTGCTGCAGTATCAAACGTTCTTTCATTGGACGTATCCGATTCCAAGATAGGGGTTGAAATTGATGGTTTTCTTTTTAAGCAAATTGCACTCGACATCCCACGCTACATAAGGTAGATCGTAAAATGAAAAGTTTCTTACAATTGTCGTAAAAGTATCAGGGAAAACGTTTGCACATGTTAAACGTGTGAAGAACGTAGAAACTACCGAGGATATTAATTGTTTCTTCCATTAAAGGAACAGCGGCGTTGAAGGACATTCGTTAGGAGTTGAGATTACAACAGATTTTCTTTGAAGCAGCCGACGGAGTTTCATTTCATGCGTCCGTGTCCCATGTCAGTTTCCGAAGAAATAGAATTATATGAGCCGTTCAATGCACAAATCGATTAACTCCACTTTTTGAATTTTTTTAAAAAGTCTCAAAGCACTCGATTGAATCCTAACTTTGTATGGTTGGGATATATTTTCGTAATAATAACGATTGACATCATTAAATGACGAAGTTTGTTTGGCCATCGAATAATAAATAATTGAATTCAGAAGTCAATCTAATTAATTCCAAGGCTATTCCACCTTATTCATTTTGTACTTCGTTAGAAGAAAGCTAAATGCGATTATATATTCTACAATACTTATTTGTATTTATATTATGAAGGGAATTTTAAAAAGGAGTGTAAGTATACTATTTCATCACACTTCTCCACTTTAGGTTTTATGGAGTTAATCGATTTGTGCACTGAACGGCTCATATACCGCTGTAATGCAGAATTGTGCGAAGATTGTGCTGAACATGATCGACTAGTTATCATCGTCTCCACCGCTTTTTCCATAACTAATATAATATTTTCCGTTGGCCGTTTAACTCTATTATAACTAACAACTTAATCCGAAAAATTCCATTTCGTTTTCTTAGGTTTCATTACGTTTCCGTTTCTTTCCTGCAATAGTGATCCCCTTCTTTCACTCTCATTTCTACTTTCGTTTGTACGCCCGTATTTCATCCTTTTTCCTCTTCTACCGCCCCTTTCGTTTCTTCTTCTTTCTGTTCCTCTTACTGCCCTCTGCTCGCCACATATCTGCGAAAGATTTCTCATGGGAGCTTCTTGACTCCGGGATTGTTGGCGCCTCTAAGTGAGTAGTTGAACGGTATACTCCATCGAAAGGTATCTCGCCCAAGTTGGCAGTCGTTCAAGCACGAGAGCGAGATCGGCTAGCAGCGAACCACTGCCCATTTTCTCGAACAATGAATTTCGCACTTATAATTGGATGTGTCGCTGTTACGGGCAGCGTTCCTAATGGTAAGTGCACGGGAAGCGCAAGAGAAGAGTAACCTACTTTCCTGGACGGCAGCGAGAACTATCCCTCGACAACTAAAGTGCGATATCTGTTGTCTGGAACGTGGTGTTGCTGTTTAATGCGCCGGACGCGTATTCTAACGAACGCCGACGATGAATTTCACCGTTTCGGTGCGACGGTGGATTATTCGCTGGTTCATTGTGTCCTCGCTTCGACAGTGATAATGACATCTGAGAATTTTATTCTTTTTCTCCATCACATTGTACCGTTATTACTTAAAACCGCTTGAGAGAACTGTAGTGCACGAGTAACATGGGATTCTGTTCACATCGCCGCGAAGAAAATTGAGCACGTCTGTCTGCTTAACAGCTGTCGTAAAACTCTTCCTTCGCAGTGGAAGTCGCAAGGCGGAAGAGGTTGCACTGCAAGGGCCACCCACGACTATTCGTCAATTATATTCATTGAGACTTTGATGATTAAAATTGCCAGGTTTTGGTCTTTCATCGCTCGGTTATCGGTCGACTCTTAGGAATTTCCTAAGTGCGTGACTATTCATCACTGTCTAACATCGTAAGATCACGTAAGCAGCGCTGTGTGGTAAAACAAGCACCATCTTGCAAGTGTAGAGTACATTCTCATAGAGACCTACGTCCTCGCAGAAACTCTTATACTTTTGGCTTGCATGTCAGAATTGGAATATCATAATTTGAACATGTTTCATTCACACGGAAAGAGACCGAGATTATTTTATTGGCAAAATCGTCCACGAGTAACTCCGATATATTTTGACTTACTCGAAAAATGTGCGAAGAAAAAAGAAACTTAATTTCTTGCCTTCTTTTATGACTGTGTATGCCACAATTAAGCTTTCAATTGCTCAAATAAAAATTGATCAGTGGTTCCTGCAATATCGTATAGTTTAAAATTAAATGGTAAGGGTAAAATTAATTATGTAGTGCTCCATCCCATTGATTTTTTCAACTTTACGGTTTTAAGAAAAATTTCCATTTTCATTATTCCACTTTCTGTGCCGGGACTGTCACTCGTTATCACAGAACAAGAGGTTGGACGTTGAAGTTGATGAACGTAGACATTTGCATTTTGCAAGATAAGCGTAGAATTTTCTTTGAAGCATCTCTATTACACAATCCGTACTCTCGACACGACGTCACGCCCTTGTTGCCATTCACTGCCAGCTACCATTCTTCGTGCCATTTTCGCGCATTTTTTTTTTCAACAACGGAGACCTCCCATTAAGAACAAAAACACTCGTGAGAATTTTCACGCTGAAACTCACAAACGACCAATGCATCCGCAGCATCGTGGACTTTTTCCTCCATTGGGCATTTATTTCTTTCTCTAAAAATTTCACCGGAACCCCGTGCCAGCGCGTCCGTTGCCGCGTTTCAAACCACGCTATGTGAATTTCCAAGCGTTCTCGCGAGCTTCTCGGGCAGGGACGTCATTTCGAGAGCCTCGCATAATTCGTCGGTGACGTTGTTCCATCGTACGGAGACAAAAGCGCAATCGAGACGAAGCGAAAGTTTGCCGTTCTTTGAGGCCCGAGTCTGGCCGCCAGATTTTTTATTATTTACAAACACTTGGCGACCATCACGTGCCAAGGCGGCCAAAAACTCCGGTCCTCAAAGAATTAGGCAGCCTTCGTTTTGAATGAACGTTTTCGTTAATCCGTCATGCTCTGTCAGCGGGTGGTAACCAGGGACTTCGGCCCGACGGTCCCATCGACCGCCGCTGACTCGCGATGACAAATCGGTCATAAATCGCGCCTTCGAAGAGAAATTCTGCCGATCGGCCGGACTAGGATTTTTTGGGCACATCTGGTTGCACTTTCCTCCACCACGCATTCGCAGGGGATGAGTTTCCACCTCCGTGGGGCCCTTCTCGTCGAGAGTCCCATGGGGGTGGTCACTCCTCTCGGAGGAAGGTGCGACCAATTAACGCCTCGCACCGCCCAGAAAATCCGAAAAACCCGCCTGCTGAAACGTCGCGAAAATTCAGCAAGCGGGGATGTCCGGCCCACAGCGTCGCCGAAAATCTTACGGAGAAAATTCTTCGAAGACACTTCGTTTCCGATCTTCTTGACGACAACTGCAACATCGCGCTCGCTGACGACAACAGTCGTCACAGTTTGTCATTAAATTCCAAATTCTTACTCTTTCGCGAACTTACAAGTTCTCCGCCGGTCGAGGACTATCGCGGCGATTAATTAACCAGTCCCGGAAATCGCTAAAAGATTCCGCGAGTGGTGAAGTGGACGTCACGTCTTATTCACGATCGACATCGACGCCACAACATTTTGGTCCTTCGAGCCGGATTCACCCTAAGGACGAGCAGCTATCCAGTGGATCCAAGGGGTAGGCGAGACGGATCCCACGACTTGGAACAACCAACCTGGGAGCAGTCTACGGCAATCGAGCGCACCGAGACAAGCCATCGATCAGGTAGGCTCGTTAATATTACCAAGTTCGAAGTGATCCATCCTTTCCGCCACAAACCTCCCTTTAAATATGGCAAACGTGAACGCGAGCGCGAGCGCGAATGAAACTAGTACCTTCTCCGAGACGGACATCCGCTTACGGAAGCAACAGCGTCGCACGTTCAAGACGCAGATCACCGCGTTGGAAAAGTACGTCGCAACATACGAGGACTCGGGGAACGACCGGATGAAACTCCGGATCAAAAGCAAACGGTTGGAGCAATTGATGGCAGCGTTCGACCAGATCCAAGGCGACTTAATGATCATCGACGGTCCCGAGGAAACGGATGCCCAGTATAACGAAATACTGGAACGTTACGACAACGTTCTCGCGACCGCGATGCTGCTGCTGGAACGAAACGATACGCCGACAGAAGCAGCGCGCAACGACGGAAATCCTGCCCAATCAGCCACGCCGACGCCATCGACGGTGACCGACACGAATTCATACGAAACCCTGCCGAAAATCGATCTGCCCAAATTCGACGGCTTGATCGAAAATTGGATCACGTTCAAGGACGCTTTTGTTACGATGATCCATTCCAACGATCGGTTAAGCAAATCGAAAAAAATGAATTATCTTTATCTATCGCTATCGGAGCGGGCACGTCGCACGATCAAGGGATACAAGGTCTGCGACAAAAATTATGATCTCGCATGGAGGCAGCTCGTCGAAATATTCGACAACGAGCGCATGCAGATCCTGCGACACGCCGCGTTGCTTCGCGATACCCCAACGGTGCACGACGATTCGCCGCGATCAATCTTAGATTTGGTGACCCACGTGCAGCAGCATCTGCGCTCGCTAGAGTCATTGGGTCGATCGCGAGAACAGATCGCAAGCGATCTGTTGACGAGTATCGTTGTATCGCGAATGGGTAAAAAGGCGCGATCGGATTGGGAGAGGACGCTGAAAACAAAGGAGATGCCCACCATCGAAGACATCTGCGGATTTCTCCTCACGGTCGTCCACCAAGGGAACGGAGAAGAGGCAGAGTTACCCGCGCCGCGAACAGTGCAGTTCTGCTGCACTGCCAGAGACGACGAGTACGAGGAAGCAGGGTGTTGGGAGACGCCGAAGAAACGAGGACAGAAGCGACCGCGTCCGACAGCACAGTACTCACCACCTTCTTCGCCTCGTTCTCCGACCAGCGAATATCGACGAACATCGCCGCCAACGAAACATCGGTCGCAGCCTCCGCGTCATTCGCCGCAATCGCGATATTCGCAGCCGCAACGCTACTCCCCGCGAAATTCGCCGCCGTCGCCCTCATCGGCTACACGCGGAAAAGGTCAGGCTTTCGCAACGACCACGTCTAAATGCCGGATTTGCAAACAAGGCACGCACCCGGAATACGGCTGTAAGCAGTTTCTCGGTTTCACGATAGAAAAAAGATTCGAAGCCGCCCGAAAGGCAAACCTCTGCCTGAACTGTCTACGAGCGGACCACGAGACTGACCAGTGCAAGGCAGGAAAATGTCGCGTATGCAACGGTGCGCATAATACGCGACTACATCGGGACTCGAGTCAAACGTCCGTATGACTACCACGATCGAACGATACGCGACGCAAACGGCCACGGAAACAAAAACGTAGTGTAATTACGCAATCCACCAGCGAACCATCGAACGGGCTGATGACCACCGCAGTCATCAAGGTTCTTGATCGCGACGACCAGACGATCGATTGTCGTACGCTGGTAGACACGTGCGCGAACGCGAATTTCATTACGGAAGAACTCGCCACGAAGTTACGCCTTCCGCAAAAAACATTTCCGTTGGCCATCGAGACGTTAAACGCCGCAAACACAGTCTCAAGCAAGATCGTCGCTATCACGATAAAGTCACGCCTGTCGAACTACACTCGCAGCCTGACTTTCTGCACAGTGCCGAAAATCGCAGGCCTTATTCCGGACACACGAATCGATCGGCCGAGATTATCAATTCCGGCAAATATCCGTCTAGCCGACCCGTATTTCCATCGACCAGCACCCGTCGACATGCTCATTGGTAGCGGCCCCGCACTCGCATCGTTATGCGTGGGGCAGATCAATCTTGCACCGCGAAAGGGAGCAGATCTCGTTCTGCAAAAGACGCGGTTCGGATGGATCATCGGGGGGAGCGCACCAGTCATCGCGCCAAAAACGAGACGCAACGCCTTCATCTCCACTGTGGAATTCGATCTCCGGAAATTCTGGGAGATAGAGGAGGGCGAGAGCGGACGACATCTCTCCGAAGAAGAACGGGACTGCCAGAACCACTTCGCGAAACACGTTCAACGGGATGACGCGGGTCGATACATCGTCGCGCTACCGTTCAATGAGAAGAAATCGGAAATCGGAGAGTCACGTGCGCGAGCACTCAATCGATTTCTCTCATTGGAACGAAAGCTTAATCGCGAGCCGGAATTGAAGCGCGAGTACTCGGCCGTTATTGAGGAATACCTCTCTCTCGGGCAGATGAGACAGGTAGCAGTCTTCGACGCACCCGGATTTTACCTGCCTCACCACGCCGTCGTAAAACCTTCGAGCTCGACAACAAAGGTTCGCGTGGTGTTCGACGGATCGGCGAAATCCAGTAGCGGCGTCTCGCTCAACGACGCTTTGATGACTGGACCGACGCTGCAGGACGACTTGTTCGCCTTGCTCCTGCGGTTTCGGATTCACGCGTTCGTGCTGACCGGCGACATTGAGAAGATGTATCGCCAGTTCATTGTGCGACCGGAGGACCGCCGATACCAACGCATTTTGTGGAGAAACGAGCAAAACGAGATCGTTACGTACGAACTGAACACAGTTACATTCGGGCTCTCGTCAGCTCCGTTTCTCGCCATAAGATGCGTCCAACAATTGGCAGACGACGAACGGACCGACTTTCCCAGGGCTTCGACGACACTGAAGAGGGATCTGTACGTCGATGATCTTCTCACCGGCGCCGACACGCTCGACCAGGCGTTGGCTCTACGAGACGAAGTCATCGGCGTACTTCAACGAGGAGGTTTGAATATCCGGCAATGGGCATCCAACGAGCCAGCTCTCCTTGCCGGATTAACCGACCAACAGATCCATCCTAAATTCTTTGGCGACAACGACACCGTGAAGACCCTGGGAGTAGTATGGAACGCGAATCACGATACGATTGGATATACCGTCGACCCACACATCGTGCAACGAGCGACAAAACGGATCATTCTGTCGACCATCGCGAGGATCTTCGACCCATTGGGACTGCTCGGTCCAGTTACCATTGTGTCGAAAATCATAATGCAACGGTTGTGGCAACTGAAGCTCGACTGGGACGAGTCGTTGCCCGCTCAACTACACACAGAATGGTCCACATTTGTGAACGACCTTGCAACTTTAAACAAGGCGTCGTTCAAACGCCACGTAGCGCAACGGGGACACCATAGGACGGAACTCCACGGATTTTGCGATGCCAGCGAACGAGCATACGGAGCGTGTGTGTACATTCGCTCGGTCGACGAAAATGGACAGACGGACACGCATCTTCTGTGCGCAAAATCGCGGGTTGCGCCCCTTAAAACGGTCACACTCGCGCGACTCGAATTGTGTAGCGCCGCGCTGCTCGCGACGTTATTCTCCACGATCCAAGAGGCGATGGTTGAAGAAATTGATCGTACAATCTTCTGGACCGACTCGACCATCGTCCTCAATTGGCTCAGACGATCACCAGCCACCTTAAAAACATTCGTCGCGAATCGCGTGGCGGAAATACAGCGAAGAACCGACGCGAAATCGTGGCGACATGTTCGGTCGGAAGATAACCCCGCCGACTTATTGTCTCGCGGACAATCGCCGAGCCAGTTGATCCGAAGTCACAACTGGAAGCATGGGCCATCTTGGCTTTCAACCGTCGAATCAACCTGGCCGGTGTCGCCTATCGACGTGCTGGAAGAAATTCCGGAAGCCCGTACAGTCGCTTGCCTCGCTACAACCATCATCCACAGCGGGGAGATCCTAGAAAAATATTCGTGTTTCTCTCGGCTGAAGCGAATCGTGGCTTACTGCCTTCGCTTTAGAAAACCCGGTCGCGACAAGGGACCGCTAACCGTAGAAGAGCTCCAGAAGGCCACGGATAGAATTCTGCAACTAGTGCAAGCGCTCGCGTTTACGCAAGAGTTGCAGCAGCTCAAGGATGGGACGGAATTGCACCGCAAGAGCAGACTCTTACCACTGCACCCTTTCGTAGACGAAAGGGGACTCCTGCGAGTGGGAGGACGTTTGCAAAATTCGGACCTACCCTTTGAACAAAAACATCCAATCATTCTGCCAAGGGGACATCACGTGACTGGCCTCATCATTCGGCAGGCTCATCTCCAGCATCACCACACCGGAATCACTTCGACACTGAACAACGTGCGACAGACGTACTGGCCGATCGACGGACGCAACGCGACGCGAAAAATCGTCCGACAGTGCATCAGGTGTTTCCGGGTAAACCCACCTGAGACCCAGTACATCATGGGTCAGTTACCTGCGGCGAGGGTAACGGAGCACCGACCGTTCCACAACACAGGTGTCGATTATTGTGGACCCTTTCATGTAAAGGAGCGGCGCTTCCGGAACCGCAAACAGATAAAGGTTTATGTCGCGGTCTTTATTTGTTTTGCAACAAAGGCAGTGCACCT
Organism: Cerceris ruficornis; assembly: GCA_963989415.1. NCBI lineage: Eukaryota > Metazoa > Arthropoda > Insecta > Hymenoptera > Crabronidae > Cerceris > Cerceris ruficornis. Next base: position 7,937,441 of record OZ022518.1, read on the forward strand.
AGAGGTTGTTGGAGACCTAACATCGGAGGCGTTTATGGCGGCGCTTAAACGCTTCGTCGGGCGAAGAGGACTCTGCCGAAATATATACTCAGATAACGGCACAAACTTCGTGGGCGCGAGCAACGAATTAACGGAGCTGCAAAATTCCCTACCAGAGGACGAAGAGATCCAGCGTTTCCTGACGGAGAGGAGCATCAGTTGGCACTTCACGCCGGCTCTCTCACCTCACTTCGGAGGCCTATGGGAAGCAGCCGTGAAGTCGTTTAAGCATCACGTTAAACGCGTCGTTGGCGAAGAATTGTTCACGCTCGAGCAATTCAACACGTTCGTCATCGAAGTCGAAGCCATCCTCAACTCCCGACCTCTGACACCTCTATCGTCCGATCCTAACGATCCCCTCGCGTTAACACCGGGTCACTTTTTGATTGGTAACGCATTAACGAGTCTCCCCGAGATCGATTTCAGCGACACTCCCAGTAATCGCTTGACCAACTGGCAACATATCCAGAAGGTCAAGCAAGATTTCTGGACACGCTGGCACAAGGAGTACATCAACCTCTTGAATGTACGCCACCGCTGGACCAAGGGAGGCCACAACATTTCGGAGGGGACGATCGTGGTGCTGAAGGAGGACCATACTCCGCCACTGCAGTGGCATCTCGGACGAATCGAGCAGGTCCATCCTGGGAAGGACGACGTTATACGCGCTGTCACTGTCCGCACCGCGTGCGGCGTCTACCGGCGCAACGTTCGGCAGCTGGCACCCCTTCCCATCTACGAGGAGCCATCGCCGTCTTCGTAGATCGCGCCCGATCAGCTGGCACCGCTTCCAAGATCGATGAAGCGGCATCGTCATCGTCGAAGCCAGCATCAGCGAGCGTATCGGAATCGGTAACGTAATTGATCGACAGAGTCTCTCAACGGGGGGAGCATGTTCCATCGTACGGAGACAAAAGCGCAATCGAGACGAAGCGAAAGTTTGCCGTTCTTTGAGGCCCGAGTCTGGCCGCCAGATTTTTTATTATTTACAAACACTTGGCGACCATCACGTGCCAAGGCGGCCAAAAACTCCGGTCCTCAAAGAATTAGGCAGCCTTCGTTTTGAATGAACGTTTTCGTTAATCCGTCATGCTCTGTCAGCGGGTGGTAACCAGGGACTTCGGCCCGACGGTCCCATCGACCGCCGCTGACTCGCGATGACAAATCGGTCATAAATCGCGCCTTCGAAGAGAAATTCTGCCGATCGGCCGGACTAGGATTTTTTGGGCACATCTGGTTGCACTTTCCTCCACCACGCATTCGCAGGGGATGAGTTTCCACCTCCGTGGGGCCCTTCTCGTCGAGAGTCCCATGGGGGTGGTCACTCCTCTCGGAGGAAGGTGCGACCAATTAACGCCTCGCACCGCCCAGAAAATCCGAAAAACCCGCCTGCTGAAACGTCGCGAAAATTCAGCAAGCGGGGATGTCCGGCCCACAGCGTCGCCGAAAATCTTACGGAGAAAATTCTTCGAAGACACTTCGTTTCCGATCTTCTTGACGACAACTGCAACATCGCGCTCGCTGACGACAACAGTCGTCACAGTTTGTCATTAAATTCCAAATTCTTACTCTTTCGCGAACTTACAAGTTCTCCGCCGGTCGAGGACTATCGCGGCGATTAATTAACCAGTCCCGGAAATCGCTAAAAGATTCCGCGAGTGGTGAAGTGGACGTCACGTCTTATTCACGATCGACATCGACGCCACAACAGACGTTCTTCCTGAATATGTCATAGTCAAAAAGGCAGAACACGCGCAAGAGTCGTGTTTACGCGCATTGCCAGCCCGAAAAACGTTTCTACGTCGTTGGCTGCCGTGTTGCTTCTTAAATCAGTCGCTCTCGACGATCGCCACTCGGAGTGGTAACTCCGGCACAAAAGCATCACTACGATTCATTCACCGTGTAGTACACTCAACGTCGTTTCCTTTGAGAACTCTAACATTTTTCTTTCTTCCTCTTCGAATTACTCGTCGCCGGCCACGAATGCAGTCATCCAACATAAGTGCTTTCTTTGCGAACTCGGGTTTTGAAATCGCGATCTGTATGCTGGAGAGACGTTACATTGGATCGTACAATGGAACCGGACAACGTCGACTCAACGGACGAGTGTGCGGGAGATGTCAGTGAAGAAAAACGCGTGCGACTGAATACCACAGGTGTCAAAGTGGTAAGAACACGATGGGGAAGGGGTGGAAGTTGAAAATCGTCTTGACGGCGCTTACGTCGATGGGAGGCAGAGGCTCGTTTAATTAAATTTAATGGATCGCAAGAATTAATCTCCCGGAGGAAGAAATTTCGTCGCTGGCGGGTTTCTCGTGAATTTTTCCTCTATCTCTCTTAGGGGAGCTGGCGAAGTTAATGATTTTCACGCGCTCGTTCTCCCCAGCATGCGCCTCCGCTGAAATTTCGGCTTCCAACGAACTTTCCGCTTTTTATCTTGTCGCGACGTACCTGAAACTGAATTCAACTTTTCTCCCGGCCATGCTCCATCCAGCGAATGCATGGACGTTGATATACGCCGCGCTCTCGCATTTTCTTTCCGCCTGAACCTCACAACCGCGCATACACCGAGATTACGTGAATGCACGTACATTAAGTATACCCACGCGATTCATTCTACTTTCACATACACGGTTCTACAGGGTCTGTACACGGCTGAATGTGGCCAGGCCGATGGCGGGCTGGGTCTACGTAGCAACCCTCTCATTAGAGGAGGGACCTCATTATACGGCTGCGCGCCGCGGGACCTTGCTACGATTATATTACATTATTGTAATTGATTGCAGCACATGTAACTCCGGCGTGATTCTTAAACAATAAACTCATTACCCGGTAACAAGGAACACCGATACAGCGTGCGGCAGAGGTAATAACCTATCTCTCTTTCTCGTGGCCACCGGCCAGCCTCGAGACCTCTGCACGCCCCAGCGACCCTCCAGCGACCGATTCGCGTTTGATCGATCGCTCAACCGATCCCGACGGCCGTAACAGCGTTCAATGCTATGTTATGATCTCTCCTTTCGTCCTCCGAGTTACCTTTCCTCTGATTCTACCTTAGACACATCGGAATAGAGGGTATCAATTGGAATACGTTCGATCTTATCTACGCGATCATAACAAATCGCATTTCGGGAGCGAAGAATCGCGTTTACGCTACCTTATGCAATTGTATTCTCATATGTTGGACTTTCTATCGTAAAGATGTTTCTCTTAATAGAGAATGAAAGTAGATTGGATCGTAGGGAAATTGACGGGACTTCGATAGCGCGCCAAACGAGTACGCCGATTAAATTTCAGTTTATTCGTTAAACAGACGGAACGCGCGAGAATAATGCGCTTTGTCGACGTTATTGAACGTCAATCGCGCGAACCGACGTCGTAATGGCCATCGAGGAATCGGACGATTTGTTGCGGAAATTGTCGATCAACGAGGAATGTCCCTGGTAAATTTAAATAGATCGATACCCCTCGGCGTTGACGTATCCCGAGAGAAGATAAAGTAGGTTCGCCGTCTGCAATCGACCGGCGCACCGTGTACTTTGTAACGTCAGAGACTCTTTCGAATCTCCATGCCGTTGGCTTGGAATTACGGTAGCTAGGATTTCGCCCGCACCGGGAAATATAGTACGTCTGTAGTTTCAGTTGAAAATCGAGGTAATCATGCGGGAGAAGCCGGAACGCGAGGGCGGGCAGAACCGCGGACGCCTAATCAGGCCATTGTACGGAGGAAATACCGTTCCCATGGAATGTTAATGCGATCCACGCCGACGATCCTTAGAAACCGCGGGGTTTCAGTTACAACGGGAGCGGAGCAACAACTCGAATCGACCCACTTCGAAATCATACGCATGTTATCATTCGATGATAATCCCCAGATAGTGGTTTTCCTCGATCATACGCCAGCATTGCAACGAGGCGTGATTCAGCAGTTTTAACGAGATTCGAATGTTCTCGCTGCTTCGATTCAGTCACTTTCTCCGCTTGTGTTCTGAATGATTCGCATGAATTTCAGGTCATCTCGCACTTCTTCGGGGCACTTTAATGAATAACAGGAACATGACATTTTTCCAACTTTTCTATGCTTCGAGCTTTTTTATGCCGTTTCCAATAATTGTCCTATAATGAAACACCCTCAATTTCTGGAGATACCTTAGTATTATACTTCAATTCCTATTACCTTACCTATAAACAATTGAAACTAGTCAACAATCATCTGTTACCCAAACTCTCAAATTCCTAAAGAGCTTCAAATGTTATTATACTATCTACAATACTGCCTCGAACCTTTATCTTTATCAGCTCAAAAGTTAACCCTCTATAGTCCGAATTTTCTGTGGGATCTGAAGATCAGTTGCACGATAGCACACTAGAAGATGATAAAAATACTGTTATAAATGATATATTTAACTTGATTTTGAAACATTGAATTGTAAAGAATTTCATGATCTTTAAGAACTAAATTGTAATATTTGGCAATGTTAAAAAATTGACTTTGAAGAATAAAATCTTAGATTTGTCTTGTGTTACTTCAAAGTTACACGGGCCCATAGAAGGTTATATAACGAAATCATCTTAAAACAAACCTGCAACGACAACTGAACTTTAAAACCGTTATTTTTATCAATCGCCACTTAACACGTTCGCGACCGCTGACGTGATTTCAATTCTTTTCAAGTTCTCTTCCTGGTTGCCGCTGACATGAATTCGCGTCATTTTAAATTCTATTCCTGATTGCCGCTGACGTGAATTCACGTCCTGCAATTTTTGTTTCCGAATGCAGCAACATTAGGCGCTTTCGATAATAACCGCTATTTCAGTGAGACAAGTGAGAATGTCTCAGTTGGCTCACTGAATGTAAGCCGGCAAGCATACAAATTATAAAAATCTTTTTATTTTAAACAACACATAATTGCAACATTGATATTTCAAAACAAATTTTCTAATTTTTATCCTTGCTTTAACACTAAACCTACCGGCTTTATATCTGTTATATTGAAATATGCGAAATAAATTTTGGAAAAAGAGATTTGATGAGGTGAAAAAAATTATCAGTTAAGTAATTTTTGTTTTATACGATAGACCTAAAATATTTACTCGAATGGCTGCCCAATCGATTTGGGGAATTTTTTGAAAAAATCAGAAAGCGATCATTTGACTGCCATGGTAGGTTTAGCGTTAACGATACAAGTTTGCGGCAACTAGCTTCAAAATTTTATTATTTTCGCCGGTACTCAGTATTAGAAACGGAAAAAATGTTGCCGGTCGCGAATGCGTTAACAATCCCTAAACCACAAAATTAACCATCACAAAAGCGAATGTAGATTCCCATACCCCGAGAGAAGCACAATCCTGATTTACGTGCAAGTATTGGACTCGGAACGGTGCACGTACCATCGATCATTCCTTCGAAGATGAAATCCGTGCTCCCCTTTCGAGAGTTCTCTCAGCGCGAGAAGTATCGAGACGCATAGCTATGCCAGTTTTGATACGGTTCCGCCTGGGCAAGGACCTTTCGACCCTGCCTCGGGTCGAAGCGAAGCCGCGGTGTTCCGGGGGTCGTTGCGAGGGACCAGCTGGCAGAGACCTTTCGCTTTAGAGGCTTTCAAGGTGTGCACGTGCACGCTCACCCAGCACGCTCGAATCACGAATGCGAACCTTGACGCGTCGGCGTGATATCGCATAAGCGCGCTGCACCGGTGCGCGCTTCTATCGAAATCGGAAGAATGCGCCAGCCCTTCGTAACCCTTCCGCATACTTGCCATGAAAAATCGTCGATCCGCCGATACTTGCCGCGAGTAATGGACTGAAATTTCTTTAACCGCTGGTCCTTTATCGGGACGTAATTGCGAAACGAATATAAAATAGCCTCTAGCGGGCGAAACGTGCTGCAACGAACAAGGAAGCGTAATATCTTTAAACGCGATCGTTTGTCACTTGTGGGAACAGTGCGACCGAGCATCCTTCTTGTGTTGGTGAGGACAGTTTTTTGGATTTCTTTTTGATGCATTTGTTGACATTGCTTTTAACACGTTGAATGACCCCGGTATTTCGCTAGTCTCTTCATTTCTACTGAAGTGAAACTTTTTCTATTAAAATCACATCTTTACAAAACAGAAACTTTAAAGATAAAAATAAATATATAGACAGCAGGACTTTACCTTTTGTGAGATCAACACGTAAATATTGACTGAATTACCAAATTCGTAAATATTACAATTTAAAAGTCAAATCAATTTTCATTGAATTCAATACCGCCGGTCACCGATGACCCCCATGGCAGTCATCGTTTTAAGGCTGTGATCAACAGCAAATGTTGAATGTTGGATGAACGATTGAGCGGTTAATGAAAGTGTCCATTTTTTTCTATATTATAAAACTGGAGTTTTTTTATCAGTAAACTGAATATAGTTTTTTTAATAATATAACTAATTCGTGAAGTTATGCGTCCAGTGGTACTCGACGTAGCATTTTACGCTGCTTAACACTAGAACTACCGGCGTTAAATCTATCATATTTCAAAATATTAAATAAATACTTTGAAAAAGGAGGAATCAAGAGGCGGAAAAGATAATCGATTCGGTGATTTATGTTTTTTAAGATGGTCGTAGGATATTTATTCTAAGACTCTTCTATAAACTTGGAGAATTTTTGGAAAAAATTGTGTACCAGTCATTTTGACTGGTTTGGTAGTTCTAGTGTTAATTTTCTACAGGCTTGATGTTGACTTTAAAATTCAGCGCGATGGAAGAACGTTTAGATTAATTTTGTAAGTAAAAATCGCATCAGACTGCAAAGCCCTGAATCCGTGGCGCAGTGATGTACATTATGAATTACGGAGCACGAAGATTACCGACAAAATGAAATAAGTTATTGCTTATGACAGTAATACATTTCCCATAATCGCGCGTGATAGCCTCGCCGTAAGTACCTCCATGTATTTCACCGACATTCCCGTCGTATCACCCGAATCCGTGACACACATACCAATGCAATGCGACGAACTTCTAAATTACTCTCAAAATTTTAAGAATTCCCTGTGTCCTGTCTATTTGCCTTTAAATATTTAACACGCAAAAGAATGAACCGCCCGTCAAAGGGAATCAACGATGTGCTTCGTTTTGCATCGGGGAAAATTCGCACACATTTACCAACGAAGAAATCAGGTTAACCGAAGTACCGTTGTAATTGAAGTGTGTCACTGGCATTCCCTTTGTTCCCGTTTCGATTTTTCCCCGCGCTCGTTACAACGGAACACGCGAAAACGATCCTTATTTACGGGATGAACGAGCCAATGAAACGTTCAGGATAATGCGAATGCAATTGTAACATCTGGACGAGAGATTGACCGCGAGAAAGAAATCGAATTAAAAAAGTTGCAACATAATCGGCGATCTTGCAAAGTAATACGATGCTTCCGTCATTTGGAGCCCCTCTATCGCATTGGTACCGGCAATGAAAGCGCGTTGGTCATTACGCGCATGCAGTGCCAACTTAAAAATACAAGCAGCACTCGTACACCCTGCAGGACTATATTATTTCAAAGCGGCTGTAATAAGAACAGCTTGACTCGCATTATTGCACCTGGTTACGCGCTGGTACGCGTCATGGAAAATAAAAGGAAACCGATACAGCACGAACAGACGGCGGTACACTTGTACCTGACTCATTCTCCGACGTGCATCCTCGTAAAACGATAGTAACGACCGATTAAACGAAAGCGTAATTACCGTAATTATAAATTAGAAGAAACGTACCATAAACCGATTCAGGCGCATTTTCGGCTACATTGTATTCTGCGCGGTATTGTCGCAATTATAGCTCAGCCCATTGCAAGAGTACGTACGTTTCTTTAAAAAGTAAAAATATAGAGGCGCGTGGATAATTGGTTTCACGACGGTCAAAGCGTTCTTGTGTTTTCATGCATGTATAAAATTGCAGCGAGAGAGAGAAAAAAAAGACGGAATCTCTCATTGAAATAGCGCGGAAAAATTCGTAAAAGATACTGCTCGAAAATCCGACAGGCTTCTCGCCAAAGGGAATATCCTTGCCGTGAGAATATTCGTTTTACGAAACTGCGCAAAGAGAGATGGAACGTGCACGAGTGAATCAGAGGGCCGAGGTATTTTTCTACAACTTTTCCAGAAGGATAGCCTCGTTCCGTTCGGTGTTCCGACTCGCGTGAGCCGAGCCGAGGACGCCCGCTTCATGACCGAGAAACACTCGAAAGTCTGTACGAGCGTGATGTAACGTCCTCCCTCGATCGAGAAATCCAATAACTGGAAAACGCACCAGAGCGTGCGGAGGTACCTTCGATTCTCCAGGACGTACTCGAAGGAGAAAGAGAGAAAGCAGAAAACCTGCCTTTCCTTTCCCTGTGTCGATTCGCGAGGAATCGCACGACGAGTGCGTCCGCCTTTTTCCCCGACGGATATCGAGTTCACGATGGGGAAGAAAGAGAATCAGGTCGGTGGAAAACGAGCGATCCTACGGTGCGATTCGCAATGCAAAGGAAGAAAATAAGGATACGCCAATACTCACCGACAGAGGAAGTCTCTCTCGCCTAGGCAGAGCTCCAAGCAGTGCTGTCGCGAGGAAGCGGTCATGCTTCTGCGCGTGTGACCCTGAAGACGATGTCCCTGCACCCTGTCGATACACCATGCTCGCTCGCAGGGTTTCACCGCGAGGCAACTTTTCTGAGCATAGATCGTGAACACTGGGAATTGAGATTGCGACAGCGCACCTGAAATAGAGAACGACTGGCTTGAAATATCTATATTGCTAAAATGGTAAATGGTAGTATTAACGTTACGTGATCGACATTATTTCTTGTTACACCATGTGGATATGTAAGAGCATTTTCATGTGTCTGGTATTACTGGTCTTGTTTAACACTAAACGTACCGGCATTTTAACCGTTTGAGTGCTGAAGAATTTTCTTGTATATATGCTAAAAGTGCGGAATGAAATGCGTAGTTATTTTTTTTTGGAAATAATAGAAACGGTTATAATTATCTCTAATTATTACATAAAAAGTAATTTTTACCAATAATAATATTTTTTATTCTCACTTATTACTAGAGTGTTTTGCTGCACAAATTCCATGAATTCCTTTTTCATCATATAGCGCAAGTTAAGTTGGATCGTTTAATTCCATTACCATTTTTTTAATGCATACCTCACACAGTCGGAAGTCGTCTTATCTTGCTCTCAATTAATACGAAAATTATATCGTAGTAACATACAGCAGCGTGATTGCGCTTCTACGCATTTTTGGCACAACACAAGGGAAGCGCGATAGCGCTTCGCCGCACTCAAACGGTTAATATACCTATTCTTACCATAAAGGGTCATTTGACCCGTTATGAAATAAACGTTGATATTTAGAAAGAAATTCTTAATTTATTATAGGAAATAAATCGCAACGTAACTTCTGATTTCTAATAAAATAATCAAACAGATATTTTTATTTTTATAAGTAAAATAATCAATTTACACTAAAACTGCCGACGTGATATCTACTAACAATTAGATATACCGAATAAGTACTTTAGAAAAAGAGAAATCTAGAGGTAAAGAAGATGATTAATTAAGAAATTTAGGTTTTATAAGATAAAAGCGGAATATTTACTTCATGGCTCCCCTATCAATTTAGGTAATTTTTAGAGAAAATTGGGAACCGGTCATTTTGACTGGCTTGGTAGATTTAGTGTTAATTACACTTTTTACATATGGCTGGTTTCTCCTTCCTACATTTTCCGCGGACAAATTTTTTGCAAATTATGTAAGTTTTTTTTGTTTTGTTCATCTTTAGAAACAGAGTATGCCGCGTCTGAATTCGCTTCACTTATGTTTTAAATTCTTTCCAATAACTGTCTTACTGTCCGTGCGGATGTATTCAGGGCCAGTGTACCGAATGTAACGAGAATTCTTCACTCCCTGTCATACTTAATTTTCTGTAGGCTCTGATCTTTACTCTCTAACTCTCAATATAGAGCTGCATTTCTATTTCGTTTAGCTACAGAGAACTCATTGACGGGAGTGCTGCTTGTGAATCTCCGAAAAGAGTCCGTTCCGTTTATGGAACGAAACCAAACACACATATTACATTTAGATGAATGAAACTATAACTTGAGAAGTGTATCTGAGTCCAGAACTAAAGTTTCGTTTGAAGAACTGCAGAAAAATACGTAAATTTCATAAGGGGTCAAATGACCCCTCGTGGTACGTAAGGTGTGCAAAGAATTTTTCTCGGTAAAAAAAGCTAAGAGAAAAGTGGAAAGCTAGAAATTAAATAATCAGATAATATAAGAATTTACGGAAAGTCAGATGAGCGGAAGAAATAACAATGAATGTACGATTTTAAAGTAAATTTTGAAAAGGTCATTTGACCCCGCTTAGTACGTTTAGTGTTAACACGTTGAATGTAACGGCATTTTGTTGGTTTCATCGTTTTTACCGAAGCGAAATTTTTTCTATTAAAATCATACCTTTACAAAGCAGAAATTTTAAAGACACAAATAGATATATAGTCAGCAGAACTTGAACTTTTGAACGCCAACATTTAAATTCTTAATGTATTAGAAAATTCATGAATATTACAATTTAAAACACATATGAAACTTCATTGAATTTAATAGCGCCGGTCACCGATGACTCCCATCGGATTCAACGTGTTAAGAAAGTAAACAGTTGAGGGTTTGTGTAGAATTGATGAAATTCCCTATAAGATGAAATATATGTATTTTATCCATCAATTAAAACGTTTCGTTACTGTATAGCACTAAATCGAGATAAATTGTCATCACATCGATGTCAATATATTCTTGACGTTTTCATTGCGCTAATTCTGAAAGCTAGGTCGACACGATCATTTGTTATTTTAATTTCCCCTGCATTAATGATCCCAACGTTAATAATGAACGAAAATATCAGTGGTCTGCCTACAGCAGGCCATTCTTTCGTCGCTGATCCGTAAGCTAAAAGGGATCGCGATAAGTGGTAGAATAATTCCTCCGCCCTAGTGTCGCTGCGCGTCACTCCCTTTTATAAAATCATAATTAATCTCGGCAGGATGACAGGGGCGTCGATCGTGATTCGTCGAAAAGTTTCCTGCAAAAGACGGCAGGCAGGAAGAAGTAATGAGAGGCAACGGGTGAAAGAGAGGGTGGCTTTGCAAAGCGGGGGCGAGCGAGGCAAAATACCGAACATCGATCTTCCAGGAGGCGCTAAAGATATTCAATTACCTGCCTTTGGAAGGCTTCGCGGGGCGTACAAGTTAATGGCTCCGCTTGATTTTAATGACCACGTCGCGCGGCACCAAAGCCGCGGCTGCGGCTGCGGCTGTGGCCGCAGTACAAATGAGCATTCCTTCCCTCCTTCGGCTTCAACCAGACCCGCCATGTCAAATTATTCGTGGTACGTCAAATTGTAGGAAGATGTTACTTGTTGGCATACGGGCTAAGTCGCATTACAGTAATCAGCGCCCACTTCCGGTGGCTTACATGCAGAAGACAGGTACCACTTATTCGTTACAATGCTATCGCATTACGAGATAATGGGGCATCCTAAGGATTTTCCTTTGGTGCAGATGGAATTTTATCGAAGAAACCGACAACTTCCCGTAACTTCCTGCATTGTCTTTCCAGTTCCTTGCTCCACTTCCATTCTGCCTCCCATCTCAATTCCTCTTTTCCCTGCGATTAAACCTACCTAACGTATCATCCGATTAATGCACGTTCTACCATTCTCTTTGGAATCCTAGAATCTCTCTTTCTCCACTCCCTCTCTCTCTCCCATTTTCAATTTTGTATCACGTTCATTTCTCTTGTCGAACCTATCGTATTTCCTTTCTTCCTGAGACCGAAGCTCGAAATTACAGAGAATTTTCCTTTCCGTTTTCTCCTTGACTGAGAAAATTACGCTAACGAGTCTTTTAGAAAAGTTATATGGGAGGAAGAGATAGGGCAACGAACGAAGTTTCTGTATGTTTCGTTCGCGACCTCTGACAGGGTGCAATTAAAAAGCTGAAGATCGTTACTTGTATCGACACGAAATATAATTTAACAGTTATCGGTTCACCGTGAGAACATGAAACTGGCCGTATCGGCTGATCCCGTAATTTCATGTATGAAGTGTATTAGTTACAGATATTTGGAAGCATTATAAATAGATCGTGATGTTAATTGCCGATAATGTACCGTCATTTAAGCAGCTGTATTAGAAGTACAACTTTTTTATATGTACAGTAGTATAAAGTATAACGGGTCCGTCGCTATCTTTAGCTTTCAAAAAAAAAAAAAAAATACTAAAGTTGATTAGAAACTTTATTGAACTACGAAAATAAAAGTTGTTTAAGTATCTCAACCAACCAGTTAGTCTCGCTGGTACGCACGATTTAAATATAACTGTATATGAGGTGAACTTGGAGATTTCCCTCGGTGAGCGAGTTTGATTATCTCAAATATCATCGATAGCACTTTTCTCTTGCTGCATTTAAATGTTTTACTTGATATCCCTACTCTTTGCTTAGTGTCTTTTGACTCGATTTAATTCTTAACAATCATAATCCGTTAGTGTTCTGGTAATGATTAATAGAAACAACTCTCGCTTGCAGCTAGGATATTATTAAGAAAATAAATAAATTCATGTGCAGAGCAATTGTAAACGTGAAAACGCGAAGAATTAGTCTTTCGGAATGATACTTGAAAGTCGGCGACAAGCACGACTCAATCATTTTGACGAGCAAATCCGTAGAAAGTGGAAAAAAGCCGGAGTCGAAAGTGCTATCGCATCGAGTTGTAATTTATCAATTCTTTCGGAAGGATGATTAATCTTCGAAAAGCGATACTAAACGAGACGTTTCAGTCGGGATGTCAGTCGAAAAATTGTGTCACATTATTTATCCATTAGCGGACGTTTATTCTTGTTTGAGCGTACGGGAGATAAAGCGGTAAATGAGTTGAACCGAAACTGTCAATCCTGGTAGACGAACGGGGCGCAACAATCTGGCGGGTCTCCAGCTTTTCCCATTTCCTCGATTCCCCTTCTTTATTCAAGATGCAGATTCACAGTAGGATCGCGCAATACTATAAATCTTTTAATTTCTGTTTAAAACGGGAAGAGATAGATAGAGAAAAAGAGAGGCATAGAGAGAAAGTGGAAGAGAGAGGGGAAGAAGGAGAGAGATTAACGAGTCTCCCTTTTCAAAGGTACCGGATCGTATAAAAGAGATTCTTATCTCCGCTCGCACGCTGCCGAAGTTCATTTCTATTAAGAAATTATTCCTCGCCCCATTGTCGTCGTCGTGTCCCCGTTCAGCCGAGAAGTTCGTACCATAAAAGTCTTACGTCTCGTTGAGACGTGCCTCCGTACTTAACAGAACGAAATAGCTCTATAACGCTATAAATCTGCCGAGATTTATCGTCCTACACCGTTCCACCACCACGGTACATCATTTTATACTAAAACACGAGATTCCCCGTGTGCAAGCTGGAAGACCGAACTCAAGGAAGTATAGAAAGGAAAGTTCCACGTGTAGGTTGTCACGACGTCGAGGAGGAGAATGTGGAACGGCCTGGGCATGGGCGCATCTGCACCGCGGTATTACGAAACGATCCAGCATCCCGGCGATCGCGCAAAATGACGTACGTAAACCGCCGCGGTACCAGTGCCGTGTGGAACACAGTTCGATTTCTGATATACGAGCCACATTTAGATACGATTCAGGCTCAAGTGGCATCGGCAACCTACGTTCTTCGACGTAGGAACTCCCTCGTCGCGGCGAACTTGATGTATAATCTCGGTTTTCTTCTGCCTCTTCCTTCTCTTTCCCTCTTCCCATGCCTTTTCTCTTCCGATCTCCTTCGATCTCCTCTCCGTCTGCTCTCTTGGGTTCGTGCTCGTGCTTCCTTCGCTCGGTGCTCGAACAAAGGCAATGAAATTCCTTTCCTACGTGCCTCTGGACTTTCCGCTCTACTATCGCAACGATAACCTGCCGTGTCTGCTCGACGGTCTTCCCGTATTCTCCACTTTCTTTTTCTCTTTCTCTTTTGCTCTCTCACTGCATTCGTGTGTACGTCTCACGTGCGGGCGCATGTATTTACACATTCGTTTGCCGGCGCATAATTGCGGGTGGTCGTTACACGGACTTAACGTGCCGTGTAAAGTCACAGTTTTTCAACTAGCCGCTCTTGGACGTTGCGTAATTGTGCTCGCTTTCGCGAGTACCTTCAGTTGTCTGAAGCGCGAACGCGACAAGTGTGACGTTTCTTTGCCCCGTGTCTGTCAGCGAGCTCTGCAAATTGCCTCCGTGTTCGTCGACGCGATGGATATAATTTGTTCCGTCTTTTCTATTTTTTTTTTTTATTCCTATCCTAATTCGATATCATCGTTGAGGAACAGAATGAGTTTAGTTTTCCCGTCGTCGACTACAATTCGCTGACGGTGTCGAAGGGGTGGGAAGGTGGACATTCTAGAGTTTCGTGAAATTCAACCAACAGCAGCTTATAATTAAACTTTTAATCGAGGAGTAAAATCGATATTTAATTTTTCTTTCCCTCCCGTTTCTACCGCTACCCTCTCGCTCTCATCCCTCGCTATTTATTTGCGAGCATTTGTATCTGACTCGATATTACGTTCCGCCCGAATTTATCCATGGGGCTAATATTATAGGTAAGAGAGGTTTTAGCATGTGTACGAAGCCTGAATAAGAAAAGTCTCCCTCTTGAAACGGCGCCAACATTTTCAATCGCCCTTTGCAGTCGTCGGAGGCACACCCTTCTTTTCCACTCCTCTCCGTTCCTCTTCGCTTTTCCTCCCCCGCTTTTCGTCTGCTCGGTAGACAGTGATGCAATTCGAGGAATTGAATGCATTCGTACTCTTAACATCCCTCGACCGTCGCGCGCCCGTCGCGAGCCCACTTTTTCTTTTCTCCCTTTCTTTTACCCTCCGTTTTTGAAATGTACCACAGGACGCGCACGTCCGGAGTCACGGCACACGTCTCCGAAATTTTACTTTCAAAAATGCCTCGACATCCGTCCTCCGTATTGCATAACGTATTCCACACGGTGATACGAAAAACCTCGGCGATCTTTCGCGAAGCATAACCGAGAATTAATCGAGTATTCGTATATTCCATGTCGTCTGGATTTTTCACTCGTGATTTAATAATAACGTCGTGGATTTACCGTGGAAGCATTTCGATAAATCTCTCTCCCAGTCATTTTAACGCTGTTTCCGCGGTTTAAGATTATACCGAGTTTGCGGTTACACTTCTCATTTCCATTCATTTTTACAAACAGAAGTATTTCCAGACTCGACGAACGAGACAATTTCTACAATTACCAACGAGGGGACAGATTTAGATATACGTCGACCATCTGCAGAGGCTGCTCGTTAAGATCTAATAACTATGAATGTAACTCATTTACTTCCACATTATACCTCTGAATATTAGCCTCCAAAGCAAACGTCTAAAATATTCCATCTTCATTTCAGAACGCTATTAACCCCTTAAGTAGCAAATATTTTTTGCAATCTTTGTAGAAAAATACCAATTTTTGTTATGATTAAGAACTTTTGGTCATAACGTTTTAAACAGTATTTCAGTGCATTTTGTGGATTTTGGAGTATGGTACGCGTCTCAAGTGGCGTAGACATGAAATTATTTAATTCTAAATCGTAAATAATAGCATTGAAATTTGTAACAAATAAATCAATTAATATTGTTCTTAGATACTGTGAACCGACCCACTTCTGATGCATTAATGTATTTGAAGTCAGAATATTCGTCACTCATCGTAAATAATTATCCTCAACGTCTATTCTAATGCTAAACAGATAACTCGCTGTGTCCGGGATAAAATCACCATCTATCGTCCACTTTTTTGTCGCGGGGGTATAAAGCATGCTATTGAAAGTAATTCACATTTTAAGAATTTAATACGCCCAAAACGTGCCTGGCACCGGCAAGCATAAATAATAAACGGAAAAATCTCAGGTGGCCGTGCGAGGCACGGGATTGCCAAAATAGGTCAGTTTACTACTAAGAAGTTAACACTATTCCTACCGACACTTCACGTATACCTTTTCCTACCGCAACCGATGACTTTGTCAAATGATAATTTTTTCCCAGAAAATGAACAGTAAAAAAAGAAGTGAATATTGAAAAATGTATTATAATGTGAATGTATTATACGTATATTTGAGGAAAAGTCGTGAAGTTTAAAGGCGATTCAATTACGTTGAATATAGGAAATTTTAATCGAAATTTTAAAAACGTTCATTTGACCGGTCGTAGCAGGAATAGTGTTAAACACTTTGCGATAGAAAATAAGAATTTCTAATTTTCAAACAACAGCTTACGAACCTCTCAATGTTAACCCATCTCAGTTATAATTCCTTATTTCATTACTTGGAATTCAAAATATCAAATTCCTATTTTCCCGCTTTGGTACTACTTTTTCGTGGCAATATTTTCGTCTCCCTCACACAACTCACTCTAACAAAAAGTGGTAAACGTAATCGAATAAACCAGAGAATTCTGACGCGATCATACATTCTCGCGAGAATTCGCATTTTCGGCCGGTATAATTGTCGCAAATACCGAATCCTGCGGCTGGGATGAATGCTTCCTGGCGGTTCCCCCGGTTGCAGTTTTTCGAGTTACGTAATGCCGTTGAAACGAGTACGTTCCACGGGAGCGTGCACCTCTGACGGTATGTTTCTAATTTGCGTGCATGTACCGTGCAACGGCGTAGCAAGAATTTAATACGCGGAACCACGCCTAGGAGAGCCTAGGAAGAGCGACCTATGCAAACGGCGAGACCCGCACGGTGCATCGCAACGCGCTGCATCGAGCTGCACGACGACGTCGGGCTGAGTCACGAGCACGCGACCGGCTATGCACGACCGGACCGCACCAACCGAGCAACGGTCCATAATGTAATTACTTTCGATGCTTCTCTGGAAACTATTCGCACCTCGCAAATTGCACGCGCACGCACGCCTTGCCAATTGAATATTCAGGCCGTGTTACCTCCCTGTGTGGCGGATGACACTTTGAAGGGGATTAAAGTTTTCTTTAATTAAGCAAACTGTTTGATAAGCGATTGAGTTAATTTCTCCGCTCCTTCTTCTTCTTTTTTTTTTATGATACAAATCGGATCGGGTTGGTTGCTGGGAATGCACGGTGTTCTGTTTGTTTCAGCTACCATGCTCCGCGGAGCGGAAATACCTGCATTATGTATGAAAAATTGAAGTGAGTCTATGAATCAAAGATACAATTATTGGTAAATGTATGTTGCAGCTCCTGTAATTTTATTGTTAAGATCATTTTGAAAACGTGGAGATACTTTTTGTAATGCGGTAGTGATTACTTCGCTTGTGTTTAAATCAATTATGTTCGCCAAACAAATTGAGAGCTTATTCAACCCATAGAGATTACAGAGTTTTGTATGCATTATAGATTATTTCAGACTGATAACGTTTGATGTTGCGAGCCATTGGTAACAATTTCATTGAATTGTACAATACTTCATTGAGAATGAAATATTTAAGTAAACTTTGGAATTAATGTAAATTACAGATTTATGTTTATCTTTGAAGAATAATAGTCTTTCGTTTATCACATTAATATTTCATCTTCGGTTCCTAGCCTTGTAAAATAAAATATATTCAGCTATTTCAGAGTAACATATACTTTGCGAATGGATCGAAAAAACTCAGTTATCTCTAACAAATATAAGGTAGCATAACGTATCATAATTTTCTAACACGACACAATCAAACATCTCATTTTTATTTTACAAAGCTGTCATAGCGAATGCAGGAGACATATACTTGAAAGAACATGAATTTAGAAAATTAAAAGATCTGTCAAAACGGCATAAATCAGGATTGTATTACCTACATAGCATAATCGGAAAATTCTGAACTTTTTAACATTCCTTTTAATCAGCAGTTTTTTCATTTTAATAAGTTTCAAAGGCAACGTACTCTGCTTTCCGGGAAAATTAATTGAACCCATCACAAAAGAGTATCAATGTGTGTAGTACACGTATTTCGGAGAATACTTTTTTCAAACATATCAAAAGATATCCATAAACGAGAATCTAAATCTAAAAAACACAGATCTAAAACAGAATCTGAATCACAGCTTTCAAATCCTAACCCACCTGACATCCGCAGTACAGCGAATAATGCTTGCACTTGGGGTTCAAGTGAGATGAATGGAACAGAGCCATTCTCTTTTAATGCCCCTTATGTATTTTAATGACAACTGCCGACTGCGAAGTAGCAATTAAGTGGCTGCATCGCATTAGCGATATTTTCACATCATCCAGATGAGCACAATCGCACTAATAACACGCAACGAGTAAACAAGCGCTTAATATGTTTGAATAGACGAAAGATTCTCACCGCGTGCTATGTAAACTTCTCAGCGGCGTGCGTAATTAGTAACGTGACATTAATTTGTAAAGTCATGCGAACGAGGCGATCCTATTTATGCTTCCTTCCCACTGTAATTTCCAACGCCAGTTATCTCCCCGTTAACTAATTTTTCAAGTAATTCAGCGTTGAAAAGAGCTTATTTTACGCTTATTATTTTCACAAAGCTATCGGGTGCACGCGGCTCCTTCGCTCGGAGCTCTCGTTGTCCTAGATTCTAATCGAGAATTAGAAGAATGTTCCTCTGTCGTTTGTCGGCATAGTAATTCCGACGTCATTTGCTCTAGCACGGACTAAGCGGTCACAATTGGCTGACTTCTGTACAAGCACGATAAAATAGGTAGTCGAGTATGACGAAGCCAATGACTACTGGTTATTTCTTCAGGAGCGTCAATAACCTCTGAACCTACAGTGATTGTGCATCTTTGACGTTCGTCGATTCGGAAGCTCTCAGACGGTACCTTCAAGGATAACTGCATGACTTTTACATCTGTCCGTTGCACCTTGCAGGTAACAAGTGAAATGTGTCACTGGCAATGATCTCTGATTGCCGTATTTAGTTCTTCGGTATAATTCTATCTTCTATCACAGATTTCATTGAAAAAAAGTTTACTTTTAATGAGCATCTTCGATTTCATTTGCAGTAGTGACGATGAAGATATATTTGCGGAGAATGATCTGCTCAATACTTTCAATAACTACCACAATTAATAATTCCTTCGTACGTCTATCTTTTCTTGGTATCCGTTCCTATCGTTTCCTTCCTATCTCTTTCACTTATAATTTCAACGTTTATTCATACATACATCTGCTGCATTTATACGCTTGTGACTATGTTTATGTACCATACTTTGTAATTTAGATAATGAGTGGAATTTTGGTAATAGAAGACCGTCGAAATTGCACCAATCATGTTTCTTAATATACTGCCTCATACATCTATTGGGTTGGAAACTAAGTGATTGCGGATTTTATATAAGAAGGAATTTCCTTAACACTAGATTTACGGGCGTTAAATCGGTCACACTTAAATATATTAAATAAGTGCTTTGAAAAAAGGGGAATCAACGGATAAAGACGAAGATTGGTTAAGTAATTTGTATATTATAAGATACAAGTGAAATATTGACTGTACCACGTCTCTATGAATTTGGAAACCGTTTTTAAAAAAGTAGGAATCCGTCTTTTTCGGAAATAATACAATAAAATATGTCTGAAATGCGCGGTTTGTTCTTCCATTTTCAAATTGGGATAAAAAGGAAACTAAATGACTCATCGATACGATTTTTTTACTAATGAAACGTGGAAGCCCAAACAACAAGATAACTATAGATTAGGTGCTTTGAACATGTTGCCGAAACAAAAAAAAGTGATGAAACCATGTCTCGTCAAAATCCTCAATCACTTAGTTGCCAACCCAATATATATTCTGATTAATTCAGAGCACATAGACATTGGAATTAAATATTTTTTAAGAAAGCAACGTAATAGGGAAATAAATTGTCCCATTCAACGTTTACGTTTCGAAGTGTTACTTTTAATCACTTGCCACTTAATGCTGGTAGTATATAAACAATACCTATAATCAATCACTGAAATTGTTCTTGTTCTTTAGCAGAATCAATACAAATCGGGTTAAATAATTGTATTTTAATGTTAAGTATTTTAATACGGCATTCTTCATTTCAATGAAAATAATCTGACAAAGCTGCCATAATTCAAACAATTACCACTTTTTATACCTTCCAAATAATAACTATCAGTTTTCCGACTATACTTCTTCAAACATCACGAAACAGTCGGAGCTGCTACAAAGATACGTTGCATAAATTCAAAGAAATTCTACAAGAAACATACAAACTCATCGTTACAATAACCAAGATAGCTGAAACACGAAAACCCCGAAAAGCGGTAGACACGAAGTTCGCGTGGCACGAAGGCGTCGTCCCGGGCGATCGTCGGCACCGACGAGGTGTCTCTCTTCCTGCCTCGGTTATCTCCGACTATTAGCTCTCGACTCTATGCAAATTCAGCAGCAGGCTGTAGCGGTGCCATTCGAGCGGACCCCATAAATTCCGTCGGACACGAGTGATCTCGAGTCTCGCTCGTGGTATTCGTGCCTCGTCGTCAAACGACGACGCAGTGAGTATACCACCGCGGCGTCGACGTACACGTAAGGTATTCACGTGCGTACCTACGCCTTACTTACCTCGATACCTAAGTGCATTCGTACGAAGGTATACATGCGTACACGCAGACCGTCCTGTCTCTATGCACCCTCACGCGCCAATAGGCTTATCGGGACTACGAAGTTTTAGCGATTCAGTTCCAAGCCGATCCGAAGACGGCGTTCGGTTGCCACGGGCGGTGTCTTTCTGACCGAGGATGTAAGTCAGACGTCGGGTGTTTGGTATTCAGGGGACATAGAGGCTCGTGGTACTTCCCACGGTTATTTAGAATCCAGCCTTTAAGCATGCAAACTCTTTCTGTATTCAGTGGCGGTGCGCCGGTTCGACACGCAATCCTCATCGTCCGATGGATACACAAAAAGGGAGGCGACTCGTCGCATAAGTCACCATCGAGACTCTCCGATGGTTTGCGTTCCCCTTTCGCGAGCATACTGGCTGCTGATAGTATGACATAATTCGGTATGGGTGAACGTACCGTGGAACGAACGCTATCGGAAGAATCTCCGGCGAGAAATCGTTCCGAGACGGACGAGTATAAATTGCTCCGGGGTTCTCGTATTCCCGTGTTTACGTGGGATACTTCGATGGGATCTTGGGAAAGAACTTTACACGGTTGTTTGATAAGAATTTTATCGTAGTGTTTATAGAGCGATATTATTATCGTTATGTTTATCGTTAAATAAATGATTTCTCGTCGATATGTTTTGTATCGATAATTGTAACTTATTTTTGCAGACTGGATTTTAATATTGATACCGATAGTGCAATTGCGATGTAAATATGAAAAAATTGAAATTTCAACTTTGGGTTATGACGGTCATTGATCGGAAGGTAATGATGTTTTGCCGATGTATGTACATGGATATAATATACAGATTGCGGTTGAAGCTATGTCTCTAATAGATCGTCAATTACCTTAAATGATTTTAATGACCTTCTCTACCGTTTGATATTTAATTCTCTTTAATAAAAACGGAATCTAAAAGTATCGAACGTCAATTTCAGTCAATAACCAGAGATTTAATAATCAGAAAGCTTCAGGACAACGACCATCATATTCCCTTTTTTTCTCGATAATTCCGTTATCAGACAACACAAGATAGAAAGCTGATCTTGTCGCTCAACAAAAACGATTTAGCATCTGACTGTATTCGCTAACCGTGTAAAAAAATACAATTTATACTTCACGGCCATCGTCATTCCCGACGTAACAATAGAATTAAACAATTAATACCCCCGTAGTAACATCATAAACAATAATGTCCGTCACCTTTGTCACCTCTTTCAAGCGTCACGTAATTTAACTATCCCGACACCTACTCGCCGAACATACTTATTTCTCAGCACCGTAGACACTTACACCATAGAAAAGCCGGAAACTCCTTCGGAAACGAATCGCTTCGCATTATTATTGCTTACGATCTCATAAAGTAAGGAATCTTCCGTCGAGAATATTTTTACGTATGATCCTCGGTGGAGTGTTTACTTCCACTTACGGCAGAAGTCATTCGTTCCTGGGATTGGCCCACCGTGGTCGTACTCAACGACTCCATCTCCCCTGGCGGGACAACCATGTGTGAAATTGACTCGTGAATTATGTGTAATTTGTCACACTAGCCTGCCAGCGGCGCCGAGCCGCGACTTCGCGGTTATACCGATGGCTGCCCTCGGTATAAACGTACGTTCACGTTCCTCGTTACGCAACTGCCTATTTGACGTTAAATTTATAGTAGAATTGCCGTGAAGTATTGTCGAGCCGACTATTGCGCGCAAATAAAAATGTCAACGATCATACGCACGGATTCGTCTTACGTGTTCGACATTCGTATGCAGCTTGGACCGCTTTCGTCCGCGAATCGACTTCGATGTACGGTTTTGCGGTTTTGATAATACGCGTAACGGTGCGACGAGATACGTGCTCGGCCTCT
Source organism: Cerceris ruficornis (assembly GCA_963989415.1). Classification (NCBI taxonomy): domain Eukaryota; kingdom Metazoa; phylum Arthropoda; class Insecta; order Hymenoptera; family Crabronidae; genus Cerceris; species Cerceris ruficornis. The sequence continues at coordinate 7,960,044 of OZ022518.1, forward strand.
TTTTTTCGCGCGTGATTTTACGGCCGCACGTTGAGATGTCGAGCGAGTCGTTTAACTTGAGTGGAATTCGAACTGGTATTTCAAAGATTGTAGAATTTACAGTGCTGATTATATTCGTGTTGAGCTGCAGAGAAAGATTTTGATTATAATGAGACAAATTAAAATTGACATGAAACGGTAAGGAATATTAAATTCTGTATGATTGGTTTGTAATATGTCTCGGATAACGACAGTAACTCGAAATACTCGGGAATATTTAAGTAAAAATACAAAATTATTGTCAATGCTTATAATCGAAATTATGTCGAATATAGCTCCGCATTAAAATCCAACGATTTTTATATCAATAGCCTATTGATATTTCTTATTAATCCTAATTAAATCTTGAAATTCTTTGGTTATAGTAAAAATCAAAATTGTAGTGATCGTAGATACGATCAAATGAACGGTTGCGACACGTACAATGATAAGTCAACGTCGATATATGCTACCCGAAATAGCGGTACCGTCCCTAAATTTCGACATCTTATAAAGAAGTAAATTATTTCAGACCTTCCGTTACCCGTGGAATTCGAATCATCTAACTATGTTTGCTTTCACCATATCCTGTTTACGCCACGTATAATATTAACGGTAAAATCTCCGCCTTAAAATATATCTTTGAAACTAGTTAGCCAGTCTATTCATGGGTCGATGACTACGTCTGAAAACAATCTCTTTGATTTTAACGTTACTTGGACCGGTCGCATAATAGCTCACGGTAGTTCCAAGTGAACTTTGACTATTTCTGAATGAGTCATCCACCGAGAAAGATGAGAAGACAGCCGTGTAATCGCGTGTTGCTTTCTCTCTCGATGACTCGTATGGAAATGTTAATATCTCTCATTAAGGGACAGCGCCCCAACGGCGCGAGTGCCATTTGCGTTTTATATGGAAATCGTTATTATGCATCGGTCCCTGAGCATCACAAACGCGCGGCATTATGGGCCTGCAGTATTGCAATACGATGGTATGCGGCCATGCCCCGTTATACGACGACGGTTCGATGGTGAATAACTCATCGTAAAGCGTTGACATGAAAATCAAACGACGGTCATCTAAATCTTCGAATTATCTCTTGTAAAATTATTATCCGAGTACAAATATTTTTACGATGTCTGCGACGGAAACGATCTCCGTTACCACACTCTGCTATGGGGAATTGTAATTGATGGCAATAATATTTTCTGATGTACTAGCCATATATGTCTGAGTTGAATATAAATGATTTTTAAGTGTATTTGTATGCAATCGCGTCAGAATAATGCATAGAGTTGTAGAACTGGACATAGTGACGGAATGATATTTGATCTATTAGGTTGGCAAGAATTAATGTCGGTTTTGAAACGTTATCTTTGACACATGTTGAGAACGGGAATAATTTCTTTTAGTCAAAATAAGTTCCATTAAAATTTACACATTTTCCCCCAAAGAGAAACAAGTTTTCTAATATATTTTTTTTCTTAAATGATATAAGAAAACAAACAGATTAAAATGAACGGCTATCTTAAAATTAAGCGCCGAAGTTTGAAAACTTCAAAAACCGACATTAATTTCTTACCAACCTAATAGATTTTGGTTATACACTTGAGGGTGTATTGCAATCAGACATTTCGAAAAAAATTTAAAGTTATTATTCTGTTTTTTTAATGTTAGGTATTTTTACTATGAAACGTTATGAGGTGAACATAGAAAATGATGAACCGAGGTTACAATATATATGTATTCTGAGAATTTTTATAATTTAAAATTTTTTAATGAATGCAGTTTTTAAGGATAATGACTTTGATGAATATACATAAAAGAGTGAATCTTTCTACAATGTTATACAAAGTTAGAGAAGATGCCATATTCTTTCGTAGTCCACTAACAAGGGAACATCCCGAGGTGCCACACGCCGATTTTGATGAAATTTTAGTATGATGTAGTACTCGTTAGAATATTCGACACGTATTTTTTTATATCGGCAATCGTCCACGTTAAAGGGGTGAAAACCGCCCCCAAAGTTGGGGGCCAAAAGTGTATTTCGTTGAATATCTTGGAAACTATGAGAGATAGAGCATTTGCGTAAATTGGCGAAATCAGCGCCTTTGCATTACGAATTTAACGGCATAATTTCTTTTGCAAAATCTCCATTTGTTTAAACAATATGTTGAAAAATAACATATTTTCGGCAGTTTTACCACTTTAATATTATTCAATTTTCTTGAATATGTTTTTGTAAAAACTACATTTCCTATACAAAATTACGGATAAATAGGAATTTCGATTTTTTCATCAACAAAAAAGTTATTACATATGAGATTTTATCGTTCGACGCGGGAAATAGAGTCCCTACACGAGTCGTTCCTTGTTCATAACTCCCCGGTAATTTGTAAATAAATTGATTTTACCGATAATCATTCGTTGCTAACAAAAAGAAAAGCATTTTCCGTTACTTTAATGCGATATAATTTTCGGCTACAGCACTGCGCGCGGTTTATGGAGGGACATTCCCAGGTCGGCACGGTATGAACAAATAAATGAAAAAACAAGAATGGAGTGTAAAATGTTTATAGAAAAAGTAGTGACCGCTCACCAACAATGAGAAGTAGCCGAGGTGTATGTCTATCGCACTTCACGAATCTACAGCTTCGGCCTGCTTATTGTTAGAAATGTCAAAGATTATAACTCTTTGTCTATGCGTTACGAAAATCACAGGCTTTCGCCTGATGACAAATTTCAGGGATCTTTCCCATTTTTACAACATACTTCGGAAATTTCCTCTTCGCGAGGAAAAAGAGGGTGGGGTTTAACTATTATACTAATAACCAATGACAGACATGGTAAAGTCGATACGTCATCGTCTTTAAGGTATATATAATAGTGAGTGTTTAATATTTGTCGAATTCTATTCGCATCAACATTCGTATGCTGACGAAAGAGTTTTTGCTATTGCGAAGATTTTGGAAAGCGCTAATAGCTTCTTGCGGTAATAATTTACAGTAATTATCTTTGTTAAAAACCAAAATTGCAATTTTTCTGCTATTCTTTATTATTTTACATTGTTCATTGCAAAATTAAAGCAGTTTAGATTTGCAGTCATGGCAGTAAATCCTATGAATATTATCCATATTTTAATTGAAACTTATAATTGTAGTAATGACGAAAGAACATCGCCGGTAAGTGCTATGGACATTGAATTAGCGAACACGATTATAGATTTAATTAACAGGTATAAGGTTAGTGGATATATAGAAGTGGAAACAGAGCAAGAATTGCTATTCGACGATGAAATGGACGATTCAATGTCTACACCATGTGGTGATGACGATATAGAAGGAATTGCTTCCTGCTCATCCTCCGAGGTGCACACAGCTGATGCAGGATCTGGGAGTTCGGAGTTCGGAGTAACGGAAAATTCTTTTCTTTTTGTTAGCAACGAATGGTTATCGGTAAAATCAATTTATTTACAAATTACCGGGGAGTTATTAACAAGGAACGACTCGTGTAGGGACTCTATTTCCCGCGTCGAACGATAAAATCTCATATGTAATAACTTTTTTGTTGATGAAAAAATCGAAATTCCTATTTGTCCGTAATTTTGTATAGGAAATGTAGTTTTTACAAAAAAATATTCAAGAAAATTGAATAACATTAAAGTGGTAAAACTGCCGAAAATATGTTATTTTTCAACATATTGTTTAAACAAATGAAGATTTTGCAAAAGAAATTATGCCGTTAAATTCGTAATGCAAAGGCGCTAATTTCGCCAATTTACGCAAATGCTCTATCTCTCATAGTTTCCAAGATATTCAACGAAATACACTTTTGGCCCCCAACTTTGGGGGCGGTTTTCACCCCTTTAACGTGGACGATTGCCGATATAAAAAAATACGTGTCGAATATTCTAACGAGTACTACATCATACTAAAATTTCATCAAAATCGGCGTGTGGCACCTCGGGATGTTCCCTTGTAAGTAATTAATCTCTGTGATATTCGCGATCCATCACTGTCCTCTTGAATTTACATTTAAGTAAATAAAATGATAGAAGAATTATTGCTTCCTAGAAATTTTGAAGTTAATATCTTATTTTATATATTCTTGCCTCCCGACATTCGAAATATCGCTTTCCGCCACAGACCAGTACATGGTTGCTTTGTTTATAAATTTCTCCGTAAAACATGAAAGGTTTTGCATTGCATTGAATCAAATATATTATCCATGTTATTCTCACGCGTTGCAGAATTTAAATTAACTGGTGAACAAAACAAACATAGCAAAGATTGAAAGGGTATTTTATTCGATAACAAAAAATCCCAGGATCAACACGATTTAATTTATCGAATTTCAAATGACTACTACAGATTGCAATTATAAAAATTTTACAGGGCTGCTATTAAATTACCGATTATTATATTCGGTAGCCTGTTTTCTTCCGTAGACTCTCGTTAATATTTCCAATGATAAACGGAAAAAGACTCCACCATAGAAAAACCTCTAAATTAACAATGCAAAGAGGAACTGGCAATTGAAGAGTCATATTCGCCAAATGTTATTGCATTAATATTTCATTCCTCCGGAGACGGAATAAGTTGTCTTTATTACGAGCTAAGTTAAATAGAACCTTCTCCAGTCAGCGGCTAGGATTTAGCGCACGCTTTAAACTCGGTGATTCCAAGAGCTGAAACGACGCCAAAAGTCACGGAACATTTTATAAATGTAGAGCTCCGCGAAGATTTAGAGATCGTCGGTTTCAATTTTCCAAATAACGATCAGAAATCGTCTGCGCGGCCACGAGCCAACGACTTGAAACAATTTCACCAAATTTCAATATTAATCTCTCTCCCTGGGACTCGACACTATTCAATGTCTTCCTATCGGTTCTTCGAGTCAGGACGTGCTTGAAATATTCATTCAATAGTATCCCCATAATGCGTCCATGTTGTTCGACTACGTTTTCTCTACGTTTCGAAAACAGAGGTGTATGAAAATCCCATAATACGGCAAGTATGCGCAACAAAGTTTAAATCTCTCGGACACGAGGCGCGAACTTGATATCAGTGCCTCCTAGCCGGTTGCACGCCTTCCATCAAAACGTGCAAGAAAGTTTTACCAGGGGACCGGCCTGCTTACCGGGACCACTTATCCGCCTATATCGTTATAAAGTTCCCGCGATACCGTCACGATTTTCTCTTTCGACGTCGAAGTAGATGCCTCCGACAACCCTCGGTCTTCTATATACCATCTATACATAGAGCCACTCGATTCACGTTTAAATAAAGGGCGCAGGATAAGAGTGAAAAATGACTCACCGGGAAGTCGAAGCTCTTCAGGTAAGATATATCTAAGCAAGCTATACTTCGGAAGGTTATGTATGTAGGAGGAGTCTCCCCTTTTGTCTCTTTTGTCGAGGTCGTATGCGCGGAGGAAACGAATCGATGGCCATGGAGGAATCGGAATCACGAGCAACGATTGAGAGAGAATGCTGTCGTAAGGACTGAGAAATGACTGTGTAAACACAACGATAATCTTTGTAACGATATATAACTAGGAAATCTCTGATCTTCGGAGTCGTGGAGACGAGTGTTGTACGATATGATATAATACTCATCCTTGGTAAATGTATCAAACAGTCAGGAAGAGTATTCTTTTTAAGTAAATCTGCATTGTTATAAAATGTTCTGCGTTATGTATTTAACATTCTTTATGAAAATTTCGTTTGTCATATCCGTTACTTTAGTCGTAAAATATTAAAAAATCAATTTTACTGGCGGAGGATAATGATAGTCCGAGTGCAAATTATTCTCTGCAGGTTTCATAGAAAACAAAAGAATTAATAGAAAGAAAGAAACGTAATCATAATCATTTCCAGTAAATATATCCCAGGAAATCTGATGTCCATAGGTATTCTCTCCTCTGCATTACAAAAGCTTGTCAAAACTTAATAAACATGTTCGATAATCGAATACAATGTTCACTCGGAAGAATCATACAAGAGGCACCGTCCGTTCTCGGATGAAGGACAGGAAGAGAATCGTAGGATGATCCTATCATTGAATAACGGGGACGGCTGCAGAAGTTTCGTGATCGTGACGCGCACCGTGTCGTCGGTGTTGTCCTGTCGTCGATCACGGTCCACGGTACATGTACCCCGCAAACTATACATTCTTCTTGCTCACAGGCAGCGGTAATATCGGACGTGTCACGTAATCTCTTCTTCTTCTTCTTCTTCTTCTTCTTCCACCGCCGATAATAAAGTTAATACCCGAATGAAAGACTAGTCCATTCACGTACCGTCGATGGAGGAAGTTCGTGTCGGATAGTAATCAAAGCGGAACCAAATCGGTCTCCCGTTCTTCATCGACGGCGAGGATCACGATCGAATCGAGCATCGATTGCTGTTCTATGTTTTCTTCCTGCTTGCATCGCTTTTTTCTTCCCTTTTACGTGAAAATACCACGGAAGCAAACACGTTTGACATGGTGGACTTTAGACCGCGCTCACAAAGTGACGTAATTAGCTTTAAAATCGTACGTGGTTGATTTTCATCAGGCGTTGAGGTACGTGAATGAAAGAAGAGGGCAAAGAAGCGAGAGAGAAGGAGGAAGGGAGGGAAGCAGGTGTGTATGGGTGTGTGTATGTGAAAGAGAGAGAAAGCAAGGGAAAAGAGTAAGGATAAAAGAAGCAAAAGAGTATTTTGTAGACGTCAAGCTGTCACGAGCAGGTATACCTGCATGTCGGCACACCAGCTTGGTTTTCTCGAGAAGTTCGCGGTAAATGGTCGCCAATGTGCAAGGTGCCTCGAGTCCTTTGCATCTCCATTGCTTGCCTTCTTTTTGGCTCCTCTTTATTTCTCCCGTTTCTCGCTGTAATCTTCTCTTCAATTCAGTCGTCCTGCTTCGTATTCTATTATTAAGCACACGTATCCACGTTACGTTTCTGACGTTGTTGCAACGAGAAGTCCAACGTAGCTGACTACACACGTGATCGTGCAGTTGTTACTTGTTTCTTTTTACAGCAGTCCATGCTACTACCTGTCTCTGTTAATAGGCGTGACCGTGGCATCGTAAATTTTGAGCACAGCAATTAATCGGCACTTCTAGCGGACAGTTCCCGCGCCCCAATGATGGGGTTCACTGATATAAAATTAGCAGATGGTATGATATCCCGGTAAAATGTATTCCAGCTTTATGGTACGTGTTGTTGTATGAAACGATGGAAAAACTGGAGAAAGATGAATAGCACTATGCTGGGTTTATTGTTTAATTCGTGTTTTTGCGATATTTTCCTTTCGTTGGTTATAAATCAACGTATTTTTCAAATCCCGCACAGCCTCGTTGAAAAGTCGTAAGTTTAAATAAGGCAACAAAATTATTTACATTATATTTCAAATGTAGGTATACGCGCGAATGAATTTTGCGCACGAACAAAAGGAGAGAATGTAAGAATGAACAAATGGCAATGAAGGAAAGAATTTGTTCATGGACTGAGAATAGCGAAAACTGGTTTTCAGTGTTGCAAAAGTGCATCGCTATTTCCACGATTCTACGAATTCAATTCCGAACTTGCGGTACCGAGTTTGCAAGAAACTTTACATCCGCCGAATGGCCGGATATTACAATTTTCAAGATGCGATTTTAAGAGTCTGTTAGAGCATGGAACACTCTAAATAATATAACAATACAGCGTGTGTGTGTGTATATATATTCGATGTCCGCTTATTCAGTCACGGGGCAATCTACATGGGCAAAACCTCTAACGGCGAAACTCAAAAACTCCCGGAAAATGATGCCGTATTTCTATAGCTGCGGCGACTCATTTGCCATTTAATTAATGCTCACGGGTCGAGCAGGTACGGACGCATAGTTTATATTAATTACACCCCGGAAGATTCAATTAGTGCGTTTCTCATTACACTTACTTATACTGGTATCCATTATTCATAAGAAAGCAGCACGGTAGAGTTCGCTGACAATGCACCTTATCCCTATAGTATATTGTTATGAAAGGTTTTTTTGAGGGAAAAATGTATCTAGAGCGATGAAAAATTTCGATATAGATATTACTTAATCTTTTAACCCGGCATGTATTTCGATTGAAAGGATCCATTGCATGATTACCATCAAATTATCAAACATCCTTTGCAACTTTTTTGTAAACTTAACATTGTATCTTATCAAGGTAATCAAAACAGCTCAATTTTAACTTTTCTTTTCATTGCTCCAATTCATTACGCCCCTATTTCTTTGATTTTCTATATTTGTCCTCCAAAATTTAAATGATTAAAGTGATTAATGTTCTTTTTTATTCTCTTCTTTGCAATTTAACTTCTCCGTAATAAAGTGTCGCTAAAAAAATTATTTATTGAAATGCAGCTATCAATATTTCTTAATTTGTCATTGTAAGGCTAACTTTTATTTGCACAGAAAATTCGAGTTACGTAGAGATCCGTAATTTACTAATAAAAATATAATACAAAATTCAAGGAGGGGTTCAAATTTTCCGTTTAATGAATAACTTCCTAATAAACTGCAGAATAAACGTTTAAAGTAAAATTAAAATGTTAATGTCTTTTTACTTTACTGAAAATTTAATATTCCTCTTCGTATCTCTACACCTGAGAACCTTCATGAAGTGGTTGTGTTACTTTCAAAATATTGAAAAAAATGTGATCAGCAGTATGGCAGAAACACTGACAATTAATCTATGTTCACTCTTTCAGAGTGGAAATGGATTGTGAAATCCATTAATCACTTAAAATTTTAACGTAATTCTCTTGTTACCATTAATACCATTCTAACATATAATATCGCTCTTCGATTCGAGATTTTCAGCGGCATTAAATTCTGTGAAACTTTTCGAATACTCCTGCTCATAGTTTTGCAAGAAAATGAGAACAGATTTAATTACTGCACTGGAACGTTATTACACGGAATGTATATTTTAGTATTAGTTTTCCGTGAAATTAAAATAAAAGTAAAAGCGTATGAATCTTTTTTTTCTTATTAGCGAATCAAACGACAATTAAATATGTTATAATATTAGCTCCTCGTATCTTGATATCCTAGTTTTTATGCAAGCCTTTTCCCATTTTGGAACCTTTTATCCCCGATTCTTCGAGGTTTTTAAATGAAACCGACGAGAACAGCTATGTAAACGACAAGAAATCTAGATCGATACGTTCTAATGGATATCCCGGTAAAGTCTCGCTAATTCTCTTTATGGTTCACGGGAGACCGATTGGTTCGATTGTTCCAAATTGAGTTTCATTCAATTCCGTCTGTAAAGTCTGCATAGTAATACCAAAGTGGAGAAAATGAACGAAGTACCGAAAAGAGACGGCTACGAGGCTGGTAATGCGAACTAGTTTCGACAATCGATAAGTATCAAACGAGAAAACGGGTATTATTTAGATAATTGTTTGCCCGTAATACAGAAATCTCTTTATATTAAACGCCGTGTGTAATCGTAACGAATGGTATATGATCGTAATGAATCTTTTATTGCCAATGGCAATATTGCATTTTAATTATGTGTCAGGTAATTTTGTTCTTTAGAGATGGCAATTACTTGTAACGTAGTTTGTTGTATGATAATACGATGATATCATCTTGTACATTAATATTTTTAATAGCTGAAGCTCAAATGTTCATTTGCGTTAATGGAGATTTCAACAATTTGCAGAGGCCATTACCTTTTAAATAAATTGCATATTTCCGTTATATATTACCGTGCATAAATACTGGCCGCGTTTTCGGCAATGTTTAATTAAATTTCATGAAATTTCAGATTCATTTACATTTGATCTTTTTGCTATGTAAGCTCCACGAAATTATATTTCTTATACGGTCAATGATCGATTCGAAATTCAACATAATTTAAGATACTCCAAACCTGTTTTTTGTTGGCAAACAGAATTGGCAAATATCGCTGTCATTTTTTACCAAATATTTTATAATCGTCTTTAGCATCGCCTCGTAATACCCATTCTCACTGAAAACTTTTAAGGTTGCATGTAGTACAATTTTAAAATAATTGCAGTTAGCACTAGAACTACCGGCGTTAAATCTGTTATATTTAAATATATTAAATAAGTACTTTGAAAAAAGGGGAATTCAGAGGTGGAAAAGATGATCGATTCGGTAATTTATGTTTTATGAGATGGGCGTAGAATATCTATTCTATGGCTCTCCTATAATCTTGGAGAATTTTTGGAAAAAATTGTGTACCAGTCATTTTGACTGGTTTGGTAGTTCTAGTGTTAATAGTGAAATGAAAATCATGAACAACAATTTTATATCGCGCACGGAGAAATTGCAATATTTAAAATTCACGATAAGGATAAAAGTAAATCGGAAGAGCATTAAAATAAGCAGCCAAGAAACGCGAGGTAACACGTAATCCCCAAGCTGTTTGTCGGCGAGTACGTCTTAAAACTATCTTCGATTTGACGCCTGGAAATGCGTTCTAGAGGAGAGTAGGTCGAGGAGCGCTTGACAAATCCTTTGCTCGATATTTCGCCTTAACGCTCGAGGCTCTTGCAGAAAAATCAACTGTGCTGCAAGTGTGAATACCGCTTCGTACTTTACGAGAATTTAAATAAGATTGGAACGAATCGAAGGCAGATAGCACGTTTCTAAGAATATCTACCAGTCAACGTGAATCTCGACTTACGTCATTCAATCACAGTCCAATATTATTTAAAATTACAAATTTGCGTTTCTCTGATTTTCCTCTCCTTGCATAAATCTAAAGATTGTATTAGGTTGGTAGGAAATTAATATCGGTTTTCAATCTTTATAAAGTTTCAAAAAAATAAGTTCCATCACAATTTACACATTTTTCCCAATGAGAAACAAGTTTTTTAATAACATTTTTTTTCTAAAATGATATAAGAAGACAAACAAATTAAAATGAACGGCTGTCTCAAAATTAAGCGCCAAAGTTTGAAAACTCGAAAACCGACATTAATTTCTTACCAACCTAATATATTTATACAATTAATACTTTATAATATCTTATGAAAGATATCAACGTAAAATCCCAATTATAGAAAGTGAGGGAGCATGGTGAAATTGGTGGTTGAAAAGTCGATGAACTTTTATCCTCCACGAGAATCCGATATACGATTGTTTCATGGCAATATTACAATCAACATATGCGGATTACATCATAATCCATTCTACACGTAATCCTAAAAGTAGGTTGTTAATATCGGCAGCACATTCATACCCTTCAGATAAAGTGCAAGGTAGCTTTTTTTATCAAACCCTTTAAATGGAGTATTCATCGAATGCTTCGATAGAATTCGTCAAGTTACCGGAGACATTCGAATTATCCGGTAAACAACTTCGACAGAATTACAATCCGAGATTCCCGGCGGTTAAAACCTACGAATACTTCGTTTCACTCGAACGCTTCAGTATCTACGAAACACGTAACTCTACATGCGTGCGTGCCGTACGTAAAATAAATCCACATTCCTCCCAACAATTCTGCTCAATCTTAAAATCATCGCATCGCATTTTTCCCTTCTACTAATCGTCAAATCAATTCCCAGCTCACGCTCGAGCACATCCAAATATCGCAAACTACGAATCCGTTACGTTTTCGCGTACCCCGATCACGTGCTTTATAAAGCGCCGATGGGCTGAATCGTACAAACGATACACGTCTATTTTATACATTGTTCACGGCATTTAATCATTCCGCGGTGAGCTTAAGATGCTTCCCAGAGAATTCCCTTATCCGGCCGGTGACATACATATATGTAAGAAGGACGACGTATACTCGGCACCGTTCAACGTCGACGAATCGGGAAAGACCGATAGGGTCGTTGAATCGGCAACGTGTACGCTTCACTGTATCGTCCAAGTTCCCGTCACCGTCATCGCCACTGTTAACGCCTTTTGGCTCGCAATCGCGAATCCTCATTCCCGTCTCATCCTTACCGCGAATATCGGCATTGGCAAAGTACGATAACGATTCAATCTTACCTGGATTGCTGTCGGCATTGGAGCTGAATAGAACGCAGAGGCCGGTCTCGTAGTTGACCGCTTGGCAGGAGTCGTTCGCTTGACAAGTCTCCAGGCAATCGGTGAGCATCAACGTGCCCGGTATGGACTCGAGCATGTTCGTGGGCGCGGAATAGACGTAGCCAGTGACCAATTCAAAACCAACCATTTCGGGATCGCACTCGTCCGAGCCGGCGGATGGACCGGTGTAATCCGGGCCAGAGAGACCGGATGGAACCGCCGAGGAGGCCGATTGTTGCTCGGCCGCGTGCATGGATTCCGCGGATGCCGCGTATACTACACGGTCAACTCTTCCGACAAGCTGCAGAAGCAGCAGCGTCGCGATAAACTGCCGGTGACCCTGGTATCTCGTCATCGTTGCGATTCGTTTGCTTATGTTCTAGCTTTTTGCTGAATTTTCCTGCTGATCTGAAAGCAAAGAATAGCCTTGGTTAAGTGAAGTTGATAAGATTCTTGATAGTTTATACTTTAGAGATCGTTATCGTTTTATAAAATTGTACATATTTCTGAGTTACGATGGAGTTTATTTAAGAGAGAAAAGTAATCGACGGTCCGATCGGAAACTGTGGACCATGGACGAACGAGGGTGCAGCGAAACGTTATAGATCGAAGGCTCGCAGAGACTCGTCACGATCAATCGGTTCGTTCGGATCAAACTGATCGCTTTCGAATTTATTAGTAGAGATTGATCGGTACAAATGTCAGAGAGAAATTTCGTAAATTTGTGCGGTAAACGTAAACGGGAAAACAACGACACACGGGCACGGTCGTTTACACAGCGCGACACGTTGTTTTTTTTTCCTCGCGAGAGAACGAGTAACGATCGACAAATTTTGTACACGGGTTTCGACACCGTCGATCAGATATACACGGCGCTCCTCTACGACTCGACGAAGCGAGCCGGAGGCTCGTTGGAGTGTTGGAGTTGTGCAAATTCTGGCGTTGCCGTTCCACGGAGAATTGCGGCAAAATACAACGAACTGTTCGTGCATGCTCTGTTTTGCCTACCACGATGCACGTTAAAATAATTACACCGATGCACTCTCCCGATACACCGAAACGGTTCCATACGTGGCGCTCCGGGCGAACATACCTGTCGAGATTATCGATAGTCCTCTCGAGCCTCGATGCCCGATATCGAATTGGAAACAAGCGTTAGAACCGAATAGCTTTCGCTCCTTCGTGTCTTCCTCGGAGTAATATTTTCTCGCTCTCCCTTTATTTCTTCCCTCCGCGGTTCCCTTCCACGCGAGGCCAAATACCACGGCGACGTTTCTCACGAGACTATCGGTTGAAAATAACCGCGACCATAGGATGGAGAATAAAAGGTAAGGGGCCCGAACGAGTGAGAAAGAGAGGGTTAGATAGAGCAAGAGAGTGAGAGAGAGAGTTGAGAGAGAGAGAGAGAGAACAAGAAGCAAGGAATGCCCGTTAGCGCACAATGGGAAAACGTTACACACAATGTGGGCTACCTCCTCCGATTGCGAGTATCGAGGTGGCCGGTTGTACTTATTTATCACGCACGCGTAACCACTTCGGAAATCACCGGCGCGACGATTTGCAATGGTAATACGAACGTCGCGAGCACGCCGCTCGAGGGTATAACGACGTCGACCGGCTGGCTCTTAGGCACTGGGTACACCTGGCCGCGCCGATGCCTCCGTGGCTCTTCCTCGACCGAAGACGTCCGTCCCGGGAGGGGGCAATGGGACCGCTGTCGACTAAGGAGGACAGAACGGTACGCACAATTCGATCGGCCTGTACACCATTGAAAGCAAGCCAACTTCTTTTCTCTTTCTCTCCACACCTTACGAGACCATCTTCCTTCGCTCCGTACATCGCGCTTCGTTTACAGTCTCCACCCAAATTCCACTACCTTCCTCTCCGCGCACCTCTTCAAATTTCCCGACATTAAAACCCCTACTACCGTAGGTCGATGCACCTCCAATTCGACCTCGATTTTCGTGCGTGCCTCTTGGACGCTCATTCTCCCGAACAAATATTATTTCTGGTGTAAAAAAAATATACACGTTAGTTGGTTTAACCACGTGAGAAATGATCCCGATAGGATCTCGCGGGTTTGCGGAACTTTAACCTCTCGTGGCATCGCCGATGCACCCGGAGCACCTACGAAATTAATCTATTTCGCGGTTGCCTCTGCTTCGTGATACTCCTCGAGAGTACCAATACTCGATGTAAGAACACGAACGAACGAAACCGTTCGGCCTGTTCGCCGAACGGTTCGGCTAATGGTACGAAACTACTCGCATAATCGGCCGCGCATCACCGAGCGTACGTGCGTATATACGCTAGTCCCTGTTGGTGGCAACGAACGACATTGGATGGCCGTGTTTAACGGGAAGAATAATCGAATAGTCCGATCTCCGCGGTATGCATGTACCGGAGATACATATGTGTATATTATATCGGCGCGTATTACCGTGCAAACGTGCTTACGAAAAACAAGGACAACTCGCGCGCTCGGAAGGAACGACGGAGTTAAACGAAGGTAGACCGTACTCTGTCATTAACTGGTACTACGGTTCTACGAGTTCGAGTCGATGATGCGTGCCGGATAAATAATAATTATGACGCGGCTGCGTATGCACATACTAGAACGGATAGATCGACTTACGGGCGACGTCGCGAGCAGACCGCCCTGGTACCATGGAAGGAGGGATGAAAAAGTGGGAGATCCAAAGAGAATAAAATTGGAAGAACGTGTGAACAGAACGACCCGAACGGACACAGTCCTTCTGAATATACACGCTCGGTGGATCGACGTAGCGTTTGAAGCCTCTTCGGTGCGAATGAAGAGAGACGGACAAAGAGGACAGGTAGGTGGTAGGAGTGAAAGAGAGGCGGGGAGGGAAAAAGAGGAGGAGAGAATGAAAGAGACTAAACGGGAAACGGAGAAACAAAGTGTACACGTACCAGGTGCCTATACGATCGCGTCACCATGGTGGAATAACGGTGCCTGGATGTCCCATCGGGTTCAATCGCAATCGACAATCTTCTGCCGCGGAATTTCGCAAGGAAACGACCGCTTTGTCGTTGTAGTCGATTTACGAGCGGCCGCTATTCGTGCGCCCTTGAGCACCAATCGACCCAATGGCCCCTTACTCGTGTCGTTTGATCCGTGGATGCGTGTCTTACGTACCCCGTTCTAATAAACCGCCGTACGTCTCGGATTGTCTCGTTTTATGCAAGTTCGTATTACAGCACCGAGTAGAGAGAATAGTAAAAACTCTATTGTTCCGCGAAATGGAGCAATCCCGTTGAATCTCGTAGAACAGAGTAAAGTGGAATGTCGTCGGTATACCCTGGTGAAGTTAGGTGGATAATAATTTATTTATCCCTTTCTATTATTCGTTCAGTCGGTCTTGGCTTCTACCATTAAACAAGAAAATAAGGTACTGTAGGAGTAATTAAGTATGTAAAGAGGTTACGATCGTATAAAGCGTCAGGCCAATTAACACTCGCAGCCGCTACCAACACCATCGAATCGTCCTGCTGCTCCATAGAGCGGCCATTGTACAAACCAATGGGCTCCCACGTTGGCCTGCATTAACTGAACTGGATAGTCGGTAATCTTTATGGAAATTGCACGGTTAGACGGTACCTCTGCCTTTCGTGCAAACCGATTTAAAACCGTATCAATTACGTTGCGATAGAATTTATTCGTCCTACGCGGACCAGAGAATTCACTCTCTCGGATCGTTAAAAAGATTCCAACTGGCGCAATCAATTAAACGGTGGATCGGCCGGTGTGCCATGACGAAATTAATTCTCACGCAAAACAATTCGGTTTCGCCTTGGACACGCGATACGTCGATTCCTTCGACGGGATATTTACACACGGAGGAAGACGTACGAGTGAGTGGTGTGAACGTTAACGGGCGCGCGACTTATCACATAACGGCGTAAGGCCGTTCTCGATACTGGTTCTCGGTCAAGCGGATTCTCAAAGTTATGCAGAAGGTTATAAGAGTGTATTCGAATGCCGTGTCGTGGATTCCATGATGTACGTACGTTCGTTTCTCCCGATCGGTTTGAATTTATGGATCCTACCCGCATCGTAAAGATAGTCTTTCACGGTGATTTAATTCGTGCCACTTTATCGTGAGATAGTCGGCTTTAAGCTGCTATTAAATCGACGAACCAATCTTTCCGTCCGTGTCGACGAGATACGCGTGAATTACGTAAAACTTTCGCATTAAAAGTTCTGTAACATCTTCACTTTCGATAACTCGTTTGCATCGCCTTGGATTTTGCATATTCGCATCTGACAAAATTTTCAATATTATCTCCCTCCATCTCATCGATCCGTAAACTGCTCGGTTGCTCTCATAAAATACTACAGTTTGGTATTCAGATTATTCCTCATTTTAAAATACAATTTATTTTGTTTTATTACTTGTCGGGTATTTTTCAGAAAAATATCCTACTATTACCAGGATGTATAATTTTTTGGTAAAAATTATTCTTCTGGATATAGGACATTTTTTGCAAGAAATAACTTAGTATTATATTACTTTTCTTTATCGTTATTTTGATACTGATTATGGGTTGGTCTTAACGTGTACACGGGTTTTAATATTGTCCCCATAAAATATATCGAGTATTAACTCTGTAACTACTTAAAGCTGGCTCGTAATTTTTGTACAATGTTAAATATTAACGAAAACATCTCATATCTCCACACTTTTTTTTATTGCTTTCTAAATTAAAGATAATACGTTGTCAAAGGAGATAGGAATTTTAAGTGAGTAAAATTGCACGAACGTCCCGTTTACAGAAGACAAGAGACTTTGTTCTAAGACAACTCCAAGCAGAGGGATGATTTCGTACGAGCGAAAGCAAAGTGTATGGTAACGACCATCTCAGTCATTTAAGCCGTGAAACAATGAACTTGTCAGAAGCATATCGTTGACATACTTCTATGGTACACTCGTAACACTACCATTTACCGTCCTAGTTTACACAATACTTAACAAACAAACGCTAATTTCATAAAAGTACTTCGCCCGTAAATCACGCCGATCCAATTCCTCATTTTAAAAACTTTCCTGCGTTTCATCACATGTTTCCCAGATACGATCGCCTTTAAATCCATCCGCCTCTCCTCGCATGGCGGGCGATAACGTCTCTCTCCTTCAGAAGCGCCAGGAAGATCGTATACACGTCTAGGTGCAGAGGGCCAAAGGAGGAGAGCTCGTTATGTAATTATTCGATGCTTGCCGTCATGGCACGTACACAGAGAGTCGTTCTGTGAAAACGGTGTGCTCGAACGTCGCTTTAAAGCGATACAGGAGGCCTTTAAGCACCAGCATCGCCACCACCGGTTTCCAACCTGCTTGTGATCCTCGATCGCCCCGGCTCTCTGCGAGAATCCCGCGGAATCGAGCGAATCCGAGGAGAAGCCTCCGTTAATGGTACGTTCGGTGCGGGTTCGACGCGAAGTGCGTCGACCAGGAAAATGCGAGGAGTCGGATAACCAGGAAACTGGTTTATGCGTGGTTACGCTCCGCGCCTCTAAGTGGGCATCCACTACCATCTATAGACGGTGTGCGCTCACGGATACTGTTAGAGGAACAGCCAGGAGGGGGATCGTTTAGAATGAAATAGAGTCGGACGCGGTAGAAAGACGCGCCGGTGAGTGACGGAGGAAGAGAAAAAAAGTCGAGGAAGAGGCAGTTACGTTGGCGTGCACGTAGTCACGATTGCAAGCGCGCTTTGCGGAGGTGGCGCGAGACGAACGAACGGGGTCTACGGTGGGTATGGGGCTTGGACTTCCAATCAGTGGGTCCGAATACAAATATTTCGTTGCCTTTGGGAAATTTGTCCCGTGCGATGTCTATTATAGCAATGACGATTACCTAAACCAGTGAGTCAAGGGCAAAATGACTGTGTTGCTTGACCCCTTGGCCTATAATAACGAGTGTCACTCGTGATGCGGTAGATGGAATAGGAAATTTTGAAGATTCCCATAAATGATGAAATTGAAAATATCAGTGGAACACAACGCAGTAAAATTATTTCTATGTTATTAACATTGCGTTAAATTGTAAGACATATCAGGAATCACTGATTAATTTTCATTTTATCAATTTCATTCTGAATTCTTGCACGCACAGTCGCAAAAGTAATTGTAGTGCAAGGGGTTAAAGTCGAAAAACTAGAAAAAGAATAGATCGAGCTTGAAGGGCAGAGTCTGGTGGAAGTGGTGAACAGAACTTTGAAGAAGAAACGGATAAAAAGCATCGCTCCACCTACGAATTCATTTCGCAAGGAACTGCCTTAACCAAGGGTAATGGATCCAGGGCGAAAATAACGTCGACGAAAGGGTTATGGGCATGGGGATGAGGGTAAAAGCGTAGCAAAGTAATGTGGTAATTAAACTTTGGTCGTATTACGCGAGGGTCCGTGTCTCCCTTCGTTTCTAGCGCGTCCTCCGCAGGAATGTCGTCGAGAGATTGATAGTGGTCCAACGCCGTAGTCTCTCATTTTCTCCAACCCCGTCCTTCCACCCTCGTGCACCCTCCGTGTTGTCCTACTCCGTCTGTATTGCATGTCGTGCCTTTTCTGGTTCTGCCGTCTCGGGGAACCGGTGGCTCTTATCGCCACGATGCAGGAGAGGTGGCGTGTTGCGACTCGTGCGTTGAATCGCGATAAAAGATCTTGTCGCGGGCCAGGGAGCGGCATTACGATCCGTAAGTTCGACTCTATATCGCGCGCGCTCGCTCGCTTGCTGCGAGAACGGTTTATTTGCATAGAGGTTAGCGCGCGCGTAGGGGGTGCTGGCTTCTCATAACTTCTTTATTTTTCCTTCCTCCTTTTCCTGCGAACGCCGGCTGTGGGTGGGTACCGGCAGTTTCGATCCGATATGTGGATCATGTACCCTCCGCTGTTGGATAAGTCTTCTTCGATACGGCCTATCTCTCCCAGTGGATGTCTCTGCTGTTCTGTGTGTTCGTACCGTGTGGGTACTTTTAAGCGCATAACGAAACCCATGCGTCCAGGTATTTGCATGTACGCGCACACCGTCTAGTACGGCGATATCTAACGCGCAGATTTCTGTCCTTGGTAACCGTGCGTTATCGAATCTTCCATTCAAATGGACGCGGTGGTTTCACGGGTAGCTGTGGAGATTTAATGTGAGAGAAACGAATGACCTTTATCCAACAGCGTCGATCGTGTAGCCGCGGAGTTTAAATAAACTATGCGTTACGGTATTTCGGGCGGTTGTTCTGCGTTCACTTTAATTTTCATTGGTCCGAAATTTCAGTTATATTTCCCCAACGAGTTACGAGAGAATAGAAGCGTAACGCGTTCATCCCCAAATTCAAATATCTTCCAATGGGAATCACGTTCGATGGCAAAAGTTTGCGCTAGACGGTAAAATCGCAGGGAGAAAATTCAAAGTCAGATAAGAAGACCATTTAACTTCATATTCCACGGTTTGACCGATAAGAAAAGTGGAAAAGGGAACGACCGAAACGAACGTGTTCTCGCAAGGTCGTGAGACACCTGCGTGTCTGCGAGGTTAGCCGACGGTTACCCGCATATAATGGGACTACCGCTCTCTGATTGTCATTACCGTTGCTTTCCGCGTTCATCAGCTTCGTGCTCGCGCGCGTGGGTTTACCGTGCTGGCCTCTCGCCGCTCCAGGAAAACGTTGATCGAGGATAAAGTCCCGGCTCGAAACAATATACCTCGAGTCCTTTTATGCGGTTGCACTCGTTTCTTCGAGTTAAGACCCTTTCGTGCTATCGTCCTCTCTTCCCTCTTCCTGTTCACCCACGGTGTTTCAAACGGTTATTCCACCGTCCCGTTTCGCCAAATTGTCCTAAGAACGCAATTAAAGGGGATACCGCGAAACAAAATCCACGAGTACGAAGAAGACGGGTACGATGGCGCAGAGAACGTTGGCAATTAACTCACCTTGCGTACAATCGATAACCTCGACGAAACTCGTCGGACGTAAATCTCGTCAGCCAAGAAGACGACGACAAGCCCTACTACCACTACCACGTGATCTTCTCCGTACTACTGCTGATACTAATACTATTACTATTAGGTACTCCTACTACTTCCAGCGATCCTGTTACGACTGCTACGCTCTCGATCGTGCAGAACGTGCGTTCACTACGCTCGATTTAGTTAACCGGTGGTGGTTGCCAGAGCCTTCCAAGGGAATCGACCCCCTACCGTTGTCGGAGACTCTTCTCGAGAGGCTCCACGGAAACTTTTCCACGACTTCTGTCGTCGGAACGAGAGTAACAGTTGCGGTGCCGATGAAACCCTATCGTCGATAGATCGTTATACCTTTATACGGGAGAGTATCCCGTTTATAAGAGAAGCCCGTCGCACCCCGTCATTCGATATACTGGTAATCACTGTCGCTGACACTTTTCCGACGGTTAACCCTTTTAGTGCAGACCGGAACAATTTACTAAATTAATTATAAAACTATTTAAATATACGTTGAAAATCGTAAGACTAATATTTATCTAACATTGTTAGGAAAAATGGTTATTGATTGTAGACAGTAGTTAGACATAAAAAGAATCAACATTTGGTCATAGTTTAATATAGAATAACGTAATATGGAGCATAAATTGTGTAGTTTCAATTATTTGCAATAAAATTACTAACATCATATGAGCAAACTAAATAATAACCCCATGGTGATCGGCATTAGGAGTGTTGCTAATTACGATATATCGGCATCCGACACTAAAAGGGTTAAGCTGCCTCTATGTCGCACAGTGATTCTAACAATAAGTCGACTCTCGCCCTTCGCAGCCACGTAACGGTGATACTATTTTGGTATACATTATACGGTTGCATTTTCAGGGAAAGTTGAAGTATTCTTTTAAGCCTTGATCGACTAGTTGGAATATTTGCGAGTGGTTTTATTTTGGTAAACTTGCCCGTGGAATTACGAGTGTTATGATTTTAAATTTGATTCGGTAGTCGGTTTTCGGATATTATTCTTTCGATGATGTTGCATGAATATATTCATACGATTTTGCACAGAATAATGATCGCGTATTTGTAAAAATTATAAAACATACATTTTACTTCTTTGGTATGATGCTCGATGACAATGCGCCCGTGGTTTGTTTCGAGAGTATCCAATATAAATAAAAAATTGCTACATATTGCATAATCTTTTCAACGAAAATAGCTATTTCATTCGGAAAACATTTCATGCGCGTTCTCCCATTTCATCCTGTTATTGTTACATGTTTATTACAAGGATTATATTAAATAACATTCGAGATGGAATTTGTTTCTGGTGTTTACTTAAACGGCTGGAATAACAGTGGTGTTTCGAAATATGGATATAAATTGTAATATATAAAAAAGCACTGTTCTCTGAGAACGAGCTTTTTAATTTGAAAGAATGATTGCAGTACGATGCATTATAATTACCCCGTGTTCTGTTTTATGACGCGCACGATACCCCCTTTCAAAGTAGAATGTTCGATTAAACTTGTTTTTAATGACAGAAACGCATGAAATTGCTGGCTGGAAAAACGATACCCCTGCGTGTGAATGTATATTGGCGCAAGCGTAATTCCAGGCAGATGATATTCCGACTGGGACAATCAATGAGACGTGCCATGACGTGCATACCTGCACGTCAAATTGACGCACTAGTAATGACTGAATAATGCACCCCTACTACGAGAATCTCGATTAGCATTGTTAATGTATTATGGTGCATACTATGGCTCTATTTGATTGCACATCATTTATATGTTCAACCTCGTGGAAAATCGTTAGGTTTAATACGGTGCGGTTTCACGTCTCCGCTGACGCGCGTATGCACGTATTTCGAGGGTTATAAATAAAATAATGATAATGATAATTTGAAAATTAATCGTATGTAAATATGCGGTATGGTAATTATGCCCGAGTTAACTATTGGCTTTGTTATAAATGACCAAAAGAGTCGTTAAAATATTTGTGCGAACTTGAAAGGAACTTAACACTAGATCTACCAAACCAGTCAAAATGACTGGTACACAATTTTTTCCAAAAATTCTCCAAGTTTATAGAGGAGTCTTGGAATAAATATTCTATGTCGATCTTCAAAAACATAAATCACCGAATCGATTATATTTTCCGCCTCTTGGTCCCTCCTTTTTCAAAGTACTTATTTAATATTTTTAAATATGATTGATTTAACGCCGGTAGTTCTAGTGTTAATATGGTCGAAACAGTATAAACATCCGGAACTGGAAGCGCGGTAATGTATTTTGTTTCTACTGGACAGAATTGCTAGCTTTTTAGTTTGTTATTTAATAAGGTAGGGAAATTTAGAATAAATTTCCCTACCTTATTGTCAGTTTTGACATATTACAATTTTATTCTACGGTTTTACGAGTCAATTTTTCTAGATCGTTATTATTTAATTGCTTTCGTGTTGTATTATATATGGTAGCAAGAATTTAGGAGCCGAATGTCTACTTCGTTGAGTTGCACATTGGAACTCCAAATATTTCATTAAAAAAAATGAAGTTCACTTTTCAATCATTCATCAAAATTTTATCAACATACTGTATGTTTTTTTTGTCAAAGAGAAGACTTTGGTTTGCTTTGTATGAAATTGCACAAATACATATTATTGTATCATCAATCAAATCATATTACCGATAGCCGATTGAAATAATATTATGATTAATAAGCAAGCTATTTTTATAATTACTGTTACTGAATGATTTGACAGAGAGTTAGGGGTTTGACGATTACCGTTCTGTAGACCTATGTAAAAATCTTCAGTTTTCCCTGATATGTTAATTACGTTAATCGTAATGGTTTTATGGACTTTACGGAATTTATCGAATTTCCTCACCGAATTTGGCCACCACGCCGATCACCGACGACCAACGTTCTATTTTAATTAAATTGTTTTAATTAAAAAATATCGGTATTCCTAATCTTCTGTATCGTATTTCAGACGACGAAAATTCAGGCGTTTTTAAAATAATCAAAAGATTGATAACATCTCGTGAATAAATATTTCAACATCCCTCTCCATCAAATTCTTATTTCGGGTCTCACGTTTCTTCGACGACGAGTTAATGATTTTTTGAGCCTCTTCCACGTAAAACCCGCATGCCCGTACACGATCGTAACAAGTAGATTATTTTAATGAGGCATAACACTATCGATATTCATTATATCGTAGACTTTTAAGGAGACCGTGTAATTTTATCATTTCCTCCGTTTCAACGTCCGTTAGCCGGTTCTCGTTGGACGCGAATGTAGACAACCGTTCGACTCTCTTCCCCGGAAGATGTAGGACGATGAAACGAAAACGTAGGCGCCCTGGGGAAACGTATGCCCACGTGTTTTATCGGCAACTCAATCTCCGAAGATCCGCTTTATTGGCGCATCCGAAACGCCAGGGCTCGTAGCAAACATCGAATTTCCCACCGTGAACGCAATTACTCGGTGAAACGCAACAATTTATGCGTTCAGAGATTGCTATCCTTTGTTGTAACACCGTTACGTTCCCTCTTGCGCCGGGAAGAGCGCATCATGGAGGAAGGTCATTGGACCACCGTAGGTAAACCATTACGAAATCGTATCTCTCCGCTCGGCAGACAGCTCGGAATTCTCGTAACGCCCCGAGAATTTCTCTTTATCGCTTGAAATAATTATTTTCCTATGCGTCTGCCGTACATCGGCTAACTAACGAATACGTCGGGTAGTTAGCGGCCACTGTCCACGATGATTTACAACAATTCTACGGGGACTCGCGGCCGAAGCAATGCATTCTTGCCCTGTCTTCCGTCTCGATCGACTTAATTCTCGGATATTTTTTTTACTACGCACCGCTATTCCGCGCGCCGCGATCGCGACGGTGTTAATGACACGTTAGTTTCGTGCCTTCTCTGTTCGCCTTTTCATTCTTGGAAAACGAGGAAACCTGTATTTTAATGGAAGCAACGTAAATACCTACATACGTTTATGCACGAGCGACATATCTCAGTTGGTCCGAAGGCACGGTATGGCGGTGCTTCCGTCGGTGCAAGAAGATCGTTACGACGTTACGCGTTATTACTTTTTGCAACGATAATAAGAATCGAATTAACGGCATAACGGCGGATAAGATATTTTTCCCCATTGCCTCCTGCGATATTTCACGGCTGAACGTGATAATCGTCGATCTTTCTTTCTAATCGTGAGGCAATTTACGCGTGCTAGTCCGCCGGGACAGAGCATGCCTTTTTCCATCGTAGACGACGTCGCCGTCGTCGTCGTTCAACGTTATCTGGAGTAAGTCATTATACACGGAACGATAACCCGACGTGTAAAACAGGATCGAGGATGAATGATCTTGCAGAAACTTCACTCGTTGTGTGCTCGTCGATGTTAACGATGCGCGCACTGCATTACTTATGCATAACGTACGAAAAAGCCGAAGAATTCGCGGTAATCCAATTTACGAGATGCTCCGATTAAAGGGGAACAAGGTAGGAACACACCGGGAACGGTCGGGGAATTGCGAGGCACTCGAGGTGACGTTACGGTATTCCGAGCACGTGTATTCCACGCTTTAACATCGCAACGAAGACATTTTTATCGTCTTCGCTATCTCGAGTATGCCGGCTTTCTACGTAATCCCTTATCATAATTCAAATTTCATCAACGAGAATAGGAAGGCCTTCGTAACCCTGATATAGCGCGACGCTCGTAGATAACTAAGACCCGGTAACCACGACCCGACCTTTCTTCGGCTCGCAAGAACATTCATTTCGTTTCTCCTGTCTTCCTGGAGAGAAAGCACCCTGTGCCATAGAATGAAGATCCTCCCGTCCTCTCGTCCACCCTCTCTACTCCCTTACACGAGCATCATCGTTTACGATTCATGGACGGTGATTAAAGCACGACGATCCATCGTCGATCACCGTTGCACCTCTGTCGATTCGATTGGTATGCGGACGCGATTAGTTATATCATCGGATCGTACGGGGTTAAGCGTTTCCCAGGGGCGTGAAGCGGATACGCGCTTTCTCGCCGCCACCCTTTGCTCTTCCTGGTCCTCTTTCTACTTCGTTAGGGAGGAAGAAGATACGCGGCGTGTCGTTACTCGGGCCATAACGATCGGTCAACGAGGCGCAAGGGAAGATTAGTCATCGTTGGCTACTTGCTACCTATCTCCTGTACGTACAACATTCGAGTTACGTACACACATCCTTCATTAGCGCCAATCTCGTGGCAAGAGCAGCTAATTACGCGGACACATAAGGTAATGCCGTTACGCACAATATATTCGCGGCAGTTAATCGACCGTCTGCTGGCTGAAGAGAGACAGAGAGGAAGAGATCTTCCAAGATCTGGCAGAGACGGTGAAGCGCCATTGTTACGATAAACTTCAAACTCCAGCTACGAGATCGATGTCTCGCAGTTCTTTCCCGCAAAGCGAACAGTAGAGGAAAGGCCACTGGATTCGAAAATTGATTCGAGACGTTTCCTCTCTTATCGGGACATATAAAGCGGGTCATCGTCGTTTCGGAGAGGAGTTATTATAATCGTAAAATGGAGCTGTCCTCCTTTCCGTTACTTTCCGCTCGAGAAATTGCAATCATCGTGGTGGACGATAAAACCTGAGCTTGGCATTAAGGTTTTGAGTTAAGGGTCTCCGAATGCAATTATTTATGGTGAATATTCTACGGCTGTATAAATATCCAGGCTTTTTAACGTCATTTAACGCGAAGCGACCATACACAGGGGAACGTTGAAGAAACTAATCGCGTGAATGACGATTATAAAATGGCGAACAAGAGCTGTTTTGCGACCGGCACGAGAGAAGCGCGTTTACTGACGTGCACTTTAACTATCATCCGCGGTAATTTAGCTCGAGGTGATATCTCTGCTCTTTTTCTTTTCTTGTCGGCGTATCTTCATATCGGATCTGTAAACGTCCAGACCGAGTAATCGAGAATTTACAGACGTACCGTGCGCATTCCCACCGTAATGAATTCATAAATGTTCCCCGCCTCGGCCCGATAGTCGTTTATGCTCAAAGAACACCGTTCTACCCGACAGCTTGGAATGTACCGGATGTCACCGCCACGAGGCACTCGGTTCCCTTTTGTCGGCTTAATCGACCAAAGTGTAGCAAATAATCGTAAATAACTGGATGCATTATCTACCGTTCACTGATGATAGGGATAGAGCCTACGAGCCGAATGATTCACGTATGAACACGTTGTTATTGCCAGATTGCTTTGCTTTTTAACAAACTGGCATGAAAACGAAGTTATTTATTTGCATGCGTATTTCTTATAACGGATGATCATTTTGACGTTTCTATCAAGAGTGCAAGGAATAGAGAAGTGCTGAGAGTTCAAAGATATCTTAACATACCGTGCGCCTGAGTAATTGCTGTATGAATCGTATCACTCATCTATGAATACGTTGTATTTGCAAGCTGGACTTGTTTTCTAACAACTTCACACGTAAAATAGTATCATTTTACCCTATGTATATTCGTTGCAAATGATAATCATTTTCGTTGTTTCCTCATTAACAGACTTCAGTTGAACACGGTGAATGTCATGGGGGTCACCGGTGATCGGCGCTATTGAATTCAATGAAATTTCATATGACTTTTAACTAATAATATTTACGAATTTGTTAATTCTGTCAATATTTACTCGTTGGTCTCAAAAAGTTCTGCTGTCTATATATCTCTTTTTGAATTTAACGTTTCTGCTTTGTAAAGATGTGATTTTAATAGAAAAAGTATCACTTCAATAGAAATGAAGAAACTAGCGAAATACCGCTGGAATTCAACGTGTTATTAAAATAGGATCAAGTTTGATCAACCGACATTTTCAGATCGAGGGTCCTCCATAACTGAATGATGTTGATTATTATAATACAATAGATACGATAAAATGAAAAAAAGTATCAGAAATTCATAAACAAGCAAAATAAGGTATCACATAAGGACCTTTATCAGCTGCGACACTCAACCTCTCAATTTGTTCTTTTCTCATCGCAACTATAGTGGTTGCAAAAATGAAGGCTTTGTTCTCAAACTAGTTGATCCCAATTTCGAATCTTCATCGGCTCAAACAGTGTTCCCTATCGAAGCATACATGGTACAGACACATGGCAAATTTTTAAAAATTCAATTTTTTAAAGATTTTCGTCGATGTTGCAAAAATTGTTCTTGAAAAAAATCAATTCTAACAATTGATATTGTTATTAGAGATTCTCTAACATTATAGTATTGCCTATTGGCAGTTACAGAATCTTAACTTTACAATAAAACACGTGAAAGCGCATATCACTAAACGTACCAAGCGGGGTCACATGACCTCTTTCAAAATTTACTTTAAAATCGTACATTCATTGTTATTTCTTTCGCTCATCTGACTTTCCGTAAATTCTTATCGGATCTGATTATTTAATTTCTATCTTTCGATTTTTCTCTTAGCGTATTTTTTACCGAGTAAAATTTTTGCCTACCTTACGTACCACGAGGGGTCATTTGACCCTTTATGAAATTACGTATTTTTCTGCAGCTCTTCAAATTGAAACCTTACAATTAGATACACTTCTCAAGTTACAGTTTCATTTATCTGAATGTGATATGCATGTTTGGTTTCGGTGTGAGCATTTCAACGACCCGATCGGGTCCATAGGACATACAGGTATAAACAGAACTGACTCTTTTCGAAGATTCACAAGCAACACTCCCACCAACGAGTTCTCTGCAGCTAAACAAAATAGAAATGCAGTCCTATATTGAGAGTCAGAGAGTAAAGATCAGAGCCTACAAAAATCAAATACGACAAAGAGTGAAAAATTCTCGTTACATTCAGTACATTGACCCTGTGTTTTACTGCAGCCCAGAATATGTCCACACGGTCAGTGAGACAGTTATTGGAAAGAATTCGAAACATAAGTGAAGCGAGGTCAGATGAAGCATATGCTATATCTAAAGATGAGCAAAACAAAAAAAACTTGCAAATTGATTATTTTACTTATAAAAATAAAAATATATGTCTGGTTATTTTATTAGAAGTCAGAAGTTATGTAGCGAATTATTGCCTTTAATAAATTAAGAATTTCTTTCTAAAAATCAACGTTTATTACATAAGGGGTGAAATGACCCCTAATGATAAGAATAGGTATATATAAAGTGCCGGTACGTTTAGTGTTAAACACTTCTCATTATCTTACTTATACTTATAAATGAATATTTTAAAATACAATTTTTAATGTTTTTTCTATATCCGTCCACTTTCGAACATTCAACATTCGCACACATTTTCGGGAACCAATTATCTACCAAAGTCGAGGGCAGCCTGTAATCTGAAAATTTCTGAATCCAAAGTTTTTGCACATTTCAAGTAAAGTGCCTGTACCGTTAAAAGTCCCCAAAAAATCAAAGTAAAAAGCTCTCCCTCGAAGTGAAAGCCCATCGTGTGAAAGACAGCAGATCCGCACGATTATCGATGTGTCTCCTGGTCGGTCTGTGCAATAAAACTTTCCGGAAATGATGCATCGGCGACTTGAACGGCAATGAGAATTATTCACTCGGACAGGGGCGTAGATAGCCGTCGGAAAAGGACACGCGCGACCGTGTGAACGTGCTTCTGTGAAACCGCGGCGTGGCGAATAGCGGCGGAATCGCGAGTCGCGTTGTTGCGCGATAGCCGACGTGAAAATATAATTTCCGCTCTGAGAAACTCGCCGGGATCTGTCTCTATTACTCGTACCTCGCTACATCGAACGGGTATCCAGTCCTCGGTCGTATCCCCTACCGCATCTACTATAACTGGGAGTTTTTGTGTTACGTGTGTGCGCTCGTTCGCATCTAAGCTAACGCGCGATAGCCGCCCTCGTACGTATCTGTTTAAATTACCACGTCATTGCAGCCGCGACGAGCTTTATCGTATCGCGGAAATTATTAATTTAACGACGATGGATACGCCCGTCGGTGCAAGTCATACGCCTTAAAAAGGATCCGGACGTTTCATCGTCTCTACCCCGATCGTTCGTTCGGTAATCCGGTTTATTTTTAATCCTGGCCGTTAAAAGTGCCGAGGATTTAATTGCAAGGGTCAGCGGGGTAATTAAAATTATATTCAGAATTGTAGACCGCCGATTTTCTTTTTATATATCGTTTCGCGATGCCGAATAAATTATCCGTTTCACGGCGCGGAACGAAATTGGATTGGTTTCCTTATTAGCGACAAACATGTGCGTTCCGTGTTACGTACACCTTGCTCTCTCTTTCTCATTCAGTTTCTCCGATCTCCCTTTTCGCTCTCGCCTCCGAAAACGGGTTTACCTCTAAAATCTCGTGAAAGGTCGACGAACCTTACACCTCCAATGGGATTTTAATTTTTTCTCAAACCCACGATCAGTTCCGTCGTAATCGTTCTGCGTGGACTCCGTTGACGAGTCGTCTCATGGATATTATTAATTATACAACGGAGAATCTGCCGGAGAGACTTCCTTATTGCGAATAACCGGGGCAGGTTTCAAGATCCTCACCAGTTTCTCGAACTCATTCCGATTCCCATATCGAGAACGGAACGTGATAACGCTCGACTACTCTTGAAATCGTAAACGTTATCCCCTACCGCGTAACGAGACCGCCAATTTGTTATATATTGTAGATTAAATAAGTCCTGCTAGCGGACAGGTACGCTCTGAGGACACTTAACACGTTCGTTAAGGATAATCATTGTGAGTTTGATAAGCGTAATGTTTACTAACGACTATGTAAACGTACGGAAATCGTTTCGAGTTCCAGTGTAGTTTGAGCGTATTAATTATGCATTTAACTGATCTTTCCGGATTATCTATCTAACTGTTGAGTGAAATTACGTACCGTTATATGGACTGCTGCACCAATGTGGCAATTCCGTGAGAAATATCGCCCGGATAAAAATTGTGAATATGAGAACTTAGGATTTGCGTCTCAGTTAGGATTTATTTTCACCTGTATAGTAAATTTTGGTGTATAGTGGAAATTAAATCGGCTGAATGTAGGCAGACATGGCTCTTGAGTTAGACTGGTGAAAGTTCATTGTGCTTTTAACACTAGAACTACCGGCGTTAAATCTATCATATTTAAAAATATTAAATAAGTATTTTGAAAAAAGGGGAATTAAGAGGTGGAAAACTTGATCGATTCGGCAATTTATGTTTTATAAGATGGAGGTAGAATATCTATTCTATGACTCTCATATAAATTTGAAGAATTTTTGGAAAAAATTGTGTACCAGTCATTTTGACTGGTATGGTAAATCTAGTGTTAAGCTGTTCAAGGTCCGTGGGCTTGAAGAGGGTGACTTGATGGGAAGTTTGTATGAAAGAACATGCAATACAATCGTTGTTTCGTCTCTCCATTACTTTTCCTTTCTATACAAATATAAAATGACTAGAATTATGTGGAATTAGGTAGCTGTCGCATCATCGACTGCTTTATCATTCTTAACTTCTTACATTGAATTATCCAGAGGCTCAGCTGTACGAAATTAACGGCAGTAATTCATGTAATATACCTAACGGTATTTCTAATATCGTTCAAGCTAATGTTCCATAAATTGGACGGCATATTTGGGCGTTAATTTCCCATCAGCTTTTATCCCACTCGTTGACGCACATTCGTGGCTGTCCGAAATCAATTCCATTGCGGTTTACAACTCTCCCAATTCATTATCGTCCAATGGTGCAACGAAAACTGATATTCGATTGTTACAACTTTTCATCCTAATAAACGTGAGAAGGATAAACAACATTTCTCTATATAGATGAATGACAAGTTATCTTCAAGGTTTCTTCGCAAAAGAAAATTCCTATTCTCGCTCTGTATTTTATATATTCATTGTATTCTACACCATTCTATTCTACTTCCTTCCTATTATTCTATTCCGCTTCGAGCCATTCACTTATACCATGGTATCCTTTCGAGGGCCGTACTCATGACCATATTAAGAAATTACGTAATTCAATAGGCGTCATCAGCATACGTTTTTTTCAGGAAATACGCAAATGTTCCCGTCGAGCGTTAACTTCTTTCCTCACCAGAACATCTCAAGATTTCTAAACTGTTCGTCCACGAAACTCTAGGCAATCTCTTCCCTTTTGTTCGGATATAATTAAGTCCAGAGATCTCGTCCTGAGAACTTGACCCGCGCGTTTTACCACCGCCAAGAAAAACTACGAGCTCCTCTTTCGCCGGTTACGTACCTGGCCGGGATTTAAGGCAGGTAATCACGGCCGAAAGAAAATCAGTGTCTTAGCATGACAATGCACCGGGTTTGCTCCTAATGGGTTACACGGTTGGGAAGAGAGACGGAAGAGGGAGGGAGAAAGAAAGAGAGAGGAATAAAAAGCGCCCTCGGCTGTTGGAAATTTCCATAAAACAATACCTCGAGTATTAATCAGCCTTTCTTGCTCGTCCGTTCGGGTCTACTGGTGCTGCGATCCTCTCCTGCCCGTTTGGCACACGAGAAGCAGAATGGGTCTGTTAATAGTCAGACTTACATTGCCGGCTCGAGAGTTTTATTCGAACGAGAGGTCGTAGTTCGTCCCGCGACCGACAGTTCCATTAAATGGAAAAGATGGATGGCCCCGAGGTTCCAGTTTCAATTAGCTCGCGATTTAAATGTTTAAGTCTCCATTACGGACACGGGTGAATTAGCGTACGTCCGCAAGGTTTACTTTCAACCTTGCGATTTGCTAATGTCCGTTTTTCGTTTGGTCAATGATCCTTTTGCGCTGACGACTTTCGTTATATGCTTTGCTGATATCTCAGTAATTTTTATGTCATACTGTGGGGAAATTATCTTTGAAGAAATGACATTACATTTTGTAACGCGAATAAATAACGTGAACAATTATGCAAAAATGGTTCGACACGGAACGTGTTAAAAATGTCGCAAAAATTACTCTCAGCACTAAAATTGCCCGTAGAAATTTGCGATTTATGAAAGACTGGGAATCTTCGAGTTAAATACCCGACAATGTATTAGTAGTAAAGTATTAAAGTTAATAGCAAGCGATTGCAAGGTTTCATGGTTCGACTTGGGTTTCATTTTTGCATAAGTGCTCGCACATCGTTAGTATTTAGCGAGTATACTTGGATTAAATCGATTCGTCGTAAATTAATCATCAACAGACTGTTCAATGCTAGAAGTTTTTGCAATTAAGTTGTTCTGCTAGAGAGATGAAACGAGCAGTTGAAAACATAATAGAATCTGCCTCTCTGCCATAAAAAAAATCTTTTTTGTATACCTTTGTTACGAAACATCTGATAGTTTTTAATAGCTGCAATTACTTCCTATAAAATGTATCATTTGTGTAACCTTCTTTTATTGCACGAAATAACAAAAAGCGATCGTAAAATATCGCTTATCGGCCGACTGCAGACACGCGAGTGCAAAAGATTGAGCGGCTAAAAGTTTGCACACGTTTCACCTTTATTTAAAATACAGAAAAAAACATATTTCCTCTCATATCCGACTAATTGTGAATGTTCGTAAGATTTATAATTGCCATCTGCTTTAAAGTATTACATCGCATAATCCCTTCATACCTTCCAAGATAGTTCGTCCAATAAGCGTGGATAAGATAAATCACACGTGCATTCCACTTTTCTTCGTTACTTCCGGCTTTTAATATAATTATAATTCTTCCTGCCTTCCACGTTCAACGAACGCGTCCACTTAATAACATCGATCTCTCATCTTCCTCCTCATAATTACCCGTCCTGGAGGCTTCGCAAGATTGCCAATTCTCCCGAAAAAAAATTTCCCCAAATACACCGGATTATTATTTCACATAAATATGACCGTTCAACCCCTACAGAAATCACACTCCGACAGTTTCACCGTCGAGGATATTTCCTCACATAAAATCCCTCGAAATTCGCAAAATTTTCAGAATTACTTTGGCGCTTCGTACACACCGAACGAGAGAACAGGGACCCGCTGTACGTTTCGTTACGTGCCTAATATTCGGCTATAGGCACTTGCCACGGTGTCGGTGGCAGCGAACTCGGCAAATTAATATTCCCATGGGAGGCTCAAAATCCCGGTTGCATGCGCCGACCTTCGCGAGCGCTCGCAGAAGTGCGCCACACCCCCGCGAGGCAATATCGCGGCCGTGTATTTTGCATTTACGCGTAAATACGGTTACACAAGATTAGAGAGTGAATTAGCGCATTCAATTAACGTTTACTGCTGCGCCCTGGGCCGCTCGTTGCACTAGGTTTGCATCGGGTGTTGCAGCGCGCTTCATACGATGTACCGGCGTACACCTATTTCAGGGGATTTCTCTTGCCGTGCGTCGTACGCCGTATCGTTTCTACCACAATTCGGCACGACGTAACTTAGGCTGCCTCGAGGTAAGACGACGTTGGTATTACGAGGAGAGGTCGACGTCGATTTAAGAGTCAACCACGTTGTACGTAAAGTGTTCTAGAATGCGCGCTACAGGGTGGGCTGGGAAGAACGAACAGCGAGATTTTTCAGGATGCAGTTTATATTAACCCTTTCGCTACGGAGTGCTTTTCCGCGAGTGCGCTAACACGGTACGGAGCAATCCCGACGCGAAGCGACTTATTTCGCTGCTAGTAGAATGTACCATTTAATGATTTGTGACGTAATATAAATAATTAATTCGAAATTACAATGCATATAACATAAAAAGTAAACACTTATGGTATATAAAAAATATCTAATTACAAACTATGGTCTAATATTTAATATTGATATAACTTCGTGTGAAATTTTGACGGATGACTATAGTCACCGCCCGTACGTAGAGAGCGTCAGGCGTTGGGTGACTATAGTCACCGCTCGTAGCGAAAGGGTTAATTTTGAATGAGAAAATAGTAAAAGGGTTGTAGTGACTTAAAGACGCAAGGGGGACGCCGAACCCGAATTCTTTCGTTTGGGCGATAATTGCATTTGGTAACTGAACTATTTGTGATCTCTGCGGAGGAAGTATTTTTTTATGTCTCTTGAATCCAATCGTTTTGTTGGAAAAATGTTCGTGGCGGCAAAGAAATTATTTGTAATGTTTCGTCACCTTATTTCCTATCAATTTTTCAAGTTCTTTTAATTGCTTGTTTAATGTTACAGTAAATACCGACAAAAAGTTGAGTGTTCATATTGTTCGCGGATGCATTCTTTTTAGATATTTATTCGGGTGTAAACTAAAAGTTGATTATTTATTTTTAAAATTAAACGCGTGGTAGAGGAAAGGAAAATAATTATTTTAGTATTCGGACGTTCAAAGACACCTGAAAATCAGCAAACTGACTATATTTCCAATAACTTTTCTTTTAATTAAACATAGTAAAATAGAGCAATGAAAAACTACGTTCTGCTTTCCTGTCTTAAATTGTCTTAAGTTAAGCTACATTTTATGACAGACACACGAACGAAACGTACGGTAACATGGTATAATGTACCAAAAAGAAAATATACCTAGACCTATCGGATGTTCGCAGTTGTCATTTACGGAATTGGAAGAGTTATATCCGAAGAAAATTTATTCCACAATTTCGATTTACTCCTCTATATGAAGTCGTCCCGTTTGGGATCGTACCTAATATTTTTGAGTACCCTGTATACGAGTTATCGTTTTTCGTAATCGCTCGGCACTCGTGCCATTCTCGAACTTGGGTCAACATTTCCGCTCGATCGCGGCATGTTTCGTGAAACTTGTTTTCGTAATGGACCAAATTTATCAATGCTTCGTGCGAAACCTATCACAATTTCGAGTTTTATCACAAGAATCATCGGATAGCAATAATTCGTATTTCGTTAGATTCGATACATTGAAAAATGTACTTATCGAATGAAATAACACTGACGGAGTAATATCATTTATCGCAGCAACGATTGCATGAGTACAGCGAAATAAAATTATTCAAAGGCATATAATATTCACGCCAAGTTGGAATTTTTCGAATTACCATGGCACATTTACGAAAGACCGTCACCACTTGGTGTTTTCTAACGTTCCACGTTGCATTATACTTAAAGAACTCTTGAAACGCGTACGAACTGTGGGAATGTCGTACGACTGTAGACATTTACTTCGTTTATTTATTCGATTAAAAGAAACGCCTGAGAAAATTATATAAAATTGTATAAAAGCACCGAAATACCTTCCTACCTGCCCGACGAATTCCTTAACGCTTACACGAGAACAATTATCCAAATTAACGTCGAGTCGGATACTCGAAAAATTCCAACCAACCGCAATATCCTCGCGGAATCGTGTCTTCGTCTGGAATCATGTCGACGCAAACACCACACCGGTAGGAAACCTTGGGACAGCAATGTCCGAGATTATCCTGGCCGGGCCTCGAATGACGGTGGTTTAATCGAGTCGGAGGTAATCTAATTCGTCCTTTAGAGGCAGTGGCAGTGCCATGCCAAGGAACGAAACCACCGAGAACGAGGCCGAGCACCCTCGTTTTCTCTGTTTTCCATCCTTTTTTTCCTCCTTTCCATCTCTCCCTGTCTCACCGGGGCGCTCTTCTCGCTCGGTGGAATAAAATTAAACCCAGTGCAAGGAGCGACCACTAGAGCGGCTCCCGAGGGTTTAGACAGGGTCTAATGTGTCTGTGCACATATGAGTGCTTTGACCTCCTTCCGCTTCTTCTTCTTTCTCCGTTTTTTTTTTCTTCACGGGTCAAAATTATGAACCCGAAATGAGTCTCGGTATGTCTACCTATCGATTTCGTGGTACATAACGAAGTAAATGTGGTCTAAACGATGCGGTTTACATTTTTCATCGGGTTGCTCGTTATCGATGGTGATGAGGGAAGGTTTGAAAGTTTAACACTAAACCTACCGGCTTTATATCTGCTATATTGAGATATGCGAAATATGTACTTTGGAAAATGAGATTTGAAGAGGAGAAAAGGATGGTCGGTTAAGTAATGTTTGTTTTATACGATAGACCTAAAATATTTACTGAATGGCTGCCCAATCAATTTGGGGAATTTTTAGAAAAAAATCGGAAAGCGGTCATTTGACCGCCATGGTAGGTTTAGTTTTAAGTAAGGAGCTGTTAAAGATTTAGAAACCTGACACTTACAAGGGAAGTTCGGGAATTGATACACGACGATTTTTATAAAACTTTGCATAAATATTAATTAGACATATCTAAGAAGATAGTTATAATTAGTTCATGCCCGTTTTCAACCTTGAGAGAGATATCAATATACGTGCTTGTAAGTCGTAAACAACAAGAAATAACAAAAAGTAGTTAAAATAAAAGTTATGCCGTTCATTGAGATGTACAAAGCTACTTGTAATTTTTTGCGAAAAAACAGGCAGGGCTGAACAGGCAATACGGACACAGTATAGACAATAAGGGCAGGGCAGACAGGACAAAACGGAGTAAACCAGATCAAACAACGTGTAAAATTATGGAATTTTCTTTCTTTTGATCAAACCGGTTCAAATCTATCCTGTCCGTCCTGTCCGTCGTAATAAAAAGACGCGTTTATTGATTCGAAAACATAAACAAAGTTCTTCAAAGAGAAGGGGGTTCAATGTTTCATAACGTAAATTATTTTTTCAAAAAAATTTACATGCAGCTTTGTAGATCTCAAGGAACGGTATACATTTTATTTCAACCATTTTTTGATATCTTTCGTTATTCACGACTTAGAAAAACGTATATAGAGAGGGTGGTTCAAACAAAGGTTTTGAAATCTCCCTTAAATTTGAAAACGGGCACAAAGGAATTACAGCTATCTTCTTTGATAAGTCTAATAAATATTTATGCAAAATTTCAGAAAAATCCGAGTGTATCAGTTTCCGAACTTTCTTTGTTAGTTGCAGGCTTCGGATGACTTTTCGCATTTAAAGGAAATTTTTCGTTCCTTCGGGTCGGCACATAGCGCTCGACGT
Organism: Cerceris ruficornis; assembly: GCA_963989415.1. Taxonomy (NCBI): domain Eukaryota; kingdom Metazoa; phylum Arthropoda; class Insecta; order Hymenoptera; family Crabronidae; genus Cerceris; species Cerceris ruficornis. The sequence goes on from OZ022518.1 coordinate 7,997,036, forward strand.
AGTAAATGATTACGGTGATTAAGTGTTCAGGTATTAACCCATAGCCATTTATTTAGTATAAGCGCAAGAATCTTTGCCGCGGTGAGTGATTTACGGTGTGCATCGTAAGTATGGAATTACGTATTTCATAAGCCGTTGCAGCGAAATAATTATTACAGCATGATATTCACGAACGTAGGGAAATTTCGGACTTTCTACACTTTTGGTTTACTATGTGCAAATTGTTTCTAAAATGTACCCGGAAGCATGCGTCTATAATGTACTTGGACTTATGCGGTGTAATATCGATTATATCGCAAGAGTAAAATCACGAAGGAATTGCAGCAGGAATTTTGTGTGCTTGCATTTTCTACTGTATTTCCTTTTTAACCCTTTGCAGTCCTATGTCGAGCTGTACTCGACATAGCTTTACACTTCATTTTATTTTCTAACAATTTAATATCGACTTTCCAAATTCGTAATGATTTTGCAATACCATTTAAATATCCGGCGGTACCTATAGTTATTGCTATCATTTAAAAAAATGAATAACGAGCGATGGAAAGTATTGTGTAATTAATTTCATTTAGCTCACTACAAAATTGACAAAATATTTCGGACCGCAAAGGGTTATCGTTTACTGTAATAACGTCAAATAACTTGCTGCGATTATTATAAAATCTTAAGTTTATCAGTGCATGAGTATACATGCCGACTTGAAGCAGGAAATGAAGGAAAGATACAATATAAATGAAAGTCCTCGCCTGAGCTTCGATTAGCAACGGTAAAATATGAGGTTTTAAGGAAAATAGTGGTTTACACTGTACCAAAACTAAATGAAGTTGTAATTTTAAAAATTATAATAGGCCACACGAAACTTACTCGCCAATATTTGGCGACTTGTTTGGGAAAAGTCCCTAATCCGCAGATTGTTCCAAAATTGTGGAAGGCAATCATCTTATGGACAATTAAACATCCTAAAATTTGTTAATCTATCTAAAGAAATCATTGTGTAACAAAAGTATAAATTATGCCGTCGAATAACTAATAACGCTTAATGTAATAGCCTGATGCAATGTTAAATAATTGAAATAAAAGCAAAAATTAAATATCTTTTTCCGCAAGTCAACATTGCATTCTAGAATTATATAAGCTATATAGACGATCGATGAAATTTCTCTCGATGACATAAAATTTAGATTAACCGCCTTTAAAAAAGAGTGCACAGTTGCAAGAAATACTATCGCGATATCGGCAAAGAAGAAAGCATAGAAGGTGTTTAACCCCTGGCTCTCTCAGAAGATGAAACGATCGTTTTTAGGTACAATGTCACGTAACGCGGTGCGAATACAGATCGAGGGTTTCACCGTTGGAGTTTCGCATGATAGACATAAAGCCAGGATCCGTGAATGGGTCACTGGAAGCGCCGTCCATTTCTCCTTTGGGTGAAATTTCTGCGACTTGACCAGGCGACATTGACGAATGCACCGGCCGAAGAAATCATGGCTCGCGCAATATCCTAACGTGTGGGGGTTATCTATGGCATGAAAAAGCCATAGGTAATCCAACCTAAATCCGGACACGACCGGTCATTCCGGTGGACCCGTTAGCCCTCGATCTTTGCGAGGGGAAACGTTTCGAAGAGAGTCGCTCTGGGCATTCCGGGATAATAAACTAGGAGATATCATTATGCGTAACACCTACGTGCCGGTACTAGTATTAAATTAGCGCTGTACTACCTTGAAAACCAGCATCGACGGTCACTTGTCATTAAAATGAAATATCTTTCCGTATTTACGGTTGGCAGTAAATTATCGCCGGTTTTCTGCTAAAATCTCGCCTCTGTATGATCGTTACTTTCTTTCAGAAACGAGGGGACCGAGTTTAAAACTATACCGTAGAAACCGCGAGGAAATGCCGATAAATCAGGCATGCCTGATTTATGCCTCGAATATGAGTCATTGTCATTGCAGGGTCCACCGCTTTCGCGCTACCTTAGTTCCTACGATCGCGATGATTTACGTCCCAGCGAGATACGTACGTGTAATCCATTCCATTGCGCCGTGCGTTCTTCTTGCGTCAATGATTGTGTTTGCATGGACGACATCGTTACCGGACGCACTGCGTGGATTGCACGAACGCAGAAACGGGTTCCGAGCATGCGGCAATCCGCGTTCGCAAAAGGAAGATTTACGGTGCAGAGGGCGGGTTAGCATTAAAAGAGACTCGACGTACAAAAATCGCCGGCTGTCCGCAGCCGTGGGGCAAGTTTCCGCGAGCGTTCGTAAATCGGCCGGTCGATCGCGGAAGGTACATCGGCGAAACCAGAATTCGATCGGCGCACGTTAAGGTCTCGTCGTCGACGGGGAGGAAAAAAGCACGCTAACAGAAGTCACGGCTGGAAAAAGGAGGAACGATTCCGCCATCCGTTCGACCGGTTTCCCAGAGTCGGAACTTGAACCGGTACTTGGCGGCGGTATGTAGATCGCCGCGTTGAAATGCCGAACGACCATCGCAACCGGTACGATATTAGTTCAGCAGGAAATAAGACGAGCGGGGAGACGGAAAAGAAGAAGAAAAAAAAAACTAGTCGACCCGTAGATTACGTCGCACCCGCGTACTTTGCATCTGGTAGACTCGGCAACTCGTACGTTCCGACGTTACTTCCGCGATACCGAGTTCAACCTCGGAGACGTTCGATTGCGATCGAACGGTTATGGATAGCTTCGTTCGACCATTTTTCCACCCCCGTCGTCGACGGTAGAGCCGCTTTGTCGCAGATCCGAGACGCGGATTACGATATCTATCCGGCGAGGTTCTGAAGATTGTAAAGTCGCGCGAGAGATCGTGTCCGCTGGTACGTACCTACGGAACGCGTCGTATCTGTATGCATATAGATACAATGGGCCCCTCGTCGCTCGTGGGACCACCTCCCCTCGTGCGCTCGACGACTCACCCACATCCCTTTGCCACGGATTCTCGTGTGCGTGCTGAATACACTCGCTCCGTTCGATTTCCGGTCGATGTTGCGAGGCAAACGTCCGAGGAAAATGTATATAACAGTCCCGGGGCTTAGAAATCGCCGGGATAGAAATATATACGAAACCTCGCGGTGATATACACCGATCGCTCGATAATGTATCTGAATTGTTTCGCGTGGCAATCGTTGCGATACCGCTCACGAACACGTCTATATTCCGGGGAGAACAATTCGTGCTGAGAGACGGTTCTATTGTATGGAAGAAAAGACGCGCACAGCTGGATCCCTGTCTTCCGCCCTTGTTTTCTGTCATCGGGTGTTTTTAATTACTTCTGTAACTTTGTGGCAATGCGGGCGAGATTTTCGTACGATGTAACCTTCGAAGGGTAATTTCAAATTTGATTTTTAACAATTTTAAACATTAAAATTAAATTTTTAAATTTTAACGTTAATTATTACCTTAATTGACGTTAAACATTTTAACACTAGAACTACCAAACCAGTCAAAATGACTGGTACGCAATTCTTTCCAAAAATTCTCCAAGTTTATAGGAGAGTCATAGAATAGATATTATACGCCCATCTTATAAAACATAAATTACCGAATCGATCATATTTTCAAACTCGTAATTCCCCTTTATTCAAAATACTTATTTAATATTTATAAATATGATAGATTTAACGCCGGTAGTTCTAGTGTTAAAGAAGGTTCAAATAAAGTTGGAATTATTGACACACCATAGCAATTTGCTTTAAGCTTGCACAATACTATACGAATTTGGTTGGTAAATTATACCAATTTTTATGAGATACAGTTTTAAAAATAGTAAACCGTTTGTCGTTAACAATAAGCAAATACAGCTCACAGAACAGAATAGCTTTCTATGTAAAAGTTTGAGTTTACAGCGTTTGTAACGATATCCCACTGTCTGCTAAAGCAATTGTCTAAATTTCTAATCAAGTCTTTGATTAAAAAGCAAAGTTCCGTCCGCCTTCTCTACTATCGTTCTCCGATTGCTGAGGTATTACGAACGTAGCACATTGACAACCGTAAGTGGAAGGCAGAAAATATCTGCATGCTGACAGGATTGGCGAGAAGATCAAGATGTGGCGGGATCGCGGAATATAATTCTTTCTAGTAGGACGAGAAGGGTGATATATTTAATAGCGTGAGTGTTTATCTAAAGTGATTTATCTAAAGCACGTTGTTACGTTGCCGGACAGTTGAATTATCCGGCATTACTTGCCTCTACGTGCAATTATAATACCTACTGCCGGTACACTTGACTTATATTAATTCAGTACGTCTTATCGGACATGCGCGGACAATATTTGACACGTTAACGTATGGACGATCGGATCGCATACTAATTAAACTTCCCGATTTTATCCCTTGGAATATCATCGCGCAGATATTTCGCGAGGAGCTGTTATCATTAAACATGGACACCCTCGCAATTCGCACATTTATATCGCGCGATAACATTTATCGGATAAACGTCTTCTCGCATACCAATCAAGAAGTTCGTTTGCAAAACGATAACGGGAAAAGTCAATAACCAAATGCTTAATAACAACGAACGTGTTATCGTTGCCAGAGGGAGAAGATACAAAAAAAAGTGATAGAGAGAGGGAAAAGAGAAAGAGAGATCGCTCGTGTTTAATCGAGCAATTTTTTTGCAGTTCGCAGCTACATTGCTGCTTCTGACAGGGCGAGGAAGCAGCTTGGACGAAAATTAATGGCTTGAACGTATACGTAGCCGCTCGTACTTATACGTTATCGTACCACCACGAATCCCGTACCCACATAAATTACGTCCCCTGTTTCCAGAATTGTACAAACTATACGCGAACCCGCGGTATAGGCCGCGGAGTATCGTTTTGGACATTCCAACGGCAACGTCGTTCGGAAGAACCAGGGGCACGTTTGTCACGAATTTTCGACAGTCATTTATTACATACGTGTACTTTTTACCACGCAGCAGAGAAGAAATGAACGTCCCGCGGCACGTTCGTTCTTGCACGTTCCACGTGTAAAACGCGTCCTCTTACGTGCCACGTGGACCTTCAATTTCTCAGGATGACTTTTGTTTTCGCCAGTTTCATCACGGGACGTTGCAAAAATGGGAGAAAATGATGCGTTCGAGATAAGAAACGGGAAATTACTTTGCCATCTAATCAACGGTTGCATCGTAACGTCATTTGCTTAAGTGAAATATATGACACCGACCATTCACTGTTAAGTTCAAGGTTTGCCAGTGCACCTTGACGCATGAAGGAATATCAAGGCGCAACCGACGTGCTTTGCGTGCCGTTTTTTCGACTCTTTTAGGCGGACTGAAAGACATTAATGGCGCAAGCGGATTATTTTAGTGGTATAATTAAACAATACTGACGTTATTAAATTTCTGGTGTTGGAATTCACTCGTTACTATATGCAAACGCTTTAGAAAATTGTGTGGCATATTTGACGAAATTTTCAGTTAACCCCTTGCCGTACCATTTCTTTTGTGACTGAATGCGCAATAACTCTGAGTTAATTGCTGAAATAACAATCTATCCCTGATGTCTGATCTAGCGTATGACTTAACGCAATATTAAATAGCATAGAATTAATTTTATTTTATCCTGACTCACTGATATTTTTAATTTAATAATTTTTCGAACACTTCAAAATTGACTTTTCCATTTATCGCGTCACGAGTGTCACTCGTTATTGTACGGCAAGGGGTTAACTTGGTAAGTCGACCTCTGACTGCAGCGAAGAGTTACCATTTTATTTGCTACACTACAAGACGATCAACGAAGATTGCAACGTCTTAAAACGATGAAACGCCTGACTGTGCGCTAACGTAAAACATAGTTTTATTTGTTATATCGTACTGGAAAATTTGAATTCTTTTCAACATGTTGACTTACAAATGACAGAATCGGACTTTAGTTTTTTACTCGTTGGTCGAAGAATCTTTTGAAAAGATGCGAACTTGTAAAAATCGAACTCTCGTACATCCTCTCGAATCCATCCAATAGTCGTCCGTTTTATTCTCCGCGCATTTACGAAATCTTCATTTCCTTTCGCTCCGACTTTATTACTTTTCCAAGGATTTCGTATACTTCGCCAGCAGTTACCGTCAACATTTCCGCGCGTAATGTGCGCGAACATAGCAGAGACAGCATAACTTCCGGGATATCCTTCCGTCATTTTCAAGCCGCAAGTACCACTTTATACGACTTTTTAGGAATGTAATATCCGGTTATATACATCGGCCTTGATTCCAGTGACACTGTGCGGAACTTTTATCAGAGAAATAATTTCGTCCGAAAGTTAGGTACCAAGTTTCACCGACTGCCCAACCTATTCACGCTCCATAGGAAGCTACCTCTCTTCTCCTCCGTTACATAAAACTTCTCCAACACATGGAAACTCACGCGTGGAATTTCGCATGCGTTATCAGAACGATCGTACAACATTATCATCGCTTTGGCCGGCGAAAATTACATTGTCCGACCGTGCACTACCTACACCACTAGTAACTCTGTCCGCCCGAAACTTGTTTCCCGGGGATATTTTAACCCTTTGCGGACGGAGACATTTTTCAATATGAAGAGACAGCCATTCATTTTGCGATCCTAAAGCACCTTTTTATCAGCAAGTTATACTGTTAATCCATATACATTATAAATTACTACTTGTTTGATCATATTTCAACGGATGTATTTCAATTTTTCAACTCTAACTGTGTGAACAAGCGGCTATAAACTATAATTAAATTTTTCCTCAGGCCGCATATATGCGTCGCTAGTTCTCAAAGGGTTAACTTACACCGACGAACGTTTCCAGAAAAGAATAATAGCTGAGCAGTATGACCGTAACGGCACGCGTAACGTATCAATCTTTAGCAACGCGATGTTTCGAAGGTCGTGTACGTGCCGAGAGGAACACCGTTTGCTGTACGATAAATGCTAATAGATTCCAGAGGAAACAAGGGAACACCGAAAAAGGGTAAAAAATAAAGAGAAAACATTACAGGAGTATAGCACGTGTATACAGCAAGTGTACGAAAGAGAGAGAGAGGAGACAGGTAGAGGGAAGTTTCGCTGCGCGGAAACTTGTGAAAAATGGATGGCACCAGGCCTAACCCTCTTATCCACGTACAAACAACTTCTACATAGGTATCACGTAATCCACAGCCATAGCAGCCGTGTACATCGAAACGAGGTAAAATGCGTCGGCACTTTAGTCGCGCAGGTGGTGTCGCGGGTAAACACGCGTGTGTACGTGAGAAAGGTGAATGTATAAGAGAAAAAGTCTCAGGGACCAAAGGTACGGACCATTATAGCTTTGGTCAAAGAAGAGTAGGCAGAAGGAGGAAGCGAAACCGCCGTGCGACGGAAGTCTGTGGAACGCGCGAACGAAGGAGGCAAAGGGGAGGTAAAAGACTGAATTCCTTTTCCTCCTTCGTCGTCGTCGGTCGCCTTCGTTGTACTCATGGTGGTGTTGTCGTCGGTAGTGGCGTCGACGCGATTTTGCATTTCTACGCGCCATCGTTCTCCCTTTCTCTCTCTCTCTCTCCCTATCCCTCTTGGCCTCTGTCATCTGTTCGTGTTTCCTCTCGTTTGTGTTCAGGAGCATGGATGTACATCACTTCCTGCGACGAGTATGTGCGTTTACGTGGATGCGAGAGGTTGCTACATAACCCTGCCGTGACTTCTACACGACTCGTTTACATGCGTTGCCCTTGCATTCGGCTTCTGATGTCTGCGCAACAATGCACGATAGCTTCATCAGCGACTGACGAGTTTGCGCCAACTGCTCGAACAAACGATAACTTCGAGAGATCCGAGTGTCGCACGATCGAGCTGTTTTCAAACTAATCAAACCCCTTCAAAGGCTTGCCACGTTATCTTGAAGCGAGGGCTTTCCAGTCTCGACGGGAGACCCCTTTCCGATCGAACGTTTTCTCTGTGCTCGTTGACATGCCGGGTGCTCGGAGTTTTTTCCTTCTTTCTGCTTCTCCCGCATCGTTTCGTCTGTACCTTAATTGTAGCCTTTAGGCCGTTTACGTGCGCATCGATAAAATACTCTGGTGAAGGAGAGTTCAATTTAAGCGGAAAAAGTGGATGAATTTTGATTGGTCGAATGCTGAAGGTACCATTGAGGTGTAATAAAAAGTTGTAAATTTCGGTATCGTAGAACTATAAAATATTACTTTAATACTAAACCTATCGGCTTTATATCTGTTATATTGAAATATACGAAATAAGTACTTTGGAAAAAGAGATTTGAAGAGGTGAAAAAGATGATCAGTTAAGTAATTTTTGTTTTATACGATAAACGTAACATATTTACCGAATGGCTGCCCAATCAATTGGGGGAATTTTTAGAAAAAATCAGAAAGCGGTCATTTGACCGCCATGGTAGGTTTAGTATTAAGTCAATCGATGTGCCCCATTTGGATGTAGTGCCTATCTAATTCTATCTTGAATGTTACCGTATAGACCGGACGTATAGAACAAGTCCAACTCCGTATTGCAATCACTTTCCCTGATTGTGCGTGTGCAGTGACAGTCGCCGAAGGCAATATAGCGAAAATTAAAACCTTTAGAGTGGAAAATAAGAAAGCAAGAATTCTAGTTTCGCTCATCGTGCCTATTAGTTCATCCTGTGTATCATGCAGAAAGTGCACGCTGACAAGATCGGCGATATATTTTTCCGCGTGTATAATGAAAGTGCAATCTTCCAGCAATGGTAATTGCAGCTGGAATTTTTAAGTCGACCGAATGCTAATGGTTTCTCTGCAATAATGGCTCTCGTATTTGTAAAATGCGCGCTTTTCCAGTAATATAAAAAGATGTATGGGACGAATATAATTGTAACGCGCGTTTAAAGATTGCACAAAAAGAATTCATACCGTAAACTCACGTACATACACGTACAAACGTACCTTTAATTCGCAATCGTTCTCCCGAGAGAATCGAATCGTTTGACCGATATCTTCGCTACATTGCCAAATAAACAACTGTGTTTACACTTTGTCGAATAAGTGCAACGAAGAAGAAATATTTATCGTATAGCGTTACTAATTAAAAAACGATCAACAAGAACAGGGAAAGGCAGCGCTATGGTTTAACGGTTTCATATACATTGAATCCATACCGTTCCACGGTACGACTGTTCCCAGCCGTTTATTTTCCTATACTCTCATAAACCGGGAAGAAAATGTATTATCCGGCGTGGTAAACTCTAATATATCCACCGTGAACCCATTATACGTGGGAAAATTATTCCGACGTTAAATCGTTCTTTCCATAACACGCCGTGTCCGTCGAGGTGTTAAATGGTATATTGGTAAGTCTGTCAAAATGACGCATCGCACTTAACTCTGCAAATACGCAGCCAATGACGCGTGACGTAACTCAATCAATTGCTTAGCTTCATTCGCATATTTGCCGACTCGCGTTAGCGTACGCCGGCAAGTCACGATCGGCTTGGAGCGAGATGATGGATGAATAGACATAAACGAGATTATAGCTTGACGTGATCTTGATTAAGCGAATTAGCGTGTAAGAGGTGAAACGTGGAAAGCATCTACTCGCGTCGTGTCGAACATCGATTTCTGCTGGTTAATTTCTGTAATGAAAGTGTCAGCCAACGCTTCCCGATAAAAGTCGTACACAGATTACGTGACTTTATATATTAATATAATAACCGTTATGGATTTGACAATATCGGAGGCGTGTCCCGCGAAACCATAGCGTAGAATTATACTGACTGACAAGAGGTATGCGAATACCAATTGCAAAGAACCGTAAAGGTGGTACCGTGGAGACTCGTGAATGATGGTACACGTAAAGAGAAAATTTAATTAGTTTTCTTATTTAGATTCGTATCTTCTGAAGCGATATTGCGAATTGATATTAACATGCTGGTCTGCATAGAACTCTATCATGCATGATATTGATTTCTTGTATTCATGATAATTTAACTTTATAGCGCCACTCGAATTATATTTGCACTCTTAATTAATAATAACTAGTAATAACGGATCGCTTTTAGAATTTTAGTTTAAGATATTTATACTGGAAGAAATCATAGGAACATGAAAACGAAATTTTTCGACGAAATTTTCTGTTCCGACATTCTCCCAGAGATTCGAATGAAAATTGACAAAAAAAATCGTAGATGATAAAGGAGGGCGACTTACTTGATTATTAAATATCCGGGGGAAGGGAAAACACTGTAAAGAAGATGAAGATAGAACGTTTCGCAATGATGAAAAACTATTTTCGAAGGTATATTGTTGCATATTCACCGCTAATAATTTGATCGCAGAAATGCAAGTCGTTTTTTGAAAACTTGACAGCGTCGATCAACGAAGGGCGAAAGAAGTTACGATTTTCGGAACGCAAAAGGCAACAGCGTTTTTGTCGAATTCGCGGGTGGAACGTTTGACGACGCACGGTATCTGGTTTTTGTTCCCATCGTCGGTGCATTTAGGGCGGAACAACACAGGGACCGGTACACGGAACGGCCATGACGTGACAAAATTCGCATACCACCGGATAGGGAGATAGACCGATATCGGTTTTTGATGAAATCGGGATTTGTTTGACATTCGGCACACCGAAAGGTACCGTCTGTCGTGGCTGCATCGCCGTCAGAAATTTAATATGCACGGTGCGCTTTCCGAAACGGCTCTTTGTCGAGATGGGAATGCTGTTTCTACGTGCAAAAAAAATCAGATAGCTCGCGTTCGAAGGAAACTTTTATTCCGAATTCACGTACGTCTTACGAGAGAGTGCTCCGAATGCGAACAGCATAATCCGCAAAAATGAGCAACCCTTACCCGAATATCATTGCGTGACCCGAACCTTTTCTAGTGTACGAAGGAACAGCTGACTCTCTCACTTACTAAGCGAAAATTAGATCGCGGAGGCCCAATTAAAAGTCGATTTGCAGGAGAACGGTTCACTTCTGACCCATGGTTCCTCTCAGACATTTTACCTACGTAACAATACGAAGAAGATAGCCGAGCCAGTTTGAATCGGGGATTCCTCAAATAATTTTCCGGCGAGTAATTTTCACAAATCTTCATCCAATGCGAGCTCTAGAACAACCCCACGAAGCCATGACAAAACCTTTTGAAACACCCTGTACACCCTAAACTCTACCGGAACCTGTGTCGATTGCAAGGATCGGTGCATATGAAATTACGATGAAAAGCGTAAAATAATATTTCGCAATTATCCTTTCTTACTCCGTAAATTATGTGCCGAACGTTACTCACGAAATCACGTACGTTACTGTTACGCATGATACTACAGGCTTAATATAAAAGAGAATCGCAGAAGGTGAAACGATAATGAGGGACGTTCTCAAAAACAACGAGCTCCGCGTATTACCGAAGGTACGGCCAAATAACAGCATTCACGACAGACAGCCAATTATCTGTGCATGGTTCAAAATTAACTCCCAACTTATTTTTACCGATCGAAGTGAGGTGCGTTCATCGGTAAACCGCGAACGTCCTCACGTTTCTACCATACGGTGGCGGCAGACGCCATCTCCTCTTTCGCCCGTTATTGCGGGCTTCGAAATTATTCGTAATGCGATTTAATCGGATTAGTACGCGAGAGAGCGTGTGTCATGCGTTAGGACGACCAACGATAGGCAACGACCGGTACATACAAATTTATTCAATAGCCGGGCCAGCGGCATAGGTAGACGCCTGGAATTTCTGTTGGGCGAAACGAATGCACGTCTCGTTACGCGTTCGAACAGTTTACCGACAATTACGTTTCCCTCGGAGAACGCACACATGCAAAGCCCTACGGATGCACGTGTATGTACATACATCTACCACATTCTCAAGCTGTTAATCGTTCGAATACCTTATACGGGATTATAGTTGAGTCCGCGATAAACTGACGGTGCGTCAGCCGGTCACGCTGGTCATACTATCTTTTTATCGTCAGCTGATGACGCCTTAAAAGTGCACGGATAATAATACACGAATACCACGTACGCCATCTCGGTCCTTTTCGATACGCCGCGGTTTGCACGAGGACTAGCTTTTTCCTAAGTTTCATTCAATACCTTCTATTCGTAACCACCTTTCGACAAGTTTCCTCTTGCTTCTATGCTTCTCGATGTTTTCTTAATCGTATCGGATGTGCAACGGCGTTTAGACGTAGAGACCTTTGGAACGACCATGCTTCAGCCGAGGATTACCGTTAGACGCTTCGAGCCGATTATCAGTTCTGTTAGATCCAGATTTTCTGTCAGTCGGGCCAATTAGTCGAGGACGATAATAAACAGGGACTTACGTCGAGACTTGGCAGCTAGGCGGTTAGTCGATACATCCACTATTTGCATCGCAGCAAGATCGTGCGCTGTTCGTACCTCCCTTGACTGTTGTGGCGTTTGATTCTTTGTCGTAGGTTATTCTACTGATTTTATTGTAACTTATCAATGAGTTATGCAGTCGTAGATTTTTTAAATTCTCAGTGGTTTTTATGAGTGCGCAGAAGTGGAAGTGTTCAACATAACGTACTGTTTAAAAAAACGCGCCAATCGATTCATCGAAGTCTCACGCGCCATCCAAAGACATCTTATGGACTTCATGCGGTATATCGGTCTCGGACGAATGAATCGCAGATAGCGAGGAGCTACCAGAAGTTATTACGCGTGGAATGCGCGTAAGAGAAATGCAAGGGCAGCAGGACGTAACAAACGTCTTATTAAATGGAGATACAAGGGTGCGGTATTGCTTGCAATTCAGAACCAGATTTATTATTACTTCTAGAAGTCATTATCGAAAATAATCAGCGGTTAGTTACGACTGTGAACTTACGATCGCAATAAAGATAAAGCTCGTCGTCGGGGCAATGCGCGAAGCCGTCCTGACAGGAGGCCGTTTAAAAAAGTCAATCTAGTTTTCAGGCTTTTTGCCTCGACGTCGTCGGAGCGTGCACCGACTTCCATCTCTTTTTTGCCATGTTATAAGCGGAAGCGTGCGAGAACATACGAGAATTCCGAACTTGTTATCTCGGTGCGTGATGTATTTCGGCCGTCCTCTCGGTCCCTCCTTTGAAATAATTCGTCGCCGGTGCGCCAGTAAGTTATGCACGGGCTCGTGCGCCTCGCGTGAGAATTATGTTAACAATGCCATTAAGGCTCGTGTTACGCCGTTGGAGGCGTCATATTTTTTATTCTCCCACCCATGGTATGGCGTACGTTCACTGTAGAGCCCTCCGAAGAAGACCCGGCATCGCGGATAAAAGGAGAAAAGTAGCGTCGTGAAAGGGGGAAAGGTAGACGGCGGAGGATACTCGAAAATTGCAGTCACAATTCTTCGGAAGACAGATACTATTACCGCTCTCCCACGGAGGAAGGTTTCCATACCGGGCTGCCCTTCAATTACGGAAAATGCATTTAAACTCGATACACCTGGTAGCGGGCGTCGTTGCAGGATCGTTCTGGATGTTCTACGCTCCGAGCGGTTTCTCTTCTCGAGCCTGCTGATGGCTGCGGTGGGATGATCTCCTTCCAGGGATCGTGAAAATTTTCCTCGTATACCGAGCAGTAAACCACACAGTCATTGTTTCCCTCGGCAGCGTTATACATCTTCGTTGGCTGCCGGTAAGACAGCTTCTGTGGCTGGCACCATATATTACCTTGTGCGAAAGGATTTGAACTTGAATTTTATTAAATTGTCGGGTTCAAAAACCTTTTGTGCCACCATCGTGGCTTTTCGATCTTGGATCCAAATTTTCGATTAAATCGTGGATCGTTGAAAATGAATTTCTGTTGAAAAAGGAATGCAAATTTCCCTTGGTATTTTACGAAAAAAATATTTTATAGCGTGCATTACTCTCGATGGATAAAAATTCAACTCGAATTTTCGTACATTTCTCTGATCAAAGATATTGAGACGGACACATCGGATTTTTCATTTCATTGCTGAATTATGCGGCTACAGAATGGCCAGTCAAAAATGGATTTTATCTCCAGAGAGAATAAAGTATCGTTTTATTGTTTCTCGCGCGGAGAATTTCAACTGCAATTTTATTAAATTGCTGCGTTATTCGCGGTTACTAGAATCGGATTTCCGCATACAATCGTCCCAGTATAGCGGTCGAAGTTGATAGGTATCTTGAGTTTCATTTTTACGGAATGTTTGCAACCGTCCTGCGATGTTTTACATTCCATCGCATCGAACAATATTATCGCGTACCGTTTTTAACCATTAGAAATTTGCAAATCTCGGTTCCGATAGCAATAGAAAGCATGTACCACTCTGCAATTTACGTTGGAATTGCAAACACTGGTTGTCAGGCGATGAGACTCAAAGTACAGGCGGATGTAAAAGATACACGTATTATCTAAGATGCCGGGCATAAATTTTATGCTGTCGTAGCTGAAAACATAGCTACCGGAAGAACTTCGCACTTGCATGAAACGCGCATCGTGCTCCTCGAAACAACTCGTAACTCCTTTTATGAAACGCCTTTGCGGGAAGTCGACTCTTTACGAAGCCTGTACGTGACGGAATCGAAAAATGCTCGATGTGTGATTTTTACATAATCCTTAACGACTCACGTGCGAATACTTTTCTCTGTTAGACCATTCAAAGCACCATAAAACGTTCTCCGTTCCAAACTCTATCTTACACGTGCGTATCATTTTCGATTTATAAAACTTATCTTCCTTTCTTCTTACGCTTCTTTTTGCCCAATTCCAAAGGTACAGTCTCCGAAGGATTTTCAGGATAAAATCAAACACACAATGGCATTCGGCAATATACGTTTCGTGTGGCTTTCGCGAAGACGAATCCTTTGGTAAGCGTATCCGTTAATGCTTAAAAGACAAAGTGAAATCTCGTGTTTCCTCGTGCGTCTCGCTTCAGAATAGATTCTATCCATAAACCCGTCTCCCCGAAATATTTCCTAAGTCACAACGAGTAAATCGCCCGATTCCCCGGACACGAGCGAAACGAGTGACACGGGAATCTGGAATTCAACTTGAACGTCCTAAGCCTTTTGAGAAATGGTCTCGAGGTATCATTTTCTTCCCCTATCTGAGAACGGTGGAACGCTAACTTGCGACGTACCTCGAAACGAGGCATAGCGATTCGATTAACTCCGGCAAAGACAGTTCTCAAAGTATTTCTTTCCTACTAAAACGCCATATTTACCCTGCATATATATACACAATAGCTAAATTTATTCTAAAACTGTAAATACCAAAGATACTAAACGTCTTTACGATTAGATATCATTGAATGAGACGCACGAAACTCGCGTTACTTACTAGCAGGATGTTTCAAGAGAAGATAATTACCGTGAACCGGAAGAGATAGCGGGAAACGGTCAATACAAACGGACCGATTCCCGTAATGATTCGAGATAGTATTGGGAGACATAAAATGGCGGTGGCATTAATCGGGCGATGCGGCGGCTCTTTTGCCTGGCATGAATCAACCACCGCAACCAGCTCACACGTCAGCGATCTTCGAGACCATGGTGGTTTTACTTATATGGTGATGTATTCTGTGCAAGAAGAGTCTAGATAGATCGGGTTATCTCGGTCCTCCGACACTATGTTTCACCATGCCACGAAATGCTCCCTCCTGTGCTTCGTCTCTGTTCGTCCTCATCCCTGGTCTTCGGCTCCATCTCCTCTTCCTTCGGCTCTCCTCCTGCTCTCCTCTCGCCGTGATATAGTTATACATTATTCGATATTGCGGCATCACGAGTTCCCCCAGGACGATATTCTCATTGTATGCTGTACCAGTACACAGCAATACAGAGAGGCAGCCGGTGTTCGGCCGGCTGGACGTTCGTAGACGGCGGGGCCAACTGCGAGCGAAAGCGAGGGAGGAGCGACTTCATGGCGGAGGAGAAGGACCGAGGGGGCAGGAGGCCACGGGGACGCAAGTACAATTCAATGTACAATGTTTGAACATTACTTGAATGCTTAATGAAGTCGTGTCTTATATCGAACAATGCCTCGAACCGTTCGTTCGTTCGCATCTAAATCCCCTCTATAAACCCGCCAGCCGTCCGCCTCCACCCTCCTTTTTCCCCTCTTCGTCACCCTCTCGATACTGTCCCATTCTCTTCTTTGGCTCTTCCTTCTCTCTTCTGCTTTCTCTCTCTCCCCCCTGTCTCTCTCTTCTTCTATCTATCTATCCACCTTTCTCCTCCTCCTACTATCTCTTTGTCTCCCTCTGTCTTCGTTTCTGTCTCTCTGTCTTTCCCTGCTCTGTCCTTCTACGTGCATCCTACCACTTCCTACTACTGAGGACCACCTCACCATTATGGATCCTGTGTACCCCTTACCTTCTCCCCGTCCCTTGCAATACCGCGTTCCCTCCCGCATAGGTTCCGCTACGTCGAGAGCAACATCGTGCCCCGACTATGATCTCCTTCGGCTACGATGATACTTCTCGCGAGTCAATAATCTTTATCGTCGGCATCTCTTGTATGATCTATGCTCCAACCATGTACCGTGTACGTTAATAATCCCGAGTTATTGTTACTTGTCGTACAGAGACGATTTGGGATAAAGTTTCCCCGAGTTGATCATAGAAGAAATTCATCACCGGCAACTAGCCGGCTATCTTCCAACGCCAAGATCAGCTTACTCTCTTATAGCGTTTATGATACACTTGACCTCCTCGAGTACGCTTCTACCTGGATATCATTTCCCAACATTCTCGCGTATCCGTTTCATCGTCGGTGTGATTAATGCGTTGAGAACGACGAAAAATTCTGCTCGTGGAACGAGATGTACGTACGTTGTCGTGTCTACCTCGGATTTCGTTTAGGAGGAGATGCGAACTCCGAAATTTCTTCTTGACACGATGCTGTTAATCGGTATTTTTTAACTGACGTTGGAATCATTACATTTGGATTGCGCGTTAGATCTAGGCATGTTCGAGTAACAAAGCAGTGCATCGCGTTTTTGGATTGGAAACTCTTAACACTAGATTTACTAGTAGATTTACACTACTTGTATTATAAACATTTCTCAAATTTACAGAGACGCTGTACAGTAGATATTTCACGTGTTTTTTATAATACAATAATGACTTAACGAATTACCATCTTTGCGGCTTGATTCCTCTTTTTTCAAAGTCCTTATTTAAGATATTGCAATTTAACAGATTTCAGGCCCGTAAATCTAGTGTTAACACTTTATCTACCGCTCATTCTTCTGAACATTATGCACGAGTGAATGCACCTACTTGCAAAGCTCTACAACATTGAAATTAAAATGTGATGAAATACTCATTATGTCGTTTTAATTTCAGTTGTTCCGAGGCAGTGTAACTTTATTTTATTATCATCTGTAATAACAGATTAATAGACTGTCGGCTAATAAGTATTGATAAACAGAAAGCCTATTAACACTAGATTTACGGGCGTGAAATTTGTTACATTGCAATATATTAAATAAGGGCTTTAAGAAAAGAGGGATGTAGCGGTAAAGACGGTAATTCGTTAAGTCATTATTGTATTATAAAATACATGTGAAATATCTACTGTACAGCGTCTCTGTAAAATTGAGAAATATTTATAAAATAAGTAGGAACCCGTCAATTTGACGGCTTCCGTAAATCTAGTGTTAATAGGCTTCCGGTAGATGAAGTGTTAATGTTAGTTACTTCTTCTCTTCCAACTTTCTGTAACTACAAGTCATCGTCAGTTTTTCGAATAAAGCACTGTTATTAATTTCAATAATATTTAATCTAACCTTAGCAATACTTAGTGGTGAGGGTCAACATCCTATTGAATTAATCATATATTCATGTCTAAAATAAAATTGATTTGGATTATTTAGACCAAGAAATTTAACAGTAACATTTTCTGCGCCTATTCTTGGCAGACAAGAAATAAAATCTTACTTCGCTTCATAACTTCCGAGTTCAACATCTTCCTCGTCTTTAATTCAATTTTCTGCTCTCCTTCTCCTACAGCTATCCCTCCCTCGTATCATCTTTCTCACTTGGAGCCACGTATCCGTAACTACCCCATATACAATGAATAGATCCTACAGCGTGCTACATTTTTAACGATTCATTTTACGTGATAGCTACTTAACCAACACGGTGTTGCGGAAAGAGGTTGGATGAAAAAGGGAAAGGAGGTAAGGTCAAGAAGAGCAACACCGAGCCGGTAGAAGAAAGACTTTGACGGTACTCGTAGGTATATCGCAGGCTCTCTTAGTAACGACTGAATTCACCATTCGCGTTTATCATGGGATGTACGATAGCAACGCGATAACACGCGGTACAACGAGCGGGAAAAATTGTTGCCCCTTAACCCATTGCCACGTTGAAACGGCTTCGATGATCTCCGCATGGTATAAAGGAGGTGGAACGGAAAGTATAATTCTATCGTGATGCTAAAAGATGATTACTTTGTCTTCCGTGTTACAAGGAATCTCCTTTCTTAATTAACATTGCACCGTTATCACAACTTTACGATTGGCTTCGGCGATTTATATTCATCGTGGTTTCATCGCGACTTCACGTAATCTCTAACCACTTTGATAACATATATTTGTCTTATCAGAATGTCTCTTTAGAAACCCATTATAGAAAGAAGGTTAGTCATGTTTCTCTTAAAAAGTATGCCTTCCTCCATCGCGCAATCTGAAAGTAATCGTAAACCCTGCAAGCAAAAATTTACAACCGGACAAGGGCAATGAGTTTCGCCGTTTGTTCTTCCAATTTTCGAGGGAAATAATTTTAACGTCGCGCGAGAAACTCCCTCGGACGATATACACATACGACACCGCAACGTGCACGATTTTGCTGTTGTGTAAATCCCAAACGTTTTTGTCTCATACCTGCTATCTACGGCTCTAAATATCTCTCGTCCATACAGTTGTATTCTCGCGTTACAGTACACCTAGCTACAATTTACTCAGATGATGTTCCTTTTCCATGCCGATGCACCGTTCTACCGTTGCAGTATTTACTTTCGTTTCGTCCTCCACAAAAGTCGATGTTGACATTCACCAATTGTATTTATCCAATTATCAAACCGCCTCTGTCGCGGAAAGGGTGATCAATAAAGTAACGCGATGAGCTCTCCGACACGGCGCGAGTTAATTAGATATTGTTTTATTCGTCGCCACGATCCACCTTTCTCCACCCACTATTTCTCTCTCTTCTCCGTGTCGTCGCTCAACGTGTCAGCTCGCTGACGTAAACTCCGATCGGAGCTTTCGGTATTAGCTTTCCACTCCGCCAGCGGCATAGAATTCTGCCGATAGTAATTCAACAAAGACTGAAAATCTCTGTTTACTCTTTTCCGTAAGTCGATCCGCGAGGGGTGGCCGGCGATTTCACGCGTATGCATGAGAAATCGGAGACACAACTGTCCGAGGATCGGTGAATATAGCGGCACGTCATCGTTACAGCCAACTTACGTGAACATGGATAAAAGAATACTGCGTAAAGATCATAACGATTCCCATCGCGGACGAGACCGATCGTGAAACGCGACCGGCTTCGCGTTACTGCGAGGCTTACGTGTGCCTGGAAGACGAAAAGATAACTTTCCTTCCGCTCGTTCGCGTCACAGGCTGCACGAATTTTATTTATCAATCGAACTCGATACCACGCCGTATTCCTCCGAGGGGTAACGTGGTTGGTGGTCTCTACTTTCAAATTAGTATTCGCCGTCGTACCTTCAAGGGTAGAGTAAGAACGCCGGAGACGAGTGAGGAACGCGAAGGGACACGGGGGTAATGCGGTTATCTTGTAGCCGAGTATTATTTCCTCTTTCAATATTGGAACGAGCACCATTCGTCTGCCACTCTTTCCACCTTCTATTTCGAGACCGTATCTTACCGAGCTTCTTTCTTATTCCCTTTTCTCTGACGATGATATCCATAGCCTGATTATATCTGTTTTTTTCCGGTTACCGTTCGTTCTGGTCGATAGAGTTTCGATTTATTAATGCAGAGGGGATGGTGGTGCACGTTTTGCAATTTCTCAAGGAATTTACAGCGCGATATGTCATACGTACAATTTCAATCGTAAAATTAATATTTCTTTGGTTTAAATCAGGAATCGTAATAATACAATGAAGTAAGGCATTATTTAATTTACCATTACATAAAGTAATGTAGGGTGAACGTTTTGGAATGCATGGATTGCGTGTAACTGTTTATAAGGACCTGTCTGGTGACTGTTTGGGCGACGTGTGAATGTTAGGCGTGAAACCTCAGTGTGACTGAAGAACGCATGATTGTATAAACAAGAGTGAATCGTGGAAGAATGCGAGTGCTGCCCGAAATCGTGGTGCGGGTGTATCCGAGGAAAAGGACAACGCTGTATGAATGAGAGTGGATATAAGTGAGTGAGATTGGAGAGCTAGTTTAGTTTTTGAGTAAGAGTCTAGAGAGAAGCGTATACTGTGTTAGATTAAGTAAAGTATTGCCTGTACTATTTATTATTAATCTTTAATAAACCATTATTTACGAAAACCAATTGAAATTTCCTACAGTAATGATAAATAAACGTTACGTAAATAAAACATTACGTAAATAAGCGTTATATTGAACGCTACGTAAAGTATCAATTGGAAAATATCATTTGCAAACATTTATTCGTCTTTTAATTAGTACTTTCCAGTACATTCTCTACTAGAATATTTAACAATAACTTAAACCCTAAATGCGCATGTATCTTAGAAGAGATTAAATATCCCGAGAAGTTTCTCCCTCCCTCAGAGCAGAGTATTTCCTCAAAGATCCAAGGAATAAGAGCAGTGCAGAACTGCTTTCAAAATCCTGACAAACTATATATTCTCCCTTGCCCTCCTTCGTCCCAAATATCTCAAGACTGTAACCGTGTTTGCAGAATGAAACTACCACCAGTGTATAATATCCGGGCGAATACCATGCAGCGTACCTAAATTCCCTAATTTATATTCTTGATAACTGCATATTTATCACGGACTCGGTGTACTTTAAAATCTGTTACCTGCAAAATCGATCACGCTAATAGGGCGATTAATCCCGCAGAGTATCCTCACAAAAGGCAATTCTGTATTCTACTCGTGGTCTGTCATTACTTATCAGCAAATTTACGCTTCGAGCACGACAATACACCGCCAGCATTAACCCGCATTCCGCTGGTCTTCCGGATCGAAAGAACATCGCAGCTGCTCGCGAAAGCACCGCTGATATCCGGAGATGGGTCCAAACTGATCGAGAAGGAAATAAGACAGGTAGTGGTAAAGGAGAGAGGAGGGTATCGAATAAAGCGAGGCAAACGAGTGCCGTTCTTGTCGCGTTATAACAGCCGACGAGAATAGAGATAGAAGAAACAAGATCAAATCGGGAACCGAAGTAGAACCGAAAGGGCTCGGGACTCTTCTTAGACTCGAGAGGTTACCTTCCGGCTACCTTCAATAGTCTCGAAGGAACTCGGAGATGTACCGTATGCTCGGGGAATATAACCGCCCGATAATAATCATTGGACCATACTTATGGCGTATAGCAGGGTGGCGAGCAGTCGCCTTACGAGCCGCGAGCCACTCTTTCAACAAGGTTGTTTGCCGGATAAT
Source organism: Cerceris ruficornis (assembly GCA_963989415.1). NCBI lineage: Eukaryota > Metazoa > Arthropoda > Insecta > Hymenoptera > Crabronidae > Cerceris > Cerceris ruficornis. The sequence goes on from OZ022518.1 coordinate 8,018,586, forward strand.
ATAAGAAACCCGGTCCTGAGCCAGTTTGGATTCTATCTGGATTCTATCAGTTTCTTTCTATCTCAACATGGTACTGTTATGCAAAGAGGAACTGCGCGACAAAAATATCTTATTATTTTAATGATTTGCGTTGTTAGTTCAGTATGTTCGCATTGTACTCGAGCAACGGAATCCACCGAATATCTCATCCCAACGGACGATTCTTTCCTTTCGTTATCTCATTAGGGCGATCCGAAATGTACCGTTAGAATTCTTCGACTTTTCCCCGATTGATCAACGATATGAAAAATCTACAGTCTTGCACCTTCGTATTTCACTCTCCGTCAATTAATACCTCGCTTTATCGGATTATCCCACGGTTAAACCTATTCCAACGAAGATTTCTATAATGCCGCAACAGGCCGAGCTCGAGCATTGCAGTCTCGCTTTACAAAGTAGGTCTCCCCCCACGGTGTGCTTTATCGTTCGATAGAAGGACAGGGAGGATGAGTAATGTGGTATAATGAACCAGGTAGACGCACCTTACGTGCGCCGGTGACACGCAGGTTCCATATCGGTTCTTCCTGTATTCACCTGCACGCACTTGATGATTCTTCGGCGTGTGGGTACGTTAAACCGCGAGAATGTAGCGTCATCGAAGCCAAGTGTCTGCAAATACGTATACACCGCGACGCATGAAACGGTCGAGACGACGCACGGTCCACGCTCGTAGATCAATGGGACACGCTTCCAACGTGCAACTATGCCTCGATTGTTGCTCGTCATAGAGGTACAACGATGAAGGAGAAAAGATAGAAGAATCGTAGGCGGGGAAGGCTAGAGAGCGAAGAAAGGGCCGCAAGAAAACGTGTGCAAGTACGAGGGATCAGCGCACACAGCCAGAGCCGTACCGCCACTGAGGATAAAGGAGCTGTGGAACGCGGAGAGTAAGAAACACGCGGAAACGGGTGACAGTTCGTGCCGCGGCCATAACAGCGACGCTATTTTGCCGTTCATTTTTTTCCCTACCCTACCTCTTTCCTATTCTCTCTTCTCTTCCTCCTTTTACATCGTTCTTCTCCTCTATCTCGTTCTGTCCATTGGGTCCTCCCTCTATGTTGTTCTATCTTACTCGGCCGCGGAGCCAACCTTCCAACAACGCTCAACCGCCGATCATAGGCGCAGATAGACCATAGCTATTTACGAGGCACGGATAAAAAGGAGGAAGGAGCGAACTAAGGAAAAAACTGCGAATCTTCTACGGCGCTCCGGCGTATTAGACAGATCGATGGACCTAATCGGTATTGCCTCTTGGTGCGGTCAATCGGCTACGGAGATTGCTTCGATTCATGATCGATGGAGTATGGTTAGTTTTCAACTGTCGATTGCGCGCTTTCGAGGATCGTTGGATATATATATAACGGTATTATTGATTTGGACATTTTCGAGAGAGATGACGAACATGTTTTTAATAAATATCGAAATGTACGGTTGAATGAGAATTTATAGCGATAATAGTACGAGATGAATGATATCGTTTCTGCAGAGTTTTGCAGCCATATCTATGTACAGTGTGATTTTCGCGAAAAGTTCAGGGAGAGAATATTTGGAAGTTATTTATCAGTTGTTTTATTCAACGTTGATTTTTATATCGCAATGCAATGAGTAATATGTCTACGCTGGACCGTTCACTAGAATCTGCCTTTACGTATTCTTACAATCTGTGTAAAAAAAATCATTGACTTGACGTATCACCGTTAAATGCGATAACCTTGTCATGGTGCCTATTTCGCGTTAACACTATTCCTACCACGACCGGTCAAATGACCGTTTTTAAAATTTCGATTAGAATTTCCTATATACAAAGTAACTGAATCGCCTTTAAACTTCACGACCGTTCCTCAAATATACGTATAATACATTCACATTATAATACATTTTTCAATATTCACTTCTTTTTTTACTCTTCATTTTCTGGGAAAAAATTGTCATTTGACAAATTCACCGGTTGCGGTAGGAAAAGGCATAAGTGAAGTGTCGGTAGGAATAGTGTTAAACAGAATTTTCGTGTAACTAAATACGGATTTCTTACTCTCGCGATAATCCAATTATTAATCTTGCGAACCGAGCCGCGAGGAGTTCACCCGGTATTTTTGAGTAAATCATCCATCTATTATTTGCTACGATTCCGCAAGGTTCCTGGCATTTATCGAATAGTGAGAATCGGATTTCAACTTCCGCCATGATTGCATCCCCTCAGTGCTACCGAACTCGCCGCTTTTCAGGGGAAGATAAACCGATTGGTATAAAACGAGCAGAAAGATCCTTTTCCACGGGAACAGAAGAAAAGGAAGAAACGAGCGGTAGATTACATTCTGGCGGTCATCCTTACAATTCTATGGCGATAGACTCCGTCTCGTTTTCTCCAGTTGACTACCTAGGTGGTCCACTAGCTTCTCGTATCAAATAGCCCTTTGATAAATCTAGTTCTGTCTTGAGTGATCTCGGGTGTAGGTACCTGTTAGTAGGAGAGAGTATCCCTCAACGGCGAAAGAAGGACGAAAGGGAACCGCGGTGGCAAAAAGTACCTTACAGGATACTCGGTCAGTCGCTGCTTCGAGGCGCGGGATACTTTTTGCTCCATGATCATCTCCCCTAACCGCGAACAAGATTATCGTGAATTCGGCAGGAAAATTGCAAGAAGAAATTCATTTCTACTATGCTTGTGAAAATGTCTCCCTTCGTAGGTGTTTGAATGCCAAATGGAACATCAGAGCACCAAAAGCTTTCGTTATTACATCACCCTCTTTTTTTCATTCCATCTAAACAAAATACTTTAAAACACACAAACATAACAATGGCTCGTTTGTCGTTTGCTAAACGTTAGATAAAATTAACGGCATGCTCGAAAACCCGATAGGAATTCCATTATTCCGGACTGGGGAAACTTTCATCGAATCATAAACAAAGGCCGTCCATATTCATACATGGAAATAGATTTAATCACGTCGAGCAGTGCATGTTCGGGTACGTGATAAAATTGCGAATATTTCCGGGAAGGTTTCTTAACCGACGATGCGGATCGAGAGGCACGTAATCCGGAAATGCATTCCGCGGCGTAACGTCTGCCCGTCATCGGCAGTCACCCCGAAGCTTGACTTAATCTCATCAGGCGCTCGTGTACGTAGCTGCACGCGAGTACTCGGAAACTGGGGCCCGTTATGGGCCTTTCGGGGAAGAGCCTATTCGAACGGCAAAATTGCTCAGATTAGGAAACATACGCTTCTGAATTTCCATTAACTGTAACAGGAAACGAAGAGAGAAGGAAACGGGCATCGAGAAGGAGGAGGATAGCCGGGGAAGACCGGGCTCTCTCTAATGCCGATCCGTATCTACGTGCAGCCGGTTGCGAGTAGCGCAACTACGACGGCGCAACTAATATCTTGTCCGGCGCAAAACCGGAATGCTGCCGGGGGATTACAACTTGTATTAATTACGGGCGACATTACGCCGGTCAGATTAGAAATCGAAGGAGAGGAACACCTATCTACTGATCCCGAAGTCGTGCTAGGTTTACACACTGGGAAATTCCTTCATCAATATATACATATATATATGCCGGCGCTAAGGCCTCCCGCTGCCTCTTTTAATTACTGGCCGTGCGATTTAACCCCCAATCCCATAAAGATCGCGGCGATCGTTTGATGAAAACACGGAGACGCTCTCTACGACCATTGCAGCATTAAACGGTAGCGTATGCTTCCGCCTCTCGTTCCCTGAATTACCATTTATACGTGCCATATAGATCGCCATTTTTCAACCGATAAGACCTCGCCACGGGAATTATAGCGGAGAAATGCGTACGGGATTAGAGTGGAACTACCGATAATACAGGCAACGATATATATATGGAAACGAGCGACTGGATAAACGAATGGAAGCTAGAAAGTCGTCCCTAGAAGTTAATTTGATACTCCGGATACCCGATACCGAGTTGAGAAACGTCAAAACGACGAGGTGATCGTTTATTTCGTTGAACGTTGCCGAAAAACGTCCAAGGAATTTCTGCCGTGCTAGCAGAAACTTATGCTCGATACGTTCCTGCCAGAAAGCGCTTTGATTTATAATCCTACGTTTCTGTTACGTCATCGAGGCGCGCGCGCGCGTCTTGTCTTCAGCCATTTTGGTCCCCTGGAATGGTGCAACCTTGACTGAAGATTGAAAATCTCGAATCGAGACTCTAATTGACTCTGTTCAGTGACGAGGAAACGAGAACTCCGGGTCGACAGGGAACCATGGGTTTCGGGAATTGCTGTGGGATGACAAAGCAACCTTCTCCCCTTTCCCTAAAGCAATAATCCCTCTTTTATCTTCCGGACGATCCTCGTCGCATTATATTTAACATACCACACTGATACACGGAACATTCGCTTTCTATAATATTTCAAGCTAAATCTATACTCTGCATTATTTCCTTATTTCGATATTTCTGTTTAGCCCTCTTTCTATTATCCGTAATATAAGTCCAAAAAGAAAATGATATAAAACGAGCCAATGAAACGCAAGTATCGCGTGAAACTTTTCTTTCGTTCTTATTGCAATTCAAAATAACTCGCTTATCGTCGAGCGAGCAATTCACGAAATAAGATAAACTGTGAAAATTTTCGCAGCTGGTGACGGTAGTCAAGAATAAAGTCGATTTTCCACCGTCAACACGACGGTAACGGTCGTTGGGTGATTTCAATTTGTGTTGATTTTTGACATAGCAAACAGGGACTCCAGTCTTTTCTACGTCTGCCTGGCTTTATTTGTCTTCCTTCGCGCCTCTCGCGACCCGGTTCATTTAACTTCGACATCCAACGCTATTTGTAGTGTTACTTGCAAAATATTTCGTTTGCTCCTTCGCCAGGTATATACCCGTCTTTCCTGCGCATCGTTTCGTCTGCGTTCGGTGCTCCTTGATGAACCAACTCGATATTTTATATCGGGAAATCTAATTATACATAGTTCGGTGTATAATGTTTTTAAAAAGTTTCAATGCACCAAATGGAACTTTAAAATCCGCTTAAAAATTCAAAATATATTTACGAACTCCCAACTTCGATGCCACTATGCTGTAATTGGGGCATGAAGTAATGGCCGCTAAAAAAATCCGATTATCTTGTTCGTTATACATAGTTTTGCAATTAAATTTCGGTTGTAAAATATTCCATGAAAATGGACGGTAAGCCATGAAAATGGAATATTTTATATTGCCAACTCGATTTGCTTCGTTGTATAATTATGAAATAATCCTCGATGAATGAATTATCTATATTATTTATTTCACTTTACTTTAAGTGTTCTGTTAAAGTGTTGTCAATTTATTTGTTGCAGGTAAGTGCATAAAATTTGCACGAGCATCGATGACGAACTGATAATATCCAGATACCATATTTCTTTACAAGGTAATGCATGAATACAAATGTTGAAGCTTCATAAAGAATTACAACAACGTACATAAGTATTTTCCAAACTAGAACTATTAACGCATCGAGAAACATATTGAGTTAAAACACTAATATGTTCAAATAGTTATGTTAGACTTCTTCAAATTGCTTTAGAAGAAATTCTTGTTTTATATCAATCTATATTATTGTAGAATTTCTTAATTATTATTGAACTCAAGTTTTTAATATTTCAGCAATTTTCTACATATAAACAATTCTCCATTTATTTTAAAGTAATCAATTGGACATAAATTTAATAAAGAAAAGGTTTGTTTTAAAGAAACAATCTACTCGTCGTTTACTTTTACTGCGAAATTAATGTTTATCTTTCTTTGCAAACTAAATCCTCACGAATTAATATAGAGACATTCTAGCGCAGTTTCAACGAAGAGCTTCTTTGGAGAAATATTTACCACGGGGAAGTACCGTTGAAAAATAGAAATGAGCAAATACTTATGAACGTTAACGTAGCCTGCGAGATACTCTCGCACACACGCCAGTTAAAACTATTTCTTCGAGTCTTTGCACTTTCTTGCATCTCGGATCTTCCATAAGAAACGGAAATAAAGCTTGCAGAAAGTTCACCGTCGTTTCATTTCTCGCCTGCGTTTCTCGTTCTGCGAAGCGCGGCGAGGAAAAACACCGCGACAAATGGAAGACATTTATAGAGAATTCATTTTTTTTCTCACGTGGATTCGTTCAATTATATCGCGTATAACAATCGAGATATTCTGGATATATTCTGATGATATAAAGGAAGCGAATGATATCAATTCAGTATATTACCGTAGTACTAATTATCTATGGTATTATCAAAGACTTGGGCCTGATGGATGTGTGATATCAAAACATAAGCCTGATATACACAATTTAAACGTACTAACACGTCAACTTCCACGTGAATTTTGTGGAATTTCTTCGTTATGTATATATACAGAGGGTACCTTAACATTAACGAAAATACGTAGTAGACATAAAGACAACGAAAAAAAAATCTTACAAACATTTATCCCATTTGAACTTGTTTCATTTGAAGCTATTTTGGTTTCTTAATAATCTAAAGTTGTTTGACCCCATACATCCGTAAGAGTTAAGTACTGTAGAAGTCATTTCACGCATGTTCTATAAAGCAATTGTGGAACACAAAACCGGCTATAACTTTGAAATAAGGTCACACAGAACAAATCTAAATAAAATCCTTCTCACTGCTTTTATGTTCCCTATTCATTGCCGAAGTGGATCCCATGTTAAAGTACACCTTGTATAATTGACGAAAAGTTGCATTACAAAATTTAATTACATGATAGCAGTGCTTTCTTAATAAAATAAAGATCACTTAAATTTTTTTTCTCAGGGACTCAATGCGAAAGGTTAAATAAAATTTAATGCAACAGTATACGTTTTAACGTACTTGGTACGGCAACAGCTCGATTTTCACGTTACAAAAATTCTTTAAAATTCATCTGACGCAAAATAATGATATCGTTCGACCACAGTGTTTCCTTTTCCATCTCTTTTACATGATGCACTATCAAAAAAAATGATCGCGTCTTCAATTGCATCAAAAAAACATCGTAAGCTTGCACGTTAACACTACGATTTCTTCATAGAGACGGTTTTTTTATTCAATGTTATTACACTCTTTTATTATATATTTTTCACAATATAAAGGCTCGTTAGTTGTATTTGATTCAGAGGATAGATAAATTTAACCACGTATCTCTCCGAACGACCTAAGAACGATCACGATGCCAGTCTGGTTTCCACAAAGAAACATTTCTCCCGTTGATTCACGATCCGGTGGGAATTTTTTTGCAATCGTTATTGCTTCACACTCCCGTGGAACTTTGATGTTTCTCCTCGTTTGATGGATCGTACGATATCGGGAGCAAAAAATTCTCGCAGAAATACTGAAAACGGTAAATCATCGCACTTACCGCCGAATGTTACACTTCGATTGATGACACCGTCGATCATTGAATTTAGAACAAACTGTTGGTGTAAAATTTCACGGAAGGAACAAATTAGAGACGGACATTAGTGACATAGCAGTAACACGCTTTCATAGCTAAGAAAAAATTCCAAATCCCTAGATATATATATCGAGAGAAAAATAAAAATATGGACGATAAGAAAAAAAGGAATTTTCCAAATTCCTTCTGGTAATTACAAATTTTTATATTCCTGGATCTTTCAAGTAGCAAAAATCCTGGCGCGTTAAGTATAGACATACGAGATCTCTCGAAAGATTAGCAAGAAGTTTTCTCAAGCTTGCTACTTTCTTTATCCGTTTCCCTCGTCTTTTCTCCAATCTTAATCGACGAAGCCGACTACAAGATACCAGTGAAGGCATAACGTGAAATGATATTGCAATTATCGATAAACGAGCAGGTTTAATCGAATGCTCGTCAAGACGAAAACACGGCCACTAATGCTATATATATATTTCGATCTGGTTTTTCGATCATTCGGGTCACTTTGACAAAAACTACTCACCCAGCTCCTCTTACTGTACGTACAAATTACAGTTATTCCCCGCAACCATACCGGTTAACCGAGAATTACGAAACACAGACACGTCCGTGATAGATCGTCAGAAGTAACGCCAGCCACCGCCGATTGTTTTTCATCAAACGCGTACGGTTGAATTGAAGTTGGGAGAGCGCACGACGAGTCGTGAGTAGCCGGGAGAACTATGGAGATAAAGCCCTTAGGAGAGATGTCGAGGCGCAAAGGAGGAGCCAAGTAAGCCGGTAAAGCAACGAGCAAGGATTCCATGTCACGACCTATACTACCTTGTAACACTTGCTTGTCAAACAATCTAATCGGTCGGCATTATCATACGAATCTTGTCGGCAAGTCATTGAGAATATTAGATACAACGCGAAGATCCGCATGTATAAATCGCCAGAAGGATCCTACCGGGCACGATATCTAGCGAATCTACCGTTATTTAGGACTCGATACTGGCTAATGTCACGCGCATCCTTTTTCGAGCTAGGCTTTGCTGTCCCGTCTTTCGCGGAAGATAGAAAAGTAGAAAATGGAACTCTAGGAAAGCTGTATTCATTATCCGGAAATCGGTGAAGGCAAGGATCGAGTGCTGGCTAAACACGTGCTTAGATCCAATAGCAACGATAAGAATAAATCGTAAGAAGTTCTTATCTTCGTTACCTCTTGCGATCTTTCCTTGCGCGAAAGTTACCATCGTTATCATCCCTTCATTCTCTCCTCTTCTTTTCTGTACGCCGTTTAATCGGTCATCCCCGGCGAAAGAAAGGTCAGGATTTAGTCGGCGTACGTACGCAAAGCGTGTATTACAGCTGGTGAACATAACCGAAAAAGGTTAGGGGGTTACCAATTGGATACACGTACGCTCCGCTTGAACGCTCATCGCCTACTCGATAGACGGCGAGTGGAAACAAGAAGAGGATAAAGGCCACAGATGAGACGTTGAGATGCAAGGGAGATCTGAAGTAAGCGAGCAAAGAAGGGGGAGTTGGCAGGTCACGACCTGGACCGCCCGGTCATAGAACGGATGCGAGCCAGCGACCAACCGACTCTCCCACATACATTAGAAAGTTTCTCCGAACTTTTAGTCATGGTTGGACCATGCTAGTCTGGCTTGGTGGTGCAAAGTCGGCTAACCTTCTCCTTTCGCTCGAGTCCGATGCTCGCTATTTCTACCCTCATTCGTGTTAAAGCCTTCCCTCCACCTATCGATCTATCTACCTATCTATCTTCTTCACTCTGTTCCTTATCTCTGAAATTTTCGGATGCACTTTTCGACGATGAAGTTTGATTTACCTGATACTCGTTCCTTGCGAACCGGTACGTAATTTAGTGAAGAAGGAAAATGTAAAATCGTGCTTCGGATGATCTCGACGATGAAAGAGCGAGGAGGAGAAAAACGGAAGAAGGAGGAGGGAGACGGATACGGGAAGATAAGTTACGGAGAGAGAAGGAGAGAGGAAGGGTCCAGTAATCTCTCAAGGCAGCCGGTACGACGGACCTAGAAGAGTCCGTAGAGTCTAGAAAGAGAGTCAAGAACCTTTGCAGTATTGCCTGCGGCCGTTGCCACAATATTTTGCTCGATTACTATCACAGGAAAAGCTGCTCGACCGACCTGACCGAGACCGGACGAGAGCGGAGGTGGGCTACGCCTCTATCCGTCTTTCTCTTTCTTTCTCCCTGACTCTCTTCCTCCCGTTTTCTCCTTTCCTCTCGCTTGTCGGCTCTCGTTAGTATGCTAATTTATCGGGGCATTAAATTTTCGCGCCCGGCCTTTGATACAGGCCGGAATTTATGTTCTATATTTCAGACTCAAAGTAGATTACCGAGCAGTGCGGATGTACCACTCTATCCGTTACTCTTCTCCCTCTAGCGGCCGTTTTCTACTCCCTCTTCGGCCTCTATACGCCTCCTATCCGCGCGAAAACTCTATTCACCGCATTTCTGTTTAGACGGAATCCATCGGTTAACGAAGCATAATTAAAATGCTCCGCGTCGCGCTTCACGAGGTGTTAATTCTTTCGCCGGTTGATTGCACGGAACGTTAATAACGCGCGTCAAATAACTCTCCATGTTCCGATTCATTCCGCTCTCCCAATACTCTCCGGCAGGGAAAAAAAATGCTAATCGATTCCGATGGGATAACCTACACCTCGTAAAACGTCCATCAAATGGGACATTTATCAACCGGGGCAACTACTATCACGGGCCGTGGGACGAAATCAGAAATTCCTAGGCAAACTGAAATTTATGCCCCGATCCGAGGTCGGATAAAAGGGATGAACTTTAACGAGCATTGCTGCGACCCTGTTGTGCGAATAACCGAAAGCAACGTAATGAGCAATAAAAATCTTGGCGCTCGTCGTGTATATCCTCCCGTATGTATACATACATGTACATACGTACTATACGTGCAAGTAAAGCTGAAAAATATCAAGCTCACGGGACGTTCCACGTTAACCCGATATATGACTCGCGCCTTCCCCAAACAGCGATTTATATCGTACGGTAATTTAAAGCCTGGAAGAAAAGAAAAGTCGCGGAGAGAGGGTCCGTGAAAGCGAAGACGCGTTCGGAGCAATATGAATTCTCCGTAACCACTTTGCCTATTTTACACTCCGGCGATCTTTCGAGATTTATACGTCATATTACAGCACGGCACGCACGTTAATCACTTCGATATTAACGTAACTCCTAAAGCGCATAAAGCGTTGGAAGATAATTTAACGTTATTATATAACCAGAACATCGGCACCCGCGTTAAAGAGCCGAGCCCCGTCAGCTAGGCATCTTTAAAATTAGATTTCCTCTCCGACGTTCCATTACTACCCCTATGCTTATTTTCCCACGTAAGCGTACTTTCCTTAACCATGCCGGCAATAACGCCACGTCTAATTACAATGCACAACATCGACACTCCGAAGATGCGTTAAAGTGAAACATGAAAGCCAAGCCTTCATCGTCCAACGACCAACACTCGGCGTAACTCTTCCACCATGCCAAATCCGACATAGTAGGCGGGGTTGGTATCATAGATTCGGCGGGTAACTAGCTCGCAGCTGGCGAGCTTTGCAAATTCACGATATTCGCGAATCGACGGAAGTTACCACGTACGTTTTAGAAGCCGCGGTGGTTTACGGGTACTTCAAACCAACGAGAGGCGAGGCTCTTGCCAAGCCGAGGGTTCCCTCCGGTTTCCTCCTCTACCCATTCGGGTCACGGGGGTTATTTCGAAATGGGAAAATTATTTCCCTCGGAAACTTCTAACGGGGAGGTAGCTGGAGTGTACGTACGCGCCGCAGCCGATTTCGACTTTGCGTATTTTCTCGACCTTTTAAATGCAGACTGTGCCTCGACGTTGCCTACCCGCTAATTCCTTTACTTCGCCCCGAACTCACCCCGTCGCCCCCGTATACACGCATCCTCCGAAATGCACGTACGGCCAAACCCACTTTACTTCCGGCACTGGTTATTCGTGGTAACACCGTCGAACCTCTCTCAGCTTTGGTTACGCGCAGCCTTCGACCTTTTCGTATAAACGCGCGCGTACGCCTTCGCTCGCGTCCTTGAAATTCAATCATCCCCCATTATTAACCCCGACAAGCGATGTATGCTCGGCTACGTTTCGAATTTTGCTACGCCGAGCTGCGATCAATTTCACGCGTACGTGGCCGTGACGTGCGGGTTGCTTTACGGGTCTCGCGTGCGCAGGATATCCTGGGTATTTATCCAGGAATACCTATATCGAATCGCGGAAAGCCAGCTCGGAGATGGTTACAACGCTGTCTTCACGCGATGTATCAGCTTTCCAGTGACCTCCGTCTCTCTTAAGGGGGGCAGTCCCTTTACAATTTTCAAAAAATCAATTTCTTTTTTGCATATTTCGAAAGTATGATATGTTGAGAGTATACTATATAAAGGAGAAATAAAAATTCGAAATATTAACAAAGTTATAGCACATAATCGGGAACGCGGCACCGCATGCTGTAAAGTAAGGACTCAGGTAATCCGAGCGGTTCGGTTGAAACTTCAAACGCGATTATCTCGAAACTGTATTTTCAAAAACTGCTCGTGTTGTAGCTCGAAAAGTTATCAATCGATTCGGCTGAAATTTTTCCACGTTTTTTACTACAACATTACCGGAAGGATGTACCTAAAATTTTTAAGTTATCGCGTAAATAAATATATTTTAAGGGGTAAAAACTGTCGAGAAAATGGTCAAAAAAATTACCTTTTTATTAAAACGCCGACATAACTGTCAATTTTATACTTTTTTATATTTTTTTAGGTTTATCCTTCCCCTACACTTGTCTATAATCGGAAAATATTTTCGTTTTTTGTTTCACATCAATATCAAAAATCGTACAGGTGCAGCAGTTTGCGGTATCTTGCGAAAGGCGCCGATAGAAAAGATTCGGAAAGCCGCCATTTTGTAAAAACAAAAAAAAGAAAAAATGTTTTCTAAAACTAGATATATGTAATAAAATGATATACAAATTTCAAAAGGATTCGATAATTTTATCACCTTCAAAAAAATTCATAAAAAAAGACTAATTTCCTTGCGTTTAAAGGGACTGCTCCCCTTAACGATACGTTCCACCGAATTTCGTAAATCCACTGGAAACACGAGGTTCGCAAGTCAACTGTTAGTTCGAAGAAAAATAAACTCTCGTGGAAAAATCCGAGTCACTTTATTGCTATCGATTCGAATTCTCGATTTAAGAACCATCGATGCCTCGATTTAAGAACCTAAAAGTAAGCCGCGGCTTGTTGAGCAACGATACCACGACGATCGTTTACATTAGTCTCGTCCTGAAGGAAATTGCCAGATTAGGATCCGGTTAGTTTTCCGCGTCCGTACAACTCCCTAAGGATGTGAACGAAAGACGAAGAATAGAATGCGCAGCGAAGTCCGTGGAAAGTCTCGTTTCATCAAAAGTTTCCCCTCTATGCTGGTCCGTAAAAAATTATGCCAGTTCCGTAACTTATTTCGTTAGATTAGATGGCGCAATTTTTCTCCCTGCTTCCGTCCGATGTAGGCATACAGTGGCGTTAGTTCGCAATGGTCGTCCTCGGGACCGGCTATCTCGTGTAGCTCGCCGCAAAGCTGATCACGAAATTGTCGAGGCCAGTATCGAACCCTCCTACCCGAAAATATACGACGCGTGGAACTAAGGAAGCAGTCCGTGAACGGAGGGAGGAAAGGTAAATAAGAACCTTCGCGAAATAACGGTACCCCGAGGAAAGCTCGGTCTCATCTCCTGTTGCCGTCCCTCTTCTTCTACTTCCTTCTCCTACCTTTCCTGCTCCGTATTCTACCGTTTTCCTTCCTCTTGAGCCACGGTTCGGTATTATATTCCACCCACCGCGAGGAGTCCCATTATCGAGAACAGTCACGACGTATCGTCCGCGGAAGAGAGGCTTAAGACAGATCGTAACGTATTTCACTTTCTTCCCGAAGGGCTCCAAGCTTCTCTCTCTCTCTCTCTCTCTCTCTCTTTCTCTGCCTACCATCCCTGTATTTCTTCCACCGGTTTATTCTACCATCTCTTCTCCTGTTCCCGTCTCGACGGTCCATCTTTCCTTGAGGATGATGCATGCAGAGGTGAGAGCTCTCCTTTCGAGGGCCCCGATAACACGAGGGAGAACCGGCTAATCGAACGCGGAAAATCGCGATCGCGTTACCCACGGTGTTGCACGTTCGTGCACCATCCCACTGGCGTGGCTCTTTTACCCCGAAGTTTCATCCGGCGAGAAAGAGCGAGAAGGTTGGCAGACCGGCAAAAAAGTCAGAGAAACGGGAGTGAAGGAGAGGAGAGAAAGAGCGTACGTACCAAGATTCCAGTTTCGCGCACGGCCTCTTACCCTTTGGAGCCCTGTTCAAAGGATTTTTCTGGCGAAAGAACACGGAGAGGAACGTGCATGCGCATGGTCTGCACGCGGATTCTCGAGAGAGGAAGGAAAATAAAAATTCCCGATTTCGGCGACCCTGCCTGTGCAGGCGCTTCCTATCTACCGGTGCTGGTCGTTCGTAGCTCTTGGCTACGGATGTACGCTTCGATGCTGGATTGGCACTTGCCCAAACTTCCTTTCTTTCTCTCTCTTCTCTCCTTCCTTCGTTCCTGCCAGCGTAACCGCGGAAATTTTTGCCTGATTAACGATATAGGTTTCGCTATTTTTCCACGATATGTTCGTATCCAGACGGTACGATTCCCTGGCTCCGGAGTCCTTCCTCAATGCGCGACCTTTATGATTCTCCCTGAAAATATTCCGCTCGACAGTTATCGTCGAACGGCTGAAAAGATTTGTCCGTTTTAGATGCGTCATGGGGCCAAGGTTTACGCGGCAGGTTTCAGATCGTAGTTTCTTGCGCAATTCCTGTTAGAATGGCATGTTCTTGCAGGAAGTTCGTGTTTCTGAATAGAGAAGATCCTTCTTGCACGACCTCAGCGCGCAGGTATCTTCGACCCGGTAAAAGACCCTTTCTCCGGACCCAACTGTACCGATAATTACACGGTAGCATAATTAGATTCTAACGTGCCTCTGATTTTCTTCGTGGAGTCCTTCGGTCAATGACGAAGTTGGAAATACCGATGGCAAAGAGTCGGGATCATGGGGTCAGGAAGATTGATTCACTCGATATATCCCGGAGCAAAGTTCTTACGGCATATTTGACACGGTAGCTCCTTCAACGGTATTTCAGCTATCCGCACTTCGCAAGAAGACTTTACTTAATACATGGATCCCTCGGTAACGTCCTGACGCACGTATCTCTTTGTAGAATCGCCAGGGTTCATAATTATATGGTAATAATGTACGTTGTATTACAACTGTGAATATGCGATAACAAGACCGATGAAGGTTTTCAGAAGGGACAATGCGGTATCGTCTACTATCGTTGCTTGTTCAGGGTTTGTTTGTATAGTCATCTTGACGTTCTCCGGTAAAGAATGGAACATAACTCACTTCGAGTCACTTACACGCGTGATACTTGAGACTTATTTTATTTGGGATAACACGCTATTGGAAAAGTATTATACATTTTTTTAACACTAAAACTACCGACGTTATATCTACTAGAATTTAGATATACTGACTAAGTACTTTGGAAAAAGAGAACACAAGAGATGACAATAATGATTAACTATCCAATTTAGGTTTTATGAGATAGAAGCGGAATATTTACCTCTTGGCTCCCCTATCAAGTTAGGGCACTTTTAGAAAAAATTGGGAGCCGGTTATTTTGATCGGCTTGGTAGGTTTAGTGTTACGCTGTATTCTTTCCTGTTTACTATTTCTTTAATAAACAAACTGTATAATTTATGTACCTTGCAATACAAAATTTTCATCCAAGTTGTGGAAAAAAAGTAAATCGTTTCAACCTTGCATTCGTTACTCGTGTTATATTTCATTCGTTTCTAAAGTATTAAAAGCCAAGCAGATTTTTCAATAAAACTGCAACAGAAAATGTCGGAGCAGAATGGCCTGCAAATTCTTCGGAATCCAAATGAATCGTTGAAATTTACGATCCACACATAAAACAAAAAAACACTCCTCGATATTTCAGAACTCTACCACCTAACCGACGTTACACACAATATAAACGGCGTAAGTTTCCCAGAGGCCGGTGATAAAAGCATTCGTGCCAAAAGCCACAGATAGCGAACGGGCGTAAACCGGGAACAAACGAAAATGAAGGCTGGTAAAGGGAAGGGTGAAAAAACGAAGAAGAATAAGGTGAAACGCGAAACGGGGCTAATGCCCGTCGCGAGTTACACTGTTACGAGCGAACGATATTCAGGAATGCAGAACGTACCTGCAACGCAGCCTGCTCTCGACGACTTTCAACGATAACGGAGAGTCGTTAAACGCGTGATTCGCGATTAGTCGATCGCGATTTTCATACTCGACTTTACGACTGTCATCGTTGCGGTTCCGAGTCGCATCATCGTCCAGGTCGTAGCAGCCGTCAGTATTGACCTTCGTCGCCAACGTTTACCGCAGATCGTCCCTATCGATCGTTTTGCGCATGTAACATTGCCGATTCACGATGGCAAAGAGTAAACTCGCTAGGCAGTTTTGCCGGTAATATTCCAACGGCTGACCACCGCACAATGGACCTCCAGCTCTGGCCCCTTTTCCTCCCTCTTCTCCCACGGAACGTTAGCATGGCTTTCCCGAAAACGTGGCCGCAGGATGGGCAGTGATCAATAACAAGAGCGGATGTCTCCGATGTGCTTATATACAAATCTCTTTCTATGTAACGGCAGATATGTATGTGTGCTACTTTATACATACATATACGTATATGTACGCTTTCCCATTGTATCTCGCTGAGGCTTTCTTATCCCCTAAACCCTTCCTCTTAGGTAAGTATCGAGTACTCCTTGACGATACTTCTCCCTTCACCGACATAGCCGTAGATAACGCTGAGAAAAGCTCCGACACACCTATATTCTCGTGCGAACACGTAGGCACGCTTTATATACTTCGAGATTCCAGCTTTTATTACGTTTTGAGGTTTGTTAGTACTGGCCAGTGGCAATGCCCTGATTTACTCTCTGTCGTCGTCCACCTTCGCCTCTACGTTTTTTCCTCTCTTTTATCGCGAGCGGCCAGGTCTCGCGTTACGGGTGTACCGTGTAAACATTGCTACGATGATATTAACTGATCGGTAGGTTTCTTATCCGATTCAGAGGCTTGGCAATTTCTCGTGGCCGGGGGTGGTGGTAGAGTTGTTGAAAGGAGTATACGTACGAGCAGGACATAAGGATACAAGTGATAATGTGTAATTGAAAGACTTATGAATAGAGAGATGGAGAGGGAGAGAGAAGGGTGGAGGTATATCAATGTAGGTAAGTTTTCTCACCCTTTGTATCACGTAACTGCTATCGAACAGTAGAAAGAGAAGGAGCAGAAGAAAGGAGGTAATAGTGAAGAGGGAGAATAGGACGGCGGAGGGGCTGAAGAAGGAGTACAGCGTTTCATTTGTTTGGTGTTCCTCCGGGGTATTAGAGAACGTGCCGACGGTACGTGGTATCCGTATAGACACCACCTAATAGAAGCAAAGCAATCTGATGAAACCAATAAGCGTGAAGGAATGCGGGTGCCTTCTCTCCTTGCCTTCGTTGCTTTCCTTTCTGTTCTCTTCTCGCTCACTGTCTTTTTCTCTATTTCTCTCTATAGTGCCTCTTCTCTCGCCTTCATCGTGCTCCTTCGCCTCTCTTCTCTCCGACTCCTTATCCTAACGTTCGCTACATCTTCGCTTTTCTCATTCCGATCTTCAAAGATCGAGTATCCGTGTAAACTTAACAGAGCCCGGCTAAAGCGAGTCGAGATAAAACGAAGGAGGAAGATAATTACATGCTTCGTGTCAACTTGGCCGAGAATTGAATCGGAAGTACGTGAATTTCCGCTTGATGGACGAAGTCAGAAATATGGGATGTTATGGTATGTATGGAATCAAATCCTCCAAAATTGCAATAGAAGTTACAATCAAGAATGAAGATAGAAGAAGAAAAAGACACGATTCGTCTGTTAGATCATTACTAACTTTTTATCGTTTGATATTAATACCGATATGAGGATTTTATGGATTCGATGAAGAAATATTCCGATAAATACAAAGCATCCCTCAAGTTAGATATAATGTATATATATAGGGAAGGGGGAGATACGATCTTTCGGGCCAAAACGTTTCAGCGAGGGGAATAATCCGAAGTGGTTGGTAATATTTCGACAGAAAATCACGTAGAGCTTATCTTTGAGTACGGCTACACGTGCGCGGATACAACAAAGGATAACCAGTTACACCTCCTTCGCTTCGGGTTATTTTCACATTTCCTTGCAATAAAGCTTCTCGTATTATTTGTTGTAGCTTTTGCTATGTTAAAAAGACACAGAAGAAACGAAAGCAAAGGGCTGGAAGTAAGTGAAAGAATGAGAGAGAGAGAATATGAAAAATGTAAAGAATATACTGTTATTCGGTACACGCAATCTATAGAGCATTCCTACGTACAAACTTTCTCCTCATTTCAGTTAGGTACGACAGTCGTTGATGATAGCATTCTTTTGCATTTTCTATCTTGTTCGTTAACCACTTTAACTCGACTCATTTTGCTTCCTCCTCTTGGAAAGACAACATCGAAAACTACATACCAAATACCGTGTGCACTTAGCGTTATGTGTAAATAATTGGTATGCAAGTATCGCATCTTCAAAAATAGATAGGCACGTTAAGAATGACGACAATCCGATGCTTTACACTGAAGCTTTTTACATTGAAGCTGTGCTACATAAATTCTATAGTATCCTTATTTCTCGTAATTGAAAGATCAGTACAGATTTTATTAAATTTTTTTTTGTTAAAAGTTTACAATCCTTCCCATTTATACATGTTTCTTTTAAGACTGAAGCTGTTGCTGCACGTATTAACTACTTTGATTGCAAAACACTTTCGATGTGAATCTTCTCACGCAGAATGTTACGAAATGCGGACTTGTTCTTTAGACGACGTTTGGTTTATCTTGGAGAATTTAATGACATTTTTAGTGAACAGTTTTTATTTAAAAAATCGATTCAACCGTAAAAATATCGAGGCCGTAACGTTGAATTGGTATATTTGTTACGCGCAGTTGTTCACAAGTTTGTATTTTAATTAAAAAATATTTTCTGTTGGGCATCGGATGGTTGTGCAATTTTTATACGAAAGTATTTGAACAGAAACGATAACTGAAGAGTATTGAATATCAGTACCGATATGTATTCGTGTTATAGTCATCCAAGAGTGCTTTTAACTTTACTTTAAATTATTGTTACTGTTATAAAACGTCTTTCACGCATAATTGATTATATTAATAATAACTGGAAAATATGTATATAAAATGTGCAACTCATAATGAAACAATCACGATGTTAAAATATTTGTTGTCAATTCTAATATTTTCATACGTCGCATGAATTTCAAAAGTTTCTAAAAATGTTTGCCCTGTGCAAAATTTTCAAATAGTACGTCCATATTCACTATAACTCTTTGCATCCTTCCTATCTTTTCAAACCCAACTATTAAGCTATCCGGAAGGGGAAATGGAATTTAAAAAAGGACCTTTCGCGAAACCTCCCGTAGCTAATTATCCTTCAATAAATCTGACACGATCCAATAAACCTCTGTCTATCTACCAACAAAAACAACCGAAACCTGCATCTCACGTTTCCTTCAATTTCATGCTCTTTTACCACCAACAACTCACAACACTGAACTGTCTAATCCGGCACATTGCTCTTTTCATCACCGAGAGAAGTTGTACTAGTTATTATTTCCGTCGTATTTATAGAACAGTTTAGTTTGTAACTCCACACAGAATTGCTTCGCTACAGGAGTGCAGCAAAACAGGACTCGACGTGCAAATCATATAGAGCTTCTCATTAAGTTCATCCAGAGAGTCTCTGCAATCTAACTTCGATGAGCCTTCTACGACGAACTCTAATTAGCTGACGTGCGCCGACCGCAGATTAGAACTTCTTCACTTTCATTGGTACCGATCAGCCGCGCATCCCGGCGGTCGTTCGACCAAAGGAACGTTTATCTGACCGATGTATATCGATGCAAATCAACCGGAGGTCTCAAAAGTCCCGCGCGACCTCGCTTTGATCGCATTAAAATCTGATTTGTCGCAGTTCACACATCGGCGTGCAGACGGCCGCTCGAGATCCGACGCGATACGGTGTAATTTCATGGTACTCGCCGATGCGATTCGCGCTTTCGATATGCCACAATTCTTCCATGGACCGTTAGACGAATTATAGTTGCGAGGAGAGAAAATAGACTCTGTCGAGAATTCGTCGAGGCTTCAGTGTTACAAGGCAATGTTCGATGTGTGCAGTCGGACTGATGCACCGTGAAAAGAATCTCTTTGTCGATTTTTGCAATGTGACGAATCCGCTTGCAAAAAAGGTAGAGAGATGTAAAACAGAGAACGGGTCCACGCGGGAAGAAGATAGAGAAATAAAGGGCGGAACGAAGTAAACAAAAGTAAATAAAACCTAATGAATACGAGGATCGTAGAAACACTGCCCGGCAGTAAAACCTGCGACGTGAAAGAAGGAAAATTTCTGTATCTCTTTGTTCTCGTAAAATAAATTCGTCTTTGTGTTTAAATGTACGAACAATGAAAAATAAGCGATCTTTCGTCCTTTTTTTTTTAAGCAAGGTATAGTTTAAACAATCTAGTCCGAAAGAATATTATAAAGCTCATGAAACCTAGTCAATTTAATTTTGAAGCAGCCATACTTTTCGTAGCCAAATTCACGGATACAATTTACGGAAATCAACGAAGGGTAAATCCATTCGGCAATTTTTGTAGGTAAAGTTTGTAAATAGAACAACGCTTACCGGAATCTGCGCGGTAAGCATCCACGCCACTTGATTTCCTTTCGAAAATCCATAATATCCGACTCTTACGGGAATATGTTGATTTTACGAGCACGCTGGTACGATGTTGCAGGGTAACATTTTTCAAAAATCGTCGATGTCGTAAACCGAGTAATAGCATTTCAATTTTCGCTTTAAAAGGAACGCCCATACAAGCTTCTTTCCACTCCTTTTTTCGCCTTCTCTACATTCCTCCTCTTACTTCGTTGTATACTTCCTTCGTGTCTACTTGTGCATAACTCCTTACCCGCTTTCGACATTATTACGTACTTTACACATTGCTCCGGCTCTTCCTACCTTTTTACATGCTTTATTAAACGTTCACCCCTGAACCCATGGTAATCCAGAACAACCGCGCGACGAACTACGGTCTTAAGCGAATAAGAGAATGCTTTTCAAATTGCCAATGGGTAATCGACTATTCTACCAATGAACTCTGAACATTTTACACTGTTACGTAATCGTAACAGTTAACAGTTGCTTTATTCGCCAGATAGCAGCGTGCTAATTAAATTCGCGTATATTTACCCGATTTGAATGCACGTATCATAAGTCCTTTGCGAAACGTACGCGTATAAGTAAATCGGCATTAATTCGTGGAAAATGTGAAACAAGGGGATTTAATCAACGATTATGAACGGAGATTCAGTTTTAACCCTTCTTTGCATGATTTTTTCTATTTTTTTAAAATAAATCAGGGTGATGTAATTAATGCTCTAGATTAAAGGAAAAATATTTAAAAAAATCCTAATGTAAATAAAAATATGTATTATGTAAAAAACAATATGATGGACATTTACATCATCATGCATTGTCACATATTTAGCTCAGTACTAAATAAATAAAAAAATATTGTTTACTCAATCTTATTATTATTGTTTACTTTTTTCCACTCATTTTCACTTTTACTGTATTTTATATCTCCGTTTATTTCCTTATAACAAACTAAAATCTCGCTCCTTTTTTTCCAGTCACAACAAACAGCGGAATGACAAGTTCTAGGCTTGGTAATTGACAGTGACGTTTGCTTTTTTTTTGACAACTGCGTTTTGTTGTACGCAATAGTCGCTTAAAATGTTGCCAGCAACAACAAATTTACAGTACAAGGGTTTTGAGTACCTTTTTTTGTTGACTAAATATTATGATTGAAATTTCCCTCATCATGCAAAGAAGGGTTAATGTACTATAAAGGGGTCGGGGAACTAAAGGATAACGTGAAAACAGAAATATATTAACATCAGACTGCACATGCAGTGTAAAATATCACTTATTATGCGCAATTTTATACGATCAAGTCGAAGAGAGAATTATGAAGGAAGAGTAATATTAAAATCTGTTAGTACGTTCCTTTCTTCTCCATCCCTTACAGCAACATTGACTTACCGACGCAGAGTTACGATCAACGAACGTGTTGGTTCGGATAAAAGTTGGAGAAAGGTGGATATAAATTCAAAAAGTGACCGCTCTTTTCGTCTGGGAAATCAATTCGCTTATGAGAAGAAATACTCCGGGATCCGTGATGCGAACGATCAATCGCGTCTGGGGAAAACTGAGGAAGGGACGTAACAAGAGATGGAACGAGAAGATGAAAGAGAATGAGACGAGCGGTCGAACGCACATCGGCCATCCCCGTAAGAAGGAACGCGGAAAAACGTCCTCGACGTCAATTCTTCGCTTTGTAGACGGGAGTTGGGGGATACGAAAGGACGCCCCGTCAGTTGTGGACGGCATCGCAGAACCTTCGGGCGTCTTTTATGACTTTTTAAGAAGTCACAACAAAGTTCGACAGGGAGTTTCGCACAATGGCTGCCCGAATCCCTTCCTTCGGTTCTTCCAGTTTCCCGTTCCCGGGGGTAGCTGGCGTATTGTCTTCTCGCGTCGTCGAACGTCTTCGGCGACTCTGCGAATACAAGACCCGACACCGAGCCCTTTATGCCGATTATCCTAGATAAAGTTTCCGTGCTATGCTCGTTAAACTGTTTTCAGATTACTGTGGCGCGAGGGTAATTAAGTTGGAAACTCCAACTCCATTAAAAAGAGTGTATAACGAGGCGATGAGAGTAGATCGAACTGATAGTATAAAGTTCCCCCGAAACAAACTTTGATAATTTCCTTCGTTTCTTTATCAACGGAGGGCCCTTTTCTCGCGCAGTGTTTCGCATTTAAAAATCATTTTTCGTCTACCCTCCCGACTAATCGAGTTCGCCCTTCGTAAGCAGCTCTAGCTGATCAATTTTCCCTTCGCCCTGCTCGCGACTTCTACAGTTTTTTTTTCCGTTCATCTTCTTCTTCCACGTTTACCTTCACGCTCGATTTACTCCGCGAATATGGTATTCCGCTTATGGTAGGTAGACGAGCTCTCTTGGGCAGCGAAAGTTCCAAGATAAATCGATGTGCCTCGGAGCGTTCAACCTTCGAGGAAGTATCGGCCGTTGCATCGTTGCAACGCACAGCTGCATCAGCCGGTCATCTCCGATCGTCGAACGGTTACTTCAACCACCGACGAGCGACGATGTCGTCGTCGTCGTTGCAATCGCGCTTCCACCACCACTAATTCAACCCCAACGAGTTGATGTTGACCGATAATAATATTCCATTACGGCAGCAAGGCCGTACATCACCGGTCGTCACGCGGACTCCCTCCGCGTACCGTCCGCAACACGATACCATCTACATGAGGCGTTAATTACGTACCGTCCTACCGCGTTACACTGGCACTCGAGATATCTCGTGATGGAGGAAGAGAGAAAGAGAGAGGGACGGAGCGAGAGAAAGAGAAAGTATGAGATAGTTATGTGTTTCTTTTCTATATTTCTCCCGCACCCTCTTCCGTTTAGTTCTTCCTTCTTCCTATTTAACTCCTGTCTTCACCTTTTTTTTTTTCTTTTAGTTAATATTCATCGGCATTCTTGTATTAACTCGGTAAAATGGGAACTATAAAGATAAATTTCTTCTTTATATGAGAGAACGTCGAATACCGTTTGCACGAAATGAAGAATCTATTAGAATTGAAAGGTCTGGTGTTACGCACGTCTACTAAATCGGAAAATTCTAAAAAGTATGTCTTTTCTATATTTCTCCCCCACCCTCTTTTGTTTAGTTCTTCCTTCTTCCTATTTAACTCCTGTCTTCGCCTTTTTTTTTCTTTTAGTTAATATTCATCGGCATTCTTGCATTAACTCGGTAAAATCGGAACTATAAAGATAAATTTCTTCTTTATATGAGAGAACGTCGAATACCGTTTGCACTAAATGCAGAAACGATTAGAATTGAAAGGTCTGGTGTTAGTCACGTCTGCTAAATCGGAAAATTCTAAAAAGTATGTCTTTTCTATATTTCTCCCACAACCATCTTCCGTTTAGTTCTTCCTTCTTCCTATTTACCTCCTGTCTTCACCTGTTTTTTTTCTTTTTGTTAATATTCATCGGCATTCTTGCATTAACTCGGTAAAATGGGAACTATAAAGATAAATTTTGTGTTTATATGAGAGAACGTCGAATACCATTTGCACGAAATGAAGAATCTTTTAGAATTGAAAGGTCTGGTGTTACTCACGTCTACTAAATCGGAAAATTCTAAAAAGTATGCCGGATTAAATGTGAAGTATTTGTTTAGAAATCCATGTGTGAGGCTTTTCTAGTTTTTATTATTCCAATTGTCAAGCTACAGCAACAAGGATAAAGTAATTGGGGTTGAAAGTAATCTTAACATCACGAGATTTGAAACTTGTAAGTTCAACATTATTCTTTAAATATTGTAGCGTAGAAATAATAATGCTTGCGCACTGTCATTATCATTTGTCAAATTAAATATCAATCTGGAATTTCTGTTAACGCAATGTTAAAAGGCCAACGTCTATTTCAATTGCACTAATTGTATGTTCCATCGTACGGAGACAAAAGCGCAATCGAGACGAAGCGAAAGTTTGCCGTTCTTTGAGGCCCGAGTCTGGCCGCCAGATTTTTTATTATTTACAAACATTTGGCGACCATCACGTGCCAAGGCGGCCAAAACTCCGGTCCTCAAAGAATTAAGCAGCCTTCGTTTTGAATGAACGTTTTCGTTAATCCGTCATGCTCTGTCAGCGGGTGGTAACCAGGGACTTCGGCCTGACGGTCCCATCGACCGCCGCTGACTCGCGATGACAAATCGGTCATAAATCGCGCCTTCGAAGAGAAATTCTGCCGATCGGCCGGACTAGGATTTTTTGGGCACATCTGGTTGCACTTTCCTCCACCACGTATTCGCAGGGGATGAGTTTCCACCTCCATGGGGCCCTTCTCGTCGAGAGTCCCCTGGGGGTGGTCACTCCTCGCGGAGGAAAGTGCGACCAATTAACGTCTCGCACCGCCCAGAAAATCCGAAAAACCCGCCTGCTGAAGCGTCGCGAAAATTCAGCAAGCGGGGATGTCCGGCCCACAGCGTCGCCGCAAGTCTTACGAAGAAAATTCTTCGAAGACACTTCGTTTCCGATCTTCTTGACGACAACTGCAACATCGCGCTCGCTGACGACAACAGTCGTCACAGTTTGTCATTAAATTCCAAATTCTTACTCTTTCGCGAACTTACAAGTTCTCCGCCGGTCGAGGACTATCGCGGCGATTAATTAACCAGTCCCGGAAATCGCTAAAAGATTCCGCGAGTGGTGAAGTGGACGTCACGTCTTATTCACGATCGACATCGACGCCACATCATTGTATTTCAACGGTACTCGGAAATCTCGCTTTTCAGTCTTCAAGACGTTAAGAGTATCTGCCGTGAAATGCGGATGAACGGTCTGAAAGACGTAACAACAAGGGTTGCACCGTGGTAATCGTTGCGGTTTCGTAATATCCTCGCATCCCAACTGATGCTCGAGGGTAAACAATACGATCTTCCGAATTATATAACTCACGTGGATAGAGAAACAGGTGGTATTTTCAGCACAGAACGTCCCCGTTTGCTTATTAATTTTGATAAGTTTACCTTTAGCAGTAACAACCAATGCGATTATTATTTCAAATACCCCGTATATGTAGCTGTTGATAATGTTATTTATTCTCTAACGTTATTGAGTACAAACCAAAGTAAATAGCCACAAATAATGAGAAGCAATATTTTCCAATTGTAATGTACTTGTTAAATTTATAAAATTAATACGCAGCTCAAAGAACGAACTTGCTATAGGCATATCACTGCCACAGATTTTGCTTAGATTCGTCAGCTTGTTTCAAAGGTGCGCAAAGTGTTTCTAATCCGAGCATTTCAATAGGAAACTCAATTGCACGAAGTGCAAGCTTGCGGCTGTAGTCAGAACACGCCGGGATTGGTTTGATTCGAAGATAGGCAAGGAGTTGCTAATTTAGGCGTTTCACTGATAAACTAAATTATACATGGTGCGCAACTGCTGCGTAAGCGCAGCAGCACTCTTCGATTGGTTCGACTCAATATCAGAGAAATTGTCAATTTGCTCCTTTTAATGACGACTCAACTCGATTATATACGAGGGAACAGTTTTGCGAATGGAATCGATTCATTTGATCGACGGTCAAATTTCCTGATTTATACCGAACTGCCGATCACGCGCTGCACGCGTTTTGTAGTTGTTATAACATTGCCTCCATTGTACCATTCTAGCATCGTTTTGTATACCTGCTATTCATTCAACCTTTGCAGACCTGAATCTAATTATGCTCGGGATAATTTTCTTTGATGTTTTATTCGATAATTATAATCCGATTACGATTTTCCATAATTATCCCAATTAATCTTCGACACTTGCATCGCTATCGTTAAATAAAATTGCCGATCTGAAGAGGATTACGGTTCATTTTTTTTATTAAATTAATTTAAAATCAACAGAGACAGCCTAGTATATTAATTTATGTCGCACATTTCTTATCCTTTATGGTACAATGAAGGACGACCTTCTTCTACCTATGATATCTGGGTTAATTTTAAGTTTTTTAATATATACATATACGGGAAATGGAAAATTTATATTAATAATCAGTGCAAAACATTATAAAAGATTCATGAAAGTATAAAGTAAAAAACGAATAGAATAGGGATCCATTGAGACAAAAAAGGTCAGCAGCTATGGCGAAACGTTCCGCCCAGGAAGAGTTCCCAGCTTTACTTTCCTCTGACTAAACTTTCAGTAGTTATATGTCAATATGTCAAACTAGTTGACGGAAATTTCCTCTCGCTATCATTGCGATAAAGTATTTCTTTATTTTCAGAGGGGAAAATACGTGTTTACGTTGATGTGCCAAAAGTAACATAAGAGACGTCTGTCGAGGAAGAAAAAGCGAACTATTCCGCGTTGTTGCCGTTGTCTCTGCTTTCACGATCATTTTGGTTTCATTACTCTAAACTATCAACACATTACAGTCTTGCAATATTGAGTCACACGTTTATACCCACGTGTGCTACGGATCAAGATGCGTCCTTTAACACTATTCCTACCGACACTTCACGTATACCTTTTCCTACCGCAACCGGTGAATTTGTCAAATGATAATTTTTTCCCAGAAAATGAACAGCAAAAAAAGAAGTGAATATTGAAAAATGTATTATAATGTGAATGTATTATACGTATATTTGAGGAAAAGTCGTGAAGTTTAAAGGCGATTCAATTACGTTGTATATAGGAAATTCTAATCGGAATTTTAAAAACGGTCATTTGACCGGTCGTGGTAGGAATAGTGTTAATAGGGTACTGAACGCCTTATATCTTAAAGTCGCAATTAAGTATACTAAAAATTTAATTTCCCAACGTCCGAGACATAAAGAAAGTTCGAGCAAAGAAATGTAGTTAAAGTAAAAGAAACCAAATTAATTTTAAATTTTAACAATCGTTTCAAGTCCGCTAGAAGGGAATCGGTTTAACAGCAGTGTTGTTCAACCAATGGTGTTAATAAAAAGTAGATCCTAACATTACATCTTCTAAAGGGAGATGAAATATACGGTTCCTAACTGTTTCAAGTTATTTCTCGAATATATAACTGCAATTTTTTAATTTTTCATGTCGTTGTTGTAAAACGAAGACCATTAAGTCGATTACTTTTCTGTTGCGATTCGTCCTCTTTCTTCCAACGTATTTATCGCGTCAATATTATTCTCATAAAGAAAATAAAACTATATGAAAGTACTTTATTTCTTGTTTACTCACCGGTATCAACGCAACAACAGCTTCTTCTCAGGCTTGCGCAGTCCCTGCAACAAAAAAAGATATTCTCCGTTAATACAAAATCCCCATACAAAGCCGCATATTAAATAATAAACGAAGAGTTCCCGGGTAAGTGCAATTAATGCGTTTGTCCGTCCGCCGAATACGCGTGACTTTAATAAGTCGATTTAAATTTTAATCGCACCGTCGTCGGTCGCGCGTAAAGTCGCTTAATCTGCATCTAAATATACCGAAACTACGATAAAACCATGAAAATTCCAACTTGATAAGAAGTAAATGTCGGTGAAAGATCTCCGTTGAACTTTTTAATATGACATATAGTTCCCACCCTGCCGCTGTAAGAAGTTGGGCTACGGAATTTAAATTCTTTTCACAGTTTCTTGGAGAATCCGCCTTAGAAAACGAGCGAAAAAGCAGGAGTGGGGCGTGGGTGCAGAAAGAAATATTAATTCCAGGTCTTTCTCTCGCCTGCCCCGTAAGGAGGTGCGACTATACGTGGCTCTCATATTCCAAGTACGTACTAGCTATGGAGCCACCAGCTCTGAGTAAAGAGGAAGAGAGAAAAAGAGGAGGATAGAGGGAGAGAGAGAGAGACGAAGAGAGGAGAGAGAAAAAGAGAGAACGAGAGAGAGAGAGAGAGAGCCAGGAAGGTGGAGAAGACGAATAAATTTCCGTCTCTGAGAGTCCGTAATGGAAGAAATGGAGGGCCACGTTGGCTCTGGCTAACAACATCTACGAGGACAGATTTTGAAATCGGAAGATCGTCGAACAATGCGATTCTAACGGATCGGTGAAAAACACGAGAAATGCGGAAGCTTCTATCGGCGTTCATTAGCAATTTCACGGGGCAACTACCATTTATTACGCGCGATGACTGCACAGAATATTACAAAGTATATAATTTGATAAGTCAGTACGATCAACGGTGCAATTGTGTTAGTAATGATGAGGTAAAATCGGAGCAACGCGTTGACAGAATTTTCAGCGGGACGAGATAACGGTTGCAAAAATGGAATGCAATACGGCGCGTTGTTAAATTGAGCGATTAACCGGAGCCTGTACGTTTCGCGAATGAAAATGAGATTAAAATATAATATTACATGTAAACGTGAAATTTTGAGAATGATATATTCGAAAATTCTTGAAAGCTTTAGCATCAGATAATTTCCAGTGCACGCTTCGCACAGTTCGAACGTTCAGAGCTATCTACGAATTAAATTTCAATATACATTACATTTTTAAATACTTAACAAAATTCGAATGTAGACTCGATATTCCTATAAATCCGGAATTTTGTATCACATCGAAAATTTTCACATTAATCTCCTTTAATATTCCATATTCCAAATTCGTTCTTAACTCCAAAATAGCACTTTTCTACATCCGTAGGCTCTTACAATACTATATTAATCTAAAATTAGACTAATATATTAATCTAATTTTTTTCACCCTTTACCCTAATACTATTGACTCTTTCACTTTGGTGACATGCTGCACGTTCCTAAAGCTACAAGTTCAAAACTCCAAAAATATTGCTAAAGTTATTGAAAGAAGAGTTTGGAAAAATCAACGTGGCCCTATTTTATGAAATGTTTAAAAGTCATGTTCTTGCTGTGGCAGTTATAACGGTAATAATCGTAACATTTGTAATTAGCCGAAGGGAGCATGTAACGTGAGATCATACGACTAACGCGTCCTAAGAGGGTCGTAAACGGAGAATGTTACGAAATCGGAATACGTGATGGTCCAAAGGGAGGATCTCTCTGTGCCTTCTCTCTGTCTTTTTACTATTCGCTATTTGTCTGAACGGTACTTTCGCGTTACCGGCATGGGACGATCTCGCGGGAGATTTCTCTGGTTTTTCATCGGTCATGCACCTATACGGGAGTCCAGAACGACCGTCGAATTCGACAGTCGACATAAATCGCGCTCTGGCGCGCCGATACCGGGGCGCCATCGAGATCTAAAATCGTACCGTTTAATCTGCGATAATGGGCATTTCCAGTGGAGATAGATACACATATTTGTCTAGCTTCCCGCGTAGAATGTCGTTGCTGCCGTTTAACGATTCGTTGTCGATCGGGCAAACGCCATCCTTCTATTTGTATATCCCCGTTTCAGAGTACTCGATGAGGTCAAGTGCTTCCGCTCGTTCGTGCTTAATTAGCCAACTCTATCTCTTAATTACTCAAATAACCTACAATTGACCGGCACACACGTCAACGGCATTCCCAAATAAAAGAGTATCTGTTTCTTTTTATAATGTAAGATTTAACAATTTTAATTATACATTTTCTAAAAGTGCAGCAACGATTGATTAAATTGTAGCGAGACAGAGCAAGAGAAATATCCGACAAATCCAGTATCTTTGCAATTTTAGCCTTCTCTACAAAAGACTTTAGTATGCACCCACGTTTTCTCGTTAACCGTACATATGTATTTCTCCGATGACATCTTGCGGGAACTTTATTTCGACCGTGATTGTTGGGACCACGAAAAGTGTTGGAAGAAAAAACGAATAGGAGAAGGGTAAAGTACAGTTGGTCTTTTGCGCATTGGTTGCATCGTCATTCGGTGCGTAACTACGTCCAATTGCTGGCTAAGGAACCTTCCTGGGAATTCAGTGGTCTGTGCAACAACGGCGGTAGCAGTTATACCGAGACACTAGCCCAGTCGCGAGAGCAAGGTGATGACGAAAGAAGGAAGAAAGAAGGTGGAAGAAGGGTGAAAGGAGCATTACACGCAGGGCATGGTTTATAGCACAAAGTGCATCGAGAACCTTGTACCGCCATTTACCGAGTGACATATGTTCGAAAGGGGAAGTTGCCGGTTGAACGTCCGAACCAATGGTAGAAGATATAAAATCCATCACCATTGCTTGGTCACAGTGACTAACTGCCACGATGTAATCGCCGTTACGGAGCCTTTTTTGCGACGATTTTATTCGACTTTCTTTCTTTGTTATTCTTTCACTGAGAATCTTATATTTGTTACAGCATCCTTTATTGCCAAGTAACGTTGTATTTTGCCAATATTAATCATGCGACAGTTAACACTATTCCTACCGACACTTTACGTATACCTTTTCCTGCCGCAACCGGTGAATTTGTCAAATGATAATTTTTTCCCACAAAATGAAGAGTAAAAGAAGAAGTGAATATTGAAAAATGTATTATAATGTGAATGTATTATACGTATATTTGAGGAAAAGTCGTGAAGTTTAAAGGCGATTCAATTACGTTGTACGTAGGAAATTCTAATCGAAATTTTGAAAACGGTCATTTGACCGGTCGTGGTAGGAATAGTGTTAAACTTATAATTTCGGTGACATTCAATTATCAATAAGCGCCTCCGACTTTTTGGTTTTTAGACTTCTAAGAAGTTTAGTAATCGCGCGATTTCAGCGTCGAGTTCTTAACAAGCTTTAGTTGGAATTCTCTTTCCATCAGCTTTGAGAAGATTTGTCACGTGACATCATACTCATTGTAATTTAAATTGACTGTAATATTTAAGGTCAAGAATATAATAGCAAATTTGGTTCTTTTCTTCGCAACTAACAGGCGGTGGTTTCTAACGTTAAGTAGAATATGTACTTCGACGTCAGACATGGAAGTTTATCCATCTCTGCTCACTTTACGGAGCACGCCATTTGAATGACTCCGCATCGCATAGCACGAATGTGCGCGATGATGAGTACATGTAACTCCCGTATTTCGATTATTTTAAATTCCTTGAGGATAACCGTCGGGAAGATAACAGCTACGTATCCCCGTACGTTGGATAATAGTCTGAAACAAGTACCGTCACGAAAAGGGCGAGGTCAGCATGTCTGTCGCATATTAAAGGCATGGTGCGTATATTCCCCATCGTGCTAAGAGCAGGAATGTGTATACGAGTTTCTTCGGTAAATACCTCGTATATTTCGACGTATATATACGGCGCGATATTGACGTCCAATGGGAAGAAATTTTCTTCTGGTTGGATGGAGCGTATTGCTTCGGATTCGATTTGGGTGGGTAGGAAGAAATACATGGAGAATCGATAACAATATATTGAAGTTTATAGAGATGCATCGGCACTTTCTAATTATAAAATAAATAATTGCCAAAAAAATTGCCAATTGAGGCTTTTTATCGAATGCATGGTTTAGTGGTTAACAAGACCGCTCTCGATGTTGCATCGTATGATTAAGTTGAGCCGGTATTTCTTCGAACGTATGAATGCTTTAATGTCATTGTCCATCTAACAATTCCTTTCAAGGACGGAAGAAGTTTTCTACAAGTACGGTGTGCAAAGTATGTACGAAACACGCTATTGCGTTACCACAGTTTGCAACTACTTTGAAGATAATTAACGTCACGTGATCCCCTGGAAGCTCCTTAGTATCGTTATCGGGCAAAGTACACTGGTAGGTGCTTTGTACCTGCCACGGGCTCAATACTGTAGACCAAAGTATACGTTGGCGGTTGACCGTAAAATTAGTGGGACGTCTTGGCAACTTGTTCCCAGTAAAACTGAATCTCTCTCGTGAACAGGCTCCGGTTTATATCATGAACTTTCGATTAGATTCCGAGGAAGAAACGATGAAAGAAAAAGGAGTGCGTTTCTCACGAGCAGATGGGCTATCTCCTCGAGGACAGGTTTTAAAGGATACGCAATATATCTCGTCTTTCCTTGGTAGCCAATCATTAACGGTCATGAAGCTGCCACCGATTAAACTATCGATCCCCAAGGAATCCGTTGCAATTTTCCCGTCTCTTTCTTCGACACGATGAAAGGCCAAGGTCTCTAAGAATATCGAAACTGAACGAGTCCGAAATTTCAAATCTGTTTCCACGGAAGCGTTAGTTCCTATTTCCGTCCATCTTCAAATTCGCGTCCCTTGCCGTTTCGACCGTTCTAGATTCGTTTTCTCTCACTTCTCTCGTAAGTCGAATATTACCGCGGGAAATTTCCATAAAGACCACCGACCTCCAGGAGAGTATCCGTACAAAGGACTACTTTATGAATTCGCGCGAGATCTATCCAGCCAAGACGTGAATAATATGCACCTGCTGCAACCGTAGAATGAGCTACGTGCACCAGCTCGTATTAACCTCCGCGTTTCTAGGAGTCACGTTTCTCCCGAATATTCCCCCCAATTTCCTCACGTTTTATCGTCCACTCTCTGATTTTCCTGTGACTCAACTAACGATCTCGTCGACCGGTCATAACTGTGTTCATTTCGTACGTATATATCCTAGATGTATTATATATACATATACCCTTCTACAAAATTCAGCTATTCTCGTATGTGCGAAATTCAAGAAAGGCATATAGAATTGGAAATCTATTCCTCCGAAATGTTCGCGAAAATTTACGATACTTTAACTTCCGTTTGGATCATTAGGTTTTTGGCTTTAAAACGTATATATATATATATATACATACATATGCATATATACCGGCACACATATATATTCCGGCAGGTTTTTATGGCGGGCATAAATAATCTATGGCATTATCGCGAAAACGTTCAGCGATAGCGCACCTCTGTTGGTACTTTTTACAACCACTCCAACTGTTGCGATTTGCGAGTGCACAAATATCGGTATCTTTATAACTATCGTTATTCTTTACATCACTAGTCATGCAATTAAGCTCGCTGGTTTACACGAACAACGCATACCTATCGATAAAAGTATTCTATTTTCTCGTTTTCTCCTCACGGGCTATCCACTTTCCTTCAGCCGAAGCAACACAACTGTGAAATCCTTCTCGGGATACCTCGACAAAATTTAACAAATTCTTAAAGCACATTTTATCCTATGACGAAAAATCCCAAATACATGAGACACTGTATCTATTGGAAATGGGTGTTTAAATAAATTAATATACTTTATATTAATATTACTTTTATTATGAGGCTATGAAAGAATCGTCTTTATATTGCTGGAGTTTAGAAGGAACTGACTGTGGATGCCCAAAAGACGAGCTCGGGCCCACTCAGTAATATAAACTGTTTATGTTACTCTCCCCTACTGCAGAGAGAGTCTCCTGTTTGGAATAGGAATTCTTAGAACGTAGAGTCGTTTTTGAACTCATTGGTAATATGTAATATTACTTTGTTAAGAATAATTCAACAATATCGATCACCGATCGTAACGCTGATCAAGCTTGGGGTCAAGAGGATAATCAATCTTTCAGAAAAATATCAATTAGACCGCGGGTGTATATGGGTTGCGGTCAAACTTGGTATGCGGTTGCTGCGTGTATGCAATGGCCGTACTCGTTGACCTACCCGCTAACCAGCCCGAGCTCGTTGCATAAGTAGCCTACATAAATTGCCGGGTTCTACGTGTACAACGCGGGACAAAGAGGTCTTGGAAGAAGGACAAGGGCAAGGAAGACGGAAGGGCAACGTGCACCATACCTGTGGGCGCCTGACATCCACTGCAACAAGGAGAGAGGATTCGAGTAGCGGGGGCGAGCGAGTTGCCCGACACCGTTGAAATCGCTTCGTTACGCCTATACGAAACGCGGAATGGAAATGCGCCCGAGACGACCCACGTGCTCGTGGTCAGGGAAGTTTGTACAGGTGCGTCAGTATAGATTGGCTTGTGTGCGAACAGCACACCCGTAACGGTGTTTATGGGCGAAAGTAGTCGCAACGGATGGTCTTCCGTGCGGTGCGGACGGCGCAAACCGAACGTCGAACGTAGTTTCGTCTTGTGGGTGTTATATGGGGAAGATTACCTCGGCCATTCCACTTGTGGCTGACCATATAAGTAGAAAAGTACTTTTACGTTCAGCGAGGATGATGTATGCGATAAAATACGGTTTATTACACGTACGGTCCATCCCGATAAGTCTCCCTTACGAGGGTGCACTCGAGGAAAGTAGCCGGTTGGATTTATGGAGTCAACGAAATATATACATACGTAATTGACAATCTTAGATTTTACACCGATAATCTCGATGTACCGTGTCAGAATTAGTGGAAACAGGAACAGGAGCAACGCGTTACGAACGATGAAACGAGAATGTTTATCGTCGGAGATCTTTTTGCATAATGCGTGCGCGCTGGCGCTTTATTTACACGTGCGCTTGAATTTCCATCGATCAGATAACGCGCGATTCAGTTCGTAGCATAACCGGGCGCGCTCTCTTTCCACTCTATACCTATATATTTGTCGGATGTGTTTGCTACGGATAAACGGGCAGGCCCATATACGGTAAGATACTATTTATTTGCCCGGTTACACGTACCTGCGCCCGCGGTATTCGCAGTGACCTCCCCTCTTCCGGTTGCAAAATACACATCGAAGCGTGATGTGTTATTTTGGCGCCTTGACTCGACGCCTACTGTGCCCGTCCCACTTTCTTGTCGCGGATTCCTGGACCGCTAGAGATCCAAGCTGGGAAAGGAGTTCGCTTATCGTTTTCCTTACGGCCTCCCGTGCACTCGGCGACGTGGGTCGCCACACGTCGCGTAGCATTTAACGGTACGTGCCAGATTC
The DNA here is from genome assembly GCA_963989415.1 of Cerceris ruficornis. Classification (NCBI taxonomy): domain Eukaryota; kingdom Metazoa; phylum Arthropoda; class Insecta; order Hymenoptera; family Crabronidae; genus Cerceris; species Cerceris ruficornis. The sequence continues at coordinate 8,053,665 of OZ022518.1, forward strand.
GAACCGTTCGCTCTCTGGTTCGGTCGTTACGTTTCGCGGTATGATCCTACGAGCATCCGTGACTGCATCGCCGTCTTCCTTTACGAGGCTATCAGTATCGATAAACGAGTATGGCGCCGATTAATATTGTAAACAAAAAAGGCACCCAGATTTACGAGAACGCGCCGAAGAGACGAAGCCAAGGATAAACATCCTTTTGAAGCTCCTGAGAACAGAATCGTTTTGCCTTACGATCGGTGAGACGATAAAATTTGTAAAAAAACGAGTAATCCTCGTGCGACCGTAGGAACCGGATCAACAGGAACGAGTTTATCATGTTATAGAATAACGCTATCGGATGAACTTTCATTTCCTTAATACGTCGACGAGTATCACAGGAGCAATTAGAATCAAGGGATATCAGGAGAGAGGTTAGTCTCTCAGGAGTGCCACGTGGCACTGACCTAACGATCAGTATCCAGCCCCTAATTTCCTCCCGTTACCTCCTATCTATACCGTTGTGTCGTATCTATACGTTGTCGCGCTCCTACGCCACCCTCTCTCCGTCTCGCTATTCTCTCTCCCTCCATCTCTCTCTCTCTATTTTCTCTCTCTCCCTCTCCCCGGGAGTCTCTTACTCCTTGTGTTGTCGTCGCCTGTGACCCGGCCTCAATGTACACAACGGGGCCAATAGCAATTACGAGTATATGCCTCCCCATGAACAATCTGCAAGGGTTTCAATCGAGTTACTGCACGAAATGCAAACATCGTTGATTATCTAACGTATTGCCCGTTGGGGTATTCTGGAGCCGAGATGCATTAGAGAAATTTGGGCGGTTGACGTTTTTCCGATATATCTGCCTATTACAACGAATTTAGAAGAAATTGATATTACAAAGATGATTGTTTCTATGCAACGCGATAAATGCTGGACAGTATTTCGCCTTTCTCTCTCTCGCTCTCGTTGTTTGCTTTAAAGTGAAAGTTAGTCAATGAAAATTTACAGTTTTTTACCTATTTTATGTTAAGTATTTTAGTACCGAATAAAATCGAAAATTCGTTAAAAGAGTACGAATTATTGAGTTCTCCTTGTAAGATACTGACTTCTAACCGTCTGTAATTAACCACGATACGTGGACGATACATTTACGGTTATTGATGAGAGAATCGTCTGTCAGCTTCAGGACAACCTCGTATAATTAATAATTTATGAAGTATAGCTTTTGCATATTTTTTAAAATGTCAGAGTTTTTAGTTGTATAAGAAGATAAGCTGAATTCATTTAACAATATTATTGTTTCACACTAGCAAAAGATTCGATCGAATATTATAATGATCGTCGATGTCTGCTGTGGCGTTGAACATACAAATAATGCATCTTTCGTACGTTCAACCATAATTCACAAATATACTGCGGAAAATCATCAAATTTGTTTCCAGATTATTAAACGCGTTAAAGCGAGAAAATATCTCTGAAATTGTAATTCTCATTTGTATGCTCTTCGAAGGAAAATACGCGGACAAAATCCGGCACGGTACAATTCAACGATTTGGATCGTTTTAACGTTATCGCCGGTAGGCACTGCTTTCAGGTAACATTATGGAGACACATGAATTTATATCCGACCACGATTCAAGAGTCGTTAAGCCGACTCCTCCCCCCGATAATGCAACTGAATCCACCGATAAAACAGTAACGAGTTGTACGAAGAACGTTAATTTGTCATTTCCCTAATACCATTGTACCTTCACTCTTAATAATACAGAATTAATGATACTTCATCGAGGCGATAAACGAAAAAACGATCAGCGCTTCGTTGCACATAAACATAAAGATATTCGGTGGAACGTCAAGTTTCCCCAGTGATACTCATTATCATTATCATTATCGTTCCATTACTTCCTTGGTATAGTTGAAACTCTAAGCAAATTTCAGATAACGGATATCGGTAGAATGCGACCTCTTAACGCGAACATCACGATCGCCGTCGAACGGCACTGAAAACTCGTGGAGGTACATGATGAGATATACCACAGGTACACGGAGAAAATTGAATTAAAGTCACTTAAGTGTTTACCCACGTTCTCAATTATACACGATGAACCCTTGCCATCGAAATAATTATCTTCCGTAACCCGTTATTCCGGTGCACATAGCACCGCAAATCGCCCGTTGCCATACACGGCATTCCCCTCGTCCTCCTTCTCATCGTCGTCGCCGTCGCCGTAGATCCGACGATAATTCACGATACACTTACATCGTGACGTTTCCTGCGTCTATCGAATGTTACAGTGACCGTGAAATCGGTTAACGCGATCCTACGGGGGCGAAGAACCGTCTCCTTCCATCGATAGGAAGTGCAGTTAGGCCGAGCGTAATAATTATTATGATTTTCCGCGGATCCTTCGAATCCACTCCCCCTCTTCTCGGGTTGCGAACCCTCGATGGTGCTACGGGATCGGGTATTAAGAGCGGGAATAGCGAACCGACGAATCCGTGGACGAGATTTAATGTGGGTCTTATCGAAGAATGTCGAGGTCTAAGATGAAACAGATATAAACCTATTTCTGACGTTGGGGGATACAGAACTGCGGTGGTCTTCGAGTAACAGTAAATCTCCTCTATTCCGTTTTGTACGACATTTCGATGAGTATCTTGTACTGTCCTTTGCCTCGTTGCTTCGGTATTCGTCGTGCGGAATGTCTAATCATTATTCCGATATAACGTATGATTTAGAGGATTGGCCGATCCTTAAGCTCCGAGGATGCTGCCGCATTTTGCAACGACGCGCATAATGTTTTAATTTACGATGTAAGATATTGAAGATGCGACGGCATTTGGATAACGGTATCTGATTTTATCCCATTCTTTGGACGTTCCGGTGGGATTTTTGCTATTTTCTTCGGCTCGTAGTTCCTGTTGGTTTATCCATTACTGTGCCTTCCTTTATACACATATTCGTCCTCGAATTACGTTTCTCAACAGCAATATTTGAAAAGTTCTCATGCCAGAATATCTCAAAGTACACCCCGACGCATATCGGATATATTCGTATATCGTAATAAATGCAAAACGTAAAAGTAAAAGTATGTACATTCCCTATAACGTGTATTCTCACACGTACCTGTTATAATGTGCAAATTAACGTGAACGCAGATCGCTCAATGCAAATAATCTTTCTAATTCCTGAAATCAATTTTAACCCAGGCATTTTAAATTCTAGGAGAATTCTTCATATCTAGGTAATATATGCTTTTGGAGAATTAATTAAGTTTCGCCCTCGTTTCGTCATAAAATCAGTCAGTTGTTTAACAATCGCAATTTTATTATGCGATTAATTGTCGATATCTTCTGATAACTGTATCATGATACTATGTTCACGCTATTTTGCGCAATACTGTACTAGCAATTCCCGTGATCTCAAACTCATATCACGTACTCGATGTGTACCGATAATTAGTAAAACGAAGAGAAATATATTTGTACTAAGGGTGAAATCGTATCGTCGGTATTTCTTCAAGATCAATGTTGACCCAACGAGAGATCTCCCCCCGCGTTTCCTTCTAACGATATTAATCCTTTCGATACAATGAATTCGTATTACAAATAGGTTCGACGAAAGCGAATACGACGAACGATCCATATTTCGAATCGCGTAGAAAGGAACCGAAGCATGGCGTGTACACCGTACGGGCATTAATGTTTCAGTATTGACGCTCATTTACGTGGAATGGAAAAGCTTGTAGCCGCAGCTGCACCGGACTCCGTGCACGTTTTCCAAAGAGGTCAGTTCGGGCAATTTTCATGAGCGAAATCAGAGAATATCATGGCCACCAAAAAGGTCCGAGAACAAATATTGACTTTCAAGCCGAGCCAACTGTGAAGCGGGTGAGGTAAAACGAGAGATAACAGAGACGAGGAGGAAAAGGGGGACAGAGAAAAGGGAAATTACGGGCAAAGTAGGGTAGGAAACGAGAGAAAGAAAGGACGAACGAGGGAAAGCAGGTTGAGTAACGCGTTCACCGTGCTTGGAGTTTAGTCGTGCGTCGGAAACGTGAGAAACGCGCTGCAGGAGAATTTTCCAGAAACGAAGGGACAAAGAGAAGAAACTGGAGAGACGGACGTACGAGAAGGTATCTCCCGATTCGTTCGCCCATTTCCCTTTACGCTGTGCGTCGAATACTACGGTCGATGACGCGATAACTGCACCCTGTTCTAACACTGCTCTCGTCTTTTCCCTAATTCCTTCCATCCATTCCACACTCCGACTCCTTATTTCCCCTCGGTCTCGTTATCACGCTCTGATTTGTCCGTCAAAGGGAAAACGTGTTCTCGATTCTTTTATGTAACAGCGAGGAGATTCCGTGTTGAATTCAGAGATGCAAAAACCACTCGTCGGAGATTCCTTTATCCTCGGATACTAATATAATTCGGCGCACTGGACGGGTAATTAAAATTTCGCAGGTGTCACGATAAACGAATTTCAATTACTCAACGTCCGGATAACTTTCTCGACTAGAAGTAGCACACGGAGATTGGATACGATCGCGGAGTAAACTTCGGCATCGTTGAAACGGCAGTTGCTTAAGAATCGCGTAATAGTTACCGTATGACAATGTGTGCAAACTACCGTTGCGATTTGCCGAATCTAAGGTAACGATCTGCCTCCGTGGAGTTTGCTTCTTTGAGTATAGATTACCGTTAAAGACGATCGCTATCTGAATCGGCAGACCACCCATCATGAAGTATCACGAGGGGTCGTAGAATTTTTTAGACGGCATCCGTAGGCAGAAGTCAGATACTGACGAATCGCTAGATGTTCGGTACTGGAGAACTGTTATGCGCGGTACTCGTTGACTCCATATCGCCTACAGTCGATACAATCGCTGGAAAATTTTAATTCCCGCATAATAATGCCAATAATATCTCGTGGTATGTCTTTCCCACTGTATCTTCGAGGGAAGATCCTACGCGATCTCACGGAGAACGAGGAGCCTCTGCCGGCTTCGTGGATGACAATGGAAGAAGCGTTCCACGTTGAATTTCAACGAGATAAACAAGCCGAGGCTCATCTTTTCGCGACGATTTAACAGCGGCATCGCCTTTTCTTTCGGGATGCACACGAAACAGTTGAGTAACGCTGAATTATCCATCGTGTAGACCGAAGATGGACACGAGAGTTAACCTCTACTCTTGAGCTTGAGACCGCATCAGCACGTTAATGCCGGTGGGAAAGAAGAAAGAGAAAGAAAGTAGGAAAGAGCGGGAGAATTGGAGAGAAAGAACATGAAAGAGACAGAAAGAGGGAGAGAGAGAGTCTTCTCGCGTTCGCGTTATCTCCGAGAGTGCGCATACATTTGCTCGGTGAAGCAGTTCCGTTTTCTTTACTTCTCTCTCTCCCGCGCGCGCCATTCTCGACCGGTAGACGAACCTAACTGTTCCGAATCGTCGCGATAATTTCGAATCTCGCATTCAAGGCGGCGAGCTCGCCGCTCTTGTGCATAGCAGTTCTAAACTACGCCGGTCTCCCCCAACCCCCGGATACTAAATCAATAGATAATTCTACATTATTGTGCCCAGATATAGCCTAAACAAGCACGTACCCCGGCTGTTTAAGAGGTTAGGCAGCCCGAAAATTATCGAACGTCTCGAACGTATTTGCGAATAATAGATTACATAGACAATTAAAATGATACAATATATCCCCCAACTTATAAGTAAAGTAGAACAACCAATTCAAGAATTTGGCTACATTTTACACGGTACTATAACCATTGATATTTCACATAAACTGTAAAACTTACGCATCTCCTTCATTCTTCTTAAAAGCCCCTGCTAATATATCCTGCCGGTTTCGCACAAATCGATAAACAATTCCACCACGTTTGTTGTAATGTAATTTTACGATATAGCACACTTAAACTTCCGCAAAGGAGCATCGCGTACGACTTACGATAATACATCCTTTTCTTCCTCCTCCGACTACTTCCATCTTCTGGCTGCGCGCCGCAACGCGCAGAGTGCAGAGTTAATGACGCCATCGCCGAGAATTATACTCGGCTCGGTCGTGCGTCGTACTCTTACACGCTTGAATCTTTCCGGTATTATTCATTACTCCTTAATAATGATCTCCGCGGCTTTCTTTCTTTCTTTCTTTCTTACCTCCGTTTCTTTCCTCATTTTTCTTCTCTCTTTCTCTTTCTCATCGCTCGTAGTTCTGCAATCACGACGGGTACATATATTCTTACGGTGCGAGCACAGTCCAGTACTATTTTACCCGATAATGATAAAATATTTGCAAAACTGCCGCCACTTTTTACGGCACACTATCAGCTCGTATGATCGTCAAGTTGATACGATAAACTTTTCAAATTTTCGAAATGTCGCTCGTCTTTTTCATCGAGAAAACACGCCGACCGTTAAACGTACACGACATTAATAATACCATCCCCCTTTGCTCCCCTTGGCAACCTGTCTGGTTGAATTTAATTCCTGTTGTATTTCGTACGCTATCAGTTGGCATTTCTCTTATCCGTAAATATAAATCTCAAGTACGAGTGTAGGAGATAAAGATCGACCGTATGCAGGCTCTCTTACTTGTGTTCCTGTTCTTCTTCTTCTTCGTCTGGCTCGTGTGCGTGCAGTATAAAAGCGAGACAAATCTCTGCGAAACATTACCGTTGTTCTTCCTGGAGGATCGATCTCGCTGTGCGCCATTTACTCCTTCTCCGCGGGAGAGAAAATCTCCAGATTCGAATTTTATGCGCGCATTCGACATTCGAATTTTATGCCCTTTAAGATATAAAAGCGGCGCTTCATAGTTGCAGAGGTCATTAGCTGACATTCCTTCCATCTTCTCGTCGCCGTTAGTTTCATGGAACGAGTTTTCAGTGTATGCTTCGCGGTCCAGAGACGCAAGGAAAATCGAACAGAAAATGCATGATTTTTTTTAATCGTACGCTCCTGAATTTATAAGCGCGCTCTGTTCACACCGCGAAATAAACCAAGGTGAAATTATGTTGCCATTAAAACAATGGGTCATCGAATCAATTTTGGATTATCAGATATAAACCCTGATGTTACTACTGTCCTTTTAAAAGGTCAGGTAATTATACTATAAAAAGTGTACACTATGAAGTGTCTGTGAATAATTATAATTGTAAAGTATATCCTATTAAATGATGCCTTCTAGTTCATAAACGGAAAATTAAAGTTTGCCGGTTGAGTTTTGTTTTAGCAATATTTCATTAGATAGTTTCGAATTTTTGGGTTAATTAAAAATTTAAGGGAGAAAAGTTTCAGTAACATCTAGGTTAATGGAATCATTACCACCAATGTTTTTTTTTAAAGTTCTATGACATTCCAATGAATGAGCTTGCTTTTCAAAGTCACCCTAATAAATGTCACTTCGTCACGTAATTCCTTTGAATTACTCTTTCAAAAACTTTTGCCAGATATTTAATTTCTGTGAAACTTGCTGATATGTGAAACCAAGTTAATGCGCTGAGAAAAAAAAACTAGTAGAAACTGTCAAATTATCTTTTCATGTCAGGTTCCATTTCTGCGAAAAAGGATTTCGAAAATCTGCAAAGTTCCAGCGTACGAACTGACTTGCAATACAAAAAATTGGCAGAGATTAATATACCCAGTTAAAAGTGGAATTATCAAATTATATAAGCACCGATAACAATTCTCGCTTGCTAACTGTTTCAGCAAAGCGTTTTTTGTAAAACTGTACAACTCCACATTTTTAGGAAACGATATTCAGAATTATCTTTCCAATGACGAAACGCCACATGAACAAAATGTCCCAAAATATTGCATTATTACAGCAAATAGAAAAGCCTCTTTATTTCCTTATATCAGAGCTTTCCACGCATCCCGTACAATGAACAGCTCACCAAAAATATTATCTATCCTTCTGTACAGATATGCGATACTTAATATCCTGTCGGAGCCACAGATTTCCAATTTTTTCTCTTCAACTTACGAAAACGGGTCGACCTCTAATCTGAAGTATGACAAATAATTCCTCCATTAAGAGAGACCTACAGAATCGGTTCATAGAACTCGCCAGGAATCGACTGATAAAAAAAAAGATACAGCTGCCCAATACGCAGTAGATCGCTGTGTACGTCCTGCGTATCTCCACGAATGATAAACTCAAAAATGTTTTTTTGTCGGCCGGTCTTATTTTAAAGGGACGTAACGTATCGACAAACGACTAACGCGAACGTGTATACATACAGTATATACATGTACATACACCGTACCATCGTAACGGGACCACTTGTTTTGCGTCGAACGGTGACGTGAAAAATAGTGTATGTTCTATCCATCTCGTTGTTATCCGTCCTCGAAACGTTGCAAGAAACAGCGCGGTTGCGAGAGAATCCGAGAAGAAGCCGAAAGTAAGTCGATTGGTTTGGTTCTCCAACGTCTCCCGACTTGACTCGGTAACGCATCGTCCTTCGTGCCTCGACGCAAGGACGTGACGAGTACTAAGACCGCGAGGAAGATGAGAACGAATATCCCCAACAGCCAATTTCCTTAATAAATGATCCTATTACCCGTTGCGCGAAAGCCAGTAAAAACTCGACGTTAAAACGTCTTATATATCATTGTAACGTGAAATTGGATATTTATTGGTGACAGATGGGACATGCCTGTTCCGCGGATCACGCCGTGCGATCAATCATAGCGTAATACTATACACTTTAGCGCACGCCCGCGTAATGAATTGCATCCGCAGTAATAGCGGGTCAGTGGTGGCAGTCGGCTTGAAAAATAACCGTAATATCATTGTTCCTGTGGGGCGCACGTGTGGGATCCGGAATGTAACCGGGCCCGTAGTGTTTGCACATCTAGGGATTTTTCCCTGTGTCCTCTTTCTCTCCATTTTTTTTTCCTTCCTCTACTATCCCTGTTTTATTTACCATCCCTTCTTTTCTATCCTCGTCCTATCTGCCGTCTCGTTTCCACAAATGTAGGTACATGCCCGGTACTAAACTAAATGCGCGCCCTGGAGCCTCGAAGCGACAGACGTAACGTCTCCTGGGAATAGAAACACATGCAGCCTCGATTTGATATGCCGGCTGACACGTAGGATCACTGTTTTCGAATCTCCACGGCATACCGTCGTTTGATACACGCGATGCGGGCTTTCGCCGTCGGCGTCTATTTCCACGTGATTCTCGAACCGGCACAAAGAGAGGCTATGAGAGGGCACGATTGAGAAGTGGGAGTTATCGTTTAAGCTTGTTAAATTTAACTTCAGCTTTTCGAGCCACGAACACTCTCGAAAAGCCCGTGGGACGTAACGGTGCCGGCAATGACAAACGGCAACGAGTTTGAACACAAATCACGTACGCCCAGGCTTCTCTTCTACCAGGAATTAAATAATTTTTCTCAACGTTTTATCGAAGCGAAATATCATGCTACGGAGGACCGAACGTTAACCGTTCCGGTCGTAACAACGCGACTATCTCTACGAGAATGGACATTCGCCAAATGCCGTACTTTATCAATTCCCGTGTATGTACGTACGAGAATTGTTGGTGCTCACGGTGAGTGAGTCGCCGGCTAAAAGGGGTGCAAAGAAAATCCTTTATTACGGGCACACCTGTGCGCCATTTATCGATTGCCGGCTTTCCGACTTCCAGTACAAGTTTATAACGTGATTTATGACACCTTTGCCAAAAACTGCTTAATTACTTTGACGTGCTTGGATTCAGGAATCGAGGATATCGAGGTGGCACGAACGATCCTTCGTGCAATTAAGAACGACGTGCTTCGACAATATTATTCTTAGAAACAAATGCCATTAAAATTCCGACAAAAAGGAGAAGAAACACGTTAAGGAATATCCGATCGTCGGATAGACAAACCTTAAGAGGCTAATACCTAATTAACCGCTAGGAAGCTTATTTGTTTCCTGGTGAAATTAAAAAAAATCTGTAAAAAGCTCGAAACTTTAAGGTATCAATTAACTATAGTAGCATGCAAGAAAATCATACGCGCGCTCAATCCAGAAATTAATGTGTCCGCAATTTTCACTTTGTAGCGTTCCAGCACGAGAGACGTTAACTCGATAATGATAGCGATACACTCCGAGTGCAGCTTCCGATGATCGTTTCGCGGTCAAGCTCGGGGAAAGGTTGCCGCGATAGGAGCGGTATAGCGTGCACACGAGCTAACAGAGCCCGAAAGGATGTCATGACCTAACCCCGGCTGTCGGTGCGCGAGAGCGTCATTAATACGGTAGCAATTTATTACGGCGCTGTCTGACTGCCTGTCTGCTCCGACAGTGTCTTCGGGGCGTAGTCGTCGACTCACCGAGCTGAATCTTGCGACGACACATGCGCGCGTATAACTGACGCGAAGGATGAAAGATAACGGGCCAAGTATAGAATCCGCGGAGAATTTATATATATATATAAAAGATAACAAGAGTGACGGAAGGTCTGAAATGGGTCGTGAAAAAATGGTCAGGCGGGCGAATCTTTCTAAATGACCGGATAAGGGAGCAAGTAAAGTTTATAATGGTTTTAGTAACATATGAAAAATAATTATCGGACCGTGTGTTCACAAGGTATGAAATAATTGTCTCGCGATAAGACACAGAAAATTAATGAATCCCGATGATACCGAAAACGTTCGGAAACCATTGGCCGGGAAGATACGGAAGAAAATGGAATTAGAAGTGGCAAGGGAGAGACTGATAATCCGACACGGGATTAAGGGTGTCCACTTAGCAGGGTGTAAACGCAAAACAGCAAGGGGTGCCGTTTCCATGCGTTACAGTTACATGGTTTCTAGCATAAGGTTACACGTATACGCGGAATGTGACCTCCCTTTTACAACGAACAATCCCCGTAGTTCTTGATTCCGATCGATCCGACCGGTACCGGCGGGTAAGAGCATCGTTCGTTTGGTCCTTCCTGGGCTATAATCCTCTTGCAAATGCTCACCAAACTCAGGAATAATTGATGGCGAACCCGGAACTTCCGTCGTGCTTTCGACAACGAATTATCCGAGAGAAGTAAAAGTGGTAGAGTACCGGGATATTGGCCGAGGATAGGACAAATCCGGGTACTATCCAATTAGACATCATTTAGTAGAAAAAAACCTTTGGCGAATTTCGCGAAGCCATGGCTCCTTTTCACGTCGCAGGAAGCAAACTTTGCTCTTCGTTAGTGATTATCTATGGCGGTTTATTACGCTATGATTTACGCCCCTTGCGACGATCCGCTATCTACGTGCACGTCACGTATCCGCGGATCACGGTGCACGTATGCGTGTGCGTCTGCATCGACGAACTCACCAGAATGTCAAGAACACTGATGCAATGTATCGTGCAGGGGAATCTACGTGAATCTAACGCGTGCGCCCTGCGGCAGCGCAACGTAATAGGTGTAATCTAATTCCTGCGTATGTCACTCGCTTGTCACTTGGCTGTTCAAAATCTTGTTCGTTTAAAACGCGCGCTCAATGGTAATCAAATTTGATCTGCAGACGATAGTAAGACTTGGTTTTCATTGGCAGATTGTATTCTAAATGTATTGTGCCGATGCATAGATGTCATTTTTGAAGTTGAGACATTTAGTTGAAAATTTCGACCGAGACGTTTTGTGCTACAGGCGACCCTCGACTTTCGCACATAATTGGTTCCTGAAAATATGTGCGAATGTTGAATGTTCGAAAGTAGAGGGATATAGAAAAAACAATAAAAATTGTATTTTAAAATATTTATTTATTGTTATAAGTATTCTTTGTAAACTTGAGATTCTTTAACCTCTAGTAGGCAATACTAGAGACTATAATACAATTTTAGAGAACCTTGAATAAGCAATGTGCCAGTGAGCGCGAGGTACAGCGCTCAATGGGAGCGAATAATTTTTGCAATATCGGCAAAAATCTTTAAAAAATTGAATTTTTAAAAATGTGCGAAATAGCGAATTGTGCGGAAGTAGAACATGCGAAAGTCGAGAGTCGCCTGTATTTGGAAAATGCGAATCGGCAAACACGCACAAACTTCTGCAACTGACAGAAATCTTATCGAACTGTTTCCCTTGTTTTCGCTTCATCGACTTCTCTCTCTACAGTGGGACATACACGGAGATGAATTTGTCGTAATCGCACGTGAGCACCGTTGCTTTACGAGGTCGAACCATGATATCGTTGATGTTACTCGTTAATGCGACTTTTCGAATGATTGTATAAAGGTCTCGTTTTCTTTAAAACAACTGAAATACGCGAAAGCGGCATCGAAGCGATCGAAGCTGGCAGGTAAATGTGGGACTTACAGCCATTTCCAGTTGAGAGACACGTGAAATATTTCCATAGATAACATCCTGCAAAATGAACCATCATTTACGCACGTATCACGCTGCATCTAATGCATATCTAATAGAATTGCATACGTTCAAACATACGTTTTGAATAATCCCCGGAATATCTGTTACTCGCGATACGATGTATGGCCATATTTCAAAATTACTGTGCAGGTGATCCAATTTTCGGCCTCAGAGATCCCACGTACGATTAACTGACTATACGCCGTCGGACGTAATCGGACTACGATATCAAGATATCGATACGAGCAGTTAGAATTCGCTGCACTGCTTCGAGGACACGAGAAAGATATAGAGAATCGTCGCAGATGTTCGTTCGGTTCACTAGAAATCTAGCACGAATTTATCGTTTGGGCGTACTACTTTACAACGTTCACCGTTACTAGCAATTATTATTTTTCCGTCGTACCGTTCGAATTTGAGAGTTTCCGCTAAAGTGAATAATTTTGAAAATTATTCGACAAGCACGATACATAGAGAATATCTAATGACGATAAAATGGAATAATGTACCACAAGGTCTATGTTAACCTTTATCGTTGGCGATCGTTCGATGACAATATCGCTAACGATTAGTTTCGTCAACGTCATTACGGTCGATTAGATTCGTGTTACCGGCATATTGAATTAATTAACTGTGACAGTGCACGGTTAATTAGTTTACGCGGATAATTCTCACAATAAAACGTTCAATGCAAAGTGAAAGCAATGATCTGTTTCGGAATTATGGCCGGTGTTGTCTGTAAATATTTCATGCTCGTTGACGATGCTTAAATATTATTTGCCACTGCATTTGCTCTAAAATCGCAAAAACTTTTGAATCGACAAGTCTGCATTTACTGAAACTAATCTCTCTTTCTCCTGGAAACAATTCAAGTAATGCACTCCTTGTAAATAATAAAAGCAAGTATTTGTAGAAATAAGTTACCTTCGAGGTTGCTTTATTCCGAACAGTGGGAAATCTCTTACTACAAATTTCTAAATCACTGAGAGATGAACACTGTACATAGCAACTTGCATGTTGTTTACTTTGGATTTAACTTTCTTAATCAAGATCTCACGAGTTTCCCTATTTCACAGAACTATTCTACCAATGCCCATCATTGTTATTATCGTCAAACAGAAGTAAAACGAAAAGAAACTCGAACAATAAACAATAAGACTAAATTTTCCATTTAACTACAAATATCAAATATAATATCTACAGTCCAAAAGATCTTCCACTGTGAGTCAACATAGCACACCCGCAGTAAGGATTTTTCCGCTTCTATTCGACATACTGGTACCCGTCCCTACTGATTTAGAACACTGTAATTAAAAGACCTAAATTTGGCCGCATAATAAAATATCGAAAGAAATAATTCAAATCATAGTGGGAAAAATGTCAAAGTTAACCCCTTCCCGTACCATTTCTTTTGTGACTGAATGCGCAATAATTTAAAATTAATTGCTGAAATAACAATCTACCCATGATTTCTGATATAACATATAACTTAACGCAATATTAATAACATAGATATAATTTTATCGTATCGTGACCCACTGATGCTCTTAACTTAATAGTTTTTGAAAAACTTACAAATTTCCTATTCCATTTATCGCGTCACGAGTGACACTCGTTATTGTACGGCAAGGGGTTAAATATATTCAGTGACAGCCGTGTAACATCTAACGATATATACCTCTCGATGGATACATTTCTCCGGTGCACCGAGTGCAACGAAAATATGCAAAGTTCACAGGATGGAGGTTGACGTTGCCGGGTGAAAGCCAAACGGTGAAGCGAAGGCGCACACTTAAAACGTAGGATAGTGGCTCAACTGCCGTGTCTCGGGGCGGGGGATGAAACTCGATACCGAATCCTGCCGTGATTAACGACGTTTCACGCTCACCGGACGTCGGTTTGCGGACGCTCGGAAGGATTTGCGACTCACGAGATTTTCCTGGGGCATCGACCTTTCTCTCCTGGCGGCGGCCGTGGCGACGGCACCAGGATATCGAGCTACGACCCAAGGAAGACCCTGCACGACTTTCTCGTAAGAACGCGGCCGTCGGGATTCTCGCCCGTAGTAAACACTTTTTACGAGATACTTTGAAATTCTTCATAAATCCGGGAATGTCAAGGCGAATTTGCTTTACGAGACATCCCGCCCTCGCGTTAAATTACCATTCCGCGCGATCCCGCCACGAAACACGATATACATCTCACGGCTGTCTTTGACTTCGAATTTATTTGCGTCGTTTGTGCATCCTATTAAGTAGACGCTCCAGATGTCAGAAACGAGGAGTACCCGATGGAATGAGTTGTTCAAAGATGACGGGTACGCAAGCAACATCCAATCCGGAAACATACATTTCCGTCTGATGATCGTTGAAAATGAAAGAAAAATGAAGAAGAAGTTCCAATTAAACCGCTAGGATAGAAGAACGACATAGACATAATTCGCAGCGTAGCAATATCCACTTGTGAGTCGCGGCCTGCCAGAATGTCTCGAGAGAATAAATTCCCGCAGAATGCCATAGTTAATTGAGCCGCCGACAGGGCGCTTGGGGGATAATTGTACACGTCCGCGAATGTTGGCAATACGGCGGAGAAACGATTGTTCCGGGAATTCGATCGTATGTCGCTGAGAATAGTATATTCCCGTACCGCGAACGATAAACTCTTTCGCCCTTCTCCCCATTCCCTCCGGTTTCCTCTCTCGGCCGACTTTGATTCTCACGTGGGAGAGGAATTCTCGAAGACGAATACCCGACTACCGAACGGTAAAGCTTCTTCGCGGCGCAACTAAGACCACGACCGTGGTAATTAATGGCCATCCATTACGGCCTCTAATATCGCGCTCATGAAATTCGCCCATCCGAGCTCCCGCGAATGGTTTTCTGTTACAGTCCGCACGAGAAGTTGTCGTTCGCTGCCCTCACTCGAGGCCGTTGGCAAGAGAACGCGGTAAAACCGGTATACGCGTAACGCGTTCTAGAATCCCTGACACAGTGTCCGTCGACCTAGTACTTTTCGGGTAATAAGGACACGATTATCATGCGTGGCATCGACGAAAATTAAGGTACTTCCGACAACGGTACCGAGACGCGCACGCCATTGTACATCGACGCACGATGCATCGAGGCCCGGAAACGCGGCTGTTGGATATGGGCTGGGATTAACTGTATCGGAATGATAACAGAACGACGTCCGAACGAGAGGCAGAGTTTACCGAACGTAACGTTACTCGTCGGTCGAGAGGTCAGATTATTTCAACGGGCAGGATTGCGTTAGTTGGAAAGAATAGAATACGCTCGATCCGCGTATCAAATATTAAATCAGCCGATCGTGTACCGAATGGCATCACAGTCATACAAACACGACATCGCACGTACCAGCGGACAGTGCACTCGCGGCATATGAATCGCTTGGAAAATAGCACCTATAGCGAGACCCATTGTTATTCCAGCACGTGCGATATCTTCGTATATCTCCGCTGTCGAACGTTCGTAATGGTCACACTACCACCCACGTCACAACCTGCTTATCGCTGCTTCAGCATTTTT
Organism: Cerceris ruficornis; assembly: GCA_963989415.1. Taxonomy (NCBI): domain Eukaryota; kingdom Metazoa; phylum Arthropoda; class Insecta; order Hymenoptera; family Crabronidae; genus Cerceris; species Cerceris ruficornis. Next base: position 8,069,546 of record OZ022518.1, read on the forward strand.
TCATGACCGGCTCGGTTTTAAAATTAACATCTCCGATCTTTCGCGAACAGTTATTCGCACCGTGTAAAGCCTATACATATGCACGTATATATGTGGGACGAAGAGCATGTGGCGCATTCCCGGCGCGTGGGCATCGCAAAACGGGACGCACGTCCCATCACTCCGACCTTATTCGCCCGCGGCGCATCGTGGATGATTCACAGTACTGCCGATGCGTTTTACCACGCGGATTATTAACACCTTTTGCCAATGACGCAAGCACGTTTCACGGTACTCGGAAATCTCACGGTCGTACGTACGCCTAACGAAATCCTATTCCGCGTGTCCGTTGCGCTAGGGGGCCTAAATACTTTAAAGGCCTTGCAACCTCTTGCCTTTAATAATGATTTACGACCCCCGTGGGGATGAGTGATTCCTGTAATGATACGCTACAAATTGATCGACCAAAGAAATGCGTAATTACGTGGCACGAGATGTAACTGTAAAGGCCGTTAAAACCTCTCAAAACAAATGATATTTCCGTAATATCAAATATCGTGGGACTATATGCACTTGCGGTACCTAAGGATGCGCGGAACTTTGTCTCGCGTATCGGCAAAGATCAAGATTTCATTATGGTCGGAGAACCAGCGGGGTATAAATTTTCGCTGTGACACTTTGCAATTTTTTGCCGAATTAAATGCACGCAAAGGTTGCGTGCGAATTGCACTATAACGTTGCTGCCTCGTATAAATCCTCCTGGCCGAGCATCGTCTGTTCGTCCAGCTCGTTCGTCCATCCGTACGTACGCTTAACGGGTTATCATCGGGAGCCCTCGTAATTCCGCGCCCGGTGTGACAGCTCAATGTACCACAAATAGGACCTTGTGGAGGAGAGGATCGTCATCCATATTCAGCGCGTTGAGGATTCCGTAACGTGGAACGCGGCTATCGCGTCAGCACGATGTCACGCCGAATCAGATTGCAGCGTAACAGCGTTCCAACGGAAGCGTGAAAATCGCCGCGAGATTCTGTCAAATTATCGTGGCAGCTTCTAACAAGATAACCGGTGGATTCGAAATATTTTTCATTTCCGTTTAAGTGCTCGCCATTTGTCCAGATAATCTCTTATTTCTTTAACCTCATCAGTGCAGGACAGGTCATTGTAGAAGGTCTCTTTCTGATCAGAGTAAAAGTAGTTGTAACGTTGAGTCTAAGATGGTCACACTTTTGTACATGGTCGTTGTGCAAGGTTAGCATGATTATTAAAATACATTTTCTTCTTTTACTCTGCCTTGCCCTTCTTTCGAAACATTTAAAAGTACAATTTATTTATAGATGTAAGAAGTTCATTCACAAACAAATTGGAAAGTATGAACAACGAAGTGTAACATTGGATATTTCTAGCAGTATGTAATCTACCATCTACCAATGGAAGGAAATCTGCGTGTCAGGTTAAATAGAAATTCCTTTCCCATGTTATATTACATTTTTTATACTCATTTTGTGTTCTTGCACTTTTTGCACGATCAGAATTTCAGCGAACTTTAACTGCTGATTTGAGTTCACGAACCAACATGGACTTCTTTTTCAGAGCGCACGTACGCATCCAGGCACCAGCCTGAGTCTCTGTTTTGGAACATACAGATGTGCAAACAGAACTCTTAATTAATTCTTCCTTTTTATTAAACAAAAGTATTTCGAGATCATCTTGATATACCTTGTATATCTTGTATACGATTGTATGATACAAAGAAACGAAGTATTCTTTACGAAGTCAACGAAACGCACCTCGATGATACCGGGAACTCGATGTACCAGAAACGTATATGCGACCCGGATTTAATCATCGGTCATCTAGTTCCGCGAAAATGGTATCTTTAAAAACGGGTATTGCGACGAATCCGGTTTTGCCAGGAGCATGTATTAAAAATTCCTGTTACAAAGTAAACTGGTTCTATTTTGCAGCCTAAATTCTTTGCCTCGGCTGCTGCTTGAAATCATGTAGGATAGCGTGATCATAGCGTTGCGGAAGGTCGTCGTCTAACGGGGGTGATGCGATAAGCAGACAGTTTGCATTTGAAATTCACCTTTTTCTCATCTACGCTGCACAATCCTTTTGCCGGCAGAGCGAAGTTCTACTTGTTTTTTGCGCGCCAACGCGTTATACGATGGCCGATCGTACATCTCGGCGATGGAAACCGAGTTGGGTAACTTGGAATTGTCTATTACACGTTGTACAAGGGTTATAATTTATTCTCCGCATCGATGGAATTAAATTATGTGAAAGAAACTACTCTCAGATGTTCTAATCGGGTATGTATCTTTCTTGCACGGATATGATAAATATCTCGACGTTGTTTTAGGGCATTTACAGTCTTCTCTCTTTCCGTTATTACTTGTTGTTTCTAATTTAAAATACTACAACGAAGGAAGGCCACTTCGTCCTTTGAATTTCTTACGCAAAGCTTTTTATTTTGTCAACAGGAGGTGTGCAGTTATTTTAACTCTATTGTCCTAACTTTGCGTAATTATCTTAGAAGTAATTCTGTTTTAATTAAAAGTTTCCCCCGTTGCACGCTACTGTCGTGTGGTTGTCTAAACGTAGTTAGTTGGTGTCCGTATAAGAACGTGTAAAAAATGACACGGTAATGAAAAAGTGAACTGTACAAATTCTTCGTTATTACATTTTTCATATCGTTATCGATCCCCAAGGTGCAATGAAACTATACGGTCAACAATATTTCCAGCTGTTGAATTATTATTAACAATATATTATTACATATATTAAATGAGTGCAAAAACGACTCTACGTTCTACGAATTCCTATTCTAAACAGGATACTCTCTGCAGTGTAGGGGAGAGTAACATAAACAGTTTATTTGACTGGGTGGGCCCGAGCCCGTCTTTTGGGCATCCACAGTTAGTTCGTTCTAAACTCTAGCAGTATAAAGACGTTTCTTTCAAAGCCAGATAATAAAAGTAATATTAATATAAAGTATATTAATTTATTTAAAACGCCCATTTCCAATACCAGCATTCAATTTACTCTTACGAGAATGGAGCAGTGTTTTAACACTAGAACTACCAAATCAGTCAAAATGACTGGTACACAATTTTTTCCAAAAATTCTCGAAGATTAAAGGAGAGTCATAGAATAGATATTCTACGCCCATCTCATAAGACATAAATTACCGTAACGATCATCTTTTCCACCTCTCAATTCCACTTTTTTCAAAGTACTTATTTAATATATTTAAATATAACAGATTTAACGCCGGTAGTTCTGGTGTTAAAAAGAGGGTGATTTTAATTTTCACCATAATCCTCCCGAATCTCGTTGACAGCATCGGAATTGTACCCTTTGACTGCGCGTTAAATTAGTAGCCAATTATCTCTCAGTAGTATCGTTTAAAAGTCACAATACCACAAAGCTGTTATGACATTCTCCCCCTGCAAACCGTGCAACTCGTACGTCCCCCGGCAAAGTGTTACGGACACGCGAACAGTACAGCGAGATTTCAGCACGATCAATGGACAGCCAAAATTTACATTCTCTCGCGAAAGAGCTGGAAAAGCGGAAAAACTTCAGTGACTTTTGCCGAGTCCGTTTGACCATACCTCTGTCTTTCTCTCTCCCTCTTTATTATTTCTTGTCCCTTTTCTCTCTTTCTCGTTCTTCTCTGTCTCTCTCTCTGTACACACTTTTTCTTTCCCTCTGTGAAATCGTCGCCTCTCAGCACTTTACCGAGGCCCTCCCCCCCGCGGCTTTCCCCCGTCTGAGCCGTGCAAGTTCTCTTTTCACATCGCGTGCAATTTCCAAGCACACTTGTCTACGCGCTGTCGGCGACGGCGCCGCCACACCGCGCGCGCGCTGCTTTCGCGGATGGAAGGGAGTAAATGGAGGGAGATTCGTGGTAGCTGGATATCCCGCACAAAGAGACATCTGAAATTTCTACTCGCACACCAGCTCGGAAAATGCCACGTTTCGGGGGGTGGAATTAATGGCGTGTGCACCCTGGATAAAGTGCCCCTCTGCGTCCGCCGACGACGCCCGATGAAAGGGGTTGCGCTTACCGTGGCCCGAGTCCTCTTGCTTTTCGCGTACCCCTGTCCCAGCTGGGGGTTAAGAGAATGCTCAGGACAGAGAGGCCACGGAATGAGAGAACCGCGTGGGAGGATGAAAACCGGAGTGCAACTACGTTTAGTAAACACAACAGTAAGTTACGTCGTGCGGCAAACGACTCCTCCCGTGACAAAACAAAGTTTGATGCGCGGGTTGCTGCGTTACATCCTAAACTGCCTCCCTCTCGTTTTCTATCTCTCTTTCTCTCGTTTGCGTTCCTGTGGTTGTCTCCGTCTGAAGCCCTCCTGCAGAGAGTATACGACTGGGATTACCGACAGCAAAACTGCAACGACGAGTCTGTTTATCCGCAAAACCAATTACCTCTCGTCATCGCACGATTTTGCCGCCTTACTCAAGCTGCCTACGACAGTGGCGTTTCGTTTAAATACAATTCTGCTATGTTTTATCTATGCTTTTGAAATTTATTAACGGAGAGCTTTGTTACGAACATTGAAGAAATTGTAAAACAGAATTCGCGACGTCTTTAAAATCCTAGAATTATTGCTACAATTATACAAAACATGCTGGTGAATTTCGAAGGACAACCCTGTCGCGAGAGTTTCACGCTGATGCTTCGATTTACCCTCGGTTTTCGAACGTGCGAATAATGCAGCTTAAGCCTGCTATTTCTGAAATGATGGACGTATCGACGTTCGCGCCTAGTAGAATCAGTAATTGAGTTTTGTTACGTTGAATTCATATAGACAGGACAACCAGGTATAATCCATTCCAATGCACCCGATGATATCGTAACCAGTTGACCTTCGTTTCATTAGTACGAATGTAATCTGATCCACGATGCATTCGTAGTGCTACATATACAATTAATAAGCTACGAGCAGTTGTTAAAGCATCCACGGCGAACGCGTCCCTTGATCGAGCACGCGAGACCGCCGGGATTCCTCGTGGATTCCATTCAAATGATCAGTGGAGCAAGTCTAACGATAAGGGCTTCGCAATCTAAAATTAGCACCGATGGCGTTGCAAGCTGTCTGTCATTTTGTCAACACGGACATAATCTGATACAGCTCCGCCGTTAAATCATGTGGGCTCTCACATTCCTGATAATCGTCCGTGCAGACGACGCGGCCGCGTAACAGCTGTGCATCGGACAACGTAATCGGCTCACCTAATTCTCTTGTAATTTAGTCGGGGCAAAGAGCTGTTAAACACGCGATTTCATCCGACTACATGCCGGTGATCGACCGAAGAGAGCTCTTATACGAGCCGCGAAACTACCTCGTGACGCACTCGCTTTGTTCCTGTACGTCGATTAATTATATACTCGGCCATTCCGATCCACCATACATGTCCATTGCTAGCAGCAACGTTTACCAATCAGTATCGTCATTTAATGCGAGCAATTACTTTATCTAGGATTTTATGCCTTGTCGAGAGATAGCTACGTTAAACCGCGATTACGTCCGCGTGTTTCTCTCCAAGTTCTCGTCGATATTTGTGGTAATACGTTGAAGGGAGTTGATGAGAGTTTTTAGCCGTTAATAGTTTTCATTGTACGAAATTTTCTCGCTGGAATTTTATTTGCTGCTATTTTTTATTACTAGTACATACAAATTTGTACCAATTTAAATATTATGTAAATACAAGGACGGAAATAAAACCTATGCAAATATTTGTATTACATGTGAAATATTATAAATGAATGGTATACTTTTACAGTTTTAAACTTTCCATGGGTACATGTAAATCGGCAATCTACTAAAAGCGATTATTTTAGCATATTGTAATAAGTTTAGGAAAGTGGTAAAACTGATATCGAACTTCTCTTTCATCACGTTATCCGATCTTTTGTCCAATATATGGAAATCATTTCGTGACATAACGATCGTACGTTTCACTATATCCTCGTTCTGCAGTTCGCAATGCATTTATATGTGTACTTCGCAAAAAACGCTATTACCAAAAACAGTCGCAGAAAATAAATTGCTGCGCACCGAGCTCGCCTGAAAACCGTTGATTTTCGCATGTTACGCAAAACTCCTATCTAACTTTTACAACTTGCAATTTACAGAACGCAACTTTCATGAATAAAGCAAAAAAATCCCATACGCCTTTTTCCGACCCCTCTGAACCGGTGCTTTGTAAAGCTTCGAAAAAAGCTCCCCTACATTCTAAATCATCAAAGACAATTCACCGATTTTTTGTCACCCCTCTAACGGGATATTATTTATCGCAAGTATTTTAGTACACTTCGTCGAAACGTGACTAACACTGTTTCCCAAGTATTTCCCAGCTACACATCCCTCATGTAATTAATTAGAAAACTCTGAAAGGTACGCGCTTCATCAGTGACCGGCGTTCCGCAAGTATAATTAGCGCCGGCGAAAGACACGACTAATCATCCAGAAGCCGGAAGCAATCAATCGTAAGCCGCGGAAAAAGCCGCAAATGACTCTTAAGAGAATATTCTTCATTCACGTCGAGGTACCGTAGCCCGGAACGGTACCGAATTTTGTCCTTCAAATTTTCATTTTATCGTCATCCCACGCCGATTACCAAACAAGAACCATCCCCCGTGATACTCGTCGAATATTTCTTCGTCCATCTTCGATATTCGAATAAAGATCTCAAACATGCGATACATGCTAAACGCGCCATATTCGATCACGTCTCCTTTTTTTTTCTTTATTCGAGACTCGTGCCGCACCGTCGCGTCGGTGCTTATATGGATAAATTTAAGGAAGAAACAGTGAGAGTACCCTCGTCCGTGCATGGACGCAGGAGCGAAGAAAGGATGGAACGGAACGGTGCTATCGCGGAAGCGTGCGTGAGCGGAGCGCATTTATTGCCGGCGTAAAGTAAAATTACCGCTGTAACTGCTGTTACCGCAGAAGCAACAGCGGCCCGCTCTTTCTCTCCAACGTTTTCTCTTTTCGTCTACCTTTTGCGAGGGTACGATGCAAAATTCCCATCATTTTAGCAGTAACTGAAGCAGAACCATTTTCGGTATGTACCTGCAAGAGTGCGTAACGGTATCGCTTGCAAAGTATTTTCCTCGCGGTACTCTCTCGGTGTCTGAATCTCTTGCACGGAATATGTGGCAATATCGAAATGGTCGCGTAGCAACAGATTTTTGAGAGTGATTTATTGCTATGTTGCGAAATTTATTTAGTAGCTTGTTATAGATAGAGTTTGCGTGAGATTTGATGGGAAGGTTTAACCCTTTTAGTGTCAACCGGAAAAATGTGTTAAATTAGTGACAAATTTATTTCAAAATTCGTTGAAATTCGCAGGATTAATATTTATCTCACATTGTTAAGAAAAATGAACAAGTCGGTTACTGATTGTAAACATTAGTTAGAAATAAAAAGAATCATTATTTGGTCATAGTTTAATATAGAATAACGTAATATGGAGCATATATTGTGTACTCTCAATTATTTGCAATGAAATTACTAATATCCCATGTGCAAACTAAATAATAATCCCATGATGATCGGCGATAGAAGTGTTGCTAACGACGATATATCGGCATCCGGTACTAAAAGGGTTAAGAATGAATTATAACGAAAGAAAAAAATGATTTGTAGGTCTTAAGATGTGGGATATTTTGTTGAAAGATCTGTGCTTGAAGAGCTGAAGCATTTATGAGTTTGGTAGAGATACGTACAATGATTGATAAATCTCCCCTTTCTAATTTGAATGAGTTGCCACATTTTTTAAAATAATTGGTATTTTCAATTTCGGAAATATTATAAAAATTATATATACCGGCATATTTTGCAGCTTCTATTCATTTGAAAAATTTTGTTTATGGTATATCTTTTATTTTACATCGGTGTAAAATACTTTTGAAAATCACCATTTCGTATCTGATGAATTCACCGTACCTTTGGCAGCATTGCAGGCTGCTTTTTCTGGCACCTGTTTTTCTCAAATTTTAACGAGACTATTTACAGCGCCAGTTCAACGCGATGTAAAAGTTTTCAAGCGCGAATGGCATTTGCAGAATCGCGAGAACACGGCTGTGAATCTCGCTATTTTCTCCGGTAGGAAAAAGGGAAACTGCGAGAGTGAAACGCAAAAGATCGCTGAAAAGAAGAGTACGATCAAACGTGTAGTTTCGTGAGTTTTCCAGTCGGTGCCTTAAAGTTGCAAATTAAGCGCGACATATTTTTTATTCTTCCCTGCTTTTCCTTGAAAAATCTAAAGGAAAACATATCAGACTATAAATCCATGTTAATCATATACTTCATATAAGACTCGCGAGGATGGCAACTGCACCGTTTGCTGAATCGACGTTTTTCTCCTTTCCTTCCTCTTTTCTTCAAACAAAAATCACGCCATTCCTGCTGACCCAGCAGAATTAGCAAATTATTCACCGTATTTACGTGGGCAGTTTCCCGTTTTACATTTCTCTAACGCAACTCAACTGTTATGCTTATCACACGATTCGAACACAAGCTTGATAACTGTGTGCGCGGTGGTATGAATATGTACGCACTTGTACAACGCCGTTGGCGATAGAACTCTTGCGAGGAGTTTGACGACTTTGTTAAATGCCCCGAGGCAAGTTCGGCTGTTATTCGACAGTTGTTGAGCTGTGTACACTTTCGCAAAATTTCCCTTTCTCGATATAAACGGTTAACTTCGGTCTTGTCCGAAATCTTGATGTATCGCAAAATTCAACGACTTAGATGCCTATAGTACGCGATGATGAAATAATATGCTAGTATGAAACTGAAAATTAACGGGTGAATTTCAAAATCCGTGTTACTGGTTCTCTTTAACAAATCTACCAACACGATTAAAACGCTTGGTTTTTATTATTTTCAAAAACGTATAAAGCTTCTAGTGCAGTCTTTCCAGCGATTTTCTACGTTTTTCTTGCAATTGCAAAAATTGGATCAACGAATTTTCCTCCTTTTTTCGTTCCTTTTTTTAACATGCTAGATTCAACGACTTAGATGCCTATAGTACGCGATGATGAAATAATATGCTAGTATGAAACTGACAATTAACGGGTGTTAATTTCAAAATCCGTGTTACTGGCTCTCTTTAACAAATCTACCGAGACGATTAAATCGCTTGGTTTTTATTATTTCCAAAAACGTATCAAGCTTCTAGTTAGTCTTTCCTGCGATTTTCTACGTTTTTCTTGCAATTTCAAAAATACGATTAACGAATTTTCTTCCTTTTTTTAACATGCTAGATTAATTGTCATTAGGTTTACTATTAAATATAGGAATTTGGAGAAAGCATATTCACGAGAAATGGATACATTGTTGAAATTATACCTACAATTAGTTGACTGTAACAGTTCAATAATAGTGAAAGATTTTTTTTGCGTTCACTCGAGGCGTGCAGTATGTGATGATTATTATCCACTTAGTTTTTTTTGCTAACTTTTTATTTTTCGTGAAATTCGAGGTTCAACTATTTTATATCAGGCCGTCGAACGTGGATCTGGCATCCATATAATTATCGTTCGAGATCTATGTTATTATCTCCCAGCAAACCTACGATATTCATAGTGCTCGTTACAGTTCTACTAAGATCATCAACGGCAACCTAAGCAGATGGAATATAAAAGAGCCTGCTAAAAATTCCCTTCTTAATTACTCCGAACAATTATCTCTTATAATTTGTGCAACCTTCCATCTCTCTTGCTCTTTACCGAGTTACCCGCGTAGCATAATTAAAGCGCAAAAGAAAAAGAATTAGAAAAAAGCAATTCCATCGACGGGGATACAAAAGGAATCGAACGGTACAGCATAGTTAACATCGCGGGAATAAAGTTTGCGCAAAGACGACGATGCGATAATTGCCGTTTCCCTGGAAGGACTTCGCGGGAAGTGTATAATTCAAAGAAAAACCGGGCGCGACGCGAGTCGATTTCGATTGCGTAGCAATTGCCAGGTTGAGGAAGCCGATGCGGATACCCAACGATGCGGAGGAGTCAATGACCAGTACGGAAGAATGGGGGAAACGGAGAAACAGTGAGAAAGAGATCGGGAGAAAGAGGAGGGAGGGTCATCATGAGTGAGGAGAGAGGACGGGAGAATGTCGAGAGTGGTAGAGACTTTCCGTTAGTCCGTAATTTTCGGGTCCCAACGTTTGCATCGGGTGGGTCAGGGGAAGATGGATGTTCCTTTTGGTACACTCGCTCCACGCTGTACCACTTTGATGCAAGACCAGACCGAGCATGCCGCTGGAAAGAGGGTCCATTAGCGGAGCCATTTGAATATTTGCAAAGCGCGCAAACCGGGTGCGGAGGTTAAAAAGATGTGTAATATACCGGCTGGCGTCACTACCACTCCACCACTGAAACTGTCGCGGCACGACGAGGTCGAGTTGGTTGGCTACGTGGGAGTAACGGGACTACCTGACTGAGAGCCACTTAAAACTTCATCTTCCACCTTTAAGCTGCGACTGCAATCCCGTTTCTACGCACGATTGTTTGGAAAAATTCGCAAAATTTTGACATTAATACTGGACACCTTTTCTGTGAAAACCACTCGTTCTACGGATTTGTCTGGCAAGCTCGTGAGTGATTCGTGCAGTTTTCAAACAAGAGCTTTTACATTGGAAGAAAGAACGAGTATTTTGATCGTTTGAAGGAAAGTAAGGTCGAAACTAATTATGTTTCAAGTGAAATAACGATGGTCAGGTTGTAATGCAATTTGAGAATAATGCCAAAAGGAGGAAAGCTTTCGCTTTGGACCAGATAACAACGTAACTATAAAACTATTATACAAACCGTACTTTAATGACGGCAGACAATCGTGCACAATTTCATCAAGTTTGGGAATAGTTTTTACAATTCGAGCTGCAATGCTTTGATACCTTGTTAACCCTTTGAGGACGGGCGACGCATATATGTATGTGGTCTGAGAAGAAATTTAATTACAATTTATCGCTGCATGTATACACGGTTAAAGTTTAGAAATTGAAATACACCCGTTAAAATACGATTACGTGAATAATAATTTATATAAATTAACAGTCTAACTTTCTGATAAAAAGGTGGGTTTGGATCGCCAAATAAATGATTATCTCCATAATATCCACAGATATCTGCGTCCGCAAAGGGTTAAGCATACTTGCGCTCGTACAATCACGGGGTTTTACGATTCTTTATTCTACGGCAATGTTGTGAAATCGAGAGGTACTAAGAAACTTCGTACACCATGAAACGCGTACAAATCCAAGGATAATCTAAAAACGGGAGCCGTGGAATCTATGAAGTTGTTAGTCACGCTTCTTGGATCCGTCCGGCTCGTTGAAACGAGGTTCCCTTTCTTTTATCTTGTTATCGTCGAATAGCAATTCGAGTGTCTTTAATTACATGCCGGAAACTTGGCAACTGGCCTGATTGGAAGAAATTTCACGTTCAGATCCGGTTGACGAGGGCTCGGATGATTTACGGAATCCCCGGATTCGACGTGCAGAATCACGAAAGAATTTCCACGATCGGAATGCGACGTCGGTGCTTTTGTTCGCGGCATTCTCCGTAAATTAAATCGGATGTTTAATTCGATATTCCTCGACTATCGCCACGAACACGAAATACCACGGGGATTACCCAGCGATACAGTCCGCTTCCGAACTCTAGGAGCGCTTGTAATCCTTCTCGGTCGGCTTGCGTCTCCCGGAAGAGCGGCGTTGTACCTTGAGGCATCTGAATCTTGTTCGTCCTTCCTGACCAGTGATTTGCAATTCGCGACACTGAGGCTGCTTTAGCAGAACAGGTGTTACGAAGGAAAGAGCGACGTTAAGCAACTCTGTGTTATCGAGCCTTTCGTTAAGTCTATAAGCGTCCCTGAAATTATTTACCCTCTAGCACTTGTCCGTCGTACAGCTTAATTGTTTCATGCCACTCGGTAACAACTCCTCCGATAGTTCGTCCCTGCCAGCTCATATTTATCGACGATTATATATTATCTGCCTTGAATTATTTGTTTGGGTAAAAATCCTTAATTCACGCAACGCAAGAACTCCCCCTAAGGTCGTACAAGTATCGGTAACAGCCCTCGATTTGTTAAACGTTCGAATTACATTTCTTGCAGCTGACTCGCGGAAGGATGTTTTCTGACATTTACGACGCCACCGAGAAACTTAGTTTCGCAAGTTACGTCATGCCCCGTAACGTCACATTAAATCTCACTCCGTAAAAAGACCGTGAACAACGTCAACGTTCACGCTTCGTAAACTATTCGCATACTTTAATACGTTTCGAGAAGCGCCGCTGCTGGTACACCGAGTACTGCAGCCCCCTTGCCTTCGGTGGAACTTCCGAAGACAATGTACCGTCTGCTAGTCGAAAATCCTCGAATACGTACTTATTGTTCGAGAACGGAGACTGTCGTGTTTTAAAGAGGATTCAAACTCAACGTATTAGTCTTTTGCAATGGAATTAAATGAAGATAATTAACATTCTCTTATTATTCCGTCGATTCTGTGTATTTGATCTTGCAATAGTCTGTTTTCAGAATCACCGCGAATACAATTTATTTTAATTTATTTCATTAATATGCTTTAACCCTTTGCGGACGATAGGCGCATATATGCGGTCTAAGAAAAATTTGATTATAATTTATCGATGCATCTGTACATGGTTAGAGTTCAAAATCGAGATACAACCGTTGAAATATGATTCCGCAAACAGTAATTTCTAACTTCTGTACATTAACACTCTGACTTTCTGATAAGAAGTTGGTCTTTGATCGCTAAATAAATGATTATTTCTCAATATTCAAAAAAGTCTCCGTCCGCAAAGGGTTAATAATAATTGCTCCAATGTTTCACTTCGTCCATCGGTTTCCCCTGAATGTATCTTCACTCCCGGTATTTTTCTCGGAATATTCGGCCGTACAAATTATTTAAATATTTACAACACCGTTGTAAGCGGTATCCGTGATAAAATCGTGGAAAATACAGTCGGCAATGAAAGCAGCGCAAAAAGCACGTATGAAACAGCAAATCGCTTACCGTGGAAAAATCGACACCGTCCAGACAAATATTTGCGTTTTCCGCGTTAAATAAATCCACACGGCGGAAGTTGTTCTTTTGCAACGTCACTAATACGATAAAACTAGAAGCATTTAAGCCATAATTCCATCCTTAATAACCGACCAATTACCTAAACACTCGGACACATAGCCGACGCGGCTCACGACGGTGAATTTTATTGAAAGTCAATCCGCGCACAGCAATAAGAATCATCGCACACCTGCGTATACGCGTCGTATCATTAACGAGCATGTAATATTTACATCACTTCTAATAGGCAAAGGTTGTTCACATCTCCTTCAGAGGGAACGTGTAATCGAGAGGCGAGAGTCCCGTAACGAGGCGCCGGACTTTGGTTAAGCCCTGCAGCAACGGAAACACCGCCTCAGTGGCGTGTCTCTTCTCTACCCTTTCCTTCCTTCGCTCTGCCTTCTCTACCCTTCGATTTTTCCTTTTTCTCGTCTCTTTCTCCTCTCTGTCGTCGGGGCGTTATAATGAATTCGCGAAGAAATTTTCCACAGCCGTAGTTGCATCGATTTCCGTATGAATATCGATGATATTATCGCGAATTAGAATTATGCGCACGATGCAACGACCATCGGAATTTTAACGTTTATCGTTTCTTCCCGAGAATCGCTTAATTTTACACGAGATCGCGTGCATCAATAATTTTACGATCTGTTTTTTCCGAATTATAAATGTTTAATGGAGTTTTCTTTAAACGTTCTTTTTAATTTGCTGCACTGCGAGATTTTCAGTACGACTTTATCGCTCAGCGAATAGTGTAAATATTTATTGCCTTTAACGTGTAAAATTTTACGAGATGGATATTGATAATAAATTTGTATTACTTTTATTATCATTTAAGGTTTTATTATCATTGAAGTGTTGTCTCATTGATACTTTACTAAAGACGAGAAGCATTATACCTGTTTGAACAACCACAGTTACCCGCGAATATTTCACATCTCCTTAAATTCCGATTATAAAGCTTCCGCGCATTGTTTCGTGCGATTATCACTATCACGCAAATCGCGTCTGTGTAAAATCTGGAGTTCAGCATTTCGGGTCTGCCGTCGACTTTTATCATCCGCAGGAAATCGCGGAACATTCTCGGATAATTATTTAATTAACCAACCCATTCAGAACGAGACGAGACTTAATGAAACGTTCCTGTCTCCTTCCGCTGCTTCTCGACATTCTCTCTCTTCCCGTTTCCAGTTATTCGCCTCGTTATTATTTCCTCCCTCGTTACTTCGCTCCAATTAACTATGCCCACTTTTCCCGCGTACCCGATCATTTCAACGCAATTCCCCGCTGGCAATCATCGCGGTCCCTTACTCACGGCTCTTCCCTTTGAAACAATCGACCAAACGCGAGATTCCAACAGTATCTGCCCCAGCCCCCATCCCCTTTAACCCTTCCTCCAGGGCGAGTATGGTTCCGAATGAGAGCCCAGATATCGCTCCTAGGGTTAAAACCAAAACGGAAGATAGATGATCCTTCCTCCTCCCATCCCTCTTTCTCATGCTCCAGTTCAACGTCGATCAGCGATTTCGGGGAAAACCAGTTGGCCGACGCAAGTACCGCTTCTCGCGAGGGCTGAAACCTACCTGGATACCATGTATCTCCGATCATCGGCCCGAGAAACTTTGCCTTGGGCTTTCACGGTAACGGCCAATTATTTTTAAACGAAAGCACATTTAGCGTTCTCGGTACGGAGCATACCGTGGCGCCCTCGATCACGAGTACAACCGTCTCGTTCGGCCCTTTAGATGTCCTCTTTTTTCGCTCGATCGAGGGTCGCGCACTCGTCCCTCCTCCTCGCACCAGGGGAGTAACCGTTAATCCTTGACGATGGAGTTCGAGAGAGAGACCGAAGAAGTCCCACGCACATGTCGGAGGGAATTGAGTAATCCGATGCCGCGCTCGACCATCCTGCCGCTTTGCACCGTTAACCTCGAGAAGGTGGGCACCAAACGATCGCGCATGGCCATCTCGTGTGCGTACGTGTGTGTATATAGCTCTTTTTCACGCTCCGCGAGGAGACGGTTATTTCACCTCTGCGTTTCTGCGCTATTAAAATTCTTTTTTCGTCGGGATTAAGCAATCCAAGGGAGTCTTTACGATACGTCATCGTGCGTGGAGGAATTATACGGCTTGAGTGATTTAATTGAAAAATATCACGAGATCTACGCCAGCTTTCTAAGTGGGTATTAACGTCCGACTTTTTACGACCATACGAGATTTATACGACCGCTAGGAACCGGATAGTAGGGCCGACTTCGTCCATGTAAACGAAGAATTGTCCTTTTAATTGCATGGATCTTATAGAAACTTAAAAGCATTACTTTGTAATCAATTTCACGAATTTGAATATCTCTCGAAACATGTCTGTCGCCCCGTTAACATTTTGCCGCAGAACCATGTTCCACGGAACCCGGCACGAATCCTATTTTCTCTTATCTGAACAATGCCTCTTAACCTTGCGGCGCTAGTCAACGACCCTATTACATGGAGATTTCTTCTTTGAAAGGAGATTCGCGCGTTGGCCGGCTGATGCGCGTCTGACTCCTACAGACCTATTCCCCTGAGACGGTCAATCGGCCGGACAAAGAGCACATTCGGTTTCCAAGAAGAAAGGTCGTAGAAACTGGTCGGCTCGTAGGTACCACCTACGTTAAACGAGGCTAACGGTGCCAGCGGCAATTAATTACACTCGTACACGTGGCACTCCCATTCTACCACCGAGTCTTCAATTACTACACTTCTTTCCAACGACTCGTTCGTACGCAAATACGCAAACACACCGTTGTCCGCTGGTATCGGTAAGATTACAAAAAAGTTCCATCTTCATGCACAGATATACGCGTTTATAACGTTGAAGAGCATACGCGCGGATACGTTCTGCTTTCGTGTAAAACGGATGTTCACCTCTGAGAGCGCATAATTTTTCGAGGGAACCGACGGAGAACGGTTAAAGAGGGAAGCGAGAAAGAAGGAAGTCAGGCAGAAAGAAAGAAGAGAGAGAGAGGTAGGAGGAAGAAGATCAGTTGCGGTAGGAGAAACAACAGAGGGGAGAAGTAAAAGGAGTGGGCAGATAGAGGCGGAAGAATAGGGAGAAGTAGGAAGAGAGAACCGAGGATGGTGCGCGCTTCCATGAGAGCGACTAGACTTCGGGCGGTCGGGTAGGTGTACCCAGGGGGCTATTAACCGTTCGCAAACAATGATCTAGAAGCGGAAGTGGCTGCGTTCTCCCTGCCACGGTGTCTTATCAGAATTCCAGTCTAGGCAGAAGACGGAGACAGAGGAACACAGTGGAACGGAAGGAGAGAGTTGCACCTAGCAGATAAGGGTAAGCAGAGAGTGGGAGAGGGGGGGGGGGTGTTCTCTTTTGAGTGCTCCCCTAATTGAGCGGCTTGTACGACGAACGGTGTACCCGCGCTTCGCGACGATTATACAATTCTGAAACGGATCACGCAGATCTTGCGATTATCCGGTAACAGGAATAAAGATACTTTACTCGAAGAGTTCCATCGATCTGCCAAGGTCGGAGATTAATTATTTTATGATTCGCTCATTTTTATATCTATCTCCTCGAATTGCGTGGAATCATCGTTCTTTTAAATTGCTCACGATTTCGTAATATCGATAATTTGGATTATTAAGAAGGATAGTTTTATAGGAATTAGAATATTCAATGAGACGAAACAGCTGTTGGCCTCTCAGCGAGATCATTGACTTCTCCTTGGCGCAAGGTCGCGCTAAATAAGTTCCCATCTGTCTCGATGTAAATTGATCGAACGCGTCCGAGTGGCAGGAAAAATGCCAAGGAAGTAGCTACTTATCGTCGTAAAGGATGCAAGCAGAAAATTATCCGCATAAAGACCCACACATGCTATCGAGGTATCTGCGTGCGCATCGGATCGCTGCTCTTGAGGACCGTTCGAGTGAAAAGTTTCGGAAGAATGTCCAACAACCGCGTGAAACCCGCAACGGCTGATTTGTTACTTTCTCACGTTGTAATGAGGAGTTCCTCGGTAAGGATCAGACTACGGGAATTTTACGACCTCTCGGAAGCTAGCAGTATGACGAACATCTTCTCGTCCATCCGAGCAATCAACTACCGCGAGAAGTACGGGATATTCGCGAGCTAGAATATTATTCCGATTTCGCTCGGAGCTCAAACGTCGCGACGTAAGATGTACGTACATATGTAAGAACACGTATGGTTATACCGTTATAGCACATAGACTGTTCTAATCCTCTCAGCTGACTCGCGACGCTCGCGATTCATATGGTGCAATATTTTTGCACTTTATCAAGTACCTTTTCTCGGAAATCGTTTCTGCGGAAAACACAGCCTCAACATCGAATTACCAGCTAGTTTTTCATCGATTTCCAACGTGATTCCGTTTCATTTCATTCAAATGATTATCATTTGAAGCACGATTGCACGTATTAACACGTTGACTGCCATGGGGGTCACCGGTGACCGGCGCTACTGAATTCAATGCAATTTTATATGACTTTCAAATTGCAATATTTACGAATTTTGTAATATATTCGATATTTAAATATAGGCCTTAAAAAGATTAAGTTCTGCTGAATATATATCCATCTGTGTCTTTGAAGTTTCTGCTTTGTAAAGATGAGATTTTATAAAAAAAGTTTCACTTCTGAAGAAATGATGAAACTAGCAAAATACCGGTGGCGTTCAACGTGTTAACGCCCGTGTATCACGATTGCCGATATTACGCGGATGTAAGCCTTAGAGTTATCAATTTCTTTGCTCGATGCCATTGGCTCTACCTTCATTCGTAATTTTATCGTTGTAACGAGATTTCAAAGGTAAGTTCCGTAGCATTGGCAATTCGTAGGTTTCACCGAAGAAATCCCATACATCGTTGCGCGCACAATGTTATTACGTTTACAGTGCAACGAGGATTTCCCGCGTATAGAATTCGTGCATTGCTTTCTCGTTAAGATCGAATAGTTGGATTCAAGTATGGAGCCTCCGATCTCGCGCGACGATTCGCCGAACCAAAATGCACGTATCCGCGCTCCATGCCAGCAACGGCTCCCGGACGTCTCTGAATGCGAGCAACTCGGGCTAATGCCTTCTGTCCGACACAAACGCCTCATCCTTTGTGTGTAAATTTCGTGCGAACGCGCTGATGTCTCCTGCGGAGGATTTTATGAAAATAAAAATTTTCGTATCCGCGGCGAGTCCCTTTCCCGATCGCGCATACATCCTTGAAATATCAGACGCGTGAGCCGAACGTTAAAAGCATCCACGTAGCCGGTTCACTTGGGAATAATCGCTGAGAAAATGAAATATGTAACTCCCCGAGAATGCAGCGATCTTGCACTCGAATCGTATGCCATTTGTTGCGAGTTTAATATCGTCTACCGTTCGTAGAAGGAAATTGCTCCTGCGGAGGCATTGCTATATAATTTTCCAGTTTAAAGCCACTATTTCAAGCGTAATGACATTCGATCAATACGCTCGAATCAACAATATAACAGACGGTGTACCTTTAATATGATAACGTGCAAAAATTGCTAGATGTCTAATATCGTTAAATAATGTACTATATCTATGCTAATAACTTGTACATTATGCAGAATAACTACGCACTTCCTTGAAAGTGAAATGAGAATTTTACTTTTCAATTGTACTAATTGCAAAAAGGCGATAAAATTCACTCTAAGCCACGAATTATTTCCATTCCGTCGTTTTCTCGATCAGCTAATAATATTTGATCCCGTGTTACGGCCGCATAAAGTATTATCTAGATCGCGCGTCTTCGACGACGTACAGCGTCATAACATATTACGTCGTAAAACTCGTAGAAATGTCGTAATCAGTCTAACGAGCGTATATTGCCCGAGTTTCATTAAATCCATTCAGTTTTCATTGGTGAAATACAGTTCCGATGGAGGGTGATGCAAATTCTGACTCGTTGAAACGTAGTAATAGGGATAAAAAAAGGGGGAAGAAAGAAAGAAGGGCGAGGATTAATTAATCTAAACGACACGATTTACCCAAATGAACGAGGAATACATACAAAACAAAGCCCAAGTACATTGCCGGTTTGTAAGACAAGCGTATCTAACTTTCTTAAAAAACATCGTCCTCGGCCTTTCGTTCTGCTTGGGTAACACTAACCCGACGTGCTCCCGACTAAAAGCCTTATCTTAGGAAACTAGTTCAATTACTCAAAACTACCGAAAGAGGATCTTGTTCGTGGTTGAGGATCATTTCGCTGGTAAGTTTCAGGGGTAGTTAACCGTTACGAAGATCAGTGTATCCTCTTTCAGTGTCGAAAGTTTACAAGCAGACCGCTAGCTCAAGGACGACCTACCGGAAATATTCTATCGTTTGTCTCGCGTCATCGCAGGCAGACCTGGATTTTATGCTCGAGCGAGATCGAACACGCTCGTTTCGTAGAGATTCATATAAATTGCTCTTGCCGTAGAACGCTGTTATTGATTTAAAACCATCTTTCTCAATGATTCGCATAGATCTTCGGGGGAAAGGAATTGCCGTGCAGTTGCCGTACTCTCGAAGCGTGGCGGTCATTTGAAAAGTTAATCGAGGACAAGCTAGCAACAAGAAGGATGGAGTTTCAATCTTCCAATTAAAGTTCCAATCTCTTCTGAAACATCCTCTTTGACGTGATATGTATATTATAGTCGCAATAGGATGGAATCTGCTTATAATATTACAAACTTTGGAAGGAATTGTTGTAAATACTGAATACTAAGATGGGATAATGGAAGATACGGTAAAGATTGTGAATAGAGAGCTTCGCTTTTCCGGTTAAAGTTTCAGTCGTTTCTAAATAAATTTGTTTAATGACATGTATATGAGCCGTTCAGTGCACAAATCGATTATCTTCATGTTTTGAATTTTTTTAAATTTAAGTCTCAAAGCACTTGATTGAATCCTAACTTTTTATGTTTATAATAAATTTTCGTAATAATAACGATTAACACCATTAAATGACGAAGTTTGTTTGGCCATCGAATAATAAATAATTGAATTCAGAAATAAATATAATTAATTCCAAGGCTATTCCACCTTATTCATTTTGTACTTCGTTAGGGGTAAGCTAAATGCGATTATATATTCTACAGTACTTATTTGTATTTATATTTCGAAGGGAATTTTGAAAAGGAGTGTATACTATTTCATCACCTTTCTCCACTTTAGGTTTTTTGGAGTTAATCGATTTGTGCACTGAACGGCTTATATGATAACTAAAGATTTGGATCTTCCAATTAAAGTACCAATTGTTCCTAGATAGTACCATGCGCGATAGATACATCATAAGAAGAATCGAACGAATCTTCCTACAAAATGACAGATTCTCGTCGAAATCGCCGTTGAAACGGAAAATATAAAAGCAAGAGGTAAAGTTAATCGACCGATATAAATCGTCGGCATAGTTTCAATAGAATCTTGGATACGTCGTCGACAGACGTTACGCTCGATCTAGGATGATCTGCTCGGTCGTTTGTTTCTCATTTGAACAGGTAACGCAAAAGACCCGACAGCTCGCACCGTTCTGAGGTCACAGCGGGTTTACATCCGGTCAAGGACGATAAGATTGATTCCCCCGGCTTTTAAGAACTATGCAATTCCATCGAAGGAAGGTAGTTTCCTTAAACGATTTACTCAGCTTGTTAGCTGTAGCGTTAATGCTATAACGTACCACTGTGCTCCGTGTCAGAAAATGTTCCGTTTTTTCCCGTGAAAATAACATCGAAACACTCGTTAATATTTTATTGACGCCCAGTGCTCTTAAAGGCGGCCGCGCATCATCCTGAATTATCGAGATGAAGATTTATCACTCGTTCGGTGCATGTTACAATCTGCCGATACTTAAGCGCCTCGGCAAATCACTAGAGAGGTCACCGAACGGATAAAAACGATCCTGCTAATAGCAGAACGTCCTTTCAATGAGTAACTTCTATAGCTTGTTAACTGTCTCAGTGCTCATCCTTTTGACGACAAACATTATCGATCGCCTGTTATACCGAGACGATGCAACGCAAATATCTGACAGGATCGGTTTTTCGATCCTCGCCTTGGATCGAGTGATTTTTTTGCTACTTGAGACACGAGAGAAATTTCCTCGCTCTTAAGAACCACGATGCTGCAGCTCCATCGTGATTATTTACGAAAGCACTTTGCTCATGGAAGAATTGGTTCGTTAGTTATTTATAAAAGTTGACGATCAACCGAGTATACGGTGTTCGCGTTAACAGACTTTATCTGGGAGGCAGCATCTCGAGGAAAAGAGAGATATGCACGTAGGATGTACTGCTTTAGTTTGCATTCTTCTTCTCGGTCGATCGGCTACGGAATTGGAGCACGACCGTCAATTTAGAACCGAGACAATTTTTGCTAACGTTCAAGGACGACTCGTTGACCTTCAGTGAACGAAGAACGCAAAAGGGTATGGAAATTTTCAAGTGTGCAAAATCAGGAGAGAATAGTCTGTTAATTATCGGAAGAAACTGTATTATCACGGATATGTGAACGTTAGGAGAATCCTGTTATCTAGAAACGACTCGTATATATCTCTATGCGATCGTTTTATTTCTTCATCTTCGCTCGATTAAGCGCGGAATCGGAGCATACGTTGAGTACCAAACATGGAGCGATTTTTCCGATTTCTGAAGCACAATAAAATTCACCTGTCATTTAAGCATTCCCTAACTTGGACGAAGGAAACGGTAAGGATTCGTTGTAGTTTATGATCGTTTCATTAGCGAGTTACACGCACTGTTAAACATTAAGAGAAGCAGCATAGTTTGATAACGACAAGCTTTATCGATAACCTGTTATCTCGAGACGATGCACAGGAAGCGTGCGCTTAGTTTACGTTTCCGCCCTCGCTCGATTAACTTTGGAATTCGAGCAGCAGTATCGTCCGATCCGCATCACCCGATTTTTTCGTTTTCTCAAGGTCAATAAAATTTGCTTATCCCTTAAGCACAGTTTAAATCGCATTCGAGCTAGAAAAAGAGCAGCAAAATAAAGCGAATTTCTCGCAACCGAAATACATGGTTTTCCAATTGCACGACTCGTGACCTGGACATTCGATTTGACAGGAGTAAAAGTTCACCGATAAATATCGTTGAACTATAAACTCTGCCCGGAATTCAATGAATGTACGAATACGTTAAGACCCTTTTGCGGGATGAATTCAGACGGGAATATTATAAGTTAGGCTTCATATACGAACCGTGAGACGATTCTACAGGCACTCGAGCACGATGAGATTTAGCTATTCCTTAATCGTCTTGTAAGACCATTCAGAGGGCCTTCAGTAATCAATATCGCACGAAAACGGCAGGACAGGAGAGGGCGAATCTCATTACCCTCTGCTGCTAAGGCCATTGTGCAGCTGAACTTCATTATCCGGACTAATTATTTCAAAGTTAGTCGAACAGTTCGCCACAATGTAATGGCGAAGGAAACGGTCTTAGTGCCGAGAGGTCTGTAGATAGACCAAACGAGAGCAAGAAGGAGGAAAGAGTGTGCGCGAGGGAGAACATCGCACAGAGAACATAATATCGCTTCGTACAAGGCTCTCTTGCCTTTGTTGCCATTCATTAAGGTAATTACAGGAACCGATTTTCCCGCGAATGCATCAGTGCAAGTAAGAATTGAATACTACCGTATGGGGAATGTAACGTTCGCAATCTGGCGAGTAATGAAACGATATTCTCTAAAATAGTATTTTAAATATCCACCTAAAGCACAAGTGGTCGATACAACGTCTTGACTGGTCTCCTTTAAACGCACTGTTTTTTCCAGTTTATCGAGTACATTAGGTGTTTGACGTCGTGATTTTACTTTTAAGACACTTTTTGAAGCACCGATTATTAATAGAGAAACGTGCAGACACTGATAGATGGAAACACTTCGATGCAGAATACTGTTGAGTTTAAGAGAATAATTTTAGTACGAAACCAGAATATAACTTTGAAATGGCGGAGAAACCTAAATGAGCAAATTTGGCACTTTTCATAACAATTCACGATAGCTATTTTTTCGCGGTTGATCGACATCTTTTTTAATCGCCTCTTTTCTAGTTTCTATCCTAAATTTCACTGTCGAGCGCACAGGACGATACTGCGAAGCAATGCAAACAGAGTATACTAACGGATAACACAGCAAGGCTATCCGTCGTCCTTAGCCCGAAGCAGGATACACGATGCACAGGAGAAGGCCCAACTATGAAGCCATACACGCGCGACGGTTTTTCCGTGGCAATCAATTATTCCCGATCTGCATGGAGTGCGGAAGATCAAAATTTCTCTCTAGTGGACGAAACCGCCGAGACGGAAAATTGTTTTCCCGCCATCCGTGATACGTCCTGCCACGCTATATAACCGTCGCGGATGGAACTTTATCGATTTCATCGAGAATACAGCGCGCATCGCCCGGAATATGATCGGCGGCGCACAGGTCGTCGTCCAGCGGCCGACGAGACATGAAAACGCGAAATGGAAAAATACGAGCAGAGAATCGGCGGCACGTTGCGCCGTCGGCCGGAGGGCAGAATTTTGCGATTAATTGGAAAAAAGAGAACGCTGGCAACGCCGCGCCGGCCGGTGCGCACGACCCTCTCGAGAGGATCCGATTTAGAATTTCTACGGTTCTCGATTTCCTATCATCCTCGAATCTCCATTCGTTGACGTGGGTCTTTGGGATCACCGGGGAGGCGTTTTGCGACGCGACGATCTATGAGGAGGTCCTTAACGCGCGACAGACGAAGAGAGCGCGGCCGCCCGGCTACGCTCTCACGGGAATTTCCAATCCACGCTCCTTTGAGCCTCGAGAGCGAGATAAATCGCCGTTCGTTTTTATTCGCACTACCTTCTCTACTGGCTCGACTTCGATCATTCCCATCCAGACGAATAGATCTCGACAACGTCGACGACTACGACGACGAGAACGCGAGCACCATTGACATGATCGAAGGACAAAATTAAAATCCTCGTTCTCGGTACCTCGAGACCTCTTCGACAGGGTGCAATTGTACCCCCCCAAAAAACTCAAGTCACCGAAAGGAACGTTATATCACCGTTTTCCTGACACTATTTTCACGAAGCTTTGATATTTTCAATCAGCCTCATTAACCGATGGAATTACACGGTTCACGTTAAAATCACGATATATCGGGGGTAGTTTCAAACACATACCTTTCGACGATCGACGTTAGCCAAGGAGTAGAGTCGACGATAGAACCAAAGTAAAATCGGGGGTAGAACGTGATGGATCTCGCACGCAGGATAGGCTCTTGTAGCACTTGAGCAGGAGCTCTCTCTCTCTCTCTTTCTCCCTCGCGTGCCCTTGGACTTGAGCCCCGTTCACGGCCACAACCAACACAGAAATGCTGGGATTGCAAGGCGTGCGGCCACTTTTCCTGCCGGTACCACCGGGTGGGGGGATGTGCCCGGTTGCTGTTGGCAGGTGGAATGCTCAACATCACCGCAACGTACTCACGAATTATTAGTGCGACGGGACGTCTTGGGCAGGGAGAAGGGGAAAAGGAGATGGTGGTGTTGCCCGATGGTAGAGGGGAGAGACCAATGGGCCCTAGGAGGGGATATTCCGAGGGAGGAAGGCCCCCGCGATTCGGCCGACTCAACGTGTGATTTCAAGTACGTTCACCGGTTCTGCGCTTCCGCGGTTTCGCGGTATCAGGCTTACATATGGATTTCTGACCTTGCGTCCAGGTTTAAGGTCTTTGGACGGTAAACGTTTACGCACGGTTTACCGTTTGTTAAAATTCGTATACGCAAACGAGGAGGAATAATTTTGGGATAATTTCGATATAATTAAACGAGTAATCGTCACTCGCAGTACGGGAAGTACAGTTTTTAGAGTTTATTTGATTGTCTTTTTGGAGAACTGGTAGTGTACGATTTATACACTCGGATGAATATCGGAAGGATAGAGTTTCATTCGAAGCACGTATCAATGTAGTTTGCTCACCTTGTTTCAATTAGTTACGAGAGTAATAGTTACTGGTATAGTTATGAAACGAATGATTGTGTGGTTGGTGTTCTTTTTTAGATGAACAGGTAGAAGTTGGTTTGAAAAACGTATCAGTGAAATTTATACCGCTAAATATCCTCTTTCCGCAATAACTTGGTCCGACGACATTTTAACCGCTTTCTTATTTTTCATTCTATGGGTGTGCACACGGTGATATAATTCGATTCCAATATCTGATAATCCAAACGACATGTAGAGCCTTTCGAAAATGTCGTACATACCCCGTGTTTCAAAACTACAGAGACATAGCTTTACTTAGAGAACCCGTTTCCGACTTTCTTACACCAATTCTATAATTAAACCCAGATCCGATCTAGATGTTCGGTATCGATGGCTTACGATGCAGCCTTATCGAGCGCATCGGGTGGATATTCTTTCTCGATATTATCACTGAAATAATATCATAAATGATCGCCGATAAATACGTTCCCGTTCCTCAAACCGGGCGAGAGACGCAGCGCATTAAAATGTAGTAAAACGAGTGGCATAAATCCTCTTGAAGCTGTTTCGCGTTACATTACGCTCTACGTTACGGCACGTTCCAGTCGCCTTCGGTGGAGCGACGAGGAAATCCTCCGTCGATCGATCAGTTCGGAAGCATTTCAGGATAAGCCGGTACATGTTTCCACATCTATCGGTGCGTGCGATGCGAATGTGACTCGAGTTTGTCAACGAATCATCATCGGTGTCGTAATTCATTGTGACTTTCATGGGCTCGGCGATACCGGACCCGTTTAGCATCTTAATAGTCCGCGCAACTGTCGTGGAGAGACTGGGTGAACGAGTAACTGGAGCAACGTGATCGAACTCGGAGTCATCGTTTTTCTGGATAATACCGTGTTTCAAATGCCAATGACCGTATATATACATACACGCATGTAGATATAAGGGTACGACAGTAGTAATTCGAATTTGCAAACGAACTCGTTTGCATAACTACGCACGGATGTTCTCCGTTTCTAACGTGTCACATCGAACATTCTAACGGACGTTGCGCATTGGCAACGTGTTTGAGCCTCGCAACGAACCTCTTAAAGCTTATGTCAAATTGATAGATTCTCGTGCGCCTCGAGTGACGCTGGAATTAATCTGTGCGGGAACAGGGAATTATTAACGCGATTTACGAGCACCCGCAAACCCGAACGTACGAAATGTACCGTCGCTTTGCTTTTTTGCGGGACAAATTATCCGAAAATTAATTTGAGCTATTCGTTATCATCGACGTGGATCGGAATAATGTCGGAGGAGGAATATCGATCATAAATAATTGAATATCGACCTTTCTAACGAATCTGTTTGCTCGGCGCGACTAACGAGCTTGTCGAATCTTATATTGAAAAAAAAAGAATGAAAAATGAAAAAAGAAGGACGAAGAAAGAACGAAAGAAAGACCACGAGTGCCCGGTTTCGTTTTTAAAATATCCCGCGCTTGAATGTACAACGACATCGAGATTTTCTGAGGGAGATATGAAAATGAGATTTCCTGACAAATTGGTTTCTCATGCTCGAAGTCTTTATAAAGTTATCTTTTAAATAGTTAGCGGACATCGAAATAACTCAGCAAGGTTATTTCTCGTCAAGATTAATATATTCGCCAGGCGCAAATCCCCGAGGGTGCGAACCGTAGATTGGTTATTCGTACAACACCGCAACTGCTGTATATGACGAGCAAGTAGTTATCATCGTATCAGAGCCGTGCGTGTAGAGGTATCCGTGGAGATAGTCTAAATAAATGTCGCGATACAAACAGATACACGAGCAGCGGGTATCAATGATTTTATTTGAAGCCTAGGGAAATGCAGAATGCTCCTGAACGCGTAGCCAATTCCACTGATAATGGAAACGGTTATAACTTCTCTATCCTGTTCATTATTTCGACCATATAATCCTGTCTTTGCCAGTGCGTTCAACTTACATCCAATTTGTTAGTCGTTTTATCGTTAATTGCGATTAGTTCGTTAGCATTCGAGATTTTGCTTGCATCTCGTATACCCTAAAGTGGCTATCATATTTACAAACGGACACCGCCACTTTACGTTTTCTTCGTCTGTTTTTCCACGCATTTCCTATCTTCCACTTGAACGTTTACGATATAATATACAATAACACGAAGCATAGAAAAGATCGTAAGTCAAGCCAGTAACTTTCTTTCGAATTCTTACCGATCAAGGATAAATTATTATTTATGAGTACTTATGATTATCATTCTAACGAAAATTATCGCGTTATTTTTGGTATTCGCAAAAATTCTCTAGCGCATTTCTCAAGTTCCACCGAGTTCAAATAATGGTAGATAACATTTACCCGGATTTATCGTAGTTAAATGTACAATACAAGCTATTCATTTGCGTGTATCTTGCGCAACGAGGGCGTGCAACTATAATCACATAGACATACGTGTATACATGCATGTATACAATGTGTAGTTACACACACGTGACTGCGCGCGCGCATGAATATACATTTAGTATAACGACCCAGGGGCTCATTCTAAAACCGAGCATAAGGGACGTTTTGCAATTTCCAACACGATTTGCCGGAGATAAATGCCCGCTCGAGCGTTCCAATGTCGCTAGAGTTTGACGCAAAAACCGACAGAACCAATGCGCTCCAAATCACCGGCGTGTAACCCTTACACCAGACTCTTGCTGCAGCCTCGCGACAGCTCATTACGCACTTGGATGCAATTTCGCTCGTTGCCGTTTACTAAATGTAAAGGTGATTTCGTATGACGATAACGGGACTAACATTTACGTCCTACTCTCGTACAAATTCGCTTTGTTACGACAAAATGTTTTGTTTAGCAGATAACATTGCATTACGATGCACGTGGTTTTAGTTCTTTCAATGTCTACTTTCCGTGGAATGCGATTTGTATGTCCACGAATTACAGTAAAACCTTGATAAGGGCATCAGAAGTTTCCCTCGATAAATGCACCATGACTACGATGCCACCCGAATGTATCGGTCTGGCAATAGTAATTGGAAGGTTGGCCGTTTTCATTTTCGATTTTTTTTAAACCTTTGTTAACGTATTTGTGAGATTTTCCTGATTAAAATGATACCAAACACGATATATTTTGAGTTATATTTACCGTATTTTTCGGACTATAAGACGCACTTCATATTTATAGGATGATTGTAAGAAAAAAAAATTTTAATGTTACTTTCAGATAAAAATTGTTAATACATTGTTAACATAACTCGTACTAGCAATATTTAGTTCGTCTTCACACTCGGTACAATCACTCGTTTCGTTAATGTTACATTCGGACCATAAGACGCACCCAGAATGTTAAGTCCATTTTTCTATGTAAAAAAATGCGTCTTACAGTCCGAAAAATACGGTACTTAATATTTAATAAATTTACTTACTATTTACATAATTCAAACTATATCGTGTTTGGTATCACTTTAATCAGAAGAATCTAAAAAATACACTCGAAAAAGTTACATTTAAAAAAATTAATATATAACCAAGTTTGTTGTTGCATTAACAATGCCTCGCCGATAGTTTCGAACAGCCCACTTTGTTTGCTTGCTCTCTCTGTCTCTTCTATTGTCTGCCTTTTTTTTAAGTTCGCGCTCGGCTCGAGCCCTAATGTAAACACAGATTCGACACCGGTACTCGATAAGAGCACTGCTTTGCCCCCAAAAATCTGTGCATTTATCAAGGTTTTACTGTACCACCGAATGGTATTCCATTGAATTAAAGAGAGACTTATTTCGTTCAAAACGATTAGTTGTTTCATAATTCCGTGTACCGCTGACTTCGCGCACCGACACTACGGTGGTATACCGTTACGGGGCAACGTGAATCGTATAATTAACACATTAACGTCTTAAAAAATTATAAAATCGCATGGAAGAGGATTTTTATTAAAACGGCGTGTCATAATACGAGTCATGGGTACGGCGAATTACCGCGTTTTAACAGGATGTATCTCGTAAATGTATTTCTTTGTCGGTAGTAAATGTAATACCAGACTGGATGCCGAACGTAACTAGCCGGTATAGTAATAATTACCTGGATAATGAGCCGTGTTAATATATCGTAAGTATTTTTAGACCGCATAAACTCATTTGAATCTTTGTCTGGAATACGATCTTGATAACTTTCTCGTGAAACGAACATAATCTACTTTAGACTCTTTTTGTTATAAGCAACATTGAAAGAGACTAGAACATTATTTACCGGAGTAAAGAAAGAGTATGTCTTAAATTCATGATATATTTCCGGAAAGAGGCAAAAAGCTTAAAGTTTACCGTTTTCCTGATTCTTCGCGCCATCGTGCTAGCTGCTTCCCTGTTTCCACCGGGACGAATACCTCGAGCTTTCTAATTTTCTATTTACAAACTCTTTCGATTCCCTGATACTCGATTGCGACCAGTCGATCACGTAAAGATACAATCAGGGGTTGAAAACAGTTATGATATCGATTCCGGTTCTTGAAACAGTTACGAGAACCGAAAAAATGTTATATATATGTTATAGATATATTGGTTCTGGCCTATATTGATTTCGGTATCGGTTCTGCAGAACCGATATCATATCGGTTCCGTATCGGCTCTATAACTATTATTTTTCGGTTCTTGTATCGGTTTCGTTTTCGGTTATTTAAAACTCAAAGCCCACAATATATTAGTTCTGTATCGGTTCTACAATTTTGCAATTGATATGTTTTGGTTCTATATCGGCTATAGTTCTGCTCTACGTATGTATATAATAAATAATATGTATCAATGGCTTACTGCACAAATATTGAACGTTCATATTTAGTGTTTCTAAAAAAGATGCACTGAAATAATAGATTCGAAGCACCGATGTCTTCGTTTTTAAAAACAGGTAGGTGCTACCGAAATTTATCGTTTTCGAACCAAGCAGTTCCGTTTGAAACAATATTAGCGTAACATGTACATTGCCGTTGCTGCGGTCGCCGACTGTCGTGATATGGTTATAATGCTGGAACGGTAAGAAGGCAGCTGAGGGGTAATTTGCTCTGATTCGCTCGACGGATAGGGACATCCCTCTCCTTCACGCATTTTCGATTTTGACGACTATTGGCAAGAGAGACCCGCATATTCGTTGCGTCGTCATGTGAACGACGAAAGTAGTGTTTTATTTTCGGTTGTCATTCGTCGATCTCAGATTTCTAGGACCGTCATGGCGGGGATAGGCGGTGCGAGAGCAATCTCTCCTTCCGTCTCAGCTGCCTTCTTACCGTTCCAGCATTATATGTTTTTATGAAAGCAGACAAAAGAGAAATCAGCTTTAATTCGATCTTTGTTGAAAGCATGAGTGGTTTCGAGAATTATTATCGATATACCAACTATAAGATTAAATTACGACAAAGTTATACAAAATTAAAATTTCAATTCTCAGTGATACATGTTATTTATTATATGCATACTTAGAACCGAATTATAACCGATACAGAAGCAAAAAACATCAGTTGCGGCATTATAGAACAGATACAGAATTAATATATTGTGGGTTTTAAGTTTTGAAGAACTGAAATCAAAACCAATATAAGCCAGAACCGATATATTTATAACAGTTATAACACTTTTCGGTTCCCGTAACTGTTTCAGCCAGAACCTACATGTATGTAACTGTTTCAAGCAGTTATTTTCGAAACCGTTTCAATCCCTGGACACAATAGTCATCGCACACACTTTTCCTTTTTCCAAGCAAACAGATAGACGATGGACCTCTTTGGCCTCTTTCCGACTTACGCTCGAAATCGTACGTTAAAACTTTCCTCCCTTTTTCCGGAAGGGAACGGGCGCGTATGCAAATACGGACAAACGTTTTGTTCGATGGGGCGGAAAACAAATTGCTAACGAGCCCTTTCAATCGGACGGTATGTATAAAATCATTAAGTTTCGTGGGTTCGAGCTGTTTCTCTATTTTCATTAGTCCGTTGGCATACACAACATTACGGCCTGTGTATTTTCTCTGTTCTATTGTGTCGTTCGGCCATAGTATTGATTTGACGAACGGCACTGACAGTGCTCGTTTTCGTATGGGTTACGTTTTTGATACTGGGGACGTCTGTGCACGCATTTATATATGCCGTGCAATACACTTTGCCACGGTAATCCGACAGAAAGCTGTGTAATGGCTTACACGACCTCGTTGCGCGTCAATGTTCGGCGGTTGATTGTTATGAAAACGACTCAGTATATGGAATATTTATATTGTTGAATATATATAATAGTTTTTTGATAATGAAATAAGGGTGCAATTTTTCTGAGGGCATTTCGGGAAGTGAAAACGTCATTGGTTGAGTAAAAAGAAAGTCTTCAACGCTGGAATTGACCAAGATTGACCCTTTGTTGTCGAACCGTACCATACATGTAGCATACTTCTACTTGGGCCGATGCTAATTATTTATTCGTATCCCTGATAACTATTTCTAGTGGTATAACACCTCATAAATCATGCAAGAGTTTAATGAAAAAATTTAGCGGATTTTTTAAAATTGGAACACAATATTTGAATAAAGTGTGTAGCAGATTGTATTTTAGAGCAAAAGAGCAGCGGAGAGCAATACGGGAGAATTGTTATCATTGTTTTTGTTTTATACTTCGCTTTCGACAGCTATCGTCATTTTTCCCAGGACCTACTGCTTTAGTTGGGCTCCTAATTACTGGGGCTATGATGTACATACATATCACGTCGAAAAAATTTAAAATTGCCGAGAATTGGCGGGAGATTTGAACTCGCACCCACTGATCATGAGTCCGAGCCCTTTACCTTCTTACCCACCATAGTCCCTAAAATTGCACTGTTCTACAAAATAGAACTTTTTTTGCCCCAAGAATACTTATGATGATTCTTATAGATTTTTAAACATAAAAGTGATTTAAGTTTTTTTTGCATAAAATGATTCTACGAATCCTTCCAAATATAACGATGCATACTACTTTAGTGTTGTAAATATTTAAACATGTTTAAACAATGATCAAAAGGAAAACTGCGCTCAAAATGCCCCAACTTTTGTGGATGTTTTCCTATCTATCTTTAAAACCAGACGGCCGGGAGGAATCCCAATAGATTGAGGCGATAGATCAGACATTTTTCTTGAGGAAATCACAAATGAAAGTTGCAACACAAGTTTTGTTTTCAGTTGAGAGATTAAAATAGCTCCGCAAGACGCATGGTACTGCCAGTGATTCTCATTGCAACCGTTTCACCCGTGCTAATATTACGATATGTAGCTTGCTTTACAAGTAAATTTATTGTTTGTGAGTTATTTCGTGACAGTAATGTTACATTAAGCAGAGAACTATATTTGTAAAATTTAATCATATAAATAAGCAATATATAAATAAGCAAAACTACTAAAATCTTAGTAAGAATTATATGAGCCGTTCAGTGCACAAATCGATTAACTGCATAAAATCTAAAGTGGAGAAACGTGATGAAATAGTACACACTCCTTTTCAAAATTCCCTTCAAAATATAAATACAAATAAGTATGGTAGAATATATAATCGCATTTAGCTTTCCTCTAACGAAGTGCAAAATGAATAAGGTGGAATAGCCTTGGAATTAATTAGATTGACTTCTGAATTCAATTATTTATTATTCGATGGCCAAACAAACTTCGTCATTTAATGGTGTTAATCGTTATTATTACGAAAATTTATTCTAAACATAAAAAGTTAAGATTCAATCAAGTGCTTTGAGACTTAAATACAAAAAAATTCAAAAAGTGGAGTTAATTGATTTGTGCACTGGACGGCTCATATATACCTCTGAAACGTGTTCATTCTTTGCTTTGGTGGCTTGAGAGTAGCCATACAATGACAACGATGAAAGAGCTTTGATGGCTGAGAGCATACGTACGATCACCAAGGGTTGATACCACTGTAAGGATGAATTACCAAGTAGCCCACAAAAAAAGAGGTGTATTATGATTATTCTGAATCTCGGCTTCGAAAGTATTATACACGCACTAATAAGTGAAAATGCTTGAACACGATCACTGAGCAGTGATTACTCGTCGGCGGTCGAGGGCAAACTAACAGCGAGGCGAACATCGAAACGATTTGTTATTGTTAGAGGACCATAGAGACGAATACCTGAAAGGTGCGGCGAGGACCGCGAGTATGTTTTGACAACACGCTGTGGTCGTCGTACTCGTCGGTCCGTGAAGTGGAAATAATTGCTCCCGCTGCTCATATTGTTAATATTAATATTGTGGGATTGGTTATACTAGATGTTATAATATAAAGTAAAACTATGTTTATTATCTAAAACTATATATTAAATGCTAATACAAAATGAATATAATTGTGAACTGCCTCGTGTGATCACTTATAAAGAACTGAAAAGCATTCGCTCCTAGACTAAACAGTCTAGGCGGTTGCGATGGGCCCACATCTCGATTCTCGATACTACAATATTGTAAATGTAATTGAACGATATTGTTTATTTATATGACCAAATGTTAAAAATGAAATACGTTGTTTAATGTAGCATTATTGTCGGAAAGGAACTCATAAATAATAAATGTACTTGTAAGTGCTGCAAGCCAGATATAATACTAGCGCGGATGAATCGGTTGCATTGAGAATCACTGGCAGTACCTTGGGTCTTGCGGAGCTATTTTAATTTCTAAGCTGAAATCAAAATTTATGTTGAAACTTTCAATTATGGTTCCCTCAAAAAAATGTCTGCTCTATCCCCTCCTTCTATTAGAATTCCTCCTGGGTTTCTAGTTTTTAAGATAGATAGGAAAATGTCCACAAAAGTTGGGGCGTTTTGGGCGTCGTTTTCCGATTGAGCATTGTTTAAACATGTTTCAATGTTTATAACTTTGAAATCATATGCATCGCTATATTCAGGAGCGTTTGTAAAATTATTTCGTGTAAAATAAACATAAATAACTTTCACGGTAGAGACGTGAAAAATTCTGAAAGTAGAAAATTTGCATTTTTTCAGTTTTATCGTTTTCAGTAAGGCATAGAAATTTCTATAATCGTATTTCTCCCGTTGCGATTATGTGTTTGAAATTTCGTTCTAATCATTCTTAATTACATAGTAACAGTACTTATTAATTTTTCTTACGATCGTCTTTCCTTCTCACAGATCTGTAAGCATGAAATTTTTTTAACATTCAGAAAACAGGCGACGCTGTTACGACAATGTCGTTGTTCTCATTAGTCAACCAGTATGCCTTGGAATAAGGTATTCGTCCACTTGGAAATTCCACAATGTAGTTGACTGGTGCTTAGTATCGATCCAGTTACTTGCACGAAACGGTTTGCATTTCTACGTATTCGGGTAACGTTTTCGACACTTGCCAAACCATACACGAGTGTGTCCATAGAAATACAAGCAAAGGAAGAGGTTGGCTAACTTGCTTCGTCTCCGTAGAACTCGTCACAAAGCTGCTGTTTATGAGTAATTACACGTTTACTGGCGCTCTCGATAAATTGCCGCACCGGTAGCCGGTAACTTTATGACAGGTGAAAAGCGATTAATGACCGTGTTACGTAGCAGCTTATAAACCTTATTTGTGATCGTCTATTTTCCATCGACTTTTCTTTCTTGTACCTTCCTTTCTTTGCTTTATACTTCACCCTCCGTACCGTTTCTTCCTTACTTTCCGTACTTAAAACGTTCTTCCTCTCTCTTTCTTCGACAGGCAGATGAAACGAAGACACATCGTATACAATGAAGATTTCCTATACGCAGATCTTTGTCCTCTCGTTTTCGAAAAGATACACGACGTACATGTAAATAAATTTTCATTTCCGTTAGTAAAAAAAAGAGGCGCTACTCAATGATAACAGTGGTAAAAAAAAGCAATCGCTTAGAGGCTTTCTCGCACCTTCGCCATGTATCACGAACCGTCGCGGTCTAATTGAGTCTGTTTGTAATCCTGCTTATGGATCTTTATGAAAGGGAAGGTTTACAGGCGCAATATAAACCCCTCCATCCATCAAGCGAGAGCGGCAGCTAAAGACCTCATCAGTTCCGGTGCCAGCAAACACGGTGTCCACCTGATAAGCCCACCGAGATAGACCCAGAGGAAAGCGGACATTCGAGGTGCACCGGACAAAAATCCACATAACTCTCTACTAGGTATACCCATCTTCCAAGATCTTATCTCTGTGTCGCCAGATTTATCTGAGCATTAAGAACGCATCGCAAGTACGTTACACCTCGAGAGGCGTATTTGAGGAGGGAGAGAAAAGGGAGGATGAAGAAAAAGTCATCGTTTCCCTATTAACGAGCATGCAAACTATACGGATTTTTCACGGCGAGTTCGTGCTTGTCGGCGAGTACTCTTCTCTTCGTTACAGAGTTATGCAGGATAGTTTTAAAATCCTTCGCTTATCGTAATCTTAAAATTTGCCGGCACATTTGAAGAATTCGTTGGTCGTTTCGGGTATGCGTGGGTTTGCGGCAGACTGACGATGATTAATACCACTCCGTTAGAAACGACAACGGGCCAGTGACGCGAAGAAACTCGTTTCCGTATTCCCAGGATGATGGAACTTCTATTCGGTAACTGGACATTTTGCATTTAACGGACGTCTCCTTCTCTGCGAAAGCACTCTCTAAGTATCAAGTTTTCCTGAAACACTTATTAACGCCGGGTGATCGGGTCACGTTGTTTAAGCCCCGTT
Organism: Cerceris ruficornis; assembly: GCA_963989415.1. Lineage (NCBI taxonomy): Eukaryota > Metazoa > Arthropoda > Insecta > Hymenoptera > Crabronidae > Cerceris > Cerceris ruficornis. Next base: position 8,105,355 of record OZ022518.1, read on the forward strand.
AGTTTCAGCCTCTTCCACCTCCGTGCCCCGTGCATCCCCCTTGTCATAGCCGCTCGGTACTTCCTCGTATTAAACAATCCCATACTTCGTCTACCCGTTCACCGTTATTAACAAACCCTATATACCAAGAGGCAGCAACAATAAATTTCTACAAGTCGGTACGTTCCGTCCGTGTGTGACACGCACGCGATGAATGCGAGGTTCGAGGAGAGGGCTCGAAGGTTCATATAGTAGATACGTGCGGGCGAAGTAGCCAGGCACGCGTTAGAGAGTATAATGAACCCTCGGTGCGATAATCCCGGTAAAATCTCACTTCCCGAAGTGCGTTTCCCTGGGAGCGTATAGGAGGAGGCAGACCCTGCCTCCTCGTGAAAGGAATCTCGAGAATAATCTGAGCCCTGTGGTACATTCTTATTCCGTTCCCGCATCAAGCTTCAATGGCTTCGATTTATCACGTGCTTCTAAGGCGAACTACTTGGGCCCTCGTGGCAGTAGGTGGAGAGAGTGCCATAGTCCTTCTACCATCGATGTAAGATCGCCGGTGTAACCTGTACAAGCACGCGACTCTATACGCAGGATATAACGCAGTCACGTATCCCGAGGACATTATTCTCAAAAATCCTTCGGCATTCTCGTGCCTCTATACGATTCAGTACCGAGGCTCGTGAGACGCACAAATACGCATCGTAACGTTCGTGACGCGCGCGATAGGTTCGTTTTACAAGCGGAGTAATGACAAATCAATTTCTCGACAAACATTTCCTGCCCCAACGGCCAACCTGCCCGGGGAGAAGTTGCGCTAGGTTTGCAACCACCGAGACAGGAACGACCGCAGGAGCAACATCCTGGCAGGGGCATCGATGGGAGCCAATATCGCCTCCGTATCCTGCTATGTCGCTTCGAGGGCCGTTTCGAGATCGCCCACGCCCTCTTATTCTGCCTCTTTCTCTGCCTTCTTACGTATCGAAACAAATTATGCCCCGTACACGCACTCTCCTGCCTCTTCGTAGAAACGACAGGCTGATGCATAGAACCGGTGGACTGGCCACCGACTTTCTTCTTTTCGTATCCTGCGTACAAGAGAGAGGATAACTCGGCGCCGATATTAGAAATTCAAAGTCGCGTCTGCGAAACCAACTATGGAACACGCCAATGGTACGGTCGACGTCTAAGCCGACCGTTCCAGTTCGTTCTACTGGATTTATTCCTTGTATCTTCATTACGATCTCGAACGTCGTTACACGCGATACCGTAGGTGGGCTAGTTTCTTTTTCATTAATCGTCTATATCTGCGCGAAGCATTAAATCAAAGTTCGTCGGACAAAGTGGTCTTGCTTCGGAGATTTTAATAGAGGAAAAGATCACGTTTCCTTAAACCATTCTTAACGGATACACGATAGATGGCACTAACGAATCGGCGAATTCGTTTGTCGTCGCGAACCACTCGCGATGACTGCTCTTCCCGGTTTGTCAAAACCGTTGGATATGAATACATACTTTGCGCCGACATTCAATGCAAATTTATATTTTCGCGTTGATACTATCCCACGAACTTGAGCTTCTTTTTAGTGCCGTGAGATCTCCAGACTGAATACGATCTATATAGTCGGCCGAGCGCCAGCAGGACTAACACACTTCGTCGTAATTGTGGCTCTCAAGATTTCCAAAGATGTAATTAGGAGGCGCGTCCCGAATGAGCAATTGCAAAGATAAAAATGTAAATTCCTCCTGACGCAGGAAGTGACTTTTAAATAAAGAGAAGAAGAGCCGTGTTTGGACTCGATCAAATTATCGTGATAAGGTATTCCGCCATTAGGGATGTCCTCGTTAGTAATGGAAGGCCAAGGTAAATTATCATTCGAACGAGACGTATGAAAGACAACGGTAGAAGAGAAAGAAATGATAAAAAAAAATACGAATGGTATCTCGGAACGTGTAACTCCGTACCCTATGACCCATTAGTCACAGACATTGAACGCGATCCGTACGAGTGGCTTTTAAAGGCAGAGACTGGTTTCGGTGGACGAAAGCGGTAGCAGCTGACGTAAGAAGCAGGCATAACGGCACGTGTCGAGTCACGGTTACACTATTGACCCTCATTCGACGGACTACCGAATTGTTGCACGAGCAATTTCTTACACGATCTTCTCGGGGAGACTCTTGCATCGGCGCGCATACCAAAGCGAAGAGCCCCTCGGCCGTAAAGCCTGCGAGCATTTCGAAATGCAGAACAGTTATTCGCAGCCGCGTCTAGGCAGACGGCTATTTGACTACGTCTACTGGCACGTTGCCGCTGTATTGTGTCGACGGGAATATAAACGTGGATAGATAGAAATGTAGGCATTCGTCCGAGCGCTCGTTCACAGACGCGTGTACAAGTCCATCAACGGCAAACCGATGCCTGCCAGACTGGACGAGGCGAATTTCGTTCGGCTCCCGTTTTCTCCATGAGTTTGCCTCCTTCCAGCGTTTCTTCGATTGGAAACGCTTTGTACCTTCGTCTGGACTATCCTTGAGAAAAAGACGTTTCCGTCGAGAAGGGGATATCTATGCGCCTCGTTCCTCGTATTTTGCATTGCTGAGCGAAATAAAACTTCAAACGGGAACGAAATTTTTTTTCGACGAAGAATTTCATGCTTCTACGATGCTAAAGCGTTAGCCTCCATTGTACTTGCTATCGGGAGACTGTTGACTATTTTAAGTTGGCATACTCCGTATTTACTCAGTTTGTTATTTTATATTCGTTTCAACGACCCGTCGAAGAGACATTGCAAGTTTTGTCACTGGAAGGCTGCGTATAGTGACGTTCATATTTTGCCTTTTCAATTTAAGAAATAATTTGGCTGCTTGGCGTCCTGCGTTTTACGTAGAATGTTAATTGCAATTTGGCATTAAATTATATTTAAGTAAAAGTATATGCGTTGTAGTTTTTCTCATTGAATCGTCAGGAAAGGGAAATGTAGAGATTTTTAAATTATAAGGAAATTGTTGTTTAACCATAATGAAATTGAGTAATAATGCTGTTTGTCGTATGTTTTTAGTGAAAAGTTCTTTAACACTAGATTTACGGGCGTAAAATCTGTTACATTGCAATATATTAAATAAAGAGTTTGGAAAAAGAGGGATCAGGCGGCAGAGATGATAATTCGTTAAGTCATTATTATATTATAAAATACACGTGAAATATTGACTGTACAGCTTCTCTGTAAATTGGAGAAATGTTTATAAAACAAGTAAGAATCCGTCAATTTGACGGCTTCCGTAAATCTAGTGTTAACAACCATATGGCCATCAGTGCCTTAAAACTATTTTTTATCTTGAAATAAAACGATATTTTTATTAGACAAACATCCATTTTACTTTTAGATAAACCGTAAACATTTAGTAATTGTGCACATTTCTTTAATTCAACAGCTTGAATTACTTCTTTGTATAATATTTGAAGTTAACACTTTCTTGACATATTAGTTTCTTATAGCGGCGTATATTTATAAATACGTACAAACTGACGAGCATCGAGTTGCGAAAAGCCATTTTTCGGTTACGGAAATGCGAGACTTACTGAACCGAGCAGTCCCTGCGCTCCCACTCTATGAATGTAAAATTACCACGAGCACTGCACTCATCATTAAAACTGATTCGAGCCAATTTCCAGTCCCACCATTCGCCTAGACGAGCGTTTGTTCTCTTGCTGCCTGATATGTTGAATAATTCGTGTACACGTATGAAGTGTCATAAAGCCGGGCAAGGAATAATTAATTGCCAAAATTATTACTCATCGTCTTTCAATCTCGCAACATATTTTCTAAGGGTAAACAAGGTTTGTCGTCGTTGCAGAGACAAAGGGGCACAGAAGAAGCCTTGCTCCACGTGCACGGGTTTGATTTATCAAACGGGATGACATGCTAAACTTTTACATACACAACTTCATAACTTTTGCCAACTATCTATAAACCTGCCATTCTTCATGACTGAACTTGAGACCCGTCAATTTTAAGAATCCCTCAGACAGCTGTTGCTGCTAACAGTGTACGATGGGAACAGCGATAAAATGTCCAAGATTCTTGTGACAAAAATGCCTTTGAACGCACGATCTTGCAATCATGCGAAGAATAAATGAATAGCGAAAAAATCATCCCCTTAATTAGCAAACTTTTCGATCACGCGCGCACGCTGTTTAGATACTATTATATGACAGGGACGGAATTAACTCGTCTTGTACAGTTAACACGGATTTTGAAATGACTAATTAACTTGTCTTGCCGAGTTAAGAGGGACTTTAAAATGACGAGTTAACTTGTCTTCGCCGGTTAAAAGGTTAAGAGTCTGCCGCTGGGGTTAGAAGTGTGCTGTTGAAGTATGGTAGAGACGGACGCGTGCTGGTAAAATTATGCAATTAGAAAGAAAGAGGAACAAACGGAGAAGCGAGAATTGTCGGCGATGAGTAACGCCCAACGGTAGGCGGAAATCTGTCGAGTGTTGATTGATCAACTGTACGAACCGACGAGGGAATAAATAGGCAAAAATGTTTTGAGCTTCAGTCGTAAAGTTGAGCCTACAAAACAACGTAAATAGTAATTAAGAAAATGCAACCAATTAAATTATTTGTATAAAGAAAATCTAATTTTAATAATTTTGCTAAAGCAGCTTTATAGCTGCTTCACCTACTTTTGTAGCTCACAAATTCTACCCGATAAAGTGAAATCACCACTTTCGTTTCAGCGTTAACCCGCTATAGTCCGAATTTTCTGTGGCATCTGAAGATCAGTTGCACAATAGCATACTAGAAAATGATAAAAATACTGTTACAAATGATATATTAACTTGATTTTGAAACATGGAATTGTAAAGAATTTCACGATCTTTAAGAACTAAATTGTAATATTTGACAATGTTGAAAAATTGACTCTGGAGAATAAAATCGTAGATTTGTCTTGTGTTACTTCAAAGTCACGCGGGTCCATAGAGGGTTAAAATGGATTTCAGTCCATAGATATAATCTATAGAGCTTAACAGTAATCATACAGTGCGCGATCAAATGTTCGGTTCAGTCAAATAAAAATATGTAATTTTTTGTATTATTAACTCAAGGATGTTTTCATCTTTGTGTCCAATATTAAACCGACAATCCCCCGCATTTCTTTCCCAAAAATAATTTTGTTATTTTATAATCGGTGAAACGACTGGATTCGGTAAGAATACGTATACCAAGGTACCGGTACTGTTAGTATTGATGAAATAACCTACTATTTTAATTGAGAAATAAACCGAATGTATATTTGGCCAAATAAGTGATACAAAATTAAATGTATTTTTTACTGCTACGCTTAAACATGCATTATCAATTTTTTACTACCATATACTATTCACCACAGTTTCACCTTAATTTCACTTTAAGTTTGGGTCAGGTAATTTTTTCTATGAAATTCCGATAATCCCCCTCGAGAACATTAATGTTCCATTTATTCCCGTCTAATCTTCCACATAATAGAAAATCATTTCGCAACGGTTGCCAACTCGATCGCAGTCGAATAAACCGCATCAGTGGAGGCATTCGTGAGGAATATGGAAAACGGAAGGAAACGGAGGCAGAAGGTCGAAAGAAGCTCCTTGACTCCGGACGTTCAATTGCGTTCTCATCCTCGCATAGGAAGCGCTCTCCCGTTTCTTGCCGCGCGATCAGTTTCGTCGTGCGAGTGGTGGTCGGGCAACTAACGAGAGAATAGGAGGCAAAAAGGAGGCCGAAGGAGACAGAAAGAGCGCGCCCGCCGCGGGTGAATTTGCATTAAGGTCGGTGCACACGACTTCCTCGCCGCGCTGCCGGCACGATGCTTTTCCGCGTTGCCACGTTTTCCCCACGGGCGATCACGCCCGTGGTGTGCGGTTTCCGCACGGCCACTACCTCTCGAGCGTCGTCCGGCTGTCGATTATGCGCCAACCCGGAGAAACAGGGGTGAAAGTATTCCGCCTCTTTGGAATTTCAATTATGCCGCCTCTTCTAATATATCGAAAATTAAACCCCTCTCCACGGTGACGTCAGTTTCTCATGTGTGAGATCTCGTCGACCATGTCAAAGCTTTTTGCGGCGATTTCGACACGCTTGACGGTCGGGTAGGGTTGGAATTACGTTGTTAGGGAAAAGTTCAGAAATGTGCCGGCCGTTTTGTTGGTTTTGTAGGGATTTTTGTAGAAATGTGAACTACTTCTTTCTTTTTAAAGAAATTTTTATGTACGACAGTCCCTCGATTTGCACGGTACTCGAATTACACGGTTTCGCTTTAACACTTTGTTTAAATCACAACAAACAATTTTTTTTTGGTCCTATTTTGATAGTTTTGCATTATGCCATTTATCAGTATCATGTGTTTCGTTTTACACGCTTTCGTTTTGCACGATTTTTCCAAGAGGGATGAATGTATTTGGAGTATGATATTGGATAATTATAATATTGGAAATGTATTGATTTTGTGAAGGGGCGTTGTTCTGATGTGCATACTGTAGACGATTTTGTCTATGAAGACAAAGCTTCTTCCGTTTTACTTTTGATTGTAAGTATAGATATTGGATAGTGGTGTCATATTTCTATGGGGAAGTGCGATAATTTAGTTGAGACAATTTTTTAAAACAAAAGTTTGTACATTTCGAATATACCGATATTTATATATTAAAATTATTTCTTTCTATACGATGATAATGTTGTCACCTCAGTACTTAGGTGCTTTGAAAGATCGTACCGAAGAGTTTCAAGTTTCTTACGCGGCGTTGAATTTTTCGCCAACGTCGGATATCAGCGGTGAGACTATCTACTCATCTATCACTTTGAAAAAACGTAAGGCAATTTGTTCCCCTGATTTTCATTGTGTGTAGAAATTGTAATATTATATATTTATTTTAATGTGCAGAAATTTTTCAGAACAAACTTTTGCATTTTTCATACAGTATTGTATCGCAAAACTTTCTATTTGGCACAGAATTGTTTCGAACAAGGTCAAGTAATAGCGTTGAAATTACCTATTTAATATGGGGAAGATTGTCGAAATCTTATGTCATACTTTATAATTGATAACATAAATAGGCATTTCTTTTCTTCAAAGCTTTCTTTTTTTCAGTTATGCCGATTAGTATTAAAAATCAATACTTTTTCTGTGACCTCGCCATCAAATACTATATAAAAACGTATTAATCATAAGGCACGCGATGTTCAATTTTTCGCCATGATATCATGGAGCAATATTGAGATTACGTTAATACCAACGAAATCAATGAAGTAGGAATCGGTATAATCAGTTTTTTAGCAAAATAAATATTCATTTTAAAAATGTGCTTTAATGTGCTTGGACGAGAAAGAATCCTGGAGAAACCTTTTCGGTGTTTTCAAACGTCAAACGTTTAATCTAAGAGAAAGTTCATTTCGGATGCTCAATCCCGATGCTTGAGGAAGTAATCAACCGTAGAAGGAAAATTCGATGAATATGGAGGATGTGGAAAAATTTTGTAACCCAATTCCTTCAATCTTTGCAGCACTTCTTATGTAAACAAGAATCCTTTATTTTTTGATTCACTGCGGTCGAACTAAATGGAAAATTACTTTTTAGAGGCGAAACTTAAACAAACGATGGAAAGTAAAGACGGGAACCTACGCAAAATTGTGCTCCGAGAATAACTGAACCTTACGTTAAAAGTAATTTACATTCTTTTTCTTGCTTCGAGCATTTTTATACGCGATATTCGTACCATAAACTTAAATATTTCAAAACCCACGTAAAGTATAAATTCTATTCTTGTAGAGTCCATCGTAAAACTTCAAAAACGGAGTAATATTTTTTATTACGCAAATATTTCATAATTGTTGCTGCCCTATTCACCTCAAGCAGACGTTTCATGGTTCACGTTTTTAAATACAATCCGTTGCGGAATAGAATTTACAGAAAATGATATTTGGATTGCTTGAAAGCATATAGCTTGTTCGCAAAAACTTATAAAATTTGAACAGTCATATTTTTAGATCTGCAAAACATATTTCAAAGTACGTGCTGTCTGTTAGAAAATTAGAGACGAAATTTCAGGTGTGTGTCGTACATTAACATTTAGCAAAACTTGTTAATTTTTCAGCAGTAATCATTATTCCTCCCCTTTAAAAATAATTGTCGCAAATAATCTATATATCCTCCGGTATTTTCAAATTTTATGTTATTGTTCGAAACACCGTTTTTAATATCACCGAAGTTCGCGAATTGTAGTTGTATGGGGCACATTTGAAGATACTGAAGTTCAACATTAGGCACCAATACTGTTCAGCATAAAAGTAGAAAAGAATCGCACGGACGTAAGCCCGGAAACGTTTCGTTTGCCAAGTAAGGAACACTTTTCTCACACTAGTGTTTGACAAGAATGTCTTTCAAGATTAAACTTACAAGTATTATTATCACATCCCTTCTGTTAGAGGTAAGCTACAATAATACACCTTGTTCTTTTTTCTCTATTTCCGTTGCATTATTTGCAAAAATTGTTTATTGCATACTAGAGTTGCGAAATTTTTTAATAAAATATTCTTCTTACAACATCGCACAGTTATTGCAAGCCTAATATAAATGAATAGTGAACAGAAGTGCATTTATAATTTCTAAGTATATAAATATTATTCGCAATCATGGCCACGCATTTCTGAAACATCCTGCATACTCTATTATAAAAGTATATACGCAAAACGATGAAATAAGTATTACTTGCCGTAAACAGTGATACATTACTGGTGGTATACGAAGCTTCTATTAGGAAGTCTATTTCGCGATGGAAGATTACACAATCCGCTAAAGATTTAATTCGCGGAAAGTATATCTTCAAGTTGCATCTTGTCCGCGACATTCCTCAATTCTCTACTGAAGATGCCACTAATATTCTCTTCCTGCGTGAAGCTTAGTAAATGCACGACATCTGTTGCTTGTTATTGCGCTTCTACGAATTGCATTTCCCTGCGAAATAGTCTCGAAAAATCAGAACACGCTATTGAAAGGAATATAAGAAGAAAAGTTCTTTGTGACATCGGTGAAAAATCGACTGTGAGAGAAGAAGAAAGAGAATGAGAGAAAAAGAGTCTTCGTCATCATCAAACCGCACGGAAACACCTAGTGAAATATTAACCCTTTGCACTCCGAGTCCTTTTTACTATGAGCTACCAGGTATATGCTCCAGCACTATTTACAAATGTGTGATGCAAATCCATGGAAAATTGAAAATTTTGCTTTGTCATTAAAAAAAGAAGCGCACTCATTTTAAAATTATGGCTCACAATATAAATAAAATTAAAAAACACACCGGATTTATCTACAATGTCGCCGCTGCGGTGACAACGGAGTGCAAAGGGTTAAAGAAATACCACAGAGTTGGAATACTCGGTTTAATGTATATTTATCGTACGTTATAATTTATACGAGCTGTACGACGACTTAAGCGAATTTCCGGCACAATGCATCGTTCCCGATCAAAAATTGATTGCAAAAAATGTTCGACTTTCGTGCTGACTATTAAGTGGTTGCGCTTGTTTAGTGAATAAAAAAAAGAAAGAAAGGAGCTCAGCCGTTTACCCTTGCGGTGCACCTGCTTATCGATCTCGCGTTAATTGCCTTTCTTTGCTCTGCCACATGTTCGAACAAGGGTGACGTCGGTGTGTGTGATTTATTACAACGTCAATGATACCCTCGGCACGGTGTTTGAAAAAAGTGGTGTTCAAAAGAAAATGAAAAGGAGAGCTCTAGTAGTCACCTAGAATGGACTGTTTGCATTATGCAAACGGCATGAATCTAACAGAACTGAATAAAATTGACGTAAGGTACCTTATTTCACTCTACCTTAGGCACATAATGTATCTTAATGCATTCCGTCAAAGAGTTCCTCGTAGATATTTTCAATGGAATTAATGTCGAACTCGAATACGGAATAATTCAATGCCTCGAGTAAAAAACTGACGAGCCGCGTTAAAGCACTAATAATAAACGTGAACGTAATGCAATATGAACTGGCTCTCTCTCTCTCTTCCTTTCTCTTTCTCTCTCTTTACAACAGAAGTATTGAATTATCAGTTTCCGGCGTTCATCCTAGGAACATGTTGAAAGTAATGAATACTTAAAGTAATAAGATATCGGAATGTGGTGCGAAAGTAAAAGCTTTCTAGTTTTATCTCTTGGCGGCAGATTTAATCATTTGAAGGGATGATTGTTTGTAACATCCGGATGCGATGCGAAATTCTTGCAGAAAGGAATGTTACTTTTTGGGGAAGGACGCGCGTTAAATTCACACTTTTCTTCGACACCTTCAATAATTTTGCTAAATTTTCTTGTAACGTCGAAGGGTTTGAATATTCAATTTTATTAGTAGCTGGTTAAAGCGTACTTTTTTACCTGGTATGTTTTGATATATTACAATTAGACTTTAACCCCTTGCACTACAATTACTTTTGCGACTGTGCGTGCAATAATTCAGAATTAAATTGCTAAAATGAAAATTATTCAGCGGTTCCTGATATATCTTACAATTTAACGCAATATTAACAACTTAGAAATAATTTTAGTATGTTGTCTTCCACTGATATTTTCAATTTCATCATTTTTGGGAATCTTCCAAATTTCCTATTCCATCTACCGCATCACGAGTGTCACTCGTTATTATAGGCCAAGGGGTTAAAGAAAGTAATCGACCCTCGGAAAGATGTTGAACATCCAATGTAATAAATGTTTTGAATATTTCTTACAGTTCCTAGTTTTAACTTGTACAGAAATTATTAGGGGTACCGGAAAGTAATGTCGTTTTATTCACATTAAATTCAAACAAATAAATTTCCAACAAGTTTTTATTTTTAACGAATGATGCAATCACCCTCGTTATCAATCACCTTTTGTCACTTAGTATGCAAATTTTCAGTGCCGAATCGATAAAAATCAAATGGTATGTGAGCGAAATATCTGGAGAAACGACATTACTTTCCGGTCCCCCTAATAGTATAAAACATGAACTCTACTGGACGCCAATTTCTTACTTTTCCTCGTCTACCAAAACTGCGGCTGCTTAGAAAAATCGCCACATACAGTAACACCAAAAGCCACAGAGTCAAATCGTTATCGGCCACACAATTGTACATATTTCATCAACATCAGGCCATACAATTAATTTCTAGCACCCAATGTTAAACAATCCTACGCTTCGCTCTGTAATACCTCGAATTACTGCCACAAATACAAGCCGCGAAATCAGCAGACAAAATTCGCATAGCCTCGCGATGTCTCAAGAACGATTATCCTTTTTTGCGTCCGCGAACATGCGTACGTACGCGAACGCAACCGATAAGAGGATCATTCCAGGTAGCATCATCCGAGCGGCGACTAACGCAGAATACGTACATGCTCGCGCATTGCGCGAGTACTCGCTCACGCGCAGGTAGTTCAGAGAAAGGAGTGAGCGAGTTATCGAGACGAAAGAAGGCTCAGGAGAAAGAAGGGAAAGAGGAGGGAATGAAAAAGAGTACAGCCAAAGTGCGGGAGCCCGAAGAGAGAAAGAGCGAGATATAAAAGGAGGGAGAGCCGGCTACTAGCAGCGACTAGTTACACGTATGAAATAATCTATTATCTGGAAGGGGGAGTTATCTGGTGCGAGCATTGAATCGCCAAGGCCGCGTAGTAGAGTCTCAACGGAGAAAGGAAGACGGAAGGAAGGAGGTAGACAACCTAAGAAAGAGACGGAAGGACAGACAGTGCGACGAAGGGAGAGGATGAAACGAAGGATGAAGAAAGGAGATAGAAGTCGCGCATCCCGGTCAACGAACCTCCCCCGGTGCTTAGCACAGTCCTCGCATATGTACGTACGTACCTACGTTACCTATGTTACTTACGTATCCCCGTACGTAGGAAAGGACGTATGGAAGCCTACCGTTCGGCCGATCTGCTCTAGCAGCCGGTGTGTTGAGCCGCGGCAGCGAACTTAGGCACCCGCAATGTGTATACGCGCCTCCAGTAAAGTGCCTCGCGGTGCTTCCTCCTCCTGCTCTTCCTTTCCTTCTCCTCCTCCTCCTCTTTCTCCTCCTCCTCCTCCTCCTCCTCCTATGTCCTTTTCTTCCCCTACCGCTCTACCGCCACCTTCCTCCACCTTCATCGAGCTGAATTTCTCTTTCTCTCGGCAACACTTCTGGAGTACCGAGTATTGCAGGAGGCTCTGGTATCTCTTGCTGAATAATCACAGTCTAGATTTACCCAACATCCCTCAAACCTCCTTCTACTCCTTCTTACCCTCTCCCTCATACTTTCAGCCTGTTTTCCGGATCACGCGAAAGAATATCGCTCCAGCTTTCGTTTCGGGCGTCTTCGATATCCGTCGATGCGATAATTAGGAACAATAGTACCAACAAAGTCTCACGATTTTAAGCTACAAGGGGCACATCAGCCGCAACACCTGGGGCAAGATTGATACTGCCGATGCACTCTCGACTGGAAGCACGCACAAGGAGGAGAATAGACGTCAAAGACGTTCTGCTTGCCCGTATTACGGTGTCTGACTTTGAGAGCATCACGATCACGCGTTGAATGTAATTTGGGTTTGGCGGTTGCTCATCGAAGACGCTTCATGACATCGACGGCAATTTGTTCCGTGTCGTGGCGTTATGTGTATTTTCTTTTAATTAACAGTGAATGCGCGAAATTGGTAATATTTATGAAACATTTCCTCCTTAACGTTAATAGAACACCTAACGAGACGATGAGAAGAAGGTAATAGAACGGGACACTGATACTTCAACGAGCTTTTAATGCCATTAAAGCGCTCGAGCATAAAATTGGACGTGAATTATTGCGCACCGCAAAAGTGTCTTGTATAAATTACTCACATTATCTCTTACTATCTTGTACGACTTATAAAATCTGATTATATTGGCAGCAATGCCGATTTATGATCTCCTCGCGCCGTCTAAGCTGCCTTCCGGCAGTACCGTGGCTTCTGTACTTACAATTATAACCATTTGTGTCGTTGCGATGATTAGATACCTGTTTTATCTCTCTACATTGAACGAATGTAATATTACATGCATATAATTTCAATCGTTGCGTAACCTAGGACTTAATCTTATGTGAGTTCAAGACGCTTCCACTTGTACACCCCACGGAGTAAATCATTCTCCCACCTGGCGTAGAATAATACAATGTTGATTTAGGTTCAAACTCGACCCGCAACCTCCGGTTGTATACGTCAAGGCTTTCGTGTACAGTCGGTTATTGTCTTTAAGTACCGATTCGATAAAACCGCTGAAAATGTTAATTCTGGTAAAAAATATCATTTCCTTTGTATCGTTCGTTCTCTCGGCTTCCTGTAGCACGGATACGCATCGATAAACGTGCGACACGGTGAACAAACAACGTATTTCGTGGGATTAATTACATGATATACGTTTTATGATTCCTTAGTATCATTGTAATAATTTCATTAGAACGAAGAATTTTGAAATCTACCTTGAAGATCAAATTTTTCACACTGTGTAAAGTTGTATAAAGTTATGTGAATGAAGAAAAGAATGGTATCTTAACACTAAGCCTACCAAGCCGGTCAAAATGACCGGTTCGCAATTTTTTGTAAAAATTCCCTAAATTGATAGAAGAGCCATGAAGTAAATATTTCACTTCTACCTTATAAAACCTAAGTTAGTTAATCAATCATTTTTTTCACCTCTTGATTTCTCTTTCTCCAAAGCACTTATTCAGTATATTTAAATCTCAGTAGATATAACGTCGGTAGTTTTAGTGTTAAACTTTATGTAGGTATGTTTCTGCAAACGGTGGCATAGTTCTGCGATTAACTTCTTCACGTGTAGTGATACTTCAGAAATATATTTTTCGATTCTCAAATATGTACAGACTCGACAAAAGCACATTTTACATTGAAATATCTGATATTGGGGATTACGTTAACGAGATATTCTTTAATCCTTTCAGCAACAACTATAAGTTGCACGCATCTTCAACACTCCTCATAAACAGCTGTGAACGACATAAATCAAGAATGTCATTATTAAAAATGTTGAATTATTATTAACAATATAATATTATATATCTGCCCATAATTATGAAAGTGGTCTAAGTCATATATTTCTTGTTTCGAGATATTTAATGGATTACATTTGAATAAGTTAAAAACTATTTTTATATTATGCAACATTGCAATTTAGAATTTTATAAGTCTTGATTAATGAAAATTTATTATGAATGTGAAATTTTGTGTGAATCTAATACGAAAATGTTGTTTTTAAAGTTTGAATTGACTTCGACCGTTTTCAAAATTAACTGAATCACCTATAAATGACTTAAAGCAATATAGAACTACGAGTTTTATTAGAAACAATAATTTTATTGAAATAATTCATGAACATTTATTCATTATTTTTGAAAAGTAATCCATTTTTATCATTTTAGGCATTTATCATTATGAGTTTTGGGATTCTTAAAATGTTCCTATAAAACTGGAGGGATGTAGGGTAGTAAACACATAATATCTTTATGTTTTTCTTCCGTTACTGGTCTAGCGGTGGTGTATAATGGAAGTTATTTAATATTTCCGTATATTTTTTTCTTTATATCCGAATAATTAACATATTCACATAATAAGTACGTTGTCATTAACTTACCTGAGCCGCTATCTGTTGACATAGTGGTAAAATTTAAAAATTATTTTTCCGCGATAATTACTTCAGAAAAGCACAACTGAACGACTGCACTTTCAAAATAACACTAAATGAATTCCATATAATGTTGAAATCACAACCACTATCTAATGGTTCATTTTTTACAATATCGTGCAAATTACATTGAATTAATTTAGTTTAAAATAATGTGTTGTGAAATAACTGGTAAACTCATTTTTTAAAATTTTGACTTAGACCACTTTCATAATTATGGGCACATATATTAACACTATTCCTACCGACACTTCACGTATACCTTTTCCTACCGCAACCGGTGAATTTGTCAAATGATAATTTTTTCCCAGAAAATGAACAGTAAAAAAAGAAGTGAATTTTGAAAAATGTATTATAATGTGAATGTATTATACGTATATTTGAGGAAAAGTCGTGAAGTTTAAAGGCGATTCAATTACGTTGTATATAGGAAATTCTAATGGAAACTTTAAAAACGGTCATTTGACCGGTCGTGGTAGGAATAGTGTTAAATGAGTTCAAAAACGACTCTACGTCCTAGGAATTCCTATTCTAAACAGGAGACTCTCTGCACTGTAGGGGAGAGTAACACAAACAGTTTATTTTACTGGATGGGCCCGAGCTCGTCTTTTTGGCATCCACAATTAGTTCGTTCTAATCTCTAACAGTATAAAGACGTTTCTTTCAAAGCCTTGTAATAAAAGTAATATTAAAATAAAGTATATTGATTTATTTAAACACCCATTTCCACTAAAAAATGTTAAATAATACAACACCTGGTGGAGATGTACACTTAAGTTCTAATAAATTAGCACACTAAGAGGAACTTTGTTGACATAGAACAAAAATGTATTGTATGTACTTTACAAAATCTAGAAAGGGTAAAATAAATCGCAGATAATGTCACCATCAACTTCGAGAAAAAACATTAAGTAATATCTTAGAAAGTGATGAACAATGAGAACTTCTCTATGAATTTCACTTTGTGTAAAGAACGTTCATCTGTAGGAATTTCAGAATATAAACTGAACATTAAGTAGCAGGAAACGACGAAACTTTCAAATTGAGGCGGACAGAATCACTGTTTGACTCGCAATCTGAAGGTTTCAATGTTCGCACATGATGATTTCGGTAGTTGGACTAACTACACGCACGTATCTTTTGTCTTTTGACTCGTGTCTTTTGATTTATTGCCCATCGATAATTTCGCGGATTTTTATCCAGAAAATGTATTATATACCTTGGTATCGGCGGGAAGGATGATGCGCTCGTAACTGTGAGCTTTGTGAAAATGAGGCGAGAATTGCGAAATGGCAAAAAGTGTAAAGATAGGAGAATAAAGAGAGACAGGAAATAGGTTTTTCTTAGTATTGTAGCCTTGAAAATATAGGCTGACTAGGCTCTAGGTGAAGAAGTTGAAGAAGTCGAGTAGTTGAATACTTGGGTCGCGCCCAAGTATTCTTCGATAAAAGCCTCCAAGAGCCTTCTTGCTACGAACCGTCCTCTATACAAACCTCATTTTTCTTGTCTTTTTTTTATCCATACACTCATTCTACCTTGTCACAGTGGAACGAACCAACCTTTGTGGCTTTGTCGAAGTATGACATTTTTGTCCTTTGTGTGTGTACATATATTCAATATATATTATATAATAATTCAATATAATTCAATATATATATATCATCTTTTCAAAGTTAAAATTTTGCGAAACATTACAAAATTATCAAAGCAGATATCTCGCACGATTATTATATTCAGCTTCCTTCAATTGAAACAAGCGAATCGTTTTGCCGATACGTTCGGGCAAATGAAAAGCCCTGCCGTATTTCCAGCTAACTACTATGAAATTAAAATACTACGGCCGGGTAGACTGTTTAAATAAAAATCGATCCAGCAGGCTGCGGTTCTAGAATAAGTAGTTACGGTCTTGTGTATACCTTTGGTTTCCTCCTTGCCGGAGGATATGTATTCATATTCAGAACCCTCGTTTAACGGGCTAACGGTATTTATACCTGCACAAACCCAACGGACCTGATGCAAGTAACGTATCGGTTAATTAGAGTTCTGATTTGACCCTTTGCCATTTCGTGCCAATATTTCACGTTGAACGATATCCCCTTCCATCGTAGCACTTAATGGTATCGAAAAAAGGATCAAACGTATGATCATATATCATTAGAATTTCGCCTAGGAAGTATATTCTATTGCGATTACGGGTTTATATTCTTGCCATTCTATTTTCAACCGTGTTGCATCGATGCTCAAATCGTTTCAAGCCTCTTGATTAATTCCTATCGTTATTTCGCCCTATTGTCTACTGTAAACCAATTTCTTTTTACATGGTCGCTGAGTCATTCGCGTTTCGGTGATATAAAAAGCAAATGATACATTAGCGCGTCGTATTCTTCGACGGGAACTTACAAACCGACGATACCTCTCTCGCAGCGTCAAAAACCTATACATTTGGCTGTGCTGCTGAGTCACACGCATCGGGTGTATTTTTTGTGATTTTTTTGCAGTAGCATCGAGTGCGATTGTTAATTTCCTTGTTGAACGATCAGGCCGCGTATCCTTTGCAAATGAAAGCAACAAAAAAATCATCGATGAATGTAACGGCGATGATGGCGATCGCCCGCGGAATTCCTCTTCGCGGAAACGGACGCGTCTCGCTCTTTACTAACGAAGTGGCACTGAAAAACGAGTAGAACGCTATATATAACCACGTCGTCGATTTGCGTGCAAGTATTCGACTATGTGCAAACTTTGCTTAGAGGAAAGGAATATATGCTCTTCGTGTCTTGCCATGCGAAACGTTTTCGCCGAAGGTATCTAATGTTTGTTCTTAAAGTAACGACATTTGCTTATATTGAAATACAATGTGTGCCGATGCTCGAGTTCTTCCATTTTTTTCCGTCGTACGTTCATCGACAACGACTTTTACTTAACTATCAATCATTACATTAATATTTTTTATTGTGATCATCTTTGTCTGGTGATAAAAGTAACTCTATTTTTACTGTTGCACATTGAACATTTTCTTAACACTAGATTTACGGACATGAAATCTGTTACATTGCAATAGATTAAATAAGGACTTTGGAAAAAGAGGGATCTAGCGGCAAAGATGGTAATTCGTTAAGTCATTATTGTATTATAAAATACACGTGAAATATGTACTGTACAGCGTCTCTGTACAGTTGAGAAATGTTTATAAAACAAGTTGGGACCCGTCAATTTGACGGCTTCCGTAAATCTAGTGTTAAGATCTCAATTTAAAATTGATGAAAGAATATTTACGTTAATAAATACCGTAAGTTATTTAACCCTTTCGTTACGGGAGTCCGCTCCGCCCGAAAGCTACCACTGAACACGACAAAAAAGTGTGCACGTTTCAGAAAAGATTTTTTGTTCCAACACTTTCTTATTGTACAAATATTCCGCTGTCGAATAAAGGAAAACTGAAGCTCGTCTCGACGGCAAAATGTAGTTTGAGTTGCATTAATCCAATACGGGTCAATATAGTCAAGAGATACTTTACAGGTACGGTGTAATTCGATGTCGACTATAATCGGCGCTCATACACACAGTTTGTCGGGTGGATGCCGAATATAGTCGGCGCTCGTAACGAAAGGGTTAACATGATTTTATTTATAAAAAAAGCAATGGCAGGAAAGAGCTGAAAAAGTTATTTCAACGTCGTTCGAAGATATCATTGTTGATATTGTACAAAATCTATAAACTATACTGTGGACTTTTCTCATAAATTGGTCAGTTATTTACAATAGACCCAAAACGTATTTTGTCTTGAATTCGAACACGTCGGGAAAATGATTTGAACTTAAAAAAGTGTAAAGTAAGTAATTATAAAGCCCTCGAATTATTAGGCTAGCGCATATGAAATGCCGGATTGTATACGGCGACATTAAAATGACCACAGTTTTTGCAAAATGAATGTTTATAAATCAAAATAATTTTCATCCACATCAATACACTTCTGCCAAAGATCCACAAGAGCTTTTATGCCATTTTTAATAAAATCTCAGTTTTTAGTAACGTTGAAATTAGAGGCGATTTTTTTAATGTCACCTTCATTGTCGATTTTTTTTCTATAATGAAGTGGTCTAAGTGTTTAAAAATGTGATAATCCGTTGAAGGAAGATCAGGTGAATAAGGTGGGTGCGTAAAATTTCATATTTCAATTCGCGAAAATTTTTTGAGCTCACTTTTGACGAATATGGTCTTGCGTTGTCGTGCAATAAAATAGGTCACTGCCGACTAATTGAAACCGAACGCAGTATTTTCAATTCTAGAAGCATTTGTACCATTTTTTCCAGTATCTGTCAGTAGTAATGCTACCATCGCCTTGCAAAAAAGGAAGTTCAGCTTAGGAAATCATTATGGCATACGGTTGTGAGTCACCACGAGGCGCATTTTGAAGATACTTATATCCAGAATGAAACTTTTGAACCAACGTGGTACGATTTTTTTGTTAAACACTGCCCCCCATATGCTCTGGTTATGTTAAGACTTGCAGCAGCGGTATTATTATTAAGTTTAAATTCATATCGAATTTCAATAGTACTCACGTTGCACTAAAATGTATATTTTTTTATAGAAATTTGGAGTTTTCCAAAAAAATGCACTCAATATTGAGCGTATAGACCAAACAACCTGTTTCAACTATAAAATTGTTAATTTAACGGCTACCTATTTATAAAATAGGGCCAAAATGTAGTGCATAGATTTACTCCGACATTTCATATGCGCCAACCTAATACTTTGTACAACTAATATAATGATGTCATGAGATTTCTCGAAAATGTGAAAGTATAAGACGTAATGTGATGCTAGGGACAACTTAAATACACGTATATCGGAACGTGAACCTAGCAAAATGTCCACATAGAATCTAATGTATTTTCGCTGAATGTTTATAACAAATTTACACGTCTCCTTTGCCACTTTAAATAGCAATCAGTGCATATTTCATTAAAAGAGAATACAAAATAACATAAAAGTGAGACATCCTGAAGACTTCATTATTAAGAAGAGCAGGAAACTTTCATTGGCAAGCTTCGTCGTTCTTACCGAGTAAAATTTCCATATCCGCCAAAAACAACCAATGACAGCCTGCTCATTAAGGCGACCTCAAATTCCCTAATTGATTCCGTCGAGCCATAGCATCTCCTTGGAAGCGTACGCACCGTCTTCTCCGAGAGTCCTCAGGACGTTCCGTTCGCGTAGTAACCGCACCTTCGGACAGGTTTTCGGTAGCAAGACGAGAGCTTAGCTCGCACTCCTGCACTTTAAAAACGGAACAAGTGCGCCGGCTATAAAACTGAAGTCGCTAGTTGGTTTCCAGGAAGGTTACCGGCTTCTTCTGCGCTCTTTTTACCGACTTTAATTGAACCGCACAACTCGGAGAGGATCCTTCCCCACTTCCCTCATCCCGTTCTCCATGTTCCTCTTTCTCTTTCGGATCCTCCCGGCATTACACTTCGCTCTCGATGGAGCTCCGCGAAAGAGTTTATGCCTTTATTGCACGGATACAGCTTCGTATATCTTGCGTTCCTCTTCGGTACGCCGTCGGTAAACTCCTTCGCGTCGTAAAAAGACGATATCAGGAGTATTTCGTGATTCTTAGCCTATATCCCTTTACGGACGGGCTCGAAATGCGCGCAGAAAGATCAGAAATGACGGAATACAGTAGGCTATGGCTGTCGAAGGATATTTCCCTGGATCCACGCATTAAGGGGGAAACAAGAAACAGGGACAGATATCCTTGGTGCTGAATGTCTTGTTTCTTGTTGATACGGCGTCGCGGAGAAAGGACCGAGCGTGAAAATGCAACGATAAAACTAGCATGCAGGATTGCTGGCGCTCTGCAGTCACGGTTTGATGCACGAAGCGCAGTCCATCGTCGACGCTCTTCGACGAGGATGGTTGAAATGTTATATCGTACGATTATACGAAGCGATAATATTATTACGTAGCAACAATATTCTTCCTTTACTCGCGTTGTCTATGTCGTGCGCGCATCTGCAGCTACAGCGAGAGATGTAACTACAGAATCTGATATGTCCGCTGCGGCGTAAGAGTCATATTTCGACGTCATCGGTGAAGAATTATAATCCTCCAACCAGAACAAACCTATCGAGCTTTGAATCTGGACGTTTCATATGTCCGTCTTAATTAAAATTTGCGATTGTACGAGATAACTTTACGATTTAATGCTACCACGATGTTACGTGGGATACAATTATTTAACGATCGTGTAAATGTTCCATGGAGAAAGTTTCATTGATAATTGTTTAACCCTTAAAAGGTTCATGGGTGCAAAATCACCCCATGTAAATTCTTCTTGTAATATTATTAACAAACCGAATTACAGGTAACACTGATTTTTCCTGTAATCATTCATGGCGCCAGTATGGGACACCATTATCATAAAAAAACGTTTACTTTTGTTATGTACTTCGTTAGCTGCACAACAAATAAGTAAGAAATCCACATCTAAGCAAGGAAGATGTTGTATATGTACAAGGAAAAAAGATAGAAAATATACCGTGAGATGTACAATATGTACCAACTTCATTTGTAAAAGGCACCGCAATGTTATTTGCAATAACTGTAGAAAATAAATTTCATAATTTTCATGAAATATGTAATTCTTATAATATATCTAATCTCATTTACATGTCTTTATTAAATTTATAAAATAAAATTCATTTACTGGGGTGAAATTACACCCATGATGCCGTTAACGTGATTTTTTTAGATGATACCTTTTAACGGTTAATACAAATTTTAGCGCTTCGGTCGTTGGCAGTACTTATCGGAGAGCAGCTTATGGAAATTGTAAAAGTACACGTTTTCAGAATGGGTATCCGAGTAATACTATTGTACTGAAACTTCTTCACACTCTGTTGTTCATCATAAAATTTACATAAATTTTTAATATAAAATTGCGAAGATCTTTTGCATTTAAAGCACTCCGTACGGAGTGGTAGACTTATTTTCTCCAGGTTCTTTTATCGAGTTTAAAAAAACATATATGTTTTATTAATCCTTTGCAAACGACGAGGTCAGTAGTCCATCTAACGTGTTATGCCATGATTTTGCCGACGGTATCGGAGATGTTGAATATTTTTATTTCAATCAGAGTAGATGAAATAATTGCTATCGACGTACCAAAATCTTTTTCACGAAATTTTAAAAGGATTCAGACAGATTTCGTCCCTATTTTTTAAATAATCTGGCACAGAAAATTCTATAACTCCCAATAAGTTTTATGAAATTTGGTCATATTTATTTAAAAGAGTTTCGTAGAATTTGCGAAAAGCCGTTTTGCGGGAGATAATTCAAAGATTTCGAAAAATTCTAAGATCATTATTTTATACGTTGAATAAAAATCATGTTGCAAGGAAATTTATCCTATGCATTCTGCACCTTATGAATATTTTAAATATATTTACATATTTATAATATAGTCATCTGAAAACAATGCACATAAAAAACGAAACAAAACATATACAGTTCAGCAGACGAAGAGTATTTCATGGTATCTGCAAACGATCGCTATGATCTACGATATTTAGGAACCCCTTACAACCCCTAAAAGCCGTGTTGTGGATTTTTCAGGCTTGTCCTCTTTTGCAAAAAGAGTGACATCTCTGTCACTGGTATCAAGACGTAGGACTCACTCTTAAGCCGTGATCGTTGATAGGCAAAGAGCGGCCTTCACCGCATCAATCGAGCTGAACTAATCCTCCCTGCTTTTCTCTTTCTACTGTTTCTAAATTTTCTGCGATCCTTTTTAACACTAGAACTACCGGCGTTAAATCTGTCATATTTCAAAATATTAAATAAGTACTTTGAAAAAGAAGGAATCGACAGGCGGGAACGATAATCGATTCGGTGATTTATGCTTTTTAAAATGGACAGAGAATATTTATACTAAGACTCTTCTATAAACTTGGAGAATTTTTGGTAAAAATTGTGTACTAGTCATTTTGACTGGTTTGGTAGTTCTAGTGTTAAAGATAGCTCACGTTTTCGGGAAAAACTGTATAATCCATCTGTAAAAAGCTAACTACGAGACACTGTTTTTACATTAAATATCTGCCGACTTTGAAGAACTTAACTTTGCTTTTAAAGCTAGAACGACCAATGATTGATCCAATATAATTATTGACAGATATGCTAGATAAATATCCTGAAGTTGAAGGAATGAAAGAAGAAATCATATTTTTCGGGGAAAATTTATAAAATCGGAAGAATTGCATCGATATAAATTGAAGCAATTTTATATCTGATGTTAAATTGAGAACTGCAACCTAAAAGCTATGCACGATCAGCAATATAATTCGAACGCCAATAACCTGGTTCAACCTACAACATTGAAGCAGATTATTATTTTACTATTATTATTATTATTATTCCTTCCTCTTATCCCTTTGCCTCCCTAGAAAAACTGCAACTACGATATCTCTCCCCCATTTCCCGGTACACGTCCCTGTCTGCTACGTCCGTTACTTCCTTAAACGTCGTATCCGGAAAAGAGCCCGCGCGCTCCATTTTCAAGTAGGTATATTCTTTAACGGATACCACAGAAAGGGTATGCCTCGATCAAATAATCGTAACTTGGGGCGTTCTTAGGAAACGGCAGGAGAGAGCGATTGAAAAAGGAGGTCCATTCGGTCGTTTAACGTTCATCGTAAGAAACGTAGACTCGGCCTTGCACTCTCGACGAAGTTCTCAGGACGTTAGATTATGGTATACTTCGCCTCTCCCTCTTCTCCTCTTTCACTCTCTTCGTGAAAGAGGAAAAAGTTCTACCCTTAGCTCGTATAACGTAGGTAGGCGCCACCTTCTCCTACCTGTGTTTCCTTCACGTTAGAGCCCTCCTGGCTAAACTTCCGGGCCATTAATTTACATTAGGACATTTTTCAGGAGCACGAGAGTTCCCGACGCGGCCATGTACCATCAAATTGGCGAAGTCTTCTTTTTAATGTCGCTTCTCTCTTACAAGAGAGAGCCCTCGAGTTCTTCGCGCTCCCCTTGTCGACGTCACGCTCGAATTCTTCGCTATTAAACGCCGAAGAACAGAGAAGAGCCTGCCGGGGTTTACGTGAAACAACTTCGATATTTCATTACTCGCACGTACGGCCGAGATATAAGGGGGTGCCTTTTTTCTTTTGTGCGAAAATGTCGTCTTTAAATAGCGACAGCGTATGAATGCCGGAGGGTGATTGACGAGAGACGTTGATAGATGGGGGAAATATAGACGGAAGGACTGACATTTACTTCTCATTTTTTTTCACGGTTAAGGAATTAACTCGATATTAGGGTGTCTCGGTAATTCCTGTAGCAGAGTTTTCGATGGATGGGGGCGATCGTTCCTATACAAAAATTTATCGATTACATGAAATATTTGAATATTTCGAAAATTGCTGAATTTAATAGTCTTGTACGTGGTACATGGGTCTATAATGAAAATGCCGGATATTCTCTAATGAAGAAATATTTGAGAGGTGCAGTCACACCGAAGTATATAGTTTTGTTGTTTTAATAGGAATTCTGCATTTACGAGCAGACACAATTAGCACCGTAATTTCAAAAGCTTACAATTCCCCTGTAATTAACTTACGAGACTTAATTAAATCTGAATTACGCTAAAACTGAAATGGAAAAGTAAAGCCCCGGTATTTTAATCCGTCTGTTCCACTTCTCTTTCTGACACAGGTCAAGAAAATAATTCGACATAACTCTTTATGGTTTTTTAATTAACGACTTTGCGTTTACCACAAATCTACTCTACTTTTATAAACCTACTTTAATTAATACAAATGAATGTGATATTTTTGTAAATCCAGATTTAAAATCTCTGGATTTATAATAATAATTTGCCCCCAGAGAGAGAAAGAGAGAGAGAGTCAGAGTCCCGGTAATTACATCAATACAAAAATGTATATATCTTTTATTGCACGAATTAAAAGTCATAAGATTCTATTGGTAACGGGAGGGAAAAGGAACGCGTAGCTTGTCGTCGGAAATTTATTCTCTCATAAAGATGCGAGTAATATTAATTTCAGCATTAGCCGCTATTGAGTTCGGTGACGAGAAAAGGCGGCCTAATATACTTTACACATTATCTTTAATTAAATCAGACGTATATTATTCCTGGCATTTTATTACCGGTGTATAAATACGTTATACTATAAGAACCATATGGGCGACGACGTGGCTAAATTTATGCGTTAGCTAGGAAACAAGATTATTGTGTTTTAACGTCTACCTTCAAATGCAGTGCAAGGTGACGACTATAAATGGAAGAATGCGACTGGTTACGACAATATTGATAATTCGCAAAAAAGTTATGCAAATCGACAAATATAGCGTGAAAGCGATAATTACGGCTAAACGTTACCGTTACAGACTTATGTGACTAAGTAATAATTACACTTACGTCCACGAAGAAATGGGTAGAATAAATTTACGTGAGTCTTGCATTTACCGCTGCGATTTTCTGTAATTCTGTGATTATGTCATTTAAAGCTGTTGACGCAAATGACGAACAAGAAGTTATTTTCCGAATGCATTTTTTGTCGCAATTATAATGACATTATTGTGAATTATTAATATTGATATGAGATAAAATGATACCCTTTAAATTGAAATTTGTAGAGTTAATGGAAGTGCCATGAACATTGACATTAACTTGCTGCCGTTCGAATTCTTTTATCAAATTATAGTCCGTTAATTGATGTTAATGTAATAACATTTTCCACCGTTGAATATCAATGTTTCTCCGATGATAACGATAGCTACAAATATTGAGAGGTACTTGGATTACATATAAAAAATAATTATTAAACATTAAATTCGAAATTACTTTAATCCTAGACAATTCTTTGTGGCTTTAATTCGAAAACTGTATCTATATTTCTATCTCCTACTGAAAGCTTTATATGTTTTTAATCATTACAATGCTATTGTCAAAACTCATAAACTTTTTTAGTAATTAAAAAAAGTGCTTTCGATTTAAAATGCTCTGTTACTAAAACGCTGCTAACATTTACAAAGGTACTACTGTCAAAGTAAATTTCGAGTGCATCGAAAAAATCGAATCACGGAAAATTAATACAAATTTTAACAATGAAGAAGCGCGTGTTGGCCATCGTTCAGCGTAAAAATTCATAAAGTTAAAAATACCGTTTTCAATGCAAAATTCATCGAAACAACTATGTAGTTTTATTACAGTGATAAAAATCACCCGAAAGTTTGCGTGAATTATCGTTTTAATACGGTATGATTAAATATGGCCCCATCGTGCTCTCTGGTCGATTCCCGTCACGTCTAATATCGACGGCCAAAATTAGAACACGACTCTAGTAACGGTGAATCTTATTAAAATTCTTTTCCTCAATTCAATATGAAAGCAGTAATGAAAAGAATCGTTTTCGTGATATCTACTAAGAATGACACTTTATTCCGTCGAAAAGGCACACTTTATACCGGCTTTCCATTCCCATCGTCGAAACTACATTTATTTTCCACTTCGATGCTCGACGAAAACTTGAATCGGCAAAATTGGAGACGAGAATCAAATTATGAAGATTCGAATTTTAAAGAATTGATTCTGATGATATCGAATCTTCCTTCTACTTTTACCTTTTTGTTTTATTGAAAGCGTAGGAAATTTCGAATTTTATATCATCGTTGACTAAATATCATATTGAAACATTATTAAATATGATATTAAATCTAATTTGACGCACATGTATTTCGCAAAATCATGCCGACAAGAGTCTAACAATAAACTATTAGGTTGGTAGGAAATTAATGTCGGTTTTCAAACTTTATCTTCACATACACATGTTGAGAATGGGAATAAGATCTTTAATCAAAATAAGTTCCATTACAATTTACACATTTTTCCCAACAAGAAACAAGTTTTTTATTATTTTTTTTTTCTTAAATGATATAAGAAGACAAACGGATTAAAATGAACGGCTATCTCAAAATTAAGCGCCAAAGTTTGAAAACTCGAAAACCGACATTACTTACTTACCAACCTAATACTTGCGGCATAGCCAGAAGATAAGATTCATTTGTTGCTCGAAATTCCAAAACAACATTTAAAAATTCTTAATAATATTTCCCGATCACCCTATGCATAGAGATTAGTTAACTTCCACTGTGGCTGAATGCCTCCAGCAAACGAAAGCATTCAATAGCTTATACACGTAATTACAGCGCGTACATTCAACGGAAACCTCCCATGAAACTTTAGCAACAGTGTTCTATATGGCACGAGCATTACTAATAGTCAAACATCACGCACAAATGTGTTTCATAATCCATTTAAAATAGTTTCCTCATTTCTGTTTCAGCACACCTTAACGGGTCATTCCGAAAAGGTAATGGCTGCAAAGTTCCTTGGCGAACCGTCGAAAGTAGTGACGGGCAGCTATGATCGTACTTTAAAAATTTGGGACCTACGTAGCAAAACATGTGAGTAAAAAGAAACTTATAATGTGTAAAACGAGGTCTCACCGTTGTTTAACCACTGCGGGATTGCGTTTATTCGTTCTCTTAATACGGCTACCATTTCGACACAGAGAGCAAAATAACGCACGACATTAGCGGTAATAACGTTTCACATTACCCGTATTAGTCGTGCATAATGCAGACTCACTTATGACATAAAATAAACGACAGAACTGCGCGTGCACTTACGTACATGAATGTATACATTAATATGTGAGATACGTACGTAGAATATTCTGTTCAATTCGCCGTACATCCGTTACAATAAACTGACACGCAAAAGAGCGACGCCATACTGACGAGACATCTTCAACGACGTATGAAGACTGACGACGCGTCGTCGACAACAGGAATCGAATAAAAATCAATTTCCATCCTGTGTTCAGCATCGATGACGTTTCGTAGGGATAATTACGCTGATAAGCTTTAGGAATCTTCCGTAAGGTAGTTGAACTTGAATTTTTCATTTCAAGGGAGAGGTGTTTGTTGGTGGTTATTGATTCCCCTAACGTGTCATCTCTTCTCATGATACAGCGAGATATTAATGAATTTATGCAGATTAACTCGGGAATTATTATGGGACTTTCACCGGATTTATATTTTCAGAATTCATTTGCAATTTGCTTCCCTTTAAATTACCAATTTCTTTGGTAGCTAGTAAATATGCGAGTAAAAAATTGGCGAAAAGATATAATTATTACATTGCTCGTAACTTGTTAATATTTCTATGCGATTGAATTTGGAAAATTGAAAAATTTGAATTTGGAAGATTCTTTTTTGAAGATGTGTTTTTATTCTGTGAGTAAGAAAGTGGCACAAGCCACTGGTCTATAATTGTGATTAACACTATGTTTCGATCCTCTATTCGATTCATTGGTATTAATATTTAACAGTGATTTTACACATTTAAGTAAACTATTGCTCAATATTGTTTTTAGATTGACCATCAGAAAAAAACTATTAATTCGCTCGGACATGTTTTATAAACAAAACATTTTGTTTTCTTAAAATTTTTTGTTCAGAATGGGTTTCAGTCAGCATGAGAAGGGAAACCCCGTCAAAATCGTTAAAGGCTTAACTACATATTTTCTGAGTATATCGGATTAAAAGTAATTGAGGGGAAAAAAGTTATTTTTTGATATACGAACTCTTAAGGCAAGACATCTCATGGTTTAATTATTTCTTACCCATGGGCTATTATATGGATTTATTGTAATATCCCATGAAAAAATTAAAACATTCACGATACTTTCGAAGATTTGGAGTAATGTAATTGTATATTTAGAAAATGTACAAGATGATCCCAATGTTGTCTAACAGAAAATAATGCAACTTTCGTAAAAAGCTCCCCAGATGTGTTAGCTCAAATTGAAAGAGTACCTAGGAGACGTCAATATTTATATTTAATGGCAAGCCAAGAAGGCAATGCCACTTCGAATAAATAAGTGAAAGCAAATAAAAATGACATTTTTACTACTTCTCCGGACACCGACAGACATTCCTCATGAACGGGAAGTAAGAAGCTCAAGAGTGTCTCGATAAACTACGACACTGATGTTTCGCCCCAAACAAATCAACTTGATGCTCCTCAATATCCGATAGAATTGCCCAAAAATAAAGAGTAATAAACATATCACAAATCAATTAGTCATTTTTTCATCGCTAAGCCATACCAACAGAAATTGCCTCTCTCAAAGTTTCTTCTCAATTGTCTCTGGAATAATTTCATTATATTTACCGTTCAAATATTACCTCCCAGTTAATACAAGTACACTGCCGGCCATAAGTATTAGGACACCTACTTCGGATGGAATAAATGTGAACATAAATCTACACACATTTTTGTATGATTTCAATAAATTTTGTTTTATTTAGTATTATATATTTCAAGGCAAACATACATCAAGTGCTATAACAGGTTTGTAATGCAAAAAATAAAATAACATTACATTTTGTTTTCATCGATATAACCACGTCTTTTCTTTATGACGGCTTTCACAGTTTTTTTTAACATTTTTATGAACATTTGTGAACATTTACAGAGGATCTGATACGAGAAGCCACACGCAGGAGAACCTGAAAGTTGCTCGGTAAAAATATAATACAGACTGTTGTCAAAAAACCAGTAATAAATTTATAAATTAACCAAGGAAGTCGTAAATACTATAGTTGAGAATATGTTTTAATCAAAACCTCAAAATAGGAACAGTGAAAATGTTCACTCCATAATCAATTTCCGATTTTGTGCATACGTAGCAGGTGTCCTAATACTTATGGCCGGCAGTGTAATTATTTACTATGACTGCTTCAAGAAGAACAGATCACTATAAATTACAAAGATAATGTGAATTTGCAGCAACGTACGAATAAAAGCGAAGATCTTTAACGATCTTCGTGGAGCGTACAAACACCATAATGGTTTCGGTAGACGATTCGTTATATATTACCGAACCGGCAGTTTGAGAGAAGAGAAGCCGGTAATTTACCGTCGTCCGAAGGTACACATTCCCAAAGTAAAGCACAGATCCTGGATAACGGCGGTGAAACGAAATAGACGGACCCCGTTCTACATTTTCGGGATACTACCCCCGCGTGATAAGCGGTACTCTAAAAAAAGGAGCAAAGTGATAATTTACTAGCGGCTGAAAGTGGCTATTCCCAAGGTGGAGTACAGACAGGACGGAGCACTTTTGCCGAATACGGGGTAGTTTAAGGGGCACGAAAAGTAAATTGAACGCACCGCGCACAAGGACGTGACCGGCAGATATGAGCCACACCGACGCAACGGGAGGTCCCTAGGCAGTTTGCAAATGTATTCGGGATTTACATTCGATCCCTATGGACCACCGACTAATCTCGTGAAACCGTATCACTCGAAGAACCATTCGAGATATCGATTTACACTCTGGTCAACAGTGTTACGGAAAGTCGAAACGTACCCGAGCGAGACTTGGAGCAGTATTGACAAAGGGTACGAAATACCAGACTGAAGAGAATTGTACGACGGCGGTATTAATTTGCAAGGATCAGCGAAAGGGTCGTCTTAAAGCTTCCGTGTAATTATTCTTAACCCTTTGCGGATGGAATTACTTTTTTTAATCGCACAATCGGAGGAAATTAATTGAGGGAAATTGTCCGGCGTTAAATCATCATTTTCATTTTATGAAGACGGTAAATGTTTATATTGAGGGATAACTTATTTCAATGTGGAATCAACTACGGCGGAAAAGTGCATGAAGAAATGTTTAAGTTGGGACAGCCAAAGTATTAGGTTGGTAAGAAATTAATGTCGGTTTTCGAGTTTTCAAACTTTGGCGCTTAATTTTGAGATAGCCGTTCATTTGAATATGTTTGTCTTCTTATATAATTTTAGAAAAAAAAAATTATTAAAAAACTTGTTTCTCTTTGGGAAAAATGTGTAAATTGTAATGGAACTTATTTTGAATAAAAAAACTTATTCCCATTCTCAACATGTGTATGTGAAGATAAAGTTTGAAAACCGACATTAACTTCCTACCAACCTAATACTTAAGTGAGTTGGGGGTTCGTAGAAAGTCACATTGCTTTGTTACGTCGAGCCATATATGATATAATTTTCCGTTGTAATTAATATTCCATCACGTTGATTTCGACTTCTGAACCTGCCAATGGCTTTATATTTTCATTTAAATACCTCTTAGTATGTATCTATATTTATCCGCATCATTTGATACAATTGAATTATCCACGATAAAGAATTTTCCCCAAGTAATTTCACTCAGGAAAAGAAAATAAGATAGTCGGAGTGCAAACGATTAAGGTTAAATAGTTTTGTTTGCCATTTGCAAAAATAGTCTTTAAAAATTTTTTGGTGAGTTCCTTTCAGAAGTTTAATGCATTTTTGTAAATGTACGTTCGCAAATTGGTCTTTTCAGTGCTCAAATATTGCAAATCTACAACGGGCTGATGTGTCTTCACTTTGTAAAGTGCAAATTTCAATTCTGCCAAAAGAGTTTTCCATCGAATCCCATTTACTCTCACAATGGAACGTAAGAAAGGATTGCATTAATCGTGTTAAGACCCTGCCTTTATTGTTGGAAGGTACTTCAGGTTTATGACACGGACGTGAGGATTCTACTATTCTTAAGATTAGAAATTCCTTGTAACTACATTCCGGTATGGTTTTGTAGCTTTATAGGGAAGAAAGACCAACTTCCACCGTTCTGTACTCTTTAGAGTTTCTGTTTGTTTCTGAATAACAACTGATATGTCACTAATTACACTGAAAAGCAGAATTTTTAAGCCGTTGCTACGTCCTTAGACCTGAACATTGCGTAGAGACAAACTTTCGGACGTCTGAATTGGCTGAAAGAAACCGTTTAATTTTTTCTTTTGCCTCATTAAATTGAGAATGTTCAAACACACTTGTGTAGGTATAAATAAGACATCTTGAACCGGTCAAGATACCAAAATGGCGTCTTCGTCGCGAAAGATGAAAAATCGCCATATTGGACATTCGATCTTCACTTTTCAGTCATGTAAACTTTTCTTTCAACACTCCGACACATAATTTTCGTATTTTTCCAAATTTCCAATATTTGCATAGAATATGCACATATTTATGACCAAATAAATAAGTTCTGACAAAATCAGACTTTTTCGACGACCAAATATTCGTGGAAGCGGATAACCAAACAGTCAAATACTCACGAAATTTGAACATTCGAGCATTTAACAAATCATCATCTCGAAAAATGTATTTGACCGACCAGTGTTTACCGTTATCGCTGATAATGTCATACGAGGAAAAATGTATTCGCAAGATGACAACGACTGCTTCACCGAAGGAAACACCAGCTGCTGAACACTGAAATTCTGTGGCCAGCATTTGTCCAATTCGCATTTAATGTACACTTAAAAAACGCTCGGTGAAATTGACGTTCCCCCTGTACACAGAACGGCACGCATACTTTCATAAAAATATTTACTTATGCCCGAGTGCATACAGGGGAGTGCAAATATTTCACCTGCGTAATACAAGGTAATACAACGGCGGGTCGAGCGCCGCGTACATGTCTAATGCAAAAAGCAAAGTCCTTTTACTAAGTTGTCCCAAGCGGATACGAGCACTCGGCAAACTAGACGCGGAAAGGCAAAGCACTTTTTTTTTTCGTTTTTCTTCTTTTTTTGCGGAAGCCTTGTACAAGCGCACCGAACAACGGTACCCCTTTTTCCCTCCTTTTTTCTTCTACATATAAATATAAACCTACTTTAGTAAATCTAGCTCCGCACACTTCAGCTTTTCTCCCAAATTTCTGCGCTTTGCTCTCTCCCTTTCTCACTCTCACCCCCTGTTTCTCTCTCCATCCCTTTCTCGGCACGAGTTAAATCCGAGTTAATTTTACACGCGCAGAGATACGTGGATACTCGGGTTGATACACACAAACATATCCGGGACATGCATTTCGGGGGTTGGCCGTGGTGGACCCTTACGCTTTTGTTATAAACACGTTCCCACGGCGAAATAGTGAAAACCAACTGTGCTGCTATCAGAGAAAGGCGGATAGCGAGGGGTAGGGATGGGGTACAAAAGTTTCGCACAAATAAATCTCGGTACGCAAGGAGCGGACAATGGGGAATGCGCCGCTGAAAGCGCGTTTAACCGTGAATTATTGTTTACCCCGGTCGCTGTAAGACAAAAAGGACGCTTAAAGTGGATCAGCTGTCTTCTATCAGAGTATTATCCCTCTTAACTCTTCCTATCCTATCAGAGGATTCTGCATCGAAATTCTACACGAAATACTGCTGGTTGGAGGGTGCGTTGTATGCTATAACATTCAAGTCATGGGTTATTATTAAACTAGAAATGTTAGATGGAAAATGGTAACGATGTAGGATTAATTCAGATTTTCATTGTATTTCTTTTTGATTTTTGAATGTTGGGATTTGCGAAATGAATTTTTGCACTAGAAATTAAACTGAATGATTGAAAGTTCTGCATATAATTGACATGTCGATTCTTGGTTGTAAAATAGAAGATTTGAATGTCGGAAAGACAAACAGGTACACAGGTCGATTTCACATGAAATGAGACTATATTAACTTAGGAGACAAGTCGTGTAATTTAACCCATATTATTAATTTAGATTTATCTGTTCCCTTTATGCCATGAAATTTTCATAGTTCTGAAACTTTTGCTATGCAGATTAATTAAATGTTATGTGCTCCTGTCATCAGTTTTTTCTCAATAAATTTTCGATTAGCGTTACGGAGATACATATTGAATTTATTATACCGTTAAAACAGAAATAACTCGCTGGAGTAATTATATTTCGTGCGTAGAGTTATTTAGGAAAAATTGACCTTATCACTGATCGTATGAATGAAAAAAAACACTTGTTATAAATTCGTTATTTCACCAATTTAATTTCTCATCTAGGAACAAACTTTTACAGAAATGTGACAAGAATAACATGTTCATAAAATCTTCGATACGTTTCTAAAAGATCAGAAATTAAAAGCTGAATTAAAACCCTTTAAAATACCATTGCCAAAATGATTTACTTTCGGGTTAAAAATGTATACGTTCGCAAATGGTTAACAACAGTTTTTGTGAATTATATTTTTTTTCTCAACGATCATTCATTAATTGTTATTAAAAAACTTTATTTTAATACCTCTACATGTTACATTATTTTGTAAAATATATTCGTTGAAATATTATAGTACAGCTGATTACTTTACTACGCGGTTGCGCTATGTTTGCGAAGTTAAAAGCGTCCTTGTTAAAACGAGTTGAAAATTCACGTTTATACTCGCCTGTAATCCATCGCGAACTCTTCACTGTTAACACGGGTAGCAGCGGGAAAAGCAAATTGACATCGGGAGTTCACTTATTTAGAATACATGAATCACGCAAATTCAGAAAGCATCTCCCTTTTGTGGGTGCGTGTACACTAGGAAATAGATGTAAAAGGGATGCGTATAATTAGTATGTAAACATGAATTTGCTTTAACAATATTATCCAACATAACCGAGCCGTACCTCCTTTCCCAGGAAACCAAACATCATCGTTTTGCGAACGAAGAGGAATGAAAGTAATGAAAGTAATGAAAATATAACAGATTAAAATATCTAGGAAGATTATATTTTAATAATACTTAATACTTAATATTTGTTCGGATATTTGAGAAAAATATTTGATATTTGCAATATTTTCTGCTTACTTTTGTGGACAGTACAGATTGAAATACCTCAGTTTAATGCGTTCACGACAGCATTTGAAATATTAACTCTTTTCTTTTGTCATATAATTTAAAGATAGCCTTGTGTAAAGTAATGTATTCCCCTTAATAAATGAATTTATATGACAATTAGCAATTACTAAAATTAGCAATGGAAAGGAAAAGCAATTCCCACCAACCATTTCGTTACCTATTGTAATATAATTATAATTGTTAAAAAAAATGCTTTGTTATCTCTCTACATGATTTTCTTAAGAAATTATAAATCTTATTAGCTTTATCATTAAAATATTTCTAATGCGATTTTAGACTTGTAATAAAATATGTTCTGAAAAGTAATATCTTGAAAAGATTAAGAAAAAAAGTATATTATAATGAAAATAGTTTCCACGAATTGAATCTTTTAAATTCCTTTGTACATAAATGCGATAAAACTTGGAAGATATATTCCTAGAGATAAATACCTACTCTTCGATAGATATTCGTTTCGAACTGTTTATTCAACTCTAGTCTCAAACAAGAAAAGTTCTTACATCTTTTACTTTTTATTGGAATTACTTGAATTTGAGAACTCCTTTTTCAAATCATGTTTAAAATATTGCCCATCACTTGTCAAATTGCGTTAAAAAATACAATTTAGTTACCTGTTCAATTTATTCGCAAAACTCTATTGCTTATAATAACGAATTAACACTCATTAAAAAAGTATATTATATCATTTATTTCGTACTGAGGCTTTACAGCAGTTTCGTATCTGAGGTCCTCAGATAGTAGAATCTCTTTTTCTATTATTTGCAACAAATTGACATGTCTTATTACACATAAAGCACTCATTAGAAGTAATGCCACTAAGTTACAAGACATGCCAATTGGTTGCAAATAATAGAAAACAAGATTCTACGGTTTGACGTGCTCCGATGCAAACATATTGTAAATAATCATCGCATAATAAACGCTGCATATTCTTCTAAGCATTCATTGGTTCCTTGATAATAATAAATAAAAGTCTGCAATCGCGCAAAACACCTAACAACGTTAATTACGGACTATCTTTTTTCCTATCTTTACCCCATCTCAACTAACCCGCAAAGGACTCAATGCAAAGTATAAGAATATCAGTATTTTTTGTCAAACGTAATCCCAAAGTAATTTGAAAAAATATAGCGCAGGTCAGCGCGGTTGCAAACGCGTTAAGAATTAATAGGGAACGTAACAAAGATGCAAAAAGTGAATGCGCTTTCGTACTTGGAATTTTAACGAGCTTCTCATGGGACCTTCGACTGAAATGATTTCCTTCAGTGAGTGACATATCGTAATTGTCCAAGACGTCATGATTGCAGATTTGTCTTGGCAGGTTTAAAATGGCATCTGCATAAATACGACAGCACCGGACATATTACGCTCATTAATTGTCACACTAGAATGTTAGTTACGTTCGAGAAAGTAAGACGTTACAACATTTCAATAATCTTACTTGTGCTTCAGATAGCACACTCAAATGATATAATGATCACGCTGTTAAAAAAAAAGCAAAGTAAAGGAAGAACTTGACAAACTCGAGAAATAAGAATTGTAAGCTTTTTTTGAATCTTATTTACGTTGCTGTTGCGCAAGGGTAGCCATTATAAATATTTTTACGACAATGGAAAAGATTGTTGTTTTCAAAATTATATCCTCATCTTCATATCAATCACCTCTTTCCCTAGAATAATGAACGACACTCGCGATGCGACAAATGGGATAGGAAATTTCAAAAATTTTGCAAAACCTATCAAATTGAAAATATCAATGACACGCGACACGATAAAATCATTTCTATAATATTAATGTTACGTTACATTATACGATATATCAAGTGTTACTCATCAATTTTTATGACAACAATTTAATTCGAAATTATTGCGGAGGTAATTACAAAAGAAATTGTACGGCAACGGGTTAAAGACTCATACAGTTTGTTTGTACATGAGCTTAGCAAAATAAGTAGTCAAATTGTAAGTTACAAATTATATCTCATAGGTCAAAGTATCTTTATGCAAATAAGGAGTCATATGAACACACATTCGAAAATATTTAATTATCCGAATTATGATTCAAAAAAATTTTTTGTTTGTGATCGAATTTGGTGACGGTAACTCTTAAATTAAAATGTGTATGTTTATCGTTTCCGTTTCATAGCTGTAATAATAACACATTCAGTAGAATGAGTCACCATAGAGTAGGAATGAATGTATGCAGATGCAAATATGTTTGAAATGTTTCCGAAAAACTTTATAAAAAAAAAGTGTTTACACTGAAAATAGCATTCACGGTATTACTCATACGACAAGAGAAATATTTAAAATTTGACTGCATATTTTTTCAAAACCCTGAATACGTTTTGAAAAAAAAAGAGAAATTGTTGATTACGCGAACGTTATAATTTGCTTGGCTTGGCAATGACAATCGACTTTCCCAACCGATGATTTTGTGTAGTAAAATTGTTTTCCATTACCATTACTATTAGAATTCATCCAAGCAATTATCATTAACATTCGCAACATGGCTTTGCTAAATTACAAATATTTATGCGTTGTCACAAAAGCCTGCCTTGCACAGCCTGTCGGGGTAACAATTCATTGAACTACATATAATACCACAATATACTGTATTGCAATTAATACGTCCACTTACCGTTAACCTAAATTTATTTAACTCTCTATGGCCTATTGTGGTTTTACAGGTAACGTGAAAGCATACGATAAATTGCAACATTCATTTCCTGACCTCGATCTCTTATTTCCATGTATCAATGTATCTTAAAAATAATAGTATACCTCGAGCATGTTCGTTAAATTTAAATAATCTGAAAATTCGTACGATATTTTTCATACCTATTAATATTCTGTTGTTATATTTCAATTCGATAATTCCCGTGCAATTTATTTTCAGAAACCAACAAAAGAATTGTTTGATAAATAATTATTTGTGTGAATTATTTTACATTTACGTGAAATAAACGTTCAATCGATATTTGTATAGTTGTTAAATTCCGTTTACGATTATTAATTTTTTATTAAAACTAAAGTTTCATCTTTACGAGTTGGCATCGAAAGGACGACTGAATCGGCAAGTTTTCCTTTACGCGTCAGCGTACTTTGAAGGGAGCTTTATTGCTTTCGAAGAAAGAAATGCACACACTATATTCGTTCTCTGTGTTTCAACCTCCAAGATCTTTCCTGGGAAACTCGTACGCCGAAACAGTGAAATTGAGTGTACAGTACTCGAAAATAATATTGCGTCATACGAGTAAGCTTCTTAGGAAGACGTTCCATCTTTCTTTTTCGCCATGAAGTACAAATGTCCCGTAATGGAGGAATAATTCTCTTCCTACTACACTATTACACGATTTATGCGATTATTAACACTATTCCTACCACGACCGGTCAAATGACCGTTTTTAAAATTTCGAGTAGAATTTCCTATATACAACGTAATTGAATTGCCTTTAAACTTCACGACTTCTCCTCAAATATACGTATAATACATTCACATTATAATACATTTTTCATTATTAACTTCTTTTTTTACTGTTCATTTTCTGGGAAAAAATTATCATTTGACAAATTCACCGGTTGCGGTAGGAAAAGGTATACGTGAAGTGTCGGTAGGAATAGTGTTAAATCTATAACTTGCATTTGAAGAGCAATTTTTTACATAGAAAGTCAACCATCCTGTAATGACGCTTATGATGAACTCTTCGCAAATATGAGCGTCTTTATAACAAAACAATAGCATTACTAGGCTCTTCGGGGATTAATATTTCATAAACCGGAAGCCATTAATTCGTAGCAAACATTTTCGAGATGAAATGCATGGCAATCTGCAAATGCTAAACCTACAATTTTCACTGCAAGATATCAATCATAGTATAATGATGTAGTAATAAATATGAACATGAAATAGAGTAATCTGTCACTTTGAGAGTTGCCGGACTATAGACTTTCCAGTAAATTACTTTTCTATTCTTTGAATACATTTGACGTAATCTATTTCTGTAAATTTAGTAATTTTCTTATTTATTTGTATCATCAGCTTGTAATTTGTTTCTGTAAATAAATCCGTATTCTTAAGTGAAAGCAGGAAAGTTCAAAATTCTCAGGTAAAAGCTGATGACAGAATGCGTTGATTCATAGAACGGAGTTGATACACATATTCTTGGTGTGAATATTTCTCCAACTTTTCTTTACTCCCTATATTCTGCATATGAGAGTAGTGGTAGTTAGAAGCAAGCAACGTGAATTACTTCTACATAGATTTCTGGTTCTGTCAGAAAATTTGAAAAATGTTATCGCACTGGTATTCCAATCGAATTCTAAAAATCGAAGAATGCAGAAACCCAATCAGGGATATCCCGTGGAGCGAGAGTTTAATTAAATCTTAACTTTCCAACTTCTGATAGGCGTCATAAAGTTGGATTTGGTATGGCAGACTGATGCTAACATTCATTTCGAAGTTTGGACCGCGTATGCGAACAATGGAGCGTACAATCGCGCTGTAATAATATACTTATCAGGCCCGAATGATACATTGATTGCTTTATAAATAAATAATTTTGGATCGGGAGATATATGAAGGGTATTTCACCTAACTTGACCACCTTAAATATATCGCTTATTTTGTGTGATAGAAAAAATGTCGGAGGTAGAAAATATTCTGTTTGAAGGCGCCAGTAGGGTGATGGGCCGAATTTTTTTCTTAAAGTATATATATATATACTCTGACTGTATCCGGTCATCTCACCGATTGTAATATAACGGTAATATTTTTCAGAATGAAATGCAAAAAATTGTCAATTTAATACAAGAAATAACGCAGAAAGCAGCGTTAATTAATAATATAAAAAATTACATATTTTTATACCATTGGACCGGTCATTTGACCGCGTATGGTGTGTTTAGAGTTAACAGCCAGATCGAGAAGAACGGAAACAATTGTAACTGAATAACTCCATGCTTGTAATTGAATATAATATGTTAAGTAACCTGTTCCACAAAGACTACTACCTGTTGAGTGGCCCAGTACCAATATCTTTAACTTTTTTCACGTATCCTCCAATATCTGATAGTCTCGTGACGTACGATTTTTAAACGGCGGAAGAATGTACACTTTTTCATAATTTTCTGTATTCCTAACTTTTCACAAACGGCTATTTAGGTCTACCGCGAAATAACTGACTTAAT
The DNA here is from genome assembly GCA_963989415.1 of Cerceris ruficornis. Taxonomy (NCBI): domain Eukaryota; kingdom Metazoa; phylum Arthropoda; class Insecta; order Hymenoptera; family Crabronidae; genus Cerceris; species Cerceris ruficornis. The sequence goes on from OZ022518.1 coordinate 8,145,039, forward strand.
CGTAGAAGCATGGAAGACAGCAAAAGAAGTACAACAGTTTCGCTTCTCGCTTCGGGAATCCGATTAGAATATACAGCTATCTACATTGAAGTAAAATCTGCTTACGTCAGTACATCTAAGTCAGTGGAGCATGATACATCGTCACGAAGTAATTGGACCTGGTAATTCCATCTTCACGGAGGAAACGGAGGGCCCCGAGCGATATCGATAACCGACGTATCGTCGCAGCAAGCTCGACAGGCTAATTGATCGTGCAGTAAATCACGTTTGATTTAACTCAGATCGGCAGCAACAAAGTAGAACGAAACCCGCCAGTATTGGATTCGTAATCATACAAAGGTCGAAGCTACTGGAGACGGGGTTGCGAAGCAATGGGGAGGATAGGGGGTAGGGGTTGTAAGCGGAAAACCCGTAATTTATCCGGTTTGCGGTCTTGATGCCGAGCGTTTCCTCGTTGTACTACAACGATTTAAAGAGCTTCGCGGAAACGAGGCGACACGAATGTCATTTCCTGACGTAAATTAAATTTAAAATCCTACTTATTTCGTCGTGAAAATCGATGGAAACGAGCGTGCCGAGGAGTACAGATTGAAAGGGAAAACCGTACTTTTGATGACGGTGTTAACTGATGGAGCGCAACACTGACTGCGTACGTCTTGTTCGTATTACAAAGCGCGGAGAAATTACATGATCCAATATCTTTGTCGTTTTCCTTTGACTCGACAAGTCCTTGCTACGGTGTTTCCAGTGCCGTAGTATTAAATGAACGTTAATCCAAAGACAGCCTCGCAACTACTTCGATGTTACGTTGATTATGTAACAAATACAGAACGGGTTCCAAGCGTTAGGTTTAGAACATTACTGTAATTATTGTAAAATGATCAAAGAGTCCGAATTCGTTAGACGTTTGAGTTTATACGATATGGCTTATGAAAAGTAGCGAGATTACAAGCTATCGCGAGATTTCTTCCACGAAAAGATTTATTTTTCTGTAATTTTATTTAAAGACTTATAGTTTTTTTGATTTCGTATTATCGTTACATTTATAGGTGATTTGTGACCGTGATGCTCGTGCCAACTAACCGTTCTGATTATCGGACGATACCTAGCCAAACATCTGCTCTTTTAACCCTTTGCGGACGGAGACTGTTTTGAGTGTTAAGAGATAATTATTTATTTGGCGATCAAAAACTATTTTTTTTATCAGAAAGTTCGAGTGTTAATGTATCCGAAGTATACATTAGTATTTGCAGAATCATATTTCAACGGTTATATTTCAATTTTTCAACTCTAATCGTGTATACATGCCTCGATAAACTATAATCAGATTTTTTCACAGGCCGCATATATGCGCCAGTAGTCCTCAAAGGGTTAAGGGATGTGATGGTTAAGGCGGCAAAGTATTGGATTCGCAATCAGTGAGACCAAGTTCAAATTCACCATTACCTCTGGGAAAATATTTTTATGCGATATGTATGTTATAGCCTCCGTGGTTCGGAAACCCATCTAAAACAGTAGGTCCTAGACGAAATGACCATAGAAGTTAAACCCGAAAAAACACATAGATACATACGTGCATGTGTTCTTAACGAGTTAGCTGCGTTCCACGTGTATACACGTCAATCCAAAGCTCTATTGCGGTAACCTTTACCACCGAATTGTAAGTTTTTTATCGAATAAAAATGTTGCCCTTCCACGTTTTGTTTTCCTTTATTCGTAATATTTATAATAGAATCATTCGCCTTGTGTTCGACGTGTATGCACGTCACTGCTTGATTTTAATTCCGCATCACACAAGGGATTTTTGAAACTAAATTCCGCATCACATGAGGGATTTTTAAAACTAAATTCCGCGGTTAACTGGTTAATAGCTAAGGCCTGTTTCTAGAACAGTCTTAAAAAATAAGTTTGAAAGTACATGACAGCCGTGACTAAGGGTTCGTATGACAGACAGTGATCCATGGAACTTTGGAGAAGGGGTGGGCTAAGTCGAATAGTATTTTGACAATCCCCGAGGAATATAAAATGTCACCACTCCCCGAGTTGGAAAAGTGACTTTGCCTGATTCTGGTTGTTCAAAAGTCACTCTATTTGTCGCGTGAATTGTTTCTCTGTTATTCAGCCTAGCCTTATTACATTGTTATTATTTATGAATCCGCTCGAGTGTCCCACCCATTATATTCTTCCATCTTCATCTTACGTATCATTTAAATGAAATTCTTCGAAAGAAAAGGATAACTTTTGCAGATAATATATAGCACATATAAAAGAATAATTGTTAAAGGAATGTATTGGGTTGGCAAGAAAGTAATTTCGGTTTTCGTCGATAGCTAACGTTACGTTTGTTTTGAAGGACTTCTGACAATGTTATCATTTTTTACTTCTGAAAATTGTAAGTTGTCATTTTAGGCAGGATTTAGAAACAAATTGTGCTTCTTTTTATTTGCAATTGTTAGTTTAGCGTGACTTTTAATATGGAGTGCAAAAACGAACATTTTCCACATATTTTACTTTGTCATTACTTTTTTATACAAACACACATCGAAAGCTGAATTGTATCGAAAATAAGTTATGCTGTCAATTTGGTGGGATTACAAAGATATTGTGTACTTCGAGCTGCTTCCGAGGAACCAAACGATTAATTCAAATGTTTAGGCTAAAATCGCAATTGGTTCAGTTTTTTGCTGATAGAGACCAGAATTTCTATGACAGCGGAATCATAAATTGGTCTAAAAGATGGCAAAAGGTCATCGAACAAAGTGGAACCTGTATAATTGACTAAAGTTCATTCTTTGTTAAAAAAATTGAGTTGAATTTCATATTACAAAACCGAAATTACTTTCTTGCCAACCCAATATATTATACGGGTAAGGAGAACAGGAGAAATACGCGGTGAAATGTGTGGAAGTGAAAATAAAAATCTCTTTCGAAAACTGTAGAAAGAGGCAATTAAAATAAGACAACAAAATAATCCAGGACAAGGACAATATACAGGTAATATATAAGAACGATCGAAGTTTGTCAAGGTCTGGTTGAAAGTGAAGGAAGATGGGAGGGCACGAGTGAAGAGGAATCCTCACCTTGGTACTCCTATTCCAGACTTTTCCACTTAGAACAGAACGTATAATTGTACTTGAATTAAAACAAAGTGTTTAGTAAGAAGGTGAAACAGTTCATTTGAAAATTTTTACGTAAATATAACCAGAAATATAAACTAATAAAATTTCTCAGGAGAGAAGTAAATATTTGGAAACAGCATACAACAAACATACAAAAGAAAATGTAAATCAAGTAGATGGAATATTTCTCAAAGATGGTGTTGGTTCACATTCGCATTCCCTATTCTGAAATTCGAGTGCTTATTCTCGTCGTCGCTGTAATCATGTTTTGCATTGGCTTATTATAATTTCAATATTCAAATCCCGAGCGCTTATGTATTATTAACTGAAAGATGACAACTTCTTTCAAATATTTTATAATCTCCCAACAAAGCTCTACATATATTTTCCCCCGAATTTAAGTCCACTAAATAAATAAAAGGCAGACACTATGGGAAAGAAAAGTTGAAACTTCAAACATTTTAAAGCCTCGAATTTTCATACGAAACCTACTATTACGAGGAACTGTAACAATCGACTCAATTCAACGAATTTTTGTTGCAGGCATAGAAACGAAATTCGCAGGATCTCGTTGCAACGATCTGGTGACATCGGACGGAGCTGGCTCTACGATAATCAGTGGTCACTTTGATCAAAGAATCAGATTCTGGGACACCAGAGCCGAGTCCAGCTCGAATGACATTCTACTCGAGGGAAAAGTTACGTCCTTAGATCTATCACGCGGTATGTTACCTAAAATCATCATATTCCCTTGCCAATGTGCGCAAAATATTCTGTCGTACTAAATGATTGAAAATTGATATACGAAGTTCGGAAATGTTAAGAGAACACGTCCATACATCATGGAAATTCCATCGATACTGAATTTTCCATTGTTTTTCACATATAAAATGATTAATATGAGAAAGTGGATGCACAATGTTCATTGGATATCTATCCATTTATTTAGATGTCGGCTTGTCGAAAGGTTCGAATCATATTTAAGCTTTTCCCGTAATTAATACACGCACGAAAATTGGAAATAATTGAAATTTCGCGGCGCCGTAAAATGTATCCACCAATAGGGCAGCGTGCAGAAACGATTTAACTTGTGAAATAATAATATTTCGCGTAGCATCTGCTTTCTGGCATGAAGCTATAACGACACACGGAAATATTGCTCTCTGTTTCGGTGATATCCCAAAGCGTCTGTTTTAGCTGCAAATTCGCCACGTTGATTGAAGAGCTCTTTCGAGAGACATATATTGTTCTACCGCATTTCATTAATCTCAGTAATGCGAGGATAGAACTCGAATGAAACGCTATTGCACCGACTCTAAAATTCTGCTCGATTACATCGTACCGCTCTAATGCTTTTCCTTTATCATTCGCCGTAATACATTATGTATACTTCCATTAAAGTATAATATACCATTCCTTGGAAAATGTACTCGCTACATTCAGAATGAAACCTTTCCCGAACGTTTCCCCATAAGATTTATATGCCTCGAAAAAGAATTACTTACTTAGAGGATTCGTCTCGGTGCATTTCAAGACATGACCCACCAACTCTGGTTTCTCCTCTTCTCCTCTCCTCACTCTCTTTCCTCTCTCTCTCTGTCACACACATACATACACTTTCCCACCTAGTCTCTCTTTCTTTGTATTTTTCTCGTACAAAGAAAAAGGTCTCTCTCTTTTCACGTAATGAGAATCACGAAAAGTTGCTCGTAACGTGATCAGAATGTAATCAGGACATGATCACGGATTGCTTATTATCTTTATTCAAACGCCCACACTAGCCGTAGTGGATAACTATATTAGCACAGTCAATTTAACTTTAACACCAGCATGCAAATTCAAGTAGCGACACCTGCTTGTTTTCAGATGCAAATTACCTTTTAAGCTGTGTGAGGGATGACACGGTGAAACTTATCGATCTGCGAATGAAGAAAATCATTGGATCGTTCAGGTAAGCGAATGGGATCGAGATAACGTAAAATTATATTTGAATTACCGTTCCTTTTTTCCTCTATGATATCCGTGACGAATAATTACTAGGAATGCTTCGTTGGTGAACGTAAATTTACACTCTGCATTACTATCTCAAATATGTCTGATAAACGTAATGAAACAATATTGAAATACCTGACGAATAGCTCCGAATATTTCGCCGGTATTCTGTTATAATTGATTTCATATATTATTTTAATCTGTCGGGTACACTACGCCTTGAATCTGTGCAAATATTAATTGTAGTAATATATATTTCCGTTCATTTACAGTGCCGACGGTTTCAAAGTGGGTTTCGACTGGACTCGAGCTGCTTTTAGCCCCGATGCACAATACATAGCAGTGGGTTCATCGGATGGCTCAATCTACATTTGGTCGGTCGTAACAAACATGATCGAAACAGTGCTGAAAAATCATTCGTAAGTACAGTTTCACATATCGTTGCAACGCTAATCCGGACAGTTCATTTGGTGCATAAAGTTCCACCGCAGATCTCCATGGATTCTTGCACGTAACAATTTCTTCTGGTGCATCGTATTCGAGATATTGACAAAAAGGCTAATAGCCAATTTATAAAACGTGTCCCTTGATATTCTAACCAATTTCATATGCCATATATCGCACATATGAAATGCCTATTTTTTTACGCCCCAGGGAGAGGAAATCGCAGCCCTCTCTTTGATATCGACTGAAATGCGCAATAACGATATTAAGCTCTGAGCCGTTTTAAAATCCATACACGAAAAACCTGTTAAATTTTATACGCCACTTTATGGACAAGCTTACCAGTAACGATATACTTTATTGAAACATGAGATTCTGCCGACAGGGCCCGAATTATTGTTTATCTTGAAACAGAATTGCGATGGTGCGAACTTCTGATTTCTATGTTTTTCCGGTTTTTCATTAGAAATTTTTTATTTGAAAATCTAAAGGCTTCAGATTTGCTGTTTTGCTGCGGTTTTGGACCAAAACATGGACATACTTCGGTTCTTTATCACTTTATCGGCGACTCTTGCTCCGTGTCAAGTGCAAAAACAATATAGTATAGAATTGAGAAAAGCAATTCTCGCAATATCTTTCATATTAAACATAACTCGCTTCCGTTTTTGGCTCTTCAAAATACGTCAATATTTCCAAATAGCTTTCTACGCCGTTAGGTTTCGCAACTATTGCTTTAAACTCATCAGACAATTTTCCAATATTTACTAATCAAATGTTTTCTCCCGTTTCGATATTATTCGTTATGTGAACTAAAAAAATATACAGAACCATGCGGAATATAAAGTTCATTTAAATGTTATTTTATTGACTTACTAAAAAAGACGCTAAAACGTTAAAATCGAATCCTGAACAAAGCTACAGAACGAAGCATTAAAAGTATTAAAAACAGCATTTAAGTAAGTGAACATCAAAGTAAGTTAAAAGCACTGTAATCCTTTTCCTGTTTCGAATATCTTATCAGTACACAAAGACAGTTAACAGTGAGCAAATTCTTAAGAGAATGAGTGATAAGCAAATTGAATACGGCTATCTTAACATTATGTACTCGGATCTAAATTGTAAAGGATGAAACACAAGAGTTAAAAATATCATTAAGTATAGACGCCTTTTGCAGACGTCGCTCGACAATCAAAACGGCTAACTAGAACGATTACCGTGATCAGAAATCGCCAATACAAGTTGCTTGCAAAATATTTCACTGACAGACCATCTTAATTTCTTCTTATCAACAATGTAATAAGTACAATTTAATACTAGAACATAATATCATTTTACAACGGTCGCCGTACCAATCAATTACGGGTATCAATTATCAATTAAGAGTAGCACCCCTATTTTAGTTTAGCCTCTTCCCCTTCTTCTCACAGACACAAATAAAACGTACCATCATCCTTGTCTCAGAACTGTCTACAGTCTTTTAACCAGTTAAGTGTGTTTGACGACTATATCCGTCATGGAGATGTGGCAGAATTTTGTGTCATGACGACTATATCCGTCATGCGTACAATTTTGTTACAATTTGATATTTAAATTGTAATTTTGGCGAAAACTAAATTATATTCGTAAATTTTAATATGTGTAAAATGTTTATAGGTCAAGACGAAATGAAACAAACAAATAAAAATTATAAATAATTTGAGTTGGATTCATAACTTCCTGAGAGCGAACTCGTAAGCAGGGATTATCGCGACACACACTGGTGCGCGCTTTGCAAAGAGATCGCCACACTTAACTGGTTAAAGATCCATCATAATCGATGTATTTGATTGCGCGATATCTTTTACAAGCTGAATGGAAAGTTTTGTTCCACCCCTCAGTACCTACAGCGTCGTCTGCCATTTAACACTAGAACTACCAGACCAGTCAAAATGACTGGTACACAATTCTTTCCAAAAATTCTCCAGGTTTATAGAAGAGTCTTAGAATAAATATTCTATACCCATCTTAAAAAACATAAATCGCCGAATCGAGTAGCTTCTTCCGCCTCTTGATTTCTCCTTTTTCAAAGTACTTATTTAATATTTTGAAATATGATAGATTTAACGCCGGTAGTTCTAGTGTTAATCAAACGTACGTCGTTTCTGTTGAAAATTTTCTTTGTTGTTGTTATTATTTTTTACGTTGACAACCACTATGGTAATCGGCCGCAGCTTTTCCTCGTGACGTTTCTGATATTCACTTTTCATCCTGAGACAAACCGTATCCTCTCTGTCGGGCTCCAGTCGTTTAATGTTACTCTCGAGAGTACTATAGGTATTCGTAATTCCGGCAGATATCTTCGAGTGCTCCTCATTCCTATCCAACACGAAAACTTCCTCAAGCGTCGCTGTCCTCTGGTCGACCGCACACGGACGACCGATCCGTCCGTGAGGAGAGCGGAAATATCTAAGAAAATATTTCGGTGTGACCCGATTTTCTCCTTCAACTTTTCCGTTACGTTATACCGACCCTGTACCGATATCCATTCTGTGTGGGGCACATTTACGTACGCACACGAGCGTAATGTTTTACGTGATACAACGTGAAAATGTATGCATGAATAGATGTGCAAAAGTATGCATGTGTGCTCTACGATATCGCGAATTTATACGGTACCCTAGATGCCAGCAAGTTCTTCAGGCAGCCACATCGGCTCTCGCAATTCAAAGTGTCACATCGAATGAGCGAGCACCTTTCTTTTTAAACTTATACTGAACTGCTCGTCAGAAGTGGTAGCCCCTATGTGGGGCGTGGATGAAAGCTTGAAAAAAAATGTGTTAAAAGTGCATGGTTGAATTTTACCCAAAAATTGATTCACGCGACGACCTGACTCTGGTACTTTTGAGGGACTATTAGTTTTCGAGGCTTCTTGATTAACAGAATTTATTAATAATAAGTGACGGATGGAATTGTCCGTTCTTTCTGTATGCATCCCTTGAAAAGTAACGTGGAAGTGGAAATCGGGGTAGATAGGAGAATGACGTAAAAGATGAACTTTGTAGGAAAAGTGACCGGTTGATTTAAGCGTGACGTTAATCGGACTTTGGAGCATGAGTAGGGAGGTGAAAATATTTACTATGATGGAATGCTTAGAATGACTACGGTCGAACTTTGTAGAGGGGATTTTTTTAAGAGAAAAGTTTGGATAGTATTTCAGCAGATCTGGCATGGTATTCCAAAAAATCAAGAAAATTAAAAAGAAATTGTTGCTGCTTAACCTTCGAGATAATCGACTTTGTGTATTCGTCTAGAATCCTTACTAATTGCTAACAATTACAGGCGGCTCGATGGATTTCACAATGCAGAATTCTTTGTACTGATATTACGACTCGTTACCATCAAGAAGTTCAGCAATGGAGATAGTGTACATGGAAAGCTAGAAATATTGTTTTTAACACTAGATTTACGGGCGTTAAATCGGTCACACTTAAATATATTAAATAAGTGCTTTGAAAAAAGAGGGATCAACGGGTAAAGAGGAAGATCGATTAAGTAATTTGTATATTGTAAGATACAAGTGAAATATTGACTGTACCACGTCTCTATAATTTTGGAAATTGTTTTTAAAAAAGTATGAATCCGTCGATTTGACGGTTTCCGTAAAGCTAGTGTTAAGTAGAATATGATGCTGGTATTGCAGCAATCAAAAATTGGGTGTGATTGTCAATAGTTTGCATACAGGATGAGCAGAGAGTTTTCAGCAGTAATGATAGGAATGCACTATTGAAATTTACTGCGTTATTTTAAACCGTACCGAGTCGTTACATTGTTTACAGACATAAATAGAAATACCAACGTGTAGTGAGATCCATTGAGTCGATTCCTGCCGTTAATCTCAGTTTTAAAATGAATACGATGCCCCGTAGAGAGGTCGATTCGCTTGAATTGTCATCATTATGTTTGTACTTTGTCTACGTATTTTTGAAAGGTACTTTTGGCAGCTAGGCGAAGGCTTTGCGTATTGTGTCGGATTCGAGGGAACTCGCTAATTGTTTAGAGTTTAGTTATATCCATAAGGCAAGCCGGACTTATAAGATTAAAATATCAGGGCCGATGACCTGACGTTATGGTGTCGACACAAAATCAGAAGAAGTGTCTCCTGGTAATCATCGAATTCGCCGAATCTCTAAGTTAGTCTCGAGATAGTTAAATTTTTCTTTTTCAAATCGTATCTGCCTATAAAAACCGCTTTCCTTTGCGCGCATTACCATTTCAAATACACCTCACGCATAATATTACAATCCATTAGTCAAGTATTAACACTAGATTTACGGAAGCCGTCAAATTGACGGGTTCATACTTTTTTTATAAGCATTTCTCAAATATATAGAGAAGCAGTACGGTAGATATTTCACGTGTATTTTATAATACAAAAATTACTTAATGAATTATCAGCTTTGCCGATTGATTCCTCTTTTTCCCAAGTCTTTATTTAATATATTGCAGTGTAACAGATTTCAGCCCCGTAAATCTAGTGTTAATAGCAATATAAATTATTCCATATTTTTGAAGTATTACCATTTTCCCTTATATCATAAAAGTTTCCCATTACTTCCACAAAGACTCGTGTAAATGCCTGGCCAGCTACGTTCCCATCACATTTCACACAGCAAGACTATATCCCGCATGAAAAGACGTTGATCTGCATTCAAAAAGTTGCCCTTCCGTTTCGTCCTTCTTTCAGCCGCATCGCAGTCTGCGGACGCGGTCCGTGAGTACCATAAACGAGAGATAATACAAAAATCGGGGAGACTCATCAAGCCGTTTCGCAATGCGCGTATAATAATGTTTTGTCGGGTCTCACGGTAGATACGTCGTAAGATCCGTTCTACAATTATCCGTCTCCCCGTTCGTCCCCGTCGCCATGGACGTCGAGCGCCTCGTCCTCGACCTCTCGGTGTTTCCCAAGGACGCGGCGCATCGTCGTCTTCGGTGGTGGTTTCTCTGGGAGAGCCCAGCGGGCGGCTAAAGTCCGGCGTGCACCTAAGTACCGGTCGTATCGAAAAATGGCTTAAGCACCAGTCACGTATTAGCTCGTCCGGTGCTCCAGTGTGCGCGTATGATTCTGACCGTGTATGTTCACGTCTCACTGTTATTACTTTCACCCTAGCCGAGAGCCGCTCGTGGTCATCGTCATCTTTCGTCGTCATCTCCCCACTAATCATCCGCGGAGTGTTCGTTCTTCGTCGTCTTCGTCGTCATCCTTGGTCCCGCTCTCTGGTATACCTCTTCGTAGTTGTTCCGGCGAGCTGGTACAAGAAGGATCGTATAATTCGTACGTTGCAGCGCGTACGCGCGCGTTCAGGAATCCCCGGGACTAACTTAATAAGCGCCTCGCCCTTTCACCCTCTTTTCCCCGTGCACGGTCCCTTACGGCGCTACGTAAAGCGCGCGAGAGAGGTTCTACGATCTCGTATTTAATGCACGCTCTCGAAAGCTCGCCCCCTACCCTTCCATGCGAAGCTACATCTATTACGGATAAAGCACGAGATTTAGGCATTTTATAAAATCCTCTCGCATGATACTAGCTCTGATGGCGTAGATGTGTAACGTCGACTTACTTCGGGCTGCGCCAGATTACTCGAAAATCCTTCTAAGTAGGTAATCTTGATTCTCGCGTTCCGACGGGGTAAAAGTTTCCTGATTTTAAGGCGCTTTAATTAGAACGAAAGATTTGAATTACGCAAGACGACTTTTAACTGAAGTCTGCACTAAATGTGTTATCGCTAGTCTCGCCATGATTGCGTTCGTACCGTGAATGATGTTAGAGTGATAGTGTATAAAATATATTTCAGCACAAGAAATCTCAGTCTAAATGTATGCCCACCATTTGTTCATAACTGTAGACATTTAAGGGCAGCGTTCCAACTTCTAGGGCAGTGAGGGGCAGACTATTTCGGGAGTGGGTCAAAGGAAGAAGAAAAAATTTTAATTTCTAAGAACAATTTTGCATATGTGTGGTATGAATGGATTTTTAGTTATGAATGTAGCGCATCAGTTGTTAGCCCTGAATGTGTAAAACCATCGAGAAGCTTCCGGGAACAGGATCTTCATTTGTCCTTAAAGGTCAATGACCCCGGAGCTATCGATCGGTAATCACTATGGCAAACAGCTGATGACGAGAGTGCGAGTGTTGAACGAGTATGCCGTGTGAATGTTATAAATATATACGCAATTGAGAATTGGTAGACAGACTTCTGAGAGACTTCTGTGAGATCCGAGAGAGAATTGTGCGAGAGAGATTAATAATTGAGTTGTTTGTGTAGTCCGAGTTGTTTTGTGTCGTTATTTATTATATTATTTGTGTTGTTTTGCTTGGTGTTATATTAATATTCCATTCGTTGTTAATTGAAATAAACCTTCTTGATTTTTCCCGTTTAATTCCTACATATGTAAAGAAAGGAATACCCCCGGCAGTGGTTTTTCTAAAACACTGAAATTGAAAATTTCTACACTATTATTCTTAAATCTGCGGCGGGTTGGATAGAACCTCTTCTCTGGTCATAGTTTGCCCACCACTGCTCCAAGGGATCCTCGCTTTAGCGATTTAACATACGAAAAGACTCATGCTTTTTTCAGCTAAGGTAAATCAATATAAAAAATACCACAAGCGCATCGTAAAATAAAAAGTCATACACCCATACATACTGAAATTACATCGCTGGTAAAGAAAACTTCGTTTCTTATGTCCATCCCGGTTCCTAAATCTGCAACGGCATTGACTTTTAAGCAAATGCGACCGTTCTTCGTCCTAATTTGCAATCAACCGGCAGCATCAGACGGTGTATACGTGCTCGCATCGCGGGGCGGGAATTTACAACGCGATTCCTCGTGGAGATCTTTCTCGGCAAATAAATAGTGCCGCGCAATTATAGCAGAACAGGTAATTAGGAAGACGGGAGGGTTGAGAGTTTCGAAGGGTAACTCGAGCTTCGTGATTAGTTTTCTGCCAGGACGAACCATAGATCGCGTCACGAAATCACGATTTGCATCAACGTTTCGCCGGATTCGAATTTAAACGCTGTCGAGTGGCTCCCTTTGCAAAGAAACCGCGCTATTTTTCATTCATCATTTCGCACTTTTCGCCTCCACTCGTTGTCGCGCAGCGTAAACGTTAATGCAATATTCCAAGTCCCCGTAGGTGTATGTATTCAATAGTTTAACATCGACGGCGTTGCGGTATGAATTTCAAACGATCTCAATGGAATTGCGAACTTGTTTGGGGAATATGTAACGTTTGCAATTTATGCTCTGAACGCAGTGATTAATTCTGGAAATTAAGTACTTTGGCGAAACGCATTCTCGACCGAAGCGTTTCTTCGTTGGCTGATAAAATAATTCTCGACGTTAATCATTAAGATGCCTAACCAGAATGCGGAAACGGTAGTAAGTGTTCGAAGTACAAAACTTTTCTCACGTGTGCCTCGCACGCACGAGAATGAAGTAAGTACCGCCATTTTCTGTGAAAAGGGAGATACTTTGATTTGTGTAGCTTCTTATTAATAAATAAATGCGTACCGAGGCGTGGTAATTGTGCCAGTTATTATTCCTTTCGGTGGTAACTGACAAGTAACAACATCTCGTAAAGATTACAGCGCCGTATTTCACTCACGCACGCATTTATGGCGATTTTGTCCTGCGTTTTACGAGAGAATAGGTTACCGGGGGTTGTTAGGGGGTATACCTGGAGTCCCTAGGAACTACCTACTTTCATTAGTATATTTCGTACGTCTTTATGGCCATCTTACTCTCTTTCCCGTAATCTCGTCAACATCAAAAGAAATAACTTACAATTGTCGTATAATCGTCGTTATTCCTAGAAAACAAATTTCCACTTTCCCCTTTAGTATACGCTACGGGTTTCCCCATTTCTGTGATTTTATTACCAGCCCTAGTCTGATACTCCAGTAGTTATATCTACATTTGCGCTTCGATGGTAGGTGCAGATTGTCAGGTACAACTAGAGATCAGCAGTTAATATTAGAGTACATACGTATTAATCGAGTATCAGGAGTAGTATTGTTTCAGGATTACTGGGCGTCTGTAATTGTACGTGTACAGTGTATCAACGGCTAACTAAATATAGGAATTGCTAGGTCGTTCGTTCCGCTACTATTCAGAAGGTAGACCTCCGAGAATGACTGAGCTGTCGTTGACGTTAAAATGGTTCGGTCCTGAGATGACCCTCCAGTTTATAACTATATTTTACCACCCAATCGTAAATGTTACGTTGTCAATTAACGCGATTCTGTCAGTGCTAACCGTGAAGTAAATTCAGTACAATTGGTAAATTTATTCGATCCTCGACTACACTATTCGCAGGACACCATCATTGAGCAAGCTCCGTAGTTTCGTATTCCAAGAACGCATATGTATCGAAAATTTAATCACCTACTATTCTCAAATAACTATAGGGTCCTACTCTAATTTAATCTCAGACGAGCGACCAAAAAATATCGGTACTCGTCCTTGAAGAAACCGAATAGATTGCCTTGAAACTAATTAATAATATCGTAGCCTAGAAACTTAACTGAACGCGTGTAATTAAAAAACAAATGACTAACTTTATTAACTATATAAAAATAAAAAACTTTTAACAATACTAAATTTACTCTATCTCTGAATTTATCGCTAAAGCTCTCCCCACTCACGTTATGTCTCTCACTCTCTGAACTCTCCACTCAACTGCATATTCACAACTGACTCTTCCCAAATTCACGCTCGCATCCACCCTCGATACTCTTTCTCACAGCATGCATTCTTCGTCTTTGTCACAGCATGCATTCTCTGTTGCACTCACTCATTTTCTCTTTATCTATAGACTAAACATTCATGCTAGCCCTGACATCCGTCGCCTTGCAAACCACATACTCTAAACATCCACTCTCGCCTATATACAAACCATCCACACTCACTAATTCCAAAATTAATACTATTTATGCGTACAAAAATTCCGTTCCTACATAATGAGTTCCCTACTATTATCCTTTACCCACCGCTCCTGAAGAATACAACGAAAGAATCGGTGGAAGTACCGTAAAATGTCTGTAAAACTTTGACGCATTAGTGTTAATTTCCTGTGACGCGCGGTAAAAGTACCTATAATGAAAATCTAGCGTCTCCCCAAGAGAGAAATAAGTGGCATGAGGAGGATACAGGCAAACATGTCAAGTGGAAAGAATTAAATTATACCTGTCGATGTGCCGATGTGTCCGTTCACTGTACGTAGACAGATTCAGGCAGGACTCGTTTCGAGGAGAAAGCAATCTCCTTGGCATCCCCTGATGCGGATCAGACCGAATTCATTGTCGCCGAGCGTAACGAAGCATCGTCGTAGATCAATTGCTCCGTGGCACTCTTTTCGCTTAACTCGATTCCGTTTCCACGGCAATGATCGGTCAGTCCGGCACGATATTATGTCATTTATCTTCGTCGTGTCTTTGGGAACGAACGGAGCCGAGGTCTTTATCTGTTTTTCCCGTTCCCGTATCCCTCGAAATCGGTGCCAGAAACGGCCGGTTGGTACGGATATAACGGATATACAATGTCGGAGGCTCGACCTTCTGCCTCCTTCTCCGCCCTCTCGTTGCCACCGGTGCTGCTTTCGCTTCGCTCGCCCCGCATCTTCCTTTTCCTTCTCGCCGTTGCATTTTACCGTGGACGGCCACTCTCCGATAAAAGCTTTCCATCAAATCGAACCTATAGATTTTCCCCCGCGGCCGTTATTAGCCAGCTGGATCATCTTGAATATTTCAAGTAGGCCGATGCGGTTGTTGCATAATTGAAGTCACTGTATGCCGATACTTTAATCGAAACCTTGCGAGCCGTGGTGTAGCCATTTTTTTCACCCGTCATTCTCAACCCTCTCGATAAATGTTCGATGAACGACATAGCCGTGAAGAAGCGTATCCGAGGCTACTTTTGTATAAAGTATTGCAAGTATTCTGTGTGTAATGAAATTAATAATGGAAATTTTATGAACTGTGTTGTGTTTATGTTTTAGAATAGAATCTTTAATCTGATTGTAAATAATTTCTAATAAAATATTGCGAGCTTTTAACGTTTAACGAGGTTCATTATTGCAATTATTAATAACGGTGGTAAATACGGAAATCTGTACGAAAAATTGTAACGAAGTATTTTCGAAATTTTTAGTTGCATAAGCACGAATGAAAGCTTCGTGCAGCGACTTTTTTTCGACTCGCTTTCGTATTTAACGAAATTCAAATATTTGATTCAGCAATATTTTCTTTAGACTATTTGCTTGCAACGTTCTAAGACTAAGCTTTCGATTCGGACGAATGAGTTCTATAATCCTTAAGTAATCCTGCTAGCAAGTATGGACGTCGGTCTTCGATTCTCGAGCACGGGCAAAGGCGTTCCGTTCGGCACGTTCCTTGTGCCCCGAAGGAAATATAGCCGCATTAATACTTAATAGATGCCGTGAATTCATCGACATGTATGTCACGAGTACGTCCATCTTTTTATTAAATTAATGGATAAAACGGAAACACGTATGTGAGACTATTTATCACGGAGATCGATAAAACTTGGGGGCTTCAGAAACCCCAAGTGCTGCCACGGGGCACCGTTTTCGGTTTATAATTTACATCACTTTCGATATGACTTTTATAAAAATGTGAAATTATACACTCGATTACCTTTAGAAAATTACAAATAATTTCTATCGTGTTGGATACAATTTTCCGATATTAAGTTCGCATATAAATTCTTGCTCCTTTGCAATCTGCTATACGTTATTATTAATAAAGGTATCACAGAAGATTCTGCGCCTACGAAAATTTAAAATTCAAATAATTGAAGTTATCAAGAACAACAACGACAATTTATCCTTTTTATATGGAAATTTCATTGTGTTATATTAAATCTTTCCAGCAACGAAGATTATTGCAGAACTCGTTCCCAACAGTTTTCGTTGCGTAAAATCGATATCGACTCTGTATTAAATTAATGCAACCTTTTAGAATGAATTGAACATGAAAAAAATATGTGGGATTATTGTGAGCAATCGACTAAATTGATAATTCACGAATCGAGCTTCTCACTAAACTCAGAAATCTACACCGTCGCGTTGTTGTGTTCTCCGTAATACTTTTACCCCGTGTCTCTGTTCGTCCGTTCGTCTCCGTAATCGTTCATATCGTTTCTCTTCGTTTCGTTCGTCGTGTGTACATTCCTTTCTTTCGTCTTTGTCTTTCTTGTCCGTCACTGTTACTCGAAGAAAAACGGTACGCCCGCCCCAGTGCACGTGCACTCTGACCGTTGGGCCTCACCCCCGGGAAATTTCCGGGCTTGCAAGCCACTTGCACTCTTCACTGTGTACCGTTTTCTCCCAAGACTTCCGTTCTCGTCCTTCCGTCTACCCGTCGCCGTGCGTCACATCGTCAGTTCGTACCGTAACTATAGTGAGGGACCAGAAACAAGGCACTTGAGGGGTGCTCTGATTCGCCCGACGGATAGGGACATCCCTCTCTCTCACGCATTTTTAATTTTGACGCGCTATTGGCCGAAAGACCTGCACATTCGTTGCGTCGTTATGTGAACGACGAAAGGAGTGTTTTATTTTCGGCTGTCATTCGTCAATCTCAGGTATCCAGAACCGACATGGCGGGGACAGGCGGTGCGAGAGTAATCTCCCCTTCCGTCCCAAGTGCCTTGTTCCTGGTCCCTTACTATACACATTCGCGACCGGCAAATTTCTTTCGGCATCTAATACTGACAATGAGTGCCGGCGAAAATAATGAAATTCCGAAGCTGGTTGCCGTAAACTTGTGTCGTTAAAGTAAGGATAAAAATTATAAAATTTGGTTTGAAATATCAATGTTGCAATTATATGTTGTTTAAAATAAAAAGATTTTTATAATTTGTATACTTGCCGGCTTACAGTTAGTGAGCCAAGTGAGACATTCTCACTTGTCTCACTGAGATAGCGGTTATTATCGAAAGCGAGTAATGTTGTCGCATTCAGAAACAAAAATTGCGGGACGTGAATTCACGTCAGCGGCAATCAGGAATAGAATTTAAAATGACGCGAATTCACGTCAGCGGTAACCAGAAATAGAATTCGAAAAGACGTGAATTCACGTCAGCAGTCGCGAATGTGTTAATAAAGTCGTAAATGTCCTGTCCTTCGTTCTTACATTTCTACGTCCTATACTAACAAGGGAACATATCGAACTCGAACACACCGATTTTGATGAAATTTATGTCAGAGGTACTCCTCGTCAGAATATTGGACACGTATTTTTTTTTATCGGCAACCATCCACTCTGAAGGGGTGAAAATACCCCTCAAAGTTGAGGGTAGAAAACACATTTTTGGATATATCTCGGTAACCAGGGGTCAAAAAAATTTAATTTTTTTTTAAACTGTGTGTTTTTCAACCGAGAATTGAACTGCGTAACAAAAGTTGCAAAAAAATTATTTGTTTAAAAAATATATTAAAAAATTACTTTTTTTTGTTAATATCTTCCAAAAAACATTCACAACTGATTAAATAAATTTATGTACACAAGCTATGGTCCAAATTAGCGGATACGTGTTTTTGGATTATTTCGATTTTTGACGATAACGGTCATTATTTCGTGTTTAACATTTTCTCGTTCCGCGCTGAAATGGCCGGCCGAAATGGACTTTTTTTCATAACAAAACTGACATTATTGCCATGACTAGTATTCTAATAATCTATGCGAAAGAATTTTAAACATCAAATATTAACCGTTAGTGTAACCGGTAGTAGTACTTAACCTGCATAGAGTGATTTCTAGAAATCCTCGAAATCACAGAGAAGTTTGACGCAAGCTTTAAAATATTGACACTGAACCGTAGAAATTAAAGGAGAAATTATGGTAGCAACGACTTAGCGAGAGATTCTACGTCAGTATCCGTTATTACAACTCTACTGCATGACTACCTTGGGCAAGGGATTGCGATTACGCCCAATCAACGCATATGCGTGGATGCGTGCTATCACTTACCCAATGGTTGGGACGAGGACTTACGAAGCCTCTACTAGCTCTGCCGTCTCAATGCCCCATCCGTGATTGATGTAGCTCACTCACCAAGATCCCGTAGGTTCCTTTAGCCTGCGATATAGACTATACAACTATCCCCACGAGGCCAATCCAAGGACTAGGACAGCACGGAAAGTCCTGGGGCTCGACCCAGTCCCCGTGGTATACCATACCAACTTTACCCTTGACGAGGGCGAACCTCGGCTACTACCAATAGCATTGGTTGGCATATGGGCTCGGGTACCCCGGGTTCGCCAAACCCGTACCTGGGATATTCCCAGGCCCCTGGGGGCGACATAGCGGGAATAATGCATTGATACTTTGAACTCGGTATGTCTTAATTGAGCACGGCATTTAGAATATATTGCTGAACTGCCAAACAGTTAAGGAGCCGTATTTGACTGGTGAAAGTGAAGTTCAACGAGACAGAAGCGGGTATAGAAGTTGAACTCGACACTTCCGGGAATTTCGCTGCTGTCGCTAAAGTTTCCACCTTTGCAGAAGGATCCGACGGAATATAAATTCAAATCAAAGACGAAGGGTGAACATAATGTACCGTGAACATGCAACGAACAGAACAACGTGTACACGCCTCCGCTATCACTGCCCCAAACATCTGCCACTTTTCATTTCAAATTCTGGAGATTCTTATTTGCAGATATTAATCAAAACTCGCCTTCATCGAATACCTTGAAGCCTGTCAAAGCGTTTACATACAATTGTCCTTATAATTTACCAAACATATTCTCATTCAACTTGCTGAACAAAAACCACCAACAATTGCCGCATCATCCAAGCACGATGTCCTTCTGGCATCCTCCCTCTTCCATCCCTTCCTCCCACATCGACATTCTCTTCTTTCGGCCATTCTTACCTTACAATTGTACAAAATCATCGGCGAGCCTAATAATGGTCACCGTTCGTTTCTCTTTCACGGCGAATTCTCAATAGTGAGACGGAAAAGAAAGTCCGCATGTTCGCCGTGTTTTCGATGCGCAGCACCGTGTCACAGCCGTTCCTCCTTTACGGCGGCAATGTTTGCGCCGACGTTTCGCGTCATTTGCCGTGAGAACGACGCTGATCTAATCATCGTACGTATTGTCGGTCGTTCTCCTCCCCCGAAGTACAGAGTCACGAGCGACTGTACGTCAATGAGCGCGCCATTAGGCGCCACTGTTCGTGGTCGGGCGAGCATTCAGACGAGCGTCGCTCGCGGCCACGTAGATTGATGGCAGAGATCCACGATTGTCTCGATAACCGGGAGAATTCCTTGCAGAGTAGTCGCGACTCCTATGCGTTCATGAATGCATCGTACGATCGTTCACTTCCGCGACACGGTGTTAAATACACCGGGCAAAGTAATCGGCAACGGCGTTCTATTCGGTGTCTATGCTCGTACAAGCGGGGGCGTTCATTTGTCCGTTCGCCATCAGCAATGGCAGATTCTTACCGATACTCGTCCCGTACCTCTTTTTAATGGCATTGTGACGCAAGTTGGAAGAGCGATAACAGACAACGAAATGAACGATGGTGATGTGTATTTTAATGGTTGCACGCGGATGGAATTGTCGGTGCTGTTTTGTTTTATCATCGGATTATAGTCGATTAATTAGGCAAACGATGCAGCTGATATAATGCAATCTGCATAATAATTGTTTTCATCGTGATTAAGTGGAAATAAATCGTATTAGAGGAGGACGGTAAAGGGGGAAACGCTTCGATAAGAGGTTGAGTATGAGGATATTAGTGATTCCATATGCCGCGCATCTACATATAGGATTGGCAATAATAATCCCCCGCGCAAAATCACTTTAAACTGGATTTTAAATAACAAGTAATGCTAAATTATCGGGGAAACGTTAATGAAATTCCGTCACGAGCGTATTATACCGTGACGCGCTGTATGGCTGCCGTGAGTTTGCGAATTTATCCATTTTGCGGCTTTTATATTTTTCTTCCTTTATCGACAGCCATTGTATCAATCAACCTAAATTCATCTATACAGACAGTGGAGATATTTGAACAGATACAAAAGACGGACGTAGTTGATCAGAAGTTAAAATCTATTTATCGATAATAAAATCAATCTCATTGCAGTTAAGTAGGCAGTCAAACTTTGCCAACATTTCAATACCATTCCCATGTCTGCGAAAAACTCGACTTTCAATCGAGAGAGAATTCTGTGCCGTCCTTGTCTTCTGGTTTGTATCCTGGTCCCCTGTTACGTAGCTCAGGCCCTTATTATAAGCCCCTAATTGATGCGTTAACGAGAGGAGTATAATTTCCGTCAGCCCAATCTTTCGCTTCTGATCTATGGTCCCTTTCATGAAAATCCGGAGCACGCCTCCATGGACATGCCATCATGTTCCCACACGACCAACGATGATTATATCTTACGTTACTTGCGTTAAGATCCTCATTCCGCTGCTTCTGCGAATTTATCGTCTTAAGACATCGCCTACGTCGAGTATGTCAACAGGTGGTACTCATCATTTTACACTGACGTATTACAAAGGAGGTGCTAAGTATGATAAAGGATACGTTGCCAAAGAGTGAATCGACCCATCAGGCCGATGGTTAAGCTACCACTTGGTTATATACTTATAAATGCAATCTTTTGGCGCAATAAATTCGCCATTTTTCATTCTGCCTTCTTTACGCGCATCATGATCGTGTTACGGAAACTGTGCGAGTTAATGGTACGCTTTGACTATTTTAGAATGAGTGTAATGTTATATCGTTACCAATTCAAATGTAATCTAAGTTAAATTTTTTATTTTCATTTTCCAATAATTACTCCAGCCGCGCGATAATGTTATCAAATCCAATTTCATTTATACTTACAGGATTTGTTTTACGCTTCGTAGTGTGAGATACAAGAGATTCAGCCTGATCGATAATGGTGTATTAAACATCCTTTTGTTTGGTTCTAAAATTCTGATCCAATTTTCGCGGAATATCCTACATAATCCTGTCAATATTTCTGTATCGAAATCTTTGCCCCGTGTTACCATTTTCATCGGACGCGGCAGTTCCTCAATGAAGAGTGATTGTTTTAATTATCCGCTGCAGTGGAGAATAAACGAGGAGCGCTTACACGACAAAATAAGAGGCTCTCCTTCACGCTTTTCTTTTCTTAAGTGGTCTTCCCCGGTAACGTGACGGTATTCTTCTTCTTGCAATCCTTACGCTTCGTATAATCCATCGCTTAGGGGTAAAATCTGAAATCCATCGTAGCTCTCCTCACGGGTATGTTTCATTCGTTGCATTTTTCCTCCCTTCCCTCATGCCACTTGCCATTCGTCCTGACAAATTATGAACCTCCATTGGCTTTTATACGTTAACTCTGCCACTTGCAACAACGGCGAACGAAAATGCTTTATGCGCTTAACCCTTTGCGGAAGGGGACATTTTTAATATTGAGAGATTGCCATTCATTTTGCGATACAAAAGCACCTTTTTATCAACAAGTTATACTGTTAATCCATGTACATTATAAATTACTACTTGTTTAATCATATTTCAACGGTTGTATTTCAATTTTTCAACTCTAACTGTGTATACAAGCGGCTATAAACTATAATTATATTTTTTCTCAGGCCGCATATATACGTCGCTAGTCCTCAAAGGGTTAAGAAATTCGTAAATACTTGCAAGTGCTTCGTTTCCTAATCCTACTTTCTCTCTGTCCATCTGTCCACATTTTCTTTCTTCTTTTACCGTTCATCTCTTCATATTCTTTCTTTCATTTGTTTTTCCTCTCATCTTTTTCCCTTTCTGTTTATGATGTTTCTCTGTTCTCTATCTCTTCATTTCTCTCACTCCCTCTTTTTCTCCCTCTCTTTGTTTCTTTCTCTAGAGCGGAATTCCTATCTCTATTCACTCTCCCTCTCTTTCACTCTCCCCTTCCTTTTCAACTCCAACATTAACTATGCCGCGAAGGGAAAAAATAACGGGCCGAACTGCAAGGGGATACGAGAGAAAGAGAAACCCCCGGGGTGAGTGGGTGAAAGGAGAAGGAGTGGAAATGTCGTTCGAGAAAGCTTATTTCCACGCTCCTTCGGCAAGAACGGATAAGTCTCCTTTATCACCCTCGCAATATACACCACGTAGGCAGCTAGTACTCGCAAAGGTATCCTAGATACGAAGCGGGGTACTTTTAGAAATATCGTCGTCGTTGTCGTCGTCGTCCTCGTTGGTAGCGATGCCTGTGGCGGCGACGGTGGTCGGCATTCTCGACGGGCGGTCGTCGCGACGCACGTTTCTGGCGAACAGTTTTTCCCTTCTTCGTTGTTGTTTCATTCTATATAACCCCGCCTTTTTGTCTGGAACAAAGTTTACGCGTTCGTAGGCACGTCGGTCAAACATCCATGCATTTTACTTTTTACACTCTTCCTCCTTTTCTTTTGCCTCGTTCAAATTGTTGCCCTTTTTGAATTTTCATTCGATTGTTCTTGCTGTGTTATAAATCCCTGTTTTCACCTATGCTAGAAAATTCTACTTTTGCGTTTGTTTGTAAATTTCGAACTGTACATTGTCCATACACGATAAACGTTAATTTATTTCTTTCCACTTGCTTACGACTTTTAATAAAGCAGAAATGTAAAATACTGCAGAAATGATGTAAAAGTAACGTTTCAACTGGCAGCGATGATTAAATAATTTATAGTCTGCTGCAATTTTCTTAGTCCGCCCCCGTTCAAATCCGCTCGACGTCATTTTACCTCTTTAGACGGTGTATGTGTGGAATAAGTGCTGCATAAAATTTTAATCCCGTTTTTACGAATCTAATTTTCTTTATTACAGCATTTTCGCTTCTTGTACTTGACCTTTATGGCCTTCCGAAATATACAGCCGCTTTATATATCTGTTTCATACATTCCTGGCCAAAGTTACGCCCAAGACGCAAGTCGGGGAGATATGTCATTTTCAGCACGTTTGTCCTCACGCGGAAACACCTTTTTACGATTCCACGGAGTCCTGCGAATCACCCTCGGGAATTCAAGTTTTATATACCTTTCGCAGCACGAACGAAGCCGCTTGGACCAGAAAATTACGCATCACTGTGTACCTCGACATTCAAATGCAATCTTTAGCGAAACGATTTGAGCTGTTGCAGACTTTCATACGTACATGCACACACATGCATACACATAAAAAGCCGGTCTTTTCCCGTTCGTATTTACATTTAACATTTCATCGCAGCAAGGTGAAAATAAAATCACACTCGCATTTAGGTCTTCTTTTATTATTTCTTTTTCTCTTTTCATCAGGAATAGGTATTTCTCTGGAACTGAATTAAATAGCATTTCGAACGAACAAATCCCCAATGTAAAGATATTCCATGCTAGCAATCCTTTCGGACCTTTATCTATCATCAGTATTACGAACGTTCGAATTTTCTGGAATTTATCAGTATTTCGTGAAACGTGTGGAAAAAAGAAGCTATCATAATTTAACAATAGACCGATCACATTTTTAATGTGAGAAAATCATGTGTGTTGAATAAAGGCTACATGTGCGACATAAAGGAGTTGTGAAAAGTAACAGCTTTTAATACTAACCATTTAATCCTTTAGTTATGGTCAGTATTATTCAATTGAATTTTTTTTTAGACGAGAGAGCTCTGTTGCCTTTCGGTAAGATAATGAAACGCGTTTTGGTAATGCGACAAAGATCTTGAAGTTTTCAAAAGAAAGATACGGTATTCTTTCCACAGTTTTAATGACTATTTATCTTTTTATTCTATTTATTTCCATACAGGGACAATCATTTTCAAGTATAGGTTGCCGTAGGAAAATACTTAAACCACCTACACTTCGTAGCAATGGATAAATACAATTGTTAGTGCAAATCGTATGGAAAATATTTCGTTCAGTCTTACAAACCTTCTTTAGCTAATTGTACTTAAATTCACAACGAATTTAACCCCTTAGCTTACAATAACGTGTGACACACGTGAGGCGACAAGTGGAATACGAAATTTTGAAGTTTTTCAATAACTATTAAATTGAAAATATCAGTCGATCACGAGACGGTAAAATTATTTCTATAATATTAATATTGCAGTCAGTTGTGCCAAATGTTAAAGATCAGAGAGAAATTTTTATTTCTGGAATTAATTCTGGGGTATTACGCACGCTGCCAAAATAGAAATCGTAAGGCAAGGGGTTAATTCTCATCGGCAACTCGTATCGTCCAAACTTTTCACACCTCTCTCTTTGCACCGTTATTTTCTCCACCCTCGCTATTCGTCATAAACTCACAGTCAATTATTCTCCCAATATCGCAATTTATATCCACCTAATTATAAATACACCAGATACAATACTCATACGAATTGCATCGTTCCTTGAAAATCTCCGCGTTTTCCGCCCTCGCGAAAGAACGACCGATCTGCTTTACCACCGTCGTTGAAAGACAATGATATTCAGCCATGCTAATTAAGAGCGAGTCCTTCGTCGCATTATGTCGATACCTCAGGCCGGATGAGCCAACAGTGCTGTGACAATCGGCGAATGTCTATTTACCGTTGACTATGGCACAAACACAATAGAAACGAGAAAACGGTATGACTGGCCGCAAAGGATGCCACGGCTAACTCAAATCCACCACATTCAGCACACAGATTCGCGCGTTGCTTCAGACGCGAATCCACGTCAACGATACCGTGTACGTGCACAAGGAACGTGTGCGTAGTTTGCGTACCGATATGCACTGCCATGGGAAGCCCGCGGTCTTTTGTAACAGTTAGTCGGTGGTAACAGTGATTCGACCAGTCCATTATGGCTTGAAAACACAATCTCGGCCCATAATTGACCTCAAATTACACTCACCTAAGCGAAATCGGTTAATGTCACCCTCGGCGCATGATGCTGCACGTATCCGAGATAATTCCTTATGTCTCTAGGACTCTCGGACGTACCGTACCGTTAGTCCTACGGCTTGCATCGCGCCCAAATTGTACAGGGTGTTTCAAAAGGTTTTGTCATGGCTTCGGGGGGTTGTTCTAGAGCTCGGATTGGATGGAGATTTGTGAAAATTACCTGCCGCAAAATTATTTGAGGAATCCCCGATTCAATCTGGCTGGGCTATCTTCTTCGTATTGTTACGTAGGTAAAATGTCTGAGAGGAAGCATGGGTCAGAAGTGAACCGTTCTCCCGCAAATCGACTTTTAATTGGGCCTCCGCGATCAAATTTTCGCTTAGAAAGTGAGAGAGTCAGCTGTTCCTTCGGAAAGAGACACACAAGATATCCTTGTCGGCTCGAACAGTCTAAGGAGAAGCGTGCTACTTGACATTAGAAATTGGGGGACTGGGTCACCGAACCACTAATAATTTTGCGGCAGGTCATTTTCACAAATGTCCATCCAATCCGAGTTCTAGAACAACCCCCCGAAGCCATGACAAAACCTTTTGAAACACCCTGTACATGCCCTTTTCTACTCCGTTTGTATCGCACGTAGTGGTCAATGTTATGGAAGTTCCCTTAGTACACGTGATATTGCTAAATGACTTTTGTTCCTCAGTGAATTTTTGTTCGGCCGAAGAAGGAAGATTGCCCGTTTAAGTATTTAGAAATTGTTACAAGGTTGTAGTGGTACGTAGTAAAAATATATTCATATTTGACAGCTGCTTTTTCGAAATTTTAATTTTTTAACCCCTTGGCCTATAATAACGAGTGGCACTCGTGATGCGGTAGATGGAATAGGAATTTCTGAAGATTCCCAAAAACGATAATATTGAAAATATCAGTGGAACATAACACAGTAGAATTCTTTCTGTGTTATTAATATTGCGTTAAATTGTACGATATATCAGGAATCACTGATTAATTTTCATTTTAGCAATTTAATTCTGAATTATTGCACGCACAGTCGCAAAAGTAATCTTATTGTTAGTGCAAGGGGTTAATATGGTTGAGACTGTTTTAATCACTCGACTGTCCTGCCAATGAGATTGCAAAGACATTCCAAATAAATGCGTCAATTGTTTTGTCTGTAACCTTTTTCTATTTATGGAATATTATTTTGTAGAATATCCATGATATAATTGTAACCTTAATAGCATAACTTAATGCAATTTTTTTCTTCATACATTATAATGCACCTTGAAATTTTTTCCTGAATTTGTTCTTTAAGTAAAGGTATATGTTACTATATTTTCAGAAGTAGATTAGAATCCCCTAGAACTTTAGAATTTTGAAGCTTGAAGAGATACAAACAAGAATACATTATTCCAGGAATATCGGTTTATATTAATGACATCGATCACATTATGCGTACGGATATAATTACACTTTAAAATTGCCAAAATTACGTTAATGATTAGACTATTTTATAGTCTAATCAATTTTTCAACGTGAAGCAATTTTATTATAAAAAGTGTTCTTCTATCCATAGTAGCCGTCTAGTTATGCCATAAAATCTGAAAATTCAGAAAATTTAGAAGGGTAGTTTCAACCACTTAGAATGAATTTCCGTAGAAAAACATTGTTCTCCACCCATCCCAACATGCTCTACATCCTCGCGAACTTTCATTAAAATCAGAATATTCAGGTTGGGAATCATCCCTTGTAAGTCACACTTGGAGATCATTAGTGTAGCAGAATTCGAGGAGTTTTCAGAAAATAGACGTTTTCAAATGCGTGGTCCATGCGGCATTTAATGCTCGAGGGCTTACAATGATTTCGTCATGATATAACATTTAAAAATGATAATAAACCAGTATTCCTCATACAATGCAAAGTCAACAGTATTTCAATTAACTTTATAAGAAATAGTTTATTTATTTATTTTTCACAGTATCAATTAAAACTATATTTAGTATTTTTAATCAATAAAAAACATTTTATTATACAAATGCTGATGGAAACTCAGGAAATGATATTTATTATTTTCTTCCTTTATTAGCCATTTTTTGTAATCCCCCTGACCTAAAATTTCAAGAGTTCGACGTATAATTACATGAAAAGTGAAAATATGAAATTCACATAAAAGTAATTACTTAATGTTCACATTAATGAGATAAAAAACGGCATTATTACGAGAACAGAGGGACCTAAAGCGCTTTTATTAACAGTTTTAAAGTTTCCTTTTTTTATTAGTTATCACGTTTTATAGGTGCTATTTTTTGTTGTCGATATCGCCGTATCGTAGAACGATAAAACTAGGGAAACTTTATTTATTTCAATAGCGAGCTGCGGGATATCCAGCAGTGCTCTCAAGCCCTTGGCCGTGTAATGCGGCACATCGTAAGTTTGCTGTGCACTGAAAATAATACTTTTTGACATT
Source organism: Cerceris ruficornis (assembly GCA_963989415.1). Taxonomy (NCBI): domain Eukaryota; kingdom Metazoa; phylum Arthropoda; class Insecta; order Hymenoptera; family Crabronidae; genus Cerceris; species Cerceris ruficornis. The sequence goes on from OZ022518.1 coordinate 8,172,960, forward strand.
TATCTTTAAAAAGAATAAACCATCGTGAAACTGCTATTTTTCATTGGAAGTGAAATCTACGACAGCGATAAATATCTTATATTACGGGAGTATAGAAACCTCACAATCTTCGTACTAATGATTACGATCTAAAAATGAAACTGGGAAAAACGATATAAAAATTATATTAAATTATTCGCAGAAAATCTTCTGCAGCACACCACTATTAAAGGTTACAGCATACAATTTCTATTACTACTTGCATGTAAGGTTATTTTCAATGATTCAAGGAATAAAAAAATACGCCCGATTTCATCTGAATCCATCGCATCATTATTTTAAGATTTTTAACTTTGTATTCTCTGCCAACCTTCTTTAAATAAAATATCCGGACGGCCTTAAAATGTATTCCTAACACTTCGTTTTTTGGCGACACCACGTTGCTGTCAGAAAATTACAAATCTGATGTGCAAATGCTACGAAGTTCCGACAGATCTTTGAAATTCTATTTTCCAATTTCCTCGTTAATGAACATTCATCCACATATACCATCGGAATTTTTTATAAATCTTACAGACTTGTTGTGATTCTTATATGAGCCATTCACTTGCCAAATCGATTAACTCCATAAAACCTAAAGTGGAGAAATGTGATGAAATCGTATATACTACTTTTCAAAATTCCCTTCAAAATATAACTCAAAAAAAGTATTGTAGAATATACAACCGCATGTAGCTTTCCTCTAACGAAGTATAAAATGAATAAGGTGGAATAGCCTTGGAATTAATTAGATTATCTTCTGAATTCAATTATTTATTATTCGTTGGCCAAGCAAACTTCGTCATTTAATAGTGTTAATCGTCATTATTATGAATACTTATTCTAAACATAAAAAGTTAAGATTCAATCAAGTGCTTTAAGACTTAAAAAAAAATTGAAAAAGTGGAGTTAATCGATTTGTGCATTGAACGGCTCATATTCTGCTAAGATATATGAGCTGTTCACAGCAGAAAGTGATTAACTCCACTGTTTCAATTTTTTTAAATTTAAGTCTCAGACCACTTGATTGAATCCTAACTTTTTATGTTTAAAATAAATTTTCGTGATAATAACTATTAGAAATGGGTGTTTAAATAAATCAATATATTATATTAATATTGCTTTTATTATAAGGCTTTGAAAGAAACGGCTTTAAACTGCTGGAGTTTAGAACAAACTAACAGTGGATGCCCAAAAGACGAGCTCAGGCCCACTTACAAGAGAACTACCCGAGGTATCTGCCTCCGATTTTAATGAAACTTCGTAAATTTGTTAAGCACGTAAAACTAATCGATACGTATTTTTTGATATCGGTTAAGTCGCACGTTTAGGGGGTGAAACCACCCTTCCATTGTCACTCGTTTATCAGATATACATAGTAACGTAAAGTGTCAAAGCCGGCAAAAGAAAAGCGGTTAATTTCACGACTCCAGAGTAAATTACGGAAAAACACAAAAACCTGTAACTTTTATTTTTTATTGCTCTATCATTTAAAAAAAGTTTGGTTAAAATCGCATTACAAACTTTAAAGATATAACGAAAAACTTGTAATTTTTTAATAAAAAATTAAGAACAAATCGTCAAATAAAATTTTAAATTCCGTAGGTGTTTAGTATACAAACAGGCGAATATTTCGTACATATCGTAAATCTCTATCATTAACCGTTTTGAAGTTATAAGCGAAAGAAGAAAAAATGTCGAAACTTTGAAGGCTGGCTTCACCCCCTAAACGTGCGACTTAGCCGATATAAAAAAATACGTATCGATTACTTTCACGTGCTTAACAAATTTACGAAGTTTCATTAAAATCGGAGGCGGACACCTCGGGCGGTTCCCTTGTTAGTAATACAATATAAACTCTCCCTACATAGCAGAGAGACTCCTGTTCAGAATAGGAATTCCTAGAACGTAGACTCGTTTTTGAACTCATTATATATATATATATATATATATATATATATATATATATATATATATATATATATAATATTATATTGTTAATAATAATTCAACAATAACGATTAACACCATTAAATGACGAAGTTTGTTTGGCCATCGAATAATAAATAATTGAATTCAGAAGTCAATCTAATTAATTCCAGGCTATTCCACCTTATACATTTTAGACGTCGTTAGAGGAAAGCTACATGCGAAGATATATTCCACAATACTTAATTGTATTTATATTTTGAAGGGAATTTTGAAAAGGAGCGTATACTCTTTCATCACGTTTCTCCACTTTAGGTTGTATGGAGTTCATCAATTTGACGAGCGAATGGCTCATATTTTAATTAAAAATGACCCCATGAAAGATGCGGACGTCAAATTATCAATGTGCTCATTAAAATCTACATTTTCAGCTATCAGACATGAAAGGAGCGCTTTTTCATCCTTGCAATCCCGTCCTTCAACGTCATCCCACAACTTCCATCCCCAGATCTACTATATTTTAAAGAAACCCACGATAATTACATGTAAATATAATCGAGAAGAGACGAAGGAGATAAACGATTTCTTTTCTTTCATCGAACGCAGGGCAGCAGTGACGGCGGTATCTTGGCACCCTCACGGCACGTACCTTGCTTCCGTGGACAGAGCGAAGACCGTGACGATCTGGGGTGATCATGTTTGATAGGACGAGTGATCCCGAGACAGACGATTGTTCTTTGACGCGTGAAGATCGGAATGTACATTTATGCCGAGCGGTGTGCATTCGTAGAATTGAAGAGAGCGGAGGCGTGATTTACGTCAACGCGCATCAACGTGGAGTCACAGAGGGTACTGGCGAAGGATAATCAAAATCATTCGACGGTTTGACCGCGCACGGCTGTAAAGCCATGTAAGGCTACTGTTTCGAAGCTGAAGAGCAAAGCTGCCGCGATCAACAAATCCAGTTGCGGCGGTAGAGACTATTGTACATAAAACTGCACTTTATCGTTACTCCGAGGTTGTAAAGATTCCAAGATTACCCCGATTCTTTCCCTCCTCCTCTTCTCGTTTTTCTTTAATTTTTTTTCTTCCCCCTTTAGAATAGTACCTGCCCGCCGTGACAGCGTTGTCCCCTCGAGAAATTCAAGGAGATTATTCTAGCTATCCTTTCGAGATTTATTAGATATGCACCTTTTATTTGTAAGAGACTATTTTCGCGTTTCAATCGTCTGTGCTGCGGCAGGCTCGATCACCCGCAATGGACGACTTCGTGAGAAAGTACGTGTTCACGAGTATCGTTTTGCTGTTTATCGTACACGTGAAGAACAAAATGCTATGTTACCCAAGGAATCATAGACGAATCATAGAATTCAATTTGAAAAATCTAATTACCAATCGAATACAACTGCAAACTGTTATCGTTGCACTTACGAGAAATATTTGAGACCGTGAGTCTTTAAATCATTTTGACAACGTATGCTCGTTGATCATGTCGAAAAACCAGTGAAATAAAATCGTCAAAGTTCTCCAATGTCGGTGAATTCAAAATATTTTCATTCAAGTCTGACGTACTCGTGAGCAGAGAAGCACAATAAAATTGTAACATTGATACTAAGTAATGTCATCATACAAGATTTATACGATTAACATTAGGAGTATCGGGTGTCCTTGTGTACCGTGATAAACGTCGGTTTTATCCTGGAAGATGAATTAATTAGCCGGAATCTAACCGGGATCGGTCCCGTTTTCGAATCGATATCGAAACCCTTGAAGTGTACTCTCTATACGTCGGTCTTACTTTAGTGTTTACGCACTGGGCTCGAAACAGTTCGTCATCGTGTAGCACAATAATTGAGAGTCAATGCTTTTTAGAACTACAGGGCTAAGGTCGAAGGGCTCTAAGGGTACGCCGTGACCGTTCGTCGCGCGAAATGTTCCACGAAGGACAGAGAGAAAAATACGAAATGCCAATTTTTATGTTTTTCATATTTTTGATACGGATATATCTGTGAATTCCGATATGCTGCGAACGTGAGCTGTGGGTTTTCTTTTTTTGTTTCGTTTTCAAGAGTCCTTTGATCGTCGTTTAACGCGAGTTATATCTGTGAATAATTGTAAACCGTGATAAAGGTATCGATAATTTCAATTTTACGTATGATTTTGTATCGCGCTGTTTAAATAATTATAATTAACAGTCAATTGTCGGACAATAGAGCGGCATCTTACGTACATAAGTATGAGTTATTGTTACTTTTATCGCTTAAGTAAATGCGTAAGATTTTGTGTATGCGCTTGAAAATAAGTATAATGCTGGAACGGTAAGAAGGCAGCTGAGGGGTAATTTGCTCTGATTCGCCCGACGGATAGGTACATCCCTCTCCCTCACGCATTTTCGATTTTGACGTGCTATTGGCTAGAGAGACCCGCAGATTTGTTGCGTCGTCATGTGAACGACGAAAGTAGTGTTTTATTTTCGGTTGTCATTCGTCGATCTCAGATTTCCATGACCGTCATGGCGGGGATAGGCGGTGCGAGAGCAATCTCTCCTTCCGTCTCAGCTGCCTTCTTACCGTTCCAGCATTATACCGATAGGGGCATTTTGATTTCACCTTCTTCTTTCGTGCTATCGGTTTGTCTTGTTTCACTCTTCGATTGTTTTTCCGTCATCTAACGATTATTCTTTAATTACATGCAAATAAAACACGTGAGCTCGAAAAAACTAACATTTTTGCATCTGACAGTTTGTTTGGCTAACATTGAACTTTCGCCGAATAATTCTTTTGCCTTTCGTCAAGCGTAAACCGATGATTGTGGAAGCTCTCATGTCGGTTCGTTCTTTTTTATAGAAAATGTTGCCAATAAGAAGCATCTCAGGCGAAACTGATTGCGTCCAACTTATTAAATCTTTTTCTTTTCGATCACACGATATCATTCAAATATATGTTTTACGATTGTAAGCTTATTTTGTATTTTTATCCACAATCTATGTTATTTTCAGCAGGAAAATTGTATACATTATTTGTATATGTAAATATATATTAAACATTTCTTTCTTGTATTTTTGAAAATGGCAGTGTTTTTTTTATCAATCCCGAGATCTGTACTATATACGAGGTGGCCTTTCATTCGCTAACGGTCTCGTTCGTTCTTACGTGAACGCAGAGGATTTCAGCCTATGCTTTGAAAAACCATGACATGGATGATAAATGTGGAGAAATTGTCATGAAAAGGTATAGGTATTTATGAACGATAAATTAATGCATAAGATGAACTTGATTTTTAAAAAGTAATAAAGCTGTTTTGAAGTCTACTGATTTGTAAATTAGGTGATTTAGTTTTTAATATTTTAACACTAGATTTACGGAAGCCGTCAAATTGACGGGTTCCTACTTGTTTTATAAACATTTCTTCAATTTACAGAGAAGTTGTACAGTAGATATTTCACGTGCATTTTATAATACAATACTGACTTAACGAATTACCATCTTTGCTGTTTCACCCCTCTTTTCCCAAAGTCCTTATTTAATATATTGCAATGTAACAGATTTAACGCCCCTAAATCTAGTGTTAACCTACTTAATTTTCTACTTCTATATAAATCAATTTCTTCGTGTTACACCTTAACGTTTTTATTTTTCATCCTACTTGCGTCATTATCAGCATTGATGCGCCACACCCTGTGCATTTAGTATTTCCCCCGGTAATCCCATGCTTCCTTAGTAATTTCTAAATTGCAGTCCTCCTTCGACCCCGTATTCCGACAGTATCAAACAAAAGTTTCTTTGTCGTAATCGACAAAGATCCACAGAGGGAACTGTTATTTTAAAGTCTTCCTCGGCGCGCAGCAAAGATCTGAAAGCGCCTTAATCCTCCTTTCTCTTAAAAATTCTAAAGCCATCACCTTTCACCCCCCGAACGGCGGCGTACGCGCGAAAAGTTCGATTTACCATGAAATGAAAGGTTCTTTCCTAAAAGAGCTAAAAGAGACAAGGGTTTCCTTGCAACACTTTATCTTTTATTCCCTCTTCTTTTCTGTCCTCAGCGTAAACAGCTTGCAATCTTTTAAACGAACCACTCCGTTCTATACTCTCCTAACGGAATTCCACCTAAAATTTTATTTCTAATTACAAAAGTTAATCTTACGACCCCGGAGCCATTGTCTCCTTACCACCCAATCTCTTCTCCTACCACCACACAGGTAGACAACTATGCTTATACAAAGAACTTGCAATTGCTCGTGCTGGCTTATGTGTACGGTTCTATGTATCAGGATCCCTTCACAGAGGCCTCGCGGTATAACACAGCGGCCGTGTATCTGACAGTACCTAACGTGCTTTCGAAAGCGCTCATTAGTCACTGAAATGCGGTCGCGAAGTGACAACTCACACGTGGAATATTATACGGTCCAAGAACTTCCGTGTGGCACTCTCCTATCCCGCGAGCGATGCACGCTTCCTACCTTCTCCGCGCATGTACTACACACTCCGCGTTCGTCTCTGTTTCTAACTTTCGCATTATACGCCCTTTGTCCGCGATTCGACAGTTTCGACAGTTTCGCAATGGAACGTGAGAATGTGGCGGCGGCGGCGGCGATGGTGACGCGTCCGAGGGAAGCCGCTTGCAAACGACGTTAAAGTTCGATCGGACAGCCGCATCTGGGGCCACCAAAATTTTTCTCTACCCTTCCTGCTACGCGTCACGTGTGTGCTATAGATACACGTATATGTATGGAGGTCCCGGGAAGCACGTAGGTGCGCTTTGCTACCCCCGTGCAGCCCTTCTCATCCTTCTCGTTCTCGCGGTTTACCATGTAAACGTTGTAACCGATTGTAATGCCGTACGGAAAAGCAGTCGTTAACACTAGATTTACGGGCTTGAAATGTATTAAATTGCAATATATTAAATAAGGACTTTGAAAAAGGAGGGATCAAGCGACAAAGATGGTAATTCGTTAAGTCATTATTGTATTATAAAATAAACGTGAAATATCTACTCTACAGCGTCTTTGTAAATTTGAGAACTGTTTATGAGACAAGTAGGAACCCGTCAATTTGACGGCTGCCGTAAATCTAGTGTTAAAGGGAAATTGTAAAAATTATCCGAAGCGAACCGGTGTAGATTTAATATCGTTAGGTTCCGGTGGTTCTTGGAGGATGAGCGATTAACGGAATGACCTTGGTTTTATTACGCATTTTTGTATCTTCAGTATCGGCTACGGTTGTAATGAGAAGCACTTACAATTTTTGCACGAGTTTTAAACCATTGGAAGCTATGATGCAGTATATTTAGTTGCAACGATTGGACCGCAATTAATACATTTGTATTGCAAAGTATTTTACGTGTGAAAATTAATTCCGTACGTTCAAGACCACGATATGATTATTACGTGGAAAGAATCTTTCAGGGAAGACAAATAGTGGAATCGAATTCACACTGACTTTTTGAGAATGTGGCTTCCATTTTCCTTGGTACCATATTTCTCCAAAGTTGAGCTTTATACAAGGTGTCTTATTTAACACGAAACCTACCAGCTTTATATCTGTTATATTGAAATATACGAAATAAGTACTTTGGAAAAAGTGATCTGAAGAGGTGAAGAAGACGATCAGTTAAGTCATTTTTGTTTTATACGATAGACCTAAAATATTTACTGAATGGCCTGCCGAATCAATTTGGAGAATTTTTAGAAAAAATTAGAAAGCGGTCATTTGACCGCCATGGTATGTTTAGTGTTAAGTCTATTCTGTTTCTATTCTTAGTAGCTCGTTTATTTATTAATATATATAAAATTTATCTAGATAGAAACTTATTCGGCAGTTTCTATAACCAGTGAAGGACAATTCAAGGCCATACTATCTGAGATCTTACTGAATATATCGCTTTCTCGCACCCGTAGTCAATATCTCCACGAATAACAATGATGAAATGAAGATCATGGTGTAATGCATAAATGCCTTGTTATTTCACATTTTTATGAAAGAGGTGGCTCATTTTACTCAATACAACATTACACTTGGAGAAAGCTCAGTATAACCTTGAGATGACCTTCATCGTCATAGCCTAGGGGTTGGCAATCTTTTTCTCATACGACGTGAAATGAAAATTATGGCTGACTCGGAGGATCGGAGAAAAAAGTAAATAAATAAAATCACACGAAATGCTTATTACAATCTTTGCCAGTACATTTTTTATACAACTTTCTCGTATGACCGTATAAAATTGCTTCGCAGGTTGCATCCGCAATTTTAACCTTTTGCGGTCCTATGTCGAGCTCTACTCGACATAGCTTTGAAATTCATTTTATTTTCTAATAATTTAATATCGACCTTCCAATTTCTTAATGATTCTCTAATATTACCTAATTATCCGTCACCACCTACAGTTATTGATATCATTAAAAAATAATGAATAATCAACGATAGAAAATGCTGTGAAATTAATTTCATTTAGCTCGCTACAAAACTGACGAAATAATTCGGACTGCAAAGGGTTAATGTTCCCTCAAAACACTTTTCTGTATCTTGATAAATAAAAGAATTATTGAAGATAGCAAAGATAGGTAGGACACCCTGTATATTCTACTGCAATTTCTGTAGTCATATCGCCAAAGACCTTCAGATTTATGATGCTTCCGAATCATAGAGGCAGTGATATATGTCTCACGTGTAAGGAATTTTTCAGTAATTCTAACAAGGATCTCATATTGCAGGACGCGAGGCACTATGATCGTCATAGTTTTAAAAGTCTGATATTTGTGCATATATTTTTGGCTATAATCGTAATAACCACAAGTGTAAGGCGCTACAGATTTATATAAATTCAGAATCATCCACGTTACAATGTCTTCATTTAAAAATATTCCAGTAACGAAGGTAAATTCAACCCCTACTTGACTTTTTAAGAACCCAAGACTTCATTCCCACCATCGACACAACCCTCTAATTTTTCTCATAAATTTTCTCCGCGGTGGGCGATAATATCGTCCCGAGATTTCCCGTATTTCGTCCTCTGTGACGTATAATGGCCAACGAGGAAACCATTATGCTCAAAATAATTCTACGGTAGGGATTATTGTTGTACAAAGTCGTCGTTATACATGCCGTTTCCAACTCTCGGTTGTTTATCGTCGACATAATGAGGAAGATATTAGAAGCTCAAAGAGAAGGAGATTGTATAAAGGAGTCAGGAGAGTGACAAATTAACTCGCACCTTCGCGCTTCCGTGAGATTCAGATACCCTCCCTCGCTCGTTGTAGTAAAGGCCACGGCAAGTATTACGGGAGACAGGAAACCTAGGCGGAAACGTCACTAGTCGAGCAGGTAAGAGACTCGAGGCTAAGTTTAAGCGCAGTGTTTGTTCGTTGATGCAAAACCGCCTTCCACAGAAATCACGAATGCTTTCACGTTCCGGCATACGGAAATGGAAATTCCTTTGCTCGACATTTTAACTAAACACGCTTCTTTTATCAGGCTACTAGAGAATTCGGCAGGAACTTCCGCGGGGAACGGTTCGGAGCTAAATTGCTTTCGGAATTAACGCAATTACGTTGTAGCGTTGTTAAGATAAAAGGAAGAAGGCGAAAGAAAAAATAATGGCATACCCGAAAGGGGGCAAGATAATTACGATAATATTAAATTGATTTTGCACTGTAATCACTTTGGGATGATTCCTGTATCCTATTAGCCCAAGTATTCGATAGTAATTAGTAACGGTGTGCCGGGGATAAAGTACTTTCCAGGTGCTATACAAATTGCTGAATAGTTTACAATCCGGTAAAAATTATTACGCACCGTTTTGGGTCAATGTGCCGCTCTTAAATTCCGTGCGGTAGCGCAGATATCCTTAATAATGTCGTCATTAAAAATTTCTAGAAAGGACCACCAGATGGTTGCCTCTTTTTTGCTGATATTAAAATAACGCTCATTGCGCAAATTATCGTGCGCAAAAACGTAACTTGCGAACAGCGGGACAAAAAATATGTAGGCCGTCTCACGTTACGAGAAAGGTGTACGCGTTATCGACGCGTTTTCGAGGTGGCTGTGTCAATCATATTTGGAGGTAGCTAATCTCGTACATCGGGTAAAAGCCGTCCGTGCGGACTCGACTCATCCATCCGGTCTTAATTAACGTAACTGTCCGTGATATCCAGTTGTTTCCGTCTAGGTGATCGTGATCGGCAGGTTTCTTCTGGGATCATCCGAAGTCATTTATATCGAGCCAGATTGATGGAGAGAAATGGATTGATCCGACAGCGGTAAAACGCCTCTTTCGAAACACTCCTTAATCGTAAGAATATTCTTCTTCCCTTTCACGTTTCACGTAAAGAAGGAATGTAATTATCTACGAACGATTTACCTTTTTACCGATTTCCATTTTCAGTGTCAATCCATTTGTGTTTTAATACCCGTAGAAGAATTAACGGATGGCAAAAGAATTCATTTATTGGAATATAATAAACGGAAGTGTAATAGTATAGCATAAAAACTAATATCCTCGGTGTTACTTTTTCCGTATTAACATCATTTCGAATACCCAAATGATTTCTGCCAATAGTTGCACGATGCTTTGCCAGCCGGAGTTTCGTTAAATTAAGCGATATCAAAGCACGGAGAAATTGTATTTCCTCGTTGAAGCTAGAACACCTCGTAACGAGAATTCCCTTCCTCCATCGCGATAATCCCGCGGGAATATCCGTTTGTACATTCCTTCCTCCTATGCCCCTCGCCACTTTAATATTCCCCGTATTCTTCTTACGACGGCATACTTATGCGTCGGTCTCTCCGTAATTATCGGTGATCTGTCAATTATGATTAATTAGCAAAACAAAATTAATAACGTGCGACGAGTACCGCGACGTATTACGTATCAAGGTCGTCTACTTCACTCCACTGCGCTCATCCGGCTTTAATTAACTCGATTGTCCTTGATAACTGCATACTTCAAACTGAAGAACCTAGTCTGATACGTTGCCTGAGGAATCATTGAGGGTTACCTGACCTGCCGAGATTACAGGCAAGCAATGATAGGGGGTAATGATTTTGAAAGCATTTCCTGTCCTTGGACATACCGTCTCTTATACGTGTCCTTTGCAACTCTTTTCGTTCTAAATATATTGCATACTGCAATTATAAAGGAAACCTCGGTATGCTCTAAACGTATAAAACAAAAATACGCTTTTTTACATAATACAGATTATTACACGTACCTCTTCGTTCTATCTATTTTTATTCGCCGTAAAACGAACAATCTTAACACGTTGAATGCCATGGGGGTCACCGGTGACCGGCGCTATTGAATTCAACGAAATTTCATATGACTTTTAAATTGTAATATTTCTGAATTTCCTAATACATTAGGAATTTAAATATTAACGTTCAAAAGTTAAAGTCCTGCAGAATATATATCTATTTGTGTCTTTAAAATTTCTGCATTGTAAAGATGCGATTTTAATAGAAAAACTTTCACTTCAGCAGAAACGATGAAACTACCAAAATATCGTGGCGTTCAACGTGTTAAACACTGTAATCGACATCTACAAAACAGAAAGATATTCCATCCATCCCCCACCCTTTACGATTCCTTGATTATCGAAGGTACTTCTCCATACCTCGTTCGAAAATCTCATTTTAAACGAAAACGTTCGCCAGCAGCCTGACGGATGATCTACCCGTTAGGATAACCTCGATCATTTCGACTTGCAAAATAAGAAGCCCTGGCGAAACGAGAATCATCGGGAATCCTTCCCGCGAAAGTGGGTCCTGATTGCGCCCTCGGATGAGAGGAAGAGGAAGTGCCCTTCGATCTCTGCTTGGAGAGGAGAAGGGTGCGGAACGCGTAGTTCCTTTACCACTAACCCCCCGATCCGTGCTCCTTCGCTGTTGAACCTTCTGCCAGGCACTTCCGGCGTGTGCCATACATCCCACTCGGGGATATCGATATTGAAACGTAAAAAAGATTCAATCAGTCGCGAAGTTTCAGCGCCAATCAATCACCCCTTCCCGGTACCCCAACCCCTCGGCCATCCAGGTTTAGGACGCGAAAGCTCTCTCGCGCGCGCAGCCCGCACTGGCGCGCCTGATCGCGGCGACGACGCTAAAATGGCCGAGGGGTGAAAGGGAAAGAACGGCGCGCAGGGGTACAGAGAGGAGTTCGAGGAGGAGGGCGAAGAGGACATAGAAGCGAGGGAGAAAGCTGGAGGGAGAGAGCGTGGGCGAGACGGAGAGAGATAATGAGCTTTCGGGTTGCACGACCGAGTCGACGCACTGGAAGCTCGCCGTGCTTGCGGCGGGAGCCTCAGTAGCCGCTTGTACGTTGACCGGAAAAGCGCTCAGCGTCACGTCGCTTTTAGACGCCGAGCGCGCCATCCTCTGCGAGAGATCGTCGGAAGTTCGGTGACCGACGATTCTCTTCGATCTTCAATCGCACATATATTTTTTTTTTCTTCTTCTTCTTCAACCCCTACAATTTGAATTTGTGACATCGGCCTTGTGCTTCACGGCGAAGGATAATCGAACAGGGAGATCGAAAAGATCGTGATAAGGAGAGAATTTGAAAATCCAGTGAAGTGTCCTCTCCCGAATGGATCGACAGATAGATGTGATATTCGCGGGGGACCGGAAGTGTTAATATGAACGTGGAGCTGTGCTTTTCATGAGGAAAATCCGCATGCATTCGAGTGTGTAATTGTAAAAACACAAGGGGAAACATCATGGGAAGTGTCGCGAGATACCGAGAGGCGCGCCTTTCCGCGTCGCTTCTTTTCGTCCTCGTCGTGGCCGTCACCGGTAAGGAACAACCGCGTGATTCTCAAAGATACACTGCGAAAATATATGGACTTCTTAGGGATTTATGTAGCTTTCGCCACGAATTCGTGATTTGAAATGGTTCCAGGAGAAACTTACCGTCATTATGGATAATGATCTTATGGCGGGTGAAGGATGAGTTTTATCTCAGCGTACGGAGGGATTGAAATACCTTTGAATAGAAAAACCCATGAATGCTTGTTTTCGATCTCGGCTAAAGTGCTGATCGTCATGCAAACGAGCCGAGAGTTAGGAACACGTTTTCGTTGTATATTTACCCGAACTCGCGCGTAATCTCCCGGATAAAATTAATTCATTTACCTTAGAGCCATTGAACCATTCAGCCGCGAAAGGTGTTCTCTCGCCGGTGAAAAAAGAAACGGCAGATTCATTTTTCGCCTCGCTATTAATCTTGATCGTGCTTTAGAAAGTAAAACCGATTGAAGAACCGCAACCCTTTCTAAAACAATGCACGACCTCGCTCGTGCGAACAAAACAAAAAAATCCCACGGAGTAATTTGTCTTCGTGAAAGCCTTCGGAATTCGGTTGCGAAGTTTGAGGAATCACAGTTACAGCTTAAACGTGAAAGCTCGAGACTAGGGCTTAAGAAATCGGTATAACTTTGCGGACAGATATCGAAGAAGTAGAAAGAGATATCGGAGGAAAAGCGTTCTTGTATATCCTTAGAGTTCGTCGAAGGTATCGCGCTTCTAGAACTTAGGGCGATTCCCGTTCGATGACCGCACCTCCCATGGCTCCTTTCGATGTAACACGCGGTAACTGAAGAGGGAAAAAGAAGCTTAGAGTTGTGGGAACATCGAAAGAGTGCTATGTCGAATTCGGCCGGTCGCCAAGATTTCGTCCTTTTGTGTCGGACAAAGCGATTTCTGGGATGAGATTAGAATATCCTTTTGTCAACAAGGCACCGAGACGAAACTACGATCGGGAAAAGACAGTGAAACAAGTCACGTACGCGTTATGTGCGTGTGTCTTTTATTAGACGGATCTGTGTTCGGCGAGGAGCTTTGATCCTGTCGTACAAATGTCGAAGGCTAATGAAGCTCGTTGCCGAGTGAACTTCTGAACGGTTGGCTCATTGTCAAATGTCGACGGTGAATATCGTGTTTAAGCAAGCGTGAAAGTAGAAAACTCGATTACTGCTAAGAGCATGACTTTACCGCTGATGCTAAAAAATCCTTTATGGACTGTTAAAAGAAATTCAATAACCTACGTTCGAAGGCATTTTAATGAGGTGTTTTTTTGTATCGTCCAATTTTTCACAAGTATGTGCAACAATTTATCAGCAACTCGTATGATTTACAGAAATGAAGTACAAATGTATTTTGCATTTGGTCTCTCGTTATACTGACGCATTTCAGTTGTAATAAAATTGAAGATACCGTGAAAACTAAAGCGAATTTGGAACACTTTGATTCTACATGTTTGGTTCGATAGTGACAAAAAGATTTAATAGCCGTACGTACTTTGTCTAAATGTTTTCGAACAAAACAGCCGATAGATCGAATATTGTAGAGAGATACATAATAAAACTTGGAAATGGGCAAGAATTAAACGAAAACCCGAAACGCATAAAACGCTCGGTGCTTAAACTGTACTCTGCGAATCGCCTGAAACTCGTAACTCTTTCATGCAGAAAACATTAGTCAAACTGAAGTCGACACTAGAAACGTTTCGCTGAAGTGTGACAGTCGTCGGAAGTATTAAGTGACGTAAAAGAAATGATTCCCCCGGCAAACTTACCCAATTTCTTGTTCGCAATCTTTACGATCCGCGTAGTTATTCCGGTAATTCAAGTTGGCTACTTTCAATTTATTTCCGCGGAAATCTACGTTCAATTAATAAAATGAAGTAACGGATCGGAGCTAAGTCGCGCAAACGAAATTACTCCTCCCGATCCGATTGTACAAGGGAGCTTGTTTGTCGGAGTGAAATCAATTTACGATCTAAGAAAGAATTAATTAAGAATTTTCTTAATGGCCTTAAAGAGCATTTGTCTATCCTCTATCCTCTTTTTTTCCTCGTTTTCCACCACGGCGGAGAAGAAAGTCCGGCGTATTCCGAGAACTTCTCGAAGAAGACGCTCTGTGAATTCTTGCTCGAACTGATAGATTCTTCACAATTTTGCTCTGAGAATCAACATCAACGATGAGAAGAATAAATTTTAACGTAAATAAACGTTTTACAAAATGTTGTTAACAACGTATACCAAAACAAGAAAGATGTTACATTGATTACTATTACCTTTTGCGGTTCTATTGCTCTGTGATTGTCCAATTTCATACTTCCATTGTGGTACAGCACGAAGCCCCGACAGGATACTTTAATAATCCGATTCCGTGCAATGGCCATTATTAATATCGAAAGCGTTATTCTCTGTATATGTATGAGATACAAGGACAACAGATTACTTTCTGTGTTTTTACCCACAATGATTATGAAATTTTTGCCAATTTTTTATCAAGCATTTATTATTTGACTTATTCGGTATAAAATCTTATACCGAAGAAGAAGTGTATTTGTACGAAAGTACATAGTTTGAAATCTCATGCGTTGTTGTAACATTGCTTATTAATTAAACAGCAAAGCAAGACAAATCATTGCTAGCAAGGATGACTATAATTAGCTGCTTACATTGTGCTGACTGTGAGTTCTATCTGGCAAACGTGACTGCAGATCCCTTATTGATATTTTTCGCCCAAAAGCAGAGTCGCGTTAGTTTTCCATCTAATTATCAGAGCTCCTAATGCCGAGTACGTTAATGAGCACTCGATATTCCACTGAAGTTTCAAATTATATACAAGTCCTTAGTGATTAATAATCCTTATTATTCATACACCTATGTCAAAATGTCTACGATACAATAGGTTTGCGCGATACCATCACGAAAGGACTAAAAAGTGCAAAACCTTCAAAAGCAGACGTTACTCAAATTACAGTAGCCTCCCAACTATTAATGCAACCAACAATAACTTGTTATTATACTGCACAATGGACAGTACTGTCCTGTCAACGTGAAAAAAAAGGATTTCTAAAACAGGATAATCGGCAACGAAGCATTGTGAAGAGCGAAGGCATTATTGCTGCCATACACCGTAGTTCATATAGCCGACTTCATTATCTGGCTCCGATGTAAAGCTTTATGACGATATAATCAAAGTTCCGTATTGGATACAATGTCGATGGGGATATTACAATAAATACATCGACCGGGCCAATGTACCATCAGGCAACTATTTCGACTGTACGTGAAACTGTGCATCAAAGTGAACCAGTATATATCACAAGTTGCATCGATTACCTCGTATACTTTAATATATGCGGATACATATCAGTTTAATAGCTGTCTACTAGGATTATATGCATTATATATTGAAACAATTAGATGCTTCCGCGACAAGTAGCTATTGGATTTCCGAAGTCTGGTAAATTGCGATAATAGTCGCTGAGACATGCCAATGATAAGTATTACAATTTCGGAAATATTACTTAACGTTCGTGACGTGCAAGTTGAAGAGGCGATATTGAAAATTAAATGATCGATAGTAAAAAGAAACTTTCTCCGTTCCGTGTTATTTGCGAGGGCCGAGACCGCGGTTGCATGCACCGATGCAATTACTGTGTCGGACGGAAGGTATAGCGGGTAAGGCGAAAGAAATTAAATAAAACCCGCGGCACTGTTTGCCGGCAAGCGAAGTGCTAAGGAACAAAAGATTATCGCAATTGCCTATAAAAAAGTATGTTCATTATTGCACTTCCGTAACAGCTGTGTTGTTGATCGAAACGGCCAATGCGAAGCAATTAACCCGACCGAGTCGTGTATCGGCGTTAACATGCTGACGAAAGAAACGAAAGAAACAACGCGCGGAACGAACGTCAGCTTTATATTGGAATTAAGAGATCCGGACGTCAGAACAAAAGAGCGATCTTCTGCCAATAGCAACGGAGAAAAAAAATAGCAAGGCAAAAAAGGAACCGTGACGCAACGATCAATCAGGGGCGAGGAAATAATTTTTCTCGTACTCTTTTGAAGCGTTCGATGGGTGACAGAAACGACTTGCAATTTTTCGCGAGAAATACCGCGATAGGGGCGTCGAATAGCGTCATAGAAAGTGAAGCTATAACGGTGATGTATGGGGGTCTATGGTGGCTGTGGAAACGGATTTTAATACTCCTAATTAGCAGAAATGAGGGTGAATCATCCTTCTATGCCAACTGGGAATTTCGTCAGGACGAGCTGGATGTTTGTCGTTCTTCAAAGCTGTTTTCAAGCCGATGTATATCCTAGATCCGATAGAATATTCTGAGGAATATAAACATAGCAAGCTTAATTGGAGACACAAAATAGGGAACTAATTTTTGCAGAAGGTGACAGAGCCTCGGACGTCTAATTACTTCCATGCAATTCGAGTACCATAATTCAGATAAATCTGTGCACGTTTAACTATAATCGAATATATGAGCCGTTTATTTTGAAAGTGACCCAAGTCCATTTATAATTAAACTGAGATATTTAAGAGTTTGCGTTTCAATGATATTGAAAATATACGTATGGGATACCAATGTGTTACACTCCTTAACTGTGTCTCAGAAAGTTAAATTTACAATTTCTATTGTAGTATTGTTTAATAATGGAACTTTATTATAATTAAAATTAATATAAATGTTGGTTATATATATACGTAAACTATGATATACGAATAAGGTAAAATTTAACTAGTTCGCTACCAAGGTATCCTGGAGAAAACATCCACCGCAGGCCAAGATTTTTTTCATGATGATTATATGAAACTAATTGGAATAAATTAAAATAAACAAAAAAGTAAAATAAACATTCTTTCAAACTGACACAAATATGTGACGCTGGGCTGTAATAAGAAACTGCTGTGTCACATATGTGTGACAGTTTGTAGCGAACGAGTTAAGATACGTCTTTTGCCTGTTACGCGACTGCGTCTTTCAACTTCTACGGCTGATATTCTACTGTCGGTTTCGAGCAATTCGGCGGCGCATCTGATCCCTACGTTTCGTTAACCCTTTGACTGCGGCGCGCTCTCGGAGTAGTCCATCAATATGGACGGCGCGTTTTTCGCATGTCAGTCGCTGCGACTGGTTGTCCACTGACTAGTGACCAAAACAGTACCCGGAAATTTGATACCATTCTTAGGATTTAAAAAATAATAATGGCAAATAAATTAAAAATATCAATTTTTCAGTTGCTATGTTACATAGAATGATAAATTCCATGTTGAATCAATCGGTAAAATAGTAATAAAGGTGTTATGGTAAAAAAATACAGAGGGCGTATATTTACGCCTTTTGCATATATTGATGGACTTGTGAAGGCGTATATATACGCCTACAGCAGTGAAAGGGTTAAATGCTAGGACGCAACCATACGCCGTACCACTCATACATTCATATCATTCACACTTTCATCTCACTGATACTTTTATGCCGCTACACTATTGAAATAATAGCAATTACTAAGTGAATAATGTGTGTCTTCGTACCAAGAATGATCTTAAGTCACTTTCAAAATAAAAATGTATATCTTCTATTAACCAGCTTATTTTCATTTCACAAAATCTTAGTGATTTTAAATATATCATTTACAATTTGCTTCAAAATGAAAAGATAATAGAGAAATGTAAATATTAAAATAGCTAGCTTGATTTCTGTGAAAAATGGTCTTGGGCCGCTTTCAAAATAAGACAAATATTCAATTTTTGGAGCAAGTTTTGGTGACACAAAACAATGTCGGATTTGCAAACAGTAAGTTTAAGCTCGAATCTTAGAGACGTCGATTTTCTGAAACTTCTTCTGTGTATTACAGTTTCCATGTTTCGAAATCCATGGAAATATGTACATTCTGGGCAACGCATCCACAGTGACTGCAATAGATAAAGTCAAGTAATTAATTTTCGGGGCTGCCGTGGCAAGCTGGATGCTGCAACTTCCATATCGCGGTTTTATTCCAACCCTTTAGCCATTTCCAACAACAAATTTTTATTACGCGATATGTATCATATCCTCTGTAGTATGGGGCACGGTCTCAAGCGAAAAACGAATGGTGATAAGACTATAATCGTTAAAACACCCACAATATGCAACAAATTAAAAGACATTAGTAAGGCTGCAATACCATTACAATTCAAGATGCTGAGTCTTGTCGGAATGGAAGACCAAATAGACTTGATTAAATAGGTCCGCACTGTTTGCCAAAACGCTGTGTGTTAATTAACGTAAGAGACAAGGTAATATTACGAATAGAAATGAAATGAATTCAAACCTCATATTAGCCGCAAGAATTATTTGAACTTACGAGTTTCTCATAGTTATCTGTCTATTGTGAATGAGGTCGGAAAATCGTGAAAAGTGATGCAAAGAGGTTCAGAATAGAGTGTCCCACGAATCAGACCACTGTAGGTGTGATAAACTATTTCTTCTAAACTTTTATAAACTATTTAACTTCGCAAACTGAGGTACAAAGAATGCGGAGTATAACTTGAAGCGTGTTGCGTCTAACATAGGATATAGGCGAAGTGAGATATTTTATGTGGCTGTGGAAGTGAAGTGCAGTGTATGAGTTTTAGAATGCCTCCGCCTTGGTTTTTTCTGACGTCTTGAAATGTAGGCTTTTCCGAAAACAATGAAATATGTAGGATTTTTGGAAGGTCGGGCAGTAGATCACCGTTTCCGTGAAAATTAGTTATTTTTTTTAGTCTCATTCAGTTAGTTTCATTTAGTTCGAATATTTTGTTTGTGTTGTCCATTTCATTTAGTTCGACTGAACTGTGATTCTGTTCTGTGTTCTGATTGTAAAGGTGAAAAAATGACGACCTCTGTGCCAATGGGTTCATATTGTTCAGAGCAGAATGTTGCAAATCCGAGCACATCGATTTTATAAAACGATGAGAATAATGGAAAATACAACAGTGAAGGAAATTTAATTTCTAACTGTAAATCTTGTAAAGGGTGAAAGCTCCCCCCAAATAGGAACTGACGTTGCTCAAAAATTCACTTTTTCGTGAATAGTTCTTAAATTACAAGTAGAAAAAGCCATTATAGATTTCAAAAATCCCTCTACTTTTTCACCCTTTGAAGTTTTGTTTACACAATTTTACAGCTTTTATTACACCTTCAAATTTTTCTGGACCAATTTCCTCTGTTCCGGTATAATAAAATTTCTCGGACTGGTCCATTTGAAGCTAGACGAGTTTAATACAAAATAACCTCAGAACTGAAAAAATAAACAATCAAGCATATCTGTATTAATATTCTTGTAGCCGTTGAATATAAGTACGTTTACTAATATACCATTTGACAGTTTGACACTTATTGTTAGTATATAACTTTATCCGATAAAACGGTATAAAGAATCGACGGAAATTTAACCCTTACAACACCCGAGATCTTACTGTCAAACACAAGTTAGCAAAATAGGAATTAATTTCTACTTCTTATGTTATTCTATCCCTACACAACATTTACAAATATTCTTACTAGCAAACAGATATTTTATACAAAATACATGTGCCTTATGAAAATCATTCCTCTTTGAAAATCAAATTTATTTGAAATTAATGGACAAACATGTTATAATATTCTTGGGGTGCTAAGAGTTAATAATGTAACTTTTACAAAAAAATATTAATCACAGATTACGATTTTATTATGAGTGAAATCCAGATAAAATTTATATATACATAGTGTTACTATGAAAAGAGTGCTACTACATAAAAATAATAATTTGTACGTTTAATGCGTTTAGAATTCAGAAATACAATTTGTCCCACTCAAAACCTACCCCTTTGTATTTTCACTTACATTAGAGTCATGCAAACATTCATCGAAACCAATAATTTTCTGCACGTAATACATCCTCATTAGTGTCGTTAGATCTACGTCTCGTCCGTATCCGTCAAACGATACAACATATACACTCAAACCTGTTTTTGTGCGGTGGATAGGGACCGCATAAAAGAAACCGCATAAAAAAAATCGCACAAAACTCCACGAGTAGCTATAAGAGATAGTTTTCGCAACACAATTAAAAAGTATTTTTTTTGTGCGGTGAATAGGAGCCGCATAAAAAAAGTCTCACGTAGAAAATAGCTCAAAGCTTACGAAATAACTAGGAATTGCTTTTTTAAACAAAATCAAGACACGAGGCTTGGTAGCTACTTGGCATCTGATTTAGAGAATACACATGTGAACATTTTTAAATATTTTATCTAAATATTTACTTATTTTACACATACAAAACTTTTCAAAACGTGTAGCCATTATCCTTCGTAGTCTAACAATACGCAAACTTTCTTGTGGTAAACTGGTACAAAATCGCTTTCATCACTTGAAGATATGTATAGAGTTCAATAACATACAATGTAATCGGCTAACGCAATACTTATGTAATGTGATGAACTACATATTAAAAATCGAAAAATGTGGCCAATCAAACCTACTATGTACTTATTTATTGATAACTTCGTCAATTATGTTTCATTTTGATTGAAATTTTCATATACCGCACAAAACAAATCGCATAAATAAAAAATCGCACAAAAAAAGACCGCACGAAAACAGGTTTGAGTGTAATCGCGATTGTCTCCCGTGGGCATTTCTGGCCATTACACCGTACTACTAATATTTTCATGTAAAAATCGAAAACATCGTTACCCTTCCGTTTTTACAGCATAAAATAACAATGAGGATTGAAAAAGGAAAAATGATACTAAAGCCCCACGTTGATCCAGCAACGAAGAGCGTAATTTGATGCTTTCCTTCCCCCTAATGAGGATCGATACGGTCGTGAAATTAGACAGCTTTGATGAGAGGAAAGGAGAGTGCGCCGCAGCCGCCAGCTTTGCATACGAGATAAAGGAAAGGATCAAACGAAATATATAATGCATTAATCGCCGTTAAGATCGGATTTTCACTATCGGCCGTCCTTAGTGTCGGCTTTGGTTGGATTTACACGTCAGCGTAATTAAAGTGTCACACGAGAAGTAATGTTGATAGCGAGCAAAAGTAAGAAGGACGAACTAACGGGGCGCATGCCTTTGTTCTTCGGCGGCGACACAGAGGGGCACGGGAGAAGATAGAGGAGGGGGAGGTTGAGCGAGGGCTTAGCTGTGAGAAATTAAGCAATTAAGCCGCGTATTTTACTACCGGAGATCCGAGTTTCAGGCGCGAGCTAGTCTTCCGATCTAGAGTCGCGCCTGCACGACCGTGAGTAAGGAACGCGGCGAATCGTGCAACGTTATTAAGATATCGCGAGGGTGCAAGACGAGCAAGACGAACGAGTTGGGTGAGGAGGTATCGCGAGAGACGGGATAGGAAGAAGGACGGAAGAATGGACGCGTAGAATGAGATGGGAAGAACGCAAAGTTCAAACGAACATCTCCCGGACTGCCCGTAATTAGATCTTATTGCTGCCTCCACCGCGCCTATGAAACGATTATTAATAAGTTTCACTGGCTGCTAGTTAATGTCCCTCTTCATTAGGCGCTAAAGAAGTTTAAATGGTTATCATGAGCTTACGCGACTATATCGAATCGTTTCTCCTATAATGTATGATAAGTGGTGTAATTGGTTTGATGAAATATCGATGAATGATTCTTCAGTTTCGAATGGTCGTTCGTATGGTAAAATTTATTGAAATTGCTGTTCTTGGGTCAATTGAGAATGTTTCAGTATTAAACGTTAGTAGATGTTTCGTAAAATAGTATCGAGATTGGTATCGTATTTAACCAAGTAACTACTGATCGTTGTGAGTGTGAATGTACCCGTTTTTGCATTCCATTAATTGTGCTATATTTCATTTGTATTATTTATTGCTAACGTAAGTTAAATTTTTTAAAAATATCTCAATTTATTTGCGGCTAGTTGCAGGAAATTATTTTGCCCTACAGAGAAAATGTCTGTATATAAATGTAATAAATGGTCTGCATATAATTTCTTATAGTAGATGATACATAATGTAGGATATTTATTACAAATACACGTTAAAAATATAAAATACGAATGGAAACACAAAATTACGAAAATAACTTGAATGCACACGCACACACTCTTACGGTTACTAATAAATATACAATCGTCTTTCTAGTCGCGTCTATTCGTCTACTTGTTACTCTCGTCTAATGGTCTGTACATCTATGCGTCTGTGCGTCTACTATGTCTACTCGTCTATTACGTCTATATGGCTCTTCTTCTACTCGTCTAAAGTGAGAAACCAGAAACAAGGCACATGGAACGAAAGGGGAGATTGCTCTCGCACCGCCTATCCCCGCCATGTCGGTCCTGGAAACCTGAAATCGACGGATGACAACCGAAAATAAAACACTCCTTTCGTCGTTCAGGTGACGACGCAACGAATGTGCGAGTCTCTCTTGCCAATAGCGCGACAAAATAAAAAATGCGTGAGGGAGAGGGATGTCCCTATCCGTCGGACGAACTAGAGCAAATTACCCCTCAAGTGCCATGTTTCTGGTTCCTCACTATACCAACGTGTCCGTCTATCGTGGCGTTCGTCAACTCTCTGCGTCTTCTCGACGGGTCACATTCACGTCCGTCTTTCGTCTATCTTTTGTCTTACGCTGGATCTCTCTAAAAGAATCTAGGGGAATCTGCGCGGGTTTTATAAAATTCCCACATTAATAAACAGCAGAGACAAGATACAAAATTTATGATCTACTAAGTTCATCCGTGTAGTTTGAGTGATACAATCAGTAACTGTTAAATTCTCTTTAAATTGCTATCAGAAAGTCTGTGATTCTACGAACAAATAATAATAAAAAACGTCAGTGATAAGGAGAGTCAATATTTTGTGGAACTTTTCAAATCAAACTTTCGCGTCGTGTTCGGGCTATTTTACACACAGTTTGATTTTTATTTCAAAGAACTTTAACTGCTGGGGATTGTGAAAAGCAAGTTTCTCGTCTATTTAAAACGTATTATCAGTTAATTTCAGGATACATGTATGTTGTTACCCAACAAAGTGAAGGCGTTAATAATATCCTATAGATATATTACACTTCTGCCCCGTGTGTAAACTTTGGACATTGAAGTTTAACCTTTTTGAGAAGAACCTCGACTGTAATGAACGAATGATAACTGGAACTTTGAGTTTTTCCCCGATAAATTTTATTTCTCCCAGACCATCAATATTCTTTGCCGCTATTTTCGTACTCTCGGCTTTGAGTTGCCGTGGTCGCAATACCGAAGACCTACAATTTACTTGGGCTTCAAGCTACTGAGGCTATGACACACGTATCACGTGGAAGATATTTTCCACGCGTGACGCTGCGAATATTTCAACGCGATATCACTATTTGGAAATCCAAGACTACCCTCGTCGTCGCATAACACAGAAAGTGAGATATTCATTTTTTTATCTGCAAGTGCTGTTATTATTATTATGATTTGATGCGTTATGTTGATTCTTAACCACTGAGGGCAAATACAGGGCAAGATAAGTCATGAAATATGTACTGCACGAGAAAATGTTTTGGACAAAAGTTGCACGGTTACGAAGGGATCATTCAATATTAACACTAGAACTGCCGGCGTTAAATCTATCATATTTCAAAATATTAAATAAGTACTTTGAAAAAGGAGGAATCAAGAGGCGGAAAAGATAATCGATTCGGTCATTTATGTTTTTTAAGATGGTCGTAGGATATTTATTCTAAGACTCTTCTATAAACTTGGAGAATTTTAGGAAAAAATTGTGTACCAGTCATTTTGACTGGTTTGATAGTTCTAGTGTTAATATGGGTTTTATGCTGTTTTACTGCTTCATAGAGATATGCAGGTCACCTTAATTTTTTGAATGCAATACCTATAGTTTCTTTCTGAATTGTGATAACGCATCGAATTCTCCGTGAAAAATCATTATATTATGTAGGGTCTAAAATGAGTAATTACCGAGATATTCACAAAGTAATTGTCCTGCATTACAAGCCATGCTTGCTCAACGGGACTGTTATAATTTGAAGGACAACTTTGTTTAAGTTGACAGATACTGATGTTAAACAACCATGCATTAGGAATCGTCGGCAAAAATATCACTAAGCTTCGTAATGATATGATTGTTAAGCTTGATACTGCAACTCTGGCAGCATTTTCATCCCACGCACAGCAAACAATAATAACATATTTCTCTCTGTTACTGAACATCTAAATAAATATAGTGCATTTCTCTGTACGTCTTCTATCATTACGAAGCTTAGATGATATTTCATATCGACGATGTCTAATGCCTAGTATCGTGTTTATATAATCGAAAATTATAAAGTAATTTAAAACTGGTGTCGACGAGGAGATTCAAAATTGGAGCTACTATTTGAAAATTTATGTTCGATTTCAGTTTTCTGCTGCTGCTACTATAGCTCAAAAAATCAAATTTTTACTAACACAATTTCGTGAATACGGCTTTAAATTCTACGATAATACACTTAATTCTATTTTTTCACGATATATACGTCCTCGAAGAATATGTGTAAGAAAAATCGTGTAAAAAAATATACTGCATCTATGGAAAAATAGAAGATTGGTTCCAGTCGTAAGAAATCAGCAAAAATAATGCAATAAACCATGAGTTTTCATGTGAGGATCTTAAAAATATTGTTTCATAAAGATTGCACGTGTATTATACAAAGTAAATTATCATTTGAAAAGGAAAAAAACATGTCACTAACTCATGAACACAAAAATTAGGCAAAATAATATGGGTTACACGTAAAAAGATTTTATTCGTTGTCCCTTTCTGACAATAAACGTATACCTTTGCGTAAAACTGCAATATTACTGCTATCACTAGAAATGTCTTGGTCATCGTCTTCGTGCTCCATTGGTGAAATTCTTTCTGTAATCTCTTCAACAAAAATAAAACTAGCCTCCTGTGGTCCCGATGTTTCAGTGAATTTCAGAACGAATTCAGTAATTAATCGCTGTGTTTGTGTTTTGGCTAGGCCACTATAAAGAAAAATTTTGTTCTTAGAATTTGGGTCGATCGTGTTAAATCAAAATAAGACGTGTAAAAATAGAATTATTTTTTTTTTGTTACTCGTGTTAAATGAAAATCGTGTGAAAGAAGTTCGTCTAAAAACAGAATTGAGTGTACTAAGAAACTAAATTTTAAATGGCTGTTGCATTATATAATGTGACAGAAATTTCCTACGCAGCGAAGAAAGAATATGGCAACAGTACGTATATAAAAATCCAGTGCTCAATTTTTTGTCGTTGTCGTAACACAATCGCTATTCAGTTTTTATTTTTCGTGTATCATATATGTAATACGAAAGGACTTATTGAATGGCCTAGTAATATCATAAACGACCTGGCGTGAAAATCAAAATACCACGGCGATTGAATCCAAACTGTGGCACTTTCGGGACCATTACAGGCCTGAGCAAAAGGGTCGAACATCAACGACGACATTTGCCATTTGAAAATCTTATCCTAACCAACCGGTAGAAGGAGGAGAGTCGTTCCAGCAGTTTTGACGAGGTGGTCGGGCTGTTTCGAACGAAATGTAGCCCTATACAGTGTTTGTGTTCGCCTCAATTTATCGCGGACAGAGTACGAGCGATAAGAGTGTGCCCGTCGTAAAATTATACTCGCCGCTCCTCATTATACGAGAATAATGTTGACGGAAGGAAGGGAATAACGAAGAAAGTTACAGTTTGTATTAAACTTTTGATAAAATGCCTGACGGTACGGTTGCCGGAACTGAGACAAGCGATTCGTCGCGTCAAAGTGTACTCCTCCGACGTGGCAAACGAATCGTTAAGAACGCCGACGAGGGGATGTTGTTTTTACATCGCAAATTCAATTGACTGTTTAAGGGGAGCATGCCGACGCGTTTCTAGAGCGTGGAGCATCATTGAGACTCAATTCACCCTCTTGGTCATTTCAGTGTTATTACAGAAGTGAGGTGGTGTAAAATCTGAATTCATAAATAAATATAAAAGAGAACCCTCCAGAACCGATAAGTGGCAGGGATGGTTGAAGCAATTGGTGGAATTCCTTAGCCAATCTATGTCGAAGGAAAGCGCGGACTGGGAGAGGAAAAGGGAAGAAAGAGAGAGAGAGAATCAGTCCACATTCACGTGGTAAGGATAAGAAGAAATAGAGTCTAAAGAGAAAGAGAGAGGATGGAGGCTGGTGGGCAGATAGTAACAGGGTCTTGGAGTGTCATAACCCCGATAAGCCCTTGCTGATTCCTACGGAACTTTAGCCACATTTGAAAGGGAATCGTCGGGATTACCATTACTTCCGGCTGAAATCCTTTTCCCAAACAGCGATATCACTCCTTACTCTATAAGTAGGAGAAAGAGAGGTGGAGGAACGAACTGAACGGGGAAGGAAGAAAGTGAGTGATATAGAGGATGAAATGAAAACCGGCTCTCCGAATAATCCACTTCAATTTGCAGTAAACTATTTGCGAGAGAACGATGAAGAAACTGAAGTAAAGAGTGAGAAGGAGGTAAGGACAGAGGAGATGGAGAATAGGCAAGAGAAAGAAATGGTAGAGAAAGAGGAGAATAGCTGTAGGTACGGCAAAGGGAAGAAGAAAATATAAAAAGAGAAACGTCGAAGACTTTATCGGTCGCGTGTCTGAGTCACCGTTCATATTAAATAAAATGTGCTTTTTTCCGACATTTGCCTGGCTTCCGGCCTAACTGATTCAACGACTAGTTTGCAAACGTATGTCCGTCATGATAATAGTTTGACTTCCTTTGACTTGTGCGAGCCCTGATATTCCCGGAGTATCAACGTAGCAGAGAATATTTCTGTTTTCCTGATACGTCCTATTAAACAATCAAGCGGAAACACCGTTAAAAATGCCAATATTCTGACTCGCTTTTCTTCTGATACACGTTATAATGTATAGATTCCAGTTAGAACATTGATTCCTCGCATTACTTGGCATTTTATGTTGTATTTAAAAGTGTTGTTTTAATATACAAAAACAGACAACTTAATTAATCCTACAGAAATTCGGCAAATATTGGAATTTTTGAAGGACACTGATTCTTTTACAAACAGTTCTTAACATTACAACTACCAAACCAGTCAAAATGACTGGCACACAATTTTTTCCAACAATTCTTCAAGTTTATAGGACAGTCATAGAATAGATATTCTACGTGCATCTTATAAAACATAAATTACCGAATCGATCATCTTTTCCACCTCTTAATTCCCCTTTTTTCAAAATACTTATTTAATATTTTTAAATATGATAGATTTAACGCCGGTAGTTCTAGTGTTAATACACAATTTCAAGAATATATATTTCATGACTAATAGTTGTTACCAATAAGAGCTATGGTTAAGTAATTATTGAGGTCTTAAGTAATTTATTCTATTGACACCTTATTAAACTTCTAATTAAACATACAAGAAACTTGTAGAATAAGAATTTTACGATCCCTATGTGATCGAAAGTGCGCGTATCATGCGGTGATAATGCCAAATTGTTAGCATGAATTTCCTGCATATTCCATTTTATGCTCTTCCTAAATTATAGAATGTATTAGCATCGCGAAAGCAACTAAATGTACACACAAATTTTATTCCGTCCAACATGCATGTACATATGTGTGCACCAAGAATAATGCTTTCGCATTGGAAGGTAAACAAACAACAGTGGTATTAATATATCGGAATTACAGTGGGGTATTATATCCATAAATGCATGAATTACATTTGAAATTCGAAAATTAAATTACGGAATACATTGGCCGTCGTAGATTCGGTTAACCGCTTAATTATGAAGACGAACGTTCCACGATATCACCGTAGAATAGACGATATTCACTGTAGGAATGTAGCGGAAGGTATCGAAAACTCAACGCGAAGGAGTACCGGAAATACGAAAACGGTAACTACGGAACACGCACGCTGAAAATCTGTTTGCTTCGAAGAAAGAAGAAACACAGCAAAAGTAGCTTCACCATTCTTCGCAACTTTTTTCCTCCTAGATCACTTCTTCTTTCACTGGTATATATATATATATATACAATTTTTTCTCTTTTTCCTTTTCTTTCGCCGGTCGTCGACGTATTTCCTCTCTTGCAACTTCTTTCGAATTTTTAAAGCAGATATTTTGTAACGAAAAACGTGAAAATGCGATGCAAATCGGTATGAAGAATATAAAGATGAAAGTAATAGAAAGATATTGATTTATACGGCTAGAAGAAGTTTAAAGTTTTTACGAGGTCTTCGATACTCTGTTGAATTATCCAATGTTTAAGTTTTTCTTTCGAAGAAAGTCATAACGTAGAAACACTGAAATCGATACCTCTTTTATCTTAAATACCGTATTCCATTTTTTAAATATTCAAATCAGTTTCATCGTTTCCCTGAAAATTCTTCTAATCGACAGTTTATACTTAAGTTCTTTCTATTTGATAGTTCACAACAGTTATACCGTGGACAAACCAAAGAATCGTCAGTGTAAAATTCGTACGATATTTTGGCGTATTTTGTAGCAAAAATGCTAAAAGTAAACAAATCACCGGAAACCACTGTAAAGGAAATAGAGATTGAAAAACGTCATCTCACGTTAAACACACATTTCTAACAGCTTTTTACAGCTTTTTACAACAGCACGTTAAACACACATTTCTAACAAATTTCTTTTATTTTATTTCGCATTTAAGAAAATATGCCAGTAAGATATGTTAGTATTTTGCAAAGACTCCCGTTAAGTTGAAAGAATGGAGATTTTGCGAAGATTCTTGAATTTGGCAAGATGAACGAAAAAGCTTTATCTTTTCCAACAGTACAGTATACACACTTTAATTGAATAATTATATTCTGTATTGCCGATATTTGCTCATTTACTTGCGTTACTGTAAAAGTTACGACCAAGAACTCATTTCAAAGGCTACTTTGTACTTTATTTAAATGTCAATAACTTTCGCGTTAAAGTAGATAAATCCTCAATTCTCACCGTCTTACACAGATATTTACAATCAAAAGAATCAAAAATCACTATAATTACATTACTGTCTATATTTAAATATCCAGTCTTTCATTTCCATTACAAGCGAATTATTACCATTATAATGAAATCATTGCAAGAACGTGTTATCGTGACTCGATTATTGCTTATACGGTGCTTTTTCTTCGATATCGTCTATACCAAAGAGTCGAACGTTATCAATTACCTTGAATGCTTGATTGCTATCAGCAAATACTCGTAATGCCCAGGTAACGAAGCGGCAAAATAACTACTACCTATTTCTTATTTTCCCTGTAATTTCCTGTTCAAGAACTACTAGTTCATATTACTTATTTTTCAAACTTCGTCATGTCCTGTCGTCTCAGCAACAGTGGCAGTCCATAGCAAATGGGAATTGTCGCCATAGCGCATCCTTAACACTAGAACTACCAAACCAGTCAAAATGACTGGTACACAATTTTTTACAAAAATTCTCCAAGATTATAGGAGAGTCATAGAATAGATATTCTACGCCCATCGCATAAAACATAAATTACCCAATCGATCATCTTTTCCACCTCTGAATTCCCCTCTCTATCAAAGTACTTATTTAATATATTTAAATATAACAGATTTAACGCCGGTAGTTCTAGTGTTAAATTCTCTCTTTGCTCTTTCTCCAGTTCCTCCATGTAATCGATCGAAATAAATGCAACCCCTAAATCTTGATACATTTCGGTATAATCGACAAAAAATGTCGATTCTCTATTGACAAATCATGCGACGACAATATTCGCAAATGTCCATTCATCGTCTACCAGACAAAGTTGCTTGGCATTTTATCTTGTATCGGTAGTAGACGCGCTATTGTATCGAATCAATGGAGTATCCATCTGGTGCAGTTATCAATTTGCTAAATTGCAAATCGATACGTCGGATTCCGTCCTTCGTAATATACCTGACCGCTGTGATGGCCGCCGGATACGTAATGATCCTTAGGGTATATTCGATATTGACCCGTCGGCGTCGCGACGCCGTTGCATTCGGTAAGATTACGATTTCTCGAATGGCAGGACTTTTACAGCCACTGTAAAAGTATTATTTTTTCGCGATTTTATACGGGCAGATCTGACCGAAAAACAGATGCAGGCTCGCCGTAAATTTGAATATCGCCTGACGTTTCGTGCTTTGACTTTATAGAATTTGGATAATACCCGTCCGATCGATGGAATTTATTGCTGTCGACTATTTATCACGTGAGAAATGTGACCTAAAAAACAGATTATTTTTTTCCCCTCCGAGAGAATTATGGTGTTTTCGCCTTTCCTGCAATATTTTTTCATATTCATTTATTAAATTGTATTCTACGTTTACGAGCAGACGTGAACTACATATTACAGAAAGCATTCTTACCAAATTCTTACGTAGAAACTTATAACTTCGCAATCCAAGTTCCTCTTCTCGTTACTGTGACCTATGTGTACACACAAACGTCCGATTGCGGTTATTAATGTGCTAAAATGTACTCCAGATATGAGAAATTCTCCCTTATAGATTGTCTGGACCTAAAGTTCCTATCTATTATCGAGGAATTATTGATAGCTGTTTAATTGCCTTATCGACGTATCTGGTACAAGTAAATTTATTGAAAGTGTTATTGAGATATTCTAGTAATTGCGAATTGAAATAAAGACGTGAGAAGCAGGAATAATATAAATTCGTTAATATTATCATAGTTTATGTATTTCATCAAAGAAACTTTGTAAAAGCAGCCAGAAAAAGTATAATGTTTTGTACGAAGAGTGAACATCTTGCTTAAAGTCTGCCATCAAAAATGCCTATTTTTGTATGTGACAGAAAATGACTGTTAAAATCATATCGCAAAAAACGTGGGATCTTTATAAATTCTATCATGAAAGATAGCCCACTGTTCTCTTTTTCGAAACGTTTATTTTTTAAAGATTTCTTAAAATGTCGATATTTTAACACTAGATTTACGGGCGTTAAATCGGTCACACTTAAATATATTAAATTAATGCTTTGAAAAAAGGGGGATCAACGGGTAAAGACGAAGATCGGTTAAGTAATTTGTATATTATAAGATACAAGTGAAATATTGACTGTACCACGTCTCTATGAATTTGGAAACCGTTTTTAAAAAAGTAGGAATCCGTCAATTTGACGGCTTCCGTAAATCTAGTGTTAATGAAGCATCAATATAAAACCCTATACATGCCATAACTGCATTACCAAAGGTGTCTAAAATTGTAAATTCAAATGGCATTGAAACAGTTTCATTCTGAATTCATCAGGTACCGAACTGACGTAGATAATTATCCTCAGTATCATCATGACGCCAGGAATTTCATTCGCTGCCTACAACTTTGATTTAATAGGTTTTCAATTTTTACATTATTTACTCATAGTAAATTTCTTCGACTTCAAGCAATTCCTCGAATTCGATTATTGCACCTATCGATGCGGTAATGCTATTGCATTTGAATTTCTCCCCTTATCAGCTAATATAGGAATAATGGTTAGGTGTCAATTCATTGAAAGTATTTGTAATCATGTCTCCGTAGAGGAAGAGCTCCGCAATTGAGGCTTTATGAAATGACTGTACAGAAACGACGAGCGATAATAGATAAATTTACCCATTGACGGTATCTTTATACCTCTTGTCACGTTGGATGCCCGAGGACTATCCCTTCGGAATCTCTTAGCACCAGCCGATCCTGACAATTAAAGAAGATAAGTCGCGACCCCTTTGACCTCGGAAGGATCAATTGGAACCGATGATAAATTCGGAACGTTGAGTATTTATAGCGGACAAATGGAGCTTTTCTTTTTCGATCCCTTTCATATATGACCATCGAGTCGAGGCAATGGAGCGAACAGTTATCGATTCACCGAAGTGAGAAACGATATAACGATATTTCAATGCGAGGACAAAATACCTGTCTTCGAATTTCTCAGCGATGAACTTTCAAGATCACCGCGGCCGGCGATTCTTGATATAAATAAGTAACAAAGTGTCCGTGAAACCTAGAAAATTCATATTCATGGTAACTTTTCGGAACGAGGGTAATAACGAAAGCTTTCCCGTAAGTACGGCATATTCGTATTATCGAATCGATGAAATATCCACCTGTCACTGGCTCCAATGTGCCAAATTACAAATCGATACTTGGGAATTTCATCTCTATAATTCTCATCCCCTACAGAACGATCCTTCGAGGATTGACGAGGATCTTCCCGTGAGGGCGTGATTTAGGCGAAAAATTCACCGTGAAAGTTTTGCAAAATTCTCATCCATCAAATTATTGGAGATACGGTTTTTAATTGAAATTGATTGCCCTTAATAGTCCTGCCTCTGTTTTGCATTGTTTATTAATTAATCAACAGTCTCGTTCACTAAATTTATTAGTACGGCTTTTCATTCAATGTACGCTTAATGTGCAGAGACGACTCAAAGCATGGATAGTTCAGTGTTTGACGAGAATTACCATGAGGATTCCATGTCAATTTCAATGTAACCATTTAATTCGATACATGATTGACGTGAAATATTAAGCACTTTCGAATTTTTTATTAGTCCACGAACCAAGCTCCATCTGCCTCGTATTACCTACTATGAATTTATGACGGCAAATGCACACGGTGTTATATGTAATTTGAAATGCATAGTTCGTTGTTGAAGCTGCGTCACTCTTAATAACGTAAATCGAAATTCCCATCGTTCAATTTGTTCGAGTAATTTGTAAAAATGTACCAGAACCGTGTAATATATATATCGATTTTTAGCGTTTATTTAGGGTGATTTGAGAACTCGGATAGACAGTTTTCAAAGTGAAGAAATATTGTAACAGTAGTATACGCTGGAGGCAGACAGGCAACGGAAAAACAACGTTTATTTCTTTATCATAGATGAAACGATACACTCGAAAAATACACTTGCATTTTTTAATAAAACTGAACATTCATTTTGCATATAATAGTATTACGTTTGGATAGTTGAATATTTAATAGTTCAAAATATTTTTCATTTCCTTGATTGTACATAGATTTTATTAATCTTTCGGGATTGACGAAACAAACATATTCCAAATTCGTTATGTGCATTATAGTATTATAAATTGGCAAATGTTATTGTTTCCACGATTTATATAAGTTCGTTTCCTAACGTTTTCCGTGGAAAATGTAATTGAATAGTTAAAAATATTAATATTTGGGGTGCAATATTCAGTACATTTATGGGCACAAGATTCAGAAGTATAAGTGAATGTAAACAAAAATATGCAGTGCTGTTTAAAAGTACAGTGCAATTGCACTTTTATAATGCTGAGTTTTGCTTACGGAAAAAGTAGGGTCATAGGAAAACAAACATTGTTGCACCATTTAATTTCTTTCTGGGTCACTTTTTCTCTACCTTCACTCTGAAAAGAAATATAACACGTCCCAGTTTCGCGAATCACCCTAAATAAAAATCGTTTCGCGACTAGTAATACAATCGAGAAAGTGATTTTCCATGAAAGAACAAAAAGACCAAAAATATACAGCAGCGCTTTTTCCATGCAAGGCTTTGTCTTTGATAAAATCGAATTTAAATATTCACTGGCAATCATGTCCCGCAAGTGTTTGACCGGCGTAATTAAAAATAAAAATGTAGGTCCTTATTGCTCTCCAACCAATGTAAAAGTAGATTGGAAAACAAATTGCCTGAATTGCTTAGAAAGGAGCTTAATTTTTAATTATAATGTTGATCATCATTTTCATCGTGCAAAACCAATTTTTCAACAGGGACACTTTCACGTTCTAGTTATAGGATAATTATTTTTTAAATCAACGGTGCATCGGTTGTGATAGAAGAATAACGTAGGCAGTATGACCCATGGAATTAAGGGAGCTGATTTTACTGTATGCAGACACATTAAATCTATTACATATACTAAAAAAATGCAATGATGGAATAGTTAAGGACTAAGTTGTTTAAGCTTAATAAAATCATGGCTTTTGCAAAAATAATCTTAAAATCATAGAATTAACTGTGCAAGAAAACCGCTGATTTTCTACCTTTTCTAAGGTGAATTGAAAAATTAAATTTCCTAAAAGTAAATATCTTTTTTACACATTTTAAATTGTAGAATACTACGTTATATTATTAAATTATTAATACTTTGAGCAATATGTGTTTATAAGTCTTACGTTTACATAGAATTGATTGAAGCACATTAATTCTGAATTACCCAAAATTTAAATCATCAATTACCGAACAAAATAAAAGTCGTAGAAATTCTTAACAAACGAAATCCCCTGTAGCGCGGCTTCTCTGCTTCGTAAAATTAACTAGAGTTAAATTCATTTATGCATTCTCTATAACAATTCTCGAGCAATCGTTTCACAGATCTCGGGAAGAATTATTAATGGAATTATTATCGATTTCCTTTCTTCACGATGCGCATCCGGACAATACAGCCGGTAACTACAATTACACAAAGTTACAGATCGAATCTGTAAGCTTCTTAACTGCTGAAACCACTTTTCAGCACGTCGATATTTCTTCTTACACAAAACCATTTCGCGATGGTGTTCTATAGCTGAAACGTTCAAGATTGAAATTACGCCCATTCGTATCCATCAAATGTCAAGCAAACGTAACATTTCCAGTTACAGGCAGCGTATAGTATGGCTGATTTATCTTTTCGATACGTTTGGAGAAACATATGTTTTAACGTTGCAACGTTTTGAAAACTGAAGCTTCGCTTTTGAATAACAATTGGAAAACCGATGACATTCGTAGATTTATCCACAGATTTGAGTGACCTTCTGCAAACGTGGTTCTATGTAAACGTAAAAGATGATATCATGTTTCTACTATTTCCATTTCGTTCTGTGGCGTATAGACAACGACAGCCGTATAAATTTGCAACATCGATAAAAGTAACTGTACGTTCCCCTATTCTTTCTTTACATTAGAATGTTACACTTCGTATTATGTACTTTCAAGCATTTTTATATAATCTTTATTTTCTATTTATTTCATTAGGGAAATGCCAAGATATATTTCCTTGCTGTTTGTAAAACTATATGGATTCAATTTGTCAGAATTTGTAATATCAATGAGTATAGTATAATAAAAGAAAATTATGTAAAGGTCTTTGTCTTACGATTGTTTTCGTGACATCAAGTGTTTTAGTTGAACACTTAATTTCTTGTACGTATATTGAAGGAAATGAAAATTTATCATTCAGTTTCTCCCATATTACGTAGGACGCTTGGATAATTGTATAATTGAGCAATTACCGACATCATTCATCTACCGTTTTCTACTTAAACAAATATAGGATTCCGGAACGCGATTGTGGAGGAAGAATAAAAGAAAACGGATATACTAAGCTAAAACTATATTTAATAAAAATAACACGTAAAACTAGAGTAAAATAATTCCCGATTCATCGAAATTAATAATTTACTTCAATGTACGCGCTATCTTTTCATTTGCTTCAAACATTTTAATGATTAACAAATAGAACATTATTTTACTAAAAACAATATCAACATTCAATTAACCGTATGATATATTTTAAAATAACAATTTCGAATAACTTGAACTTTCAAATTTTCTCTGTACTATCATCATCTTTTTAACATATGTGCTCCCATCAAAAAGCAGTCAATTATCGCCACGATATCTTCGACATGATTAAACAATCTACTCGTCAGACTTTCCTCTGCTTTCCATTATACAATTACCGTTTCGACAAATCCTCCGGTGAGTGGTATTACGGAAAGTTATGCGTGAACGACCTTCCGGAATGTCCGTGTTGTTCTCCGTCTGAAACTGGCATCTCGGACGTTCTTTCTCTCCGGCTAACAGCGGGGGTGGCGACTCAATTACAGGATCAAACACCGCCCGCCCCCGTCGTGGTAAATCACAATCAAGTCTACCACAGTGTATAACGACCTGCCGGCGGAAGCGTTATGGGGCCGGCTACTCCAAGTTAAGCCATTTTTCGCTAAACCAGTTTACGGTGTCAAACTTTGCACGGAAAGTCGCGTC
Organism: Cerceris ruficornis; assembly: GCA_963989415.1. Lineage (NCBI taxonomy): Eukaryota > Metazoa > Arthropoda > Insecta > Hymenoptera > Crabronidae > Cerceris > Cerceris ruficornis. Next base: position 8,209,751 of record OZ022518.1, read on the forward strand.
GCTTCGAAACTGCTGGATCGATACCCGCGGCTTTGGTAAAAGTCTGTACTCTTATCCCAGGGATATCGAGGAAGAGGGAGAAAGAGGAGAGAGAATAAAATGTGCCATGGTTTCAGGAAGGTGATACCTGTTAAATAACGTTTTCCTTGGGACGATGTCGTAGTAGAAGGAAGACGCGAAGCGAATTCGGCGGTAGCGATCCCGTGCGCTCACGTAAATCCTCACTTCCGTTTTGAATGATTCCAGAGTGAGCCGAGAGCGATGAGTCGTAGATCGACAATTCCGTTGGGATAATCCGCGGAAACTGGATTTAGGTTTCGAATCCCTCGCACTTCGCTAATCCCGTTGCTTGTCATGCATGACACACGATCGCGAGTACCGACGTTTAGCAAGATCGGCTGTTACATTTTGGATATGTGTGTGTTAGGATCGAAAGATATCGTAGGTGGATGTGAATGTATGCGTAACTGGTAGAAGCAATTAAGAAAAAATGTTTTTTGCATTTTAGGTAGCGCGATGGATATCCTTGATTGTGAAGAGAAAATCAGTTGACGTTGAAGAAGGGTTCAAATTCAGAAGTGATTTGAGAATTATAGTTTGTAATTCATCTCTTTGCTTCTTGCTGATTACTTTCTAATTGCTGATTACTAGGGATCTTTTTGGCAGATACTTTTTTCTATCGCATTTGCGGAAGAATCGGATGGGACAAAGTCTCCTCTAATTTAAAAATGATTCAAAAATCGTTGGATAGCACAGTGAGAACGGAGTTTGCAATTAATAACGACTGGTTGGAACTGTTCTTAATGAATACTATAGTAAACTTTGATATAACAAATAAATAGATGAATTTAAAATCGAAGCCGACGTCTAGGAAGACTACGTACTTGAATAATAATTCGTATCATTTGTACTCCATCATTATCTGCATAAATTTTCATTCGAATGATTTGAAAAAATTTTCAAATTATAACCTGAATGTAATTGAAATTTGAATTTCTATTTTTATGGAAAACCCGTCGGGCGAGTTTTCTTCTTAAATTAAATTAAATGAACTGATTAAATGCCTTCCGTCCGACTATGCGCAGCTCTGTGCCGTATTTCAGAATTTTACGACATTCTTACTCCGGTAATTAGCACGGAACCTACATGAATTTTCCGAAATTACTTACACCAGGGTCCCATTCTAACCTGAGTTATATAAAATCCGTTAAATGGCTCTTATTGCGTTTGGTATTTGCGTTTCCTCTGAATGAAAGTGACTCGAAACAAACTTCCCGAGTTACCTCTGCAGAGTAGAGTTCGTGACACTCCCGTTGAAACGTTCGCTGAACGTGTTAGTTCCATCTCGGTGGCTTCTTGGACTGATTCAAAATCGTTCTACCGAGGGTGAGTTCGACGTATTCTCAAAATACGTATGGAGAAGAAAGTCCGGCGAATGCGATAAAATGATCCCCAGTCACCCGATAGGTTCTACCCTTTTTGCCGTTTTTATTTTATGCAGCAGCAATGTCTGTCGATAAATATTTGGATAAGAATATTTCATACACTGTTTAGTTTAACATTTACAAAGGAATGCTGACAGATGGAGGTAATATCGAACAGGTATTGCCACGCTCGTATTATAATGACAATTGGCATTATGGTGTGTGATGTTAAATTGAATCAAATATAATACAACATCGCAAGGATAATATGAATTCTCAGTGTCCCATATAGCAAATTCGCTAATGCATTTACTCGTTATTATTAGAATCCTAATTGAGGCAATGTATTATTTCCTCGGCGTTTGTCGAAATTGTGTTTCTAGCCATGGACAGAGTGTATCACCGTTACACATAATATGTCCATTATCTGTTTTTTATCCTTTTTTGTTAAATTAATTGTGAGTATATATTTTTCCGTGAGATCATTTCCTACTAGGCTTAGTTTTTACAGTAAATTATGAGCACCTGATTAGCTATTAGATTTAACGGTACCAGTAATTGTACAGTGAACATTACTGATTGAGAGTGAGTTAACTCGAATTTATAAAATAGTTCCTACATGTTTTAGAGAATTCCTGTATTACGTGATACATTAAAAAAAATATCCTCAAACAATATACAGTGATTCATACATACGATGTAGAAGAAATTTTATCTTCTTATAGTTGTGTTTTGTAAATACAGTGTGCATTTGTACTGTTCATTTTTATCAGCTATTACTAAATCATGTAGATATCCCACTGGAAAGGCGTTGATTCGAAACAACGAAACGACGTTATCAATAAATGAAATTGTAAATATTATTGATCAATTACGGAAGGTCAACGAAAATAAACCACCTAAATATAACTGTTTTGATAAATTACACGAAAGCGAATTAAAAACCTGGACTGGCTTTAAAAAAACGAATTACAAAACTTACCAATGTGTTTCACTTCTTTTGGCCGATTTTGAATCAACGCCTTTCAATGCATTATACCAATAGTAGAATTTTCTATAGCAGAAGAGATGATCATGACAAACAAGCCTTTTTTTTCATTATGCAATACATTTCTTTCATACGATTGTCTATTTAACAATAAAATAATTACTTATACGTAATTTAATCAATGAACACAATAATATAGATAATTCTGTTGCACTTGTATCAATGGAAGTGTTTCAAATGTTCCACACAGAAATAACTGTGGGATGTTTATGGAATTTCAAATTTGAACTAATACCATTATAAAATTATAATGCAATCTGAGCAACGATTTATTTCGTGCAAAAAATATTTAATCGAGTATTATAATTTACATATTATTTCTTTCTATTATATGCATTCCATGCGTTTTGGCCGTTTAAAATTTCTCATAAACTCAAAAAAAGCCGTGGCGTTCAAAGAACAAATGTTATTCATTCATACACATGAGCAAAGTGCGTTCTATAAATTGTTACCTACAGAATAAAAATTCGTTTTATGCTTCCCTTCAATATAAACTTTCCACATTCTTGTTGCTCGCAATCATTTTTCTGCCACATTGCAGAAAGACATTGGTTTTATTTTGTCGGATTTTCAAGTGATCGTAGAAATTGATATGCCAAGAGGCAGAAAGTTCTACGCTCTGGATTTCAAAGCGCTGAAAGTGAACAAAGATGAAAAACGGCATACAATAATCGTACTTCGTCTCCATCTTTGTCATCTCTTCTATTTCTCAGCCAACCTCCGTCTAAGTACGTTCGTTTCTTTTTAGCTTCGCTATCGTTATTGAAACTAAAGCAGCATAGTCGTGAGAATGAAAGAGACTATGGAGATTGTAAAATAATCATCTCTTCCCGTCGTTCAACCCCTTTGCATCTACTCTTTGAATCTCGGCTGAATTTATAGGATTATGAATTTCATCTGTTCTCGTTCTGTACGGTTCGTTTCGCGGAAAATGTTTTATCGATTCAACGCTTAAGGGAAATAATGTGACAAAAGTCTCATCGCCACCGTTAAATCGTATTTAGCGATTCTCAATTATCCGCCTTTATTCTTTTGACGCAAAATAAAAACAATTATTCTCGCGAAGTAATTATAAATTTCGCCGCAGACGATTCGTTTGAAGCGTTCATTTTAAAATGTACAGGGTGTTTGACAATTATGTATCACGGCCCACCAGGCGTTGATCTACACCTTCTGATCGATGAACATTTGCGAAAGAACGCAGCCGAGAAATCCGGGAAAGGGTTAAAAATTAAGGTAAACCTTTTTTATTGGCGTATCGCATTTTCCCGTTGCGTAAGTAAAATGTCGGAAAGGAAGTTTAAAACTTATGCACGCCATTGCTCTTGCACGATGCGCAATTGTTTTGAACAAATCCAAATCACGGAATTGGAACTTTAATTTACTAGAAATCGGTTCATATCTGATCCACTGTTCCTTTCAGACATTTTACCTACGCAATGAGATGAATGCAATAAGCCAATAAAAAACTTTGACCTTAACTTTTAGCCCTTTCGCTAATTTTGCGGCTGGGTTCTTTCACAAATGTCCATCGATCAGAAAGTGTAGAACAACGCCTGGTAGTTCGGGACACATGATTTTGAAACACCCTGTACGTGAAAACCATGAACGTTACCTTACTCCTCACTGCTGTAGGTAATCACATTTTTTTTAATTATCTATCTGCCTGGAATACATTTTAATTTCCATTATTGGACCAAAAGGTTAATACACTATTGCTCCGTAATATAGTAGTCATATTCACATCACATTTAGGGAAGTCTGTGTTATATAAAATGAATTTTCTACCTCGTAACCTTTGCCGCATAATTTTAATAAAGTAACCTTTATAATAGACTGTGTATAATTCTCGTAATAGAATCGATTCACACGAAACTTGTTTCGTCACATTTCAGTACTCCTCAGTATTCGATAATACTGATATACGTTTTATTCCTTCTCCGATAAATCCAGAATTTGGAAACAATTTTCAATTTTTGTATGAAGTGCCGTCCGATTGTAATGTTATCGAAAGAACGAAGATTCAAATGAGAACACAAAACATTTCTTCTATGATGAGACAGGTTTTTATATAATTTTCCTATCGTTCTTCAAAACAAAAGACAATCGCGATAATTTGTTTGTAGGGACGACGGTTTACGATCCGGTCTCCGCCATTGTCCGACTTCGAGCGGCCGACTCTGCGCTGGGCCCGTTGGCTATTTTTAATTTAGCAAATTTCTGTAGCTTCGGGTCCCGCGGGGTAGGACCGTCCGCGGTGGACAGGGGCCGGGTCGTAAGCCGAAGGAAAAGAGAAATCCTATTGTCTAGGTGGGCGCTTTGCCTCGAGGCGGCTCGGACCGTGAAGGGTGTCAACCAGATGTGGAATTTTCCATACCAAGACACCCCCATGGTCGCGGACGTCTCGAGGCAACCTTAACAATTTTCGGAACCCACCTAGACAAGGATAGCGAACTTTCCCTTACTCTCGTTATTCGAGAGTAGGGAAAGAGAAAAACAAATGGAAGAGTAGGGATGACGGAAAGTGACAAAAGGGCGACACGCGGTCGTCTAGAGTGCATTAGAGCGAACGAGACTTGCGTGAAAAATATTTGGTGAATCATTTGTAAAAACAAAGTTTATACTTGAGAAGAATAAAACCACTCTACATTGTACAATCAAGAACACGATCTCTAAATGTTAAATAACTTAATTTACTAATGACTGAGATGAAAGTTAATCTTGGTACCCAGTTATCATAACATTATGTAATTGTTTATTATTGTATATTGTAAATAAAAAAATATAAAACAAAAAAAAAGAAAACATAACATTTCTATCGGAAACTGTGTGAACAAATTTAAGGAGCAGAATCAAGAATATTAATAAGCTTTACATGTAAATTCTTTCGAAAGAAATTTTTTCTTTTCTTGTGTAGCACGTGCCAACGAACCTTAACTATTGACGACATTTTATTACAAGAAGATTACTTAGAATTGAAAATTTCAGAGGCGTGTAGTAGATAATGAACTTCTAGAATTACTAAAATGATTTTTTCCAATGAAACTTATTATTATTAGCATTATTTTGAAATTAAAGATTTCTTTAATGAAATATTTCTTATGGGGTTAAAAATATTCTATTGTATGATTTTGTTTAACAAGTGGCAATCATATATCGAGCATACTTGTTATTGTTTGTGTTATTATTGATTGATTATATTCAATAGAAATGACATCATACATTTCAAAGCTTTACGTAAGTCAAAAATACATATTCTATCTGAATTAGTAACATTATGATTATTGCCTTCGTATTACTTTCAATATGATATTTTTAAATACTGTTTCATGTTTATATAATAGTCCTTGAATAAAAAATAAGAAATAATCCATTTCATGGCTTATGACGTTATAAATAATAGGCCATAATATACGAACGTCTACCAACATACATATTTTATTTTCTCATATTAAATTTATTAACATACCAAAACACATATGTTTAAATGGTTGTCACATCTTTCGTAAAAAATTCTAGATATCCGTTAAAAGCGTTAGCCATTATCAGCCTTACATTTTAAAAGTTGTAAAATTTTTAGAAGGCGTATCTCACACTACTACTACCAGCGCATTCATTTTAAAACGAAATTGACAAACATCGCTAATCTTATTTTGTATATTCAGTTTTATGTTTTATAATTAAGTTAAAAATGTCCCATGTCCAAAAAAAACATCGCAAAACTTTTACACCTCTGCTCATAATATTCTGCGAAAATGGTGGTTGCAAATTCAAGTAAAAAATCGTTCGTCCCCCGGCAAATATAAGTCAATACCGTATGCCGTTTCAGATCGCGTCGTCCTTTCTAAAAGTTTCACAAAAGACCCGAAGAAAAACGGATTCGTGAAAGACTAAGCACAGTCTAAATGTGTTTCCAACCTGCTTCTAAATCGCATCGCCCAGACGTTTCCTTTTTCCAACGACACGAATTGAGTGGAAAGTAAGGACAACACGAAAGTCATCATTTTCAACTAAAATCTCAATCCTCAACTGTCTTCGCCTCTTTATATTCGGAATGCTTTCAGACGATGTGAATTGAGTTAAAGGAATAATGAGAGGGTAGATCTTTCACCGAATTAATAATGTTGTATACTTTACAAGATAATTACTAAAATTTCAGATTCTCCATCGTATTGTACAATGTACCCAGTAATTTCAAGCTTACGTTGTCATCTGCGAAACATCCCCAATGAAATCCGTCGAGCCACTTAACGAACCACTTTCCCAAAGAAATATAAATATTACCCCGTCGTTTGTCTTCGGTTACTGTTCCGTATCTTTCAATGGACGTACCGCAATTTTCCAACCGCTTTAACAACGTCAGACTATGGGTTGAAAAGTAAGAAAATTTCATTTTCCTTCCATCCTCGCGAAAGCCATTAAAATACGTCCGGTACGCTAATAAGATGGCGTCCGTCGGTATAAACGAGGGACGAATTCCGCATTTTTAAACACAAAACCTTAGCGAAATGCACTCTTAAATTATTTTGGTCTTGGCAATATTGGAGGAGAACCGTTGTACCATAGAAACTGGGCGGAGACCTGATTGTCGTAAAAGTCGTCGAAATCACTTCGTTCTTTCAGTGCCTCTCATCTGCCTCTATTTCTTTCCGCCCTTTGAACCCCCAGAATCACCCGAGAGCAAGGCGCAGCTCTGAGGGTTTAGAGATGAAATACGAGCAATCTGAATCGAGCATGCTCCAAGCTTAAAAGCTGCAAACGTTAACAGACACGCCGGTACGCCACGGCACGACCTGGCGCACCGGCATCGCGGCAGTACCAGCAACAGCATCATCGTCGCTGGAGCGCGGCATGGTTGCCCGTAATTTTCTACTATTTGCCGGATGTGCATAGAGGCAATGAATACACGACTGTATACTACTTGCCCGTCGCGCCAGGTAATAAAGTACTTCGCTACGGTAAAAGAGCTCATTTTTCCTTCTACCTGTTTACACTTCATTATTTCGCGCGCACCGGCGAGGGGTAACCAGGTGCGACTGCGAAATAAAGTGAGCTCGCCTCTGTCGTGAAGAAAAACGCGAGATAAGTTGCTCCCGAGTAGCGCGTTCTTTCGCGTACCCTATATCGGAACTATAATAAAACGTTTGCTCGATTTTGCGCTGGAACGAGGAAAGTAGCTATTACTTCCACATTGAGCAAGATCGGAGTCTTTTTAATGAATCATGATCGAGCGGAGGCCTGGTAATTTTGCATCGTGATACGTGCAATCAGGGGAACGCGTATATCGATTGAGTGCAATAATTAGAGTACAGTGTCGAAATGTAAGATTATACTTGTTGATCGGATGGATTTATTCAGGATATAGCCAAGGCGTACGATCTTTTGCTTTTTTTGCTAGTCTTTAATAAACGGATAATTATGGTGTCGAATAATATGTAAGTTTATGCTGCTTGTCATGGTAATAAGGCATGTAACTTAACGTGATTATACGCGAATGTAATAATTAGATTACGGTGTTTATCTTGGAAATATCGTGCGACCATTAACATTGGATCACTATTAGAATACAAACAAATTACGATAGCTTAACAACCTTTCTTTAGCGTCAAAATTGTTACTAAGGAAATGTAATTAATTTTATGTAATGGTGTCTTAACATTTAAACTCTTAGCTATTTTATTCACAACGTGTCTAAATCGCTATTAATTTGCAAGCTTCGTTGAAGAAATATATTACAGATTATTAAATAAATTATAGGTCATTTTAGGGCGAGTTTTTCCAATATCTTAAATGATCAAGATAATGAAAATATTGTATCGAAGGAACACCGGTAGTTTGAAGTTGAAAGAGTAAAATTACTTGGACAACACGCTGCGTGGTATTCAGCACTAACAAACCTTTCTTTGGTGTCAAAATTGTTAGTAACGAAATGTAATTAATTTTATGTAATGGTGTCTTAACATTTAAACTCTTAGCTATTTTATTCACAACGTGTCTAAATCGCTATTAATTTGCAAGCTTCGTAGAAGAAATACATTGCAGATTATTAAATAAATTATAGGTCATTTTAGGGCGAGTTTTTTCAATATCTTAAATGATCAAGATATGAAAACATTGTATCGAAGGAACACCGGTAGTTTGAAGTTGAAAGAGTAAAATTACTTCGACAACACGCTGCGTGGTTTTCAGCACTAACGACGAGATTGCTTCGAATAGTGTGGCAAAACATCGAAAATTGCAAACGTACGTGAAGGTCGTTTAACTCGCCAGAAAGGTGAAAACGAAGGACGGATGTGTATATATGCACATGTGGAGCCGGGTCGAAATATTATAGTATAATTACATACGCCCACCATGTCGATAGAACACTCTCTTCCGACAGTTTTCAATTTTCTTGCGGACTGTGCGAGTCATTCTCCTTCACTTATATATCTATATGTACGCTCATAGGGGAGAATACCGTAGAGAAACGCAGTTCTCGACCTTCACATGCAATTTCCGCGATGCCAAGGTACGTACGCCTACTTCGTTATGCAATCTCGACCGACAAATACGGCGATTCCTCGTATGTACTAACACGCCGAGACGAACACCGTCGACGTGCTTTCTCAATTTTGTAGACAATGCAATGTGATTTCAGGGCGGAAAGTTTTATGAATGCGCCTCGATTTACCTTGCTTTTGAAGAAAAACGCGGAGGATGGAAAATACCAATGCGTTTTAATTATTCCTGATGAAAAGACAGGGGAACTCGAGGGACCGTCAACAGATTTGGGAGCACGACCCAGTTAGTAGCGTGAAAGTATTTATTTTCGGAGGTTGTAATTGGAAAAGTCAGCTTCTCTACAATTCTGTCGACGAGGATTTAATGTTCGATGCTTTTTCTTCTAAAACGAAAAAATGCTGACGTAGTGCTACGTTGTTTAGGACGAAATAATCTTTGACGATAGTCGCTTTTTATGGACATTGAGAAAAATAGCTTCTTCTACCTGAAAATGGAATCCTTCAGGATTAATTTTAAATTCCATCTTTATTTATAAATGCCTACATCTTGAAATTAATGACATAGTAATACCTGCTTTAACTACATAGGATCCTTCCAGAAATTTAGAAAATTAAGAAATTTCTATCTGCTACTCTCGTGCTGCGGAGAGAAGGAACTTTAAATCTAATATTATGTTTCAGTTATCAAGAGACTATAAAGCTGTTAACACGCTCTGAAGATCATTGCTCATCGTCGTTGAATTCCATAAAATTTCTTATAATGTTTGCTAATTTCAAGCAAGTAAACCAAGTACAAGCAAAACAAGTAAGTTCATTTCGATACCACCAAAATAAACAGTATTGAAACTCATCATACCTGTTATATGGGAATATAACTTTAATAATAACACCTCCACTTCAATTCTGTATTAAGACCGAGCAAAATACCCGCGCGTTACTTAATAGAAACTAAAATTTCACACTTGACCACTCGTGGAAATTAATTTTTCCGACGATTAATCGGCATTAATTAAATTTAACGATTAAATTAATTGCTCGGCGCAACAGTAATTCCTATCGAAGCGAAGCATTTCGCGGGACGCTTTCCGTTCGTTAATTTATTTCTGAAAGCGCAAAAAAAAAGATGCCAACGAAATGGGAGTTGAACGACACAGGAGAAATGATCGGAGAGCGCTTATAGAATCCCATTATACGAATTTGCTGCAATTCAGAACATTTCATATATTTCCACGCGAGATTACCTTCGCGGCGGCGTTAGAGGAGATACGTTTAATTAAAAAACACGAACTGGTATGTGTGAGAGCGGCTGGACGGGGGAATAAAAAAAAAAGGAAAAAAAGGAACGAGCAGGCGTCCACGAAACGAAAGCAATCGTGTCAGAAAACGTACTCGCACGGCTACCATCCACCGTCGCGTCGTCCCAATTTTAGCGCGTGGCAATTAAACGTTATTCGTCGGGCACGCAGCCGTAGAGAAAATTGCTCAGTCAGAGTGCACGATGTATTGTTGTCCCTCCCTTCTTTTTGCCCGCTACAGTCATCCGCGGATTTCTGACGAACGTCCCCGTCCAACGAAATCAAATATCGCGCATTTCAATTAAGCTTAAAGGCCAAACCCTTTTGCTTCCCGATGAAATCGTGAAACCCAGGGATTGTACTAAACGGATATCTTGTCCAGATATTAGTTTTGGGTGTATTCTATGAACTCGAGGGGAGTAAATGCTATTACGGTTATAATGGGAACAATAGCGGGTGAATTCTTATGGGGAATATCGAGGGAAGAGACACTGTAATTACTGGTCTACTTGGGTACCTTACGATAAAATAACATTTAATTAAATTGTGCTTATGTGGATCTTAATTTCAACTACACGCATTCTGAGGTAGAATCGCTTATTGGATAGCGCTAGCATGTGATTTTTACGTGAGAAAAGTAAGATAAGGACAAATTGAAATAATAGTACAAATTCAGAGGTTGAAAAGATATAAAATTATCTCTATTTTCAAATTAATTAACTTCCGTTAAATTCATATCTCTTGTAGAATATTGCGCGGTACAGAGAGAAATATGGAGCTCTGTGGTCATAGACATTAATTTTGCAGATGGAGCACTAATAAGTTATGAAAAAAAATATAAATCTCTGGTATTATAACAGGGTCGCATTTAATGAATTGCATTAAGATTTAATTTTTGAAGTTCCCCGCTGAAAATTGTGTATACATTCTAACCCTCTTTAATCGGATATCTTGGTAAATGGAAAACCAGTTTTCGATGTATTTTATGCGACGTCGTAACTGAGGGAATGAACACCAGGAGATTATTAAACGGTCCTTTCATTTTTACGGAAATGTACCATCCACAATGGAAGCCCGGAAGACTTTAATACGGTCGATAATTCCACTTTTTCTCTTGTATTCAGAGATTCATGAATTCAGCAGCTGAAATTGAAATTGAACACTGTCGGTGTGCAAATCAATTAAAAGGTAGTATTTGATATTGCGATGATGAAAAGATGAACATTAATCCCTTTAGATCTAATTGCAACAATTTCCTCAGCCTTGGACCTCCCCCAACACAAATCACCAGGGAGGTATTTTCCGATCGGCACTTTTTGAATATTTGAAAATGGCCCGCGTAATTCTCGCGCGAAGAAAAATGAAGAAAATTTGCACGTATGACGCAGTATATGACTTCCTTTTCTTATAAAAATCCCCGCTCAAAAGGATCGAAATTGCACCATTGATTTCATTGCGTTTCTCTTTTTCCGTTTCAGCACACGCAATTAAATTGTGCATGGTTGAAATTGAATATCGCGCGCTTTAATTAAGCTCGCAGTTTCAAAGTGGAGAGAACAAAAGCCAGCTAAAGGAATAATCTTTTGAAATTCCGTTAATATCTTTATTAAATATTTATCATAAAATACTGTCCTTCACATTACTAAGATTATGCTCGATTTTACACACGTTTACGTTTCACATTTTTCTCAACGCGACTCATTTTAAATACGAATATATGTACACACTAAGATTCGACAAATTTACATTTTAATAAACCAAAGCGTTACGTTTGTTCGTTCTCAAGTTTGGTAGAATTGGGGAAAAGTTGTATTAAACGTGAGAAAGACGCGGAAAGATTCGACTTTATTCGGAGGGAAAAATCTGGGGCACCTTTATACGTCTGAAATAATAAAATCTCCTGATTTAACCGAGACGAAGCACGGGATTCGATCAGAATTACCGGAAATGTGGGCGATCATCCGCTCGGATTCTTTCTCTTCGTCACCGTGAAATTTTCCTACTTGCGTATTGTGTGCCCTCAAAATGAATTCTATCATGCAAACGGGATGTGAATTGCTGCAAGACAATTTGATGCTACCTTGTAATTCAGACTGTTCGAAAGCAATTTAAATTCTCTCTCGGCAAATTCAAATTGCTTTTGCAGAATTCGCGTCGTATCGTGTTTGCATTGCACCGCGTAGTAGTTCGTGTTGTATGCTGCCCCTCATCCTGGAATCCATTTCCTACGCAAGGCGGATTCTGCTTAACGATAACAAAAATTGTAATATCGTATAATTTATGAATAGCCAACGAGTTCCCAGTCATAATGGTCCGTGCTCCAATTTCCAACATGGATTACATTCCGACCTGTAATCACTATTACGTAATCCTTGCAAATGTCAGGCAATCGATAATTCGACCGACGTAATTGACTTTAATTAATAATTGACTTTATTTAGTGTCACACAATTTTACGCTTGGCTTATACGTTTAAATAATGCGTGATATATGATGATATTGTGGGACCTGTTAAACTGCTTCAACGATAAAGTACATTTGCAGCCAGTCAGAATTTTTTTGTTAAAGTTTGTTACATAATTGTGTATTAAAAACGAAGAAGCACGCCGATTGAAAAAATGGAACTATTTTTAAACAGAATCATTCGGTTAAAAGTTAAATGATACTATTTCATTCCCAACTACTCACTTAAATCGCATAACAGTTTGTATGGTCGCTCTTGTAAAATGAAAAGCCCTAATTAAATCATTAAAAAACAAAGAAATTGAAAAAACCATGCAACTGATCGTTTTTAAATATCACTATTTCTTTCCCAAATACGATCAATGTTGGCAATTTGTTTATAAGCTCGTTCATTGAAACGACTAATTTCAACATGACATCATTATACAGATATAAAGAAGTAGTATTTATTATCTCTGAACACATTTAAATAACAGAGTCTTGCTGTATTCAAGTAACAAGTTGTAAGCATCTCGCCCAACGATCATCGCAATGGTCGCGAATGTGCTAACAGCCGACAAGCTGTCATAATTTCACCATTCTTCCCTCTTAATCTATTACGTTCAATTTCACGGATGTTAAAACATTTCTATTAACCGTGCCATATTCTTTGAATCCAATAGAAAGAACGCTATTTGTACTTTAACCCCGTTAACAACTTTGAGCAAGAATTCACCGTGAAATAAAATAATTAATCCACACTATAAACTGTTCCCGTATAATCGTCTCAGATAGCGTTCCTTCTCTGATTAAAATTTTAATTACAAAATTATCGTACGTGAGGCAAGATTGAACGGCAGGATATAAGAATAAAAATATCTCGGCGATAAATTTCAACGGTCTAATTAAAAGTCAAGGGCGTCTAGGTGCATTTTGCTTTCCATGGCTGCTAAACAATGCGCACTTTCGATGCGGACGACGTCACGAAGCGTGGGTACCGGAATTCGAAAGAATGCGGGGGCGATGATGATTGCTCGACTCATTACGCCGGTCCCGGAAAGTCTTGACTAGAACCGTAAGGACTTGAATTGCGTGAAGCGATAAATAAAAGGCGACAAGAGATATAAGACCAGGAAGAGCGCGCTTCTCGAATGCGGAACTATCCTGCGTATCGGTACGCAGGATATCAACTGGCATAGAAAAACGTGGACAACTCGCGCTGGAACGTGGAACAAAATCATTACATCTTACCGATGATCGAAAGAACCGCCATACATCGTCGCGCCATCGTACACCGACGGCTTTATTTTTCTTTTGCTTCTCGTTCACGTGTTTGCAAACTAGGAAAGAACGCGGCCCGCAAATTTAGCCCGACGTTTCCGCTGAAATTTCCGCGATACAACTACCTCTCAGGCCGTCCAGACATTTGACAGTTATTTAAGTAGCTTTTCGTCTTCATTTTTCTGGCCTTACGATACGACAGATAAAGAGCGAGACAAAGTTTTAGTTTGTTTGCCGTATTTCAAGATTAAACGTCGCCATTTTTTCCGATGTATAATATTAATAAGGGAATCTCGCGAACCGAGAGTCAGCAATTTTGATGAAACTTTGCGGAATTATACGGCGGACTGAGGTAAGAAATACGGTACTTCATTTCTTCTCATACTCTCCCTCAGAAAGGAAGACTTCCTTGAAGTAAGAAAGGCGGTTTAATAAAAATCATCGAACATACTGTTTTTTTCATTTCCAGCATCATATTCTAATTAAACTTCTGTTTCAATCTACCTATTCTTTATTTCTATTCTACTTGGTATAGTTCAGGAAATATGCAAGAGAAAAAGGAAGTACCACTGTTGATCAGTGAGCTGTACGCTTCACGAACTGTACATAGAAACGAAATATTCCATTATTCCCGTTTTTTTTCACTCTACGATCGTACAATGTTTCATTCGAATCGGTATATTCCAGTTGACAAGATTCTCTTTTATGTGCCATGAATTAAACATTCAAAGGATAACAAAATATTTTCAAAAATTGTATTTCACTTGCGAAACGAAGTTTTCATTAAATCCTCTGTTGGGAAAGCGCGTACTCTCTGCTCGGCAAAGATCGTACGAACTTCCGTAGGGCGTGTAGGTTAAAATAATTTCGCGTAACGGCAAAAGCACATACTAACACGCACATTAACAGAATAAGTGGCTGGTGGAACAACTTTCTGTGTATACCATTGAATGAAATCCTCTCGTGTACGTATCTCCGTTTCGAACATCGTACACGCATTCACGATTACAAAATGCAGCGATTCTACGAGTGAAACATCCAATTCTCCTCGTTTATGCGTTATTATATTGCATTCGATCGTGAGGCAAAGAGCTTTTACTATCTCCATTTTCAAGGAAGGAAGCATTCATCCCGTACCGAAATGCGGCCGACAGATGACACAAACGCAACTTGTATTTCCGCATCCGCTATTGGTAATCAGCTTTACGATAACAGAACGACCCGCGAGGTCGTAAAGGACACTATTTCGCGGGAATAGTGGAAAGAATGATGACTCGAAAGATATATTTCCTTCTCATTGTATTGCTCCATCTTACAACATTTCATCCTAACGTAAAACGTGACGAGGAAAGTTTTAAATTGTTCCTGTAACAGAACGATCATGGACTGTATCTAATGGAGTGGAAGAAACGATCAGACGATTTTGGCGAAAAATCTTTGCGAACTTCTGGCGGATATTTTGTGTTATAGGTATGGTTTTGAAGAGTTATTCATTTACTTGAAGATTCCGTTTTTATTTATATCGGGTGTGTTCGAGTATTCAGAGGATATTTCTGAGAACGTGTTAATATTTTTAGGAAGGCTCAAGTAATTAATTTTACTTATTTAGCTTTCTGTTAGTTGAACTAAGTGTCGAATTCAGAAATGCAAACGTGAAGCATGTATTGGAAAACAATTTTAAACGAAATGAAAAGGGAAAATTTTGTTCTGTTGCATGACAATGTAAAGTCTCGATTACGAATAACTAAAAACAAACAACTACAGTACATCCATTCACCGATCTTCGTTACAACATATTGTCAATATTTACGAAACCCTTCGAAACAAACTGAGTGAAATATTTAATGTACACTAACATTCAACGATGCTAATGTAAGTCTATAAAGTGTGCTAAATGTGCATTGACCAGCTCCTACAACAATCTATTCTTGACAACAGCCAATAAATAATGAAGTAAAATTTCCTACAAAGAATTAGAAACAAGCTTGCACATAATAAAAGAGAAAACAGAATTCTAAGATTCTCGACAATGGATATAATTTCTATCTACAGAGTATTCCTTTCCTTATTGCCACATTCGACACACTATAAAATACAGACATAACTGAAAGCCGGTAGATCGACGTTAATTGAAAAAGTAAAGTCGTTGCCTTTATTATGCGCCCCTCCGATAGTCCTTCGCGGAAGTTCCGCCTGACAGATGGACCTCCCACGTACAGATAAATTATCGCCACACTGCAAATATGTCTTTTGCGGTGACGATTGGCACGTATAACATTAAGGTTTCAAACGAGTTTACGGTTTAAGACTAGGGAAGTTTGCTCGGAGGAAGGTGGGAAGAGTCATAGGAAACATGAGAATACGAGTTCATTGTTGGCTACGAAGACTGTGAACGTGTAAGGGGATTGCACCTTATCCCTACTACACTGACAGTATAATGTACAGCTATTGTTGCTGTACTTGCTTCCTCATAACATCGTGTGCACATCGTCGAGGATGTGCATACATCTTTTTACCGCATTCCTCTAACGTTTTGAGCTACAGATAAAGCATAGACAGTGAAAATTGACGTCAGTGAAGTACTAAAGTTATAGACGATGTTCGAATTGCGAATGGTTCCGGCGAAAGCTAGAAGTTGGCTTTTTGAACGTGAAAGGTTGATTATACGTGTTTCTTTGTAAATCTCAACTGGAGCGTTGATTTTAGTGTTTCGTTTTTTATATGAGTCATTTAATCCGAAGATGGGACGATGTATTTAAAAAAACATCGATTTCGTATTGATTAAAATTGTAGTTGCCCTATAATTTAGTCAACGGTTCGCATAATTTCATTAACCGTTTGAGTCCCAGGGGGTATTGAAAAAACACTGCCGAACAATCCCAAACAGCGCAACCGCGCTTTCTCTAAATGAGTACGAAAAGACCCAAGCAGCGCGATAGCCCTTGTTTTATTTTATGTCGAGAAATACCAAGCGGCGCGATAGCGCTTTGTTTATTTTATATCGACAATGCGTAGTCCGCAGGACCAAAAATGCAATAAAAAGATCACATTTAACCCTTTGACTGCCAACTACGAGATATCTCGTAGCTGCACTATAAGTTTGAATTAATAAGTTAACAATAATGGCTGATCGTGTATAGAAATTTTGGAACAAAAATGTTCTTTGTATCATTACAAATGTCAAGATTATATTTTTGATTAATGAAACCAATGTTCTAAAAACTTTCTGTCATCTTCTTAAATTTTAAGAAGCAAAGGTAATATTTGCTTAATTTTCCTGGCAGTGAATGGGTTAATTTGCGTGCGATGTAAAAAAGGAATTCGTCCAATATGTTTTGATAAACACCGCCGTTACAAGTTATAAGTGTTACTCCCGATTTAAATTGTTTGTTCATAACACAAAAATATTGTTAATTTGTAATTCGTTATTTTATAAAATGCATATGTATCATTACATATGCATACTGTAAAAATAAATATTTCAAGTTTTGTTCGATAAAAATGATTGAGAAGATAACAATGAAATAAAAATTTTCATTTTGCAATGTATTATTGCATTATTATAGTATTATTCTACCTATTGTAAAATGTACTATTTACATTCAAAGGAGCTGTGTGATGTACTTGCGTCAGTAAATCTGAGCGCGCGACTTCGATAATCGGTATCGCACCGCCAGTTGTCCACAATGCTCGAAATGTGCTGAGTTTTCTCGACATAAAATCTCAACAGCGCGACCGCGCTGCTTGGGACTCAAACGGTTAATGAAGCAGAACAGATGAATTTTGTAGCACAGTCTCAGGAACATTTTTTGCCGAGAAGAGAAATTCTTTTTCGTTAAATTCTTCATTTACCGATACCTACAAGACCCTACACGAATATGTAAGTGGAGGAAAGATACCAACAATGAACACTATCGATGAACGCGGGAAACGTTATCCTATGAAAAATTCAAAGGAATACGCGATACCGTTGATTTCGTTAAATCACTGCTCTCTATAAAATCACGAAATCGATTTACAAAATCTCCCCGTTTTGGAAACAGCACCGTATAAATTCTATGTGACTAGAATAAACTTCTCTCGGGATCACGATGCCGCAGGGCAGACGTGTTACGGAAGCCATAGAGACGATTCACGATACATCGGATACCACCTACGATATATCGACGAAATCATTCCCCATCCCTTTGCGCCGAGGACTAGAGACCGACAAATTTCACCCCTCCGCCTTCTTCTTGGCGTTTCTACTCCTCGGTGTTTCCACGGGTGGGAGCTATGAAAGGTATATATGCCTCGAGAAGCCAGTAAATCACAACCGTACACAAACATACCGCACATACTTGGGAAGTTGAGCTTGGTAGAGCGAGTGGGGTTGGTTTCGGTCGGATCCAGAGCCAGAGGATGACGCCTAGGAGTTGCGCGACGTTGGGTGTCGGGGGTTCGACGGGCGAAGAGCAAGAAGACAACGAGGAATTGGAAAGTCCATTGTGGCGCATGACTTTTTCCCTCTCCTTCTTTCCATCCTTGCAAGCATACTTCTTTGACTTCTTATATTTCTGCCGGTTCGAAAGAACTCGGCGGTTCGCTGCAGAGGAAACGAAAGAGGAACCGGGGATACGGGCGGAAGAAAGGCGAAGGGAAAAAGTGTCGAGGAACGTCCCGAGAGGTTATCAAAGGGGAGTTTTTTTTTTTTTTACTGACTTTCCAGAAACGAATTCCTGTTCCCTCTGCAATGAAGCAATCCGGGGTATGCAACGTAACACATATCCGTTTTTTCCACCCCGTTGATTTATTCACGGCTTAGTAGGAAAGCCAGTTCCATCCACCTTTGGAAAAGATCTTGCCGGTCGTGTTTGGGATCGAGGATGTTGACCTCGTCTGAACTCGTGGATTTTTGCGAGCCCACGTCGGTTGCCTTGAAGAAAGGCGAGACCGACAAATCCTCGAAATATGCATTTGCATGTACGTGCCGCAATCGAGTGAGTTTTACAAAAATGTCGATTCTTACGTGTATGTATTATACGTATACGCTTATCTACATATTTACGTGTGTTGCCGTTACTCGAGCAATTTTCGTGCAAAAGGAAACTTTAACACTAGAACTTCCGACGTTACATCTATTATATTTCAATATATTAAGTAAGTACTTTGGAAAAAGAGAAACCAAGAGACGAAAAGGATTATCCATTCTCCTCTCTCCTATAAACTTGGAGAATTTTCGGAAACAATTTTGTACCAGTCATTTTGACTGGTTTGGTAGTTCTAGTGTTAAGCTTCCGCATAGTTTTAGGCCGTAGGATACATTTTAGGATGTAACAAAGGATTAATTAGTAGCAAGTATTATCGCGTGCGATGCGTTAGAGTCCTTTACAGTTAGTGCGTATAAGCAATGTGATGAATTGCATGATAAAAAGTAATATTCGTACGGAGATTACGCCATTGATTTCTGCCGTGTTTTGAATTAATTAACTCTATTCTGCGTATTCTCAGGGTACGATGTAAACGCAGCAATCGCTAGTTTTCAGATAAGTACTGAATAAGGAATAAGTGCATGTATTACTCCGTGAAAGAAGGCAAGTTAAAGAAGTAGATAGTACGCGCGATTACAGCGATTCACAGACATTATGGGGATTAATTTGCTTGAAGATAGGGAAACATAGTAACACAATGCGTAGCACAAGCGTATCAGCAATGCCAAAATAATCCTATACAATTAGTGAGCACAATGACGAAACAGTGTTCCGGATTATAGTGAATTTTGACCTGACTCAGCGCAAAGTTATAGCGTTAGAACTTTATTAACTTTTCTATCCTCGCTTCAACGGCATATCTGATCCGAACTTCTTTATCGAAGTAATTGTAGCCTGTTTTCAATTTCAGTATTTTTGTATCCATTCAATCCTATCTATCTTAAGATAGCAAGGTTGATCTTTTTTGCCTGGTTGTTTTCTCCATTCTTTCTCTTTTAATCATCTATTGGGTTGGCAACTATGTGATTGCCGATTTTATATAAGAAGGAATTTCCTTAAGCTGTTGGGGGACCCATAAATCGAGTTTTTTTACCATAGTGAAGCTGTTTCAATTTTTTTTAATGCATGTATGCGATACATTGAGCTTCTCTGCAATCTCACGTGTTGTGATATGACGATGCGAATCGATAATAGCCTTAATATGACTCTCATCAACTGTGACTGGACGGCCAGATCGTTGCGCATTTTGGGGTGAAAAATCAGCCGAAAGAAATTTGGCAAACCAATTTTGAACCTGCCTATCTTCCAAGGCTTCGTTCCCACATACGGTACATAACTTCTTGTATGCTTGGGATGCGTTCCTTCTTCGGAAATAATACAATAAAATATGTCTGAAATGCGCGTTTCATTCTTCCATTTTCAAATTGAGACATAAACGAAACTAAATAACTCATTGATACGATTTTTTTTACTAATGAAAGGTGGAAGTCCAAACAACAAGAAAACTATAGATTAGATGCTTTGAACATGTTGACGAAACAAAAAAAAGTAATAAACCATCTATCGTGAAAATCCGCAATCATTTAGTTGCCAACCCAATACATTCCTGTACCTCTTTCCACCTACTTTTCTATCAAACATATCCTTTTATCTATACAGGAGGCTTGCTTCTACTACTAGCAGTAGAAAATGCTCCTTAAACTCGCCTACAAATATTATTCTTTAGCATATCCTACAGCTCACACGCCACACGGATAACCAAGTCACCTAACAGCGTTAAGATATAATGCTATTTATTTTTGAAGATTGTAATTTGCTATTTATTTTATAAAATTGCACTAGATTAAAAAGCACTGCCAAAAGGTATTCTGTACGAAGGGATAGAAGACATGCTCGACTATCTCCTCGACCTAGAAGAAAGGAAAGAAAAGAATCAGCAAATCCATTGTTGAAGATTTCAATAAAGAACAAATCCGCGTGAAACTTATACCAGAATGCAAGATGAAGACGATTCGAGCTAGATGGCTAACCGAATGCTTCACGTTAAAGCACGTAATGACAGAGGAAATATAGGAATAACCCGAAGGTCTTTATACACGACGAAATGATGTTAGCTAGTTAGAACGTGAAATGGCTCGTATCGGTGTACATTTTATTATAAAACTTTTTACGAGAACCGTATAAAAGTTGAAAAGCATTTCGAGGATTCCCATCGCTTCCTGGGCGGTTGGCCTCTCCTACTTTCTAGTCCGATCACTGCCCGTCCTCTACGGACTCGAAACTTTAAAGATTCAACGAGCGCTTCTGAATCTTGCAATAATAACCGAGCCAGTCCACATCGAGCTCGTGGATTCACGATTTCCATTGGAAATTAAATACGAGCAGACGCCGTTCTACATACGAACCGATACCAATCGATTGCAATGCTTCTATCTTTTGGATTAAAAGATCGAATTGCAATGGCTACCGGCTACTTTTCACAGCGAATCGATGCCGATCGTTGAAATTAATGGCTATCGTTTCCAGGATTAATATTAGGGCCGTTTTGTGTTATCGAACGAAGTTAAAGTCGGAAGAGCTTCTCGCGTAAGTTACGAAGTAATACTCAAATAAAATACGTAGTACGTGCAACGCTTTTTAAATCTATTGCCCAGAGCTTGGGAATTTTAATTTTCACTAAAAAATTTCACGGATACGTTCCTTCTGTAAGAAATATTGTACGTTCGGTGGATTCATTTCGGGCGGGCAATTTTGATGTTTTTAATGACGGTGAAATTACAAAGATACAATATTTTATACGCTGATCAACACTTTGAATTTCATAGACGTGATCAGTAATGGGTGCTCACAATTCAGTGAATTTTATGATTTTCAAACGATAATATTCGGGAAATTCTCAATATATTCAAAGTTACAATACTATTGAAAAATAAGTTAAGTGTGATTGAATATAAAATAATTTTTAGTTTCACTCTTTCTACTTCATAAAAATACGATTTAAATTGTAATTGTAAAAATAACGATTTCAATATAAATGGTGATAGGTACAGGCAAAGTACGGCCGATATTTTACGTGTTAATAATGTTAACGGGTTAATTACGTTTCATTTAGCTGTGAATAGCGTCTACTGTGTTAGGATCTCTGATATATATTTTTAAAAAAATCTGAATTATTGCCTCTAATTGGCACTTCTGTTTCCCATCAGAAAGCAAGTTTATCTTGTTTTGAATTCAATTATTAAAAGTATAATTTTAAAAGGGGTATCGCAAAAAAATATTCCGTTGTGCAATAATTCAAAAGCTCGCGCGATACAAAGAACTGAAAATAACATCGTAGGTTCTCGATGGTCGGTTTTGCCCCATATTTCATATTCATCGAACCTCATGCCGATAGGTAGCCACATTTTTCGAATTTTTCAGAACAAATTAAACTCACAAAAATTCACTGCGGTGGTCAAATTTTACATTCTATTAATAATCCTTTGGGTGTAATTCTTGACATAATTCGTGCATATGAAAATAGTTACCTGGAAATTAGCAATAGGTTGGTCTTAACGATGGTAAATACGATATATTAAAATTTATTATGAAATGTTATCAATGAAGGTAAATATAAAGAGTTGACGGGAAGTTACTTAAATCTCATACTTGGAGTTAATTAGATATTATGCATTACTTTCAGCAATATTATAAGTACTTGATATTGTGATTAACACTAAATTTACGGGCGTGAAATCTGTTGGATTGCAATATATTAAATAAAGAATTTGGAGAAAGAGGGATCAAGTGCCAAAGATCATAATTCGTTAAGTAATTATTGTATTATAAAATACAAGTGAAATATTTACTGTACATCTTCTCTGTTTTGAGAAATGTTTATAAAACAAGTAGGAACACGTCAATTTGACGGTTTCCGTAAATCTAGTGTTAAATAAATGTAACAGTATTCATTAAACAGAAATCTCACCATTAATTCGAGGATAATGAATATCCAATTGGAAGAAATTATACCGGGGAAAATAGAAAGTAATGATTTCATTATTCTCTATATTATTTTGGTTTTTATGTTAATACAACAAATTTTCGCTGCACGTCAAATAGTAGACACAGAATCAAATTTCTCTGGAATATTTCAGTAGTAATAATACCGCTCCAGAAAATATAAAAGATTATTTTAATTTTCCATATTTCATTCATTCTAAAGAATGATCGAAAGTAGCGACGCCCCAATTACTTAAAACGGCGCAGTTCATAAATGCAATTCGTTGTTTGTAGCAATTGAGATTGTTCGGCGAAAAGTTTCAAGCATTTCACCTCACTTTCGGACTAATTAACGTTAAGTTTCAGGTCGAACAGTATTAGCAGGCTTTAGAGGAGGAGGAGAAAATATAGTTTCCTCTCTGCCGTTCTTTTGATTCTGAAACAGCCCATCGTCAGCGGCGTGTATTTTTCTTGCAACAAAATATTTTCAAAGACTTTATTCCACGCTTCCACTCATCTCTCTCTCTCTCTCTCTCTCTCCCCCTAAACAATAAAACCTTCCACGAGCGGTGGTGTATCAGAGATGAGGTTTCATTTAGTTGAGCTTTAAAGGAAGAAAGGGATCTCATTTCAAAGTACAAGCTCTTTACGCCTTTGGCTTTTCCGCCATAGCAGCCGTAGGGGATCATGCCAAGGATATGCATAATACTTGGAAGACTTTTTAGAGGAGCCATCCTATAGAGTAGCCTTGAATATATATATATATATATATATAAGTAATTAAGCCGTGATTAAGATTCCGGTGGTATCCCGTATTTAAAGCCTTTCGCCAAGTCTTCATCCGAGCGAGCCGGCATTTAGAAGTAATTTATTTGCCTCATAATAGGAGCCACAAACGGCGCATTTAATAGTGAAAGAAAACAATACCGTGATAATTGATACCAATCAAGAAACGTTATTCGCGTTTAACTGGCGCGAAGAACATTTTCACAATATTACCCAGTGATTTCACGCTAATGTTCAAGTGTTCGTGTCGTGTTATCAATTAGCAAATTAAACGCCGAGCAAAAGACGATTATTTTTTCTATCGTTACTGAATTTATTATCCGGGTTGTGCATATACTGGTATTATACGAGACTTATCTGTTAAAATCTCTACTGATAATGTTCTTTTATGACAATTTTTAATTATGAAGATGCTGCATATAAATATTTCGTGGTTTTGAAGTGCCTGTAACTATTTAGTATATTTGAAAGCTACAGATTTGAAACGCTTGAGAAAAATAATGAATTTTGAATGAAAAATTATGAAACTGCATTGCTTTTACATTTAGTCATTCACAAGATATTTTACTTCGAATATTAGCATCTACAATTTTTCTAGCTTTTCGTACCATAGATGTTCGTTTTTAAAAGGGTGGATTTTGAAGATTGGAAATTCCACAAATTCAAACAAGTTTTAAATTTGAACTAAAAATGGTTAATGTCCATTAGCCTTAAAATTAATTCTTAACGTGGTATTTTACTTTAAGTTCTGCCATAAAAAATATGAGGTCCTCTTTAACGTGAACAGAATAAGGTTTTAGATACATGAAATTCCTTTTACAAAAAAAGTGCAGAGACTGTGTAATGTCTCCCTCGAAACCGTGCAACTTTTGCGCACAACAATTTTTCATACAGCGCATAATTTAAAAGTTATTCAAAGTGAGTGTGTTAGATATATCCCAATTTTGAACCTGCAAAACGAGCATCGTTTAATATTCCTGTACATGAAATTTTTTGTGTTTCATAAAAATGATAAATTCAGTGAGGATGCTATAAATTACAAAATCGTAATGTCGCATAGCATAACTACTTCCTTGCGATTAACCGTACAATTATTTATTATTTTTAAGTTATATCTTTCGAAAACATATGAACGAAAAATGTGTCGCACGCATTTTTACCGAAAAATGATCACGAATGGAGAAACAAATTTTAAATTATGTGTTTAACCACATAAATTCACTTTCATAGTATCTTGTATTGATTTAGTCAATACACCCGTCAAAAAGAGTTTATCAGAGGCGTAACCACTTTTTGAGATCTTTTCCCCTGTAGTTATACGTGAAATAAACTATTTTTTGAATGTTTAATAATAATAATGGGGCATCGGCCAATCCTGTTTGCAAGGAACAATATATAAATAAATTGCAGTTATAAATTTAGTCGATATACAATTACTGCTAGCTGGGAAGGAAGAAGAAAACCTATTTAACAAGCAGGCTTCTACAATCATCGTTCATTGATTATTACGTTAATTGATAAATGCATTAATTGAGCGTTTCCAATTCGTAACGAAATTTAATTACTATACTGTTTCAAATCATGTACTTTATAATGGAACTTCATTAATTCTTTTATTAAAAAACTATACCGCGGTCAAAACAAATCGATATGAAGCAATAAATTGAACTCTCTAATTATCTTCCATCATGAAACATGTAATTCTACCTCAAGAAATGTTATTTGGAAAATTCTGCCCTAATATTAGGGGGACCGGAAAGTAATGTTTTTTTACATTAAATTCAAACAAATAAATTTGTAACAAGTTTTTATTTTTAATGAATGATGTAATCACCGTCGTTATCGACAACGATTTGTCATCTAATGTGCACATTTTCAATGCCGGATCGATAAAAATCAAATGGTTTTTAAGCAATATATCTGAAGATACGACATTACTTTCCGGTCCCCCTAATATTATTCTATTAATCACAAAAACAACAGTACTTTATTCGGGCCAAATGCGGAGAGTCTCATGGTCCGTAATTAAGTCCAAACTGCCATTTTAAAAAACAACTGCCTAGAATCGATAATTTTCATATATTCTCCCTTCAAGTCGTGTATTTGTTATTTACAAAATATGCGCCCTGTAGTTGTTACACACGAAATAATAATAAAGTCAACGAAAATCTAGTCGTTCCTTTCTTTAAAACTAAATGGCGGAACATCGAGGAAGGAAGGAAAAATGAAGTAGTCGTGCGGGAGAATGATTTTGAGTCTGGTTGCGCTTGCCCTATTATTCGGACGATAATAATTTAAGGGCGAACGGTTGATATATAGGTAGCGAGTTTATGCGACGCCATTGTCTCAGGCTACCGTTATTTATGGGAAGGTTTCGCCTTCCAAAAACGGAAGGTGTGTGTTCCACGGGCCGTGATGCGAATAACAATCGCGCTCCGCGCAGGGGCGGTAATTAAGGATTAGCGAGGTGATTAGCGAGCGCCCGGTATTTAAATCTCGCTGGAACGATCTGCAAGAGAGCGTGTGCGTCGCGCCGATTCTCGGGCCAAACAACTGATTACACCTACAGCGATGTTGCTACTTCGAGGAGCAGACGTCCCAATTACTGCCTCTAATTACGCACTCGTTCTCTGATATCGCGGCGAACTTCAGATCCGTGTAATGATTAGCTCGGGAGGTATACGACGGCAAAAATACATTTAAATTCAAAGTATGTATCCGATGGACACGCACGATCTTTCATTTCGTTACATTACCTACACCGGCTGCTCTGGCTAATTTGCTTTCCAATTACGATTGGTAATTATTTGTGAAAGGTTGGTATTCGAAGGGCACTCTTTATACATGTGCACCTTTGATAATTTTAACTACAGCCGTTTGTGCGGTTAACATTAGATATGTTGGTTTTGGATATTAGTCGCATAATGAAAATTCGAAGGCGACGAATTTTAACGGAAATATTAAAATTCAGTGTTGAGTTTTCAAAAATCATGTAATGCCTTTCTAGTCAGGATTTTATTATAATAACTTGCGGCTGAAGGATTTTTGTGAAAGTGTTAAAATTTGTTGTTGGTATATCATTATCAAATATATTAATTATTTGTAGAAAATAGTTGGTTGTACGCAGTGTCTCAAAAAAATACAAGTATGTACGTGTGCGATAATTAGCGGTAATACCATATTTCACGGATAAATAGTTTAAAATTACGGTAACAAACATTTTATGAAGATTAATTGAAACTCCTTTTATCGTGCATTCAACGAAAAATACAAGCAAGCCTAATTAGTAATTACGTTAATTGCGCTTAATAAAATCATGAGGATGTAATCATGGGCATTGCTTACTGTATTCTCGATTATTCCAGTTATAAAGAAATTCATTAAGGATTACCTTTTTTCGAAGGTAAAATATTTCTTTGAATTTTAAAGTAATAATATTATCTTTCTCGTATTCTTAGAATCACATAAAATTATTATAATATATAAGTAACATGGGCGCCATTACATAGTGTTAAATTCGCAATGTTAATAAAGCCACATTTCTAACTTCAGCTAAAAATTTGTCAAAAAAAAGTTTATTAAAGAACACAGTTAACTAAAACGTAATAGAAAATTGCAGCATTATGGCCCCTGTAATTAAACTTGTCAACAACTTGCAGGAAAAATTAAATTCCTAGCATTCTGCCGGAGCATACAAGCTCTTGAAATATTATTCACATCAACGACATAGAATATATTAAAATAAAATTTGTATGCTATATTTTATATCTTATCTACATAACAGTGCTGCATCTCAGCCTGCCTCAGTTCATTAGCCATTTCTGTTTCCCGTAAAACGTTAGCATTTTATTGATGAAAGATGTCTCAAATAGCATAGTATTTTAATTTTCTTCTTGTAAATAAGAGTGCTCTTCATACAGTATTTGCCATCATTCATAATAAAACATTGTAATCGAAAGCACCTAACACAGATTTTATAAGTATATAAATATTGTGACATAATTAATGTTAGCTGGATATAATTTATGCCAATAAATAAACGGATAGTAAGAGTAACTATCAAGAAAAACGATTAACTACGTAAAAGTAATGTCGTTAACGACATAATCTCAATTTACGATACAAATGACATCGGTATTCAGGTTGCCAAATGCAGGTTATTAGTACGCTAGATTATTCGTGACATTTAAACCTTACTGTACTAATACACCAGCATGTTGCATCGATCGTCAGGTCAAACAAGTGATTATACGTACTCTGACGTTGAAAGTTTGCAGATCAGACGTCCCAGTTGGGACTCCCAGTTGGGAGCTCTAATTATGCACTCGTTTTCAAATATCGTCTCGAAGTTCCGATCTACACGATGATTAATTCTGACGTCGAACATGCTATTGAATGTGGACTCGCTTGCATTGTCAGAAAGAACGGAAAATAAACTCAATGACGCTATTGTTCTTCACTGAAAGGGCAGAAAACATGGGCTTTTAGAAATGTGGAATTAAATATTTCGTACCATCTCAAACAAGTGCTAAAGTTTCCGAGTGTTCGACTTTACGAACCTTCCGAAGGAATACATTTAGAGAGTACTAAATGAAACTTCAAGAAATACGAGCATATAGAAAATGGAGTGCACTATCATTTTAACACTTTCTAAAGTCTAAAAACACTACCATTTTTTTGTAAGAACTTTATGAATGGTACAAACGAATCCTTCTCCAATTCGTGATTAAAAACACCGCCTATCGATACAAATCGATCACAGTTACTTTATACAGGAGACACTGTAATTACATTTAAATTTCAAAGCTCGAAAGTGGATATTCACCTTATTATCGAATATCAATAATACTTTCATTGTTATATCTACTAATTGCAATGCTCCACAGGTTCTGTGCAAACGTAGGTATTTATATTTAAGGTGGCTCCACTGAGCGATTGAAATAAATGAGTATAGAGAAGTTAAATATTATTTCCACATATTACGTTTTGCTGTGAAATATGAAAATAATTAATCCAGATGTGTATTATTACAATTTCTTATGTACATAGCTTGTTCTATTTTTTCAAGCTCAAATAAATAAAATTGCTGCCTGTGAAATACTGTTTAACAAAATTTTTTATTTTCATAAAGATGCGCATAATCAAACTCTCCGAAATTTCGATCACCATAGAGTTGTAACTGACAGGAATTATTATATGAATTATTTAGTCATCCGTTTATTCTCTGTTAATTACCCTATGAGCTCTGAGGATTATCTCAGCTTTGCCTCATAAATAATTAACCAGCAGCATACACCTCGGCGAAAAATAGATAATTAATGCAAATTAATATAATTGCAATGCTAAATGCAATTCGTAGAAATGATAATTGGTATGCAGTTTCAAGCAATAAAAATTTTGATCTGAATCAAACTGTCGTCAGATCAATCCTTAATTAATTTCATTATGAATGCCAAAGACCACTCGAGCTGTGTCTCATTTATAATTAATCGCTTCTGCATACATAGAAAAAGTACTTAATTAATGATCAAACTCCAACGTTAGTCCGGCAAAATGAATACCACTCACGTACATAGGACGCTGATCTCACAAATCCACCGCCCACGTTCTATGAACGTTTAGTCACCCACAGATTTTTCCTCGTTTAAGCCGAAACGCCGACGAGACGGACAAACTTTTGCACCCCCGTTCGCGATAAGTGAACTGGGAATTTACTACGTCCTCCTATCAGGAGTATATAAACATAGTCATAGGCGTTAAAATTCCTGCTTCTTCGTAATAGACATTCCGTTAAATCGGAATATTATTTGTAAAACTTAAATTCCATTCTGACATTTAAAAACAAAAAATGTTGCATTTTATCATTTTCATTAATATTATAATACCTCTTCCCTTTAGAAAACAGTAATAGTCGTCAATTTTTAAGGTATATATTTGGATGGTATTTATTCATCGATTACAAACATTTTTGTTTCGTAATTTATGGAAAACTAATTTCAAAAACAGTAAATAAAAAGTACACTTACAAGATCTCATCCTAGCATGAGTTTTTTGAATTATTGAAAGTCTGCATTTCGATATCAAATTTCATGTATATAAAATGTGATACTGAGGTTACTATATCACCCAAATATGATATTTTTCTATTAAGCATTCCAAAATTGATAGTTGAATTCTAGGTAACTCAATATTTTAGCTAAAATTCACAGTTGAAAAATGTGTACCCGCAGTTTCCTTTGCATTAGAGGAAGAAAATGGATACCTGACGTGTGATTAATAGTAACGTTAGCATCGTTATATCTTTCAAGCGGTTGCGAAGCGATCGTCTTCGTTTACAGATTTATTTCCTCCTAATAAGACGTATAAAGTGTGTGAGTCCCAAGAATCTCGTTTCAGGAATTCCGGAATTCGAGAATTTACGATCTTCGATAAATAATTATCGTAACTTCTGTCTTCGTTTATTAATTACGGCAACTTATATCCCGAAGAAGATATGAGCGCAGCTATACCGATTGATAAATTAATTCCCCTGAATTCTTCGATTTCCGCAAATTTCCCGGTTAATGATACGAATCAAACGTCTCGAGGAAAATTAAACAAATGCAACTAGATAAAAAGCAATTTAATGCGTCGGGAAAAATTCCGCCGTTACTTCTCTGTATTAAAACGAAGTAGAAAGAAGTCTCAAGTGGCACAGATATCTCACGGCGTAGAAGAGAAATATAAACCGCATGGTTCCCCATGGAGGTATTCAAAAGTCGACGCCAATGCCGGAAGTTTTCCTTATCCTGCGTTCTCTTCTATGCGATTCTCGTCTCGTTTCCCCGTGAACGTAATCCCTAGGGTAGCGAACGTTGACGCTGACGTTACCAGGCTTACGCAGAAAGTTGTTTAAGCACTTGTCCGTTTAAGTTATCATAAAATAAGTGCCCCGTGCTTAGATCGCTCGTAGGAAATGCGACCTGCGTATAAAGAAAAGTCCTCCACGGGTGCAAAGTTAATCCGTGGATCGTCAGAAAAGTCACACTGTTTTGTTTTCAGACGTTCGCGGGCTTAGCAACGTGTCCATCGATATTCCACTGGCCGTAGCAGCTGGCACAACGGTTAACATGACCTGCAGATACGATCTACAAACGGACACCTTGTATACGGTCAAGTGGTACAAAGGACCTGAATTTTTTCGATTTGTCCCCAAGGAGATGCCACCGATCGCCGTTTTTGGTGATCTGGGCGCAAAAGTCGTCGTAAGTTTAAAAAAAGAAAAGTTATTCTCTCATTCTATCGTACTCTTTCTATTTTTTTTAATTTAGCTGCTATGCTTACTTCATGTAAAAGCTGCCAGCTTTTATAAATCTGAGATCGTTCAAAAAATTATAGGTACTCTTCGACACATAAAGTAACATGGAGTCATTTTTCTTATTTATCTGTTTAATGTATTTACGGAACAAATCCTTTGGTAATATCAAAGATACTTTGAACAGTAATTCTCTAAACATTATCTTTTGTTCCTATTGATTCCGTTGAGTAAATGAAGGTTCCAAGTGTTTCGTATTTTCAATTAGTCCTTTTATTACGTTTATCAATCCAGATTTGATTATCGTTATTAAAGCAATTGTTTTATGACTTTGCGAAATGTTTTAATTTATGTATCTACTTTAACTTATCCCAAAGCAGTTATCCGAAACGTTCTTACTAAATTAAATAATTCGTTAGGAACGTCGAGTCGAGAATGTCTCCTTTTCAGTAAATTGTCACCGGTTATTTTCAAAGTGGAAACACCCTCAGAATTTCTTATTAAAAGTTTGGAAGCAGCCCTCTGCGAATCACGTTTTACATTCACACCTGACGTGCAATTGCCGGGAACCGAGAAAACGGGAGTGAGACCCACGGATTATATTTCTCCAAGTTTCGCTAAGCGGCGAAGTTTGTTAGTGTCATTCATGTTCCACTTCATTATATACGTACACCTAACACGCCATGTGCCGGCAATCCCAGTACATCCTTTAAATAATTAAAAACGTACTGTACAAATTTCCCGAGAATGACCTCCATAATCTGTGGAATTTCCATGTGCGAAGTTATACCGCAAATATGTTAAATTCCTCCTGGCGCAGTTATGTTAATGAAACAAAAGTGTCCTTGCTTTAATCTTCCAATTCGCAAAATATTTCAGTTTCTCCTTATTACTGGATTACGAGATTTCCCTTCCATGTTAATTTAACGTTACCCTCCGTTAAACAAGATTCTCCCGCGATATCCTGTTACAGTAACCTACGTTATTGCGTTGTTGTAAAATATAATAATCTCACTTTTAGCCGTGCAGTCGCAAACAGGGATTGTTCACATTGAAAATTTAATTTTTGAATTCCAACGGATTCGCGTGAAATGTAGCGCGCTCGTATATAAAATGCAAGACATAACGAACACGAAGCTCCTGGGAGTCTAAAATTCGTTTTATTGCTGTGGCCGCTATAATCAAATGAATTTCGGACATTTGTAACGCTGCGAAAGTTCATTTCGGGTTTGATAGCGAACAATTCGCTGGACGATACACGCGCGCGGTTCAATTGCAATATTGCAAATTCGAATAAAAATAAACGTTCAATCTAGATATCGATAATACGATCCATATCGTTAGTGTACGTCTGTGCGTGCGTTTCTCCGTGCAAATGTCATAAATAAAAGAGAAATAACCAGCATAAAGCCAACATTTCACTGCAAAATAAAAAAGAATAGTCTGCTCTCCCACATAAATTCCTCCGATACTTAGCCGAGCGTTAAAATTCCTCTTGAGCACTCGCGTTTTAATTTGCTAAAAGCATTTTCAAAATCACTGACTAAACAAAACGTGTGGGCGTTTCATCCAATGTTATACATGGAATTAAAGAATATGCCTTAATCGGTCAGCTGGAAATTACATCTTTGAAAAGGCACCGGCAATTTCTTCTCAGTCTCATTACTTGTTCTTCAAAGTTGATGATGAAGTAGATTATCCAACGAGAATACCTAGTTTACTATTAAGTTCGATTACACAGTTTTACATGGTGGCCTAGATACAAATTGCTGATCTCCGGGGAGACAATTACTCGCATTAAAAGTTTGTTATCGCGTTCGGAAACTCATATTAAAATCTCCAATTAAATTTAAGATAGGGGGATGTGAAGCAAGATGAAGAGAAATTTTCTGTTTCTTGATATTATATCTATAAGAAGTATTACACATATGTAGGCAGTGTTAATATCTGTTTAGATGAACTTTAAAAATAAGCTTCCAAAATGTTATAAAAAAAAGTAGAACAAAAATAATTTTAGAGATAACGGAAATGTCCTGCCTTTCACCGTACAAATGCATTATTTCTTTAAATGATAAATTTTGTAATCAAAACCAACTATTCTATGTAAAAACCAAGTGTTATTTTTAAATGTCTCCATCTTTCGCTGAACATCACATCAGGATTAAGTACATGATTTAAAAATATTTTAAAAAATTATTTATGCTCCGTTTCATTGATGAAAGTATATTACCCGATGGAAAAAAAGTGATTTTGTTAGAAAGTAGACGCATTTACCTTACAATTAGTTTGGCAATGCAAAATTGTATTATGAACAATATTATACTATAAAATGAACACTTAGAAGACGAAACAAAATCGCGTGTACATTTATCAGGAATAGTCATTAACAAGAGCAGGCACAGAGACTGACAATAAGTAAATTCTTCACATAATTTTACAGCTTGCAGCAGGACAAAAATTGTACAACCCCCCAAAAAGAAGTTACATGTTGCCCTATATGAAAAAAGCATCTTCTAGCGTAAACCCATTCAACATTAACACCTCAAAAAAATGTTAAATAACTGTAAAAGCCCATCACATAAATCCTAATTAACAAAAAATTCCCAGAATTCGAAACGTATACTAATTCGCGTCGAAAAAAATCAACATACCAGAAAAAGATTTACGGGATATAAGTGTCCACATCCTTCGCATTCATTCACGGCGGGACCATAAAGGGCAAGGAATAGATGGCATGATAAAATCAACGCTTTGAAACGCGTTAAAAAACTGTTAAAACCTTTGCGCGACAGTGTAAGTTCAACGTAAATACACGGATGTATACAGGTATCCTACAGGAACGAGCTATACCAACCGTTGAAGCGCTCTCGTGCACGCAATGGTTTTCCAATTAGATTTTACCGGCGGAAAGTACAGACAGTTCTCGGACCGATAAATCGCGACGCGCGCCCGCCATGAACGAGAGAGAAATATAGGAAGAGAATTGCAGCTAGAACGATTGGATATAGGTGGACAGAGAGGATGAGGGGTGAGAGTATTACCGCTTCATATTTCACAAACGGTAACATTATTAAAATTATCAGTCGGTCGGGATGAATTTATGCGTGGTCGCCCGGAGCGAATTGTCAAATCGATGTAAACCAAAGAGCCACGATGTAAAATCGGACGCGAGCGAGCGGTATCATCGTCGTATGTATAACGATGCGTGACTACGTGGCAATCACACAGCGTAGAATCGATTCTGCTTATTTCACAGATAAATATATACTTTGTATCTTTACGGATATTGACACTTCCTTGTACTGTAGTTTACATCATTCCCGAATGACCGTTTCTGTTGTAGCAATTGGAGTTTGCAACGTGTCCATATCTAACTAATCGAATTAATCGGATGTTTGAATGATACTGCTAATAGCAAGATCCTAAACGATTCAGCATTTTGATTTATGAGAGACTCGTCGAATGGTGATTATTGCTCGACGAGTTTTAAGTCCTTGTTTAAATTGCAAACTTTTTAGGAGTTTATTCGGAAAAGGTCGTTCTACAGTTCGCCTCATTGAGGGGGACATAAAATGCAGAACAAATGAGGGGAATAATTTGAAGAAACTGCTTGCACTGATAAAATTCGTGCAGATTGTAGTTGGGCCCATGATATAAAATTGGAATACATGCATTATTTAAAAATTCATATGACACTGAATGCCGTCGTCTTTGTTACCGAACAACATAAATGAGAAATAAGTCCAACTCTTTCCGAACTTTTTACTTTTCTCCGCTTACGAATATCGTTCTGTCACAGACGTACGTTCACTATAAAACTACTATAAATTAGGACACAACATAAAACTATTCTGAATAATACTGTTAGATACCAACCTAATTCTATAAGATAGAACGCCAAATATTTTCAAACGTGATTCTGGGTCCAAACGAGAAATCTTATTTATTTGTCATTTCTGTCATCGCTTTCCCTGCAAAACATATTTTGAAGACCTTTAGTCTTGACAAGAGTCACAGGGAAAGCGGCCGCCCTTTGGAACCTTAACCCTTTTAGTGCCAGACGACGATGTATCGTCGTTATCAATAGTCCTGACGCCGGGCATCGTGCGATTATTATTTAGCTTTCTCACACTATATTAGTAATTTTATGACAGATAATTGAAAATATACAATTTATGCCTTATATTGCGGCTTCTATATGAGCCGTCCAGTGCACAAATCGATTAACTCCACTTTTTGATTTTTTTAAAATTTAAGTCTCAAAGCACTCGATTGAATCCTAACTTTTTATATTTAGAATAAATTTTCGTAATAATAACGATTAACACTATTAAATGACGAAGTTTGTTTGGCCATCGAATAATAAATAATTGAATTCAGAAGTCAATATAATTAATTCCAAGGCTATTCCACCTTATTCATTTTGTACTTCGTTAGAGGAA
Source organism: Cerceris ruficornis (assembly GCA_963989415.1). Taxonomy (NCBI): domain Eukaryota; kingdom Metazoa; phylum Arthropoda; class Insecta; order Hymenoptera; family Crabronidae; genus Cerceris; species Cerceris ruficornis. Next base: position 8,245,217 of record OZ022518.1, read on the forward strand.
AGCTAATTGCGATTATATATTCTACAATACTTATTTGTATTTATATTTTGAAGGGAATTTTAAAAAGGAGTGTATACTATTTCATCACGTTTCTCCACTTTAGGTTTTATGGAGTTAATCGATTTGTGCACTGAACGGCTCATATGACTCTATGGCCAGTGACAATTCTTTTTATTAGCAACTACATTTGTCATTAATTCAATCAATTTTTTCGGTCGGCACTAAAAGGGTTAATCACGAGAAATCGGAGTCATCCGAACCTCCCACCACGCTGTCTCAGAGCCCTTAAAACCTCGGCTCATTTCTAAATCTGAATCAATTGTCTTGAATCGCTGACAGTCGGTATCTCGCGACGACGTTACCCCTTAGTTGTAAAAACTCAAAACGCGAACGTAATTCTTCGAAAATAAACTGTTGTTGTATCCCACTTCTGACACCAAATTTATGTTGTATTCCGTGAGAAGTTTTACAACAGTTTTATTAAACGAAGAATTACTTTCGCGTTTAGAGTTTTTACAAGTAAGGATAACGTCGTCACAAGATACCGACTGTCAGCGATTCAAGACAATTGATGATATTTTGGAAACGAGCCGAGGTTTTAAGGGCTCCGAAACAGCGTGGTGGGAGGTTCGGATAACCCCTACTTCTCGTGATTAGCATTCCAAAGAGCGGCCGCTTTCCCTGTGACACTTGTTAAAACTAAAGGTCCTTAAAATATGTTTTACAGGGAAAGCGATAACAAACAAATAAGATTTCCCGTTTGGATCCTGCATCACGTTTGACAATATTTGGCGTTCTATCTTATAGAATTAGGTCGGTATCCAACACTGTTGTAAAACTCCTCACGGAATACAACAATACTGCAACGTTCCTTTCCTTTATCTTCTTCTCCTATCTTACGTTAACCCCTTCCCGTACCATTTCTTTTGTGACTGAATGCGCAATTACTCTGAATTAATTGCTGAAATAACAATTTATCCCTGATTTCAGATATAGCGTATGCTTTAACGCAATATTAAATAGCATAGAATTAATTTTATTTTATCCTGGTCCACTTATATTTTTAATTTAATAATTTTTGGAACACTTCAAAATTCACTATTCCATTTATCGCGTCACGAGTGTCACTCGTTATTGTACGGCAAGGGGTTAAATCCTACGAACACCTCTGTAACGTGATCCTTTAATAAAAATTATAAACCTCGCGGCACGTCTCATATTGTGAAGCCTCCATTTTCAACCGCATTGAAATCGCGTGCATATATCCAAAGTACAGTGCATCTCCGAACGAAGCGTCGAAGCATCTTCGAAATGAAAAATTCTATGCGGTGATAACACGATGCATTCGCGTACCTGCTTTTCCCGTTCCGGGGTAGATTGGAAAAGCGTGTAAAACGTCCCGTCAACCCGCCCGTATCCCCTCTCGTAACGATGACCAGCATTCGGTCGAACGGTAACTCGGATTATGAGCGTGTCCGTGCCACGAGCACCGCGCGAGTCATACCAAAATTGATTGTGTGATTTATACGCTGCCACCGGCAACATATAATTAATCGTTGTTGCGAGGTATTGTTTGTCGCGGACGAGCGAACGCGCAAGGATGTCAAAGCGGGCGAGTAAGTACGATCGATTTGCAATAAATGGCACTCGCTTCGTCCGCGTGCTTGGTCAATTCTGTGGTCAACGATGCTAAATTAACTCAAAATTCGACGACCGTTTAACCACTCCCTGGAACCTCCTCCCCCACGACCGTTTTACGTTACGCAGCAACGCTTAATGCGCGATACAAATATTTTTGCCCAAATTTCTTATTCCCATTCCGTTCAACTAAGTTTATTATTTCCTTTGCAAAATGACACTATGATCGTGTGATATGAATTATCAGCGGTTTGGGCGTTTGATTATGTTATGAGCGTTCGAATAATTATTGTATATTTGGGCAGGTCCATGTAAATTCATTACCTCAATTATTTCCGTTGTATAGGGTCCTACTCTAATTTAATCTCAGACGAGCTACCAAAGAATATCGGTACTCGTCCTTGAAGAAACCGAATAGATTCCCTTAAAGTTAATTAACAATATCGTAACCTAGAAACTTAACTGAACGCGTGTAATTTAAAAATCAGTGATTAACTTTACTAACTATATATAACTATAAAAATACAAAACTCTTAATAGCACTAAAATTACTCTATCTCTGAATTTATCGTTAAAGCTCTGTCCACTCACGCTATGTCTCTCACTCTCTGAACTCTCCACTCAACTGCAAACTCTCAACTCAACTGCAAATTCTCAACTCAACTGACTCTTCCCAAATTCACGCACGCATCCACCCTCGACACTCTTTCTCACAGTATGCATTCTTCGTCTTTCTTACAGATGCATTCTCTGTTGCACTCACTCATTTTCTCCTTATCTATAGACTAAACATTCATGCTAGCCCTGGCATCCGTCACCTTCCAAATCAGGTACTCTAAACGTCCACTCTCGCTTATATACAAACCATCCACACTCACTAATTCTAGAAATTAATACTATTTGGTTATTGCTAAGAATTCCGTTCCTGCAATTGTGATCCGAAATTTCAAAAAAAAAAGTATTTAACATTTGTAGAGTTTTATGTGGATCAGGATGTAATATACATTTTTCGAATTTTGTGTTAGAATGCAAATTTTTAAAATGACAAAGTTAGGCATTGCAGCTCGTACATGTGATATTGATATTTGGACATCTATGTTGATCAATTTTGATATTTATTCTTTGACGGTAACGTATACTTGAAAACACAAGGCATGGCAGTTAATAGGAGCAAATATGTAGACAACCAAACTCCCAGGTTTACTAATCCAATGTTTGTTACTGTTGCAGACAAACCGAAGCGATGCCTATTGCGTGGTTCTGAAGGATGTACAGCCCAATCATACTGGCAAATACCGGTGCGAGGTCTCCGGTGATTCTCCCTCGTTTAATACCGTCGTCGTTACTGGTTACATGCATGTGGCCAGTGAGTATATTCAGAATTTTATTCTAAATTCGCGGTACAAAGACATTGCAATAACAAAATAATTCTTAGATGCTCGAATTGTAAGAACTAGAACGACTGCGTACTTTAAGGTTTCCCGTAAAGTAACTTAAATTGACTATATCACTGCTTACATGGAAAAGTTAATATCTTCCAAAATGTGGGATTAATTTTTGTTTAATCAAAGAATTGTTTGATAATTATCCTCGATAATTGTCAGTAAACAGTAATGACAACTTCAAGTAGATATTGTCGAAATTTTAATACAAATGTATATTCACGTAGGGTTATGCAATTCTGGGAGGAAAGATAGATCTGTTGCGATCAAAAGTACAGATTTATTAATTTGTCACGTAAAATTGATATTGTTAGGATACGCAATTTTTACATTTATTAACAAGTTTGAGTTCCTCGTTCATTCACGTGCCGTTCTACAGTTAGAGTTACCCAATGATTTCTTATTGTAATGATAATGCGCACAATTGCCGCAGCTAATTTGACAAAATGGTACTTTTTACCGTCAACGTTCCTTTCCCATCTCAGTTTCTACAGTTGACTTCTACAAAGGATAAAAATATCTCATCGAAAATAACTGAGGATTTACGGAGATCGACGATAATCCAGGCCCTCTTGGGAACAAAGTCAAAACAGACAAAGGCTCCGCAGAGCAAGTATCATTAAATCACTGAACACACATCATTCATTTATAACCATTATTTCATCGTTCACTCTTGTTTCTTCCGACCCTCTTAGACATAATACTGCTAATTACCGTCTCCAATCTAGCGAGACACTAATCCCACCTCGTTCTCTTTCGAAATCGTTCCATCGAGATCCCTCGACCGTGACCTTTCGGTGCGCACTGTTAAATTTCAATAAAAACGTCTTCCAGCATCGAGCGGGCCAAAAACGAGGCACGTGAAGGATCCGTGATGAATCGGAGATCCAATCGTTCGTGACCCGTTATTTTTACGTTGATTCGCCACGATTCTTCCTCCTACGGTCATGAACATTGTCGGCGCATCTCCAGCTGGGGGTACCTTTCATTATCGTCCTTGATTATTCTACACGTTCAGCGGTATTGTCACCGTAATCGCACCCAATTAAAACGCAGTTAGGAAAGAGAAAGAGACAGAGAGTGTGTACGTGTGACCGTGTGCGAGAGAGAAAGAAAGAAACATGAGAGGACGCAAGTGGGAGAGTAACAAAAGGAAAGAAAGAGAGACTAGGAAAAGGGAAGAAAGACGAGGGAAGAAAAGCAGAGGAAGAAGATGCAGACACAGAGAGAAAGAGAATGTCGGGGTCTCGTTCCCACCGTCTCGTAGTCTCGACGAGCGTCGACTTAACGACGCCACAACCACGGTAGCGATTCTTCTTTGAAGGGACGAGGTGATTGCCTCTTCTTTCCGATCACGGATCGCTCGTAAAAGCTCGATACTGGATCGGGGCCTCGAATCTCGCCTTGTATCCCTCGGACGTTCCCTCCTTTTCTTCCTTTCCCACCTTTCCTTCCTTTCCTACGTTCTCACGAGAGAGGATGATCGTCCCCGCATCTACGGCATTACGACACACGTTCAAAATGGTAATATCCACCGGCCGTGTCCTTGAGAGTTGCATTGGACGATGGGTACGAATGACCTGCTGCTAGGCGGAAGTCGTTGAGGAGAAGTGAGACAATTCCTTGACAGTTTATCGGATCACCACGGCGGATGCCTGCCACTAGGGGGAAATCGACTGCCTTCTGTGGATGCTATAATGATCTGTTGAGATGTACATGACGCGTTATGTATATGGCCGTTGTTACGTTTCCTCCGGTATGTCTAATGAGGACGACATCAACGAACACACCGGTCTTTCATCGCGTTACGCGAACATGGAATTATCGTAAACTGTTTTACCTATATCTGCATTGAATATGACATTACTTTGTATTGATCGCATTATTCAAAGTTCATGGTTTTCAGTTACAAAACTATCTTAGTTGCGGTCCATTCAATGGACAATCTATATAACATCACTCCCTCGCCGTAGTTCTTGCCTTCGTAACACTTCGCTTTTTCCCCTGTGTATTGGATTACGCCTAGAAGTTTCATTTTAAGCTTTGTTAACTCCGATTCGATACGCGCGTAAAAAGTCGCGAATCGCTCGGATCGTGAAAGTTTTCGTAATACTTGGAACTCTCGTTCAACGAGGTCAGCAAGGGGCACAAAAACTCTTAAACGGAATTTTTGTGGGGAAGGCTTCTTAGTGCCGCGAGCAATGATCTCGAGCGTGCCGTCGCGACGCCTCGTTGCTATTTTATCGTCAGGATCAAAGAGGGAGAACGAGAGGAACGTAACAATAGTATTCTTGAAGGCGTAACCATTCCGTTAACCAGCTACGATGAAAAAAGACGATCATGCCGTTCATATGTTTCCGTGGTGTAAGAAAAAAATTTCGATAAATTTCAGGTCTCCCGAAAGGCGACCCGCAGGTGAGAGTCGAGAAAATACGATACGCGGTCGGCGACACCGTACGTGGAAACTGCACGGTTCCATCGGGAAATCCACCGGCCAACGTGACATGGACTGTCAATGGAACACCGGTAGGTTGATGGATGCAGAAACTTTCGAAGGATTTCAGTCGGCTTGCCTCGATAAGCTGTCATCATTGCTGCGATCAATACCGTGTTCCCGTATTACTTGCTCGTGGAAACGTAATTATACATTTATCGTGTTACAGTCGATATAATGTTTATTGTCGTCCGAACCGTTTCGATGACTGAAACGTTTTAATCACTGGCGGAATGAAATTTAAAGCCGGACGTTGCAATCGCTACAAGGATAATGATGGGACAATAAATATTTCATTTTTCTTATCCGTCGTGTATTTGCACGCGTCCTGTTTTCTTTCCAATAAAACGAGGTGATATATTTCACGCCGTTCGGCGTAATTCGTAGAAATGTAATATGTTTGAAACGTATTCGAGCAGATATTTTCATGATTAACTACACGCTTGCGATACGACCATTGTATTGCATTTCAAAATTAGAGCAGGAACGATCGTTTCGTTACGTGATTTAGAGTCCTCTGTAATATCCACTTTTTACTGTTCACGCATAAAGAAGTCCTGTTGTTCAGTCCGAAAGTGGAAATTTGTTTACGTCGTATGCCGTAAATTCCAATACGCCAACGGACATTATAGAGTGCACAATTTTACGTCCGTTTTGTGTAAAAAATTAATGCACTATGATTTTATTAATTATCGTCAGCAAAACTTTATAAACATTTTTATTTGTGAGTCCCATAAAATTATTCCGCTTCTTTAAAGAGCCTTTAAATCATCATTAATGCAAATCGATAATAAATTTTACGTTGCACGTTGCTAGTGAACACTATTCATTAAAAATATGGGATACTTGCACATGTGCGTTTTATTTTATAATTATGATTGAGCACAGTAACGCTGAAATTGAAGTTGAATCCATTCATCGAAGTTCTTTACTGCGACTAAAAATCTGCAGACTAAATTTACGACGCAAAAAACTCCTCCTCGCTTAAAAAGATTTTATCACTTAATCTTGCTCTTAGTAATATTATATCTTAGACAAACTGAACGACAAGAATGACTGACATTAACAATGTTCTTTAAACTTTATTTACGTTTATAGTCCCCGCTTGGACATATTCTCGCAATCCTTAACGTGCACTTATTCTTGCTGTTTTCGACATTTACCTGCGAAGTTTAATGGCTGCTCGTGAAATTTACGCAGAGTTGAGCATTTCTCAAAACTCCCATACCACATTCATTTCAAACTAAACTATTCCCATATAAAAGTATACAAGCAATTCACCATGCTTTATTTCGAACGATGAGAGAGAGGAGAGGTTATGTATGGAAACCTATACAGCCTGTAGTGTTACAAAAAATTCTCTGTACTTTCATTTGCGCGTTAATGATCTCAATAAATTTCAACTGAACATTGAAACGATAAATTTTACTAATCGATAATAAATAATAATGAATGCAAATTCTTTCTCGTTGTCGTAAAAGCTATGGGGAGAGATAATAATTTGGAATTATGGCAATGTTTCTCCGATGTTGAACGGAAGAACTTATGTTACCCTCTCTTATTACTCAACATTTCTATATAAACTGTATTCCGCCTATGTGGATAGAATATTTATATTATTTTAAATATTTGTACTCTTACTTTTGCATATATGTCATACCGTGAACAATTTAAGTGACTGCAAAATTAGCGGTATCCATGCCCTAGATTTAACTGTACATAAAGAAGGATCTTAATTAGACATTCAATATTGCAACTTGGAATCTTTCAGACGATATTAATCTCTTTTATTCACTGACACGATAAGCTTTTCGATATTTACAATAGCGGCATTATTACTGTACTCTCTAAAATAAAATGCCGTTTATTGTTGCATAAAATCATTGATGAAGTTTCGCAAAGTATCGCATAGGCGGAAAGTTACAATTCGTGTTATCCATTAAAGTAGTACCGTTACGAATATTGGCCAATGCCGTTCAGGAAATTACAAAAACTACAGGGAACCTCTTTTGTATTAGCGCAGCCCTAACACCGAGGGACTTCATTTAATCCGGAACTCTCACTTCGGCAGAAACTAGTAATCTTCGACGCTTTACGGGCGCCCTAAGAATCCAATAAACATTATAGTTATAGGCCAATGCAGCGCAAATCATTTACGGCTCCTGAAGGAGGCGTTACCGCGTAAACGAGTGGCAGGAAGTACTAAGGATACTCTCTCCCGTACACTTTTTTTCTCTGCTCTTGTCCTATGGCATCCGTAACGACCGACATGTAAAAGCAGCATCTTACCCTTTGGATTTCCAGTTAATTAGTTCCTTACTGGAAAATTTTCTATAACGAGCTATCGTTGTATCCGTGAACATCGCAAGAATCAAAATGATGTGTGCATACCTCTGATAATACTATGTAAGAATAGGTGCCCTGATAAACGAGAATGGCCTTAAATTAATTTTTCATCTGAGTGTTCGATGGCATTAATTACCTCGTGGACGTGTTGAATTCCTACACTGGACGACAGTAATAGAACTATAAATTCGTGTTTATTGAACCCGGGTAAAAGAAATTTTACGGCCTAGAACCAACATCTTTTAACGATTAGAACGGATGTAGAAATTATCGCAAAAAGGAATTGAAACGATACCGCATAAACCATAAGTAATTCTGGGAGCGAAGTGTAATGAAAATTTATGCAGTTCCTCTACCGCATACTAAGTGCAATTAAACTAGCAGGCTGCAATGAATATATTATTTTCAGTTGATTCTTAATGTTATTCCTTTATGATAAAATCTTAAATAGCTATACATCTTTCAGCAAGTTTTATCGTATTCTCACACTTTTTCAAAGTGTAAAAATCCCAATCTCAATCTTTAAATTTATTAACTGATATCAGATTATATACATTTCAGTAAATGTATTTTAATTTCAAGTGATTATTCCATCTAAATAAAATTTTCTGATCGATAATTATACAGCTCAAATTTTTAATAAACTGTCCAAAAAATACAGTTATTGTTAAGAATGATAATTGCCATTATCCTGACTATTATTAATTTGATAAGACGCATGTTTTAAATTGGAAGAATATTTTAAATTACCGGATATAAATACGAATTAAAGGTATTACCAGCCAGAATATCATATTAATACACGGTATTTAAACTTAAATATTCCGCGTATAAATCCAAATCAATTTCTTCTACATTGGCAGAAAAACAACCCGAAAAATAAATGAGAAAAACAAACAAATATCTGCTTTCACTATGATTGCATTAACAAATATAATTTTTGTTACGTACTGTAACTACCATATTATTAACGGAATATAAAATCAATCAGCTGCATAACTTCGATTGGCTAAACAATTCAATTATCCGAATTATTAGGATATTTTAATGATTGTAGGAATTCATTAATATTCAGAAATTAATTATAATTTAGATATCTCAATTTTAGTGAATAAATTGAATAACACATAATATATCGTTTATTGAATTAAAGGCTACTGTGATATTAACGTTAATGATTGTAATGTTTCCAGGTAAATGCAAGCTTCATGATGAATGTAACGGACAAGATCGATGACAATCAGCAGCTGATGACTATCGCGGGCTTGGACTTCGAGATCACACCGGACAGTTTTAGTAACGGCAGACTGCACATCATTTGCCATGCCAATGTCTTTCATCTCTATAAGCAACAAGCTGATGTTCTTTTGATAGAGGAGCGCCCCCGATTGGCCTCCGTTTTAGGAACTCGGGAATCTTCTTATATCGGTATGTGTCACGGAATATCAGAAATCTCAAAATTTGTAATTTTATATCCGAATAATTTTCTGTTATATCTGTTACGTATGCGATTGAAAATTCAGCATGTTTTCAGATAGTAAAGTGATTCTATTTACTTTAAAACATGCTCGGTAAATTCTTACGTTCGTATTATTATATTTTGTCTCGAAGGTACTATTCATAATAAAATTTCTAATCTAAGGTGAATTTACTCCCATTCGTTATTTCAAAGTTTTTTATTATAGATTATTTCTTATATTTCGTTCAAATTATAAAAATTCTGTAAACTTATTTATCTGTAGATTGAATTCAATTGTATAACGACAATTAAATTTCTTTCCAATAAATATAAATGTACTGACGTAAATCGTATACCTTTGAAATTATTCTAAAGTATATACATACAATAAAGTCCTCGGATTATCGAAAAACAATTATTGATTCTGGTGGTTTTCATCAGAAAGAACAAAAGAAAAGTATGATATATACTAACCATTGGTTCGATATATTTATTTCAACTAAAATAATAAGTAACTTTAAATAATAACTCGTTCAATGAAATAACGTTTTTAACGGCATTTAATATCGTCCGCAAATCTGAAGAGAAAATATATAAAGCACGAACGTAACAAATTAGTACATAAATTTATTTGACTCTGCTATATAGCACTCGGAACTCTCGCATGATAAAAAATCGAATGAAACTCCGGAAGACTGCAGTATACCTAATTTTGCATATAATTGAAAACGTGATTTCAAAAATTCGTTATAAAACGCTTTATCAATTGAATTGTTCCGTTTGCGAATTTCATTACCAATATCGTTCGTATTCACACGCATATACAGGCATATACACGCATATGATGCTTTGTTTTAGGAAGCGCAACGAGATGCATCGAAGAATGGATTTATGTTACTGCCGCAGTTACTTTGCTGCTATGTAATTTGAGATAACATCGAGAATCGACGATCAACTTTGCGCATATGACTGTATCGGAGATGAGAGGGTAAATTGTTTGTAAAATTTTGAGATTATTAAGGTCGAAGAAGGGAAGAGAGAAGGCGAAACTTTCGTTGACATAAGTATCGAGCGTATGTTATTCGTGTAAATAGGATAAAAATTTAGTGAACTATCTACGTGTAATTGCGACCTGCGCCGTTTCGCATAAAGCGAGACTAATTTATAATCCGAATAACGTGTCATTAATATTATGTATTAGATCGACGATGTGTCGCGCCAAAATATCTGGGAACTTATTTGAGACATATTATACCGTGTTTTCTATCCTCTAATGATTTTGATACCTCCTCTGTAACATCATAGCTGCCAGAATGTATCCTGCCCACGTTTGTAGGTAAAGGCTGTTATTGTTTATAAAAGAAGTTTTATTTGAATGAGAAATGAATAAATGATTCACCTTCGTTATTTCGATCGTTTTATCCCCCTCAATTCAAATGACATCATATTCTACAGTATGTTTCCAAACAGGTGAGTGAAATTGTTTCTAACGTTCTCGTGATAATTTCTTGCTTTGCTTATTTTTTCATTTTCACATTTAACACTTTGACGCGCGTACATTTCGCGGAATCGTTTATATTGTAATGAAAATATCTACTGATAAAACATAAGGATCATAATAAGTCATTGAGATTTCAAAGTCTTTGAAATTACGAGATCTGTGAGTTTATGTTAATAGATCTAAAGTAATGAGGAAACTAGGAAAGAAGAATGTCCAAGGTGTTATCGGAACTTTATAATATTTACAAATCAGATTTGTAATTTTCGATATCAACGTGGTGATATCAGACAGCAAAATGTTAATGTCCCTAGTCATTTTCCCAAAGAACTTGAAGTTTAGAAAAATGTTAAGCCATCGTGACTACTGCACAATACATATAATGTAGTAAATCAAAATAATTGTGCAGAAACGGTAACGCAGGAACTTAAACTCGAATCTATTACTTTCGAGATCGACAGTGAGGGATTAACCCGAATCGATAAAAAAATTGCCATTTTTTCCGCTCTGAAACTTCGAAGCTTACACGAATGGATAGAAAATAAAGAAATATTGCAAATACAATAAAAAATAGATAGAAAACTTCATTTAATGAATGGTACTAATATTATTTTGATGTTATGTTAACCTTTTCTAAGTTTTAAACCTACTCACATTGAGAAGATAAAAAATGAATAGAATACATTTTGTAAATAATGTATATACATTTCTTTGAATACAGTGTTTTGCTTGTTCAAATAAATATTATAAACAACTTCTTCTGCTACTTTTTTCATGCAAATTCAACAACAGAGGATTTTCAAACAATATCTATGTTTTGATTACAATTCGATAATCTACTTGGCTGTAAGAACTGTTCTACTTGAAACCTAAGCTATTATTACACTTAACTAAATTCATATTTTTAAAAATTCATATTTTATCAATCAATGTTATTTATTCGTTTAAAATTATATTGCCGCGGAGTTTCAAGCTCTTAAACAGCATAACCTATTATTCAAATTCAACATCTTATATCTCCTGCCTCAATGACCAGAAACATTGAAGTTTTTCTTAAATTCGCTTTCTTTGCTTGATCATAAATATCTAAAATTTTAGATAACTTCAAAGTTATTAGAATTATAATGCATGATGACGTAAAATACATTTTTAAAAACAATGACAAGGGATTGAAGCTAATTGTGAGATTTGAACCGTTACTTTTAAAGTGGTATAAGTGCAATTATCGAAAAAATGAATTTAATATTTAATAAACATAAATTAGCAAGTTTTATTGATTCTTTGTACATCTTTATATGCAGTGTGCTTTGCCCAGTAAGCGCCTAAGGTCGGTGCAAAAGGAAACTATATTTCCTTATACCGGTAGGCTTTAATTTATTTAATGTAGCCATTATTGTAAATACCGTCAAATTTGTTTTACGCATCTAATGATTCCTTGCGTATTTTTATATACTACTTTGGTTTCTACATACATATATCCATTTCATTGCTCTTCGAATTCCTATTTTATTTCTATTCTCCGAATTTATTGAAAATACAGAAATTAAAACTGGAAAGCGGTTCGCGCCTACTTAATGATTCAATTTTTAATTTTAGAGATTGGCGTTTAAGTGTTTAGTCGGACTTGAATGATACGCGCGATATTCTAATCAATACGCAGCACACCACAATATCAACAAAAATTGTATGCTTAAATGGATAAAACAATAAATAACCATACAATATCCGAATCTGTTTACTCATTGAAATAAAGGCTATCTATAAAATAATGGACATTTTCTCAGATGTAATAAGAAAGTATTAGAATAATTAATTCACAATTCTAAAATTTTACATTAGCTTATAATGCTTCGAATCACCTTGAAATGAACGTTACGATTTCCGCGTCATTATTACTATTGGTGATTAGAAAAATGTGTTAGAATTTAGGAAAAAAGTTAATGGTACGGATTCAAAAAGATTATGTTATAAGCAATATTACTCCAAAGAAATTCATAGAGTGTAGGATCTTTCCTACATTTCGTACACAGTAGCCCACCTTGCGTATTGCACCGCGAAACATTGATTATCGTTCAAAAACTCATTGACAATGTCGAAAAATCAGATGCCGGGTAAAGCCGTGGTTCATTATTATTAATACGAACATAAGATAACAATAAAATAACCAAATAATTACTTCAAATAGGAAGTTTTAATGATAAGTAACGTTCGATTATTGAGTCGAAATTTGAGAAACTGTGAATGCTAATTAAGTTGTCTTAGAGAAAGCTATGTCAGAGAAGGAAGTTGATATTTACGTGCATGCTTGTGAACAGGGGGTCAAAGCTTGAATGGGAGCAGCGTTACCAGAATTTCGAGAAATTTCATGTTAATGTTTGTAAGAAGCGGTAGTGTCACCGAACTTAGTGCCCTGTATAAAGACTTTAAAATATGGCGCGCTTAATAAATTGTATATTTTCTTTCAATACTGTATTACTTGTCTCGGACGAAAACCAGGAGGGAAATTGTTGCAACGGTCTTTATAATAATGACCGTGGAATCGATAGAAATCAAAATATCTCGCAGTAACATAAAGATTTTTACGAAATGGAATGAAAAAAGTGGACTCATGAACAATGAAGTAATTAAACATGTTTAAATAATGCTCAAAGGGAAAAGGACGCATTATTTCTTGGAAAAGAAGACAAGAACGATTGTGAATGTAATACGAGCGAATACAGCGATGCAATTTTATCGAAGTTCACGTAGAAAGTATTAAAATAATGAAAAACTTAAAGAACGAACAAAATATTACTCGTACTCCGCGAGATTTCAAAGTAACGCGGAATACGGTCATGACCGTGGCCTAACCTTCAACGTTCCAGCAGATTGGTATTACGAAGTCTTGTCGCAAACCTATGGATGTGCCCGACGCACAGGAGGACAGCACTTTTTCAGCAGAAAAAAAATGATATCTATGCAGATTTGTAGTATTTTACTTATTTAACGACGTAATACTAGAAATAATTGTCAGCTTCTTCATTCTGAATTGTGAAAGTTTGGAGTCTAATTTTGAAGAAGCAGAATTGTGGAAAGATATCTGGAAACTCCCAGGATTTTGGAGATTCACAGTCAATTTACTCGTTATTGCTTTCAATGCGAAAAAATAACATGCCATTAGATGTCTCGAGTCATTGCGGGCAATAACGATTATTAACACAACGTTTAATCCTCACATTCTAAGATTTAATTCTAGACTTAAGATTTAAATAACAACGAGCTTAACCTTAACCTATTAAGATCTGATTATCCCCTCCCGTATTTTAGTCTGAAACAAACTATGGGAGTAGCTGTACCATACAGTGAGAACCAATGTGTATGAATAAATACTGGTCCCATAAAATCTTTAGCCTAATCAACTGAAATACTATTTACGATCGTGGGCACCTGAATATTAGGGAGGCCTTGTTATCCTTCATTCTTTAGTTACCAGTCTCGAAAATCTGTAAGGATGAATTTATTTACACATATAACACCCCAATTGTGATGAAAATATATTCCCCATCCGGAAAGCTTGCCTGAATAAAAATTATAATGATCGTTTCCCACCTAACGGAAGATAGAAATCCAAAGATTTCTGACCATTTGAAACGTAATGCTAAAGGCGGGGAATGAAAAGTGGGTGAAAAGATGTGTGGAAACTTCCAGATTTTTAGGGATTCGCAGCCAATTAGCCCGTTATTGCTTTCAATGTGAGAAAAATAAAATAAAATAAAAATTTTCAAATCATTGCGAGCAATGACGACCCGGGTCCCACCACGTGGAGGTTGCTGCGACTGGGGACCCAAAAAAATGGCTGTTCATCCGCCATCACAGTTTGTCTTTCGCGTGAAACATTTTCTCGTCATTTTTACAGGTTTAACCGACAGAATCAGCGATATAATGAACGACAGAATGAACGGGAGAATGTATCACGCGAAATTTCTTGTTCTACGTTACTTTCATTATCCATCTCGAACTGGGAGAGATAGATATCCGAACGTGATGCGTCGAGCATCCGAGACTTAAGGACTAGCACACAACATTCATTCCACACATTCTGATACTTAATTCTAGACTTAAAATTTCAATAACGGCGATCTTAACCCATAACCCACCACGATCTTAACCTCCCCTCCCGTATTTCAGTCTGACCATCGATATGGGAGCAGTTTTTGTACACTTTTGCGCACAGAAAAGCGATCTGTATGTTTGTACAAATACTGGTGCCATAAAGTCGTCGGTCTAATACCCTGAAATATTATTTGTGATCGTGGATACTTAAATATTCCCTCCTCGTTTTTGTTCTTCTTTCTTCAGCTAGCAGGCTTGAGAATCTTCAGTGATCACTTTATTTCACCATAAATCTACCCAGTTGTGATAAAAATATGTTCCCCATCGGAAAACCCTGCCTGCGGAAACATCACAACGATCGTTTCCCACTTAAGAAAGAGTATCAACCCAATGAACCTGCCTAATTAAAAGCTAAGATTTCTTTGAAGAATATTACCTGCCTCCATATCCGTAAACCAAAAAGCAAACCTCTTGACCAGAAGATAAGAAATATATCCTGCTTGTCACAGTACGAAAAGAAACATCCTACTAACACCAAAATAAAGGACAACAAACAACAATTATCCCATGAATCAGATTTCCAGGAAAATCCAAACGATATATTTATCCAAAAATCGAACATATCAAAACCATTGACAAAGAAACCATGAACAAATGGTAGCCACACTATCGCAACGAAATGTCAGAAGCAATATTTGGAAACCTGACACACAGTTTACGACACAAGACACAAGAGACAAACATCCATCGATCAGCCTCCCAGTTTGTCGGATCCATGAATTTCTTGCGATAAAAACTCATTCGTTAGTAAAATTTCATTACTCTGGGGGTCCTTCCAATAACTCTAGACGCCTGTGTCTCTCAATTTCCATGTGTCCAATTAATTTCCATTAAATATCCATGGTTGTATTTTATTTTTAATAAATCGACGGTATTAATGTCCGTATCCATTGGCCGTCGTAAAAATTAGCTTTCACAAAAATCTCAAATATCTACTTTCGTAATCTACAACAGAATCTCATTAATTTTGTCGACAAAAGGAAAATGCATAAAAAAAGAAAGAAGAGATGCATGCGCAAACAAAGTTAATAAAAAATATGTTTTTAATTGCGTTAAAAAATGTTAATAACATTGAGGACGATAATCAGCAGTATGTAGTAACAATATCCAATATATGTAAAAAAAATAGTAACCAGAAAAAATCACCGTTATCACTAGAAAATTTATTCTTTAGAGAAAGATTCAAATAATTCACGATGAACGTATAATAAAAATATTAAAATCTGAATTGAGTCAATGCATAGCAAGACTTTGTAATCACGTTAAAATTCATCGGAACGAAGCTGTTCTATCAGCACGCGATAAATGATTAAAAAGCACTTATAATTTTTGTAAAAGTTTTGACAATATTCAGAAATATATTTTGCAGCAATGCATCCTTTCATAAACGCTTGATTTTCATGAAAAGACAATGGGTATAATAACAAACAAGGGATGGGGGGGGCTTGGGGGGATCATACAAAAATCGTATAGCAAGTAAGAACCCAAGAAGCTACTGCGAGCATCTGTTAATTTCGTCAGTGTTTTATGGCGAAGAAAATCCCGTGCAGCTCTTTCGTCTGCTATTCAATCGCAACGCTACTTTGACGAATCCGCGAGAAAAATCCCGAGCGGCCACTGTGGGCGCTATTATGTCACGCTACTCTAATTAATCGAATTCGCGAGCAAATCGCGAGGATAAATTGTCGCAACACTAATTCGCGGAAGAAGGGAGCGGACATTGAAGCCGCTCATGGAGGAGACGTCGTTCTGCGACTCCAGGGCACCATATCCGGTATCACCTTTGGTACCAGCTTGTCGCATGCTACTCAGTTATTCGCAACTCTAATTCACCGAGTACCGAGCAAGGAAAAACCCGATTGTAAATTTTCGTCGCAACGCTAATATCGCGAAAAACTAAGAAGAGATGATTCCTGAAAAGCCCTAATTTCAGCAAACTCCCGCGCACCACTTTGAGGTGCTCTTTAATTCGCAAAGCTACTCTACAATGTCCTGATACGAGCAAAAACCGTGCACCCGTCTTTGGTGCTTCGTCTAATTTCGCAACGCTACTTTAACGATTCGTTATTGCAACAAACTCCCGCGCATCCATTTGGAATGCGACATATCTCGCAACTCTACGTTTCATAAACCTAATGCGTGGCAAACCCGTGCATCCGTTTCTGATGCTGCTTCTTTTTTCGCAACGCTACTGTATAATTAAATTGACACAACTCCCGATGACCCTTTTCAAGGGCAAGCAGTCTCGAAACTCTACATTACTAAAGATCCTAAACCGAGAAAAATCACGGGCACAAAGTGTACACTTGGTCTCGCAAAGCTACTTTGGCGCATCTAATAAAAAAATTCAACGCGCTTATTCCTGTTCGCAACGCTAATTTCGCGTGTACTAATACGAAGAAAATCGCGACTGCAGCAGCGAATCCCTCGTTGGGCGGGGAAATATCAAACCCACCAAATACCTGACTACTACTACAGAGCAAGAACTACATGCACTAAGCGAGCACAGTGACAAAATCTAAAGAAAAAAGAATGGCGCCCCATTCTAGAATCCGAGGATTCGAGAAAGGTCAGCCATTCGTTGCGACCCCTTCTTGCGACAGTTTGTCGGGGCCTCTTCGGCGGATGCCTCTTCTCTTTTCGGGCTCCTGCCCCAGGAACGTTGCTCAAATATCTCGCCAGAGTGTCGACAATTTTCAGCTTCCCCGAGGAGCTTTCGCGGCGAAACAACGCGAGCGAAACGCAGACGAGCAGAGATTTTAGAAATTGCCGCCCGTGCATACGCCATTGCTCGCGATGCCTCCAATTTGAGCATGATATTCGAGCAAGCTGAAAGTAAAAACTAAAACTAACAATCGCGACCGAACGAGATCCGGATCCGTTCGACCACGATTAATCCCAGGGGCAGACGTCTCACCCTACTCGCGCGCGATTGTGATAGCCTCACCTCCTGGCCCTGCCTACTTATCTTAGAAAAATTCAAACACACTGTCGAGATGGTATGCTACCTACCTACCTACCACCTATTATTTAAAATGCCAAATCGCGACTCAATCATGACAATATATTCACTCATCGATCATCATTCAAGAGCCCGGGCGCAGGGGCCTACACTAGAGAGCCACCCCGGGGCGACTCCGACACCCGAACTCCGTACTCAACTTTCACGCTCTAAGGTTACGTACCATTTCCTGAAATCGACTGAACAAGCAAAGCGGACATTGCGTAATATGTAAAGTCAATCTATCGTCCACGTCGCGTACAAGGGAACCGTAATATCTTGGACCTATGAAAGGTCGTGCGAGACAAATGGAAATATTTTGAAGTAAAACGGTAACGCATATGGTATGTCTTTTTCATCCATGTGACTTTAGATTCTACGTGATTTCAATATCAAATACCATATGCGCCAACTTATTCACCATGCGGTGAAACCGATTATAAATTATAACCACGGAGGTTCGTTTCAATAGAATGGATTCGGATTCGAGCAAGCACGAACGGCAAATTGTCGTTCGTTTCTAAGAGTTTGAAATGCGACGCAAGATCCACGGCCTAGCCACAAACACACAAACGTGGAAATTACGTCGTGCACGACTCGCTTTGACGTTGTTAGTCGCTAAAAATGATTAGTCCTACGAGCTAATGCCCTGCTCGCCGCCCGAACTCATCGGCGTAGCACCTGGGCATGCCGATATGTCCGAGCTGAAAAGCGAGCACGAGCAAATGTCAACTCACCGTTTGTGCTGAAAATCCTGAGCTCGAAAAATGATTAATTAGTGATATCTAACGATCTATTATTCTTTCTCAAAAATATTGCTTCATTAAAATCAGATATTGATCAATATTGAAAGTTAACTGTTAATTTAAGCAACGACTCTACTATGAATATTTATAACATCTCCAAAGATCAAATACTTCACGTTAGATTGAATATCATAGTGAACTTTATATTGAATATTAAACTGAACTTTATATTGAAAATATTTATATAGAATTGGCAGACTAAGGGCATGCAATGTCCTCAGGAGATTCCGTCATCGAAGTAAATGGATTAAAGGATATTGAAAGGACTGTACAAGTTGTTACTTCGATTCTAGAACCTACCCATCGCGAAGTGTCTTCTTGCACATTTTACATGGCAAAATTCTACGGTTCTCGAGACGAACGGAAACGGAAAAAAGTCGGGAAGCAGCACGTAATTGTGCATTACAATTCTCATTGCGCGATACGAGCAAATATAATAGAAAATACGAAGTCGGATGGGTGATCCGTCTTCAGAATCTACGCGCGCAAAGTTAATTTCGCGCAATTCATTCGCGACTCGGGCGTATCGTTTTCGTACATTTATTCTGTACGCAATCGCGACGCACAAGAAGGCCTAGCCTGAGCTAATAAACATCCTAAGTATGCAATTCCACATGAGTAGGATACTATCTATCGAACCCATGGTCACGGTGCTCGCAAAAAGAAATAATACAACCAGTCGCCCTTGCCGATTCGGACCAATCGTCCTACGACATGAATAGGGGTCCCGGAGGAATCTAAGCGCATGCGACTCACCGATCGCAGAAAACAATTAACGGGATGCCTTCTCCAGCCAGCTAAGCGCCGCACAGAGCTCCCTGTTCGTCTGGAGGAGGTTGTCTCTAAAAGGGAGGAACATTTTGCGTTAAAAATGATCAGCCTACCGTAGCCAATGAGAATATATATTTCAGAGAACATTATTTTAAAAGATTCAACTTACGAAATAAAATTCGTAGCTCAAGTGGTGGTACATCTGCCAACTGGAATTTCACCGACTGTAGTACCGTGACGAAAAATAAAATAAAAAAAAACGCGGCCGTTTCCCTCATAGTCGGCGAGACAAGAGAATCTACCTTCTTCGCAATAAAAGTGTTGCAACGAGAGCCGCGATGCTCTGGAATAAATATCCTATCTCTTTACTTTCGATGCAAACACTGACTGTAAATTCGCGGTGAATTCAGGGGCAACGGTGCCCTCTAATAATCTTTAATGATACTTTTTAAGGTTAAGTCCGAGACAGGTGCTCTGTAAAGACAAAACTGGTACAGCTAATATTTACGAAGCAAACACTGACTCTAAGACCGCATTGCGCGCGGCCACTAGTTGCTGAAAACAAAAGTGATGAAGAGGGGAAGGGGTGGGGGGATGGCAGAAGGCCAAAAGAAAAAAGAACAACAAATTTCTCATCTTTCCTGTCACTCAACAGTCAAGCGTCTCTGTTGAAGACATTTTGCATGTAAAGGTACAACAACTTGAAGAAATAATACTCACGAAGTCTGAAATACCGAAAAGTGTATCGTACCGGCATCACGGTCCGCGGGAGGGGAAGGTCTGGACCAGCGGTTTTCGTCCTATCGTCGTAAAAAAAAAAGACATTCAGGAATCAGTATTACAATTGAACACACAAACACTAAGGAGTAACTGAGAGTACAATTCGAGCACAGCTTTCGAATATTTCCTACCGAAAAATGAATGTGCTTGAGGAGCACAAACTGTCGCAAACGAACGCGCCAAACTTTCCAAGATGTCGGACGCTCTGCCTCTACGTCGGAGCGCCATATGCGCGGACGCCTTCTGCGCAGACGCCATGACAGCAGTGGGTAAAATAGGAATTGAGAGCAAGGGAAGGGAAATCCGAACCGCCATACAATGAAATTTTCTAATTATGAGCTAATTTTACTTTCGTATCGTTAGACACGATGACAGATCTGCGATAGTTCGAATTGGAATGTTAAGAACTGCTCGTACTACGAGCCAATGTATGAAATAGAACTCACGTATTCCGAAATATTTGTCCGTGAAAAGCAGCAGCGTCTCGAGCAGCAAGGGAGGAAGACCTCGATTCACATTTTTCGTCCTATTGTCGCAAAAAAAGAAGATATCCACGATACAGGATTCTATTTGGACGCGCAAACACCAATAATTTGCTTAAACTAGAATTCGGGCACAGTTGTTGAAAATTTCTCACCGAAAAAAGAATCAGACGTAGGAGCACACGTTTTGACCGCCAAACAAGCGAAATAGTCGACAACGACCGTGACGCCACTACTTCGGGAGAGCGCCACGAAGCAGCGCGCTGCAGTGGCGGAACATTTGAACGATCGTAAAATACTCTCTGCCAACTGTATTTGAATTCTACCTGTTGAATATTAAATCTAATTAAAGATTTCTGGTCGTTTTAAACATAATATTAAAGATGGAGGATGGTGGAAAGGTATCTGGAAACTTCCAGATTTTTGGGGATTCGCAGCTAATTAGCCCGTTATTGCTTTCAATGCGAGAGAAATAAAATAAAATCAAAATTTTCGAGTCATTGCGAGCAACAACGACCCGGGTCCCACCACGTGGAGGTTGCTGCGGCTAGGGACCCAAAAATTTTGGCCATCCATCCTCCACAGCATTTTGTCTTTCGCGTGAAACATTTTCCCGTGATTTAAACGACCGCGACTAAACGAAGTTTAAACGACCGAATGAACGGGAGAATGTTTCAGGCGAAATTCTTGCTCTACTTTACTTGTAAATATTTTTAATATCGTACTGGAAGAGATAGATTTCAGGCCGTGATGCGTCAAGCATCTGATGCTTAAGGACTAACGCGACATTTATTCCTTATATTCTAAAGCTCAACAGTAGATTTAACCGTTTGAGTGCCTGTCTATGCGCGACTTTACGACATCATTCTGCTTTAGATCAAAATAAAATAATGAGACTTGGCATTTTTGGATAGGGAATACGACAAGCGAAAAAGCGCTCCTTGGCACTTTTGGACGGGGAAACCGCAAAGACGCGTGGCACTGAAACGGTTAAGAGTTAGTAAACAACGGACTTAAATTAATCGTGCAAACAATCTTAATCTAAACGACGGACGGACAACTTAACTTAAAGATTTCGGGAGATACGGGAGCAGTTTTTGTACACAGTGAAAATCATTGTGTATATGCAAATACTGGTCCCATAACATTTTCGGTTTAACTAACTTAATTCTAACTTATTCTTCTTTCTTCAGCTAGTAGTCTTGAAACTCTTCTTATTATTTGCCTAAATGAAAATTACAATGATCAAGTATGATCTCCTATCTATGAGAAAATACGAACAGAACGCGAGACTGTCTAATTAAAAGCAAAGATTTCTTTGCAAAATATTGCCAGACTGCTTATCTTTAAACCAGAAAGCAACCATCTTGGCCAGAAAAATAAGAAATGCATTCTGCCTCATGCAGAATGAAGAGAAACATCGTATTACTTCCAGGATAAAGGAAGTCAAACGACAATTACCTCATGAATCAAACTTCGAAAACAATACAGACGATACTTTGATCCAAAAATCAAACGTATCGAAACCATTAACGAAGAAACCATTAAGAAATGGTAATCAGACAATCGTAACAAAACATCAAAAGAAATATCTTGAAACCAACAACACAATTTGCAACACAAGATGTGACAGAGAAATATTCATCGATACCCTTCGATGTGGCTCGATTCATGCAATTCCTGTAACAAAAACTCATTTGTTAGTAACATTTCCTTAAACTGTGAATTCCTCCAGCGTCTCTAGACGCCTGTCTCTCTTACTTTCCATGTGGATGGTCCACTTCATTTGCCCTAAGTATCCATGATTGTACTATATGTTCTGCAACAGAATCTCATTAATTTTGCCCAAAACGCGGAATAAAAAACGGAATATCACCGACCTTTGAATATTTTAATAGACGGGTATCGAATTTTACGAATATCAAGAGAAGCATAATTTATGAAGAATATTAGAAAATGCAAATTTTACGAACTTTAAGATAGAAAAATGTGAAGAAATTTAACAAAGCAAATATAAAATTTGAAGTTACATATCGAGTCGACAAACGCGAATTGAATAGTATGGACAATTTAGCAAATTGTGCAATGTCACAATCATTTGCTATCAAATAAATTACTTGAATGAAAAAAGCTAATTTCGACGCAGTTGCATTCGAAATTATTTGAAACCTTTCCATCATCCGAGCATAAAAATAAATGCATCAGTCTTTAATTCGCGACGCGAGAAGTGTTAAATAAAGACAGACTTCCCTCCTTGCTACAATATAACTCTACTATTTAGTGAAATAAATAAGCAAATATCTAAAAGCGACGCGTTTACTTCTTATCTGTATTTGCCATCCGTCTATCACACTGCAATTTCGATATATGTTTCGGGCGCAAGTTTGTTGTTTTCATTCTATTAAAAAAGTATGCAAAACCCGTGGTCCGTAATTTTTGTAAGAAATTTGCGAGAATTCATCGAAACCTCTACGTCGACGCGGTATTCTCACAAAAATGTCATCGCGATCCAAGTAAAATCCAGACAATATTAAATTAATAACTTTAACCATAACAGCCAGCAGCGTGTTTCCTATTTCGTGAATTTTATTAAATTAACTGACACTCTTTTTCTATCTGTGTCATCAAATGTGCATATAACTTTTTACACTTTTATTTGCGGAGTGGTTTCAATGACCACGATGAAATTCATTGACTGATTGGTCTCAATAGACAATACATAATATAACTTGACAAAAATTCTACATAAATCCTCAAAATTTCTTGTATTAAAAGATACATTTGCAGCAATATTTCTATTTGCAAGCACTTGATTAACAATACAAAAATCATGACATGAAGCAGCCAAAAGGCGCTGAAAATCCCGAAATCATCGAGCAGCCAAGAGGCGCTTTCAATAAAAATCGCGAGAAACCCGTGCCATTTCAGGCTCTTACTGTTCGCAACGCTAGCTCAAAACCCGCCTATTGCCATTCCATGGCTATCATACGTAATATTATTTAATAAACAATCGCGTACTGCCATTTCGAGGCTTTCATTGTTCGCAACGCTACTTCAAAACCCGCCTACTGCCATTCCGGGGGCTCTCATAATTCGCAACACTACCTATCCGGAAAAAAAGCTATCGTTGGGAGCAAGCCTCCTGAGGCACTCCATGGGGAGTTGCATTTTTGCAACTCCAACTGCTGAGTCTCAGCTCAGCAAGTGCGCATCTCTCAGCTGCTTTTGTATTTCGCAACGCTAGTTTCGCGATTGTTCAAAAGCAAAACGCGTATGAATCATATTTCGCAACGCTAATTTAGAATTTATTGAAAGCAAACTCCCGGGCACCTATTTCAGGTACTAAATGGCGATGCTATACTCTACAAATTATTAAGAAAATACTAATTCACAACAATATTCAATAAAATACTAAAACAAACTCCCGTGCTCCTTGTTCAAGGGCTATGTCGCAACTCTACTTTAACAATTATTTATTCAAAGGCAAACCGGGCACTTTCCGTGCATTATTTCGCTACGCTACTTTGAAGAATAAGTGTTCAAAGACAAATCGGGCACATTTCGTGCTTTCTTCGCAACGCTACTTCTACAGATCTAATTAAAGCAAACTCCCGTTCGCCATCTCGGGCGATCTCTCACGCAACTCTATCTCTAATTTAACATAAAATTCTAATAAAGAGAAAACCGAGTATATTCATATCGCAACACTAAAAACTACCAATTAATTTGAACAAATCCGTGGGTACCACCCGGGGCTACCTCAAATTCGCAACACTAACGAGCAAGGAAAACGCAACTCTAACTTCGCGATCGAAAACCGCATGCAGCCAAGATGCACTCGTTGGACGGGAATGTTACATCCGTCAGAGGACAAATACAAAAAGCGAGCATAGTGAATTAACAAATTCTAACAATGACTTTCCATGCTAGAACCCCAAAGAGATTCTAGGATGAAAAGCCATTCGATGCAGCCCTCTTCGTGACAGTTTGTCGGGCCTCTTCGGCACTTGTTAGCCACTTCTTCTGCCCCTAGAGAATGCTCGAATACTTTGCGCCAATATAATTCTTACTATTATCAAAATTCGACAGTGAAAACCACACCACGAGCGTGCAGAGCGTATTCGCTGCTCGTGTAGCACAGTTTTCAAAAAAAAGGCAAAGTATTCGAGCCTCGCGCCGGGAGTTTCACCACGTGCGCAGAAAATTTACAAACTAGAAACTACGGTCAAAAAGAGGGGGACACTCGTTTTGACCGTAGTTTGATCCCAGGTCCAGGCATATCACTTTTACCCGACCTACACAGAGAATGTGATATCCTGAATTCCTGGCCCTTCCTGCTTATATTTAACTCACATTCAAGAACGGTATGCTACCTACCTACCTAATACCTATATTTAAAATGCAAATCGCGACACAAATCACACAAACACACATCACTCCACGGTTCTCAATCAGGAACCCGGGTGCATGGGCCTAAACTAGAGAGGACTCCCCGGGGTTCCTCCGACACCCGAGTTCGCAAACAACTTTCACACTCTAAAATGTACGTACCAATTTCCTGAAATCGACTGACAAGGATGGCGACCATTGCGTTATTTCATTATATTACTACCGCGATTTGAAATATTTATAGAAATATAAGTATTTGTCATTGTATCGTTTGATACTTGAGGCAATGTATATGGCATATGTTTCACAGATAAAGAGAATTTCATCATTGTAATACCATATACATCGATGAGTTGTAGTAAGAGTGAAAAGGAGAATAAGGCAAAATATATTGTTCAAGTTTGTATAAATTATTTTATGATACGAGAAAATTTCGAGCGACGCAAGATCCACAGCCTAACACACATCACACACATGTGGAAATTACATCGTGCACGATTCGCCACCGCAATGTCAGTCGCTGAATTTTCAAAAAAAAGGCCGTGCCCACCGCCTTTACCCATTCGAGCAGCACCTGAGCACTCGAATGAGTTCGGGCTTCAAGTGAACACGGCAGGAATTTGTACTCACTGTGTATTTTTGCTGAAAATCCTAGCTAAGAAGATGATTAGTAGAATTCTAACGGCTTGATTTATGAAAAATTGAAGCAAGTGACTCGAATTTGATATTTAATCAAGCAAATGACTCGACTTTTATATTTACTTAAGCAAGTGACTCGACTTTCATATTTGTACAAGCAAAAAGAATTTGAATTGATAAAGTGAACTTTATAGAAGCAAAATACTCTACTTTATGTATTCGTAAATATGCAAAATTTACTTTGAATTGAAATTGAATATTGAAAACCGGGAGATCTCGTCATCAGAGGAAGAATTTTAACAGGAAAATGTATTAATTGTCACTCTGACTTCGAAATCTACCCGTCGCGAAGTGCCTTCTTGCAGATAATAATATAATTGTCATCGAAACGGCGCGAAACAAATTTACAAAATTCCGAAATTTCGTCCATCAAAAGCATAAATCGAGCGATCTAATTTGAAACATAAATCGTCTCGAAGAAATCTATTAGCCGCGATCTTATAACAAATTTTGTTATAAGAATATTTTTCCAATGAATATAAAGAACGCACAATATTCGTAAATTGTTCATTTGTATTGATAAATTCGCCACGCTAACTGTAAATTTCATGATTACATTCATGTAAATAATGCAAAAACCGCGCTACAAGAAGGCCCTGTCCTAAGTTACGATATATATGACAGTACACAAGGAAAATATATAACAGTTTCTACTCACGAGTAATTTTTCAATTACTCGTGTTCACTATGCTCGCTTTATAGAACAATACAACCAATCTCCAGTGCCGCTTCGGACCTTTCGTCCTACGGCATGGTTTGGAGACCGGAGGGACAGTTAAAGTTTTTGACTCACCAGTGTCGAGACACCAGAATACCATTGGTTACCTTAGAATCTCTGCCGCTGCTGTCTCTGCCAGTGTTGTCTCCGCCGCTGTTATCAAGGTTGTCCTCAGGTCATCTTAAGGAATGTCCAAGGTCTAAACAAAACAAAGCATTTCGCATTGCAAGAGGCACCGTTCGTAGAACGTTAAACTGCCTTCCGTTCCGATTTTACAAAGAAAACTAATTGAATTTTGAAAACAGAGGATGAAAAAAAAGTCGTAATTATATATCAAGAAACGTTAAGAGTAGATCGTAAAATTTGATTAGTTTATGAATGATTTTCAGAATTGAGAATTCAAGGAGAAGTTATATATCGAACTATGTATCGAAACTTTACGACAAGTACGTAGAAATAAAATATCTCTGTGTTTACGTTACTCACCTTCAAGGCGGAAGGTGCGTCGCAGTTTCGCAGGGTACAACGATGCCTCCCGAATTCGAGCAAAGTCTGTAACAAAAATAAGACGCACATCTTAAATACTTATTCCCTGAAAATTTCATGTCGGGGAATTTTTAATTTTTATTTATTTTATTGGTAGAACATACAATGTAAAGGTATGGAAATTTGATAGAAAACTTGTAAGGACGTTTTTGAGAAAATTTTCAAGTAGCAACTGAAACTTGGGGAAAAATTGTGGGGTACATGCGAATTAAAATTTCAGCTCACCTATAAAAGATTTGCCCTTCGCCGGGGAGTGATTGTCGCCGTTCAACCATCCCGTCATTTGACTGTTCTGTAACAAAAAAATTCAGATTTTCATTAGTATATGCCGCCTTTGTATTTCTCGACTGCGAATTTTTATTTCCTGATCATGTGATACTTACTTTTTAAATTCGTGAAGCCTTGCCCGATGGAAATCCTTTCCACAGCTGCTCCTGTTG
Source organism: Cerceris ruficornis (assembly GCA_963989415.1). NCBI lineage: Eukaryota > Metazoa > Arthropoda > Insecta > Hymenoptera > Crabronidae > Cerceris > Cerceris ruficornis. The sequence goes on from OZ022518.1 coordinate 8,272,878, forward strand.
CACTGACTCTACTTCCGGCTCGGTGTAATTGAAAAAAAGACAATTCGCGACCGAGAATTATTTTCGGCGAACAATTTGACTCTACTTTCACGTAAAGTTATAAACTTAAGTGTATAATATGAAATACGAAGCAAACACTGACTCTACTTTCGCGTAAAGTTATAAATTTAAGTGTATAATATGAAATACGAAGCGAACACTGACTCTACTTTCGCGTAAAATTACTAGAAATTTAACACTTATTAAAGTATATATAAATTGCGAAACAAACACTCCAGCGATGCCTCACGAATTCGGACAAAGTCTGTAACAAAAAAATAAAATGGAACATTTAAAATACCTGCTCTGTGGAAACTTCAAAATTTAGTTAATTCTTTATTTAGTAAAAAAATATTGCAAGTATTCTCTGAGAACTTCAAAAGTTAATCGTTCCTTTACTTTCGTTAATTAAATTGATGGAAAGAACAAAGTGAAGTTTGCAAGAGAATTGACAGCTACCAAATTGAAATTTCAACATTATGAATTGTGTACGTGGTGAAATTTCAGCTTACCTTCACAGACTTTGCCCATCGCCAAGGAATGATCGTCGCTGCTCAACCATCCCATTATTTGACTTTTCTGTAACAAAAAAATTAACATTTTCATTAGTATATGTCGTCTTTGTATTTCTCGACTGTAAATTTTTATTTCGCGATCATGTGATACTTACTTTTGAAATTCGTGAGGCCTTGCCCGATGGAAGTACTTTCCACAGCTGCTGCTCGATGAACTGACTCTACTTCCGGTTCGGTTTATTTAAAAAAAATAATGGAGCTACCACGACCGAGAATCATTTCCGGCGAACAATTTTGACTCTACTATTCGCGGTGAAAGGAATTCTTAATATCTTTAATAATTATTGAAAAATTATTAATACTTTTAATAGCGGGTTGCAAACACTGACTCTACTTTCGCGTGAATTTACTATAAGTTGAAAAAATAAGTATATAAATATAAATATAATACGAAACAAGCACTGACTCTAGACCGCATTGCGCGCGGCCACAAATTTTGCTGAAAATAAAAGGGTGGGGTGGGGAAATACAAGAAAATACATAAAAATACCATGTTTTTCTTTTTCATATCAAATCAAGTGCTTGCTTCTAGAAATACTGCTTTTTAAATTATGTCTTACTTATTGATTCGTAATATTCTTTGTCTAATACAATATACCAATAATTAAATGTATAAACAATAAATTACTGTGGGCTGCCACTGTTAAAGTTATATGATTAGTCATGCTTATTCCCTATTACATATGAACACTGAACCCCCATCGATAAATTCACGAAAATCTTTATAGAAATTACGGACAAATCTAACGCAGGATCTTAATATCCTACATAGGCAAATACGATGTTTAATTACTTCTACACTCATGCCCTGAAACCTATGTAAATCCATTGTTGTGCCTTAAAACGGAAGGATAAGTCGTAGCATTTGAATACTAAGGAAAAGCGATTCGCGATTTATTTGTAGCATAGAATTGTAGCCGTCGAAATTTAACACCGGAATTGGTAAACACTGCCAGAATAAGGAGCAGCTTTCTTGGAAGTCGACTATCGTTTTGTAAATATTGACTAAATACTCGTATATTGTAAAAGGTTTCAAGTAATCCCGAAAGATTTCAATCGTTGCATGTTTCCGTAGAACCGTATTAATTCGTAGAAATGTAAATTCAACTCGTCGGATGTTCGACTCGATATCAATTAATATGAATATTGTATAAATTCAAACAAAATATCGCGAAGACCCGATTTAAATGAAAATGTTACTTGCGTATGGCGTCGTAACATCTTACGCTTTGTTGTTCCACCGTGCACGTGTCCGATCGTGCCAGCCCGGAAGGTCGTACAAAGGATACTCCGAGTCCTGCAAGCACACACGAGTAAACTATTAAATAACTGCGTAAAAGTACAAAAATTCCGTATAATGAGGTTTCAGAGCAACAATAATCGCGTTCGTCGTCAATAAAATCGAAATTCGAAGCTATAAAACAAATACTAATGTTGTAGACGAGAAAAGTGTTGCGTATATATCGCGAGAGGTCAGTGACGTCACCAATTGCGTCGTAGTTATTTCGCGATTGTTACTAAATTCGTAATTATTATTGCCAAAATTGATAGATATGGAACAGTGGAAGAAATATTTCGTAGTAGATAAACGAGAGAGCTATTTTTTAGCGATCGGTAAACGAGGAAAATGTAAAAAAACGGCACTCACAGCGAATACGTGTTGACTACTTCGAGTCCGGAGAGAGAAAGAGGCAGATGCTCCTCCTGGTAGGAACGGGAATAGCTCGTGGCGGCTCGGCTGCCACATAGTGGGGGAAAGGCGGACCAATCAGAATGTGGCTATGTATCACGCGCCGCAATTGTTTCCACGAGCGCGCCATGACCAAGCATTTTGAAAATTTCAAACTAATTTAATCGTATAAAAACCTCTAAATGAAAGATTTGAACACAAAATTTATTAAAATTATTATTGATTAAAAGAATTTCTATTGATATTATATATTTAGTTTTACCGGTGTTTACTAAATTCTTTGTTAAATGTACGGAAATCTCTCCGGAATTTTGCGCTGTCGGTATTTCAGATTCGTTACTACTAAGCCCTATAAGTCGTCCAATCTTTAAATTTAGATCTCTATGGTATCGACATTAGTTTGACACAAGGGAATCCCCTCAAACGATAGAACGTTACTCTAAAAGTACTTTCTCCCTTTGTATCCAGTTACGAATGTTTTTCACGACATTAATAGAGAAAATAATACGTGACACGATCTTACAGATCTTAATATGGTATAGCATACTTCCTCGTAACAATATATCTAAAATATGTAACATCGAACTACCTGCGAGCTAGCTGCCTTCGTTACGACTAACCATATGAATAAGGTTAAACGGCTTGTCAAACTTTCCAAAACATAAATACAGATCTCACGTAGCTGTTAATAGGACAAGATGTCTTTCTTACGTGGATCTACAACTTATGTCTGGTGTACTACCAGTGTTCTTGGTAAAGGTGCAACTGGTGCAGTTTTTCAAGGGGTTAACAAAAATAACGGAGAACCAGTTGCGGTGAAAACCTTTAATCAGCTGAGTCATATGCGTCCACACGATGTGCAGATGCGAGAATTTGAAGTTCTTAAAAAAGTTAAACATGAAAACATTGTTAAATTATTAGCTATTGAAGAAGAACAGGATGGTCGTGGTAAGGTAATTGTCATGGAGCTCTGTACAGGAGGTAGTTTATTTAATATCTTAGACGATCCGGAAAATACTTACGGCTTGGCCGAAAGCGAATTTTTATTAGTTCTGGAGCACTTGTCGGCAGGCATGAAGCATTTACGTGATAATAATTTAGTACACAGAGATTTAAAACCAGGTGTGGGAAATACAAATCTATACATTATAAAGAAACAAATTTTAAATATTTAATATCAATTCACATGCTTCCTACATTTCCTTTTATTCAAGGTAACATAATGAAATTCATTGCCGACGATGGCAGTACAATTTATAAGCTCACTGATTTTGGTGCTGCTCGAGAACTGCAAGAAGACCAACAATTTGTATCTTTGTACGGTACAGAGGAATACTTGCATCCAGACATGTATGAACGTGCAGTTTTACGTAAACCTGTTGGGAAGACATTTGGAGCAACTGTTGATCTATGGTCAATAGGTGTGACATTATATCACGTGGCTACTGGAAATTTACCATTTAGACCGTTTGGAGGTCGTAGAAATAAAGAAACAATGTTTTACATTACTACAAAAAAGGCCTCTGGTGTTATATCAGGTATGCAAACTTCGGAAAATGGGCCAATTGAATGGAGCAGAGAATTACCTCAAAATTGTCAACTGAGTGTTGGCTTGAAGAAAATTGTAACACCATTATTAGCTGGATTATTAGAAGTTGATCCGCAGAGGATATGGAGTTTTGATAGATTTTTCACAGAGGTTACCGATACCCTTTGCAGAAAGCCCATACATATATTTAATGTACATAAAGCCAGTTTAATTAAAGTCTTCTTACATCCTAAAGAAAAGCTAGTTGCCCTACAAGTACATATTCAGGACCAAAGTGAAATTCCACCGCATGCTCAAATACTTCTTTTTGGAGATGTAAGTCTCATGAGTATTATAGAAGAATCTACTCCTGGAAAGGGTTATCCAAATACTACCGAAGATAAACCTTTAATGTTATTTTCTAAAGAAAATAATAATGTTGTGTTACCAGTGGAGACAGAGTTACCGAAGTTTCCAGTATTTGCAATTCATGTATCTGTTGAAAATGATGCAAGCCAGGCCAAGATAGCATGTTCTGTTGGACACGTTTGCAAACGTAGAATTGACAAATTGGTATTGTGCAGTAAATTATCGCAAAATGCGATAGAGGCATTTAGTGGATTTTTATCTACAGAGCTGACAAGGGTCTTAGAAAAGTCTCAGCATTCGAAAGAATTTACAAAAGCCATAGAAGACACCGCAATAGCGGTAGAAAGGAGCGAAAATTTTGCTCGCCAAGTTTTTAGAAAGCTTGGAAATCAAAACGATTTAGAAATTAAGAATTGGAAGAAAGATCTGGATTTAATAAGTAAAGAACTCTTAACTGAACTATCCCCTGCAATTACACAGCTTCATCAAAGGTAATATTTCCGTCAGTTATGTCATATTTGTATTATTTATAAACATACGAATATTGTATAGATACGTGAAAGATGGCAGTTTACGTGGTGAATGGGAAAATAGCACTCGTGATTTATGTTGTCCATGGGTTATCAAAGCAAGTCAACGAGCAGCAACTTTAGTTGACCGTTTAAGAGATGGTTGGCAGCATTTACTGAGAGACAGAGCTACACGCAGTCTTACATATAACGATGAACAGTTCCATGTTCTCGAACGTATAAAGGTGTGAAAAATGTAGCATTTTGTTGGCATGCTTATGAAATATTAAAAATAACTGTCTCTTATATTTATTTTTAGGTAAGAGGGACGGAAGGTAGACTTAAATCACTCCTTGAGGCGGAATGCATACCAGCGATGACTCAACAATCCGAATGTGTCGCAGATTGGTATAAAATGGCACAAACAGTTTTTCTACAAACTCAAATATTAGACAAAGATGTAGATAATTATGAACACATATTAGAAACATACTCTTATCGATTATCCCAAGAAAGTAAGGAACGCTATGAAAATCTTATACATTTGATAGATAGACTTCCAGGAAAGTTAAGAACAAATGAAAAAACTAACGTACCTAGCCAAGAAAGTACAAAAAAATGGGGAAATATTTGCGATATGCAAGAACAAATAGCAGTAATATTGTTTGAAAATGGACGACTCATTGATCAACTCGATCATTTATCTACGATCGATAGATTAGAAGAAACAGACAATTCTGAATACGAATTACAACATATCTTTACTTTATTAAATTCATGAGACTAAGACTGACGATATGTTTATACCTGTTAAAGCAATATAGTAAAGATAACAATAATTTACATTATTTATAATATCTGGAAACAGTTTTATTTGTCGTTATTTTGCGATAGTGTACGATGTATCACGTAGTAAAAATGAAAAGAAGGTAAATATGTAGTTTTATTACATAGTAGCATATAAGTTATAAAAAAGTATGGTTACTATTATACACTTTAGTTTATCTTAAAATTATCATATTATATTTTTCAAAATAAAAAAAACTTGTGAACAAGTTATTTACATTTCCATATGATTTGCATTCTTTTCAACCAAACTTGTTAATCTTTGTTTACGTTTTTGCTCTTTATGTCGTTCTTGAACAATGTGAAAATGTTTTAATAATTCAGGAAAATGAAACGTACCGTTAAAAGATCTCGGGCTTCGTTCACTTTTTGGTACTGACCTAATCGTTGGAGGAATTGCAGCTAATCGTCGCTGCAAAGACGCGTATGCTTCGCTTTGTGGTAGAATCATTAACAAACCGTACAACGCGTAAATCAAGGCGTCATTTTCTTCCCTTTCGAGAAGTTGTAATCTTAAATCTGAAATGCAGAATGTAATTGATTTTCATTAAACAAGTAAGTCAATTTTCGAATGAAATTTAGAGAAAACTAAAAATGATCAAACATTTATACTTACACGTGAATATTGGTGATTCGATCAGTTGTACTAATTTGTCTATCTCAGTGAGAAATTCAACGGTGACTTCAATATTTTCACTATTTGATTATAGTTAAGGCTTTATACATATTACATACAATGGTTTGGTATTAAAAATATAAACCATACAATGATAATAAAGGATACAATGATTTAATGATGTTGCAAGCATGGCCATAATGTTGTGACAGAAGACATAGAGCTACAGTTGCAACAGGATTATGACACCATGAGACATATAAACATTTAAATAATTCACAGCTTTCCTAAAGTTACACGTACAATTTGTAAGAATTAATAGTGAAAGGAATGATAGAAATTGCGACAGTAAATTACTTACTAACGAATCTAGATCTTTGATCTTATTTCGCAAATCAAACAGTTCTGAGCTTGTTAATAAAATAACATTCAGAGTTTGTATCATTGTACATGCGAAACTTAAGTTCTGTTCTTCTAACAATATTTTGGCCAATGTCTTATAAATATCTTCAGCACTTAAAAGCACGCATAATTCTCTAATGATGAAAGCACCTCTTTCTTCCAGCAAATGTCGGTCGGTTGAAAAAAGACGTAATAAATTTACGATAAACTTTGTGAAGTATTTGTTTTGTATCTTGACATTCGAATCTGTTATGGCTGCTTCAGGAGATTTTGAACTAATAATTTCAGCCATTACGACTAACGTCTGTTGCACTACTTCATCAGAATTATCACTTAACGATCTCATTAAAATAGGAAAAAGTTCTTCTATATGGTTAAACATTTTATGTGAAATATATGTGAATAAGTGATGAATCCATTTCAAAACTGCAACTTTAGTTTGCACAGACATATAATTTAAATGTTTCGTTAATACTTCAACAACACTAGATAAATTTAAACTTTCAGCCAAGGAACAACTTCTAGTGGTATCTAAAAAGAATATATACTAGTTATCAGAATGAAAGTACATTAAACATAGAAAGAAAGATGATTTACCTCCTCCTTCCGTATTTTGCTCTGCATTATTTTCGGAAGTATTACTCACAAGCTGAGTATTTTCCATAGTTACTAGTTTCATTAAATTTATGTTCACTTGAGTTGCAGTTTCCTTAATACTTTTTCGAGTATCCCCGTCGTATGCTAAACAAGGTAAAACCGCAACAAGAATACCAGACATAAAAGGAAGCATTAAAGGTCCAGATAGGTTCACAAATTCTTTAATCCATGTAATTGCTGTTAACTGTAGCAATTCGTCTGTACTTTGTGCATGAGTAATTAAAATATTTATCATTCCAGGAAAATCTACCCTTGCAGGATTAGACTTTATACTGCGTAAAAATTCACCAAGTACCGTATCTGTAACCTTTTTTATTTCTGGCGTTGGATCCTCCAATATTTTAAATAGTCCATCAAGAATTTCAGGCAAAAATATAATGAAGTCCATATTAGGAACGGCATCTAAGACCGATACCCATGCTATTACAAACTGTCTACTAAATGGATTTTTGTTATATATTCGTTCTCTCAATAATGGCATAAATCCAACCAAATCGAAGAGTCCACTTTCTGTCACGATATCCTGAAAGCATACTTTGAAGAAATACTTTCTTGTCGTATGAAATGTCAGAAGAGCTTTCTAAAATTCAAAATCTATATATTTTACCTTCATAAGCCTGTCGAGTAACTCAGTGGCATTTTTTACATTTTGTTCCGAGTCACATGCCAATTTACTGAGTGCTGCAAAAATATCAGTGAACTGTGGCAGTACGGCTCCTCTTGCCACTTTTACCACATTGTATAAACTCTCGCAGGCATAATATCTAACACGTAAATCAGAATCGGAAAAACAAGCTAAAATAGGATGAATTAAGTCCTCTATATATTGACCGGTATCTTTTCCAAGTCCTACTGCTATCGCTGCTAAACCTATCAAGCCACCTTTACGTGAATGCGGATTCTGTGATGTGGCAAAATCTTGACCTAATACCTTTAATAGTCTTTTAATTTGAATTGTATTGTTATGTGCAGAAAATTCTTTTACCATTCTGAAATAGAATAGATTATATATAAAATACAAATAATGAATGAATAGTTATAACTCAAATCAATTATTGCAGTCATAATATAAACAATACGAATAACCTTACTTTTCTATTTCTAAGGCAGCTGCTTTCCGCTTTTCGTAAAGTTTGTCATTAAGAGAACGGACACAAGCCGCACTGAGAGGTGCGTAATCCCTTTCGGACATCATATTCCAATGTCACGTTTTAAATTAATAAAATTAAGTATTAAAACCCAACAGTCAAACTGACAGGAAAAGATAAACCAATATATCGGTATTCCAACTCGCCCAGGGGGTGGAAACTCCTATGTTAAAAATTTAGACCGCCAATGTGCTGCCATCTATCCTGGAACCCGCAACTAATAGTTATATATATAGCACACTCTGCTATATATATCGTATATATAGTATTATTGCTTACTGATTTAAAGATAATAGTATTTACAGAGGTATACTGAACTTTGCTTCATTATTGTGAAGTTCGCTGAATTTTTAATTTTATAGTCCACAAAATTTTTAATTTCTCGCTTTTACAATAATGACGCTAAGTTCACTCCTATAATTTCTATTCATCATAAAATTTATTAAAATTAAGCAGAAGGACGTTATGAAATAATAACGTAATTTGTAATAAATAATTATTGACGAAAATTGTTGTAATAACCGAAATTTGCAAAGTTATCGATAGAGAAAGGGATCTCAGGAAGGGGAGTGCACTGCGCATGCTCCACGTTCCGCGAGCCGCCTCAGTGAGGCACGTGAGACAGTATAGCTTCAGCCGCTTCAGCCGGTGGACGGGTCACGCGCTTTGACAGGTGTGCACGTTTCGACTTGCCTATCAGTACCTAATCACTTTTGACCCTGGATAACGACTATTAGTGCACGTGTGCTATAATATTAAACTACATAAACAAATTAAAAGTGATTTTAAACAATTTTAATAATTTAATACAATGTTTTGTGGAAGTGTTTGTGACATCAAGCGACAGTTACCTGCAGTGCTTTTAAATAATTTTAACAATTAAATACAGTGTTTTGTGGAAGTGTACGTGACCTCAAGTGACAGTTACCTACAAGTGTTTTTAAATATTTTTAACAATTAAATACAATGTTTTGTGGAAGTGTTCGTGACTTCAAGTGAGAGTTACCTAGAAGTGTTTTTAATTTATTTCGACAATTAAACACAGTGTTTTGTGGATGTATCAGTGACCTTAAGTGACAGTTACCGGCAAGTGTTTTTAAATCATTTCGACAATTAAATACAACGTTTTGTGGATGTATCAGTGACCTCAAGTGACAGTTACCGGCAAGTGTTTTTAAATCATTTCGACAATTAAATACAACGTTTTGTGGAACTGTCAGTGACCTCCAGTGATAGTTACCTGCTAATGTTATTAAATAATTTGAGCAATTTAATACAATATTTTGTGAAAGTGTCAGCAATGTTAAGTGACAATTTTTGTAAAGTGTTTGTAAATAATTGGGAAAAATTAATTAAATATCGTTTGCATTTGCACCGGCGCTTAATACAACAAGATAATTTCAATTAACCGTTAAAATATTGTACATATGTTTTTGGCAATGGGTTTTTGTAGAGATTCTATTAAATTATCAATTAATTTTCTCTTTCCTCGAAACTCCCAAATATCGTAGCATAATGTAGCATTTTTGGGTCCCGTTTCGTGGCAACCTCCTCGCGGTGGGACCTGGGTCGATATCACTTACTATGATTTTTAGTTTTATTAAATGTGCTTTTGGCACGAACTTTGTTCAATAGTAGTGATAAATAGTAAGTGGTATCGAGCGAATAGCCACGAAATCCGAATATTTGGTAGCCCTGACTACCGAATACTCGGATTCCTAGTTTTAATTATATCTAAGACTTTGTGTTTAAATCAGCATTATGATTTTGCGATTAAGTAGAAATTAAGCCTCGCATTGAAAAAGTCAATAATAATAAAGTAACTGAATTATGCTATTGTTATGTGAATGTAACTTGGAAACATTATAAATATGGCCTTCATGAGAAAGCCGCAAACTAAAGACAAAGTGAAAGAAAGCAGAGCTTTGGTTATTTTTGAAGTTATGCGATCTACACCCACGGTTTTGGTACCCAAATCGTTTTAATTCTATTATTTATTTATATCATCATTGAATACTAATACTATATTATCGCATAAAGAACAACTTCTCGTTATTTAAATGAGTAAAAAAAATCGTTTCTCTGCTCCAAACGATATGTCTTCTACATATTACCGCTGCAGATTCTTCTACTTAATAACTATTTTAATAATATTCATGCTCAATTCTCATATTTCGAGATTCCTTTATAATTATTTGTTTGAAATTCTCAAAATCTCTGGTTTCGGCGCGCTAGAGGATAGGCCGTGTAGCGCATGACATGCAGCCGTATTCCGATTGGTCCGCGTTTCCCCCACCGCGCGGCAGCCGAGCCGCCGCGAGCTATCCCCACTCCTACCAGTTGGGTCACCTACCTCTTTCTCTCTCCGGACTTCGTGCCGTTAACACGTATCTGCTGTGAGTACCGTTTCTTTTACATTGTCCTCGTTTACCGACCGCTAAAAAATAGTTCACCCGTTTATCTACTACGTAATAGTCTTCTGCTGTACCATATCTATCAATTTCGACAGTAATAATTACGCATTTAGTAACAATCGCGAAATACTACGACGCATTGGTGACGTCACTGACCTCTCGCGACATATACGCAACACTTTTCTCGTCTACAACATTAGTATTTGTTTTATAGCTTCGAATTTCGATTTTATTGACGACGAACGCGATTATTGTTGCTCTGAAACCTGATTATACGGAATTTTTGTACTTTTACGCAGTTATTTAATAGTTTACTCGTGTGTGCTTGCAGGACTCGGAGTATCCTTTGTACGACCTTCCGGGCTGGCACGATCGGACACGTGCACGGTGGAACAACAAAGCGTAAGATGTTACGACGCCATACGCAAGTAACATTTTCATTTAAATCGGGTCTTCGCGATATTTTGTTTGAATTTATACAATATTCATATTAATTGATATCGAGTCGAACATCCGACGAGTTGAATTTACATTTCTACGAATTGATACGGTTCTACGGAAACATGCAACGATTGAAATCTTTCGGGATTACTTGAAACCTTTTACAATATACGAGTATTTAGTCAATATTTACAAAACGATAGTCGACTTCCAAGAAAGCTGCTCCTTATTCTGGCAGTGTTTACCAATTCCGGTGTTAAATTTCGACGGCTACAATTCTATGCTACAAATAAATCGCGAATCGCTTTTCCTTAGTATTCAAATGCTACGACTTATCCTTCCGTTTTGAGACGCTGCAATGGATTTACATAGGTTTCAGGGCATGAGTATAGAAGTAAATAAAAACCGTATTTGCCGATGTAGGGTATTAAGGTCCTGCGTTAGATTCGTCCGTAATTTCTATAAAGATTTTCGTGAATTTATCGAAGGGGTTTACAGTGTTCATATGTAATAGGGAATAGGCATGACTAATCATATAACTTTAACAGTGGCAGCCCGCAGTATTTACTGTTTATACATTTAGTTAGTAGTATATTGTATTACACAAAGAACATTACGAATCAATGAATAAGACATAATTTTTAAGCAGTATTTCTTGAAGCAAGCACTTGATTTGATATGAAAAAGAAAAACATGGTTGTTTGATTTTCTTGTGTTCCCCACCCCACCCTTTTATTTTCAGCAAAATTTGTGGCCGAGCGCAATGCGGTCTAGAGTCAGTGCTTGTTTCGTATTATATTAATATTTATATCTGTATATATTTATTACTCAATATTTTTTCAATTTATAAGAAATTCACGTGACATAGAATCAGTGTTTGCAACCCGCTATTATAATTATTAATATCTTTTGAATAATTATTAATAATATTAAGAATTCTTTTCTCCGCGAAAGTAGAGTCAAAATTGTTCGCCGGAAATGATTCTCGGTCGCGGTAGCTTCTTCATTTTTTTTAAATTGATCGAACCGGAAGTAGAGTCAGTGCATCGAGCAGCAGCTGTGGAAAGGACTTCCATCGGGCAAGGCTTCACGAATTTTAAAAGTAAGTATAAGATGCTCGAGAAATGAAATTTTTTAATTAAAAAAGATGTATATAAGCTAACCAAAATGTTAATTTGTTTGTTACAGAACAGTCAAATCAGGGGATGGTTGAGCAGCGACAATCATTCCTTGGCGATGGGCAAAGTCTGTGAAGGTAAGTTGAAATTTTATCCCGTACACTCGTCATAACTTTGAAATTTGCCAATTCCCTTGCAAACTTAACTTTATTCTTTCCATCAATTTAATTAACGAAAATAAAGTATCAATTAACTTTTGAAGTTCTCAGAGAATACTTGCAACATTTTTATACTAAATAAAGAATTAGCTAAATTTTCAAGTTCTCAGAGAGCAAATATTTTATATTTTGCGTTTTATTTTTGTTGCAGACTTTGTCCGAATTCGTGAGGCATCGCTGGAGTGTTTGTTTCGCATTTTATATATACTTTAATAAGTGTTAAATTTCTAGTAATTTTACGCGAAAGTAGAGTCAGTGTTTGCTTCGTATTTCATATTATACACTTAAATTTATAACTTTACGCGAAAGTAGAGTCAGTGTTTGCTTCGTATTTCATATTATACACTTAAGTTTATAACTTTACGTGAAAGTAGAGTCAAATTGTTCGCCGAAAGTAATTCTCGGTCGCGAATTGTTTTTTTTTCAATTACACCGAGCCGGAAGTAGAGTCAGTGCAACAGGAGCAGCTGTGGAAAGGATTTCCATCGGGCAAGGCTTCACGAATTTAAAAAGTAAGTATCACATGATCGGGAAATAAAAATTCGCAGTCGAGAAATACAAAGGCGGCATATACTAATGAACATCTGAATTTTTTTGTTACAGAACAGTCAAATGACGGGATGGTTGAACGGCGACAATCACTCCCCGGCGAAGGGCAAATCTTTCATAGGTGAGCTGAAATTTTAATTCGCATATAACCCACAATTTTTCCCCAAGTTTCAATTGATACTTGAAAATTTTCTCAAAAATGTCCTTACAAGTTTTCTATCAAATTTTCATACCTTTACATTGTATGTTCTACCAATAAAATAAATAAAAATAAAGAATTCCCCAACATATGAAATTTTCAGAGAATAAGTATTTAAGATGTGCGTCTAATTTTTGTTACAGACTTTGTTCGAATTCGTGAAGCATCTCTGTACCCTGCGAAGCTGCGATTCACCTCGCGCCTTGAAGGTGAGTAACGTAAACACAGAGATATTTTATTTCTACGTACTTGTAAAGTTTCGATATATAGTTCGATATATAACTTCTCCTTGAATTGTCAATTCTGAAAAACATTCATAAACTAATCAATTTTTACGATCTACTCTTAACGTTTCTTGATGTATAATTACGACTTTTTTCATCCCCTATTTTCAAAATTAAATTAGTTTTCTTTGTAAAATCGAAAAGGAAGGCAGTTTGACGTTGTACAAACGTTGCCTTTTGCAATGCGAAATGTTTTGTTTTGTTTAGACCTTGGACATTCCTTGAGATGACCTGAGGACTACTTTGATAACAGCGGCGGAGACAACACTGGCAGTGACAGCAGCGGCAGAGATTCTGTGGTAACCAATGGTATTCTGGGGTCTCGACACTGGTGAGTCAAAAACTTTAACTGTCCCTCCGGTCTCCAAACCATGCCGTAGGACGAAAGGTCCGAAGCGGCACTGGAGATTGGTTGTATTGTTCTATAAAGCGAGCATAGTGAACACGAGTAATTGAAAAATTATTCGTGAGTAGAAACTGTTATATATTTTCCTTGTGTACTGTCATATATATCGTAGCTTAGGACAGGGCCTTCTTGTAGCGCGATTTTTGCATTATTTACATGAATGTAATCATGAAATTTACAGTTAGCGTTGCGAATTTATCAATACAAATGAACAATTTACGAATATTGTGCGTTCTTTATATTCATTGGAAAAATATTCTTATAACAAAATTTGTTATAAGATCGCGGCTAATAGATTTCTTCGAGACGATTTATGTTTCAAATTAGATCGCTCGATTTATGCTTTTGATGGACGAAATTTCGGAATTTTGTAAATTTGTTTCGCGCCGTTTCGATGACAATTATATTATTATCTGCAAGAAGGCATTTCGCGACGGGTAGATCTCGAAGTCAGAGTGACAATTAATACATTTTCCTGTTAAAATTCTTCCTCTGATGACGAGATCTCCCGGTTTTCATTATTCAGTTTCAATTCAAAGTAAATTTTGCATATTTACGAATACATAAAGTAGAGCATTTTGCTTCTATAAAGTTCACTTTTTCAATTCAAATTCTTTTTCCTTGTACAAATATGAAAGTCGAGTCACTTGCTTAAGTAATTATAAAAGTCGAGTCATTTGCTTGATTAAATATCAAATTCGAGTCACTTGCTTCAATTTTTCATAAATCAAGCCGTTAGAATTCTATTAATCATCTTCTTAGCTAGGATTTTCAGCAAAAATACACAGTGAGTACAAATTCCTGCCGTGTTCACTTGAAGCCCGAACTCATTCGAGTGCTCAGGTGCTGCTCGAATGGGTAAAGGCGGTGGGCACGGCCTTTTTTTTGAAAAATCAGCGACTGACATTGCGGTGGCGAATCGTGCACGATGTAATTTCCACATGTGTGTGATGTGTGTTAGGCTGTGGATCTTGCGTCGCTTGAAATTTTCTCGTATTATAAAATAACTTATACAAACTTGAACAATACACTTTGCCTTATTCTCCTTTTCATTCTTATTACAACTCATCGATGTATATGGTATGCCAATGATAAAATTCTCTCTATCTGTGCAACATATGCCATATACATTGTCTCAAGTATCAAACGATACAATGACAAATACTTATAATTCTATAAATATTTCAAGTCGCGGTAGTAATATAATGAAATAACGCAATGGTCGCCACCCTTGTCAGTCGATTTCAGGAAATTGGTACGTACATTTTAGAGTGTGAAAGTTGTTTGCGAACTCGGGTGTCGGAGGAACCCCGGGGTTCCTCTCTAGTTTAGGCCCATGCACCCGGGTTCCTGATTGAGAACCGTGGAGTGATGTGTGTTTGTGTGATTTGTGTCGCGATTTGCATTTTAAATATAGGCATTAGGTAGGTAGGTAGCATACCGTTCTTGAATGTGAGATAAATATAAGCAGGAAGGGCCAGGAATTCAGGATATCACATTCTCTGTGTAGGTCGGGTAAAAGTGATATGCCTGGACCTGGGATCAAATTACGGTCAAACCGAGTGTCCCCCTCTTTTTGACCGTAGTTTCTAGTATGTAAATTTCTGCGCACGTGGTGAAACTCCCGGCGCGAGGCTCGAATACTTTGCCTTTTTTTATGAAAACTGTGCTACACGAGCAGCGAATACGCTCTGCACGCTCGTGGTGTGGTTTTCACTGTCGAATTTTGATAATAGTAAGAATTATATTGGCGCAAAGTATTCGAGCATTCTCTAGCGGCAGAAGAAGCGGCTAACAAGTGCCGAAGAGGCCCGACAAACTGTCACGAAGAGGGCTGCAGCGAATGGCTTTTCATCCTCGAATCCGTTTTGGGTTCTAGAATGGAAAGTCATTGTTAGTATTTGTTAATTCACTGTGCTCGTTTTCTGTATTTGTCCTCTGACGGATGTAACATTCCCGTCCAACGAGCGCATCTTGGCTGCATGCGGTTTTTCATCGCGAAATTAGAGTTGCGTATACCTTGCTCGTTAGTGTTGCGAAATTAAGGTCATCCCGGATGGTACCCACGGGTTTGTTCGAATTAATTGGTAATTATTAGTGTTGCGATATGAATATACTCGGTTTTTTAATTATTAGAATATTATATTAAATTAGAGATAGAGTTGCGAGAGAGATCGCCCGAGATGGCGAACGGGAGCTTGCTTTAATTAGATGTTTAGAAGTAGCGTTGCGAATTGAAGCACGAAAAGTGCCCAGTTTTTCTTTGAACAGTAATTCTTTAAAGTAGCGTTGCGATATAAAGCACGAAAAGTGCCCGGTTTGTCTTTGAATAATTAATTGTTAAAGTAGAGTTGCGACATAGCCCTTGATCAAGGAGCGCGGGAGTTTGTGTTAGTATCTTATAGAATATTTCGAATTAGTATTTTCTTAATAATTTGTAGAGTATAGCATCACGATTTAGCACCTGAAATGGGTGTCCGGGAGTTTGCTCTTAATAAATTCTAAATTAGTGTTGCGAAATATGAATTATACGCGTTTTTCTTTTGAACAATCGCGAAACTAACGTTGCGAAATACAAAAGCAGCTGAGAGATGCGCATCTGCTGAGTCAGAGACTCAGCAATTGGAGTTGCAAAAATGCAACTCCCCATGGAGTGCCTCAGGAGGCCTGCTCCCAACGATAGCTTCTTTTTTTTCCGGATAGGTAGTGTTGCGAATTATGAGAGCCCCCGGAATGGCAGTAGGCGGGTTTTGAAGTAGCGTTGCAAACAATGAAAGCCTCGAAATGGCAGTACGCGATTGTTTATTAAATAATATTACGTATGATAGCCATGGAATGGCAATAGGCGGGTTTTAAAGTAGCGTTGCGAAGAATGAGAGCCATGAAATGGCAATAGGCGGGTTTTGAGCTAGCGTTGCGAACAGTAAGAGCCTGAAATGGCACGGGTTTCTCGCGATTTTTATTGAAAGCGCCTCTTGGCTGCTCGATGATTTCGGGATTTTCAGCGCCTTTTGGCTGCTTCATGTCATGATTTTTGTATTGTTAATCAAGTGCTTGCAAATAGAAATACTGCTGCAAATGTATCTTTTAATACAAGAAATTTTGAGGATTTATGTAGAATTTTTGTCAAGTTATATTATGTATTGTCTATTGAGACCAATCAGTCAATGAATTTCATCGTGGTCATTGAAACCACTCCGCAAATAAAAGTGCAAAAAGTTATATGCACATTTGATGACACGGGTAGAAAAAGAGTGTCAGTTAATTTAATAAAATTCGCGAAATAGAAAACACGCTGCTGGCTGTCATGGTTAAAGTTATTAATTTAATATTGTCTGGATTTTACTTGGATCGCGATGACATTTTTGTGAGAATACCGCGTCGACGTAGAGGTTTCGATGAATTCTCGCAAATTTCTTACAAAAATTACGGACCACGGGTTTTGCATACTTTTTTAATAGAATGAAAACAACAAACTTGCGCCCGAAACATATATCGAAATTGCAGTGTGATAGACGGATGGCAAATACAGATAAGAAGTAAACGCGTCGCTTTTAGATATTTGCTTATTTATTTCACTAAATAGTAGAGTTATATTGTAGCAAAGAGGGAAGCCTGTCTTTATTTAACACTTCTCGCGTCGCGAATTAAAGAGTGATGCATTTATTTTTATGCTCGGATGATGGAAAGGTTTCAAATAATTTCGAATGCAACTGCGTCGAAATTAGCTTTTTTCATTCAAGTAATTTATTTGATAGCAAATGATTGTGACATTGCACAATTTGCTAAATTGTCCATACTATTCAATTCGCGTTTGTCGACTCGATATGTAACTTCAAATTTTATATTTGCTTTTTTAAATTTCTTCACATTTTTCTATCGTAAAGTTCGTAAAATTTGCATTTTCTAATATTCTTCATAAATTATGCTTCTCTTGATATTCGTAAAATTCGATACCCGTCTATTAAAATATTCAAAGGTCGGTGATATTCCGTTTTTTATTCCGCGTTTTGGGCAAAATTAATGAGATTCTGTTGTAGAACATATAGTACAATCATGGATACTTAGGGCAAATGATGTGGACCATCCACATGGAAAGTAAGAGAGACAGGCGTCTAGAGACGCTGGAGGAATTCACAGTTTAAGGAAATGTTACTAACAAATGAGTTTTTGTTACAGGAATTGCATGAATCGAGCCACATCGAAGGGTATCGATGAATATTTCTCTGTCACATCTTGTGTTGCAAATTGTGTTGTTGGTTTCAAGATATTTCTTTTGATGTTTTGTTACGATTGTCTGATTACCATTTCTTAATGGTTTCTTCGTTAATGGTTTCGATACGTTTGATTTTTGGATCAAAGTATCGTCTGTATTGTTTTCGAAGTTTGATTCATGAGGTAATTGTCGTTCGACTTCCTTTATCCTGGAAGTAATACGATGTTTCTCTTCATTCTGCATGAGGCAGAATGCATTTCTTATTTTTCTGGCCAAGATGCTTGCTTTCTGGTTTAAAGATAAGCAGTCTGGCAATATTTTGCAAAGAAATCTTTGCTTTTAATTAGACAGTCTCGCGTTCTGTTCGTATTTTCTCATAGATAGGAGATCATACTTGATCATTGTAATTTTCACTTAGGCAAATAATAAGAAGAGTTTCAAGACTACTGGCTGAAGAAAGAAGAATAAGTTAGAATTAAGTTAGTTAAACCGAAAATGTTATGGGACCAGTATTTGCATATACACAATGATTTTCACTGTGTACAAAAACTGCTCCCGTATCTCCCGAAATCTTTAAGTTAAGTTGTCCGTCCGTCGTTTAGATTAAGATTGTTTGCACGATTAATTTAAGTCCGTTGTTTACTAACTCTTAACCGTTTCAGTGCCACGCGTCTTTGCGGTTTCCCCGTCCAAAAGTGCCAAGGAGCGCTTTTTCGCTTGTCGTATTCCCTATCCAAAAATGCCAAGTCTCATTATTTTTTTTTGATCTAAAGCAGAATGATGTCGTAAAGTCGCGCATAGACAGGCACTCAAACGGTTAAATCTACAGTTGAGCTTTAGAATATAAGGAATAAATGTCGCGTTAGTCTTTAAGCATCAGATGCTTGACGCATCACGGCCTGAAATCTATCTCTTCCAGTACGATATTAAAAATATTTACAAGTAAAGTAGAGCAAGAATTTCGCCTGAAACATTCTCCCGTTCATTCGGTCGTTTAAACTTCGTTTAGTCGCGGTCGTTTAAATCACGGGAAAATGTTTCACGCGAAAGACAAAATGCTGTGGAGGATGGATGGCCAAAATTTTTGGGTCCCTAGTCGCAGCAACCTCCACGTGGTGGGACCCGGGTCGTTCTTGCTCGCAATGACTCGAAAACTTTGATTTTATTTTATTTCTCTCGCATTGAAAGCAATAACGGGCTAATTAGCTGCGAATCCCAAAAAATCTGGGAGTTTCCAGATATATGTTCACCATCCTCCATCTTTAATTTTACGTTTTAAACGGTCAGAAGTCTTTAATTAGATTTAATATTACGCAGATGGAATTCAAATATAATTGGCAGAGCACTTTACGATCGTTTGAATTTTCCGCCACTCCTGCGCGCTGGTTCGTGGCGCTCTGCCGAAGTAGTGGCGTTACAGTCGTCCTCGGCTATTTCCCTCGCTTCTTTGTAAGAACGTGTGCTCCTGCATTGGATTCATTTTTCGGTGAGAAATTTTCATCAACAGTGCTCGAATTCTAGTCTCAGTTAGTTATTGGTGTTTGCACGACCAAATATAATACTGAATCATGGATATATTCTTTCTTTACAACGATAGGACGGAAAATGTTGATCGAGGCCTTCCTCTCTTCCCGCTCACGACTCTGTTGCGGTTCACGGGCAAACATTTCGGAATATGTGAGTTCTATTTCTTACGTTGGCACGTAGTACGCGCAATTCTCAACATTACGATTCGAACTATCGCAGTTCTCTTATCGTGTCTAACGATGCAGACGTAAAATTAGTGTATCTTTGGAAAATTGCATATTACGCCGGTTCGGATTTGCCTTCGCTTGCTCTTAATTCCTATTTTACCCACTACCGTCATGGCGGCTGCGCAGAAGGCGAATGCGCATGTACTGCACCGCCGCGGCGCGCCATAGCGGCAGAGCGTCCGACATCTTGGAAAGTTTGCCTCGTTCGTTTCTGAAATTTGTGCTCCTCCGTTTGATTCATTTTTCGGTAAGAAATATTGAAAAACTCTGCACGAATTCAACTCTGAGTTAGTTATTGACGTTTACGCGTCCGAATATGATACTGAATCATTGATTTCTTCTGTTTTTACGACAATAGAATGAAAATTGTTGGTCGTGCCGTTTCTCTCCCGCCGACCGAGACGCTCCTGCGATAAAGTTTCCAGTATTTCGGACTTCGTGAGTATTACTCCTTCAATTTGTTGTAAGTGTAGATGCAAAATATCTTTAACAGAGACGGTGGACTGTTGAGTGACAGGAAAGATGAGAAATTTGTCGGTCTTTCCTTTTTTGGCCTTCTGCCACCCCTCCCCCGTTCCCCCTTCACCCTCTTCGTCACTTTACTTTTCAGCAACTAGTGGCCGCGCGCAATGCGGTCTTAGAGTCAGTGTTTGCTACGCATTAGTTATAACAGCCTTGTTTTTACAGAGCACCTGTCTCTGACTTAACCTTATAGTTTATCATTAATGATTATTAGAGATCACCGTTGCCCCTGAATTTCCCCGCGAATATAAAGTCAGTGTTTGCATCGAAATTAAAGAGATAGGGCATTTATTCCAGAGCGTCGTGGCTCTCGTTGCAACATTTCATCGCGAAGAAAGTAGATTCACTCTTTTCGCCGACTATCAGGGAAACGGCCGCGTGTTTTTTTTATTTTATTTTTCGTCACGGTGGTAGAGTCGGTGAAATTCCAGTTGGCAGATGTACCACCACCGGAACTACCAATTTTATTTCGTAAGTTGATTTCTTTAAAATCCATGATCTCTGCATCTTTTCCCAACGATTACGTTAGGCTGATCGTATTTTAACGGGAATTTTTCCCCCTTTTACAGAGTATCTTACCGAGGCGATCGTGGAGCTCTGTGCGGCGCATAGCTGACCCGGAAGGTCATCCCGTTCATTAATTTCTGCGATCGGTGAGTCGCATGCACTTAGATTCCTCCGGAACCCCGATTCATGCCGTAGGACGATTGGTCCGAATCGGCATGGGCGACTGGTTGTATCATTTCTTTTTGCGAGCACTGTGACCATGGGTCCGATAGATAGTATCCTACTCATGAAGAATTGCATATTTAGGATGTTTATTAGCTCAGGCTAGGCCTTCTTGTGCGTCGCGATTGCGTACAGAATAAATGTACGAAAACGATACGCTCGAGTCGCGAATGAATTGCGCGAAATTAACTTTGCGCGCGTAGATTCTGAAGACGGATCTCCCATCCGACTTCGTATTTTCTATTATATTTGCTCGTATCGTGCAATGAAAATTGTAATGCACAATTACGTGCTGCTTTCCGACTTTTTTCCGTTTCCGTTGGTCTCGAGAACCGTAGAATTTTGCCATGTAAAATGTGCAAGAAGACACTTCGCGATGGGTAGGTTCTAGAATCGAAGTAACAACTTGTACAGTCCTTTCAATATCCTTTAATCCATTTACTTCGATGACAGAATCTCCTGAGGACATTGCATGCCCCTAGTCTGCCAATTCAATATAAATATTTTCAATATAAAGTTCAGTTTAATATTCAATATAAAGTTCACTATGATATTCAATCTAACGTGAAGTATTTGATCTTTGGAGATATTATAAATATTCATAGTAGAGTTGTTGCTTAAATTAACAGTTAACTTTCAATATTGATCAATATCTGATTTTAATGAAGCAATATTTTTGAGAAAGAATAATAGATCGTTAGATATCACTAATTAATCATTTTTCGAGCTCAGGATTTTCAGCACAAACGGTGAGTTGACATTTGCTCGTGCTCGCTTTTCAGCTCGGACATATCGGCATGCCCAGGTGCTACGCCGATGAGTCCGGGCGGCGAGAAGGGCATTAGCTCGTAGGACTAATCATTTTTAGCGACTAACAACTTCAAAGCGAGTCGTGCACGACGTAATTTCCACGTTTGTGTGTTTGTGGCTAGGCCGTGGATCTTGCGTCGCATTTCAAACTCTTAGAAACGAACCACAATTTGCCGTTCGTACTTGCTCGAATCCGAATCCATTCTATTGAAAGGAACCTCCGTGGTTATAATTTATAATCGGTTTCACCGCATGGTGAATAAGTTGGCGCATATGGTATTTGATATTGAAATCACATAGAATCTGAAGTCACATGGATGAAAAAGACATACCATATGCGTTACCGTTTTACTTCAAAATATTTCCATTTGTCTCGCACGACCTTTCATAGGTCCAAGATATTACGGTTGCCTTGTACGCGACGTGGACGATAGATTGACTTTACATGTTACGCAATGTCCGCTTTGCTTGTTCAGTCGATTTCAGGAAATGGTACGTAACCTTAGAGCGTGAAAGTTGAGTACGGAGTTCGGGTGTCGGAGTCGCCCCGGGGTGGCTCTCTAGTGTAGGCCCCTGCGCCCGGGCTCGCGAATGATGATCGATGAGTGAATATATTGTCATGATTGAGTCGCGATTTGGCATTTTAAATATAGGTGGTAGGTAGGTAGGTAGCATACCATCTCGACAGTGTGTTTGAATTTTTCTAAGATAAGTAGGCAGGGCCAGGAGGTGAGGCTATCACAATCGCGCGCGAGTAGGGTGAGACGTCTGCCCCTGGGATTAATCGTGGTCGAACGGATCCGGATCTCGTTCGGTCGCGATTGTTAGTTTTAGTTTTTACTTTCAGCTTGCTCGAATATCATGCTCAAATTGGAAGCATCGCGAGCAATGGCGTATGCACGGGCGGCAATTTCTAAAATCGCTGCTCGTCTGCGTTTCGGTCGCGTTGTTTCGCCGCGAAAGCTCCTCGGGGAAGCTGAAAATTGTCGACACTCTGGCGAGATATTTGAGCAACGTTCCTGGGGCAGGAGCCCGAAAAGAGAAGAGGCATCCGCCGAAGAGGCCCCGACAAACTGTCGCAAGAAGGGGTCGCAACGAATGGCTGACCTTTCTCGAATCCTCGGATTCTAGAATGGGGCGTCATTATTTTTTCTTTACATTTTGTCACTGTGCTCGCTTAATGCATGTAGTTGTTACTCTGTAGTAGTAGTTAGGTATTTGGTGGGTTTGATATTTCCCCGCCCAACGAGGGATTCGCTGCTGCAGTCGCGATTTTGTTCGTATTATTATAGTATACGCGAAATTAGCTTTGCGAACAGGAATAAGCGCGTTGAATTTTTTTATTAGATGCGCCAAAGTAGCTTTGCGAGACCAAGTGTACACTTTGTGTCCGTGATTTTGCTCGGTTTAGGATCTTTAGTAATGTAGAGTTTCGAGACTGCTTGCCCTTGAAAAGGGTCATCGGGAGTTGTGTGAATTTAATTATACAGTAGCGTTGCGAAAAAAGAAGCAGCATCAGAAATCGATGCACGGGTTTGCCACGCATTAGGCTTGTGAAACGTAGAGTTGCGAGATATATCGCATTCCAAATGGATGCGCGGGAGTTTGTTGCAATAACGAATCGTTAAAGTAGAGTTGCGAAATCAGAAGAAGCACCAAAGACGGGTGCACGGTTTTTGCTCGTATCAGGACATTGTAAAGTAGCTTTGCGAAGTAAAGAGCACCTCAAACTGGTGCGCGGGAGTTTGCTGAAATTAGGGCTTTTCAGGAATCATCTCTTCTTAGCTTTTCGCGATATTAGCGTTGCGCAGAAAATATACAAACGGGTTTTTCCTTGCTCGGTACTCGGTGAATTAGAGTTGCGAATAACTGAGTAGCATGCGACAAGCTGGTACCGAAGGTGGTACCGGACATGGTGCCCTGGAGTCGCAAAACGACGACTCCTCCATGAGCGGCTTCAATGTCAGCTCCCTTCTTCCGCGAATTAGTGTTGCGACAATTCATCCTCGCGATTTGCTCGCGAATTCGATTAATTACAGTTGCGTGACATAATAGCACCCAAAGTGGCTGCTCGGAATTTTTCTCGCGGATTCGTCAAAGTAGCGTTGCGATTGAATACCAGACGAAAAAACTGCACGGGATTTTGTTCGCAATAAAACACCGAGTAAATTAATAGATGCTCGGAGTAACTTCTCGGGTTCTTTCTCGCTATATGATTTTTGTATGTACCCCCCCCCCCCCCATCCCTTGTTTGTTATTATACCCATTGTTATTTCATGAAAATCAAGCGTTTATGAATAGATGCATTGCTGCAAAATATGTTTTTGAATATTGTGGAAACTTTTACAAAAATCATCAGTGTTTTTTTTATCATTTATCGCGTGCTGAACGGCTGCTTACTATTTTTTTACATATATTGGATATTGCAGCTACATACTGCTGATTATCGTCCTCAATGTTATTAATATTTTTTAACACAACACAGTTTCCCAATGTTTACATTAGGCGATTTCTATTTCGCGTGTCATATTTTTTTTATCTTGCATTCAGAAATATATATATACCTATCAATTTAATCAAGCTTCTTTAAGTCGTCAGTCGCCAAACTTTGTTTGCGCATGCATCTCTTCTTTCTTCTTTTATGTATTTTCCTTTTGTCGGCAAAATTAATGAGAGTCTGTTGCAGATTGCAGAAGTGCATTTATAGATGTTTTAGATTTTGATAAATGATATTTTGTACGACTGCCAATGGTCACGGAAATTGACGCCGCCTTTTTATTAAATATAAAGTACAATCTTGGGCATTTAACGGTAATGAAGTAAGCCATACACATGGAAATTAAGGGAGACAGACGTCGAGAGACGTTGGAGGAACCTACGGTGTAATTTAATTTTACTGACCAATGAGCTTTTGTTACAGGAAATACATCGATCCAACGAACCCGAAGGCTGATCTACGAATATTTGTCCCCGGCATCTTGTCTTGTAAATTGTGTACCAGGTTTCCATATATTATTTCTGAGATCTTGTTCGTTATTCCGTTTTCCATTTTCCTTTGTTAATGGTTTCTTTGTATTTGGTTTTTCGACGAAACTATCACTTGTCCTATGTCTTTTCCTCGAAGTCTGATTTATGGGAAAATTGTCCTCTGATTTCCTTCATCCTTCTATTAATACGAAGTTTCTTTCCATTCTGCGTCGAGCAGAATGCATTTCACGTGTTCTCGTCAAGAGGTTTGCTTTCTGGTTTACAGATAGGCAGGAAGGATAGGCTTGAAAGAAATCTTATCTTTTAATTAGGCAGACTATCACTGGGTTTATACCATCTCTTGAGGAGAAAACGATCGTTAGAATTCTTACTCAGGCAGGGTTTCCGGATGGGGAACATATTTATATCACAACTGGATAATTTTATGGGGAAATAAAATCATCACAGAAGATTTTCAAGTCTGCTAGCTGAAGAAAGAAGAAGAAAAACGAGGAGGGAATATTTAAATATCCACGATCACAAATAATATTTCAGGGTATTAGACCGAAGACTTTATGGCACCAGTATTTGTACGAGCATACAGATCGCTTTTCTGTGTGCAAAAGTGTACAAAAACTGCTCCCATATCGATGGTCAGACTGAAATACGGGAGGGGAGGTTCAGATCGTGGTGGGTTATGGGTTAAGATCGCCGTTATTTAGATTATAAATCTAGAATTAAGTATCAGAATGTGTGGAATGAATGTTGTGTGCTAGTCCTTAAGTCTCGGATGCTCGACGCATCACGGTCGGATATCTATCTCTCCCATTGCGAGATGAACAGTGAAAGAAAAATAGAGCAAGAAATTTCGCCTGGCACATTTTCCCGTTCATTTTGTCGTTCATTCCGTCGTTTAAACCTGTAAAAATGATGGGAAAATGTTTCACGCGAAAGACAAAATGCGATGGCGGATGGATGGCCACATTTTTTGGGTCCTCAGTCGCAGCAACCTCCTCGTGGTGGGACCCGGGTCGTTGTTGCTCGCAGTGACTCGAAAACTTTTATTTCACGATTTTTTTTGTCTCACTCATTGAAAGCAATAACGGGCTAATTGGCTGCGAATTCCTAAAGATCTCCAAGTTTCCACATATCTCTCCACCGTCTCCCTTTTTTAATGTTTATGTATGACAGTTGAGACCGCCACAAATCTTCCATTATATGGTTTTACGTGAAATTTAAGTCTTACTGGCTACATTCAACGTGTGTGGCCTGATGCAACGGTGACCTGACCATTTTCTGTCGATTCATTGGAAAGCGAAATTAAATAATATATTTAAGTCGAAAGTCTCAAAATTAAATTGACCGCGGCGGAGTTAAGCGGGTCACATTTCAATATTTTAAATAGAACGCGCTAATTTCTGTGGCCACTATCGCTCTCTAACTCCTCTTACGGAAACTAAATTCTTTGACTCGGTCGATACTATCGCCTCCTTCAAACATTAACAGGAAACATTTCTCGAAACTTTGTTCTGGCTACTCCCATTTAAGCTTGACCTCCTGGGTCAAACTATAAGCACGGATTTTATCATTTACAAAAGCAACTATCTTATTGAACAATATCTCAATACAATCGTTTCTTTTATCATTTAAGTAACATAATATATCCTAGGGAACAAATTATGTATGGAGTACTCTAATGAAAGACAAAACATTTTTGCGCAAAGTATTAAAACAAAGTGGGATTTACGAATAAGATGAAACTGTGGGTACCAAAATATAACTATTTAATTACAATTTTAATAGTATCCAGTATAAATCTTCATTATACACTATGAATTATAAGTGAAAATATTAAGTATTCGATTTTATAGGTACTTTTTTTCATTTGCATCACAGTTTTCGTGACGCGTAATACAGTCGTACATCTTTGTTGCCAGGTTCACTTAGGTAACTTTCTGTAGCTACGTTTAAGTACGAAATAATCTCATACTTTTTATAATTAGCTACGTTACGATACCTATTAATTTTTATTAAGTGCCCAAAAGCAGTTGATATCAGTTCTTTACACGAAGGCAACAATACAAGGCTCTCAGTTTCAAAACTTATAGAACTGCAGAATTTTTCTGCCGTATAAAATAGATTTACTGCATATAATATTTTCTCGTATTTGCAGTTTCAAATATTTTCACTTTCTCACTGCCAATAATTGTGTAAAAACTTCCAATCGGGTTTAATAGTAATGGCAGTGAAAAATTCAGATTCAACAATTACAACGTGTTACAAGTTCACATGGACGGAAATTGCTTTCCAATGAAATTATCCATACATAATTATGACACAGTTGTTTATATAAATCTATAAATAAAGGTTTCAACAAAGAAATTTAATGTACAATTGCCTTGAACAATTAAGATTAAATTCAATGATTGACTATTTATGCGGTAGTTCAGTGCGTTTGCTTTACTTCTAGTAACTGAGGATAATTTTCAACAATATTCAGTAAAATTCCATCGATGTATGCCCTTAATTGTGTATTAACTTCCTGTTGTTCCTTTAAAGCTTGTTTTATCTGTAACAAACGATAACAACGATGATAGGAAGCACAGAAATCAATTTACACAATACAGTAAAAGCTCGATAAATGCACAGAATTCGCGGGCCAAACAGTGCTCTTATGAAGTCCCGGTGTCGAATCTGTGTCTACATTAGGGCTCCAGCCGAGCGCAAACTTAGAAAAGGACCGACAACAGAAGAGACAAGGAGGTCAAAAAGAACAGGGGGAACGGCCCGAACTATCGGCGAGGCAATACCCATCAAAGGGCCGGCCATTTTCATTTTTAATTTTTTTTAAGCCTTTGCTAACGTATTCGTGAGATTTTTCTGATTGAAATGATACCAAAAACGATATGTTTGAATTATGTAAATAGTAAGTAAATATATTACATATTAAGTAAATATAATTCAAACTATATCGTGTTTCGTATCATTTCAATCAGACAAATCTCACAAATATGGTAACCAATGTTTCAAAAAAATAAAATCGAAAATGAAAACGGCCGACCCTTCAATTAGTATTGCCTCACTGATACTGTTATCTCGTCGAGCGCCGAGGTTCGCCAAGGGGGTCCTCCTATGTGGAGGGGATAGTAGCTGTGCATTTATCGAGGGACATTTCTGTTGCCTTTATCGAGGTTTTACTGTACTTAAATATAAAATTACTACTCACTTCCGATATACTACTAGGTTCGCCATACTCTCCAGGCATCTGACCATCCATCTTTAAAGTAGCAAATTTTAGATTATATTAGCTTCTAGTTTATAAAGTACGAAGTTACACATACTCTTGAATAATGAAAACAACATACTTGATCTTGATTCATGTCAGCTAATAATTCTACAGCAAGACTAGGCCCTTTCTCAACAGCAGTATTATTACAAGGATTCAGCATTAATAGTTCACGGCCTGCCTGCAGTGCCGCTGCAGCTTGCAACTCGTCTCGCGTTTCTTCCAAACCTGTTCATATAACAAAGATGACAAAACTCATGTTTATCCAATAAAGACAGTCGCAAATCATACGAAACGTAATTAATACGTTAAATGCCATGGGGGTCACAGGTGACCCGCGCTAATGAATTCAATGAAATTTCATATGACTTTTGAATTGTAATATTTACGAATATATTAATTCAGCCAATATTTACGCGTTGGTCTCAAGAAGGTAAAGTCCTGTTGTCTGTATATCTCTTTGTGTCTTTAAAGTTTCTGCTTTCTAAAAATGTGACTTTAATAAAAAAAAGTTTCACTTCGATAGAAATGAAGAAACTAGCAAAATACCGGCGGCATTCAATGTGTTAATAAATATGAATAAGTGATAAATAAAAACATACTCTTATTACGAGCATGAAGTTGCGCCACTTGCTGCATTAATTCTTCGATTCGCTGCTGATCCTCAGCTTTCATGCAAAGTTCTTCCTTTGCCACTTTTAATTTATAATTCGCCTCGTTAGCTCGATTTAACGCCTGACGTTCATTTTCACGCACGACCTCTACCTCTCTCCTGGCGTCCTCAAGTTCATTTTCTAAACGACTCTTATCCGTCTTAACTTTTTCTAGCTGCTCGCGCAATCTTCCTACTTCGTCTTTCAAGCCAGACCCTTCCGATTCTATCGCTTGCAGCTTAATGGCATAATTTTCTAATTGTAATTGCCGTTCACGTTCCAAACGGCTCGCCCACTCTCTATGTCTTCGTTGCTCCGCCTGAAACAATATTGCTAGAAGGATTTCGAACACTTTCGTAACGATTTACCGTAGTATACAAAGTATCTCGTAGGTTCTATGCACAATTTCATATTGTTTTTTCTTTTCTTTTTTTTTTCGATATCAATCTTTAAACTTAATATGGAAAATATTTATGATAAAATTTTGAACATTGATTCACCTGCAACCTTTCTTCGGCTCTAGCTTCTGCATCTTTGGCAGCTTCTTCTAGCATTAATATCCTCGCCTGTAACGTAGCATTTTCCTGCTTTGCTCTAGCATATCGTTCCTCACCGACTGTTTGCGTATCCGCTAGTGCATACATTTGTTCTTGAATCATTTGAACCTGAAAAACGAGAGTCAATTACAAGTAATGAATTTTTCAATTTGTTTTATCAAAAAACGATTTCGTTTATACGTAGAAGTAACATTGTAATAATTTAACTACAATATTATTTATTACGTAAGGCAAAAAGAAATGTTTTTTTTGCAATGCGAGAATTTGGTTTAGAAGTAGAATAAATCATTTTTATTCCTTCTAATTGCGCACGATAGACCGTGGCTGCGATAGACTTACCGTGTCTTAATAATTCATAATGAATCTCAACATTTCTTTTCGTTTTACCTAATATCATAGCTTTAATCAATTTATAATAAAATTCGTTTAAAAAATATGAATTTTTGGAGAACGAACATCTTTATGTTTGTTGAGTAAATATGGTTGTAAGGGTAGAGTGAAAGTATCGAAAACCTATCGATAGAACTATCGATGATAGGAGTCTGCTTAAAAGTCTACGCACGGGTAGCTTCACACATGCGAGATTCCAAGTCAGTGGCACTCAACTATAAATTTGCTTTTATTTTCTTGTATCTTCGATTTTCAATATAATATTGCCATGAATTCTGACACAAAACGCAAATGCAGGCTCTCTAATATCACACATTTAGCTCGAATTCGAATCATCGTTTTCCCGTTTACTCGGGTAGATTTGAAAAATTGAAATACAATCATTAAAACATGATTAGGCAAATAGTACTTTATTATTTTTATAACTTAAGCCTTTTGCTTTTTGATAAAAAGCCGGCTTTCGATCGTCAAATAAATGATTATTTTTCAATTTTCAAAAAAGTCTCCGTCCGCGAAGGGATAATAGTAACTTTTTTACGAAATAAGTAAATTTGTTATAGCCTCGGCACTTCCAAACGAGGCTAGAACAACTTTTAGGAAAACGATCAAAGTTTTACGAATAAAAAATTTCGAAAACTGAAAGATATCATTCAACAAACAATATTTGTTTGTGTATAACAATATAGTATTGTAATGTCATGTATCACGTGTTTAAATACCCCCTCCTCGAAATGCCGGCCGGTAATCCAAAGTCGGACCCACTATTTGGGTCCGTAGCCATTCAATGTTCACCAAAACCGCACAACTGCAAAGTTCTTTTACAGTTAGATTTGCAAAAATTCCAACGTAAACTTCGTCCTCAAGTTATCAACAATAATGGAATTATTTGTTATTCATATTACAAATACGGTAAAGGAATGAATGTATTTGAATCGATTATTGTACCTGCATTGTTAGAAAAGCACGAAAGTTTGTAAAATGCAGAGGTGAAATTATAAAAAGTTACCTTTTAATAGATGATGAACGATATTAAACTTTAGATAAGATATGATACATGTGTTATGCTGCTTTCTCAAGTTGCGTGCAGTTCGAGAAGGTAGATGAAAGCACGTGCTGAATTAAATACAGCTCATTGGCATTCAAGTGTACGAGCGGACAATGTTCAGCGATTAATACCAAAGAATGCATTTCCTCTTTCACATCACCACCCGCTTGCCGTGAATTTTTCTAAGCACTATCTTCTAACGTCGCTTCCATCCGTGAAATTTTCAAGAAACTGAGATCTGTCATATTTATTATACTTTTCGCAGACAGCAGATAACGAATCAACCAAAAAGCTGGTCAGGTATAAATCTCAATAACAGCCTCTCAATATCGAAATTATCTTCGAAGTATTTTGAACCGTACGTAATAAAATATCGCGATGTATTCGCGGCACGATTCAAGGTCACGATGTTATCCAACTTAAAAGTTCCGAGCAAGGCTATCTACTCGTATACACGCTCCACATAGACAGTTCCTAAAATGTGTTAGAATAATTTCTTACTTGTTCGGTTAGCCGAGAACCACGTCGACGAGGTAATCGGCTACCGCGAGGAGACGTTTGTCCGACGAATTGAAACTGGCCCTCCCACAGATCGTATTCGAGGCCGGCTCCTGGCCCAGGAGACGGCCCCTCCCCGGAACTCATTCGATTATCGCGATCGCGACGTTCGATTGCATCGGAGTCCGTCTGCTCGTTAGAAAAATTCGTATCCATTCTAGTTCGTGATCTATCATGTCACGCCCGTTGCGGGTATACTCGTCATTCTCTTTGGATGATCCGATATCGGAGATTATTCCGTTAGGACAGCGTGCAAGCACGCCGACCGTGTGTGCCAGTGTTCCTCACGTCCATTAACCTAACCTCAAATTGTCCGTGGTTTCTCGTGCAGCCGTGAATTACGATGAAAGGTGCACGGATATATGGTGCACCAAGAGAAAAGCCACAACACTACGCGCACTTCCGTCTGTTTGAGCGCACTCCGAATATAATCGTTCGTCTCGATCGCCCACTGTAAGCTGGGAGTAGCCGAGGGGCTATTTGTGCACTCCATACTACCTATCGGCTAACTCCGATTAAGTCGTGCGACGTGCATTACGTCAAATATGGTATCGGCAACCCCTACGCATACGTTTAACGTTGTTTTCCCGAAAATACGTGATATTGAATTCTTCCTTTGGGATTCCTTTGACATTCCTCCCATTATAGATACTATTTTCGTACATTAACGCGAGAGATTTACCGAGGCTAGTCGAAATAACTGATTCCTAATTCATTTGAGAAACTCCTGAAGTATCTAACTTTGCTACTTTTTCATTTTTCTATGCGTATTTTGTTAAATGAGTCGCTCAGAAGCTAATGCGGTTAAGTCCATTTTTCGAAAATTTCTCATTTTTGTAAATTTTAATAGAATGAAGTTTATTCCATTAAAATTTACAAAAATTAGAAATTATCGAAAAATGGACTTAACCGCAATAGCTTCTGAGCGACTCAAACAGCAATTGTATCGTAATATTTGTCTGTTAGTCCTAAATGTACTGGATTAATGGTCGGTAGTAGTTCTAATTTTGATACATTCAATGTCATGGTGTTGTCAGTTTCGCCGTGTTTCTAAAATCGAACCTTTTCTATTAAAGTCGCATCTTTGCAGCGCAGAAACGTTGATGCTAAAAATAGTTATTTTAGGAGTACTTTACTTTTTGAACGCTGATATTTAAATATCGATGTTAGAATAAATGATATTAAATATTGAATATATTAGGAAATTCGTCAATATCGTCGTTTAAAAATGATGAGAAAATTGAATTCACCATCGCCGGTCACCGATGACCGCCATGACATTCAACGTGTTAATGTGTAAATTTTTAACCCCCTCTTAATTTTATTGAGAAACTTGAAAAGTGAAAATACGTTGGAAAATATTTGATAGAAATTTAGTTGTTGGCTTTTATCAGAGCACGTAAACACGTGAGGTTTAACTGAGTGGCGATGTAATATAATAGGTCTAATGCGCGCTGCCTGATAAATGTATACGCCCCTGATCGTTTCACGCCGCAGGCGATATTTAATTATCCACAAAAAGCATCGGAATTTGTTGAAGCATTAATCAGGATTAATTACATGATACACTACAGAACTGTTCAGTGAATATACGTGTTTAAAGTAAACACAGTGCTGTTGTTTGCGATACGAGCCATTAATATCATGCGCGTAGTTGACCAACAAATTTCTATTCCATCAGAATGCACATTTACGTAACTCGTGATATAATAAATTTCACAAATTAGCATGTTAATTTCTATATATAAATATATTAAGGCCGAAAGAGTAAATAATTCACGGAATACAGTTTATATTAGATTTCTCTGCCTGAAGATATTGTTTAAATGTCATTGAAACAGAATTTTGTAAGAAATACCGTGTGCAATAAAAAGGATGGCCAGGATGAGAAACTTTTCATGTTATTCTCATTTTTTCAACGTCAGGCAGCACCTGCCGGTCTCCATTTTTTGTAGAAATTGAATCCAAGATAACCAATCACTCCAAGGATTATCAAGAAGTTAATAAATGACCAACCTCTCCAACCAAGAAAATTATCCGAATGCACCCTACCACATGTCATCCTTTATAACTTCAAATTTCAACATTCACGACGAAACACGGACGATTTTATACACGAATAATTTTTAAACAAATTTACATTACTTCTGAAAAATATCAGTTGGCATCCGTAATGACGATTGTATTTGTTTTCATCCTCAACTGTTTCTTTCTTTAACGCGCACCGTAGAAGCAAAAGTTCCGCCTTCCAATTAAAAATACTGTCAAGTTTCTCGTTTAGGAAGAAAATAAAACATTGAAATCTGATAAGAATTAGGAAATTATGCCAAAAAAATAATAACAGACTTATTACAT
Organism: Cerceris ruficornis; assembly: GCA_963989415.1. Lineage (NCBI taxonomy): Eukaryota > Metazoa > Arthropoda > Insecta > Hymenoptera > Crabronidae > Cerceris > Cerceris ruficornis. The sequence continues at coordinate 8,306,728 of OZ022518.1, forward strand.
TACCGCAGTTTTAGATTAGTCTAGCAAGCGAACAGAGTTACTTCATCTAAATTGCTTTTCTTTAAGCTATACGACATACTGTGCTTTTACAACTTACTCGTCGCACTGTCCGACTGAATAACATTATAGTTTTAACAATTCAAGGACTGGTCGATAGCAAAAGAGAGTCAGTGTTTCCACCGGGTGTATCGTTAACGGTGCTGGCTTCGTTGACTGATGGCATTTCGATGATATTGCTATTCCTATTGTTAACATTCTCATGGTTTAAACTCTTATCTTTTTTCGATGTGGCAAGCGTCGACGAAGCGAGAGTTGGATAGTCACACTCGTCACAGACGAGACTATAACGTCCGTTAAAACGAGAGGCTATGTCAGAGCATTGAATGAACTCTGTCGGATAATTCTGATTCGCATCTTTCTTCCTCTTCGTGGTCTACAGGTTGAAGAAACACGACCGATCAGGATAGCCAGAATTCAAAGGATCACTGACACAATTGTGCAAGCGATCTTTACGGTACTTTATCCACGGTTATAGGCCTGGATAAGAGAAACATTTGCTTCCTCTAGTTTCTATATTTGTATTTCTACCTTCTATATCTGGCAATTACGTAAACAAACAAAGCAGGGAATTTCAAAGTCGTTATCTCGATTCAGGGTGCTGAGAGTAAACTAATGTAAACCAATGTCTAAAATTCGATACCAGTATACAATTATGGATTGTTTTTTTTACCTGGGCTGTTGGTAACGGTGGACGTAGTCTAGCATTCAGTCTACGTGGAATTTCACGCAGGAAAAAATGAAAGGCAAAAATGACTGTGCACAATATCAAAAGCACCAAGAGAATAATGCCTAGCCTCGAAGAACCATCGGATGAATTCGATTCCTGTGCTATGTCATTACACAAAGCTGACGGATAAAATGCACTATGGTAGTAAGATGCATAAGGGTCATGCGGATTGTATTGTGGATAGGGTGGTTGATAATATGCATAGGGGTAAGCTTGTGTCGGGTGTGGTGGATGTCGCTGACGATGGACGACATTCCCTGGACGATTAACCCCAGAATGCGTTGCAGGTCCGCAAGGCAAGTTTGCCGGACGCATTTACAGTTTAGACAATGTTAGAAAGACTTCTTTGCTTCACTCTCATTTAAACGAGGTGATTATTATTTTCTGCGTTAAATCTAGTTCCAGTACACGAAGAACGATTTGGTTATATTGAAACTCGAAATTGTAAGGGTTCTGACAGGTCAATTTTGATTTACGGTTTACTCAGAAGTAATTCGCAATTGAGATTCGATTAATTTCGATAGTTAACCCCTTGCGGTACTTTGATGAGTGAGACTCCGTGGTTGAAATTCTGAGTCAAAGTCGAATATCACGAGTTAGACTCGTGATTACAATGTCGAATCGTACAGGAATATTACAATTGAGCTTCCTGGTCAGAATTTTGGGCTGAATATCACTAATAGTGCGATAGTTTCTTAGATTTTGTTTCGTATCGCAAAACTTTAACGCTAAAACTACTTGTCTTAATTTCTATTATATTTAAATATGCTAAATAAGTACTTTGGAAACAGCGGTATCAAGACGTGATAAAGATGACCAGTAAAGTAATCTTTGTTTTATAAGATAGACGTGGAATACTTATTGTATGGTTCCTCTATCAGTTTGGGAAATTTTTGGAAAAAATTTGGAATTGGTCATTTTGTCCGGCTTGGTAGTTCCAGTGTTAAGATTCAGAAAAGGTAATGGCGAGCGTCAGCTGCTACCCTTCTGTTCCGGATATCCGCCGGGTAAATGATACGGTAAGGGGTTAATACTTTACAGACCGGTAACTATTCAACATCCTACAAATTTCTGACCGATCACTCGGTCACAAATACTTCCCTGGCTCCTTTGTCTCGGTTTTTACATCATCTAAATAAAATTCTCCCCTATCGCTTTTTTAATTCATTGCAGAGAGTAAGATTTAAAAACTTATAAAAGAATATGGGAGAATAATGGTCGATAAGCGTCGACGACAAGAAGCCGATTAACAGGCTACCCTTCGGCAAAGTGTTAACAAACACTCTATGTTGTGAAGTATATTTCAGTTAGATATAAAATGTATCTAATGTTCTAAAGTATATTAGTGTTAGATATATAATGTATCTAATGTTCTAAAATATATTAGTGTCAGATATAAAATGTATTTAATGTTCTAAAATATATTAGTGTTAGATATAAAATATATCTAATATCTAATATTACGTATGAAACAGTGGGCCAAGTAATTGCTAAGAGCTTCGGGATGTATGGGGACAAACGTACTTATGTTAGTTGTTTCGGTTAACACGTTGAACGCCGCCGGTATTTCGCTGGTTTCATCATTTCTACCGAAGTGAAACTTTTTCTTTTAAAATCGCATCTTTGTAAAGCAGAAACTTCAAAGACATAGATATTCAGCAGAACGTTATCTTTTTAACGCCAATATTTAAATATTGAATATATTATGGGATTCGTAAATATTGCCATTTAAAAGTCATATGAAATTTCATTAAATTCAATAGCGCCGGTCACCGGTGACCCCCATGGCAGTCAACGTGTTAAGTTACTATCAACAGAAATGATACTTTGCTACTGTCAATTTTCTACCGGTTGAAATGTATATACTCACTTTGCGATTGAGATCGATAACATCATCCTCGAGAGAAACATCACTGTACATATCATCGGTAGGATCACAATTTGAACCTCTGCCTGAGCTGTTGAAGCTACTGCTACGATAAAGCTGGCTGTAAAAAGAATGAAAACGTTTCCGTTCTTTTTATTTCGTACGTTCAAGATCCTAGTTACTATGTAATCCAAACGTTCGTTCAATTTTTATAGAGAATGAATGAAAGAGAGAAATGTTTGATATTATTTAAAATGCGACTGAAATACGTTGGAAATGTCGATGAAAGTGTAAAAGGACATGAAACGTGGAAGTTTCTACGTAGACAGGAAAGAACACCCACGCGATCGGTGTCTCTTCGATTTCTGGTCCATGAAAGGATCGACTTCGGGATTGTCGTTTATGAAAGAACCCGTTAAGAACCGTCCTACGAATTACAAATTCCTTGGGGCTGAATTACGTCACCTCTATTGTTGTATCGTGACATCAATACCACGGTGTGAAAAATATCCTTGTATACTTTCTATTTTTATCCTGGCCGATTTTTCAGCAGAGATAATCATTGATTTTATTCGATGGACGAAAATAAGAGTGAAGCTTAATTTCAAAAAATCATTTTCATGATAAGACTACTATATTCTTTTTATACGCACACAATTGAACCGTTATATTTGAAACTGGTGCAAGTCCCTTTCTTTCTATTTTGAGATATCTGAGAGTTGTATTTGAGAGCGTATATATACGCCTTTCGTAAATATCGATGGATGCGTAAAAGCGTACATACAGGCCTTTCGCAGTCAAAGGGTTAAATTACCGAAATGCCTTTATACTACAAATATCTTTTTTCCATAATTATACGAACCGTTGTATTTGAAAGTAGTAAAAATCCCTTTCGTCTTATTCTGAGATATTTGAGAATTAACAATTGAACTTTACCATTTGAAATGCGAATTGCAGATATCTATATTTAGCTAAAACTAACTTAAACACATTTTTCTCAAAAATGGACTTATACCAGTTTCAAAACTAACGGCTCAATTACAAGCCTACGGTTAATTATTGTCACAACTGCTTCCGCCAGTACGAGCTGATGGTTAAATATGTACTTTGATGATGCTCGGATCGTTCATCACTTCGATGACGAAGAGTACAGCTAATTATGTATTTCTTGGTCTCCAGTTGCTGTAAATTAATCTATACAATTCATTTTTTTTTGTTCTTACCTTGCTAAAGCATTGGAACTGAGCCTCTTCTTTGCGGAGCTGGAAGCAATTAAAAGGCAACGATTAACTACAGCAAAGTCAAATTGTTTTCAAGGCTACAATTTTTATAGTGGATTATTACGATATCGCGATTTCAAAATAAACTGAACACCGATTTATTCTTTTGCCAAAGTCGTACTGGCTTAAATTGACATAAAGCCAGCTTTCTATAAACAAACGTTAATGGATTAAGGTCAAAGTTCATTGTCATACGAGCCGTTTATTTTGAAAGTGGCATAAGTCACTGTACCGTAATGAAAAATACTGATTTTTCAACGACCATACGAAATTATTAACGCATTAAAACGCAAACCCTTAAATATCTCGACTCAAAAGAAAAATGATTTATGCCACTTGCAAAATAAACCGCTCATGTTGGTCAGAAATTTATATCATCAGTAAACAGAAGTTGGTTAACGAAAAATTCACTGCGATAATTATTCCATGCAATTTTCAATTACATCATATGCGCAGAAAATTATAATATCAGGCCAAGTCATTATTCTTCGTTTCGAGATATTTAAGCATTTGCTGTAGAGTGCGCGTTGAGTTTTCTGCAATGAGAAAACTATAAACTACTGAATTTCATAACTTTTTGACAAAGTAATTTCACCATGATGCGATATATTATACATTGGCCTAATATAAAATAAGCCATGAGTTTAATTATTCAAATATTTGACTTACAATTGTACTACTCTCATAATTACCTCCATATATTATTTCTGCATGTGTTCATGCTCGAGGTATGCTATTATCCGTAAAGATTAATTGCTAAACTTCAACTAACGACGTAATAAGCAACGAAAGTATGGGAAGTATTGTGTACACCGTGTAACACGTCCCTCATAAAAGTTTTATGCGCCACAACTTCCTCCGTATTGTGAAGATTATTTCAGAATTCTCCCCTAAGTAATCTGACTAGTTTCTTGTAGATAACTGTAGACACCTTTCTAAAGAAATTTAACGAGTTTCTTATCTTGCACGTTCTATTATTAAAATTTAACACGAATCGGCAACGCCAGCCTAACAGGTTGTTTTTCACATAGTGCAGTCTTTTTTTTCACACGCTACGTTCGTCATTGTTCTGTCTCTCAAATCGGCGGAATTTCTCCCGCCGCAAATTAAATCCATTAGTCAGTGGGAAGAATATTCCGCGTAAACTTTACTGTGCACAATTGCTTTTGCAAGAATACACATCGAGTGTATTTGGTTAAATAATATTGTTGTATGTCGATAATGCTGAACACATATATCGAACCGTATAAATATAATGCAACGGATGTAATAATAGATATAATATGAGCCGTTATTTCTGAAAGAGATATAAATCCGCTTCTGAGAAAAGTCTGTTCAACCGTCCACAGTCCGATTTTCTGCTGTGCTTAAACATTTTACTCAGTTTCTAAGCATTTAATTACAAAGGAGGTTTATAATTTTCAAGAATTAAGCCACAATAGTTCGTACATTTAAAAAAATGATTCCGCAAAATGAAAACACAACTGCGCCTTGTGTTACCTTAAAGTGTTAAGTTAGTATTAGTATTATTATTAATTAATTATTATAAATAGTACTATTATTAAGGATTAAGTAAGTAGTTAATATTAGCAAGACATAGCTGTCTTCATTTCGCATTTCAAATGGCAACGTAAATAGAATGAAATATCCTCATGATTTCGTCCAAAATGTTCAACCGTTACAATGGTATAGTGCAGTGTTTTTACACTGGGATCCGCGGTTCCCTAGGCCACGAATTGCCAACAAGTTGATCGCGATCGACCAGTTGATTGCGAAGCGGTTTTTGCTCGATCACAGCCAACAGGAGATGATTTCAACACGCAAACTCCCTCGTTGTCACTTATCGGTCCCCCCAGGGGCCTGGGAAAAGTCCCAGGTACGGGTTTGGCGAACCCGGGGTACCTGAGCCTACATGCCGGCCAATGCTATCGGTAGTAGCAGAGCTGCGTCTGTACCAAGGGTTAATTTGGTACCACGGCATTTGAATGTGTTAAATGTAAAGGCTCTTAGTAGGTAAATAGCGACACATTTTTAAGAAAAAAATGTCGATCATACATATGCAAAAGTTAGCCATCCCTGCTCTGACGGACCGCAAAGAAGCCCCTAAGGCACGGGTAGTCAACCTTTTTATACCTATCGCCCATTTTTGTATCTTTGTTGGTAGTACAATTTTCTTACCGCTCACTGATTCTGCAGTAACTTGAAGGTTTAGTAAAAATATATAGTTAAATTTATCGTTTTATTTCAAGGAGAAATAAACTCAACACGAGTGATGGTGACCGGTAAAAAAAATAGCTTCGGCATCTGACAAAATCCCTATAGCCCGCCATAAAAGCTTGAATCCCTCACTACTGGGCGATAGGGACCAGGTTGACTACCCTTGCTCTAGGGGATCGTGAAAGGGTCAGTTATTGTTAGACGAAATTTTAGGCTGATCGAGCCAAAGTAGATGCACCCATCCCATTAAATGTACATTTGACGACTAAGATTTACCATTTTCTGAATAAATAATTTTTTTTGTAACAGCAGCCTGTATGTTAATTGTAGGTCCTTTTAAAGGGCCCGAGAGCAATCTAAAAAATTGTATAGACCGTCACGCACGAAGTTCTAAAAAAATTTGAGAGCCACTGTTATATCATGAGAACTTTTGAATGAACTCAAATATACTTTGAGCATATTAGTTAAAATAACACTGTCAAATATAGCGGCTCATATACCGATTGATATGAACATAATGCACTAGGTTGAATAATAGATATATGTGTGGAAAATTTTGAGTCGCAAGAACTACGTATAAAATGTGTGATGAAATACCTATTATCTCTGCTAAATTATTCAATTTTTATTAATTTAGCAAATTGAATTTTCACTTCGACCATTCTCAGATTACGGTCACATACAAACAGCGTAGAATAAATTATCACGTCAATTTAATAAATGGTGTTTTCAAACATTGTCGTACAAACACTCGACACATGGAATTTCAATGAAACTAATGACAGAATTATCAGGTAATTGAACAAAGAAACGTAAACGTACCTAGAAGGTGTCCGCCTGAGCGATGTTCGCAGCCAGGAATGCCTGCCGATGGTCGAATTCGGGCTTCTCGGATTTCTGTTTACAAAGCAACAAAAAAAAATTCGTAAGTGTTTACATATAGAGGAAAACCAATGGCGTTGAAGAAATTGTGATGAATGTACAAGTTTCGTTATGTTCGAACTGAACTGCTATTGGTTACAGTAAGAATATACATCGGTCCTTTACATTTTGTGAATGAAAAATTGTATAGAATGGAAAGCAATTCCGAACAGGTATATTTCTAAGTCATTGCTTTATTTATATGTTTAACATATATATATAACAATATAAAAATATCAAGGCCGTCAAAATCAATTTTTTCAAGAATTCTCCAAATCAATAGGGGAGCCATACAGTAAATATTCCAGGTGTATCTTATAAAACAAAAATTACTTGATTGATCAACTTTTTCACCTCTTCATTCCACTCTTTCCAAAGTACATATTCAGTATATTTAAATGTAATAGATATAAAGCCGATGTTAACAAAGAAAAATATATTTAACAAATATATGAGAATAGCAAGAATGATGCATGAAGATTTAATAATACAAAATGCTAGTTATTTCCTGAAAGTATTCGAGAAGAGAGAAGATCTTTGTTTTCCCTTTTCACGTGAAAGTTTTTTCGCGCACTGAAGCGTCGCGGTTAGGTATCAATTTTAATTAATTTAACCGTGAGAGAATATCTGCCCCGTCGATTTAATTAATGTAACTACGAGAAAAAGATCTTTAATGCAACAGGATTCAAGATGTGAAGATTCGTCTTAAATTCGAAAAGTTCCAGTAATTTTCTACATCTTATATTAATTACGTTAACTTCATTTTTAACAAAGTTGGAGAATTCTTTTAAACTATTAGTAAAACAGGAAAGAAAACGGAGTTTATTATCGTAAGAAAATAGATCCAAACGCATCGTTCCATTCACGATGTTCAAAGTGCCCTCTGCACACGGAACCGGAAACTTCCCGTTCAAGCAAATTCAAAATTTACCCGCCCTCAAGTAACAGCAGTTCGCTTCAAACGTAATATCGACATACTTTCCCACGAAAGACGATCGATATATTCATACGTAACGCAGAAAAGAGCAACGAACTCGCCTTAAAGAATTGGTGCCGGTGGGTGAGGGCGCGGAGCTGCTACCACCCGGTGAATCGACTCCGTCGTCAGCATCACCCTCGACCGAACCAAAAGCCTCGTAGCTCTCCTCGTCGTCGTTGCTTCCGATGACCCTGATGTTACAAGAAGCTCCACCACCATCGGCTTGCTCGGGACTGGCAGAATAATGACCGGAGTCTTGGAGATTCGAACTGACTAAATTATGCAGGTCGACCGACATAGAGAGCGAGGGCGGACCGCTCTGGCTCCATTCGGTACCACCAGGAGTTCCGTTCAGGCGACCACCCTCGTCCTTTGCACGATACGACTGGGGAGTGTTTGGCAAGATGGCGTCACCATCATGAGCTACGTCACTGTCGGACACGACGACACGCGATGTAGCCAGAGTGTTAGCGGGTGAAAGATTTACACCGGGCGAACGGGAGCTTACCATCCTTCGTTATCGGCCAGCTTGGAGCCAGAGCTCGATCGGAACGACAGAGGGATTCCTGTGCTCCTTAGGTCACAGATGCCTCTCACCGTTAAAAGAGCCTGGCCGTTACTGAAAAACGGTTCCGTGAGTCAGACCGCAGAAACGGTAGAGGAGTAAGAACAATGAGAGTATAAGGAACGCATCGCGATCTCTGCTTTTTCTCTTTGGCGTTCTTTAAGTCACGAGATCTTGGCCGGTTTTCAAACGATCCTTAGATAGGAGTACTTTACAGGCGGGTATTATGTATGCGAAATGTAATGTATACTAATGTCACTGATACAGTGTAATCGTTTTTAGGTGTTGTTAACCCTGTGCGCTCCGAATTATTTTACTAACTTTTCGTCAAATAACCACACGTAGTCTCGGAAAACTGCCTAACGTTGATTATTAATTTTTAATTAATATTAGAAACTATTGTAGGCACCGTAAGATGCAAAATTATTGTTGATTTCGGAAAATCGATAGTTAGCGGATGAAACGTTGTGTCATAGAAAGCTGTGTCAAATGTAGCTCGACATAGGAGTGCAAAGGGCTAATGAATGCTCTCTAGTACTGTATACATACAATGCTATATATAAATTACAGTAGATGATTAATACGTTGAGTGCCATTTGTATTTCGCTAGCTAACCATTTCTATTCAAGTTTTCCTATGGAAATCACATCTTTGTAAGCTAATAATGCTAAAGTTACAAGTACCTATATATCGAGAAATACTCTACTTCTTTAATACCAGTACTTAAATATTGAATGGAATAGAAGATTTGTGAATATTACCATCTAAAAATCATCAAAAATTTCATTAAATTGAGGAGCGCCGGTCATCGGTGACCCCCACGGCACTCAGGGTGTTAATCAAAACTGCACGTATAAATATGTTATTCATTAAACGTATTGTGGTGCAAGCTTAGTTGGTAACACGTGAAAAGAACTGTGAATTTACAGTATGAAATGAAACTTCGACGTTTTCGAGGGCATCGAAGAATTTTTAAGTCTTTGGACAAATTCCGGGATTTGCTTTTCAACTGGTCTTACTTATGAATTTTCAAAATAGCTGGAGGAAAAAAATACTTTTTTTACGGCTGGAATTTATTGCCCTCAATAATAATAATAATAATGTCAGGCAAAGTTACAACACAGGCATGTGCGTGGCATTAAAATAGAACGATTGGAGACGTCGAAACATGAATATGGAATTATATTATAATACATATGCCTTATCAACTTCACGAAAGATTAAAACCGATCGTTTATATAAGTAGAACAAATGTTTCAATAAAAAATTCGCCTGTTGTTGTTTTTTACGGAATTTTATACAGTTCTTTTACGTAATAATACTTCTTTCGTGACAAATATATTGCGTTCATTTAAAAAACGTGATTTAAAAACGTGTTACCGGCATAAAAGAATTTATATTTTACTTTACATTCTGATTTTAAGTCCGATACTTTAACACTAGAACTACCACCTTTATATCTATTGCATTTAAATGTAGTAAATAAGTACTTTGAAGAAAGAGAAATCCAGAGGTAAAAAAGATGATCAGTTAAGTAATTTTTGTTTTATAAGATAGACTTGAAATATTTGCTGTACGCCTCCCGTATCAATTTGGGGAATTTTTAGAAAAACTTGGAAACCGGTCATTTTTTACCGCGTTGGTAGTTTTAGTGTCAGCCCCTTGCCCTACGATTTCTCTTCCGAAAGTGTACGCCGCAGTTAAGCAAAAACTTCCAGAAATAAAAAATTACCAGCGGTTTCTTCTATATCACGGACATTGAAATAAAAGTGTTAATGTAAAAACAATTTTATGGTACCGCGTAGCACTAATTTTTACAACTATACAAATTAAAAACTCAAATTGTATTTTAACTTCCAAGCCATGAATTTCACTCGTGTAGGGCAAGGGGTTAATCTGAGGCATGCAAAAATCTTTGAATATGCAAACGCCTAATTTTGCCGATAAACTTAATATAACAAAGCATTAACGTGGCAAAGATGTGAAATAATGAGTTATTAATATTTCGATTTATATTACACACATACAAAGGGAATCATTCGTGCACACATGACGCGTGTGCATGCTACACAGTTGTTAAATTCACGTGCAGTAAAAGAAGCCATACCGGTTAAGACGGGCGATGAGATAATCATAAAAGGGACATGATGGAAGAAATGTGTTCCAATAATCATGTTATCGTCAAACACACCACCAATTGGAACACTGCCAAACATTTTTTCTCTAAATAGGACCACCCCACCGATCTATGACTGTTTCAAAAGAACTACTGCCACATATATACTTCCGTGTTAAAATATATAGGTTAAGCGATAATAACGACACCTGTGCATTATCATTTATGAAGATTTCAAGCAAATCTTTTTCTTTGTTCGTTAATCAGCTCACGTACGATTTTCTTTACAATTCATTTCGTTATTCCTCTTTTATATTTCCGTCGTTTCTTTCACGACATTTTTCATTGTCAATGATACTCCGTGGAATGTTTTTTAATGGTTTATTTTTTAAGACACTTTGCCACAATGTTTTGTATAATTTGCAATACGATATAACAATGATGGTGAGATAAAAGGAATTCCTTAGAATGCGCTTTGTAATACGGTACGCTGTTTTGCGCAGGGAAATGTTTGAAATGATAATTAACCCTTTGACCTACAATGTCGAGTTAGACCTGTGTATGAGAAAATGAAAGGTAAAATCTTGGAATTCCAATAACAATGAGATTCAGAAGCTGAATGCAACAAAACGCCACTGAAGAATTTTCGTGTTGTCAACTTAATATTAAGGTTTAGATTACAGCTCGATCTTATTCCTTAATTTTTATTTAGATAATTTACTGCTTAACTATGACACACGTTGAACCAAGAGAAATCGTGGGGGCAAGAAATTAAAGAAGAAAATTAAATCTTTTCTCATATTACAGCGACTACTTTCAGCAAGTGCAAATTCGGTGAATGAAACAATATAATTTTTCTTTCGTGCTCACGAAATGTTTGTTGTAGATTCACGTGGAAAACTTTGTGTTTTACGTTGTTTGTTTTGTAAAGCAATATCAATTAATTGACCTGAATGTTCATTCGGCAGTCTCCATTAGTATTTAAGGTTCGTTACGAGTATTTCCTATAACATGGCTAACGTTTCGGTTTCCAGGCACTTGTCACTCGGAACGGAATGCGTAGATGCGTTTCGAATCGCTGTGAGATTCCAGTACGCTATTTAGAGCAAGCTCGAAAGTGTGGATGAAGAATATATTTAACGCTTAAGAGCACATAATACTTCGACCTTAATTATAATAATACAGAAATATCACTTTTTCGTTATTAGCGCAACGCACTAATGCTTTATCTCGGAAAATTTTCAAAACTACATATAACACATAACGACTACCTAGATGATAAAATGATTAGGTTTACAGTAAGATAGTAAAATATAATATCGACTATCATTACGTTTAATATGTACACGGAGAACACGCAATTCGATTATAAATGAAATTCATCCACAGTTTTATACAAAACGAAGTAACAAAAAAAAAGATATATTTATATCTATTAACATTAAAATATCATAGGGTATAATAAACTATCGATAATTTACCATAACCTATCATTCAAAAGAGAATCTATTAAATACATGTGCTACTGACATATCTCGGAGGAACGACGTTTTACACGATTAAATACAAACCGAGACAATACTAACGTACTCGAATACTCTGTTAAACTTGTACAATAGGTAAAAATATTCGACACTTTTTATTTCACGTTAATATCCAATTAGTACAGTCCCCTGTCTTACTCAGAATAGAATTTTAAGAAGTCAGCATGCATTCCTGCATTGCTGACCGTACGCTGACTCACCTTCAACCGACCGATAGGTAATCCTGAAGAAATGTACGCGAGATTATGTTCTCCAACACACGGTACCAACGTTCCTCCAGTTCGAACAATGGTCACACACGAGCGAACAGGATAATCGCAGACGCTCGGTTACGGGATGTGTGGAGCGTGGGATAAAAGAAAACCCGAGGCAAATGCACCTTTCTAGTTGTCACCTAAAGTAAACACCTGTGCACATCGAGACACGAGTCAGGTAGTAGGACGCGCACAGAGAAATCCGATATTAAAGGCCGTCCGTTTTTCCCGTGAACAGGTAGATTCGAAAAGCCGATGGTCAAAATAACGGTATCGTGTACGAGACGACTATTTGACGAGTAGGACCGTCCTGTAACGATCACGAGTGAACTAACGAAAGCACGGTCGAATCGTAACGCGAAAGCGAACGAAACGATCAGCGGAGGGTAGCCATGGCAAGTGCGCATGCGCAGCGAAGCAAAACTGCCATGAATGCGTGTGTAAGTTTACTATATGTATAGTAGACACAAGTACACATCATGGTCGTACCCGCAGGTACGAGAAAGCACCAGTGTCTCTCAATTCGGGGTATCGAGACTAGTCTATGTCGATTGAAAAATGTTTTGTACGTTTACTAAACCTTTTTCTTTTTCATATCTTAACCGTAAAGAATGACCCTATACTTTTTGCCACATGATGTTTAATTTGATTCTAGATACAAAATATAATTTGTGGCTATTTTTGGCGTTGTTAGTCACCATTGAAACGTCGCAGCGTTGTGTACATAGCATTATTTAATACGTATGTACCGTTTTCTGCTTCTGTTTCATGGTATGCCGCCGCACTCGGAGTTTTTCTTATAAACTTCTTTGTAAACGAGCTCTTGCATTTGAATTCTAAGTAACATTCTTCTATCCGCGGGCAATGTTCTTATGTGTGGTAAGAGACTCATAAGGAAATAATAATTGTCGTCGAAACGATTCCCTTCCAAAGGATCAACTGTGAGACCAATGCCGGTATCACTGTCGCCCATTAACACCTGTTCCGGCGATATATTCTGTAACATCATCTCGTTTTCCGCGAGATTGTCGGAGACCGTTTGAAATTCGAGATTGTCGAAGTTCTCCTCGGGTTCTTGTTTTACGTCTATATGATTTACACTGTCGATCTTCAAACCGTTTTCGTTATTTATCGATAGTAGATGATCGGTAATAGAGTTCCTATCGTCAACGTTTCTAACCGTAATCGACGTGCCGTTCTGCAACAACGATCCGTCTCCTTCACCTTCGCTAGTTATACGATCATCCTCCACGCAGGAATTACTTCGTTCCCAAATCGGAGGACGTGGCAGCATTTGTTCTTTTAAAAATTGAAGACTTTTGAAGTGTATCCATACCGGTCTATTACGATGAAATTTACTTTTACGATAAACCTGATCTTTTTTCAGTTCGGCCCGAAAGGTATCGCGCAAACCTTTCCACTTTGCTTTTAGCACTGGCTCTGAAAATAATTACCGTACAATTAAAAAACGGGATTTATTTTCTTCCTTTAAATGAACCATACATTTTAATAACAATATACAAAAATAAGAGATACAAACTAACTCATTTCATATACAATCTGTTTAATACGCGAAGGTGTTGCAATTATGTACTGCACTAACTAATTGTAAAACCGTATGTTCGAAATGAAATGGTGCCAGTGGAGCCGTTTGATTTGAAAGTGGCATAAGTCACTTTCTTCTTAAATCGAGATATTTAGGATTTTTGTGTTTTAACGCGTTTAAAATTACTCGTGCCAATTTTCTACCTTATGGTCACTGAAAAATCACCATTTTTCGTTACGGTAAAGTGACTTGTACCACTTTCAAATTAAACGGCTTATTTATTAGTTAAGACGAAATACTTTATATTTCATATGATATGCATTACAGTATATTTGGAATATTGAAAAAAATCTATTTTAGACTGCAAATGACAGGCATTATGACAAGCGGAAGTCGTTTATTAGCGCGATAGATGAGAAGCTGAAAATTATTGACTGTGCTTGCGCGCATGCGTTCCGCTTAAGCGACTTGTACCTACAATTTAAATTTTACCGTGCTGCAACATTGTAAGTAGCAATAATCATAAGATCGCACAAATTCGATACATCACAGAATAACTTAACATCGATATTTTCATATGAAATCAAAAGGAAAACACGTATACGAAGCATTATTGTCTCGATAACATGACAAAACAAAAAAGTGAGGTTATAAAGTTTTCAATGCGTACGAGCGAGTACTGTGGAACACATTGTATTGTCAAAAAGTAGTCATTTTCCCACCTTCGAAGGTACAGATTCATTCTTTTGAAACAATGATCATAATGAACAATAATACAATGACCATTATAACGGAAAGATAAACAGAATATATCTAATGTTTGTTTTCAACAATCAAATTTGCTTAACTGACAAATAAATAGAACTAAATGTACACATGCTTCTAACTTCTTACAACTACGTGTATAAAAGTATCAGAAGTTTGTCTGTGTTTCATGGCATTACAAAGATGCAAAGAGCGTTTCATTGAGGCTGGAAACTCTAGAAGAAAGTAAAACGATGGAGATAGCAGAAAAAGCGCTAAAACACGCGAACGAGTGATAGGCATACATAATGGTTTTGTGGAGACACATACTAGGGAGCTTGAATATCGCAGCGATCTCCATCCAAACGCGGTTCGTCACTTCGCGATTGTGATAAGAGATATGCCTCTGATTCCAGAGTGCAGGTCGCTTGTAGACTTCGGCGATTAGCCGATTCGCGTCCATTTTCACCTCATCTCTCATTTTTATCCGCCAAACAAGAATGTGATTTTTTTTTCTCGTTTATATGACAGGATAACGAACACTATATTAGCTTGTCAATCCGGTGGGAACAAAGTACGGGCGAATACTAGCGCTGGGATAGCGATTAGCGCGCAGGACGCTCTCGGGTAACGATCGATTCGCGTTTCGCCCTCGTCTTGCCCTCGCTAGCGCTAGCAACTCTACCTTTCTACTCTTTCGAGTAGAGATACGTTGTTTTCGTTTTGATACCAGCATTCTGATTAAAATTCCAATCTTCCAGGGCGATGCCCCTTTTTGAGTTAAACGTCAGTTTGTATTCGGTGAAAATTAACGTCACTTTCTTATCAGAATGCAAAGGTTTCCTTTTATTTAATTACAAGCCGCCTTTATTAGCTGGTCGAGCTTTTAAAACGCTGCGAATCATTTTGTAAAGAGATTCGGTTGATGTATCAATCGTTAAGTAACCTATATTGCTTGGAGAAGTCAACAACAGTAGGGGTTAGCATACACTCGCTCCAGCTATGAACGAAGGTGTAGAATATATGAAAATATTGTACAGCTTTTCCTTGTAATTTATTATAGTGTATGAAATTTTATAAACTAATTAACGTTGATGTTAATACCTTGCGTAAATATGTTCTGCAGAGATTAAATATGCATGGGTTCGAATTAATAGCACAAGGTGCTGAATCACGGATATATAAAGGGACATATTTAGGAAAGCCTGCATTAGTGAAGGAAAGATTTGAAAAGAAATACAGGCATCCGGATTTAGATGCTCGTTTAACAAAAGATCGTATGAAAGCTGAATCTCGCGCGATCGTTCGCGCGAAAGCTGCAGGTAAAACAATTGATTGATCGTTGCGCTATGATTATTTGACTTTGCAATGTTTACTTTTGAATTTTCTGTTAAGGAGTAGCAACACCCGCATTGTATTTGGTCAATTTTGAAAGGAGATGTATTTACATGGAGTACATAAAAGACGCGATGGTGTTGAAACATTACATAGATAAGAATATTTCGGGAAAAACGAATGTCGATTCTTTGTTAAATCTTATAGCAAAGGGATTGGGTACACTTATCGCGAAGTTACATTCGAAAAATATAATTCACGGAGATTTAACTACTTCGAACGTCTTGTTAAGAAATATCTCAAGCGAAACGAGTAATAACGAAGACGATGGTACGTTTCCAGATTTATTTTCTTTACAGTTGTTAAGACTTTTAATCGTAATGCGCAATATTATTTTTCACAGCTGTTAACCGTTTTGTCATGATAGATTTTGGTCTCGCTCGAGTAGATTCAAATGTGGAAGACAAAGCGGTTGATTTATATGTCCTCGAAAGATCGCTACTGAGTGCACATTCCGAAGTGCCGTCATTATTTAATCAAATATGCAGTATTTATCAAAAACATTATGCGAACCGAAATCAATGTAAAGAGATAATATCAAAATATAAAGAGGTACAAGCACGGGGCCGGAAACGATTAATGATTGGATGAATATAATGTATTCTTTTTTGGTTTAAATACATCGATAACTTTTACTAACATCTTTTCTCGTGATTTCCTACGTGTAAACGCATTTTAATAATACGTAATTATATTATATTTTGTTAAACTTGAGCTGGGTTATTGCACTTCTTGCATTTATTGATTCATACATGTAAATCCATTTTCCACTTTTATGGTCATTCTCTATAATGATATAAAAGTTTGTCAATTTTAATATTAAAGAATATATACAATTTTATTAAGGGTCCAAATCTATTCTTTGATAACTTACAGATATCATTACGTTCAAAGTTATTAATTACGTTTGTTGTAAAATGTATAAATATTAAAAAATGTATTGAATAAACAATTAAAATTTTAATTTCGTCGAAATTTGGCTAAGCCTTGAGCAATATAATTCTTTAAAGAATTTTCATAAATTAAATAATCATATTTTAACAAAACAAATTTAATTTATTGGTATCCATTATCTGGAATGTTTTTAATCAAAGAATTTTGGCATGATTATTAAAGTATATATATTTCGAAAATGGATTTCAAATTAACATATACTATATAGAACATTTTGTACACAAAGTATGACTTTCATGTTGATAAGTCTTTTTTATGTAATAATCTTTAACAGTATATAATTCATTATATAGGGAAACGATTTAAAAGTTGAACATTCATGTATGTGTTTATTTATGCGCTACACATTTGAAGCGCAAATGATCTATATAAAAAAGTGATGGGTTCTCATGGTCAAAAGTATTTATAAAGTATTATAGTTAATAATGCATGTAAGTATCAAGCATTCGAAGCTTGAAGTGTATGCATCCACCTATGCTTTATCTGTTAAAGAATTATTATATGGAATTAATCAGTCAAAATGCAACCCAGAGTATATAATAATCCAAGTAACCTGAAAATAAGATATTTTGTTGTATTAACAGATCAAAATTATACGTATTTACCATAATCTAATTTTCATTCCAGCGATATAGAAAATTTTTCACATAGACAGAAGATTATTACTGTTTTAAATTACCAGAAAACCAGCAAACGATGTCATAAAACCTTCCTTTGTTAGTTCCCATACACCACCATATTCCTCTTCATCAATTTGTTGGAAACTGTTAAAGTACAGGTATGTAATACCTGCATTGACTAATACAAATCTAAAATGTAAAAATTTCCTATGAGCAATCACATTTAGAATTTTCATTTTTCTACAGAAAGAATATAATATAATTTTATAATATTATGCTATTCACAAAATGGAACTGCATGTTTAATTATATTAAAATACATTACAATCGATACTTACAATAATAGAGCTACAAAACCTTTTAAAGGTATAAGACCCCATCCTATGCCAACTATAATTCCAATTGCTTGCCTAGTCCAATATATAACATCCAGAAATTCCTCCTATAAAGTTAAATAAATTATTAACAGATATCATAACAAGAATAATTTCACAATGGTACTGTAACACTATGAACTAAATGCGGTTATGTTTACCTTGTCCGGCCATTCGGAGTTCGCTGTTATCGCACGTGTCCAAACGCTTAAATCACATTTACCACCGTTCCCAATCTTCTCAGACTTCGAGCGTGACATATTGAAGTATCCTTAACTTAACAAAACTATGCCTAGAAAAAGATTTACTAACATTTCCTGAACTACAGGTGCAGCATGTAACCTCTTTAAATGCACCCTTCCACCGCAGTTCTTTGCGATCTTAAATTATGGAAACGTTACTGTTCCTAGATTTTGTCACTTTTACGCACGCGCATTACTTTGATGGAATTCGTCGGCATTTATAGCCGCGCATATATTTGAATACAAATTTTAATTCACATGTATCAAAAATCATTATCGATTACTTGTAATACGTTTCCTTGATATACGCTATCTAATATTGCGTATGATATCGTTTTATATGTTACGTATTCATTTTTGTTTTGTTACCTTTCACTACAATTTTATTTTGTTAACACTTGAACTACAGCCGGCATACCTATTATATTTATATATACTGAATGAGTACTTTGGAAAAAGAAAAATCGAAAGATTGAAATAAATTGTCATTTAAGTAATTCACTTTGATAGTTTTAATATTAACATACAGGATTTACTATTCATATATAAACTTCAATACTTTATAGAAGCTGCAATAAGATTGCAACTTTATGCAATGCCATTAAAAAATGTTAAATACTTCTAATATTAGAGTCGAATTTCTTGAACTTTCTGTATAATAATTAGAGATAGAGGGTAGCTCACAAATTTGAGTATTATACAAGCTTAATAATTAATAGTAAGGAGAGATACAACATGTTCAAATTTTTGATAACCATTATTAAGACATATTTTTATTAAAACTGCATTAATAATTAATAGGTCACAGATTTCTAAGCGTTATATTAAAATGAAAATGACTATCTTATATGTAATATGAGTTTTTATTTATTAATGGATTATATGACGCGATTAATAAGCTAATTCCCGAAATCAGCTGTAAATACTAACATGATGTTTGTTTCTGTTTACATTGCATAAAACGTGAGATGTATCAAAACCGTCAACAGCATTCGAGTCGCAATTAATTATATGAAATACATATACATATAGGGACGTATAAATGGAGGAATGTATTGGAGAAAATTCAAATTAAAAATATATATATGTATAATACCTCAAACGCACATACACTCGCAAACACACGCACACAGCAGTCATGTTTAATATATTTACAGCCTAAAATATTGTTTGTTACAGGTAATTTTCTTAAAGCATGGACCGTGTATCTAAAACAACTTGTAACTTTCTTTAGACTGTGTAAAGTTTACAATCTATATTACATGTGTCAATGTATATTTCTAAACGACAAATTATTTACTTAGTTTAGCTTGATAATGGATAAATTTTTCTTGCATTGTAAATGGCGCGTTGAATAGTATAAAAATTTTGGCACAACATATGAAAATCTGATTTCAATATTAAGTTTCCTTAATTTTTATGAAGTTGCAATGTTCTTTGTTCGAATGTTGTTTTTTCATTGCTTTGGGAAAAACGTCTTTATATGCTTCCTAATTTTAAGAAAATACCTGTAACATAACATGTATATATATATATATATGTATATTTAAATGTATGTGCTTGCATAATAATGCAAGTTCATAGAGTTTACAAGTATAATTTTATTATCAGAACAATTAAATTACATGTGTGCAACTGCACTCTAAATATATGGTTGTCAAATATATCTTCATAATTAACTACTCATCATACTGATTCATTTGAGCTATATGAAAATTTCTTAAACTCTATGTAATACGGTATATATATATATTTTATTAAAACTATATTGTTAATTTAATTTGTAGCTGCAGAGGTTTAGGATGATTGGCTGTCTAAAGGAAGACGCCTCCTGTCGTTTAATACCAATTATTAAATCTTACATTAAGTATACATGATGCTAATAACTGTAAAGTTTAATTTATCGCAGTTCAAAAAACGCGTTACGACCGCCATTTTACGGTATCCGTCTAACTATATCAAGGAAAAAAATGTTTCTTGTTTAACGTACAATATTGTTATTGGAGATGCATGGAGCACATATTTCTAAATATCTGTATGTAAGAGAACAACATTTATAGTTTTATAATAGCAGCTAAACAATGCAGACTAAGAACTGAATGAATAGATGGTCAAATATTTGACATTCCACACTTCTTTCATTGTAAGAACTGGAAATACAGCTGGAGATTAGTTTATCTATATGTAATTCTCTATACATATATATACATAGGTTCGTTGCTATCAAAAGACTAAGAAAATTGCAATTTATTCAAAGTCAGATTTTATAAAAATCAGATTGCATTACATTTACGCTTTGAAATAGGTTTTGTATAATATAAAAAATTCTTTAATGATAACTCTGCTACCCTTTGGAATTGCATTAATGTAACAGAACAAAATAAATTACTTTTAATTAAGATAAATATCTTCAACAAAATATAAAACAGCAAATATAACTTGTAGATGTTGCAAAGGTATCCTTGAACTACAATGACAACCAATCTTTAATTAACAATTCTCTTTACACGTAAGAATTTTCGTGCAATTGGATTTACAATAACCTGCTCTACCTACTCATTGCCTACATACTCGGTAATTTGAAACGTGAATGTCGACGATAATGGTATACTTCATTTACAACATGTTTCTTTTCCGTTGTACGGAAGCCAAAGACATCTTTTCATCTTGTATCAATTTTACATGACATACTGCACATATTTTCCAGTTCACAAGGTCACGGCTTTTGTGCAATCTTCAATTCCGGTAATGAACGTTATGGTTTTAATAATAATAATAATAATAATCCATAAAATATTAATGCAGTAACGAATGTGTGCATTTCATATAAAATTAGGAGAAATATAAAACAAAAAAATAAATATAAAGCACGACAAAAATTTGCTATTTTTGACGATCACAGTTTATCACGATTTCCTATTGTAAAAGAAGTAAGTTTACATCAAAGTAGACATAAAAATTTTTTCAGTTTTGGAAGACACCACTGACTTTGAACACAAAATTTAAAGACACGTTTCGTTTATCATGCACGAATGTTATTATATCGATGCTGAGTATATTTAATAAAACAATGATCGAATACTTAAAACAACTAAAACTGTGTTGTAATTTCTTGTCTGTGACAAAAAAAAGGAAAAGAAAAGAATCTTAAATAAAATGTACAGGCAAACGGGACATAAATATTTAAATGCGAAAACAAATCGCAACACAGTTCATCACTACAATCATTATTACTTCCGACATTACAATAGATCTGTTTCAAGAGTTCAAAGGAATGTAAAGATAATTAATATTCCCTATGGAAGTGTTATTGACTTTACACATTCTAATCGAAACAATATTTGATTTCATTTATATTCGATACAGATGCCTACGATTAAATTAAGATCGAACGCAGCTTTGTAGAAAACTAGATTAAGGGTTTTAATGCCATCTTAACAAGAGATTAGTACTTTTCGCGGAATCCCTCAGTACCCTGTCTCTGATATCATATAAACACTTGCCTCGAATTTGATTTTATATGGCACAAATGTAAAAAATCCGTGGCATGTACTGTTGTGCCTAGTATAAAACACTCTATCGATGGAAGATATTGCGAGTCTTCAAATAAGTATCGTTCCTTAGTTTCAATTACCTATTACGTAAGTCACGGTGAAACGTCAACTACATCATTATTATAATTGAAATTTGAATCGCGCAAAAACGATGTACGCCGAAGTTTAAAACTTTGACGACTCTCCTCAGCCGTTTTCGGCACTTCCGTTACCTGCAATCGAAACGGGTAAACGTTATGAACAAAAAGCCATACATTGCATACGATCACATTTCCAAATATAATGACAATCAGCGTTTAATGATACACAAAAATGAAATAAAAGCAAATGTACTTGTAATTTGCATGAAAAGCTTCGAAGCGCGAAAACAAAAAAAAATCATTTACAAAGCTGTTATGGAAGGGATTGGGAATTAATATTTATGCGACAATAACTTCCGTTCTCCTCGTACGTAATAATTAATGGAGAAAATTAATAAACAAAAATCACATAAAATACCTTGATGCTCGATTGCTTGATAGAACGTTGAAGCACCGACCTCCATGCTGCAGGTGCGGTATGCTCTAAAATAATATGTTCAGCAGGGCACGTAAATTAAGGGATGTACATGCATGCTCACAATATATATGGATTCAAAAAGGAACTTATGCTTAATTAACGATGGTGCGTAAACCGAGCAGTGTATATAATATTTACTATACACTGATCATGCAAAGAAAGGAAAGTTTTGGCTCACCATTCTCTTTTCGCTCTGCTTTACCCTTATTTAAACTAGCTGCCAATTCTCTGACCGATCTCTTTTCCACGCTTGTGTTACTTAAAGAACTCGCTGTGCTACTTGCTGATAATGTCGGCGGTAATGAAGCAGGTCCACTAACACCGCTATCTGTCGACTCATCGAGCGCATCACCAGAATCAGGAGTATTTCCTGCCGAAGTGTTTGGACTAGAGCCATCACTCAATAGATTAAATTCACCTGTCGAATAAATGATAAAAATATGAAGCACAGTACGATCAACAATCATAATAATTGATATGGAAAGACATCTTATGTAAATACTTGAGTCATATCGCTAGAATAAAAAGTTAGTAAATATTCAGACATTAATCTTACATTATATTTTACGTTTACAAGTGTCAGCTTACCAGATTTTCTATCAGTAGTCATACTCCAAGGTCGTGGCTTAGGAGCCGTTGCTGGTGGAATTGGTTTATTCTTTGAAAAAGCACCATTAGTTTTCCCATCGCTGGTAGAGCCATTCCCTTTAGCTAGAGACTTTAACACCGGCGATTTTGACGTTTCTGAATTACTTTTCGCACAATTACCATTTGTAGGGCTTCGGAGATCGAAACACGTTGACCTCAATTTAACAGAGGGTACAGGCTGACTTACAGGTTTGTCCGTCTCCACGGTAGACTTTTTCGTCGAGAAGCTTTTTCTATTTTCATGATCCTTCGGGACAGACGTCCCGAGTGATACATCTTTCTCAGAGGAATTCGTGGTAGCTGCTAATTGCAATGATTTACAATTCTCATCGGTATCTCGCGAGTTACGGAAGCTTGTACTAGAACCAGTGATCGGTAATGTGCTCCTTTTAGAGATGTCAGTAGAATTACTGACAGTATCGTTATTACAATTATCCTTATTAATGTCATTCTTCGTGATAGTTCTTTCATGATTTTGAGCATTGTCAGTTGTATTCCGTCTTGCTAACGGTGATGCAGTTAATGGTGAATCACCCTGTGATCGTCTACCGACTAGAGGCGAGAATTTTTCCAAATTATCGCTAGACCGTGAACGCGGTGCTGGTTCGAGAAGCGTCTTCAACATCGGAGAACTACAACCTGGTTTCTTATCCATGTCAGGTGGAATACTTTTATGACTCGCCAGAGATAAATTTGGGCTGCCATCAGTTGGAAAAGTGTGCAATGAGCTGTGGTTCAATTAGAGAAGATTTCTTAATGGAAGCAGTTATTATGAGCCGTTTATTTGGAAAGTAGCGAAAAGTCTCTTTCTTTCTAAATCGAGATATTTAAGAGTTTGCGTTCGATCGAGTTTAAAAGTATTGATGCCACTTTTCGAGAAGATTTACTTATACTTGGTATCTTCGATACTTATATTTTTCTCACACTTATGCCACTTTCAAAATAAATTCTAAAATGTAGATAGCTGGAACCCCTCCAAATTGTAATTCACATATGCATACATACCTATCGTCACTTGTTGGTGATATAAGAGGTGTCGTTGGTGTAGTAGGTCGGAAAAATACATCAAGACCTTCTCCAAGGGCCAAACCATCTACAGATTGATCAGACCTTAACATGGGTCTTGTAGGTGCCCTTGTTTTTGTTCTCCGCGGTCTTGATTTTACTAAATGTTGTAACTGCTGACCTACAGTATTAGGTAATTCGGAGACAGAATCCAATGATTCTGTTAAAGAATGTTCAGTTTCTGAAATCGCTGAAAAGTAACAGATTTCTTTACAAAAAATAGAATGTACCCTAATCATTGTATGCTAAAGATAAAGTATTAACCTTCGGCCTGGCTTTTCGGTAATGATGGCAACAAATCTGGAATGTCATCGGCAGAAAGTCCTTCGACAGAATCTACTACAGATTTCGGACGTAATTTTCGTCCATGAAGACTTTTACGTTTATTGGAAAGATGTGGTGTGGCCTAAATAGAGAGAAGTTCAAAACTTTATAGTACGTGTTTTTAACTATTAATGTGCGCTGAAAATAACTATAAAAAACATAAATTGCTCGAAACATCGTTGACATAATTACACATTACACTCATAGATATATTTCGCAATACTTACGAGATTCAAATAATCCAATTTCTAGACAGACATGCAAATATACATTTATACGTAAATGAATATGATATTTAGTATTAGTTGTATGAAGTATGAATTAGTATCTTATATGTAAAATTATTTGTACCATTGGAGATTGATCGGTTGAACATTGTCCAATAGAATTTGCCAGGGAGTAAGATTCTGTTGGGCAATCTTCTTCTGTAACAAGACTGTTTCTACCAATAGGTACTGTTGTTGATACACCAACTGTAACACCTATAACACTTCCACTACTCATAGAGCCGGCACTAGGCCGCAGCACGTCTGGTGTGCTACTTCTTGTTCTGCTATCACAGTCACCGATCTGAAGATATCAATATAATTCACAAGTCAGAATAGTTTTAGACATTAACATCGATACTATATTGTTTTAAAGTACATGAAACTTACCAAATTCTTATAACTTCTCGATAATGATTCAATTACTTCATCCGTTATTCTATCTGACACGTGTGCAGCAACAGCCAGATTTAATTCGCTGTACAAACATTTTAAGTAATTAATTTTCGTAAATCACACAATTAGTTAACATTTTATAAGCCTCTGTTAAATATGTGTCGAGCATAATAATAAAACACATGAAGAATGATGAAAGAAGTTGAATTTTGCAAAAGTTGCTATACAAAATGATAATTTTACAATAACAAAATTAATAGTAACGTTCATTTTTGGAAATTAATATTGATTCATACTTGACTCTGTTTACTATATCTGCTCCAGCTTGCTCTGTGATAGTAGTATGAATGAATTCACTACTCAGTAGATTCTTCTCTTTCGAAGTATTACGCAAATCATCTTCTACAGAAACAGTTTCACTTTCATCTCCTCTAATTACGGTCTGTGAAAGTATAGTAGGACACTGCTCACTTGCGCACTTCAGCATGGCATCTAATGAGTCCTATATTTAATTGTAAACATTACATTATTAATGGTAACATTAAGGGTTTTAACTCGTACATTACAAAGCATACCTGTAGATATACAGTCACAACTTTATGAAGCTCATTCGCCATATCATGTAACTTCAGTTCAATCTGATTATTTTCGTCTCGTCGTTGCAAAACCTCGTGTAATCGTGGTAAAAGCTGAAAAACATTACTTTCATTAACACGTTGAACGCCACAGGTATATTGCTAATTCCATCATTCCTATCGAACTGAAACTTTTCCTATTAAAATCATACCATTATAGAATAGAAACGTTACAGATAAAAATACTTCCATACTCGGCGATACTTTACTTTTCTAACAGGAATATTTAAATATTGAATATATTAGTAAATCCGTAAATATCGCAGGACTAAAACCATACAAAATTTCATCGAATTCAATAACGCCGGTCACCGGTGACCCCCATTGCATTCAACGTGTTAATTCACATTCAAAATCTCTTTGTAACAAGATTGCCATACCTGTTTTGAATTGTCCGCGTCTTGTATAAGGCCAGTTGCATAATTAATATCGTTATTAGCATCACAGCTTTCCGCAGCAAGAGCCTTAATAGTATCTTGAGTTTGTACAACGAGTCTATCTACCATCTGTTGCGTAGAACTCAATAGAAAACCTTGCTGAAGTCTAAAAGCCTGTCCGTGACTATATTTGCATGGTGTAACATTTCTCTGTAATAAATCTTGTATCTTCTTCGCTAATTGTTCCGTCTTCTCGGCGGAAGTTTTCATACAAGGTTGCAAATCATAAATTGGAAATGGCATATGCCTTACACTACAATTTCTATAAAGAGACACACCATGTTACCCTATGTTATCCAAGATATATAATATCGTCAATATGGAAAATAAACATACTTCTCCAATGCATGTACAATATCTGCATAGCCTTGAAGAGTGATGTTATTTTTATCATAGATAATGTTCCTCATGTGATTGTTTATTTGCAATGCTTTCGCCAATAATCGTGCACCAGGATCACCAATCTGATTACCACTAATATCCAAAGTATGAAGACAAGTATTACTACCGAGAGCATTAATGAGATTGTAGAGATCAGATTTTAATCGAGAATCAGGCAAGTGCAATGCCTGCAAAACGCAATCATCTTCTTGGAGCATTTGCACAAGGGCGTCCATTACAACAGCAATATGTTTGCTCTTCATGCCAGCAGTGTTACGGCCCATGTATAATTGCTTTATAGATTTGTTTTTGCCTATAGCAGTTATCACTTGTGCTAAATCAACATCCATATCTGCAATAATGTGCAAGTAATATATGATATGAACATATCTTTACACATAATAATGTACACGTTCTCTTCGATGAATATACATACTGCTATCCGATATATCCAGTGATGCTATACAACGTACACCATGTATACATGATTCCAGTACATGAGCACCCATTGAACCTAAATTATTTCCGCTCATGTCAAGTTCTAAACCGACGGTGCTTTCATTGCATGCCAACCCGAGTAACAAATGCTTCAGTGCCTCCAATGGTAATTTACAAAAAGATATATTTAAGTACTTCAATGAAAGAGTGGCTGTAAAAAATTGCTTAAAACTGGGAGGTATTTCTTTGGTCTTCTTGCTCGAAAATGAATTACGAGCGACATTCAAGTGGACTAGATTAGTTGCACAACCCCGTAGTAAAGCACCAAAGAGCTGTACAGGATTGAATTATAAGATTTTAGACAATTACGATACAGTGAGTGAATAGAAATCGAAGTACTTACACATTCTAATGTAGTATCTGTACCGCTTAGATCTAAATGAGTTAGGCTATTAGGTTGTGCCAAAAAATTGCACAAATTCTGCAATTAAAAAATAATAACTGTATTAAATTTCCAATTATTTAGGAAAACATTAAATCGATAAATCTATTGGAATATCATCATTTTATGTAAACATTAAAAATTTGTTAAAGTGCATTATATAATGAACTCACATTAATATCGTCTTTTAGAGTGTTTTCTGAAAGATTCAAGTATTGAAGACTAGTTGGCATGCTTCTATTTAAACTTAAGGCATGTGCAATTTGACTTATTCCTTTTCCTGTTAATGCACAGTGAGCTAAGTTTAATTTTTGTAAACCTTTAGGTAATTTACCAATAGGTCCGCTCAAATGTGTACCTCCTTAAAAAAAGATATTACTATAAACACTTTAACTACAGTTTCTGTATTCGATTTGGAAATTATTTAATATATAATTGCAGTGAAATTAAAAATAAAGGATAACATGTTTACTTAAAGAAGGACAAGGTGTAAAAAATATATAAAAGGCATTAATAGCAGTAGCAGCCACTAGGACTAGTAATGGTTATTTGCACACCTTGCATTAACTTGGCAATTATCCCACACAAGCTAGAGGCTCCTACAAGGATATACAAACAATTTGTATCGGGATATTTCAAAGTTTGACTATAAAATAGAAAATTGAAAGCATTGAATGGATCTACTAGGAATAGGGTGTACTGTAACGTAAAATCAATATTTGTTTCATTAACACTTGCCTTTATCTTCAATTGTATTATGTGATAGATCAATAGTTTGCAGCATCGTGTTAGCATTAGAGATTAAGGCTAGTGATAATTTGTGCGCAAAGTCCCTGGAAAAAAATTATATAAATGTAAGATATTTTTTTAAATTTACTTTTGTGATAAATCTTCACATCTAAAACTTACCACTTGATGCCAAGATTGTCTAGATATAGTTCCTGTATAGAAAGAGATCTGCGCATGACATGTAACAATCTTTCCAAGGGTTCATGACTTAATTTCAGATGAGACGCTCTCAATTTGGTGAACCAAGTATTATATTCCAAAGCAGAAATGATCGGTACCAAATCTTTTTGTTCCAAATGATCAAAATCTCTTAAATTTAATTCCCGTGTGTCATGAGAGAGGTATATTGTATCGACATCCTATAGATCAATAACTTCTTTAAAATTTTAAATAATTATAGAATTATATTGTATTGATATTTTAGTAATGTTACCCAGGCCACTTCTTCTCTGTATGGTACACCATGTAAATCACACATGCACGCATATTGTGTGGAGAAACCACCACAAGGTCCGGTATGCCTTGTTGCTTCTGTACTCCTAGCTAACTCACTACCCCTTATACTTTGTAATCTACTAGCTGGTATCACTTCTATTTTCCTTATGATATAACTGTAAATAAGACCCATATTAGCAACATTGCACTTTTTATTAGAAAAAGACAAGTAATAACAAGGAAATGAAAGAAACAACTTACTTTAATGGTACAGTTGGAAAGATATTTCGAATTGCAGTATGTAAGGCCTCGATCATTGCATCTACTTCTGTAGTATCTGCACCTACAGATGTTGTGGTAAAATTGTAATATCTTTCTCCAACAGTTAAAGATAACTGGTTTGCTCTTTTTGACTCTATAGATGTTATTTCTAGATAATGAAAATGGCAGTCGATCTGAAAGTTAAAAAACTATTAGATGTATGTACATTCACGTAGAATATAAAAAAACACCTGGAAAATCTTACCCTTGTGGGCACTTTGGCCGTCAAAAGAAATAGACGGCATGGTGAAAAAACCTTTAACAGAGATATATAGAATTATTGTAAAGTTTCATGGTGGAAAATTATAAGTTCATTCTACTCTTACTTACTAGAACACGATTCTCTTGTTTATCCTGCTTTGTTTCTAGCTTCACAACATTTTTCAATAATATCTTTACGTGTTTACCGAGCAATGCTTTCACCGATTCTACAAAGAATAAATAATTCAGATGAATGTCTGTCCACTGCCGATTGAAATTCTAAAATGCTCCAAGTGAATAAAAATATTCATAAAGGCGTATCACACTAATCCATATTCGTAAAGTAACCGAAATGATTCGTTGGTCTTTTGAAATATCATGAAATAAATGATTGTTAAAACATGACAGTTCCACGAACGTAAACATTCTGATCAGAGACGAACCGTTTAAATCTTTCGTAAGTTGCGATCTGGTTGACATTTTGTTAATCGAGCTCTTCCTCGAACATGACCAAATCCATTTAAGACATTGTTTTTTCTGTTAATCGACAATCCAACTTTCGTCAGTTATTTAGAAAAATTTCAAGATAAAGGGCGATGTCACGAAACTACCAAGCAGAATAGTCGCCATGTTGGCACCTGCCAGCGATCCATTCTGTTTCCATTCCGGTCCGTTCCATTCTCGTAATAATCGTATTATCCGAATCATCAGAATGATTGTGTCGAAACTGTACTTTGATCGGTACCACCATGATTGGCATTAATTAATTTCAATTAGAAAATTTTGCGAAAATTAATGAGAAAATGCCAAATCCCCCAATGACTCTATAGCGCCTATAGGATGAGAGAATTTAATGAAGTTAGTGAACTTTCCGAGCCATGAAAGCAAATACAAAAGTACTTATTGCAATCAATTTATTGGAAAAATAATACAGGACTTAATACACTGAATATTGAAAATATGTAGTATTATTAGTATATAGTTAACAAAATGCTAAGCATTCGAACAGTTCCTAAAAGGTCAAAAATTCAGTGATAGCGCGTATACTATCCGAAGTCGTTCATTCTTTTATCACTTTTATATTTCTCGAGTCACTCAACGAGGGTATTCGGCATATGCACGTAGGTACATTATTTCCTTTTAATATCTTTTCGCATATTGCAAATATCATGTACTTGGTGATATATTAATATTTTTTTTATCAAGATTATGTGTTACAAACTACATGCAATATGATACAAAGGATTAAGAAACATGTACTATATGTAAAACACAATTCCATCCGATTTATTCCAACAACATAGTTTATAAAATACAGATTTTAATACTTAATTCGAAAATTACAAGTTTAAATGGCGCTAAAAGATATAGCATATTTAAGAGTATATTTAATTTGTTACTTTTTGGAAATTTTCTAAAAGTTTATAGAATTACTGGTCTCGAATAATTCGATAAACTTTTATCGATATTAGTTTTTCATAAATTTTGTTTAGTATAATAATTAATTATGAGGTAATAATATATTATTGAGAAAAGTAATAAATCTTTTCCAAGATGGCAAAGAATGTTATTTAATTTCGGTGTGTGTGTTCCCTTTCTTATGCTAGATATCGAGGAACATTTGATTAAATATGTTTGCATTAAGAAGAATTTGCAGCCATGCAAAAATCCAATTTTATAGAAGTTATAGCGCAGGTTCTAAGCTTATAGAAGTCACGCATAACAATGATACAGGTAAAAATGATTTAAAAAATGAGATATACTTAATTTTAAGTTCATTTCTTTTAATTATATTATATAATAGGTATCAGTACAATATCAATGGCAAGTCCTCCTTTCAACATTTTGAATCTGGAATTATTAAATGCTTTAAAGAAATCTCTAATTGAAACGCAAGAAAACAAAAGTCAAGGAATTATATTAACTTCTTCGGTGCCACATATATTTTCAGCAGGTCTTGATATAAAAGCATTTTTGGAAAATGAAGAGAGTATATCACATTTTTGGAATACATTGCAAGACACATGGTTAACTTTCTATGATATGGACATACCAGTAGCTGCTGCTATTACTGTATTATTTTTCACATTTTTATAATGATAATTTTTCAAGTATAATATAAATATAAATTTTGAACAATAATGATAAAATTTATAATTTTATTTACGAAGGGTGCCAGTCCTGCTGGAGGTTGTATGTTAGCAATCTCGTCTGAGTACAGAGTTTTTGTCCAAGGAAAATACGCTATTGGATTGAATGAAGCACTGTTAGGGCTTTCGGTTCCTGTATGGTTCAAAAACCTTTATGTTGATGTACTTGGCTATAAGACTGCAGCAACAGCCCTTTTACGGTGCATATAATATTCATAAAAATAAAAAAACATGAGATAACAATATATATCCTGTTCACAATAATTCTCTGTGTATTTCATTTTAGAGGATCTATGTTCAGCCCTGAAAAGGCATTAGAGATTGGATTAGTAGATGAATTGGGTGCTGATAGAGCAGATACAATTAAAAAGTGTGAGGACTACTTATTATCGTTTAAGAAAATACCTAGTAAGTATTAGATTCTTCATATTTTAAATGAAGAAATTAGATATTTCATTAATTAATACAATATTCATTTAGGTATTGGTCGAATTCAGATAAGAAAGGAATTACGAAAGAAAAATTTACAGTGGTTACAAGAACATAAGGAACTTGATACTGAACAGACAGTATCATTTGCAAAATCACCAGTGGTACAAAATGCTATCAAAAGATATCTTGAATCATTGAAACAGAAACGATAATTTGTACATATGTTTAACTTTTATACACACTTATTACTAATTGAAAGGTTTTATATGATGTTTTATACTCACATTGAGAATATTTTATAATATTCGAAGATATACAAAATAAATTTATATACTCGTTTAATTATACTTTTTAGCTATCCAATCTAAATTTGCCTTAATATTTGAAGAAACTTCACGTTTCAAGGGAAAGAATAATTTCGGGATCAACGGTGTTTAAGTTCATATGCTGTTGGAGTTGTAATGAATTAACCTCGTCTATTTGATAATCAGAAAAATGTGATATTTCTAATATTTGAGCATGATTTCTGTCCGTTTCGTCTCTATTAAAAATAGTACCGTTTAGTCTGTATAGAAATTCACGATACCCCAGTTATATTCTTAAAAAGTTCGTTGTATACTTACTGTATTAATTGTTCAGTATATTGTTCCAACCAAAGTCTTAGTCGAGATAACAAAGATTCTTCTCTATTATCGATTACCTATAAATTGATAAGCTTATTTGAAATTTAATAGTTATACGAAATAAAAAATACGTACTTGTAAATGCTTATCATGAGAGGTAGCAAGATTATTAGTTAAAATATCTTTATCTCCACACACATTCAATAATTCCTTTGGTATTTTTGATTCATCTCCAAATCCACTAAGGTAATATAAAACTATTCCATTAATGGTATCACTATATTCTGATTCACAATTTCGTAATTGTGAAAAATATCCCTGTACGCTTACTAAAAATGAGTCTACCATATCTGTCATATTTGTCTTAAACACTTCATTTATATCCTTATTTAAAGAAAATTAATTTTAGATGCTTTACTGGATTAATTTTTCCAAATAATCATTACACTTACCTCCATTTGTTCATGCAATGCCACTTCATTAGACATTAATTTTGTCCATGCATTGGTTACCAAAAAATTAAATTCTTCAGAGAGTTGTTTCGTTTTTTGTGTAATATCTTCAACAGTATCATTATCTATGTCACCTGTTATTTTATTTAATAATTGCTTCATGTTTGCAAGGGTATGAAGCTTCCTTTGCAATATTTCAGTCGTGATTCTATAATTATAAATAGCCAAAGTAACTTTTTCTTTTCTGGTGTAAAGATCTAAATTATCATGATATATTAGTTTACTCATATTTGGCAATATTTCTGTACTACTTACGATCTCCCTTGATTTTCTGCAGCTTCTTTACCTTTGCTAACATCATTATTATAAACATCCAGCTCATTTACTCTCTTATCGTGCTCTGTCAGGCCAAAGTTACATAACTCTTTGCAGACAGCAGAGAAGCTTTTCCTATATTCTTCGAGTGCATTCTGTGTATCTTCATTCACCAAAGATAGAGCTTTACCTTCTAAATATAAATTTAGTATGTATAGAAATATTGTCATTCTCTATATTGTCTTCGTATTGAATACAAAGAAAAATGTAATATATCTTATGAACCTTCATCATTTTCAAACATTTTCTCAAAAAGACAATCATCATCAAGGTATTCTACGTATGCTGTTGTAAAAAAAACAACTTTCTTTTCATACTCTTCATTTGCATTCAGTATTTCTTCCTCTTTGGCTTCTCTGTCTTTCAAATGTGTTAATTCTCTGCTAATAAAGGTAAGCAAATTATTTATGCATAATATAGAAAGAAAAATAGAATTTGTCATTTTCAGAGAAACAATATATATAAATAAATAACTCTTATATTTTTACTTATGCTCTTCCATGGCGATTTTCCTTTCTTCGTTGTTTATCATTTTATATTGATAATAGATTAATTGAGGTATAAATGCAATTAAACATTTCAAGTATCCATCTTTCTCAACACAGGGATTTCCAGAAACATTTAAACTGCGTAAATTTTTAAATTTTCTAAGGTAAAGTATCTGTAAAGCAGACATTACAAATGTAAATGACTGAAAATTTCTTCAGAACATAAACTAAAATCATACATACATGGTCCCAGTCTGATATCATATTGTTACCAATGTTTAAGATTGTTAGCTCGCACAAATTATCTATGTTTTCGACTACAGATATTTCATTATTACATAGAAGGAGTATCTCCAGCTTTTTCAAATCATTTAAATTCTCCATAATTTTGATACGATTAAAAGATAGATCTAATTCTTTCAAATGTATAAGCATTTCCAAATTTTCTATCTTCTCAATAATATTATTGGATAATTTTAATTTCACGAGATTCTGCATTACCCACAAGTAATCAATTTTCAAAATATCTAAAAAAAAGAAAGACAAGTCATCCTACGTAATATATTATATTCATTTAAACATAGTAAAACAGTGAATTACATACTAAGGAATTCAATCCGAATTTCTTTTATTTCATCCAATTTAATCCCATCTTCGAGGTATAGCCTACCAGCTTCCTTTTTCGGACCTTGGTCGATTATTAAATTAATAAGCATACTTTGATCTATTACCCTAGGTTGTACAAACTTCTCAAGTATCGTTGGAACATCTTGAAACATCATTTTGAGATATTCCTTCCAGATTATACATATAAATTGTATGAAAACATTTAGGAAAATGTTCCGCGGAATGCAATGGTATTTAACTAAATCAAAATAAATTCGGTTGCCGCGCAACCGTATCTTATCATATAGTGGGGGTAATGCATCCATGAAAATCACATATTGAACCCCCTTGATGAACCTGAGTTTGAAACCCTTCAAATCCCTGAAACTTAAAATTCTTCGCTGTTATTTCTAGACGGGTTTCAGTACTTTATATATAATTATAGCCAAGGTGATTTGAAACCTTTTTGAAATTACAACTCCTCCACGAAACAATATAGTTCTTGATTTACCGAGTTTCCTGTGTTTTAGACATAGCAAAACACGGAAATTATTGAGCTCTATATAATAAGCATATAACTGATATTTTCTATATAATTACAAACATATTATTAATCAATATTACGCATAATAAAATGAAACTATTAATTTTGCTCTATAATGCTATTATAATACTATATTTGAATCGTGTAAAGCATTGAGCACTTTCGTTCGTTGATCAGAAACTCACTGGTTACATAAACCTCAATGATAATTTCTTTGTTATATCTGAAAAGAATCTTATGCAAAGTATGAATATTAACTGTATAATTAATCTTACAACTATACGTTGGTAATTTATACGGAAATTGAGAAAAATTAGAATATTTCCAGATTTCCCTATAATACCAAGGTTTGCTGTATTTGGAACTTTTCCAAGTAAATGACGTTCATAAACGATTAAAGAAGATTTGGAATTTCAATATCTTTAGATTTCAATATCTTTTAGATTTCAAAATCCATTTCACGATAAACATTACATCGTTTTATAAAGAGGATAAAAACGCTTACGTACTTAAAAATTCGCTAAAGCCAATCGTAATACAGTTCATGGAGAGGCGTATCTGATTGGTTAGGATATCATGACACTTTATTATTTGACGTCTGTCTTTATCATTGCACAGGTCATATGATTTTATCATCCAGCGTAATAAGAAATTTGTATATTATCAACGAATATTCTTCTTGTCAGACTTCGTAACGTGCCTTATATATGCACAAGTGAGTGAAACTAACGTTATCGAGAACAAAAAGAGTTCCAAATCCAGAAAAATGTCATTTTTTGGAGTGAATGTCAATCCCTTTTCAACACCAGTAGGCCAGAAGATAGGTATGTTTCGTATTTACTTTCATGAGATGCACTGGAATAACTAATTAAATATAAGACTATAATCATTTTACGTACCCGACTCGTACAGTATTTATGTCACATATGGGTGTAATTACTGATATACTTTCGAAATCTTTCTGTCTATTTACACAATGACATGTCTAAATTCCTGTCATAAACGATTATATGCGTAATATAGTTTCTCTCGTACAATCATAATTAACGTACGTACGTGACCGTTTTTTTTCTTCATTCTAGAACAAGCTACAGATGATAGTTTGCCAAGTGAGAATTGGGCACTTAATATGGAAATATGTGATATTATAAATGAGACAGAGGATGGGCCAAGAGATGCAATTAAAGCAATCAAGCGTAGGCTCAATCAGGCTGCGGGAAAAAATTATGCTACAGTTATGTATACTCTTACTGTAAGTATTTCAATGTATGTTAATTTTCTTATTTCAGATTTTTAAATTTCATATTTTCCGATTTTTGGTAGCATATATATATGTGTATTATCAGATTATTCTTAATTGAATTATATCATACATGGATTTATAAATTTTATATGTATCCGTTATAAATGGAAAATATTTCATATTTCGGTCATTATCTTTTGATATTGCATAGAATATTAAATCTTCTTTTTATTATATTAATATTTCATAGGCAATTGTGAAAATTCTGTAAGAATGTACTTATTATGACACTAATTTTTAACATAATAGGTACTGGAGACATGTGTAAAAAATTGTGGAAAACCGTTTCATAGTCTTGCATGTTCGCGAGAATTCGTGCAAGAACTGGTTAAACTAATTGGACCAAAAAATGAACCACCGACAGCGGTGCAAGAGAAAGTTTTAAATTTAATCCAAACATGGGCAGATACATTCCGTCATCAGCCACATACTCGAGGCGTTGTACACATATATCAAGAGCTGAAAATGAAAGGCATACAGTTTCCAATGACTGACTTAGATGCCATGGCACCTATTATTACTCCTGAAAGAGTAAGATTTTACATAATACACAAAATATGTGACAAATATTTCCTTCATTTTGTATTTATTATTAATAATATTGTAGAGTGTACCTGAATTGGAGCAAAGTGTTGCAAGTGTGCCTACAAATGAGCAGACTGCATCTCTCACGGGAATACAAGTTCAACAACCTCCAAATCCATCATCTGGACAAGTAACTCAGTTGAATGAACAGCAAATGGCAAAGTTACAAAGCGAACTTGACGTTGTGCAAGGAAATATGAGCGTTTTGTCAGAGATGCTGGCATACTTCACTAATTCCGATCAAAGCAGTAACCAACAACCAGATTCTACAGACCTCGAGCTTTTAACTGTATGAATGCAGATTATTTGTGTTTGAGAAACCAGTAAAACTTTCGATAATTTACAAATATATACTTACCATATATAGCAATTTATTTGTTGAATATTATTAAGTTAATTTTATTGTGCAATGTAAGAGTCCATGTAGATTCCATATTTTATAAATGGTTTCAATGTTTACAGGAACTTCATTCCACATGTAAGGCAATGCAAGAACGAGTTGTAGACTTAATTGGAAAGTTAGCACATGACGAAATGACAGCAGAACTATTACGTATCAATGACGAATTAAATAATCTTTTTTTGCGTTACTCACGTTATACAAAAAATAGAGCAGTTGCTGCTAGTGCTATTTTGGCACAGGCAATTGGTCATCCTCCAAATAGTGACAGCACTTCACCAATTCCTAAACGGGAGGGAGATTCTCTCATAGACTTGTCTGATGAGACTGATGTTTTAGAGAAGCAAGTGGCAGGAATGGGTAAATATCCCGTTCAAGGGAAATTAAACGCATGTTATATTGGTCTTTATTGATTAACAGGTATTTCTGAAAATGGCGATAAAACCAAAGCAGATCGAAAGGAAAAGAAAGAAGGTGACAATGATGAATTTGACATGTTTGCACAGTCTCGCAACGCAACTTACGACGTGACAAAGAACAGGTTTGCAATAATCAGTAACAATAAAATTTCCTAATAAATTCATATTTTGAGATGAGAAACGTTTTTATTGCAGTGGTAGCAAGTACGAAGATAATATGGAGCAGGTGAGCGGAGAGAGTCTCAGTACAGCGATTCTCAACCGCAATAATCCTAAATTTCCTCAACAGACTGCTTCTACAGTTGCTTCTACTACTGCTCCTTCAGTGCGTAATTCCCTTTCCTTATTACACTGACTATTAAAGAACGCATGTATAACAATTACAGCAAAATAACATTAACATGTCACACACCACATACACACATTTAGTTGACAAAAGCAATTTACAATAGACATGTCAATGTCTTTCGATAATTTTGACGAAATTACGTTATTGTAATTTTATATTTTCTACTTACGAATAATTTGTATATTCACACGAAGAAGTCTAATATTAACTATCCTAGTAAGAGGTAAGAGTTGTATTCTCTATAATTTTGAAATGCTAAAGCTTCGTATTTGTTCCACTTTAGTGAAATCAGCTGAAACTTGCTTCCTTTTAATTGTACAGCTTATTAGAGCATGAATTTTTTTATTTTATTTTATGTTCAGTTACGCTTTTACTTTTGCTTATGACGTACGCATAAATCAACAAATTTTATTATTTTGTTCAATATGTTCGTTTTTGTTCTTTAATAATTAGCTGAACCGGGAATCTGAGTTCAATGAAATGGCCGCATGGTTAGATCATACGGTAAGTTATATGTCGCCGTTTTAATTATTTTAAGCTATTTTATGTTTGAAACAACTATACGAAGGGAAATTAAAAATAGTCTTAGAAATATTACACATAATATAAGAAAACCATAGTACTGCTTTACATGTATCGAACTGACTGTGTTCTTAATATTTTAATTTAATTTTATATAGGAACGTCATTTCTATTTGCTGCTTTGTATGTTACACGGCCACTTATCATCAATTATTAAGATTTCAGCCTTCAACAGTTCACATTAATGTTGTATTGTTAATTAAATATCTTTTATTGTAGCCGGGAGCGCATGGTGATCAAGAATCCTTAACATCTTCGGAGTTCGAACGTTTCTTAGCAGAACGAGCAGCAGCAGCTGAGGCTTTACCAACATTTCCTACAACAACTACTACTACTACTACAAATACTACAAACTCTACCAATCCAAATATTCAGCGTCAAATTAATAAGGATCAAGATAAATCTTTATTCGCTCTTTAAATGTCATTTTAATTGCTGACTATCAAAGAGCTGGCAGAACTTAATGAAATTAAGCGCTCTTTCAATCAGATACATTTATCTTTCCTCTCTGATTAATCAGCGTTTCTAACAACAGCTTCGGCGCCGGGGGCACTGATGAAAAGAGGCGAAAGTGGGAGAAGTGAGAGATACCTAAAGAGAACACGCTTTGTGCTTGTACGTACTTAAGAATATACTGATATAACAAGATCATATTTAAAATATTAACTTCTGTTGTATACCTTTAGTAGCAATGAGTTATTTATTTTACGACGAAAATAACTTCGATGAAAATAACACACATGAAAATTATACAATATCGAAAATAGAAATATTAATTTATGTCATTTGTATATAAAGAACATAATGTATCCAGAAAAATATCCAGATAGTAGTGTGTATGTTACTATCAATGCCTTAAAGCAGTGCAAGAACTATCAAAGTCAAACGATTGTGTTTCTACAATTTCAAAAAAAAAACTTAAGCATAATACATATTCCATTCGATAATTTTTATCAAAAAAATAGACAGAAGTATTTTTCTATGTTAAATTTAATTATGTTTGAATTACATAACATTCTGTATAAACAGAATATAAATGTACTGTAGTAGCTTTAATTTTTGTAAAAGTATTATTATCATAGAGTAATATAAAGTTATCACTACTATT
Source organism: Cerceris ruficornis (assembly GCA_963989415.1). NCBI lineage: Eukaryota > Metazoa > Arthropoda > Insecta > Hymenoptera > Crabronidae > Cerceris > Cerceris ruficornis. Next base: position 8,346,439 of record OZ022518.1, read on the forward strand.
GTTATGATTATGTACTACTATAAATAATTAATATATTCTTGAATTCAGTAATAACGGCCGGTAGTGGGGAATTTTACATGCATCTTATGTTACTGAAAGAATAATTTTACTTTAAACGAATTTTACTATTGCAAAGACATGAAACGCTAGCTGTATATCACTTTTTATTAGAAAACCCAGTTTTTATTATATCGCATGTGTACATATAACTTGAAATCTAAAATGCTAACGAATTGTAAGAATAATAAATACAAGAAGAGTCTTTTAATCGATTTCATGCAAAGACTTCGATATTGCATTTTATTTGCGAGGAATTATGTTACTTATACACTTCTGAAGGTTTTTTTTTTTGTAAAATTGAAATTAATCTTATTCCGTAAATTGCTTTATTTACAATAAGCACGTTTTAGTGTAAAACGTTTGAACAGTGATTGTTCATCGAAGACTCTCTGATCATTGTCACATATGAAAGTGTGTAATAATAATGATTGCATTTACACTTGAAAATTAAGAATAAAGGTTTCTTCTTATACGATACAACTGTATTCCATGTTTTTCTCCAGAAATACGATAACGACTGTAAGCTTACAATAGCTGAATAGAAAACGAATTCGATAATAAATTTATGATAAAACATTTCTTAAATAATTGATGAAAGTCTATAATAAGATTGTATAACTTTTGTACTGTAAAGAACTGGTTTAATTTATTAGCATTACAATCACAAGTATACTGTATAATCTGCTTAACGATAATGCGAATATAATATTCAAAGTCATAAAGGTAATAAATGAATAATATTGCATTTGAAAACAATATATCTTTGTCAATAGTACAAAAAAAAGTATAACATAAGTATATGAACAAGGTATCGGGGCATGGATAGTTTTCCATCGTTCGCGATACATTGGACCGATTGGAACTATTCGAATTAGTTGTTATCGATATACATAGATATGTGGCAATACCGACGTTAATACATGCGATACCACAAGTTAAGGTCACGTGGTTTATTCATCCTGTATTTCATTTCAACCCGTGCGGTTGATCTATTCGGTTGTACTTGTAGCTGCTTGTGATTTGCTCAACTTAAGCTAAGAACTCAAGACAATTTTCGGATGGTCTGGTATCGCTATAACAAGCAATTATTATTATTCTACTATTTTCTCGAGGAATATGTATACCGTATCAAAAGGGCCTAGTAAGATCGTCGCAAAGACACGAAGAGGTAGAGAATATTTGGAATATATTTGATTTCGTTGTATACACGTTGTAATATATAAACGTTTATTCATTGAGGTCACTTAACTCGATGATTTTTTCAGGAATCAATCAGAATCTCGAGAGGCTAGAAACATTGCGGGATTTAACGAGAAAAGCAGATCCCGATGACGACCACGAGACCACCCGGTAAATGTCTTAACCGATCTTAACCTTACTTCATTACTTTCCTCCCTCTCTCTTGTATTTTTCACATTACGCAATTCGAAATTCCTTGTCGAAAACAAAAAGATATAATTCACACGATAGATTCGGAAATATTTGAATATTAATTGTTTATTCTTTATAGTTTCGTATTCTATAATATACATGACTATGTGTAACTATATGTGTATAATAATATGTAATCATTTCATAATCACAGTCATGTGCCTAAACCAGTCTTTCACATGAATGGAAAATCCAAGCTCAATTCACAAAGGCATCAAATGCAAGAAGTTATCACACCACAACACGAGGAACTTATAAAGTTTGTGTATGATTGTAAGTGGATATTGTATAATTAATTCAGAAAGTGTGAGAGAAAAAAGAAAAAGAAAATAGCTTAAGTTTGTATGAAAACGGTGAAATGACTTGTGTTGTAGTTTCAATAATCACGTAAAATTAACAAATTTTATTAATAATTTGTTGTAGCATGGAATCAAGTCAACACACGGCAAAGAAGTGAATCTTCCGATGGTTCAGAGTGTTCAGAACCTTCTAGTGAGTCATGAGTTACATAGCTGAACTTCTGTTAATTTATTTATATATCGGTTTAAATTTAGTACAGTAAAATTAACTTTATCAAGTATTTGGATTTCAAATATAACATTTACATTGCAGGTCCTAACTCTATAGTATATTATAATGATGGTGAACCAAACGACACTCTTCAAGGTAGATTATAGTTATTATTGAATTTTTCAAACTCTTGACCTTAATGTCAAGGATATATTATACTGTTATATCATACTTCATTCAAGAAACTCATGTTTGTTGAATATTTACTCATTAATAATTGGCTATTTATTTAATATAGTTATGTTGTTTCAGGTTTTAAACCATTTGATTTAGAATCATGGTGGGGTAAACGGTTATTCAATAACATCACGAAATCTCTCTGAAATATGGAAAGCCTGTCAAATTCTATAATGAACGTAATCTTAAAGTAGTATAAAATGATTAAACAATACAAAGGAAGAGCCTATGTCGCGTTTTAAATTCGATCATAGCATTGCTAGATCGTTGCATAGCATTCAATTTAAAAACTAGGAATTGATTCAATCCGGCATAACGTTATAATTGGCAATAATGAAATTATATTACCAATTACGCATAATGCACATGTAACAAGGAATCATATTTTTATGAGACCATAAAAAGTAACGTCACATTACATGCACAGGCTTGAGAAATTATAATTGTTGACAATTTTTATATGTACACACATAACCAGAAGAGTGCTTCCTAAACATTTTAAAGCATACACATTAATAATGGTTTGCATTGATTATACATGCATTTTTTTTATCAACAATGTTGTAGAATATGTGATACAGTGGTACACATAAATTAGACATTTATTCATTATTGCATGATACTTCTAGAGCTGCTCCAATTGTAACACTATAAAATGTATAGAAGATGTGAGCATGGTGCAGATCTTGAAGTAAGCAATAAATGAATTGATGCAATGGAAGATGAGGCCGCTAACTCTGTTGTTAGGAAATATTTGTAGGTTTTTAAAAGATAAAATTGAGAATACGATTCATAAATGCATACCAAATAGGGCTAAGGATGAACAAAGTTCCCTGTGTGGTATGAATGCAGCGTGAAAGCAATGGATTTTTAATCGCAGAATGATGTACATATTACATGCATTGTTTGTGTGAATGCATGATAACATTGCTGATATTGTTATGACGACTGTATCTGAATAACTTTATATAAGCAAAAGTTTAGTATAACTTTGTAGACTGATAATATGTAAGATTGTCATATGAATACCAGACAAGACGGAACTTGTCAATGATATATCCATTTGCAAGCTTTGCTTTCAAAATTTGTATGTCATGCTGAATCAAATGAATTTGATTCGAGTGCTTTATATTGTTGATATTATGTCCGCACTTCGTGAATCATTTAGCCAAGATATCAGCATGAATATACTGTTTTGGAAAAAGCACAGTTTGCGAACGTAGTCAAAATGTAGTGCAATATTTGGCCATTCTTGGCTGAATTAAGAAGTTATAAATAAATACACCTTTATACATGTTATTGCTTTTATCTGAAACCTTGTTTTTTAATCTTTCATATTATTATTTCCTTTTGTAAAAATACATTGAACTCTCCGTTGTATCAGTCATGATATTTCTATGATAAAGATTTTAAGTGATCTTACTTATTAGTAATATTTTCTTTCCATGAAAATACCTATTTGTAATAAGTTAGCGAATTGTTGTGGATGTATTATCGAAATGATGAATCGTTTTGTTAAATTAAAAGTAAATATTAAATTTGCTAAAGCACATAAATAAGATTATACGGCGCGATTAACGAAGAAAAATATATGCACACTTTCAGTTGTATTTAAAACCAATTTAATTTTGTAACAGATTGACATTGGCAAAGTTTTACTTGAAAAAAATGCAAGATCATGCTAATAGCACATTGTAACAAATAGCTTTATATTCTAATACATTCTTGCATTAATAATTGAGTGACAAAAACGAGTTAAACTTGAAAAATTCTTGGAAATGTATATACAGAGATGTCGAGTATTTTTTAGGAAGAGTATATTGGAGTATATTGAATGTCTGTAAGAAAATACTCCTGTAAAATTTAGTGTAAGACTTTTTATATGATATACACAAAAGATTTCGAAAGTATTGTAATTTATGCTATTAATTTTAAAGAATATTATATGTCATTGCTTTTAAAGCATTTAATTATTGATATATAATTATAACCTTACAATTATTATATTCTTATTTATTCGTATGAACATTAGAAATATTTTAAAAAAACTGTTAGCTTAATTGTAAAATAATAATGTTTATTTCAGATGCTGCCGGTATGTTTTGTTATTTTTAATGTTTTTTGAAAACCACACAGTAGCTGACATTAGTGCCAAACCATTTTGTGCAAACATGTCACTAATGTTGTGCCCACAACAGTACAATTATTCTGATGAGGACATTGATAAGAACCTTCTAGGAATTGCTACAATATACAACAATGTAATTGTCTTACAAGGTTGTAGAACAATTTTACGTAAAGATTATGATCGCATGCCCAGAATGGTAAATAATTTATTAGTAAATACATTTCCAACACTTGACTCTTCGGACTTGAACTAATATCTTATAATTGCATAGGTCAACCTAATATCCAGTGGCAAACTTGGACATGATTTAGCATGCACAGATTGTGTAAGCCCTGGTATGTTAACAGCAACAATTTGTGGAAGCTGTTCTGATGCACCTACATTTGATATTATATTAAAAGTGATTGAAGAGACTGACTCTGATCGTTCTTCTGGTAATGAAACATAAATACCATATTTACTAGATGCCTGAAACTGTAAAATCTAAGTCAATTTAATTTATCTAATTAAAACTCAAACATTTTAGTAATGCTCCTACCTCCATGAATACATAGAAGTAAAGATTAATAATATTTTCATGTAGGAACATTGCTAATTGTTCATCCGTATGGAGAATATCATATGAACTTTATTTTGGCTAAGCTACACGCAGAGGCAAAAGGATATAATGTCAAAATACTTACAATAGATGATGACATTAGAACAAAATGTCTTGAAAGATTCACAAATAAACATGCATCCCTGGCAATGCTCTTTATATACAAAATAGCAGGAGCAATGTCAGAAGAAGGAAAAGATCTTAATGAGATCTATATATTTTGCAATAATATTGCAAATATAGCAATACTTACTGTCAGAACAGGTAAAGAAGCTTTTATTTATTATATTTTTTTCTTAGAAATACTTACAGATATCTGTTTATGCACTGTATACTATACAATAATGCATTATATTATAATAGAGCTATATTAATAAATTATATTTTTACAGAATATAATGATGTTACTTTCGGGGAAGCAGGAGTTGCAGAAAGTAAATCTGAATTTGCTAAGCATATGGCTAAATCTGCGATAGATATTCTCATCGATACATCGAAACGTAAAATTCAAACAGATTCTGATGTAGAACAAACATTTTGTACCGGTTGTGAAGCAGCAATTATGATAGATAATCTTGGTAATATCGTAGGATAAAATGCTATGTCATTAAAGTTCTATAATTTACTTTAATTGCATCACAATTATGTCTTAAATTATTCTTACATTTATAATTTTTAGGATGCTGCCAAGTACAGACAAACATATTTACATTAGAACTTCTTAAACAACTGAAAACATTTGGTATGAAAGTGAAAAGATTATATGTCAGATCATCAATGAGAATTCCAAAGGCTTGTGGCTTTCACATTTGCTTTCTAAATCTATCAACTAGTCCCTTGTTAATAAACTATTTAGATTCACCTACATCTGCACCTGGCTGGCCAAAAGTATCATCTTCAGGAATTACTGAGATTCAGCAAGTAATATTTAATTCAATTTTAATGAAGTATATTATGAAGACTATTGCCATTAATGTGCCTATAAAATATTAAATATAACGATGTTAAAAATCAAATAAATTTATAGGATGACGAAATGAAAGTAATGAAATCAAGAAGATGTTGCGATGTAAGTGTTTCTATTTGGACTATACATAAATACTCTTTTTTTATTACATAAAAGCATTCATGTTGCAGACTATGAATAGGCAAATACCTTATGTAGAAGTTCAAGGACCAATAATGGACAGTAATATAGGCCAAATATTTTTAACAGCTATATCAATAGCATGTGAAGCATTAATAGCATGCACTGAACAATTAAATATAATTGGTGAAAAATCTGGAGATGCAAATTGTGGGACAAACTTTGCCCGCGGAGCTGGCATCATATATGACGGAATTCAGGTTGTATTCTATCTAATAAATATAATTTGATATCTTGGAACGAAACACCGTTTTCCAGAAAAATGAAATACTGGGAACAAGTCCCTTTGTGGTGTTTATGCAAATCAGTTCCATTTTCGGGAAAATAGTGGGTGGATTTCAAGGAGGAATTTATTCATTATTCTTCCATGCTGTGGCCGAGGTAAGCTTGACAAATAACAATGGTATTCCTAGATGCTTGATACTTGAGAAATGTTATATTTTATTCCAGACATTTCGTAAATATCCAAGAAACGAACCAATAACGATATACACGTGGTTAAACGCACTGACAGCTGCAAATAAGACAGTATCAGATTTGGGAAAATTATCCATAGGCAATCGAACTATATTGGATGCTCTGATACCTGCTCAATACAAATTAACAGAAGTATTGGAAGAAGAGTCAGATCCCATTCAAGCATTTGGTGCAACTGTAAAAGCTGCTGAATATTCTGCCATGAAAACAATACACATGCATCCATTAGGTGCAAGCAGATTTGGAAAAAATGTAGCACTCCTTTACTTTATTTATGCATAATTTAGTTGAACGATTACTCATAGTATTCAAAGTTTTGTAGCATTTACAATTTTTAGATAAGAATAATGCCATTTATTAGCAATTAAATGTTTACAGGAATGTAAATATCCAGATCCTGGTGCACATTCGGTGGGAATATGGATGAGAGGTGCATACGAAGCTACAAAGTTAAAATTATTTTGCCATGTAAAGAAATAATGCGGAATTAAATAATTTCGGTTTTTTACATTTCAGTATTCTTCTATCGTCTTTATTATATTGTTTAATATGAATTTGATAGTGTAACGTTGGGTACTTCATATTATGTAGTGAATCTTTATAGTATTGTAAGAATCACATGCCCTTTTTTTCCTTTTTTTCTTGTAACTTGTACTTTTGAGAACATTACTCCGGAAGATACAATTTTAATGCTATTTAAATTGTGTCTAATAAATGGTAATGCATTACAATGCTACGTAAATGTATTTGTTTTTACTTTTTCAAGGTCAATAAAGAGAGCGTAGCATGATATAAGCTGTACGGTCTACACACACAACGAATATATGACAGTTATACATAGAGTGACTATCATAATATCACGTGTTCTGTTGGTTCGATTTCATTCTCTTTTTATCACGTGAAAAAGCTGGAAGAAATGTATTTCATCTCAAATAATATCATAGACTGTAAATAATCGCTCGATATGACGTATTTGTAGTGTTTATTGTAAGCAAGTAATCAAAAACACGATAATAGGTTATATTAAACATTGTAATTTAAAGTTATACATATTTTATGCGACTTTATCGAAGTATTTAAGCGAATGGGTTAAACATAATTACAGTTAGAACATTGTAAAATATAAAGAAACTTTAAAAGAATGTAAAAGTAGACGCTTGATATTAAATCTGTGACATACATTGAAAACAAGAAACGAAAATTTCCATCCGTTTAAAGCAATGAATGCTGTAATTGCATTGTGCATATTTTGTGAGTCGCATGGCCCGAAAGTGATATTCACGACGCAAAGTTATCATAATTATGATAGTCAGTGTACAGAAAAATTAAAGTTTTACGGTCCCAAAGAAATACTAAGGCAAAGTCAGACGACTGTAGAAGATAGACAAAATGAGTGCCAGGGTTGTCAAAGTATTGGAAATATAAAATATTTAAGTAACGAACATGAAACAAGAACATCATTTCTTTCTGCACAACAATCGCTAACTCAGGATGTCTGGTGTTTATTAAAGCATGCATGTATCAGGTATGGTAATTATAAAACATATTCTAATATATTTCTTTTATTCACATTTACTTTGTATTACATTATATGTATATCAAAATAAAATTAATGTTATGCATTATAATTTTACCCTTTCAAGGAGTCTAAGCTGCGAAGTTCATCCTGGTAAAGAAGGTGTTTGCTATTTTGGAGATGAGTACAGGGGGCATGTTTTAAGTCATACATTTACATTAAAAGATGCCCAGGTGAATTATGCAACGAAAAAGCATGTTTGGTAGCTATTACAACAAATTATTCAAACCATATCAATAATTCTAATTGTATGCTATTTAGAGCAAGGCTGAAATGAAATTTTATTGTTCTAAACGATGATTTACTTCTTGTTACAGGCAAGGGGTTTTCGCAGGTGGTGCAGCTTTATTGTCTTTATGAGGGACAAGCAATTTTTGTTAAACATGTGGCCATTTTTAGTGGATAATCTAAAAGAGATAATCCGTGAATTACAAGATTTTGCAGAGAGAAAGTATAATGCAGAGGAAGCAGAATGTCCACAAAGAGTTGTTCGTTTAACAACAGCTAATAATTTAGCAGGATCTTGTAATAATCCAGTCAAACAGCTAAGAACTTTCAATGATATAACAAATGAAAAACACATATTTATAAGGTATGTTGTAAATTCATTTAATTAACATTATGTTACAATAGATGAGAAGTATGAGATAAATTATTAATGAACATTAATGAATCTTTATTAAACCAGAATTCACATGTGGCTGGTATGGATTCTCAGCGCAGGGGCCAGACATTTTGTAGAAATTTTTCCTACAAATATATTGGATGATGAATTCAAGTACAACTTGGAGCATCAAATCGGTTAGGATAATGTTATATATCTTTTACACTTTGAAATATATATATATATATATATATATATATATATATATATATATATATAAAATGTCAAATAACATATTTATAGTAATTAATTTATTATCTTTCAGAAACAGAAGAAGGATTTACTTTAGTGAACGCTAAATTACCTATAAGTATAAATTTAAATTCAGAAAAGTCTGATGCAATGTCAGAATTCTCTGAAATCTCAGGAAAATCCACTGTGGTTATACTTAAGAATCTAAGACATATACTAGGAAAAGAACAATTTAGACAACTTTTGTATTCAAGTCTGACAGGAATTCAAATTTTAGTCAGAGGTCCAAAATTACAAAGATTGGAATCTTTATATGGACTCAGCTCTCTTATACCATGTGCATGTAGGAGAGTAAAAACTGAGGCGACAGAATACATGGATCCTAACAAATGTAATTTCATAGGTACATATATCTCTTTTTCCGAATGATCAAATTTATCTTTTACGATTAAAAATCCTTTGAAAATTATGCCATCATCTTTCATAGGTGTAGACACTTCAGTGGCAGTTCCTTTGCCATGTCCAAGTGTGTGTCGATTAGATATTATATCAGATGAACATAAAGTTGAAAATACGAGTTCGCGTATTGTGAAATGGACGGGTACATTGCCATTGAAACTTCCGACGTTACTAGTAAAAATTGAAAAGTCACTGGACAATGAAAAACTTGGAAGTTCAGCTCTAAAAGCATATTTCACTGCTCTCCAAGAAGAGTGGGCAAAGTATGATTGCATATTTTCAGCAGTATTTTCTGCACTTTCATTACACATAATATAAAAATTGGAAATATATTTTCATTATAATTATAGCATTGCGAAAGTTGTTCACACTATGAAAGGACGAGGACACTGCGATGATCTTTCCGGCCTCATGCTTAGCTTAGGTGCCGGTCCTCATGATAAAAAAATGTTGGACTCATGGTCAATGGGTTTACCACCCAACCCAGCTTAACTTTCGGAATGGCACATAATATTATAAGCATTATAGTGTATTATTGGATAACATTATTTATTATGCAATATACATTTCATACCTTCAATTTGTTAATAATATTTATGTGTTCAAGGTTGTATACTATTTTTTTTTATTAATGGCAAAAAAAGTAAGTACGGGAGGTGATAGCCAAATAAAGTAAATTATTTTAAACGTATCAGTAAAGTTTTTTCATTGAAAGAGAAGAATATATTAAGTAATCGTTAGAAACAAATATATAGGAGGTTTTAAAGAAACTAAAGTTTTTGCTGAGTAATCGCGCTCACAATTACTCGTGACAGTAAAAATCTATCCCAAAATTAACTTTGACTGGCTTCAAAGAATTTTATTTAAACGTACAATATTTAAAACTTTGAATGCAAAACAACGCTCATTAAAATTGATAGCATTGTTTTAGGCAAGGATGATTATATCAAGATCAATGTAGCAATAGTATCATGTACGATAAACAAAAATGATCTACTTGATTGTCTGAGATAATGCTAATTAAAATAAGTCAATCAAAACCAATTAAAACGTGAAGAGTCAACCGTTACCGACTCACGATAAACGCAGGTAAATGCATGATCTTGACTAAAGTATAACTTAACGTTTAAAATGTGCACTTATTAAACGTAAACAGCAAAATATTACTTGCTATTTGAACATTTTTCAAATAGCCATTATTCTATTCTCAGACTATAAAATCAAATTCCCTTTCAAGCTTAACATTGTGATGTATCACTTGTCTTTTTTTTTTTACAGTTTATTTGTTTTAATTTAATACACAGTTAAAAATGATTGCTTATATTCATCCCACACGCAGCTAGAACAGAATGTTTTAAGATTCATTGAGGTAATATACATGCATATACATTTTATTCCATAATGGATGATGATCTGTCACATGTGTATCGTCGAAAATCACTTGACCTTAAAGATTTCAAGACTTTCAGACTTCATTCGAAAACTTTTGAAAGGCAGTTCTCAAATATATATATTGCGAGATTAATTGCGTTACGGCAGTATCTTCTGGATAAAGTTAAACTTAAATGGGGTAAAGTTTGTTTCGAAAATATAATATATCAGCTAATATAGGTTATAATTTTGACATCCGATATGTATTGCAGCTCAATATGATACTGTTCAGTTGTCAGAACTCTCTGAAAGAAATCAAGATGAGCCTTGTATCATAATAGGAACATTATATAAACATCAGGAATTAAAGCCATCTATTCTAAGAGAGCTCAGCGAAGAGTTACAAATAACTCCTCAGCCGACAAGAACAAATTATGCATCGTTTAAAGATATACTGTTCTTGGAAGATGAAATACTTCGTGTTAAATTGGTTGGCAATAACATAGATACACAAAATGTAGTTACTGGTATCGTCTGTGCTCTGCTTGGATGCCCATTGGAAAATGGAACGTTCTTGGTATACTTTATGCATTCCTAATTTCTTGCGAACGATAGAAAATGCTGTGTTATTTACAACAATATTGATATTAATAATATATATACTAACACACATATTACAATAAAGAAATATTTCAAATTTGTATAAAGTTCTCATCTTAATCAGGAAATAAATTTTAAATTATTCTTTAAAGAGTAATAAAACATCTGTCTGTTAGTTATACTAACTAAATGATTTTTATTTTAGGTGACAGAGTGGTGTTTCCCAGGACATTCATCAAAACCAATTACACTTGGCAAACCTTCATGTGCTGAAGGGAAAGTTTTATTTATTTCAGGCTTAGATTTATGTAATAATGTGGAATCATTGAGTTTAAATCTTTTAACCGAATGGATAACTGGTATGTCTGGTTGTCAAGTTTCTCAAAAAGAAGAGGCATCTGTTGTATGCATTATTATAGCAGGTAGTTCATCAATTTATAAGTATATACCACTAAAAAATGTAGTGAAGCATTTCATTTTCCATGAATACAGGAAATAGTATAAAGAGTTCAGTGGAGAAACATAATCACAGACATTATTTTCAAACTAAAGCACATGATGAAGCTATATTTAAAGAAGCAGCAGTATTAATGCATAAATTTGATAATTTTCTTTATTGTATCGCGCAGTGCTGTCCTATTATATTAATGCCTGGTGAATTTGATCCATCTTGTCACACAATACCGCAACAGCCAATTCACCCTTGTACATTACCAAGATCTTACAGGTAGTATAGCACACTTGTATTATGATATAACAAAACATTTTTATACCTATATGATACAGACTAAAGAGTGTTCATGGAGTTACCAACCCATGGATTGGTAGTATCAACTCTTGTATAATAGCTGGATCCAGTGGTCAGCCTATCATGGACATCATGAAGGTTGCTGGACTTGCTGATGTTTCTTCCTTGACTTGGTTAAATCGTACATTAGATTGGGGGCACTTTGCACCAACTGCTCCAGACACTCTTTCAACTTATCCGTATTTTGACACTGATCCATTTATTATGAAAGAATGTCCTGATATATATTTTGTTGGAAATATGGATAAATATGACACCAAGTTGATAGAAGGTAAGAATAATTTTATCTTTTTATAAATCACCACGAAAGAAATGGACTAGATAATAATGTAGCATACATCCACAGAAAACGAAGGTCAGAAAGTAAGATTAATTTGCATTCCGAAATTTTCTGAAACACAAACTGGTGTCTTGGTTGATTTGCAAGATTTAAGATCTTGGCCTATCTCTTTCACTGCTAGTTAACGTACTGTTTTATTTAACAGTTTATATATTTTAAAGTAATGATTATTAATATAAACATACAATGGGTAATAATGATTCAATGAAAGGAGGCTAAAAATGAAACAATTTTTATACTTCAATAAAATTTCTAAGTGTATAATTTATCGTTATAACATAATTTGTACATAGTAAATATATTATTTATATTCAGGAAATGTCTTTTAACATTTGTCTTATATCTAAATACATAAAATAATCTGTCATTAAAATTTTCTCCATCATTTGTATCGTCAATCAGTTCTATGGTATAATTAACATTCACATATATTATCAGATTTTACATATTTTCACATTGATAAATCTTTCTCTTTAAATATATTATGCATTATGTAAACTAATATACTTACATATCTTTGTTACATTGACAGTATTCACAATAGTATTTTGGAACAATATACCATATAATTTAAAACGTAATAAAATAGTTCAGAAATGATTTATAGTAAAATATTTTATATGTATATATAATAATACTGAAGCTCTGACGTGTTTTTTTTTTTTTTTTTTTTTTGTTAAAATAGTATAATATTTTGGCACAATATTCTTTGCATTGCTAGCAAATTAGTTTACATGCAATTTAACACAGTGAAACGAATGATATTACCAATTCGTAAACTATTTTAACAATCCTCTTTGTTTTCTTTTGATTGATCTATAAAATCATTGTGAAAATTCAAGTTGCATCTCCCAGAAAACTGTATGTACATAATGAAAAACTTAATTAAAAGACTATCATTCAATTTCCATATTGAAATTAGATTTGATTTTGTATACTTATAGTTTTTACATTTTTTTAAAGCCAGTGCAATCTTTAGACTCATTTTCCCATCATGAATGATTATTCGGGTAAAATCGTTCGGTTTCTGTGCTACAGGATTTAGAGGAAATTGGAATATCCATATTCAGGCAAATGTTCTTTGATGATTCTTGGGCTTCAGAGATCTCTGCCTGTTGATCCGTTGATTTTTCTTCATTTCTCATTGCACATATGACGTCCGTCAAAGCAACAATATAATTTTTTGCTAAAGTCAGAGTTTCAATCTTGGACAGTCTTCTTTCTTTAGTCACATGTGGAATTACTTCACGTAATGACTGCAAATTAGAGAATTATTTGTTTGATTATTTTTAGTAAAGATATATAAGAAATCATGACAACACTAACATCATCATGTGTACCTGAAATGCATCGTTTAGACTATGCATTCTCATTCTCTCTCTCTCATTACTTTCTAATCTTCGAAGAGTTTTTTCTCTGGGTGTTGTTCCTCTAGACGGCTTCGATAGCTTTAACCTTGACTTCTCGTTTCGTTTGTTGCTCCGTCTCACTGTCTTCCCATTTTGAGATTGTTGATTAGGCCATTTCTCCTCCCAATTCTCTTCATTCATTATTTTAGATTTCATGCCACAGTTATCCCTTGTATTAAGCATGTAGCACTGTTGATAATATTTCTGCCAATTTGTTATCATGTTTAATGATAATCAGTGAAATATCATTGATACTGACATTTCTATTCACTGACATTTACTATGGTAAAATTATTAACTTACTGTAATTTATGCTTCAAAACTATTATATACAACAACAGGTAACATGTCAAGGTCAATCATAACTAAAAACTATGCTTTTTTTAAAGAGTTAAATATATTTCATTCCTTCTTCTTTATAAACGTATCCCGAAAATGATAATATACAAATATCTTCGTACTTACAGACTTTCAATTTAACAATATCCAGTGGTCTTGTCAATGTGATGATAAAAGTTGCAAATATAAACGTAAATTCTTGTTGTTTCTTTATTTTCTTGATTCTGGATTTTCGTTGCGTTTTGTCTCGATGTATTTGAGAATGAAACAAAGAGATAGGGAATTACATTGCGCGATACAATATTTCGGTATTTGAATCTACTCCACGCTACCGCGTGTACTTGTTGAGCCACGCTGGAACGACGACTGACGTCGCGACGTCGGGGTGCGGCCGACGCCACCTTCCACCCCCGGAAATTGAACAATCTACCCTGTGACCTATACCAAATAATTTTTTGTACTATATTTACCACGACCCTTATTAATACACCTGATATACTCGTGTATCCATATTTACTCAACTGTTACATTTTTAAGTCAGTTCATTTAAAAACAGTTTCAATAATAGCTACAGATTAATGATGGTATTTAACAAAAAAGGAGGTGCTTCATTAAGCATAGAAAATATTTCATATAAATTATAATTACAGTTTTATTTGAATATAGTTTTTGAATCAAAACTATTCATAAATGATGTATAGTTATTTGTAGTATTTTGATGCTTATGTGAAAAATCCAAATTTTCGGCGATTATGGCGTTAATATACCACCCATTATGCAGGACTATGTGAAGCTCCGTATATATGAACGGGCTACAGGTGGGCGTATGACGCAATTCGCCCACGCGGCCCTTCTATCTTTCCATTATCGCACTTCTACCGATCGAGGTACAGCGCGGAATATAGATTAAAGATATACCGTACGCATAATGTACATTACACAAGATTCAGTGACATAATACAGAAATATTACTTCATACGAATCGATATAATAAGTAGAAAATAATTCGTGTATGTAAATTAGTATACTTTTTATCTTTTACTTGACAGAGCTATTTTCACCAAAAACTATACACGTGCAGAGTCTCTGAATCCGATGTAAATAGGCTAATGTTTAATTGAAATTGTGTAAAAGAAATCTTTTCTGTATAGGACAAACGTATGTTCATGAAAGTATTGAAAATGATCTGAAAAATTATATTAAATATTTTGAACTCAAAGTTGGGAAGAGATTGCAAAAGTTATGTCGCAGTTAAAGTCAAAACAGTACCATTTATTTTTTATCTTTACATTTACCACAACAAGCATTCGTTTGTCTTTCTAAGTCGGACTCTTTGTGGTTAGGAGTCCATGGGCCGAGACTGGCTGAGGCATAAAAGTCCATGGGGTATGGTTTGTCTGTATTAAAATTTGCCATTTTTAAAGCAACAGCACCTTCGTATGGGGTAAGAAACGGCTTCTCAAAAGCGGTTCCCCAGTCTATACTTAATCTTGGGCACGCAATCTAAATGAGAACATTGCATTGTAAATGTTTCATACGTGAAATTTATGCATAAAATGTATATGTCGTCGGTAAATCTCAATTTTGTCTACGTGAAAATAATTTCAACATTTGTAATACAGTTAGATAATTCTAATTTTATTTAAAATTGTTTTTTTACCATTAACATATACGATCTTGTAATTGCAAATTAATTTTTTACCTGTATGAAAGCATCAATGCCCTCAAATAATTTAATCTTATCAGGAGTTATTTCTGAGAGTAATATATTAATGCTATCCTTGTTCAAAGATTTAATTTTATTTCCTAACTTTTGTAAAACATTCGGATTTCCTTGTCGGCCTAGTGTTCCAAGTATTAATCCGAATTTTCCAGTTTGCATGGCACATTCTATTGCCCTTAATCTCGTCTCTAACATAGTTTTATGGTCATAAAATTCTTCCGTCAATTTTTTCTCGTAAGGATCGTAACGGAATGCCCGTAATTTGGGATTGGCTATCATTGCTGCCTCTAAATGAAATCGCCCATCCCCTACATAAATAACTGCATCTGCACAATGAATCTGCGGGGCTGTACATCCTAAAACCTATGGAAAATTGTGTATCAACTTATATCGTTAAAATCATAATGAATGCAAAAGATATGAATACCTCTCCAGGACTTAGAGGTTTAATCTGTGGTGTGGAAACCTCATAACCATTCTTCCTCATTTCCACTGCAATTGCTTGTAATGTCCCAGCAAATTGAATAGTACTTACAAGAGCTATTTTTGTCGTAACTGACATTGTAGCTTGTAAACATTCTATGCAATGAGTGGTGTCAATTTTTATATTAACAAAAACGTATAGAACTTTAATACCAACAGTTTGATCTATAGGTATTAAACAAGAGTGGCCATAATGTATCAAAAAGTCAGCATCCAATGCTAGGGCTGTATAATCATCTACACAGCATGCCCCTATGTAAAAGTAAAATGTGTTAAATTTTTAATTTTCATAATAATAAAAAAGACTTATAATTTTCATGTTTAGTCACACAAAGTCATATTGTGCAACTGGATTTCTTGCTACGTGAATAGCAATATACGAGAGTTTACTGTAACATTATGTCATATTATATAAACTTATAGTACCATAAGTGACATCTCCCATTATAACGGTCTCTGCATCTGTAAATTCTTCTATAATATCAGCTATAGTAGTAGCATACATTAAGAGTCCTTCTGGCATTTGTAATGCAACTCTTTTGGCCTTAGCCTCTCTTATTCTCCATATTGACTTATGTATTTCAAAACTGTAATTCGCTGGCAGTACAGCAATAGCTGCATTTAGTAAAGGATCATTAAGTATGTCCTCCGGAATTTTATTTATTTTAATCGGTGCTTTAAATACTTTACGAACTGGTTTTGCTTTAACTACAACCACCGAATTATGTTCGTCGCCCATTATTGCTAATCTCTTGTTACAATTTCAATTTCTTTAACGTCATTTCTTTATAAATTATTTCGTGTTTCACCGCTTTCAATGCAGATACATGTGTTTTACCTATATTTTATAGTTTTCTCTTTGTTTTAATGTTTATGTTCTTTTTAGGTTAGACCAGGTTATAGATTATGTCAGCTTCAGAAACTGAACAATTCTATAGACATTCCTTTAGATACATATATATTTTTCGATACTAATGCCCTCTAATGGAATTAGTGGTAAGAAGCGGTAGAATTTTCGAATTTAGTGTTTATAAGAGACTGTAGAAAGAGGTAGCGTTACCAAATTCCGAGGGTTTTATACAGAAAAATTTGAAATGTGTCGCTTAAATACTTTCTTCTTTTACCTGACTACTGTAATTTGTCTCAGAAAACAAGAAGGAAATTTTTATATCGACCATTGTATTAGAAGAACATCAGGAATGGAATTTGTATAATACAAATGATAAATAAAAAATTTATTAAATCCAAATCATTTTCTTCTGGCCATAAAACAGCCCTTTTAAGCCATAAACTATGAGAATGTCGAAAGAGTGGAAACTCACTATTTTCAAGCTGTTCCGTTGGCTGCGACGGTGGCGCCACCTGTCGGAATGCATTCTTCGAAACACGGAAAATTTTATTTTCAATTTTCTCGACTTCTACAGTTGCTAGAGCGATGATCTTTATTTTTTTTCCACCCAGTTTTTCATGCCGCTTTTGATGGTATATGCCACAAAGTTCCAGCCCTCTTAGAAAAAAGGTTTTATTTGTCGGAATCATTTAGTTACTTACAGCAAGCAAACGAGTAGAGTTTCAATATTTTCCATTAGTAGATCGATAGTTTAAACTCTAAGTAAGACGCTGAAACAAACCGCATGTAAATCGATCAAGAAATAAACAAGACATTAGTATTTCAATATTTGTCTTTCATCGAGGGATTATTTCCCGCCTGAGAAAATGCAGAAAATTTCAAAAAACTAGATGGCGTTGAAAGCAGTGGCTCCAGAACACCGTAAAAATAGTGAGTTTCCACTCTTTCGACATTCCCATAGTTTATGACTTAAGAGGGCTGTTTTATGGCCAGAAGAAAATGATTTCGATTTTTATTAATTTCAATTTAACAAATTCTATATTTATCATTTGTTTTATAGAAATTCCAGTCCCCACGTTCTTCTAATATAATGGTCGTTGCAAAAATTTCCCTTTTAGTTTCTGAGACAAATAACAGTATTCAGATAAAAGAAGAAAGTATTAAGCGACACATATTTCAATTTTTTCTGTATAAATTTCGGTATAAGTTTCTGTAATTGTCAGAATTATAAGAATACAAATTTTATGTTAACATTGTGTTCTGTAAAATTGTAGGTATGAACATAGAAAATCTAATATCAAAATTTAGTGTGCACTAATAACTGATGTGATTTCAATAGCAATGTAAAATGATTTATGTTGTATCTTGTAATTATTTATATTAATAGAATAGAGAGTAATGAAGTTTCAGCGAAGAATTCGATTTTTTGAATTCAAATTACTTGCTACTACACCTGACTACACCTGCATGAGACCAGTGGTTGGTAGACCAATTAGCGTTTTACAGTGCTATTGTTTTATCATAAGGTGTAAAATTGTTATTGATTTGAATATTTTAATTCAGATTAAAATCTTTTACAATAGACACGGTGTATAATTTCATTATTATAATTGTAAGCTTTGTAAGTAGTAAGAATTTTTACATATTACAATTACAGTACGTGACGTTATCGACGATAATTTCGTTTTTTAAATAGTAATTTCATAATCATTCATGTTTCCTACAAGTATTTAAAAGTAGTATTTATTAATTCATTGTAAGACTTGAAATTTATTTTATTTTAAGTAATGTTTCATATTATTTTGCTAATTTAATTTAATAATATTAAGCAAATAAGCTGAACATTATATTTGATAATGTGCCTCAAATGGTAAAGAATTGTTAAAACTAATATATAAATATATAAATTTCATTAATGCTTGTATATAAATTTCATTTCTCGCGATTTAAATAGATTCAATGTACAGACTAACACCATATCGATATATCTTAAATGCATTGTTTAAAATATTTAGGGTTATTTAATATAGTTAATATTCAAATTATACTTTGTAATATACATGAACAACTTTCGTAAATTTGCCACTTATAAAAATAAGAATGCTCTTTTATTACGTACTGCTATTTATGTAACAATCTTTATTCTTAAACACAAAACTTCGAATATTTCCCTAGTATTTCTTTCGACTAAATTATTGTTATGCACATCTATTAATACAATTATCACTCACTGATATGAATTAGATCAACTTAAATGCGATATGTTTATATCTATTTAATAGCGTACAAGTTTCATGATCGCATCCGAAATTATCGCTCTGACTATACTTAAAATTATTAATACAGTTTATTCTGCATCATACATCGTGCATTCTACATTTTCATACGCATTCTAAAAGATAGAAAAAAAGATTGTAATTACCTGCTCGCTATACCATTCAATTGCTATTGAATCACTCGCTTATAAAAGTGTATTAGTATCTCTGTCTATATGTACAT
The DNA here is from genome assembly GCA_963989415.1 of Cerceris ruficornis. NCBI lineage: Eukaryota > Metazoa > Arthropoda > Insecta > Hymenoptera > Crabronidae > Cerceris > Cerceris ruficornis. The sequence goes on from OZ022518.1 coordinate 8,366,340, forward strand.
TATAGTTTGTATATACTAAACACGTTAGTGAGATAAAGAGAATAAGATTTACGTATATGTATATTTGCCTTTCTCTATCTCGCTAATTCGAGAGGTAGTTTGCTTTCCAGTTTATTATATAGTTCAATGCATAAGATATGGCGTTAAGTAAAATGTCACAGATTTAAGCGATCAACTATTCGGAATACGTATATAACAGTGTATTGGAGGCAGAAAGAGAGCAAAAAAGAGAATAGAGGAGCGAGAATAGAACTGGGTTTGGCAAGCGTGGTGATTTTACACCTACCTTCTAACCGGACCGTGGCCGATGGTATCGTATCCGTTTCACGATACGTATCATGCCTGGTCCAGGTGGTTTCCTTGAGGAAGGTGTTTCTCTTTTACATATTATTGCAACAGTTCTTTGTTGCCGTGACAAGCGTGTATGTTAGTTTTTTTAGGGACAAAATTGCTTCCGTGTAGTACAGAAATACGAGAATTATGAGACTATCAAGAGTTGTGATATGTATGTTGTAAAATTAGAGCACATAACTACCTGACAGATCTTTGATCTTTCTCATTATACGGTAATCGAAAAACTGGAAAATCTCAAGAATGACTTAAATAATTTACAACAATCAGAGAGCCTCAGTGTGCAATGTTGGATCTTACATTATGCTGGATATGTTGGCTGTTTTGTGCGGGTCTACCGACACTTACAGCCTATCCTGTATCTCCGTCAATTCATACAGGTACGTTTGTTGTATATTTAAACGTTTCTACTGATATTATATTCTACTTATATCAAAGAGCTGTTTGATTTGTCATAGATTTACCAAATAATCGTAACACGTTACAATGGGAACGTTATTGGATTTTATACACAATTAGCCTTTTAAGTGTGACTGCCACTGCATTTACTTTAGCTGGATGTCTTTGTTGTCGAAGATCCAGAAGACCCAAAGGATTTCAGGTGATTTATACTAAATTATATACTTTTATGTAATAAAGGAAAATCGTTATAGTTACTTGTACTTCTAACAAAGATTTCTGAATTTTCAATTATAGGATAATGCAGAAAAGTGCAAACAGGTAATTGTGAAACGGCAGACTTTTGTATTGCAATGTATGTCGACAAAAATTAGAATTCCATATTAGAAATCAGCTATTAAAGAAATTAATGCTGATGTTTCCAAGATTTAATGACTCTCCGTTTGAATATTCATAGTGTAGGACCATGCAAGTCTTAAAACATATTTTTGCACTGTTTCAAATGTTTTTATATTGCTGTTAAGCCATAATCTTATAATAGTAACTTGAGTAAAAGCTTGTTACTTAAACATAAATAATTAGATACATTGACATCAAAGACTATCTACGATGAGTGCTACATGCAATAAGATATTCTTGTAGAGGAATAGTTTTATGCATTAATAATCATTTATTTTTGAGAAATTCATGCAAATGCTTCCACAATAGCTAACTAAGTGTTTTCCAGCGAATAATAAAATGATTTACTTGCATATTATTTTATAGGTGAATGAAATGGAAACATACCTTGAAACTTTTGCTATAACATTACAAATATGTTTAAAATCAACTGCATGTGTTCTGTTTGCAAGTAGTGGAATGCAATTTAATTATTATAGTTAGACAACAAATGAAAGTTATAGTAATGAATATACTTTCTTTATTTTCTACTATGCAATACTTATTTCATATTTTTTATTTCTAGGACATTTGTTGTACTTAAAGCTCAAGATCTATAATACAACACAATAACAATGGTTTACAAAGTGCTGAAATTAATTATTGTATCTTTATTATAGGAATTCAAGGATGGAAACAGCATCGGACAGGATTCGGCATTTGATCATTCAGTCGAAGGTTTAGAATTGGATGTTCCACGTATGTTTGCTATTTCTGACAGAGTTCAGTTTGAACCTTTGCCTGTAGATCACATTATATCTGGATCTAAGAATTCGACAAAACCAAAGCCTCTACCGCTTTCTACAACATTCTATGAGGATGATTCAAATTCTAATGCTTTACGGGAACCATGTTCTGAATGGTTCAATGCAGAGGAATTAAATGTGCCTAGAGAGAAATTAAAATATTTGCGAGAAATAGGTCATGGCTGGTTTGGTAAAGTTGTCGAGGGTAGAGCAGAGCTAGAAGGCTCTAAGGACAGTACAAAGAATGGCGGGGTCGTTGTGAGGATTCTTACGGAAGAAGCTACAACAAAAGAAAAGGCTTGGTTTCTTGGTGAAGCCACACCATATTTAAAGCTACGTCATCAGAATGTATTGGCACTGCTCGGTTTCTGCTTAGAAACTGACCCATATCTTTTACTCTTTGAGTCATGTCCAGCGGGTGATCTGAAAGGTTTTCTTCTGTCAAATCGTGATTATAAATCTCAAGAGGCACTAAAAAAAGAAAATATTCCAATTAGAATGGGTCTAGACATTGCTGCTGGTTTGAAGCACATGCACAGTCATGGATTTGTACACACAGATCTGTCTGCTAGAAACTGCTTAGTATCATCAGATTTATCTGCAAAGTTAGGAGATTATGGCACTGGTGTAGAAAAGTATCCGGAAGATTATTATGTTGTCGGTGATCGTGCATTGCCTATCAGGTGGTCAGCGCCAGAAAGTGTAGAATGTACCGATACCACTATCGAAACAAGAGAAATTACATCGGAAGCAAATATGTGGAGTTATGCGGTTCTTCTTTGGGAAATTATTATGTGGGGGAATAGACCTTACAATGATATGACTGACGAGCAAGTTATACAAATGCTTCTGTCTATAAAAACTGATCTCTTGCCAAATGGTACACAAATATTACAGAATTATCTGGAAAATTGTCCATCCAACGTACTTCAAGTAATTCGCTTATGTTTAAATTTAAATCCTCAAAAGAGACCGAACTTGGACGAAGTAAGACAATTTTTTTTAAACGAGCATACGAAGTATTTGGATTTTGAGCAAAGATGGGAAAACTTGCAAACAAACGCGTCGAAATACCACATTCGAAGTGCTAGTTTACAAGATCTACGTGGCAGTATCGATTCAGACTATTGGACTGCTATTGCGGATGATGTAGCACAAGAAACGGCGCCATCATCGTTTCGACTTGGGCTGTATGAGCCGCTAAAGAATCCACCAGATATCAAAAATACCATTTTGCATCATGAATCCGGTTCTGAGACTGAAGAAGAAAGCTGGAAAGGACGAATTGAACAAGGGGTCTATACAGAAAAAGTGAAACAAAAGTCTAAATCCGTGACTGATCTCATGGTGCTTGTACATATTGACTTTGACTCGGATGCAGAATTATCAATGAGTAATCAGGTATCAGAGAAGAATATGAAGAAGAAGTTGCCAACTACAGGTAGTGATAGTGATCTCAGACATAGTACATACATGGATGAATTTGATGAAGCATTAAAAAAATTACGAGATCCATTGCCGAGTAATACATCTAATAAAATTAAATCATTGGATGATCTAGAGCGGCCGAAATTTTTGACATTGACTATGGATCAGGGTCAGATGCCGATTTTACGATTATCTTTAAACGAAGAAAACCCTTCAGTAGAAACCAATACCACATCAATTTCAAATACAAATGCAGATTCTACATCTAGCGAAAAACATGTACTGAGGCTTTTATCGAAAGGAGATCCCAATCTTTCTCTCCTTCGCTATGTACCTGATCATTTAAAGGAGAGTGAGATGTCTCATACTAATGACGTTTCTACAATTTCCGAGGATAGTAATAATTGTTTACCTTATAATTCTTCGATTAATAATGACGAAATTAATAAGAATAACTTGGTGGATGTTGATCTTTGGAATCACGCTCTGGATTCTGCATTAAAACAGAAAATACCTGGTTTTTCTGACGAAACTGAGTTTAATGAATACCTCGAATCTTCGGTTAAACAGCCAGAGTACATGATGTCCGTACACGATAGCAGTACACCAGAATTGGTTGTAACTGCTGTGTCTCCGCCTGGTACACCACAATCTCGCAGGGATTATTCCGTTTACAATGCAGACGATGAATTTTCTAACGGAGAAGATCTAGATGGAGAAAGGAAATGTCTAGCAAATGAAGAAGAAGAAGATAGAAAACAATTATCTACGCCAGATGACGAACAAAGTTCTGATTCTGGTTTTAGGGACAAAGAGTCCTGTGAAGAGGAAGAAAACATCTGTCCATCGTCTACTTCTGCATCTTTTGTTAATAGTTCTGGTACGCTTGCACCAACGTGCACGGAGGAAGAACAGTTGCAAATTTTGTTTGAATTAGATACAATTCTTGACGCTGAATATTATAATATGTTACCTGCCTCGGATAAAACAGTAGATGATTCACTTTCAGTTAAATGCATGGAAAACACATCGTTTGACCAAACGCAAAAAGAGCATAATTTTATTCATATTGAAGATACCACGGATGAGACGGAAGAAAATGATGTTAGTATTTCCGATATTAATTCCGTGAAAGTTGAAGGAGAAGAAGCAGTTTCAGAGTATGAGGCAGAAATAGTTACAGAAGATATAATAGAAGTAAAAGAAGCAGAAACCGAAGCATTAAATAACGTTGATGTTGCTACCTTACCAGAAAAATCGGAAGAAAGTAGTCCATCGTACCTTGAAAAACTTCAGCATTCAAATGTACAGCAGAAATTGGAACGCTATTCGCAGGAAGAATACGAATGCGAAAATGAAAACGAAGACGAAGATAGTTCTACAATGAGTTTACGTAGCGATAATTCTTATGTATCGTTTGGTATGGAAGAAGAGTTTGTGACGGCAATAAGAAACGAACTTAGAGAAAAATTACCTTGTGCACAAATGCCTGTCGTAGAACCTTTAGAATCTCATGATGATGATAATCCTTCTATATCTAGTGATACCGATGGAAAACAATGGGATGACGATGATGATAACGAAGAATCATCAAATCAAGGCTGTGGAGGAGTAGGAATTTCAATAAGGTATATTACGTTTATATTTAGATTGTACAAGTACGATGTATTAGATTATAAATTTTACAATTAGATTGATTGTTATTTATGCTTTTATGATGTGTAATAATAACGTTATATGTTACTGTTAGGTACAACATATACGGCACACCACTTAGTCCAATTCAGGAAGAACGAGAGAGTACTGTTACCCCAGAATCTCTGATATCGAATTCCAGAGATATTTCACTCAACTCGAAAGAATCTGTTCCATCAGAGGATGTATTATTAGTTGATACTCAAACGAATAAAATGATTTTATTAGAGGGATTAGGAGAGAGACTACAAGACGACGATCGGGACATAACTAACGGAGATCTTTCGGAAGAAGAAAACATGAATTATAATTGTTTATTGGGGCGTTCCTGCGATGATAAATCACGTATCATAATTGCAAACGTTGGGGCACCATTACCAAGTCCTGAAGAAGAACCAAAGTGGCAACAATTACAATCATCGTTTCCTTTACCATTGCCTCTGCCGCTACAAGATGACTTAATGTCAACGAGTTTTGCAACGGAACGTGGCTGGGGAAGCTTGGACGAAGATGAAGATGAAGATGAAGAAGGGGATGAAGAAGAGGAAGATGAAGAAAATAGCTCTAGTTCTGGCGAATTTGTTTGGAAGGTATGTATTCTTTTTTGTATGGCTTAGTTTCATAAAGTATATCGGTATTTAATGATTTTCATTATTTCTACAGCGTTATGATGAACCACATGTCGAAGAAGTTCAAATTCGAAGTACCTTAAACGATGATGATTTGATGGTAAGAGATGTCGAAGTAGAACATGAAAGTGACGACGACGAAGCGGAAGAGGAAGAAGATGATGAGGAGGGGGAGGAGGATGAAGAGGAAGAGGAGGAGGAAGAATTTACACCTTCAGCTTGGAATGCAACGTTAGCGCCTCATCGTTCTGCGCTGAGATCTCCAGACAAAACATTGAAATCTGGAGTAAGCTTTATATTATTATTATTTGAAAATGAAACTATATATCTTTTTATATATAATATCAGCGTTTATAATTTCTCGTCTTCACTTTGGCTGCTAGGACGATTTGGTAGGTGTACCTATTATTTAAATACAAAAAGAATGCATGTCATTTTGAACTTCTCTTTGTAACTCTTCCTCTTACAGATTTAATTTGAGGTATTTAGCAAGCTTACTTTTTACCATACATATTAGACATGTGCTAAATATAGGTATAGCTTAACAACTTTTCCTAACGACTGGATCGACGATGTGCGATTTGTCCAGGACCAAAAGAAGAGTGTATGGTTCAAGAAACAACGCTATCATTGTGTATATGAATATCCAAAGGAAACGTTAGCTAATGAGAGTCAGGGAGGAACAACTACCACTTGGGAACCAACTTCGTATGCAGGTAAAATGAATCAAAGAATTTTAACACTATCTTTACACAATATATGGAAGAATGTACATTGCTCGTTAATATATACATATCTACACATACATGGATACAGATAATAATTCATATTTGATAATTTAGATTGGGAAGAAATGATGGATGAACCGCGATTAGACTTATACCCTTTGGATTATGATGATACTAATCATACTGGTGTGTTTAAAAAGTTATAAAGATTATTTCGTATATATGTGATGTGCAAATAACATTTCGTGCCGTTGCAGGAAATGAAGAATTTTTCGTTAGTAGTTCAAATCGACCATTTCAATTCCAAACTGGCGATAGTAAATATGTAAGTCAGTTCTTTCCGGGAGCAGTTTCTACTTCAGCAAATGAAGACCAAGATCAAGTTGATGGCACTCAGCACGAATTACGACAAAATAGTATTGATTTGTTAAACCATTATGGGCATAGTCAGCAACATCAATTAGGGGAATTAAGGCATACCAGGGATCGTTTAAAATTGAACTTGTCTTCGAACGGTGCATCGTCTACATCTTTCCCTTCAACGAAACAAGTAAGAGAAGAACAGAGCGACCAGTCGAGTTCTATGGATGAAGAATCGAAACCTCCGAGTGGTATAGACTTTGAACAGGGCCAAAGTATACTGCAAAATTCACAGGATGATAACTCTTTGCCAAAGGTGCCTCACAGGGAAACTGAACAAGAGATGAGTCTTGAACCACGTTTTTCAAAAGTTGTTTCATGTGATAATCGAGAAATGATTGATTCTGCCGACAAGTGCAGTGTTCTAGCTCGTGATTGACGTACTTCAAAGTCCATTACAATGTTCTGAAAGAAACAATTTAGCCGAAGTCCGTCCGAAACTATTTCGTCGTGAAAGCAAAATAGTAATTCAATTCAATGAGATCGTCTCTATGAAATGAATCTCCAAACTTTGTATATAAGATGTAGTAAATATTACTTGTGGCTGAAATTCAATCGATTGTCTAAAATGCTGTATTAAACACGGGATTTCTTTTGTTACATAATAACACTATTATATAATCAGAGCTTTACACTGAATATACATTTTGATACGGTTAGCTCTCTGTCGAGAACGGGATGTAAAGAATTGAGTCCAAACGAATCGCTAATCGAATTGGAATATTAACGATAGACAATCGATTTGTAAAGATCGCATGAAATCTATTGCAAGTAATTTTTTTCGCGTGTAAATATTTATTAATTATTTTTTGGGATATAATCATTGTACAAGCAGTAGGTACCTACATAGACTAATATTTTCATTGAGGATTCATGAGAATTATTATTAATTTTTAATTATCGTTACCGTCAGTCGAAATAATTTTTCTTGATATTATATCAATATTAGTAAAAGAAGGCTCTCTATTCTAAAAGTATTAAAAAAGAATCACAAACGAAAGTACTACAATAGAGTCTCGATTTTTCAGAAGCAAAGTGTATCATAGTTTTAGAAGTATTAATTCTTCTTTTTTTTTATAATTCTATGTTATATTAGATTTTACTTTTATTAGATGGCCAATAATGAAAGAAAAGTAATGAATTAAAATTGATTCTGCCAAATCAATTTAAACGAATGTGACAAGATAGTAAAAAAATCGTTCATTCAAGAATACATGTAGTTCCAATACTTTTCACATAATATGTTTCAATTCAAAATACTTAAACGATGTAATTTGCTTTATTATGCAAATTCGAAGATATAAAAGAATCATGCATTGCCAAAAGATGTCTGCAGTTTAGTGCATGATATTTTCAATCCGTTAAAGTACTGCTTCTTATATATCTATTACATTTTCAGCAGTTTTAAACATTTACGTAATTTCTTTAAACAAGAGCACCCTATAAAAGTGATAAAGCCAGGTGAAGAGTGAAAACACTCCGTATTTTATGAAATATACTGCACATCCGAACTTATATTGAATTATATATTGAGCCTATGAAATCGTTTGCGAAAATTTGTATGAATGTATATTATACAGAAAATGATGAACACCAACAATATATGCTAACGATAAAATTTATTATATAACATTATGCTCACAAAGAAACATCTTTAAGTATTTATAACAGTCAAAGTAAAACATAATTTATAACATTATGGTGAAAAAAAATGAATATCTCGATGTATTTGGTACTCGCACATTATTTCATGAATATAAGTGAATCTAAGAACATAATTCTATTGCTACTATTAATAGCACAGCGTTCACTATGCGTTGTAATACAGCTATTATTGCTGATACTGCTAACTCCGTGCTCATTATAACACACAGAATATCAATAGAGAACAATTAATATATTGTTATACAGAAATTTATTTGATCGGATGGCTTTCAATGTTATTTCCCATACCATTAATATATCTTGATTTACTAAAATATAAAATTTTATTATTTGCACTATCATATTTTTATAATTATGTTATATAGATTAAATGTTTGTTTTTTATACATTCGCGGGTAAAATATGATAATTAAATCGAAAGTTTGTTATTAACTATTATAATAGATAGATAATACGGAAATTTAACTTCTATTATAAATATATTATTACGTTAGACTTATTTAAAACAATTATTCATTTTTTGTATCAATTTTCATTTATGTCATGGTATTGTTTTTTTTATTTGTATCTCTAGTTCATAAATTATATCAGTGATTACGCCACACAATAATGAGGCCCTGCTCATCAGCAGATGCCAAGAGAGACTCGTCATAATTGAATGATAAAGCAAGGGTTGGCGCTGCATGCCCATGAAGCCGATTAACTTCCGCTGCTTTGTCTTCTCTCGCAGGGTCTAAAAGATGAACCGCACCATCTTCCGAGCCTGTAGCTATCAGACTAGCTCCCATTTGTGGACAAAAGGTAGATTTCCCGAAGTAATGCCTACAGAAAATAACACAGGTTTTCATATCTGTATAAAATTTTAATGCTGTTATGTATTTTCATTCATACCTATTTTTGATTGGATATTTTCTCCCCAGAGATATAGAGCCTTGATTATCAATTATACGGTATAATAGTACTGCATTGCAAGCACTGCTTGCTAAAAGTGCTGGCCATGGAGCATCTTTTGAAAGCCATGGACGCCACGAAAGACTGGTTATCATACCACCTGTTTCTTGCACTCTTCGTAACTTTGTTAATCGACCAGTTCCTGGTTCCAAATGGAATGACATAATAATTCCTCTATCGTTTCCAGCCCATATTACGAAACCACCGCTTCCTTCGCAAGCTAACGATAGAATCTGAAATAACGATGTAGCAATAATTCTACTAGCTTTGGTTTCAATTATTTCGACATATCTGATTAATAGACATGAAGAACTAACTTTTCCACCAATTTTACAGGAACCTCCGCGAGTGTATATACCAGTTGATATATTCAATATTTGTATTAGTCCTTGAGAATTGCCAGCAACAACTAAGTTGTTATTAACAGGTATAAATCCACAACATAGGACTTCTGCCCGATGTTGATCGTGAACTACACGTAAACAAATTGACTTAGAATCTGTAGCAACACTCCAGAGCCTTATTGTAGTATCCAATGAACATGAGACGATAAGGTCATTACTGATACTCCAATCAAGTGCAGTAACACCCTTCTGGTGACCCTCTAATAAAGCTATTACTTTTGGAGGTGTGCTTGTAACTTCGCATATTGACAATGAGCCATCTAATGATGCACAACATAGTTTAGATCTATCATTATTTGCAAATTTAAGCATTATTACAGCAGCGCTGTGCTGATCAAAAACATGATGAAATCCTGCAAAGGCAAAATTTTCTGCCGTTGTTTTTCGCTGCACACCAGGTAGTTTTGCTTTAACGTCTGTGTTCTCATCTTCAGTTGTATGACTTCCAAGACTATTTTGCTCCACACTCTCGCCGTATCGTAGAAATAATAATTTCGAACGCAGTTTCAAGTAGCTTTCACGGATCTTTGGATCCTTACTAAACTTCTCCTTTAACAATTGATTTCTACGGCGAATGTAAAGCATTCCTAAAATGATGTTTTGCATTTATATGTAGATAGTATAAAATCTCTGAATACTCTATAATTACAAGTTAGAGTTTTCATACAAACCTAGAGTAGGTAATTTGTTTACCCGCTTTTCATTGTATTTAGCATCAAGAGCGAACACTTGTTGGTGCCACATGGTCACCATTGTATGTAAGACTATAACGTAAGCAGCATTCACTGACGTTTTTAATGTTAGTAAATGTCTTGTTATGTCAAGATAACAGTTTCTCAATAATGTTCAAATTATGTGTACTCTTATTTTATGTTTCAAATTATTTTGAACATGCTGGCAGCAATTTCGGATGAAGATTCACATAGACGATGAAATGAAAACTGTGATCGGAGAATTGCCATTGTCCTTCCGGTTTTCTTTTAAATCTTTATTGAAAATCCCATGTCAACATTATATTATTTTTTTATTTATTTTAACCTTTCATCTTTCATCCTTCTTAATCAGCTGTAGTATTTGTCAAAACAATCACCGTTGATTGTCCCGCCCTCTTACATTATATTTTGAAAGTTTGTACAAGTATAGCCGATAAAGATGTTTTTATAGATTGATAATATTTAATTTAAATGCATAAAATCGTTAAAATTTCAATTGTTTAATGTAATATAACCAACCGAAGCCAATTAATATTTTTCGATCCTAAAAATAGTATAAATTAATATTATATTAGAATTATTATCGAAGTATCATATCGTATGAGTATGAGACAAAATATTGAACACAGTACTTTAACTTCTTAATCAATTAATTTTAGATAAAATAATATTAAAACATATAAGGATCAATACTTATTTCATTGATTATAACACTCATAATTTGAAAGTCAATATCAATTTTTATTAAGTTTATTATCATACCCGTTTTACCGAAATGATCGAATTCTCCTGTAAAAGTTTCTCTTAATTTAAACACTTGAAAATTCTTAAGGGAATTAAAAACTTTCTTATAATCGCTATCTCACAACAATTTGTTACAAATAATTTATGGATGTGAAATCCAAAAGTTTGCGGAATAAACGGTTTCATAGATTATTAAATAAAAGTAAATTAAGCTGTATACGATACATGTATTCTTTTAATACATTTATTCTTATATATTCATATTTATACACAGTAGTAGCTATTATTATTTTTTTTAATAACTATATAATAGCAGTAGTGGCATAATGCATTTTGCATTCTCGTTCAATCGATTAATATTTGACAAAAATACAAAAATTATTAATGTATAATAATCGTTACAAGAACAAACGTGCTTAATCTGAATTTCATCTTCTTTTGTTTTTAGCTTCTTTCGTCTCTTCCTAGAATATTTTTGCGTCTCTTTTTCTTTTTTTTACTTTCCATTATACATTACACTTGCTATACCTGTTTCTAAGTTCATCCGAGTATACACGAAGAGTGCGAAATACTCTAAAACATATACTAAGATTAAACGAAAAAAATTATTACACTTTACCATTACCAATCGCTCAAATGTTTCACATGAGTATGTATATTATCATGTAATGCATACATAAAAATGAATTGTCAAGGTGTCCCAAAATTCTGCCGTATAAATTCACCGAAGATAGTAGTAAGAGTGAATTCTGTAATAATGCTTCTTATTTATAATGATTACCATTGTGCTACATTATAATTTAAACATTTCAACTGTTAATTCGCAATGAAGTATCATTCTAAAGAAATTTAATCAACGCTAGAACTACCAAGGCAGTCGAAACGACTGGTTCTTAACTTTTTCGAAAAGTTCTCTAAATGTGTAGGAAAACCATACCGTAGATATTCCGCACATATCTTATAAAGCATAGATTACTGAATGGATGATCTTTTTCACCGCTTGATTCCTCTCTCGCCATTAATTAATAAGTACTTAATATATTTAATTATAATGGATTTAACGCCGGTAGTTCTAGCGTTAAGAATGTGACCTTTATACACTCCTGATTAAACTTATAAACATAAATATGTCTCATTTCATAATGGAAAAAAATGATTTAACATAAAGTTGTTAAATTTTCACGGTAAACTTGTTACAGTAGTTAATTTAAGATGTTTGGTTTATAACGTAGCTGAAGCCTATTGAAAATTAGAGATACTTAGAGAATTATCATTACACGTAATATCTTAATAGTACTTAGCCATTCGAATTACATTACAGATTTTCCGGACACCTTTTTCTTTAGTCGATGTGAGCGAATAATTCGATACTTTGGAATTGTTACAACGAGGAGGAAATTGTTTAACATTTCTTGGAAATTTATGAGTACAGATTTACATCTTTTGAAAAGGAGGAAGTCTAGTCTACAGTTGGTCTTCCATGATTTTCAAACATATCATACTCATATCGCTCTTATATGAGTTCCTTTTTACATACATGTGCATGTATGCAGTTGCTAACGAGAGTTTACTTACAATTATTTACTTCTCGCTTACATCGGCTTAGTAAAGCTTCGACAATCAATCGATTCTTTCCCCTTTCTTCTCTCTTTCTTCATGGTAGAATAATTTATTCTCCACGTATGGTACATTCGTTTAAATCGCAAGGATTGTTACAGCACCTCATGGAAACGCTTTACCTAAAAGTTTTTCTTTCGCACGATCATCTCTCACAAGAAGAATTATTTGCAATGATTATTATTCACAATGCAAAAATGTGAAGTATATCTCTAAAGTGTCTTGCATTGGTCAATGTATCTTCTTCCGATTAGCTTACAACTGTACAATACGTCTCTCTAATCAGCATGAATAATATAACAGTATGGATATTTCTTTTTTTTTTGTTTCTTTTACCAGACGGAATCGACAATTGCATTTTCCCTTTCGTTATAATCTCGAATGAAAAAAAAAATTGGATGCTCATTATCATCACACTAACATCGTCGTTTCTTCAGAGTCACAAATTATGTTTGATTGGGAATGCAGATGGTGCAAGTTGGTTCTTGTTGTACCTTTGTTTGTTTGTTTTTAACGAAATCATGAATTTTTCCGTGTATCTCTTCGTCTCACAGTATATTTAAAAACTGAAACTTATACAATGCAATCGGCTTTGATTAACTAAAACTCATTTTTATTTGCGTATCAACAGATATTATTACATTTTTAAGCAACCATCAAAATATGAGCATGAATGGATAGCGAAAAGTAAAAAGAAATCGAGAAACTTTCAGCGTCGAAGTTATTTAGACTATACATTTCATCGGTATTAAGCAGAATGTAAACATCGTACTATGTTATCGAATTTTCTTCTTCGGTAATTGAAGTGTTTCCTTACGTAAATATAGTGAATTCCGAAAAGTTCTTTTTTTTTTAAAGCTATAACTAGTTGATCTAGCGATGACAAAATTATTTTCCCCAAAAGTAAATTGTCTATTTCCATTTGAATGTATCTAAAAATGCATTAGTGACACAGAATTGTTTTTAATCTCTCGAGAGATACACGCATTGCAAAAGAATAAAGTACCTCTTCAACTAAACGTTCGATCGTTACTTCTAGAAGATAAATTATTTGAATGACATGAAACAATTAGTTAGAAGTTATTATATGAATAAGGATAAGGACAATATATACTTTAGATAATACGATTTAAAACACGAGAAGATGATAAAAAGTTATGCGCGATATTTCGCGAAGAGCAGAAGGTGTTCAAATTTTGATTCAAGGCACCACAAGAAAATTACTGAGCTCTGTGTCGTCAAAATAATTGTGGCACGTTTGAATTTTTGCAATGCCGCTTTCGTAGATGTAATATATATATATATATAATATTATAAATACATAATATTATATATATATCTGTACATATATATATGTATATATATAAGTACCGTTTTCATTTTGAACCCAAATCTTCATTCTTTTTTTTCGAAAATGCAATATTATTGTACCTTCTTTTTGGTTTAATAGCTTTTTCTAATAAAATTTAATGTTGATTAATGCTGGTAACTAAAAAGTCCAAGACTTTTAAATCCGATATATATGATTGCGCAAGACGATACGTAATCTTGTGCAATTATTCACTCGTTTTAAATACCAAAAGTGACAACATTGTGATAATTATAACTTTATATACCTGAAATTTCCATGGTTAAATACATACAAATATCGCAATTTACAATAACATATTTTTACGTTTCCTTCACGAACGGAAGTGCTTTGTTTTTTTATATAAAGAAGCACTTTAGATGTTAGTGAGCTGAGATGCCTACATTATACAAAAAAAAACTATCACCTTTTGCAGTCGATGCAGTATATTCGCAATTGCACAGTAGTATACAGAGAGGAGATCGGAAATAAATTTAACAGTCGTTTCTCTTCTGAACCGTCTTTTCGGTATTTCACACGAGTTATGCTACTCACATAATCAATTGATTTTCATAGCGTTTAAACATATCGCGTAAATTACATCTCCACCGTGATAAACATGGATGATCATCTCTTCCATAGATATCGCGTTCATTTTTGGCACGAGTGCGCCTCACATTTGGAAGAACTACGCAATTTTTCATGCTGCATTAGACTGTCATTTTTTTTCTTTATCTTTTCTTTTCGCTTTTACACATACTCTGTGTTTTAGAAGAAAAAAAAATACATTACATTTATACATAAACATATACTGCATTGTACACATCAAAAGCTTTCTTATAATATGCTTGAAGAGTTCTATGATATATAAGATAACGCATTACAGGATTTTAGTAAATCCAAACTAATATTTCGAAATGTTACAAAAGTAAAGAAATCGGTAAACCTATTTAAAAAGGAGATAAAATTTCTGTCGAATTAGCATATTCCCATATGACGTATGCAAAAAGAAACATTCCTACTCGTTTTAACACAAAATCGATAAAAATTGCTTAATCCTTCCACCGATCAAATTTCGCCATACATTTTACATTGACTCGTGTCATCATATCAGAATCATTTAGTTTCACCAAAAGAACCTCTTGTCCCATATCCTTTTATGTCATTTGAACCATTTCTGTCAATGTCCATATCTCGCACCACCGTGTATCACAATGGCGAAGGTTTATTTTGTCTAAAGCGGTGTTGTCTCTTTCTTTTTTTTCCTTTCCGTAGTCAAATCTTTCTTAATTGCTTCCACCCCAATAACTTGGACTATATCCAGGTTTTGCCTGAGCTTTATTCTGCGAACTTGTATTAGACCTTTGACCGGTGCTACTTCCACCATCCTGATGAAGCGGTTGATGCAACTGATGAGGTATAGGTGGAATATACAAATGCGGCGTACCGTATCCACCCGGCAAACCAGCGTTTTGGCTACCAGTAAGACTAAACGGTGGCGGTGTTGCCGAATGAAAAGTCTGTTTTTCGTAAGACTAAAATGACATAGAAGAATTACATTCACCGAAACAATCTCTACCTGTTCAACCATTAGAAAATCGTAGCTCGCGAAAGATACTTACGTTAACTTTACTAAGCGCCACATGACTTTTAGCGTACATATTCGCACTTATATCAGTTGCCGACGATCCTCCAGTATTAGTATTTCCAGTCGATGTTCCCGTTTTGCCCGTCTGTGTTCCAGTATAACTACTACCTGCACCTTTATACTCGGCAGAAGGGCCTGCAGATGCTAAAGCGTCATAACTTGCACCAGCACCGTAACCGGATGCGTAACTTCCTGGTTTAGCACTATATGCACCGCTGTTTGTACCAGCATTACCAGCAGTAGCTATCTGCTACAATTAATCACGTTGATAGACACCCTCTAGTATCTCAATCAACAATACGCGATACGGTAGACTCTCTTATAACGAGTTCCTACAACGCAACAAAGATATTGCGGCTGTTGTTTCCCTATAACACGATTCTCCCTATAACGTGTCAAATAATAAAACACAGGAATCATCTGATTTAAGAATTAAATCTGTTTTAATTTAGCATTAGATTGCTTTCTTCATCGTTACCGATTTCCTATGTTTCGGTGTTTTGTTTTTTTATTAAATATCAATGAAATGAAAAACTTTTCACATATATTAGTAATATGTTTTTTTAATCAACTTCGTATGTGTGCCATTTATTTTTAAAATACTAACCTATTTGATAAAACGTAGAACATAACATTTGTAATAGCAATAATAATATCAAGCATGTTACTTTAGATTGGGAGCGTTATACAAGAAAAAATCCTATGCAGCGTGATTTCCTATAACGCGAATTCCAACAATACGGTACACCTTTAGCCGCGTTATACGAGAGCCTACTGTACATTAAATGAGGCATAACTTACGGGATACATAGCGGGAGTTCCGTATTGAAATCCTCCCGGCATTATTCCACCGCTATATGTAAAGTATGCATAGGCTGGAGGAAGTGCAGGATTCATCATCGGTTGTTGATGTTGCGTTGCAGTCTAAGAAAAAAAAAATAGAAAAGAAAAATGTAAATCGAAATTGCTTGGAATTTCACGTAGATACGAATCGTGCAGAACTCACCTGTTGCGACATAGTAGAAGGAACTGGAGATGTATTACTGTCATTTCTGGCGAACCTAGCATCACTAATACTGGTATAGGCTCCTTGTACACCCTGTACTCCTTGAACACCTTGTACACCAGAAAGGGCATCGGCTCGTCCACCACCGAGACTGGTAGCAGGGCCGGTTGTCTGATAGCCCAAGGCCGCGTCATAGTAACCAGTAGTTGGCTGCAGGTTAGTCAGGAAGGCCAAACACAAAACTACATGCATACACTGTGTACTCCAAATACAAGAAGGCTAACTAATATCTAATTACTACGAGTACTGGGTAGAGGAAGAATGACACGTGGTCAGTTATTCCTGCTGTTTGTAATTCTTATTTAGTTGATTTTTATACTATTAACAATGTCAAGGCAATATTGCTTGAAGGCTCGGACTCGGAGCTGCTGTAAAATCGTTAATTGAAAGTGCTACAAATAGAGTCCTATGAAATATTATTAAGCTCCACTAAGAACAAATTTTTCTGGGGCGAAATTTTATTTCTAAATAAATCTGATGATAAAAGAATTTCATCGACACGAAGCAAGATATAACTTGACCACCTGGGAATACAACATTATCTATTTTCAAACAAGATTTTGTACATGACATGAGGTATGGAGCAAATAAAATCAATAACGAAGAAAGAAAAAGAGACAAATAAGCTACGATAGGTCTGCGATCAAAACAATGTTCCATTTTGCTGATGTTAATCTAAACTATAGAAAGAAATTTGAATTTTCAAATATACGTTTTCTCTCTCTCTCTCCCTCTCTCTTCCACCTTGATCGTAGACATTTTTACTTTTCTACGTAATAATGTTTCGGAAATGAAGATGTCTCCAGTCATTTATTTAATGTGACACACCTTACTGTGAATAAATACATGAAACTTTTTTACGCCACCATGAAGGCATAAATGGAAAGATCAAGATTCTTTTAAATAATACTGGAGTAACGAGCAGCTACCAAGCATTAAAGAAATGATTATTTTAGCATTCTTCATATCAGGTAATCATAACATAAAATAGAGTAGCATGCTCCAGAGTAGTACACTCGGAACGATATCTGTTCTCTTAAAGTTGCGGATTCTATTAATTTCTTTATACGCCAATATACTTAATGCTTAATCGGATTTCAAGGCAATTTATGTGAAATCGGAAGTAGTATATTCCTTTCTTTGAAAGTGTACGTTACTCTAACAAAAGAAAAACTTTATCGATTCAAGTACAAATCATCCTTGAAATTAAAATATAATAAAATTTGTACTTGAGTCTATATCGTAAATAAAGTGACGAATCGACCAGTTACTGACCATGTGTGGTATTCTCTGTTGCATGAGCTGCAACTCCTCGTAACTGTACATCGGCTGCTGGAACGCGTAAGGTATACCTTGGCCCATGATATACTGATGGCTCAGAATCGGTGTCATACTGCCAGCCGTACCACCACCTGTTATATTTCCAGTGCCGCTACTACCAGTTACCACACCGCTTGACGTACTTTTTGGTACAGCTAATAAATAACCGGGTAAAACAATTAATCACAGCCATCAACATAGACTTTGGAATAATATGAGTATAAACTTACCATTGGAATTGGTTACTTTAGTTTGCGAACTATTTACCGAAGCTGAGCTAAGTCCCAATGTAGGAGCAGTAGTAGTCGCTAGAGAACTATTAGCTGTTGTCGCATTACTATCGTATTGAGAGTCTTTCGCCGTATTACTGTTCAATTTGTGATTATGCGATGCCGTTTGTGGTTGGCTGGTATAAGTGCCATACGGGTAAACCTAAAAAAGCAGTTTTGCATGTTTCCATTCAATAGAAATGGCGGAAAGTTTACAAACATGGACAACTTACAGATTGTGCTGTACTTTGATAAGCCCCGGACGCTTGTGTTATTGGCGAGGTAAACGTAGTAGCGGATGGCTGATAGGCCTGTGGTGTAGATTGAAACGAAGATGACCCTTGATAACCACTCGCTTGATACCCTGCATTACTATTTGATACGGTATTTGTTGCCGCTGATTGTGTTTGATACTGTGATGTTGTAGCTGGCACATATCCACTTGAGGATTGATAAACCTAGTATAATGTAAATATTATTTTAAGTGTTTCCCGTTCGAATAGAAGTATTTTAACGATTGTAATTACTTGACTCGTAATTACCTGATTAGTAGTGGTTGGTTGATTGTAACCAGAAGTCACGGATACTGACGCAGAGGGGGAGGCTTGACTGAAGGTCGAAGCATTGGATTGAGGGAATGACGATGAAGAATTGTAACTTGCCTGTGAGACATTTGCTGTTGTTGAGTAACTATTGGCACTCGTGCCTGATGCAGTTTGGAAAGACGATTGAGCAGATTGAGTGTTTGTCGAATATGCGTTATAAGTGCTTGGAGTTGCAGTGGGTGGTTGAAACGATGATTTTTGGGACTGGTAAGTTGTTGTTGTGCCATATGTCGGTGCATTTCCTGGAGAGACTTGCGAGGTAAAATCTTGTTTAGTTATATCCAATGCTTGTCCAGTATTGCTACTGCGAGCAGTAAAAGTTTGCGCATTTATTGTATGTTCACTTGACACTGGCAAGTTGTCACTATTCGATAACTAAAAGTAATATGGTAAGGAATGAATTATGAGTCTGTATGTTAAAGTTTTAAGGATAAAAAACGCCAATTTACTTACTATTTGAGAAGTGGCATTAAAAGGAGTTGTTGATGTCTGTGTCGTTTCAATTTCTAAAGAATTACTTGTGTTGGCAGTGTTTACAGCATTTGTAGTAGAAGATGCATCCACGCTGGGAATTGTGTTACTAGCTGCATTATATTTTTCGGTTGCTGACCCATCGAGGGAACTTGAATCGCTACCAAATTCAAGGGCGCCAAACTGCACATCAAGAAAACCGATACCACTATTCACGGCGTCTCCTGGCATTTCTACAGCACTTGATGGGATCTTCGATGGTGGTGGTACCCTCGGACGCTGCTTAGATTGTCTTTGAGACTAAATAAAAACATAATAATTTCCATCTTACGTAAAAACGGATTTATATAAAAATTTTCTTGAAATACCTGAGTGGACAAAGATGATGAGAACGTCGTTTGCCCAGAAGCTTTCAAGCTTTCACTTGTTTGTTGAGTTAGTTGTGTTAAATATTGAGTTTGTGCAGCTGTTAGAACTCCGCTACTAATAGCACTCGGCTGCTGTGATAATTGCATCGTTGGTAAACTCAATACAGGTTGCTGTTGAGGTTGCTGCTGAATTAATGCTTGTTGTTGTTGTATTGGTGGTATCTCGGATAATTTTGGTAGTTCCTTTAGGAAGTGCGTGAAAATATTATGATTAGTATACCTATGAAGTACTAATCGATTCATGAAAAATCATTCCGTGTGAACTACTTACTTCTTGTTGCAATATTGACAAATTAACATTTTGGTTTGACTGCACAGATTGCAATTCTTGAGTCTTTGGTTCCTCCATGGGTGGAGGAGGTTCTACTACAGAAGTGCTCGGTGTAAAAACTTTGGTATCTGCCAATGAACCTGTGTACTCTTCATTATCCCAATCTTCTGCTGAGTCTAAATTGTTCCAAGCATCTATATACATATCATCGAAAATTACGATGTCAATAGTTACTGACTATATATAATACTTTAGTATTATACCAAGCAACTGTAATGCATGAAAAATCTCACCCATCTTTGTCTCTTGAACACTCTGCTGTTGTTCTTCACTACCTGTCCAGGTATCAATTGGTCGGCTGAAGCTATGAGCCGTAGAACCAGATGATGAATCGTTACGATTAGCAAACGTTCGGGGGCCAAGGCCTCTACCGCCACCGCGTCCTCCACGACCTGATCTTGCTGGGCCACCTCTTCCTCTTCTATTACTGCTGTAGCTGCCATCACGAATACCATCTTCCATATTTCTCTCGTTCTCCTTATTTTCTCGACCGCGCCCTATATGGTTTTATACATAATGATAGATTAGAACGATACAAGATAGAATGACAAAAGTTAATATTTACATTACATATTACAAGATTTTTTAAACTCACAGCTACGATTATCATGATTGGCACGTGTACGCATACGTGGAGGGCCACCACCACGTTGATTGCGTCTTTCTTCCCAGTCACCCCCATCATCTTGCGCACCGGAAGTATCGGTATTTTGCTTGGAACCACTAGGTTGACGAGGCTTCTTCTTTTTTACTTCCCATTCTGTTTTCACTCCTTCTAAGAGATCATTGACAGCACGATCTAAATCTCCATCACTATCATGCAAAGCCATGACCACTTCATCTTCAGAACGTTGGGTCATATCCATGACCTGCTTGATACGTTCTTTCAACACAGGATCTTCCCCGCCTCCCATTCTAGTGTCAATGATTTGTGCGTGCCGTATCTGCACAGTGTTTGGCTAAAGAGCCACAGTTTTTAATAAACAACTCTTGGAAGAATAATGTTGATTAAACAATTCATAGAAATAAACATTATTACTACAATGTAAGTTCGATGCAGTGATATGCATATATTAACAAACTTTAGATACTTTTGATATTGAAAACATTATGATAAGCATTACTGTCCAATAATAATTATACAATCAGTTCTGAGTGACGATTAAAATGTAATACTGACCTGTGCTTTTTCATGCTTTGTCGAATCTGATGATTTAGTCTGATGATGATCTGATTTTCCATGTTGCTGTGATGATTTATTTTTGTTGGTGACTCTCCCACCGGAGGACACCGATTTGTTGCTTGAACTCATTCCCAACTAAAATCCCACACACCTATATCACTCACCTATTAGACTATATACACTCTCTATTTACAGTCTGTAACATAAAAAACATTTAATTTCATATATTTAATTAATACTGTGAAAAATACTTAATATATACTTCAAAAGCATATTTCTAGATCTATAGTTTTATAAAATCCTTTGTTAAATGAACTAATAACTTACAAATGCATTTGAATTCAATTATCAATATAGTTCTGTTTAGACATCAAACTCTATTAATAAAAGTTTGATATAATTTACCAACAAGCTTGATACAATAAAAAATTTACATGTTTAAGAAAATTATTACTGAATTTAAAAATATAAATATGGCAAGCTGCAATGCTGAAAAAATACATTTCTTATCTCTTATATAAATAAACTGCCATTTCATCTTACTGCTTGAAATATTCCATTTATTTTCTGTAAAACACAAAATCCAATATACTGATAAGATAAAATTTAATTAAAAAAATTATATTTTTACTAAATTCGAAAAAAAATTCTAAACAAAATTACGAATGTTCATTAAGTTCTTATATCATAAAAACTGCCAAACAAATTAACATTACATTTAACTCTGATGCAAAGAAATGATATACAAAATCATTTCAATATTATACTTAATCTGCAAGGAAAAATATCATGCAACATTATGTACAATTATGTACATATTATGTACACTTGATTAAATAAATGAAATTACAATAGATGCAAAAGCTAAAATGACAAAGTAATTGATATTGTTAATGTATCTTAACATTTGTATTAATTTTCCTAAACTAACTAATTTTTGTATTTAATTTCTACAGAAATATGCTTTTTATATATAACTAGGAGCACAATAAAAAAGTTGTTACAATAATATACTTATGTTGTGCTATTCCATAATCATTATTAAAATTATCGATAAATAGATTATGAACACATATGACCAGAATATAATTTTTGTAATCACTATTGTGTGCATGAACATTATTAAAATATATGTTTCAATAAGTTGTTCAGCATTGAGGAATGTGCCCTGTGGAACTTTTCAATATTGAAATGATAGGAACATTCCAATGTTTAAAAGAAATTTTTGGTAAATTTCTGTAGTCTGAGTAACCTAAATATGAAAAGGAACTGTTGGTGAGATTATCAGAAATTGTTACGAGATACGTGTAAACGAGAATATTCAATCCACTACTTGAGAATACGTTAATGAAGAATTAATTACGATTGACACTGAACCTAAAGGAACAGCCTACTATTCTAACAGCTTTGCACTTGTATATCACGAGATGAGACGAAAAGGTTAGGGTCGTTCAAGAAACGATAAATCGAAGCTCAAGCGATTTGGCAACTATTTCTTAAAATAGTCTCGTTTTTTCTAAAATGGTCGTTTGAATGAAGAACGAATGGCTATCAGCGTCCGGAGGTTACGAAAAAACCATCGAAACATTTCCCATTAGAATTTTCCGAATTTCCCGACGATCGAGTGGTACAATTCCAACGAACGGTATTCACCAGAAACATCGGATAATACGTAAACATTTTCCGCCATCGGGAGAACCATTGGAAACTAACAATGAAGTAACAAAAACAGACAAATTTTGACGTGCACGACGAGAATATGACGAAGGAGGATTATCGGGCGCATCACAAAAGCACCTTAGTCCACTGCCGTTGCTGGTCAGTATCAAGCTGTGAAAAATCTTCGAACGGATGACAAAGAGATCGGCCTTGTGGGCCTTGTTATTCTCCTTAATCAGTGAAACGATGTCGAGGTAGAATATTTTCTGTAGACCATGTGCACGGTAGACGCCATTTCTGGATTTGCGAGGAAGGCTTGTCAACCATCGCCGCAGCGGAGCATCGATAGATCTCCGTAGGACGATCGAGCCAAAGTATTTGCGGGGAACTCACAGTTATAATAAATGTTGTTCACGTACGCAAAGGGCACGTCCGGAGTCAGAAACAAGTGAAATTCACGACGCCTCGGCTTTTTCGGCCGTGGCGCGCGAAAAACCACGAAAAAAACAACGAATTTACTCGTACCTGGTTAGTGCGCTCAAAACGCAGCTCGGTCACGTGACCGCGGGCCCCCCTCCCTGACACGGCAGCACCGCCTCTTTCCTTTATCAGGCTCTATACGGTTAGCCAATTTTACTCTAGAAATCTTAATGCTGCCAACCAAAAAATCACAAATCTTCTAAATTCGTATAATCCTCAGGACGATAAATGTGAAGGATTATTTTCATTGTAATTAGACGAATTTCAAAATGGTTCTGGATGTGGTACTCAAACTTTTTTAGGATTCCTTGTGTGTCAGTCTCTTTACAATTTTTGAAATTGCTCAAGGACACTTCAAGGATAATTGCAATTAACATATAGGCTGCCAGTACCAAAAGGTTTTTTGACAAACAATTATTTATTCAGACAAAGGCAAATCTTAGTTATGAAATGTACGTTCGAATGGGTGATTGCGTCTGCTTTGCCAGAACCAGTTTAAAATTTCAAGTGAATGACCCCTTCGCGGTTCCCTGGAGGACCTGGGAGTACCGCGGACCTCAATTTGAGAAACACTGTTCTAAGGGCACATATTTCTTAACAGATTATAATTATATTAGTTATAGAATAATAGATGTTAATTTTTTACAGACGTTGATGTAAAAATGCTAAAATGTTCATAGCAGATACTATAAGCATCGTAACATACCATAAGAATTTCTTTCTGTACACTTATGTGTACAAAAAAGTTTAGGTACTTTTGCAATTATTATTTTGACGAAATTTGTAAATTTCGAGATTATGTTATTAAATGACTTGTAACAATGAGATTAAATAATTTATAAATTTATATATATATATATATATATATATATATCTGCATGCAGATCACATATAGCTGTCAGTTCAACATATATTATAACTGTTTATTAGGGGAGACAAGCAGTCGAGAATCTATTTTGAGTAAAAAATTCTTTTCAAGTTACATCATATTTATTTGAATTTTTTATTTTGGAATTTAGTAATATTTAAATTCGCTATGTCGAGTCAGCCGTAATAATTTAGTGGGATCAATTAGGACGAAGCACTGCAGTTACAAAAGTCCATCATTTGTGTATATATACACATAAACATCATACGATCCGCATTGACGTGCAATCATTAATGTATGTTCGAAATGGTAGAAGTGCTGTATTAAAGTAAAAATACAAACTTGAAATAAATTATTCACATACCTACTCTAAAAGTGTATTAGCTTTACAATGGATTCATATATTATGCAAGTAAGATTCAATATTATTTAATAGTTTAACCTGGAAAGGAGACAGGGTATTAAAAAGAGGTTATATTTACAATAGGTTCGACGAATGTGGGCGAATCAGGATGGAGAGACATTGGCGGTAATCTTGTATAAATACGTAATCTTGTTACAGTGAAATAATAATGGATAACATAGATATAATATTGTTTCAGGATCTTTTCTCATTGAGGCACAATCATGTTTTAATTCCTCAAATTGGATCTGAAAGTGCTGTAACTAAGGCAATGGAACATTTATCTGCCCCGTTTGATGACCTGGTACTTTACCACTTAAAGTAATCAATATAGTTTTTCCTAAGTTAGGTTGTTTGTCTTAAATGTGAAATATTTAAATAATCCATTATTTATATTTATTTTCAGAACTATCATAGCAATGAATAAAAATGATCCGTTTGCGATGTACAACTATCAAAGTTTGGGAGTTCAGACACTGACAAAAATTCTTCAGGTCCAAAAGGAAGAAAATTGGATGTTACCTGTTATGAATGTAATGTGTTTAGAATTAAGATTATTAGCTGTACGCGCGGAAAACACAAAAACTAACAAGAGCATGAAGCCAGGAGAGGTTCTAGAAAAATGTGCAGACTGTTTAATGGGTTGTTTTCGAGTTTGTGCCTGTGATAATCGTAGTTCGGAGGATGATACAAAGAGATGGGGCATGCTGACATTAGTTAATCAATTATTGAAGATTTATTTTAGAATTAATAAGTTACATTTGTGTAGACCTTTAATAAGAGCTATAGAATCGTCTCCTTACAAGGCTTACTTTGCACTGGCACAGCAAATTACGTATAAATTTTTCGTGGGTCGTAAAGCCATGTTTGACAGTGATTACAAAGCAGGTAAATATTATGTTTTAGTTAATAATGTTAAAAAAAAATAATATTACTTTTTAATCTTTCAGCTGATGAATATTTGACCTATGCCTTTGAACATTGTCACAAACAATCTTCAAAAAATAAACGTCTAATTTTAACGTATCTTGTACCAGTAAAAATGTTATTGGGATATATGCCAAAACAGAACCTGTTAGAAAAGTATAACCTAATGGAATTTTGGGAATTAATGGAAGCCGTTAAAAAGGGCGATCTGCATAGCCTAGAAAAAGTTATGGAGAAACATGAAACATTCTTCATTGGAGCTGGAATATACTTAATCGTGGAGAAATTAAAAATAATAGCTTACAGAAATTTATTTAAAAAAGTGTATCTAGTATTGAACACTCATCAAATTCGTATTCAAAGTCTCCTGTCTGCGTTACAAATGCATGGAAGTGATGATGTAGATATGGATGAAGTAGAGTGCCTTGTTGCAAATTTAATATACGAAGGGAAAATTAAAGGATACATATCTCATCAGCACAAGAAATTGGTTATATCCAAACAAAATCCATTCCCCCGACTTTCTACAGTACCATGAGTGTTATTATCATTGAACATTTCTATACTTTGTATATCTACTTTTTTAATAAATACACCAAACTGTATTGTGTGAATACCTCTGTTCACATCAGCTCACAGATTTGTGTAAACTACATTGTTTTATGTGGAAGAAGTAAGTAGACAATGATAGGCAATACTTTCTGCACAATTATTCAAAGTTATTCGATATTTTTCAGCAGAAATACAAGTAAAATTAATCTTTATGTTACTTTTCTATATAAATTTTACAATTGCATTTTTATATCAGTCTATAATGTTATGAATTAATTGATTTTATCACTTAATAAACGTTGTCCATCTATCGGAACCTTCTATAATTTGTTCCGCGTCGCCCTAAATTGATATCAATCGAGAATTTGTAAATGTACTAGTTTACTGTTTTTCAGAATTTTTATATTTTTAGCATCGAACTTTCCAAGTACTTGTTAATCTCATAAAAGATCTTGGACGATAAGATTAACGGCTTCATCCAGTCGCGAATAATTTCATATAGAAATTAGTCTTGTTTGAATGCAATCTCGAGAGCAGTGCGCATGAAGCTCAGTTTTCATGGTTACTGATAAAAAAGGAGGTTGAACGTAGAGTACAAGACGGAACAATCGTGCGCGGCCTGCGGCAGTAACGTTTTGTCTATCTGTTTCGTTGCACATACTTGCTCATTTAAATCGCGCAAAGAAGGAACAGAGTTATGTTATCCTGTCGGTGTGTTGAACGATAAAAATTCATCTACAAAATGCTAAAGGAAAGTCTTAAAATGACATACTATCGATTCATAGTCTGATTGGTTAAGCCAGTGTTCAATGCAAGTATGGCCGCCCTGCCATCACCCACGCAGGTATATTATAATTTTTACATTTCTATCAAAATATATTGTTTGATACATTATTGTCATAATTTAGAAAAATCTCCATTTAACCTAATTTCATTTAACATACAGATAATGATACCAGTTGTCCAGTACATCGTTAATCTTCCATTCGTAAAGTTGGTTGTCTTAACTCTTTTGACAGTAAAGATAATCTTTTAATGTATTAAAAAGAAATGTATTTGAATTAATTTGAAATAAATGTACGGCACGATATCTAGAAATAAATCTTTACAAAGAACTACGATCTCTATGTATGAAACGTATTTAAATGTTAGTAAATTCAATTGCTATAGACTTCCGCGATTTAAATTTGTTTAAATTATTTACGTGTTAAATTTTTTGTACCTCGTTATTATTACAATTTATTAATAGTAATCATATTAACGTGTTATAATTTCTTTTACAGGTGGCTGGAAGCCATACTGCTATATATGAAGCTTATTATAATCAGGTATATCTTTAGTTATTCTGATGTAAGAATTATTAGTGTATTAAACGATGTTAGGTGTTTCAAAGACTTAAGCAGAACATTGTAACATGAAAGTGAGAATTTTTAATTTGTCCGAAGGTGGATCCAAATGGATATGGACGGATCGGTGCCATGGAAGCTGCCAGATTTCTTAAGAAATCCCAGCTGAGCGATGATGTTTTAAGTAAAATATGGGATATGGCAGATCCACAATCTCGTGGATCGTTAGACAAATCTGGCCTTTTTGTTGCCCTTAAACTATGTGCACTGGCACAGACAGGGAGAGATCCTAGCATGACAAATTTAAATATGGAATTACCTCCACCAAAGATGGTAGCTTCTTTCTTATTATGTAATTTGTTAAATGAAGTGTATTATACATTTTCATGATTTACTTTTAGGGAGATATTCCTGTGATTCCCCAGAAAACTATGGTAAACGCTATGCCTATAATAACATCTGTCAGTAATGGAGATTGGTCGATTAAACCATCTGAAAGAGCAAAATACGATCAACTCTTTGACAGTCTGCAGCCTGCTAATGGATATATACCTGGAAATAAAGTTAAAGGTGTTCTTATGGATAGCAAACTACCTTTAGATACACTTGGAAAGATTTGGGATCTTGCGGATATGGACAAAGATGGTATGCTGGATAGACATGAATTTGTTGTTGTAAGTATTCAAATTTAAAACAAAGTGTGATATCTGATGTAATGATAAACTTTATCTGAATAGCCCATATGATATGATTGTATATATTAAATGTGTCGTTTGATTCACAGGCTATGCATCTTGTGTATAAAGCATTAGAAAAATATGCAATACCAAGTGTACTTCCACCAGAATTAATGCCACCTGGTAAAAGGAAAGATGTCACAATCTCAGGAACAAGGTCTCCCGTGCCAATGGGAGTAATAACAACAGCTCCACCGCCAATTCCACCTTTACCTAATGTACCTCCTGTAAAGAACTTAGCTGGCTTAGATACAGCAAAAGTATTTATATATTAATCTTTCATTGAAGTTTAAAAACTTGAAAGTCGTATTAAAATTCCGTGCGTAAAATTCATTGTAAAATTTTTAGACAAATGTCCAGTGGGTAGTTTCAAGCGAAGACCAATTAGCAGCAGAAAAATTGTTTTTACAAGCTGATCTAGATATGGATGGCTATGTGTCGGGTATTGAAATTAAAGATGTCTTCCTTCAAAGTGGACTTCGGCAAACCGTTTTGGCTGATATCTGGTATGTAAAATATTTGGGTACCTTTAGAAAATAGAAGAAACATAATAAATTTGAAATTTTAGGAGTCTCTGTGATACATCTCAAAATGGAAAATTGAACAAAGAACAATTTGCTTTAGCAATGTGGCTTATTAAACAAAAACTTAGAGGTATTGATCCACCTTCAACTTTGACTCCTGATATGATACCACCTTCTATGCGAAAACCATCCGAAGCTGTTGTGGTAAGCAAAGATTTATTAAATTATACATTCTCAACAGTAAACGTACGAGAATGTGTTAAACAGATTTTAAAAGATAAAATATTTTATATAAATTTTTTATTTCTAATATTGGGTACATAATGAGGTATTTATATTAGTGCATTGTAAATCTTTTTTGGCTTCGAAATATTCTCCAAAATACTACGAGGAATACCGTAATAATTAAAATGCCACCAATTATGACCACGTTATTACTAACTTGCAGTTCCATTGCTCCTGTTACATGAAGTTTTATTATTCCAATTATCTCACCGTTTTGCCAACAACTAAGAATAAAATGAATTTGTTTTAATTAGTGTGATAAACTTAAACGAAAATATTGCTCACCTATAGATATTTGCATCATCAAATCTCAACGATTTAAAAATTATATTCATTTGTGCATTTATATAAATTCTTCCTTTTGATTGGCTCTCTATTATATGGGGATTCAGTACCTTACTACCCATTTTCCAAATAGTTGGTATATTTGCATTTACGCTTCTAAACGAATTTCGAAGAAATCATCAACTTTCTTTCTGTTTTTAATTGAGAATATTTGATAATACTTGTTATCATTGTTTTACCCTGGACATGACAGCGTTACTTTCTTATTGTTCTTCTGATAAACCGTTGTGCGTGTAATTGGCAGAGATAGAGCGGGTATTCCTTGAAATGTAGAATATATACCAGCACTGTTATTTGCCGTCTCGAGTACATTTCCCTGCCTATCGCGTACTTCAAATATTATATTCTTTGAACATTTTTTCTGGTAAAGAAATATCGTAGTTTATCTTACGCGCGCGGAATGCTTTTATCATGGCTTATATGATACAAGATTATTTATATCAAAGACACACGTCACCTTGCAATATCGCATCATCATTTCCGTATTTCTCTCCTTAATTTCTGGCATATCTCGTACTATCTTTGGGATATATTTTGCTTTACACGGGAGTTTGTTCTCGAATAGAAGTAGAGTCATTTGAAATTTATTGTATAAATCGTTATTAATTACTTCATTTGCAACTTCTTTCACAGCTTCAGTTTCCATACTTTCTGTACCTTAAAGCATTGAAAAAAGGAATCATATCAACATCTTATTTGATATTTCTTAGTTTATAAATGACTGTACTTTGCATTTCATAGTTCGAATAGTCTTGATTCATTGCCGGTACACTTTCATTGGCAGTACGTTTGACTTTTATGCTGTTCATTGTATCTATGCGTAAGGACACGGTACAGTAACCGTAACGAATTTTTTTACCAACAGTATCACAAGTAGAACACGAAGACCATGCGGTCCATGTTGTGTAAACTCTTAAATTGTACTTTGATATGAATGCTTCTGGTTTTGCATGAGGTGCATTAGGTGCTGTATTAGGATGTACAATTTTGACTGTTTCTAAAGCAGTATCAATTAATAAATAATATTGGATAGACATTGTTTCTCCCATCATGCACCAGTAGTAGCCAGCTTGTTCTGACTGTAAACATATTTTATTACAAAAATATTTATTATGCTTTTTATCATTAATGAACCTGTATATGTACCTTAACATTATACAGTGTTAAATGCTTATCAGCCGAAGAAATTAAAATTTGATCTGTTTCTTCAACAGATTTATTAAATATATTGTTAGTCTTACTAGTGAAATACCATTCTATGTTGTCAAGTACGCGACTTTCTATTGGGGAGATGCATATTTGGCATTTTAGCCTAAAATTCACAATTTTAAAAAGTATAATTGTGCATGAATAATAGCGTAGTACTAAATAAATACATATAGACATTTTCATTGCATACATCACGGATGTTCCTTCTAATGCTATAAGGGTTGTTGAATACATTGTTCTCTGTGATTTAATTTCGGCGTATCTTGCCTTCAAACAATTATAATATTCATCCCATAATTGTTTGTGTATTTTTCTTAATGTCTCGTTTGATTTTGGATACTCGAATTCATCGATATCAATGTACAGCTTGTTCCCTTGGTGTAAACGTAATTTTTAAAAATTGTATATGTATTATTACAGACGAAATTAAGAATTACATTTACCTTTTTTTGGATTTAGCATTTTATTTATTTTCTTATAAATGCTTTCATATTTTTCCCACAGATTTGTACCTTGTGCAATACTTAGAGTCATACTTAATAAATAGTACAGTGCAAGAAAGTATTTTAATTTCATTATAATTATAGATACAAAAGTTTCTTATCAGATTGAAATATGATTCATTGCAAGTGTTTGTCTCTTTTTCATTTATTTTGAGAACTAGTTTCAGCTTGGTAATGTAAAACCATGTTGCGGAATAACAAACATAATTTAATAACGAGATCGAAAAAAAAATCTTTAAACAATAATGGAAAAAATAGCATAGAGTCCCAAAATTTCATTCAGATTACACCTGTCTCTTTAATACACGATTCTCCTTCGGTCGTACTGAAGCAAGAAAGAGCCAAGAATGTTATGTATGTAAAAACGTTAAAAAATGAGGCAAAGAAAGCAAGATCACAGACTCTGTATGTTGTAGATGAATTTGGAAACTTTAGGATTAAAACACGCCATGAATACATACAGGAATTCGTAATGCACAAATTGAATGATAATACGTTTATTCCTATTGATTGTCAACCTGTTGACAATAGACAAAATAGTGAATGTATATCACGTAAAAACAGAACTGGGATAATTACATCAAAGATAAAGAAATTAGTATAATGGATTCAAAAAAATTATATCTAAATCACGCTGTAGCATGACAAATTTGATTCATACTTATTCTTCCGAAAACACGATTAAACTTAATAGGCAAAGTTATTCAAGAGACATAATGAAAAACTGTTTCACGTTTCGTTTCAAAATTGTAAGAAAAACTGCGCTTGTAATAAAAGAAATTTTTATAAACCGATTAATGTCGTTATAATTTAGAAAAAAAATTTTGAAGCTAATCTGATGCAAATAATTTAAATAAGATAACGTTCATTTTCATGTTGCAGGAAAATAACAACATATCTGGTTATTCAAATCCAGAATTAGATATGATAAGTAAAGACATAGCAGAGCTTGTAAAGGAAAGGCAAACCATGGAACAAGATATAGCGCAAAAGGAAGCCGATATTAAAATAAAGAATGGCGAAATTAAAAGCTTGCAAAGTGAACTGGATACTCTTGCTTCGACTTTGAAACAACTGGAAAACCAGAAAGGTGAAGCACAGAAACGATTGAATGACTTGAAGGCCCAGGTAAGCGAAATTTGAATCTGAAACAACTAGAAGCTTGTTCGCTGTTGTTGTTTTGTCAGAACAATGTTTTTTGCTTTTAAATGCAATTATATTAAGTACATAGTTTTTATAAATCATGTATAATATAAATCGGAGGAACAGATAGCTTCGTCGTCAGAATAACAGCTATTGTTGAATGTATAATTCGTATTTTACACACTGTAAAAAGTAATCAAGTTTAAGGATTTACATACTTTCTTTCACTAAATATTAAGTTCATTTCAGTAAGGAAATGGGATTACTAAATTTTAATATCATTCACAATCGACATATCAGCTTTTTATGTGCCTTGTTCATTTAGTTATTCTTTAGTTTTCGTAATTATTTCATGAATATGTATACTTTTACATTTTTCTCTATCAATATAGAGTTCTTTTAATAATCTCTGGCTATGTAAATCTATAATTTGATATTGCATGCTAGACAGATTTTTTTGTCTAACAAGTACACACCATATCTTCTTACAAAATTTTCTGTTATAATTAATGTCAACATGTAGTAAACGCAAAGTGCATATTACGAAATCTAAAATTGCACCTGTGTAAACTTTTAAAATATGTAAAAAATTAAAACAGTAAAGTAATTAAAAAAAAAAACAAGATGGAAGGGCCATTTGTAACTTGACACTTGTGCATTTTCTTTTTCTTGATGAAGCAAAATACTGCAAACAATTTAATGACATAGAACATAATAATTTATTCATTTTTTATACGCTACTTCATGTACATGCATGGAATATTTTAGAGGCGTTATTTCGATAATTTCATTAAATTTGAAAGCGTATGAGAGAGTTTGCATCATATTTGTTTATTTGTACAATAATTTTTTTTATTCATTTAATTTTGTGTTCGAAAATTTTGTATAATTTCGTTTTAAATTGAATTTGAATTATTTACTATGATTTAGTTTTATTATGTTTGGCTTGTAGAAGGCTGATGTAGATAAAGATTTGAATGAGGTCGAGCAGAAGATTAGCGAGGAACAAAAAAAGGTATATGAAAAATTGTCATTTTTAATGAAAGTCAGGTATGATTGCAACACGTAAATTTGAATATTATTTTTGATTCTCTGCAATAGAAATGACTTTTCAACGTTAATTCTTTTACATTAAATTTAATTATATGTTGTCATTTCTTATTACATCATTTAGTAAATAATGGAAGATGAAAGAAAATATTTATTTGTGATATGTACGAGAATTACAAATGTTTTATTACTGTCGAAGCACTGATTTTTACATCCTGAAACGTTTATTAAATAATATTTAATTGATGTCAGTTTGGCTATTATTTAATTAAAAAGGAAACGATTCCTTGTATTTTAACGTATTTACAAATAATGCTAGTGCTTTGGTGCTGTGCATGATTCATTGCATATATAGTGAAATTGTTACACTGTAGATATCCATAAAACAAGTCATGTAATGTAGTTGCTTGCATATTTACTTTGAAGACTTCGATCTAGAATCAGTACACACATGTTAAAACAATTTACTATCAACATTCCTATTGTAAACAAACTTTAGCCTTATATACTTAACTAGATTTGAGTCTCAAGTACTTATAACTATGAACATTTTGTTAAATTTTACGTGAGAAACAATATGCTTATAAATATGTACACAAACATCTGTTAATGTATTTATAACGATAATCATTTGTTAATGGTATAATGTGATTAACGAAGTTTAAAGTCTAACTTGAAATGTCTGAATATAAGTTTTATTTAATAATTAAACATGTATGTATAATACACTGTGTGGTAAATAATTCATGTCAAATAATTCGATTTCATTATGATTGATAACAGGTTGACAAGTTACGTCAACAAGCAGAAGAGCAGGAATCAGTATTACATGCTCAAGAAGAGGAACTGAACTTTAAAAGGCAAGAACTTGAAGATTTGCGACAAGAGGAGCAACAGTTGGAACAGCAACAAAATAAAAGCAGGGACCAACTGAACGAACTTACGAAAAACCTACAAGATACTCAACTACAGATTTCTCAAGCGAAAGCAAAAATTACTCATCTACAAGAACAGCAACGTCAAATGAGTGATGCAATTGCACTTTACGATTCTGCGCTTGCCGCGGGAGATGTCACTCTTGTACCTGATACTAGTCTGCAATTTAATCCAGAAATTGAGGATTTAGAGTTTGTATCCCTTATTGATCCACAATTTTCCTCATTGAATTTACAGCAGTAATAAAACGTCGTATTAAAATTGTCGCAGGTATGAAACTGAAAACAAAACTGAAGAAGCAAAAGAAACAAAAACGGACTCATTTTCTAATGTAAATGGGACCGCAACATTAGATGGATTCGAGCAAGATCTTTTCGCATCGAGCAAAGCTCAAGAGGCATTCAATACTCCTACAGCAGATCCATTTGGAAGTGCTTTTTCAGCACAACCAGCTACGGTTAGTATTCCGCCAATTTAAGTAACTCCAATATACTGATTCTGAAGAGCACATATCAACATTCCTTTTACATCCGGCAGGGAGGGTTTGGGTCAGATCCCTTCAACGCGTTTGATAATGGTAACATGATAAAACAAGATCTCTTCGATCCATTTGGAGATGGAAAGGGAGCTGAAAATAAATCTGCCACTGGAACCGTAAGTATTTAAATATCATATTAATATAGAATTGAATTCGTTCGAATAGAATTATTATTTTATTTATGGTTTTGTATAGGCAACAAAAGATCCATTTGGAGATGATCCATTTGCTAATCTCCATGCACCAACACGACCGGAGAGTCCTAGTCCTGCTCTTCCACCTAAGAAAGCTAAGCAACCACCGCCCCGACCAGCACCACCACGACCCACCCAAGGACCTAGTGGTCCATTACGGGCAGCACCGGCACCACCTACTCCTTCTCCTACTCCTGATCCCTTTGCAAATGCAAATTCTGATCCTTTCGCCGCTCAACAGGGAGCTATGGATAACAATAATAGTAATAGTTTCAATACATCCTCCGGATTCGCCGATTTTGCAAATTTTGATTCTAAGGTACGTATTGCGTAGTCTGAAATTCATTGAATTTCTTTTTGGGAATACATGCTTTTGTTTTAATAGCAACAAGTATGAATATTCAGTTTTATGCATTATTAATTTATGATGTATAATTAATTGGTATTTTAATAACTTCTTTTTTTTAAGTGTTCCCATATATCCTCCTGGCCATACCCTATCCTTTCTCAGTTTCATCAATACCCAGTATGTTACGTGAAGTTATTGTTTATTTGATATACGGCTAGTATTAATGAAAGATGATTGAATGTATTGGCATGACGTTAACTGGTAAATTTTGTAGATTTTTTCGTTTTTTTCTTTACTCGATTTTCTTCCAAGATATATTAAAAATTCTGTTAATGTATGTGAAATTGTGAGATATATATTTTAGTTTCGTGCGTCATTCCAGTAGAGACAACATCTCTTAGCAAAGTATTTTAAATTCAACAAATTAATTATACTTTTTGTTTCAAATATAGGTAGAAGCTGCACAATTTTCAGTTTATTCATTGACCTGGCTCCTGGAGCATGCTGTCAACAGATTAATTTGTTTGTTATCTTTGTTCCAGTATTACAATTTTTTTATTTCATAATATTGCATGAAAATTCTTATTTACACATAAAACGCTCGAGTTGTACCAATCGTAAGTTATTATACGCTTTGTACCACCAGTTATTGTATCATATATTAATTGGTACCAACTCGAATGTTTTGGTGCTAATATAACTTGATGTTTTGATAGTGTTTTGACAGCAGTCGCAACTGGTCCAGCCGCCACACGATAATCAGCGGTATCCGCGTTATTTTTTCTACCTTTTCAGTAAAAGAAAAATTGACCAGTGACAAAAACCTGCTTCAGCCGGAACCAATATCCAACCGAACGGCACCACCCAGACCAACGAGCAGAGCGCATACAGCACCAGTGCTAACTCCAAAGTTACCGGACTTCACCGAAGATCCTTTCAGAGACTACCGTTACGAGGACCCATTTAACATAGCTGATCCTTTCGCCGATGACGCAGAGGACTTCAACGCAAATAAAAATAACGAGACGGGCAAGGTGGATCCATTTGGCTATGGATCAAATATGACAGTTACTAATAAGAATACCTTCGCGAAATCCTTCGAAACTGACTTCTCAAATACTTTTCCACTTGCTAAGAATAAAGTCGAGAAAAATAATGCTAAGTTCGATGCTGACTTTGGAAAAGCATTTCCCGATGATAACAGAAACATAAAAACCGCTGAAACTGATTTCCTCGATACGTTTGCTAATGCGAAAACGAAGACGGTTGATATAGACGAAGCATTTTCAACGAAGACCGAGAAGTCTACCAGAAAGCAAGAACAGGATATCGCGCATAATAGAACGAATATTAATTTCAATGAGAAAAAGTCGAAAAATGAGATCGGCAAGATATGGAATGGCAATGCGCATTTCGCATTAACCGAGGAAGAACAGGTCGCCTGGGCATCTCAAGAAAGTATAGAGGCTGAGAAAAAGAGACGTAGACTCAAAGAACAAGAAGAGGCGGAGTTAGCTTTAGCTCTCGAATTGAGTAAACAAGAAAAGTCTGGAAAGCTCTAAGCTTACATATACAATAGATTAGTTTCATTAACGATTCGTTCGATTGGTTAGTTCATTTTCGGGCACAACGATTTTAGTATTCTCGACACACAAAATTGAAGGTGTAAAATTTATATGTAATCCCTTATCATTGTAATAATTACAACGTTTCGAAGTTCTCGCTGTTGAGAAACTATACAAAGAATCAAGGTGAATTGCAATTACGCATGCCGCTTCCTTTTAATACTACCTAGCATATCATAATTATTGTAAAATGTGAAAGGAGCATATATAGGTGAAACAGTAGAACCTACCGTTATATACAGGAAATCATAAGGGAATATATGTTAATTGTGTAAGGAGCAGCATTTTCGCAGTAGGTAAACAACAATTTACTTTCGTCAATGTGTTTATTCATATCACACTGAACACAGCTGATAATATCGTTGAAAACCAAAAAGCTAGTTGGTCGATGTTACTTTATGAAGTTTTTCAATGAAATCGCGAGCCCTTTTCGGCTTTTCCTTCTAAGTTCGTCGTAAAAGTATATCGATTTTGTATAAAAAAAAACAAAAATTTAGTGTCGCCTTGCAATCACAGTTCTACAATAATGTTTCATATATACTCGTAGCTCATTGTACACTATTGCTAAACATGATTTAACGTTTATAAAAGCAAAATATAACGGCAGATTATCGGATTGACAATAAAACAATTGTGTACACGTATCCAGAAAGTCTAAAAAAAACAAGGGGGTGTAGTACAAATGGTTATTCGCAAACTATGAATTTAAATGTCGTAAACGTATTATAAAATATCTGTTTGCGGTACATTCAGAAAGAGTTAACAGTCACGTTTTCGTTCGGATTCAATGTACGCTGTTAATATCTCCTGAACGGCATTTTGTTTTACGTACTTTTACCAGTATTTATAGAAATGTGTCAATCAACAAAATGATATCAATAAATACAGGATAAGGTACTTAATTGATCCGAAAGTAAACGTTTCAAATGGAATTTCTGCCGTTTCCAGAAGTATGTAACATGACGTAAATTTCTTTCAGCACAAGAATAAAAGAATTTGCACTTTTGAAATACAAAAGGGGAAAGAAAGAAAGCAAACAGGAGATTTCAGTTAAATCTTTCTACATTGTTCGCAAATACCAATGAACTGAAATGTACACATATATTATATACCAATGCCGGAATTGTCGAAATTACTGAAATTACAAAAAAAAAACTTTACTCGTAATCTGTACGAGCCATATAAAATTGAGCCGTTTATATTTGAAAGTGGTACAAGTCCCATTCTTCTTATTTTAAGATATGTGAGAGCTCGTATAAAAGCTTTGTCATCTGAAATACGAAAATAAGACTCCTAAGTTTACCTAAAACTAAGTTAAACATATATTTCCCAAAAAGTGGACTTTACCAATTTCAAAAATAACTGCTCAATTGTATGCGTTTACAAGTGTAACACAGACTTCAAGAACGAAGAAGAATCATTTAAGTTTTCATTTCACTTAAAATTTTTGCATACGAGATGAAGGTGACGAGTAATAAATAACGCATAACAAAGACGCGAGCAGTGAGCGAATCATTTTCTTAATGTTTGCGAGAATGCCGTTAAATTCAGCCTTCGGCCGTAGTACGTCCCAAAGAATAAGGTGTTCAGATAAAACGTAGCTCCGTGTTTGTAACGTGATCTTACGTTTAAATGATATCTTAATCAAACACAAAGGGCCGCGTCTATCTTTATTATATTATAGTATCTTATAACTTCACAACGACAATGTATCACGCATGGTGTATATATTACTCTCTGTATTGTTTCATCGTAATTACTATTATTATTATTATTATAATTAAGATTGAAGTTACTGTTATATCAATATTACTATTATAGTGTCTATACTATAAAGCACGCCGTGCTATCGATGTTATTAACCAGCAAAGAATAGGAGTGTACTGTAAATTCGTATTACACATGTTTTGCAATACGATACTATTATGTACTCGTTATTTCCTTGAGAATAATCGAGGAGAATGATCAATTACGGATACGTGAACACACATCCTGAGGAGATTCTTTCATCGAAATAAACGAATGACTCCTTCAATGTTACACTTGCTTCGCATAATTTAAAGAGCCTCTACCGTAAAATAACATTCATTTGTGGTCTTTGGAATTATTTGATCCACTAACATCTTGCCTTGCAATTTATTCTTGAGGTTTTTTACGTAAATATATTATTTCATTTCGCATTGCAATGGATCGATTTAAAATTATGCGATTGATACTACATCTATTTTTTACGATGCAAGGATAAAAATGCCGAATTTTATTAAAGAGACTTGTAAGACTTAAATTTGGCATAGAAAACCTCTTTAAGGAGTTAAAAAAATATGTTATGCTGTTCTTTTGTATTTCAGTGTTGACAAATTTGATTACGGTTGTAGATTTTCAGTTTTCTTAATTTGTAAAAGGCTGAGGAATCGTGCAGAGTGGCGCGTGATAATTTAAGGACATATCAGAAGAGCAATTAGTTATGATACATGGAAAGGGAGGAAATGAAATACTGGTTTAATGTAGTAAATTGTTCTATTAATGACTAAATTCTTGTGTACTTCTGCGATTTTCTATCGTTTTTATACTCATTACGTAGTTATAAATGAGAATCCGTTATTGTTCCTAGAGAGCACTGTTGCTTGTGCCCTTATCGGTTCAGTCGTCAATTAAGAGTTATATATAGCATACTATAGTTACATACACATAGATAAACGTCTCCTGATCCTTATTATTACGAATATCTGGTTCATTTACAATGCGTAATAAGGAAAGAAATATGAACTTGCAGATTATTAAAATTTATTAAGACATATAGCTGTACAATGCAATACAATAAATTATAGTAAAATATAGAATTTGTTTTATAAATTCTTATTTTATATAGTATTAACAGTTTGCTGTCAGGAGGCTTATACTACAATCCAAAGCATACTAACGCTCGACAGTGTGAGACTTGACAGGTGTTAAATAAATATATTTATAACAAATTAATAAAAATCCCGTTTTTTGTACACATCACTTTCTATTTTAATCTGCTTCTTCTTCATTACTTCGTTTCTGGATCACAAAGCAGCTAAAATAATATAATGGATCATTAATGACAATTAATTAATTTATTTTTATATCAGAATTCTATATTCGCATTCATTTCTTCATCATTTCTTCAGAGCCAACATTTTATCTTGTTCCTCTCTGTTTGACCAATAATCTTGAGTATTTATAATTAAAAAAACGTTAGTAAGATACGAGTCTCTGAAAAGTGACAGAATATAAACATTCGGTGTACCCTTAAGCCATAAACTATGGGAATGCCTAAAGACTGGAAACTCGCTATTTCCAAGGGGTTCTGGCGCCAGTGTTTTCAGCGCCATCTAGTTTTTTGTGATTTTCTGCATTTTCTCTGGCGGGAAATAACCCTTCAATGAAAGACAAATATTGAAACACTAATGTCTCGCTTATTTCTTGATCGATTTAGATGCGGTTTGTGTCAGGATCTTACTTAGAGTCTAAACTATCGATCTGCTGATGGGAAATATTGAAACTCTACTCGTTTGCTTGTTATAAGTAAGTGATTGTGAAAAATAAAATCTTTTTTCTGAGAGGGCTGAAACTTTGTGGCATATACCATTAAAAACGGCATGAAAAACTGTGTGGAACAAAACAAAGATCATCGCTCTAGCAACTGTAGAAGTCGAGAAAATTGAAAATAAAGTTTTTCGTGTTTCGAAGAATGCATTCCGATAGGTGGCGCCACCATCGCAGCCTCCGGGACCACTTGAAAATAGTAAGTTTCCACTCTTTCAACATTCACATAGTTTTTGGCTTAACTTTAAATACACCGAATATATTTTCTCGTTTTTCTTGGCTTCTACAGCAGCTAGAGCGATGATCTTTTTTTTGTTTAACGTAGTTTTTTACACCTTTTCGGTTGACATACGACACAAAGTTCCAGATCTCTTAATAAAAGATTTCATTTTTTAGGAATGTTTACCTTCTTATAGCGAGCAAACGAGTAGAGTTTAAAAGTTTTCCATTGGTATATTGATAGTTTAGACTCTAAATAAGACGCTGAAATAAACCGCATCTAAATCGGTCAAAAAAGAAGCGAGATATTAATGTTTCAATATTTGCCTTTCATCGAGGGGTTATTTCCCGCCTGAGAAAATGCAGAAAATTTCAAAAAACTAGATGGCGTTGAAAGCAGTGGCTCCAGAACACCTTAACAATAGTGAGTTTCCACTCTTTCGGCATTCACATAGTTTATGGCTTAAGAGGGTCGATGTGTGTCCAGCGGAAAGCGAAATTTCTATGCTCAACAATTATATTCTGCCACTTTTCAGAGACTCATATCTTCGTAATGTTTATTTAATTATGAATACTCATAATTAAGATATGCTCTTTAGAAATTTGTAGGGAATACGGAATTTTATTAATGGATGTTTTCGATTTAATAAATTCTTTATTTATCATTTATATTATACACCATATACAAATGTGATATAATATTCAGGAAATACAATTGTGTGTTTCTAAGACTACAAATTATTTATTTAATAAATGACTGCGTAGAATTACTATGTTCTCCTGAGACATTGACACTGATTGTTACATAATATTGTGTCTATTGTGGTTGTTACAATAAGAATCTTTGACATCGCAATTGTAACTCAGCAGATGAACACTTTCTTTTCGAAGTTCCACCTGAAGCAGACAAAATGTTTATTTAATTCCAGTATAAAAATTAGTATACCAAACAAACATGAATTTTTTGGAATATATTTAGATATAATTAGAAGCCTACCTTAATGATTGGCACTATTTGAATACATTTTCGTGATCAATTTTCAATCAAGATTTCGTGATTAAGTAGAAATGAAGTATCGCGCCGGAAAAGTCAACGATGGGAAGTTATTTTCTCCTTTACCTCTAATGACTTTTCTATCAACTCTGCTTCTTTTTCCTTTCCGAACGAATATTTTCTAACTGTCTTTCCGCCTTGCGAAGTTTGTGGCATTTGTTAAAATGTAATGCTGTGTGTATTAACACGAAATATTTTTTAAAACTTAGGTAAAGCTTTACTCATTTAAGCTTGGATCCCCTGCTCTGTATTACATAGTTCCTTACTTTATCAGCTGCCAAACAGATGTTCCTGTAAACATGGTAAAACGTTTTTACAAAATTTTGTACCTTATCTTCGAATTACCGAAAATCATTCTCGAAAACATTACTTTTATACAGAAAAGGAGCTGCTATCAAAATTTCAGTTTGCTAAATTTTCGTAAATATAGTCAACAATTAATACTGAGATACCTTAATCGTATTACACATTTTCCAAGTATATAATCGGACTTAATTTCTTCATCCTTCAAATTCATCAGCCCCAAATCAAACAGCCCCAAAAATAAATTAAACTTAATGATTCGAATGTCCAATCGATTTTACCATAATTTCATCAGGCAGAATTCTTAATTAATGCGTTCATCACTAGAGGACACTGAGAACAAAAAATTACGCAAATATGAAAATGAAAGTACTCCAAGTTGCTAAAGTCGCCATGAATGCCATGGTGGTCACCGGTGACCGGCGCTATCGAATTCAATGAAA
Organism: Cerceris ruficornis; assembly: GCA_963989415.1. NCBI lineage: Eukaryota > Metazoa > Arthropoda > Insecta > Hymenoptera > Crabronidae > Cerceris > Cerceris ruficornis. Next base: position 8,409,199 of record OZ022518.1, read on the forward strand.
TATCCTACGATCCGCTAATCATTATTCATCGCCAATTATCTACGGACTTTTTATAATCCTGCATATCTTTCAACAAAATAATTTAATTGAATTTTCTTAAAAATAAACTTTTAGCTCTGAAACTACAATTTTTTAACATATCGCTATAAACATATACGTTAACATGTATAATGTATAAAGTTCTATACTTCATTTCTGTAATTACAGCAATTATTTATAATTATTAGTTAAATAAAACTTAGTGTTCCATCAAACCCGAAAAATAGTCTGGTAAATGTAAAAAATATGTTTTCCTCGGACTTAGGATTGTTAGAAATGACATGTCTAATATATCTTTATCAGCTTACCAATATTGTATAGACATCTGCATAAAGTAAATTTTCCTTTCATCAGATTAAGTTTCTTTCCACAGGAAATGTACACATTGACACCCGTGTAAAAGAGATTTCCTTATCTGCAGCTTTAACTTAATCCTTAATAAAATTTAAATATTCATTATGCACATTGGAATAAAAATCTTTGAAAATCTTTAATATAATGTAAATAAAAATTGAAATTAAAGCAAGTAATGGAATAATTCTAACTTACATTTTCGTTTTTTAATAGTAAGACAGTGGTAATTGAAACTCGTTAAATAAATCGTTCTCAATCGTAATTCAAACATCTTAAGTAGCCGCCACTTTTAAAATGTAGCATGCACTTTCTATTGTGATCTTCGTATCGTTGTAGATTTCAGAAGGAAACTTCACAATAGTACGCTGATTGTGACCTTACCGATCAATTATACATTTCCATTTCTATCATAATGCTCGACCGTTTTCTTAATTACTTTTTGTATCTAGAATCAAAGGATCTTTTTGTATAAAGTAAAGACAGGTAGAAAAAATATTTGGAGGAGCTCGTGTAGCAGCTGATGCGTAAAGATGGCCAACCTCGATACAAACAAATAATGACCAGCGATGCGCTGGTTTTACGATTAGCACTGCATTCGAACGGTGAGTAGATTTAATTCGTCTTTATCGTATCGTTGAGATATTCACCGTTCTCGATTACGTCGACATTTACGAAGAATTTCGTGGATTCCGACAAACATTTAACCACAATAAATGATCACCTATCCTGACCTGCTCAATAAAATCTCTCACTTGCGTTGAACGACACGGCATTCCATTCTTGTGCGTATTTTTCCGAGCCGGTACGTCGGTCATTCTCGGAGATTACTTTGGTCAAAGATGTTTTTTATTAAATTGCTATTTTTTTATACAAAATTTTATCTCGTGAATAATGAAAAACTGTATCTCGAGTAAGCCGATCTGAAACGTAAGAGTATTAATATTTAATGCATTGTTTTTAACAGTATTGCGAAATGTTCTTTTGATGTGTGGAATATTTAGTATTCTTTATGAGCAGAGACTTTTTTTAAAAAACGAATGTTCCTTGAACCGAATGTATTCTTTGTTCCAATTGTAAGTAGTTTCATTAATGTTATTATATATTTTTCTTTTATATTTATAGGCAGATGCCAAAAAAGCTGAATTTGTCGTAATCCAAAAAATGGCTTACGACCCACGCAACATAAAATATTCATCAGAAATTCATAATCAGCAGCATAACACACAGACCAATATGACTGGCTATGCTTATCCAGGATATCCACCGCAACATACGCAACAAACTGATGAGAATAGAAATGAAAATAACTGTGGAAATAAGGAAGTATGTCCACAGATATCTCATCAGTCATCGGGAACTCAAACTATTCAGAAAGTAGATGCATCAACTATGACGGATCCTTTACAAATAGACTTCAGGCTTACTTCTGAATATTTATCGTGGTGTTCTAGCACATTAGGTTTACCATATGTAACTAAATATGAAGAGAACAGCAATAATTCGACGCATAATTGCCAAGAAATTCGACCAAAAATAGAATTTAAAGTTGAACCGCAACATATCAATGGTAAATATTTTAATCTTCTGCTTTTCCTGGTTCTATTTCTCATTTTAACGGATCAATTATCGATATGCTAGGTATGCTTATTTACCATTGCCCAGAATGTGCATACAGATTTGAGGATAGAGAAGCATTGCACAAACATCTTGCAGACCATAGGCAACGTCCCCACATTTGTGATATCTGTGGTGCAAGTTTGAAACGTAAGGAGCACTTAGACCGCCATAAACAAGGTCATAATAAAGATCGACCATATCAATGTAATATGTGCTGCAAAGCATTTAAGCGTAACGAACATCTTGCTCGACATATGATCATACACTCAGGTAGTAAAAATCAAGTTTGCACGGAATGCGGTAAAGCTTTTTACAGGAAAGATCATTTAAAAAAGCATCTGCAAAGTCACAATAATAGTAGAAGCAAAAATTTAAGTAGTTCACAAAATAATCAGAATGGTCAGAATACTAGTGTAGAGGGATTAAGTAGTTTTGCAATGATGATGAGGCAGGCTGGGCCTCCTCCATTTTCCACTTTGCGAACTTAGCTGTGAAATCTTGATACATTTTTATCTTGGTCCCGATACGGGATCATTTTGTAATTTAGACGTTTCAAATTGACGAGATTTATTATGGTGGACTTTCTCGAAAAATATCCTCGCAATATACAAAACTAAATACGTTCACGATTTTGAATTTTGGCTGTTTACACATAATTACTTCCTTATTAAGTAATTCCTCGCTGAAACGCTGTTTAGAACGTCCTTATACATTTTATATCTCTCTTTTTAAATATGCCTCTGATAAGCACGATGTTCTTAAGATAAAAATGTACCTGCTGAAAATGATTCTTCGAATACACACACACAGCCTCACTTTTAAAGCGTTTTAAACGATTTTATTTAAAAGAATATTTAAGTAAATTATCCAAACTTTTGGATACACTGTATCAGGATACGATGAGAGCCTACATGTATCATATTTTCTTCCGTGGGCTTTAATTCCGAATGGTGTTCAACACATAATTACGATGAATGACACTACTTTTTCTTCTATAAATCAAATTTACTTCCTTGCAACTTCAATAAGAGATAATGCGTCGATTAAATACGTATCACTATCGTAAATAAAAATAGCCTTACAAGGAGAAAAAGAAAACGAATAAACGAGTGTGACGCTGAATATTTAAACTATTTCCTTAAGCAAGGAAAGGATAATATCTTGTGATGTAATGCGCGTGCAATCTTTGTTATATTCAAGATATTTGAAGGAAATGTATATCTGTTATGATGTGTGCATGGATACGTAAAAGAGGAAAAGGGGGAAAAAAAAGTTATTTTATTTGCCCTTTAAAATAACGACATCGATTTCTCGGATCATGTGCCTAAATGCGCAGTATTTTAGAAATCCTTTACGTTTGCACGTAACTGCAAAGACAAAGGGGTGAACAAAAAGAAATACAGTTAATGCTCATCCACATAGTACGATCTATATCTCCGCTGAGAGGAGCACTGTAAATTACTAGATAAAAGATTCCGATATTATTTATATTACTCTAAAGACATTATAAATTGCCTTAAATACAATGATATAGGGTTGAAAATATCAAGTACTTTACACTTGTACAGTCTTATATCCTTTAGAAACTTTAAATCGTACGTATATGTGATTTGCCACAATATAGTGCTTCCTTTTTTTCTCGAAACAATTAAAGTAATTCAAAAGTTTTGGAAAATGCCTAACTAGTGCTTCCTGTATAATTTAGTCTATACCGAATGGAGGAACTAATCACGGCAATTGCACATGCTAATGCCGAGATTATTACCGTACGCATATACGATAATTATGTTCATCGATAAATTAATAATTCATTCATTTACATTTATACTGTGCATATGTCAGAATAGTTATGAATGCGTGTATATGTGCGCGAACGAATGTATTTACACGAACATACATACACACACCCGTATAGTATATAATACTGTTATGCCGAAATATCCTTGTATATTATTTATATTTATTAAGAAGAATCGACCATGTATCGGCTTTGTCATATACTATTTCCAAAGTGTATACGTTTTTACGTATACACAGATGCAAAAGGAGAGTCGGACGAAACCAACATTTTGTTATTGGTTGTAGCAATTATGATTAAGTTAATAAATCATTATTATATAAAATTATAATATGCTTTTTTTCTTTCAGCTCCGTTCGATAGTTTAAGATAGTGTGTCATTATTCAATTTGTGAGATATGCTCATTCTTGGAGTTACCAAGCGGAAAACTCCAGTTGGCATATTTTCTAAGAGACACGGATAGAAGTTACGCGCGCAAATTTTTCTCTCTATTGTTACTTATTAAGGATTCTTCCCTTTTTAAATCAAAGCTAGATAAAGATGAGGTCGGGGAGATACAGGAGCTAGGGTTAGCGGGGGATAAAACTATGATCTGTAAATGAAATCCGATGACTAAGTGTTCGGAAAATACGCGAAGTGACTAACAAGGGAAGTTCGGGAACTGATACACTTGGGTTTTGATAAAACTATACATAAATATTAATTAGACATATCTAAAAAAATAGAATCCCACCGCATCATATAGAAACCATGCTATAAAAATATCAGAATTAACACAAATCAGATTAATTCGAGCTGCGTTATAAGAAAATCAGAATTAATACAAATCAAATTAATTCGAACCGCGTTATAGAAGGGTTGACTGCATAAGGTACCACCTACTGCAGCACTATTTATAATGATGCGGGTGCGCCCCCGTCGAAGATTGAAAATCTTGCATTGTTAAAGAAAGACGGTATAAAAGTATGTTATGTATAAAAATACAAAATTGTTTCTGAATGCCGCTACGGCGGCAATGGAGGACAAAGGGTTGGTTGGTCATCTAACAACAGAACGTGGTATGAAATCAAAGGAGGGGTTTTAGAGAAAGAAGTCGATAAGATTTTTGTAATCTGGCTTTCTTCCATTTTTATATATATATATATGTGTATATATATATATATGTATATATAGACATATCGTGTAGGGTACATAAAGCAGCACTGGGAAACGTCCGCAAAACATTCACAAACTTTGAATTTTAATCTTTCGCAGTCTAAATTCGTCCGTTTGTGTCTATATCTACTTCTTCAATATCTTTTTGTTTCTTATTATACATATAAGTCTTGCTTTGTTTTCTTTTATCCATCTTTCCTCCCTCCGTTTGCGTTTCTGAAGGTTATACATTGTATGCACTCTATACAAAAATAAAACGCTGAGATCATCAGAGGGATCGCTTAGTTATACATAATTCTCTTAAGAATTCCTCCTCTCTCATTTTGCTTCCATTAATTTTATCTCTTTTCCCTTCTTTTTCTCTTTTTTTTTTAAATTTCCTCCGTTTTTTTTTTGATTTATACACCACGACGAATAAAACGGCATATTTTTTTTGTACCTTGGAAGACTGCGGTACAAATGTACTTTTGCTGAGAGGGAAAAATAAACAGGAAACTAAATCAGGTTGGCTTGAACGAAAGACATATCTTGTGTACTTTTTCAGCAGAGTGTACTCCTAAGTAATTATTGTTTTAAGCCTATCGAATGTTTCGAAAATCCACAATTGGACGTGAAATTTCTTTAATAAAAGTATTCACGATAAAGTATCCACTCGAGTGGATTAATCGAAAAGAAACTTTTGCTTTGTGAAATAATTACTTCGTTAAATAATTGTCACGTAATTTTTTTTATTGTCCTTGTACTTGCTCTCAAGTTTATATTTATCTGTGTGACTTGTTGCAAACTGAAAAAACCAACAACAATGACTTTTACAGCTCGGGGCAGAATTGTTTAATTCAGTGGTGGGCAAACTACAAATTTGAAAACAACAGTATAGAAATTTTCAATTTCAGTGTTTTAAACAATTTTTTTAAAAATGGTACCCTATCGGTACACAGGTTTTACGCAAGATATACTTATCAGAGACTTCATTTCGATTTCAACATATATTTTTTGCAAGTTCTGTGTTATATATGTTTCAGTGGTACCGAAAGGGTTAGGGGGTGTTCCTTTTTCTGCATATGCAAATTTTCTATAGAAATTCCAATGTTTAATGAAATTATATTGGCCCATCGAAATTGTGTCTTTCTTTTCTGGCGCGTTGCTAAAAAGTTTGCCCAGCACGGGTTTACTTGACGGTAAAAACGAAAAGTTTCAACAGTATTTAAAAAGTATTATTGCACATGGTTGAATCTGTGTTCCTCCAAACAAATATTTTCGTTGAAAATTAGAATACACTTCGTAGATTTCCAAAAACTGATGAAATCGACTGTTTCAGTCGCCAAAGAATTTCAAACTTTCACGTCCCCATTACGGATTTCCTGATCACCCGGTAAGCATACTATTTCACTCATAATGACTTATCTCTTACGTTCCTAGGCTATTGGAAAAAAGAGGAGTTTAAATGCTTTGTACTATGTCGAGGAATTTGTATATCTTCTTCTCAATATTTACCATCCGTCGTTAGTCGTCTGTGTGTGCTGACGACGTCTCTGTTTGAAAAACCGGTAATCACACTTACGCACACGCGCACAGAGGACACATACGAGAGAAAAAAAAGCCGTTAACACGCACACCATTTGGACAAGTCGAGAAACTAAACCGTGGCAGCTGTTTCACCAATAAAATACACATGTAAGAACAGCGCCCGTTGGTTCATGCAAAATGATTCTCTTACTTCAACCCTTTACGGTCACGTATCTCTATACAATTTCAAATGTAATGAATTAAAAGTACATTCGCACAGCTTGTGACTCATTTTCATAATATGTAGAGAGTCTAAAGTATGCCATGTTACGGGTTTATAAACATATTAACACTTTGAAGGCCGGTATTTCGCTGATTTCACCATTTTTTCTGAAGTGAAACATGTTCCACTAAAATCACATCTTTATAGAGCAGAAACTTTAAAGTCACGAATACGTATATACTCAGCTGAATTGTAACTTTTTGACGCCAACATTTAAATATCGAATGTATTAGAAAATTTGTGAGTATTACATATTAACCCTTTGTCTGTAGCGCACTCCAACGAGAAACCATCAGAAAGATTATTGCCATCATTTATACTGCAATAAAACTGCAAGTGAAGCGCATTACTGGCAAATTTCTGTGAGATCTGTGAGAACGTCTATATACGCCTTTCGTATACATTGATGGGTCTGTGAGAGCGTATATATACGATTTTTGCAATCAAAGGGTTAAAAGTAATATGAAATTTTTATTTCAGTGCAATATCACCGGTCACCGGTGCCACCCCTATGGCATTCAACGTGTTAAATATCTCATTTCACCTTACATTTCCCCTCGTATCCTTAATACGGTGAAAAAAAATCGAGTTCGGATCGTAAAGGATTAAGTACGTTGCGTAGCTGCCTACTTACGCCTAAGTGTTACTTAAAGCGATCCAAAAGGACTCGACGAAAGGAGGATTCCAATGAATTCTATAAAAAATTATGCATCTTCCTCGATGAAAAAATTATTCTTACTTTTCGAAGCCCTCTAAACGTTCCTGCGCGATTTATTTGGTGTTTGTCTTAAGTCTATCATTTTGTTCGTAATTCATTATATACAGACTGAGAAGTACGACGAAGAATTTACGACTTTCCCGTCGATGCTCGATAACTCCCTATTATTAGCTTGTATTTGAAATTCTTATTGTACTTTTTTTCCCTTTTCTTTATTTTTTTCCCCTTCTTCTTTCTTTTGCATGAACCAACCATAATTTGTGACTCGTACGTGACGTTACTTTGTACCTCACGACGAGACTGTTCATCGAATTATCGCTCTTTTGGATCTATCGATTAGTACGAATAAGAGTTTCGATCACTGCGTAGAAAAATATGATTCTCATTGTCACCCTCGTCTTTCAGAGAATCGCGTTTGATTTACAACAAAGTGTATTTTACTCTTCTTAGTTTCTTTCCCTGTTCGAGCAATTACTTTAAGTCTGTTCGCTTATTGGAAACGTCAATTTTACAATATCTATTGTTAGTACTGGTATCAATGCTCGAAATTTTCTCGGTAAGAGCTTTCTATCGTTTTATCGAGAGAGAAAACGACAATAAAGTTGAGACATTTTGAATGATTTCAAAGAAGAAACATGAACAATCGACATAGATAAAAATATGTTAAATGATAACCGTGAATTATCGGTTGAACGTTTGGATTTATTTCGAGCAATGATTACGTGAAAGCTTACTAAAGGAATAGTGATTAAATATCTAATCGTAAAGTAGTAAAACATTATACGAATTGTTAAACAAGTATACAAGTGATCGAATATCGTATAATTAACCCTCTGTAGCTTAAAACATTCTTCGCACAAGTGTAAGAATCTTCATTGCATTGTTTACTACCGTTCTAAATCTGCAACTTATCAAACTGCAACTGCAGCTACATTTCTTGAGATATTCGTGAAATTTCATAGCAAGAACAGATGCCAATGAAATCTGTAACTTACATGTTCCTTTTTCAGTAGCTTATCGAGGGTTAAATAAACGCAATTACAAAAGATCTCTATGACATAGAAAGTTTTACATAATCATTGATGATTTTTCACGTTGGATTAAGTTTTTTATGTCTTCTTTACAGTCCAAAGACGAACTGTAAGGTAGATTGCATGTAAATTCAACCTCACTCTTACTCTCTCAGCTCCCATAACTTAAGTGACAAAGGCCTATTCTTATTACTACGGTATGCTCTATAAAACTTGCGGTACTTATAAGTAATTAGTTGTTACCAGCAGTATAAAAAGAATGTTATCTGGCTGATACTGAAAACTTTTATGAAACTTAATTATTATCTGTAACAGCAGATTCTGGAGGATGGTGCCCCATATAAATATCGCTGATTCTATTTCCCTTTCATTTTTTCTTGTAATCCATATCGTTGGAAAGTTCAAAATCGAGTGAACGAAAGGAACGACTGTTAATAAAAAGAACGTTGCTTTTTATTGCCGTGTCAAGTATATATCATTATGTGCACACTATTTAACAACAAAAAGTAAATTGTTATTATCGAATATACAAATTTTGATTCTTCCATCGCCAATCATCACAATTTCTATTCATCAATCACCATGTTCATCATCGGAAAACTGTAATGCATTTAAAAAAATTCTTACTCTTCTCAATTGATTCAATCATTTTCCTTTTAAGTTTGACTAGAAATTTTATTAAATTGACATTAAAATAAGTAATAGGTAATACATAGAAAAAAAATCTAAGAAGTACCAAACATTTAAGTTAAACTGCAAAGCTACTTTTGCAAAGAATTAATAACAGTTTTCATTCATTTCGTTCACCACAACGTTTTACACCAACAGCATTTTTATTCTTGAAGGCATTAATCTACTTCAATAATTTCTGCGTTACTAAAAATATTTCATTTCTTGTTTCTCTCTTCATCCATCGCTAAGCTCTCTACTGTTTGTTTCTTCAACTGTCCGAAGATCTTGTGAAACAGTAATTTTAATACAAAAAAAAAAGAGAAGAAAAAGATGAAAGAAATCGACAAGAGAGCTTTGCGAGGAAAAGAAAGAAGTCGGAGGAGGAGGAGGAGGAGGAAGAGCATCCAGGATGTCCCAAAAATGCACGAGGCCATTCCTTAGATCAGATTTAGGTGGAAAAGTATGCAGGTGCGGAAAAGTCCAGCGCTATGCAAAGGCACCGGAGAATTGTTTTTTCCTTCTTTAGAGATGCATTAACTATTATTCATCTTTTTTTTCTCTTTTCTCTAGGAACAGCAACTACACCTACACCTCGACGAAACGGTCGGTTCCATTCGTCAAATGAGAACTGAACCGTCCGTCACGTCGAGACTGGAAATATCATGTTCTCTTGGCTACCTTTCAAAATAGACAGCTTCTTGAGCCTCTCTCATTTGTTTAATCTTTCGAAAAATCGTACGCCCAACTTTGAAAAATCTTTCATCCACTTATAAATTGTAAAGCTATTTGTCATTATTTCTTTTTGCGTAGTCCATCCCCTACCTGGGAAAATCTGATATCTCTTTTCTTTTTTCATTTTCGTAGGACCAAACTACGCGCAAATCAACGCCTCCACGTTTTTCCGCAGTTTCTCTCTCTCTCTCTTTCTCTCATGCGTACATACACACGCACACACTCAAATAGACACTCTTCCTTTTTCCTTTCACAAAAGCATGTTCAACATACACAGAGACATTCTGACACTCTTTATTGAGCTGGCACGCTCCTTTATGCTTCTCTTCTCGTCTTCGATTTACGTCGTAGTAATTTTTTTTTCTTGTATACAAACTTACTTACTAAGCGTATATCCTAAGATGTACTCTCTGTCTTTACGGTTACAAGTACATGGCGGTGGAGTATTTTAATACAGCTCATTTTCTTATAATTTTTAGTATATACTATGTATATATAATATTCTTAGTATATCCTTATACTTGAGGTCTGATAGAACCTGAATTTTTCATATTACTTACTAAAACGTACGATCCTAGAAACATGATGCAGAAGAATTTACAGAATGTGTGGAATAGAAGAAGAGTAGCATCGAGATGATGTCGCAAATCTTGGCGATCATTAAATACCCAGCTTTTCGTAGGTGATCTACGCGAAACTGGGCGTATATGTACTATAATTAAAAATATATCAATGATATATGATAGCATTATACAATCATCTAATCCTCTTATACATTTCCATAAAAAATACTTCACTGTCTTCTTGTAATATGTCTTTATAATGCTTCATTCTTTCAGTGGGCATTAACGAGAAATTAACATTTCCAGGTTCTTTGTTTTTTTTTTCATTTTGCGCTTTAAAGTAATAATGCATCACATTTCTAAGCACGTTCGTACGGTTTGCTCGTTTTTAAGTATTTTTTTTACAATGTATAGACATATACACTGTCCTTACGTAATATTTAAAAATGACACAATGACACAAAAACGAACAACGGCATTGACAATCATAGGCTGAACTGTTCATTAGTATGGCAAAAAAAGAAATTACTGAGGAAAAAATTAAAGATAATGGCACATTCGATAATACTAAACAAAGAAAAAATACATAAGTCAAACATAATGAGATAAGTTCGACAATCGGAGCAAGTGTTAGTTGTCCGATATGATCACAGTTTGCAAAATATTACCTTTGCAATGCAAATAAAGTATGGAATTACAAACTAGCAATTAATCGCGATTTATTGAAAATTATTGAGTAGGTATATATAAAAAAGAAAAAAACAAAGAAAATTAGATGTATGTTGCACCCAACAAGAAGTCTACTAATGTAATCAGTGTTCAACAAAGATTAAAAAGATCTAACGAAAAATATGTAGAGATCTAACGAAAATATTTATAAAAACAATGTAAAAAAACCATATAAAAAACAATGTAAACTCATACGGAGCCTACACGTGAGAGTTTTAGTACGATCTCGACGAATCGTAAAATATATAAGTATATAAATATAATATCCACTAATGTAGTAATGTATACATACAAGGAAAAATTTCGAACTATATCGTAAAATATAAAATACTGTCAACTTTGTATATAAAACGAAAGAGTTTAAGAAAAAATGAAATAAAATTTCTACTGACTCTAGGATATTGCCACATTTTTAGCTACCACTTTGTAATGCCTTGCCAACGATTTAAATAATCATTCTCTTGAAATATGTTAAAAAATTAGTTCATGTGTGAAACTGATTTTTCATTAATCATAATAATGAAAAAAACAAAAGACAGTTAGCATTTAAAATACTTCCAACTAAGATAAAAATTGAAAGACATTATCCATTAATCGGTGGGATGAATTAATTGCATCCTTATATACATGCTTTTTTTTGCGCGATTTTATACCGTTAATAATGCTGTTTCCACATGATCGTCTTTAAACTGAATTTTCAAAGAATTTAAGCTCGCGAAAACTCGCGCATAGTATAGTGACCTCCTGCAACTACACTCTTAACGTAAATGTAAAGAAAACAAATATATCCTATTATATTTCTTTCCTTACAGGTCAGCTTAGTCTCTGCATTTAATACCAAGCTTTCATAAAAATATGTTTTGTTTTTCATACATACAGTACGGCAAGACTTTTGTATCAGGCTTCTAGTTAAAAAATTTTTAAACAAAAGTATGGCTCTCTTCCACATGTTCATATTGAATTGTGGAAACATACCCTCTATGTCTTTCTACCTCTATTTCGGAACATATAAAACGACACTGTCGAAGCTAAAATACATTCTAATTGCAAATAATACTAGAAATATGAATGATAAAATGATTCCTGCAATAAGAATGACGAATACTTGCACACTTGTATCAGACATAGAGAGCTCATAGAATCATGCGTATCGATATATAAAGAAAAAAAAAAAAAAAAAAAAAAAAAGAATCATTAAAACCCAAAAAGAAATGAAAACCACACGGGTAATAACATTTCCGTAATTTTTCAGTGTTACCTCTTTGCCGAGGCCTTCCCCTGCTCTCAGAAATCTTTGACATGTCCCAAAAAACTGAGTTCATGCGTCTGATAGTGACCTGGTGTAGGGAGTGGTGTAACACTTGACTGGTGTGCTACATTCACCGCCGTCAAATGATGATGATGTAGTGAATGATGAGAAGTATGCGTGTGAAGAATATTATTTGGATGGGGAACTTGAAAGTTCCCTGGTGGCGGGGCTCAGGACAGGAGAGGACCTGGATGTCCACCAGGAAGAACAGACGATGCTGTTACAGCTGTTGTTTGCATATTTGACACATTGTTCTGCTGTTGATTTTGTTGCGAGCCTGGAAAATAAAAACGGAACATTCAAGCGATGATGAAAATTTCGAGATTGAATAATTTAAAGACATTTTTATGTAATTAAACAAAGCTTTTGTAAAACTGACCAGCATTCTGGCTTAGTTCAGCTTTTACCCTTCTTGCAATGTGGCTTCTGGTATGCTTCCGTAAGTGATCTTTCCGATAGAATCCCTTTCCGCATTCCGTACATACGTGTCGCTTCTCCCCAGAATGTATAACGAAATGTAGCGTCAATTGTTCTTTTCTTTTGAAGGCTTTCAAACACACCGTACACACGTACGGCCGTTCTGGATTATGGCTTTGTTTATGACGTGTAAGATGATCTTTTCTCTTCAAGCCTGCGCCACAAATATCACAAACAAATCTTCGTTCGAGCGTATGGCCTAGAAGATGTTGTTCTAGCAATTCGCGTTCGGGATATGCCATATGACATTCCGGACAGCAGTATAGGGTTGAACCATCTAGAGCAGTAGTTAGACGAATTTCACCAGGCTTTGGACGTGGCTTTTTCTCTTTTGGAGCCTTCTTCTTTTTCTTCTTTTTATTATTAGGAGACATCATTATGTTAGGTGTTGTTGTAGTCGCTACAGCTACAGAGGTGGTTTGTGCCATTTCTGATTCTTTCTTTATGCTCTCAGCAGAATACTTCAAAAAGTGATGCAAACTCAGAGGTAAAGTACTGGCTGGCAGATGACTAAGATAATCAGCTACGGTAGATCCAGGTGTAGCCAACGATTGCCACGTAGCAGGCATAGTCGCAGGAGTCTGGGTATGAGCATGTTGCTGATGATGTTGATGCATCGTGTAATCCTGTTGCCCACCATTCGTCGTGGTTTCACCATTACGTTGTTGCTCCTCTCCCTTTTTATCTTTGTTTTTATCTTTATCCTGTAGGAGATTGCAAACATCTTGTTGATTTATAGTTTCGGTCGCTTGCTGAAAAGTTTATATGATCGTAAAATATAAACATTCGCAACCTGAGAGTGACATCGGCGGAGCTTACCTGATGATACGAACGCTTCTCTTGCATTCCAGGCGAATTTGAAGGCCGCTGTTGAACCGGTTGTGCTTGAGAATATGGTACATTTGGATAATGGTGAACATTGCTGTTAGGATAGTTCGCCTTGTTGCTCATCATCACTTGTGACTGAGCGGACTGCACACCGTTGCTCTCAGGACGGTACTTTCCCATAACCGGCACTCCGATTGGAGGCTGGTTGGGAAAATGATTGGCGTAGCGCCCACCCGCACCGCCGGAGCCGTCGGTCGCGAACTGGTGGATACTCGGAATAGTACCGGGAAAGTGGCCTCCGAACGGCGGGAAATTCATTGCAAACTGTCAATCAGATACCTAAAAAAAAAGAAATAAAGAAAACAATTAAATTCGACGTAATTATACAGTGCCGTTCGATAGCTCGTACATTAATCGAACATTCTCCGATATCATCTTGAAAAACGAGAGTGTGCTTCATTAATACTATTACAGCGGTAATTATGAAATAGACTGTAGCTTCGTTCGATCATCGATGCCCAAATCGTACATCCCGTGAACGAAAGATGTACCATAACCCGAACAAAAACGTAAAAAACGAAGACAAGGGCGTCGATTCTCTACTACGTCTAACGGCAACGCCACAGAAAGATTCGTGATCATTCGATACGACGCGCAATGATACCCAGGCATGTAATTTTTTACACGACGCTAGAGTATTTACTCACAGCGACGTCCCTCTCCCCATGTTTCTTCGCCTTGGAATCGAATCCTTTCCTCGGAGAGGGGTCTCCGAGAGGTAAGAGTTAAGCGTAAGGGCAGATTATCGCAATACGAGAAATACAAGACGAAAGAACACCACACTACTCCCGCTATTCCTTTAACCGCCTGTCACGAAAAAGGGTATACACAACGAGCCACTCGTTTTTTTTCTGCTTCCTATATGTAACAAATACGTTCCACGATACGTTATCACTGCAAAAGTCACCGAAATCTCGTACCCCTTTTCACGTAAACGAGGATCACGAGTAGTCTATAGTCTATAGAAAAGAATATACGGAAAAAAGGCAGTAAAAAACGAACATTGTATGCAGCCGGGATCGTCGCGACGCGGGGGGAAGGTGATGGAAGAGGGCAGAAGAGGGACGATGGCACGGAGAACGGGATTGAGGGGACGGAGAAGAACGAAAGGACGGGGGAGAACGCGAGGGGGGATGATCTAGTCGAGGGATGAGCAGGGTGCGCGCGGTGAGACGAAGTGTAAAGGGAGAGCCGAATGCGTCTTTCCCCTCTCAGCACCTAGTCGATAGCGGGGGCCGAATTTACACGAAATTCAGCAGAAAATGGCCGTACCGAACGTGACTCTACCACCACTGCTTTAACAATTCAAAGACCTGACACGGATTAGCTTACCATTTAGTACTTAACAGCACGGTACTCGCCTAACCAGGATTTTCACAAAGCCGAAAAATCTTCGAAAAAGATCTCCCCCGGTCTGTGTGTGTGCCGTTGACACCTGTCCCTCAAGTCGGCGCCCCCACCCCACCCGTCCGCCCTCTACTGTGCCAGCCTCTTAACTATTTTTTCTCTCTCCCGGCCCTCCTCGCGGCCGCGCCGGCGAAAATGCCCGAATCCGTCGGGGTTTTAACTTCGAATCGCTCCCGGCATCCTACCATTATTTTCTCTTGCGCGTCTCCAAGCCAGAGGGAGCCGGGATATGTTTAGGGTCAAGTGAGACCAATAAGACCTGCCGCAGGGACAAATAGAAATGAGACAACATAAGTTACTGTATGATCCTTTCATACTTCTTTTCTTTTTTTTTTCTTACATTATCGTTATTATATTTACAAACATTTAATAATACGGGAATCGAGTAAATATGGTCATTAATAAGTTCGCTGTTAATGCAATGCTGTACTATTATTAACAAAAAAGAAAATGATGAAATAAATATAGTTTGATCGGATAAATAAATATTCTGCTTGTCATAAGGACAAAAATGTTAATCAGGAATTCAAAAATTAATAGATTTTTTGATATTAATAATGTTCGTTACTTAATATTGCAATTATGCTTGTACTTTATACTTCTCATAGTATTTTTGGTCGTTTTTTTTCCAAATTGAATGTTAACAGTACAGTTACTTTGAAATTAAAGTATGATTCCTCGTCAGAATCAAAATTCTCTAGTTAAAATTTGACAAATTAAAATTGATGGATGCATTATTGCTGTTATAAAGTAAAGTTTGTAATAGGATTGTCAAGAAGAATTGTTTTATATTAAATGTATGTTTTATTTTAGCTTTCTTCTCCAATATTTATGTAAGTAACAATGAAAATGGCTTATAGACTATCCATACTGATTATGATAATAGCTATAATAATATGATAATAAAATAATAATTATATTTCTTGTACAGCTATACCCACTGCCTTTAATAGTGATACTTACAATAAAGTTTTTTTTTGTATACATACATCTTTTGCTCAAAAAGTTTTGAGTGTATCATGATCGATCAATAACCATATGATTATCTTCCAACAACTGCTTTACTTTTGTCGTGCAACTTATGATAATACAAAATATTCTTTCTAATACGATCAGCACAAAGAAGAGGATTGCACGGTCTTTTCGTAAAAATCATCAATGCGGTTTGACGGATAAAAGCAATTAAATATTGATGCTAGTCATAACTTATTAGGATCATAGAGGCATTATAATGTTTTTCTTTCTTTGTAAGACTTGCTTCCCTTCACGAGCTCTTACGTAATGTACAATTATTACAAAACACTGATCATACTTCGCAGCAGTACGCTTTTGCGATATAAAATAATCATTACAAATAATAATTTATTCATATGAAAATTATTTTATAAATTGCCCGTTTATGAGTATATATGTATATATATATCTGCGAATTGATTTACACTAATATAAAATTACATTCTCTGTAAAAATATACGTTAACCAGTGCCCGTAATTGAACGAGTATATGTAGAATTTTTACATTCCCCTCGTATCGCATATGATCCAGCATTCCTTTATGATGCTAATGAAGCTTGATAAATTAAAAAATGTACTCCCTTTCTATGTCTCGATCGTGTAAAGTGAGTGGAATAAATAAGGAAATTCACTTCATACTTGCACGACACAGTCTTCTCCCTTCATGAGAATGGAAAATTGGTGTATTTACAGCCCTGCTTCATTTATCATTTTTCGCCCCTTTCCTCTTTTTCTTTTTATTACGTATGGTTCTCTCAGTTTGTCATCGAAGAAAATTAACTTCAGCCGAAAACTCGATTGCCTTCTGTCCTCCGGCGAATCCAGTTCGCGCTTTCAAAAATATATTTTTATATTTATATATAATATATATATATGTATATATAAACTTCTTTATTTATATCTAACTTGCGTCATGGAACTGGATTAGCGACGAAAACATTTTTTTTTAAATCAGACGAGTAGATACACTCGCTTGTTTTTACACGTACGCTACAACGTGTACGCAAAAAAGAAACTTCGTATGTACGAACTTTGTTCGTCAGTCAGCTCAGTGCGCTTTGCAGAATAATTATAATCGTACATTAATCTGGCCTATGACTTCCTTAAGAAGCTGATGATGTATAAACTTCGAACCGCGACAGCTCGTCAGTAGAAGTATCTTTATTTTGAAGATACAGAGGGATTTTAATTTTTTTTGCAACACCACTACTAGGCAAGGATAATCACCATCAACGATTTTTTTCTTTACACAATACCAATTTGACTATGGGATTATAGAATTTAATCGGCAAGAACGCCTTGTCTCGCCCGACCTCTAGCCTGTTGATGATTAAATCGAAAGTACCGCCCAGGTTGACTCGGGGCGGTATGCTGCTGCTAATGCTGCTGCTGTTGCTGCTGCTGCTGTTGTTGTTGCTGCTGCTGCTGTTGCTGCTGCTGCTGCTGTTGTTGCTGCTGCTGTTGCTGTTGATGATGAAGCATTGCCATGGCTCCAGTTTCAGCGGCAGTCGGTAGAACAACGGTAGATTGCTCGCTTACAGATATCTGATGAATCTGTGCTTGTGATCCTTGGCCTACTTGTATTTGTATCTGCTGCAGTTCGGATACTGAAGATTGCTGCTGTAATTGGTCTGTCTGTTGTTGCAATTGTTCCGATTGTTGCTGCTGCTGGTCCGTCTGTTGCTGTGAATTTTGTGAAGCATCGGTCGTATTCAAGGGATCCTCCTTAATACGTTTGGCCAAATGAGATCTGGCATGCTTCCTCAAATGATCCTTACGGTAGAACGCTTTACCGCATTCGGTACAAACTTCACTTTTGTGTCCAGAATGTATAACGAAGTGAAGATTCAAATGTTCTTTCCGCTTGAAACCTTTCATGCAAACTGAACAAATGAATGGCCTGTCCGGATTGTGGCCTAATTTATGTCGTTCTAAATGTTCTTTACGTTTTAAACCTGCACCGCAAATGTCGCAGATGAACCTCCTCTCGATTTTATGACCGATAAGATGTTGTTCCAACAACTCCTTCTCCGGATAAGCCATGTTACATTGAGGACAACAGAACAATGTTGTGCCGTCGAGAGCGGTAACAATGCTGACTTGTCCTGGTTTCGGTTTCTTCGGCTTTGGAGGCTTTTTCTTATATTTCTTTTTCCTCTTAGGTTTTGCCCCAGGTTCCTGTTCCTCAACAACATCAGGAATGATTGCCGTTTCCCCGCCTGCTACCGTAATATGCACCGCTTGCTCTCCTGACGCAGCAGTTCCCGAAGCATCCAGGCCATCGACTCCTAGGGGACTTGACTCAATGGTAGCTTCCCTCTTTATTGTCTCTGCCGAAAACTTCAAGAAGTGCTGTAAACTAAGAGGCAAGGTACTAGCGGGCAATCTCGACAGATAATCCGCAACAGTCGAGCCAGGAGTCGCGAGACTTTGCCAGCTAGCAGGCATGGAAGTAATAAACTCTTCTCCGCTTTGATTCCCCTGATTCTTTATGCTGCCGCGTTTTATAAGAGCAACCGGTGTTGTTCCTTCCTTAACATCTTCTTTTGATTCTTCCATGCCCTCGCGTAAAATCAAATCTTGCGGAATCTGCGCGACCACGGTCAAACCTTCGGGTGCACCTGGAAGCTGTACGGTTTGTTGAATAGTTTGCTGAGACGTGGTAGTTACAGCTGTAGATGTACTTTGGGTTGTTTGATCGGATCTAAAATGATAAAAGTATTCGCGTGAGATGAAAAAGAAAACATCGTATTACGCATTGATAGGACGAGATAGAAATAAAAATCCTTACGTTTGCGTTGTTGCTATAGTGTTCTGTGGCTGTACTTGAATCTGCACTCCGTCGGCATTTTGTTGACTGTACGCTACGGTAAGTACTGTCGTGGCACCTTGGGGAAATTGTCCCAAAATCGGTGCCAGATGATACTTCGGTTGATCTCCACTGTTCCCACTTTGGGAAACACTGGGATTGACCACTTGTATTTGGACAGTTTGCTGTTGCTGTGTGCCATCTTTTCCAGGTACAGTTATGGGTAGCGTGATGATTTGCTGTTGTTGATTATTGCCACTCTGAGCGACAGCAAAGCCATTCGGATCGACGGGCCTCAGGTAATGGACACCACCTTCGCCTCCGGATAAAACGCCGACAACCTGACCTCCTGGCGGCAGGTTTTGTGCAAATTTAGCCGTGGCAAACTGATGAACCGTGCCCGTTGGTAGCGAGCCCGTCGTAAAGCCGGGAAATGGTGTGAAATTCATTTTCCGCAATGATCAAATCTGAAATTAAGAAGCTCATTAAACACTTGGATACACGAATATATTAGGAATTTCGGGATCGTGTATAATTTTTGTATTATTTGATCAGCTTAACTTACTGGAAACAATGTCGACATTTGTTAATGTCTTCAATGTGGCATTTAAATGACGGAACCCTATTTTTTTACTGAAGTCAATGTAAAAGAAAGTTCACAATTTGCAAATATAACTTATGTCGACCAATGTACTCGTTAGGTAGAAATACAATTATAATTATACGATATACGTTAACGAACGAAACAATTACATAGAGACACATTATTCTGTAAACGTAACGAAGATAAACTACTATTTATTTGTAAAAATGTTGCTTTGTAGATTACAGAATCATTTTTTTTCCTTTTTACTAAAAGTAAAATAGACCATTTTACATTTTACACGACAGAATAGAATGTACGCTTTTCCCTGCAAGGTATCAAAGCGGCGAACGAAACACTTGGAAACAGATATATCAAATTGCAGAGTTGCACTCACTTTGATACATGAGTATTGTTGCCGGGAACGCATTGACCTTCGTAACCTCGAACAGTTTTCAAACGGATTCCAGGTTTCATAGAATTCATAGATGTACTCTCTAATCCTTTAATCTTTCTTCGACAGGTATGTTCGAAAGTATAAAATAATCTCGCGCTTGGCATACGATCATATTGCTAAACGTAAAAGATTACATTATAAAACGAATATCCTAAACTGTTCAAAGACTCTATTAACTTTCTGTCTGAAAATAACGATTCTACGGTAATGAAAATAGTATAACGTACAATTCTCGTCGATTCTTTCATAATTAATGAAATTTTAATTTCGGTAATTATGTAAATGAAGGTCATCAACTTCAATGATTTTTTAATACGTCATTAGAATCATGCTCATGAATCATTCCTTTCTTTGTATATACAATTGGGCGATGGTTCTTAACATATTGGCAAAAAACAATCGCCACGTTTTCATCAATGGACCAGATGACGCTTAGGATTAAATTAGATTTATACAGGTATGATTATGCTAGTTTTTTGTGAAGATCCCCTGCGGCAATAAATCTCACTAAGAATTCTCCGTTGTCTCCCTGTGTTTACGAATTGAAACGTGAGACACGAGAGCATCGCGACACGAGCCTGTAACGTAACCATACCTATAAACAAACCAAAGCGACACTTATTTCACATCGAAGAAAGCAATGTCAAGTTTTTATTCAAACATCTCAAAGTCAGAGTGACCAAGCGTACATAGAAGAAGAGTCCGTTGAAAATTACGTTCCCAGCAACGTATCAGAAGATCATGGAGAACCGTAAGTCGATTTCTAATTTACATAATTATCCAAAACAATCAACATATTTCAAAATACATATTGAATATCACATATATAAAAATATTGAACAATCTGACAATTACTCTCAGCAATTGTTTCGTACATTAACGTTCATCCGACTAAAACCTTTTTCAGAGAGTCTTTGCACGTGACACGTAAAAGCTACCACGGATCCCTGAAATACAATACGATCCCCTTATAACGTTCCCGCATAGTTAGTCGATCCATCAGCGCTGCCGCGCGGCAAATGCGTCAAGATCAAGGTTGACCTAGATGGTGCATCAAGTGAGTGAATGGCCTTTGTTTACTTCGTAGACAGGATGCTAAAAGTACTTCGACTCCTGTTCTCCCCACCCACACATTCACGGTTCTCTAAAGCATTAGAGCTTCTCAAGAGCAAAAGGCTCATTCGGAAAGAAAAAAAGGGTGCAGGAAAAGTTGAAAGTCAAACATCGTCTTTGCCGGCTTTGCGCGCCTCTAAGAGAGCTTAGAGTCTTCAGACCTTCTTGACCATGTATTGGTATGTGGGGGTGGAGTGAGAGATCCCCCACTTCACCCCCTCCCCCACCCTAAAGGGATCCGGGAGCAGGGAGGATAGTCGTCGAAGTGGCCCAGGATCACACCCCACTCTCCATCACGACTGTACCCCCACGGGGGTAGGGGGTAGGAGCACTGCAAGGGTAGGGGGGAACCCATAGGTGGGAAAAGCGGGAACCCACCGCGAAATAGAGCCCGAGACTTGTTCTCTTTCTCTCGCACCAGTGCACAGAATATCGCGAGAATGGGATGGGAAGGAAGGATAGGTAGGTTGTGTAGGTGCGTAAGCGTGTTCCGCAAGCTCGAAAGGGTAGGGGTATGTCAAGAAAGAAGGGAGACGAGCCACGACACACCAGGAACTCCCCGGGGAGGGGAACGCGAAATATCGGGAGAGAACATACGAAGCAGACACCACGGCAGACGAAGTGGGACACACCAACGACTCTCGCCCTTGATCCATCGCGGTAGGGAAGGAGCAGAAAACGAGGGAGAGAGGAAGAGAGAGAGAGGTTAGGTTACCCGTGCACCTCTCCTCCTTTCGTAGCACCGAGGAGGGTGTCGTGTCGAACGGACGATTACTCGGCGCTTGCACGTCGTTGCGGGTGGTTGCACGACCGGATAAAAAAACTATCGGAATCGTTTTACGCTGAAAAAATACGACCGAAAGTCACACACCCGCGCGATACGTTTTTCGACGTTCGCGGAATGGCGTGCGCGACTGACCGGTCAGCCCGTCGACGTACCCATTGCTGGACGCTTTTGCAAGACGCGCATGTCGTAATGGCGCCGATTCTCTTAAGGGTTCACCACGTATCTTTCTCTCTCTCTCACTCGTATTTGTATCGGGCTCTTCGTCGCGCACGCATCGAAGAGAGCATGTCTGAACATTCGTAGATTTCTAGAGAAATTTCTAGTGTTGTTTCGTAACTGCACACGGCACGCAAATAACACGAGGAGAGGGGGCGACGTTCGTTGAACGGAACGGCTCCGGGCAATGTGCAATTAGATGCGCATTTTCTTCGTAATTAGCGACAAAGATGGACACGGACTTGCTTGGAAATGCTTCGAAAGACGAATATAGTAGGAAAAAGGTTACGGTAAGCAGGATTGTACTTGATGGTCGCATATACGTAAGGTACGTATCGTAATCGAAGAAAAGTTGGAAGATGATGATACGATGGTATAAAGGTACACGTAGACGGGTGGACAAAGAGGCATGCAAGGTTACTACGTCATCACTCGGTTGGACGATGCATCGGCCATGATGGAATGAGACACGGCGACGCGAGAAAATAGCACGCGTCTCGCGAAGCCGATGGCTTTGTCTCACGACGGATATTCCCTCTCTCCCTTTCGCCCTGCGCTCCTCCCTCCCTCCCTTTGCTCTTTCGATCGCGCATCGGGAGACGTTACGTAGAGAGAGGAAGTAGGAAAAAGATCGGACGAGTTGGCAGAGGCGAGAGCAGGGCAGAGGCGAAACGGAGGACAGAGTAGAGCCAACAGAGGCACAGGCAGGGCTGTTGTTTACACCCCCACCTCGACGGGTTAGAGGCAGCGAGATGCCACGGAGGGGCCTCCGAGACCTCGGCGGGCACCCACCACCACGCAATTTCCAACCCCACCAGCCTCTCAACCACTGTCCGCACCTCCAACCACCCCACCAAAGCCAGCCCGAGCCAAGCCGTGAGCCACGACGAGGGCCCCGCGACGATTTTAGTGTCTTGGGGTGGGTGCTCTGTGGCCACCGTTTCGCGGTTTCTCGTGCACGTTTCGCATTAGGAGTAAAACGCGCGAGAGAGAATCGTGGGGCGGGATCCGTTCGCGGTATCCACCAAGGGCTCATCGCGCGGGCAGAACCGCCGCACAAGTTTACGTTCGAACGATAGGTGTACGCGAGTTCCCTTTTATCACGAGGGATTCCTTCACGAAGAAAATGCGTGTCCTACTTACCCACGAGCAGCTGGGGCTCTCTTGTGCACTGCTTTCGACGTATCGCTCGTACTGTCGCTACGTCGAAACCTTCGCGTAGTACAGAGACTGTCCGCCTGGCTGGCTCGACTGCGTCGTTCTCAATCTTCACCGTGGCGGCAGCAACTTTCTCATTTCTACGTGCACGTTCGCAGCCGTGCATCGACTTCTCTGGTCGACTGCCTTTAACGCTGTTTATTGTTCCTTATAACGTGTACACGTCATATGAATGATGCACATAGGAACGTACGAATAATCTTTGGCGATCGACGAACTCTGTGACTCGTGATTAATTCGCGCACTACTGCCAGCCTTTCTGCGGTAACGGCGAGCCGCGACGCGCACTCATTTCCGGGTTTACGACAGTCGAGTCCGATCGAGTATGGCTCCGGTCGGTAGGTAAGCGTGGGTCTTGGGCCGGTCAACGGGGAATGAATTCGAGCTAACGGTACATAGCCACCCAACGGTGGTCACACGTTAACTCGAAGCGCCGCGATGCCAGGCCACTCTCCTGAAAACCACGAGCTGTGAAAGTTGACACCCTCTTTTCTTCCTATGGTTTTCAGCCTTATCTCGAGCAACCTTCTATCACCGACCCCGTACAGGGCATTCTTGTTTACGAATCGATTAATAAAAATACGTCTAACCGCGAAAAACTTACGCCGCTATTAATATTCTATCGGAGAAATATCAACTATGGCGGCGGTTACGCGCGAGTATATTGTAAGAGAGCGAGGGGAAAGCGGCGCGTGCGCGCTTTACGATTAAACAGTTAATCTCCGTGGTCTCGTTCTATTTGTGGATAGTTTAGGAACGCTTGTACTTTTATGTGAGACGCGAACTTTCAGAAAAATTTATGACAACAGCGCAAAAAACACCTGTCCGTCGCTCTGTCTTACTCTCGGCCACTTCGTTTCTTCTATCACTACAGAGCGACACTAACTTCGTGCGCACCTAGCGGAGACTGGTGAGAGGTTAGGTCGAGAATCGATATTTCGAGGACGCTTCGATTTCCGCCATGTTTTTATTCGATTGCGCGGAATTATATGAATCGCTTGGAACGTATCGAGGAATAAACTAGGAAATCGTTTCTCTTATCTTCAACGTCCGAGACGTATTTCGACATGCACTCCGATTCTTCGTATTTCTCCGATATTAAGATATAAGAGCGTATATGAAAGCAATAAAAATAAACTGGACAAATATAATTCCACTTCTTTTTATTTAATAGCCTCTGTTCTCATGCTTTGCAATTATTTCACAAATTCATGTTGTAGACATCTTGCACGCAATCTGACAGACGGTTATAACAAAAATACAAATAGGATTATTCATTTGAGACATGCTTTTTGTATAATTTCAATAAATTATGCTAAGTCACGATAAAATAATATAAATTACTGGTAATCCTTAAGATTATGAATTCATTATAATTATACAAATGTTAATTCTACATTTTTCTAGATAATCTATTATTTGACGCATCGTTTAATCGTTACATTTAACAGAAATTTCATTTTTGTCATTGGCCTAATTCCCCTGAAAATTATATTCGTTAAAGTATTACAAAGAATTGTATATTAATAGAAATACATTTAAAAGGAATGATGAAATAATGTGCAAAAAAAATGCTTAATAATTGAACCTTTAGAGTCTGTAAGTACAGGTATCAATAAAGATCTGACGTTCTTTGAATCCGTTCCATGTACAAAGAGAAGAGTAACTTGTTACTTTCATAATAAAAAGGATTTTCCGTAGCATCAAGATCAGGTCTATACTCTGTGGTGAAACTACTTCGGCTAGAACTACATCCGTTGTATTGAGGTGAGCCTTGGGACAGTTCTGAATAATTTGGCGACGGCAAGAAATTTTTATTTCCCCAATCCGTATTCATGTTTTCCCCTGCATTTTCTGGCATGCCAGAAAATCCATTGATATGAAGATTGTTGATTCTTTTACTCAGTGGCATAAATTCGCTGGACTCTTCCTCCGAGTTACGGACTCTTTTCCTGTGGATCACAATCGAGTAAAAATGTAATTAGTGGCGAAGTCCTATTTATGTTTGCATTTAATTAACGGGTTATATCATCTTATGAATACGTAAACAAAAACTAACCTGTTAGCTCGGGTCATTTTTGGGCTGACCTGACCTCTCTACGAGAGGTTTTAATATAAATATATTTTTAACCAAAACATATTCTGATATTCAGCCGAACAATTGATATCGTTCACCATCCGTCTTCTGATATGACGTTCATCGAAAAACAAAGCTCTATTAATCGAATCGGCAAATACTCATGTAATTTTCGAGCAACTCTAGTTACAAATTTAACTGTCAGAGAGCGTCACCAACACGTTGTATGATCTACCACCGATGAAATGCAATTGTGCATAATGTAGCCGGCGCTACTGTCGACATCTTGCGGTCAATTCCAACTTTAAAAATGGTACAACTATCGTTAGTCGATTAATTATCGGGAGAAATAACTGCGTGTACCGTTCATTCGTAAAACAGATTTACAAAAGATCATTTTTAATATAATTTCTAATCAACTAATTAACTCTAAACCTCGAAATTGACCTTTAATTCAGTTACTCAAAAGAGATTCTAACTTTCTGGGAAAAGAAATTTCATTGCTTTTAGATTCCTTTAAATTTGTATATTAAATAAATCAATGTACATTTTATAAATTTGGATGCATTAAACATTGCGTTATACATGTGTAAATAATCAAAATGACTGGTTCTTAATAAATATCGTTTCAACTTTGACTTATCAAGATACCCGATCCGCTGGTTTATTTTCTTCTTACCTTATTCTTTCTCGCGTCATTGCAGTGTAGATGAAATGCGATTATTCAATGCAGAAACTTGACCAGAAACCCTGACACGAATTCACATATGGCGATATACTGAAACATACGTTACCATACCCCCATAATTCGTTGCTCACTCGCAAATATTCCATGAAGTTTAACAAATGAGTTATTTTTGAAAGTCGTATAAGTCCATTTTTGAAATAAGTCTGCTTAACATTGAAACTACCAGCGTTAAACCGTATTTAAATATA
The DNA here is from genome assembly GCA_963989415.1 of Cerceris ruficornis. Classification (NCBI taxonomy): domain Eukaryota; kingdom Metazoa; phylum Arthropoda; class Insecta; order Hymenoptera; family Crabronidae; genus Cerceris; species Cerceris ruficornis. The sequence continues at coordinate 8,435,688 of OZ022518.1, forward strand.
TTAAATAAGTACTTTGGAAAAAAAGGAAACACGAGGTGAAGAAGATGATCAATTGAGTTATTTATGATTTACCCATTAGACGTTAAATATATAGTTTATGACTGCTCCATAGATTTGGAGACTTTTTACAAAAAATTGAGGACCATTCATTTTTATTGCATTGCCAGTTTTAGTGTTAGTTTCAGCTAAACATAGGTGTCTTCCCTTCGCAATTCAATATTGCTCGTGATTTCATTCTCGTGATTTCACTCAATTTCATTCAAAAATGTACAACTGCTGCATGTTATAGCATGAAGGCTTTTGAGCTCTGAAATACGTCAGCATAAGAAGAAAGGGACTTGTACCACTTTCAGATGTAACGGCTCAAGCTGCGTATATTTATTATTTTATTAAATCATCATTTTTCAGCATTCTGTAAAGTTCATTTGTAGAGATTATTAAAATATAAAGTAAACGAAGGTGTAGCGTTTACTTTCATCCTGCAATAACGACATTATCGATGGAAAAAGTTTCAGAGAGATGCGTGAAGTGTCCATATTCGACGTTACACGCACCCTCGTTAGTCGTTACTTTGAACGAATCGCTGCAATTAAATCGTGAAACGCGTTCCAACGACACTAATTAATTGTAGAATTCCATGGCTTTCAAAAAGACTAATGATAGTTGAGCCTCGTTCGGAGGTTGAGAAAAGGAAAAAAAGGTGTGGCAAGTATCGTTGGAAAATCGAAAATAATGTCATTTAGGAAGTTATTTATCTCGTAGGATGCCAACATCCGCAGGATAAACGTGTCTCGCCACAGGAAGGGGAAATTCCTTCTTCTCGACGTTCTGTTATTTCGTTCTTTGTTATCAGCTGTAGAGAACACTTAACATTAGATCTACTAAGGCAGTCAAAATGACTGGTTCCTAATTTTTGAGAAAAATTCTGCAAAATATGGAAGCCATACAGTAGATATGCCATAGCTATATTATAAAACATAAATTACTTAACTGATCATAGTCTTTACCACTTGATTTCTTTTTTTTCAAAGTACTTTTTTAATGTATTTAATTATAAAAGATTTAACGCCGATAGTTGTAGTGTTAAGGTGTATCGTAATCTTCGACGTTGTGAAAATTTCAAATACATCATTTTTCCTAAGTAAAATTAATGCCCAATTACGTTTCACTTTATTAATGACAACAAAGTATTGAACACTGCAAATGTATATACGTATTTATAGTTTTCCTATCATTATGTTCATATATTACTACCGATAATTGAGCTATTTATTTATGGAAGGAGTAAAAGTTACTAAGTATTTTTTCTTAACTAGAAATCTAATAAATCGTTTTGCAGTTTATCGATGTTATTGTAATATTCAAGCAATTTCCGGGATTTCTCATTCGTCACTAGGTCAACACACTTTCTAGAGTACAGTGATTGGCCAACGTCTGACTTAATATTCGACTCTGGCGAATTTTTCTATTCTCTTAATATAGTCATACTATCTGTTTTCAGACGACTATAAGGAACATATTAAACGACATATTAAGGGACATCCATGGCGGATGTCGTGGGCCTCACTATCCGAGGGGGCGGCTTACTTCCGGTTTCGTTGTTTAGTTTTTATCTTGAAATCAAACTGCTTTATCTACAGCACTCTTTCCATTATTTTTTCGAGTGAACCACACTGTCCAATGATTTCATATATACGAACGCTTAAATATAATGTTCTAAACATTCCGATAAAAAATTCGTAGTACTGTAATTTTCCTTTTAGAACAATTTCCATTGATATACAAAGTATGAACACTAGACCTAACGATTAATGTTACATTCAATGATTTATTCAATATAGGATTACAATTTTTATCTTACAATCTTCAAAAGATGCCGAGTTTGAAGATAAACGAACGTGGGAAAAAACGTGATAGAAAAATTGCAAAAGAAATAGCGTCAGAAATTTCAAGAAAATTTACAAAAGATTCAGAACAAGTCACTTTGATCATCTTGGTAGATCTAGTGTTAAATCATCTGTTGAGAAGATTAAGATACTCCGAAATGTTAAATCTTTTATTGGAGCATTAAAATATCACGTCTGTTATGCTACATCGCCATGTTACACTGAAATACACGTAGAAAGGTAATGAGCGAACATAACGTACGGCTCATACGTCGAACTATATCGAATAGGCATGTACCGTGGCCTTGATTCTTAAAGCCGTGAAAAGATCCCGTCGTCGGGTCAATTAAACCAAGCCACGAAGTCATTGACTTTGGGTGCACGGCCAATCTCTCTTCGATAGTCCGCAATATAGCGCGTCCCAAAAAGTTTCACGTTAAGAATAATTTCCGTCGTGTTCTCGACTCGTTTACGGAATGTATATGAAGGATTTTAGGTCGTACTTTGAAATACCGGCTGTATATCTCGATGCTGTTGCATTTTTAATGAACTTAATTATTTTGTGTCGTTACTAATCGCTCATTTCATTTCTGCAGATACACTGAATGTAATGCAAAGTGTCCTGGAGAGACTTCGCTGCGAAAGTAATTACTTTGCAGTTCTTGGCTTTTATAGAATTTTCTTGGGAGAGTTTTAAGACTTGTAATATTTTGAAATAATAAATGCAATTATTTTTATATTATTATTATTATTATTCATTGGCTTAGATTAAAATTGAAGGCTTTTTAATACGGAAATTAAAATTTGTTAATTAGCCTTTATCCGTTCTTTAAAAAAAACACGGTAATATGACTTATTCTGACTTTATTTTCTATTAAAACACAAGGTATTTTTTAACATTTTTATCTGTAATAACTTTATTGAGAATAATATTTTTTCACTGTGCACAATTTTGCTCGATTTGGTTGAAATTAAATCTCGGTTTGGATCAAGTTAAATCTCGATTTGGGTAAAAAAGGCCACAAGGACCGATGAAGGTCAAACTTTGTTAATTTCTCTTTCCAAATACGTAAAAATCCTGTGAAAAAATTAACAGCCGATATTTATCTTCCACAAATTCATAAGAATCGTTCGCAAGTTATTTTCCTCATTTGGAAAAAAGAAAGCACGATTGTATCAATTCTGCAACACGAGAGAGAGCTTACGTTGCGTTGATATGATAACGTTGAAAACGAGCGACTTCCATTTATGGTCATCTTTGGGAATGGAAACGATTGCTCAGCGTATGAATAACATCTCAGATTATTCAGGAGGTTTATTCGTTAAACACGAGATTAAAACGTCTACGCGGAGCGATGGGTAATCGAACCACACCCTTGCCGAAAACAGAAACAACCGTATCATCCGTTCACCACCCGTGCCCGGTAAACCAACGTAAAAAGGTGTGGCACTTTTCAAAATATCTCATTCCGCGTAAAACGATATTTCGAGAATTCTTAAAGAATTCACATCTATCGTTTCTTACCAGTTTTTATCCTACAGCTTTCTATAACTGTTTTCCAGAGAAAAATGTCTGCTTCATCGCCCAAAAATAGATGCATTTTAGACCTCGTTTTCGCATTGAGCAGTGCTTAACACTAGAACTACCAAACCAGTCAAAATGACTGGTACACAATTTTTTCCAAAAATTCTCCTACTTTATAGAAGAGCCATAGAATAGTTATTCTACGTCCATCTTATAAAACATAAATTACCGAATCGATCATCTTTTCCACCTCTTAATTCCCCTTTTTTCAAAATACTTATTTAATATTTTTAAATATGATAGATTTAACGCCGGTAGTTCTAGCGTTAAACATATTTAAATATTTACAACATTAAAGTAACGATCTTTCTTAAACTTGGAATGGTTTATAGAATTCTACTGCACAAAAAGAATTTAAAAAAATTCCTTTAAAAAGAAGAAAACTTCCATTTCTCCCTCTATACCGATTTTCTCAAGAATGAAGAACAGATGGAGAAAAACGGACTTCATATTCGCGTTCAGCGCTAGAAAATCCCATAAGAATCAGTAATGCTCTACAAATGGATGAATCGGTAAATGTTCTCTGTGCAATAGAAAACCATATCGACCAATGATTTTACAATCCACAACGGTGAAACTTTCGTATTATATTCCAAGTGTGGAGGAAATTGTATTGAAAGAATATATTCCAAGAATCCAGAAATTCAACGATGGCCATTAAATCGATGAGTAATACGTATGCCCTCTACCCCCATGACGGGAAATCAAGGCTCCCGTCTAAATTGGACTAGGTTGTTGGGTTAGGTCGACCAACGTGATCCCTACTGCGATTCCATAGCCGTGTCCCCAAGTAAGACACACACGTGACACGTATGCCGAAGAAACGAGGGTGAATTTGCACGGTGGCTCGTCACTTTCAATGCCACGTAACGGCGCTACGGGGGTGTCCGCATCCACCCCATGGTTCTCTGCATGGGGTGAGTCATGGTGCAGCAACTCCCTCCCAGTTTGGGCGTGGTGGCCGCTGCAGACGTCTCTCATCGATCTCTCCAACCGTGAAACACCATAGGGCCGAAACGTATCGTCAAGGTGGTCCTTTTAATACCGAGGCTCGTAATGAGATATTCCAAACAGTTTGTCTAACGAGAATTTTTTCTTCTTTCCTTGCTTGGTTTCAATTGATGACGAGGAATTTCGAGATTAGGTGGAGTCGTATAATGTTTGACTTGCTCGCTCGATGGATGGTTCGACGAATCTTGTATTGTTGAGGTCTTGCTTCGAGAGTAACGAGTTTCTGCGTTGTTGATTATCAATGACATTTTTTTTTCGAGATAATTAAAATTGAGACATGAAATGGGATTATAGTTTTTTGTACTCGTCGAAGAAATTAATTGATGTGAATTGTGATCGGTTGTAGGAAAGGGTGTTGTAAATTAGAGTTTGAGGAAGAATCATTTCGTAGAATCAATGAACTATTTATCTTGGGTTGATTAAGAGTTATAGACACTATATACGGTATGATTGTTACGTCGCGATTACGTGCATCTTCGCGGAATTTTAAAGCAACTGTAGAGCAGACGTCGCCGCTGAAGTTTTCGTTATCGTTGTTTTTAACAATTACACGATAGCGTTGCATTATCTCAAAGTAGTCTCGATAAAATTCTGCCATGACGTATCTACGAAAGGGAGCCGTACTTATGTAATTACTATTGTTTTGGCCGTAGAAAGAAGTTCTAGGATATAAAAACTTTTGAAAAGTGTATTTAAACCCTAACAATTATATGATTTCGATTAAAGAAGCACAGGATAGTAAATTTCAGGTAGAAGTGTAGATTTCGATATGAAAAATGTGAAAAAGAATTGTACCGTTTGTACGAAAATGCAAGAAATAAAAATATTTCAAACATAATTGAAGCCCAATAAATTGCATAATTCTAATTGAAAAAGGGTTATATTTGGAAACGAAAAATATGAAAAAAATTGTACCTTTCCTATGAAAATGCAAGAAATAGAGATATTTCAAAGATATTTGAAGCCCAACAAATTGCATAATTCTAATTGAAAAAGGATTATATCTGGAAACGATAAATATGAAAAAAGAACCGTACCTTTCTCATGAAAATGCAAGAACTAGAAATATTTTAAAGATATTTGAAGCCTAATGAATTGCATAATTCTAATTGAAAAAGGGTTACATTTGGAAACGAAAAATCTGAAAGAAAACGTATATTTTCGAATATTCACGCTGTAAGAAATACCGTTAACTATAAATACGAAAAGCTTGGTGTTACCCATCCACAAGGGAGAGGACAAAAAAAATAATCCGCCATCTGGGACTCTGTGTCATCGAAGACCAACAAAAACGGGGCTGCATAAACCCACCGATATATTTCGTCGTGAACATTTAACATGGAATGCACCAAGTTGCAGCAGTTAACGTCGAAGAAACACAAATTGCCGGGAACAGCTAACTAATTGCAAGACCTCTAAACCCGAGCGTACGGTTTCGAGTTCGTACGTGCTATATCTGTAGAGTGACGATGATTCATTGAGAACGAACTCGGATAGTAGTTCTACTTCTTACGACTAACAATTCTTGAAAGAATTGAATTTACGGTTAAGCCTCTCATTGCAGAGGAAAAATTCATCGATATGAAAATGTAAATTGAAAAGTAAACTGACATAGTTATTTAAAAAAAAATGTATTTATGTCTACATAGTGTACGTGGAAAATCCATAATTCTTTAGTCGACAATTTTCAATTCTTTTTTTTTCAGAAATTACAACGTAACTTTATTTCTCGATTTACATTCTCAAATTAATCAAGAATTCTACGCATTTTACGTGTTATGGAATTAGTTCGAATCGTGTGATAAGATTTGTGTAAAATAAGAAATATGAGGGGCAGAATTTTCGTTCCACTTTTTAAGTCTCATATCGAAATATTTTTCGGGACTGCTCGAAATTGATTGACCATATTTTTGTAATAAAGAAGAGAACTCGATCGAAGTTCAATATTGGTATAACCAAATTATCGGCGGCTAGATAAATCGAACGATATTACGTAGCAGCGAGAAAATGTGATTATATAAAAGTTAGCACCGTCGAAGCCCAACTGCGTTATGCCGCTCAATATACTTCGTTTGATCGGCAGAATGTAGTTACATTATCGAATAACGTTATGATGAACTCTTTACAACCGACGTTAATTCTGCTATCCCCTAATTAACTTTTTTTCGCCGTTCGTTTCGAGAAAGAGCGTTGAGATTTATAGAAGATATAAAACTATTTATTAAGTTGCGTTCTCGTATGCGGCAAATTAATCTTAATGAGAGGCGCTGATGAGGCGATTAAAAAGTCTGGTCTTAAATTTTCAGGATCGATTAGAAATTCCGATTCGTTCGTGATTGTTCGATTATTAAATAAGAAATATGAATCTTTCGTGCTGTTTAATATAATGTATTCCATGAAGCTTCATCGTGATCAGTGTAAATTACTTTAATTGATTCGAAGTTTCATCTCTTGTCGCAAAGGAAATAATTGTATATTTGAATCAGGCATGAGTAATAATTGCAGACTTAAGGCGAAGGTATGAAATGACGATCTACAATAAAAAGAGAATTCGTCTTCGTAACTCTATGACTCATTATCAGTGGAAAGATCGATACATAATCTCACAATCAGTTATAATTCATATCAACAGCTCATTTTTCGAAATTAAACCTTTGCTATCCTATGTTCAGCTAAACTCAAAACAGCTTTCTTGTAATTCACATTTTACATATTAGACTTTGACCTTGGATTTTAACAATGACCTCGTATCTTCCCATAAATATTCCCCAGTGTCTATAGTTTTTCCTGTTATTAATTGACAATGAATAATCAACAGAAGAATATTTTCCGAAATTATTTTTCCTTCGGTGACGAGAAATTGAAGAAGTAATTTGGGTTAATAATTAACCCACGGGATTAAGGTAGTCAGAGATTTGTAAAATAGTAGAAGAATATCAAATACGACATAATTTTTAAATATAAATATATCAAAGAGACAAAAATTATTCGCAGTGTATAAAAGAGAGGATAACGATTTATTCTCAAGCAGGAATAACTCGAAACGAATGACAATTCGTTCTCAGATTAGACAGCACCGATCTATTCGACTCGGTAAATTATTCCTCGTAAGGGAACTAAAAGTTTTGCAAAGAATCGAGGTATTCGAGCGCCGGTATATATAACGGGTCGACAGGTGTCGTGATGAAAGCAGGTTCTCTTCAACCGATTCCCCCTCGGTCCTCCTTCAAATCAGTACCGTATCTGTGATTCGAATATTGCAATCTATCTGTAGGCAGCCTTTATGATTGTGTTTGAAACAATGCCACTGAGAACACTTGAAACTCTCTCACTTGATACGGTATCCAAAGTATCCTTCAGAAGTATTCAAAAAGTCAAGAATGTTCGATGACGTTAAGCTAGAATTATGAAAAATTTCGAAAGTTTCAGAGTGTGTAGTTATAGGCATTGTAGTAAACGTGGAAACTTTCTAACTTCCGAAGTGTCCAAAAAATTAAGAATGTTCGGTGACCTTGAGCTAGAATTATTAGAAAAGTAAATGCTTTTGAGAAATGCATAGTTGCAGTCATTATAATAATAAAATAGAAATTCTCGTACTTTTACTTTCATAGAAATTATTGCGTTGTGATTTAAATTGTTTTATGGAAATATCAAAAGTAAACCAATTATGGTGTTACAAGGAAGCATGATTTTACAGATGGCATTAGTGCTAGACAATTTATTGGTAGATAATTCATAAGAGTAGAAAAAATGAGAAACAATTGTCTCAGTTTTCATTGAAAATCGGTATCATTGGCTTGGTTAAGAGAAAGGTGTATCGATACGATAATCCGATTCTATTGTAAGTGCTTCTTTACTACTATGCGCTTACACTCTTGCTTGGCTGGATTTATTTTGTATTAGAGACATTACAAGTGTCCTATTCTTTTAGACGTCTATAGAAACGCGGCCATTTAACTCCAGGATACGTACCTTATAATTGATTAAACATTTATTCATACTTTCTCCTCTAATATTAAAAGACACTAAATCATTACGATAAATAGCTATTAATATCTACAATTATAACTAAATTACTAATATTAGTAGCATAGTGTTTATAAGTTATTTATTAGAGCACCAATATCTAATTTTTAATCATTATTAGCATCAACATTTGTAAAACAAATTATTTTCTGCAGTTCAGTAATGAATCGTAATAGAATGTGTAATATAATTAGTTACACAATCAATTAATAATATATTTATCAGTTATATAATCAATAATAGATCGTATTGTATATAAAGCCATTTTCTAACTTTACTTTATTGTTTGCACACGTTTTCTATTAAAATTTATGTATAATGCATTTTACAGAGGGATAGAAATTCTTTTGATAATGTTCTTCGATCCCTAATCGACAAGAAATGATATGTTTTGAGATTAAAAGCTTCCTCAAAGTTCTGTAATAACGTCAACAAAGATTCCACACGAGTAAGGACCATATGCAGCTATTATCATGCATGAAGTAACCCACGTATTTATATCTCATGGTATGCCGTTTAACGGCGCGTAGTAATGAAATCATTGGATCTTTACATATCTCATTCCTCCGAATAAATACGTTCAAGGCAAATGGACTTATTTGTTACGATGTAAAGAAGAAGAAAAAAACACGAAGAGAACGTTGCAGAACCAGGTGACTCTTTCATGGAACAATTCCATAAAAATACTTGTACGCGCAGTAACCGAACACGTTGATATTAATTCGATACTTGTTTTTACCTTTAATGTGATAATCAATTACTCTGACAAGGGAAGTTTGGGAACTGATACACTTCGATGTTCATAAAACTTTGTATAAATATTAATTAGACATATTTAAGAAGATGCCTGTAATTCATTCGTGCGCGTTTTCAACTTTGAGGGAGACATCAACCCCTTTGTCCGAACCGCAAATTCTCAACATATATCGCACCGATGAATTTTGTTAACCTAATCCAGACAAACACAGGCTAGACAGGGAAGAGACAGGACAGAGGTAAGACAGGCAGAACAGAGGCAGGACAGACAGGATATAGGTAGGGCAGACGGGATAGAGGTAGGTCAGGCAGAACAGAGGAAGGCAGGCAAGATAGAGATAGGACAGGCAAGACAGGCAGAACAGGCACGAAACTAGCAGGACAGACACGGGATAGGTAGGACAAGCGCAGAACACGCGGGGCGAGCACAGACTAGGCAGGGCAAGCACAGAACACGCAGGACAGGCAAGATAGAGGTAGGACAGGCAGGATAGAGATAAGACAGGCAGGACAGGCACGGGATAGATAGGACAAGCGCAGAACACGCGGGGCGAGCACAGACTACGCAGGACAGGCAAGACAGAGGTAGGACAGGCAGGATAGAGATGGGACAGGCAAGACAGGCAGGACAGGCACAAAAATAGCAGGACAGGCACGGGATAGGTAGGACAAGCATAGAATACGCAGGACAGGCATAGAACACGCAGGACAAGCATAGAACACGCAGGACAAGCATAGAACACGCAGGACAAGCATAGAAAACGCAGGGCGAGCACAGACTACGCAGTACCAGAACAGAACACGCAGGACAGGCACAGAACACACAGGGCAGGCAGGACAAGTACAGAACACGCAGGACAGGCACAAGTCAGATGGGACAGCCAGGACAGACAGAATCAAACCGGATCAAACAATATGTCAAATTTAGTAATTTTCCTCATTTCGATCAAACCGGGACCAAAGAACAATATAAAACACAGCTTTAACCTTTTGTGGACGTAGACATTTTTAAATATTGAGAAGTAATTATCTATTTGGTAATCAGGGCAGTCTTTTTATCAGACAGTTCGAAGATTAAAATGTAGAAATTTTAAATCACACAATATTTCAGCTCTAACGATAAGTGCGTATATATACACGGCGATAAGCTATGACGAGATTTTTCTCGCGTACGTATACTTGCGTCCGTGGTATTCAAAGGATTAAACGCATACGTGTAATTAATTTGAATTTCTATTTCAAACGGCGAATGTGTGTTAACACCAGACTCGCGAAGGGGGCTGGAACACGAGGATACATTCCTGGTTGCTGTCCCTCAAGACCCGTTTCCGTGCTCCCCCGACGTAGCCTCAAGCGATCCACGGGGTCCCATTCCGTGCAGAAGTGCAATGTACCCGATAATCCGAGTGCCGAAGATATACTCATATTTCACGAGGCAGCAAACGAGAGAGTACAAGAATGAGAAAAGCGCGATATTGAAATTCGTTAAGACTAGCACTACGAAAGTGGTCAAAATGACCGGTTCCAAATTATCTTCTAAAAATTCTGCAGATTGATAGAAGAGATTAAAGTAGATATTCCAGGTCAATCTTATAAAATAAAAATTACTTAACCGATCTTCTTTTTTCCCTCTTGATTCCTGTTTTTTTTAAAGTAGCTATTTAGTATATTTGAGTATAGTAGTTACGTTAGTTAGTACAGTTAGTTGCAGTAAAATCAGCTGGTATAAATGTAATAGTACTACAGTTGTAGTACGGTGAGTTAGTACTGGTAGTTCTAGTGTTAACTTAACCCTTGCCCTGCGATTTCTTTACTAAAATTGTATGCTAAAGTTGAGCACAAGTTTCCAGATATAAAAAATGACCAGTGATTTCTTCTAAAGAAGAATATAAATCGAAGAAGAAGATAAATCGAAGACTTTGAAATGAAAGTGTTAATGTAAAAACAGTTTTATGGTACTGCGCATTGCTCATTTTTGCAATCAGACATTTTTGAGAAACTCTCAAATTTTTTTATTTTAACTTCTATGTCACAAGTATCATTCGTAGAATTTATGAAGAATTTGAAACGATATACTTTTACATTTATAGTAGCTACCAATTTTTTTCAGTTTGTGAAACGGAATGTAATGTTGAAGGAAACGAAGAGGAATAAAGTTAGAGATCAGTCATTGAGAAATCGCTCTGGAATTTATGAGATGGCAATTTTCCGAACTGCCGGAACGAGTCGTGGCAAGGGAAGTGGCACTATTTAAATTGCAAATGATTAATTAGGGTATGCACATTCGCCCTTCCCACTGCACCGGCTATGAAGAAACCGAGGCGAATTCCCAGGCGATTTCTTCTACCTTCTTTCTTGGGACCCCTCCGGCGTGACCTGTAAACGAACTTGAACTTGGAAAAATGTGGAGCGGTCCGACCACATGCAACTGCATCCGGACATGCATGCAACAAGAAACGTGCGGGCTTAAATGCGAAGGCGATCACAAATATCAACCAGAATACTGCAAAGTAACAAATTTCACTTAGCTCTTTTACGAAAACTTGCTATTTTTATTAATTACTACGTAATGAATAATAACCTCGGTAATTGGAAGCACATCTAAATCGATAGGTGCTAGCCGACATTACCATAAAAGTTAATAATGAAAAAATACAAAGCAAACGCTCGGTCTTGGAATTAGTGGGCACGAGGTCAAATCCCCCATCAGCTTTAGGAAATTTTTCTTACTCTATTTTTTATAATTTTTCTTGCTCTACAATAACGAGTGAAACTTATGAAATTAAAAATATTAATGAGACGCCACTCGATAAACTTATTTCTATGATATTAATATTACGTTAAATTGTACCATATGTCAAGAATCACTGATCAATTTTTATTTTAGTAATTTGATTCTGAATTATTGCAGAGCCAGTTACAAAATAAGTCGTAGGGCAAAGGGTTAATTTATTAATCAATGTATCAATAGCCCAAGTGATTTGGAACCCACTTAACACTAGAAGTACCGACGTTAAATCTACTATATTTCAATATATTAAATAAGTACTTTTGAAAAAGAGGAATCAATAGGCGAAAAAAATGATCCACACGGTGATTTATGTTTTTTGAGATGGACGTAGAATATTTATTCTATGACTCTCCAATAAACTTGGAGAATTTTGAAAACAATTGTCTTCAAGTCATTTCAACTGGTTTGGTAATTCTAGTGTTAACACTTCATCTATCGGAAGCCTATTAATAGGCTTTTTGTTTATCAATACTCATTGGCCGACAGTGTATTATTCTGTTATTACAGATGTTAATAAAATAAAGTTACGCTGCCTCGGAACAACTAAAATTAAAACGACATAATGAGTATTTCTTCACATTTTAACCTGTTAGCCGGGGAATTAACTTTTGTTCAACTGGTTTCAAACTGGAGCCTTTTTTCTTCGCAGTGAGAAATAATATTATCACACCTAAAGTACCACGCTAGAATTTAATGGAAAAGAATAACGTAAAACGTAATGCGTTCAACGTACCATATTTAAAAATTGCCACGACGAAAAACATCGTCATACGCATTAGAGTTGTCTTCCTGGTATGACGAAATATTACGTCCTACCCGGTTAACAGGTTAATTTTAATGTTATAGAGCTTTGCAAGTAGGTACATACACTCGTGCATAATGTTCAGAAGAATGAGCGGTAGATAAAGTGTTAAAACAGTATGTCCTTGGCAAAAAGAGCACGGCAGTTAAAGGCGAAAAATATTAAGAAAAAACATTCCGTCCCTTGTTATAGGAAACAGCTCGTAGTTCACCGTATACATACACCATATTGTGCATCCTGATGTATTATAATACATAGGTATATCGACCCTCGCATTTGCCGTGTTCGATGTGGGGCGCGCTATCAACAAAGACCGCATTATGGATCGCGTATTGAACTCAATTTCTATTCTCGCAGCACGTACTCTATAAATTACTCTCAATATAATCATACCCCCGCTGGATGACTTACAGGCAGTTTACGATTTTTACTTTTACGTTTGCGAACAGTTCAAACTATGCGACGTAAGTTTTCGGAATACGGAAATATTGAAATAACTGCTTAGAAATGGTATATTTTTTTGACACTAAGTGAAATCATGGAAGCATTCAAAGTATAGAATTATGAAATCAAAGCTGAGGATTATGTGGAATGAAAATTTAGCAAAGGGAGACGTTGGAATTCTTAGTAGGCTCCTATAATGGGTACGTGGGAAGAAAAATGACCAGATTGGCAATTAGTGGGTGGAAATGTAATTAGTTTTTCAGCTATGGGTGATTTTTTTTTAAATTATCAATTAATACGTCATAGGCTTATGCTATATCATCGTTCGTATCAGTTCATGACCCACTTAAAACTAAGTTTTATGTAGAAATGCAATTAATTTAGCTTTGGGAGATTTTTCTTAAATTGCCAATTAACACGTTGAGTGCCATGGGGGTCACCAGTGACCGGCACTATTGAATGCAATAAAATTTCATATGACTTTTAATTCGTAATATTTCCGAATTTGTTAATTCAGACAATATTTCCGCGTTGGTGTCAAAAAGGTAAAGTCCTGTTTTCTATATATCGCTTTTTGTCTTTAACGGTTCTGCTTTGTGAAGATGTGATTGGAATAGAAAAAGTTTGACTTCAGGAGAAATGAAGAAACTAGCGAAATACCGGTGGCATTCAACGTGTTACTAAGCTCATTCAACGTGTTACTATGCTCATTCTACGATATTACCGGTCATATTAGTCGCATCAGCCCACAACCCACCTAAAACTGTAGGTTCTATGTGAAATGGCTATAGCTGCAAAAACTGAAAAATACAACATTTAAAAAAAAGACACTATTAGAAGAATATTAACACTAGATTTTCGGACTGAGCCAATTTGACTCATTAAAAATTTAATTACTATATATACATAAAACTTAAATATTATTTTTTAAAAACATATGTTGTTGTTTAGTTACGTTATGAAATATTTGTAAATGTTGATTCCTCTCCCCCGTAGACCCCTTCATTTCGCATTATCGAATGTGGTATACCCATTTTTACGGTTGTGAGTCAATTTGACTCATAAAATGATTTAACAGTTAATCGCATAACACATGAAATTTATAGCTTACATCAGGCCTGGGCAAATTGCGGCTTGCAAGCCGCACGTGATTTGATTCTCCTTTAATTTGTCTCTCCTCACATAAAAACAATCATCCTCACTTCTTTTCGCTACACCGCTACATTATCTTTCTTGCCTGCCTACTTCTGCCATCATTTCGATTTATAAATCGCGCGTGAACAGAGCATTTTTAGTGAAATAATATAATTTTACAAAATCCATTTGTTGAAAAAATGTTTTCAATGAATTTTTTAATAATAAATCTTTCATTTAAATTGACTTGAAACTATTTTCATTGCAAAAAACTTCAATTTTCTCGTATGAGGCAATTTGGCTCACTTCAGTAAAAATAGGTATATAATCAACATCCGTAAATCCAGTGTTAACCCTTACAACACTACTGGGAAATTTTATATCCCAAACATTATCATATAATTTTCATGTTATTATTGTACAATTTATTTCCATATATTATTTTGTTTATATGACAATATTTACTGCTGGATTAAAAATATCCCAGCAGTAACATACTACTGGGATCTATGCTATCCCAGCTGAAAATCTGAAAACTCCTGAAATAAAAAAAAATATATTTCATTCTCGGTCGTATTTTTATTCCATTTCATGTGTCACGAAATATACACTGCTAAAAATTAGTCATTTTCTGAAGAAATAAAATTCAGTGTTGAAATCGTTAAAAACAAACGGAGACATTAAACACATTATGATAATATCGAAAGAAATATGAACACAGAAGGTACTCGAACAGCAATAAAAACACCGTCGACAACGCGAACTTGGAAGAATACTGCGAACCACGTGTTGAACTCAATTTCTATTCTCGCAATGTGTTCCAAACTTGGACGCACTTATTTCGGCTTCCACGATACTGCAGTGGTACGAATCCTCCGGTATTATCGTTTCTCACGTTAATTACATCAACATGAAAGTCACTATAGAAGAATCTCATCCATTATATTCCAAAGATTCCTGATATTAATAAGAAGTTATATTATGAAAATTGTTGTACATTTTTACAGCAAGATCTAAACGTACTTTTGTTTCCCACACCGTCACTTTATTTATTGCAATCTGCTTTCATATCGTTAGACAAATACAAACAATTGTCTGTGCTAAAAAAAAGAGGAAGTCAAGAATGAAAGACGTTTATACTTTCGCGCTAAAGTCAATCGACAAGTTTTGAATGAAAAGCAAATTGGACAGTCGCCAGTTGGAATTGGTTTAATGTATCCCTGTTAATGCGAAAGCCTTGTAAACTTGGCCCGACTTGTTAAAACCGTGAGCCGTCAGAAAGTAGACGTTTCGTTCCACTTTCGCGAAACAAGACACGCTTTTCCAATTGTTTTGCTTGCATCTGCAAAATTACTTTTCACCGGTCACTCTGTAAATCGTGTTCCTTTGACGGTCATTCGAAGAAGCCCTGAATAAATGAAAATTAAAAGCGTTTCATTATGTTCATTGCATCTGAATGTCACACTCCTGTAAATTACATTTCCGTTTTTTTTCTCTGCGAAGTTAATAATAAACTTTGTGCAATTACGAATCGTGTACAATTAAGGGTATTTACAATTAAGTAAAGTGAACTACTATATTAGCATCGGATGATCAGATGGAACATAAAAAGTTAATTTAACGAATGGTATATGAAAAATGAAAAAAAGAAAAAACAGACCGTTATCGAGCACGATCTTTCTTCCGATGGCTCATTTGCAGAAAGCGAATAATATGAAAATTATGCATCTCGAAATGAATAAATCCTAGCTACCGTTATAAGTGTATTCAGCAACCACTGACTCCTGGAACATTAACGGTCCAAAACGGTATTGGACTGAGTACCTTACTGTGATCTATCGATACAGTATCCTTCGGGTCGTAAAAATTTATCAAAACATTCTATGTTCGTCCCATATAACGTTTTTGCAAGGCTAAATAATATTTGCGTAACTGTATCCGTGTTTATCGTGTTCAAAGTATTTTTTTTTGGCGGCAATTATAATATCGGAACTATAAAATATGTATCTAAGCTTCACTCATTGGCAAACAGTTGTTTGTTGAATAGTTTATTTAATTTCACCTATAATAATGTTAAAATTCTAATTTGATCAGTAATAAAATGAATGTCCTAATATTATTTACAATAAAATTGATATCCTAATTTTATCCGTAATGAAATTAATATACAAATTTTGTCAATAATAAAATTAATATTCTATTTGCATCCTCCTGTAATTTTTTAATTTATCAAAGGCACAAATCGTTCGTTGACATTTTATAGAATTATCCATCCGACTATTCGACGACAAAGCCGATATAATACGATTGTTCTTTGAACCACGTAGAATTTTATCTTCGCCTTTCGTTCCTCCTTAATCATCGACACACTTTCTAGATCTTCTTGCATAATTTCGAACGTTCTTTTCCTTTCCTTTAGAACGGTCAGTTCTTGCTTATTGTAACGCCTCCATCAGATAATTTGGTTTGAAGATTTTTGTCAGAAGTTACAGTATGCCCCCATAGTCGTCCTTACAAGATTTTCACATTATTCAAAAGTGCCTTAACGTATTCAAATACTCGAAGGAATTCGTAGCCGTTACTTCAGGTATCAGTGGCTTTTGAGGCAGATACATTTTCCTTTCCACTTTACACAAGAATCTTTTGGGGTGCCATGGTGGCTATGGGGATAGTATCTCGGTTCAAACGGTAGAATGGAGTTTGTGTCACTTTACTTCTAAAAAGTATCTCCCTGATAGGTTTCGGTGGTTATGGGAGTTGCTTTAAGTGAAAAAATGGGAAAATTGATTATTTTATGCTGAAAGACTGTACTGTACAATACGTAAACAGCATTTCATAAAAATAATAAAAAATTCAGCGCAAAGGGAAAGTCTAAATATGTCGAAATAAATAAAGAATAACAGTAAATAATTCAAGATTTCACGTTTTTCCCAACACATTAATTGTTAAATTTTATTTACGGACAGTACAGACACTTTATTTCATATTTTTCAATGTCCTGCACTGATTCACGAAACTATAATACTATGGCTACAATAAAAACGAAGGACGAAGTAATAAAAGAAGACTCATTATGTAAAAAACCACAGACCTACTCAAAATAATCTCCAACAATGTGGTATATTATCTCACACAAATTTTCCAACAACTAAATTCATTTAGTTAAATTAGTTCATTTAGTTAAATTCATTTCTACGAAGAAACTCCAGAAAATTCACCAAAAATGCCTCCAATTTCTCAGGATACATTCCAGACATTCCACAATCGAACTCGAAAACAGTACTACACATTTGTCCCAACGCTTAAAAATAATAATGACAATCTGCACGAGCGTTATCGACTTCGCCAGTTGTACAAATACAATTTCTTACCTGAAACACGACCTGGGTCCGTCGTTCGAAGGGCGAACTTTCCAGATACCAGTCTGCCCTCTTTTCTCTTCGTCTGCGGCTTCCTCCTTCCATTCAACGAGGATGGCCTGCAACCAAGCCATTCAGTCGACACTTTTTGCCCGACGACTTAACGAACCTGCACTCCGTTCCAGTTCCATTCAGCTTCATTTTTTGTCCCGACGACAATCGTCGGACGATTACGAGATTATCTAAGGTGAATGAAACGCGGGGATCGGAGTACACGCGAATTCTCGAGGGTACAAAATGAAGCACCTTAATCGCTGTGATATTGGCTTCTTTCTATTCTTTTTATTTTGTATTTCTTCGGTTTTAATTGCTAAGATCATTTCACCTAGGAGGTAATGTTTTAATTGTGTTTCGAATCGCCGATACTATTTTTTAACTCTGCAATTTCACAAGTGGAAATGAATGATTTATTTTGAGCAACATTTATGGCCGTAGATTCATGAAGCTCAAGTTCAAAGTATTTTACCTTCGGAGAACTTTGAAACGCGGAGAAGTTACGGCCTTCGTCGAAGGAGGATAGTCAATCGATCCTGCCCAACTGACAAAGCGGAAATGGCTATTTATAACCTGGAGAATGCTTCTTGAATTCTTATTTACTGCTTGTGAGAAAGGCCAACGAAGAATACCCCATGTCGCATTCAGCGGGTTGAAAACTTCATTCAACTCTAAACGAAATTCGTTGTAAAAATGATAGCCGTTTGAGTTGTAAAAATTGTTGGCAGATTAACAAAAATATCTGAACGTTTCGATCATTAAACATACGGAGATTAATGTTGATTTCTATCCAATTATAATTACAAAAAAATACACATTCACATTTTAAATGGGAAACATGCAAATACATGCATACCAAATGTCTTGAAGAGATATAAATATGCAATATCTCCCGATGATACTTTCCTTTTAACAATTTATTATAATGTGAGACAGTAATTAATATTTTTCTCATTTCGAAATTATTTCAAGTTCATCGATGGATGAAGATCGTTGCACAAAACGATCCACATAATGTGCACCCACGCACGGTGAAACGAATTGACGATCTGGGGGGAAAAATAATAATTTGAGAACTATTCATTTTAGATGAAAATGTTATATACAAAAGTTCCATAGTATAGTGGAGAGAGTACAAGCGCAATATTTATGTTTCAATTGTTATATTTTCTCAATGTTATTTACGGGCCAACTTCATTTTTTATAACTATAACAAGTCGTTTACATAATTTGAAGATTAATTTCTGTCTAACCCAGACCTAACAGCCAGCCCGGTGCAAAAACGACTGACAAGAGAAATTCGGGAACAGATACACTCCCATTTTGATGAAATTTTGCATAAATGTTTACTAGACCTACCTAGAAAGATCGCTGTAATTCGTTCGTGCCCGTTTCCAATTTTAAGGGAGATATCAAGGGAGGCCCCTCTTTAAGGTAAGTCCTGTCCGTCTCCTACCTGCCTGCCCCTCTCCTGCTTGTCCTGCCAGTTCCCTGCCCGTCCTGCCAATTCCCTGCCTGTCTCCTACCTGAATTGGCTGTCTCCTGTCTATCCTGCCTGTCCTGCCTTTCCTGCCCGTCCTACCTCTCCAGCTCATCTTCTCCCAAAAAAGTGCTTTTTCAAAAACAATTTCCGAGAAAATTAATGTTGTGAACCTGGGCTCATATGATTTTGAAGGGCATTTGAAGGTCAAATTTGAGCTTGCAAGCTCAAGCGTGTTTGCTCAAACTAAAAGCTCTCTCTGATTTTGACGAAATTTCGTAAATAACTCGGAAAAATGGCTCAAAAGCTCAACACCTGCTGGCTCATAGCTCAAAAGCTCATTTTTGATGGAGTAAATTTGTAATTTAGTCGAAATTCGGATTGTGCTTTTAGTTTGAGCGATCACATGTGAGCTTGCAAGGTCAGCTGTAGTTGCTCAAACTAAAAGCTCACTCGGAATTTCACGAAATTTCGCGAAGAACTCGGAAAAATGACTCAAAAGCTCAATACCTGCAGGGCTCATAGCTCAAAAGCTCATTTTTGATGGAGTAA
This sequence comes from Cerceris ruficornis, assembly GCA_963989415.1. NCBI lineage: Eukaryota > Metazoa > Arthropoda > Insecta > Hymenoptera > Crabronidae > Cerceris > Cerceris ruficornis. The sequence goes on from OZ022518.1 coordinate 8,455,568, forward strand.
ATTTGGAATTTAGTCGAAATTCGGATTGTGCTTTTAGTTTGAGGCATCGCGCATGAGTTTGCAAGCTCAAATTTGACCTTGAAATGACGGTCAAGTGTTTTTGAGAAAACACTTTGAGTATGACAGAGGCAGGATTGGCAGGAGTCAAGGGAGAGAGACAGGACAGGCAGGGAACTGTCAGGACAGGTAGGAGACAGACAGGACTGGCACGAGTCAGGGGAGTGAGACAGGACAGGCAGGGAACTGTCAGGACAGGTAGGAGACAGACAGGGGTGACAGGGTACTGGCAGGACAAACAGAGCACTCGCAGGACAGGTAGGAGGTAGATAGGACCTCTCTTAACACTAGATTTACGGGCGTGAAATCTGTTAAATTGCAATATATTAAATAAGGACTTTGAAAAAAGAGGGATCAAGCGGCAAAGATTGTAATTCGTTAAGTGATTATTGTATTATAAAATACACGTGAAATATTTACTGTACAGTGTCTCTGTAAATTTAAGAAATATTTATAAGACAAGTAGGAACCCGTCAATTTGACGGTTCCCGTAAATCTAGTGTTAAAAAGGGGCCTCCCATGATATCTCCCTCAAAGATGAAAACGAGGACGAACGAATTCCTACTATCTTCTTAGATATGTCTAATAAATATTTATGCAAAGTTTCATCAAAATCGGAGTACATCAGTTCTCGAATTTGCCTTGTGAGTTAAGTCTGGGTTAAACAGAAATTAATTTTAAAATGATGTAAACGACATGTTAAAGGAATTTAAAAGTGGTTCTCATTAAAGATCTTATCAACAATATATCTTATCCCAAGTATACGCGCACGAAATTATTGCGGAAATTACTTCTATATAATCTATAGAATATATCTGGAACGTGTCAACGAGGTACCTTTCGGTACTTTTTAGTTATTCAATTTTTAAGTTTATCGTGTACGGCGGAGAACATGATTTCTTTCCACCCAGATTACCCAGTTCGTTCCACTTTGCCACGGTGGGAGAAATTTCTCACGTGCATGGGGTGAGTTGATTCTAATTAATTGTAAGTATCACGTGCAATAAATGCTTCGAAGCGTTTAAGCTTGCTTCCTGCTAGTTTAAACTCCATCGTGACACAATTGTTACAAACGACGTTGACATCGAGGACGTATAACAAATTTTACAGAACAAACTCTAATCCTTCGTTGAATTTAATAATTACTGTGCGGCTATTAATTTGATAATTACTAAATACAGATGCAGCAAAGCTTGTATTATACGATTCTTTGCTCCAGCTAATTACCCCTTTCGTAGGTTCTGCCTTTTATAAATTCCACTTAGTTTAAAGCTCTTAAAGTCATCAGTTTCATATATGTTTAGCCTGCAAAGCATCCTTATGTATTCATAAATGTTTCTCCATATATTTCATGCTAATTGAATCAGTATCATTAGCGTCTAATAAATAAAAATTGTGGAAAATATGTGTCCCACATAACGAAACTTCTTGTTCACTAATTACTAATTTAGCCATATATGGTAATGCTTAAAGTGCAGTAGTAATATCATTTTTTATAATTTAAAAAATAACAAAGTAAAGTATAATTTGCCGATAAACGAATTTAATAAACGAATGCCGAAAACAATTTGTACCATTAACGCAAAACATTAATATTCTAGTATTCTGTACCATCTTGAAAGTAAAAGAAATTAAGGAAATCTCTAAGATTCGCGAAAAGTTACAAATTTTATATAATTAAATCTTCCAGCGCATTCGTTTGTTAAATTCTTACAGAATTCGCCGCCGAGGTACCCTTCTACATTCTAGAATTACATAAATCTCTCCAGCGATGACATTTTCACTGCTTTAAAGAAACTATAATTGAATTGCCCTCTATCATATGTAACCAAAGTTTGTTACTTATTAAACGAAAGAAAAGATAAGAAGAAACCGAGAAAAAAAAATACTGTACACAGAAGTGCGAAGATTAGTCAGAGAATTAACGCGACACAGAAGTGTCAGTATCACAGAAGTGGTTAAACTGGTAAGTAGTAGGTCATTGCAAAACGTCATTTAATATTTCTGTCGGTGGAAGATAATCATTAGAGAGACCTCGTTGAGCCACATAGGCGAGCAACAATCTTGAAAGTCGCACAGATAAGGTAAGACCTTGCTTTCCTCGACAAGGAAACTGGTCGTCTTACCATATAAACGACATACCGTCCTAGCTATATAGTTGACCCACTTTCGTATGCAATGAGAACGCTGCACTTGGCCATACGCGTATGTGTAACAATGACCCATACGTGTATTTCCAACGAATACCCATTCTCGCATGCATGCCCACACATACGTACGTTTCTTTTGTTTTATCATTTTTGACTTAACTGCTTTGCTGCTCCTAGGACCTACTGTTTTAGATGGGTTCTGATTTGTTAGAGTATATCTAAGTCGCGCACCGCGTTTTTTATTGGCATTATTTTGAACACCTTTAAATGTGTGACACAACGTTTCCGTCATGCGCAGGAAATGGTACGGTAGGTCTAAGAAAGATATCCACGAAGTTACCGCGTGTAAGAACCTAGACGGATCCTTATATGATATATATTTTCCTAATGAACACGTGAAGGTTATCCCATTGACTGCCAACTACGAGATATCTCGTAGCTGCACTATAAGTTTGAATTAATAAGTTAATAATAATGGCCGAGCGTGTATAGAAATTTTGGAACAAAAATGTTCTTCGTATCATTACAAATGTCGAGATTATATTTTTGATTAATGTAACCAATGTTCTAAAAATTTTCTGTCATCTTCTCAAATTTTAACAAGCAAACGTAATATTTGCTTAGTTTTCCTGGCAGTGAATGGGTTATGGGGGTCACTGGTGACCGGCGCTATTGAATTCAATAAATTTTCATTGCTTCTACAATGCAATATTTACGAATTTTCTAATAAATTCAACATTTAAATATTGACATTAAAAAGGTAAAGTCCTGCTGACTATACATACTGTATATCTATTTGTGTCCTTAACACATCGAATGCCATGGGAGTCACCGGTGACCGGCGCTATTGAATTCAATTCAAATTCATATGACTTTTAAATTGTAATATTTACGAATTTGTTAATTCAGTCAATATTTACACGTTGGTCTCAAAAAGGTAAAGCCCTGCTGTCTATAAATCCCTTTTTGTCTTTAAAGTGTCTGCTTTGTAAAGCTGTGATTTTAATAGAAAAATTTTCACTTCGGTATAAATAAAACTAGCGAAATACCGGTGGCATTCAACGTGTTAAAGTATTCAGTTCAATTAATCTACTGTGTTTTCAAAAGCCTAAACCCTACAACTCCAACATCACCCACGTAGGATATGACGTACCAATTAATACATTGACAAAAATTTGCCAGAGACAGCGGAGAATTTGAATTTGGGCCCACTGATTGCAAGTTTGAGACTTCACCTCCATTCTTACCACAGCCTCGTCAACATATATCACGTACGTGCAACCGATGCCCGCAGAAACGTGAAAATTGCGGTATAGTAAAACTACTTCGTCGAATAGTTTCTTGCATTCGAAAGCTTTCCTCTCGAGGTCGGATCTTCTTTCCCGAAGCGTTCGAGAAACCCGTAGAGGCGCTGAGAAACCGGAAGTTCGCACCGGTTACTCCGATCTTTACCTCGGCTACGAGGTATCGTACTGCCATGTTTAAGGATTCTGATGAATTAGGAAAAAGCGAATAAATTGTCCTCTGTATTTAACCAAGATGGGAAAAGAAAGTTGGGAGACGAATCGTGGACGAAGTTCCGTTGTGAGCTTGAAGATGGAGGTTAATATTAGCGATGTTTGCTTTTACAATTATCGAGGTCAATGGCTTCGAGTCTGATGAAGAATCTACAGTTTTACGTAAAGTTTGAGCCATTGAAAGTATGAGAAGAAATTTTCCAAAATTTGTTTATCTTAAATAAACAATGTATTGGTAATATAAAAGTAAGTGGTTCATGGTGAATTGTTGCTGTTGAACGCTACATAAATTGCTTTAGAAGAACATGTACGCGGACTAGAATGCAATGAAAAGAAAGAATGCAAGCAAAAAGAGGAATTGTAATGTTAATAGCAAGTATCATTTGTGCAGAGGATTCCTCCAAGTTCGTAGTTTCTGCACGAGCTGTTTCTCACGTTGTACATACGCGTATTAATTACTTGCAAAGAAACAATTTGCAACCAGAAGTCGACCATCGCTTAGCCGCAAAACTTGACACCTCGGTGGCAACAAGGAAGTAATGGAATCGTCCAGTAAAATGGAACAAATGAATGTGGAGATGTAGTTGAAAAGGCAACGATGAACGCTACATGGTTTAATTCGAGTTCAAAGATAACGTTTCATTAGGAATAAAAAAATGAGCTCGTGCGATTACTTCAATTTTTAAACCGATCACTTTCTTTACACATTTATTACTTAAACTAGTTCAGGAAAAATTTAATTACTGTTTCTACTTCTACTCGATCAATTTGCAATTTTTATATAATTTTATGTAATCTGATTATTGATTTATGTAATAGAAAATATTTATAAGAACAAAATTAAGATGTTAACATAGGTTTAAAGTATTACGTTCAGTCATTCTTGATAAATAGAACGCTTATATTCTATTGTTCCGTTTGCACGGTATCTTTTTTCCACGGATTTTACAAACACATATCTACGATATAAAAACAGAGTTAGCTTTATCTAACTTTCCCAATAACCGGGAAAATAGTGTTTCAGAAAACACTTGTAAATCAAACCGAAGAAAAACGATCAACCGTGACTTCCAGGTGAAATCTGATGGTCTTGATCTCTAGCTATTAATAGTCAATGAAATAAATAACTAGCAAATCTTTTAACTGCAACATTCACCTCAGAGGCGGGAGGTAATCTTATCTCTGGAATTTACCTACAGGAAAGTATGTGTATACGCATTATCATCCACGTGTCCGCTGAAAACCAACTATCCGACGAAGTATTACTTTTCATTCGTGAATGATTAATATACTACGCTTTCGTGCGTCATACCGATTATTTGGCACTAAAATCAATCTGCTTTTTGTTGCGCATTAATTCCATTTCTTCTAGAACTATTTACAAAAACATTTCCGCAAATGGTACTTTCGAATTGTATCCTTCTTTATCCTGACAATAATATTACAAAAATCGTATCATCTTCCTTAAAGTATACATATGGGGTCACCTTGACTGCGATATGTTAATTAATAACTTAGAAAATTTTTTTAAAGCTGATGGACGATTTTAACAGGAACCCACTGGCTGTAAGTCCAGGCCTTTGCCTTCTAATTAACCATAGATAGATATTTTTCAATTTATATTTTATATAGATTGAATATTTAGCTAAATATTTTTCAGCTTCAGCTGCTACGATCACTCTGCCCAGGACTTACTACTTTAGATTGATTCAAAACCACCGAGGCTATGATATATTAATTAATAAATTAAGTAATATTTCCCAAAGCTGATTACTAATTTACACACATTTGAGCCGTTTTCTTTGAAAGGGGTGTAAGTCTACTTTTGACAAAAAGTTAGCTAAGGATAACAATGAATGCAATCTGCTATGAGCTTTTTGTCTATTAACAGTTCTCGAAAAAAATCCTTAAAAATTGCCATCATTTTGTCAATATCTTACGCAGTTAATGAAATTACAAATATAATTATTAGATTGGTAAGAAATTAATGTCGGTTTTCGAGTTTTCAAACCTTGGCGCTTAATTTTGAGGTAGCCGTTCATTTTAATCGGTTTGTCTTCTTATATCATTTTAGAAGAAAAAAATTTATCAAAAAACTTGTTTCTCGTTAGGAAAAATGTGTAAATTGTAATGGAACTTATTTTGATTAAAAAAAGTTATTCCCATTCTCAACATGTGTATTTAAAGATAAAGTTTGAAAACCGACATTAATTTCCTACCAACCTAATACTTTGAAAGTGGTGTAAGTCCACTTCCCGCAAAGACATAATATTTAGTTGATAAATTATACCACATAATTTCTCTACTTCACTTTTACCTAATACTTTAAAAACGATCACATTATAAGCTTAAATCAATTTAATATTTAAAAAACATAAAATGAGCATATTACATATACCAATATTCTTCAACCCATTCAAATACAGACCCATAAATATCTCCATATAATATAAAATGGACTTACACCACTATCAAAGAAAACGGCTCATTTATCAATCGACATGTTTGTACAGTCTGACACAACAAAGAGATGAGTGCTACTAAAAATTTATACAATTGCCCGTAATTTCTTCAGCGAAAGATGAAGGATGTAAAAGAGATTTCCTGTTTAACAGACGACAAGGAAACCGTAGTATTCGTCAGATTACAAAATACGGCTAACTTTTTGCCCGGAGATTTAAACGAACGGAAGGACGTAACCGCCATTTTTGGTAGTCCTGGTCGTTTAGCGGGTTCGTGTATTTCGAATCCTTGACTCCTCATGGGCGCACACAGCCGTCTGAGGAAACGGAGTCAAGAACAGCGGTAGCCGGTAACGCGTACATACGAACATATTCGTTTTACCGGTTGTCTACCTGTTCTGGGTCAGCCGCGAATGCAAGGTCAGATCTCAAGAATTCGCGACGTCACTCGGAGCCGAAGACCGTGAATCGTAGCCAGTCTCGGCTGAACTAAAATCATGGGAGTATATACTTACCTTGGCTTTGAGTTTCAATTGGTCGCTAATCATGCCAGTTTGAGAAAGAAATTACTACCAATTTTCAATGACTTTGACCAAAATGATACGCTCGATGTGATAACCTTTTTCGAAAATTATATTTGTAGTTTATTTGAAGAAAATGATGTGATAAGTCTTTTAGAAAATTATATTTGTGGTTTATTTGAAGAAAATGATATGCTCGATGTGATAAGTTTTTTAGTAAATTATATTCGTAGTTTATTTGAAGAAAATTATACACTCGATGTGATAGGTTTTTTAGAAAATTATATTTGTAATTTATTTGAAGAAAATGATACACTCGGTGTGATAGGTTTTTTAGAAAATGATATTTGTAGTTTATTTGAAGAAAATTATAAATTCGATGTGATAAGTTTTTTATAAAATTATATTTGCAGTTTATTTGAAGAGAATGATACACTCGATGTGATAAGTTTTTTATAAAATTATATTTGCAGTTTATTTGAAGAAAATGATACACTCGATGTGATAGGTCTTTTAGAAAATTATATTTGTGGTTTATTTGAAGAAAATGATACGCTCGATGTGATAAGTCTTTTAGAAAATTATATTTGTGGTTTATTTGAAGAAAATGATACACTCAATGTGATAAGATTTTTGGTGGTTCAGAACCCATCTAAAATGGTAGGTCCTAGGCGAAATGATGGTAGTAGTTGAAGGGGAAAAGATACAAAAGAAATAATTTGTTTCAACCCTGGTTTAGGAAATATTAAATGATTTTTTCTTGTTGTTATGATATATTTTTGCTGAGACATCTTTTTAAATTTTCGGAAAGAAGCAACGATGAATTGCTGAAAAATAATTACAACTCTTTTGATAAGACTGATACTCCCATTCGTTATTTTCCGTTTTAAACACCTATTCTTCCCCGGCATAAATATCACACGTGATCCCGTCAAGTAACAGAACAATTACAGCATCGTGTGTAAATATTGTGGAAAATAACAATTTGATAAACTTCAATATTCCATGTTACACCGCTTCCACCTTATCTTATCGACATTTAAAAGAATTTACAAGGCGCACGCTTCGTCGAAGGTGGAATCTTCAAGCTAACCGATTTTACAACAAAACGATAATTACAAACTGATTTCTTGTTATTCCAAATCGTTTTCATTACGAAAGACGTTGCGATTCACGCGGAAGCGAATAGTTCGCGGAATATTGACGCTGCAGAATGCTGCTACCTTTTTCCCGTTTTCTCGTCAGACACGATGACGAATACTTATAATGTAAGAACAATACGTAACAAATTTGAATACTTGTCAATTTACAAGGACCATTTATCAACGACATATAATTGAATACACCATGTACAAATTTCCAAAGAATAAAAGCCTCCGCAATGCATAAAGAACGTTAATAACAATTCAAAACGACGGTGAACAGGGTCAATGGTGGTCTAGGACTTAAAGGCATGTATTAGCAATCAGTAGGCTCCAGTGAAGATCATTTTTTTCCTAAATTATTAATTAATATATTATAACCGCGTTAGTAGATCCTCGCAGGAACGACAGTGGCCAGAAACTTATAACTTCATTAATCTCTCCCGATACCGTAACCCTGAAATTCCAGAAAGGCGTGTTCGTTGAGTCACAAAGATCTCGAAGAAAAGAATAAACCACGAATCTCATTCCTCAAGTTTATTTCCCACGAGGTCGCAAAAATCAATTCGATTTTATCACTCGCTAAAGGTGCATTTACGTCCCTCGCTCGCGCATAATGACTTTTAACGTGAATTAGGGGAATAAATCATGAAATGAATAATAGATCCAAGCATCGCCGGTATGAGTAATGAATGAAAAAGAGGTAGAACCTCGCCGTGGGGAAAAGTCATCGCCTTGAATCATCGGCGAATTCTCGATTGGAATCTCCGGTGCATGCGAATAGTGATTCTAGCTGTAGACGGACTATTATCATACTGTTTATCGTCAGCTGCTCGGACAACGTCACTGTTTCTCGATCTCACGAGCCATAAGTCAACACTAAATATAGCGATCGCGTATTATCGCGCGTCTCTGGCTGGATTCCTCGCGTGCCTTCCGATCGCCAATGAAGTCTGTTGCTACGACGAGAAAGCACATCCTGACGAGACTCGTACCGGTTACCTGAGGCAGCTAAAAAGACTATGACGCTATAAAGTGTACGGAATGATTTTTATATCAGTGAGATTGATATAGCTATTACTCGTAATTGTTAACACGTTGAACGCCATGGGGGATACCGATGACCGGTGCTACGAAGGATGAGATTTCTTGAGTTTAACACGCTGAATGCCACCCTTTTTTCGCTAGTTTCACTGTTTCTATTGAAGTGAGACTTTTTTTTTATTAACCCTTTGCACTCGGAGACATCCCTGACGTTATCTATCAATAACTCGACGGCACTATACGATTTGCTATCTTGTGCTATGTCAGTAGAAAGTTTCAGATAGGCATGCATTTCTTAAAATATTGCGGTGCAATAAATTCATCCTCTGTAATCAGTAATAAACTCGAATATCCCCTCAGAAGGGGCAACCGAGTGATACGATAGACTTAACGATGTCCTCTCATATAGGACATTCGAGTGCAAAGGGTTAAAACCGTATCTTGATAGAGCAGAAGTGTTAAAGGTAACGACAGTTGTATATTAAGCAGTACTTCACTTCTTTAATAGGAACATTGAAATTTTGAATGTGGTAGCGAATTCGTGAATATTATTGTTTGAAAGTCGTAAGAAATTTCATTGAATTGAATATCGCCGGTCACCGGTGACCCCCGTGACATTCAACGTGTTAAATGATAATGTTTCGCGATTTGCTGATATTCTTGATATTAAAGTATCAATGCAGAATTAATTAAAGTTACACATTGTAGGAACGGAATTTCTTACACTCATAAATAGTATTAACTTTTAGAATTAGTTAGTGTGGATGGATTTTATATAAGCGAGAGTGGTCGTTTAGAGTACGTGATTTGGAAGGCGACGGATGTCAGAGCTAGCATGAATGTTTAGTCTATAGATAAAGAGAAAATGAGTGAGTGCAACAGAGAAAGCATGCTGTGAGAAAGACGAAGAATGCACGCTGTGAGAAAGAGAATCGAGGGTGGATGCGAGCGTGAATTTTTGGAAGAGTCGGTTGCGTTGAGAATACGGAGTTGAGTGGAGAATATAGAGAGTGAGAGTTATAGCGTAAGTGGAGAGATCTTTAGAGTTATTTTAGTATTATTAAGAGTTTTGTATTTTTATATATTTAATAAAGTTAGTCACTAGTTTTTTAATTACACGCGTTCAGTTTAGTTTCTAGGTTACGATATTGTTAATTAATTCTAAGGGAACTTGTTCGGTTTATTCGAAGACGAGTACCGATATTCTTTGGGGGCTCGTCCGGGATTAAAATAGAATAGGACCCAATAGTATTTAAAGTTGGAAACAGATTCGTTTTGATACAAATGGCAAGGGGGATATGGATGATCAGGAGACAAACACTCAAACTCATAATCAGTGGGTCTGTGAGTTCAAACCTTTTCTATCACCTCTGTGAAAGTCTTAATTTATTAATTGACATATAATAATGACAACGGTTCGGAACCCGCCTGAAACAGTAAGTCGAAACATTGCTGTCGAAGCCGAAATAGAAAATAACACAAACAACAAATGGCGAGACGAGCGAAATACGAGAAGTGTTAACCCTTTGCGGTCCGAATTATTTTGTCAATTTTGTAGACAGCTAAATGAAACTAATTTCGCAACATTTTCCATTGCTGGTCATTTTTTTTTTTAATGACAGCAATAACTATAGATACTGACGGATATTTAGATAATATTGCAAAATCATTATGAATTTGGAAAGTCGATATTAAATTGTAGAAAATAAGATGGAGTGTAAAGCTATGTGGAGTATAGCTCGACATAGAGCTGCAAAAGGTTAATATTGAGTCTCTTAACAATATGTCAGTGAAAATGAATTCTAATTCTGTTATCTAGTACGTTCAACCTTAAGGCTGAATCAAAGAGCTACTTATGGGATGATGGTACTTGCGGAGAATCTTTTATCCCCTACCTATGAACAACTCAAGTACTATGCATGAAAAGCATCTTGACTGTAACTTGAATAGAAGTGTCTAACAAGAACCCCCTTTCTTTTGTCGGCGAAGATTCAAATAAGTTACGAGGAATCTGTTATCAAGAGAGATCAAAGTAATGCAACATTTTCTCTATACAATAACACGATTTCGTAATGGATATCAATAAAATTAATTCTCATACGCTGAATTTTTCCGCGACACTGATAACCGCAAACCATAAATTTCTAAAAAAAAGCACAAAAAACCCATCAACTTAGCGAGTACATTCGATCAGTTAAACGAACCAACCGAACATTATCCTTCTCTGAATTTCTTCATAAGTATTATTCTATCTACTCGTACCACCTCTTACTTTTATCTCTGCATAGAACACCATTCTTCCCCAACGCGTTTACTCAAACTCAATACCATCATGAAAGCAGACAGCAGAAAATGGATTCCAACTATCCGAAGCATAATGAAACCCTACGGCTTCCTCGAAATATCATTCTTTGAGCAAAGTCTCACGTGTTACTCAAATCCGCGATCAGCATGTACCTATCCAAGGTCTTTGACCCCGTTATGACAATCTCCGATAGTTTCGCCGTCTGGACCGAATACACACTAGTAGTATTCGATGAGAAAGAACCTTAAGCACTCTTCTGGGTGGGTGCGTTGAACTTACCGTCGCATTCCGTATTGATTTCGGTGGCACTGCGCGACCAGAGCCAGACGTTACCTACGGCACGTGTCCGCGTAGGGCAGACACGCCCATTCCGAGTCCTCCGTGGGACGCAATAGGAACGGTGAACGGGATAAACCCATAGGGAAAAGTGATCGCGAGAAAACTGCGCCACTTTCACTGAAAACGATCGATGACTAAAGTGTCGGTAAAATCGCTTAATCGTTATGCCGATGGCACAGTCGGGGCCTTACGCAAGGCCTCGAAGACCTTGAACGGGACCTTATTTGGTAGACAAGGTCGAGGCTTCGCGGGCCATTGGGTTTACAGGCCGACCACCAGTGCGTTCCACCTTATTCGGATCTAATTCTTCCGATCTTTGTCCTTTCGCGTTGTTTCTGTTTATGTTTGACGGAACGTTCGGAGAAAGTCATACCGTAACGGAAATTTTAGGGGTTAGTATCGATGATGGATAGAACGATAGATGTAACGTTAAGGATAGTAGTCGAGTAACGAAGTATTGTGTCTTGATGCAAATTAGAAGAGGGGATTTCTACATTTTCGAATTCTTTCATTCACGTTTCCGGAACATGGTTACAATTGAGGCGTTACTTTTGAAAGTGGTGTACGTCCATGTTTGAATAAAATTTCAAATATCTTAACGTAAGAGGACAGGGACTGGTATCACTTTCAAATATATCGGCACAATTGTCTTTGTCATATGTATGATCTAAGGACTTATGTAACGAGGGAATGCATTTTGTTTTCGGAAAAACAGAATTTTTAGCGCCTGCAGTTTCTATGGTGCATGTGACAGTTGGACTACCGGTTCGACTATTTTGAGGTTAGGTTAGAGGCCGGCGTAGTAATCCACTCTGCTCGCGTGATTTTTAGTCGCTGTGCGATAGTGATGCATTTAAATTTCACACGCGTGTCTTGCTCGAGGATTATATTTAAATTCTTTCTAATTAAAAAACTTTGTTGGCTTAGTCTTATTATTACTCTTGTAAAATATATGAGTTGAAGCGATCTATAGACATGCGAGACGTAAGAAGATCGAAATTTGTTTTAGTTGTACGCAAAAAAATGATGCCAAATATAATACATGATGAAATTTGGCACAAATTTAATTTGGCACGTCTCTGTCGAAGAATGAGTACATCATACGATTCGATTTCTCATTAGGCTCAGATGATTCATCACTTGGGACATTAAAGCACTGTTTCATTAAATGGGCACGACTCATGTATTTATAAAACTTAGTCCCGTTACTTAAAACGTATATCAATACATTATGTAACGAATAAGTAAACAACATCCGACATTGGCAATAAACAAGTATTTTTATTATCCATTAACATTAAAAACGATACTCGGAATTGCCATAGCGAACGTTTAACACTTTACGGTCCGAATTATTTTGTCTATATGTAGTGAGTTAAACGAAATTAATTTTACATTTTCTATCGTTGGTTATTTATTTTCTTTAATGAAAGCATTAACTATAGGTACCGACAGATATTTAACTGATATTACAAAATCATTGTGAAATTGGAAAGTCGATATGAAATCGATAGAAAATAGAATGAAGTGAAAAGCTACGTCGAGTATGGCTCGACATAGGACTGCAAAGGGTTAACGAGAGAAAGAAGAAGTTAATACCGTAATTCAAATCGATAGATAGCGTATTGATTGTGAAACGCTTCACGGAAAGACAGTACGCGAAGCAGCCTTTTGTACTTTGACGTTTCCGTCGCCACGTGGTTTCCCATCCACGAACCCAGCCTACCATCGGCGACTGCACGAACACGCGTATCGATTTTGAAGCAGACACTGCACTCACCCATACTACAGCATCTTCCGCCAGCCACACTAATGCACAAAGAACACCGTGATCGTACTGTAGGGCCTATGTGACGTGGCAGTAGTCCAGTGCACCCTTGTCCGCGCCCTTGAGTCTATTTTTAGCTACTGCTTCGTGAAAAAGGCGACCGAGACGGCATATATCTCGTAATAGGTGGGTGGGAACACGACGATTTATCCTTCGTTTGGTCATCCAGCACACTAGTTCCCTTCTTTCCCAAAAGCGGACTGCTTTATCGATGGACATCATTGGTCACCTTGTAAAATGAAACCTCATCGAGTGATCTATACGGATGATCAGAACTGACCTAGTAACTCTTTAGGTTTAATGACTCATGTTACGCGTTCGAAATGAGATCCACTGCTTGGACTAACGTAAGTAAGCAGTTTTGAAAAAGTTACGGATCATCCGTATAACTCTGACGGGGCTGAAATAATGTTGTAATCGTATTTTACGGATATCAACTGTCAATGAATTCTTACGAATGTTTGAATATATATATGTATATGCGCCGTGGGTAAATGTAATTATGTGAATTTGAAAATATCAAAGTTTAACGACAAAGAGAGGAAACCTTTTCCCTAAGACTCATGTTTTCTTTGGATCTATCTGCTTAAAATGTACGGTTCTACCTAATCCTTAGATATACCTGAACGAGGAACAGACGGAATTCTTGGAATCATTTAAGTAATTCTCATAGAAAATGCAAGATAACCCTATCGGTCCCCTTGCACGAAGCAAATGACATTTTTAAAATGGCCTCTGAAACGACGAAATATCACGGCATGAACTGTACAGTGTAAAGTAATATTTAATAAACTGAAATTAAATTGTGAAACGAGTTATGAAACAATCGTGAAACACCTAAAACGCACGAGTAATATTAACGTAGCACTGTTTAATCATTTACATCATTGTTCTCATTTCATAAAACAGTACAACTGAATTTATCATTGTACTTAATTAAAATGTTCGCGCCGTACTATTCCAAACGGAATATCACAAAGAGTGAATACATTCATTTCGTTTTGCAACACCGATTAATAAATTCCATTGAAAACTATAAATATCTATTTTACGTTACTTTTTATTCCAACGTTTCATTCAGTCCATAGATCACAATTAAATGAATATTCATACGTTGAAGTAAATCGTACGAATCATACGAACACGTAATGAGCCGAGTGATCGCAGGAAATTTTGATCATTGAAAAATACATAACAAAATTTCATTCTGACTCATCCTATACCTACTGCCGGTACTGGTTCGCATACGTACACATTCAAGAAAATGTCTGTAATCCTCGTACGTACGCGTACGAACACACGCGCAAACAGCTCCGACGGTTAGTCAGGCAAGCCCTTACGCTAGTGTACGCTTCCAGAAGGCATTATGCTCCCCGTATCGTACAGTTTGAAGCGGCATTTGGAGAATCTAGCCGGCAGCCGGCCGGCGGACCAATCAGAAAGCCGCTTTCGTTTTATGCCCATATATGGCAAGAGCTGTGAAACCGAGTAGTGGGGAAGCCGGCTGGACGAGTCCATTCCATCGCAGGGGTGACCCGGTTAAATACTGATACGAAATATGACTTTAAAATATACTAATGACCGTCGGATTTCATTAATCTCCGACTCTTAACGATTCATTCGTTTCGTTTGATAGGTCTATTTCGAAAATACGACGAAAAAATACGAAATATAAAAGATCGTCCGATACTTGAATATCATGTATACCGACCACACCTTTGGGCGAGTCCACGCAACACGGTACCGGCCACGATCTTGCTCACAGTGCTTGCAACTCGCGACCCTCGAGTCTCGCTTCGTCGTGCCGATAGTATTCTTGCGGTGTCCCTTTGCCGATCAACGATCGACCTATACTTCGGTTAATTTCCGTTCCAAAAGGTATGTAATTATGTAATATAGCATTTATACGGTGTAGTTTGTATAAATTCAATGCTTTTCGCGACGACCTGTCATCAATTTTGACGTTGAAAAGTCTGAGAACAAACGCCGGTTCGAATAGTAGCCATGATAGCAGGGCGTTGCTCTTGCACGTTGCCCGAATGCCGTCCATTTAGAAATATGCTTCGCATTGAAAGTATCTTACTGAATCATTCTGAACGGGAAGATTTTACCGGAACGATCCGACAGGTTGTCGTTGTCAAGTGGTTCTTGACGTATACGTACTATGAGGCAGGTGGTCGCGACGCGGTAGTTTATTAATAGCAGTACCGTGTAGTTGCTGCGTTACAGACACTAACCTAAGATTATTCTTGTTCGTATTACGGCATACCGGCGTAATTTTGTTACCGTTTTGAAGAATTCAAATGCGATTGAAATTTTAGTATCCGCTGTATATGTTTAATATTGAGATTCTGAGAAATAAGTTTAAGTTTCCGAACAATTCCGAGCCATGTTCTACCATTTTCTTTCGAAGAGATAACCATTGTATAGAATTATTTGATAATAGATAGCGTTAAACTTGCAATGTACCTTTCAATTCGATATAACAAGGAAGTACAAATCAGTATAATTATAAATTTCTAACGCTATAACCATAGTTCTCTCATAAAACGACCTTGTACTACAAGCTTATCCTGTCTTCAACGAAAAAATACGTAATATATGTAACATACTTCTGATATTCTTGTAATTATTAATGCAATTAGCTTCTACGAATACTTACATATTAATCTTATAAAGTATAGAAGTTAACGGTTCGCTAATGATACTATGTTAAACGTACTATATCGTAAGTAATCGAGGAAATCGGTTGAGTCAAAAGTCGTTCACTCGAAAGTGCAACGTAAGAAACTTGTATCCGAATACAGAAAACGTTAACTTATTATAAAAAAAAGGATCGGTTGACATTGAACACCGATTGTAGCAAAACCTGAGGGGGGTAGAGAGGAGGAACATTGGCAAGATCAGAGATGCGCGGTTCGGTCAATTTGGCGGATGCATCACGAAGGGTGGTGAGAGGCACACTTTGGGTAGTGGGAGGAAGGTATGGGAGGAAGAGGGGGTAAACCCCTCCGTGGCAGAGCACTTCCATATATGGTAAAGAAAGCCGGGATTGGCCGAGGGTGTCCTGCCCTTATTGGCCGATCGGTTGCTGGTGGGGGTTTCGAACAACGACTTTGTTCATATAATACACTGCAAGCCGGTTGTCAGCTACATTCTGTGTTTGGTGCTAGATCGGTCGGGTCTGCGGCAGTGTCACATCCGAAGACCGAGCTCTTCCTAACTTGTACATAACTTTTTTTACGCGTAACGAAAAACGTAAGTTCCAATCTTACCCCGGGTGAATTTCAGTAAAAAGCGGTCGATTCAGGCGGAATTCATTTTCTGCAGTGCGATCAAATAGAAACAGTGCGTGGGCGGTATACAATTTGAAAGATTCCTCGTACACCCAAAACGTGGATATTTCGAATTGAAAAGTGGGTGATAGGCGAATCGAGCTATGCGTGAATCGTAACTTTAGTGTGTTTTGTGTCTCCTCGTTTTTCATGATTCCACCGAAAAATTTCATAATTTCACGTGATAAAGATGAAATTTTCATTTAGTGCCGGTATAAATGTGAGCTAAAATTGATATACTTTCACGAGTAGATACGATTTACACCGAAGTGCAAAAAAGATCGGCAAATGGATATTATTCGCAAGAATTCCTTAAGTTTTATCGATAAGCGTAGTAAGAAGATAGTAATTCTATGTTGCTATTACTTCTTTCATAGTAGATCAGGAGTTCTTTGGGTGTAATTTCACGTATTTCGCGAAAAAATTGGTCTTTTGAGAACATGCATGTCGGGTATTGACCGTTTGTTACCGGGGAAGGGCGGGGCAGGGTGCGGTTACACGCCGACTTGCGACTCATCTGGAAAGTTCCTACGTTTTAAATACTTTTTCGGTCGTATTTCTTTTATCGTAGCGTTAGTTTCGCAATGCAGAATTAATACTCTTCGATGATAGTTTAAAGTAATTCCGACAATTTTCTCGACTTATCTGAATTGTATAGCGGATGATACGTGTCTCATGCCGCCATCTTGAAAATATTTCAAATTCTGCTTTACGTCACATGGTATTTGCTGCGTCCTTATTATCTTGAAGTTTTGTAATGTTCGATGTACATAGACAAAGTTATCAGCATTTAAATATTTAGTATATATAACTTTTTTTTTGTAATGCTTATCGAACACGTAAATATGGTAATGCCGAAAATGTATAAGCATTTCCGTTATTATGTTGTAAATCGGTAGTAATTATCAGATTCGGAATACCATTTTCTATCTATAATCTTTGATACTGTCGCGAAGTTAATATCAATTCCGAAGATTGAAAAAATAAAACTTCCGACCGCATAGTTGAAATATGAAATTACATATCCGATTTGTTCTTCGAAAGGTCAATGATTAATTTTCTTTGTTCATTTGTAGGTAAAACAAATTCAACATGTGTGACGAAGAAGTTGCCGCACTCGTAGTCGACAATGGCTCTGGTATGTGCAAAGCTGGTTTTGCCGGAGATGATGCACCACGTGCCGTCTTCCCATCCATCGTTGGCAGACCACGCCACCAGGGTGTCATGGTTGGCATGGGACAGAAGGATTCTTACGTTGGTGATGAGGCCCAATCGAAGAGAGGTATTCTCACTTTGAAATATCCAATTGAACACGGTATCGTCACCAACTGGGATGACATGGAGAAAATCTGGCACCACACCTTCTACAACGAGCTCCGAGTAGCTCCCGAGGAACACCCCGTTCTTCTCACCGAGGCTCCACTTAATCCTAAAGCTAATCGCGAAAAGATGACGCAGATCATGTTTGAAACCTTCAACACCCCAGCCATGTACGTCGCTATTCAGGCTGTACTCTCCCTGTACGCTTCCGGTCGTACCACCGGTATCGTATTGGATTCGGGAGACGGTGTTTCTCACACTGTACCAATCTACGAGGGATACGCTCTGCCTCACGCTATTCTTCGTCTGGATTTGGCTGGCCGTGATTTAACCGACTACCTCATGAAGATCCTCACCGAGAGAGGATACTCCTTCACCACTACGGCCGAACGTGAAATCGTTCGTGACATTAAAGAGAAGCTCTGCTATGTAGCTCTTGACTTCGAGCAGGAAATGGCAACCGCTGCTTCCTCTTCAAGTCTGGAGAAGAGTTACGAGCTTCCTGACGGTCAAGTTATTACCATCGGAAACGAGAGATTCCGTTGCCCAGAAGCTCTCTTCCAACCATCCTTCCTGGGTATGGAAGCCTGCGGTATCCACGAGACTACATACAATTCCATCATGAAATGCGATGTCGACATTCGTAAGGATCTCTATGCCAACACTGTCCTTTCTGGAGGTACCACGATGTATCCTGGAATCGCTGACAGGATGCAGAAAGAAATCACTGCCCTAGCTCCATCCACTATGAAGATCAAGATCATTGCACCACCTGAAAGGAAATACTCCGTTTGGATCGGTGGTTCGATTCTCGCTTCTCTATCGACCTTCCAGCAGATGTGGATCTCCAAGCAGGAGTACGACGAGTCTGGACCATCCATTGTCCACAGGAAGTGCTTCTAAGCACATCTTTGATATTCCTCTTGCATATTATCATTCCCCGAATCCTGAGAGCGACCTCTGTTTCGTTTCGCAGGCGGACGTAACATCAACTTCCGCAAAAACTGCCCTTTGCTTCATTCGGATTGAAAGTAATACAAACTTTCCTTCCGGATGTGCATTGGGTATGATCATCGCAGAGGCAATCCTAAACATCTTTGCTCCATTCATTTTTCATCATTTAATTAGACACTATTGTATCTTAAACATACCCCCCCGAATTCCTAGACACTTCCTATCCTACCGAATCCTTTGTATTATATATTCGAATAATATGCCAACGGTAGCAACTAGCTAACCACCCTCACGAGAACATCTTATATTATTGCGATATCTCTTTCTTTAATCAAGAATTATAATTTTCTCTTTTCTTTTTGCCTCGCGCATGCTCTATTTACCAACATCATATTCGCGAGCTTGAGCAGAAGGAACATCTTACTGATTATTCCGAAAAATCTCACGACGAGGAAGTGATCCATTAATGAGAATCCTTAATGACAACGAAGATTATTCGGATCTTTTCATATTGTTGGATCATCTAATGCATTCCGTAACTCTGCTTCATGGTATTTAAGAAACTATCGCGTAAGGTTGTCTTTCGAAGACTCATCATTCCGGGCGGAGATAGAACTTTGATTTATCAATCATTTCCTCCCTTCTTTTTTTTTTACCGTTACCGATCGTTGAGGGGAAAATGGCTCTTTTTTTAAATAACGGGGGAGACCGCTAACCCAGAAAAATATCCCACAAACGCTCGCTCAAACGAATGAAAAAGACACGGTTTCGACCCCGCAAGCGTAGCCAAAGTATTATAATTTATTCCCATTGTATTGTGCAAGACCATTCACTTACACATCTTAAAGACTACTTTAGACTTATGGGATTATAAAATAAAACTCTTAAAAACATGATCGCTTTGACTCTTTGTGTTTTTTAAGATTATGATTGTCCAACACCCTCTAATGGATGTCGTGTCCTCCTTAATCTCCAATTCAGTACATCGTAGTTCTATGTGCTAAAAGAAATGATCATTCTCGTTATCATTTAGTGTCAATTCACGTAGTAGTTTTTATACACATGTAGCTTTTGTACTGTTTGGCGTCATTCATTATTGTAACGTAAGATTTGTGGTGAAATTTATATTACTCTAAGAATTAGGTTTATATTTTCAGTCGAATAAAAATTATTTTCATCGAAATATACTTGTTACTTCCTACGAATTAACGCCATATGATTTGTATTACAATTTTGTTAGAGATTAGTACATTCCTTCTCTTTTTTTTTATTAACGATTTATCAAACACGAATCTTAGAAATAAGACATTCATCAAAGTCATTGATGCTATTGTTAAAAGCTTTCGGAGTTGTTTCTTGTGATTTTTACTTATTGTATTTATTTATTTAACAGAAGCTTCAGATCAATAAAAATTGTATTCTTCGTACATGCATACATACAAGTTAACGATTAAATATTGAAATGAACATGACAGAAGTTATTGTTACATTTTTTCATGATATGACCACTATATGAACTTGATAATTTATTATTATTCTTTTCGTAAAATAAGACCGATATATATGAGGTTTAATATTAATTTGCTTTTGTTATATTAATTCTTTGCAAAAACATTCAAATTTGTATCAATCTTATTATCATGCTAGCAGATATATTTTAATTGCAATTAGATGGCAGCACACTGCAGGCTTATTATGAAATCATTATATGTAATACTTATCAGTAAAAAGAACAAAAGTTTCAACGTAGATTAAAGTTATACGTTGTTGCGTTTAAAATGAATCTAATTTCAATTTATCATAGAATTATTTATATCCTCGTGCAATAACGAATGCATTTTTGTAATTTAGTTGAAAGAGTACGCAAAAAAGATCAATAACATATTTATATTTGAACAAGAAAATCGCCAATAAAATGGTTTCCGAAAACCGGAGAGAAAGAAGGGCTTATCAGACGTTATGCATGGGATTCGCACGGCCAAAGCGCAGCTGCTCTCGCATCATCATCGGAAAAGTACAAAACGATAGTTAGGTCAATGACACATATGTGACAGCAATAAAGAGCATCTCGAGCACGCTGATTCATTTTAATTCGTAGCTCGAATCGAGATGCCCGAGCAGAACTCGAGCGACCAATATTCAACATGGGTAAGTCAATAATCTTGTCTCGGGTTACCGTGGATTTGACATATGGGATCGCATAACCTCTGACTGTAAACAAAGACCTCCTCAATTATCGGTTAAGTAATTTATTGGTGTTTTAATGAGAGCTCTTACTTCTGCAAACTTTAAAACGCCGAGAATTTTTTTCCTAGGTTGGCCTTATATACATTTTCAATCTTATCGTTGGCACTGGAGCTTTAACGTTACCCGCTGTCTTCAGTAGAGCAGGATGGGCTTTGGGATTAAGTATTATTTTGGTATTAGCCTTTATAAGGTATGCTGTTCATTCATATTAAATTTTGATAAATTTTTTAAATCGTTTGCATAATGTATACTTCTGTTTTTGTAGCTTTGTTACAGTTACTTTTGTCATCGAGGTAATGGCATCTGCCAATGCTATAGTAACTTGGAGACATATTCAACATCGAAAACGTGTATGTTTCACTCAAGATTCGTCTTTCAACGAATCAGAATCTGAGGTTTCTAGATTTTTATCCATATCTTGCACATGCTTTTTTGGTTAACAATCTCGTGCTTTGTAGCGATAAGGCAAAAAAAAGTGTGCCTGATTTTGTGGGTTAGTAGTTAGGTTTAGTTCATGAATTACATTATTTTCATCTTATTTTTCTTCATTTTAGGTACTTCAAACCTTAGGTGAATCAGGTCCTTCAAATTCAGACTCCGAAGACACGCCACTAGTTACGCCGTTCTCAACGACTCCTGACTGTTCTGATATGAGTTACCGATATTACATAATTCGCGATAAAATAGAAATGGGCCAAATGGCATCGATTTTTTTCAATAAGTTTGGCACAACTCTGTTTTATCTATGTTTTGCTATATATCTTTATGGAGATTTGAGTATTTATGGAGCAGCTGTTGCAAAATCCATGGCAGATGTTGCTTGTACTTATCTGCCAACGAACTTAACGTGCAACGACACCATTCCAGATACTGAAATTTGTTGGGAAGACTTTTCATTAAGTCGATTAGATGCGTACAGAATATTCCTTGTACGTTTCAACTTTGATACATCATTATTCATTTCAATAGTAATATCTCACTCGTTAACAATAACTATAATTTTCAGAGTATATTCGTATTTTTACTAGGACCGTTTGTATTCTTTAATGTACAAAAGACTAAATATCTTCAGCTAGTAACCTCGGTAATGCGATGGCTTGCATTCACGATCATGATAGCTTATGCTTTAAAGAGCTTAATTGCTAATGGTCCACAAGGAAACCCACCAGTAGCAAGTGTAACTGGTACGTATATTTGGAAAAGTTAGGCATCCTTTTTTCTTTATCTATTCAATGTTTAAGAACGATTGAATTACCGTATGTTTCAGGTATTCCCAGTTTATTCGGCGCTTGCGTTTATTCCTTCATGTGTCATCATTCTCTGCCGGCACTAGTTGCTCCAATTGCAAATAAGTCTACTCTAAATCGATTTTTAGCGCTCGATTACATTTTAATTGCATTCTTTTACCTATTATTGGCTTTAACTGGAGCTTTCGCCTTCGAACATCTGGACGACCTGTATACTTTGGACTTTGGCCCACGAGGATCGGGTGATTGTTCTCAAAATACTAATATCTTCACTATTTTCATCGAATACTTCTTAGCTCTTTTCCCGGTATTTACTTTGAGTACCAGTTTTCCAATAATAGCTATAACGCTTAGAAATAATCTACAGTCATTGTTCCTGAATGAAGATACATCTTATAATTTGTGTCTTCGAAAACTCGTCTTCCCGGTGTTGGCGGTACTGCCGCCGTACTTAATCGCGATGAGCACTAAAGATTTATCGATATTGGTCGGTATCACAGGATCATATGCAGGCGCAGCTATTCAGTATTTGATTCCAACATTTTTGGTTTATTATGCTAGACAGAAAACAAATAGAGTCATAGGGCTCGGTGTGATCAATAAATTTGCAAGTCCATTTTCTAATAGCTGTTGGCTTCTTTTCGTCATTGTATGGGCTATCGCTTGCATGATTCTAGTGTCAGTCAATTTCATACAAATACATTTGCGATCTACCGGGGTTAATCTATAACATGAATCATGCGTTATATATATTTGAAACGTATGGAGAACGAAAACGTTTACGGGGAAATGGCATGCACCTTATGATTATTACTCTTTTTTGAGAGTTTAAGTTGAAGAGGCTGAAAATTTATTGCATATCGTGAAATGATATCATTTCCAAAACTAATTTTTAAAGATCACGGTCAGGATATGTGAAATCGATGGGAACTTTTGAAATGATGAATTTCGAAGAACCAAAAAGATCTCCGGGAAAGGAAAACACGATTATTCTAGTAATATGAGTTTAAAAAAATGAAGTAGTATTGCTGTAAAATATGATAGACGTAGGTAAACAATTGATTGTCGGTAGGCTGCCTTTATTTTGTCCGATAACTTTCGTACCATCGGTAGTAGTTGATTCTCCTAATAAGTGATTAACAATAATGTTTCGTGACACAATATTATTACATGTGTCACAATAAGTCGACAATACGCTGGCACAAGTCAGAACTGATATTGTACAAGCCAAATGGATAACTGTAATTTCTTTTAAACTTTTGTACGATATATCGTTTACCTTTGTATATTTTTATTTAGCATATACTATGTCATTGTTGCTGCAGTTTATACTGTAGACAAAATGTCTTTCAAGTAAGTGATATTTAGTGGCCAACTAATTGGTGTTCTCTCCGTCACCTCTAACGGTATGAAAGTGCATTTACAATTATAAACTTAACGGTTCAATTTAATATCCAAAGATTAGAGAGTGGCCTACTTAATTTTAATTGTGTGCACTCTTCAGATGGAAACATTGTTCTGCGATCCTTTTTTTTTTTAATTATATACTTTGTCGTAATTATAACGCAAAGACAATATGGGGAACGACAAACATGCAACTCTGATGTTAAATTAATTCGTCGATTTAATTTTATGTCGCAGAACGTATTTTTATATGGATGGGATATACGTAAAATTGTCGGTGAAATGTTTACAGTATGCCTATCATACCGTGTACCTGTACAAGTATAGTATATAATAAATAGTGTGTATATTTTCTAAAGTAAGAAAACGCAAAAGAATAAACCATTGGTTATACAAGTTTATTTCTATTTATTTCTGTACGTATGTATATATATTCGTATATATACATATTTCTATTTATTTATATTTATATTTGGTACCAATAGACTCGAGCTGAATAGATCTTAACACAGATAGATTTCTCTTTAATATTCCAACAACACAAGGTAGCACAGTAAAAGCACTTGGTAACTTATATGAAGTTTTATAACTCTATTTAAAATCAATAATTACGTAGATCACGAATCTATTAATTAGATTCTAAATTAATTTTAACTTCTCAAAGCTATAAAGCTTCACATAAGTGGCCATTAATTATATACATTTATCACAACGGAGCATCCATTTTATAAAAGAGTCGACAGCGCTAGAAATATAGAAAAAAGGGGATTATTCTCCTTGCTTCGTGTTTGTATTTTGTTCTGAGCAAATAGAGTATTTTAAATATATATATAAATGTTAAATTTTAAAGTAACATCGATTGAAGTATTTGTAAAGTTTATAATACGTAAGAAATCGACTTTTTGTAATTTCCATTTATAAAACATGAAACACACATAATAGACGCGGCACCCCGTGTGTTGCAAACATGTGCAGGAGACGAAAAAGGAAAAACGAAAGGAAATTTGCTTCTAGAAGAAGAAAATACTGTAAATATTGCATATACATAGATGAACACCCCAAAGTGAACATGTATCTTGTTAATTGACTAAGCAATTTGAACGGATGTATAATAAATACTTTGTGATACTTGCATTAAGATACATTTGATTTATCTCACTGGTTTCATACGTTACGTCTTGCTGTTCACCAAGATCTATGAAACCAATACTAAGCTAAAAGTTGGCATAGTTTTTAATTGTATTAAATAATGTTACTTGCACCATGGAACAGCTTTCCCTTTAGCTTTGAGACATTAAAACTTGGGCGCTTGTACTACACTCTTGTTCACTCATCAGTCTTGAATTGTACTACAGGTGTTCGTTCAGAACTTGTCATAATTGTTTTAGTTCTATCTAATTACATAGTACAGAATAGTTTGTCTTTTCTTTTTTTTTATAAGAGCCGTAGATGCATCTTTACCAAAACTTGTAAAGATTACATTAGATGATGGTTAATTTCGTAAAAAATTGGATCTCAAGATATGTCTTTTCTGCCTGGTGTTACTTATTTGTTATTTGACATAATTTTCTTTGATATAAGTTTTGCAGAGCAATCTTCATAAATAATATAATTTCTTTTCGGAACAAGATATAAATTTCGATCTTTCGGTTATGTACTAGCGCGGAATCCAATTTTGGCTTCCATCTTTAACGTAAATAATACTGAAATCAATCGTTACTTTCATTAAATTCTATTACTATATCTATTATAAGTCAACTGTATTTTAAATAATTTATATATTTTTGAGAATAGCGTTTTGTTCGATCCACTTCAATTTAATGAAAGTAGTAGTCTGAAAGTTTTCATATTGTATCTTCATTGTCGTTAATTAGGTCGTTATTCGTAGTTACTTAAATAAGGACACGACACATTATCATGATCTACACATTCTATTACTGGATCGTGAGTGCTATCCCACATTCCTGGACCACATTGACGACAAAGGCCCGCTAACGTACATGGCAAACGAACAAGCTGACGAAAATGATAAAGTAGGCCTCTTGCCTTCCTCAATATAAGATTTCCGTCCATGTACATGGCTAAAGAACTAAAATGTAACAGCATTTCGTCCGTCCTAAGATCTTGCGCTATTACATCTTCTGCATAAACACACATTATAGCAAGACAAAGAAATAGGTGGAAATGATCGGTTAAATAGTTTACCCAACAGGCTTCCCACATTATTAAAGCCATTTCAGTGGGAAATTCGCGTTTCAGACACCTGTTGCATATAAAATAATTACTGTACTGGAAAAACTGGAAAATTAAGTAGAGTTTGAAATTTTACTTACAAAAGTATCCAACGATGGCAAAACAGTAATTCTAATGCATCTGTATGTTTTTGAAGATGGGCATAAAAGTCTGGTACCATTATTCTAACTAACTCTCTTAAATAACATAAATTCCTGTCCATATCTGTGTCGGTAGGTGTGCATACTGCAACAGATCTTTGCATTAAACCGGCAAAGCACCAAAATGCTTCTATCTCAGAATTCAGTTCAGCTAATAGCGGTGCTAAGAGATCAGACATGCCTTGAGTATATCCCAATGGGGAATTATAAACAGCATAATTCAATAAAATATTTCTGTAAGATAAAAACAGTATATATCTATGATGATATCATGTTTTAAATTAATATTAATATTGTATATTTAAAGTAGACATACTTCATTACTTCAATATTAGGATTATCCTCCCCTGCATAATAAGGATTTCCCCTATCGGTGCGTACAACATCTTTTTCTACGATACACACCACATTCCGCCAGAAATGCTCTGCCTGTTCTGGATTCATACTTGATCTACGCTTTTTGATTTCCTCGTATTCCTGTCTTCGAATAGCATCTATTTGTTCTCTATCATCGTAAGTACTTTGATAGGAATAACAGTGAAGAAGGAATGGCCATACAATTTTCCTCAGTGCAGGTTCTAATCCACCAAAGAATATTCCTTTACGAAGAGCAAGATCATCCTCTACCTGACCTCTTTCACTTAATAAATCTTTCCAAGCCAGCGACGTAATCATCGGTACTTGACCTTCTTCCGGATGCAATTCATCCCGGCTCACCTCTGGTCGACATACCATGAAATGCCTAAATTATGACAAACATTACTCTTCCATGGAACAATTACTTCAAGAAAATCATCTCAGTCGTACCTATACGGTAGAGTTTCTTCAGTATCTGTATCCAATCGTGGATAAAGCAACTGATGCCACTGATGTAGCGTCGCGGCTAATCGATCTAAACCACCATGGTGAAAGTGCAGAATTTTATACTGGCTCTCTCTACTAGCTACTACTAATTGACCGCAAGTACAAGCCGGATCAGCGAAGAATAATCTCAAGGATCTCATTTCACTCAAATCCACCGAAAACCTTCTACATCGGTGAGCTCTACGCAAAGTAACCGGCGATGCTGTGGCACTTTCAGGAAATGTAAGGTTATGTTGCAGCGCAAGAAGTTCCGGCGATCTCATCCACGATGGAATTTCTTCAGCTAGAAAAAAAGTACTTTAGTATATCTTACAATTTAACTTATAATTAAGTGTGAATTGTAGAAGATACCATCTGTAGGTACACCAACTGATAGGCTACATGTCGACGTTAACGACATACTACGACTTTTAGTACTGGTATCATCGCACCAAGTTGATCTGAGTTCTTCGTCGATGCTTTTGCCATCTCCATCGTTTGCCTCGGCAACTCTTTGTTCTTTACAATAATGACTCTCATCGTACTTAGAGCCGATTGATTCCGACCGAAGACGGCTCAAGCTTATACCGTGATCGCTCTCTTCGTGTATAATAGCCGGCGTATTGTCGGTTTGACAGTAGTTCACCTTCAGTTTTGTATCCCCGTTCGAAGGCTCTTTAATCTGTGACGTAGACACCGTCTGCTCGTCGCTCTTTACGTCATCGCTCTCGAGATGCGAATTTCGTCGATCTCCACCGGAGCAAACGCGCTCGCAATCCCCGCAATTTATAGGTTCCTTCACTTCAAGACAGCCGTCAACCTTTTCAATGGTATTTTCGTATTCGTACTTCAAATCACCGCTTTCCTCCGATATTTGCGAATGATGAGAACTCAGGTCAATATCTCGATAAATGTTGGCATCGAGTTTTCTCACGTTCAAGTTCTCCAAAGTTGTAGGATGCTTGCGAAGTGTACTGTTGGGGATCCAACTAAGATGTAACGTCGGCACGTTGGAGTGTTTATTGAGTCTACAGGTTATCGCCATGTATCCAGGATGATGCACGACATCGGAATTCTGTCTCATCAAAGTCGGGGGATGAACGCAGACATTGTTCTTGCAGAATAACGCCTCGCCATCCTGGTACATGGTACGGCGATTTTCGTGGCTGCAATCGCCCAGAATGTAGCTACTTGCCTTCCTCAAGATATTCGGTAAAGGCATCTTCGTTGGACAGTAGCCGATGCATCAGATTCATCGAGAACATCTAATCGAAGCACTCTACGAGCTCACGTTTACGTGCGGTTGATATTTCTCACACATTATTCAATCGTTGCAGATGCTCTGGCGCAATACGAAAAGTACGGTTACGAAGTCCGCGACATCGTCGATAATTTATAAATTTGAAATCCGATTGATCGGTAGGTTGAATATTGAATTCCAAGCACGTCGGTGATTTACGCGAAGAATCGTACTCCAAATTCGTTGATTTCTCTTTAACGATACTTCCCTGCAGGATGTTTCGATGTTCTTATGGAACATTGGAACCGCAGAAGTCAGAGTTTGTCGCGCAGGAGCGCGCAAATGGACCTGTATCGAAATGTCACAACGGACTGATTTCTCCTGCAACGAGGTACCTCACTATCGTGTGGTTGTTTAAGCATGCACGCGTGTTATCACGCCAATTAGCCTTGATACATACGCTAAGTTGATAATACGTGTACACATCCGCGTAGATATGCATTTCAAATTATTAAACCTTTTCAGTCTCTGACTTTACGCGATAATCTCTATGTCGCGAAGATAGTGGGCCGTCGAATTGTTTCTATCATATCAAACGTAAAGATTACTATTTGACAATGACTTTTCATGATCTTCAATTACGTTGAATTATCGTTGGGATTATTTGCTTAACATGGTCTCACGTAGAATGCGGAATATTAAAGACGAATCACAATGACACACGTTACTGTTCGACGGAGACGTAGTTGAACTTTGAATGAAGTAGTAGCATGTTTTGAAAACTACGAAATGTTTATTTCAAACACATGTATACCATCACTGTTATGCACGTTAGTTGTCGATGTGTAGAGGATTAACCGATTACGGATCAAATGACAGTTTAATCTACCACTTCGCAATGGAGAAGTAGTAAAACGTGTTTGCCAACAGACGGGACACATGCCCCTTATTCAGGATCAATATTTCCATCTGATCGTGAAACCTGCTGGTTGTCCTACTATCCGAACCGCCGACGTTTCGCCGCTCGGGGGTTGTATATGCTGTTTTTATTGATTTTTTTGTTTGCGCGTTATTTTATACCTTTTTTTTTATTCGAACGAAGAAATAATGTTTATAATTTACGATTTATTATAATTTACGAATTTAGGCACTTGTAGATCTATTTGAAATCGTTTCTGCGGAATTAATGGTAAACGAATATTTTATGGGCTGATATACAGAATGCTTGTTTTATGCGTATAAATATGAAACTTATAATAAAATGTATAAAGTTTTTTTCACAATGAAGGTATTACAGGTATAAAACAGATTTTGTATGCAAAAAGCAATGTTAAGATCACTGTTAAAAGGTTGAGTAATTACATCATAGTCATGCACATTAAAAATGGTTTAAAAAATTATATATACGAATTCATTCATAAAATAAATTACTGATAGTAGTTAAAATTAAACATTGTACTATTTGAGTTTCTCTTACTTTCTCTCTTTCTCTCTCTCTCCCTCCGTTTTATATTGTCAATGTATTTCATCTCGAAGTAGAAAATGAAATAATTATTAGTTTTAACATAATAGTACCTTAATGTGATTATACATACATTAGTGCAGTTCATAATTAAAAAGTATTTGATGATTATTATCAAGAGCTAATCCTGATTTAGGACCACGTTTTATATATGATATCGTAGAATATGCAGAAAAGTGAAAGTCTTCCTGCAGATAACCATTTATTAGTAAATGTCCTAATATGGCTTCACCCGCTTCCCTTGTAAATTTCGGCACTGGCAAAGAAGATACTCGTAATGCTGGTGCACCTTTACCGTACCAAGCATCCAGAAGTTTCAATGAAGTCAATCTAGTTTCACTTTGTATTGCTTTGGTCATTATTTGATATAATTGCCTGCAGTATGGCGCTATATTTAAATCTTTGATCTCTTTAGGTTTTCTGCAATGATCGCACATTTCGGCACAGTCACTTTTAGTCCAAGTTTCTTCGAAATGTGTTGCTATCAAGCTTCGTCTACACGAAGTCTGGTCTAAACAATATGCTAAAACTTTGTACAAATTTTGCAGGCCAACTTTATCTTGAAATACCATTGTACTTAATCTGAATACATCGGATAGTTTATACAATACTATGCACACTGATTTTCTCCCATCTCGACCTGCACGTCCGCTCTCTTGATAAAAGTTCTCCATTGATTTCGAGATGCAATGATGCACAACAAATCGAACATCGGGTTTATCAATACCTAATCCAAAAGCGATAGTTGCAATTACGACTTGATACTGTCCAGACATCCATTTGGAATATACTTCTGATCTGTACTCTGCTTCCAGCATGGCATGATAACATCCTACCTTTAAGCCTAATTTCCTTAAATCTGTTGTTAACTGTTCTGCATCTTTAATAGTAGTTGTATAAATAATTCCAGACTTGTCTTTAAATCTATTTTTTAATAAATTCTCAATCATAGCTAAGCATATATCCTTCTCCCCTGGTTTACGACGAACTTCATAATACAGATTCGGTCTATTGAAAGAAGCTCTTAAAACTAAGCAACCTTGAATATCTAACATTTTCTGAACATCCACAATAATTTTGGCAGGGGCTGTGGCTGTAAGACCGAGAATTGGAACCCCTGGGAACATAGATTTTAGAATTCCCAGGAATTTGTAATCAGGCCTAAAATCATGTCCCCACTGGCTGCAACAATGAACTTCGTCTATTGCAAATCGATCTAATCGTTTTAGTTCATAGGCTTTTTGTAGTTTGTTCATGAAACGATTTGACTTTGCCATATATTCGGGCGTTACATAAATCAACTTAAGGTCTGCTTTTTTGTCCACGAGTGCATTCATGATTATTTTTACGTTTTCTTTACCAGCCTTGGAACATAGCATCAAGGCCTTTACATTAATTTTTTGCAAACCGTGCAGTTGATCCTCCATCAAAGACACTAATGGAGAAACGACTATTGTAATGCCTTTACTAATAACAGCAGGTAACTGATAACATAAACTTTTACCACCGCCGGTGGGCATAACTAAAATTACATCTTCATTGGACATAATTGCATTCATGGTAGGCAATTGTAATTCTCGTAATTTCTCAATTTTGAAGGTGTCCTTCAAAGACTTCTTAAGGTCCTTAGACCAGTCAAAGTTTTCTTTACCCCAATCCTTTCTCGACACGGACAAGCTCTTTTTCAAAAGAGCGTCATCTCGTAATTTTTCCTTACGTTGAATCAAGATCTTTTTACGATCTTCGAGCTTCTGCTGCTCGTCCTCAATTTGTTGTAATTCATAATTAATAGCCGCAACTTCATCTTCTTCTGTGACTAAAATAATTAATATATCAATAGAAACATATCTAATATATAAGATAATAAAATATATCAATAAAAATGTATTTTATAAGATAATATATCTTTCACTTTCTCCGTAATAAACGTACGGACAAACCTTGATAATCATCGTCATTTATTATTATAATATCTTTCGAACTGCTCGCGGACATTTCCAATAAATTGTCAACTTAATTTTAAAGTATAATTAAAACAAAAAATCTCTTATTTCATATTGTACACGATGAAATACTGTATTGTTATTCCATATCGTATCTAAAAATAATAAATTAAAAATGTTATTCAATTTTATTACAGCATAGTGAGTGTACATTTGTATGTCAATAATCTACACGCTTAGATACACGGTATAACCTTATCTGAGGTCGACACCGGCACTACGAACCTAACGTCTACGGATCAGCTGTGATCAGTCGTTCCTCCAACTGTACATTATTATCGGGGCATGTAAGTTTGTTCATTGTGTCTGGTGTTGTTCAGTTAATTGCACAAAGTTTCTGTGATCCCGTTGTATTACACGGATATTACCAATACGAATGAATATGTTAAACGCAGCATTTCGTGCGTGTCCTACATGGCTCGAAAATTCATTAACGTCGATGTATTTTAAGGGTATCCCGAATTTTAATAATATTTCCTTTATGCCTCTAAGTCTTAATATTACTATTATCTTTGCGTTTCTTTCGTTTTATTTTATTTGACAGCATGGCTTTATTGTTCAACGTTACTGCGCGTAATTTCTGATCCATGTATTTCATTCAGTTAGGATTACATGGTTATACGATATTTTCTCTATTTACATATTTTTAACGCTAAAGCTAACGACGTTATATCGCTATTTATAAGATATGAGTGGAATATTTATTGCATCGCTCCCCTGTCAATTTGGAGAATATTTAGAAAAAATTGGGATCCGATCATTCTGTACGCCTTAGTAGTTTTAGCGTTAACTTCTTAAATAAGAGACTTCAGTTATTTTCGTACAAGCCTATGTGTTGCGAACAGAAAGAATCAATTTTGTTATATAAAAAACGTAAAGATGTGGAAAATGTTATTTCAGATAAACTTTAGAAAAATGATGAATGATAAAAGCATTTCTTGTAATCTTATCTAATGAATTAAAGTTAACAACTGGAAAGATTATATTAATAATGAATAATTTAAGCTTAAACATAAACCACTTTCATAACTGTAAATGTTCAGATATTGTTGCATCATCATTTTATCAAAATGTATGGACAGAAGTTGATTTTATTTTCCGTAGAATTTTGCAGTTATTTCACTTTAATGGTATTAATGCTTGGTATGGGAAGAAGGTATTGACGCAGTCAACAAGCTCACATTACTAACATAATGCATTAAAGGGATTCTGGGTATGATGGATAAACATTAATGTTTACATAACGTTAAAATGTTATGTTTAAGTTGAATTTGAGATTTTTAATGATCTGTTATTCTATTTTCAATTGAACCTGGCCGGGTTAAATTATTTCGACAATATTTTTTATACCAATCAGCTATTTTTATACTTTTAGCGAAAAGTATTTCGACAAATGGTTTTCATGGTACACACAGTGTTTCCTTATTAATTAATCAGCCAAACATGAAGGTCCAAATATTACCTGCCCTTCAGGATAATTATATGTATCTTGTACGTATATATTACATTTTAAATGATATCTTCAAGATGATTACATTAACTTTAACATTACTTTAAATCAATATTATAACTATAGATTATTAAGGAGTAGATTAATTATCTTGTAAATTTCTATCTAGTTTTTAATTGTTACTATATATAATTTCGTAATTTTGGAAGATTATTGACGAGAGCACACAGGAAGCTGCTATTGTCGATCCAGTTGATCCAGAAAGTGTTGCTTCTGCTGTCCAGCAGAGTAACGTTACTTTAACAAAGGTCTTGACTACTCACCATCATTGGGATCATGCAGGGGGTAATGCAAAATTGTGTAAGAAGTTTTCTAATCTACAAGTATACGGTGGTGATGATAGAATAGATGCACTCACAACTAAAGTAAAGCACGATGATACTTTAAACATTGGAAAGTTGCAAGTTCGTTGTCTTGCAACACCGTGCCACACTACGGGACACATCTGTTACTATATTACAGGAGAACAGGATCCCCCAGCAGTATTTACTGGTAAAAAAAATGACAAGTAGTTGCTGTATTATCAATTTAAACAGTGGAAAATAATAAATATCTCCAATTAGGTGACACACTCTTTGCCGGAGGTTGTGGTAGGTTCTTTGAAGGTACAGCAGAACAAATGTATAAAGCACTTATAGAGATTCTGGGATCATTGCCCAATGAGACAGTAAGATACAGTTATAATCATATTTTTTTTTGTAGTTTTAATACTTGTTATAAAGGTGTATTTTCTGTGATTTTGCAGAAAGTATATTGTGGGCATGAATATACAGGAAATAACTTAAAATTTGGAAAATATGTGGAGCCTGAAAATGAAGCAATTGCCCAAAAGATAGAATGGGCTCGTACACAGCGCGAAAATAATTCTCCCACTGTGCCTAGTACCATTCAGGATGAGAAACTCACAAATCCATTTATGAGAGTTCACGAACAAACTGTTATGGATCATACGAAGCAAAAAGATCCCATACAGACAATGGGAGTACTGAGAAGGGAAAAGGATACTTTCAAGGGATAAATTTATTACGATTCTGAACGGAAATGGTGTTACTTTTATTTCTTTGATACGCTATATTTACGTTTATGTCGTGTATAATTTGTTTACATTTACTAAATTTTCATAGTCTTCCATGCAGGTGTGGGGAGTTTTTATATACTTTATGTATAAATTTTTATTTTGAATTGCTATACAATTAAATATTGACATATATGCAAATATATGATTATAAATTACGTATTTACAAATAATATTTATCTTAAATACGAATACTATGATATATTCAAGGACATCTGATTTGGTGTATCTTCCGTTTTTTTATTATATATTTGCATTTCAGCAACATATTTTTCTTTGGATCGTTCATACATGTCATAATATACCTATGGAAAAAAATATACATTGTAAATATCCAAGGAAATAAGATAGGTCTTTCCTTCATATATACCTTTTTATCCTCCGAACTAAGAGACTTCCATGTGGTAGCAAGTTGTCTAGTAAGCTCTTGTTTACTCGGTTCAGGGTCTCCAGCTAAGCGTTCCATGACACGAGGTCTTTGTTCTTGACAGAATTGGAAGAACGGATTGGCTGGCCTTTTTGGTGCATTGGGGTCTGCCTTTGTACCTTTTCTTTTTGCTCCTTTCTTTGACTTTTCTTCCTTAGAATTGTAAGTAGTATTTTTTGCACCTTTCTCTTGTTTATGTGTTGTTTGAAAAACGCTATTTTCCTCGAGAACCCCCATAGGTGCTTCCCGCCAACGATCACCATGCTGATCCAAACGATCAATTAAGAATCTATGATACATATGATTTTTTGTCAGACTCTGTTGTCACGCATGACGATACATCGGTTAAATAACATTCCGCTGAACAGTAGGAGGGAATTTCATTTAATACTGTAATGTCATATATAGCATAACCTATAAATTGAACTAACTTTTTTTCCTTTCTCGTACGTTTGAGGAGCTTCCTCACTCTTTGAATACGATAAACGAGTCTCTCATTTTCCTAGAGTTTAAAAAGAATCATGTAAATCTTAGAAACGCTAACGAATAGCATATAGTATGAAGTGCTAAATTCGAATGTTAACCTGCTGAAGAACTTCACATCTATCCAGTAATAATTGATACTTTCGTTTATATATATTAAATTCTTCCGGTTCTACGTCGTATTCGGATTCGTCTGACATTTTAATTATACTTTATAGTCAAAACAAATAAATCGTTTGCAACATTATTTTCACATACTATCGGTAATATCCTACTATACGTTTATTTACTACGATGAACTAGCATTATAACAGATGCCGCTAGTGAAACTAACTTAAATGAGATACATTTTTCTTTATGATGGTGTAGTCGTGTATGTATAATATATTTATATAGAATAAACAATTAATTTAACAAAGTTTAAAAACTAAAGAATGTATTTTACACTATCACGAGCTGTAGATATACAAAACGCAAAGTATTAAGCGTACTTTAACCAAAAATTGAAAAATTTCAAGTGGTCCATCAATTAAAAATTTATAGTTATACAACTACGTAATTACGTCAATTGTTACAATCTAAAAATAAGAATTTAGAATAGTTTTTTGTATACAACATTGGAAGATATCGTATATTATCGTAATTGGGATTGTTTATAATACATTTTTAACTACGTACAATTTTTATAATTACACGTGTGCATTTGCTGAAGTATTGTTTAATATTATTTAAATTTTATATATACTATAGAAGGAAAAGAAAATATTAGTGTGTAGTGATAATATTTCGTAACCATATAACCCATACTGAGCAAATAACCATATAAAGTAGGAATTGCAGTAGAAATTATTTTAATCTAGTTTCAAATAAAATTCATTACATGCAACGCAATTTTAAACTTTTTAAACATCATAATTTTATTCCTCTCGTACAGGAACCGGTAAATACATTGCAAAGTAACAAATTTTTTTACTCAAGGATTTCTAATTTTTTTTTCAAGAATATATATATTATATAATAATTCACACGTGCAAATATTTGTCAGGAGTCCATGCACATTGATAACAATGTTACAAAAGAAATCTAAAAGAATGAAAAAAAAAATGAGAAAAACTTCCGGCATTAATTTATACGGCACCCCGAATTACGTCGTCCCTGTGCGTCTACGTAACCAATGAAAGTAGCGAAAGAAGGGTTGCGCTGATACACATGCGCAATTAATTAGAATTTACCCTGGGCCAAAGACGCACAGTCAAAACACGTATCGGTCTCCTTGTGCGCGTCATCGTCTTTGTTCCTCTGCTTCTTTCAGTTTTTCACGTTTCATCCCTACATCGGTAATCTTGTTCTTTCCGCAATCGTGAACCGCGTCGTGTCGTCCGTGTGGAAATCATCGTGCCGGATACCATTTTCACGCTTGTAATTGTATTTTTCGTCTCATCAAATTTTGTACTACGTTCGATCGTATTTTATTGTTTCCCGCGCGTACCATGCAGTGCGTCACAGTTTTTTAGCATTCGGTTCCGTAGGGGAGGTCGACCTTCGGTGAGTACCAAATCAAATATATTTCATTTACGGCTTCCGTGTGCAGCAGAAGCTGCTGTTCAAGATAATAGCATGTGTGGAAATAGGTAGAAGGGGTTTTAACGCAACACGCGCGTGCGAAAGACCTGACTCGTGAGATCAATAGCAGCCATTGCGGTTATGGTAACACGATCAGCTGATCGGCCGATGTTCATTTTGTTTACATGCACAATTTGAAAAAAGGCATCGTTTCGAAGGAAAATTGTGTAAATAATCATTTTCCTTTTAGACGTATCTAATAACCATTTTCCTGGTCGCGTAAGATATATACAAACCTTACGAGGATACTGCGTTGTATTTCTTTAACCCTAAACTCCCAAGGCGGTTAAAATGACCGATTCCGAATTTCTTCGAAAAACTCTCCGCATTAATAGATTATCTATGCAGTAAACACTCCACTTCTATCTCATTAAGCCTAAATTAGTTAATTGATCATCTTTTTTAGCATTTGACTTCTGTTTTTTCAAGATACTTGCTCGGTATATTTAAATATAATAGATGTAACGCCGGTAATTCTAGAATTACGTAGAAACTGTATTACCGGTATCGTCGCTATTAATGTTCTACCCCCTGTTACATGTTACTGACAATGAGGTTACCGATAAATCTGTTATATCATGTTAACGTGTAACATTTCATAACGAATCTGTAAGAAGTTTTGCCGTTATGTAATAAAAGTCGATGGTAAGTCTTCATTGAAGAGTGTCACTCGAAATCGTATTATTCTATCCTATTACGGTATTTCTTTTTCGCTTAAATGTGTATATCAAATTTATGGTTCAGCGAGAACGGCGCTGCGGTGCAAAACACCAGTGTACGGTATGGTTTTTCGTGCTCAAAATAAACCGTCACGTTACTGTGGCGGTTACTTCGTGACATTTAGCGGTTTCTTGTTAAGTTTAGACGTGGTATATTTATATCGCGAGTTCAATACGATTTGGGGATGAAACCATGAATGAAGTTCGTTACTGCGTTCATCGTGTACGCGTATGTTCTCCAAATTAATTGTTAAAATATTGCGGTTAAAAACCGTTGTACAATCGTGAAATAAACCTTCGATTGAATTTAGAGGTTGCGAACTCTACGTACGCGTCGTTGTTTATAGTTTTATTCGAGATTGATGTTGAGACGTAATTTCAATTTGATCGTATACAACGTAACGTTTTAGCTTTTAGGCCGGCCTTAGACCATCAATATTTATCTTCGGTATCGATACGGTCAATTTTCTATTTTCATTAAGAGTTCAAATTATCAGCATTCGGTGTACTTATTTTTGCGCGGGATTATTATGAATATTTGAATCGGTATATGAAGTGTTGCGGAGTTTTCTGAATATTGAGAAATAATTTGGCGATCGAATGCCACCTTTTTGTCGGAAAGCCAGAGTGATAATGAGTACAAATTATAAGTTACTATTTGCACAATTATATTTCGACGATTGGGTTACAATTTTTCAACTCTGACACAACACGGGAGTGAAAAAAATGTTGTTTTTTAATAGAAAATAGATTAGGCATAGGAAAAGGCTCTAAGGACTTTAGTGTGATTTTTCGAAGCTTAAATCGAGATATTTAACACTTGTACTATCGGCGTTATTTCTATTAAATATAAATATAGTAAATAAGTACTTCGGAAAAAGAGAAATCAAGGAGTGAAAAATGTGATCAATTAAGTAATGTAGGTATTAGAAAATAGAAATGGTATAATTACTGTACTGTTCCCCCATTAATTTGGAGAATTTTTCGAAAAAAATTGTGAACCGATCCTTTTGACTGCCCCACATCTAATTTTCTTTTATCCCTCGTATTAAAAATCGCCAATTAAACCTTCAAGAATCGCTAAAATAAGTAACAAATTTGAAAGTAAACACGTTATCTATTATCAATACGAATAGTTACTATCACAAGCGCAATAAAGCTTGTATTTTGTAAACAGAATCGACTGAATTTTAAAGGAAAACGTCGTAAAATAGAGATAGGTAAAAAGAAAAATTAGTTTCAATGAGAGTTCGCAACGTGACGACACGTTCAATGAGATGCAAACGTCCGCAATGCAGGTTTCCTAACAAATCTTTGTTCCTCGTGGAGAAAATTGTAAAGAATAACTCTATAAAAGTACATGGACCGTGATAATTGATTGCGAAAGAATTTTACGACGTACAATTAAAAGATTACGCGTTACAAGTAGAAATTTACCGATCTACCTGGCAGTTAGTTGTAATTACACTTGATGTCCTTTCGGCGTGAAGACCTCTTTCCTGCGCGCGTCTTTTTTTCCTTGATATTAAATAGATGTTTTGATTGTTGCTTCTGTACAATGCTTCCTGGAAATCGGTACTTCCCCGGAATTTCTTCGATTCATCCATTAGATTGGTTGTGCAGGTGATCACGCAGTTGCATACAGTTTCTTTTGTTTTATTGTTTTATATTTATTACTGATTTATTATTCTTGATCATATTCTTGATGATTTCTGATCATATTATAGATTTATTATTCTTTTAATTTTACTAAATTGGTGCTAATGTATATTAGATTAACACTTTTCGATCGGTGCCGATGCATTGGCGGGATTTGTAGCTTTCATTCGAAATCAGCTTCGCCAGCCGGGCGGCATGATCTTCTTTTGTGTGCACATCTGTCATTTTATGGTCGAACGTGTTGTAAATGTTAATTACTATTTAAATTCCCCTTTGAAGTATTTATGGGACATTTGACAACTTACTTTTAAGGTATTATTTAATTTTCCTTAGTTTTGCACATCCATTTTAGTTATGCACATCGCGAAAGAAAATAATTAGTCTTGATTTATCGAGAAGCAGATAAGATAATCTCAGTTTAACATAATAATTAAAAATGTAATTAAATGATGGGATTATGATGAGAGAATAGCGATGATGTTTTACAGTTTGAGAATTACGCGAAATAAAACTTATTTCTATGCACTGTAACTAATATTAAACAAATTGTATCAGCTAGAAAATATTCTGTGTAAAATAGATGTAGAAAATTGCAAAAGAAACAGCGTTAAAAATTTTAAGAATATTTACAAAAATTTAAAAATAATTCTTCTCTGATAGATCTATCGTTTAAAGACCTTTAAAAGTTCCAGTAGCGTTTATTAATCAATTTTCTGACAGTTTATTAACACTAAACCTACCAAGCCTGTCAAAATGACCGGTTCAAATTTTGTTCTAAAAATAATTTAAATTGTTGGGGGAGACATGAAGCAAATATTCCACTTCTATCTTAGAAAACCTAAATTAATGAATTAATCATCCTTTTTATCTCTTGATTTCCCGTTTTCCAAAGTACTTGGTCAGTATGTCTAAATTTGAGTAAATATAACGTCGGTAGGATTAGTGTTAATCAATCTTCATTAATACTTTTAAATTGCCGATTTAAAATATTCTATTGCCGATTTAAAATATTCTATAAAATAGAAATGTCTTATCGAAATAATAAAGCATTTTACTGTACTACTTAATATTAGTTTCTTAACACTAGAACTATCAAACCAGTCAAAATGACGGGTGCACAACTTTTTCCAAAAATTCTCCGAGTTTATGGAAGAGTCATAGAATAAATATTCTACGTCCACCTAAAAAAACATAAATCGTCGAACCGATCATCTTTTCCGGCTCTTCATTCCTCCTTTTGCAAAAGTACTTATTTAATATATTGAAATATGATAGATTTAATGCCGGTAGTTTTAGTGTTAAAATAGTTAAATATCCGAGCCTGTCACGTTGAACAAAAAGAAAAGATTTCTTTTACATTTTCGTAGATAATTCAACGAACTTGTCGAAGCATTCAATTGTTTTACATGAATGCCCGATAGTTTAAAATTCTTTGTATCCCAGGCGCGTTAAACGTCGTTACTATTGATTAAAACTATCAGGCTTTATGTTTATACAATAAAGATAAAAATACGTACGTAGTTAGAGGAAATTGAGGAATGTTTGGTAAACTTAGCTGCCACGAGTTATCTTATCGCACTTTTAACCTTTTATCGGTACCGTCTCTCTGTCATGCAGTGCTAGAATTTTATTAACTTTGTCGAATCATTGTAAAAAGTTCCTCGAGTGAAGAGGACCGTTAGGATTTCGGTAAATATTGCAGTGAGCGCACGGCGAAGGGCAGGGTTGCCGATAATTTGCATTTTATGATGGATTATCGTTTGGCATTCGCTCTAAAATCAATAGAATACGTAATGCAAGCAGGATGGCAAATATTTATGTAGTTTAAACTTAAAGAATTATGTAAACTACGTAATAGTACAAACTTGCACGTTTATCGCTCTTTTATTACATTCGTTAGAGACACACATTTATTTTATACGACGTTTAAAATATTTTAGATCATCTTTTGTGTATTGCTGCTCATTGATACGTTAATTGGGAGAAAAGAATTTGAAATAGTTCGTCTCCAATTGTATCTCAAGT
Source organism: Cerceris ruficornis (assembly GCA_963989415.1). Lineage (NCBI taxonomy): Eukaryota > Metazoa > Arthropoda > Insecta > Hymenoptera > Crabronidae > Cerceris > Cerceris ruficornis. The sequence goes on from OZ022518.1 coordinate 8,496,962, forward strand.
GATCATCGTGACGATTGGAATTGCAATTAACGTAATTTTAAATATGTCGGTTCCTATTCCACTTTTAAATTATTACTTATCTTTCCTCGTTAAATCGTAAATTCCCCCAATTTTTCCTTCAACTGCCACATTTACCTCACACAAAATTAACAGTTTTAATTGGATTACGAGCCACCGAGGCTATGATATATTAATTAATAATTTGCAAAAAAAAAGTAATTTGATATCCGGTCCTATTGAATCAATAATTTAGGAAAAGTGTCCAAAAATGACGATGGAAGATTTGAATAAGGGTTCACTCATTGCGATCTTTTACATCCTCACCCGCCGTAACTCCCCATTTGTTTATTCCATTTTTCGTCCGAATTCAACTCCAAAGATTTTTCCTGGAACCTACTGTTTTAGATGTGCATTCGAATCACTGCGACTAGATATATCAAATAATAATTTGGGACAAATCACCTACAGGTGACAAAGGTGAGGAAGCGGGATTTAAACTGTATTCCACTAATTACAACTCCGAACCTTTAGCTCCAGGTCCACCATAGCCTCCAGCAGATATTCAAACGTCCCCCAATTATAAAGAAACTTGTTAAAAATTCAATAATAAACTGAACATGTGTCTCCCAAAAGGCGGAAGGGACGAACACGCCTAGTAAGCATAATGCTCGTGTCAATGAAAAGAAACTTTCCCGTCAACCGTAAGCAGATTCGGACACGTTTCCCCAGGGATATTTTAACGTCGAACAATGTCGGAGAACGTGTTTCAAAGCACGGTAAATACATGACGCTTGCTTATAAGAGAGAAAGGATGAACATAAGTTTTGTCTGTGTGATTTTCTTTATGGTGTCAACGTGCCACCGGAAACAGGACTCGGGTTTAGCCTCTTTATGGCCCGCATCGCCAAGTTCTTCGAAATGACTCTCCAACGTGTTTATGGTGTTTTATTTAATAGGAACGCACTCGCTTATTTGCATACACGTGTGCGGAAAATGCGACGGTAGGTGCAGCGGATAGTAGCGCAGATGTTCACTCGACACTCTATTGTAAACATATTTTTTGTCGTTCCAAATAAATCGTCGAGTGTTGGTACCGAAATGAGAGTCAGGTAAAAATGTCAATGGCGATGGAATGTTTGCGAGAAGTTTTGTTATTTGCAATTTTACGCGCGTTTATTTTTGCGTTGACGAGAAGCGGAACGTTGGGTGATTTGTCTCTGTTTCACGTTAACCTAAAATTAGGTGAATTTCTTTGGAGATTTTTCGTGTTTGTTCGTTCGCTTGGTACTCTTTCGGTTTCTATGGTCTTTTTTACTAGGACCTACCGTTTTAAGTAGGATTTGAATCACCGAGGATCTGATATATTAATTAACACGTTGAATGCCACCCGTATTTCGCTAGTTGCATCGTTTCCAGCAAACCGAAATTGTTTCTATTAAAATCACATCTTTATACAGTAGAAATATGAAAAGTAGGAATAGTTATGTACTCGGTAATACTTCAATTTTCTAACAGCAATATTTTAATATTGAATATATTAGCATATCCGTGAATATCGCAATTTAAAACTCATGAAATTTCATCGAATTCAACAGTGCCGGTCACCAGGGACCCCCATGGCATTCAGCGTGTTAATAATTTAGGAAATTTTTTCAAAAGGTGGCGGGACATTTGAATTCAGCTTCACTGATTGTTAATTCTTTATCTTCTTTGCCCACCATAGCCCCAATTTTTAGTTTTGAGAGTTCTTTTAGCGCGATTGGGAATTTTTTATCGAATCCAATATTTATTTTATAGTTTGCATTTTTAAGGGATAAATCAGGTTAGATGAGCGATGGAAAATAAGTTTAGGGGGAAATAAGAGTGCAGTTTTAATGAAGTTATTTATAGTTATCTAGCAACGAAACAGGTTGAGGGTTTCAGGAAATTCGTGAAAAACTGTGGAAAGCAAAACATATGTATGCACAGCCGGTAGACAAAAATAAATGAATCCTCGATAGCCCGCATTTTATGTTTCGCTTGGAAATAAATCGTAAAATGGAACGTCGGTAAATACCAAAACATTTTATATCATGTATTTAATCGTTTTTAGTTCATAAGCACAATCTAATTATGCCGCAATAAAAGAGAATATCATTTTCCTATTATTCCATATGCGAACAGCGTCAATGCTCTTCGATAGTGACGTTTAAAAGAAAAAAAGAAGAGGAAATATTCCACTTATTTGAAATATGCAATTGTGCTGCTCTTCTAACAGAGGTAAACAAATCTCCTCGGTTATTTTCAAACTGACGTCCGACACTACCGTCGACTCGCAGCGATGATATCGTTTTGCAAAATGTTACGTACAGTTACAATTAACATAGTTATCAGAATGCAATGGAAACATTAATTACTATTCCCGTAACGTGGGATTTTTCCGTATAAGATCTTCTTGAATAATTCACATCAGAACTCAACACTTATTACCGGTATTGCATTTTATTAAACGGATAAACTATTTGCATTTATATTCACCGACATCAATTAATTCAGAGCACTCCGGGGTCCCTTTTAACGTAAAAGAACGGCGAATTGTTTTGACGTTGAAAATGTTCTCGAGTGCTCTTGAGTAGAAAACTGGTTTATTGGTACTCGAGTACTGCCAATAAACGAGTACTTCTTTGTTCTAAATTCGTAAGAAGTTCTACTCTCTTTTCCATGCTGAATATCACCGAAGATCTCGGGATTCCTTCGGTTATTATTATTTCTCCTTTTTTCGAATACGATCCTTGTTGTTCGATGAACGTCGATCGATGTCTTTTAAGGGCAATCAACTTTTAATTCAGCGAAGTATTTATTAAGTTATTTAAATTAGATCACGAAGAATATCTTTATGGAATTTTATGAGACTTTATGGGAAGTATTGAAATTTTAACATCTTAATTAAAATATATTGATCGCAACACTGAAACTATTGGCGTTGAAATTATTATTGAAATTTGTTGAAAAAAATTATTGTTGAAATTATTTAAATATATGAAGTAAATATCATTGGAAAAAGAGGAATCAAGAGGTGAAAAGGATAATCAATTCGGTAATTTATATTTGATAAGACAGGCGTGGAATATCTGTTGTATGGATTCTCTATATTAGATTATTTTTATAAAAAATTAGGAATCGGTTATTTTCACTGACTTGGTAATTATAGTGTTAAATGGTAATTAAGACGTGCTGCTGGAATATTTTTCTTTTGTTGTTGTATGTAATAATAGTGTTCTTCTGCGACGCATATGGCGATGAGAAAAATTTCCACGGACTGCAGAGGAAAGAAAAATGTTCCTCCGATCGATCAGTCGTACGATAGATTGTAAATCACGATTTTTATCCGACATTTCCCATATTTTCCTCGAAATACATCAAAATTCAAGGTTATCAACGAAAGGAAAAAAACCCAGGAGTTGTGACAATATTATTAAATACATGTGCATTTATGTTAATGGTGGGGTTGATAGTTGCTGGGCGTTGCATTCGTGATTAAATTTTCACAAAGAAAATAATTGCGACACCAAATCGATGGGAAATGCGTATTTCCTTCTCGGAATACGTTTCTTCAAATAGATCTGTTAATTTAAAATGGCGTTAGTCTAAGCGTATTGTGAAAGTTATCAAAAATGTTTTCCATTTGTATATAATGTTTAACGAAATTATATTTTCAACGGTTGAACCAAAGCAATAAATTCATAAATTTACTTTTCCACAAGATTTCCAATTGTTGAGAGTTTCGGACAACAGTAAGAATCTAAACATATTCAATTCTGAAAGTTAACATTTACTGTAAACATTCGCCTCCCGTGTAACGAGACAACAATGAACTTCGTCCGGTTGAATTTTCTATCAATTACTAGAATCTAAATTCTATCGATCAGAGCAATCTAAATTCTATTAATCAGCAGAATCTAACTTCTATTAATCAGCAGAATCTAACTTCTGTTAATCCGTAGAATCCAAACTGTTTCGATCAATATGACCAAATTTCCATTAACAAGTAGAAACTAAACTCTGTAGTAGAATCTAAGTTCTATCAATAAATAGTATCGGAATTCTATGAATCACTAGAATCGAAATTCTATCAATCGGCAGAATCTAAACTGCAGTCACCATTTTGAATTTCCATTAAAAAATAGAATCTAAACTCTATAAATCAGTACGATGTAAATTCAATCAATAAATAATACCCAAAATTCTATGAATCCGTAGAATCCAAATCCTATCGATCGGCAGAATCTAAATTTTGTTAATCCATAGAATCTAAACTGCATTCATCATTTGGACTTTCCATTAGAAAGTAGAATCTAAACTCTACAAATCAGTACGATCTAAATTCTATCAATAAATAGCATCTAAATTTTATGAATCCCTGGGATCTAAATAGTATCAATTACAAGACTCCAAATTCCATCAAAAAAACAAATCTACCTCCCACCAACTCCTAAATCTAAATACCCTCGAATAAATCAAAATCAATTTTCACTCAACCACAACGTACATTAATAAACCCCAAAAAAAATAACCAAAATCCTTCAAATTTCACGCTTATCCCACTTTCATAATCAATCATAAACCTCAAGATGCCTCCCTTTCAAAAAGTCCTATCTAAAAATCTATTAGCACGTAATACCTATACCTCCACACTGAAAGCGCATACAAATTAACAACAACATCCGCCATAAAGCTAAGGTCGTACTCGAGAAGAACACACCGATCGGCTCGCGCGTAGCTCTCGCGCCTTTGAACACGCGAATCGTATATAAAGGGAAGCCGTGTACCATCGTGCTCCAACTGTCGTTGCGAGGAACCGCGTTGTGTATCTTGGAGCGAAGAACGGCCGACGGTCATGTGCGTCGCCGAGAGCATTGCCAGCTATCAGTATTAGCCCGGCCGTCCTCGTGCGCGCACTCGAGACGGAAGCCTCTACGGAGACTCTCTTGCAAGAGAGGATTTCATTAGAAGAGCACGAAACGCGTTTCTCTCCTACGTGAATACGCATACGTATATGCACATTTATTCGTGAATGCGCGTGCAATCGAGTGTTCCTCGGGTCTGCTTCTTCTCGTGTTACAAAATGAGCACGGTGCAAAGAATATTCATGGTGGTTGGACGAAGGGTTGCGAAAGGGTAGAGAACCGTTTGTGTGGTGTTATCTCTTTCTTCGTGACGAGAGGTATCAACGTGGTGCTTTTTTTTGTAAATTTTGTAATATCTTGGAGACTGTATCGATCGTTAGAAGATAATTGTAATGGAGAATTTGGAACTTCGTTTGAACGTCGATGATACGGATTGTCGTTCGTCGATCGTATTGAGATTGATGGGTCGTTGTTAATTGAGTAGTGGGTAATGCAACATCAACAACGGAATTAAATTAATGTCTTTCGCGTAATTGTGCCTCGTAGAGCAGATTCAAGCTTTTGCTTGTGTGTCACTGTATGAAGCGAGGACGGCTCGGTTCTGTCTTTTTCTTCTTCTTTCACTGTATACTTCTCTCGTGTCAACGAACACGGGCACGCGCTTGTTTTCAATAAAGCTCGGAGGTAAACAAAATACATTACGTTCAATTGAGTTTCGCGACGGAAATAGCTTTGACTTTGTGCCCAGGAGGGATTGAGAATCGGTAGGGAATTTCGTGCACGATATAACGCGTAGGGCCATGAGTTTTCGTTGGACGTTATAGGGAAAAATCTTATCTCTTCGCTCTCTCTCTCTCTCTCTCCATTCTCACGATAAAAGAGACTCAATGCGAGCACGAGCCAAGGAGATTTAGTGACGCACTGTGACCTACGAAAATACCTGTGAGATGTGCCGTTTTCTCGTATCCGCGTTGGCGACGAGATTTCGCAGGACGTCGAAAAGTCGCTCCACCGGACTCGACCTTAAGTAAGGACAAACGAGGCGTTCTTGAGACTCGGCGACGCCAGCTTGAATCAACACCACGAGCTTCACCCAGAACGACCTTCAGAAGGCAACGAATCCTCGACGAACTCCAGTAAACTTCAAAGGAACACAGAACGATCATCGATCGACATTACAAGCTTCCTTTACAATTTTTTAACGAAAATTTAAAAAAGGGAGGACCCATGGTACAATTATCGAGCTTCTAATCGACTTGATACGTTACTTTAATCGAGCACGTCGGTAATCCGGAGCCAGAGGTGCGATCAAACACAACGTTTCAATGAGTTTGAGAAAGGAAGAAGAATTTGAAGCAACAATCCGTGAAGTGTTCTGATAAGGAATAATTTCATATTTCCATCCGCCTTCGAACAATTTCGTCTTATCGTGCGCGGGTAATTTTTAATCGCATCCGCGTGTGACTATTCCAAGTTGATATTGTGAAACTGGGTGATAGACGTTACGACGTTGGTTATTTTGGCCCAGAGAAGCGTCTCGGCGCCTTCGAGGATACTTCTTCCGTCTTCTCGTCGTCAGGATCATTCGAACAGGTGTCACAGCGAGATGGTATGTTTCTTTTTGTTTGTATTCTTGGTTCAATGTCATTGCCATTGCTCCGTGAAAGTGCAATGCGACCCGGTGGCGTCGCAAGATTACTGGGACAGTTTTGCCAGCAACGAGAAACGACTGTAGATAGTCGATGCAGAGGGATGAAGAAAGTTTTATCGACTTTCCTTAGTTAATTATAACGGGATAGCATCGTTAGGTGTCGTTTGTTTTTTCAGTTATTTTGAATTTAATTCACTTCTGTTTTATTTGAATTAGGATATCAGCTTACTATATTTAAATTTCTTGGAAATATTTGGCAAATCATTTTAAATTGTGCATGAAACCCCGTAAAACGAGGAAGATACATTCTGCGTTGTTTTATTTTTATGGTTGATTTTCAAATTGCCTTTTATTCTTAACTACACAAATGCAATTTTATATGGAAATCTCACGTTAAATGCGGCCTTACTGTATAGTGTCTTGTAATAATATTTAATTGTTACTCTAAAAGTTAATTTAGCTTGACCTGTGCTTTATCAATTCCTGCTCCTCGTTTACTTTTGAAAAATTCTCCGGGGCGAGCGACAATTGCCAATCATATTTTTGAATTGATACGACAGTAATGAGGAAATAATTACAAGCATCAAATAAATTATCTTCGCAAGCATTAACAAATTATCTTTACTCTATTTCGTTTGATAGCTTCAGCAATAGCTAATCTCCGGTCGACAGTTTGCAACTGAATTCAAACCGCGCACGTTTTATAATACATTTCGTTACGTCTTGCGCGATTTCCACGAAGTCCCTGTCTTCGTACATTCTGAATCGAGTGAATTTAATTAGTAAATTCGCGCGTCTCACCGAATTTAATTGTAGAATTTGTAAGATGTATTTCCTTTAGCAATATCAGTGTTATAAAAAATAATAAAAGAAGCGTTAGACCATAAATTAGATTAATGAAGTAGTGAAGTTTCGTCGGCGAAGACGTATAATTTTTTATTTTTCACTTTCTTGCAATCTTGTTTCTTAATTTGGATAATAACGTGCTTGTACTAAGGCTAAGTAGACCGAAGTAGAGATTAGCAATGGAAAACACGTGTTCTTCATTATCACTTCTTTTTCTATGGTGAACCTATTTCTTTTTTTTCCTAGTTCCACGATAAACACGCTGAAATCGGAATTATCTGTCTAACAAGCAGGTTTTATTTACATCGTACAAGTACGCCGATTATCTTATCGAACTTAACAGCCACGAAAATGTTAATTGCAATTTGGTTACTTTTTCTCCGTTGACTTATCTGACGAAACCGGATTTGTTCTAAGTTCAATTTAAACTTTGGCGCGTTTTTTAAGGGTCAAATCGGTCGTTCGTTTGAAAAATGACATCTTTTACGCTCGCTCGAGAAGAGTATTACTAACGGATTGAATTTGAATAAATTCTACGTAGAATCTCGTGCAACGTTAAAGTACGAGATTAGCGTTGTCTTTGGACGGATAAGACGTCATTATTAATCGTAGCACGTGGTAAGAGTTCGTTCTCCTTGGGTACTGATAATCGAGGTCCATAGTTTTCCGGTCAAACATTAGCCATTTCTCTGATAAATGTTGAGCTGTCACATTATCGAGCCACGTGGTCTATTCTCGGACAAACGTGAATCATTGGATTTGTGTACGGTTCAATTGGTCAGGCTTCAGAGCCAATGGAAGTAACGAAATTTTAACGCTCTCGAATTGTGTGATGTAGTGCTCTTGGAAAACCGTCCACGAGGTACTTCCGGTTCTAATATTCGACGTTGTATGCTTTGAAAATAATTGGATTATAATATATATAATCGTGTCAATGTTTTAAATTATATAATAGATGACGAATTCATATGAAATTCGAAATTCAAATATATGATGAATTCATATGGATTTCGAATTCATAAAGATTTAGAATTGAAATAGATGACGAATTCGAATAGATTTTTCGATTCAAATAGATGGAAAATTCAGCTAGATTTCGAATTCATATGGATTTCGAATTCATAAAGATTTAGAATTGAAATAGATGACGAATTCGAATAGATTTTTCGATTCAAATAGATGGAAAATTCAGCTAGATTTCGAATTCATATGGATTTCGAATTCGTATAGATGACGAATTCATATGGATTTCGAATTCATATAGATGACGAATTCATATGGATTTCAAATTCATATAGATTTTGAATTCAAACAGATGGCGAATTCGTATAGCTTTTTCAATTCAAATAGATGACGAATTCATATAGATTTCGAATTTAAATAGATGACGAATTCGTATAGATTTTCAATTCAAATAGATAGTGAATTCAGGTAGATTTCGAATTCGTATAGATGACGAATTCATATGGATTTCAAATTCAAATAGATGACGAATTCATATAGATTTCGAATTCAAATAGATGACGAATTCGTATAGACTTTCAATTCAAACAGATAGCGAATTAAGGTAGATTTCGAATTCTTACAGATGACGAATCCATATGGACTTCAAATTCATATAGATTTCGAATTCAAACAGATAACGAATTCATATAAACGACGAATTGTATAGATGAGGAATTCACATGGGTTTGGTATTCGAATAACTTTTAATCCGTATAGACGACGAATTCAGATGGAATTCGAGTTCACGCGGACAATGAATTCATCTATAATTCAAAGCAGTTCTACCCGTTTATATATTACAGTCTAATTATCAGAAAAAGGAGTTGTCAAAGCCCGCAGCGTCGAATATTAAAACCGAAAGTTCCTCACAGACGATTGCACAGTAGAAATGATTTGGTTCTTAAAAAGACGAAAGTTTAATTGACCGTAAATAATTGTTAGATATAATTTCACGGTGTGAAATTTATTGAATAAAATTTGATTAACGATTCGACTGCAGTGATTGTAAGAAATTTGCGTTGCACGAGAGAACGTCGAGTTGACCTGAAAATAAAGTGACACGCTGGCTGTTTTGGTCATCCGCGGTCGTATCGTTCATTCAACGCTTTTATATCAGCACGAAGAAAACACGTTTTGCATTGTTCTTTTGCACGTACCCGTCAGTGACCGTGCATAACTTCTTTTCCACGTTAAGAGCAATTTTAATCGTGCACGATTAACGTTACGTTCAGACAAAGCTAAAAATTTCGTAAACTACGGGATTCTTTTCAGATTTTCTAAGATCTTTTCTTTAAAATATTAACAACATTTATAGCGCTCATAATCAATAGATCGCAGTAATTAGCTCGTAGAAAAATTCATATTCAAAATACCTTGAATTAAAGGAACAAGTAATATACCACAAATAATTTATTCTACAAAAATCATTATAAGCAGTTATTTATTCTTCAAACAAAAATCGAAAAAAATCACGATAATATAATAATACACTGTTAAAAATGAGAATGAATATAATTTATAAATTGAATGCAAACGAGAAGAAGGAGAATCGTTTTAATCTTACAAAACAAGTAGGTAAAATACGATGAACTTTTTGTTCGAACGACTCAGATTTACATGGCGCGAATCGGTGCTGAAGATGCTGCAAATATCATTCTTATCGGATAATGTTCTCCCGTTTTACAGGTACTGTATATCACGGACAAATAATAACGCAAAATGTAGAGTAAATTATCAGCGCTCGAAGACGCGCAATGCATTACGTTATCTCTGAGATGGATTCTTATTTTTTCATGTTGCATGCACGAAAGACTCGCAAGCAGGCATCCGTGATCGAATACCAATGTTGACAGAATTGTTCGCAGAATATTACTTGTAACATAATGTAAATTGAAGGAATCACACCTTTATATTGTTAACACTAGATTCACGGGCGATGAATCGGTCACACTTAAATATATTAAATAAGTACTTTGAAAAAAGAGGGGTCAACGGGTACAGAGGAAGATCGGTTAAATAATTTGTATATTATAAGATACAAGTGAAATATTCACTGTACCACGTCTCTATAAATTTCGAAACCGCTTTTAAAAAAGTAGGTATCCGTCAATTTGACGGCTTCCGTAAATCTAGTGTTAATCAATATTTAATTCAGGATTTCCAAAGTATCGAACATAATATTTTCGCATTTCAAGTACTGACTTACAGTTGCTGTAATTTATATTCATTTCTTTTTATAATTATTCAAGATTAAAATCTTCTGGTAACGGTGTTAGTATACAGATATCTTTTATCATACTCTTGCAGCTTTAATGAAATAAAAACTTCCTTTGTGATTCATAAAATTAACTTTGTCCCTGTGGCTCTGTTGTCTCTGTGTCACGTTTAAATGAAATCTTTCGATAGTTTGTTTAATAATACTTTAATAATAAATATAAAGAAATATCGATGGTATCTTTATTAATAGATGATGGTACCGGGTATTGTAACAGTGATGTAAGTCATTTATTCTTCGTTTTGGAATATTTAGACTTTTCTTTTGAGATGCGCATTCAATTTTGTTTAAGGGCTACGGTAGCTAAAGTAAAACTTCGGTGTTGAAATTAGTGAACCCCAAGTTCAAGTCATCAGCCACCTAAAAATGTTTCCTAAATTATTAATTAAAACATCATAGCCTTGATGATTGAAATCCCACTTCAAACAGTAGATCCTAGGCAAAATGACTACAGCAATCGAAACTGAAAAAAATCGGAGCTAAGCTGATTAACAATAGAACTGCCAAACCAGTCAAAATGACTGGTACACAATTTTTTCCAAAAATTCTCCAAGTTTATAGGAGAGTCATGGAATAGATATTCTATGTCCATCTTATAAAACATAAATTACCGAATCGATCATCTTTTCCACCTCTTAATTCCCCTTTTTTCAAAATACTTATTTAATATTTTTAAATATGATAGATTTAACGCCGGTAGTTCTAGTGTTAAGGAGGTGCAGGCTCGGATTCGCAATCAATAGAATTGAGTTCAGGTCTTCGGACACCTCTGAGAAATGTTTCCTAAATTATTAATTAATATACCGTAACCTTAGTGATTCAAAACCCACATAAAATAGCAGGTCCTGGGAAAAATGATTATAGCAATTGAAACTGAAGAAAATCGGAGCAATGCTATTAGGGAAGTGGAGGCTCGGACTTGCAATCAATGGAACCGAGTTCAAGTCTTCGGTCTCCTTTGAGACATTTTTTCTAAATTATTAATTAACATCATGACCTTGGTGATTGAATACCCACTTAAAACAGTGGGTCCTAGGCAAAATGATTGCAGCAATTTAAACCGAAAAAATAGAAAATAATCGGAGCTATGGTGATTGAGAAGGTGAAGGGTCGGTCGCAATCAATGGGACCGAGTTCAAGTCTCTGGTCACTGCTGAGAAATTGTTCTAAATTATTAATAAATGTATTGTAGCCTCGGTGACTCAAAACCTACCTAAAACAGTAGGTTCTTTCAAAGTTGAAGCCACCTACCATAATACCGTCTATTTAGATCGCTAAGAATACACTGCGCCGAAATTATCATCGAAATTAAAATTAGACTGCGTATTCTCTATAAATATGCCTTAAAGAAGATTCAGTGAGAAGTAAACATCAAAAGCATACACATTAATTTTAAATTTAATTAAAACCTATAGAAAAGTAATTCGAAGGAGCTTTGATTACATATATGTGAACATTCAAGTATCATTTTCATTTAATTACAAGAAGAACAATTAAAAACGACAGCCACGACGCATCTACGTTTGCAAAGTATCGCAAAGCGAATATCGCATGCCGGAAAACGAATGACCCAGAATTTTAAGGTAATGCGAATTTGCCAATTACAAAATTGCGGCGCAGCGAAATAATTACTTTTCCCGGCGTGAAATTCTGCAGAATTTTGGCAGGACGCCAGTAATTGTTATTCGTGAACACGTTCGGTCGCGGTCTAAATTCATCTCGTAAATCTTTTAAGTCCTTTCCCACAAATTTAACTCGATGTTACAAGAACGGCACGGCGTCACTGTAACGTCATTAATCATTAAACCGGGTTGCATGAATCGCTTAATGTCACCCTCCTCTATTTCTCCCAATAGTTTAAACATTCTGTGTACATATCCGGTGATTTCAATTATCCCGGGGATTATGAAATTCATCTAACAATAAGCGAAGAATGTTAAAAATTCATCTTATCATTTTTTCATTTGTTGCGCTGATATACATCTGAAGTGGTGCAACTACTTTGTAGAACCAATAGCGTCCAGAGTATGTTGCAAATTGAAATTCCTACTTGGTTGATTTATACTTGTTATTTTATGCAACACCACGTTTTTCTAGTTTATTTTAAAATAAAAAATTATTCCGTGTTACGGAACTGATTAGAATTGCTGAGTTGCCTTGTTACAGATTTTTTGGTGCATTTTGTCGGGTTTAATTGCTTTGGTCATTTTGTCTAACATCCACTATTAATTATAAATGGAGTTCGAATCACCGAGGGTATCGATATATTAATTAATAAATTAAGAAGTAATTTCCGGAAGGTATCGAGGGAGGATTTGATATCGGACCCCACTGATTGCTGGTCCCATACTTTATTTTCTTATCCGCCATAGACCCCTGGAAATTATTTTTATAAAATGTCTTTATATTTAAAACATCTTTGATGAAAACTGTTGAAAGTGAAAATTGAAATTAGAAAAAACATGTATATCTGAGTCAATGAGAAAATTCACCCCATAAAGTTACGGCGCTTCTTTTATTAGATATTTTATAGGGATTGTAACTTAATACAATAATGTGCATACTTTGATATAATTTAACCCTTTTCTCAAAAGGGCACGTCCCTTATACGTATTCTTCTTCAAGAAGACCCTATTGCATTAATTTTAATAAATACACCATAAATACATTAACCTTCATCCTTTTCCCAGGGGGCTTTTTTTACCCAAATCAAGATTTAATTTGACGAAAACCGAGACAAATTGTAATCAGTGAATACATATTATTGTTAATATGATTATTATAAAGAAAAAGTAACAAAGATGTCGTTTTCTTAATAGACAATAGAATACGGATCAGAAAATATCCTAGGCAATTTAGCGTTTTTTTAAGGAGTGGATGAAGGTTAAAAGATTTAGCTATTTTGTTTAAAGTACTGTACAGTTGCAAATACTTCAAATCAGAAAATTTTATCGCCTGAAGTCTCTAATATAAAGGCAAGAAATAATTATTTTTACCTGCAACGTATCGTGAACATCAAAAGTGTAATACGTCCTTACAACTTGAAAACCTCATATTACGTAACCATTGCAATAAAGTTCACTTACACAGTTGCAAACATCTTGTCGGAAATGAACATTATATAAAATATCACGAAGAAACAAAGCAGCTATGAATTTTTATTCCGGCGATAATCCAAACCATGCAATTATAATTTTTTTCCTACGAAATCCACGCCTCACGAATTCCATCGTGCCTGGAACTATTCTCACGTGAGAAGGTCTTATCACGGTGGCATGAGGTTCCAAGTAAAAAGTAAATCGTCGTCTTCCTGATGGCCTAGATCGAGGCCGGCGCTAAGAGCACAATTATTTTGACAAATTAAAGAGAGCAGCACGCCTCCGTGCGGCATTTTCTTCGCGGCGACTCGAGACCTCGCCGGAGGCCACTCCAAATCGATAGTTCGTTCTCTTCTGCCCCCAGAAACTGAGAATATATATCGGACTTTCGGATATATTTCGATATCTGGCCGTTTAAAGATGCCATGGCAATACGAAATGCGCGAAAGGAATGTGCGATTGTGGTGTTGCGAGATTTAGGGATACCTCGATTGCCAAAATAGGAAAATCGAAGTGGAAAGAATTGCTGACACAGGAAATTTGTGTAGCAGTGAGAAACCGTTAGTTTATATGAAAATTTTGAATTTATTGCGATATCTATTCATGCAGGGGCGCCACAGTAATACGCATTGTGCAAGAGGAATGTGCGATTTTGAGGATACATTGTTTGCCATTTTTGCAAAAGCTAACTGAAAAATTCAGAAATTTGTAAAAGCAGGTTCAAACGTATCACTAAATATTTATACATCGTTAATTTTAATATATTTTTAATCTAATATATTGTTTCATCGTCCAACGAATTTTTCCACATTTTTTCAATATTTTCCTAATTATTTATCATTACTTTTACGACAGCCAAAAGCAAAAGGAAATAGCTTCTTCTCCTCTCTCCATTATATTTTCCCTATAGAATATTATTTCAATAGAATTCCATATCTCTCTTCCATATATTTCACATTTCGGAATATTCCATTGTTAGTCTCACACAGCTCGTCGTCATAATCGATGACAATCATTTTTCAGCATTAGAATTAATTTGAGATCGACGAGCGAGCAAAAACCCGAGGAATCTTCTTGGAATTACGAACAACACGTGAAACTTGGTCAGATAAGGTCGGCGAGATAAAAGCATCGGCCTTTCTTGTATTCTCGCCATTTCCTTATTAGATTTCGTGGAATACGTTTTTCCGCGGGAATCGCGATAAACATAGAGTAGAACGGCAATATTACGAAGATTTAGGAGATCGTTAATTGGACGTATCGTGCAACGAAAATCGTGCGAATGCGGTAAACCAAACACGATAATGGCTTGGCACCGTTTAATAGCTTATTAGATTCCCGTAATCGTCCGATCGCACTTTATCTCGATCGGGGATTTTGCGAAATGAGCTAACTTGATCCACGAGATTTCATTCTGTCTCATCGTTTTATCGAAGGAACAATAATGAGAGTATTTTTCCTATAATACAAGGCTACACCTTAATCCTATCGTTTTTAAATCAGCTTTTATAGCTGCATCGAGCCTTTAGTGACTTCCTGTCGTGAGTTTCCCTTTTAGCAATATTTTTAACATCTTTGTCTTGTGCATCACGGAATTACAATACATGATGTAATATAATTTTCGAAGTGTAAAGGCACTGATTAGAATTCCGTTCTTTTGATTGCATTTTATAGATTTATTCATTTTCCTGTATTTCTTTCGGCGCCGTTCAAACTTTTGCGTAATGCATCTTGATTTTGGCACAATCGTTACTTACGTGTTTAGATTATTTTAGAAAGTCTATTCCAAGATGTTAATGAAGCTGCAAACACGTTTGTATATCCTTCTTATCCCGGTTAACAACGCAATTAGACATATAATATCACCCAAGGCGTGGAAGTTATTTTATTTAAGCCTAAAGCAGTCGTTTGTCCCGTGATATTTTTAGTGGATCTTAAATGTTATCAATTGCACCTCGTTGCATCATTTGCAAATAGACAGTTTGAATGTTGAAAGAATCGCGTCGAGGAACAGCAAGATGGTTGGAATAGAAATGGAAAAAGGAAAGAAGTCGGCGAGATAAGACCAAGAAGGTTCCATCGAAGAGGGAGAAGTAGAAAGTGAAGAGTCGACTGAAGAAAACGACGGAGAATCTTAAATTCCTTCCATCCAATTGCAACTCCGTGCAGCAATTGCAACTAGACAGCTTCAACGTTGAAAGAATTACGTCGAAGAGCAACGAGATAGTCCGAATAAAAATAGTAAAAGGAAGAAAAGAGGTAGAAGCAATAGGACCAAGAAGGTTCCATCGAAGAGGGACGAGTAGAACACGAAGAGTCGCCGGAAATAAAGAACATCGAATCTTAAATTCTATCCATCGAATTGCAATTCGGTGCAGCAATTGAAAATGGACAGTTTCTACTTCCAAAGAATCGCGTCGAAGGACAACGACATAGTCGAAGTAGAAGCAGGAAGACGAAGAAAAGAAGTCGACGAAATAGGACGAAGAAGGTTCCACCGAAGACGGAGAAGTGGAAGACGAAGAACCGGCGGAAGGAAAAGACAGGGGATCGCGAGATATGCACGTGATCACCGTGGCCAACGTTAAATCCTTAAATTGATAGCAACTCATACACAATGAACTTCATTTATAATCGCTGACTCTAACTCGAGCTACTCGTCGGCCAGTTACGAAATGCCAGAACCGAGTTTCAACATCGTTGGTGTTTCTCTGCCAATGATCGAGCTTTGAATCACCGGCAAAACGTGAAATCCCTTTTTGGCAGGGATTGGACACTGCTTCTTTCTTCTTCGTTTCACTCTGAGATCCATTCGTTTGATGCAATCCCACGTGGATCACGATCGAATTTGAATTTCTTGGACTCGTTGCTTTTTGCTTGTTTCTGCGCATGATTTTTCGCGAAATAAGAGGAGGATAATTGCGAAAGTTATTCGAAGAGGGATACTGATTGGCACCGCGGGAACTAGGAACGTTTGTAGTTGTATTTAAGTCAGCTATAAAATGCTCAAATGCGGAAGAATATCGTCTTCCTTCGGACGAGGACGAAGAGGACGAAGAAGACGAAGAAGACGAGGAGGACGAAGAGGACGAAGAGGACGAAGAGGACGAAGAGGACGAAGAGGACGAAGAGGATGAAGAAGACGAAGAGGATGAAGAAGACGAAGAGGAGGAAGGCGACGAAGAGGACGAAGAGGACGAAGAGAACGAAGAGGATGAAGAGGACTAAGATGACGAGGAGGACGATGAAGACGAGGAGGACGAAGAGGACGAAGAGGACGAAGAGGACGAAGAGGACGAGGAGAACAAAGAGGACGAGGAGAACAAAGAGGACGAGGAGGACAAAGAGGACGAAGAGGACGCTCGTAACGTTCGCAGTTCACCCTTCTCGTTAATTACGATGTTCGAGTTATTTCGGTGTGCGGCACTTAATTTAATTTGTGGTAAAAAGTCAAGGGCGGCAGGTTCCTTGCGCGAAGTGACGAGGAGAAGATTGAAAGTAATGCAATTACGCGGGCTTAATTAGGTTACGTAAGATGTCACTTTTTAAGGATTTCCGCGCGTTAATAAACGCGACTTTGGAACTACCGGATTAATGCCTCCGCGTGGATCTATACTGAGAAGATAATCCAATGTTATTCGTTGAATATTGATACAAGGAGACACATTGTTATGTTAACGTAATTTTAGGAAACTTATTGCTGTGCTTAAACATTTTTTTTAAAGATTGTTAACTGTGGATTGCGTTTACCATATTATGAAAACGATGCAACGTTGATTGAAAATGATACTACTTCTTTTATAATTTATTACTAATTATATATATAATGCAAGTGTACCAATTAGCAGGTGATCAAATTTCTAAATGAAATTTTATATTTTCATAACAGCATGCAAACGGTATCGTTAAGATTGACGTCGTTTTTATTGACATCTCGTTAATAAAAAGGCTGTTCAACATTATTGGACTAATATTTAACGGTAACTTTATCCTCGAAAACACGATTAAACGTTACAGGCTAAAAGTGTACGAAGCACAGGGAATTAATTACTTTCATAATTTTATAGATTTTACGGCAAAAGCATAATGACGACGTTACTTTGCGTATGGGATAGTTGAAAACTTTTTATAGATACGATCGATTAAAGATGATAGTCTGTAAGCGTCGCTTTTTAACGGATGATACACATAAATGCAAAATTGTAACTAATGGGCTAATAATTCCTTCGTGTCGACGGCTATGGCAGGCAAGGAAGGAAAAGCTTCAAATTATTTTTTTTCTATCAATATACCATAGCCTCGGTGATTTGCAGCTCTCCTAAAATAGTAGGTCCTGGGCAGAATGACTATAGAAGTTGAAGCTGAAAAAGTGCAAAAAAAATCGGGGTTATTTTGGATGAGGAGGTACAAGCTGGAATTCGTAATTAGTGGGCCCAAGATCGAATCCTCCATCGCCTCTGGAAAATTTTTCCTTAATTATTATTAGTATACTATATAACTATATAATACTATATATAACTATATAACTTAAATATGTTAGCTACTATGTGAAATGATCATAGCAGTTGAAGCTGAAACAATGCAGCAAAAATTGGGGCTATGATGGATAAGGAGGTACAAACTGGAATTCGCAATTAGTGGGCTCGAAATCAAATCCTCAGCCTCCACTGGAAAATTATTCCTATATTATTATCAGTATACTATATAACTATATAATACTATGTATAACTATATAACTTAAATATATTAGCTACTATGTGAAATGATCGTAGCTGTTGAAGCTGAAAAATCACAAAAAATATTGGAGCTATGGTAAAGTGAGGGACCAGAAACAAGGCACTTGGGACGGAAGGGGATATGGCTCTCGCACCGCCTATCCCCGCCATGTCGGTCCTGGAAACCTGAGATCGACGAATGACAACCGAATATAAAATACTTCTTTCGTCGTTCACATAACGACGCAACGAATGTGCGGGTCTCTCTTGCCAATAGCGCGTCAAAATCGAAAATGCGTGAGGGAGAGGGATGTCCCTATCCGTCGGGCGAATTAGAGCAAATTACCCCTCAAGCGCCTTGTTTCTGGTCCCTCACTATACCAACGTGTCCGTCTATCCTGGCGTTCGTCAAGTCTCTGCCTCTTCTCGACCGCTTACATCCACGTCCGTCTTTCGTCTATCTTTTGTCTTACGCCGGATCGCTCTAAAAGAATCTAGGGGGATCTGCGCGGGTTTTATAAAATTCCCACAATAATAAACAGCAGAGACAAGATACAAAATTTATAATCTACTGATTTGCGAATCAGAGCAAATTACCCCCAAGTGCCTTGTTTCTGGTCCCTCAGTATATATAAGGATGTAAAGGCTCGGAGTCCCAATCAGTGGGCTCAAGTGCAAACCCCCTGGTAGTTTTGGGAAATTTGTACTAAATTATTAATTAATATACCGAAGTATCGGTGGTTTAGAATCCACATAAAACAGTATGTCCTATGTAAAACGACGGTAATAGTTAAGAACGAAAAATACAAAGGAAAGAAAATGAAAGAAAGAATGCCTCCGTGACTCCGATGATCTTTGATTGTAGGACTGGAATTGAAATAAAACGTTTCTTCTCGCGTTTGTACAATTTCTAGAAAAAAGATTAAGAATAATCTAATCGTCCGTATGCCACGATAGGCAATTGTGACCCGCGATAAGACAGTCAAGCTTCTCTTGCTCCTCGTGAGAGCGTAATTTCAGTGTTATCAGCCACCGATGGACGCCCGGAGAAGAAATTAGCGGACATCGATGACACGATTTATCATACAGATTTTTACAACACGATTATTAAGATACCGTTCAATGCCCGATAATATTGTTCAATCAGAACGGGAATATAGGATTACTCATTTTTATAGCTCAACATTGAATTCACAGTTTCCATTGTCTTGTGAAAAGTGACATGATACTTTATTATAATTGATAAGTACAAATCGTTAAAATGATTCATTAAGTACTCTTCAGATGCTATTCCGTTTTACATCGAGTAATACTGTAAAACTGATCATTGTTAGTGGAAAAAGATTTGAAAAATATTACGAAAGAATTTTTAACCTGTCGCTTTGGAAATTAGTGTAAAAATCGAAACAATTGAACCGTGCAAACGATTCTTCAGAAGCAATTAACGATTGGCCATTGCCCATCGCTCTAGCGCAAGATGTCAAGAAATACTGCTGATATTATAAATTTATTTCAAGCATTATTTCAATCCAATTTTCTTCCTTTACAATTCCAATCCAAAACTCAGGAAGAGTCTGCCAGTTAGACATTTCCTCGATCTTTAAAACGCTCAATTGTCATTTATTTATTACCTAGAAATAATACTTCATTACTTAAAAGTAATAGTGATCAGCAACAATATTAATCACGATATTAACCACTTTAGTGGAAAAGAAGAGTGTCGCCTGCATCAGTTTACTATTGAGTTTGAAAAGCTACAATCATCCCCTATTCTGGAATTCTCTTTAGCGACTACTGGCGTTAAATCTATTATACTTAAATATATTAAATGAGCACTTTAAAAGATGAATCAAGAGGTGAAAGGGACGATCAATTAAATAACTTACGTTTTATATGATAGATGTGAAATATTTACTGCATGGCTACCCCTATGAATTTGGGGAGTTTCTTTAGACCTAAAATGAAGTCTTGGTAGGTCTAAGGTTAACGAAATACGACATTATTATCGTTCCATTGTAAACTAACAGCTGAAATAGTAATCTAACCATTTTAACGCCAACCCAACCGGCACTTTACGTATATCTATTCTTACCGCAATCGGTCATTTGACCAGCTATAAAATGACAAAATTTTTCCGAAAGATGCACAGAACATTGTCAATTTAATATTAGAAAGATCGCAGAAAACAGCCGTTACTTAATAATACAAAAAATTACTTTTCATTACCTTAAACTGGTCATTGCGCATGGTACGGTTACTGTTAAATCGATCCGTTGCAATGCGAAGTCAAGTAGTATATTTAATTAGATCAACATTGACCCTTTTAGTGCCGGCCAGAAAAATTTATTAAATTAATCACAAATCTATTTCAACATTCGTTGAAAATCGTAGGACTAATATTTAAATAATATTGTTAGAAAAAATGAATAAGTCGGTTATTGATTGTAGACTGTAGATTACTAGATTGTAGATTGTAGATTGTAATTAGACATAAAAAGAATCATTATTTGGCCATAGTTTAATATAGAATAACGTAATATTGAGCATAAATTATGTATTCTCAATTATTTGCAATAAAATTACCAATATCATATGAGTAAACTAAATAATCCCATGATGCTCGACATTAGGAGTGTTGCTAACGAACGACATATCGGCATCCGGCACTAAAAGGGTTAAACACTGAGACAAGAGGTTAATAACAAAACAAAAAACATTCCATTTCTATCGTAGAATACACCACAAGAGACGAAGAAGTACCGTTCGC
Source organism: Cerceris ruficornis (assembly GCA_963989415.1). Taxonomy (NCBI): domain Eukaryota; kingdom Metazoa; phylum Arthropoda; class Insecta; order Hymenoptera; family Crabronidae; genus Cerceris; species Cerceris ruficornis. The sequence goes on from OZ022518.1 coordinate 8,518,205, forward strand.
CGCATGGGTGCCTGGATTGACGGTCGTTTAGCGGAGGAGGAGGTGGTCCCTATTAAAGAGGGCCCAAGAAGAAGGGGAACTTCGTTCATCCTGGGCCACGTTTGCAATGGTGCCGGTCCAGGTGCGGTCCATCAATTTCCACAGAACTTTGCACTATCTTCCGTGTCCTTAGCATCGCTGTTGCCATTACGACGTCAGTTCACCAGACAGCTCTACGAGTGGCCGTGCTTACCGCTGTTTAAGTCAAGGACGAAACTAGATCAGTTGTAAATACGTTATTCCATCGTTCGTGTGCGATTAAACCTTTTATTTCGTGCGTGCGCGCAGCCGGTGGTAATAAGAGATTATTCTGAGGGATAAAGAGGAAATTAGGGGAAAAAAGTGATACAGATAGAGAGGAAAAGATAAAGGTGTCATCGGTTAGGAAGAAGATAGGGAAGGGTAAACGATAGAAGTAAGAGAGGAGGAAGTTCAATGACGCTCAATCAACTGCTCGAGCAGTGCACCTGAACAACGGGCACTTCCTGATTCGAGACATCTTCATCATGGCCGAGTGGACTAAGTTCAACGGCGAGGAAAAGCTGACCGAATTCGATGAGAATATCGTCGAAGAACGTAGTATCGTCGGTGAGGATTCTATGAAAGATTCTTGTACCGAGCAAAAAAATGGAGACGTTCCGCGTAACATCGACGAAGAGAGGAAGAGTACATCTGCTGCGAAAGGTACGCAGGAGCATACCCATAGAATGGAGTCGAAAAAGAACAGTGAAAATACGTCGGCAGAATTGAACTCTATAGCGAAAGATATAGGAAGGTTTAGGAAAAACTCCGATCAGATAAGGATCCTGCCGGAGAGGGAGACGAACGTTTCGTGCGATCAGGGTTACGAGAATGACGCGGCGATCGAGAAATCCGAGGACGAGGAGGAACAGAGGTGCATAGAAAAGTGTTTCGACAAATATGAGGAGCCTGGTTCGAAGATACGCCAAGAGGCAAAGCAGGAATTGAAGGATATCGTTCACTGCTCCGTTAAAGCGCCAGACAGTCTTTTCATGGAGGGCACCGGTAGCCCGCAGAAACGTAAGAGCGTGTTCACGGAAAGGAATTCGATCTTCGGTTCTCCCACGAGGATCCTATCGAAGAATCACTCTCCGATTGAGAAGAGTACGGACAAACTGGTAAATGGTAAATCGCCGAGGGAAGATAAGCAGCAGCATCACGTACAATTTAACAAGGTTTCGAAGAAACAACAGACACGGAATTCTCAGGAGATGCCACATCCGAGTCCATCGATCTCTACGTCTACCACCAGCAGCTCCGAAGATAATTCCAGCCTGGGGCAATTGTGCGAGACCAGACCACCCGACGGAGGTTGGGGTTGGGTCGTCGTCGCTGCTTCTTTCATGGTCAATCTTATAGCCGATGGTATCACCTTTTCCTTCGGCGTCATATACGTCGAGTTTCTCAACTACTTTGGCGAGGGAAAGTCTAAAACCGCATGGATAGGAAGCTTGTTCATGGCGATGCCCTTGCTCTCGGGCCCGGTGGCTAGTTTTTTAACGGACAGGTACGGCTGTCGAAGGGTTTCCATAGCAGGGAGTATTTTAGCCACCGCTGGTTTCGTCGTGAGTTCATACGCTACCTCGATGGGGGTTCTGATCTTCACCTTCGGCGTAGTCGCTGGTTTCGGCTTGTCCCTGTGCTTCGTCGCGGCCGTCGTCATCGTTGCGTATTACTTCGACAAGAAGAGATCATTCGCGACCGGTCTGTCCGTATGCGGAAGCGGAATCGGAACTTTCATCTTCGCCCCGGTCACGCAGTATCTCCTAGCAGAGTACGGATGGCGAGGTACGACTCTCATTCTTGCCGGGTTGTTTCTCAACTTAGCCGTTTGCGGCTGCCTCATGAGGGACCTCGAATGGACCACGACGATAGCCAAAGCAAAGACGGAGGAGAGGAGGAAGAATCGCGAGAAAAAGAGAAGCCGTGTACAGAGCTCGAGCGCTGACTCATTTTCTGCCAGCAGTTCCGTAAACACCACCACGCACACGCCTCATGGCGACATGAAGAGGAGCTTCGCCTCCGCGAATGCCATGATCATCGAGAATCTTCGTCTCCAGGAGGAGGACGACGGTGAGAAATTGTTTTCCAGTTTGGTGAGCTTGCCGACTTTCGTGAAGAACGGGGAGAAAGTACCTCTGGAGGTGTTGGAATTACTGAGCACACGGAAGAACGTTTATAATGTACTGTTGCAAAATTATCCGAGCCTCCTGATATCCTCGAGGAGCTTCAGCGATTCCGGTGCATTGCACGATCAATTGAGCACACCATCGGCAAGGTTCGTCCCGACGCCGACTCCCCTGGCTGAACTGAAGGGGGAGGGATTCAAGGATAAAGTCGTGCAGACGGACGAGCAAGCTCTTCAGCAGCAAGCGGACGCGGCGTATCTATGGTGGTTGAAGAAAATCAATCCGAACAGTCCCCTGAGGAGATCCAGTACTCTTGAACATCCGAGGAGACTGCCGACGGCTTATCTCAAGGACATCAGAGTACACAGGCATAGCTTGACCTATAGAGGCGCCATGCTTAATATTAACCGATACCGGCTGAGGGCATCCAGTTGCCCGGATATATACAGAAATTCGATGACGACGATTGCGAAGACGAAGCTCGTCTGGTACGCTGGCCTTTGGGAATTCTGGGACCTAATAGTCGACATGCTCGACTTCTCGCACTTTGCCGATTCGCGTTTCCTCCTCTTTGCCATCAGCAATTTCCTTCTGCATACGTGGTACGACGTACCGTATGTATATCTTACGGACAATGCGATCGAGATGGGATTCAGTGAAACCGACGCCTCTATCCTCATCTCCGTTATTGGGATTACCAACATGGGCGGCGAGGTAAGGGATCAAAGTTATATATATTTTTTTAACGGTTATTATTTTGTATAAATAGAATTTTAGTTATTCCAAATTTCCCCATTGAGATGTACGATTTTTTTTTATTTCTGTAACTAGACTTGTGGCTTTTTATTTATTTATTATTTGCGGGTTAATGAGAAACACTTTGGAAATTAGAAGAAAATAAAAGTATAGAGTATTGTTGAACTATTGAATGTTTAAATGATCGTAGATAATTACGAAAGAAATTAGCACAATTATGTAGGCTTTGTATCACATTTACCTAATATTACTAACAAACCATGTTCTCAACGTTTTTGTAGTTCAATGTGGTGCAATATTTATTATTTTGTAGCTTCTTTTATCTGGAAACTTTATCACTTCGTACAGAATCTCTTCCCAGAATGGTCATATTTCCCCATAGCCTACATTTATATAACCTCGAGCTCTCCGTCACGCAAGGGCTGCAGGGGGTCATCGCCATTTGGATGCACGCGAATACTATTTCAGACGGGATATTAAAACAGCGATAGACTATTTAATCTAACTACAAAAAATGTAGCGTTTACTTATTCCTGGGATTACTGCTCCTCTAGAAGTAGTGTCTTGCAGTCGCAATTAGTGACCCTATTCTCAACACTAGATTTACGGATGTTGATTGTATCCCTATTTTTACTGAAGTCAGCCAATTTGACTCATACAAGAAAATTGAAGTTTTTTGCAATGAAAATATTTTCAGATCAATTTTAACACTAGATTTACGGATGTTGATTGTATCCCTATTTTTACTGTATTGAGCCAATTTGACTCATACAAGAAAATTGAAGGTTTTTGCAATGAAAGTAGTTCCAAATCAATTTTAATGAAAGATTTATTATTAAAAAATTCATTGAAAATATTTTTTCATAAATGAATTTTATGAAATTATATTATTTGACTAAAAATGATCTGTTCACCTGCGACGTATAAATCGAAATGACGACAGAAGTGGGTAGATAAGAAAGATAATGTAGCGGAATAGAAAAAAGAAGCGAGGATGATTGTTCGTATGTGAGGAGAGACAAATTAGAGGAGAAACAAATCACGTGCGGTTTGCAAGCCGCAAGTTGCCCAGGCCTGTTATAAGCTATAACTTTCATATGTTATGCGATTAACAGTTAAATCATTTTATGAATCAAATTGGCTCACAATCGTAAAAATAGGTATACCACATTCGATAATGCAAAATAAAGGGGTCTGCAGGGGAGAGGAATCAACATTTACGTATGTTTCATTACGTAACTAAAAACCGACATGTTTTTAAAAAATAATATCTAAATTTTATATATATAGTAACCAAATTTTTAATAAGTCAAATTGGCTCAGTCCGTAAATCTAGTGTTAATCATCTCCCTAACTCTTAAAATATTTGTTATACAGTCTACCCTATACCATATGTAATTGCATCGATTATTACGGATATTTATCGTTTTTAATATAAAAATTACAAAACAGCAATTGATAAAAGTTTGTCCTTAGATTATAGGCATCTAGAAATAGTTTCGCGGATTCCCAATTAGCGATATCTATTCCTAAATCTTACAATATATTTTATATTGTCTATTATACACCATATGCAATTGTATAGATCAGGGGTAGTCAACCTTTTTGCACCTATCGCCCATTTTTGTATCTTTGTTGGCAGTAAAATTTTCTTACCCCCACCGATTCTGCAGTAACTTAATTCAGCGCAATTGCAAATTATTCGTAATTTCAGAGTGAAGGCTTCGTAAAAATATGTAGTTAAAATCGTTTCATTTAAAGGAGAATTAATCTCAACTCTCGTCTTGGCCGCTGGTCAAAATAAAATAAAATAGCTTCGATATCGGACACAATCCCTACCACCCACCATAAAAGCTTGCATCGCCCAGTAGTGGGTGATAGAGACCAGGTTAACTACTCCTGGTATAGATCATTATCAATATAAATCATTTTTAATACAAAGATTATAAAACAGCTAATGATAAAAATTTCTCCCGGGATTATATCTTCTCCAAAAGTACTGCCATAGATTCCCATTACCGAGATCTATTCCCTTTCGATATATTTGTTACGTTATCTATCCTACACTATGTGCAATTGCATAGCTGATTCAGAATATAAATGGTTTTTGATGCAAAAATTATAAAAGACTTTTGTTTCATCCAAAAAAATATATTTAAAAATCTCAATATAAAATACCTATCTACGTTCCATGAAATAATGAGCTTCTCGATTTTCGTCCTATTCAGCGCATCGTCCGGGACATTTTATTTGAGGAAACCTTGCCGTTTCATTTTCCAGATAATCCTCGGCTGGGCTGGCGACAGAGCATGGGTAAATGCATCCATCGTATACGCAGTATGCATGGCCCTCTGCGGTGCAGTGACGGCTATGATACCCGTGATAAGCAGCAGTTACTATATTCTATGCGCAGTCTCTGGTGCTTTCGGACTATTCATCGCGGCGAACTACAGTCTCACCAGCATCATCCTCGTCGAACTGATCACCTTGGAGAGATTTACGAATGCCTATGGCCTTCTGCTTCTGGTCCAAGGTGTAGCCAATCTTATGGGCCCTCCGCTGGCTGGTAAGATAACGCTTATCTGTTACTCGAGAAAAAGAAAAGTCACTTGAAACAAACGTGGTGATTATCGTTGATAATGATAAGTGTATATGCTTATTGATTCTGTGGCTGTAACTTTTTTCGAGGTCGGAATAAGAATCGTTAGTTTTCCGATGATTTTTCTGTTTTTGTTAACCCCTTGCCCTACAATAACGAGTGGCACTCGTGATGAGGAAGACAGGATAGGAAAGTTTCAAGTTTTGCAAAACCTATCAAATTGAAAATATTAATGAAATGCGACGCGGTAATATTATTCCTGTTATATTAACCTGTTAACCGGGTAGGACGTAATATTTCGTCATACCAGGAAGACAACTCTAATGCGTATGACGATGTTTTTCGTCGTGGCAATTTTTAAATATGGTATGTTGAACGCATTACGTTTTACGTTATTCTTTTCCATTAAATTCTAGCGTGGTACTTTAGGTGTGATAATATTATATCTCACTGCGAAGAAAAAAGTCTCCAGTTTGAAACGAGTTGAACAAAAGTTAATTCCCCGGTTAACAGGTTAATATTGCGTTAAATTATACGATATATGAAGAATCACTAATCAATTTTTATTTTAGTAATTAAATTCCGAATTATTGCAGAAGCAGTTACAAAACAAACCGTAGGGCAAGGGGTTAAAAGTACATGCGGGTTAATTTCATAAGTACGTGATTCTTTGATTAACTGGATGTATGTATTCTTTTTTGTAAAGATTTTACAGCAGTGGTTCTCAAACTGGGGTCTGCGGTCCTCTAGGGAACCGCGAAGGAGTGATTTAGAGATTTTAAGGTGAAACTAATGCATCCATCTCATTGAATGGACATTTGATGGCTAAGATTTGTCATTTTTTGAATAATCAATTGTTCGTGAAAAATGTTTTCGGTAATAGCAGTCTAAACGTTAATTGCACTTAATTTTAAAGGACCCGCTAACAATTTAAAAAGTTGTAAAAAGACTGTCACGCAAGAAATCCAAGTTTGAGAATCACTGTTCTGCAGCATTCACTTTGCCGTTGGACGAGGAGTTTCATATTGATTGTTTCACTTGAATTTTCTGTCTCATGTGACGAAAAAAGAACGTTCACTTTCCTATGATAGATTTCTTTATGCACAATGTTCATAACAGGTAATATACGTGCTGTTTTGTACGAAATTTCTATGTAATTTCGTAAGAACGTTTTCAAAAACTTCATGTCCAACATACCGAGTTTTAAATGCAAGCGTTATAGAAACTTCTTCATGCCAGTGTACGGTTTATGACTTTAAAACAGGTACAACGCTGAATGGGTAGCCATAAACATTTAAGACACTCACGGTGAGCGTGTTTCGAACGCGTAAAAGTATCAGGAAGTTTAAAAGTTTTGCCAAACCGTTAAATAAGTCTTGAAGGACGAAAAAAGCACCATAATTTTTTCCTATCCGCAAGAGTACCTCACATACTTTATTCAATCAAAAAGAAATGATAATAAAAGTGTTCTATCTGAAAGTAGAAAAAAAAATCTTAAACGTTTCACTATTTATCGAACAAAGTGATTTGCAATCGCTCTACAATTCGAACAATTCGAAGGCAGAAGTTCATTAGGACTGTAACAGGCATCATGTATTATTCTTTGGCGTCATTGTTCTTGGCATAGAGATTCCACGAGGTGAAAGAGGTAATCGATCAGCTTCAAGTGTGCTGGAGATCGACCTTTTTATGTCGCGGTATTATTCCCTTTTGTCTGGGTACGTAAGAGGGTCTCTGAGAACGAGAAGGTATTGATTACGTGGGAAACTGGTATTCTTCGTTCGATATGTATTATTTCCTGGAAAGGTATATGCAGATATAAATACATAACTCTTAGTTACATTAGCGCACGGCAAAGGTCAGAGGTAGGAAGATCAATTATTATTGTACGGGTCATGTCAGCTTCGAAACGCTCTGACTTCTCTGATCACAATGACGTCCTTTAAAGTTTCGTAGTTCGGATGATGGGACCACTTGGAATTACGAATGAAGTTCCATCACGAAATGAGTCGGCCAGAAGCCAATGCGGTTAAGTCATTTTTTTTCATATTTTCTGATGTTTGTAAATTTTAATTGACTGAAATTGAATTGAATTTTAATGACTGAATAAACTTCATTCTACTAAAATTTACAAAAATCAGAAAATATAAAAAAAATGACTTAACCACATTGACTTCTGAGCGACACAAACATCATTACATCCACTGAGAGGACAGTTTAAAGGATGAAAAATTTCTACTTGATGTTTCAGGATGGCTTTACGATATCACTGGAACGTACGATCTGTCTTTCTATTTGGCCGGTTTCTTTATTGCACTGAGCGGAGCTTTGCTCCTTGTGATGCCTTTGTTCAGCCTCTACCGGAAGTGCACCACCGATACGACGAAGGAAGAGATCGATAAGGATTTTGCGAACGTGAACAATGTTTAGCTCGACGATCGATGCTTAACGATCATTTTCGAGGAATACGTCGCCGATATTACTATTACGATATTATTGTGTTAACGGAATTTACGGAATGATAATTCCAATGAAACAGGAATTGCAATTTCTAGGTGTAATTAATCATCGAGTTCTTGCAGCATGGAAACTTCACTGATTAAAGCTGTTTCACGTTTTAAATTCAATTAAACGTTCGTGGTTCCTCCAGTAGAGATAGTAGGGAGTACGTATAATTACGGCATACTTAAGAAATTCAACGTAAAAAGTCGCTGAAGCACGAAGATGATACGATGTTCATGGAGTATAATCCAGCTTTATTGGCGAATAATTTTGTATTTTTGATCGAACGTAACGTTGAGATTGTTTTACAATGAAACAACGAAACTTAAGCGAAAACCTCTAGGTGAACAGAAGTATTCGATAGGTCAGCCGTTACTGATAAACGGTCAAGTAAAAACTGTCGTCGTTTATCGATAAATATAATCCAAACACGGCGTGTAAATGAACCAGGTAGCGGATCAACGAGCTCTCTGTATGCTCGTAATTTATTATCGACGTCTCGTCAAATGTTTACAAGAACCTTCATACCTATATCGTATTATACACGTTATACGTGTTAAAATGAGCGTTTAGAGCTATTCGGCCAATCTCTTTTGAGTCTTTAGTACGAAAGAACTGTAATCGCGGAACAGGAAATTTACCATTTACGGTTAGGCCGTAGGCAATATTATAATAAGATGTACAAATTGGGGAAATTACGGGGCTTGCCTTTCGGGAGATCAATTCTTTTTTTCTTCCAACGTATGAGAGGCAAGCCATTCGACCGTAAACGGCTGAAGGCAGTTTTGAATCTCAGGATATTAATTATTATACGGTACATGTATATGAAATTGTAATCGTAAAAGGTTCAGTTATAGTCTTGTTTCTGTAGGATAAGACTAATTAATCTTATCCATTCACCATTGTAATCATAAGATATCGTTCCTTTCGGTGTACATTTATGTTGTTGACATTACAGGTGTAATGTCAAACGAGTTATGGAAAATGTAACGCCAAAGATATCATTGTATATACCGCGTCACACTGAGATATCCTTAAGGCGTAATTACCATTGTGTTTTCGTTAGTTAACTTTTATCATTGTTTCGTTGATTTTGTTTTGTTTAGTAGGTAATAACGTCCGAGAGATGGGAGGTTGCATTTACGCCTCTTTCGTTAACACGAACTGATTCGTTAGCGGAACTACAAATTCTAGAAATTTGAAAATCTCTGATTCATCGGACAAATTAATAAACGTTCCGGTACATATGAAATTTCCTTTGAAAACCTCACACGTTCGGAATATTATATACGTATATCTAATCTTGCCGATATTACGATAAACAAGAATTCTCGCTATTTTCGCCTTGGAGTATTTCATTGTCCAAAAAGATGTACATATATCCGCGAGATATATCCTTTAAACGTTGTAAATACTCTCGTTATTCCAGTATCCGTTGAACGTGGAATTATTATTTATCTTCTGCCTTTGATAAAATAGACTTTTAAATCGGTCCCTTCGATTCAATATCATAATTCGAATGTATTTGTTCATGTATCACGGTGCAATAACTTATTCTGTAGTGCATGTGTTCGCGTTATGGTAGCGTGATCACGCATATGCGGCCTTACGGGCGTTTACGAAATATATGAAACAATATTTTACTATGGAAAACAAAAAAAACTGTGCATTTCAGATATACGAAATTAAGTCGGTCGGTCCATCGGGTCGATGGCTTTCATCAGTAGTATTAAGTAGTCGTTAAGGCATGGTGTAGGACGATAAATTTGTAAAAGAATTAGTGGGAACTTCTAATCGCGACTGGGATATAATAAATAATATCATTCAATATAGCCGGGGGGGGGGGGGGGGGGGGGGCTTGGAGTAATAAACGTATGATTTTTCGTGCTTGATTCGCGTTAAACAATTTTAAAGACGTTCAAAAGGTATTTTTTCAAGCGATTTAAAATCTGAGATAACCATTTCGTCCGCAAATTTTGTAAAAATCTATTTTCTTACATCGACGTCATCATCGCGTTACGAAGCAATAGAGAATGTCACATGTCGTGTTTGTTTATGATTTTTTGTTTACTTTCATTTAATCGTCAATACGTAATTGGTATGATTCATTTGGAAATATCACTTATTATATCACTCTTCGAAGATGTACAATTTTTACGAGTAAATTGATTCTTTTGATCGGGAAGAAGAAACATATTTAACCTTTGTGTTTATCGTTGTTAAATAATTAGAACGTTCTCATTAGTTCTTCGTTTATATAATGTCCTGTAACCAGTTGTTGATAATTTCGAAACAATCGCTTGAACGTTTGAAAGTGGCTTAAAATTTATGCAGAGAAGGAATGAGAGAAAGGGATAAGTAATTTTTGTGGTAAGACGAGTATGCGTTGGGAGTCTCTTTCGGGCTGAACAGAACAGAAGAATTGATGCAAAACCATTCGTCGGATTTTATATGTCGACAGTTGAACAAAAAAAAAACATAATACAACTGTTAGTTGTTGCGTGGTCCAAAAGTGTGTGGTCTTCGTGACCTCTTTTTGGCTGGATTTTCGTGAGCAGAAGCAATATTTTCTTATTCATAGCACGCTCTCAATTTTGTTCATTTAATCCATTAAACAAAAAAGACACAAGATTGATTATACGCAATCGTTTTCTTATAAATCTTGTAGATTAATTTCTTTCGTCAAAGGAGAAGCCTCTACTAGAGATTATATTTACTAAGCATATACCATATTTCTAAAGTGTATACTTTAATCCTATTTCACGTGTAAACATTCTTACGATCATTTCTTGCTCAACTCCAGTATTCTCCATTATATTATTATTACATATTTCCGTGTATCCATCACAAACAATTAGAACTAAGCAAATATTAAGTGTTTAAATATTTGTCTTCTTTGTAGTGACGATAGTTGTATTTCCTTTATTTTTACGTATTTAAGTGAATATCACCCGTCGGAATGAAAATGATCTCTATATATATATATATATACATATATATATAGTGGAATGTTTGATGATGTGCTATTGTTAATTGGTTGAAAAGTGCGTTTAATTGTGTACGGGGACTTTCCTAGGGATTTTTCGTTTTTCAATATGAAGTGGCCTTGTAAATGATATCCAAATTGTATATTGCACACGATTTTCCAGCTAACTGTATGGTTTTGCTATAGTTACAAGCAAACCCTTTCATTCTAAATGGAACGTGGACACTTATAATTAAGAGACTCCTTTCTAGATTTCATTAGAACAATCCATTTTTTGATTGTATACATGCGTACCTAACATATACATCATGAACACATACACTTACACAAAAATATACAGCCAAACACATATGCGTACAAATACACACGAAACTATAAAAATCTTATTTCAATTAAAATAAAAAATAAATTATAACTCAATGCTGCTTATCTGTATCTTTCAGGTCCTGGCCGTACGGATTAGTTTCACGCTATTCAGTTTTAATTTATTCGACTTTTAGTTGCCGTAATCGGAAAAAAGTAACATTTCATTTGAATGAAATTTTATTGGATCTTGTATCAATTAATTTCGATTTGCTTCACGTTTGTAGAAACGGATGTTTTATAATGCAAGTAAAAAATTGGGAAAATGCAAGTTAAGCATAATTTCGAGTACACCTTATTCTGTTTTTACACGGTAGATACGTTCCAGACAAAACCATGTAAAAAAGACATGAAGTACATACATAGAAAGAAGGGGATTAGTTCCATATCCTTCAACCCTGTAAAAAATAGTTAAAATTAATTTATTAAAAAAATTATTTTAACACTTTATCGAACGCTATTGTTTGAGAATCCTACCCACTTCAAAGGATTTATTTTGGCTTAGATTGCCTACAGAAAATTACAATCTCTTTGAAAATAACAAATGCTTCTTATCGACTCCTTAACACAGTTCCACTACAATAATAAATAACAAATTAGTGATTGCCGTGGGAACCGATTAATAAATTAAAAGTCTAAAAGCGTCGCTGAAAAAAAGCCTATGCATAGGCTACCGGTCGGTAAAGTGTTAAGAATATTTTAGATTTTTTAATCGTGCTAAATCGAATGAAATCGTGTAAAAACGGAATCAATTTTTTTTTCTAGATCGTGTTAAACCAAAACCGTGTAAAAAAAGACCGTGTAAAAACAGAATTGGGTGTAATCGAGTGTGGAAATAATTTTTATCGAAGATTAAAATTTCCCAACGGAACCGTGTAATTTTGTAATTTCATTGTTGTTAATTTTGCATTTACCGATTAATAGTGTTTATCAGCAGCCGATTAGAGAAACTCCGAAGTCCGATAATTCTCCATTTTTAATTTTACACTCAGCGGAAGATTACACGTATCGACTGCCAGTTTTACGGAATCTTTCTGTTACCACTTCAGCCTCGTAATTTCCGATTGTAATTATTATTATTCCGTCGCGTAATTTACGTTTGCGTCTGGCACCAGAAAGGAAGTGTAAGAACAATATTTATAAAAGCTCATTTAATTATGTAATTACGTAGCCGTAAAAAATGATTACACGCTTTTGAAGAAGATTCGACGGAATTGTATTTGCTCAACCATTAATTCATAATGAGAATTGGTTGATAAGATTAGTGCCACGTTGAACGACCCACGCTAGCGTATACAAACAAATCCCGCATAGTATAACAATAACCGTCATAAAAATGAGCCAATATCGAAAGAATAATTCACAGTTTCATTTTACATTGATAAGACTAATTGATTTTTCTTCAATTTAATATATTTCGTATATAATTACGTTAATTTGTTCGATATTTATATACGATCCGCTATATTTTAAACTGGTACAAGTCATCAAGTTTCATGCTATAACATGTAGAAATTAATCGTTTCTGAACGAAATCATGAGGATATCTTATTCTACTTGCATTGTCATTGTAAATACGAAAAAAAGACACCTCGTTTAGCCAAAATTTACTTAACCCCCCGACGAGTGTCGCTTGCATCAGTTTCCTATGTCAAATTTAAATCCGACAGGCTACATTCATCCAATTTCTGACAATACTCTTTAATGAAACTCGTCATTTTTATCTTTCGATCGTAAACTCATAGATGCAGCAGTAATCTAAACATTTTAAATCGATCCATTGCAGTGCGATATTAAATAGTATATTTAAGTGCAAAATCTCAAAGTGAAATTGTAAGGCAGGGGTCAGACACACTTCTAAAAACTGGACTTATACCACTGTCAAAAATAACAGCTCATACATCTCGCATATAAAAGTATAATATAACGATAAATATTATTTTTTAACACAATTTAATCGGGAGAATATAATATCTGTAAGATAATATTTATTAACGTGGTAGTAGTATATTTCTTTCATTAAAACTACAATTTTATTCTCGATTCGAACGATCGTCGAAGGAAGCCATCGAATAAACAAGTTGCGCCCTCTGTCGGTCGCAGGTGTACTCGATAAGGTTTCAACGACGCGACGCTCTTCCGTACCTCAGTACACCGGGTGTTGTCATCGGAAACGGTCGCACTAGTGGAGAGATTCGAAGACGTCGTGACAAGAATAAACGTCAAGACACAGTGTCGAAGATCAACCGATGAGAATAGCGCAACAGTGAATCGTAGAAAAATTCATTTCCCTCTTCGAACGAACATTTTGGTGAACACAAAGCACCACCGACAGGCTGTCTTTAAAGAGAGAAGAGACTCCACAAAGAGACTGGGAACATTCCTCGTGGGTGAGTTGACAGTTGTGAAATTGTCATGCATGTGTAATACTTTCTGCTGCCTTTTTTCCCTCTTCTTTTCTTTATTCGACATTGCAACGATTGTGTAGATAATACTCGACGATTTTTAACAATGTCTTCTATATATATTTCACGCCATTCTCTTTCGTTTGTCTTTCATGACTTCCCGATATATCTCATAATAAAACGCGCTCTAACTTTGAAACAGCGATATATATTTTTGAATTAATTTCATTCTATTTATTTGCCGCCTTTGTGAGTTCCGTCGAGCAACGAAGATTACTTCAATTTACCGCGTTTAAATTTAATTTATCGAAAAGTATCGTGCAAAGTAAAGATTCGAGGCTGTACTTTAACAGAAATGATTTACTGGTTGGAACTGGAATTGGGAGTTTACGAACTTACCTAATGAAATGTAATGTATCATGAAAGGTTTGCTGTATGGCTGATTTACGATTTTGTACTTGGTATCAGGTTCGAACTAGTATTCTGTGGATTGAGCATATTTTTACAATGATATTTTAGTGAATTCTGATTATGTCGAAATTTCTGTTCGCGACGCCGTGTAGACTTTCATAATTCATCAAGATTTACGATTGTTCTCTGTCATCCACCTTAGCGTTTGTACGAAGAAAGATAAAGATCACCCGTATTCCCGATGTCGATCTCCAACAAATGGGAACATTGCATTCCAAGGCTTAACATTTTTCGCATGGCATTGAATTCGTAATTTAAATGCATTACTTCCTCTTGGTATGCTACTTGCAATTTTAATTGAAATATCGTTCCGACGAATGACCAACATGCCGTTAATCTTAATATTAAATATTCTTGTTGTTCATCTGCTTTTAAGTACTGCTCCTTATATCAGTGACGGTTAAACTTTTTGACGTGCAGGTAAAGAAAAGGAAAAACTTTGGCTGGTGAATGTAATTCATTAAATATTTTAATTTCTATGGAAAATTTTGAATATGCAAAAAAGGGATATTCCCTTAAATGAATTTTTTTAAACACTGAAATTGTAAATTTCTATACGCTCATTTTAAAGTCTGCAGCTTTCTCGCTGCTGTAAATTTTGTTTCAAAAATGAATGAAAAAATAGGAAGTGCAGGCTGATTAAAGTAATTTGTGATATGGATTAAAAAAATGTACGTCAGGTTGAACGGTGACGTTTTCGAATCGAAGAATGAGTCACGTATCGTTTGATCTTTACACATTATCAATAGACGGACTGTTCGTTACATTTTGTAGTTGATAACAGAGAGATTATAACCGCCCAATCTGAGTGCCGCAAATTTTTCGGATAAACAATGTGACGACATTTTTATATCTTCCGTTTCATACGACTTGTATTCTGCGTTTCATTTACTTTATACATTTATTTCGGTACTTAATGATTTTTCTCGTTGACCCATTGACTAGAAAGAACGAGTGTCGCCCACATACAGTTTTCTATATTAAATTTAAGTCTGGCCAGTTACATTCATCCAATGTCTTGCAATTCTCTTTAATGAAATTAAACTAATAGATAAAGTAAATTAATAGAGGTTTAGTAATACTCTAACCATTTTAAATCGACCCATTGCAATGCGAAATTAAATAGTATATTTAAGTCCAATAGTCTGAATTATTGCCAACTTAACTTACACTTTAATTTAAATTGAAGATAGACTTAAGTCCAAAGTTACATTGTAAGGCAAGCGGTTAAACATGAAATACTTGACTATTTACAAAAAACGATATAACCAGTAAGGAAACAGTAATTATAATTCTTTTTCTAATTGGAAAAGTCATTCGTGGAAACGAAAACATTGTCGATCTGGTTTGCACTATGATTATAATACATATATATATATATTTACTCAGACTGTATATAGTACATAAAAATGCCACAAACAGGTTATGCTGTGAACCAATAATTCTTGAGATAACTACCGGTTCATCCTGATATGCAAATCGATCAATTACAGATCAAATAATAACGTTTGTTTCATCTCCAATTTCTTCCTGGCCGTAATATTAAATTACGACTTATGTGACACTGTATTTTTTAATAAACTAATGACTTGTCATTACAAAATTCACTTCGGTCATAAATTATTTTGAGAAACTTTCCGTGGATTTGAAAGTTCATGTTAGATTTTAATGGAGGTTCTAAAACTATATCATTTTGTAAACAGTATTTTATAATTAATTAATTTCTTCCCAGTACAGAATGAATTTCAGTTATACATTTTTCCGAGTGATTTTCCGTGGATTTAAAAACTCAGTAGACTTCTAGATGTTTTCGTTTGAACTTCTCTTATCGAGTTCAGCATCATACAATATACATTCTGTAACTGTAGTATTCTGTAATTATGATAACTGCGAGGCCATGGTAGTTTTCGACAGATAATACATAATAGGAAATTCGAAATATTCATGACTTTATTGTCGGGTATGCGTATTTAATGTGTTAAACATAAAGATAGATTCCATGATGATTTATTGCCCGTACTTTTGTTCTAAATATAGGTTGTACTTCGAAATCGGAGCTTGCCAGGTTTATCGATTTCCTTCGTTAGTTATACTTGTGAATTTCAAGAAAAGATTGCGCAAGCTTCCACAATGAAACATCGCCTTATATGAATATTTGGCATTTGTGCAGAATTTTCGCTAAGAGGAATTGCTTTCATTGCTTTTGTAATTAATCAAAATGATGACAATCTAAGCAATTTCATTGCGTTGTAGTCTTATCGGACAGCTATGCAGAATTCATGTTTGCAAAATAATTAATTGTGTTGATAAGCTTTCATTGTTTTGAGACTTTATTTTCAAACGGAATAATATCGACGCATTTCAAAGTAACAAAAATCTCTTTCCGTTGTGCTTTCTTTACTATCGAATAATTACTGCCATTTTTTGCAATAATCGAATGAAGTCATTTAGATACTTATAATTGCGAATAGGAATTATGTCTGTGCTCTCCTCTGTCGAACATAGTTTTGCTAATTGTTAAAGTTTTTACGATCGACACGAACTGATAAATCTTTGAAATTCCACAAAATGATAAAATATCGCAGATTGTCCGGCTAATGATATTGCTTACTTTCGACTCCCGTAAAGTGCCTATTTATAAGTTTGTTATCTAAAATATCGATCTTCTCAAATTACCCTCACTCAATGTAACTTTATTGGCAAAACAGCGAACTCTCGTCGCAAAACAGTTCGCAAAAACACGCAAAAAGAGAAACGTTCACGTACAATTTCATTGAAGCGTTTTTTCGCAAAACTTCCCTTCTTCGATGACAAAATGAAATTTCAATTTCAACGTATGAAAACCTAGGAAAAGTCTGACAGAAAAAATGCTTAATGGTTTGAATACCACGGACGCATATATGCGGTCAGAGAAAAACCCTAATCATAGTTGAATCATGATTATGCAAATAGTAATTTATAATTTTTATATGTTAATACGCTGATAAAATGGTGGCTCGAAATCGCCAAATAAATGATTATTTCTCAATTTTCAAAAAAGTCTCCGCCAGCAAAGTGTTAAACAAAACAGTACTCGATCGACTGGCGACTGTAATACAGTGAAGCATACTATTTGGCATTGTGCAGCGGTTCTCAAACTTTTTCAAGGATTCCTTGAGCGACGGTGTCTTTACAAGTTTTTTAGATTGCTCTCGGATCTTTTAAACTTAACTGCAATAACATTTTGACAAAGCATTGTTTATTCAGAAAATGGCAAATCTTGATCATCAAATGTACATTCAATGGGTTGGCTGCATCTATTATCCTCGAACTAGCTCAAAATTAATCAAGCGGTCCCTTTGTGGCCCCTAGAGGAATGTAGACCTTTTAATATTAACTCCAATTAACATATCGGTTGCTGTTACCAAAAAATTGTTTAACAACCAATTATTTATTCGGAAAATGGCAAATCTTGGTCATCAGATGCACATTCAATGGGATGAGTTCATCTACTTTGCCCGAACCAGCTGAAAATTTTAATTAAAATGACCACTTCGTTGTTCTTTAGAGCAGGAGTGGCGAACTTCCGACGACTTTTAACGATGGACTTTTTTTCTTGAAATTGTCGCGATTCACCTATGAAAATCCTGACATTTAACACATACAAACTGGTATCATGTGTACCAATAAATGACAATGGGAGAGAAAGTTTGAAATCGCGTTAAATTCATCCTCCATTAGCTGTAATCGAGGAAAAATCGCTTCGCGATCGACTCGTTGGTCAGCCGTGCTCTAGAAAACCGCGGATGAAAGTTTGAGAACCACTGGTATAGCGAAATGAGTAACATTAACGTGATACTTTAACATGTAATCGGTAAATAGTCGCGGTACATTAACGACTTGGTGTATCAGTCCTCTTGTTTTTTACGCGAACCAATGTATTTTCGTAAGCGCGACATATCGTTGATTAATTGCCAAATTGTGCTGTGGCAAAAATAGAGACCTTGTTTGTTGACTTTCGTCCGACAGTCTGTGGACGTAGAAATCGACCAGGCGGTTGCCATGGTGACTCGCTTCGGCCACCCACCTTAGACGCTCCTGATCGTCCTGTGTGCATAAGTACACGCGTCACACTACTATCGAGAACAATGTTCGTGACCTGATCTTGTCGAAGTTGTATACGGATTTCAGGTTGCATTTACAGTAATGATTCTCGTTGCCCTTGAAAATAATCCGAAATAAATATTATTGCGTACCTGTAAATGAAATGTATTGTAATTTCGTATCGACGTTTAACGGTGGTTAAGTTAGGTCGAGGTTAAGCGGTTCATCGATAATAAAGTGTTCCTAGGTTAGCTTGATTATTTCAACGTATATTTCGTTATAGAATGTCGAATATGATAGTAAATTGAAGATCTACAAGGTATCAAGGTTTATATTCGTGTACAGTAGAACAAAGGATCGGAAATTGACGTTATTAAAGCTCCGATTCTAAATGTCTTCTTTAATGACCTTAAACTTACAGCCACACCTTTTAGTACGTAAATACCCGAACTGAATCGAAAGGTCGATCTATTAATCAATCAATCCCTTAGAATGGTAGTAGCGAAATAGTGTGAAGTAATGCAAATTGCGAAATGTATTTACATACAGATAGAGCACCAGGTCGCGCGAGGAAAGAAACGAGCAGTAAGTGATTTACGTTGCTAATGGACAAAAATAATTGTCTAGTTAGGTCCGGTTTGAGACTATTTATGTCGAACGGTTTAAGTTCGTCTGGCACGCGACTTTATATAAAATCACTCTGACTTTTATAATACTTTATTACGTGTAATAATTAACGTTAACCGGCGAGCTACCATATAATATAAGAACAATAGCTCTATGAATTATAAATATTATAATAAATATATCATCTGTATCGAGTAACCTGTCCATCGAGACTCGATTTGATTAAAGGAAAAGCCATTTGATCTTCTCTAATCAGTTTGTTAGAACAACGTTTATTAGCAGGATTATCGATAGTGTAATTAATTATTGCACGGTATGAAACATCCCATTTAACACATATAAAGATAATTTGAAAGTGTATCGCAAATATTATAAGTACAAAACCATCGTGTTTCTATTTGAATGCATATCAATGCGTGTTATACCGATTTAATGCGCGAATCGTCGGTATATAGAATTTCAGAGATAACAGAATCTGATTTATTGTGTCCCTAAATATTTCACGCCGTTTATCGTAATAATTAATAAAAACTCCATTACTGTGTAACGAGGAATTTTTCTGGAATTAACCGAAAGTCTTTACGCATACAGGCCAGATGTGTGTCATGAGATTCAACCTGATTTCTAGGTTTGTGTACATTCGCTCCATACGCCTCTCCCTCTCCCTCTCTCTCTCTCTGTCTTCTCTTGCTCAAACGAAATTAGTGTCGTGCTAATTAGAATATTAAACGACGTATACACATAGCGCGGCTCTCGTGTGGCATAAACTCGTCAATCATTATCATAATGTGATATGGTGAAAGAGACCAATGCACTTTTTGCATACGATAAGTGTAGACTTTCGATTTTTCATTTCACTCGAAGTTCAGCGTGTCGATAAATCAGCACTGCGATATTACCGATCGATAATAGCGTGAATCAATATTTATCGATGATAAGATACGTTTCGGTCGTCCACAGGCGACAAGCCGAAATTCGACGAATTCGTTCACGTAACGGTTTTTTCTTGTATTACCGACAAACACGAAATACCTTCAGGTGTAATTACCCGTAAAATTCCAGAAAATCCTGTATGACTAATTGTAAGAAGACGATCGTTCAACGATCTCCCGAATTCTTCGATAAACTTCGTAATATTAATACTAAAACTACGGGCGTTATAACTATTATATTTAAATATACTGAATAAGTACTTTGAAAAGAGAGAAATGAAGAGGTGAAAGTGACGATGAATTAAGTAATTAAAGTTTTGTAAGATAGAAGTGGATTACTTGCTGCATGGCTTCCCTATCAATCTCGGTAATTTTTAAAAGAGATTAAGAACCGATCATTTTAACCGCCTTAGTAATTTTAAGTGCAACATTGAATCGCAATATGTTAGCTTCTATGAGAGCTTTAATAATCCATCGTCCTACTGGCACGATTCTCTCGAAATAACTCGCAGTTTGGAAATAAGACAAAAATTATGATCGATCGGTATCGCTGCTCGTTTCCCGTAACGAGGCTCGGCGAATAACGGAGATGTCACGCAAAATTTCTATTATTTACTCTCTACTATCAGGGTCGATAATTGTGCAACATTGTACTATTATTGGATTACTGTTGTATAACAAGCGATTCCTAATAATACGTGCCATTTACGTTTTCTACTAGCAGCCACTCAAGGTTTTCTTCGTTAATGTATGCGCGAAAACTCATCTGAGCAATTCTAAAGATTAATTGTTCCGGCACACGTAAAACATTTGGAGCGCAATTGTCTTGCGTATTCTCACGAACGCTTGAAAGGAAAAAAAAAATAGGAGGAAGAGAGAATAACCACTAAAAGGCACCTAGTAGATAAAGTACTGTAATGGTCAGACACATTGAATCGATGCGGCTTTTCAGTTCATCGAACGTTATTCAGATTACGACTATTGACTGTTTTGTATTTGTAAAAGTGCTAGTAGTAACAAGTTGTTTCCGATTTTTTGATAGTGTCAAAATAAACATTAATGTAATTGCCATTGTTATTTTTAATCTTTAGCTACTTTATGGCAGACTGGGAGATCCATCACGATAGAAATTGGGAGGTTCTGATGAAATGAACTCTTCTAGGCATCTTCTGATATTATTTATTTCTTTAACACGTCAAATGCCATCTGCATTTTGTTAGTTTCATCACCTCCACGGAAGTGAACGATTTTCCATTAAAATTACATCTTTATAGAGTAGAAACTTTACAACTGCAAATAGTTACATACTCAGCAGGATTTTGCTTTTTTAATAACGTTGCAAGAAACTGAATAGGTGTAAATCAGCCGAAGGTATATCTGGAGAATGGCGCACGTGGACTAATTTTCCATCCTAATGAAAAAATCACTTCCTTTATCATTTAGTGCTATCGTTTACGTAAATTATTACGTTGGAGATTAATAGTGGAGATTTCTGAATCGCTCGGTATTATATTATTCTTAATTTAACCTTCCGGGTCAAATAACTGTAGCAGGATTTGAGCCATTTACTTTGAAAGTGGTATAAGTCACTTTATTTTAATCTCTTGCCCTACGACTTCTTTTCTAACTGCCTTCGCAATGATTCAGAATTAAATTGCTAAAATAAAAATTGATCAGTGATTCTTGATACATCGTATGATTTAACGTAATACTAATATTATAGAAATAATTTCAACGTGTCGCGTATCATTAATATTTCGCAATTTTATAGTTTTTACGAAATTTAAAATATTTCCTATTTAATTTACCGCGCCACGAGTGTCACGTTATTGTAGGCTAAGGGGTTAAATCGAGATATTTAAAGTTCGCGGTCTAACGCGTTTAAAAATATTGATGACAATTTTCGTGAAGATTTACTTGGACGTTGTTATCTTGGATACTTATATTTTTCTCAATATAAATAACTTGGAATAGTCGTTAAAAATCACCATTTTTCATTGCGGTAAAGTGTCTTATGTCACTTTAAAAATAAACGGCACATTTGAACGTCATCGGAAAGAACTTTTTGCTCCAGCTAATATAATATACAGATTAGTAGAATTCACATGGAAATATACCCATGTAATAAATATAATAAATATTAATTTGTTACATTATTTAAATTTAGCTATAGTTAGCAATAGTTATACTGGTATTTAAGTGTACCATAGGTAAGAAAATATACGCGATACATCGTCGCGAGTTGTAGCGTTAATACTTTCTCTGGAACTGAAATTACGGAAATCGATGCAGCTATGTAAACTTATATAATCCTTTCACATAATCCGGTATGTACGTTTATCCGTGTAGTCGCGTATCTTTCGTATCTGTAGAACGTGAAAAATTGGAAGAGGAAGAATAAATTACGACTTGGGAGTTTTACGAGGGAAGATAGTCGTAGTCGAACGACGACATTAATAATGTTTTCTTTGTAATCGAAACGCTGAAAAAGAATCGATACATCCGCGCGGAATTATCGCATGATTATGAAAGTTAGAACTGCCTCAAACTGGTATTTTCACGTTCGACAAAGTTCATATCGTGCTTGAATATCTCAATGCCTACGTGCGATTGCCGTTGCCAACGGCGCGATCTCGTTTGGCCAAAATTGCATGCTTCCCTTTCGTCGATTAATTAAAACGTCTTCAACGGTGATTCTCAATTTACCGGGTGAAAAATTGTGCGTTTAGAAAACTAACGTACATTACGAATTTCTAGACAATAAAGGAAATTACGAGAATTCCGTATGGAAAGTTACAGCGTGACGAAAAGATACGCGAAAAATAAAGATAAGTTGTGTTCATGAAATTTTCCAGTTGCAAGACTTGTCTGCGCGTTGTTTAAATTATTCCCGCGGATAGTCAAACAATTAGATCATTTTTTAATACTTCAAATAATCCCGTTATTTAAATGAAGAGGTATTAATTATGTAGGTAAATTTCCGATGAAATGAGTCACGAATAATTTGAATTCGCGAGAAATTAAGAAATTCGGATGATCGAGTAGATTAATATTTGCGATATTAAGTATTGCGATGTAATTTTCTAGACATGTCGCGTATTCAAGTGTGTCGCGAATACTGAATTTCGCGTGGCGCTAACTTTTACTTGTATGCGAAATGGTAATTATGTAATTTATCAGAGCCTATGCAATCGATACTAACGAAGGTAAGCGTACGCGTAAAAAAAAGTATGTTTCACCCTCTTAATTAGATTAGTGGCGCCTCGTCATCGCTCTTCCTCGTTTTTTTCTCATTTTATTAATTCGAAACTCACGTTGCCTGGTCGAATCAGTTTCGTATAATCTGTTCCGCGAAAAAATGCGAGGAAAAGTCACGTTACGCAACGATTGATTATGCAAAATCTTCAGCCTCGCATAGATAGTCTTACTTCCACGGTATCATCGCTTCGATCGTTTACGATTTCAATTATTTCCTGGATATCACCTCGCTCGATTGAAACAAATTCCCTAATACTGCAATTCAATGTTCATTTATGTCTGGCCATGGAGGTAATCAGAAATATTGAAACTTAATCGAATCAGATATGTAATCTTATTATTGAAATGTTGCAATTGAAAAGTAATTCGAAGGAAAGTTAATTGCGATGAAAAATGCTCGATACAAAGTCAACTAATTTTATTATTATAATATCGAGATGTTAATATTGACGATAAAGATTATATAATATGGAGAAATAGCAGCGTTCATCGGTAGAACAATTGATATACTAATTCTCTGAGTAGTAAGTTCGAAATTTCAGCGTTACTTGTACTATCGACCGAATAACCTTTAATATTATGGGTTCTTAATATACTCACCGAGGTCCAAATTTTCAATTACTACTCGACAGTTCAAACCATCATCCAAAGTATTGAATTTTACAAGAAAACGCACTTTCCACTTGTGATCCCTGAAATACAAAAATACAGCGAATACGAAAATACAGTCTCCTTTACCGGGTGCTTCACTCGTAACAATATCAAGGCCAGACGTAAATTAACTCAATACCAAGTTGGCACAACGTTTAGAACGTACACTCGTCCACACCAACCCCATTAACGTATCACATAAAAGTCTCATGTTTTTTGTTCACCGAGTGGTTAACACTAGAACAACCAAACCAGTCAAAATGACTGGTACACAATTCTTTCCAAAAATTCTCCAAGTTAATAGAAGAGTCTTAGAATAAATATTCTATGTCCATCTTAAAAAACATAAATCACCGAATCGAGAATCTTTTCCGCCTCTTGATTCCTCCTTTTTCAAAGTACTTATTTAATATTTTGAAATATGATAGATTTAACACCGGTAGTTTTAGTGTTAACTATACTTGCAATAAAATAGAATTTCTCAGCGATTCTCGAATTTCCGATATATCATTAGTTCATAACTTCTCTTGTCAAATTCTACTAGCCAGTTTTTTCTATCAAATTCGACAGTTTTATAGTTATCCATTGAGAATATAAAAAAATACATTGGTGTTGCTGAAAAATATTAAAATAGGGGGCTGGTTTAACCCCTTGCCCTACAATAACGATTGACACTCGTGATGAGGTAAATGCGACAGGAAATTTTCAAGTGTTGCAAAGCCTATCAAATTGAAAATAATTTTAATGAGAAGCGACGTGATAATATTATTCCTGTAATATTAATATTACGTTAAATTATACAATATATCAAGAATCACTCATCAGTTTTTATTTTAGCAATTAAATTCTGTACTATTGCGAAGGCAGTTGCAAAATAAATCGTAGGGCAAGGGGTTAATAAGACTTGCACTCGAAATCCGTGGGTTCGAGTTCAAATCGTTCGTCACCTCTGGGAAATCTGTGCTAAGTTATTAATTAATGTATGATAGCTTTGGTAATTCGTTGCCTATCTAACACAGCAGGTCCTAGACATAATGACCGTAATAATTAAACCCGAGAAATACAAAAGAATGAAAGGATTAAAATACAATTAGTGATACAGAATTCTTGAATGTTCGTTAAATCCTCCAATTCGTCGTCCAGACGTTATAGTTTCTCTGCCAAAGTTCCAATTAGTACTTTTCATGGAGTTCGACCTCCGAAATGATAAAAATGATAACCGATGAAGCATTTTGAAGTATTACTCGTACCTGTAATTAATCAGCGTGATCGCACGTGGCACTGAAATTTAATCGAGACACGGTTCTTTAGGTAGTCTTACGTAAAGCAAATAGGACGATAACGATCTACGCTTTAAACTCCTCCTTTTTTTTTCTTTCTACTTCGAATCGGCGGTTGTCTACATTTCTTTGCAATTAGATCCTTTGCAACGGATAAACGGAAATGCAAACTATTACGTCACTTTAACGTCTCGGACTATCGGGATTAATTTGTCAAAACAAAAAAATCGCATGGATTCGTACTCGTAACGTCATGAATGATTTATTAATAAACTCACGTCCTTCGAATACCTCCGTGTTTCTGAGTTACAGCGAACGTCTCTTCGACCACGCGTTGCATTTCTGACAGTATGCGAAACCAAAAGAAAGAACTTCAAAGATATTACTTTCGAACAACTCTCTTGCAAACTGACTTTGATACTTTACATTTCGATCTTTGCTTGTAATTGTACCATCAATTATGAGAGTTTGAATTAAAAGTTTAATCTACTTCTTTTAAACGAAGTTAGAAGAGAAATGTGCAATTTACTTCCAGCGTCGTATCGGTTTGTACAGCGTCACTGATTTTCTTTAAATCATTCGAAATTTGAGGACAATTCCATTAAGATCTATCGCTGAAATTCCGCATATCTGGAAAGAAAAAATGTACAACTTTACAATCACTTTGCAATCATCGGGGACTGTTATGTAGTTTGAATTACATCTATTAGAGTAATGACGATGAAAGGACAAACGTAGGAGATGACCGTGCTCGTGCACTTCATTTTATTAATTCCCACGCCACTTTCACCAGCATGAACTTCGTTTATGCACGATTAAACCGATCTTGCGATAAAGGTGGTTTGCTTCTCTAATAATTATTTAACGTTTCAGGAACCGCACACGATACTTCCTTTGGATTAAATAACTATTATTTTGCAGCTTCGAGGATCATTCCGACCGAGCAGCATGCTTTGCCTCGATTAGTCGGCCGATCCGATTAACAATTAACGCTAACACATTTACTTTTACTTTTCGTTCCTTCTGTCGATCCTAATTACTTGCTCACGCCGATCAGTGTCGCACGCACTTTCTTACACCCATACACGCATGCACGCCTGCGAGCAGGTCATTTTACAGTGCCTCTATGGTGAGTAGTTGTTTGCAGTATTTTGGTTCCTCCCCATTGCTTTTTTCCTCTCTGTTAGAACTTATTATGCTAATTTTGCATGCATCAGCTCATAGATGCACGGATTCAATCCTCTGTACCAATAATTCGTTGTTTTCTCTGGCGATAAAGGTGCGCGAGATTCAAATATTGATAGTACCATGTAAATTGAAGAATTTTATTTTGTGAATGGAATTATGTTAATGTTTGAAATGATCGTAATTAAGTAAATGCGAAGACACAGGAATATCAGGTGGAGAATTGAACGTATCAAATGTTACAGAGGGTTAATCGCATGATTCTTTTCTATGGGAGACTCACTTGCACTAACAAAATCCATAATAAACCTCTGCATGGAACCTTTATTATAAATAAATAAGTAAATGTATGTATAAATATATAAATAAATATATATAAATAATAAATATATAAAATATTTATTTATATATAAATATATAAATAAATAAATATATACATATATATATATATAGTGGCAATTGAAGAGAGACTTCAGCGAAGTGTACTCGATAAAAATTCTCTTCGACCTGTTTAATTTTAATATATTCAATTGAAGTATCCTTTTCCGACTTATATTCGGTAGCTCTGATATAAACAAGAGGTAAAAAAATACGGAAAAATCGTCAAGTTAACCTTCACCCGTCCCTCGAGCCCTTTGTTGACGCAAACCGAGGCAAATTGTAAACACTCGATACATTAGCCGTTTTCTTTGAAAGTGGTGTAAGTCCCTTTTTGTCAAAAAGTTAGTTAATGATAACAATGAATTCAATCTGCATTGAGCTATTTATCTATAAACAGTTCAAAATTTACAAAAAAAAATCTTTCAAAATTTACATCATTTCGTCAATATAAATTTACGTACTTAATGAAATTACAAATATAATTACTTTGAAAATGGTGTAAGTCCACTTTCCACAAAGACATAATATTTAGTCCGAAAATTATACTGTTAGGTTGGTAAGAAATTAATGTCGCTTTTCGAGCTTTCAAACTTTGGCGCTTAATTTTGAGATAGCCGTTCATTTTAATCTGTTTATCTTCTTATATCATTTTAGACAAAAAAATTTAATAAAAAACTTGTTTCTCGTTGGGAAAAATGTGTAAATTGTAATGGAACTTATTTTAATTAAAGAAAGTTATTCCCATTCTCAACATGTGTATTTAAAGATAAAGTTTGAAAACCGACATTAATTTCCTACCAACCTAATACATAATTTCTCTACTTCGCTTTTAACTAATACTTCAAAAACGATCATATTATAATCTTAAATCAATTTAATAATTAAAAAACATAAAATGAGCGTGTTACATATACCAATATTATTCAAACCATTTAAATACAAACCCTTAAATATCTCCATATAATATAAAATGAACTTACACTACTTTCGAAGAAAATGGCTCACATATTATTCCCAATAAAGTTATAATAAAGAAAAAGGAGAAAAAAAATGTTCCTTTTGTAATAGAAAATATAACTACGAGTCACAGAAGACCTTACGTACTTCATACAAACCCTTAAATGTCTCCATATAATATAAAATGGACTTACACCACTTTGGAAGAAAACGGCTCTTATATTATTTCAATAAAGTTATCATAAAGAAAAAGGAGAAAAAAAATGTTCCTTTTGTATTAGTATTGTTGTGTAGAAAATATAACTACGAGTCACAGAAGACCTTAGGTACTTCATACAAACCCTTAAATGTCTCCATATAATATAAAATGAACTTACACCACTTTGGAAGAAAACGGCACACATATTATTCCCAATAAAGTTATTGCAAAGAAAAAGGGGGAAAAAATTTTTCCTTTTGTAATAGAAAATATAAGTACGAGTCACATAAGACCCTAGGTACTTCAGTCTACTTTTTAAGGGAGCGGATGATAGTAAAAGGACCATCGTCCTCATCCCTCGTTAATCGTTGCCGATCCTCCTGCTTGGTCTCTCATCGCGTGGATTACAATCGCGATATTGTACATAGCGAATTAACGATAAACATCCGCCGGCCAATCGGTGCACTAATTAACACAACGTCAGAGTTATCGTCTATATCTCTTTATCATTAGATATTTCTTACTTGGCATACCTCGCTGAATCCTTCATTAGCCGTTGGTCCGCGACGCGCAGTACACCTGGTATATGGGCCGAAAGTAATACCGAGTCGAGTACACACTTTGTCCTCTGTAATTAAATGCATCGTATCGCGAGCGGATAATAGAAAAGCGATATTTTCCAACAGGACGGGATAACCGAGGAAGTTTGCATGCTGAGGCGGCCGACGTTTAGTGATCCGTCCAAGATCCTCCGGGAGGTCCTTATGGTAGCTGAGCAGCGTGGACGATCCTTTCCGAGCGAGATCCAAGGGCTGAAGGGCTGGCCCCGTCGTTGGATCCACTCGACCAGCAGTTACATTTAGAAGAACAATGGCAGATAGGAACGAGAACTTCCTATGCGAGACTGAGAATAAATCGAACGTACAGCCAAATTCGCACAGCAAGACGTTACTGCAAGGATACAACAACAACAACAATTCCTCCCCTAATGCCATCAAAGGAGAGGGATTCTATACGGAAGACGAGATCCATGGGAGAACGAATACCTATCAGAAAAATCCGTTGAATCGTACCGATCGTCATCAACCCAGAAGGGCACCGTTGGTTGGCTGGCAGAATGGAAGTCCCACGGTATTTCCAAGCACCCCGTGCGTCACTCCCGACCCGGACACCCTTGATTCTCTCGATTTCTATCGTTCGCGAAGCATCACGTCTTCTTCTAAGAGCTCCGGGATCGGCCAGGATACCGGTAATACCGAGGATCTCAGCAGCTTGGCGGACGAGAGACTGCTTCGGTCGACACCGGCTCATACCACCGACAGAAGCGTGGAGTCACTGTCTCCGGACAAGGACACCTTCCTAACCACGTCCCCGGAGATCGGTAGAAGCAAAGACCTAAGTTTACCGGATGATATAGATGACAAATTTGACTTACTCAGTCCCGATACCGATTGCACGGAGGAAAAAGGAGCGCCTATGTCCATCGATAGCTATCCTACGTTGAACCTGACCATAGAACCTAGCTCTACCAACAAGACCGACCACCGTGACCTACTGACGAGTCTAGAATCACCGAGCGCTCGTTCGCGGACTCACGAAGATAGAAATCCTTCTAAGACATATTCCGAATCGGAGACGATGATTACACCGAATCCTGGCTATCTGGAGGATGACTCACGAGATTCTATCGACTCGGACAGTACTTTGGAGAATGAATTGGTCTTGGCAACGAAGGAGGAGGTAGAGAAGAAGCCAAAAGTACCGGACGGTGGTTGGGGATGGGTAGTCGTTATGTCTTCTCTGGTGATCTCTATGATAGCGGACGGAGTGTCCTTCAGCTTTGGCCTTCTTTATATCGAGTTCCTCGAAGAATTTGGCGCCTCCAAGTCGAAAACGGCTTGGATCGGCTCCCTGTTTATGGCCGTCCCACTTTTATCCGGTCCCATTATGTCTGCATTGGTAGATCGTTACGGATGTAGAAAGATGACCATCGCCGGTGGTCTGATATCTGGTTTAGGGTTCGTTTTGAGCTGCTTCAGCGACACCATCGAGGTAATGTACTTGACTTTCGGCGTGATCGCGGGTCTCGGTCTGGGTCTGTGCTACGTCACTGCGGTCGTGAGCATCGCCTATTGGTTCGACAAGAAGCGAACGTTAGCTGTAGGTCTCGGCGCCTGCGGTACCGGTATCGGTACCTTCGTCTACGCTCCCATGACGACGTTCTTCATCGAGGAGTATGGCTGGCGTGGTACTTGTTTACTTTTAGCCGGCACATTCTTTAATATGATCGTTTGCGGGGCTGTGATGCGTGATCCGGAATGGTGGATCTTGGAGCAACGGAAGCAGAATGTTACCACGCCGAAGAAGTCTATCGCTAGGTCTGACTGCGGCAGATCAACCGCGAGTCCCGTCGACGAGTTTCCGGGTGTCGATGAGCTTAGACGTTTGTTGAAGAGCGGCCACACGCCGGAGTATTTGTTGCAGAATCTCTGCACCATCACGGAGACACCGAATGCTGACAATGGGAACGTTAAGTTTAGGAGTGTCGTTAATCTGCCGACTTTCGTGAAGCATAGCGAGAAGGTGAGAAGGAAAGTTCGTCCATCGGGTTTTTATTGATTGGAGTTTGAGGAGATAAAAATAGTGATCGATCGGGAATAAGTCTCTGTGTAATATATCCTTTTTTTTCGATAGACGATAGCGTATAATCTTTTTAGCATCTTACGGTATCGTAACTGTTACGTTAGACTATCGGTCGATTCTAGCCGTGGATTCATAATGCTATATCTTTTCCCATTCGGAGTAGAATATCTTACGTAACGTGTAACACGATTACTTATCTAGATGTACGATTATTTTCTGCGTAATCAGATTAGAAAGTTTGTAACGTTGCAATTTCCATGTAAAACGTTTCTCGCCGATACATCCGATTTTAACGGGAAATTCTTTGCCCTCTGGGTTGGAGAAATTTTTGTCGAAGCGTTTAATATAACTATGTATAAAGCCTGACATATAGAATTCGTCGACATGTGCGTCAAGCCAAGCTTAAGCTTTGCCAATTTGATGCTTCTCCTAGACGTCTTTTTATAGATTACATTTACGTGACGCCGAATCGCAAATATGATAAAAATTCCTCTATAAATCCGGCATTTTTTAAATCATCCAACGATAGTTTCGAAGGTTTCTTATCTTCTTTCATAATTTCTATGTACTTTTTCAAAATCTTTCAACTTAAACGTTCTATTTTCCATTGATCGTTTTCTTGTTTTCGTCTTGTATAATAATAAACGTTTTAACTCATTAGGTTCCATTGGAGGTCCTCGAGTCCCTGTCCAGCAATCCGAGACTTTACAATGTCATATTGGAGAACTATCCGAATTTGTTGTGTAAAAGTTACTCCGACAAGAAGCTGCACGATTCTTCGGGAGAGGTCGGCAACAAGACTGGCGTTACGATGTCCATGAGGTTACAAGAATAGTCTAATATCTGAACACTTATACTTCTTGCGACGCGTCTCGTTTCTTTTGCTGAATTAATATCTTTGCACGTTATTTTTGCTCAACCTTCTTCGTAAAAATATCGCACGCTTCTATTGCCTTTCACTTTTACCAATGTAAGCTAAGATATCGCGTTGAATCTCTAAAATTAGGAATCGATAACTTATGAAACATGACTTACATTAACGCTAGAACTACCAACGTTAAATCTATGTTACTTAACTACATTGACACCTTGCCGTACAATTTCTTTTGTGACTTCCTCCGCAATAATTCAGAGTTAAATTGGTACAGTAAAAATGGATCTGTGATTCTTTATATGAGTCGCTCAGAAGTCAACTTACAGAGCAAATGCTGCAGAAAACCAAGAAAATTTTAATGGAATGAAGTTTATTCCATTAAAATTTACAAAAATCAGAGAATTTCAAGAAATATTGCAGAAATTATTGTATCGACACATATCGTGTCGCGTCTCACTAATATTTTCAATTTCATAGGTTTTGCAAAACTTGAAAATTCCCTATACAATTTACCGTATCACGAGTGTTACTCGTTATTGCCCGGCAAGGGGTTAAATAAGCAGTTTAGAAGAAGGGAAATGAAAAGGTGGAGAACATGATCGATTCAGTATTTTATATTTCATAAGCTGGACGTAAAATGTTTATGCTATGGTGCTCTTATAGAATTATTATAAAAAATGAGGAATCAGTTATTTTGACTGCTTTGGTAGTTCGAGTGTTAGCAACATAGGCTCCTATCTAAATATAGTTAAATATTAAATTTCGTCGTTCAATTTTCTTCGATACTTTGTATCTCATTGTCGGAAGAACAGGTACTAATTGAGTAAATTCATCGAAAGGATCAAACAAGCGACTGACAAGGTGAACTCCGAAACTCCGTACCAAACGAACTCTCGCCCTGGATCTCATCATGCATCCGTGAAAAGTCAAACTGCGAAGAAAATGTCGAGAAAGGAATCGGAAGAAGCTAATCCCCTGTTAGCGAAGGAACTTGCACATGTTGTAAGTAAATCCGATTTTTTTTGGCTTTCTGCTGGTCTCCTCATTTATACCTCGCATTCGTATCCTTTCGGGTCATAGTGACCCGATAAACAAAGGTTCGCATTTTAAAAAATGTAAAATATAGGAACAAACAAACGTACACTTTACATATATTGAATATCAAAATACTTAAAAACATAGCATCTGTTAAAACATAATCTTCATTTCGGGTCATATAGACCCGAGAACAGCAAAGTTAACACTAAAACTGCCGGCGTTATATCTATTACATTTAAATATACTGAATAAGTACATTAGAAAAAGATATATCACGAGCTGAAAACGATAATTAATTAAGTAATTTACGTCTTATAAGATAGAAATGGAATTTTTACTGTATGTCGATTTCACGAATTTTTTAAAAAATAATTGGAAACTGGTCATTTTGACCGCCTTGGTAGATTTACTGTTAATACAAAGTGAATAAAAAAAATATTCAAACGAGGTAATAATATTTAGGTATATTATTGCATTTTGATTATCGTTGCTATATTACTTTCATTAATAATTCACGAACTTCCATTGCTATATTACTTTTATTAATAATTCACGGTCTTCCGTTGCTGCATTACTTTTATTAGTAATCCATGATCTACCGTTGCTATATTACTTTTATTAATAATTCAAGATCTTCCGTTGCTATATTACTTTTATTAATAATTCACGATCTTCCGTTGCTACAGATTGCCGCAGCCGAAAGAGCGAAATCGGTATCCAAGCAGCAACTGGATCTAAATGGCCGAGTTGTCAGAACGGATTCACTTCCGTGGCTCAGGAGGCAGTTCAACACGAACACTCACTACTTCAAAGATATCAGAGTACACAGGAATTCCGTTATGTATCGTGGTGCTGCTCTCAATTTACATAAATACAGATTAAGGGCCAGCAGTTGTCCTGATATCTACAGAAACAGCATGACCACATTGGCGAAGGAAAACGAAGAGGTACGATGCAAAAGATTTCGTTGTAAAATCAGCAAAAACGTTACGTGATTAGCTACATTTAAAACATTCGAATTTAATAAGCGAAACTGTTGATTTATCGATACATATTTCAACACGTATTTAACCGATCGAAAGAATTATTCCATTAATTTTCTTCTTCTAGAAATGGTACAGCGAATTGATAGACTTATTGAAAGGCATGATGGACTTCTCGATGTTCCTGGAGCTACATTTTCTACTGATGTCACTATCAACGATCTTACTGTTCACTTGGTTTATCGTGCCTTACTTTTACCTTGCCGAATATCTCACTAGAAACGGTTACTCCGAGTCCCATGCTGCGAATTTGCTCAGTATCATAGGTATTACCAACACAATCGGCATGGTACGTTAATTTGAATTATCTAGCATGAGCGATTCATTAACACTAGGTTTACCGAGTCGGTCATTTTCACCCATTTTGAACTTCGCGAGGGAAATTACAGAAACCGTTTACATATTTCTCTGCTACTTGCACTGACGTTTATCCTTTTAACACTTTCACTGCCACACCGAAATCATATACTTAGCCCAGGACGCCACGGGTGCTTTAACAAAGTGCACCGTAAGATGCAAGATTTATTTTAATATTTTCTTTTATTGATGTTCTAATAAAAAAATTTTACTGTTCAATAGGGCACTTTTTATTTCAAAGTATCTTCTATGAATCGGTCATATTCAAGTACACTAACTCTCAATTTTCATTTAGTTTTTTACAATTGTAAAAAGTTCAAACGCTCCGGTCACCAATGACCACCGTGGCGTTTCAGGAGAAACCGTGGCCGGTCATATATGACCCACATGGCAGTCCAAGTGTTAACGAAACGAGTGTACATCGAAATTAATTTTCTTGGTAGCCTTCTAATTTTGAAATTCTCTTTGTGGTATATCTATTGTCCCATGTCGTTAGAGATATGTATTCTCACCCATTTTGAACTTCGCGAGGGAAATTCCAGAAAACATTTACATTTTTCTCTGCCACTCGTACCGACTTTTATCCATTCAACGAAACGAGTATACATCGAAATTCATTTTCTTCGAAGCCTTCTAATTTTGAAATTCTCTATGTGGTATATCTATTGTCCCGTGTCGTTGGAGATAGATATATAAGAATAGTTGCTAAACCTAGTATTAAATTGGTAACATTACATTTAACATTTCAATGATTGACGTGTAATTGCATGCGAAATTCCACAACTTAATCTACATTACATTATTTACACACGAGAAGCTTCGTAGATTCGTGAAGACCGTATGGTCGTGTTGCAGTAACATTTCAGTGCACTGCATCAGTGACATATACTCTGATACTGTTCTCAGATCGGCCTTGGCTGGGCAGGAGATCAACCGTGGATGAACGTCAGCAAAACGTACAGCTGGTGCTTGGTCGCTTGCGGTTTGGCGACTATTTTATTATCTATTTTCACATACAGCTATACCCTACTGATGATTACCTCCGCAGCATTTGGACTCTTCTTCGCGAGTAGTTTTAGCTTCACTCCCGTTATACTGGTAGAATTGATACCGCTGGAGAGGTTTACCACAGCTTATGGTCTGACTCTACTGTGCCAGGGGATAGGAAACCTTATTGGTCCTCCGATAGCTGGGTGGTTATTCGATATAACGGGTTCCTGGGATCTATCCTTCTTCATGGCCGGTGGATGGATCATAGTATCGGGAATTCTAGTGGGCCTGATCCCTTACACGAAGAATCGAAAGATTTGGGGCAAGGGCCCGATGGAGCGCGAGAAGGATAGCTTAGCTTTAGCTTAAACGTGGATTCGTTAGACTGTCGCACGTTCGATTAATCGATGCGCGATGAAAGTCGGCAGTCGTGCCGTTAACCTTTAACCATAAACCTCTTACTGCGTGGTTTGAAAATTTCTGTGAAACAATGCATAATAGGGTTGATGCACAGAGCGGAATTACAATTAAGACGAAGGGTTACTTAACAAGTATTACAGCAGCATGTATTTTAATTAGATTTATTGTTTGCGTAACTTTAATTTGGTATCTTTATTGAAATTTACATTCGGTATACTCTACTTAATTTCATTCTACGTACCGTACGCAGTGTCGGTAAGTTGTATTAATCGATTAAGATAATTACAAAATTGATTGTAAAATTAATACGTATTCGGGGAGTGGATATACGTGAATTGCAAACGAACTAACGTAATTGCTGTTGGCACGCAGTAAGAGGTCGTTTAATAACATAGAATGCGTAGAAATTCTAATTATATAAATTTAATACGAGTGATTCTTAGTAGAGTTACGAAAAAGAAAATACGAAAAAAAGTAATCTAATAACCTTTCTACCTAGTCACACCTTGCGCTCCAAAGAAACCTCACCTTTTTCAAAATTTCGAAGATATATGTCCATTTGCTTGCGATAAAAGTAAACTTCATTGTTGTTTCTTTTCTCTCTCTTGGATATTAGTCATTGAATAATCGATTCCACTGGAATTCCATTATACATCTTACCTTTCGTCTCGATACATCAAACGGAATTTAATTAATCTTTAAGTAAACTATTTTTATACTGCCTATTTCTGGTTCGTGAGAATACTTATCGTTGGCAATGGAACAATGATGTCGTTATAATTCCTGAAAGGTGCATATAAAAGCGGGTTATATGCCTGTGTCAGAAATTAGACGATATATCACTTCTCATTGCTGCACGTTAATTACCGATAATTCTCACTTGAGCAGAGTGAAGCCTTAGGAATACTTTTACCCGATACTTTCTCTCGATGTAGCATGAAATCTTCAACGAAACATGAAATCCCTCCTAAACTTTAAGTAGATACTGTTCCAACGTACGATTGGAAAGTGAAAACGTTTAGCTAATTATTATTTACACAAACGCTGGCGTCTGTGTATTTATGGATTATATTATTTGTTATTATTTTTGTACTTACGGCTGATCATCGAAGCGCCTGAAATGAGTGACAGAAAGCGCAGAGAATACCTTCGTGTCAGGAATTGCTGATGGTTGTATTTGTAATATATATCGTATATGTATATATTAGGTTGATTCTGTAGGTTAATAGAAATTGTATTATATCTTCAATACCCAGAAGTTTCACGTTGCAAAGAAATTCGACGCTCGGTGCCTGTTGTTCTAACAACGATAGCAATAACAGTGAGCATAATTACAAACGTACCTCACAGTGTTGATTAGCAACAGTCAGTTTGAAGTACCGAAGTGCTTCCATGATAATGAAAAGTGTTATCACAACGATTCTTTCACCGTTTCGATTTCTACTCCATATTTCCAAGCATTTCGTACAAAACCGTTTCTTTACTCGATAAAACGATGGAAGATTGAACAAGAGTACTCCTGCCTGAAAAGTATAAAGGTTGAATGAACAAATCAAAGTATTAGAAAGCGATATTAGAAGGAATTGTCTTAGGAAGAAATCTTTGCTTACGACAATTTACCGGGATAGAGCGATGACGCTCGATTTTTATAACGACGTATTTATTAAACGATACTTCTGAAACATTTACATGAATCCTTGCCTTGAAGAGAAACGAATTTCAGATACGCTTTAAGATGTAAACTGTCTACGCCTTGACTTTTCAGTCTGATTCGTACGAAATCAAAGACTGAGTACGTTAATTAATTAGTAATTAATTAATAGTTTCGGTCGATTTTAAAACGTTGCGAGTGAAACTATCGTTCCTCGATGATTCTCCGAGGCCGACGAATGGCACGATTTGACGATAAGAATATTCGTTATGCTGTACTTAGGACATTAATCGTGATTCATCGTTTAAACGGTTAAATGAATTTTCTTCTCCTCATAATCGGCCATTGAAATGAAGAAGTCGGATGATTCCGTGTTGAATGGTATTCAGGACGAGAATGGGTGATCATCGATGAACTCGAAGTCAGAAAAGTGAAGTATATGTAGCTTTTTATTAGAAGAATTATAACACAATTAGTTTCGGACGTAATTCATAAACAATTGGTATGCGTATGGAGAATGTATGTTCCTGCGTAAAGGAATTATTAGCATTGAAGACTTAATGGCAAGTAAACTATTGTAAAGCGATTGTAAAGGAAGATAGAAATAAAAGAAATATTTACGTGATCCACGGGATATCGGTAGAGGAGCCAGTGAAAAGGTATTTAAAAATCGTCCAGAGTTCGCTTAACACTAAAACTACCCTTAAATTTATTATGTTTCAATATATTTAATAAATACTTTGGAAAAAGTAGAATCAAGTGATGGAAAAAACGATTTATTCGGTAATTTGTGTTTTACGAGGTAAACGTAGAATATCTCATCTATGAGTCACATGTAAAGTTCGAAAATTTTTGAAAAAAGATTGAGAACCAGACATTTCGATCGGTTTGGTGGTTCTAGTGCCAATTAAATTCAATCTGAAATTTCCATAATTCATGTGATTTATATCTCACAAGAGCTATCATATAATAAACGCTTAATTAACAATAAAGAAACATCTGTTTCTCGGTATGTGTTCTATTCTGGATTATTGCAAGCATTGAATATATGTCTGTATTAAAATACATACATGTACATATACATATCTATTAATTAATTCTAGCCTCCAGGTCACAGAATGGCATATACATATCGTTATCACTATTAAGAAAGTTCTATTTTGAAAGAAATTCCCCTTGAAATTTTCATCGACACCTCGGACTTAATGTATCGTCCAAAAAGTTCTTATTTTCATTTACTTTTACGTTTGACTCATTCCGGAACCTGATATTTTTTAGTTCTTCGCATCGTCACGGTTGGATCTTTTAAACAAATAATTAATATGAAACCTCACTACTTCTCGCATTGCCATCGCAAGTACTGTGCAAGAATTTCTTCTTTTTTCTTTTCTTCCTCGTTAAAGCTCAATGTTAATTCATCCGTTCATTCGACAGCCAACCGCACGGCCTGAGAGACAATTGCGTTGTTTTCTTTGAGATTACGTTATCTCTGAACAATTATCATTTCTTCTACTACGTCGACGTACTTGTTCAGTAGCCCGGCGACGTGGTGGGACTCGTTGGACTCGGAGTTGAACTTCGACTCGGTATTCTAGGCACTCCTACCACATTAGCGAGATTTTCAATGCTTCTGGGAAAGGTCTTGGTAATTATCGAATGTTCTGGACCTATCATGGCATCGCCCATCACCCCCAAACGTACACCGTTTTCGTACCTGTGCAGAGTCATCGACATATCTGAAAAGAAGAAGAAAGTTCAATTTCAGTGTTTAGCATTTCATCTACCAAGGTGGCCAAAATTTCTCGTTATGAATTTTTGAAAATTCTTTCTTAACTTCCTAACACCCCTTCTTTAAAAATTTTCTACGGCTGTCTTGCAAACTGTGCGAGATTGAATCGATCGAATTTCTTGATCCCTTCGTCTCTTTTCTTCTGAAGTATTTATCCAATAATATTAAATATATTGAGTTAATTGCCGGTACGTTTGGTGTTAATGATGCCACTAATCTTAATGAAACTTAATAGGAAGAAAGCCAAGCTTTTAACAGAGCTATTGAATTTTGAAATAATGAAGATGGGATGTTTTTAGAGAAATTAACAGCATTAATTACATACTGATGTGACGATCTGGGTATTAAGACGTTGAATGTCATGGGGGTCACCGGTGACCGGCGCTATTGAATGCAATGAAATTTCATCTGACTTTTAAATTATAATATTTACGAATCTTCTAACACATTCAATATTTAAATATTGCCATTAAAAAGGTAAAGTCTCGCTGACTATATATCTATTTGTGTCTTTAAGGTTTCCGTTTTGTAATGATGCGATTTTAAAAGAAAAAGTTTCACTTTAGTAAAAATGTTGAAACTAGCGAAATACCAGTGGCGTTCAACGTGTTAAACGCGAAGAAGCTATGTTAGAGGTCCTCGACATAAAAATTAAGAGTGAGGAAGCAGCTCAGTTTCCTCAACGTTAAATAAATACCAAGATGAAATTTATTGAGTCTGGTGCTGGAAAAAATATTGGGTAAACCGTGTAGCAATTATCTGATAATAAAATTTACTGCAATTTCCTTGAGGCGGTCTCCAATACATCAGTCCATCGACGTCTTCGACAGGTAGGTCACCATCGACGTGTGTCAAAGTCAACGAATATCTTCTGGTCAGCTGATTTAGCATCACTTTAAGTAACAGAGAAGGTAGACAGGAAGAGATCAATCCCGAAGATACTTCCGCCGCTGTGATGGCATAGATCGCACTCTGCTTCGATCTGGCATCTCGTATATTTTTCTGTATCGTCTGAAGACACACGTATCGTCGATACTTAAAAAAATCTTTCATCCAACGCTAACAAAAATCATACTTTTGAGGCTTTCGCGGCCAAATTGGTAATCAAATGACTTGACTTCCGGGTTGGAGCTGCGTTGGAGATTGGAGTGAATCCGACGTTTCGCCGACATTGCAGTTGGATTCATCAGGGTTTCGTAGGAACTCTGATACTGAAGAGAGTATCAGAGAGGGCCCCAACTTTTATCTTTGCTCGCCTATGTGGAACGGTGAGCACGCCAATACTTTTTAACACTAGATTTGTGGGCGTGAAATCTGTTAGATTGTAATATATTAAATAAGGACTTTGGAGAAAGAGAGATCAAGTGCCAAAGATGATAATTCGTTAAGTAATTATTGTATTATAAAATACACGTGAAATATCTACTGTACAGCTTCTGTGTAAATTTAAAAATGTTTATAAAACAAGTAAGAACCCGTCAATTTGACGGCTTCCGTAAATCTAGTGTTAATTGGGCAGCTGTACAATTAACACTAGAACTACCAAACCAGTCAAAATGACTGGTACACAATTTTTTCTAAAAATTCTCCAAATTTATAGAATAGTCTTATAATAAATATTCTCTGTCCATCTTAAAAAACATAAATCACCGAATCTATTATCTTTCCCGCCTCTCGATTCCTCCTTTTTCAAAGTACTTATTTAATATTTTAAAATATGATAGTTTTAATGCCGGTAGTTCTAGTGTTAAAAACTATTGGCGCGCTCACCGTTCCGCATAGGTGAGCAAAGATATAAGTTAGGGCCCTGTCTGATACTCTCTTCAGTATCAGAGTTCCTACGAAACCCTGATGAATCCAACTGCAATGTCGACGAAACGTCGGATTCACTCGAATCTCCAACGCGGCTCCAACCCGGAAGCCAAGTCATTTGGTTTCTAACAAAAATACCTTTAACCCCTTGCCCTACGACTTCTTTTACGACTGAATGCGTAATAACTCAGATTTAATTGCTGAAGTAAAATTTTCTTACAGATTTCTCATATTATATGCAACTGGACGCAATATTAACACTAGAACAACCAGACCAGTCAAAATGAGTGGTACACAATTCTTTCCAAAAATTCTCCAAGTTTATAGAAGAGCCTTAGAATAAATATTCTATGTCCATCTTAAAAAACATAAAGCACCGAATCGAGAATCTTTTCCGCCTCTTGATTCCTCCTTTTTCAAAGTACTTATTTAATATTTTGAAATATGATAGATTTAACGCCGGTAGTTCTAGTGTTAATAGTACAGAAATAATTTGAACGTCTGTGACCTCACAGATATTTTCAAATTAATAGTTTTCGGGAAGCTTGAAAGCTTTTTATTCCATTTACCGCGTCACGAGTGTCACGTTATTGTAGGGCAAGGAGTTAAAACCATTGACCTTTCTCAAAGTCACATTAATTACTGCCAATTCTTTTAACTTGTGGCATTCTTCTAACTTGTAACATTCACAAATGTCCCGATGTATTCGCTAGTGCAATACATTTTTAAAATAAGTAAATTACAGTTTAATAACAATAATGCTTCACCTGCAAAATCTCCATCAGATCATTCTCAAACAACGGAGTCCTCGTAGGTAAAGCGATGCACAAAATCCCTCTGGCTTCTTGATTGGGGGCGAATATAGTTCTCTGACTGACAAACTTCGCCGTGGCAAGTACATCGTCCGGTATCCTGACACCGGATTGTCGAAAGTATTCTTTAAGAGAGTCAACGGTGGCAGTCAATAAAATTTCCGCTTCCGTTGCACCTGTTACACTCGAAATCTTTCGAAGTATGTTAAGTTCAACCATGTCCGACCAAGCAACGACCTTCCGGCCACAAGGTGAAATGATCTGAAGACGACTCGCCTGCGAATGCTTCAGGAACAATTCTTCCAGGATCATTTTCGGTGCTCTGATTGTTATCCAGATGATGGAGAATACCTCTATGATGGCTTGTAAGATCAATGGGAGGTAATACCATAGCATCGAGGTCACAGTGTCCGGATAGTGATGCTTGTATCGGGATTTTAAAGCGCGGAGCTCTCGTAACATGAGAATCGGTGTTTTCAGGACCAAGGTTACCGTCAGGTACCAGAAACAGAGGATGGTGACGTAAATCACATTGACGGGGTTCATGGACTTTAAGAAAGCACGAAGAATAACGATGTGGTCGAAATTTCTCTTGCGGGCCTTGCGCTGAAGAATCGCGAGGCTATCGAGAAATTGATATCCTTTTGATTCTCGGTACTGTCTGGAAATAGACGAAAGGGTTGGTGAGAGGTAGAGTATGCAATGTTATACAGGTATTACACTCCAAATTCACCTGTTTGCATGTTAAGTTTATCCTTTTGTAAGTCAAATTTACCCTTTTGCAAATCCAGTATTTCTACGTAAATATTTCATCTAAAACTCTCTTTCGCAAATCAGGTATTTCTACGCTAATATTTTATCTAAAAGAACTTCAAGTATATACTAATTGATAAGAAATGAAAGATTTTATTGTTATTTTATTGCCAAGTGGTATATTAGATACTTATTTAAAAGTTCAACTCATTAAAGTTGCACATACATTCTGAGTATGTAATATTATACAGGTATTGCACACCAAATTCACCTGTTTGCATGTTAAGTTTATCCTTTTGTAAGTCAAATTTACCCCTTTGCAAATCAAGTATTTCTACGTAAATATTTCATCTAAAACTCTCTTTCGCAAATCAGGTATTTCTACGCTAATATTTTATCTAAAAGAACTTCAAGTATATACTAATTGATAAGAAATGAAAGATTTTATTGCAATTTGATTGCCAAATGGTGTATTAGATACTTATTTAAAAGTTCAACTCATTAAAGTGGCACATACATTCTACTACCTGTTCATACATACTATGAATCTGATTATGTAATTATGAATTAATTTACAAATTTATTATTTGTAATAACATAGTAGTAATAGTTTTAATGTCTGATCAATTAAGTTACATTTCACGTTTTTTTAAATAAAATATTTATGTAGAAATACTTGACTTGCAAAAGAATGAATTTGACTTGCAGAAGGGTGAAC
This sequence comes from Cerceris ruficornis, assembly GCA_963989415.1. Lineage (NCBI taxonomy): Eukaryota > Metazoa > Arthropoda > Insecta > Hymenoptera > Crabronidae > Cerceris > Cerceris ruficornis. The sequence continues at coordinate 8,560,929 of OZ022518.1, forward strand.
TTGGAGTGCAAAAAGGTATATTTGACTTGAACAAAATTGAATTTGGATTAAAAAAGAACGAATTTTGACAGCAAAACGTGTATAACTTCGAGCTTCTAGTAGTAATAACAATAATAGAGTAAACACAAGGGTCACAAAAGCGGCAACCTCCACGTGGTGTGACCTGGGAAGTGCACATCCCTTGAAATTTCTTCGAAATACAAAGTGATGAAATACTTACAATTAGTAACAATTAATTAATACAATCAAGCGATGTGCACTTGCGAATGCCGCACGTAACTGCGTGCTTTTCTTTTCGTTATTCAAGAAAATCAACAAATTGGCGATCCAAAACCACCTCTTTATAGAAAGTTAGACTGTTATTATGCATAAATTATACATTACTATTTGTGTAATCACACTTTAACGGTTGTATTTCAATTTTTCAACTCTAACCGTGTATACGTGCCGCGATAAACTATAATTAAATTTTTTTTCAGACCGCATATATGCGTCGCTAGTCCTCAAAGGGTTAAATTAAGAATCATCGTATAGAAACTAAAGATTTCGTTCGTTACCTCATCAACTCCTTCAGAGTAGAAACCATGACGATTATAGCGATCTTCTCGCACTGAAACAGGCCGATCTGTTTCTTCATAATCTCCGGTCGCTCGTTCGGATCATTATTGCAGAGAAATTCGTTCCAATAATTATTGCAGCTCTCTGTAATCTTCTGATAGAGCTTCGGCAGAGCCGACGGCTCGGCGTAGAGATTCGTAAAGGGTGAATTAGTGTCGAGACACGTCCAGTTCTCGTTAGAGTACTTCAACGGCAGAAAATCAGCGAGCGCGAGATGCTCCTGTTTTAGAAGTAAATGATGAACCCTGACAAGGCAGACTTGGTATTCTTCTCCGGAAAAGTAGCAGTTTATCACGTGGACCTGCCACGGGGGTTGTCCAGTGGAAAAGAATTTCGACGTGAGCTCGCTGACGTAGTCCTGAAAACATGTATCTACGTTATGCAGACAACTATATTACATATTTCGTTCGTTTTGTATAAATATTCTTGACAGAGCGCAGTATTGAATGCATAAATCTACGGAGATCACAAAGTAGCGACTGGAATGCAAGGTGAAAGAAAATCTGAAAGTAGAAGTTAATTGTAGTTCTTCTCTGCTAGGCGTAGCAAAATTATGTCGCTAATTTTCTGTTTTGCATTCCTTCAGCTTCAAGTGCCGACGTTGCCTAGGACCCAGTGTTTTAGGTGGATTTTGAACCACCGAGGTTGTGATATATTAATTAATCATTTAGAAAAAAAATAATTTGAACATGGTCCTACCGATTGTAAGTTCAAGTTTACCTACTTATTTTCCATAGCCTCGAATCGCTTTTGGTATTTTTTCCGTTTTCCATTTTCCCTAGGATGTATCGTTTTAGATTTTAGATAAGTACAGAATTGCCGAGGCTATGTTACACTAGTAATTTAGAACAGATTTCCCAGAGATGACGGAGGATATGATTTTTTCATACCCCATATTAATAATACTTGCATAATAATAATTAATAAGAATAATAATTAAATATTTTCAACTCCTATTAACGAAAATACCCTCGTATATTTAAACTCTTATCGGATGCAACGTGACCAAAATATTTCACAGCATAAGACTTTGTACTCCGCACCGTTTCAATGTGTATCTGTAATTTTTGCCAAAAAAGAACTCAGTGTGCCATTATCAATAGACGCGTGATAATTAACACATTCAATGTCACACGTATTTTCCATCGTATCTGCTGAAATGCAACTATTTCCATTATAACTACGTATTGACAAAGCAGAGACGTAAAAAGTAAAAATACTTATATACTCAGCAGTACTTTAATTCTCTAACATTAACACTAAACCTACCATGGCAGTCAAATGACCACTTTCTGATTTTTTCTAAAAATTCCCCAAATTAATTGGGCAGCCATTTAGTAAATATTTTATGTCTATCGTACAAAACAAAAATGACTTAACTGATTATCTTTTTCACCTCGTCAAATCTCTTTTTCCAAAGTACTTATTTCGTATATTTCAATATAACAGATATAAAGCCGGTAGGTTTAGTGTTAATACTTTAATATTTAATCTATTAGAAAATTCGTGAATATTACAAGTTCAAAGTCATAAGAGACATTGAATTCGATAGCGCCGGTCACCGATGACCCCCATGATATTCAACGTGTTAAATTACAAATTAACGAGCGCATCAAACCGACCTGAATATTGGACTCCGTGATAGGTCGACCTCTGTAAGAGCACGGTGTATTCTGCAAATGATTATCCACGGAAAAGTAATCGAGATCCTTCCAAACGTAGAGGCCCCATTTCGTCGTCAAGCCAGCACGAAGAAATATCTTCTTCGAAGTCAGCCTAATTAAATGACCTCGAATACCTTCCGCGATCGATCGGCCTTGAACAAGTAAGGTATAAATACCCTGCACAAAGAAGAGAAGGAATGGATGAAGATGCAACTTATTTTCGTAGACATTCTGAAATATCATCAAACGGTCTTTGATGTTCCGGTGGTGCAGGGAATTTAGAATGAATTTATTAATACCTACGTGGTTTCGAAATTGGTCCAAAATAGTTCGAATACTGTTCTCCTCGACGACGATGACGCTCGGGTACCTCCATTTCACGAAACTTATCCAACACTTTCTGGACCATGATAATACTTGAATATGTTAAACAAAATACATGCTTTAAATATATATTTTCAAATGTATTATATTAACACTTTGAATGCCATGGGTGTCGCCGGTGACCGGTGCTATTGAATTCAATGAAATTTCATATGAATTTTAAATTGTAATAATTATGAATTTTCTAATACATTAAGTATTTAAATATTGACGTGCAAAAATTAAAGTCCAGCTGACTGTATATCTATTTACTTCTTCAAAATTTCTGCTTTCTAAAGATGTGATTTTAATAGTAAAATTTTCATTTCAGTAGAAACGATGAAACTAACAAAATATCGTGGCGTTCAACGTGTTAATTATAAAATATGAATTATATATGTTACGGTTAAAGCGTGGAATCCGTTATTTCATGAAATAACTGGCATTAAATTTCGTTATTTCATAAAATAACTGGGTCGCTACGGTCAGTTATTACATGAAATTCCTAGTTATTTTATGAAATAACTAAATTATGCGCTTTAACGGTAACATATATAAGAATGCATTTTCACGACGTTCACACGTTCTCTGACGCTACGGCTGTTGCACGTTGTTGATAATTTTGTCTGGTCTCAAGTTGCAAATATGTTAGACCTTATAGGTTTATTGTTTTTAAAAAATCATTGGTATTTTGATAAGTATTGAAAGGAATATTGATCTTCGCGTTAGAATAAGTTAAAAAAGATTAACAAAAGAGAATCGTCGAGGAAGGCTAACCGTATATTTATATTGAAAGTGCTGCAAGTCTATTTATATTCAGACAGTTTAATTTTTCTTTCAAATTGTACCGGTAATTATGACCGTTACAGGTGACGCATTTGATTATTTTTTTACGGCTTAAATGAAAAATCGCAGTTTTAATGTTAATTTAACATCTTTATGAATTAGCAAAAATTAGTCTTTCTCTCCAAATTATTTCTTATTCATAAAAAACGTGGACTTTACGGAGCTCTCAGAATTAATTTACCTGTTTGAGAAAGAATACTGTTAACACTTCATCTACCGGAAGCCTATTAATAGGCTTTCGGTTTATCAATACTCATTGGTCCACAGTCTATTAATCTGTTATTACAGACAATAATAAAATAAAGTTACGCGGCCTCGTAAAAACTGAAATAAAACGACATAATGAGTATTTCTTCACATTTTAATTTTAATGTTTTGGAGCTTTGCAAGTAGGTACATACACTCGTGCATAATGTTCAGAAGAATGAGCGGTAGATAAAGTGTTAATATTAAAGAGGAAGCAACAGGAAAGAGTTATCCGAAAAAGATTCTTTTCAGCACGTTCAGTGCTCATGAGGCGTCATTGGGGAAAAAAATAATTAAAAAATATAAGATAGATTCGTGAAAATCTCACGAAGAAGACAACGTCTTTTTTCGATAGAAATTGATCTCGAGAAAAAGTTTCAATTTTACGCGTTTGTTGTAACTACAATTTTTGTCAAAATTTCAGTAATTTTGCCATTTCTGAAACCCATGGACATTTAGGAATCGATATAAAGAAGAAAACAAGCGATACGAGAAATTTGATTTTTTTGCAAAAGCGCGGCTAATCTCTCGCGCTGGACCACTGTGTGGCGCGGCGATCTTTTTCTTACAGCAGGACACTCAACCAGTGCCGGATTTAGATGAAAAGAGGCCCTAGGCTATTCCACTTATGAGGCCCTTTCACCTCTCATTTTTAAATTTCTAAATTACATGAGAGATAATAAAATACATCGTTACTGTGATATATATCAATATATTAAATGAAACATGTTGTTATTGGTACTAATCTATATATATATATTCAATACGTTGAAGATTAACCCATTCTCTGCCAGGAAAACTAAGGAAATACTACCTTTGCTTGTTAAAATTTGAGAAGATGACAGAAAGTTTTTAGAACATTGGTTTCATTAATCAAAAATATAATCTCGACATTTGTACTGATACGAAGAACATTTTTGTTCTAAAATTTCTATGCACGCTCGGCCCTTATTGTTAACTTATTAATTCAAACTTATAGTGCAGCTACGAGATATCTCGTAGTTGGCAGTCAATGGGTTAAACATTTTTATGTTTGTGTATTAGTCATATGTGTAGAATTTCTCCTTATTTTCGGTCCAGTGTTCTAGTGTTCACTATTTTTAGAATAATGTGATTTTAATTTTGCTAACAATTTGAATGTAGGCCCCTCTTGATCTTGAGGCCGTAGGCTGAAGCCTAATTAGCGTATAGGAAAATTCGGCCCTGCACTCAACGCACCGGTGCATCATGAGCACCGTACGTGTTAACCCCTTGCCCTACGGTTTGTTTTGCACCTGCCTCTGGAATAATTCAGAATTTAATTGCTAAAATAAGAATTGATTAGTGATTCTTCATATGTCGCATAATTTAACGTAAGATTAATATTACAGAAATAATATTATCGCGTCGCGTGTCAGTAATATTTTCAATATGATTGGTATTGCAAAAGTTGAAAATTTCCTATACCATTTTCCTCATCACGAGTGTCACTCGTTATTGTAGGGCAAGGGGTTAAACATAATGACAGAGAACGCGTGTAAATTCATGAGCATGAAAAACGATGCGCTGAAATTACGACAAAAAATCATGTAACATTGTATGATAAACAATATTGATTAAAATTATATGATTAATTCATAGGTTAAAATACGATGCGGTTTTCCTGAAACGTAAGAAAGTACGTAAGTCTAATTTATGCACTCCGCGGAGGAACGCATTGGACGATGATTAATTGTCATTTATACATTACTACGATTATCTTCTTAATTGCAAGCGAAATTGATAACTCAAGGATGTATTACTTCAACAACACACGAACGATCCGATATTACAGAAAGGCACTTTGTATCGGAACGTTGCGTACTCTTCTGCATCCAAAGTGCAATGTTTCAAGATAATTACCCGGATGCACGAAAAGGAAAACCGTGCTCCTTTACGATAACTAACGAAATGATTCATTGAAACACGAATTAAACGTTAATTTAAATTGCGCGATATCTTTTGCAAATCTTTCATGCGCATCGCAACAACCCCTTGACGTCGTAAAAAGAAATTATTTCTTCTGCGTCAATTTCTTTTTGCAAAGTTATAAATTCCGGATATTATATCACCACATGACAAAGAAAAGGATGCAATTTAACAAAAAGTGTAAAAATACACTCGCGAAGTTCGTACAACCGGGAAAACATGTATATTAGTTAATTAATCAATACGAATAATATTATATAAAAATCTCAATTCTCCGCGCACCATCCACCGTTAATGTTTCATCGATCATAAATATTTTCCACCAACATTATTGTATTCTTCGATGAACAACGCGGCACAGTAAAACAGGAAAGTGTCCCAGTCCGTCGTAAATTCAACTAGACGTACGTCTCGTACTGGTAATTCCAAAATTATATTTCACTTTAATCAGCCGTAATTATCTGGCAACACAGAAATAACGAGGAGATACCGGCGAGACGACCTCGATCATTCGACGATTATGATTCATAAAAATTGAGCATTGTTATTATCGGTAGAAGAGGAGCAGCGATATCGATGATAATTACCCGGATAAACGAGAAGGAAGATCGGTACGAGGATGACTAAGAGGAAGAAACTAAAAGCGAGGTTGAGTAGCAGCGATATCCCGCAGATGTCCATGAGATCGAAAGAAGAGACGGCCATGACCTTCACACGATGCCTCAACGATGGCCACGTTAGTTCCCCTTGGTTTTTTTCGTTTCGTTGGATCGTCCGTACCGGAAGTGGCTCAAAACACCCGCGACGTTCCGATATTTTTGACTTTGGAATTATATAAGACGCCACGAGAGTTTGAGAATCCGCGGTGCTACTGACTGGCGCGTGGACGATTATGTTCCAAGTCCTGACCTTCGACCCCTTGCAAGAGGCCAGTCAGACGCTGACACCGATGATATTGTGATGGTAGTCGGATCGGAGGCACTGTTCTCCTCTTCATCCTCCGCGTCGTCGTTGTTTTCTTCGTCTAAGTCTTCTTCTCCTTCTTCTTCGTCCGCTGACTCTTCCTCTTCTTCTTTTTTCTTCTGCTTCTTCTTCTTCTTCGATTCTTCGATTGCGATTCCCTCCACGCGACACCCGGAGAACCGTCACTTTTGTCGAAGATTCGAACCAAGTTTAACCGATTTATTATCATCGGTGGACTTACAGAAACGCGGTTTAATTATAGGCAGTCGGCGCAGATAATCGACGGCTCTTTCGGCCTTTGGTCCAGACAATCGAGTTACGATTTTCTCGCCGATCTGTTGAACGATTCGTGAATGAAACGGAGACGGTTCGAAGCTTCTTTTCCAATTCGTACTCACGGTTTTCTTTCTTTTGTCATTCGAAGTTTCCCTAGCTGTTAAAACTGTCGTTTTGAAACGTGTAGATATTAGTTTCATGCCTGGTAACTTTAGAGAAAAAAGAAGAATTTTGGATGGAGAATTTTGCCAGTTAATAAATCAATTTTGAAGTATTGGAAACGGTTGATAGAAATGAAATATAATCTATTAACCCTCTATGGACCCCTGTGGCATTGAGGTGACACAAGTCACATGTAAGCTTCTATTGTTCGAAGTGAATTTTTGAACTCTGTAAAATATTACAATTTAGTTCTGAAGAATCATGAAATTCTTTACAAGTCAACGTTTAAAAATCAAGTTAAATCCATTATTTAAAATTTCATTTTTATCATTATATGATGTACTATCGTGCAATTGCTCTTCAAATATCACGACAAATTCGGACTACAGAGGGTTAAATCGATTTTATTTTGTGGCTTGAAAGAACGTCTTTGGAAGGAAAAGACTTTGGACTTTCGGATCCAAAACAGAACAAACGCAAAGTAAAACTGTTTCAGCTCGAGTCTTATACGACTAATTTCTTCTTACTAATAACTTATACCTTTAATGACTTTGTGAAGATTGCCAACTAACTGTTATAGCTCGAGCCCCAATTTTAGTCATTTTAATTCTAAAACGCGGCTGTTTTTGCCAGTTTGAAAATATTTTGGGAAAGCGACAATTCGACCAATACTAAACAATATCTCTCGCTTGGAATCCGAGACACTTTAGGGTGTGTGAACCTTTTCATTAATTTTTAAACGAACAATTTTTAGGTAAATGGTAAATTAAAACCCAACATATGTCTTTCAAAAATTTCACATTTAAGTTTCTTATACACAGGGTGTCCCGTAACTGGTAAGATTTTTTGATTTCACCTAACCCCACAAATAAAAATCTAACGGTGAAATCAATTACGTATCGCGATGATAAAACCAGCATAGAACAATTGCAACACAAAATTGTGACAGCGTTTGAACACTAAAAGCAACATAATAATTGTACATTACAAGAGGTTCGAAGGAATTTAATACGAAGAGCACAATTATGTCTACAACAATGTGGACAACACTTCCAGCAATTTATGAATTAAACGAATTCCTCAATGATAATTCTAACATTGTAACCTCGATCTTCGATTTATTTGATGTATACAAACCTCTAAAACCTTTGCGAACAAAGGTTGAGGTAACTCAGAATAAAGTCCGTTGAGCCGCAAATAAGCCGAGTGCACGCACGCTAGACAAATTTTCAAGCTCATTTTTCTCGAAAACAAAGCCTTGTATCAAAAAATTTTATACTATATTTTCGACTCAGTTTTTCATGTAGAATCATCCCCTGCTCGGTTGTACCACCAATTACGGGACATCCTGTATATGGCAAGCAAAATCTTAAGAAAGTCGAGTTTCCTCGTTCCGTAGATCTACCTGTTACAATTAGCGAACTTCACTTATAGCCACGAGTACGTTGAAATTCCAGCGACTACTGCAACTTAAAAGTTCGTAGCACGAAATGAGAAAATATGAGCGTCGATTCACATGTCAATGTAGAAACTACGAGGGGACTATTAAAAAGTCAAAGTGGAACTAACTGAACCCCGAGTCCTTTCAATATCGCGGACTACAATAAAGCCGGGAGAAAATTGACTATTCAAAGAAGAAGTGCGCTTCAACGTGAAACCCATGTAATGTGCAACGTGCATAATTAAAGGAACGAAGTACGACGGGAATCATCCTCCATCGATTTCACTTCCCGATGGTCTTTGATGTGCGTATCCAATGTCACCCGTTATTATGCAAATTACATCTGTTCCATATACGCTGAAAATTCATCTACGGAGTTACCGGTAATAGCTTTCGATCGTGCAATTATACTTCGTACCGGCAACCCCGTTGGAGCGATTCGACGTAACGAAAACCGTAAGCCGCGGCACGAAAAATCGTTCTAAAATTCACGATGCAACATAATGGAGCATAATTAACTCGTGACTATCGTGACGATAAAGTTACAGAAAATTGTCAACCGGCAACGATACCGTTTAGGGTAGTAAAGTCAAGTGAATCGATCCTGTCACGGTTTCTTTTTTAATTCAACATCGACGAACTTCGGGGAACGAATTGACCATGTACGATTAGACGATAGTTTGCGAGATGCGCTTATCACGACGAACTACCAAAGTTCTCTATAACATTATCCGGTTATAGACGAAGCTTTTAACGGATCTTCTCTTTCTCCTCTTTATTTCTCCCTTTCACTTTCCTCCTCACACTCTCCCTCTCTCATTTTACCACGTTCATACCCGTCTTTCCTATCGTCCTTTTTTTTTTTGGTACCGAAGTTAAAAATTCGAACTGCTATCATGACCGACCCACTGTTTCAGAGTTATCGTACGTACGTTTATCGCATTCGAAAGTTTCTTTTTCTCGGGGGTGTATTACCCAGTAGTGCTATTCCCCCCGTTGTGGCTTACAGTTGGATGTTTGCCATAGCGTCCTCGTGCTTCGGCGCGAGTTGCGCGGCTTTGAACTTTTGGTGGCATAATCTCTCGGATCTCAGTAAATTGACGAGGGGTATGAGCCTTGGATGCAGTTTGATAGCGACTGCTTTGAAGGTATATCTTAAAAAGGCAATTATTCGGCTGTCGTACGGTTCGCGGAGAATTTTCTTAACACTAGAACTACCAAACCAGTCAAAATGACTGGTACACAATTTTTTCCAAAAATTCTCAAAGTTTATAGGAGAGTCATAGGAGAAATATTTTACGTTCAACTCAGAAAACATAAATGACCGAATTGATCATCTTTTTCGCCTCTTGATTCCTCTTTTCTCAAAGTACTTATTTAATGTATTCAAATATAATGGATTTAACGCCGGTAGTTCTAGTGTTAACACTAGATTTACGGACTGAGCCAATTTAACTCATTAACACTATTCCTACCGACACTTCACTTATACCTTTCCCTATCACAACCGGTAAAATTGTCAAATGATAATTTTTTCCCAGAAAATGAACAGTAAAAAAAGAAGTGAATATTGAACAATGTATTATACGTATATTTGAGGAAAACTCGTGAAGTTTAAAGGCGATTCAATTACGTTGTATATAGGAAATTCTAATCGAAATTTTAAAAACGGTCATTTGACCGGTCGTGGTAGGAATAGTGTTAAAAATTTGGTTGCTATATATATATAAAACTTAACACTTTTCCGACCGCTATTGTTTGAGCATTCTACCCATTTTAAAGGATTTGTTTCGGCTTAGATTGCTTAAAAAAATTACAATCTCTTTGAAAATTACAAATGCTTCTCATCGACTTCTTAACACAGTTGCACTACAATAATAAATAACAAATTAGTGATTGCCGTGGGAACCGATTAATAAACTAAAAGTCTAAGCGTTGGTGACAAAAAGCCTATTAATAGCCTACCGGTCGGTAAAGTGTTAAATATTATTTTTTTAAAACATATGTTGGTTTTTAGTTACGTAATGAAATATATATAAATGTTGATTCCGCTCCCCCGCAGACCCCTTCATTTCGCATTGTCGAATGTGGTATACCTATTTTTACGGTTGTGAGCCAATTTGACTCATAAAATGATTTAACAGTTAATCGCATAACACATGAAATTTATAGCTTACATCAGGCCTGGGCAACTTGCGGCTTACAAGCCGCACGTGATTTGTTTCTCCTCTAATTTGTTTCTTCTCACGTACAAACAATCATCCTCACTTCTTTTCGCTACTCTGCTACATTATATTTCTCACCTACCCACTTCTGCCATCATTTCGATATATACATCGCGCGTGAACAGAGTATTTTTAGTGTAATAATATAATTTTATAAAATTCATTTTTTAAAAAATGTTTCCAATGAATTTTTTAATAATAAATCTTTCATTTAACACTAGAACTACCACACCAGTCAGAATGACTGGTACAAAATTTTTTTCAAAAATTCTCCAAAAGTATAGGAGAGTCATAGAATAGATATTCTACGTCCATCTCATAGACCATAAATTACCGAATCGATCATCTTTCCACCTCTGAATTCCCCTTTTTTCAAAGTACTTATTTAATATATTTAAATCTAACAGATTTAACGCCGGTAGTTCTAGTGTTAAATTGATTTGGAACTATTTTCATTGCAAGAAGCTTCAATTTTTTTGTACGAGTCAAATTGGCTCACTTCAGTAAAAATAGATATATAATTAACATCCGTAAATCTAGTGTTAACATGCTGAATGCCATGGGGATCACCGGTGATCGGCGCTATTGAATTCAATGAAATTTCATATGACTTTTAAATTTTAATATTTACGAGTTTGTTCATTCAGTCGATATTTACGCGATGGTCTCAAAAAGGTAAAATTCTGCTGTTTATATAAGTCTTTGTGTTTTTAAAGTTTCTGCTTTACAAAGATGTCATTTTAATAGAAAATGTTTCACTTCGGTAGAAATGAAGAAACTACCGAAATGCCGGTGGCATTCAAAGTATTAATTACTCTAGTTTTGTGTTTATGTTGAATGTAAATCTCAAGCTGAGAGGAAAGTTTGATGGGGGAGACTATAACATTTATCGTGGTGCATTGTAAAATTGAAAGGATCACAGAAAAATTCTGTTTATCGCGAACGACACGGAACAAATATTGCCGACTTTCAGTTACTTCCCTGACAAGTCAACCGTCAAAATTGATATAATTAATTTTTAAGTAACTTTTAATTAATTCAACACTAGAACTATCGGGGTTGAATCCATTATATTTATGTATATGAACCCTTTGCCCTACAACAACGAGTGTCACTCGTAATACAGTTGATGGAAATTTTGAAGCTTCTCGAAAATGATAAAATTGAAAATATCGGTGGAACACGACACGATAATATTATTTCTATGTTATTAATATTGTGTTAAATTCAAAAATATATCAGGAATCACGAATATAGTTTCAGTTTAGCGATTCAATTTTGAATTATCGCGGAGGCAGTGACAAAAGAAAGCGTAGGGCAAGGGGTTAAATAAGCACTGTGTCGAAAGAGGAATCAAGAGGTGAAAAAGATAATCAATTCGGTAATTTGTATTTTATAACATGTGGAATATCTACCGTATGACTCTCCTACAAATGGAGAATTTATTTACAAAATTACGAACCAGTTAATTATTTTGTCCGCCTTGGGTAGTTCTAATGTTAATCATAGAATTCTTACTCACAGAATCTAAATTTGTTTGTTCTTTTTTATTTCATAATGATAAAAATATTTTAATATTTCTTTTTGTTAAAGTGTATAATTTTAAATTGATTTAAAGTTTTATATATTTAGTATTGTAAAAGAAAATTAAATTTTTTTGCAAAGTGATTTTGACTAGTCGAAACCTTAACGTTCGACTTTCTATTTTTGCAAGGTGACGTGTTTCATGGTAAACCGCAAGAACCTATTAGAACTCGAGGAGACATTAGAAGAACTCTTCAACGAAGAGCTCTCCAGCGGTCCAAAGAGAAAATCCGTTGTCCTCTCATTGTTGCATACCTTCGATAAACTTGCGTATTCCTATTCCTTCTCCGTTTTCGGGACACTCTCCATGTACCTCTTTCCCCCATTAGTATCGATAATTCTTCAGCACGTGCATCACGTAGAGCCGAAGAAATATATTTTACCATTTCCCGCATTGTATCCCTGGCACATCGAAGGCGGAAGTATCTCGTATCAAATTCATTACGTTTACGAGGCATTCACTACGTGGTTCCTCTACTTTACGAACAGCGGCGTGGACAGCCTCTTTGGATTTTACATATTTCACATAGCCTCGATAATGAAAACGATGACCTACCGATTGGAAAATCCAGAACCGAACGAAAGCCGTATATTGCTTCTACGCACTTGCGTTAAGAAACATCTGAAGCTGATACGTTGCCGTGACATTGTTCAACAAGTTTACGGACCTATCGTTCTTTGGCTGGTGCTCACTAACGCTATTGTAATGTGCGCTGTCATTTTTTATGCCTTCCAGGTATGAATCTTAAATTTGAATTTTACCACATTCTTATTAGTACTTTCGGACAGGAATTTTGTGCACCTTGGAATGGTTAGAATAGGGGAGTTATTTTTGTAGTCGTATTTCGTATTTCAAAGAATGTTTCGCTTGTTAATGTTCCAGTTTTGAAGAGTTTGAGGAATGTGGAGTAATGGGGACTTTTTTGTAGAGGAATACGTATTTGGAAATTTGTTAGAGTGGTATTTTTTTGTAAAACAATAGTATAAGATATGTGGATTGATTGAAATGCGTAATGGTGCACGAAACTTTTGTACGATAGTACGAATATATGTATGCTCAGGGAAATTTCGAATTTGATACGATGCCCTTGTTCATAATGATATATCGATAATACATTGATTCGGTACTCTGACGTTATTGTAATGTTACTAGTTTATTAAGATTTCGAGATCAGCTATTATATTTTTATAGAGTTTAATTATATTCTGAAGTGGTTCAATTTATCGGAGATTTATTTTCCACCTCCATATTGTCGAAACCGTAATTTCTTAGAGATTCATTTTCCATATTCATACTATTCAATTTGTGATTTCTCAGAGATCTATTATCCGCCTTCGTGCAATATTATTGAATTCGTGATTTCTCAGAGCTTTTCTTTCCACCTTGGTACTAATGAATTCGTGATTTCTCAGAGATTCATTTTCCACCTTGGTATTATTGAATTCGTGATTTCTCAGAGCTTTATTTTCCAATTTGGTATTATTCAATTTGTGATTTCGCAAAGCTCTGCTTTCCACCTTCATATTATTGAATTCGTGAGTTCTCAGACATCCATTATCCGCCTTCGTGCAATATTATTGAATTCGTGATTTCTCAGAGCTTTTCTTTCCACCTTGGTACTATTGAATTCGTGATTTCTCAGAGCTTTATTTTCCAATTTGGTATTATTAAATTTGTGATTTCTCAAAGCTTTGCTTTCCACCTTTATACATTATTATTGAATTCGTGATTTCTCAGAGCTTTATTTTCCAAGTTGGTACTATTGAATTTGTGATTTCTCAGAGATCTATTTTCCACCTCGATATTATTAAAATTGTGAATTCTGAGAGCTTTGCTTTTTACTTTTGTAGTATTAAATTCGTGATTTCTCAGAGCTTTATTTTCCACCTTGGTACTATTGAATTCGTGATTTCTCAGAGACCTATTTTCCAACTCGGTGTTATTAAATTTGTGATTTTTCAGAGCTCTGCTTTCCACCTGCATATTATTAAATTCGTGATTTCTCAGATATTTATTTTCCACCTTCATCGTTCATATCATTGAATTCGTGATTTCTCAGAGATTCATTTTCCATCATCAAGCTACTGAACTCGTAATCATCCCTTTCCACATAATAGAAGTATGTTTGTATGACCTACTCAGCACAATTGCTATCACCCTGTTATCATGCGGTGCTGAAGAGGATGTCTCATTTAGTTACAACCAAAAATTCCGTCTGTGGGACTTCTTTCCATCACCGCATAATAAATAATACGAAACGAACCTAAAAGTCTCTAAAAGAATTCTCACTCACCCCACGTAAATTCTCAGTCTTTGATCATGTACTTACATATTAACCCATTCGAAGACCAATTACACCCTGGGTTCGTAACTACACGCTTTGCCTGTAAAAATCATAAATTGATACCTGCAATTAGTAGTAACAAATCAGCTGTGAAAATAAATTTGTCGATGATCTTTTAATGCAGTTAAAAGCTGAAGACACGTAAATGAAAATTTTCACCGTTTCCAAGCCAAGACTATAACACGAGTAACTCGTGACCAAAATAGAATACATCGAATATATATAAATAAATAAATAAATATATTAACCAGTTAACTGTGGCGCTCTCGTTTGACAGCGCGCACCGTTTTGTGTCGCCAAAATCAAGCCATGACGAGTATACTCGTCAATCACAGAGTAAGTTGCGCTGGTAAGATATTGGATCAAACAGATGGGTTTATTTTATAAAATTGAAAATTTTATTACTAATATTTACTTATTTGGTTCAAAATCGTGCCACTTCTCCATGACGAGTATACTCGTCAATCACAGTTAACTGGTTAATTCGGAGGGCCATCTTTTGAATGAACCCTGGCCTCGAATGGGTTAATCGGGAAGTTATTTGTATTTCGTTATAAAAAAAATGAATTGCTTATAAATTATACCAGAATACAGAGTTCTCATTCGGGAAAGCTGCTTTGTTTGTATTTTACATGTTCCTGAAACTCCTACAAACGTTCATGTACGCGTGGTACGGTGGAATCGTCACGACCGAAGTACGTACGGATCTCGATCCTTTGTAAATGAGACTCTTCGTTGATCATTCGTTCGATTTAATTGACACGTTAATCACCACATTGCTTGATCACAGAGCGAGAACTTCGCGCAAGGATTATATTTCAGCGATTGGCTGGGCAAGAGTAATAGGGAGTTGAAAACGGAAATGATCATAACGATGCTCCAAAAGCCGTTGACTGTAACGGCATCGAGTTTCTTTGTTGTTTCCGTGAATATGTTTCCTAAGGTAAAGAAATTTCACCGTGGCAGGGAGAAATGTTTGAATAATTGACGAAAATTTTTCCGCTTACAGATTGTAAATACAACGGTGTCCTATTTCTTTCTATTGAAAACTTTGGACGAAGGATAATAGGCGTACTCATTGTTTTGCTTATACGACGCACTTTTGTAAATTTTTCCACAAAGATAGAATCAAATATACAAACGATAACTAATATTGTTAATCTTACATTCTTCGATTACCTGGATATTCATTATAAATATATATTTATTTGATAATAGGGAACACGTAGAATATGAATATCATAATTATTTTTGCGATCCTTCGATCGTGATAGATAATGATTACACACTTAATGATCGATCAAACCGATCCTAAAATTATCGTTTATATTTACTGTAACAACCAAACGCTATAAAGTATTTTTTTCAGAAACGAAGTGGCAAATGAAAAACATTTATTTTATATTTTCGACTTATGTTTTGACGTAGAATCAGCACTTATCCGACTATGCCAGGGGTCGGCAAACTTTTTAGACGAAGACCCAAATATGATAATTTTGAAATTAATTTTAATTCAAAGAGCTAAATATCTAAAAAGTAAATGTTGATTTTGTAAAGACGTTTAAATGATAGTAATCATGTTCATAAATACACTTTAAAGTATGCTAATAAAATTTGATATTTTCACGGCGGCCTATCGACAAACAACGTTATAGCAATTTTTGAAAGGAATTTATATCGAGTTAATGAAATTCAAATGAAATATTAAAAACCAGAGTTATAAACACGTCCAGGCTCCTGTTTAGTGACTCCCGTTCTAGAAACATAATTTGAGTATGCATAATTAAAATACAATTTGGCATGAAATGATAAAAAATACAATTAAAAATCTATCACCTGTGTGTATCTGTGTAGCTTTTTCTCAGGCAGGTTAATATTCCAACGACCAACATTTTTAGGAAAGGTCTAAATTATGGTTTTCGTCAAGCCAAAATATTTGTCAAAGAGCCATAAAAATATGGTCAAAGAGCCACAAGTGGCTCGCGAGCCACGATTTGCCGATCCCTGGGCTATACCATCGGTAACATAACTGTCAGTTACTTGAAGCAAAATCTTGAAATAATTCCGAGCGGGTCGAAGAAATTGTACTGAATCTATGGTTTTGAAAGGAAACTGATTGCTTTTCAGCAGCTCGGAAGACAAAAGAGACTACGTAAAAATGGAATGTACCCCATGAAACACACGGTAAGGTGATACGTTCATAATTAACGGGATGAAGTGCCAGACACGTAGTGGAACGAATCGATTTTCCGATTGCCTTTGATGTGCGTATCTTATAGCAGCTATTATGCAAATCACACTTGTCCCATATTCTACTGAGAGTCACACTTCTCCCATATTCTACTGGAACTCATGCATCGAATTATTGGTAATAGGTTTCGATTGTACAATTATCCTGGAAGGCAGGTTGAATCAACAGGCACATTGATCATTTGAAATTTATAACAGAGGATAACAGATAGCTTTGATGAAAGTTCGAGTACTGTGCGGTCAATGATTTAGCGCGACAGAGCGTTAGGAATTGTAAGTTAGACAACTTGATTGCGCGAGTTGCGGATGTAATGCAATTCTGACATCTTCAATGTGTCGATGGTTTTACACGGTTTTTAAACCCGTGTTAAGGCTCGTTGCAGCTTATATTATATTGTGCAGAACGTGCGTCGCAACTTGAAATTTCATTTTTGCATTGCAACCATGGCAGAGTTAACGCTGCAGTATTATCAGGCATACGTTCGTCGAATACGGTTGCTGCTGCATGTCGGATGTTTATTTCGGCATCCGCATTTGCCACCTCTCGCTTATGCAATTATAGTGATTCTGATAACTTCTATAAACGTTTTCCTATTCTGTGGGTTGATAAACTTTTGCTTGAAGAACTTAACAGACTTTCATAAATTGTGTCCGGGCATGATCGTCGCTTGCAGTGCGTCCGTGGGTTTTGTAAAGGTACGTGTAAAATAAATTCAATATTATTTCTGACATAGCGTATTACGTAAGTTCGATAGATTGTAATCGTAATATCGGTTTCAACTTTCGAAATATTTATAAACAAATGTATAGGGTCCTACTCTAATTTAATCTCAGACGAGCCACCGAAGAAGAAACCGAATAGATTCCCTTAAAATTTAACTAATAATATCGTAGCTTAGAAACTTAACTGAACGCGTGTAATTTAAAAATGAGTGATTAACTTTTTTAACTATAAAAATACAAAACTCTTAATAACACTTAAATTACTCTAACTCTGAATTTATTTCTAAAGCTCTCTCCACTCACGCTATGTCTCTCACTCTCTGAACTCTCAACTTAACTGAATATTCTCAATTTACCTTACTTGTAAAAACTCCAAACGCGAAAATAATTCTTCGTTTAACAAAACTGTTGTAAAACTCCTCGCGGAATACAACAGTGTAAATTAAAAAATAAATGACTAACTTTATTAACTATAAAAATACAAAACTCTTAATAACACTAAAATTACTCTAACTCTGAATTTATTGCTAAAGCTCTCTCCACTCACGCTATGTCTCTCACTCTCTGAACTCTCAACTTAACTGCACATTCTCAACTGACTCTTTCCAAATTCACGCTCGGATCCACCCTCGATACTCTTTCTCACAGCATGCATTCTTCGTATTTCTCACAGCATGTGTTCTCTGTTGCACTCACTCATTTTCTCTTTATCTATAGACTAAACATTCATGCTAGCTCTGACATCCGTCGCCTTCCAAATCACGTACTCTAACACTATTCCTACCACGACCGATCAAATGACCGTTTTTAAAATTTCGATTAGAATTTCCTATATACAACGTGATTGAATCGCCTTTAAACTTCACGACTTTTCCTCAAATATACGTATAATACATTCACATTATAATACATTTTTCAATATTCACTTCTTTTTTTACTGTTCATTTTCTGGGAAAAAATTATCATTTGACAAATTCACCGGTTGCGGTAGGAAAAGGTATACTTGAAGTGTCGGCAGGAATAGTGCTAAACATCCACTCTCGCTTATATACAAACCATCCACACTCACTAATTCCAAAATTAATACTAAGTATTTATCCGTACAAAAATTCCGTTCCTACATTATTATAAAGAAAAGGTAAAAAAAAATCTTGAATAGAAAATGAACTACAGATCAGAAAATACCCCAGAAGCATTAGTCTGATTTTTTTACGGATCGGATGAAAGTAAAAATCATTTAAACAGAATTGTATCAAACCTCAGCATCACCTTAACTCACACTGTCACGTTTGAATTACACTTCTCTACAAGTCCAGCTCGATCAAATGTTTCCATCCAGTTCGCTTAATGCTTTTTTATTCCTGCTTTTTCTAAGGTGGCGTGTTTCTGGAGAAAACACAAAGGTTTGAAAAAACTCGACGAAACTCTGACGATCCTGTTCGACCTAGAGCTGAGAGACGAATCGAGAAGGTCAAGCCTTCTACTTCTGCTACCCCCCTTTCAGAGAATAGCAAGATCATACAACTACGTCGTCGCTTGGACTTGCGTGTTTTATCACCTTATTGTCCTGTGGACGATACCATCCCAGTTCATACATCACATTGAGCCGAAGAGATGTCCTCTGCCTATTCCCTCGGCATTTCCCTGGACGATTCAGGGATGTGGCATTTTATATCTAGCACACTATTTCGTCGATATTTGCAACAGCGTATTTCTCTACTTCCTAAGCGTCGACGCGGAGATATCATTTGGATATTACGCATTTCACATAGCCGGAATTTTTAGGACGATGGGAGACCGATTGGAGAATCCGGAACCAAACGAAAGTCGGATTTTACTTTTGCGCTCTTGCGTAAAGAAACACAAAGTACTGTTGTATTGCCGTGATATCTTAGAAGATGTCTACGGTCCGATCATTGTTTACTTGGTGCTCACTAATGCTATAGCGATGTGCAGTCTTATTTTTCAAGCCTTCCAGGTACGACGTACGGTATTAACCCCTTAGCCTATAATAACGAGTGGCACTTATGATGGGGTATGAAATAATGAAACAATGAAATTAAAAATATCAGTGGAACACAACACAGTAAAATTATTTCTATGTTATTAATGTTGCGTTAAATTGTAAGATGTATCAGGAATCACTGATTCATTTTCATTTTAGCAATTTAATTCTGAATTATTGCACGCACAGTCGCAAAAGTAATCATAGTGCAAGGGGTTAACCCCTTGACCTACGATTTCTCTTGTGACTGACTACGCAATAATTGACAATTAAATTGCTAAAATAAAAATATGCTACTGATTCCTGATATATTTTGGAATGTAACGCAATATTAATAACATAGTAATAATTTTATCGTGTCGTGTTCCACTAATATTTTCAATTTCATCATTTTTGAGAGGCTTTAAAATTTCCTGTTCTATCAACCGCAACAAGAGTGTCACTCATTGTTGTAGGGCAAAGGGTTAAACGTATATAAAGAGAATTTTTAATCGATGTAGAGTCGTTGGATGATAGAACGTTGATAAATGCTGACCCTCGTATGCTCCCCAGGTGTACCCTATGCGATCCAATCTCTGTTCCCAGATACTATTTAATGCTCGATTTATTTTTAAATATGTTGCAACTTAATTCAATTTCGGTGAAATGTAATGTCAAAAATTAGAAATAACATTTCTTAAAGCGTAAGGGGAGAGTACGTGAAATCTCACCCCAGGATAATTTGTATAATTTTTATATATATTATATTTCTATATAATATTACATATATAATATATTATTTTATATATATTATTTTTGGGGGGCGTGTGAGGGTTAAAAGTGTAATTTTAAATAATTCATTCAACCTCATTAGAAATCATTTAAATGCAAAGAATGTTCGTAACTTTCAAGAACGAAAGAAGGGTCAGTAATACGGGCCCATAGAAGATTAATTACGATTCGAGAAATTTCATCGTCTCCAAATGTTATAATAGTTGGAAGTACTTTTGCCAGAAAGTGTAAAATTTCGTAGTTATTTAAAAGATTATATTTCATGCTGAATAATAATTTGAAAATTTTAACAGTCAAAGATGACATACGTGAGAATTATGATGCTTTCATCATATTTGCTCCTGAAATTCATGCAAACAGGTGTATATACATGGTGCGCTACCATGATTACGACGGAGGTACGTATTGATCCTGATCGATTCGATAAGGCGCACAATTACAGTAAAACCTCAATAAAGGCATCAGAAGTTTCGATAAATGCATCATGATTATCCCCTCCACATAGGAGAACCGATATACCCGAATGTATCGGTGAGGCAATACTAATTGGAAGAACGGTCGTTTTCATTTCCGACTTTTTTTAAACCTTTGCTAACGTATTTGTGAGATTTTTCTGATTAAAATGATACCAAACACGATATAGTTTGAATTATATTTACTTAATATTTAATAAATTTACTTACCATTTACATAATTCAAACTATATCGTGTTTGGTATCATTTTAATCAGAAGAATCTCAAAAATGCATTCGGAAAAGTTACATTTAGAAAAATCAATAAACAAGTTTATTGTTGCATTAACAATGGCTCGCCGATACTTTCGAGCAGCTCACATTGTTTGCTTGCTCTCTCTGTCTCTTCTATTATCTTTCTCCTTTTAAGTTCGCGCTCGACTCGAGACCTAATGCAAACACAGATTCGACACCGGTGCTCGATAAGAGCACTGCTTTGCCCCTGAAATCTGTGCATTTATCGAGGTTTTACTGTACCAAAACTTTCAATCAACTTAATGACACTTTTTGCCGCTTCTTTCGAACAGAGCGAAAAGTTTGCCCAAAGCGTGTATTTCAGTGATTGGACGGATAAAAGTGTAACGTTGAGAACCGATATGATGATAACGATGATACAGAAGCCGTTAATTATAAATGCCTTGGGTTTGTTTATTGTGTCAATGGATCTGATTCCAAAGGTAAATAGATTCATTTGGTAACGTAAATTTCAATAATTGACACGATGATTTATTCCCAGCTTGCGAATGCTACGTAATCGTGCTACTTTGTAAGTATAATAAGTAATTGGCCTGTTATTTTGTTTTCAGGTTGTAAATACCACGCTATCGTATTATTTTCTATTGAAGACTTTGGACGAGAATGAATAATAATGTGCTTGAGTTTACTTACGTTTACATACTTAACACACCCCTGTAACGTTTCGAAACTGAGCGCAATCGAATTAATACACAAATAACAATTACAACTGCATGAACACTTAATATTCTTCAAATATGTTTTTGTCAAGTGAATTACCAAACTTCTAATTATATAAATCACCTTTTAATCCATGCACAAGCAGATTAACCGTTTTAGTGCCAGGGTCTTTTAAGAATCCGTGTCGGATTGTGCCATGCAGCGCGATAGCGCTTCGTTCATTTATTTGCAAGAAATGCTGATCGACGCGATCGCACTACTTTTTTTTTCATAAGACGTAAATTCAATAAAAACAGCTTATTTATGCAGGTAGTTTACGATTATTCGAAAAAAAAATATTAATTGCGAACGAAGCGCGTTGCGAAGTGACGATCGTGACCAAACATCGCGACACAGTTCACCACAGTACGCGAACAGCGCGATCGCGCTGCGTAACGCTGAAACGGTTAAAGAACGGAAAATGCTGCAGATTTTGGAAGTTTCGCGAACGATAGTCACTGTAACTTTAATGCCACTCCACCGAATCTTCGCATTTCAATTTAGAGATCCTTTTTGTAAACTTGACTTCGAACGAACGTAAACCGCTATTGCAATTATCAACGGTAGAGCTAAATATACTACAAACAAAAAAGTACGAACAACGTAAGAGTCTACAGATATTTAACTAAAAAATAACAAAACTGCACTCAATACGTATTGCATGTCATCCAATATTCTACAGAGAGAGAAATTCCCTTCGTCAGCTTACACGATGAAAAATACTGGACAAAAAAGAGGTAAACACCGTTGATGTTCATCGTAAAGTGCAATGATACATAATTAATAAAACGTAGTACGATAGAAGTCATCGTGCATCGTTTCGTTCTAACAATCCCCTTTGATGCGCACACTCCATGACATGCAACGTTATGCAAATTATACTCCTTCCATCGAATTAAAATTCATAACGCGATTTAGTGACAATAACTTTCGATCGCACAATTATCCTTTTCAAAGTTGCAACGGTAGCAAATCCATGAATAATGAAGCACTCTTTCTAGCTGAAATTCAAGAGAGAACGTAATGCAACACGATTACGCGACAGTAGTAAAGTAAAAGTTCTAGGAAATTATCACGGCTTTTTATAAAAAAGTGCAAAACGATTGGACAAATTGCGCACTTATTGTAACAAACTTGACGAAGTTCGCGCATCGATCCTATCCCGTAAGATTGGCCATAGCTCTCGAGATACGTTCATTTTCGCAATTTATTCAAATTCACCGAAGTATTAAACGATTGTAGAGGAAGCACGTTTAGAAAATCGAACTTGGATCATGACCGATTCCCCGTTGCAACATTACCAGGCGTACGTTTATCGCATTAAGAAGTTTCTCCTCCTCGGGGGTGTATTGCACTCTGCCGCAATTCACCCTGTTGCATCCTATAGTACATCAGTACTAGCGACTGCTGTGAGCTCCAGCATGTGTTTTGCGGTGTTGAACTATTGTTGGAAGAATATAAGAGATCTTGGAAAAGTGACAAAAGGCCTGAGCCTCGCCTGTAGTTTAATTGCTACTTCTTTGAAGGTATTGAACCGTGTAGAAACACTTAACCGTTTGAGTGCTGAAGAATTTTCTTGTATATATGCTGAAATTGCGGAATGAAATACGTAGTTTTTTTTTTTGGAAAATAATATAAACGGTTATATTTGACTCTAATTATTACATAAAAAGTAATTTTTACCAACAATAATATTTTTTATTCTCAATTATTAGAAGAATGTTTTGTTGCACAAAGTCCATGAATACCTTTTTCATATATAGCGCAAATTAAGTTGGATCGTTTAATTATATTACCATTTTTTAACTGCATACCTAACACCGTCGCAAGTCGTCCGCTGCTGCTCTCAATTAATGCGAAAATTATATCGTAGTAACATACAGCAGCGCGATCGCGCTTCTGCGCATTTTTGACACAGCACAAGAGAAGCGCGTTAGCGCTTCGCCGCACTCAAACGGTTAAAGTAATGTGTACAAAGCAATGCCAACGAGTGTACAGTAAAACCTCGATAAATGCACGGATTTCAAGACTAAACCAGTGCTCTTATCCAGTACCGGTGTCGAATCTGTGTTTACATTAGGACTCGAGCCGATCGCGAACTTAGAAAAAAACAGACAGTAGAAGAGACAGAAAGAGCAAGCAAACAAAGTGAGCTGCTCGAAAGTATCGGCGAGGCACTGCTAATGCATCAATAAACTTGTTCATTTATTAATTTTTCCAAATGCAACTTTTCCAAATGTATTTTTGAGATTCTTCTGATTAAAATGATACCAAACACGATATAGTTTGAATTATGTAAATGGTAAGTAAATTTTTTAAATATTACGTAAATATAATTCAAGCTATATCGTGTTTGGTATCATTTTAATCAGAAAAATCTCAAAAATACGTTAGCAAAGGTTTAAAAAAAATCAGAAATGAAAACGACCGATCTTCCAATTAGTATTGCCTCACCGATGCATTAGGGTGGTAGCATGTTACACCGCTCCCTCGACGAGCGTCGATGTTCGCAAAGGGGTATCCCTCTATGTGGAACGAATAGTCATGATGCATTTATCGACGTTTTACTGTATTTCACTGCGGTGGTAGAAGATCGTGTATCACCGTTTTCAACGACGTGGCCCAAACTGATGAGCCACGTAGAAAGACATTTTTTGATCTGGACGATGTGCTCCATAATTCTTTTAGATAAAGATAATTATTAAAGATAAGTCTCTAACGTTGACGGAACTCGGAAAATAATGTTTGATTTTTAAACTGTAATGAAACATCATTTTTGCAGTCCGTCGGAGAAAGAGGGTGAAAATTTGATAACGAAGTAGTTTGACTTGGTGGCTTGCAGGTGCTGGGCAGCGTTTGTTCATACTTGTACCACAAAACTGTAACATTTCATTTCACGAAACGATGTAGCGATAAATATGAAAGAATAATTTTCTTAGGCGGTCTGTTTCATGATAAAGCGCAAGGATATAATTGAACTCGAACAAACTATGGACGAACTCTTCAAAGAAGAACTAAAGTACGATTCGAGGAGGCCCGCTCTTCTATCGCTTCGGTATACATTTGATAAAATGGCATACACGTATTCTCTTTGCGTCGGAGGGACACTTCTCTCTTATCAGCTTCCTCCACTAATATCGATAGTTAAACAGCACGTGCATCGCGTAGAGCCTAAGAGGTATCCTCTGCCTTTCCCTGCAAACTTCCCCTGGATCATCGAGGGTGGTGGTTTTTTGTATCAGATACACTTCATCTTCGAAATTAGTGCTACTTGGTTTCTCTACTTCACGAACAACGGGATAGATGCTCTTTTCGGATTTTATATATTTCACATAGCCGCGCTGTTGAGGACAATGGAATATCAATTGAAGAATCCGCAAGTGGATGAGAATCGAGTACTACTTTTGCGTTCATGCATGAACAGACACAAAAGGCTCATGCGTTGCCGCGATATTGTTGAAGATATCTTCGGGCCGATCATTGTTTGGCTGGTACTCACTAATGGTGTAGTAATGTGTGCACTGATTTTCCAAGCCTTCCAGGTATGCAGTATAATCATACAGTAGACTCCTGTTCAACGCGGGGGATATGTTCCGCGTTCTAAAAAATCGCATTACAGTAAAAGTTGGATAAATGCGACACAGTTCGGGACTCAAGCGCTTCTCTTATGAAGTAGCGGTGTCGAATCCTTGTTTACATCACGGCACCAGCCAAACGCGAACAAAGAAAAGGACAGACAATAGAAGAGACAGAGAGGTCCAAGCTATAGGGGGAGCGACCCGAACGTATCGGTGAGGCAATACTAATTGGAGGATCGGCCGTTTTCATTTTCCATTTTTTTTAACCCTTCTCAAACGTATTTGTGAGATTTTTCTGATTAAAATGATACCAAATACGATGTGTTTGAATTATGTTAAATAGTAAGTATATATTAAATAGTAAGCAAATATATTAAATATTAAGTAAATATAATTCAAACTATATTGCGTTGGGTATCATATTAATCAGAAAAGTCGCACAAATACATTAGCAAAGGCTTCAAAAAAATAAAGAAGTTATATTCCTGAATTGGATAAGTCAGTCTCTTGTTCCGAGTTGCATCATATTACATTTATCCCTCGTCGAGCGTCGTGGTTCGCGAAGGGGGATCCCCCTATGTGGAGGGGATAATCGTGTTGCATTTTTCCAGCCAAACTTTTGTCGTAATTATTCAGCTTTTACTGTATATGGGACAAACTGTGAGCGCAGAGTCGTCGCTCTGAACCTGATCAATGGCCGCGAGATCAATCGGTGACGAACGTTTCGACGCAACGTCAAACCGTCGCTGTTGCAATCAAAAAATTGTAGACGTTGCCACGGTTATCGCATATTGTTGATGAGATGTGGTTCGGTTTGAAATTTTACTTCATTGCGGACAGACTGTTAGTGTCATACGTAACTAACTTGTCTCAAATAAAGTTTCTTTTAATACAGAATTCAAAACAGAATGCAGGTGACTTAATAATAAAAAAAAAGTATTGTATACGTTATAATAATATTTTCATACGAAGAACATATACCTATTTTAGCCATTCGCATTGAAATAAATAAAATTCCTGAAAGATTGAGAATAAAACGTATAGCTCTGGATTATTATTTTTTAACAATAGGTAATAATGAACAACAGGAAAGAGTATACATTAGCTTTTCTAAACAAAAAGTCAGAAACTATAGGAAAATGTCCAATTTATCTTGCGCGTTATACGGGACGGTTTAAAGCGTTGTATGAGAACTAGTCGCAATTTTTTCGGAGCGTTATACGAATTCGCGTTATACGGGAGTCCACTGTAATTACGACCGGGCACCCGTCGCCATGTCCAAAGATTCCAGGACTTGGTGATCCCTTGTTATTGAATTTATATTATCGTA
Organism: Cerceris ruficornis; assembly: GCA_963989415.1. NCBI lineage: Eukaryota > Metazoa > Arthropoda > Insecta > Hymenoptera > Crabronidae > Cerceris > Cerceris ruficornis. The sequence goes on from OZ022518.1 coordinate 8,587,732, forward strand.
TTCATTCGTAAGATCCATATTTCGTGATTAATGATCAATTGAAAATTCTATCAGACACAAATGTCGTTTGGGAAAGCTGCTCACTTTACATTTTATATGTTCCTGAAACTCGTTCAAACGTTCATGTATGCATGGTGCGGCAGCGCCGTTACAACCGAAGTACGTAAAAATTACGTTACGATTCATATGGATATTTGCAAATACTTCGGCGGTCAGAACTATTGTCGTTGAATTTTCTTTCGTATCAAACAGAGCGAAAAGTATCTCGAAGGATTATATTTCAGCGATTGGCTGGGTCCGCATAGCATACATATGAAGAACGAACTTATCGTTGCGATGCTCCAAAGGCCGATGACAATAACAGCCTCGAAATTCTTTTTTGTATCCGTGGATATGTTTAGTAAGGTAAAGATAATCTTATAATTTCATGGATCTCAAAAATATATTACACGTTTGACTTTCAGATCTTAAATACCGCAATGTCTTATTTCTTTCTGTTGCAAACTTTGGACGAAAGCGGCTGAACGTAAAATTACGTATTAGTTTACATAATCGGCTCGTAACTTTTAGATGTACATATATAAGTAATACACAGACGGTATTTTCTCCCTATTAGTTGTTTTACTTTATTAAAAAATTGCATTCTCAACGAAGAAAAAAATATGTAGTCACCCGTGTTCGTGTATATGGATACACATACATTTGGCTTCATTTTAAGAAATGCCTATTTTTATATAATATGCAATTACAAATACAGTATAAAATATTCTGCTATACGACATTCGCGTAACTGTCTCATTGGTGAGATATATGAGTCGCTCAGAAGCCAATGCGGTTTAGTCAATTTTTTTTAATACTTTCTGATTTTTGTAAATTTTAATAGAATGAAGTTTGAACAATGGTTTTGAATTTTCGGGTTTAACCCTTTCGAGACTGACGGGACAATATATCCCAAACTAATGTTCAATTAATGTGCTGAGATATACTTTCCCGTCTCGAAAGGGTTAAGCCGCGTTGAGTGTTGTAAAACATCCGACGTATTGCAGCTGGCTTCAACAGGATGCAGTGGCTCGCCGATACTTTCGAGCAGCTCACATTGTTTGCTTGCTCTCTCTGTCTCTTCTACTATCTTTCTTCTTTTAAGTTCGTGCTTGGCTCGAGACCTAATGCAAACACAGATTCGACACCGATACTCGATAAGAGCACTGCTTTGCTCCTGAAATCTGTGCATTTATCGAGGTTTTACTGTAACAAAACTTTCAATCAACTTAATGACACTTTTTCCCGCTTCTTTCGAACAGAGCGAAAAGTTTGCCCAAAGCGTGTATTTCAGTGATTGAACGGATAAAAGTGTAACGTTGAGAACCGATATGATGATAACGATGATACAGAAGCCGTTAATTATAAATGCCTTGGGTTTGTTTATTGTGTCAATGGATCTGATTCCAAAGGTAAATAGATTCATTTGGTAACGTAAATTTCAATAATTAACACGATGATTTATTCCCAGCTTGCGAATACCATGCAATCGTGCTACTTTGTAAGTGTAATAAGTAATTGACCTGTTATTTTGTTTTCAGGTTGTAAATACCACGCTATCGTATTATTTTCTATTGAAGACTTTGGACGAGAATGAATAATAATGTGCTTGTGTTTACTTACGTTTACATACTTAACACACCCCTGTAACGTTTCGAAACTGAGCGCAATCGAATTGATACACAAATAACAATTACAAATGCATGAACACTTAATATTCTTCAAATATGTTTTTGTCAAGTGAATTACCAAACTTCTAATTATATAAATCACCTTTTAATCCATGCACAAGCAGATTAACCGTTTTAGTGCCAGGGTTTTTTAAGAATCCGTGTCGGATTGTGCCATGCAGCGCGATAGCGCTTCGTTCATTTATTTGCAAGAAATGCTGATCGACGCGATCGCACTGCTCTTTTTTTTCATAAGAAGTAAATTTAAAAAAAAAACAGCTTATTTATGCAAGTAGTTTACAAATATTTGAAAAAAATAGTAATTGCGAACCAAGCGCGTTGCGAATTGACGATCGTGACCAAACATCGCGACACAGTTCACCACAGTACGCGAACAGCGCGATCGCGCTGCGTAACGCTGAAACGGTTGAAGAACGGAAAATGCTGCAGATTTTGGAAGTCTCGCGAACGATAGTCACTGTAACTTCAATGCCACTCCACCGAATCTTCACATTTCAATTTAGAGATCCTTTTTGTAAACTTAACTTCCAACAAACGTAAACCGCTATTGCAATTATCAACGGTAGTTGTAAATATACTACAAGCAAAAAAATACGAACAACGTAAGAGTCTACACATATTTAAGTAAAAAGTAAGAAAACTGCACTCAATACGTATTGCATGTCATCCAATATTCTACAGAGAGAGAAATTCCCTTCGTCAGCTTACACGATGAAAAATACTGGACAAAACAGAAGTAAACACCATTGATGTTCATCGTAAAGTGCAATGATACATAATTAATAAAACGTAGTACGATAGAAGTCATCGTGCATCGTTTCGTTCTACCAATCCCCTTTGATGCGCACACTCCATGACATGCAACGTTATGCAAATTATAATTCTTCCATCGAATTAAAATTCATAACGCGATTTAGTGACAATAACTTTCGATCGCACAATTATCCTTTACAAAGTTTACAAAACGGTAGCAAATCCATGAATGAAGCACTCTTGCTAGCTAAAATTCAAGATAGAACGTAATGCAACACGATTACGCGACAGTAGTAAAGTAAAAGTTCTAGGAAATTATCACGGCTTTTTATAAAAAAGTGCAAAACGATTGGACAAATTGCGCACTTATTGTAACAAACTTGACGAAGTTCGCGCATCGATCCTATCCCGTAAGATTGGCCATAGCTCGCGAGATACGTTCATTTTTGCATTTTATTCAAATTCACCCAAGTATTATATGATTGTAGAGGAAGCCCGTTTAGAAAATCGAACTTGGATCATGACCGATTCCCCGTTGCAACATTACCAGGCGTACGTTTATCGCATTAAAAAGTTTCTCCTCCTCGGGGGTGTATTGCACACTGCCGCAATTCACCCTGTTGCAACCTATAGTACATCAGTACTAGCGACTGCTCTGACCTCCAGCATGTGTTTTGCGGTGTTGAACTTTTGTTGGAAGAATATAAGAGATCTTGGAAAAGTGACGACAGGCCTGAGCCTCGCCTGCAGTTTAATTGCTACTTCTTTGAAGGTATTGAACTGTGTAGAAACACTTAACCGTTTGAGTGCTGAAGAATTTTCTTGTATATATGCTAAAAATGCGGAATCAAATACGTAATTATTTTTTTACGAAAATAATATAAACGGTTATATTTGACTCTAATTATTACATAAAAAGTAACTTTTACCAACAATAATATTTTTTATTCTCACTTATTACAAGAATGTTTTGCTGCACAAATTCCATGAATACCTTTTTCATATATAGCGCAAATTAAGTTGGATCGTTTAATTATATTACCATTTTTTAACTGCATACCTAACACTGTCGCAAGTCGTCTGATGCTGCTCTCAATTAATGCGAAAATTATATCGCAGTAACATACAGCAGCGCGATCGCGTTTCTACGCATTTTTGACACAGCACAACAGAAGCGCGATAGCGCTTCGCCGCACTCAAACGGTTAAAGTAATGTGTACAAAGCAGTGCCAATGAGTGTACAGTAAAACCTCGATAAATGCACGGATTTCAAGACTAAAGCAGTGCTCTTATCGAGTACCGGTGTCGAACCTGTGTTTAAATTAAGACTCTAGCCGAGCGCGAACTTAGAAAAAGACAGACAGTAGAAGAGACAGAAAGAGCAAGCAAACAAAGTGAGCTGCTCGAAAGTATCGGCGAGGCACTGCTGATGCATCATTAAACTTGTTCATTTATTAATTTTTCTAAATACAACTTTTCCAAATGTATTTTTGAGATTCTTCTGATTAAAATGATATCAAACACGATATAGTTTGAATTATGTAAATAGTAAGTAAATTTATTAAATATCAAGTAAATATAATTCAAGCTATATCGTGTTTGGTATCATTCTAATCAGAAAAATCTCACAAATACGTTAGCAAAGGTTTCAAAAAAAATCAGAAATGAAAACGACCGATCTTCCAATTAGTATTGCCTCACCGATGCATTGGGGCGGTAGCATGTTACACCGCTCCCTCGTCGAGCGTCGATGTTCGCCAAGGGGTATCCCCCTATGTGGAGGGAATAGTCATGATGCATTTATCGAGGTTTTACTGTATTTCACTGCGGTGGTAGAAGATCGTGTATCAACGTTTTCAACGACGTGGTCCAAACTGATGAGCCACGTAGAAAGACATTTGTTGATCTGGATGATGTGCTCGATAATTCTTTTAGATAAAGATAATTATTAAAGATAACTCTCTAACGCTGACGGAACTCGGAAAATAATGTTTGATTTATAAACTGTAATGAAACATCATTTTTGCAGTCCGTCGGAGAAAGAGGGTGAAAATTTGATAACGAAGTAGTTTGACTTGGTGGCTTGCAGGTGCTGGGCAGCGTTTGTTCATACTTGTACCACAAAACTGTAACATTTCATTTCACGAAACGATGTAGCGATAAATATGAAAGAATAATTTTCTTAGGCGGTCTGTTTCATGATAAAGCGCAAGGGTATAATTGAACTCGAACAAACTATGGACGAACTCTTCAAAGAAGAACTAAAGTACGATTCGAGGAGGCCCGCTCTTCTATCGCTTCGGTATACATTTGACAAAATGGCATACACGTATTCTCTTTGCGTCGGAGGGACACTTCTCTCTTATCAGCTTCCTCCACTAATATCGATAGTTAAACAGCACGTGCATCGCGTAGAGCCTAAGAGGTATACTCTGCCTTTCCCTGCAAGCTTCCCCTGGATCATCGAGGGTGGTGGTTTTTTGTATCAGATACACTTCATCTTCGAAATTAGTGTTACTTGGTTTCTCTATTTCACCACCAACGGGATAGATGCTCTTTTCGGATTTTATATATTTCACATAGCCGCGCTGTTGAGGACAATGGAATATCAATTGAAAAATCCGCAAGTGGATGAGAATCGGGTACTACTTTTGCGTTCATGCATGAACAGACACAAAAGGCTCATGCGTTGCTGTGATATTGTCGAAGATGTCTTCGGGCCGATCGTTGTTTGGCTGGTACTCACTAATGGTGTAGTATTGTGTGCACTGATTTTCCAAGCCTTCCAGGTATGCAGTATAATCATACAGTAGACTCCCGTTCAACGCGGGGGATATGTTCTGCGTCCTAGAAAATCGCGTTACAGTAAAAGTTGGATAAATGCGACACAGTTCGGGACTCAAGCGCTTCTCTTATGAAGTAGCGGTGTCGAATCCGTGTTTACATCACGACTCCAGCCGAGCGCGAACAAAGAAAAGGACAGACAGTAGAAGAGACAGAGAGGTCCAAGCTATAGGGGGAGCGACCCGAACGTATCGGCGAGGCACTACTAATTAGGGGATCGGCCGTTTACATTTTCGATTTTTTTTAAACCTTTTCAAACGTATTTGTGAGATTTTTCTGATTAAAATGATACCAAATACGATGTGTTTGAATTATGTTAAATAGTAAGTATATATTAAATAGTAAGCAAATATATTAAATATTAAGTAAATATAATTCAAACTATGTCGTGTTTGGTATCATATTAATCAGAAAAATCTCACAAATACATTGGCGAAGGTTTCAAAAAAAGAAAGATCAAAAATAAAGAAGTTTTATTCCTGAATTGGATGAGTCAATCTCTTGTTCCGAGTTGCATCATATTACACTTCTCCCTCGTCGAGCGTCGGGATTCGCGAAGGGTGATCCCCCTATGTGGAGGGTATAGTCGTGTTGCATTTATCCAGCCAAACTTTTGTCGCAACTATTCAACTTTTACTGTATATGGGACAAACTGTGAGCGCAGAGTCGTCGCTCTGAACCTGATCAATGGCCGCGAGATCAATCGGTGACGAACGTTTCGTCGCAACGTCAAACCGTCGCTGTTGCAATCAAAAAATTGTAGATGTTGCCACGGTTATCGCATATTGTTGATGAGATGTGGTTCGGTTTGAAATTTTATTTCATTGCGGACAGACTGTTAGTGTCATACGTAACTAACTTGTCTCAAATAAAGTTTCTTTTAATAAAGAATTCAAAACAGAATGCAGGTGACTTAACAATAAAAAAAAAAGTATTGTATACGTTATAATAATATTTTCATACGAAGAACATATATTTTAGCCATTCATATTGAAATAAATAAAATTCCTGAAAGATTGAAAAGAAAACGTATAGCTCTGGATTATTATTTTTTAACAATGGGTAATAATGAACAACAGGAAAGAGTATACATTAGCTTTTCTAAACAAAAAATCAAAAACTATATGAAAATGTCCAATTTATCTTGCGCGTTATACGGGACGGTTTATAGCGTTGTATGAGAACTAGTCGCAATTTTTTCGGAGCGTTATACGAATTCGCGTTATACGGGAGTCCACTGTAATTACGACCGGGCACCCGTCGCCATGTCCAAAGATTCCAGGACTTGGTGATCCCCTGTTATTGAATTTATATTATCGTATTCATTCGTAAGATCCATATTTCGTGATTAATGATCAATTGAAAATTCTATCAGACACAAATGTCGTTTGGGAAAGCTGCTCACTTTACATTTTATATGTTCCTGAAACTCGTTCAAACGTTCATGTATGCATGGTGCGGCAGCGCCGTTACAACCGAAGTACGTAAAAATTACGTTACGATTCATATGGATATTTGCAAATACTTCGGCGGTCAGAACTATTGTCGTTGCATTTTCTTTCGTATCAAACAGAGCGAAAAGTATCTCGAAGGATTATATTTCAGCGATTGGCTGGGCCCGCATAGCATACATATGAAGAACGAACTTATCGTTGCGATGCTCCAAAGGCCGATGACAATAACAGCCTCGAAATTCTTTTTTGTATCCGTGGATATGTTTAGTAAGGTAAAGATAATCTTATAATTTCATGGATCTCAAAAATATATTACACGTTTGACTTTCAGATCTTAAATACCGCAATGTCTTATTTCTTTCTGTTGCAAACTTTGGACGAAAGCGGCTCAACGTAAAATTACGTATTAGTTTACATAATCGGCTCGTAACTTTTAGATGTACATATATAAGTAATACACAGACGGTAATTTTTCCCTCTTAGTTGTTTTACTTTATTAAAAAATTGCATTCTCAACGAAGAAAAAAATATTTATGTAGACACCCGTGTTCGTGTATATAGAGACACTTACATTTGGCTTCATTTTAACACATTAAGGACCGCTCACGAGTTTTCTCGTGTTGCGCGTTCCGTCGGTTACGGACGGATCACGAGCCAAACACGTGTTTTCTACACGTTTTCTTCAGATGTCAATAACTTTGATAATTAATTACATTGTATCTACTTTTGTATGGTTCCTCTTCATAGAGAAAAATGTTTCACGCGATATCATACTTCAAAAAAGTACTAGAAACTTTGGTAAAATTTATTTTTACATAAAATTTTATGATAATTATTAAAAAACAATTTTTTTTAACAATGGCCTCAAATACATCCTATTTTACAATTTCTAAAAACTTTGTAAAAATTTATTTTTTAAGTAGAAAAGTATGATAATTATTTAAAAAACATAAGTTTTTTTCAATAATACCTATGATGCACCCTATTTTACAATTTCTGAAAGTTTCGCAAAAATTGCTTCATGAATAAAAAAATAATGAGGATTTTAGAACGTACAAGTTTGCCCAAAAACGTGCGGTCCCAGGCGTATGTCTTACAGATTTCTTTGCGGTCCTCAATGTGTTAAGAAATGCCTATTTTTATATAATATGCAATTACAAATACAGTATAAAATATTCTGCTATACGAAATTCTCGTAACTGTCTCATTGGTGAAATATATGAGTCGCTCAGAAGCCAATGCGGTTAAGTCAATTTTTTTTTAAAACTCTCTGATTTTTGTAAATTTTAATAGAATGAAGTTTGAACAATGGTTTTGAATTTTCGGGTTTAACCCTTTCGAGACTGACGGGACAATATATCCCAAACTAATGTTCATTTAATGTGCTGAGATATAATTTCCCGTCTCGAAAGGGTTAAGCCGCGTTGAGTGTTGTAAAACATCCGACGTATTGCAGCTGGCTTCAACAGGATGCAGTGGCTCGCCGATACTTTCGAGCAGCTCACATTGTTTGCTTGCTCTCTCTGTCTCTTCTACTATCTTTCTTCTTTTAAGTTCGTGCTCGGCTCGAGACCTAATGCAAACACAGATTCGACACCGATACTCGATAAGAGCACTGCTTTGCTCCTGAAATCTGTGCATTTATCGAGGTTTTACTGTAACAAAACTTTCAATCAACTTAATGACACTTTTTCCCGCTTCTTTCGAACAGAGCGAAAAGTTTGCCCAAAGCGTGTATTTCAGTGATTGAACGGATAAAAGTGTAACGTTGAGAACCGATATGATGATAACGATGATACAGAAGCCGTTAATTATAAATGCCTTGGGTTTGTTTATTGTGTCAATGGATCTGATTCCAAAGGTAAATAGATTCATTTGGTAACGTAAATTTCAATAATTAACACGATGATTTATTCCCAGCTTGCGAATACCACGCAATCGTGCTACTTTGTAAGTGTAATAAGTAATTGACCTGTTATTTTGTTTTCAGGTTGTAAATACCACGCTATCGTATTATTTTCTATTGAAGACTTTGGACGAGAATGAATAATAATGTGCTTGTGTTTACTTACGTTTACATACTTAACACACCCCTGTAACGTTTCGAAACTGAGCGCAATCGAATTGATACACAAATAACAATTACAAATGCATGAACACTTAATATTCTTCAAATATATTTTTGTCAAGTGAATTACCAAACTTCTAATTATATAAATCACCTTTTAATCCATGCACAAGCAGATTAACCGTTTTAGTGCCAGGGTTTTTTAAGAATCCGTATCGGATTGTGCCATGCAGCGCGATAGCGCTTCGTTCATTTATTTGCAAGAAATGCTGATCAACGCGATCGCACTGCTCTTTTTTTTCATAAGAAGTAAATTTTAAAAAAAACAGCTTATTTATGCAGGTAGTTTACGAATATTTGAAAAAAATAGTAATTGCGAACCAAGCGCGTTGCGAATTGACGATCGTGACCAAACATCGCGACACAGTTCACCACAGTACGCGAACAGCGCGATCGCGCTGCGTAACGCTGAAACGGTTAAAGAACGGAAAATGCTGCAGATTTTGGAAGTCTCGCGAACGATAGTCACTGTAACTTCAATGCCACTCCACCGAATATTCACATTTCAATTTAGAGATCCTTTTTGTAAACTTAACTTTCAACAAACGTAAACCGCTATTGCAATTATCAACGGTAGTTGTAAATATACTACAAACGAAAAAGTACGAACAACGTAAGGGTCTACACATATTTAAGTAAAAAGTAAGAAAACTGCACTCAATACGTATTGCATGTCATCCAATATTCTACAGAGAGAGAAATTCCCTTCGTCAGCTTACACGATGAAAAATACTGGACAAAACAGAAGTAAACACCATTGATGTTCATCGTAAAGTGCAATGATACATAATTAATAAAACGTAGTACGATAGAAGTCATCGTGCATCGTTTCGTTCTACCAATCCCCTTTGATGCGCACACTCCATGACATGCAACGTTATGCAAATTATAATTCTTCCATCGAATTAAAATTCATAACGCGATTTAGTGACAATAACTTTCGATCGCACAATTATCCTTTACAAAGTTTACAAAACGGTAGCAAATCCATGAATGAAGCACTCTTTCTAGCTAAAATTCAAGATAGAACGTAATGCAACACGATTACGCGACAGTAGTAAAGTAAAAGTTCTAGGAAATTGTAAACCGATATCACGGCTCTTCATAAAAAAGTGCAACACGATTGGACAAATTGCGCACTTATTGTAACAAACTTGACGAAGTTCGCGCATCGATCCTATCCCGTAAGATTGGCCATAGCTCGCGAGATACAGTCATTTTAGCAATTTATTCAAATTCACCGAAGTATTATACGATTGTAGAGGAAGCACGTTTAGAAAATCGAACTTGGATCATGACCGATTCCCCGTTGCAACATTACCAGGCGTACGTTTATCGCATTAAGAAGTTTCTCCTCCTCGGGGGTGTATTGCACACTGCCGCAATTCACCCTGTTGCATCCTATAGTACATCAGTACTAGCGACTGCTGTGAGCTCCAGCATGTGTTTTGCGGTGTTAAACTTTTGTTGGAAGAATATAAAAGATCTTGGAAAAGTGACGAAAGGCCTGAGCTTCGCCTGCAGTTTAATTTCTACTTCTTTAAAGGTATTGAACTGTGTAACTTAACCGTTTGAGTGCTGAAGAATTTTCTTGTACATATGCTAAAAGTGCGGAATGAAATACGTAGTTATTTTTTTTGGAAAATACTATAAACGGTTATATTTAACTCTAATTACTACATAAAAAGAAATTTTTAGCAACAATAATATTTTTTATTCTCACTTATTACAAACATATTTTGCTGCACAAATTCCATGAATACCTTTTTCATATACAGCGCAAATTAAGTTGGATCGATTAATTATATTACCATTTCTTAACTGCTTACCTAACACTGTCGCAAGTCGTCCGCTGCTGCTTTCAATTAATGCGAAAATTATATCGTAGTAACATACAGCAGCGCGATCGCGCTTCTACGCATTTTTGTCACAACACAAGAGAAGCGCAATAGCGCTTCGCCGCACTCAAACGGTTAACCCTTTGCAGTCCCATGTCGAGCTATACTCGACATACCTTTTCACTTCATTTTACTTTCTAACGAATTAATATCGACATTTCAAATTCATAATGATTTTGTAATATCACATAAATACCCGTCAGTATCTATAGTTATTGCTACCATTAAAAAAAAAAGAATAACCAACGACAGAAAATGTTGTGCAATTATTTTCACTTAGCTCCCTAGAAACTTGACAAAATAATTCGGACCGCAAAGGGTTAAAGTAATGTGTACAAATCAATGCCAATGAGTGTACAGTAAAACCTCGGTAAATGCACGGATTTCAAGAGCAAAGCAGTGCTCTTATCGAGTACCGGTGTCGAATCTGTGTTTACATTAGGACTCGAGCCGAGCGCGAACTTAGAAAAAGACAGACAGTAGAAGAGACAGAAAGAGCAAGCAAACAAAGTGAGCTGCTCGAAAGTATCGGCGAGGCACTGCTAATGCATCAATAAACTTGTTCATTTATTAATTTTTCCAAATGCAACTTTTCCAAATGTATTTTTGAGATTCTTCTGATTACAATGATACCAAACACGATATAGTTTGAATTATGTAAATGGTAAGTAAATTTTTTAAATATTACGTAAATATAATTCAAGCTATATCGTGTTTGGTATCATTTTAATCAGAAAAATCTCACAAATACGTTAGCAAAGGTTTCAAAAAAAATCGGAAATGAAAACGACCGATCTTCCAATTAGTATTGCCTCACCGATGCATTAGGGTGGTAGCATGTTACACCGCTCCCTCGTCGAGCGTCGATATTCGCCAAGGGGTATCCCCCTATGTGGAGGGAATAGTCATGATGCATTTATCAAGGTTTTACTGTATTTCACTGCGGTGGTAGAAGATCGTGTATCAACGTTTTCATCGACATGGTCCAAACTGATGAGCCACGTAGAAAGACATTTTTTGATCTGGATGATGTGCTCGATAATTCTTTTAGATAAAGATAATTATTAAAGATAACTTTCTAACGCTGACGGAACTCGGAAAATAATGTTTGATTTTTAAACTGTAATGAAACATCATTTTTGCAGTCCGTCGGAGAAAGAGGGTGAAAATTTGATAACGAAGTAGTTTGACTTGGTGGCTTGCAGGTGCTGGGCAGCGTTTGTTCATACTTGTACCACAAAACTGTAATATTTCATTTCACGAAACGATATAGCGATAAATATGAAAGAATCATTTTCTCAGGCGGTCTGTTTCATGATAAAGCGCAAGGATATAATTGAACTCGAACAAACTATGGCCGAACTCTTCAAAGAAGAACTAAAGTACGATTCGAGGAGGCTCGCTCTTCTATCGCTTCGGTATACATTTGACAAAATGGCATACACGTATTCTCTTTGTGCCGGAGGGACACTTCTTTCTTATCACCTTCCTCCACTAATATCGATAGTTAAACAGCACGTGCATCGCGTAGAGCCTAAGACGTATCATCTACCTTTCCCTGCAAGCTTCCCCTGGATCATCGAGGGTGGTGGTTTTTTGTATCAGATACACTTCATCTTCGAAATTAGTGCTACTTGGTTTCTCTACTTCACGAACATCGGGATAGATTCTCTTTTCGGATTTTATATATTTCACATAGCCGCGCTGTTGAGGACAATGGAATATCAATTGAAGAATCCGCAAGTGAATGAGAATCGGGTACTACTTTTGCGTTCATGCATGAACAGACACAAAAGGCTCATGCGTTGCCGTGATATTGTCGAAGATGTCTTCGGGCCGATCATTGTTTGGCTGGTACTCTCTAATGGTGTAGTAATATGTGCACTGGTTTTCCAAGCCTTCCAGGTATGCAGTATAACAATACAGTAGATTCCCGTTCAACGCGGGGGATTTGTTCCGCATTCTAGAAAATCGCATTACAGTAAAAGTTGGATAAATGCGACACAGTTCGGGACTCAGGCGCTTCTCTTATGAAGTAGCGGTGTCGAATCCGTGTTTACATCACGACTCCAGCCAAGCGCGAACAAAGAAAAGGACAGACAGTAGAAGAGACAGAGAGGTCCAAGCTATAGGGGGAGCGACCCGAACGTATCGGCGAGGCAATACTAATTAGGGGATCGGCCGTTTACATTTTCGATTTTTTTTAAACCTTTTCAAACGTATTTGTGAGATTTTTCTGATTAAAATGATACCAAACACGATGTGTTTGAATTATGTTAAATAGTACGTATATATAAAATAGTAAGCAAATATATTAAATATTAAGTAAATATAATTCAAACTATATCGCGTTGGGTATCATATTAATCAGAAAAATCGCACAAATACATTAGCAAAGGCTTCAAAAAAATAAAGAAGTTATATTCCTGAATTGGATAAGTCAGTCTCTTGTTCCGAGTTGCATCATATTACATTTCTCCCTCGTCGAGCGTCGTGGTTCGCGAAGGGGGATCCCCCTATGTGGAGGGGATAGTCGTGTTGCATTTTTCCAGCCAAACTTTTGTCGCAACTATTCAACTTTTACTGTATATGGGACAAACTGTGAGCGCAGAGTCGTCGCTCTGAACCTGATCAATGGCCGCGAGATCAATCGGTGACGAACGCTTCGACGCAACGTCAAACCGTCGCTGTTGCAATCAAAAAATTGTAGACGTTGCCACGGTTATCACATATTGCTGATGAGATGAGGTTCGGTTTGAAATTTTATTTCATTGCGGACAGACTGTTACTGTCATACGTAACTAACTTGTCTCAAATAAAGTTTCTTTTAATAAAGAATTCAAAAAAGAATGCAGGTGACTTAATAATAAAAAAAAAGTATTGTATACGTTATAATAATATTTTTTTAAGAAGGACATATATTTTAGCCATGCGTACTGAAATAAATAAAATTCCTGAAAGATTGAGAAGAAAACGTATAGCTCTGGATTATTATTTTTTAACAATAGGTAATAATGAACAACAGGAAAGTGTATGCATTAGCTTTTCTAAACAAAAAATCAGAAACTATATGAAAATGTCCAATTTATCTTGCGCGTTATACGGGGCGGTTTATAGCGTTGTATGAGAACTAGTCGCAATTTTTTCGGAGCGTTATACGAATTCGCGTTATACGGGAGTCCACTGTAATTACGACCGGACGCCCGTCGCCATGTCCAAAGATTCCAGGACTTGGTGATCCCTTGTTATTGAATTTATATTATCGTATTCATTCGTAAGATCCATATTTCGTGATTAATGATCAATTGAAAATTCTATCAGACACAACTGTCGTTTGGGAAAGCTGCTCACTTTATTTTTTTTATGTTCCTGAAACTCATTCAAACGTTCATGTTTGCATGGTGCGGCAGCACCGTTACAACCGAAGTACGTAAAAATTACGTTACGATTCATATGGATATTTGCAAATACTTCGGCGGTCAAAACTATTGTCGTTACATTTTCTTTCGTATCAAACAGAGCGAAAAGTATCTCGAAGGATTATATTTCAGCGATTGGCTGGGCCCGCATAGCATACATATGAAGAACGAACTTATCGTTGCGATGCTCCAAAGGCCGATGACAATAACAGCCTCGAAATTCTTTTTTGTATCCGTGGATATGTTTACTAAGGTAAAGATAATCTTATAATTTCATGGATCTCAAAAATATATTACACGTTTGACTTTCAGATCTTAAATACCGCAATGTCTTATTTCTTTCTGTTGCAAACTTTGGACGAAAGCGGCTGAACGTAAAATTACGTCTTAGTTTACATAATTGGCTCGTAACTTGTAGATGTACATATATAAGTAATACACACACAGTATTTTCTCCCTCTTAGTTGTTTTACTTTATTAAAAAATTGCATTCTCAACGAAGAAAAAAATATGTAGACACCCGTGTTCGTGTATATGGATACACTTACATTTGGCTTCATTTTAAGAAATGCCTATTTTTATATAATATGCAATTACAAATACAGTATAAAATATTCTGCTATACGAAATACTCGTAACTGTCTCATTGGTGAGATATATGAGTCGCTCAGAAGCCAATGCGGTTAAGTCAATTTTTTTTTAATACTTTCTGATTTTTGTAAATTTTAATAGAATGAATTTTGAACAATGGTTTTGAATTTTCGGGTTTTATCCTTTCGAGACTGACGGGACAATATATCCCAAACTAATGTTCATTTAATGTGCTGAGATATAATTTCCCGTCTCTAAAGTGTTAAGCCGCGTTGAGTGTTGTAAAACATCCGACGTTTCGCCAGTATTGCAGCTAGCTTCATCAGGGTGATCTGATACTAGAGGTGTCTTATTAGCGGTACTTCTGTTTATATTGCTGCTCGTTGATTCGGAACCGTGATTAGCAAATCATTTTTGGTTGATCAGCTGAGCGACTAAGGAACCAATGAACAAGCAAAAATGATTGGCTAATCACGGTTCCGCATCAACGCGCAGCAACATAAATAGAAGTACCGCTAATAGGACACCTCACAATCAGTATCAGAGCACCCTGATGAAGGTATACTGAGGGACCAGAAACAAGGCACGTAATTTGCTCTGATTCGCCCGACGGATAGGGACATCCCTCTCCCTCACGCATTTAAAATTTTGACGCGCTATTGGCAAGAGAGACCCACACATTCGTTGCGTCGTCATGTGAACGACGAAAGCAGTGTTTTATTTTCGGTTGTCATTCGTCAATCTCAGGTTTCCAGGACCGACATGACGAGGATAGACGGCGCGAGAGCAATCTCCCCTTCCGCCCCAAGTGCCTTGTTTCTGGTCCCTTACTGTACCTATTTTTACTGAGGTGAGCCAATTTGACTCATACAAGAAGATTGAAGTTATTTGCAATGAAAATGGTTCCAGATCAATTTAAATAAAAGCTTTATTACTAAAAAATTCATTGAAAACATCTTTTCAAAAAATGGATTTTATAAAATTATATAATTTCACTAAAAATGCTCTGTTCACGCGCGATGTATAAATCGAAATGATGGCAGAAGTGGGCAGGCAAGAAAGATAATGTAGCGGAATAGCGAAAAGGAGTGAGGATGATTGTTTATATGTGAGGAGGTGCGAGACAATCTCCCCTTCCGTCCCAAGTGCCTTGTTTCTGGTCCCTCACTGTAGCTGCAATACTGGCGAAACGTCAGATGTTTTGCAACACTCAACGCGGCTTAAACCCGAAAATTCAAGACCATTGTTCAGTCAACGATGACCTCGAAAGCCTCAAAACCTCAGAATGAAGTTTATTCAATCATTAAAATTCAATTCAATTGCAGTCGATTAAAATTTACAAAAGGCAGAAAATATAAAAAAAATTGACTTAACCGCATTGACTTCTGAGCGACTCATATTGCAGTCTTTGCAGAACCGCGGAAAATCAGACAGGTTACTTTTTTTCTGGCTGATTTATTCAACGAATCGAACGACAGAGACTTTTCAGTTTTATTTCCATTTCGTGCGCACATTTATTTTCCTCCATGCTTCACTTCCCGTATGCATATTACAACGAATGAACATTTACAACAAAACATACGATATTACCTCGGACACATCCTTATTCAAGCTTCGAGGTCATCCATGCGTTCATTTTCAACCACGTAACAAATTTACACAAGAATATGAAGTCAATGCGTGATGAAAGGATGAAAACTCAATTGCAAGACTTAAAACGTTGAAGCAGTTCCGAACCGGTCGAAGAAACTATACTGAATCCATAATTTTCTACGGAAACAAAATCGTTCTTCAGTAGCACGGAAGACAAAAGAGACTACGTAAAAATCGAACGAACCCCGTGAAGCACACGGCAATGTGATACCTCCATAATTAACGAGACGAAGTGCAAGACCCATAGTGGAACGAATCGATTTTCCGATTGCCTTTGATGTACGTATCTTATAGTATCCGTCATTATGCAAATTGTACTTGTCCCACATTCTGTCGAAAATCACGCACCGAATTATTGCTAATAAGTATCAATTACAACATTGTCCTTCGTGTAGTTTCATTAAGCGATAAGTTGACGCAACGGGGACATTGACCATCTGAAATTTATGACGGAAGATAATAGGTAGCGTTTGCAGAACTTCGAGTTCTGAGTAGCTGATGATTTATCGTGATAGTATGTTAGGAACTATAAGTTTAGCAACTTGATCGTTCGAGGTGTGAATTTAATGTTGAACATACAACACCCTAAGCGTCATTTTCGTCTTACACGAATGATGATCGATGCTAAACTTCACTGCAGCCGTATTACATTGCATTGAACGTGTTGTGCGACTTTAGAGTTCATGTTTACATTCCTATCATGGTTTGTTCGACGTTACAGAGTTACCGGAAGTATGCTCGTCGTACTGAGCTGCTCACATATCTTGGTTTTCTATTTCGCTGTCCGCTGTTGAGTCCTGTTGCTCATTTTACCACAGTGATTATGTTACTTGCCATACAATTCGGTGCATGCTGTGCGATCATAAACTTTTTCTTAGATGCAACAGATATTTCTGTAGTCGCAAGTACCTTGGCGCCTATGTGCAGCACCGCTACAACTATGTTAAAGGTACATCGAGATGAACAGGTTGAAGTATAATTCGCTATACAACCAATCCTGTTTTTGCACGAACTTCTTTTACACGATTTTGATTTAACACTAATCCTACCGGCTTTATATCTGTTATATTGAAATATACGAAATAAGTACTATGGAAAAATAGATTTGGAGAGGTGAAAAAGATGTAAATTTAAGTAATTTTTGTTTTATACGATAGACCTCAAATATTTACTAAATGGCTGTCCAATCAATTTGGGGAATTTTTAGAAAAAATCAGAAAGCGGTCATTTGACCGCCATGGTAGGTTTAGTGTTAACACAAATTAGAAAAATAATTTAATTCCCTTCTTACACGACTTACTTTGATTTAACACGCTCGATCCAAATTCTAAGATAAAAATTTTACTTTAACGTGGCCTAGCCAAAACACAGACACAACGATTAATTACTGAATTCATTCTTAAATCCACTGAAACATCGCCACCACAGGAGGCTAGTCCTAATTTTGTTCAAGAGGCCATAAGTATTAGGACGTCTACTTCGGATGGAATAAATGTGAATATAAATCTACGCACATTTTTGTATGATTTTAACTAATTTTGTTTTATTTAGTATTATATACTTCAAGGCAAACATACATCCAGTGCTATAATAGGTTTATAATGCAAAAATTAAAATCAATATTATATTTTGTTTTCATCGATATAACCACGCCTTTTCTTCATAACGGTTTTCACGAGTTTTGGCATTCTGCACGTTAATTTTTTAAGGGTATCTGTTGAAACTCCATTCCGAACAGTTTTTTTTAACATTTTTATAAACATTTGTACGAGATGCCACACGCAGCAGAACGTGAAAGTTGCTCGGTAAAAATATAATACAGATTGTTATCAAATAACCAGTAATAAATTCATAAATTAACCAAGGATGTCGTAAATACTTATAGTTGAGAGTATGTTTTAATCAAAATCTGAAAATAGCAACAGTGAAAATGTTCACTCCACAATCAATTTCCGATTTCGTGCATACGTAGCAGGTGTCCTAATACTTTTGGCCGGCAGTGTATATAGGAAAAATGCAACTGGTACCGAAAGTGTTACAGAACCTAACTAAATCCACATAATCTGATAATCGCAAACCTAAACCTCACCCATTTCACATTCTCATTTTTGTGTTAACACTATTCCTACCACGACCGGTCAAATGACAGTTTTTAACATTTCGATTAGAATTTCCTATATACAACGTAATTGAATCGCCTTTAAACTTCACGACTTTTCCTCAAATATACGTATAATACATTCACATTATAATACATTTTTCAATATTCACTTCTTTTTTTACTGTTCATTTTCTGGGAAAAAATTATCATTTGATAAATTCACCGGTTGCGGTAGGAAATGGTATACGTGAAGTGTCGGTAGGAATAGTGTTAAGCTTATCTACATGTACAGTTTCTGACATCATTCGAGCCAGTGCCTGTACCCCTTGCCTTACGATTTCTGTTTTGACAGCGTGCGTAATACCCCCGACTTAATTGCAGAAATAAATATTACCCTCTGATCTTTAACATTTGGCACAATTGACTGCCATATTAATATTACAGAAATAATTTTACCGTCTCGTGATCCACTGATATTTTCAATTTAATACTTATTAGAAAACTTCAAAATTTCGTATTCCATTTATCGCCTCACGTGTGTCACACGTTATTGTAAGCTACGGGTTAATTGTATGCTTCCTGTTTTTCCTAGGTGATATGTTTCACATTAAAACGCAAAGATGTAAAAGAACTCGACGATACTGTGAAAGCACTGTTCAACTTGGAGGTGAAGCACGACACAAGGAGACCCACCCTTCTGTCTCTACTGTTATCGTTCGAAAGATTAACAAATCTATATTTATTCCTCCACACTGGGATTTGGATAGCTTACAATATTCCTCCAGTGATATCAGTGATTTACCAGAATGTGCGACACATAGAACCTAAGAGTTACCATCTGAGTCTCCCCCTGAAGTTCCCATGGGACTTCAATAGAACTGGCCTCATTTATCAGCTACACTACATGTTTCAACTTTGTACTTGTTTGCCATTATACTTCGTGAACGCCGCAGCGGACACACTTTTTGGATTTTACATGTTTCACATGGCCGGAGTATTC
Source organism: Cerceris ruficornis (assembly GCA_963989415.1). Taxonomy (NCBI): domain Eukaryota; kingdom Metazoa; phylum Arthropoda; class Insecta; order Hymenoptera; family Crabronidae; genus Cerceris; species Cerceris ruficornis. The sequence goes on from OZ022518.1 coordinate 8,607,303, forward strand.
AAGACGATGTCACACCGGCTGCAGAATCCGGAAGTGGACGAAAGTCGAATTTTACTTTTACGATCTTGCGCGAAGAAGCACAAATTGCTGTTGCGCTGCCGTGATATCATTCAAGATATCTACTGGCCGATCATTGTAAGCATGGTACTCACTAATTGCGTAGCAATGTGCGCTCTGATTTTCCAAGCTCTCCAGGTATGAAGTACGATATTAACTCACGACCGAACACATTTTATCATGTCGGAATGTTATAGCAGTTTGGAAGTATTTTGACACAAAGTGTATCATTTCGTACTTAATTAAAAGACTGTATTTCATGGTGAATAATGAACTGAAAATTCTACCAGACAGAGCTGACATTGAAGTTAGGTATTATGCAAGTGACATACTTCTTTGTGAAATTCGTACAGATAAATCTGTACACATGGTGCGGCACCGTTATGACGACAGAGGTACGTTTTGATCTTGATCGTTTCCATCAAGCTTTTTAACCCCTTGCCCCACAATTACTATTTTCATTGCGCGCGCAATAACTCAAAATTACTTCCTGAAATCAAAATTTCTCTCTGATCTTCGATATTTCGTATAGCCAAACGGAATATTAATAGAATAGAATTAATTTTTTGTTCCGCGTCTCATTGACTTTAATTTTCTCTTAATAATTTTCTTAATTTAATTCAATTTTCTCATCATCTCGAATTTTATAGGTTTCACGAAACTTGAAAATTTCCTATTCCATTTATGGCGCCACGAGTGTCGAACGTTATTGTAGGCTAAGGGGTTAAGACATTTTGTCGACTTAATGACATATTTTCATTGTACTTCCGTTCGAGCAGAGCGAAAGATTTGCCCAAAGTGTGTATCTCGCTGATTGGGTAGATAAAAGTACAGAGTTAAAAAAAGATATGATTATAACAATGATACAGAGGCCGTTAACAGTGAAAGCCGCGGGTTTCTGTCACGTGTCAATGGATTTGGTGCCTAAGGTAAGCAGATTCTTTTGAGAACGAAAAACATCCGGCATAAGCATGGTCCAGTGACCCTGCATGACAAAATTTAATTATTATTTGTTGCTAAATAATGCTCGCTATCTGACACATCAGTATGCAAAGGCTTTAGAGTAATTTGTGGTCATAATAAAATGTTTGAACTTTATCATTTTTTTTCTCAGAGACTACGCGCGATATTTGAATGAATCTAAAGCCAACTTTCAATTACTTAGTTGTACTTGACATATTTTTTTCAAATTTTTAAAACACTTATTAAGAGAATGAAAATGTAATAAGGCGTAACAATCAGCGCTCGGAACGTATCGAATATATTCATTGTATTATAATGGCATAATTAACGGAAATTATTTTGCATTTTAATATTTATCTATTAGTCGCTAATTATAGTCTTAATCTAAACGTAGAATTATAAAAATAAATGTTCATCATCTATATCCACCTAGATCTATCTATATTTACAGTTTTATATTCTTTTAATTATTGTGGTATGTTTCAACAAATCTGTCCAACGCAAATTACAAGGATTGTTTGTGTAAAACGCTCAACAATTTTTTTTTCTAAGAATAATACCTTGATGAGTGTTTTAAAATTTTTGAAAAATATATGAACTACAACTAATCAGTAGGGATTTTTTAGCAACCAATAACAATTGTAATTGTAGCCTGCCAAACAATTTTACTAATTGATCTGATGTTTCCAGCTAATCAATACTACGCTATCGTACTACTTTTTGCTGAAGACTTTAAACGAATCCGAGCAGACATAGCTACGTTTATTCGCTCTTTAACGGAATTTTGAAATAAATCAGAGAAAAGTACCATCAAATAAACACGCAAATTACAATTATGTAATTAAATTTACTACAGATTAATACTTCTTTTAGAAATATTACTTATCGCGTGACATACTAAATTGTAATTAAGATCCATTCCATGATGTCAATAATACAGTAGTATGGTTACCTGTACAAAGTTGTTAAGCAATCTTCACTGTTAATTAAACAGCACCCTGTTGATTTCTTACACTCAACTGATAAATCCTCGTTAAACACTTACTTCCAAACGTGCACGCAACCCTTACAATTCTCTTCTTCTTCGAACGACAATTTCAAAGTTATTTGTAATCAAAAGGTAATAATTATGAACAGCGTAAGAGCCACCAAATATTCCATCAAAAATTTAGAAATTCCGAGCGATGTTTGGCGTAATAAGATGCCTTCTTTTATGTTTGACGTTGAAAAAGACTGGATAAGTGCAAAGTAAGTACCCTTGAGAATCATAGTAAAGTAAAACCCGCGTACTTCATAAAATGAAGTACGGCAGGCGCGATGACATGAAATGTACTGAAGTTATGATTTTCTAAGGAAACTAAGTCGTCCATCAGCTGTTAGAAAAAAAAGAGACCACATAAAAATTACATATACGCCATGAAGTACACGGTAAGACGATACGGTCATAACTAACGAGTCAAAGGGGAAGACACATCCAGGAACGAATCGATTTTCCGAATGCCTTTGATGTGCGAATCTAGGAAGTCTATCATTATGCAAATTGCGTATGTCGCGTATTCTAACTAAATTCACGTATCGAATTATTGGTAATAGGTATCAATTGCACAAGTGTCATTCGAGAAATGTCATTAGGGGAGAAATTGGCGCAACAGTAGCATAGGGCATAAGAAATTTATGATAGACGAGAATTGATAGCATTGACAAAAGTTAGGGCACCGAGTTGCTGTAATTTATCATGATATCGCGTTCAGAAGTATAAGCTTGACAACTTGTTTGGCCGAGTTAGAAATATCATATAATTTCTGATTGCATCTCAAGTGTTTTGCCTGCTTTACAGGAGTGATAATCTCTGTTAAAGTTCACTGCAGCTATATTACATTATTTAGAAAGTGGTTTTGCATCTTGACATTTAAGTTTTCTATTGCGATAATGTTATATTCCAAGTTAGAGGATTACCAGACGTTTGTTCATCGTGCTGAATTGATCGGATATGTCGGAATTTTGATTCGTTGTCCGCTGTTAAGTCCCGTTGCTCATATTGCTGCAGTGCTCGTAGCAAGTATTTCCCTGCTCATTACAAGCTGTGCGATGGTAAACTTTGTCGCACATCATGCTGTAAATATTACTTCAGCCGTGGCTGTCATTGCGCCCGTTTGCACTTTTGTCACGACGTTACTTAAGGTATATCATAGCAAATAGATAATCGGATCGAAGAACCTAGTTAACATTTAGCCAACGGCGCGGTTATTTAAACAAAAATTATATTTGATATAAATATGAAATAAATCACGTTCCTTAAAGGAAAGATTGAAAATTTCGTCATGTGGTCATGTTGAGACTTACTTCAAAACAGGGAAATCTTCTCATTCGGTTGGCTAAGTGTTAACACTACAACTACCGGCATCATATCTATTATATATGTAGCATCGGGATTTTTAAGCATGTTACGTTGGCTTAGCATAGAACGTAGACATGTAAGAACGACGGACAGGACGTTTACGACTTTATTAACCCTTTCGCTTCGGCAGTCCAGCCAGCCGAAGTGCCGTCACCGAACGGAAGCACGCGCCAGAAATGTGCACAGTGCACATGGTTCTTGTATATACGTTCATCTAAGTCTTAAATAATTACTATGCTTAATAAAACAACTGTTGCTCTAATATAGCACGTACACTTCACATTTTTAATATGGAAAGACTTATACAAAATTATATCAGTTATTCTAAAAACATTAGACCAATTAGAGTTGACCTGTTTTTAGGTATTTACATATTTACAGGACTTTACAATTAAACGTTTAATATAATTAATAATTTAACGCAAATTAGTTAGTATACAAATATGTAGAGACTTATACATATATACAGGGTGGTCCACACAACGTGTGCACCTCGAATAACTTTTAAAGTATGCGTTGCACGAAAGAATGTTATATACAAAAGTTACATGGTTTAAAAGGGTACACTATGTAGTGTGTTAATTTTTTTTTATAGGTGGAGGCGTTTCGGAGATTTCAAGGTCAACTTTGTTTTTTTAAGTGGAATGATATGTTTCTTTATTCATCATGAAATAGCACGTTTTCAGACGAGTTCAATGACCTATGGCTCAAGGTCATTTAAGGTCAAACTTGCTTGAATATTAAGTAACTATAATTAAAAGTATGTCGTGTTTGGTATCATTTTAATCAGAAACATCGGGAGGATCGGCCGTTTTCATTTTCGATTTTTTTTAAACCTTTGCTAACGTATTTGTGAAATTTTTCTGATTAAAATGGTACCAAACACGACATACTTTGAATTATAGTTACTTAATATTCAAGCAAGTTTGACCTTGAATGAAATTGAGTCATAGGTCATTGAACTCGTCTTGAAACGTACTATTTCATGATGAATAAAGAAACATATCATTCCACTTAAAAAAACAAAGTTGACCTTGAAATCTCCGAAACGCCTCCACCTATAAAAAAAATTAACACACCACATAGTGTACCCTTTTAAACCATGTAACTTTTGTGTATAACATTCTTTCGTGCAACGCATACTTTAAAAGTTATTCGAGGTGCACAAGTTAGGTGGACCACCCTGTATATATATGCTGAAATTTAATTTAATGGCCGGTGTCATATCTATTATATTCAAATATATTTAATACGTACTTTGGAAAATGAGATATGAAGAGGTGTAAAGGGTGATTGGTTACGTAATTTAGGTTTTACAAGATACAAGGGAAATATTTACTGCATGGTTCCCCTGTCAATTTGAGGAATTTTTAGAAAATATTGGAGACCGGCCATTTTGACCACCTGAGTAGTTTTAGTGTTAAAACCACTTTATCGAATAATCTCAAGCCAAAGAATCACGTAATAATTGTTCTCATATTTGAGTTCAGCTTGCCTGAAACTACGGTTTCATGGGACCTTTCAAGTCAGTCCCTTTAATGGTATGATTACTGTTTGTTCAAGATTGCATGCTTCGCGATCAAACAGAAGAAGATGAAAGAGGTGGACGATATTGTAAAAGCATTGTTCACGATAGATCTGAAGCATGATTCGAGGAGATCCGTCCTTCTGTCTCTGCTATCAGTGTTCTACAAACTGTGCAGCTTCTATTTCATTCTCTTCGTTTTGGTTGCCTTCTTTTACAAAATTCCTCCACTGTTATCGATCGCTTACCAATACGTTCGGAACATACATCCTAAGAGACATCGCCTGGCAGTACCGGTGAAGTTTCCGTGGGACATCGGCGAAAATGGCCTCCTTTTTCACCTACATTTCCTGTTCCATTTTCTTTCCACTATGCCTTTATACGGCGTCAATGCCGCAGCGGAAATACTTTTTGGATTTTACATGTTTCACATGGCAGGGGCATTCAGGATGATGACGCATCGGTTAGAGAATCCGGAAAAGGGTGAAAGTCGGATTTTACTTTTGCACTCTTGCGTGAAGAAGCACAAGCTACTCTTGCATTGCTATGACAATCTTCAAAACATCTACGGTCCGATCATTTTAAGCATAGTGCTGACTAATTGCATAGCAATGTGCACTTTGATTTTCCAAGCACTTCAGGTACTAAGTAAAATGTTAATAACAACTTTACACCATTTTACATTCCCCAGTTGGAAATCTTTTCTCACAACGTGTATCATTTCCTATACAGTAGAACCTCGATAAATGCAGAGATTTCGGGGGCAAAGCAGTGCTCTTATCGAGTACCGGTGTCGAATCTGTGTTTACATCAGTGCTCGAGCCGAGCGCAAGCTTAGAAAAGGACAGACAGTAGAAGAGACAGAGAGAGCAAGCAAACAAAATGAGCTGATCGAAAGTATCAGCGAGGCATTTCAAATGCAACATTAAACTTGTTTATTTATTAATTTTTCTAAATGTAACTTTTCCGAATACATTTTTGAGATTCTTCTGATTAAAATGATACCAAACACGATATAGTTTGAATTATGTAAACAGTAAGTAAATTTATTAAATATTAAGTAAATATAATTCAAACTATATCGTGTTTGGTATCATTTTAATCAGAAAAATCTCACAAATACGTTAGCAAAGATTTAAAAAAAATCGAAAATGAAAACGACCGGCCCTCCAATTAAAATTGCCTCACCGATACATTCGGATGGTATGATGTTACACTGCTCCCTCGTCGAGCGTAGATGTTCGCCAAGGGGGATCCCCCTATGGGGAGGGTATAGTCATGATGCATTTATCGAGGGAAACTCATGATGCCCCTATCGAGGTTTTACTGTATATTTAACACATTAAGCGCCATTTGTATTTAACATTAGATCTACGGAAGTCGTCAAATCGACGGATTCTTACTTTTTTTTAATAACATTTCTCAAAATAGAGAAGCAGTACAGTAGATACTTCAAGCGTATCTGACACAAATTACCTAACTGATCATCTCCTTTGCTGCTTCAACCTTCTTTTTTCAACATACTTATTGAATATATTTATGTATAACACATTTAACCCCCGTAAATCCAGTGTTAAATACACACAACACACATACATATATTAGTCGAACAGCCACTTGTATTAGTCTGTACACTGTGGCGCGCATTCAGATATAAATATAATATCGTTTTACAAATATAATCACGTGACATTCGGGAACATTTATCAAACGTTAATCAAAGAGATAGTAGCGGCTGAAAGTAACGACGTTTTTTTTTATATCAATGTATCTATTGGGTTGGCAAGAAAGTAATTTCGGTTTCGTAATATGAAATGAAACTTAATTTTTTTTTAACAAAGAATGAACTTTAATATACATTTTCATTTTGTTCGATGACCTTTTGCCATCTTTTAGACCAATTTATGATTCCGCTCTCATAGAAATTCTGGTCTTTGTCAGCAAAAAACTGAGCCAGGTGCGATTTTAGACTAAACATTCGAATTAATCATTTGGTTCCTTGGAAGCAGCTCTAACTACACAACACCCACCAAATTGACAGCATAACTTATGTTTGATACAATTCAGCTTTCGATGTGGTTTGTATAAAAAAGTAATGACAAATTAAAATACGTCGAAAATGTTCGTTTTTGCACACCATATTAAAATTCACGCTAAACTAACAATTGCAAACAAAATGAAGCACAATTTGTTTCTAAATCCTGCCAAAAAATGGTAACATTGTCAGAAGTCCTTCAAAACAAACGTAACATTAGCTATCGACGAAAACCGAAATTACTTTCTTGCCAACCCAATATTATATCTATTTATATCTTTTAAGACACTCATTCAGAAAATTCTAACAGATGCAGCGGACACTCAAGACAATTTGTATTCAAGTCTCGTTCTTCTTCCTGAAATTCGCACAATTATATGTGTACACGTGGAGCGGCACTGTCATGACAACGGAGGTATGCATTGATCCTGATCGATTTTATGAGTCTTTGTAATACGTTGGATCGAACTGATAATATTCTTCTCTTGCCGTGTTTCATCTCGAGCAGAGCGAAAACTTTGCGAACGGCGTCTATTTCAGCGATTGGACGGATACTAGTAAAAAATTGAAAAACGACATGATGATAACAATGATACAGAAGCCGTTGATGCTAAGCGCTTCGGGTTACTTTTCCGTGACTATGGCTTTGATTCCTAAGGTAAGGAGATACTTTTAATAACGTAAGTTTCAATAATTGACACGATTTTTTATTCCCAGCTTGCGAATACTACGCTATCGTACTACTTTATGCTGAAGACTTTTAGCGAAAACGAAAAGGAATAATTGCTTTTAATTACTTGCCAACGCAATTTTGGAATGGTCCCAGGAAGAGTCTAATAGTCTTTTAGAGAACCTAATAGTCTTTCACAATATTATTTATCTATATAGTAAAATATTAAATTGTAATTAAGGTAGTGTCGATGCTTTAGAAATACAGCGGCATTATACATTCTCTTTGTAATTAGTAAAAATCGTTCAGCGCTATTTAAATGGCACCCATGTAATTCCTTACAATTAACTTAGAGACCCTTGCTTAATTTATCCTTTACTTGCTATAATTACTTTATCCCCAATGATATGCACGACTCTTACAATTATCAACGACAGTTTCAAAAATATTCGACATTTAAGCATAAGAATAACGCATGGCGTGCAAATACACCTAATTCTGTTTTTACACGGTAAATAAGTTCCAGACAAAACCGTACAAAAAAAAACACGAAGTGCATACATAGAAAAAAAGGGGATTAGTTCCATATCCTTCAACCCTGTAAAAAATAGTTAAAATAAATTTATTAAAAAATTTATTTTATGAATATTTTAGATTTTTTAATCGTGCTAAATCGAATGAAATCGTGTAAAAATGGAATCAATTTTTTTTTCTAGACCGTGTTAAATCAAAACAGTGTAAAAAAGACCGTGTAAAAACAGAATTAGGTGTACTCATTAAAATAATTCAGAAACGACGAACAATACTCACGTAATGAGAAGTCTTCTTCGATAGCTTAAGCAACCAAAACGGCTGAACAGTGTTTGGATGATGCTCACTAGCGGTGTAGGAATTTGTGCGCTAATTTTCCACGTTTTTCAGGTCTGAATTATAATACTATATTAATTTCGACTGTACACCCTTTGACCCGTCCAGAGATTACAGGACTTGAAAATCGCTTAACATTAAATTTATTACTTCGTACTTATTTGAAAGAATGCAAGAAGCAGTTTTTAACGAAGAACTTTCCCGGTTGGTGAAATCGGTATGGAAGTAATATTACACCGCAAAAAGATCGTTCGTTGAAACTTTTTTTTGTATTATCAATTTATGCTACAGCAAAGTTTTTACGTACGGTTACACTGGTTTCTTAAATCACTGAAAATGATTATTTGTCCAACTTTCTTCGGAAGACAGTTAAACTCATTAGAATTTTTAATTAACATTGTATTGCTTTTATTTAACGGTCTTGTGGCGCATAGGTGTGCAAAAATCAACACGTAAAAATCGAACTGTACAGAAAGAAACATACGATTCCACTACCTGTACGACGAGTCCTGGTACGAAGGAGGACACTTTGTTCAAATCTTGACGTCATAATCAATGCAATCAAAAATGTTCATAACACTTTGATCACCAATGAAAATATATCGAATCACTACCATCTCTTAACATACGTAAAGATCGATTAAATAAGTCTTGCAGTTATCACTTGTATTCATTGAAACAAACGAACGTTAATCTATCATTTTAGTATTTACCTAAACAAATTCACGAGTAGAAAATTTGGATCGACTGATCCGACAGAAAGAGTTCCACAAATTGCTGGCAAAAAAAGTAGATATCACAATTTTTAACATCACTTCATGTACATGTTACAATGCATGAACATTTATTATAGTGCATATCATGCTCCTAAAAATACTTCCTCATCCGCCGTTCGAGATCTTCCGTGAAATCATTTACAACCGCGGAATAACTTGAGGCAGGTGTAAAAAATCAATAAGCGATCCAACGATTAAAACGCAATTCCAAAGTGTAAAACCTCGATGTATCTCCGAACGGATCGCAGAAACTATACTGAATGCACGATTGTCTAAGGGAACAGAATCAATCGTCGGCAACTCGAAAGATGAAACAGTCTACCTCGATGTGACTGGCAGCTCGTGATGAACAGCTTTCAAGCAGTGAATAATTAACGAGGCGAAACGCGAGATACATCGTCCAACGAATCGATTTTCCGACCGTCTTTGATGTGCGTATCTGATAGTATCCGTCATTATGCAAATTGTACTTGTCCCATATTCTGCTGAAAATCATGCACCGAATTATTGGTAATAAGCTTCAATTATACCATTATCCCTCGTGTAGTGACATAATAACGGCAAGTCGGCGCAACGGGAATATTGTCCAACTATAATTTATGATGGATGATAACAGGTAGCGCAGACAAACGTTCGAGTTGAGAGTAATTAATGATTTGTCGTGATAACGCGTCAAGAAGTACGGTCGGACAACTTGATCGCGTGAATTGCGGATGTAATGCAATTCTGACAGCATCTTAGATGTCTTGCTGGTCTCACACATTTGTTAATTAAAGTTCGTGTATTAAAAAACTGCGTTCAAGTTTGCTGGAGCTGTATTATGTTGTTTGAAACGTGTTTCGAGATTTGAAATTTGATATTTTTGCATTGCAGCGATGAAGGAGCCGACGGTACAGAGATACCAAACGTACGCTCGTCGCGTTCAATTGCTCCTGCATCTCGGGCTTGTATTTCGTAGTCCGTTAATGCCTTCTTGCCTTTATGTTTGTCTATTATGTGCTTTAACTTTTATACAAGTCACTGTAGGCTGTGCGATTATAGCTTTTTTCGTAGAAAATGTAACAAATGTGATGCAGGCGGCAGCAGCCTTGGCCCCTATTTGCACCTTTGTTACGACTTGGATAAAGGTACACTAACAAGGGAACTACCCGAGGCGTCCGCCTCCGATTTTAATGAAACTTCGTAAATTTGTTAAGCACGTGAAAATAATCGATACGTATTTTTTTATATCGGCTAAGTCGCACGTTTAGGGGGTGAAACCACCCTTCAAAGTTTCGACATTTTTTCTTTTTTCGCTTATACGATCGCAATAAACGAGACCATTGTCACTCGTTTATCAGATATAGTAACGTAAAGTGTCAAAACCAGCAAAAGAAAAGGGTTAATTTCACGACTCCAGAGTAAATTACGGAAAAACACAAAAACACGTAACTTTTATTTTTTATTGCTCTTTCATGTAAAAAATGTTTGGTTAAAATCGGATCGCAAACTTTAAAGGTATAACGAAAAACTTATCATTTTTTAATAAAAAATTAAGGAAAAGTCGTCAAATAAAATTTTTAATTCCACAGGGGTTTAGTACACGAAAAAGACAATGTTTCGTACATTTATCGTAAATCTCTATCATTAACCGTTTTGAAGTTATAAGCGAAGATAGAAAAAATGTCGGAACTTTGAAGGGTGGTTTCACCCCCAAAACGTGCGACTTAGCCGATATAAAAAAAATAGGTACCGATTATTTTCACGTGCTTAACAAATTTACGAAGATTCATTAAAATCGGAGGCGGACACCTCGGGTTGTTCCCTTGTAAGATAATTAGGTTTAAGTATGATTTGCTACACCTTTATTACATATAACGAGTTATAGACAACAAATCCAGGCCTATAGACAATAGACAATTAGTTCCTTGGAAAACACAGTTAAGACTGAGCATCGAGAAAAATGATTTAACATCTGTACAGACGAGGATGCGTTTCTTCCATTTCAAAAAAATTTTAAACTTGAGGATCACAATATTCAGCATCCTATTCCTGTAAAATCCCGTCAGATTGAGATTTCGAAATGTGTATATGCAAACAAACTCTTGCGCTCTTCCTTCGGTTTGAACAAGATGCAACTTATGTTTACGTCCTTTACGTTTACGTCCCTTTAATGGCATATTTCCTATTCTTCTAAGATAGCATGTTTCACGTTCAGCCGCAAAGATTTGAAAGAACTCGACGATACTGTGAGAGATCTATTCAACGCAGAGATGAAGCATGAATCAAGAACACCCGCGCTTCTTTCTCTACTACCCTCGTTCGATGGAATATTACGAAGATATTTAGCTCTCTACGCTGCAACTGGCATAGCTTTCAATATTCCTCCGCTGTTATCGATAATTTACCAGCACGTGCGTCGCATACACCCTAAGAGATATAATTTGAATATTCCTCTGAAGTTTCCATGGGAAATCGGGGTATCCGGATGGAAGTTTCAAATACATTTCCTGTTCGCACAATTTCTTAGCACTACAACTTTGTACATGGTGAACGCCGCAGCGGAGATACTTTTTGGATATTATGCATTTCACATTGCCGGGGTGTTCAGGACTATGACAAATCGATTACAGCACCCGGAACCAAACGACAATCAGGTTTTAGTTTTGCGCTCTTGCACAAAGAAACACAGGCTGCTCATGCGTTGTCATGATCTCCTAGGAAATATCTTTGGACCGATTATTATAAACCTGGTGCTCACTAATTGCGTAGCAATGTGCGCCATCATTTTTCAAGCCTTCCAGGTATGAAGTACAATATTAAGTCCCTATTGAACACTCTTTTTGCCTTGTCCAATGATTCCAGGACTTGGGAATCATTTATTATTGAATTTATCATTCCGCATTTATTTAAACAACTGCATCGCATGCTAAATATTGAATTTCAAATTTTACCAGACACAACCTACACTGAAGAAGTGTGCTATGCAAGTGTGTTACTTCTTCGTGAAATTCGTGCAAATCAATATGTACTCATGGTGCGGAAACGTCGTGACGACGGAGGTACGTACTCATCTGGATCGATTCGATAAGGCTAGGTAAGAGCCATGATCGACTTAATGAAATTCTCTTCTCACCGTACTTCGTTTCATACAGAGCGAAAGATTTGCCGAAGGCGTGTATTGCAGCAATTGGATTAATAGAAGTAAGGAATTGAAAAACGATATGATCATAATAATGATACAAAAGCCGTTAATGATAAAGGCGTTAGGTTTCTTTTACGTGACAATGGCTTTGGTTCCAAAGGTAAGCAGATACTTTTAATGGCGTAAATTTGAATAATAGACCCGATACTTTATTCCCAGGTTATGAATACTACGCTGTCGTACTATTTTCTGTTGAAGACTATAAGCGAAGAGTAAAGGAGTAATTATGTTTAGTTAATTTTCAACGCAATTTAGCAACGATCCCGGAAAGAATGCTATCGAGTAAATGCACAAATAAACATTACATGATTAAATGCACTAAAAATTGACAGACTTTGGAAATTTGACTTACCGCGTGAAATGCTTCGTTGCAATTAAAATCGATTTAATGATGTTAAAGATCGTGGTGTATTTTACGTTATTTGTACAAAGTTCATTAAGGATCTACGCTGTTAATTAAATGGCACTCTTTTGTTTCCCTACACTCAAACCGAGAGATCCTTGGTGAATATTATAGGAATATTTGTAGTCGGGCGTGAAATAACAGTGATTACACTTAGAACTATTTATTTAAAAGAATAATAAAACTAACTAAACTAAATATGGGATAAACTATAACTGTCGTCCTTAATTGTCTTTTGCATTTTTACGGTTTTATATATAATGAACTGCATAAAATCCAATAAAAACATCCATTAACACTAGAACTACCGGCTTTATATCGATTCTATTTAAATATATTAAGAGTACTTTGGAAATCGAGGGATCAAGAGGTGAAGAAGATGATCAATTAAATAATTTCTCTTTTATAAGATAGACGTGGAATATTTACTGCATGGCTGCCCTCTTTCAATTTGGGGAGTTTTAGAAAAAAATTACGAACCGGTCATTTTGATCGTCTTGGGAGTTTTAGTGTTTAAAAAGTCACAAACTGTGAAGATTTGTTCACATAAAGGCCGGAAAAACAGACCATACTTACAAAGGAACATCCCGGAGTGTAAATCACCGATTTTTACGAAATTTTAGTATGATATAGTTTTCGTGAAAATATTCGACACGTATTTTTTTATCGGCAATCATCCACGTTAAGGGGGTGAAAACCGCCATCAAACTTGGGGTCGCGAAACCTATTTTATCGAATATCTCGGAAACTATTAGAGATACGGAGATTTTTCACCGAGCCAAAATTAACGCCTTTTTGATGGCGAAACCGATGATGTAAACATTTTTTTAAAAAATCCGTTTGTTTAACACTAGATTTACGGGCGTGAAATCTGTTACATTGCAATATATGAAATAAGGACTTTGGAAAAAGAGGGATCAAGTGGCAAAGATGGTAATTCGTTAAGTCATTATTGTATTATAAAATACACGTGAAATATCTACTTTATAGTTTCTTTGTAAATTTGAGAAATGTTTATAAAGCAAGTAGGATCCCGTCAATTTGACGGCTTCCGTAAATCTAGTGTTAAATAATATGTTAAAAAATATTATTACAATTAACACGTTGACTGCTACGTCAGTCCCTGATGACTGACAGTGGGACTTTCGTTTGGGCGGCGTTGATCCGTGGGATTGACAGGAAACTTTTCGTTTTGACGACATTGGCGTATGGGACCGGTATCCACCATTATCAAAGTTACAAAATAAAAGTAATTATAATGAAGTTTATTAAAACATTCTAGGCAAAGATGTGGTTTAGATTTACACAGATTGCAAAAGGTGACAGTCTGTTTAGTCAATTTTTTTGCTAAATTACAACATTTATTTTATAACCTTAATAATGGTGCATACCGGACCCATGCGCCAATGTCGTCAAAACGAAAAGGTTCCTGTCAATCCCACGGATTAACGGCGTCCAAACGAAAAGTCGGTCCCCGGGGACTGACGTATCACTCGACGTGTTAATGAACATTTTAAATAAATCATGTGGTCGTTACCTGTGGTACTTCCTCATCCACGCTTCAAGATCTTCCGTGAAATAATTTTCAATCGCGTAACAACTTGAAATTAGTATATGCAGTCAATAAGTGATGGAACGAATCATAACTGAACTACGACACGTAAAATGTTGAAGTAGTTTCGAAAGGTTCTATGGAGCTATACTGACCCTACGAATTTCTAACGAATCCTTCTTAGGAAACTTGGAAGACGAAAGGGACTGCGTAAAAGTGAAATGAACCCTGTGGAGCATATGGTAAGTTGATACGTCCATAATTAACGAGATGTAATACAAGCCACGTCGTGGAACAATTCCATTTGCCGATTCCCTTTGATGAGCTTGTCTAATAACAACTATCATTATGCAAATCGTACTTGTCACATATTCTACCGTAATCTACGCAACAAATTATTGGTACTAAATCTCAAATCTACGATTGTACTTCACAAAGCAACACAGAGAAGAAGTTAACGCAACGGGAAACTTTGACATCTGGAATTTATGAAGGATGATAATAGGTAACGATGACGAAAATTACAGTTTCGCGTAATTGATGAGTTTCCGTGATAGCGCATTATGAAGTATAAGTTGGACTACTTGATTGAACGAGTTTTAGATGTAACGTAATTCCGACCACAACGCAAATGTCATGTCGGTTTTATACGAGTGTTAATCACGGTTAAAGTTCGCTACAACCATATTGCATCGTGTTGGGCGTGTCTTGCTGCGTGAAATTTAAGTTTTGAATTGCGATCATGATATATTCGACGCCACAGGATTATCAGAAGTACAGCCGCCAGATGCAGATCTTCTCGACTATTGGCTGTCTAATTCGCTGTCCGCGAATGCACCCTTTTATTCATTGTATTATAGTGATTCTTATATGTTTTATACAGATATTCATGTGTCTCGCGGGTATAAACTTTTTTTTATCAAATGCACAAGATATTGCTACAATAGGGACTAGTCTGGCGCTTATTTGCACTTATTTGTCAACTGTATTAAAGGTACGGTGGAGTAAATTCACTATATTCCGACTACTAATAGCCTATATTATCACTAGATTTACGGGCGTAAAATCTGTCGAATTGCAATATATTAAATAAGGACTTTGGAAAAAGAAGGATCAAGCGGCAAAGATAGTAATTCGTTAAGTCATTATTGTATTATAAAATTCACGTGAAATATCTAATGTACAGTGTCTCTGTAAATTTAAGAAATGTTTATAAGACAAGTAGGAACCCGTCAATTTGACGGCTTTCGTAAATCTAGTGTTATATAACGAAAATGACTTTTTCTGGTAAAACAATGAAAATTTAACGTGGGGAAGATATCGTTACAATAATTATATAGACGGGGATTCACTTCTTCCATTTGAAAGATCATTTAAGATGTTGGAAAAAACTTCTTTCACTCTTTTCTCGGATCAGAAGCAGGTGCAGCTTACGTATACGTACAGATGTGGTTGCAATAAATGGATCTTGACACGATAAGTTTATACGTCTCTCGTGTCGTTTTATAAGTGCAGAAAAAGTTTCATTGATGTTTACGATTGATCTCGAGCCACCTCACGGTATAAGAATTAACCCTCTGTGGACTCGTGTAACTTTAAACTAACACAAGACAAATCTAAGCTTTTATTCTTCAAAGTCAATTTTTGAACTTTTCTTAAAGACCAGGAAATTCTTTACAATTCAATGTTTCAAAATCAAGTTAAATCCATCATTTGTAACAGTACTTTTATCATTTTCTAATGTGCTATCGTGCAACTGATCTTCAGATGCCGCAGAAAATTCGAGCTATAGAGGGTTAATCAATGTAGCTGAATCGACCTACCTGAATAATCTCAAACCTAAGCGTCACCTAATTCACAACCTCACGTTTGAATTATGCTTATCTACGAGTATAGTTCAATGACATCGGTCGAGGAAGTCCCTTTTAACAGTATGCTTCCCGTTTTTCCAAGGTGACACGTTTCTTGATCAAAAACAAAGATATAAAAGAAGTCGACGATACTGTGAAAGCACTTTTCAACCTAGAGCTGAAGCACGAGTCAAGAAGATCCATCGTCCTGTCTCAAGTATCCCTGTTTAGAACAATATGCAATTTTTATGTGATGATCTTCGTTGTATGTCATTTTGCATACAATATTCCTCCAGTGATAGCGTTTGTTTATCAACACGCGCGTCACATATCTCCTAAGAAATATCAATTGACACTAGCTGTGAAGTTTCTGTGGGTAATCCCAGAATGTGGTTGGAAATATTTTCTGCACTACGTACTCCAACTTTGTACTTGCTTCACTATATACTGGATCAACGTCGGAACGGAGATATGTTTTGTATTTTACGTATTTCATATGGCCGCGGTGTTCGACACGATGATACACCGGTTGCAGAATCCGGAAAAGGATGAAAGTAGAGTTTTACTTTTACGAACTTGCGCGAAGAAGCACAAGCTCCTCATGCGTTGCCATGATATCATTCAGGACGTCTACGGGCCGATCATTGTTACCATGGTACTCAGTAATGGGTTAGCAATGTGCTCCTTACTTTTTCAAACCTTCCAGGTATAACGTACAATACTAATTACTCGCGAACACAGATTAACCCCTTGCCGTACAATAACGAGTGTCACTCGTGACGCGGTAAATGGAATAAGAAATTTGCAAGTTTTTCAAAAACTATTAAGTTAAAAGCATCAGTGGGTCACGATACGATAAAATTATTTCTATGCTATTAATATTGCGTTAAGTTATATGTTATATCAGAAATCATGGGTAGATTGTTATTTCAGTAATTAATTCTAAATTATTGCGCATTCAATCGCAAAAGAAATGGTACGGGAAGGGGTTAACATCTTTAACCCTTTGCACTCCGTTGTCGCCGCTGCGGCGACAAGGCCACAGTCAAAATGACTCGGAGTTGCTGGTTGCCCATAGTCAAAATGATTCGGAGTGCAAAGGGTTAAAGATTGTACGAATTTGCAATCTCTCGTCATTAAATTTATCGTCTCATTCTTATGAAATCGACTACTGTATTTCATGCTAAATAATGAATTCTATCAGACACACATGACATTAAAGACAGCTGCTATTCAACTGTCATATTTCTTCCTGAAATTCGTGCAAATAAATCTGTATGCATGGTGCTCGACCCTCGTGACGGTGAAGGTACGTATTTGTTTTGATCTATTCGATAAAACTACGTGAATTCTTCGGACGACTCAACCAAATTCTCTTCTTATTGTGCTTTCTTTTTTATAGAGCGAAACATTTGCCGAAAGCGTGTATTTCAGCGATTGGGTAGGTAAAAGTGAGGGGATGAAATCCGATTTGATCATAACGATGATACAGAGGCCGTTGATAGTAAACGCATCGGGTTTCTATAATGTTTCTATGGATCTAATTCCTAAGGTAAACAGACTCATTTGATAACGTCAATTTGGCTGATTGACTTGACGCTTCATTTCTAGATAATAAATACTACGGTATCGTATTACCTTATGATGAAGACATTCAGCGAGAACTAACACAGATGTAGTAACGTTGACTACATTTTTGACGAAATTTGCAACGATTCGAAGAAGGGCACGATCAAATTGTAGTTAAGCTCGATTTGATACCTGTAGAAAGCTGGTAAACAATCGTCACTGTTAATTAAATGATAAAATTATTCTTTATTTTCAATTAATGTTCCTCCAGGGGACAATGCCCCCTGGAGGTAATGCATCCAGTGCGCTCGCATTGATTGCTGCGGGGAATCTTTTACAGTATATTTGCGTCACCCGCGTAACTGCCCGGGGTGATTGCAGCCCAGATTTATCTGTCTAAAATGATTTTACAGATATAAAATGTCTCGTTGGCGCCAGTCAGCCTGCCTGACCACATAGTGGTTGTAGAATAATAAATAAATAAATAAATAAGCCGATAAATAAATACATAAATAGATAAATAGATAAAAGCACTCAATGGGGTGTCTCGTTCACGATATATAAATAAATAGATATAGATAGATAAAAAGAAATTAATAAGAACAGTTAAAAATATGAACCCTATATTGATAAAATAATAAAATAAAGTAAAATTTGAATTAAGGTAAAATCGGGTGTCGAGAGTGCATGCACATTGGTATCAGCTTATAAAATAATGCAGGACGGTCGCCAACAAAGAGCATAACAATTATAATTTGGATAAAATTCATGGATAGAGTCGCAGAGCCCATCGATAACAAATTAAACGTATAAAATGAGATAAAGTAAACGTAGTACAATAGTAAAATAAATAAGTAAAATAATTGAATCAGTAAAACATAGGATAAAACAATATAGTATAAATAAATAGATAAATAAACAAGAGAAGAATATAAGGTTTTATCCAGGCAATAGCCCCGCGACACTCGTTCTGCCCCTCTGGGCGCTGCATCGCAAAGGTGGTCGCACAGGACCGTACAACGCTCGGAGGGGCCCCACGCCCTCAACCCTCTGGTTGATACGGATATTCCCTGGCAGACGGGTAGCATTCTTGCTACCGCAGTGTCCAATTACACGGGGTAAGGTCTCCATTCCGTACCCGCATCGCCGGCAACGCTTGTCTCCATCTCCCCAGCGCCTGTTGCCGTTCAGTGGAACAACATCAAGCCTGGCTCGATGGATAAAACGCCAATCAGCGAAGCGGGTAGAGCTGCCTGTCCGGAGAAAGTGATTGCTCACATTCGACCGTGCAGACACCTCGAAGACCTTCCCCTGGTCCTTCTTGGACAGCAAAGTGTGCATATAAAATTCTGACGCTGCTTCCTGCACTCGGAATACAACCCGCGACCGTGACCGCGGAGTCACGATAACAGGCCGCCCACGCGACCCACGGTGGTTCAGGGACAGCTCATTTCTCGCCTCCGACCATCTCCAGCAGATTCCCAGCCTCTCGAACTGCCTGCGCGCAGCATTTCGCGCGTTGGACCAAACTCCAGGGGACGTGGCATCCCTGCCCAACCTTCCAGCCCGGGAACCCGAGAGGTAGGCGGCCAGGTCCACATTGGAGGCCCACAGCCCGGTCTTGTGGCGCGTGGCCTCCCGCAGCGAAGCCCGGGCCAATTCTCTCACCGGCGCATCTGGAGCAGTCAAAAGCTTGAATGCATGCGCGACGGTGAGGGTGTCCGCGAGCGGAAGCAGTCCTCCTCCTGCCATTCTTGGGGGAAGGAAGACTAGCTCCGCGCTTGCCCGCTGCGGCAGGTTCAGCCATGTCGTTGCAAGTCGTTTGACATACTTGTCGCCCTCCTTCAATGGCCCCCTGAGTATTTTTGTTCCCCTGAGTAGAAAGTCAACACGGGGCAGTATAAATACCGCCACCGCCTCAAGTTTCTGCCAGGGAGCCAATTTCGAATCGTCGACTGCGCGCAAGCAGTCGATCAGCACTTCCAGCGTGGAGATGGGCGTTTGGCGCACCCTGAAGTCCGTGGGAATTCCGAGATGTTCATAGGGTTCCTCTTCTGCCAGAGCCCAGATCGGGATACCTTGGAGAGCGAAGGAAGAGGGTAGGACCCTGCCGCCATTGCCGCCGATGATGTGCAGCGTGGCGCATTTCGCAGGGTTGAAACTCAACGCTATCCCTCTTGCCTCGCTCTCCATTGCCTGCAAAAGCTCCCGCATCCCTCGGGCGTATCCGCGATGAGCGCAAGGTCATCCGCATACGCCAAGATGTTGAAGCGCTGGCCATGCAACGAGTAACCCGCTCTCGAGGCGATCGCCCTACGGACAACCGACTCGATCGCGAGGTTAAACGTGATTGGGCTTAACGGACACCCTTGCCTCACGCCCTAACGAATAGGGATTGGATTCGTGTACCCCTCGACAGTCCAAACCCGCGTCGTACAGACTTCATACATCGCCTTCCACGTACCGTGGAGGCGGGAGTGTACACCGGCATTCTCAAGGGTTCAGTTGAGAGGGAATTGCTGATGGTTGAGTGGGGGATGGATCCAAACGCATTGGATAGATCCAGCCACGCAACCACCGCCTGTTTCCTTGGTCTGCGCGCGCCCATCAGGACCTCTCCGAGTACGAAGTTGTGCTCATATCACCCCTCGCAACGGAGAAAGCCCTTCTGCGCCCAGCTGACCCTCCTGCTCCCGACCGCCCAATCAGTCAGGCGATCCGCATTCAGCACCGCGTAAAATTTCGCCGTGGTATTGCCGAGCGCAAGCGGGCGCCAGTTCGAGAGGTCGCCTCTCTCCCCCTTCTTAAATACTAAAACCGTATTGGAGCTCTGCCAAGACGATGGAACCGACTCCAGGCAATAGCAGGCATTAAATACCGCTGTCAGTAGTCGAGATCCCGGGTCGGCCATTCTGAGATTGGAATACGTGATTCCGTCCGGCCCAGGCGCGGAGTTATTCGTGCGCCTGAGCCGGCCCTCGACGTCTTTCTCTGTGAATAACCGAGCCAGGACCTCGGCACTGGCTTCTGGAGCCCGGTACTCCGTGCGGAAGGGAGGCTGGACGGGACATTCCCTCCCCCATGCTCGTCCTCAAAGTACCTTTCGACCTCCTCCTTCTGCACCTGGCAGAAGGGTGAGGAACCTCCGAATACTTCTCGGACGGCCCGGAATCGATTCCTGCCTGTACAGCCTCCGGATCCTTGTGGCCTCCCGCACGGGATTCCATCGCCTTTCTCCCTGTGAAGGGTTGGGGCGACTATCAGGGACTTGGCGTCCGTTGTTGCGCTCGGCGCCATCGTGTCCTTCTGCCGCGGTGCGCTGATTGCGGGCCGTCGTTCCTTCCGGACGACCGGTTTCAGTCGGCCTTCGAGCGGTCGTGCCGCGACTCTCTCCACAGCCTCGGAAATACATAGCAACCTCAGTCGCCATGCATTCCAGGTCTTCATTATTGGAGACAGAATTTGCGAGCTGCAGGAGTAGATCCCTTTGCTGCAGTTCCTCACGAGTCGCGCGGCGTTTAACACTAAACCTACCGGCTTTATATCTGCTATATTGAAATATACGAAATATGTACTTTGGAAAATGAGATTTGAAAAGGTGGAAAAGATGGTCGGTTAAGTAATGTTTGTTTTATACGATAGACCTAAAATATTTACTGAATGGCTGCCCAATCAATTTGCGGAATTTTTAGAAAAATATCAGAAAGCGGTCATTTGACCGCCATGGTAGGTTTAGTGTTAATGCAAGCGCGGCCCTTGATTCGTGCTCGCAGAGGGGCCTCCGGCTCGCCCACTCTGCCCCCGCTGTGGGGTCGTGACCCGGTCGCTCTCCGGCCGGCTGGAACGGGGTGGGAGGCGGGCGGAAAGCGTACCCGCCGCATAATGCCGACTAACCCCGGCTGGTTCCGGCGCGGGCTCCCCATTGCCGATGGACACACGGACCGTTGAACGTTGTGACGGTTACGACGTTCGGTGACCCCCCAAAGGTAAAGGGAGTCGAAACACTCGTCGGACACGCATCTACAGATCCTACGCCCGTTTCGGAACTCGTGGAGGGATCGGGAACCATTCGCACCATTATAATGCTGGAACGGCAACGTGGCACCTGAGACGGAAGGGGAGATTGCTCTCGCACCGCCTATCCCCACCATGTCGGTCCTGGAAACCTCAGATCGCCGAATGACAACCGAAAATAAAACACTACTTTCGTCGTTCACATGACGACGCAACGAATGTGCGGGTCTCTCGGCCAATAGCGCGTCGCAATCGAAAATGCGTGAGGGAGAGGGATGTCCCTATCCGTCGGGCGAATCAGAGCAAATTACCCCTGAGGTGCCAAGTAAATTTTCCACCAGAATACCGATGCGCCTGTGCAGGAGCTCCGCGGGGGTGTCACAGGAAGAGGCCCGTGAGTCTTGGCGTAATGCACCTTCACCGACCTCAAAGGATATTTCCCTGAGCCGGCAAAGGTACAGTCACGACACACGTAACCCACGGTCTCCACCTCGTGCACCCGTCTCAAGTGCTTTACGAGCTCGCCTCTACCTGCATAGACGCCTCCACCCGTCAGCCTGCGCAGATCTGTTGCCAGCGCAGAGCATATCGAGCAGAGGATTCCGCCGTCCGATGGGTAAATCTCGTTCACGGTGGCCATCGTTTTACCGAAACGGTGCGAAATTCGAGGTGGAAATATGTGAAGATATAAGGAATTAGGAATTAAGAAAGTGTCGTAGAAGACAAAGCGATAGAAGGCTTAACCTACGTTGACCTGGGCGTCGGGAATTGAATTTCTTGCGAAAAACAAAACTCGGTGGCCAGGGCAGCGAGGGGGAGGAGAGAATTTAAAGGAAAACAGGTAATAATGTGTAAGGTGTAACCAGCTCAGAAGGAGCTGGCGGATAGTAACAAAGGAAAGGTGGAAGAAGGGGGAACTGCGAGTTAGAACTTAAACGATAATACCTCGAATTTCACGCCGCCTCAGTGTCCACGAAATCCCGCGCCGTCCCACGGAGGCTGAGGTAGGTGTCCCTCGGTGGCAGGTGCGAATGCATCCCAGTGCCGGTTGATCCGCCGCCGCTCCTCGACCTTCGGGATCGTCCCTGGCGACTCACACACTCGTCAAATAAAATGCGGGACGTCCCACGTCTTTAAAATTGCTCCTGGTCACTCCTCTTGCGCCAGGTAAGCAAAATAAACAAACAGCTGCTGGTTGTAACGCTGTAAAATATAAGTCGACCAGCAGTCGGTTTCGCAAAGAATAGCCTAAGTATCGGGTACTTGAAAAGTGTAACCCGACCGAGGAGTCAGAACAAAAATAGAATAAAACAAAATATGATTAATATACGAGGGAGGCGGGTGAGCAGAATCTTTGAGACTCTTATAATCTGGTATTACCTGTTATAAAGAGGTGAAACTACTCTTAAGTAGATAATTAGGGCTTACATAGATAATTATTTATTTATTTCATTTTAATTCAGTGTTTTTATGTCTGTTATGTATATTTATTTATTTATTTATTGACTTTACTTATTTATTTATTTATAAATCGTGACGTGATGTGCTGTTCAGAGTAACCTATGTTATTTATGAGACATGTTATTTATTATATATATGGGGGGGGGCGTAAAGGCATTTCCACTCCTCGTAACAAAAAAAAGAAAAAAGAAGAAGATAATTAGGGCCGATCACTGCAGCTCTGCAAGACTGGGCCGACCCACGGAGGGTGCGAGGCAAGCCTCGGCCAACCGCCTCCTCCCAAAAATGAATTTAATATTCTGACTCCTACATGAGGAGTGTATCAGATATTAAACTGATAAGAACAGATAATTTGTCTCTTTATTTCAATTAATGTTCCCCCAGAGGACAATGCCATCTGGGTGTGTTACATTCAGTTTTCGCACGCTTTAACTCCTGCATACGGGTAAGATTCATTGTGGCGGTCACCCAGGTGACGCCAAGGGGTGACAAGAGGAGGGATGACAAATTTATTTTATCATATGATATAATCGCATGGCGCCCACTAGCTTTTTCAGCATTTAACTAGAGTTATAAATAAATAAATAGTTAAAAACAAAAATAAAAGATAAAGAAGATAAAATGTGTAAATAGGCATAGAATAATAAATAATATAGCATAACAAATAAATATGCTGACTAGATGGTAGAAGTAGTATAACCATACGGCTCATTTATACTGGCTTAGGCGGCTTTGCGTGTCATCCTCTTTCACTGTTAACCCCTTGCCGTACCATTTCTTCTCTGACTGAATCCGCAATAACTCAGAATTAATTGTTAAAATAACAATCATATCCCTGATTTCTGATATAACGTATAACTTAATGCAATGTTAATAGCATAGAAATAATTTGATCGTATCGTAACCGACAGATATTTATAGTTTAATAGTTTTTGGAAAACTTTAAAATTTCCTGTTCCATTTATCGCGTCACGAGTGCCACTCGTTATTGTACGGCAAGGGGTTAAGGAGACAGTATGCAATAAATATTTGAATATACATAACAACAAAACAAATAAATTTTTCTTGGTTTGATTGTTTCTGGAAGAAGTATTGTCGTAGTGTAAAGAAAAAAAATAATTCATGAAAATTGTTGCTTAAGAGTACATCTAAAACAGACTGTCTTGAACACGTTTAATCTCAAAAGCATGTCAAATATCTAAATTGAATGCTAAAAGACATAGAAAATGAACAAATCCCCAAATGGAGATCATGGAAGGTAATGGATTAATGTTGGCCATCCAACAGGTGTTTAATAGATTCTAATGCAATATATCCCACCACCTCCTGTAGTACGGTGGTTATCACGACTTCCGTGAACTTCTGAACATGTTTCACGGTATTATACCCTTCCTGGTCTAACATAAGGTATCTTGGTAAATTGCCGGAAGTCCTTATGTTCGTCTGCAATTTAGTTGCGACATATTTAACGTCACATCTACCTAGCACGACGTATCCAAGCGTGAACAAAATAGTATAAACAAGTGTCTTTCGATTTGGTGAACGAGCATTTACAAAACTGCATGCAATATTGCCAGAGACACTTTCTTCACACTTGGAGATCTTCAGTGAAATTATTTTCAAACGCGTAAGAATTTGAAGCAAGTATATGCAGTCAATAAGTGATGCAACGATCAAAACTTCAATTGCAACATGTGAAACCTTGAAGTAGGAACGCATTATTCTGACTAATCGGAACAGATCGAAGAAACGACACTGAACCTACAATTTTCGAAGGGAACAGAATCGTTTTTCAGCAGAACAGAAGACAAAAGAGACTACATAATAATTGAATGTGCCTCGCGAAGTATAAGGTAAGAAGATACTTCCATAATTAACGAGACGAAGTGTAAGACACATCGTGCAACGAATCGATTTTCCGATCGCCTTTGATGTACGTACATAGTAGCACTTATCATTATGCAAATCGTAGTTGTCCCATATTTTACCGGAGTCCACGCAACGAATTATCGGTAATAGGTTTTAATTCTACAATTGTACTTCAAGAAGTACCGTAGAACCGAAGTTAACGCAAGGGGAACGTTGGCCATCTGAAATTTATAAAGGAAATTTATAATAGGTAGCCATGACAAAAGTTGCAATTCCCAGTAGTTGATGACTTACCGTAATAACGCGTGAAGAAGTATAAGTTGCACTATTAGATTGACCCAGTTGTAGATGTAATGCAACTCCAACCACATCTCAAATGTCGTGTCGATTTCACACGACCGTTAATCGCGGTTAAAGTTCGCTGCAACTATATTGCATCGTTTAGAACGTGCTTTGCAACCTGAAATTTAATTTTTGCATTGCAATCATGGTACACTCCACGTTGCAAAATTACCAAACTTACGCTCGTCGCGTTCAGTTAGTCGCGTATATCGGGCTTCTATTTCGCAATCCGCTAATACGCCCTGTTATTCATCTAACTACAGTGATTCTCGTATGTGTATTACAGATATGTCTCTGTTCTGCATTAATAAACTATTTGTTAGATAACGTAACAAGTATGTCTTCAGCCACAATTGCCTTGGCGCCCATTTGCAGCTCTGTTACGACCACAATAAAGGTACACCTTAATTAAAACTACTTAATCGAATAATCTCAAACGCTAAGAATCGCCTTCTACAATTTTCATATTAGAGTTCAGTTTACCTTCAGCTACTAATGCAATCGGGTCATTCGAGTCAGTTCCTTTAACACTAAAACGGACTGAGTCAATTTGACTCATTAAAAATTGCATTACTATCTATATATATAAAACTTAAATGTTATTTTTTAAAAACATATGTTGGTTTTTAGTTCCGCAATGAAATATATGTAAATGTTGATTCTCTCCCCCGCAGACCCCTTCATATCGCATTATCGAATGTGATATACCTATTTTTACGGTTGTGAGCCAATTTGACTTATAAAATGATTTAACAGTTGATCGGCTAACACATGAAATTTATAGCTTACATAAGTCCGGGGCAACTTGCGGCTTCCAAGCCGCACGTGATTTGTTTCTCCTCTAATTTGTGTCTCTTCACATCCAAACGATCATCCTCACTTCTTTTCGCTACTCCGCTACACTATCTTTCTTACGTGCCCACTTCTGCCATCATTTCGATTTATACATCGCGCGTGAACAGAACATTTTTAGTAAAATAATATAATTTCATGAAATCAATTTTTTGAAAAAATGTTTTCAATGAATTTTTTAATAATAAATCTTTCATTTAAATTGATCTGGAACTATTTTCATTGAACATAACTTCAATTTTCTTGTATGAGTGAAATTGGCTCACTTCAGTAAAAATAGGTAAAGTGAGGGACCAGAAACAAGGCACATGGGACGGAAGGGGAGATTGCTCTCGCGCCGCCTATCCTCGTCATGTCGGTCCTGGAAACCTGAGATCTACGAATTGGCAGCCGAAAATAAAATACTCCTTTCGTCGTTCACGTGACGACGCAACGATTTTGTGGGTCTTTCTTGCCAATAGCGCGTCAAAATGGAAAATGCGTGAGGGAGAGGGATGTCCCTATTCGTCGGGCGAATCAGAAAATTACCCCTCAAGTGCCTTGTTTCTGATACCTCACTATGCCTGCCCACTTCTGCCATCATTTTTGCCATCATCGCGGGGGAACAGAGCATTTTTAATGAAATAATATAATTTCATAAAATCCATTTTTTGAAAAAATGTTTTCAATGAATTTTTTAATAATAAATCTTTCATTTAAATTTATCTGGAACTATTTTCATTGAACATAACTTCAATTTTCTTGTATGATTGAAATTCGCTCACTTCAGTAAAAATAGGTATATAATCAACATCCGTAAATCTAATGTTAATAGAATACTTCCTGTTTTTCAAGGTGGCATCTTTCGCGTTGAAACGCAAGGATTTGAAAGAACTCGACGACACAGTGAGAGCATTGTTCGACCAAGAGCTAAAAGATGATTCAAGAAGACCCATACTTCTCTCTCTACTGCCCATGTTCAAGAGAAAATTTTATATTTATTTCACTCTCTACGCTTCGGCTCTCGTTGCTTTCGATACTCCTCCACCTATATCGATGATTTATCAATACTTGCGTCACATTGAACCCAAGACATATCGTGTTAGCGTTTCCGTAAAGTATCCATGGGACATCCCGGACAGTGGTTTCATCTATCAACTACACTATCTGCTGCAACTTTGTTCATTATTGCCTTTGTACACGACCAACGCCGCAGCGGAAATACTTTTCGGTTATTACATATTTCACATGACCGGTGTATTGAAAACGATGACTCACCGATTGCAGAATCCGGAAGCTGATGAAAGTGGGATTTTAATTTTGCGCTCTTGCGCGAAGAAGCACAAGCTGCTCCTGCGCTGCCGTGATATCCTTCAGAACATCTACGGTCCCATTGTTATAAACATAGTACTCACTAATTGCGTAGCAATGTGCACACTGATTTTCCAATCCTTCCAGGTACGAAATACAACGTTAACACTAACCGTACCGACACTTTATGGATTATTATTCTTACCGTAGCAGATCCTGTAACCGGCTATGAGATAACAATAATACCATTGTGAAATAAATGTAGGATACTGTCAACTTAACACTTTATCTACCGCTCATTCTTCTAAACATTATGCACGAACATTATGTACCTACTTGCAAAGCTCTATAACATTAAAATTCAAATGTTAAGAAATGCCCATTATGTCGTTTTAGTTTCAGTTGCTCCGAGGCAGCGTAACTTTATTTTATTATCATCTGTAATAACAGATTAATAGACTATCGGCCAATGTGTACTGATAAACAGAAAGCCTATTGATAGGCTTCCGGTAGATGAAGTGTTAATGTAGGAAACAGCGTACTAACAGTCTTTACTTAACCCTTTGCCCTACAGCAACGAGTGACACTCGTGACGCGGTTGATGGAACAGAAAATTCTGAAGCTTCTCAAAAATGATCAAATTGAAAATATCAGTGGAACACGACACGATAATATTATTCCAATGTTATTAATATTGCTTTAAATTCTAAGATATATCAGGAATCACTGACATATTTTTAGTAATTTTAGTAATTTAATTTTCAACTATTGCGGAGGTAGTCACAAAAGAAATGGTACGGCAAGGGGTTATTAGGACACAAAATTATATATTCTCATTTTATTGAACCGGTCATTTGACCGCCTATGGTACGGTTAGTGTTAATTACTATCGAACACACTTTACCATGTTTCAAGATTCTAGGAGTTGGAAATCTCTTGTCATTTTTAGTACACAATGTTTTTCTTTATGACTTGTCGAATGCCACCTCACCCATTGAAGTCGGTTCAAGGGAACTTTTGACGCCCTTACTTTACTTCCTTTATCACTTCGTTCACATTCGAATTCCTCAGAAGCCACTTCGGTTAAGTTAATTTTTTTTGATATTTTCTGATTTCTGTAAATTTTAATTGATTTAAGCTTATTCTATTGAAATTTACAAAAATCAGAAAATACAGTAAAACCTCGATAAAGGAATCATGAGTTTCCCTCGGTAAATGCATCATGATAAATGTCTTTGTGAGATTTTCGTGATTAAAATGATACCAAACACGATATAGCTTGAATTATATTTACTTAATATTTAACAATTTTACTTACTATTTACATAATTCAAAGTACTATATCGTGTTTGGTATCATTTTAATCAGAAGAATCTCAAAAATACATTTGGAAAAGTTGCATTTAGAAAAATTAATAAATGGACAAGTTTATTGTTGCATTAGCAGTGCCTCGCCGATACTTTCGAGTAGCACACTTTGTTTGCGTGCTCTCTCTGTCTCTTCTACTGTCTGTCTTTTTCTAAGTTCGGGCTCGGCTCGAGCCCTAATGTAAACACAGATTCGTCACCGGTACTCGATAAGAGCACTGCTTTGCCCCCGAAATCTGTGCATTTATCGAGGTTTTACTGTATCATCAAAATTGACTTAATCGCAGTGGCTTCTGAGCGACTCATTTAACACTGCACGTCTCCCCGGGTCTACATGACCCGAAATGAAGATTACGTTTTAACAGATACTATATTTCTAAGTATTTGTTTTCGATATCCAATCGATTTAAAGTTTACGCTTACTTGTTTACATGCTTTACATTGTTTTAATGTGACCCTTTGTTCATCGGGTCATCAAGACCCGAAGGAATACAAATGTGAGGGCTAATTTAGGATAACAGCAGGATTAAAAGGCTGTACGTAAATAATGCATTAAAAATACTACCAGGTTGAGCTGACACTCGAATTCGTCCTTTTGCAAGTGATCTTCTTCTTCATGAAGTTCATACAAATAAATGTGTATGCATGGAGCGGCACCATTATGACGACGGCGGTACGTATTGGCTCAGATCCATTTAACGAGGCTTACAATTAGTAAATCCTTCGATCGACTTAATGGAAGTCTCTTCTCATTGTGCTTCTTTTCGAGCAGAGCGAAAAATTTGCCGACGGCGTGTATTTCAGTGATTGGATAGATAAAAGTAAGGAGTTGAGAAGCTGCATGATCATAACGATGATGCAAAAACCGTTAATAGTAAAAGCGTCAGGCTTCTTTGACGTGTCGGTAGATCTGGTTCCCAAGGTAAACGGATCCTTTTCATTACATAAATTGTACTAATTGACCTGATGTATCATTTCCAGGTTATTAATACTACGCTCTCGTACTACTTTATGTTGAAGACTTTGAACGAAAACTAACAGGCGTAATTACGTTCACTTGCATTTTAACGCAGTTTCGCCATGATCTGGGGAAGAGTACGATTAAATACGTACATGATTAGAAATTATATAATTAAATGCACTTCAAATTAATAGTCTTAACATTTTATTTGGCGCACCAAGTACTAAGTAAGAATTAAAATCGATTTGATGATGTTAACAATCGAGCAATATCGTACGTTGTCTGCACAATGTTGGTGGACAATATTCACAGTTAATTAAAGTGCACTATTTTGACTCCTTAAATTTAAATTCAGGGATTCTTGTTAAAAACTTAATTCTGAATGGTACGCACCATCTTTACAAGTTTTAACGAGAGCATCAAATATGCTACAATTAAGAAAGTAACAGAAATGAATAACGTAAGAGCCTTCCCCACTGTTAAATTGTTTGGTGTCCATTTATTCAATATATTTTGCTAGCCCAGTCGGTGCAGTTTATTTCTGGCTGTGGATTTATCACATCTAAATACTTCGCGAATTTCCAACTAAATTCTGATTAATTCTTATTCGTGAAAATAAAACCGCGCGAACTTTTTTCGGTACGAATATTATTTGAAAATTTGCGTCGGCCCGTAGTTTGCTCATAACTGACTTAAACGACCAAAAAGACTGGATAAGGACGAAGTAATACCCTCTGGAATCATAGTAAAGTCGAACGTACATAAATCATTAAACAAAGTACGACAGGAGTCATCGCTCATAATTTTGTTTTACCGATTGTCTTTCATGCGCACACTCAATGCCATTTACCGTCGTCATACTAATAACACCTCTTCCATCGAATCAAAAATTACTTAGCAATTTAATGGCAATAACTTTCCATTGAACGTAGTACAATGCGATTAATTCGATAATCGCGACGGCAAAGTTCTGGAAAGTTAGCAGCCGATATCTCATGATAAATGTAAATTGGCAGAAACGATTTCGCAAATTGTACAATTAACGTGACTTTGAGATAGTTACCATATCGTATCGGCCCTATATGATTGATCGTAGTTCGTGAGAAAGGGCACGCTGTATCAAGGTATTCAAAGTACTATGCGCAGTTTAACGCGTTTATAGAGGACGCGCGTTTAACGAATTGAACTTAAAAATTCGAACTACGATCATGACCGATACCTCGTTACAGAGTTATCAGGCATACGTTTATCGCATGCAGAAGTTACTCCTTCTCGGTGGTGTATTGCACACCAATACAGTTCCCCCGTATGTGTCTTATGGTTCAGCAGCTCTCATTAACATTGTGAGCGCGGGCATGTGTTTTGCGGTGTTAAAGTTTTGCTGGTCCAATATAAAAGATCTTGCTAGAGTGACGGCAGCCTTGAGCTTCGCTTGCAGTTTAGTTGCTACTTGTTTGAAGGTACATCGATGTAAAACGAATTACGGTAGTGTGTACAAAGTAATCTCGCTAAGTGTCTTTCGCTTCGGTGATAAAAGATCGTATATCGACCCTTCTCAACGGCGCTGTTCAAACTGACGAGCCACGTAAGAAGGCATTTTTTGAGCTGGATGAGACGCTCGATTATACTTTTTGGCGGAAATCGAAGAATAATGTTTGATTGTTTAATCGTAATCAAACATTTCCCTAATAATCCATTAGGGAGTGGGAGGGAAAAAAAGTTTCATTAACTTGAGAGCTATTTAACTCGGTGGCTTGATGATGTTGTACAGCGCTTAACTTATATGGTTCATCGCGAACTTGTGAAAGTCCGTGTGACAAGAATGATGTATTGGTAGCGAGAGCAAAAAAAAATCGACACTTTTCTGTTTGCCAAGGCGACATGTTTCATGATAAACCGCAAGGATATAATAGAACTTCAAGAAACTCTGGAAGAACTCTTCGACGAACAACTGAAGTACGATGCGAGGAGGAGGGTACTTCTATCGATGCAGTATGCATTTGACAAATTGGCATACACGTACTCCGTTTTGGTCATATTAGCCCTTTGCTCATATCATCTTCCTCCACTGATAACGATAGTTAATCAGCACGTGCATCACATAGAGCCTAAAACGTATCTACTGCCATTTCCGTCAGAGTTCCCTTGGAGCATCCATGGAGGTGGCTTTTTCTATCAGATACACTACCTTTTCGAAATTGGTGGTAGCTGGTGTCTCTACTTCACCAATAGCGGTGTAGATACTGTTTTTGGATTTTATATATTTCACATAGCCGGGCTGTTGAAGACGATGACGTACCGATTGAAGAATCCGGAAGTGGATGAAGATCGGTTGTTACTTTTGCGTTCATGCATGAAGAAGTACAATAGACTACTGCGTTGCCGTGACATCGTTCAAGATGTCTTCGGCCCGATCATTCTTTGGATGGTACTCACTAACGCTGTAGCAATGTGTGCACTTATTTTCCAAGCCTTCCAGGTATGCAGTAAAATAATAATTACGTCTGGACACCCTTTGCCATGTCCAAAGATTCCAGGACTTGATGATCTCTTGTAATTAAATTTATATTATCGTATTTACTCGAGAGATTATATTCCATAATTAATGACCAATTGAAAATTCTACCAGACACAAATGACGTACGGAAAAGCTGCACAGTTTGCATTTTACATGATCCTGAAGATCCTACAATCGTTCACGTACGCTTGGTGTGGCAGCGCCCTTACAACCGAGGTACGTACAAATTAAATTATGGTTTATATGGAAATTAATATATTCTTAGACGGTCAGGACCATTGCCTTTATATTTTATTTCGTATTATACAGAGCGAAAAGTTTTTGGAAGGATTATATTTCAGCGATTGGATGGGCCCGGATAGCGCAAGTATGAAGTCCGAACTTATCGTTGCGATGCTCCAAAAGCCGATCGCTATATCGGCCATGAAATTCTTTTTCGTATCGGTCGACATGTTTAGCAAGGTAAAGAAAATTCTTGATTTCGTAGAACTTAATGGTACAGTGAATGTTTGACTTTTAGATTTTGCATACCACGATGTCATACTTCTTTCTGCTGCAATCTTGGGATGAAAGCGGATGAACGTAATATTACGTGTTAGTGTAGAGAACCGGCTGTTAATTCTTAGGTATAAATACGTTGCAAATAATATACAGACGGTAATAGATCCTAGTCAATTGCTTTATTTTCTTAAAAAATTTTATTTACAAAAAGATATATCAATATCAATATATATATGTATATATATATTTATTTATTTGTATGTATGTAAATATGTGTGTACGTGTATATGTATATATTTACATTCGGCATCGTATTAAAAGTTGGCCATTCTTGTTTTTATATATATATATATATAATACGCAGCTGTACGAAATTCTCACACTGTCTCGGTGTGATATTTAGTCATTTTCAGATTATCTATCAGTCAAACTTAATTGATAATAACAGATTTATGGAAGTAAAAAATATTACAATAAACGGCTGTGCCTACAAATTTTGTAGCCAGTGATGGGGAAGTTATCGAATATTTCGTTGCATATAAATAAAACCGTACTAATAGTACAATATATGCTATAAATATAGGACGCTTATCTTTTTACTACTTTTTCATTATGTCATAATAAAAATGTATCTCGCGAAATTTTAATGGCGCAGTCGAGTCTCTCCGCTTTATACGCCATCAGCTGCGAGTGGCTTGCTATGTTTGTCCCGTTTAGCATTATGATAGAGGTAAGAGTGTACACGTAGGCTGTTACTATTCTTGTATTTATTACCACAAAGCTTACACGTCAGACTTTCAAGCGGACCGTGAATATAACGGACATGAAGTTTAAGATTCTCCTTACGCGTGAAATGACGAAGACACCAAGGGCAGGAGTACATTCGAATAACTTTGCCTCTTTCCATACGCAGAGTCGGCCCCAGTTCAGATACAACGCGCAAAGTCGTTTCTAATGGTAAACTACTATTAGGAATACCTTTCACAGTGCGTCGACCTTTGCTATGGCAACTCGTTTCGTACATAAAATCATTTTGAGTGCCGGTCACGTTGCTCAAACCTTATGAACATATGAAGAGATATGATAATGACAAATGCTCCTCCTGATATATCAGTATAATCTTTACGTCGACTAACAAGGAAAGTTCGGGAACTGATACACTCCGATATTGATGAAACTTTGCATAAATATTTATTAGACCTACCTAAGAAGATAGCTGAAATTCGTACGTGCCCGTTTTCAACTTTGAGGGAGATATCAAGGGAGGCCCATTTTTAAGGTAGATCCTTGTCTGTCCCCTACCTGTCTTGCCAGTTCCCTACCTGTCCTGTCTCTGTCCCCTGTCTCCTGCTGATCCTGCCTGTCCTGCCAATCCTGCCTCCGCCATACCCAAAGTGTTTTTTCAAAAACACTTGACATTCATTTCAAGCTCAAATTTGAACTTGCAAGTTCATACGTGATGTCTCAAACTAAAAGCTCAATCCGAATTTCGACTAAATCCCAAATTTACTCCATCGATAATGAGCTTTTGAGCTGAGCCGGGGGGGGGGGGGGTATTGAGCTTTTGAGCCATTTTTCCGAGTTTTTTCGCCCAATTACGTGGAAAGTCAAGTGAGCTTTTAGTTAGAGCAATGACACTGAGCTTGCAAGCACAAATTTGACCTTCAACATGCCCGAGAGCTAATTTTCTCGAAAATTGCTTTTGTAAAAACAATTTGGGTATGACAGATGCACGGCAGGCAGGAGATAGACGAGAGACAAACAGGACAAGCAGGAGACAGGCAGGACAGACAGGAGACAGACAGGACAGGCAGGAGAGAGGCAGGGCAGGCAGAGGGAACTGCCAAAACAAGCAGGAGAGAGGCAGGGCCGACAGAGGGAACTAGCAGGACAGGCAGGAGAGAGGCAAGAGAGAGGCAAGACAGGCAGGGAGGACTGGCAGGGCAGGATAGAGGCACCCTTAAAGGGAGACTTACCTTGATATCTCCCTTGAAGTTGAAAACGGGCACGAACCAATTCCAGCTATCTTTTTAGATATGTGTAATAAATGTTTATGCAAAGTTTCATCAAAATCGGAGTATATCAGTTCCTGAACTTCCCTTGTAAGTCGTTTCAAAACTACAGAAGAGTGATTTGAATCGGATAAATATAAGAGATGTAATTTATTATATGGCAGAACAATTTGTATTTGTTATATTTTACGAGGAGGAAAAATCTGATGCATATTTGAATTAAAACAAATACTTTGAAGTATATAAAAATGCAATATTTAAAACTGGAAACAGAAGATTAAAAGTAAATGCTGTGAAACGTACCGAAGGATTCAGTTTGTGAATTTTGATTGTAAGGAACTAACTGCATATCTCGTACAAAATCTGCAATACATAATGACATTGGCTTGTTTTTAAATTCCATTTTAATTACCACGATGAATAACGATATAGTAATACTAACGAATTCACGGAAAACACGCTTAAAGCTAAATCATATAATGCCGATTTGAAACACCCATTAATGTAAGCATAAATGTGTTTTAAACAAATATAGGCTAAAGATTCAATTGCACATTCATCAACGATAACTTTTGAGTGTGTCAAACCTTTGCGTGCCAGTAAAGCTGTCAATATCTGTACAGTCTCTTATTATACTCATCACTTTTTGGAATGCAAGCTCATTTGAGAAGAGTTGTTCTAATATTTTTTTATTCCAAATGATGCTTTCATTGTCATCAACCTACCAATTACACTACTTTTTATATATTTGTACATATAAGCCAAGTAAGAATCTCACCTTGTCTTTGCATGTTTTCCACTGGCTTATAAAATGTCTTGTTTGTCATATATCCTTTATATTCTGTATTTGGATCCGTATCAAGTGTATAATCCAATGGCTCATTTTTTGCTATTTCAACATGACTGGTATCCGCTGTACAATCTAAGGGTTCTTCTGTACTGCTCTGTATCTCTGTGTTTTTGCAATTTTCGTTCAACGTAGCTTGCGCACTTTGTGTACTGTAATCCGGATGAGAATCACAGGCTTGTTGCTGACACACATTCCCGACAATGGTATTTTTTTCTGCAAAATCTACATTTGGTGATTCTTCTAAGAAAGTAGGTAACTTTTGAGATTGCTGATCCTTTTGTACAAGTTGTGTCGATTTGTCAAACGCAAACTCTGACGTGCCAGAATCAATACTGCTCTGTTCAACGCCAAATATTTGATCCAAATCTTGCACATTTTTTGTTAATGTCTCTTCGAGTTTCTATGATATAAAAGAATAGTTTGCTCTTTCGTAAGACTAAGATCTTACATTTCAATGTACATACCTCATCATTGTCTGTAGTTAAACCTTTTATCTGTAATGTTTCCGCCACCTTTAAAAAACTTGCTATATCTTCTTGTTTAATATTAACTTCGCCTTGGTACATGAAGTGTAGCATAGCTGACAAGTCACGATAATTTACATCCTTCAGAATCACAATAGGATGTTTACAGGAGTTTCCCTAGAATGTCATAACTACGTCAGTATTCTACAATTTCTATAGTTCAAGTAAATTCTAACTGTTATATTAAAAACTACCTTAAAAAGTTCTCTGAAGTATGTACTACAAACTGATAATATTAACTTGTGGGCACGTAATATTTGTCCTTCGGCAGCTAATGTTACATCGACAAGCTGCTCATCGGTCAGTAGTGTATATAGACCAGACGATAAATTTCTTGGAAAACTATTCCAAACCAGTGAGAACTGCTCTCCAGACATTATTTCTACAAAAAATGTTTCTAATCAATTATAAATAAAGTATAAAAACGAATGCATTTATCACTAAAATTTATTAATGAATACTTCAAACTTCACATTGCACGATTTTATTTAAATTGGTAGTATTTATTACATATAGGTTTTAAAATTTGTAATTGACATTTACAGAGTAATAATAAATACAAAATTCATACTTGAAGTAATTATTTATTTAAATAGAATATATAATAATATTATTATATCAATAACAGAACGTAACTTTACGACATATATTGTAATTCATTTAAAAGTTAACCTTCTTTAGAACGTAATTTGATGGTCGCGCAAAAGTAGGTCCTCGATTACTGTATTTCATTCGTTATATAAATAATTTGATTTTAATAAGAACGATACAAAGAACATTGAAAAAAATCAATGAAACTCCGATGTTGTCACTTTCTCCAATCTTTCCGTGTAATAACAACGTTCTCTTAAATTCTCAAATATTTCATAAAACATTCCGAATTATAATTTATAATTTATAAAACAAGTATTTCACGGAATCAAAGTGTTTAGAATCTTATAAGATGGTCGAACGTACTAGTAATTTAAAATAAATGATTCGTACTCTTTAATAATCAATTCTTTGCGGTTATATTCGATATTATTTTCCGAAGTAAATTCGTAATGAAAATACCACTCACATTAGTATTTCGAAATTATCGCCAACTATTGCGTCTTTATCTAATGCGTCGAATTATGAAATACACCCTAGCAGTAAATATCAGAACACAGCCATTTTACTACTTATGATAATAACTTGTATGCTCGCAATCATAAAATTGCATTCATAGTCTATTATTTAATACAGTCCCTGAGAAGCATGTAACTCGTTTATTCGTTAAAAGTTGGACGACATTTACGTATTTTTCATGTAAAACGAGTACTATAATGTTGTTGATATACCAAAGTTCAGTATTGAGCCATACCAAACGGTGTTAAACATTCTTTTCTTTGACGGTGTCTAAGAGAAATGAGATGTAATAAAACTGTCATCTAATGTCACGTATTCTTCAGAGGTTAAAATTCTAGATTATTTTATAAAGAGAAAACGTAAAATAACTCAAGTACTTTTGATAACGTGTTACAGAGCTAAGCAACGTGGATCTGTTTCTATAGCGTCCCAAATTTTAAAAATATTAATTAAAATTGTAATAATGTTAAGTAACTAATTTAAAATATTTTTGATTTTCTTACATTCGTTTATCATGGAATGTCATGGAACTACCAACTTTTCCCTTTTTTTGCTGAATCTATCGAAAGGACTACATGATTCTGTAAATTTTTGATGATGTATTATTCGTATGAGTAACTTAAATCATTATCTTGATTACTTTATGACTGAGAAATTAATTATCTAATAAGAAGATTAGTAGTCGAAGAGTCGTTACGATAATGTTGTTATCAGATATGCAACTTATAAAGATTGATAACTAAATTGTACAAAATAAAAATAAGTATTAAGACCTGCCAACCGTTCAAAAAGTTCTGTTTTTTGTTAAAAGAATTGCAGGTGGTGTCTAAAGATACTATCGGTTTGAGAATAACGATTACCATATTAAATATTTATTAAACGATAAATTACAATTGCGATGTAAGAAATTCTCATCATGACAATCACAATCGGCTAATAAAGTGTAACTCTTATGTAGCAATCAGTGTCACAGTGGCGGGGAGAATATAATTCTACGCAGTCATTTATTAAATTAATAATTTGAATGCAAATGATAAATAAAGACTTTGTTAAATCGAAAATACGGTTAAATTTGTTTAACCTCTGCTATTGTTCCATTCATAAAATGCCGTATGCCCTACAAATTTCTAAAGAGCATATCATAATTATGAGTATTCATAATTTAAAAAAATAATAAGATATGAGTCTCTGAAAAGCGGCAGAATATAAATAATATTGGGCATATAAATCTCGTTTTCTTTGGCTGTACGGGCCATACGACCTTCTTAAGCCATAAACTATGCACATGTTGAAAGAGTGGAAACTCACTATTTTGAAAGGGTCTGCAAGCTGCGATGGTGGTGCCGTCTATCGGAAAGCATTCTCTGAAAGCCAGAAATATTTATTTTCGTTTTCTTTGGCTTTTACAGGTGCTAGAGAGATGATCTTTTTTTTGTTTAACGCAGTTTTTCACGACTTTTCAGATGATATAATATTCAAAGTTCCAGCCTTCTTAAAATAAAGATACTATTTATGGGAAATGTTTACTTACTTACAGCACGCAAACGGGTAGAGTCTCAATGTTTTCCGTCGGTAGGCCGATAATTTAAACTCTAAATAAGATGCTGAAACAAACCTCATCTAAATCGGTCAAGAAATAAGCGAGATGTTAGGGTTTGAATATTCTGACTTTCACTTAGCGTTATTTCCCGCCAGAAAAAATGCAGAAAATTGCAAAAAACTAGATGGCGCTGAAAGCAGTGGCTCCAGAACCCCTTGATAATAGTGAGTTTCCACTCTTTCAGCATTCGCATAGTTTATGGATTAAGAGGGTCGTATGGCCCGTATAAGCAAAGAAAACGAAATTCATATGCCCAACATTTATATTCTGCCGCTTTTCAGAGACTCACATCTTACAAATACTTTTTTAATTATAAATACTCATTATTATGATACGCTCTTTAGAAATTTGTAGGAGATACAGTATTTTGTAAATGGAACAATAGTAGAGGTTAAAAAAAATTAACAGTATTTTTGATTTAATAAAGTCTTTATTTATCATTTGTATTGAAATTGTTTATTTAATAAATGACTGCGTAGAATTACTATATTCTCTTGCGACATTGACAATGATCCAATTTAAACTTGGACCTCCTGTATACGCTTCATAGGCCTCCTGGACGCGATCTGAAAAAATGCGTAATTTGCCCAGAATGCTGGTCTTCCTTTTATGAAGGCTATGAAAGCTTTGAAGTCTTAAAAGATACTTGTAATAATCATACAAGTCTTAGCCAAATCAAAGTTCCGAAAATTGTTCTCTCTATCGTTTTGATCGATACCGTTATTAATTGCGTTATCAATGAATATACCTTAGCGAGGGCAGATTAACAATTTGTGTATTTATTACATTTAAAAAGGAAAAGACAGTAATGAGCAGAAAAAAATGTTGCGTGAAGAATTGCATATCAGAGAATATGAAATTATATCGTATGCCACCACATACTGAGAAAATAAAGCTTTTAAAATGGTTAAAAGCAAGTGGGAACACGGAGTTGTTAAAGATCCCGCCGAAACATTTAATGAATAGGTATGTGTGTGCTATTCATTTTGAAGAAAGATTTGTTCTTCAAAGATGTTTATCACAAACTGCTGTACCTACTTTACATTTGCCAGGTATTTATACACATTTTGAGATCTTATTTCTCAAGGTTGTTAATTGTAATATATTAGCGCTTTATTGTTATTACTTTTACCAGAACCAATTGATGTATGCGAATACGGTGTTGCTATAGAGAAAGAAGAACAGCTAGATGAAGCTGAGGAATCCGAATCTATGGATGGAAATCAACAAGTGGGATGTTCTTAAGATGTAAGAAACGTAGGAACTTTGAAATTAATTGCAAGATGTTTCATAAAGATAAATGGCTTTTCAGAGGTATAAGCTGTTGAACTTCTAGAAGTACAAAAGATTAAAATCACTTTGTAATATATTTACTGGACAATGGTATATATTCCATATTCCCAAACAGGAAAATGCCTTAATAGTATGTACTACATAGCAAAATAAATTAGTAATATGTTTTCTTTGTAATATTAATTTTGTGTTTTGATTTTGCCTTTTACAGAATCAAATATAAGTACAATGGGAAGAAGAAAATGCATGTTTGCACTGGAAAAAGTACAAATGTATGAGTGTAATATACTGTATATATGTATATATATATACATTAATGTACAAATTCACAAAGTAAAATGTACCACCAAATGTCAATGATATTATGTACAGTGTCTCATTTATATATATAACAATTATTTGCACGTTATTATACAATTAATCACATAATCTCTTCGCCTTCGTTCAATCTGAAACAATTCCATAAACCATAACGAGCTTCCCAGTCTACGAAGAATAAGTCTGGCTTGTTCCATACAATGTGATGAACTGCAAAACTGTATTGAGATTGAATGGGTGGATTTAAATGTGGAGCCCACTGTGCTCTTTCTATCATAATCTTATTCACATACTCGTAGAAGACTTTTGCTTTATGAATCCAACACAAGAAGGACATTATAGCTATTACTGTAGCGTGTATATGATAATTTGCCTCAGAATTATCTTTCTTTTGCCTAAGAGTTAAATCTTGAATATTCATCATCAGACAGACGAGAGCGGCAGCTGTGAATCCACATGGAACTTCAATTGCGATTAAACAAATTGTGCAATACGTTGTTTCTAAATTCATACGCGATGTACAATGATTCATGATGCTTTTTAACAAACTATCGTGTAGAATCTCACGGTGTAGTTTCCAAAACAGTACGTCCTCTTTATGGCATTTCCCAATGTTCAAGTCGGATTGTGTATTTTCAAAAAATATCTTCGGCGTATCGAAATTCATTTTGTTTCCATTTCTATCGAGTAAATACTGCATTACTCTGTTACCTAATAAACTGATTATTTTACTTCTCGAAGCTATCATTTGCATCAACAGTGGAAAAATTTTCGGCGTTAAAGTTTTCTCATATAATGTCACTTTGTGC
The DNA here is from genome assembly GCA_963989415.1 of Cerceris ruficornis. Lineage (NCBI taxonomy): Eukaryota > Metazoa > Arthropoda > Insecta > Hymenoptera > Crabronidae > Cerceris > Cerceris ruficornis. The sequence goes on from OZ022518.1 coordinate 8,648,843, forward strand.
ATGTAAGCTGTGTACTCGAGCGTGCTACCAAATTCCAAAATAATTTCATCCGTCATTCCATCCTCTATGGCCCATGAGCACATATGTTGCACTACAACCAAAAGATGATCATTGGATAAATTTTTAACTGTGTTTCTAATACAAACTTCCAAGCCCTTCTTCAGCATCGCATATAATGCAGAACTATCAGCAGATTGCATTGTTATATGTACATAAAAGAGATTTAATATCCTCTCAATAACAATCACTGTATCATGCGTTTCTGGCCATATATAAATATCTAAAAATTCATATAAAATTCTAATCATGCCTCTTGTATCTTCTATATCTGCATTTGACGTTTCCACTTTATCCCATACGACATGAATCAACGTTGCTCCGTTTACGCCATATTCCACAAGGTTGCATATAATTTCAAAACAAAACGTTTCGAATCTCCAAAGTTTATCTTTGTAAATAACATCGAGAACAGTCGCAATTAGTTCTTCCGACTTTTCGGGAATGTAAGTTTTCAACAAACTGCAATAACATTCTTTTGCCAGCCGTAATTTCTTTCGTCGTTTCCATTCGCATATATTATCGACGGGAGAACGATTTTGATCGTAATAAAATAAAAGTTGCAATGTACATGTAACAATGTCGTTTGGTTCGTATGCCAATAGCTGATTTCGTGTTGCCATTTTAACTATTTCTAAAATTTTCCCGAGTGTCTTGTCCTGATAATTGGGCAATTGTGACAACGTGGAGGAACATCTTTGACGGACGTACTCCATCCTTTTCATGAGCTTTTCTGCGGTAATCATAATTAGAAGATAGTTAATTTAGGCAGCAAGGAATTGGAACCAGAAAGATGTACTTGGTTAGAAACATTTTGTAACTTGACTGAACTTGTTCCTTTCTGTACATACATCAACAATACATCGACGTATTGTTTAATTCAGATTTCATTAACTTTCTTTCTTTCTACGTGTAAATAAAAATACTTGTATAAACGTATGCCAAAAAATAGAAAACAACAATCTTCCAGCATATATTTACATATATCTATACATAATATTTATAGGTATGCAATAGTCACATAACTTTTGTCCTTGATTCTTAAAAAATAAACGAATTTATATGATCGACCCAATGATTTGAAATGTCGAATTGAAATTTTCGTTGCGTTTGTGTAAGTATTTCTTCCTTTAATTACACGTGATAATATGTTGTCCAATCATCTCCCGATTGAAAATTGGGTGAATTATGTAGTCACGTTAATACTTGAAATAAATAACAGAAACTTCTTAGAACCACAAATCACCACCGACATCCTCCTCCGGTTGTGAAAGCTGTGCTTTCTGTTTTTGTTGCGAATTATTTTCCGTATCTTCATCGCTTTCAGAAACTGCCAGATCATCTTGTATCTTATTTTCACTTTTTTCGTCTCTGGCTGGTAAACCGGCTAATAAGAAATCCGAAGGATCGTAATTCGGATCAACATCCATGCTTTCGTCTGCAACATTAAGAAAATCGTTTTCTCAATTGCTCACTTTCATTAGAGTTTCCTACTTTTATCTTTCATCCGCTGCCCACCTTGATGAAGCAACTGCTGTTCCGACATGTAAAAACCCACATTACCCAATTGCACCATCGCTTCCGCAGCTTGTTGACTGTCATCATCGGCCAAAACTACTCCACCTTCCCTGACTTCATTCAATTCCAATGGTTCCATCTCAGTATTTTCAGACTGTTCATCACCGCCAAACGGAACTTCATCGAATTCATCTTCGCTGGAGAATTGCAAATCTACAAGAGAGTATTTTACTTTAATTCTGATCGATTATTCAACGTTCCGGGACAATTTTGAAGAGAGTTCTACCTTCTTCGAGTACATCTTTCTTTTTCGAGTGCATGTTCCTACCAGCATCGCCTTCCATATCACCTTCAACATCGACAAAGTCGAAATCGTCCATGTTGGATTTTCCAAATGGATTCTCCGGTGAACTGGTCTGACTCTATAAAACAAAGTATCGTGTATATCACATATTTTCTCTAAACAGTGTATAAATAATTCGATTCTGAATTCTGAAAATGACTGTACCCCTCTAAATTCTGGTTCCGCGATAGTATAATTCTCTTCATCTGCACCGAGCCACGAAGGATCTATGTCGGCCTGTTCCATTGCACGTTTTTGCACTAATAATATATTGTTCTCTAATTGCGTCAAATGTTCATCGTACTGTAACAGAATAATTTATTATAATTAAAAACACGATAGCTTTTATTACGGAGAGTAATCTTCTAAAATGAAGTAGAAATCATCGTGCACCTACCTCTTCTAATGTGTCTTTGCAAACTTTTACAAGCAACTCTGCTTTCTTGGTAAACGGAGACTCCTTTCCATTATATATTGTACAATTTTCCAAGATCTGCTCAATATCTCTGAGAAACTCGTGACGAGTGTGATATTTGTGTGCTGAAAGAATTGTTCGTAAAATATATTTCATAGATTCAATTAATAATTCGAATTCGAAAGGGTCAAAGATCAAGTAAGCGTTATAAATTTACCGGATACTCTTTTCGAGATAGTTTCTAGATCCATAGGCCTCTTAATTACACTGTAATAGTCCTTCACCATTTTCTTATTCACTGGTTTCAAGAACGGCCAGGCTTCCGTCATAGATTTCAACTTATTATTAACGACATTATCTAAGATGAAAGTGAGAGCAACCTGATCGTTATCGTCAAGAAGCGGATTAATTGCTTTTTCCAATCTCATCAAACGATCCTCCTTTTCACCGAGTCTTTCCACGCAAGTCTCTAACATTCGTTTAGCTGCCACTGTTAATGAACTCTTTGCGCCATTATATAACGTTGAATTTTCTACAATCTGATTAACATCGGCCAAAAATTCTTCTCGGCTTTGATACTTCTTCAATCGCAAATTTTCTCGTATAGTTTGCAGATCCATTGGCCTTTGTATAATCTTGTAATAATCAGGAACAGCCTAAACGAACATTTTAAGAATACATCGAAAAAGTGTAAAAATGACATAATACGATTCGTTGTAAATCTTTTCATACACTTTGTAAGGAATCGAAGCATACCTTAGCATTAACTGGGAATAAGAAAGGTTGAACATCAGGCAAATCTCGCATTTCGTTCAGTATACTCTCAAGCATCGTTGACATTACGACAACAGGATCAGTTCTGCGTCTGTTAGCAGGCCTCTGTTGTCTCTTGAGATAATCACAATGGTCATCACCAGTAGCTCTTCTACGTTTCTTCGAGTTTACAGCCTCTTTCGGTACTTTCAGGAGCAAGGTACGTCTCTTCATTTCTTCTGCATGCTGTAAAAAGGAAAATCGCTTATTTAATACGTAAAGTTATCAGCGTTATTTATACTTGATCGGAGTATCTATTGATGAAATAACCTTGATTAATTTAGACGACAATTTCACTTTAGTTCCATCTACATTAACGAGATCCTGATCGTCGGTGTTCAGCTGCTTTTCAATTTCTTCTTCTTGTTCCTCCGTCATAGCAACGTTTACTGGTGCAGTGGTAATACTTGTCTGATACAAGGGACATGCCTTATTTGTACGCATATGACCTACATTACCGCAAGCACCGCATTTTAATTTAAGATCTGGTTTAAGTTTAGGTTTCTTACGTTTAGAGGGAGATACCTCGGGCTTAGGATGCTTAGCAGCTGGAGAAGTAGATTGGAAATTACAGAATGGAAGGATACTGGTCGAGGATGTAGTGATTGGGGTATTGTTACTGCTACGATCAAAGATATTGTTACAGGATAAGTTGCTACTGGAGATAGGACCACCGAGCATACGTTCCCTCTCTTGATTTCGTTTAATTCTTCGCAACTGTTCCTGGATTCTTCTCTTTTCTCTCTTCATCTCTTCTTTCTGCGCTTCGTCCAGAGTTGCGAATTGCTTTATGAACGTTTCATCCTTGGAGTTTCTAATTTTGATGTAAGTATCTATAACAGCCGGCTTTCTGACCGTTTCCACTCTAGTGAATTCCTTTCCCTCGGGATTTCTAAACGTTCGATAAATCTTAAGAACTCTACCCTGTTGTGCATTAAAGTTATTCACCGGGCTATCTTCTTCTTCGTCCTTCTTTTTCTCTTTACTCTTTTTATCCTGCTCTTGAGCCTCGCCCATTAACATTTTCCGCAACTCGTGACGCTGTTGCTCCTCGCGTTCCAATGACAATTGAGTGCTAGTTTTCTTATTGGAAAGCATATTCTCGATATTCTTACCCATTTCTTCTATGTCAGAGCTATCCTCTTCGGAACTTTCACCCTCGTCCGTACTCAAAACTTCATTGGAAGAGAGGACACGATTTTGCAGATCAAATATCCTCTGGCATTCCTCTTTGTATCTTTCTTGATGCTCGGCAATGGAAAATCGGTTTCCCCGAGAAAATTTCGTCATACCTTCTTCCCCGGCTTTTGCTTTTTCAGTGGATAACGTTCTAACTACATCGATTACTTCCCATCGCGATAATTTCTTAATTTCTTCCTCCGGTACACCGAATTTCCGAAGCAACGCTTTTGCGTTGTTTAACGATAATCTTCTCAAATCCGCATCCGTTCCAGTAACTGTTCTCTTTGGTTGTGCTTCTTGTTCTTCCTGTTTGATAAATGGTATAATAATTACTATTATAAAAGTAACGATATAATTTAATATTAAAGATAAAATGTACTAACTTTACTAATAGTTGGTTTGTTCGGAACACGGACGTAAGAAAATCCTTCACCGCAACCTGTTGGATCAGCTGGTCCTGCCAGTTGCAACAAGCATTTACCTTTCATAGCCTGTATATATGCCCGCGTTGTATTCCACGGGGCAACTTTAACTTCATCGTCCATTTTTAATTGCATTTCTTCATCGTCGTCGTCTTGAGGCGTAAAAAGGAATTTCTCGCCATAACCGGCATCTTTTAATCTTTGCTCTGCTGCAATCATACTAAAATATGCGCAACATTGTTCCGGGGACACCATTGCCCTTATTTCTTCTTCCGTTGGTAATCTAAAGTCTGGCTTGATGACCCACCAATTCGAATCCATCCCTAATGCAACAAATTCGTATTAGATATAAGCAGATATTTTGTATCATTACGAGGACAAACAATTTTTGATTTATTTACCAGTTCTTTTAAAATCGGCACAAAGTTTCAATCGCTTTCTGATGCTACTTTCGCTGTGCGAAGGGAATGCTTTCTTAATGTCATCCATCTTAATACGCCGAGGCGAATCTCGAGATTTCCAAAATAATCTATATATGAACACTTGTAAGAAGTCTCTCACAAAGTTATTTGCTCTTTTGGAGTTAGGACCTGGTACCTCATACAGTGGACACTCTTGTCCAGCAACGAACAAAGCATCTATTTCCCTGATGTAATATTGTTGCCTAAAATTCACATCGGTTATAGTACAGTATGTTAAAATCTTCAAAGGAAGAAGCCAACGTTTCGATACCTCGTTCTGATCACTAAGAAATCAGTTGGTGGAATTTTATGCTCATAAATTGGTGCTCTGTACATGTTATTTTCAACTGCTTGTATACTTTGTCCAGGCGTGAGAATCCCAAGAAACGGACTAGTATGGGCATAAGCTGTCTCGCCGTATTTATATCTTTGCGGACCTTGATCTTTCCCTGCTTTTCTTTTGTAATAATTCTTCACTTTAGAACACATTCCTACTTGATTCATTAACGGTGGATGCTCCTCGGAAAATTCAACGAGCACTAATTCACCATCTTTGCCAGTTAAATCTTCGGGAGTTCTCATAAAGAAAACGTCTCCTCCACCAGACGCTATCCTTTCTTGTTCCCTTTGCTAACACACAAATGTACATTTACAATTCTCTTGCTTTCTAAAGATTCGTAAAAATGAACATGACAATAATACGCACTTTTGCTTTCTTCTTAATATGTTTTAATAACGGTAGAACACAATGGGGACCAGGTTGCGAAAGTAGACCATGACTAAATCTTCTTAACGGCGGCCTGTGGAAATTCCGAAGTCGCATTGGTCCCATGTGAGTTTGAACAAACGGTGCACGTAGTTCCACCACTGGTGTACTGTGCTGTATTAAATTTCCACCTCCCACTTTCAAACGTAACGTTGTTTCTGATGATCGCGGCATGTAATACCTAAATATTGATATGTATTTTAAATATTCACGTGAAATTGATACGAGCAAACTTGCATTATCGTTTAAAAAAGTAACTTACGTATCGTTCGATATATTAAATGGATCTCTGTCAGGTGATTTCGGAGGAGGAGGCGGAGTATCTTCTTCCAATACATTGATAACTCCAGCTTTACCCAAGAGTAGCTTGCTTTTCTTAACGTGCGGATGTGGTATCTTCACTTTCGGCTGTGGCCCGTTATCTTTATGAAGTAGTGCTGGATCTATGTCATCGGGAATTCCAAGAACAATGTTCTCGTCATTTGGATCTAGAGTAAGAATTTTAGGTTTTGGAACTTTTTTCATATTTTCAGGATCCCAAATCACTTCTTCTTCCCACAGTCCGTATACTAACTCCTCATTTTCCACTGGAAAAATAGAGTACCAAGTATCATCGTAATTTTCCTCTCGCGCTTGTTGCTGATTACTCTTATTCATATTCCTGTTGACCATAATGATATACAAGACAAAATGACGAATTATATATATGAGTATGTATGGATACAAGGTATTAAATAAATTTTCATACATTTTATTTTTCTGAGATTGCATGTGCAATGGAGTTGTAATTTGCGATGTAGCCAGCCTCACATTTGATGCTACAGGCACAGGTGCACCTTTTCCCGGTTGGCTAAATGCTTGAGCAGTTCTATTTCCACTGGATGGTACCCATCCAGCTGCGTTATTTTTGCTATTCAATTTTTGTAATACCTTACAAAATTTCCACATTACTGCATATCTTCTCTTATATGGTTTTTATAAATATTCTAAATAAAAAGAACATTACATACTTTATGTTTTATATCATCACCATTCCAGATAACATCATCTTCCCAATGTAACTGAGATACCATTAAGAATGCATCGTCGGAAAAATCTTCCGCGTTATCTTTATTATCTGACTCATCTTGCTGAAAATATAATAATCACGTTAATATTATACAGGAAATTTTTGCATGATTCGAAAATAATTTACATTCAATATTGAATTATATGGAACATGGAAATAAATACAAAATTGGTGTTACACATAATCACCTGATCTATTGTTTTAAATCCATAGTTAAAGCCATCTCCTGTTTCAGGAACTTTGAGCATATCGTACCATAGTTGCGCAGGTCCAAACCTCCAATCTGCTACTTTTGGACCCATATCTCCATTTTCACCAGTGTCACCTGCTTTACCATTTTGTTCCTTATCCTCTACAGGTAAAAGTAACTTATTCTCATCATCGGAACAGCACAATTCTGGAGTCGGATCTGGTCCATAATGCATTAACCATCCCTAAAAGTAAATTATTATTTATAGGTAAATGAGAAGATCTTAAAACTGTATTGAATCTTCAAAAACAAATGTTATCAAACATTATATATACTTTAAACTTTGGCTTCTTTTCCTCCTGATCTGAGCCAGAATCAGAATCTCTAATGTCGTGATGTCGTTTCTTTTTACGTCGTTTCCTAACACCTCTCCATATCTGTGGAAGACTACTGGGTTTCCCAGGTCCAAATAATCTTGAAAACCTCAATACCTTGTTGGTACGAAAATCAGGAAATAATTCTGTAACGTTTATATTTGCATATTTGGAAGGCAACATGGAAGCAAGAGGAGTCTCTAATTTGCGCTGCCGGGCAGCCTCTGCCTCCTCTGCGGTAAGCACTTCTTTTTCTTCAGGTATAGGAGGTGGTGGCATCAATTGAGTATCGGATTTATTAACAACTTCTTCGTCATCCGCGTCATAATCGGCATTCTCTCGTTCAGCTTTTCCATCGCGCAGATTCTGCTTCACTATTAATAATGACAATAATAAATCTTTAATCTTTAATTTGCAGAAAGAAATTTTATATAAATCATAGAACTTACTGTCATCATCATTTATATCATCTGCTAACTCATTTATGTCAGAAAAATCAAGAGCAGTCGGTGATTTTGCAACATAGTCTATGTCATTATCATTAATCGCAGCATTATCTTCTTCGCATGTAATATTCTCATCGTTGCTATTCTCATCGTTACCAGCTTCATTTGGCATCATTTCACGAATAAGTGAGCTTAAACCAAGGCGACTAAGCGAGGCCAAATGCTGCTTCGCTTCTGGATCCAGAATGTCATCTTCCAATTCACCATTATCATCAATATTCCCAAACAAGAAGCCGGTCATATTAATGCCAGACATTAAATCTTTATCATTCTCTTCGTCGGAATCACCCATATTGTATTATTAAACTTTGTAGATTAAATATAACAGTCAATTTCTTCGGGAAAACGGATGTTTTAAGCGCACAGTGGACTGGTGTAGCAAATACAAATCGGTTACATGAATCGCAGTATAGATAACGATATATGAATATTGTATATATACATCTATGTGTATCTATATACAGTTTCTTATAATTACAAATATATAATATAGTAACGTATTTCCTCTTATTATTTACAAGTTTATGTTAATTATAAAATTATCTTGACGTTTTGTTTACGTAAAGCTCTACCAACTGATCGCCATGTTCATGAACGATACATTACATAGAAGAGCTGCATCGTAAACTTAACCCCCAACTGCATATGATGCATATGGTTTGTCTGCCTGTTTTACGGGTCGTACGATAAAAGAATAAATTTAATTATTTTTCTAAAGAATATAAGCCCTTATAATTAGTAGAAACCGTACTTCTAAATGATTAAATAAAAATGGATGAAAACCAAAAATAAATTCAAGATGTTCAATCAAGTATATCGTTGTAACGTTTATTTCATGGAATAACCGCGAATAGCTGATTCTATTTAACATGTCCTTTTTCTTTTTGGGCTTACTGCCTTGAAAAAAGGAATTTCTAGAGAAATTAACAGCTAAAAATGGAAAATTATACTTGGGGATTATTTGTTCATATATAATTGTTGCTTTAACATATTTTAAAGTACAATCCGACAGTTATTATTATGTTTTCTTCACACTTATTACTATTTCCGAGAAACTTGTATTTGCAACTGAGCCGTATTCATCGCATAGCGATAATACGAATAATATTTGGCATATTATTTATTATTTAATATATAAAAAATTGTACATAATTATGATCATTAATGTCGTAATTAAATAATAACCGTTACTGAATTAACACGAAAGACGGAAACAAAAAGAATGAAATTCATGTAGAAAAGATAAGACACAATTTATTCTTGTCCATATACAAAGTAATAATTGCGAAAAGTAAAACTATAATGTTAACGCTAAGACTGACTTGTAAAAAGTAAATTGAATTTTGACGAACTCATTAATGATAGCTACTATATTAAATATTTAAGCAACATTTTTACAATGCTCTGTTTTTGCCCTCTTATCTGTACATTATTATAAATACATAGAAAGTATCTAAAAGATGAAAATTTATTAGGATAATTAGAAGTATTACATTTAAAGTTTTATGAAAACCATTTACAAAGAATTTTGTTTTTCACGATCGTTAGTATTTTTTCTTTTTTTAATGATATTAATGATAACAATTTTTTCGTACATAGTGTAAAACGATTTGTTATAATGAGTCTCTCGTTATAGCGTATGCTTCTAGCAATATATAGTAAGCCATCGATGTTAAAATGTTTTCCATTTAACTATCTTAAAAAGAAGGATTGATGTATCATAAGAATAAAAGAATATTGTTGAAGTGTATTATAAACAGACAAGAGGAAGGCAATAAAAATTCAATTGCGATATGGCAAAAGTATTAAATTACTATTTTATGATACCAAGCGATAAAAAGTAGGCATAAAAAAATCATTTTTCCTCTATGACCAACAAATCAATTGAATCATATCTAAATGTTAAATTGGATGATATATAAAAAGGTGTAAATAACTTTTCTGTTTTGTGTTATTAAAAGAATCCTGTTCCATTGAAACAGGCGGAAACCGAATAATGCTTTTTTTGTTTTTTTAAAAGAGAAGTAAACACTGGAACAGAAATTTTTCATTTAGTCCATTTATAAATCATGAAATGTTCTTAAATCTCAACACGATCCTCCTGTTTGTTGCTGGTAAACTTCTATTGTATCTCCTTCTTCCATTTCAAGAGTCGTCGGTGTATCTAATTCATTTATGGGTTGTCCATCAAATCTAAATCTTACTGCAGCTATTGCCAAACCCTGTACAAACGTAAAAAAATCATTGAAATTAAGACAGAAAGAATTATCAGAATGAATGTCTGTATAAAGACTTCAAACATGGACATATTTTTCCTTGAATAAAAATCCAACGTTACAGAAGGATTACATATTGTGGTACAGTGAAGAAATAGAATTACAAACGAAACTTACTACACGATCGCAATAGGCATTCATTAATTTTCTGAGAGGAGTGTGTTTCTTAATTTTAAACTGAACTACTGCACTGTCTTGTCCCAGTACTTTTAAATTTATATGCTCTGATTCTGTTTTAGTTTCCTGTAAGAAAGTACAGTCATAAAATACCAATACACTAATCTGTATATCAGTAGCGTCTTACAGGTTATAAACGGTTACCTTTTTTTCGTCCGACATGGTTATATCTTATAACAAATATATTATTTTGTCAACAGTTAACAATAAAGACTCCACGAACTATTGGCCGGATTAAATACCAATCTACTTTGGAATTGTATAGAAAAACGCACGACTGGACTTCTCGCAACAATCCCGCTTCTACTTTTACAGCTCTAATCACAACGTTTCCATTTTACACGAATAGCGTAGTACATTGAACGTTATTGGTAACATGCGTTTTATAAACCTGAAATTAGCAAGTGGTAAACTTCCTAGGGAATTTCATGTTTGATTACTGTGCCTCTTGCAGTAGGTCTGGTGAGAAAAGGGAGCTACATTTACATTGTCATAGCAAGGAATATATTTTTTGAATCCATTTTTATTAACGTTAAATTTAATATCATAATTCCCATAGTCATTGCAGAACTAATTCAACTCGGAAAATATAAGTATTGTGATGAATTATACGCAAAGAAAGAACATCACGTTTAACTTTTTACTTTATTGCATCACATTTAATATATGAAATTCATATCTCTTAATAACTAACGGATGGTGCTATGAAAAATACCACGTTACAGGAACAGAAAGACACTTTTCTCTAATTTATCGTAATTGAAATTCAAAGTTCTCTACACGTAATCATCAAGTCTAATTTTGATTGGTATTCGCGTTCGAAAATTGACCTAAATTTTCAGCTTCGAAATTAAAGAAAAGGTGTCACACAAATACTTGGCGCATTACTGCAGAAAATTTCTATAAATCGATATGACATATAAACACAATTCAAAGTTTGCAGAAACACCGAAATGAAATTAATTTGATTAAACGTGTATAAAGCGTATGAAAAGGAGAAATTTTAACGAACAGGAAAGTATGGAATTCGTAAAGGTAATAAAAAAGTGATCCGACTGAATTACGTACGTTGTAAGAATTGTTGGCCCTGAAAAGGGCCGTTTTATATTGTAAGAAGCAGTATTACTTCGAGCTAGTATATTTCGTCACTGCCTTTGTTCCTTCGCTAACTGCGTGTTTTGCCAATTCTCCAGGTAGTAAAAGTCTCACAGCAGTTTGTATTTCACGAGACGTGATGGTGGAGCGTTTATTATAATGTGCCAATCTTGAAGCTTCCGCAGCAATTCGCTCAAAGACATCATTGACAAAGCTGTTCATGATGCTCATCGCTTTGCTTGAAACACCGGTGTCTGGGTGTACTTGCTTCAGCACTTTATAAATGTAAATAGCGTAGCTCTCTTTCCTCTTCTTCCTTTTCTTATTGTCAGCTTTATTGATATTCTTCTGAGCCTTTCCGGCTTTCTTCACTGCCTTACCACTGAGTTTCGGCGGCATGATGTAATTATCAATGAAAGTATATTATCAAAGTGTTAAAACCGTAATACGACAGTATCGCTGTCTCAAAGCAGAATGTCGTAAAGCGGCAAGTTGCTCCCTCTTATATAGAGAATCAGGTTTTACGGCGCACCAATCAGAGCGCGACATAGTACCGTTAATATTCTGATTCAATCTGATTGGTGCACTGATGTTACCGTTAAAATCATACTGTACGATTGACTTTGTCTAACGTGGCATAAATTGTTAGGTTTTTCTAATAAGTGCTACGTAATATGAAAATATTAAATATTAAAAATGTTCATGTATTTATAATCTTTCATCGATTTACATATTGTATATTCTTTGATAACAGCAGAAAAATAAAACGTATATAAATTGTACCAAGATAGCATGTCATATAAAGTATAATAAAATTTATAACGGTTCCTTCAAGGTATCCCGCATTATAACGACTTTCCTTTGTCAGCATAGCAAACAGGCCCTTCGAGAATGCCCTTGTGGTACGAGCAGATGTTCGAACTTTAAGACAGGAAACCGCAGGTCCTATTACAATAATACAGTTGAGCAGAAAGCAGATGTTTGCACGTATTATATTAGTGAAGAATATGTTTTTTATGGTTAACTATAATTCTATTAATAATAATATATAATAATCGCGGATGTCCTCAGTCATAATAAGAGAGCATATGGTGAATGTAAAAAATATAATACGTCAGAAAATATATATACAGTGCAATTCAATTTTAAAAAATACGGAAAACTCGGAAGATACGAATACCTATATTTATAAATATTATGCTTTTCTGAAAGAATTGTATAATAATTACCAATATACATGCATATTTCTTAATTAAAAAGTTACATTTATAAATATAGTTATTATAAGCGTCGCGTGCACCTTAATCTCTAAACGTATAAATATCATTACATATTTGTCATAAATGTGAAAGCATAAAAGTCTCCTGTGTAGAACGTAGTAACTTAGGTATGAAAGCGTTGCTGATTCGTGATTGGTCGAGCGTAGCTGGCGCTTATGGTATATAACCGTTGTTCACGGGACTCGATTTCATTCCGTTGCAAGTCTCCGATCGAGATATCTCGTTGAATATTTCGTTCAGCCTTTTGTGACAAAGAGTTCATTACAACAATGTCTGGCCGTGGAAAAGGAGGAAAATCGAAGGCTAAGGCGAAGTCTCGCTCAAATAGAGCAGGATTACAATTTCCCGTGGGCCGTATTCACAGACTGTTACGAAAGGGACATTACGCAGAACGTGTTGGCGCAGGTGCTCCGGTTTACCTAGCTGCAGTTATGGAATACTTGGGAGCCGAAGTTTTGGAATTGGCTGGCAATGCTGCTCGAGATAACAAAAAGACTAGAATAATTCCAAGACACTTGCAACTTGCTATTCGCAATGACGAAGAGTTAAATAAACTTCTATCAGGTGTAACTATTGCACAAGGAGGAGTACTACCTAACATTCAGGCAGTACTTTTACCGAAGAAAACAGAAAAGAAAGCTTAGAAAGGAACACGATTCACCAGCATCAAAATGGCCCTTTTCAGGGCCCCAATAACTTACAAATGAAAGAACTCTGCTCGTTTTTTATCTATATACAACTTCTTCAGAAATTTACATAGAAAGGTTTCATTGATTGTATAGGTTTAACGATACTGCTTCTTTATTCTTAACTTCGAGGTTATTACAAGGTGTACACCATTTTTCTCCATATATATATATATGTATATATAAATTCTTTTAATGTTAATGATTTTAGGACGTACCTGATAAGAAAGAATGTTTGTATATCTAAGAAATCCTCCGAAATTCAGCAGAACTCTGCATTTGTAGAAAGATAGAATTGTAAGATAGAAAGATTTAATTCTTTAGACTTTCAATATACAAACGATTGTAAGTGCATATTTCTTAAAATATTTAAAATGCCTACGTTATCTTTATTATTTTTACGAATCTTTGAGAACATCAAGCAGTCGGGCGGGTTAGGTCTTCGGGTCCTTTCAGATGGTTCTTTTAAGTGTTGCTGTAACTTCCGCTATACTTTTTCTCAAGTGTAGTCAGGAATAGTGGGTAACAGTAGCTAAACCCTAAACCACCATGTGCACGTTGGAATGGTCTTGAATGCATAAGCTGTTATGCCGCTTGGGTCTAAGGGTTCAAATTCACTACGCCAAGTGTGAAAGTAACAATAGAAGTCGTAACTTGCGCCACAGGGAATCCTCGACCTCCATAATATGCATTTGTTCCTTTAAAGATTACTGAAAATCTACATAATTCGATACCCTCTAAAAACTTCGTTATAAAATTATACAATTACAGTATTATCTTAAACGATGACCTTCAGGTGAAGTTCTCAAATAGTTGATAATAATAACAGATGTAAATTATCATTTGCAAATGGCAATTAAATTTAAAGAAGTTGCAAGAATTATTAAAACTTTTAGTAGTTTCAAGTATTCCGTCGTAAGAGATTTTGGTGGCCCTGAAAAGGGCCGTTCTGATTATTGTTGAATTTAAATTAGGCACGTTCTCCACGTATGCGTCGCGCCAACTGAATATCTTTCGGCATGATCGTGACGCGTTTAGCATGAATTGCGCACAGATTGGTATCTTCGAATAATCCAACAAGGTAAGCCTCGCTAGCTTCTTGAAGTGCCATTACAGCGGAACTTTGGAAACGGAGATCAGTTTTGAAATCTTGAGCGATCTCACGAACGAGTCGTTGAAACGGTAATTTACGGATGAGTAATTCAGTACTCTTTTGGTACCGACGAATTTCTCGCAGTGCCACGGTACCGGGCCTATAACGATGCGGTTTCTTCACACCACCAGTTGCAGGAGCACTCTTACGAGCTGCTTTTGTAGCCAATTGTTTTCGCGGAGCTTTACCTCCGGTAGATTTGCGAGCGGTTTGCTTTGTACGTGCCATGTCGGTAAAAAGAAAACGTAATATCCGCCTGTGCACAAGTCAAAACTCAATATGATTGCGAGCGCTAGAAACACCGGTTTTATAAGCTTGTCGTACGAGTAACATCTGCCGTATTGGTCCGTTACAATGAAAAGAGGGGGATGCATCATACGAGGGAACAACGACCTGCGATTGGTCGACCATATATTTGAATGCCGATTTAACGGCGGCCATACGGATCTCTCTTTTGATTAGTCGAGGTTACACTGGTGGGGAGGCCATACGGTGACTTCTATATAAGGCCGACAAATTTTGATAACTCTTCAGAACTGGACTACTGTATCACGTTTTACAACGTACTTTAACGAAGAAGCGTAATCATGACTGGTCGCGGAAAGGGAGGAAAAGGATTGGGAAAGGGAGGAGCGAAGCGTCACAGGAAAGTACTTCGTGATAATATCCAAGGTATCACGAAACCAGCCATCCGACGTCTGGCAAGACGTGGTGGGGTCAAGAGAATTTCTGGTCTGATCTACGAAGAAACTCGAGGTGTATTGAAAGTATTTCTTGAAAATGTGATTCGTGATGCAGTTACATATACGGAGCACGCCAAGCGAAAAACGGTAACGGCTATGGACGTGGTTTACGCTTTGAAACGACAAGGAAGAACGCTTTATGGCTTCGGCGGTTAGATTTCCCACTTCAACGGAACTTCACACAATCGGCCCTTTTTAGGGCCACCAACATATTTTACGTTAGAATATCTCTTTGTGTCGTCCTTGAAATGAAACCCATTACCTTTCCTGCAGTTTTCTTAATGATATTTATTGAATCATAAATTATATATTTAACATTAAATACAAAGTTTTAGATGTTCTAATCTTGCGTGTTTGTACATGTTCTGTAGCACTCTAATCATATGATAATTTATCCGATAACGAATGCAAAGAGTTGAAGTCGTCAGTAAAGTTGCATCCTTATCAATTTATCTTTTCAAGTAATAGTGCATTTAGCAAATATTCCAGCAAAATTACTGTAATATTTTAAAACTAAAATACTCAATATTTGCAAATCACGTAACTCAATGTTCGATCAGAACTTAATGATGGAGCCAGGCGAAAAACGTGTTTTTTATATACGTATAACGTCTATATGATGTTTCTACAATAAATTATGTGGTGCAGAAATTTATTGCATCACTTCATGCTACACAGGCAAGTGTTTTAATTATCATTTTCATTGCAAATTTCAAGTATTGTACTCATTGATATTTTTTTACCAACCTTAATAGATCTAACCTATTGAAGCACAAACAATTTCTGTATATAAATCGAACAATGTCTACGAACATTAAGTCTTTAGCAGAAGTACGACAAGTTTTAAAAGATATTTTTAAAGCTGGTGTCAAAGCTGTATCACCAGAAGATCTCATAAAAAATAAGGTTACGTTCAAAGACAGAACCTTATCTATTGATGGACAGAATTTCGAATTAAATGAAAATGTTTATCTGGTTGGCTTTGGAAAGGCTGTTATGGGTATGGCAATAGTTCTTGAGCATATGCTGGGCAATGTTTTAAAGAGAGGTATAGTAAGTATCCCATCTGAAATGAAGGAAGTATTATGGGATTTTAGAGACGATGCAACTTTTCCCAAATTGGGAACTGGTGTGATAGATTATCGTGAAGGTAGCAAAAACAATCAGCCGGATGATAGATCGTTCGAGACCACACATGATATTATAGATTTAGTAGAATCCTTGAATGAAAATGATACTTTGATAGTATTGATATCTGGCGGTGGTTCTGCATTACTTTATATGCCAAGACCGATAATTGACAGTGAAGACAAAATGCATCTTTGCAAAACTCTGCAAAATGCTGGAGCAAATATCCAAGATTTGAATATTGTAAGACAAAAATTATCAATGGTAAAAGGAGGCGGCTTAGCACGAATGGCATTTCCAGCTTCAGTTATTACCATGATGCTATCCGATATTGTGGGTGATCCTATTGATTTAATAGCTAGCGGTCCAACAGTTTATTGTCGAAAGAGACCAGAAGAAGTCGTGAAAATATTGAAAAAATACGATCTATTTGGAAGTGTAGAAGGTGATGTGAAAAAAATTTTAACATCCAGAGAAACTTTTGACGATTCTTTGCTATTGACCCGAGAAAGACAATTCAAGCATGTCAGTAATATTATATTGGGAAATAATACAGTAGCTATTGAAGCTGCCAGCCGTGAAGCAATACTTAAGAAACTTACGCCAATTATGTTGAGGAATGATATTACAGGGGATGTACATGATGTCAGTTTAGCATATGTTCACGTCACAAGTTTAATATGCCTTGCGCTAGATAAAACTCTGGAGAGAGAAGAATTTTTTGCGCAAGTTAAAGAAATTCCTATACTTCCTTTGAGCGGAAATAAAGTAGATGAGATTTACAATGCAATTGAAAATATTAGTGGAGAGGGATTGGTGTTAATTGGAGGTGGAGAGCCAACGGTTACTGTTAAGGGAGAAGGGAAGGGTGGTAGAAATCAGGAACTTGCTTTGCACTTTTCATTAGATTGGTTGGCAAAGATTAAAAGTTGTCCACGACTTGCTGAATACGATGTAATCATGCTGAGCATAGGTACCGATGGTCAAGATGGCCCTACTGATGCAGCAGGAGCTTTCGGTTACCCTGCTTTAGGACCACTAATACACGATATATATGCGAAAATAAAGGTTTTAACTGCAAAAGAAATAACTGCAGCAGAAGCGAGTAAGGAAACTGATAAAAGAGAATGTGAAGAAATTAAGGTTATATGTAAAACACAAGAATTAAGCGGCTATTTGTCATCGAAAACTGTGGAGGCGGATCAAAGTCCTGATGTAATAGGAACAGGAGATACCGATTCTAACGCCGAAAGTGTAGATGATACGGAATATGTACATCCTTTAATATACCAAACAATGGAAGTGGAACGCATGTTGCCAGAAAATACATTGGCGGAAAATGACACATATAACTTTTATTCACGTTTCAAAAGAGGTGTAGACTTAGTAAAAACTGGACTGACAGGTACTAATGTTATGGACTTACATTTTATCTATATAAGAAAACGTAAATGCGATTGTAAAATCAATTACACGGAAGACGACAAATCTGAAAATAGTTTGGATTCGCACGATTTATATATCGATCCTGCGACTATTGAAAAATATAGGAGGAGGGGTGCACCATTAACTTTTATGTGGGACAGAGTTTCGTATAAACCAGTTTACACTGTCGACGAAGCCGATCGATTAAATATAAAGATCATAGACGACAACTTAGCAGATCCGTGCTGTCGTAAAGACAGAAAATTCCCACCCAAAGACCTTCTGAAAGATAAAAACTTACCATTGTGATAATTTGTATAAATAAATATTTTAATGCAATATAAAACAATTTTTACAATAAAAATAGTAATCACGAATTCATATAATACTCTCAAACAATTGAGATATATTGAATCAATATTATGTATCTATCAAGAAATATGTACACTTAATTCCGAAGGCAGTTTACATATTCTGGTACGATTTAGGTGACTAGTACGCATTTGGCAACTCTCCCCTATATTTTTGAATTATATTTAAAAATATTAAGATTTTGTAGCCACCGAAACGTCGGTTTTTTCCCACTGTGCACCGGGTTGGGTCAAGTAATAAAACAGTTAGATGGTCATATGCATCGCAGTCCTTCCGGCATATTCTGACTTGGAAAACCTTTCTCCCCTCTCGGGTATTTAACGAAATCTTCCGATGCGACTTTTCGGAGACTAGGAAGACGTCAATGACCTGCGCTCGGTGTCAGGTTCGCTCATGGGCCCTCCCGGGAAGAAGAACATAAACACTTGCACTGCTCCTAGTCGTTCGGTGGCCCAGTCCTCCAATTTCCAATGTCTAGTAGCACGCTTCTCCTTAGACTGTTCGAGCTGACAAGGATATCTTGTGTGTCTCTTTCCGAAGGAACAGCTGACTCTCTCACTTACTAAGCGAGAATCAGATCGCGGAGGCCCAATTAAGATTTGCGGGAGAACGGTTCACTTCTGACCCATGGTTCCTCTCAGACATTTTACCTATGTAACAATACGAAGAAGATAGCCGAGCTATCATCTGTACATATTAATTTATATCCTTATTTTCAAGAGAATAAATATCTATTATTTTTATATGAAGTAGTTTAACATTATTATGACAATTAATAAATATAGATTTATCTCATTAGTGTTTTCACCTTCTTTGAAATAATATTAATGCTGTAGAATACTTATACATAGCCGTAGACAATGCATCAGTTGCAATGTTTTGGTTTAATTATAAACCTGACACTTAAAATTTTAGTTATTTAATGTAGACAACAAGATTCTTAATGGTAAATTTTACCGTATCAGTATTATCTTAAACGATGAACCTTCAGTTGAAGTTCTCAAATAGTTCGTAATAATGATAATAAAAGATGTAAATTATCATTTGTAAATGACAATTAAATTTAAAGAAGTTGCATGAGTTATTAAAACTTTTAGCAGTTTCAAGTATTCCGTCGTAAGAGATTTTGGTGGCCCTGAAAAGGGCCGTTCTGATTATTGTGGAATTTAAATTAGGCACGTTCTCCACGTATGCGTCGCGCCAACTGAATATCTTTCGGCATGATCGTGACGCGTTTGGCATGAATTGCGCACAGATTGGTATCTTCGAATAATCCAACAAGGTAAGCCTCGCTAGCTTCTTGAAGTGCCATTACAGCGGAACTTTGGAAACGGAGATCAGTTTTGAAATCTTGAGCGATCTCACGAACGAGTCGTTGGAACGGTAATTTTCGGATGAGTAATTCAGTACTCTTTTGGTACCGACGAATTTCTCGCAGTGCCACGGTACCGGGCCTATAACGATGCGGTTTCTTCACACCACCAGTTGCGGGAGCACTCTTACGAGCTGCTTTTGTAGCCAATTGTTTTCGCGGAGCTTTACCTCCGGTAGATTTGCGAGCGGTTTGCTTTGTACGTGCCATGTCGATAAAAAGAAAACGTAATATGCGCCTGGGCACAAGTCAAAACTCAATATGATTGCGAGCGCTAGAAACACCGGTTTTATAAACTTCTCATGCGAGTAACATCTGCTGTATTGGTCCGTTACAATGAAAAGAGGGGGATTGCATCATACGAGGAAACAACGACCTGCGATTGGTCGACCATATATTTGAATGTCGATTTAACGGCGGCCATACGGATCTCTCTTTTGATTAGTCGAGGTTACACTGGTGGGGAGGCCATACGGTGACTTCTATATAAGGCCGACAAATTTTGATAACTCTTCAGAACTGGACTACTGTATCACGTTTTACAACGTACTTTAACGAAGAAGCGTAATCATGACTGGTCGTGGAAAGGGAGGAAAAGGATTGGGAAAGGGAGGAGCGAAGCGTCACAGGAAAGTACTTCGTGATAATATCCAAGGTATCACGAAACCAGCCATCCGACGTCTGGCAAGACGTGGTGGAGTCAAGAGAATTTCTGGTCTGATCTATGAAGAAACTCGAGGTGTATTGAAAGTATTTCTTGAAAATGTAATCCGTGATGCAGTTACATATACGGAACACGCTAAACGAAAAACTGTAACGGCTATGGACGTGGTTTACGCTTTGAAACGACAAGGAAGAACGCTTTATGGCTTCGGCGGTTAGATTTCCCACTACAACGGAACTTCACTCAATCGGCCCTTTTTAGGGCCACCAACATATTTTACGATAGAATAGCTCTGTGTTTTACTGTAAATGAAACCTATTACCGTACCAAATATCATCTTTCCTATATTTTTCTTAATTATATTTAGTCAATCATAAATTATATATTAACAATAAATGCAAAGTTTAAGATTTTTTGATCTGTCGTATTAGTAGACGATCTGGAGTATTCTAACGATTTCATAATTCGCTAACGAATACAAAGAGTCAATACAGTCAGTAAAATTGCATGGTTATCAATTTATCTTTTCAAGTAACAGTATGTTTTGTAAATATTCTAGCAAAATGACTATAACCTTCGAATTATACATTTCAAAACTAAAATACTTAAATTTTTAAATCACGTAGCTCAGTGTTCGATCACGAATGATTGAGCTGAGCGATAAGTGCTTTTTTTATTATATATACGTATAATATTTATATGAAATTTCTATAACAAATTATGCGGTAGAGAAATTTATGGCAGCACTTCATGCTACACAGGCAAGTATCTTAAACATTAACATTGCAAATTTCGTGTAATATATTCTTCGATATTTTTTTTTACGAACTTTAGTCATTCTAACCTGTTGAAGCGCGAACAATTTCTATATATAAATCGAATAATATCTACGAATATTACGTCTTTGGAAGTAGTTAGAACAATTTTAAAATATATTTTTCAATCCGGTGTCAAAGGTGTTTCAGCAGAAATTCCCATAAAAAATAAGGTTATGTTCTAAGACAAATCCTTATCTATCAACGGACAAAATTTCAAAGTAAAGAAAATATTTATCTGCTTAACTTTGGAAAGGCTGTTATGGGTATGGCAACAGTTCTTGAGCATATGCTGGGCATATGTTTTAAAGAGAGGTGTAATCAGCATCCCATCTGCATTGAAGGAAATATAGGATTTTAGAGATAAATTATGTTTTGTAAAATTGGGAATTGGCGTGATAGAATACCATGAATTGACTTTTAGATACAAGACATACCGTGGATGCAGTAAAATCTTTGAATGAAAATAACACTTTGATATTATTGATATCTGGCGGTGATTCTGTAAGACTTTATATTTCTAGACCAATTAGCAAATCCATGATGTCGTAAAAACAGAAAATTTCCAACCAAAGACCTAAAAGATAAAATCTTACCACTCTGATAACTTGTATAAATAAATATTTTAATGCAATATATAAAACAATTTTTACAATAAAAATAGTAATCACGAATATATATAATACTCTCAAACAATTGAGAAACATGAAAGAAGTGATGTATCAATGTATATCCTTATTTTCAAGAGAATAAATATCTATTGTTCTTACATGAAGTACATTATCTAACAATATTATCTTAATTAATAAATATAGTTTCATCTCTTTAGTGTCTTTGCCTCTTTCGAAATAAAATTAATAGTGTGTAACATGTATTCATGGACAATACTTCAGTCGTAATGATATAATCCAATTACAAGCCTGACAATTGAAACTTCCATAGTTGGTTGTAGTGGACGACAAGATTCAATTAATGTACATTTAATAGATAAAAGTGCAAAAGTTCCACGCGATTGTTGTCTTCGAAGATGCGTATACTGTACATTCCAATATTGTGATATAAATAAAAGCAAGATATTTTATTTGTACTAGGCGATTACGTTCCGTCATCGTTGTACATTAATGCGTGAGATACTTCAGATACAAAGGACGTTGATTCTCCTTATTGCGTGCTAAAGATCCCAACTAAATAAATGATGTTTAACTAACATATCACGGACACCATCCTTCAAGGGCTGTGACTGTTCCTTTTTAGGTGGCAACTCCCAGTCCGGATTTAAATTAAATGCAAATTGACTCAATATTCGAAGTTCACACTTTATTTGTACCCATCCAGGACTATTAATGAAACTCCATGGTTGATACCTAAAGCAATAAGTGTTAACGAGATGTTGAAGCAGCAATTTATATAATTAATACGTTGAGATGATTTTACCATTTTTGCACTACTTCTACGCAAGAGCATAGAACTTCGAGCCATAAATGCAAAACTTGCTCGTTCAATCCGAGACAAACGAGAGATCGTAATTTGACATCCATTTGGGCATGAGCATTATCATGCGTTAAGTTTACCGATTGAACGCATCGATATAACAACTGAAACAACATCCGGTCATATATTTTGCATAATTCCTTGTCATGTAAAAATTGTTTATTATACCTCTTCAGGTGTGAGAACTTTTCCATCTTCATCCAATCTATACGTTTTACATAGTACCAATCTACTATAAACGGAATTAAAATCTTTTTCGACCTCCCTGTTCGAAGCTTCTTCGATAAAGAGCCATGGGTGGCATGGTCCACCTAAGAAAGAAGGCCTGCGCATTCCATGCTCTAATACTGCTTTTACAGCAGGGCATAAAGTTCCCCTGACTAAGTCCGTAACGGCTTCGCTCACAGCGTCATCTCCCGCGCACGTATACTGTTTGCTTCTTTCATCTAATAATTCTACAAATTTCGCAGGAAACCATCCTCTCAGTCCATTTAGTTCTCCCACCCAACAGTGCTCGTCTTTCTGGCTGATTATTGTAATTATATCATTTTTTCGGAAACCTAATTCGTCGTCGTCGTGCCTTTCGAAATCTACAATAGAGTACAAGTAATATTTTCTTTATGTATCAAATGAATAAATCCATTTTATGTTACGTAATAACAACAAAAAAAAAATATATATACCAAGCAATGCTTTAGCTCTCCTTTTTCTAGTACGTGATACATTAACGTAATTATCATGATCTTTTGAATGACTCTCCATAGTATAATCGGCAATGAGCACGATATTGCTCAATTTTGGATCGACATTTATAAAATGTCTGGCAACTTGTAAAACGGCTTCCCTCAGATCCACCAGTATTTCTGAATTAACAATTTTATTTACGATCTGTTAGTCCTCAATGTATATTAACTTTTATATCTACAAGTAATTTTACATACCGGTTTGACGTATATTTTTGGATTTCGCGTCATCCTCGGTATCATCATTACCAAATAGAAATGTTTGTAGCATCGACTTGTTTCTCTTCATTTGACGTCTATAAAGTTATAGAAAATATTAGTTATAGAAGTTATAGAAAAATTTAATATATTTAGAAAAATATACGCGAATATTGTAAATATTGTAACATCCAAATGTACCTATTGAGATGCTGCTTTGGCAAATTCGGTACAGCATCAGGATTACCTACTAAACCACCCTGATCAGCCATCAAGTATGCTAAATGACGACGTCTGTGAGTTTCAATTAAAACATCTGTTAATGATCCACTCACTTCCAAAGATATCTGGAAAATAATGATTTCGGGGATCGATACTTATTTTCGGTATTTAATTAAATTTAAACTACGGAATATTACCGAAGTAAACTTACATCAAATAATTGTTCAACATCGTCGATATCTCCTGGTATATCTGAGAGAGCATTAAAAATTTGCGCAGAGTTTTCCAAACGTCTTAAATCACTTTCTAGAATAGTGCATTCAATCAATGGTCTGTTATACGTGTAACATGTAAATACAGATATGAGTGTATACCTTTAATCTTCAACATTCCAAGAGTAACTTGAAATAAGACTATAGATCCATCAAAAAGGAATAAATCCCATATACGTAATAATATTTTCATGTGCACGACGGACGCGAACAAAGTTAAAAACCAATGTAAAGATATCAAACTTAATTCTATGTCATGTTGAACCAAAACACGATCGATATCGGAGAGATAATTAGCAACTAATGTCCGGAGTACACGTTGGTCAGCCTGAATACCTGATGAATATTTTTAAAGTTGTAATTATATCATATATATTATTCGTACTGCATATTCGTGATAAAATGTTACCCAATAAAGTTGAAGAATAGTAAGAAGCAGGGAGTAAGTCTTCCACTATTGTTGCCATCATCCAGAAAGCATCTTCCTCTTCCAAAAGTAACAGCAAAGAAGCTGCTATTGTCCCTGTGCCTTGACAATATCTTGATGGAACAAATCGATAGGACAAAGATAAGATATCAATAGCAAATTAATTAAATAGACAATTAAATCTTACCCAATGTCAGGATATAACCAAGCAAGAGCACGCATTACACGTCTTAAACGTGGTATTCCGGTACTATGAAGATTACTAAAACATGCATTGGCAGGCATAATACGTAGTAAATCTTTCTCTATCTGCTTGTTGGTCATTAGAGCATCATTGCCAGATGCTTTCACTATGTCTTTATACATTATTTCGGAAGAACATTTCTTTTGTAATGCACCTGTGGAGAATGAAGTTGGATAAAACTATATTACATTAGCATTACAATTTTTTATTGCATAAAAGACCATATTTGTTGGTATATACCTGACATTCTCATCCAAATCTGTGGTCTGAGAGAATGCGGTACACCATGACGAACCATATCCCGTAGCTTGTCTGTGCGGGGTAACCTACGGTCCATATTTTGCCATGATAGTTCTGTTACTTCCTTATTGTGACTGAATTCCAACAGGGCAACCCACTGAAGTCTAAACATGTAAAATGAATTGATTCATCTATGTGTTAAATTTAAAATCAAATGTTGAATAGTTTAAAAAACAATAAATTTGCTTTGTCTTATTCTGTCTGTACCTGTGTTGAGGGTCTTCAACAAATGGAACCCCTAATAACTTCTTTGAACTTTGTTCAGGACCATCTTCCTCTTCTACTCGAAAGCCAAATTCATCGAACCTAATGTATTTTATATATTTAGTTTCTTAATTTACTCATTTATTCTACATAAAGTTAATATATAAGAAGATAGTAATATATAATTCAGGAGATACCTGTATTCGGGTTGTGAGTTTGGATCATCCGGCTGATTTAACTTTGCTAAAATATTTTGGGGCCACATGGATGGTGTTAAAGCAGAAAATGGTCCTCCAGGAGCTGGAGATAAAGTTTCTCCGCATAATCCTGTAACTTCTACTTCACATTCATCTTCGGACACAGCAGACTCCAATTTTTTCTAAAAGTTGAATGATAAAACATATTTTCCATTAACTATAAGTAAATCCAGTGTATCAAATTTTATTTCCGAATACAATGGTATGTTACATTAACTTCTATTCTTACTGCTAGCGAGTTCGTAAAATAACAAGTCATTTAATTGTTAATAATACTAGGTATATATGTATACATACGTTGTGATCCTCTTTCCCAACATAACCTTCGTGATCACGAACATTGAACAGCGATTTGGCAATGTCCATGTTGCAAGAAATTAAGAAATTAACGTTTCTCTTTTTTTATGTATAAAGACTTTCATTTATAACATACAATTTGTACATCATAACATCTGTTATTCGTAAAAAATATCAATCTACAAGCAACGTTAACACGATCGAAACTATTGACAGATTTTACGATACTTATATCTGTATTATGCTAATCGCTTCCACATTACACAGACGAGGTAACGCGTAGATAAGATAGTAGTGGAGCGTTTAAATAGTGCAGAGTTAAGTGAATGTCCGAATTTCTGCAACCTGAATTTATAAAAAGTAGAATTATTAGTAAAAGTAATTAGGGATTTACTTATAATCAATGTTTTGACATGGAAAGAAGAAAAATGTAGACAAAGCTAAAAAAAAGTAGTTGTGACAGATAAGCACTTGCGGACTTTTATTTATTGCGTGATCTTTTACTGAATTTTATGTAGGTACTCGAATATTGATGTATTCTTATTTTTCATAATGCTTCTTTTTCAATATAATCCAAATATTAAGTAGCTAACAAAAATTAACTTAGAAATAACTAAGAAATTATTAGCTAAGTAAAATGTCTTAAGAAGTACAATAGAAAAATATTGCAAGAAATTTGGAAGAAATACTCTTACAAATCTAGTTTTGCAATTTATCGCCATAAAAAGGATATTACAATGGATAAAGTATAATATCCTATACTATATTTGTACTATTATGATAAGAACAATCGATCAGTTACGTTGGCTGTGATATTAAAACGGAAAGCATTCTCAAAAACCTTAAATAGCGTCTCAGAAAGCTCGTTTCTTAGATATTCTACTGCATTCCTATAATATAAATTTAATAAATAGCTGGCCATTGTGTGCGTTTCGCAATATGTACAATGTCTGGACCGCAATGTGTTAAGATGATAATAATAATATGAATAACAAGTCTTTCTACGTTTTACATTAAAAAATATAATATGCTGTCATGTATTCGCTATTACGTTACATTGACGTTACATTCACCCAATATTTGAGCGCACAATGATATATATCAAATGTACGTATTATTACATTTCCTACATATATATTTTGCAATTTATCTTTAAACATTTCGCAAATTGTTTTAATACGGCAAAATAACATGAAAACTGTACGTATTAAGAAACAAAAGACAAGAAATCTAGCGTTTAATTTCAAAATTGCGATCGACAATATTGAAAAGTTTGAATTTAAATAACACGGGTTACATTTAAGATGGCGCTGACATTTCAATATAATTTTATAATTCACTTTATACCGACAGTCGTACCACCGTGAAATACGCGGGAAAAAGTGGCATAAAGAGTCTAGGGTTTTTAGTAATTGTTCGCGTATCGAGCTGCGAATTGGACATAACCATCGACATTACAGATAGCAAATGAATCCGATTGGACAGCGTGAAACGAAGGCCACATCCGGCAGCAGCACTGCAGTATTGGTCGATCCTGCTTCAGCAGCAGCGAAGTTGGTCGAATTTCCTATATATTATTGATAAATAGCTTGCATTGCTCGTGTGACTTTTACCAAAATCGACGTCGGTGTTCGTGTTTAAAGAGGGAGAGTCCGAAACCGCCGGGATCGAATATATACCTACATCGAGGAGAGACGCAAAACGGTTAGAAGTACGTGGTATCCTCGTAACGAGAAATCGGCCAGGAGATTATCGTGCATTGGGTGTGACGGACATTTATATCCGTGTGAGTTGCACGAGAGTCGTGTCGTGTTGCGTAGTGCCGTGGAGCGCTCGATTATTCGTGGATCTTACGGGCGTAAGTGCGATTATGCCGAGCGCCCCCGTACCGAGGTGAGCGTTATAGAAGGGGAAACTGAAAGAAGCTGCCTCTGAATCTGTTTTTTGCTCCGCCATTGTACGCCACCAAGAGTACCGCGAAGGAAGCCGCTTGCCTCGTTCTTACGTGTTCTTTCGTTCGACTACTTTTTCCCGAAGCGGTCGCTGCTCGAGCATGTAAACGCGCCTACGTTCGCGTTAACGCACGTCTCGTGGTTACGCTATTCGCGAGGCGAAGCACGTTCGTGTCTCTCTCTCTCTCACACTTACTCTTTCTCTCTCTTTCTGTCTCTGTTCCTCTCTCTATATATATATATCTCTTTCTTTCTCTCGCTCCGTTGTCTTCTTTTTCCATCTCCTTTTCGCACTCTCTCTTGCTCTCCCTCTCTTTTTCATTCTCTCTCTCTCTTTTCCCTTTTTCTTTCTCACTCAATCTCCCCCTTTTCCCTTTTTCTTTCTCTTTCTCTCCGTGCTGTACCCTCGATGCCCTCGACGGCTCTACGGAAGTCGCGTGTGTGAAGATTTCTCGCGTACGTGGACAACGGCGACGACGCGCGAGTGACTCGTACGCGAGTGCCATCGCCGGGATGCGAATCTTGCGCGTCATTATGCAATAGAGGTGCAGCTGACGAATGAGACTGCCTCCTTCGGAGAAGACGAGGACGTCGGCGATGCTACGCGGCATGTTTTTATCTTTGTTTTCTAAAGCCGTGTCGCAGGAAGTAAACGCTACCGTGGTCGGTGATCGGTTCGCTTTCCTGTATATTTCGCTACGAGTAATCACGTGGGAATGCGTCATTCGATGCGGGTGTACCTGTTATTAATCTCTACATCGTATACATTTGATAGTGATTTGTAATTATGTGCTATACACTGTATCCTTGTGAGCAAAGAGTTTATTCTCTTTACAAGATCACACCATCGAAAACACTTCCCGTCCTTCTCCTCTTCCTCCTGTTACCGCTCTCTCTCTCTCCCATTCGCCTTACCTTCTTCATTCCGAGGCAAAGTGTACTGAACTTTCTTTTATGCCCATCGTTTCGTCTCGTCCCATTCCAA
The DNA here is from genome assembly GCA_963989415.1 of Cerceris ruficornis. Taxonomy (NCBI): domain Eukaryota; kingdom Metazoa; phylum Arthropoda; class Insecta; order Hymenoptera; family Crabronidae; genus Cerceris; species Cerceris ruficornis. Next base: position 8,677,737 of record OZ022518.1, read on the forward strand.
TTTCTTAATAACGCGTTGCTATCGTCCACCGGCAGCCGCTCACTACTTCGGATTAGTTTGCGTCCGAAGTTCACCGCTCGAAGACGGTGATCTGACACCGGAATATATCCTCGTGGGAGGAACGACTGCGCCTTCCTAACATTTCTCGAAGCTTTCCTCGAAATTGGATGCTACACAGAACGTTTCTACGAATCTTCCGGAGCTTTAAATATGTTCACTTTCAGCGTACGGGAAAATAAGGTGAGCGAAATTTCGGATTTCTTTTCGTGATTGAGTGTTATATGTGTTGTATACGGAGACTTTTTTTATTGATGTATAGCACTTGTTGTATTACCTTTTTAATTGTGATTAATTGTAATATCTATTGGATTGTTGAAAGTAAATAATAGGTTTTTGATGGCATTGTAATTCAGAGATTTATAAAGATGCGAAGGTATATGAAAACATTTTGAATACTTGCTGGTATGATGTTTTCCATTTGACTGTAAACGATTTAGTAGTTATTTCAATAAAGATGTTAAGTGAATAACAATTTCGATAGTTGGCCAGAGAAAATTAATTAATTGATATATGACATAGTATTTTCAGAATTTACATATTGTGTTTAAGTGATATGTATATTTATATTGAGGTGCATATTTTTTATGCGTATGTGTTTGTGAAAAAAATTGTAAGGTACTTTTTAACTATAAATATGTATGTTTTTAATGTATAAAATATTTGTTTCTTACTTACTTTTCATATTAGCAAATAAAAATTAATATCATAATAATGGTCTGATAATAAAGAATAAATAATACAATAGCAAGTATAATTATTCATAAATTCACCCAAAAATATTACTTGTTCACAGGTATCTTAACACCAAAATGTTGATCATCATGGATATGCACAAAATGGTTGGAATGACATAATGTTTAATCTATGATGAATGGGTAGTAATGAAAGTAATATAAACAAGAAAAAGTATATAAAGGAAGTAAAGTTGAGAGATAAAGAAATCATAAAGGTGCCAGATAATAGGGTAGTAATGGATGAATGGGAGTGAGTAGAGTACGCACAAAGTGCAGGTGTGGGTGTGGACACACGAGGGAGCCTCTGGATGTCGAGGCCGCAGCACTGGCAGTGTCAGTGGCAGTGATGGCCCCTGCTCTGACGGAAGGTGGTCCTCAAAAGCCTGAAAATTTACTCCCTTCCCTTCCAGCTGGCGGGTTCCTCTCCTCAGAGCAGGCTAGAGAAGTGTGCCAGAATCGTGAAATTCTGGCTAAGTTCGTCGTATCTGCAAACGTGCAACCATCCAAAATTGACGAACAGTGCTTACGTGGTATATCGAAGGACCTCATTCGTGATGTCATCAATTCAAAATATGCCAATGACTTTGACAGTTTGTCTACGTTTACGAACGGATCTGACCTGATTGTAAAGAAGGCTTTGACGAAGCAGGACTGTGAACGACCGGTTACTCCGGGCAGTCCTGAACAGAAGGTGACTGATATTATAATGAACGACCCATCTATGGGTGATCAAGCGGACAATATGGGTTTCTTGAAATCGAGCGCAGACTTGCCTTTGGTGGGCTCAGAAACTGCAGGAGACAATAAAAATCTGGATGTCGATCAAATAATGGCCTTTAGCACGGACCTGACCGCGGACAGTGAGCAGTGCAACATGGGCAATGTCGGCGATATTGGACAGAATGTGGAGGAAATATTACAAGTTATTAAATCTATAGAAGGTGTGGAAAATGCAGAAAATATATCTGCAGGTAGTAGCGAACCAGTGCAAAGCACCGTAGATGGTGTAGAGATGTTTTCTATGCCCGAGGAAGGGTTTTCATCTTTCGAACGGGACTTACTTAATGATGTCATGAGTATTTGTAACAACATAAGTATTGGTGATACTGTGGACCAACAAAAGACTAATACATTAAAATTGCAACAAGATATTGTTGCACAGAAACAGTTTGAAAATGAGAGGAGATGCGCATTTCTATTAAGAAGACTGAGGAAGCTTCAGGCAAGGATAGTGGGCAGGCATATTGCCGAAGAAAACACCGGAGTACTCGAACTTGCTCATCATGGAGTGAAAAAATATTTCTTCCAAGAGTTGGTTAACATCAGTTCCAAGTCCAATGTCAGAAACTTTCCTGAAATTAGTAGTAGCTTGAATTCGTTTTTGCAAAAGATTGAAAAAATGTGTGTTGCTCAGAGCAATAGTGTGAATCGTCAACGATTGTGTTGCCGTTATTTTGGTGGTGGGTCACGTGACAGTTTGGGTGGTACATCTGGCAATAATGGCAACCGCCAGCCAGTTTTTGGTACTCCCCAAGTTAAACTTAACAGTGATGAAGTAGAAAAAGTGGCTGGACCTTTAGCCTCGCAATTACATCTTGTGGAATCTAATTTGGATTCTGATTGTACTGCATCAAGTAGTGGTGGAGAAAGCTGTGATGAAATGCAGACATTTAATAATCCGCATCAACAACATTTGTCTATGTAAGCTCAACATTATTTTTTAATTTTGACAAACATAATATTGGTTTACATTTATTACAAATATAAATGTACAATTATCTTATGCATATATAATTAACAACATCGATTTATTCAACCTTAGTCGAACATGTATTCTTATTTTTTGATTTATTTTGATATATAATCGATATATTGTGATAAAGTCAAATCTATAAAGTCTGACGAACCGAATAATCTTTTGGGGCCGGTTCCAGATCATTTTTCGTATTACAATACGCGCAATTATGTTTTATTCGTTAATTATTGTTGCTCCTAATGAACAGATTAATGTTTACACTTACTATTTCATAATATTATTACGTGTAACGATATAATATTATTCCAAATACTTCGCGATCGAAAATCAAATTTTCCTCGTGTAAATATGATTTAATATCCATACACATTTTAAATTTCATTTCAAGAAGTAATGTAATTTAATTTTAAATGTAAGGTATGCTGTAAATTATATATAGGCTTAACTCTGTAGTTCAAATAATTAACTCATTTGCATCAGTAAACGGAATAATACGCACGAGAATGTTAGCTTATCACCAGCCGCGGAATATTCCGATCTCTACAATCATTAAAATATTGTGCACAGAAATGCGCGATATTACGGGCCGTTTGCCGTATTTAGGGCTGTGATGCAGATGTTTAATTGGCATTATTTGAAATATAATTCTGTTTCTACCCTTGTCACATAACAAGTTTAATTTAATGAATTACTTAACGAAGACTTGTCACTGAATCCTTATTAATATCACTTTTTAGATCGAAAAGAGCAGCATGGAGGTACGCTCAGGATCGTGCAGGTGTAGCAGCCAGATGGACTTGGTTACAGGCACAAATATCAGATTTGGAGTATAGAATTAGACAGCATAATGAACTACAGCGACATATTAGGGCTACAAAGGGTTTAGTGATTCTCGATAATGCAGAAACAGTAAATGGTTACAGTGGTGTCCTACCAGGCTCTAGTGGGCGTTATAATTCACCAGAAGGTGATTTGTCATCTAGCAGGACACGGCCATTTGTATGGGGGTTTTATAGGAAGAGAAAACTGTTGCAAGTAGATAGGCTACATGAAGTTTCTAAACGGGCAGCAAAAGCATCATCGGTTAAATGCAATTGTGATCATGTGTTACCTCCATGTGCTTTGTGTACTGGAAGACTGGATCCGATGCAACCGCAAGAACCAATCGAGCAGATGTCTGTACAGGAACGTGTTGCGCTTGTGGATCCTAGTTTCCATCCTGTTTTATCATTTCCTGATGGTGAATAAGTAAAATAAGACAATACTACATAAGTAAAACGTAGCTGTTTTGTCACATAAAATTGTAGAAGGCAAACTACATAAAATTGAAGTTTATACGAAGTAAATAGATAGATTTAACTACGGAATGTAGTGAATGAAATTACTAATTTCCTTTATTTTCTTCCGTATAATAGAAGTTTCGCAAGGTACTCATCTCGATGCTATAATGAAATCAGTAGAATGGCAGCAGAAAATGTTACGGGGAAATTTGCGAATTACGCGGCTGAAGGATAAAGATAGCAACGAAAGAAGAAACAAGAAACTTCCAGGCCATAGAGCAAAGTATGCGGCGCGGTTAAAAAAATCCTCGTCGAGTATTCTAACAGCAAGTATGTATTGTAAGGTATTACATAATGAAGAGTGTTTTCAAATTTTCAAATAAATCTATTTCTACATTTCTATTTTTATCTCTATTGTGAATGTTACTTTTTACAGGAATTAAGAGGAAAATGTTGAAGGGCAAAAGGAATAGGCTCGGTCATGACAGAAGTGTGCATGGATTAAACAGAAAGAGGGTACAAAAATTACCAAACGAAGACGATGACGATATTAGCGCGCTTTCTAGCTCCAGTAAACATTCATCCCCTGTGCCTTCTCCATTACAACATACTGCTGTTTCTTCGGAGAAAACAACTGTTAAAGAGAAAATTTCCAATTCTCATGGGTATGCATTATGATTCGGTTTTATATCGGGTTAATATACCACGCTAATGTTATATTCTCTTTCAAGCTAATTAAGTTTTTAATTTTTCAGACGACTGAGACAAAATTCGTACGATATTGACAACATTGTTATACCGTATAGCGTTGCTGCGTCAACTAGGCTTGAAAAGCTACAATACAAAGAAATATTAACACCAAAGTGAGTAAAATGCATTCCTGTAACAAATTCAAAATGAAATAATATTAAGAGATATTAAGTTATATATTCATCGTAAAGTATAAGCGGAAATAATAATCTATAGGGAAATACACATTAATTAAACACAAACATCTTTCATACTTCTTATTTGTTACTAAAGGTGGAGGCTGTGCGAAGATCCAGCAAAAATGGATATTAAAAATGGTGTTATGCATAGGCCTAGTCAAGATAGTGACGTGAGTATATTTTATCATATAGAGATACTGCTTTACGTAAATATCATTCGGATTAAATTAAAATCATTCCATTGTTGTATCAGTTCGAAGATATGTCGGACGAGACAATTGCTCTGAGACACGAACGTAGCGAGCGGGAAGAAAATAAACGCTTCATGACGTACATTAATATGCCACATCAATCGCGTATTCGTCATAATCGCAGAACGGATAGCAGAGCAGATAGTGGTGCAAATACACCGGGTAACCAATATTTTCTATATATTTATTAATTTGTAAAGATATGCAAAGAGGTACAACGATATTCACGCACTTGTTAATTGTTAGAACAATATTAGGTAAAACAAAAAGAAATGTTTAAATGTCTGGTAGCACACTTCGAGTGTGATTCATTATGAATTATTAAAACGTGGTGAATTTATCACAGCTGAGTTTCTACTTTGCGCGATTAGAAGGAATAAATATTATGTATTTTGTTTGTAAGTAAATTTCTTCGTATTGTAAAACAAAAACATTTCTTTTCGCTTTACCTAATAGTAATACGTTTGAATGTTATTTGAAAATGTTTGAAAATTTAGGTTCATCGTTCGTGTGTGCATGAAAAAGTATATTATGTAATGTATTATCAAGTTACGTATGTTGGAGAAGACGATGTAATATTTTTACAGATCCCATGTCTCCTCACGCGAGTGATTTCGGTGGAGATATGATGTCGCCTATTACATCACCACCTGCAACTCCTTCCCAAGTCCAGGATGTGGAACATCAACAAAATTCGGATACACATAGGCCATCTGCTTTACATAATGCTTTTAGACGCCGTACGATGTCCTCATTGAGACTGGGAAAGGACGAAATAGGAACTTCAGTAAATGAAGATGAAAATGAGGTATTACGATAGACTTATCATTATGTAAATCTTCGATTTATGGCGATAACTTAATATATCATCAATAGTTATTTCAATATAATTCAATATGATTTATGAATATATATTTCAATATATATTTAATCATTAAGTTTCTGTAGAAAATTTATATAACCTTTCATATCTCACTTGTATTATAGAATTTTCTAAAAATAATATTTTAAATTAGATTTTACCATACGAACCACGAATATTCCCGTTATCCGAAGAAGTTTATGACAAAATGCTGGAAGTGATGCCAGATGGGCATTGGCAAGCTTCATCAGCGTCTGTATGTTCCCGCGATGAAGATAAAGGGGATGATGTACGTACATTATATTTGTATTGAATATTTCATGTTGATTACCTAAGTCAAAAGTCTCTATTACAAATAAATGTATGGGTAATCGTACTGACTATTAATATAAACTTTGAGCCAACTTTCATGGCTCCTCGAGGCTATCCCTGGTAAGCAGTGTCATTTGATGCTTCCTCTTTTAACATGATTCGTTTTATTTTTATCGCATTTTTCAGACTTAGCAATATTTGCGAGAAATGAACAAAAGAAAAAAAAAATACTGCATTGCATTTTCCATATGATACTTATCTTTTTCTAAGCATTTAGAATCGTTTTTAATGAATTAGCCCGCTCGTTTGTTTTCTGCAGCTACCGTATGAGCTTGTAAATTTAAATATAGTTTTTGTAATACATGCAGAATGACCGTTGGACGCAATAGCTTCTTTATGACTATTTAGGTAGACGTTAATATTTTCGTTTCTAGGAGGGGGAAATCGATTCTCCAGAGTCAGATTCGACGGAATCGGCTTGTTGTGACATAGAAGGTGAGGATCCGAATGATCCTGAATGGACAGTAGCCGACGATAGGGATACTGAAAAGGAGAGAATACGTCCGACGGCTAAAAGATAGGATAAAATCTTTAATAAGTACAGTATGTCTACATCGTCGTTACTATATGCAGAAGCTACCTGTCAATTGTTATATATACCTGTCGGTCATGTAACATGCACCTTAAGTTAATGGTATTACGAATCTGTAAAGTGTATTATAAATATAAATTTTATAACTTCATTCTGCTTAAATCAATGGAAAACCTTAATTGCTTTCTCAAGTATTGCTGTTTTGGCCAAAGCATTAGAATTGTACGGATAACGTCTCTTTACTTAGCATAAGAATATTATATTTTTCTTTCGCCGTTATTATTAATAATAAAATAGGATACGGTCCTAGAGAAATTAGAATCTCACACGAACGGAATTAGAGTTTTGTAGAAGTGAGGGAAAAAAAGAATGTATTTATATTATAAACAGTCTCACGCGTTAAATAAAAAGTGCCAACTAAAATGTTTAGCAGCACTGCCTAATCTTTCAATGTTGCATATCTGTTTCTACTTTGTGAAAAAGAAAAGATTACAATCAATGTAAGACGATGATAATTAGTTGATGAGAATTCAGTTATTACGGAACACGGTAGCTGTATATCCTTGTAATGTATATATTAACTTGTTCAATTTCTCCTATGTTGTTCGTTATTATAATTTCTAGACGTTACATCATAATTTTTGCATCTCGCATAACAGTCAAAAGCAGTACTTTCCAAAAAGTAAATGTATTGTATATTTACTTTCTGCATTTTCATATTCATAATATATCGATAGAAAGATTGACATACGAAGAAAACTAAAATAAGATTGAATTTAATACGATACTCAATAATTGCCGAAGCAACGAAACGCTGTGTTTTGACTGTTATTTCCTTATTATATGTATAATTTATAAAGCATGACTTCATGTTTATTTAAATAACTAAATACGTATCTAAAGTCTCGTGTCACTGTGATTTCGCGATTTTCTAACAATCTGTGATATTACATGTAATTTTTTTCTTATTAAATATTTTATACTGAGTCTAGCATACTGATGAGTACTTGAAAGTCGTGTGTTTAGATTTTGTATAGCACTTTTTGGAAAAAAAATAAATATAGGCAGCAGTGGAATATGTTTTTTCTTCACACTACTATTACTACGATGTTACAGTACCCTTCGTACTCGTAATTAACGAATGAACATGTAAATATGAAAATTCTGAATACCATCAATTCAAATCTGCAAGCTGTAATTATAACAAAACGACATGTAGAAATCCCAAAACCTTTACATAGTTTATTAATTACATCAGACCCATCTGTGAATTAAATATTTTATTAATCAATGTTTGTTTTACAAAATTTATGCGATAAAATGAAGAAATAGAATGCTTTCTTATAAACTTAAATGTAATGTTTACTCAGTTCCAAAGCATATATACTCTGTGTCTAAAGTTTCCAGATCAACTATCACTGCAGTATGAGTGGTGCTAAATTGTGGAATACATATCAGTCTAACCGTTTTATCTCCGTCACCTGTAAAATCATCGATTAACAAATCTTCATCGAAATAGTTGAAATTTTAAAAGTTACCGCCATTTAAAAAAAGGTCTATGCCAAATATAATACAGACCTTTCCACAATTTTGTTTCAAACTTATCTGTATTGCCAGTAAAGTATATGTCCGGACATTCTTTCATAATAAATAAATCTTCCTTGTAGTATGGGCACGCTAATAGCGTATCTGGAGCAGTTGGGCATATGTGCCTCCACAGTAAAGTTTTTTCAAGCCATTCTATCGGTGATTTATCAGTTTCACCGATTACTTTAAAGATATCTTTAACGGGTTGCCCACTACTTCCAGTTATTATTCGTTCACCGATTTTCCCGATCCACGGATTTGTAGCGCCTTTAAAGCTTTGGAATCTGTATGCCACAAAGATAACAAAAACTTCGAAATATATATCTATGGAAAACTTATTTTTTACTTTGAAGATTAAAGTATAAGTTAAGGAATACCGAGATGTTTTCGGCAATAAGCAAGGATGCAGTGGTCTTTGGGGTAACATGATATTAGTGGGATCATGTTCGCCTGGCATTAAAGTGATGCAGCAACATTGTGCTATGTCACTTAGAAACGTGTCGACGGTTTGGGTCGCTTCTGCAATCTCCTTAGCTATCGCGGTATCTTGCGCTTTACCCTCTGCATGCCCCATTTGGGTATTAACTTTCGTATCGCTTTTTACGGTATTACCTAATGAATAAACTTGTGCATTGAATTGCAATATATGTTTTGGTGGACATATAGAAGAATGATTACCAGCTATAATCACACGTGTGATAGAACTTCCATCCTGTTGCATTGTTATATTACCAGCCATTCCACACAGCCATTCTGATAACAGGCTCACTGTTAAAGACTTAATATTGTTAGCTAAGTCTAATCCAGATAATAAAACTAATTTTCCTTTCGTGGATGTTTTTAATGATTTTTTTGGTGCACAGCCAGGAAAACACAAATCTTCAACCTATAAAAGTACAATATTTATAATTTACAATTAACATATGCATTGTGCATAGTATAAATTCCAGTACTATAATTATAGAAATTCCAATTACTAGAAATGTTCCATCGGACTCCTCGTGTCCCAGTAATGCACAAACGACTCCAGTGACAAAATCATTTAGATTAATCTTTGTCCCTACTAATTTAATACGTAACATTTCATCTTCTAGAAAGGGTTGATCTTTCTCAGAACAATAATCTGATCTTGGACACGGAAGAGAGAGCTGATGATCTTCGCTGAGTTCACGTAATATAGACGGTTTCCATTGTTGATGTTTGTAAAGAGTACCAATTATAATGCATCGTTGTCTGTCTAAATTTTCCAGTTCTGCTAATTTCACGACAGGAGTTCCGTCTGTTAAAGTAAAGATGTCTTTAAGTAATAATAAGTAGTTATATTTTTTAAATACACTCTGATATTTGCAGCAGGTTAACATCATAATTTTTTCACTGAAGATAAAACTTTTATTACAATAAAGGTATACCCCATTTAGCATTGACTTGCTCCATTAAAATGTTCCTTAGTTCTGCAAGTCTAATGGCATATATGTGAGCGTATTGTTTGGAAAAGTCACTTTTTGTGTTCGTGAATTGTTTTGATAAATCATTGTATTCTGCTTGTTTTCTTTCGAATACTTGCGGTTTCTTGGTTCCCGGTTTAGAGAGTAAATTTTCACGTTTCTCGCCAGTTTTATGAACCATCTTTGATCTATACGTGCTTGTCTTTTTTATAAATTAAAAAGTTCATCAACTGCCGGTTCGTGAGGCACATTTGAAACCAGTGAAACCAGGTGATCTAAACCTTTGTGAATCCCACTCGATCCCACTGTTGCTTGTGCGATTATAGCGCCTCTAACAGTTCGGTTGTAATAAATACAAATACAATTTCATGTTTCCGTATTCCTTTTATTATTACGAATATTTAATTCTTTAACGGGACATAATAAGAAAATAAGTATAACGTTTAACTTTTATAAATTGTCGTCCTGCCGTGATATATTTTGTAAAGAAACCAAGCAAGCATTAACTTTTTGTAAAATAAACGGTAAAACTTTCTTTCGAATAACATATTTTCCATGAAGTAATGATCGACATTCTTTTATTTAATAATAATCTTAATAATAATCATGTTCAAGTTCCTTATTTAGAGGTTTTTATAGTTATTTGTTTGAAATTATGAAAGTTCCCAGTCGTGGCGCGAGAATAGGCAGCGTCCCGCGTAAAGCACAGCCGCATCTGATTGGTCCGCCGTTCCTCCACCATGCGGCGGCTGATCCGCCGCTAGCGCTCCTACATGATGGAGGAGCAGCCACTACCTTGACTTTCGCAATATCGACGATTGATATTCGCGACCGACTGAATAGCGACGAGAAGTAATTTAACTTATAAGTATGCGTTAATTAGCAGTCAAACCGATGGTGGCGTTATAATTGCACGAGGAATAGAGCCCTCTAGAAAAATGAACAGAACTATACTCTGTAAATGTTATTATATAGAGGCTTGCACATCCTGTATAAGAGTACGAATTAATATGAAACGGACTTAAGGTTTAATGGCCAATCGTGGCAAATGCATACTAGAAACTTTCCTGTTTAAAGTTTCTGTAAAGACTGACAAAATTTTCGAAGAGTTTCAGAACAGGAACGAAATGCGTGCTGATTTCTGGAAGCGCAATATTTACTGTATTCGCTGCATTCAATTAAAACACAGATGGACGGACTCGTCTCGTTGTAAATTGTGATTCTATTCTTCAAAGTGAAGTACATCATTTTATCCAAGAGCTGAAGAAATTAAAGAATAGATGGCGTGTGCAATAACTTTAGATAAGATATCGAAAGTGAATCTTTTGGCAAATTTCGAACCCCTCCAAAAGTTTGAGTAACATTTGAATATGATAAACCAAACCTCCGAGGATACGATTTCAACTGCATCGCTTAATGCAGAAAACGAAACGAAACAGGGATTAAAGTCACGAAAATTGAGCGGGAAAACGTTCGATTTCTTTCGAAAACGTGATTCACGCCGTGAAAATGCAATAAAAAAAGAAGAAAATCAAGGAAAAAGGGAAGACCTGATAGAAGTCAAAATTGTTGAGTGTAAATTGAAAAATGCTCCTACAGCTAAAATGTCCTTTGATATTTTTAAGAATATCAAGAAACACATGCAATTTAAGAGCCTTTCAATTTGTAAATCAAAGCAGAAGGTGAGTTTAATTCTTATAAAATTAACGATTATTTGATGTATCTAATCGAAATTTTTTCAGGCAAAAGAAATCGAAGCATCTACTGCTATGAGTGTTACGAACCAAGTATTATCGACATGTCAGAGTGACAGCACTACTATTGCTACTCAAGAAAGCAATGTATTTGGATCAAATGACAACGAACTACCTACATGTTCTAATGTATCATGCAGCAATGAAGATTCCACAAAACTGTCGGTTCAAAGTAAAAATTCTTCAAAATCGTCGGATAACATGTTGCACAACTGTTCTGACAAAGAAATTGAAGAATTATTGAAGGAACAATCTAATGAAAAGACTAATGTAGATTACAATGAAAAAACAGTTGATGCAGAATGTCAATCATGTTCTACTAATGAAAGACAAGAAGTAGTGCAAAGTACATCTACAAAGAATGCAGAAACTGAGCAAAGCTCGGATAAGGTGGAAGAATGTAAAGAAGCGCAATGTGATATTTGTGAGGAAATGCTTACTGACAATAAAGTAAAGGCAAGTCTTGCAGAAGAATTGCTTAAATTAAGTAAATATGGATGGTATTGGGGACCAATATCAGGTAATGAGGCTGATGCTAAACTTATATCAGAACCTGATGGAGCCTTCTTAGTTAGAGATTCTTCGGATGATAGGTTTGTTTTGATAATATGATTTATACCTTTATAATTCAACAAATAGAAATTTTTATTTGAACAAATCCAAATTTTCTATGTTTGTATAGGTATGTCCTGACGCTGAGTTTTAAATCATCAGGAAAATTGCTTCATGCACGTATGGAACATACTGGCGGTCTGTTTTCACTGTGTAATCAGAGTGAAACAGAAGGATTCACTTCAGTAGCCGATTTAATCAATGATTCAATGAATTGTAGTCAGTCTGCGGTATTTTGTTACTCGCGACCTAAATATCCTGGTTATCCGTCATTTGCAGTGAGATTAACAAAACCAGTAAGCAGATTCACGCAAGTCCGAAGTTTACAATATCTCTGCCGTTTCGTTATCCGACAGAACACTAGATTGGATAATATTCACAAATTGCCTTTGCCAAAAACCATTAAAGGCTACATAGAAGAAGCACACTATTAATTAAACAGATCTTAAAATGTTATTAAGAAATCGGCTATTTCGAAATACTAAAAATAAGTTGTATATAGTTTAATACATTAAAAGATTTATGTAACAGAAATAAGTTACAAGGTATTTGAGATTCAGTTAACATTTTAAATAACTGTTTATATGTGCATTTAAAACGTTTGATAAATCTTTCTATCACAGATGCATTTTATATATCTCTTCAAAATAACGTGTGATTAGATAATGATATCTTTTATATCAGTGTCGATTCTGAGACTTGCACAGATAATCCATGTAAACATACGATTTTCGCTAATTATGTTGTTCTTGAATGTAATATAATCTCTCTTATAACGAAGCACTTGTGGCTGTGTAAATGTATCTTTTTCTTTTTACAAATTTTGGTGTAACGTCCATGCTCAAATGAATATTCAAAGCGAAAAATTTATCTTCCATTGTGTAATGCGAAGAATAGAGTAATTTTGTATAAAGAGAAAAGTATATCATTTTACTTAATTGTGACAATATTGCAGGGTAGTTGTTAATTACTGTTACATTTATATTATTAACGATTTATATCTTTATATTTTGCATGAGAATAGTTCAAATTTATTCAACTTTGTGGCAATGTACAAAGTTTGTTAAAGTATGACACAACATAAAATAAATTAACTATATCTGCTATACATTTACTAAGTTATTTTTAAGAGTTAACATGGTGCATGAGAAACACGGTGTTCATCAATGTTTCGTCACTGGTGTATACTGATTTTCGAAGCAATATATCCATTGCTTTCTCCTCCTGGAGTCTATCTAATTTCTTCTGTCACGTCATTCTAGCTTTCATCTACCTATTCCAATTTAACCCAAGTATATTACGTGCCTAATGTAAAAAGAAACAAACGGATAAAATAAGAAACATTACTTAATACTTATGTTCGAACTAAATTACAAGATGTTTCATTACATACTGAACTCTACTTAAAGATGAATTTGTATCTTTTTTTACTTTTTTCGATAGCTGTTTATTTACTTTCATAAAATAACGATAGTTATTTTGAAACGCCTTGTATTTGATTCGAATGTTATAAATTTGAATTACGATATCAAATCACGATATATACTATTAATGAAAATGAATAATTTTAAACTCGATATGATCGATATTATTCCATGTACAACGTTTTAAGGACTTTACCGTGCTAAAAGTTGCTCTAGCTAATTCAATAACGCGCGTTTGATCAGACGCAGTTAAATTCGTTGTTGTAAGCACTGTGTGAACTTGGGCGGCGTCGTTTATTCGTCTTTCCAGGAACTGCCACGTCTGTGTATGATCCTCACTGTTATCTTGTAACATATATAACTCGGTGACTTTGTAAATACCTGTTAATACTACTCTTCTAGTGTACCAATTGATCTATTTGAAGAAATTGAAGAATGAAATATCTTCAGCTGTAGCTAAATACAGAGATACAAAGATATAATTTGTTTGAAAAACTTACATCAACTGATCTATCTCCACTGTAATAACAAATATCATCTATTAATGTAAGTAAATTAGCTAATGACATAGGCACATTCGTTGGAAGTGTCATTATTGCCAAAGCTTGTGGCCATGTTTTTTTATATGGTATTATCATTCTAAGCCTTATTTCAACGGCATTGCGCACGTGTTTTTCTAACGTTTTCTTTTCTTTGGTAGAACTTTTCTCAGTAGAGAAAGCTTGTTTTTCCAAAATTTCTTTTAATTCATTGTTACACGTAACATAAAAATGTTGAACTAAATCTGCCCCATGGCGTGGAAACATTCCATGAATCACACCAGGATATCCAATGGATTCTGCACCTTTGGTATGTAACTTTCAATTTATCTATTTATTTCTTAAAGTACTCTAATAAAACACAATTTAAGTAATTGCAAGGAAAAAAAAAGTACACTATCTGTATTATATACATAAGTTGTATTTTGCTAATTATCTAAAAATAAACTATTTATTTTTATCAATTTATTTACATGAAAAAATATTAAAAATTACCAGCACTGATGGCTTGTTGACTCCATCCCCATTCGTTAACAAACTTTAGAGATTCCGTAAGAATCTTTGCCTTGATATTTTGCTCATATTCCTCATCACTTTCTCTATTACCATGTTCTTGATTATCTTCTATCGGGCTGATGTTTCCTGGCTGATCTGTGAGGATTACCCTAGAAGTCCATAAACTTCGAAAACCTAATAAAGTGAAAATATTGTTTGAAATTTATCTTTACCTTGATCATTGATAGACTCATCAGGCTATTATGCTGACTGTTTATAGTAGTAAATCTTCAGTGATAAAGACAAATGAAATACAAAATAAAAATTAACTTTATTGCATAATTCATGTTTTACAAATGTAATCTTGATCTTTAAGTTACAATATCACTTTGCTTCTTAAATGGATTATCAACAATACATTCATTAACTCTAATTATAATGCTTTCCATCACATCAAGACCATTCACTGCTTGATAACAAAATGCAATCTTTTCTGCCACTGGCATCGGAGGTAACTTTTCTCCACCAACGATTAATGTTACTTCAGTATCATTTTCTTCCAATTCCGGATTGTTATAGTTTTCAATGTTCACTTTCTTCTGTTCTTCCAGATCTTTTATCTTAACTTTCCAGTGTGCTTTGCACAAATTTACTCCTTCCCTCAATGGCTTCAAGTAGTCATTTTTAAGTTCATCTGCCATGTTCCAAATACCAGTTTCATTGTGTTTATCTCTGATAAATAAGAATCTTAAAAGATTCAAGCTGCTTATTACTTCATCAGATATCTCTACCAGGTCTGATGCACTTCCATGTGGTAATTTACAAACTTGCTTCAACAAAGACTCCAAGTTCGTTCCAAGAAAATATTTAGCAGGAGGTGATGTTCCAAGGCATTGAATAATGGATTTCTTCAGTATTCCAGTAATCAAACTTATCAAACCCGAATGTTCACTAATTTTATATAACTGTAAAATAATCAAATATTTGGCTTCCATAGTGAATGTTTCGATATAATCTTGGAAGATTTTTACAGCCTTTTTACGTTCAGTGTTGCTATCACAGTAGATCATTATTTTTGTAATTTTCTTAAATAAATCAAAATAAATATTGAATTCTAACAATTCTGAAGTCAGAGAAGAACTTCCTAGTCTTTTTAAAAGTTCTTCCATGAAACTTAAACCTTTAGAAATAATAATATTTTCCTGTTCTCGAAGCATACTGTAAACAAGGCATATACATCCTTGGAAAATATATCTGGGGAGGTATATCTGTGGCATCTTCAACCATAAAGGCCTTTTTGTTAAAACATTAAAGTACAAATTAGCATATGCCAGATCTGGCATATTCTCCTCTCCTTCAAAAAGTGTTGTTTTAACACTGTAATTTTTCTCGCAAGTATTTCTTGGCTTTTTCAAAATATTTTTCATCATCCGTTTATTTACAATATTCAAGAACCACAATAAATCTCCATTAATTCGAGTCATAAGTACTATAAACTTTTCTGTTAAATATTCTCCCGAATCTGACTTAAGTTCTTCTTGCAAGCAGCACAGTGGTTTTCCTAATAAAAACATCAGAACACTTAAAAGGTAATCCCTCAATATAATATATTTCTCAGAATTCTCATTTTGTAATGCTGCTTCTTCCACCAATGGCTCCAGAAACAAAATGATCTCAGTATAAACTGTTTTAATTCCAGTATTAACCGTAATGTTATCAGACATAGAATTGTTATCTATTATCTCTGATCTTTGTTTCTCAGTTACAGGTAATCCATCAACATAAGATTTTATTGTACTAACACACCACTCTATTGCTTTGGTTTTATCAGTCATTTTTTCAATACTTATACTAAGGGCTGTCAGTATCACGCAGAATATTTTAACATCGGTCTCTGAAGATTCTACTTGCTCTAGCAACTCTAATACCACTTCAGAAGGATTACATTTTTCTGCTATGGTATTTAATATAGTTTGGCAACATTTTGTCAGATTTTCATTGTCCTGCTTATTCTCAGCAGTCAGATAAGAAAATACAGCTGGTACAATATCCCATGAAGCCTTCATAATAATGTTTTTATGATTGCTATCCTGAACAAGATTCACAGCATCTGTGAATCTGTTTTCTTCCAAGGAATTATTTAGCTCGTTCATAAAATTTGTTGCTGAATTCTCCTCTTCTTGTTTCGCCATTGTTTTCTTTTCTTTTTAGTGAATAACTTAATTACGGCAAAGTAGTCCTTCAGTAATTCCTCATGAGTTTTTTCGTTTATAACCCTCATATGATAAACACTAACATAACCTCTTTTCGTGATATGCACAATGTCATCATCGTCACAGTGTCAATTATTATTTTCACTTCTAGCCTCACAATATTTGTAAATAATTCTACAATTCGAAGCACCACATCGTGTAGTATAGTACAAAGTAAATTGATCTAGGTTAAAGAGCGATTGATATACAAGAAAACATCTTTAATCCCTGGGATATCGCGAACGACCAACAAAACTATATATGCTTCTGCTTGGTTGCAGTAAAAATATATGAATACAATTTGCACAAGAATGTGCAATCGCAGTACTTATTGTATAATTTGTAAAGTTTTATCGTACATTTAATCGTTTATTTGCGAAATTTTAATTGCAGAATAAGAAAACAACATGCGTATGAATCAAGATTAATACGAATTATCAATGAATAAATTTCGCTTACCGCTCACCAAAAAACCTCTCCGAATTAATGAAATGCCAAACATAGCCATGTCAATAATTTTAAATACACTACTTGTCGTGCATTTATATGTATGCACGACGTATGCGCTTGTTATTCTACTTTACAGATTTCTTCTGTACACACACGTTATAGATTGTTCTTTAATTCTCCGGTTATTTGCGGTTTCATATTAATAATACAGAAATACAACTTTCGGCATGATTAAACAGGGATGAAAAAAAGCCTATTGGAATAAAATAAAACATTAATTGTACGTAAGTTGGAAGAAATATGTTACAGCTGGAAAAACTATAAAATTAAGAAAGTTTTTTTAAAATAAAATTTAATTACATTACGTTCTGTCGAATATCGTATTTTATAAATGTCATAACATGGAACTAATAATCCCGATGTTCGTTTTAATTAGTTAATATAAGATCAAGCGTATTATAAGTCGCAACATATATTCATCATTCGTACACTGAAAAAGTACCGCGAAAAAAGTTTAGACGATTGAATTCAAAGGATAAATTTCTTAAGTAATGATGAAAAAAAGTATGGAATAAAATAATTATACTCACTTCTTTTTTTTATATTAGCGGCAAACTCGGATCTATAGTTTCCATAGTTTATAACGTTTATACTGGATGTTTTATGAGGGCACTACCTGTTTTAGGGATATTCCAGTTAGAAGCATATCGATAACTCTAACTTCGGATTTGTTTATGCCAAGAAGATAATATAGTATTGTGAAAACAAAGCTAACAGGTTAAGAAAACTTTAACGTACCTGATTTATATTAAACGTAGATCAAACTGGAAATGGAAAATAGTGGCGAAAGCGGCGACGATGGTGGGCCTTTGGGTCCAACTGCATTCCTTGGGGGTGGTGGTGTATCTGCATCTTACATTGGTGTTCAGTCCGACGATTTGGAAGGTAGGTTAATGTTGTTTTGAAGTATCATATTTGTCAAAATAAACTCTGAAACTCTATCATTTTGTTTTTAAATTATATAATAATTCGAAGTCATCCGTTAGCGTTACAGTAAACATTGAATAGTAAGGCATGACTTGACAGAGTGTCCAAAGTTTCATTATCAATATCAAGTTCTCAAAGTATAAGATAATTGTAATGTTTTTGATATAAAAGTTTCAATGAAATGTTTTTTTAACTTAAAAATATTTGGAAATAATGAAAATGATGTTTTAACTATATTTAATTCGATGTAATTATATTAATGATACTATTTCTCGTCCAAACAAATGTTTTATTTACAGTACAGTTTAAATATTTAATGGTACCTAACAGTTAAAAATTGGTTTACTATCTAAGATATATAAATACTATATTTTTTTTACTATCTAAGAAATATAAATAATTCGGAAAACTCCGAAAATATAACCTCCATTGCAAAAAATTATACAAATTCAAATGTTGCTTTTATAATATTCTTGTATAAATTGACAATGGTTGTAAAAACCTGAAATGAACATTTTTCTTTAGACGATCCTGAAAATACGGATGATTCGAATCATGGAGCAAGCGATCCATTGCAAGGTGGCGGAGGTGGTAACAGTAGTGGTCCCCTACGTGAACAGGATAGATTTCTTCCAATAGCGAATGTCGCCAAAATCATGAAAAGAGCAATTCCAGAAGCTGGTAAAATAGCAAAGGATGCGCGTGAATGTGTTCAAGAATGTGTGTCAGAATTTATTTCGTTCATAACTTCGGAAGCGAGCGATCGTTGTCATATGGAAAAACGTAAAACGATTAACGGAGAGGACATTCTTTTTGCTATGACGACTCTGGGTTTTGATAATTATGTAGAACCACTGAAAGTATATCTACAGAAATATCGTGAAGCCACGAAAGGAGACAATCCTCCAGGTACTGGTACAACGGCAGGCAATGGAAAGGCAGAACCACAGGGTACCATATACGAGGATCAGCTGTTTGCAATTGCAGCAACTGCATCTAGTGCCACTACCTCCGACACACCTGTTATATATAGTTACACGTCGGCCGATCAAATGCAATTTCAACTTTCCTGATCACTGCGGATTGAAGTGGTGACGTTAATATAGTTTAATTCGACTTAAAACGCGACGAAACATATTGATCTTGGCGTATTTCACTGAAAGTTGCGTTTTGTAAAAGACTATAAAACCACTTTGAATGGTAAATCGATCTTGTGTCCCAAGGATAACATATGAACGTTCTGTATGATTGCAGAAAGGAAGTTTAAATAATCACTTTGTAAAGAAAATTTAAGCGTGGAAGGAAATAAACGAGGAGGCGGTTAAAGGCTCATTGACAATTACTATTTACTTCTTCAAACACGATAGGGATAGAAAAATGTAGCCGACTGTTTATTTTCCTATTATTTTTAAGCGCTAAAATTCGCAATAAACTAGATGTTAGGCTGTGATGATTTTGCAAGAACGGTTTAGGCTGAATGGAGACAAGATGTTCTACTTTTGGACAAGAACCGGCAGTAAATCGGCGTGTAGAATTTCGTAGAAAACGTTCGAAGTGATGTTTTCACTCTGGTAACTGGGCAGGAGAGAGCAAAAGCTCGGGTCCTTTTATAGAAGATGATGCAGGATCACTCGATGGTACGGCCGATTGTTGTTGTTGTAGTTGCGGCTGTTGCGATTGTTGTTGCATTGGTGGCAAAAGTGAGGCGGTAGGTAATGTTCCAGCTGGACGCGTATCCGTCTTCCTCACTTTTTCCTTCTTATCAGAAGGAACATGGCAAAACCGCCAGCGGCATTGACCACAACGACATAAACAGAGACAGAGCAGCACCCGAAATAGGCAACACAGTAAACCGGCGCACAGTAGCGAAGGACCCACCAGCCTTAATTCCGGACTGAGGAATCCTTTCTCTCCAGTGCCGACAAACGAGATGACCAATCCGAGCGCTGTGGTTCCCAACCCTGCATAAAGTACGGTATTCACTGCCGCGCTAACTTCTCCTCTCCGACGGTTTATACTACTGCTTCCATCTTCTTCATCATCTTCTCCACTGCTTCCGTAACAATAACTTGCGTCTCTTATCTAAAATTAGTAATATCTTTGTATCTACAGTTTTGTATTTATATAGAAGAAAGTACACTTTGTCTTGTTTAATATCATTAACATTATAAAACAAATTATTTAATATCACATATCATTGAAATATCTTCGGTATGTTAGGCGTACTTTTACGTAGAGTCATCGATAACGTTCATATTGCAACGTTATTTTAATTCATATTATGACGTAAAATTTCTTTACCCTGTTTCTCTTCATCCATCGTCGATGAGCCTCGCATTGTTTTGTCTTGTAACCATCCCCACGGCATCCGTGGGGTGACATGGGAGACAAAGGAAGGGGCGAAGGTCTGTTGCATCCTTGCCATGCTGCTTTTCCAGGTCCTTGACCACCACACTAAAATTATTCCGTATTCAAGTATTACTGCCATCAAAGCACGAATATACAGGATAAGATGCTTAACTCCGAAACTTCAAATATTTGTCTTACTTTGGATGAATGAAAACAATATGGATATCTTTTTAATATGTGCCTCTTCCCATGGAATACTTTTTTGACGGAGTAATAGCATAACTTAGGATATGAATAATGAAAAAGTCGTATTTTATTTAATGATTTAATACAAGTTAAGCATCTTACCCTATACTTATGGTTACGTGTCGTTTAAATTAATTTTTTTAGTGTTTTAAAAATTGCTGATACTCATATGTAAAAATCTAAATACATTTGAAATTCTTAATCATCTTCCTTCTAGTATGTTATAAATTTGATTCTGAGATATACAAAAAATATATACGGAATATAGCTGTATTATAATCAATGTACTTTACATCTTTCTCTATCAATTGCTTCTCCTGTGTTTGAAAACTTGTCATTTTGTAATATATTATTTAATTTTAGGTGGTCTTTTTCCTCCTCGTTACTCAACACACAGATGATAATATAAAAAACACACATGCACGTTCTAAGTAAAACATAGAAAAATTTTTATACATGTAACCAATTAAAACGTATATAAACGTTTATACGTACATGTATCGTAGAACTCGTCTACACAAGTACAGCAAAATCATCGCACTTTGATTGGCAATGGTGTGCTGATTAAGTGTAATTAAGTCAGTTAGCCGTTTGATGTGAAATATCAAGTGCTACACGTTGTTAAGAGTCACGGTTCATTACATCAATGATGTAACTAATGTATCAAATTTTGATTTTATTTATTATGATACTATTTTGAAGTCCCTAAATTTTTACATCTGCTGTACCACTCACTTGATAAAAAACGTACGTTTGTATTTCGAGTAGGGTTACAAAAATGGAAGACTGTATTTTTTTAACAAAAATGTGCCGGGCTAAAAGTAGCATCCATTAATGAAGCTACATTTAATTCTATTCTTACCACGTAATTATATATTATTTATTGTGATTAAGAGTACAATGCATCAATGTCGTAAGAGTTCAGTAATCCTTCATTAGGTCCATGGGTATAGTGGTACCATGAAATCTGAAGCAGCTTGTATGTAATAAAAGATAAACCTGTGTTATATATGTCAGTTAATCCCAATACGTTTAAGAATTACACTTTAATTGTACTTTCGCAATTTTTGAAAGAATTGCAATAATCGAATGCAAATTATAATTTGGGGCACACTGACATATAACACGATAAAATAAAATGAAAAAAAAGCTTAACATGAAAATCACACTATAACAAGTTCTTCTTCTCCAAAAAGTTTTCATCACATAGAATGCAACAGTAATCAGCTAAGGAAAATTAACATTTACCCATTGATGCCGATAGTATATCGTCGACGATACAGGATGTTGGAATGCCTTAATACTTACCCCGTAAACATAAGATCGTGGGGGATATCGTGGAAGCGGCGGAATAAGTCTGGTAGCCAAGTTCGAGGGTAATTCTCTAAAGTTCACCACCTTACCCCCCCGTAACCGTTGCTTCTCCCTTCTAATTAATAAAGCAGCCTGCATTCCGCTCATTCATTTGCTTGTTTTATCGATCGTTAAGATCTTGACCGTCCTCCTCTTTCACCTCCTCCTTTCTCCCCACTTTCTTTATACACTGTACAACTTGAGCTCTTTCTCTTTTTCCTTATTCCCCTTTGCCTCAGTGGAAAATCAAAAAGCACACAAGTTTCTCCTCAATGATCTTTCGACCCCGATCGGTACCAAGCACTACAACTTACTCCTAACATTGCACTCTCTGCCTTCGGTGTTAGTTGACACTCGTATCCGCTGGTAGGAACCAGTAGAGACATATTAAGAACTAAAAATTACAATATATGGGTAACCACCTGACGAACCTGGGACCACTCGAGGATTGCATTACCGCGGGTTTACATACGCCACCAGACAGCCGATCGATGGTGTGTTCCTAACGTAAGTAAAAGTGTGCTGGCGAGAGAAGGTGCGGAGTGCAACGAGGATTATCAAAGAGTTAAATAAGGGCATATATATATATATAAATATATATATATATATGTAAATATGTGATAGGGTAACCTAGCGAGAGCAGCTAATAAGATAAATATAGATAGAGAAAGAAGAGAAAGAGAGCTAATGTGAAGGTAGTGAAACGGCTCTACAGCCGTTTAGGATAGTGCTCGACAATGTGTACCCACCTGTAACTCCGAAGTAGATGGCGAAACTCGGAGATCGAGGATCGAGGGTGGAGGAAAGGGGAAATTGTTGGACTTGGTAGCGCAAGTAACCGAACTAGGTGATTCGAGGGATAGGGGTGGAGGTGATATCGGGAATTGAATGGGAGAGACAGGTGCAACTTGCTGGTGCTTCTCGGCATGACGCCGTCGATCGATGCTCGGATGGAATGCAGATGATGACGGTGGTTGTGGCTGTGGTGCGGAAGATGGTGGAACAACGTGCGGACGAGAAAATTTGCTCGGATGGTGGTGGTGGTGGTGGTGGGGGTGGTGGTGGTGCTGAGAAGCTGGAACCGTCTTCAGCCTTGACGGAATCGTACCCTCGGCGACGCGCTTATTAAGCTGCAGCCGTTTTTGCTTCCTCCTGTTCGCTATACTGGCGCCACCCGCAGCTGCGTACATCGCTCCGCACCCCGATTAATACTCTTCCCGGTTTAACGCCTTGGGGCCAGGCGTTTTTTCCGTTACGAGTTTAGGTCCTTTCGCATCGTCTTCCTGCTTCTTTCTTTCTCTCTTTCTTTCTCTCTCTCTCTCTTTCTCTCTGTCACTTTTATTCCTCTGTAAAGGCAAGAAACGTGACGGAACTCCGCCTGCCATCGGCGGCCGTCCACTCTCTTCTACGGACTAATTATCCTAGCGAAAAGCACGTACAAAGCATCCTATATACAGTAATATTTACACGTATGCACGCTGAAAGCAGGCAGAAGCAATCCATAAAGTGTTGTAAACACTTGATCCGATAGTCTTAATAGAATTTTCATTGATCTCATCAAATTTTTGCATATCTTAAAGTTGTAAGTTTAATGCCGTCATTGTTCTTTTCCTCCGTTATATTGACTCTTACGAATTAAAATAATGAAGTTCAAATAGTCTGACACATTAGAGATAACGTATTATGTACGTTCTTTACTTTGTTTCCAACACAAATTTGAGAAAACGGTAAAGAACGTGATAAAGTTCTGCCTACAGTAGCATTCATCATATCTATAGTTAATTACTAAGAGCAAGCATGTAAAAAGCACGGTATACGCGTCGTATGCACGCAAATAGAATGCAGTAAACGCAATTGTTTAGATACATGTCAAAAGATACAATTTCATAAAAAATTATTTCAACGTGGATGCTTTAATAAAATCAAACTTTATGGTACAACAGAAAACTATAGCTATTTCTTTGCCACGTTCCTAACTTTGCAAATATTCTTCTTAAAACGTAAGTGCGATTGTAATGCGGCCTGTTATTTTCATTTATTAGCAGAAGGGGAAAAGAATTGTACGTCGATGTTACTTTTAAAAAGTACACCGAAAGGAGTTAGAAAGGAATTTTGCATTTATCCTATATTTAAAATCTAACTGTTATATGCACTATCTAAAAAGATGTGTAAAATTTAAATCTCAATTTAAGTATAACAGAACGAATTATTAAACTAGTTCTAAACTTGTATATATCCATTCTAATTATATATTTAATCTCCTTTAATTCGGGTATTTCTTATGAATTTTTTCGGATCGTTGCCGTTCTTCGAGCCAAATGATTTTTAAATTAATCGAATACATTATGAAGGAAGCTCCGCACCGACATCTTTCCATTTTGCTACTCGATCCGCCAATGGGTCAAGTGGTACCGACACAAATGTAACAAATCGAAAAACCCTCTTCTCCCTACCCATTTTTTTTGCTGTGACACATTCTATCCACCTCTTTCAACGTCATCTCTTGTTTCGTTCCTTTCTAAACCTCCTCCCCCTTTTTACTTTATCACGTTCGATTCCGTTCCCCTTCCGCTATCTATCTTTGTCACTTTTCAAGGCAACACGTATCTTTCTATCATTCTATTCCGTACTATCTCTTTGCTAACCCTTAACTATCATTTTCTATTGTCAATAAAGATCATTACGTATTTCAGAGATACAAGAATGAATGTAAACAACAATGATATATACATATATACATATATTTTAATGCTAGAAAATTCATTGCGAGATACTCAGATACGACATTAATTGTAGCGAAAGTATATTACTTTGAAAGTTTCCATTGGAAGAAAAAGGAAAGCCGGCAAATTGCAGTGAAATTAATAGGTTTAAATTATATACATTTGTAAGGTCGAAATGGAAAAAGTTTCCGTTCCTGAGGCGATGGTAGAACGTCACCTGTCAAGGAAAATAATAAATTCATGGAGACAAGCATACGAACGAACGGTAGTTACTTCTTACGTTCATTTGTCAAAGTAACAAGCAGGTATAGATGTGCATGCAATGATACGTGCGTGTACGAAGCATGTAAAGGGTATCGAGAAGCGAGGTAACGTGAAGTTCTCGAAAGTAAGCTAAACGATAATCAAAGGTATCGCAATGATTCGAACAGAGATCGTCCTACTGAGTATCTCTTAAGAATAAAAAAGTAGGTGAAACGCGTAAAAAAAATAAGGGGCTGGCTGGTGGCCGATGGGCACGTAATATTTATCTTTTCTCTCTTTTTACTCTTTCGTCTTTTACAATAGGGAAAACGCGTATTAGTAGGATTAGTCTGTACAACACCACGACAAACGACGAAAACGACGACGACGACGGAAACAATGAAGGCTACAATTGTTTCTTTCTCTCTCTCTCTCTCTCATTCTTTCATTCTTCCATTCTCACCCTCATTCTCTCTCTCTCTCTCTCCCTCTCTCACGCATTCTCAATAACACATCTCTTTTCGTTTCTCGCTAGCGACTGCTGCAGCAACGTCGGCGGCGGTTCGACGGCGGCGGCAGCAACAGCAATAGCAAAGCAGGCATCAAGTCAGCCAGCAACACCAAAAGGCTGCGCGTACCAACGACTCGGGATAACCACCGCACCGTGTTCGACCTGCCCCTCTCCGATCCTCTCGACTCGACTACGTGGACGACA
Source organism: Cerceris ruficornis (assembly GCA_963989415.1). Classification (NCBI taxonomy): domain Eukaryota; kingdom Metazoa; phylum Arthropoda; class Insecta; order Hymenoptera; family Crabronidae; genus Cerceris; species Cerceris ruficornis. The sequence continues at coordinate 8,703,687 of OZ022518.1, forward strand.
TTTTCTCGCTCGTTACGCCTTTCTTTGTCCTGTCACACTGTTTTTCTTTCCCAAGTGATCTATACAACGGGTCTTCACAGACAGACGACACGCACGCACCGAGGGAGACACGGACACAAGTCTGAAGGGTGGCGTGTCTCTCAAGGGAACACGTTGAGTACGAAGAATCCACGGACACGATTCCGTCTGCATACGGCGCGTGTCTCACTTGATCGTCGCGATTAACGCAGCCTCCATCGCTACCCCGCACTCCGTGGACGCACCCGTTTCCCTCGAACAACCACCGACTGATCGCTGCGACCGACCGCACGGATACCTCTATCCACCTCTACCCTTCTGCTCGGCAACCCCCTTCCCACCCTACCATCGCACGCGCGCTGTGCGCACAATTATATACTTTCGTTCAATCGCCTTTACGAACATTTGGATTACACTTACCGCTCGGATACTTTTGTGGGTCGTATGTGTATCGGGTAGGTATGAGATTCTTCTGTGATTGGATAGATTTCAAGGTATTATTGATTTTAGAGGGAACAATTTGAATTAGCGTTGTCAATGTGATGAATCACTGCAAGGGTATTTTTAATAGTTGCTATCTGTCTTGGATAAATGGGAGGATTTAATGTTAATGCAGAGTCTCATTTACTTTCGAAAAGATACTTGTGATTAGTTTTTAATTAGTATGTATCGTGTAGTTCAGCATTTACAAGCTTGCATCGTTAGAACATCCGGAGAATTTGAATTGATCGAAGTAGCTTAAATTCATGGCGGTCGATATGTTTCGAGAGTCGTATCGATTCTCCATTGTCCGCAGTATCGATTCTTGATCGTCCGTAGTATCGAATTATGTTCAGTAACGGTGTTCGTGGTTTGAACTGGTGCTCAGTTATGAAGATTTATAATACGGTGGAAAATATGTAATGGGAGAAATAAGAAGTTCTACGGTGAAATAGGATTAATTAGGTAAGAAACTATTATTCAATTGTAGAATAAAATATTATACATCGCGTATCTTCTTTTGTTGTCATGCATGAGGCTATACCGTTACGATATACTTAAGAATATTAAAATTATTCTCTGTTAAATCCAGAATATTGGAAGATAACGTGAAATGTCATAGGCTCAATAATTCAAATCGTGACATACATAAGACTCATCGGGGATCAAGGTTTTACATTAACCCTTGACATCCGATTTTACGTTTCCACGTATGTATATTGGTATTTGCACATGTGCAAGGTGCCGAATACGTTTGTATCCTACTCAGATGGCATTGAACGTGCACACGTACATGATGTGTGCAAAATCGCACGCGGGGTGGAACCCCCTGCGGATTCTAGGGCGACCCGCTTTCGCACTTATCCACCCCCTCACCCGTGGCCAGGTAACCTCACCCTCTCGACCTCTTCGAGTCGATATCCCGTGCTGCTTTTGACCTTTCACCTTTCTCGCGTTACCCTGATTTTGCAGCTAAAGGAACACCTGCCTTATCGACTCGCAAAGCCACCCCTGCAATATGTTTATATGCTTTGCCTAGCCTTATTAAATGTAGTCTCTACTCCACCTACTTTAGGGGTGGGTAAACTCATGGGTTATATTTCAACCTGTCAAGTTTTCGCTTTGATGCATCGATTTTGCATGAATTTGAATTGTTTCATTATCCTACATAAATTTTCTGTGATATAAGATCCTAGAGATTCAAATTTATATTAAAAATATGAATGTTATTCTAACTTTGCAATAATTTTATGACGTTTGCGCGAATTTTTCATCCGGCTTTGCCCATCCCTGTTTACGTCGTAACATTTATATTCGGACGCAAGCGCGTTCCGTTTATAAAAAGGTCAGAGTGGGTTTTTGTTCTGTAGCGATGGTACGGAGATTTTTTTCGGATTAGGTAATTTAACAAGTTTGTATACGATGATATTAAAGTTTATAAAATAATTTCCAAATATTTCGAAAGAGGGTGAGAAATGGGAGGGTAGAATAATGATCGTTTCATGCTTAAGTGAGAGTTAATAATTTTAATCCTTAAAATTTGCATAATTGATACAATATAAGAAAATGAAAATTTCGAAAGTTTCACATTATCTTCGTTTTCTGCCGCCAACTTTTAGCCGCATATCTCGTTTTCCCTTTCCAGCTTTAGGTTTCTTTGAACCTTTATGCTTTACACCTTTCTTACCCTTCTTTGATGTTGTCCTGGTTGATTTTACGCTGCAAAATAGAGATTATGGAATAGGATTGTAGAACTCAAACAGTTTTTCGTTTAATTGATATATACCTTGCCGTTGGCACAGAGAAATCTTCGTTGAATATTTTTGTATTACTCTTAAGAATACTATCTGCCAAGCCCGTATTTCGTTTCTTCTCATCGTGTATGTTTCTTGGAACACTCTCAGCCTTTCTTTTAATACCTGGCACCTCTTTGGCAATACCTTTAGCATCTTTTTCTTTTGTCAATCTGGAAGAATTATAGATTGTAATATTTTGACGATGTAGACATAGTAATTTTAATATTCAATATAGAGAATGTAGGAAGGATAGTCACACACCTGCTTTGATGCTTGCCAACAGATGCTGTGGATGTACGTGCAATAGTTATAGCTTGAGATATCTGCTGTGAATTAGGGAAATGCTCCGTACTAGGTAGACCCACTCTTGGAATTTTAATATTCTTTGATTTGGCAAGATTGCGTAATCTTTGCAATTCATTCTTAGACTGTCTCTCCTGTTTTGCTACCTTTGCTGCTTTAAATGGATCTTCAACTGCTTTCCCATCGTCATTAACTTCTACCAGCCATTCCTTTTGTTCTAGTGCTTTGGCACGTTTGTAACCATATGTTGGTATCCATTTCTATAAGAATGATAGAATTAAAATACCCATTTATGAATGATAAAAAAGGATTATTTACCTGTAATTCATCATCCCACTTGAGTTTCGATTTGCCTTTCTTTTTAGATTTGATTCCTTTCTCTTTAGCAAATTGTTGCCATTTTGTTAAAGGTTTTGGTTTAGGAACAGCTCGTGATCTCGGTAATATGAATGTAGGCTTTGGTAATTTTGCTACTATTGCCTCTTCGATACGTTCCGTTGGAAGTGCCCAAATTTTGTTAATTAATAATTGCACATTATCTCTGGTTAAACCTTTTACATACTTCTCTGGTTCAGACCTGTGAAAGGAAGGATAGAAGTAAATTGAAATAAAAAAGTATGAAATAGACCGAAGCTAGAATTAAAGGTAAAATGTTTAAGCCGTTTAATTTCTTAGGTTACCTTAGAGCCTTAACGTCCAATGTATTGTAATCAGATGCTAAAAGAGTACCTACATCAATATCAAGCTCTACATCTTTATGCACGACGGTCGATTTACGTGAATCTATTTCTCCTGACTTATTTTCTAAAATTGACTGTACGATATCCATGCTGTTTAATCCGCGTTTACACCTGATTTACACTTTAAGAAAGATATTTCTACATAACCTTACGTGCCCATTCACAGTTTAGCGAAACGCGCGCTATTAGGGGTGCGTATCGTTTTACCGAAGTATAAAACCGACTTTATTGAAATAATATGGATACTTTATACAATAATGTATTTCTTTAATCATGGCATGATGTTATTATCTTTCCTAGTGTTCACTGTATCTTAAGTTTGACATATGGATAATATTAATAGTCAATTAAAGAATTTTCGATCTCTGTCTCATAAGTAACACATGCTTTATGGAACACGTGTTTCTTGGTTATGTTGATAATTTGCGGTATCGTGATACGAACATGATAACATGTTCCGGTTAATACGAAAGTATTAAAATTGTATTTCAAATTTCACATCTTGATAAGAGAAGAAAAACAAATGTTGCCTCGTGAAGTATCGTCGAAAAAGTATTTTCGGTGAGATTTGGACGCTGAATAGTTCGATGAGGTTGGAATTCGATGTTATAGTTTAAGGTTACGAAACGATAATGTTTGTTCTCGCAGAATTAAAAGACACTGTCAGAATTCCTCCATGGGAATTCAAAAGGAAGTTGAATGATGCTATCACCGACGAACTCAATAGAAAACTTGCTAACAAAGTGAGACATTGAAACTAAAATTATTAATTTTACTTCAATAATTTTAAAGAAAATCTACCCGTATAAAGCGAAACTATTAAAGTCACGATTATTTTTGTCATTCAAGGTTTATTTAAATGTGGGTCTTTGCATTGCTCTTCATGACATTACAAAAATAGAAGAATCGTATATTTTTCCTGGAGATGGGGCATCTCATACCAAAGTAGTATTTCGGTTTATCGTATTTCGTCCATTCATGGAGGAAATTCTAATCGGAAAAATACGTAGTTGTAGTGTCGATGGTGTTCATGGTAATATTTACATAAAGCATTATCATCTTCTTCATACTGCAATATGTTACAATTAAATCGTTTCCTGCAGTAACTTTAGGATTTTTTGAGGATATTGTTATTCCACCTCATAAACTCCAGCATCCTTCGCGGTTTGATCAAATGGAGCAAGCATGGGTTTGGGAATATGATACGGAAGATGGAGAAAAACATGATCTCTTTATGGATGCAGGTATAATAAAGTATACGTTACTTTAAACAAATGCTTCTTACTATTAAAAAGGATTAAGTAATAAAAGGGGCAAAAACTTTAGGAGAAATTATACGATTCAGGGTAGTAAGTGAAACTTTTACGGAAGTTTTACCTTCAGGACCAAACGTAAGTGGAGAAACTGTTGAGAAATCTGAAGCCAAAACTGCTTCCCCTTATACATTAGGAGTATGTATAATATGTTTTCTCAGCATGATTAATTCTTCTTCAGTCATAGATTACTTTTATCACCATTATTCTAATTTTACACTGCAGGGTGCTATTGATGAGCCAGGTCTTGGATTGCTTACTTGGTGGGAAAATGCATAAAAGTACAAAGGCAAATCTTGATCAATAAATTTTTATTTCACAGCACATTCCATCGAAATTATCATATATCATCATTAAACATTACATTCGTGATTTTCATCACGGTGTAACCAGAATTTAAATACAGTTTTGTCTGTGCGGATATATTTATGTTTAATTTTGATTGATAACAGAATTATTAATCATTTGTACAATATATACAAAGATGTTATGTATTAAACACGTAATAACATGCAAAAAATAACTTTTAGTCCTTAAAAACCAGAATTATGCTTGACATTACGTATAACTTATTTCATAATATTAGTTTTAACATAAAAAAGTTTGTATTCGTCTAGTCATAGCAATGTCCTTGGATAGTCCAGAATTATAGAGTATCTTACTTGTTGACAGAATGTAGAGTGACACATCGGTTTTAATGAATATTAAAATCATCAACATTTTTAAACATGTAAAACACATTGTCTATATTACATTACGTCATTATGCTCAATGAAAAATATTCGGAAACATAGCTAGGTGTAAGCCTTATATTTAGGAAATACTAATTACATGACAATGAGGATACAGTGATAAAATATAGATAAAAACTTTGCTAGACAATATACATATATATCCAATGACTTTTTTGCTTTCATTCAAGAGACATGTATCATCAGACAAATTATACTGTATCGTATGTTTACAAATAAAAATATCCGATAACGATGCATTCGGAATGTTATCCACTTTTTCCATCGTTTACTAAATAGCTTTTAAAGCGACACGTCTAACGGGCCGTAATCGCGATTTTAAGTAGTAAAGCAGGATGAACAACGATCTAAACACATTCCAACGAAGTAGATTAATATATAATAAAAAATCGTATCACAGTTCTAACTGTTTGAATCCTGTTCGCGTGTTTCTGTGATTTTATTCTTCTACATTCTTTAACGAAGACCTACGAGTTAATTGTCTCTTCGCTTTCATTAAATATCAGCTTTCCTATCGCCAAGCGACGCTTAAAATTCTGTACAAGATGATTACAAAGAGGCGCATACTCTTCTGCGTCTTCGATCATTCGAAAGGAGAGATAGATCGAGAGAAAATAAAACAAACGGAAAAGGAACACGATCGAAACTTCCCACCCTTGGAGCATGACAGATCCTATTTTTAAAAATCTAGCGTGATTCAAAGAGTGCAACTTTTACGGGAGCTCTGGTGTATTAAAAATTGCCTATGCGCTATTTAATATTGTGTTACTTTGCACGTTCAGGGGCTAGTGTTCTTTTTTTTAGACCATTACAAGGAAAAAACATAGTACTTTGAATCTGGACGTCAATTGCTTCCTATTTGTATGAGGCGTATCTCTCAGTCGTTCCGTTATCTTTCTAACAATAAGAGTATTGCTTTTCATGAAACCTTTCCTTCGTTTGTTTGGTAATACAAATTTTTATCGTAGCTTAATGGCTGGCACGTACATTGTTGAAAAGTAACGAAACCCTTCCGTAACTATTTCCCCATTGTTGCGGACCATCGTTTTACTCGATAATCAGGCAACGCGGTAGATGTTCGCGCAAATAATCGAACAGTTCTCGTGACGTTCCAGGGCAATTAGTTAATTCCAGTTCGTGTAAGTGTCGAAGCTGTATTAAGCTAGATAATCCGCTACTCGTGAGCAATGGGCAACCTGTGTAAATACATGTATTTTGTAAAAAGAAGAATATATCTTCATTGTAAATCATCGATAGTTAATTAAAATCGTAAAAACTTCTATACACAACGATCGATATGTTTCGATAATTTTCGATACAATATAACGATTTAACTTAACAAACAATCGTCCATACAAATTTATTATAATGCTTCTTTTATTATGAACTTCTTTTTCCCGCGTACTTCAATTTTTTTTTCAAATGGGAAAGCTGATAAAAGCTTTATTTTTAAACTTCGATCTATAAAGGATTATATAGGGTAAGGTCTAGACGAACTTACCTGCCACAGAGAGTACTTGTAAGGATTTCATGCCGCACAAGTGCTGAAGTCCAAAGTCTCTCACTTGTGAACACCATCTTAAGAACAATGCACTCAATGATCCCATTGTGGAAATATATCCCACACCAATATCGGTGATGTGTACACACCTGTGTGAGAAGAAACGTGTACGATTATATATCCAGCGATATATTTCACGTCTAGCATACATATGAGCTGTTATACTTGAAAGTGGTACAAGTCCCTTTCTTCCTATGTTGAGATATTTGAGAGCTCGTACAAAAGCTTTTAATGCTGTAAAACGTAACAGTTGAACCGTTTTGGACGAAATCATGCGGATATTTCATTCTATTTACTTTGCCATTTGGAATGCCATAGAAAGATACCTATCTTTAGCAAAAATTAACTTAACGCTAGAGCTATCGCCGTTAAATCTATTATATTTAATTATATTAAATAAGTACTTTAGAAAAAGTGGAAAGAAAAGTTGGAACAGATGACTAATTCAGTAATTTACGTTTCTACATACGCAGGATGTTTACTCTACGGCATGTCTATAAGGTTGAAGTATTTTTGTAAAAAATTAGGAACCAGTAATTTTCTATAAAAAAATGTCAAATTTACCGTGGAGCCATAGAGTAGATATTCTAACATCGATCTTATAAAACATAAATTACTGAATTAATCATACTTTCCACCTTTCGATTCCTTTAATTCTGCCTTACTTATTTGATATAATTAAATATAATGGTAGTGTTAAGCACGCTCACTCAAAAATAGATTTATACCACTTTCAAAAAATTATTTTCATATTATCTCGTGACTGTAATATATTAGTAATAAATGTAATTTTATTTGAAAAAGATGGAATCTATGAACTTAGCGATTTAATACATATTAGCGTGTGATTGGAAAATTGACAAATTATGCGAATGAATTTTTATAATTTAATTTGGAAATAATTCACTTTTCTTGCTATGCCGACACGAGTATCCGTCGATTCTAAGACGACGGAAAATAACAGTTTCAAAATTACAGTTATGACAAACATTCGAGTGTTGAAATTAGTTTATTTGTATGCCAGGGCAACAAGCATTCAGTTCTCTTAAATAATTTTATCCGAGTTAATGCTCTAACATTTTCACGTCAGGTGATTCACACATTGTGTAATAAGTACTCTCAAATAAACTACTGATTAACGGCTTTGACATTGAGAACATAAGTAGATTAGAAAAATCGTATGGATTCCGTGTGTTTACGTTCCCTTGTAAAATACATATTTTATTATTTTAAATCTTCGCTTACCTGTCTAATGTAAGCTCTTCTAAGTGATTCGAATCACAGGCAATATATTCTAAGGCTGCATCAGTAATCCTTGAGCACCAACTCAGATCTAAGGAACGAAGTCTTGGCAAATTTTCCGCTATTAATTCGACACCATCGTCGGTTACTTTGCTGCACCCCGAAAGCGATAGGACAGTCAAATTGGGCAAAGAATGCACTGGAAAAAAGAGAAAGAGAACAAAGTCTCCGTGAAAGCACATTCAAATATGATTTACATAATGAAGAAGCAGAAAATTTAAAAACTTCAGGAATTTTTCGATAAAATTGAGAATCAAAAGTTTCGACTGCTTTAGTAGATTCAGTATTAATGAAAATGAATGACTCGCAATCAGTCGGCCCGAGGTCGTTAACCGCTTTAATCGGTTAACCCGATTCGGGTTAAAAGTAAAAGTTACGACATTTGAATATAAAATTATATAATCATTCAATTAACAGACGAAGATCTTTTGTATTGACACATTGTCTACCGTGAGCCTATTGATACACTTATCGTTTGTTAAACTTACGGACAGCCCATTAATAGGCTATTACAAATGACAATAAAGTAAAATAACACTCTCATTTGAAACAATTGAAATCAGAACGATAAGATGAGTGTTTCTTCATATTTTAAGTATAAAATGACAGAGTATAAATGCACATTCATGTGCAACGCTTAACGAGCGAGCAGCAGATAAGGTGTTAATAATGATTAGTTGACTTTGGAGTTAGAGTAACAAATTAATCTTTACCGATATTGAGTACTCCATGATTAGTGAGCTCCCAGCAAGATTGGAGCCTCAAGATACTAAGGGCTTTGCTTTGTTTGGCATTAAAGTAACCGAGGGCGGCATCAGTCACATGATAAGCCTGTAACGAGAATTCGTAGAGGCTCGGTAATAATTGAGCGACAGCTCCAACGGCATCGTCAGCTACGTTAATGCAATCCGACAGAGAGAGCGATACTATTCTAGGTGTCAAGCAAGTCCACAGGCCACCTTCTGTTATCTCGTTGCAACCGGCTAATTCAAGCTCGAACAAAGCCTGAAAATAAGACGCATCGTAAATCGACTTAATTTACACTTACAAGGAAAGGACACCAACGGTCCGACTTTAATTTTAATAAGGTTTTGCAGGATGATAGAATTCAGGTTCCTCATGATGCATGAGAAATATTAGCCGTAGTTACGCAATAGTTTTAAATATGTAAGTAATTAAAACCCATATATCTTGGCATACGAATATATGTTTGGTTGCAGCAGCTATGGCGACGAAGTAGCGCTGACTACGTAAATAGGAAATTTGAATTATAAAGCTTATATCTTTAAAACTACTGCGTAACTACGGCTAATATTTTATATACATCATGAAAGACCTATGTGCTATTATTTTGTAGAAGCTTATTAAAATTGAAGACAGTTGGGGTTCTTTCATTGTTAAAATATGCTATCAATGTCTACTACAAGAATTCGTCATTAGTGTAGTTCATTAAGCGCGTAGAGTTTTCTTCTTTATCAGTGGGCGATAGAGCAATTACTATCTCACTTGTTCCGTAATAATCTTGGCTATAGAATTTCCAAGGGATGTTTCTCAAACTGAAAATTTTGATTTTAAGAAATCTTTCTCTGTGGGTACTTACTTTGAACGTTACACCGAACGTTTGAAACTACCGTTCACATTAAATTGTTCATGGCTAGTTGATTACAAACGAGAGAACAAAACTGTACACTTAACAAATGAATAAAATTCAAAGATCTATCGGACCACTGAGAAGAGATAAAAAATTCCGAACTTTAGATGATATAATCCTCCGCAGAAAATTATAATTTCCAATTTGCATCAGTGTACACATTTCTACAAAGTCTCGTTAAAATCAGAATTTTATATCGTCATTTTCCTTCATCAGAAAGTTGTTTTAAGATTTTATAAATGATCACTGACTAAAATTTATATATTAAATTTAAAAAGTAATAATTCAGATGAAAATGTAGTATATTAAAAGGATTAACCCTTTAAAATCAGAATTTTATATCGTCATTTTCCTTCATCAGAAAGTTGTTTTAAGATTTTATAAATGATCACTGACTAAAATTTATATATTAAATTTAAAAAGTAATAATTCAGATGAAAATGTAGTATATTAAAAGGATTAACCCTTTAAAATCAGAATTTTATATCGTCATTTTCCTTCATCAGAAAGTTGTTTTAAGATTTTATAAATGATCACTGACTAAAATTTATATATTTAATTTAAAAAGTAATAATTCAGATGAAAATGTAGTATGTTAAAAGGATTAACCCTCTGAGGACTAGCGGCGCGTATATGTGGTCTGAGAACTTTAATTATAGTTTATTGCCGCATGTGGTACGCGGTCATAGTTGAAAACTGAAATGCAACCGTTGAAATGTGATTACACAAATAGTAATTTACAATTTATATACATTAACAGTCTAACTTTCTGATAAAAAGGTGTTTTCTTCTCGCCAAATGAATGATTATCCGTCCATATTCAAAAATGTCTCCGTCCACAAAGGTTCAATGAGTTGCAAATGTAGGACCATTCACAACCCCCTTATAAAGTTAAACTCCATCTCTCGTTAATCTTCCAGACGCACGTCCTTCCGGTTTCATGAAGGACGAAGAGGTCAAACGTACCTGTAGATGATCTAAGAGGGCTTCGAGGCCCATATCGGTGACTGCGCAACATCGTAATGATAAAGAGTGAATGTATCGCTGTGCCAAAGGGAAGCATTGCGTTAATTCGATGATGTCTTCATCCGCGGCGCCTAAAAGGACCAACGAGTGAAAGCCTCTTCTAACTAAAGAAGCGTAGAGGCGAGTACGTGAACTGGATGACATGGCACGTGCTTCACGGCATCTTACTACAGGGACCAAGCCCGACCAAAGTCGGGGCCTGGAATAAAGGATGTCCCTCCATCTCGTGCACACCTGTGAATCATAAATATTCAGTTTTAAAAGTGACAACTAGACTGCGCAATTTTATGAATTTATGAGATATTTAATACTAATAAAATGCAGAAAAAGCATGTAATATAAAAAAAAATTGTAATTATTCAAGATGCGAGATTCGTTGTAACATTTAGCGAGTGGAGGAGTGCTCTACTTGGATTTTTTCTTTATTAGCTGCGTTTATCAAATTTGAAATTTGCATAAATATCCCCAGTGTAGTGATAATTCTTGGTAATAACCTGGCAAGCGATCAGGTATAATTATATGTTAGATTTAAGGGTATAAATGACAGTTTTTTTCCTCCGTTATTTCTCTTCTTTTAGTATAGGTATTTATTATATCTAAATATATCGGATTAATCGTCGGTAGTTCTGGTATTAACTTTTTCGAGACGAAAATCACTAACTATTTTTACTTTCACAACTTTTCGTCAGCAAAAAGAAAATCATAGTGGTGTTAAAGATTCCAATTCCCAATTAGTGTCCCCAAGTTCAGCCCCTTCGCTCACCCGTATAAGATTTTTCCTAAATAATCATTTAACATGAGTGATCGTTAGTGATTCTACGCCCATTTAAAACCGTAAATCCCAAACCAAACCGAACCACAGCCGCAAACCCCCAAAAAATGTCAAGAAGGAAAAAACGCCAAACTTCTCCTCCATTCTATTTCTAAATTCGATTCTCATCGCTCAGGCCCAAGTTAGAACCATCACGCTGTGCCCGCATACCAAGGTAACTCGATTGCGCAAATCAGAACTACGAAATCCTCGGATTAGACTCATTCATCCTATACTCGATTTAATTAAAGGAAATTAGTGCCAAGAATAGTCAATGCCTAAGGTATCATCAGTTCTGTAAATCGTATAGATATTAATATTCTAAATTTGGCACCTGAGCCAGATTTCTCCTTTCGATGGCATTGAAGTAGAGAAAGAACTTTCCAAGGAAATGATCATCCTGCATGAGCTGTTCCCACGTGGTAGGTGTTACGTATCCACCTGTACCGCCGCTAGCCAGGGGTACGTTTTTCGAGCGGTTCCTTGGTATCTTTGGTTTGCTAGGGGTACCATTGTTGAGGGCTTTATTATTGGCCGTTGGCATGTTGTTCACCGACGTTGGTACGCTCCTACTTGGCTTTTCCGGGGTTGCGTTCGCATTGTTCGCACTCTGTAAATTCGTGTACGCGACCCCGCTGCCTCCGCAGAACACGTTCGAGACGCGTTCTATAACGCTGGCTTTTCCTCCACCTGAAAAAGGAAATATCGTCTTTTGATGTCTATCAATTATCGTAATATTACGTTTTGTTTATTACGCATATTACGATGTTTAGTAGAAATTTAATATAATTGTTATCATGTTTCATTTCTGCTAAATATCGTAATAATGGATTTCTATTAGCTATCGCAATATTTAGTTTCTAATAAAAATCGTAATATTTCATTTCTGCTGAGTATCGCAATACTGCATTTCTTTCTAAATATCTTAATAATGGATTTCTATTAGCTATCGCAATATTTAGTTTCTACTAAAAATCGTAATATTTAATTTCTGCTGAATATCGCAATATTGCATTTCTGATAAATATCGTAGTAATGGATTTGTATTAGCTATCGCAATATTTAGTTTCTTCTAGAAATCGTAATATTTAATTTCTGCTGAATATCGCAATATTGCATTTCTGATAAATATCGTAGTACTGGATTTGTATTAGCTATCGCAATATTTAGTTTCTTCTAGAAATCGTAATATTTCATTTCTGCTGTATATCGCAATATTGCATTTCTGCTAAAAATCGTGATATTGAATTTCTATTGAATATCGCGATATTTCATTTCTGCTGAATATCGTAATATTTCATTTCAACTGGATATTGTTATTCGTGGTATTTAGTACTATTTTCTGCTTGTTTTCTATTCATCATCTACCTTAACACTTTATCTGCCGGAAGTCTCTATTAATAGACTTTTCGTTTTGCCAACGCTCATCGACCGATAGCCTATTAATTGGCTATTACAAATGACAATGAAATAAGAAATGCTGCCTCGGAGGAACTGATATGAGAACAATACAGCGAATATTTCTCCACGTTTAGATTTCAAAATTACAGAGCTTTACAAATAGGTAGACACTTGAGCGATATCCAAAAGATCGAGCGGCGGATAAAGTATTAAAATTAAATGATTTAACGTGAAATGTTTAATGTATTCGTGTGATAGTAAAAGTAAGCTGACCTATAAGCGTTTTTCATGGATTGTAATACATGGTTGTTACTCTGCTTCATAGCTTATAAATGTTAAGTTATTCATTTTATAATGTAAAGAAACATTAGTATGGAATTGGCTTTGTGTCATTAATATTGTCATTGAAACTTAAATGCTTGTCTCGCGTTTGGAAATTAGTGGGGTTATTTTTAACTTTGATGTCGGTTATTAGGTGAAATTAAAAATAAGATATTATTTGGAAAACTTATCCCTTCAAACTTTCTATAATATTTGCGTAATACAGATAGAGAAAGAACTGAAGTTTGAACGTGATTTTTTTTTATATTTTCATACTCTACATTGTTTCCAGTATAATAATTAGTGTTATACAATTAATATAAGGTGATCTCTGCTCTTTTCGAAATTAGCTTTATCGAAAAATATATCTTTAAATTCCTTTGGTCTCTTACAATTGTGAAGTAACCTAAGATCCATCTTTTTATTCTTCAAAATCTTGTATTCTTTAACTTTGCAAATTGTAATTTAAGTTTTCGAAGACAAGAATCTTCTTTGCAATTATATGCTCGCGAATCAAATTGAATCCAATATTTAAAACTCTATTTTTAAGATTTGCCAGTATACCATAACGCAATTAATTTTCAAAGAGTAACAAAAAATTTAATATACAGATCTTTTCGTAATACGAATCGACTCAAATTAAAAATGAACGACTGAAAGATTTAATAATGTATTTAACAACGATACAAATTTCACCCTCCATAATTCATGATTATTCATGCTATTATTCAAATTATTCAGACCCATTGCGAATCAGATATTTTCATTTAAAATGAAAAACGGTCATTCGAGTTTTATCGCAACAAAATAATTAACAGCTTGAATTCCTTATTCGCGCACCTGCGTTCGCTTTTCTCGCGGAAAATATTGCAGTCCGCGAATGCAGAATAATATTTGAGTTTCAAGAGTGAAATTATGAGTCAGAATTTTAGAAATCCTCGTATACATATGTACGGACGTACATATTACATCAGCAAGTAAAATTTTCAAAGCCTTCCTGCAAAGATCAACTCGGCAAAGATGCAGCAGTTATTTTCGTTTTATTTTCGCACTGTACGTCCTATTTGGCTCGGAGTGCGTCTCTATATTCTCTCTATCGTTTTATCGCGTTGAGAAATTTTTCTGCTAATCGTTGCACTTAGACGTAGCAAAAATCCTATAGAACTTCCACGAACATCGCTAATTCATTCTGATTTCTATTAATATTACAATTTTTTCTTATCGATAGACCAAAAATATATTTCAGTTCGATAATGTATTTTCCGTGCATGTAAAATTTCAAATATTAATTAAATTTCGATGCTATTTATAATGTATGTTAATTATTGCAATAATGTTGTGTCAAAAGGAGGTTAAGCTGATTTGAAAGATTGTAACGATCACTGGTAGAAAGATACGAAGAGAATGATGAACTGTCTCAAAAGCTATCGTGATTTTATCGGTTCGTGTTTGACTTTAATTCAACCTTTTTCAAATTAAATCTCCCGCTTTGCCGCACAAAGTGCGCTGCAACAATAATTAAATGGCTTCTTTTAAAAGCACCGATTTCAAACATATTAACACGTTTGCCATCAGCGTTTCACATATACAAAGTACTCTTGAAATGCTTGTTTTATTTTTATGGCGTTGAAATTAACCCTCTCGATATTAACCCCTTGTTTTATAATATCGAAGCACATTCGCGTCGTCGGAAATGTAACTAAAAGTTTTGGTTTCTATTAAAATTTACAATTCATAGCTGAAACTGATTACCAAATTTTCATTTCATCAGTTCAGTGGTTAAATCTGAAAAGAATTTTGACACGAAAGTGACTATGAGGCCAAGGGGTTAACGAAAACTAATTAATAATCTACCATCGAAATTACACCCTGGGATAATGAAATTCTAAATGACTCGCAGGATTTGAAGCTTCAGCAGAAAAAAATTTAATAAATTTTAAACAGATTGCGTTAAATTGAAAATGGCTTCTCGTACTAATATTGATTGAATCTGATGCTGTTATTAATACTATCGATTGATTCTTGTACCGTTGTTACTATCGATGGTTAATTCGAGCACATCATCCCCCAATTTACCACGAAGATTGGTTCCTCGGAGAACCGTGTAAATCGAGAACAAATTAAAATTTGCATAATTTAGTCATTCATTTCAACGCAAAATGAAAGTAAGACTCCTTGAAAAACATAAAAATGCCAGTCCATTCGTCACATGACAAATATATAAAGATACAAGTGTGTAATTCATTTTGCACGTGAAAATAAGAATAAAGTACCGTGTAAATCGTGTATTGTTCGACATAAACAGACAATTCAAAGTTCACGAATCGAATTATTAGAAATTTCGAACTTTGCAAATGCATCCTGATGAGACACGTGACAAATATAATCAATGGCAAGTATGAATCGTGCTGAAAATCCACGATGAACCCGGATCCTTGCGAATTCCGTGATCGAAGATGCAACGATGGGGAGAAATAAGTCAACCTGACGATATTCGACGGCGAAACATTTATTAGGCTTGACGATAAAAAGCAATTGCCGTGAGGTACAAAAGAAAACAAAAGCACCGTTGCAGGATCGCGCGAGCCAGCTGTGGAAGAATGGACTTCTTACCCTTAGCCGACAGAATGAAATCGAAAGCGAGGTAAAAGAAAAACAAAGCGAGCCGTTTCACGGCATCTCTCTCGATTTGTATCGAATGTTTCTTTGTTTGCACGTGCACGAGGACGAATGCTATCGATTTCATTGCAGTTAAGATTGCGACTAAAGGCACCTAGTGGCCGCATAATACATTATTGGGAGAAGGAAAGAAAAAAAAAGAAAAAAAAAGAAAGAAAGGAATTCTAAGTGCGAACTTCGAAGGCGTTCCTATATAACCCAACGAACGTAGCCGAAAAGTCCAAACAATTTCGAACCGTTTCCCGTCGATGATCTCGGTCAGATGTAAAGACAATGCAAAGCAAACATAGGAAACGACAACCCGGAGTCCCGGTTAAGGAAAGAATCAATTCTTTATTGCGATTACGTAACGCTACGCGGTGGCGCACACTTTGTTATTCCCGATTCGAGGAAATCCAATACGAGTAGATACGAATCTGTTACAAACGTCGAGAAAGAAAAGCGTGACGGGAAAATACAGGGGTTAGTTGTTTTTCTCCATCGAGCTTTTTTATTCGCACGCGACGTGAAACGTACGCGTTCCGTGAAAAGTAGAAAGTCTATAAAAATAGAAGTAGATATATCGGAGATCGAATACGGTACGATGGGTTATCGCGTAGCGGTATTTATAAAAGGACGAAATATGCGTCATTAAAGCGATCGGTCAATTCGTACGTGAAATGTTATTACGAGGATAGATCAGATAACTTCACCGACCATGATGCTTGGACGCTCTTAACCCCAGACCGTTGATTCTTTTCGTCAATTCGGCGCTGGCTCTCTCGACGACACCTTGCGCTGATATTGAAGACATTTCTCAGGTACTGGAGACGGACTTCCGTTCTTCTTCCACGTTTCGTAGTCAAGAGGAGTTACACCACGAATCCGTGTGTCCGCGATTGATGCGCTTCATGTTCGAACGAAACACGCCAGATATACGAATCATACGAATCTAATCGTTTTCTTGCTTTTTTCTTTATTTTCAAATATTTTCTCTTTAACCCCGCTAACCCTCCCCCTCTTTTAAATGTGTTACTTACGACATCGGTACACTTCTATACACAAAATCACAAAGACAATCCCCGTACGTACATTCGTGCGAACGGGTTGCGGATCAAATTGGGAAAAAAGAGATGACACATTAAATCGACGATATTTGCTCGATCATATTCACGACGTTCCACAGCCGAACGTGGGATAGGACGTTTCGCGTAGCACTGGAACAGTGTACGCAATAATGGAACAGCTCTTAGAAAATACCTTACGAAGCAAATCGATAACTGAATATTACACCCGAAAGAGTCTATTTTAATCGACGTCAGTGACAAACGACTTTTCGTTGTTATTTCCCGTCATTTCAACGGCTCGGTAGAAAAGTAATACAGCGATGAATTTACATATTGCACCATCAACCACGAGACTAACACTTTCGAGGAAATATTTGTAAAATCTGAATCGTTAATGGAACAATAACGTGAAATAAAAGAACTACTCTTCAATTGACGCAACACCGTTGCATCGAGAGCACAGGACTTCGACTTCGATTTACGTTAAATATTCCGTTCACCCCACTAACAATCGTACGAACAACGTAAACTGTCTTTTCATGAAGTAGCTTGCTTGGGAATCGATAACCGTCATCGGCAAAAGTGATTCTATCGATAACGATCGTTAAGTGACTGTTTCTCTTATTAATTGTGCGCTTCGAAACACGACACGGCCTTTCTTCATGGACCGTGGGTACCGAGTTTCCTCCGCCGTGGTTCTGTTTATGTGTCAGTCATGACACCGAACGGAAAACAAAGCTAAAAGGTGGAGCTACTGCAACGGGCACGGCACATGGGGGTGGTTTGCGCGAGACTGAATCGATATTCGCACTGAACTTGTCCGGCTGCCCCCCACTCGGTCTACGCGAATGTGTGGTTTCCAGGCGCGAGTGAGCTTCAGCTCGTTACGCCTGTCGATCGGTGAACCGTTGAACACGCTGCGACGCCTGACGGTATGCAAGCCTTTCAACTGAAAGGCGCCGCATTCGTTGCATCCCCCGGTGTGTCGGTACGCGCGGGATTTCGCAAACGTGTTCGAGGGTTAAAGTCGTTTTAAACATCAAACCGGATGTTCGCGGTTTCTCTGATGAAACGGAAAGAGACTGTTTTGCAGATAAGGAGAAGATATTTATCTTCTATAGGGTATTGGGTATTATAAGGAGATTATTTATTACGATTATTGTCGGGAATATTACAAATATTCGGTTAATGCGCAAATTGGCAGTTGTAATTTTAATTAGAAATTGGGGAATTGAGATGTATTGACCATGTTCAGGGAATTTTCTTGGGAGTTTTGTTTTTTGGGTGTTTAGTTTATGGAAGGTTTAATATATTATACAAATGTTAATAAGAAACTGTGTATTTTTCAACATTTATACATCCTTGTATTTGATATAATGTTTTCCATCTTTCTGATATAAAAAGAACTTTGTTATTTATGTTATCTTGAGACCAGCAATGGAATTCTCCAGGAGCTTGATTGAAAGGAGATATTGAATTAGTATGAAAAGTCGTAATTTCAAATTAAATATTTTGTATGAGAATGTTAATTACTTTCAAGTCCCAAACGACAAGTTGGCCGTCTAAACCGCTCGTACTAAATTCATTTTCCGACACTTTTCTCACGCAGTTTATCGTATTCTGATGTATACTGTCCAAGGCATTATCATTTGTATCGGTTCTAGCTTGACGATCTAGTGACTGAAACTTACGCATCGCGGATAATCTGGCAGCTTCCTTTTTCTGCGTATTATCTAACTTTGATACAAAGTAAATTTGTCCATTGTCATCAATAGAATATAGCATGGGCATGCAACTGTGACCCTAAAGCACAAAAAGTTCATTTTTTATACAAATTGTAATATATAAAATGTACTTAATGAAATGAAATATATACCGCTGCCACAATAGAATTAGATCCCATCCAAGTGCAACTTAGAAATGGTAAATGCTCTGTATACAGTCTTATTACTGCGTTTCCCTTAGTAGCATCCGCGATACATATAGAGGAATTGTGTGCCACCCAGCAGATTTTATTACCACAGGGACTAAATGCAACTGAATGTATCCAACCTCCTATATGCATATAAATCATAGAGAATATTATAAATTATTAAAAAGTCGTACAGATATAGAATATTTAATACCTCCGTTTGGTGTGTTTTGGAATTCAGCAAGTAACGTTCCTAAGGTATTGCTCTGACCCCAAGGTCCAGTTCCAGGAGCATCCTCCATATCGCTGATAAAAGCGCTAAAGACACGAACCTTATAGTCGGTCGAACCAGCAACTAACACTTTATTGTCTGGATGCCAGTCGACCGTAGTTACTGTAGACCTTAATGGACGCTTTATGTGCTTACATTGCCACCAGTTATTTTCAGATACAAAGTAGCAAACAGCTATAACTCTACCTCCAGAACCAACGGCAAACTTATTTTCTGTAAGGATACGTGAAATCATTGAAAAATATAACATATTAAAATACTTCTACATTGAATGCTATACCTAAAGGAGACCACTTGACGCAAGTTGCAGCTCGATTTATCCTTAAAACAACCCATGCAGGATTCCACTTTCCATCTTCTCCTTGAGTCCATACGTATGCATTCTTATCTGCTGAGCATGTTACGATACGATTAGTATTTGGTGCCCAATCGATGCCCATGACATGCATGTCATGTTCTTGCAGATTTTGCAATAATTTCCATCCGTTTGGACTACGTTTGAAAACTTGAATCTCATTGTTATTCGGACAAATGGCTACCTCTGTAAAAGAAATATTACAATTGTTTATTAAGCTGACTGATAAAAAAAAATGATAGTAACCGAATCAATATCGTACCTCTTCTGTCTTTATTCCATGCGTGACAGCTAATAATGTCAACTCCTAAGTTATGTACCTCCGTCATTTTGTAATTAATTCTTACGAAGACTCAAGTTATTTAACGTACGATACTGTAAGAATAAACGAAATTTCTTAAAAGTAAAGTTCTTATGATTCACCGTTCGGATAGAATTTCGACGGGTGCGGTCGAATATCCCAATGATTTCGTAATTTTAAACGTTAGAAAAGTCGATTTCCGAAGGTATTTACGGAAATTCGTGGACTCTGGTCAGTCAACACGAATTTCCTGAGTTCTTAATAATGGGCACGATACACGCCCTTTCCTTCTAAATGCACCGGAATTGACAGTTCATTCGCTGATAGCGGTTTATCGAGGCACTTTTCGAGGTTATGTCATTTTAGAGAGGAATGTCATTGTAAAATATGCTTCTAACTTTTCATCGTGGCGTCCTCTACTGCAGAGTGTATGCCTTGAAGTATACTTTCAATTACGTAGTCCAACCTGGTCCAACCATCATTGAGATATAAAATAGATTTAGTTATGGAGGAAAGAGTGCTGTCTAAAATTATTCTATTACTATCTCAGTTTAATCCAGTTTAATCCTGGGAGTTCAAGCTTAAATGGAAGAAGCTTTACCCTAATTTCAAAAAATGTTTCCTGTTAATGGTTGTAGGAGGCGGTAGCGTTATCGTATTTAGTGTCTGTAGGAGTCGGTAGAAAGCGGTAACATCACCGAATTTAGTGTCTTCTATACAGAAAAATTTGAAATATCGGGCGCCTAATTACGTTTTTCTTATATTTGAATACTGTCACTTGTCTCGGAAGAAAGAAAGAAATTTTTGCAAGGATTATTACAATGGAAGAGCGTCAAGAATGTCGCACTGTAGCGTAAAAAATTCCACCAGATTCGCAGCCGGAAAGACAGTTGGAAAACATTTGTTAGAACAGGAGGAAGAAGCAGAGTTGATAGAAAAGTTGTTAGAGATAAAATAGAAAATAAATTTCCATCGTTGACTCTCTCCGCCGCGAAGCTTAGTTTCTATTTAATCATGAAATCCTGATTGAAAATTGATCGCGAAAATTTATTCAAATAGTGCCGAGCTTTAAAGTACACTTCAAATTATATCTAATTGTATACCAAACAATTCATGTTCGATTGGTATATTATTTTTCACACTGGAATTAAATAAACGGTTTGTTTGTTTCAGGTAGAACTTGAAAAAAAAGTATTCATCTGCTGATCTAAAATTGTGATTTCAAAGATCCACAATCGTCTAATAACATGTAACCCTTATGCAGTCTCAATTCATGCCTATCTATATTAATGTATACTCAATGCTTGTATTCTAATGCTTGCCTTCAGATTTTCTTTTCAATTTTATTTTAAAATGGAAATAACAACATTAAATTTCAGTTAATTTCGTTTTATTAATATTCATATTACAAAAGAATCATAATATACATAGGTATACATAGGAATAGATATACAATTACAGTACAAATATTTTCCAACCTCTATTTTCCTTGCAGGAAATGATCGAACATTTCTTCCTTTGCTTCATATCTAGAAAAAGAAAACAGCTTCAATTATAACAATATTTTAAAAATTATAGTAATTATAATAACTATGAAATAAATAATAATTATGCCTCAAGTTCGTTTGGCTGCTCGTTTTCGTCGTGAACGGTCTCCAATCACCCATAATGACGGTTCAGAACAGAATTGACATTTCAGTCTTGGCGGGAAAGATCACACCGATTCTGTTTTGCTAGTGTAGTTGAAATTCACCGATTCGGTGTACATGAATTAGTAGTAATATCACTATCGCCACCTGCGAGTCGAGCGGGGCGTAACTCGGAACCGCTGAGCCCATTACAGCTTGTCGACCCTGGTTAAGGCCATTAACTTAAAATTAAATTTTAATGTTTATTATTAACTTAAAATTAAAAGTTAATGCCACTAAGCCTATTATACTTTCTTAAATATTTATTAAATCATATATGAAATTGATTCTCACATATATTAACAAAAACTTGTCAAATTTGAAATATACCGTATGTATACAAATGTTGTATAATTACACTTTTCTATATATAATTGAATAGTTACCAATTACAGCCTATAAATTCATATAAAATGCATGCTTTTAGTGATCTTGTGCCAAAAAATTCTAATTTTTACTGCATTAAATTGATAAGAGTGTTTAAGATGTTTCATTGTAACTAAAGTTTAGAGATGGCGCGCAAAATCACTAACAGCAATTTAACTTCATTCACGACCGTGATCGTGATTTTTTACCTGTAGTGAATCTGTTCACTACGGTTATAATTTTTGATATTTTAGAAAATATACTATATTGAATATGATTTAGTAACGAGAACTGCATTCCGGTTTTTCATATATCATGAAGATCCATGTCATAAAATCTATACAACTAAATATTAGTTAGTTCAATTTAACAAGATTCAGTGAAGAAAGTTCTGAAATAATAAAAAAAAGCGGTTAGTGATATGTTATCACTACGACAATTACTAAAAATTCCATGAACTATTCACATAATGCACAATGTAACTTATATAATGTATCGTCCATGGTGGAAATATATCTACAACGAACTACAATTCTCTACAATATATTGCTACAACATTGAACAATTTTCTACAACTTAACCCTATCTTCACTGTGTTTAATTTCAACAAATTTCTACAACCTAGTACGCGGATTGGAACAGTATTTTAGAATTTTGCGAATAGTTGTAAAAAGTTGTAGAATGTTGTAGTATTCTATAAGATACTACAACAAACTACGCGCTAGATTTTTGAAGGCTATTTTCTAAATTTTTAGATAGGACATTAAAAGTTGTAGAATTTTGTAGTATTCTATAAAATACTACAACAAACTACGCGAGCCGTATTTTAATACAGATCATTCTTTCAAGTTCCATTTGTCTTAGAGTAGCAAGTTGTAATTTGTTGTAAAAATTTGTAGTGCTCTACAACTTATTACAATTTATTACATAAGAGAATCGAGTAAGTTTTAGTGAGACGTTGAATGTCGTAGAATATTGTAGTTCGAGCTACAATTTTCTACAACCACGCAAAATGTTGTAGAAAATTGTAATTTGTTGTCGAGTCGCATAAAAAGTTGTAGATATATTTCCACCAGGGGTATCAATACTTTCAATTATTTTCTTATATTTTATTTCTCAAATAATACTGGAGATTGTTTAAAATTCATTCAAAGTAGTTGAAAACATATTATTTATCGATAAGATAAAAGTATTACATAAAAATCAAATACTTCTGAGCATTGAAAAGTAAGTCGTTTATTATAAACTCACGTACTTCACTTGTGACATTTTTATTCATCATAAAATTTATTAAAAATAAGCAGAGACCCGTTATTAAATAATAATTACGTCTGTAATAAATAATTATTGTCGAAAATTATTGTAATAACCGATGTTTGCAAAATTATCCATGAAGAAATGGGATCTCAATACGTGGAGGGCATTGCACATGCGCCGCGTTCAGCGAGCTGCCTTGTCGAGGCAGTAGATCACAGTAGTGCTTTAGAGGTCGAACGGGACGCACGGTTAGACAGGATGGTCTCTACATGTAGTTTTGGACTTTCCTATCGGTACGTAGTCACTCTTGACGTTGGGTTACGACTATTAGTGCATGTGTGCTATGATAATAAACTACTTAAACAATAAATTAAAAGTGATACTAAATAATTTTAACATTTAAATGCAACGTTTTGTGGATGTATCAGTGACCTCAAGTGACAGTTACCTGCAAGTGTTTTTAAATCATTTCGACAATTAAATACAACGTGTCGTGGATGTATCAGTGACCTCAAGTGACAGTTTTGTGCAAGTGATATTAAATAATTTTAACAATTAAATACACCGTTTCGTGGATCTGTCAGTGACCTCAAGTGACAGTTACCTGCATGTGTTTTTAAATAATTTCGACAATTAAGTACAACGTTTTGTGGATGTATCAGTGACCTCAAGTGCAGTTACCTGCAAGTGTTTTTAAATAATTTCGACAATTAAATACAACGTTTTGTGGATCTGTCAGTGACCTCAAGTGACAGTTACCCCCAAGTGTTTTTAAATTATTTCGACAGTTAAATACAATGTTTTGTGGAAGTGTTAGTGACATCAAGTGACAGTTACTTGCAGTGTTTTTAGATCATTTTAACTATTAAATACAACGTTTTGTGGAAGTGTCCGTGAGCTCAAGTGACAGTTTTGTGCAAGTGATATTAAATAATTTTAACAATTAAATACAACGTTTTGTGGATCTGTCAGTGACCTCAAGTGACAGTTACCCCCAAGTGTTTTTAAATTATTTCGACAGTTAAATACAATGTTTTGTGGAAGTGTTAGTGACATCAAGTGACAGTTACTTGCAGTGTTTTTAGATCATTTTAACAATTAAATACAACGTTTTGTGGAAGTGTCCGTGAGCTCAAGTGACAGTTTTGTGCAAGTGATATTAAATAATTTTAACAATTAAATACAACGTTTTGTGGATCTGTCAGTGACCTCAAGTGACAGTTACCCCCAAGTGTTTTTAAATTATTTCGATAGTTAAGTACAATGTTTTTTGGAAGTGTTAGTGACATTAAGTGACAGTTACTTGTACTGTTTTAAGATCATTTTAACAATTAAATACAACGTTTTGTGGAAGTGTCAGTGACTTCAAGTGACAGTTACTTGCAAGTGTTTTTAAGTTATTTCGATAGTTAAATGGAATGTTTTGTGGATGTGTTAGTGACATAAAGTGATAGTTTTGTGCAAGTGATTTTGAATAATTTAAACGATTAAATGCAACGTGTTGCGATAGTGTCAGTGACATAAAGTGATTGCTTCGTGTAAATATTAAATTAGAGTTGAATTTTACCCACCGTGTATTCAAGTAATTCTCCTTAGAGATTCTATAATGTTGTCTTCTCTTTTGTTAAAGGAAGGACAATCTCCAATGCATCGACGCAGCCACGCCATGGACGCAGCGAGACCATGGACGCAGCGAGACCATGGACACAGCGAGACCATGGACACGGTGAGACCATAGACGTAGTCACACCATCGATGCAATCACACATCGATTACGATCTCAACGGGGAGGTAAACACTTCTCAACTGCCACTTATCGGTTGGTGAGTGACAAAATTTAAAGTTCCTCCGGTCGTTCGATCATGCCGTAGGACGAATGGTCCGAAACGGCACCGAACGACTGGTTGTATTTTATGTGTGCTAGTAGTTTGTGAACATAGTGACCGCGATTATGGTAATTAGTGCCATAGTCGCGAGTAGTAACGATTTTTCTAGGATGTTTAGTATGTAAGAATTTCGCGGGTGGTCAATTCCATTGTCAAAGTAATAATAACGAATGCATATTGAATTTTTCGAAGAATTACTTTGTCGATGGTATTGACCGAGAAATTTCAATGTTCTCAGTAGAGTCACTTTTAGTCAATTACAATTCACTTTTAAATTCATTTGCATATAGAGTGTCAATGCTCTACGTAGAGTCACTTTAATAGATTTTAATTCTCATTTCAAGTCATGTTATTTAGTGAAATTTCTTACGCCGCTTTTATTATATTAATTAATCATTCTCGTTAGGATTTTCAGGTTTTAACCCTAATTCTTTCCTTTTTCTTTCAGAAATATACGGTAAGTTCATGTTTTACGTTACTACTTTGTCACTATGTTCGCTTGTAGTAGTAGTAGTAATAGTTGTGTGGTAGTTAGTTGCTTCGCCGAATCGCAGCAAAAAGCTGCGAATTCGGCTTCGTCCGCGAAATTAGTGTTGCGAAAATAACAATACGCGTCTTTGCTTCTTTCATTATTTTATAAAGTAGTGTTGCGAAAATTTATACGCGATTTTGCTCTTTTCTTTATTTTTTAGGGTAGTGTAGCGAACATTTAAACGCGATTTTGCTCTTTTCTTTATTTTTCAGAGTAGTGTGGCGAAAACTTATACGCGATTTTGCCCTTTTCTTTACTTTTTCAAAGTAGTGTGGCGAAAATTTATACGCGATTTTGCTTTTCTCTATTTTTTAAAGTAGTGTTGCGAAACTAAATACACGGTTTGTTCGATATTATATTCGCGATTTCAGCACTGCGAAAAATCGCAAAACTGCGAGTAATATCGCAAAACTGCGATTAATATCGCAAAATTGCGATTAATATGGCAGTACCGTACTGCGTCTATGTCATGACGCCAGCGCGGGATTCTATCCCGTCAATTTTATAAAATATTCGTGATTATTAGAGTTGCGAAATTAAAACTGCACCTCAGTATGGGTTGCCCGCGATTTTGCTCTTTCCTTTATTTCATAGACTAGTGTTGCGAGAATTTATACGCGATTTTCTTCTTTTCTTTATTTTTCAAAGTAGTGTTGCGAAAATTTATACGCGATTTTGCTCTTTTCTTTATTTTTCAGGGTAGTGTTGCGAAAATTTACACGCGATTTTGCTCTTTTCTTTATTTTTCAGGGTAGTGTAGCGAAAATTTATACGCGATTTTGGCCTTTTCTTTATTTTTCAAAGTAGTGTTGCGAAAATGTATACGCGATTTACAATTCTCTTTCTTTTTTAAAGTAGTGTTGCGAAACTAAGTACACGGTTTGTTCGATATTATATTCGCGATTTCAGCTCTGCGAAAAATCGCAAAACTGCGATTAATATCGCAAAATTGCGGTTAATATCGCAAAATTGCGATTAATATCGCAGTACAGTACTGCGTCTATGTCATGACGCCAGTGCGGGATTCTATCCCGTCAATTGTATAAAATATTCGCGATTATTAGAGTTGCGAAATTAAAAGTGCACCTCGGTAGAGGTTGCTCGCGATTTTATTCGATCACTCTTCGCGAATTTAGCGTTGCGAAAATTCACAGCGTCTCGCGAAGATGCTCGCGATTTTGCTCGTCGCAAAATTAGTGTTGCGAAAATTCACAGCGCCTCGCGTAGGCGCTCGCGATTATTGCTCGTCGCGAAATTAGTGTTGCGAAAATTGACAGCACCTCGGAAAGATGCTCGCGATTCCGTTAGCCGCAAATTTCCGTAGCGCTTCGGAAACATGTGCTCGCGTTCTTTTTACGATTAAAATAACTATGATTACTAATAATGTGAAGCTGTTTTCGCAAGCGTTTGTCAAATGAAACATTACGAACTATTAATTGAATTAATATATTGACAAAATATTTCATCTTATTCTACAATACTATTGATACTGTGACTGTTGGCCATTCGAATTACTTGTTTTCTCAATTCAATTTTTCATCGAGGAACGATAAAGTTACGCCGATAAATTTTCCCAAATGCTTTGCACAAATCATGGTTTATTTTTATCGTACATTTGCTATTACATTGAGCCCCATAAGCTCGCATCCTTACTTTATGAAAGTGCAATCGAGGACTTTAGATCGATGGCGAATTTTGTTTCGAATTTTCTCGTGTATATGCTATTCTGTATATACTGTAGCGAAAGTTAAGTCTCTAATTCTCATAAGAATTCAGGCGTTAGAAAATTCGATTCTCAGGAATTTGGGAAGTCTTTGTTATCGGCAGATAATTTCTTCAGCTTCATCGAAATCTACTCATCGCACAAACAGGTGCTAGGTTTAAGAATATTTTTTTTTATCGCCTTAATTAATTTTTTAGAATTTTAGAAAGCCTTCGATATGAAGAAGCAATTTCTTCAACTTCATCGAAATCTACGCATCGTTCAAGCAGATATTAGGTTTATGAACATTTTTGTAACAGGATAAATTAAGTTTTCGGATAAGGAGATTCCTTATTTTTCAATAAACTTAAATCCTACAT
Source organism: Cerceris ruficornis (assembly GCA_963989415.1). Classification (NCBI taxonomy): domain Eukaryota; kingdom Metazoa; phylum Arthropoda; class Insecta; order Hymenoptera; family Crabronidae; genus Cerceris; species Cerceris ruficornis. The sequence continues at coordinate 8,731,558 of OZ022518.1, forward strand.
AATTTTCATGAGGAATAGGCAGATTTAAAAAATTAAGACAAAATATTGCATTCATTGAGCCGACTAGCTCTTAATTTGAAGGCGAGTTAGTTTCAAAATAGGCAGGCGTTTGGTTTTAAGACGAGTTAATCACTGAATAGGTAGGTTTTCAATTTTAAGACAAAATATTGCATTTACTGAGCCGGCCAGCTCGTAATTTTAAGGCGAGTTAGTTTCAGAATAGGCAGGCGTTTACTTTTCAGACAAGTTAAGAATAGGCAGAATAGAAACAAGCAGAATAGGAAAGCTTTTAATTTTAAGAAAAATTAATTATATCTTGTTTTAAAACAAGCTATTTACCGAACAGGCTGACTTTTAATTTTAAAGCTAGTAAGTTACAGAATAGAAAGCCTTTTAACTTTAAGAGAACTTACTCCTAAGATAGGTGGCTTTCTAGATTTAAAAGAAATTTTTCTGTGCTTCAGGCAGGATCATAGTCTTGAAGAAAATTAATCCCTTCCACATTCAAAAACAATTCGTTCATTATACCGATTTCTAATGCTAAGAGATTAATACGATTTAAGAATCTGTCTCCCCCATCGAACGAAGTTAAAGGAGCAGCGATTTGAATTCCTATAGTTTATTCTCGTCCTGTATTTCTTTCTTTCGTCTTTCGCTTAATTACTGGTCACTTTTCGTAAAGGTCATTCGATCTTTCTTCGACGATTATTTCAAATAGTAAATAAGGCTAGAATTAAGACTTTAGTATAAGTGAATATTGTAAAGGGAGATCGACACCATTCGGCGGGCGTCTATCTCTTTTCGCGAAACGGAATAAGAAAAGTAGAGTCAGTGATTCCTCTGTCACATTTTCTCTCGACATTAACGAAGTCAATGTCGAGGGAAAATGTAACAGAGGAAGAGCAAAATGAAACGGAGGTTGGTTGGCCATGCATTTTTGGGTCCCGTTTTGTGGCAACCTCCTCGCGGTGGGACCTGGGTCGATATCACTTGCCATGACTTGAAATTTTATTAAATGTGCTTTTAGCACGACATTTTGTTCCATAGTAATACTAAATGGCAAGTGGTATCGAGCGAATAGCCACAAAATCCGAATATTCGGTAGCCCTGACTACCGAATATTCGGATTCGTTTGTTTTCCGTTTTACGTTAGCTTTAAGATTTCGTGATTAAGTAGAATTTAAGCTTCGCAACGAGGAAGAGTCAACGTTGGCAAGTTTTCGTTTCTTTTGTCTCTATTGTTGTTCTCCTTTCTCTCCAATCTTGCACAGATCAACTCTGAAGAAAACGTCGTTTAGTATTAAGATAGTTACAAGTAGAGTTTAAGTTAGATTAAAAAATATCACCTAAGTGTAAAGTAGAATTCAGGGAACTATTGTATCGCGATTCCGCTATTTTAAGTACACCAGTCCCTCGATTTGCACGGTACGTGAATTACACGATTTCGCTTTTACACGGTTTTTAAATCACAACCAAAAATATTTTTTGGTTTTATTCTGGCAGTTTTGCATTATGCCATTAATCAGTATCACATTGATCGTTACACGGTTTCGTTTTGCATGATTTTTCCAAGGTCGTATCTACCGTGTAAATCGGGGGATGAGTGTATTTAAGATAGTACGTAATCGTAGCTCAATTCCATGCTCAGGAAAAGATGAGAAAGAATGCAAACGTTTGCCTCTTGAAATCATTTTCGTTACGTATCCCTGTTGCACCCCTCGCCCGGTCGATTGACGAGTGTTTCTGTGGCGGTGCGGAAGCGTTTATCGTAGTTTATGGTCCCGTGAGACGGCAAGGTTGGTCCTTGAGCCGAAGGCCGTACGATCGACTTACGACATATGTGGCTCATACCGATCGCCAGGGGGGTACTGGGGTAGTGTAAGCCGAACCCTCTGACTGGGCAGAGTGGCTATGTCACGCAGCCCCCGTGGTAGTAAGACGTGTCCTCTGGCACTCATTAACGTCCAGTCATGGTTCGCGACTGACCAGTGCCCCACTGTCGATCGGATGATCGCATTTGCCGTCGGTCGACGTGCGGCCGGGTTGCTCAATGGCGGTAACGCTGTCGTGCTCCAGTCGACTATGGCACGTTACTCGCAAATAATCCGGCTTAGCCCAGTTCACGTCGACCCAATCCGATTCGGGGAGGGGTGTGACTCGGCTCAAGCCGCGATATACTAACTTTCACCCCCTTCGCGATCGCGTTCTCAGTTAGCTTTACAATATCGTTTCCCTTCTTCTCGGATATTTCCTGAGCATGGATGCGAGATAGTAGTTTTGTAAGATCGATTGCGAGCGGATAGTAATGTAAGAATTAGGAATGTAGAATGAGTGAATATTGTAAGGGGAGATCGACACCTTTCGGAGGGTGTCTATCTCTCTTCGCGAAACCGAAAGAGAAAAAGTAGAGTCGGCGATTCCTCTGTTACACTTTCCCTCGACATCGACGAATTCAATGTCGAGGGAAACTGTAACAGAGGAAAAGCAAAATGAAACGGAGGTTGGTTGGCCATGCATTTTTGGGTCCCGTTTCGTGGCAACCTCCTCGCGGTGGGACCTGGGTCGATATCACTTGCCATGACTTGAAATTTTATTAAATGTGCTTTTAGCACGACATTTTGTTCCATAGTAATACTAAATGGCAAGTGGTATCGAGCGAATAGCCACGAAATCCGAATATTCGGTAGCCCTGACTACCGAATGTTCGGATTCCTCGTCTTAGTTACATCTAAGAATTTGCGTTTAAGGTAGCTTTAAGATTTCGCGATTAAGTAGAAATTAAGCTTCGCATCGAAGAAGAGTCAACGTTGGCAAGTTTTCGTTTCTTTTGTCTCTATTCTTGTTCTCCTTTCTCTCCAATCTTGCACAGATCAACTCTGAAGAAAACGTCGTTTAGTATTAAGATAGTTACAAGTAGAGTTTAAGTTAGATTAAAAAATATCACCTAAGTGTAAAGTAGAATTCAGGGAACTATTGTATCGCGATTCCGCTATTTTAAGTACACCAGTCCCTCGATTTGCACGGTACTCGAATTACACGATTTCGCTTTTACACGGTTTTTAAATCACAACCAAAAATATTTTTTGGCTTTATTCTGGCAGTTTTGCATTATGCCATTAATCAGTATCACATTGATCGTTACACGGTTTCGTTTTGCACGATTTTTCCAAGGTCGTATCTACCGTGTAAATCGGGGAATGAGTGTATTTAAGATAGTACGTAATCGTAGCTCAATTCCATGCTCAGGAAAAGATGAGAAAGAATGCAAACGTTTCCCTCTTGAAATCATTTTCGTTGCGTATCCCTGTTGCACCCCTCGCCCGGTCGATTGACGAGTGTTTCTGTGGCGGTGCGGAAGCGTTTAACGTAGTTTATGGTCCCGTGAGACGGCAAGGTTGGTCCTTGAGCCGAAGGCCGTACGATCGACTTACGACATATGTGGCTCATACCGATCGCCAGGGGGGTACTGGGGTAGTGTAAGCCAAACCCTCTGACTGGGCAGAGTGGCTATGTCACGCAGCCCCCGTGGTAGTAAGACGTGTCCTCTGGCACTCATTAACGTCCAGTCATGGTTCGCGACTGACCAGTGCCCCACTGTCGATCGGATGATCGCATTTGCCGTCGGTCGACGTGCGGCCGGGTTGCTCAATGGCGGTAACGCTGTCGTGCTCCAGTCGACTATGGCACGTTACTCGCAAATAATCCGGCTTAGCCCAGTTCACGTCGACCCAATCCGATTCGGGGAGGGGTGTGACTCGGCTCAAGCCGCGATATACTAACTTTCACCCCCTTCGCGATCGCGTTCTCAGTTAGCTTTACAATATCGTTTCCCTTCTTCTCGGATATTTCCTGAGCATGGATGCGAGATAGTAGTTTTGTAAGATCGATTGCGAGCGGATAGTAATGTAAGAATTAGGAATGTAGAATGAGTGAATATTGTAAGGGGAGATCGACACCTTTCGGAGGGTGTCTATCTCTCTTCGCGAAACCGAAAGAGAAAATGTAGATTCGGCGATTCCTCTGTTACACTTTCCCTTCTTTTCGGATATTTCCTAAGCATGAATGCGAGATTCTTGTTTTGTATGATCGATTGCGAGCGGAAAGTAATGTAAGAATTAGGAATGTAGAATAAGAAAATATTGTAAAGGGAGATCGACACCGTTCGGCGGGTGTCTATCTCTCTCCGCGAAACCGAAAGAGAAAAAGTAGAGTCGGCGATTCCGCTGTTACACTTTCCCTCGACATCGACGAATTCAATGTCGAGGGAAACTGTAACAGAGGAAAAGCAAAATGAAACGGAGGTTGGTTGGCCATGCATTTTTGGGTCCCGTTTCGTGGCAACCTCCTCGCGGTGGGACCTGGGTCGATATCACTTGCCATGATTTGAAATTTTATTAAATGTGCTTTTAGCACGACATTTTGTTCCATAGTAATACTAAATGGCAAGTGGTATCGAGCGAATAGCCACGAAATCCGAATATTCGGTAGCCCTGACTACCGAATGTTCGGATTCCTAGTCTTAGTTACATCTAAGAATTTGCGTTTAAGGTAGCTTTAAGATTTCGCGATTAAGTAGAAATTAAGCTTCGCATCGAAGAAGAGTCAACGTTGGGCAGATTTGTTCGCTTTTATCTCTGACTATTCGTTTCCTTTCTTTGGTGACAACAATTTTTTAACATCCCTACGGCTTCTCCTCCTTCTCCAATCTTTCGCTCTTCGTTGATTAAAAATTACAGTCATCGTCACCGAAGAAAACATCGTTTAGCATTAAGATAGTTCCAAGTAAGGTTTAAGTTAGATTTGAAAATATCACCTAAGTGTAAACTGGTATTCAGGAACTATTGTTCCGCGATTCCGTGCTCGCCGATATCATTTGCTATCATTCGAAGTTTTTTTTTATGTGCCTGTAGCACGATACTTTGTTCAGTAGTAACGTTGAATAGTAAATGGTATCGAGCGAGCAGCCACGAAATCCGAATATTCTTAAGAATTTAAGAGAGTATGTAATCGTAACTCAATTCCATGCTCAGGAAAAGATGAGAAAAATGGCAAACGTTTCCCTCTTGTAGTCATTCTCGTTGCGTATCCCTGTTGCACCCCTCGCCCGGTCGATTGACGAGTGTTTCTGTGGCGGTGCGGAAGCGTTTATCGTAGTTTATGGTCCCGTGAGACGGCAAGGTTGGTCCTTGAGCCGAAGGCCGTACGATCGACTTACGACATATGTGGCTCATACCGATCGCCAGGGGGGTACTGGGGTAGTGTAAGCCGAACCCTCTGACTGGGCAGAGTGGCTACGTCACGCAGCCCCCGTGGTAGTAAGACGTGTCCTCTGGCACTCATTAACGTCCAGTCATGGTTCGCGACTGACCAGTGCCCCACTGTCGATCGGATGATCGCATTTGCCGTCGGTCGACGTGCGGCCGGGTTGCTCAATGGCGGTAACGCTGTCGTGCTCCAGTCGACTATGGCACGTTACTCGCAAATAATCCGGCTTAGCCCAGTTCACGTCGACCCAATCCGATTCGGGGAGGGGTGTGACTCGGCTCAAGCCGCGATATACTAACTTTCACCCCCTTCGCGATCGCGTTCTCAGTTAGCTTTACAATATCGTTTCCCTTCTTCTCGGATATTTCCTGAGCATGGATGCGAGATAGTAGTTTTGTAAGATCGATTGCGAGCGGATAGTAATGTAAGAATTAGGAATGTAGAATGAGTGAATATTGTAAGGGGAGATCGACACCTTTCGGAGGGTGTCTATCTCTCTTCGCGAAACCGAAAGAGAAAAAGTAGAGTCGGCGATTCCTCTGTTACACTTTCCCTCGACATCGACGAATTCAATGTCGAGGGAAACTGTAACAGAGGAAAAGCAAAATGAAACGGAGGTTGGTTGGCCATGCATTTTTGGGTCCCGTTTCGTGGCAACCTCCTCGCGGTGGGACCTGGGTCGATATCACTTGCCATGACTTGAAATTTTATTAAATGTGCTTTTAGCACGACATTTTGTTCCATAGTAATACTAAATGGCAAGTGGTATCGAGCGAATAGCCACGAAATCCGAATATTCGGTAGCCCTGACTACCGAATGTTCGGATTCCTCGTCTTAGTTACATCTAAGAATTTGCGTTTAAGGTAGCTTTAAGATTTCGCGATTAAGTAGAAATTAAGCTTCGCATCGAAGAAGAGTCAACGTTGGCAAGTTTTCGTTTCTTTTGTCTCTATTCTTGTTCTCCTTTCTCTCCAATCTTGCACAGATCAACTCTGAAGAAAACGTCGTTTAGTATTAAGATAGTTACAAGTAGAGTTTAAGTTAGATTAAAAAATATCACCTAAGTGTAAAGTAGAATTCAGGGAACTATTGTATCGCGATTCCGCTATTTTAAGTACACCAGTCCCTCGATTTGCACGGTACTCGAATTACACGATTTCGCTTTTACACGGTTTTTAAATCACAACCAAAAATATTTTTTGGCTTTATTCTGGCAGTTTTGCATTATGCCATTAATCAGTATCACATTGATCGTTACACGGTTTCGTTTTGCACGATTTTTCCAAGGTCGTATCTACCGTGTAAATCGGGGAATGAGTGTATTTAAGATAGTACGTAATCGTAGCTCAATTCCATGCTCAGGAAAAGATGAGAAAGAATGCAAACGTTTCCCTCTTGAAATCATTTTCGTTGCGTATCCCTGTTGCACCCCTCGCCCGGTCGATTGACGAGTGTTTCTGTGGCGGTGCGGAAGCGTTTAACGTAGTTTATGGTCCCGTGAGACGGCAAGGTTGGTCCTTGAGCCGAAGGCCGTACGATCGACTTACGACATATGTGGCTCATACCGATCGCCAGGGGGGTACTGGGGTAGTGTAAGCCAAACCCTCTGACTGGGCAGAGTGGCTATGTCACGCAGCCCCCGTGGTAGTAAGACGTGTCCTCTGGCACTCATTAACGTCCAGTCATGGTTCGCGACTGACCAGTGCCCCACTGTCGATCGGATGATCGCATTTGCCGTCGGTCGACGTGCGGCCGGGTTGCTCAATGGCGGTAACGCTGTCGTGCTCCAGTCGACTATGGCACGTTACTCGCAAATAATCCGGCTTAGCCCAGTTCACGTCGACCCAATCCGATTCGGGGAGGGGTGTGACTCGGCTCAAGCCGCGATATACTAACTTTCACCCCCTTCGCGATCGCGTTCTCAGTTAGCTTTACAATATCGTTTCCCTTCTTCTCGGATATTTCCTGAGCATGGATGCGAGATAGTAGTTTTGTAAGATCGATTGCGAGCGGATAGTAATGTAAGAATTAGGAATGTAGAATGAGTGAATATTGTAAGGGGAGATCGACACCTTTCGGAGGGTGTCTATCTCTCTTCGCGAAACCGAAAGAGAAAATGTAGATTCGGCGATTCCTCTGTTACACTTTCCCTTCTTTTCGGATATTTCCTAAGCATGAATGCGAGATTCTTGTTTTGTATGATCGATTGCGAGCGGAAAGTAATGTAAGAATTAGGAATGTAGAATAAGAAAATATTGTAAAGGGAGATCGACACCGTTCGGCGGGTGTCTATCTCTCTCCGCGAAACCGAAAGAGAAAAAGTAGAGTCGGCGATTCCGCTGTTACACTTTCCCTCGACATCGACGAATTCAATGTCGAGGGAAACTGTAACAGAGGAAAAGCAAAATGAAACGGAGGTTGGTTGGCCATGCATTTTTGGGTCCCGTTTCGTGGCAACCTCCTCGCGGTGGGACCTGGGTCGATATCACTTGCCATGATTTGAAATTTTATTAAATGTGCTTTTAGCACGACATTTTGTTCCATAGTAATACTAAATGGCAAGTGGTATCGAGCGAATAGCCACGAAATCCGAATATTCGGTAGCCCTGACTACCGAATGTTCGGATTCCTAGTCTTAGTTACATCTAAGAATTTGCGTTTAAGGTAGCTTTAAGATTTCGCGATTAAGTAGAAATTAAGCTTCGCATCGAAGAAGAGTCAACGTTGGGCAGATTTGTTCGCTTTTATCTCTGACTATTCGTTTCCTTTCTTTGGTGACAACAATTTTTTAACATCCCTACGGCTTCTCCTCCTTCTCCAATCTTTCGCTCTTCGTTGATTAAAAATTACAGTCATCGTCACCGAAGAAAACATCGTTTAGCATTAAGATAGTTCCAAGTAAGGTTTAAGTTAGATTTGAAAATATCACCTAAGTGTAAACTGGTATTCAGGAACTATTGTTCCGCGATTCCGTGCTCGCCGATATCATTTGCTATCATTCGAAGTTTTTTTTTATGTGCCTGTAGCACGATACTTTGTTCAGTAGTAACGTTGAATAGTAAATGGTATCGAGCGAGCAGCCACGAAATCCGAATATTCTTAAGAATTTAAGAGAGTATGTAATCGTAACTCAATTCCATGCTCAGGAAAAGATGAGAAAAATGGCAAACGTTTCCCTCTTGTAGTCATTCTCGTTGCGTATCCCTGTTGCACCCCTCGCCCGGTCGATTGACGAGTGTTTCTGTGGCGGTGCGGAAGCGTTTATCGTAGTTTATGGTCCCGTGAGACGGCAAGGTTGGTCCTTGAGCCGAAGGCCGTACGATCGACTTACGACATATGTGGCTCATACCGATCGCCAGGGGGGTACTGGGGTAGTGTAAGCCGAACCCTCTGACTGGGCAGAGTGGCTACGTCACGCAGCCCCCGTGGTAGTAAGACGTGTCCTCTGGCACTCATTAACGTCCAGTCATGGTTCGCGACTGACCAGTGCCCCACTGTCGATCGGATGATCGCATTTGCCGTCGGTCGACGTGCGGCCGGGTTGCTCAATGGCGGTAACGCTGTCGGGCTCCAGTTGACTATGGCACGTTACTCGCAAATAATCCGGCTTAGCCCAGTTCACGTCGACCCAATCCGATTCGGGGAGGGGTGTGACTCGGCTCAAGCCGCGATATACTAACTTTCACCCCCTTCGCGATCGCGTTCTCAGTTAGCTTTACAATATCGTTTCCCTTCTTCTCGGATATTTCCTGAGCATGGATGCGAGATAGTAGTTTTGTAAGATCGATTGCGAGCGGATAGTAATGTAAGAATTATGAATGTAGAATAAGTGAATATTGTAAGGGGAGATCGACACCGTTCGGAGGGTGTCTATCTCTCTTCGCGAAACCGAAAGAGAAAATGTAGATTCGGCGATTCCTCTGTTACACTTTCCCTTCTTTTCGGATATTTCCTAAGCATGAATGCGAGATTCTTGTTTTGTATGATCGATTGCGAGCGGAAAGTAATGTAAGAATTAGGAATGTAGAATAAGAAAATATTGTAAAGGGAGATCGACACCGTTCGGCGGGTGTCTATCTCTCTCCGCGAAACCGAAAGAGAAAAAGTAGAGTCGGCGATTCCTCTGTTACACTTTCCCTCGACATCGACGAATTCAATGTCGAGGGAAACTGTAACAGAGGAAGAGCAAAATGAAACGGAGGTTGGTTGGCCATGCATTTTTGGGTCCCGTTTTGTGGCAACCTCCTCGTGGTGGGACCTGGGTCGATATCACTTGCCATGACTTGAAATTTTATTAAATGTGCTTTTAGCACGACATTTTGTTCCATAGTAATACTAAATGGCAAGTGGTATCGAGCGAATAGCCACAAAATCCGAATATTCGGTAGCCCTGACTACCGAATATTCGGATTCGTTTGTTATTGTTTTACGTTAGCTTTAAGATTTCGTGATTAAGTAGAATTTAAGCTTCGCAACGAGGAAGAGTCAACGTTGGCAAGTTTTCGTTTCTTTTGTCTCTATTCTTGTTCTCCTTTCTCTCGAATCTTGCGCAGATCAACTCTGAAGAAAACGTCGTTTAGTATTAAGATAGTTACAAGTAGGGTTTAAGTTAGATTCAAAAATATCACCTAAGTGTAAAGTAGAATTCAGGGAACTATTGTATCGCGATTCCGCTATTTTAAGTACACCAGTCCCCCGATTTGCACGGTACTCGAATTACACGATTTCGCTTTTACACGGTTTTTAAATCACAACCAAAAAATTTTTTTTGGTCTTATTCTGGCAGTTTTGCATTATGCCATTAATCAGTATCACATTGATCGTTACACGGTTTCGTTTTGCATGATTTTTCCAAGGTCGTATCTACCGTGTAAATCGGGGGATGAGTGTATGTAAGATAGTACGTAATCGTAGCTCAATTCCATGCTCAGGAAAAGATGAGAAAGAATGCAAACGTTTCCCTCTTGAAATCATTTTCGTTACGTATCCCTGTTGCACCCCTCGCCCGGTCGATTGACGAGTGTTTCTGTGGCGGTGCGGAAGCGTTTATCGTAGTTTATGGTCCCGTGAGACGGCAAGGTTGGTCCTTGAGCCGAAGGCCGTACGATCGACTTACGACATATGTGGCTCATACCGATCGCCAGGGGGGTACTGGGGTAGTGTAAGCCGAACCCTCTGACTGGGCAGAGTGGCTATGTCACGCAGCCCCCGTGGTAGTAAGACGTGTCCTCTGGCACTCATTAACGTCCAGTCATGGTTCGCGACTGACCAGTGCCCCACTGTCGATCGGATGATCGCATTTGCCGTCGGTCGACGTGCGGCCGGGTTGCTCAATGGCGGTAACGCTGTCGGGCTCCAGTTGACTATGGCACGTTACTCGCAAATAATCCGGCTTAGCCCAGTTCACGTCGACCCAATCCGATTCGGGGAGGGGTGTGACTCGGCTCAAGCCGCGATATACTAACTTTCACCCCCTTCGCGATCGCGTTCTCAGTTAGCTTTACAATATCGTTTCCCTTCTTCTCGGATATTTCCTGAGCATGGATGCGAGATAGTAGTTTTGTAAGACCGATTGCGAGCGGATAGTAATGTAAGAATTAGGAATGTAGAATAAGTGAATATTGTAAAGAGAGATCGACACCGTTCGGCGGGTGTCTATCTCTCTTCGCGAAACCGAAAGAGAAAATGTAGATTCGGCGATTCCTCTGTTACACTTTCCCTTCTTTTCGGATATTTCCTAAGCATGAATGCGAGATTCTTGTTTTGTATGATCGATTGCGAGCGGAAAGTAATGTAAGAATTAGGAATGTAGAATAAGAAAATATTGTAAAGGGAGATCGACACCGTTCGGCGGGTGTCTATCTCTCTCCGCGAAACCGAAAGAGAAAAAGTAGAGTCGGCGATTCCTCTGTTACACTTTCCCTCGACATCGACGAATTCAATGTCGAGGGAAACTGTAACAGAGGAAGAGCAAAATGAAACGGAGGTTGGTTGGCCATGCATTTTTGGGTCCCGTTTCGTGGCAACCTCCTCGCGGTGGGACCTGGGTCGATATCACTTGCCATGACTTGAAATTTTATTAAATGTGCTTTTAGCACGACATTTTGTTCCATAGTAATACTAAATGGCAAGTGGTATCGAGCGAATAGCCACGAAATCCGAATATTCGGTAGCCCTGACTACCGAATGTTCGGATTCCTAGTCTTAGTTACATCTAAGAATTTGCGTTTAAGGTAGCTTTAAGATTTCGCGATTAAGTAGAAATTAAGCTTCGCATCGAAGAAGAGTCAACGTTGGGCAGATTTGTTCGCTTTTATCTCTGACTATTCGTTTCCTTTCTTTGGTGACAACAATTTTTTAACATCCCTACGGCTTCTCCTCCTTCTCCAATCTTTCGCTCTTCGTTGATTAAAAATTACAGTCATCGTCACCGAAGAAAACATCGTTTAGCATTAAGATAGTTCCAAGTAAGGTTTAAGTTAGATTTAAAAATATCACCTAAGTGTAAACTGGTATTCAGGAACTATTGTTCCGCGATTCCGTGCTCGCCGATATCATTTGCTATCATTCGAAGTTTTTTTTTATGTGCCTGTAGCACGATACTTTGTTCAGTAGTAACGTTGAATAGTAAATGGTATCGAGCGAGCAGCCACGAAATCCGAATATTCTAAGAATTTAAGAGAGTATGTAATCGTAACTCAATTCCATGCTCAGGAAAAGATGAGAAAAATGGCAAACGTTTCCCTCTTGTAGTCATTCTCGTTACGTATCCCTGTTGCACCCCTCGCCCGGTCGATTGACGAGTGTTTCTGTGGCGGTGCGGAAGCGTTTATCGTAGTTTATGGTCCCGTGAGACGGCAAGGTTGGTCCTTGAGCCGAAGGCCGTACGATCGACTTACGACATATGTGGCTCATACCGATCGCCAGGGGGGTACTGGGGTAGTGTAAGCCGAACCCTCTGACTGGGCAGAGTGGCTACGTCACGCAGCCTCCGTGGTAGTAAGACGTGTCCTCTGGCACTCATTAACGTCCAGTCATGGTTCGCGACTGACCAGTGCCCCACTGTCGATCGGATGATCGCATTTGCCGTCGGTCGACGTGCGGCCGGGTTGCTCAATGGCGGTAACGCTGTCGGGCTCCAGTTGACTATGGCACGTTACTCGCAAATAATCCGGCTTAGCCCAGTTCACGTCGACCCAATCCGATTCGGGGAGGGGTGTGACTCGGCTCAAGCCGCGATATACTAACTTTCACCCCCTTCGCGATCGCGTTCTCAGTTAGCTTTACAATATCGTTTCCCTTCTTCTCGGATATTTCCTGAGCATGGATGCGAGATAGTAGTTTTGTAAGACCGATTGCGAGCGGATAGTAATGTAAGAATTAGGAATGTAGAATAAGTGAATATTGTAAAGAGAGATCGACACCGTTCGGCGGGTGTCTATCTCTCTTCGCGAAACCGAAAGAGAAAATGTAGATTCGGCGATTCCTCTGTTACACTTTCCCTTCTTTTCGGATATTTCCTAAGCATGAATGCGAGATTCGAGTTTTGTATGATCGATTGCGAGCGGAATGTAATGTAAGAATTATTATAGGAATGTAGAATAAGAAAATATTGTAAAGGGAGATCGACACCGTTCGGCGGGTGTCTATCTCTCTCCGCGAAACCGAAAGAGAAAAAGTAGAGTCGGCGATTCCTCTGTTACACTTTCCCTCGACATCGACGAATTCAATGTCGAGGGAAAGTGTAACAGAGGAAGAGCAGAATGAAATGGAGGTTGGTTGGACATGTATTTTTGGGTCTCGTTTCGTGGCAACCTCCTCGTGGTGGGACCTGGGTCGATATCACTTGCTATGATTTTAACTTTTATTAAACGTGCTTTTAGTACGATATTTTGTTAAATAGTAATACTAAATAGCAAGTGGTACCGAGCGAATAGCCACGAAATCCGAATATTCGGTAGCCCTGACTACCGAATATTCGGATTCCTAGTTTTAACTATGTCTGAGATTTTGTGTTTAAGTTAGCGTTGCGATTTCGCGATTAAGTAGAAATTAAGCCTCGCATTGGAGAAGAGTCAACGGTGGTCAGATGTTTTCTCTTTATTACTGTTGCTCATGCGATCATGCTGTCTCAATTGATTTGGTTGTTCATTCACTCGTACATATACCATAATAAAGTAACTGCATTATGCTATTATTATGCGAATGTAAATTGGAAACATTATAAATATGGTCTTCATGAGAAAGTCGCAAACTTAAAGACAAAGTGAAAGAAGGCAGACCTTTTGTTATTTTTGAAGTTATGTGATCGGCTCTCACGGTTTTGGTACCCAAATTGTTTTAAATTCTAATATTGATTTATATCGTCATTGAACATTAATACTGTATTATCACATAAAGAACAACTTCTCGTTATTTAAATAAGTAAAAAGTTTCGTTTCTCTGCTCTAAACGATATATCTTCTACATATTATCGGTGGAGATCCTTCTACTTAATAACTATTTCAATAATTCATGCTCAAATCTCTTATTTCGAGATATTATAAGTCTTTGTTTGAAATTTCTCAAAATCCCTGGTTTTGGCACGCTAGAGGATAGGCTTTGTAGCGCATGACATGCAGCCGTATTCCGATTGGCCCGCTTTTCCCCCACCGCGCGGCAGCCGTGCCGCCGTGAGCTATCCCCACTCCTACCAGAGGGGTCGCCTACCTCTTTCTCTCTCCGGACTTCGTGCCGTTAACACGTATCTGCTGTGAGTACCGTTTCTTTTACATTGTCCTCGTTTACCGACCGCTAAAAAATAGTTCACTCGTTTATCTACTACGTAATAGTCTTCTGCTGTACCATATCTATCAATTTCGACAGTAATAATTACGCATTTAGTAACAATCGCGAAATAACTACGACGCAATTGGTGACGTCACTGACCTCTCGCGACATATACGCAACACTTTTCTCGTCTACAACATTAGTATTTGTTTTATAGCTCCGAATTTCGATTTTATTGACGACGAACGCGATTATTGTTGCTCTGAAACCTGATTATACGGAATTTTTGTACTTTTACGCAGTTATTTAATAGTTTACTCGTGTGTGCTTGCAGGACTCGGAGTATCCTTTGTACGACCTTCCGGGCTGGCACGATCGGACACGTGCACGGTGGAACAACAAAGCGTAAGATGTTACGACGCCATACGCAAGTAACATTTTCATTTAAATCGGGTCTTCGCGATATTTTGTTTGAATTTATACAATATTCATATTAATTGATATCGAGTCGAACATCCGACGAGTTGAATTTACATTTCTACGAATTAATACGGTTCTACGGAAACATGCAACGATTGAAATCTTTCGGGATTACTTGAAACCTTTTACAATATACGAGTATTTAGTCAATATTTACAAAACGATAGTCGACTTCCAAGAAAGCTGCTCCTTATTCTGGCAGTGTTTACCAATTCCGGTGTTAAATTTCGACGGCTACAATTCTATGCTACAAATAAAGCGCGAATCGTTTTTACTTGATATTTACATGTTACGACTTATCCTTCCGTTTTGAGACGCTGCAATGGATTTACATAGGTTTCAGGGCATGAGTATAGAAGTAAATAAATACCGTATTTGCCGATGTAGGGTATTAAGGTCCTGCGTTAGATTCGTCCGTAATTTCTATAAAGATTTTCGTGAATTTATCGAAGGGGTTTACAGTGTTCATATGTAATAGGGAATAGGCATGACTAATCATATAACTTTAACAGTGGCAGCCCGCAGTATTTACTGTTTATACATTTAGTTAGTAGTATATTGTATTACACAAAGAACATTACGAATCAATGAATAAGACATAATTTTTAAGCAGTATTTCTTGAAGCAAGCACTTGATTTGATATGAAAAAGAAAAACATGGTTGTTTGAATTTCTTGTGTTCCCTACCCCACCCTTTTATTTTCAGCAAAATTTGTGGCCGAGCGCAATGCGGTCTAGAGTCAGTGCTTGTTTCGTATTATATTAATATTTATATCTGTATATATTTATTACTCAATATTTTTTCAATTTATAAGAAATTCACGTGACATAGAATCAGTGTTTGCAACCCGCTATTATAATTATTAATATCTTTTGAATAATTATTAATAATATTAAGAATTCTTTTCTCCGTGAAAGTAGAGTCAAAATTGTTCGCCGGAAATGATTCTCGGTCGCGGTAGCTTCTTCATTTTTTTTAAATTGATCGAACCGGAAGTAGAGTCAGTGCATCGAGCAGCAGCTGTGGAAAGGACTTCCATCGGGCAAGGCTTCACGAATTTTAAAAGTAAGTATAAGATGCTCGAGAAATGAAATTTTTTAATTAAAAAAGATGCATATAAGCTAACCAAAATGTTAATTTGTTTGTTACAGAACAGTCAAATCAGGGGATGGTTGAGCAGCGACAATCATTCCTTGGCGATGGGCAAAGTCTGTGAAGGTAAGTTGAAATTTTATCCCGTACACTCGTCATAACTTTGAAATTTGCCAATTCCCTTGCAAACTTAACTTTATTCTTTCCATCAATTTAATTAACGAAAATAAAGTATCAATTAACTTTTGAAGTTCTCAGAGAATACTTGCAACATTTTTATACTAAATAAAGAATTAGCTAAATTTTCAAGTTCTCAGAGAGCAAATATTTTATATTTTGCGTTTTATTTTTGTTACAGACTTTGTCCGAATTCGTGAGGCATCGCTGGAGTGTTTGTTTCGCATTTTATATATACTTTAATAAGTGTTAAATTTCTAGTAATTTTACGCGAAAGTAGAGTCAGTGTTTGCTTCGTATTTCATATTATACACTTAAATTTATAACTTTACGCGAAAGTAGAGTCAGTGTTTGCTTCGTATTTCATATTATACACTTAAGTTTATAACTTTACGTGAAAGTAGAGTCAAATTGTTCGCCAAAAATAATTCTCGGTCGCGAATTGTCTTTTTTTCAATTACACCGAGCCGGAAGTAGAGTCAGTGCAACAGGAGCAGCTGTGGAAAGGATTTCTATCGGGCAAGGCTTCACGAATTTAAAAAGTAAGTATCACATGATCAGGAAATAAAAATTTGCAGTCGAGAAATACAAAGACGGCATATACTAATGAAAATATTAATTTTTTTGTTACAGAACAGTCAAATGACGGGATGGTTGAACGGCGACAATCACTCCCCGGCGAAGGGCAAATCTTTTATAGGTGAGCTGAAATTTTAATTCGCATGTACCCCACAATTTTTCCCTAAGTTTCAGTTGCTACTTGAAAATTTTCTCAAAAACGTCCTTACAAGTTTTCTATCAAATTTCCATACCTTTACATTGTATGTTCTACCAATAAAATAAATAAAAATTAAAAATTCCCCGACATGAAATTTTCAGGGAATAAGTATTTAAGATGTGCGTCTTATTTTTGTTACAGACTGCTCGAATTCGTGAGGCATCGCTGTACCCTGCGAAACTGCGACGCACCTTCCGCCTTGAAGGTGAGTAACGTAAACACAGAGATATTTTATTTCTACGTACTTGTCGTAAAGTTTCGATACATAGTTCGATATATAACTTCTCCTTGAATTCTCAATTCTGAAAATCATTCATAAACTAATCAATTCTTACGATCTACTCTTAACGTTTCTTGATATATAATTACGACTTTTTTTTCATCCTCTGTTTTCAAAATTCAATTAGTTTTCTTTGTAAAATCGGAACGGAAGGCAGTTTAACGTTCTACGAACGGTGCCTCTTGCTATGCGAAATGCTTTGTTTTGTTTAGACCTTGGACATTCCTTAAGATGACCTGAGGACAACCTTGATAACAGCGGCGGAGACAACACTGGCAGAGACAGCAGCGGCAGAGATTCTAAGGTAACCAATGGTATTCTGGTGTCTCGACACTGGTGAGTCAAAAACTTTAACTGTCCCTCCGGTCTCCAAACCATGCCGTAGGACGAAAGGTCCGAAGCGGCACTGGAGATTGGTTGTATTGTTCTATAAAGCGAGCATAGTGAACACGAGTAATTGAAAAATTACTGGTGAGTAGAAATTGTTATATATTTTCCTTGTGTACTGTCATATATATCGTAGCTTAGGATAGGGCCTTCTTGTAGCGCGGTTTTTGCATTATTTACATGAATGTAATCATGAAATTTACAGTTAGCGTTGCGAATTTATCAATACAAATGAACAATTTACGAATATTGTGCGTTCTTTATATTCATTGGAAAAATATTCTTATAACAAAATTTGTTATAAGATCGCGGCTAATAGATTTCTTCGAGACGATTTATGTTTCAAATTAGATCGCTCGATTTATGCTTTTGATGGACGAAATTTCGGAATTTTGTAAATTTGTTTCGCGCCGTTTCGATGACAATTATATTATTATCTGCAAGAAGGCATTTCGCGACGGGTAGATCTCGAAGTCAGAGTGACAATTAATACATTTTCCTGTTAAAATTCTTCCTCTGATGACGAGATCTCCCGGTTTTCATTATTCAATTTCATTTCAAAGTAAATAGTGCATATTTACAATTACATAAAGTAGAGTATTTTGCCTCTATAAAGTTCACTTTTTCAATTCAAATTTTCTTTGCTTGAACAAATATGAAAGTCGAGTCATTTGCTTAAATAAATATAAAAGTCGAGTCATTTGCTTGATTAAATATCAAATTCGAGTCACTTGCTTCAATTTTTCATAAATCAAACCGTTAGAATTCTACTAATCATCCTCTTAGCTAGGATTTTCAGCAAAAATACGCAGTGAGTACAAAGTACTGCCGTGTTCACTTTAAGCCCGAACTCATTCGAGTGCCCAGGTGCACTTCGAATGGGTAAAGGCGGTGGGCATGGCCTTTTTTTGAAAAATCAGCGACTGACATTGCGGTGGCGAATCGTGCACGACGTAATTTCCGCATGTGTGTGATGTGTGTTAGGGTGTGGATCTTGCGTCGCTTGAAATTTTCTCGTATCATAAAATAATTTATACAACCTTCAACAATATATTTTGCCTTATTCTCCTTTTCACTCTTACTACAACTCATCGATGTATATGGTATGCAAATGATGAAATTCTCTCTATCTGTGTAACATATGCCATATACATTGTCTCAAATATCAAACGATACAATGACAAATACTTATAATTCTATAAATAATTCTATAAATATTTCAATTCGCGGTAGTAATATAATGAAATCACGCAATGGTCGCCACCCTTGTCAGTCGATTTCAGGAAATTGGTACGTACATTTTAGAGTGTGAAAGTTGTGTGCGAACTCGGGTGTCGGAGGAACCCCGGGGAGTCCTCCCTAGTTTAGGCCCATGCACCCGGGTTCCTGAATGAGAACCGTGGAGTGATGTGTGTTTGTGTGATTTGTGTCGCGATTTGCATTTTAAATATAGGTATTAGGTAGGTAGGTAGCATACCGTTCTTGAATATGAGATAAATATAAGCAGGAAGGGCCAGGAATTCAGGATATCACATTCGCTGTGTAGGTCGGGTAAAAGTGATATGCCTGGACCTGGGATTAAACTACGGTCAAACCGAGTGTCCCCCTCTTTTTGACTGTAGTTTCTAGTATGTAAATTTCTGCGCACGTGGTGAAACTCCCGGCGCGAGGCTCGAATACTTTGCCTTTTTTTTTAAAACTGTGCTACACGAGCAGCGAATACGCTCTGCACGCTCGTGGTGTGGTTTTCACTGTCGAATTTTGATAATAGTAAGAATTATATTGGCGCAAAGTATTCGAGCATTCTCTAGGGGCAGAAGAAGTGGCTAACAAGTGCCGAAGAGGCCCGACAAACTGTCACGAAGAGGGCTGCATCGAATGGCTTTTCATCCTAGAATCTCTTTGGGGTTCTAGCATGGAAAGTCATTGTTAGTATTTGTTAATTCACTATGCTCGCTTTTTGTATTTGTCCTCTGACGGATGTAACATTCCCGTCCAACGAGTGCATCTTGGCTGCATGCGGTTTTCGATCGCGAAGTTAGAGTTGCGAATTTAAGGTAGCCCCGGGTGGTATCCACGGATTTGTTCGAATTAATTGTTAGTTTTTAGTGTTGCGAAATGAATATACTCGGTTTTTTCTTTATTAGAATTTTATGTTAAATTAGAGATAGAGTTGCGTGAGAGATCGCCCGAGATGGCGAACGGGAGTTTGCTTTAATTAGATCTGTAGAAGTAGCGTTGCGAAGAAAGCACGAAATGTGTCCGGATTTTCTTTGAACACTTATTCTTTAAAGTAGCGTTGCGAAATAATGCACGGAAAGTGCCCGGATTGTCTTTGAATAATTAATTGTTAAAGTAGCGTTGCGACATAGCCCTTGAACAAGGAGCACGGGAGTTTGTTTTAGTATTTTATAGAATATTTTTATGAATTAAAATTTTCTTAATAATTTGTAGAGAATAGCATCACGATTTAGCACCTGAAATGGGTGTCCGGGAGTTTGCTCTTAATAAATTCTAAATTAGTGTTGCGAAATATGAATTATACGCGTTTTTCTTTTGAACAATCGCGAAACTAGCGTTGCGAAATACAAAAGCAGCTGAGAGATGCGCATCTGCTGAGTCAGAGACTCAGCAATTGGAGTTGCAAAAATGCAACTCCCCATGGAGTGCCTCAGGAGGCCTGCTCCCAACGATAGCTTCTTTTTTTCCGGATAGGTAGTGTTGCGAATTCTGAGAGCCCCCGGAATGGCAGTAGGCGGGTTTTGAAGTAGCGTTGCGAACAATGAAAGCCTCGAAATGGCAGTACGCGATTGTTTATTAAATAATATTACGTATGATAGCCATGGAATGGCAATAGGCGGGTTGTAAAGTAGCGTTGCGAAGAATGAGAGCCATGAAATGGCAATAGGCGGGTTTTGAGCTAGCGTTGCGAACAGTAAGAGCCTGAAATGGCACGGGTTTCTCGCGATTTTTATTGAAAGTGCCTCTTGGCTGCTCGATGATTTCGGGATTTTCAGCGCCTTTTGGCTGCTTCATGTCATGATTTTTGTATTGTTAATCAAGTGCTTGCAAATAGAAATACTGCTGCAAATGTATCTTTTAATACAAGAAATTTTGAGGATTTATGTAGAATTTTTGTCAAGTTATATTATGTATTGTCTATTGAGACCAATCAGTCAATGAATTTCATCGTGGTCATTGAAACCACTCCGCAAATAAAAGTGCAAAAAGTTATATGCACATTTGATGACACAGATAGAAAATGAGTGTCAGTTAATTTAATAAAATTCGTGAAATAGGAAACACGCTGCTGGCTGTCATGGTTAAAGTTATTAATTTAATATTGTCTGGATTTTACTTGGATCGCGATGACATTTTTGTGAGAATACCGCGTCGACGTAGAGGTTTCGATGAATTCTCGCAAATTTCTTACAAAAATTACGGACCACGGGTTTTGCATACTTTTTTAATAGAATGAAAATAACAAACTTGCGCCCGAAACATATATATCGAAATTGCAGTGTGATAGACGGATGGCAAATACAGATAAGAAGTAAACGCGTCGCTTTTAGATATTTGCTTATTTATTTCACTAAATAGTAGAGTTATATTGTAGCAAAGAGGGAAGTCTGTCTTTATTTAACACTTTTCGCGTCGCGAATTAAAGTGTGATGCATTTATTTTTATGCTCGGATGATGGAAAGGTTTCAAATAATTTCGAATGCAACTGCGTTGAAATTAGCTTTTTTCATTCAAGTAATTTATTTGATAGCAAATGATTGTGACATTGCACAATTTGCTAAATTGTCCATACTATTCAATTCGCGTTTGTCGACTCGATATGTAACTTCAAATTTTATATTTGCTTTTTTAAATTTCTGATCATTCTTTATCGTAAAGTTTACAACATTTGCATTTCCTACAATTTTTAATAAATTATGCTTCATTTGATATTCCTAAATTTCGATACTCGTCTGTTACAATATTCAAGGGTCGGTGATATTTCGTTTTATGTTGCGCGTTTTGGGCAAAATTAATGAGAGTCTGTTGCAGAAGACGGAATACTAATAATGGATATTTAGAGGAAATGAATTGGACCATGCACATGGAAATTAAGAGAGACAGGCGTCCAGAGACGCTGGGGGAATCCACCGTGTAATGAAATTTTACTAACAAATGAGTTTTCATTGCAGGAGTTGCATGAATCGAATCACTTCGAAGGGAGATCGATGGATATTTCTCGGTGACATCTTGTGTTGCAAATTGCGTGTTAGGTTTGCAGATATTTCTTCTGAAAATTTGTTACGATCGTGTGATGACCATTTCTTAATGGTTTCGTTGTTAATGGTTTCGATACGTTTGATTTTTGGATCAAAGTATCGTCTGTATTGTTTTCGAAGTCTGATTCAGGAGATAATTGTTGTCCGACTTTCTTCATTCTTGAAGCAACACGATGTTTCTCTTCATTCTGCTTCAAGCAGAATGCATTTTTTATTTTCTGGCCAAGAGGTTTGCTTTCTGCTATGCAGACAAGCAATCAGGCAATATTTTGCAAAGAAATCTTTGCTGTTAATTGGACAGGCTCAGATTGTGTTTGTATTTCCCCCGAGATAGGAAATCATAACTGCTGATTATAATTTTCATTTAGGTAGATATTAGGAAGATTTTCAAGACTACCACCTGAAGAAAGAAGAAGAGCGATAATAAATTTAAGTACTCGCGATCGCAAATAGTATTTAAGTTAATTAGACCAAAAATGTTATGGTATCAGTATTTGCATATACACAATGATTTTCACTGTGTACAAAAACTGCTCCCATATCGAAGGTCAGATTGAAATTGCGAGCGGATGGTAATGTAATTGTAATGGATTAGACTTTAAGACGTTCGTCGTATGTTTAGATTAAGATTATTCGTAAAGTTAATTTAATAAGGAATAAATTTCGCGTTAGTCCTTAAGCATTGGATGCTCGTCGCATCACGGTCGGGAATCAATTTCTCCCAGTGCGAGATGGGTAACGAAAGTAAAGTAGAGCAAGAAATTTTGCCTGACACATTTTCCCGTTCATTTTGTCTTTCATGCCGTCGTTCATTCCGTCGTTCATTCCGTCGCTCATTCCGTCGTTTAAACCTGTAAAAATGATGGGAAAATGTTTCACGCGAAAGACAAACTGCGATGGCGGATGGATGGCCACATTTTTTGGGTCCCTAATCGCAGCAACCTCCACGTGGTGGGACCCGGGTCGTTGTTGCTCGCAATGACTCGAAAACTTTTATTTTACTTTATTTTCCTCGCATTGAAAGCAATAACGGGCTAATTGGCTGCGAATCCCAAAAAATCTGGGAGTTTCCAGATATATGTTCACCATCCCCATCTTTAATTTTACGTTTTAAACGGTTAGAAGTCTTTAATTAGATTTAATATTACGCAGGTGGAATTCAAATATAATTGGCAGAGCACTTTACGATATTTTGAATTTTCCGCCACTCCTGCGCGTTGGTTCGTGGCGCTCTACCGAAGTAGTGGCGTTACAGTCGTCCTCGGCTATTTCCCTCGCTTCTTTGTAAGAACGTGTGCTCCTGCATTGGATTCATTTTTCGGTGAGAAATTTTCATCAACAGTGCTCGAATTCTAGTCTCAGTTAGTTATTGGTGTTTGCACGACCAAATATAATACTGAATCATGGATATATTCTTTCTTTACAACGATAGGACGGAAAATGTTGATCGAGGCATTCCTCTCTTCCCGCTCACGACTTGTTACGGTTCACGGGCAAACATTTCGGAATATGTGAGTTCTATTTCTTATATTGGCACGTAGTACGCGCAATTCTTAACATTACGATTCGAACTATCGCAGTTCTTTTACTGTGTCTAACGATGCAGACGTAAAATTAGTGTATCATTGGAAAATTGCATATTACGCCTGTTCGGATTTGCCTTCGCTTGCTCTTAATTCCTATTTTACCCACTGCCGTCATGGCGGCTGCGCAGAAGGCGAGCGCGCATGCACTGCACCGCCGCGGCGCGCCAAGCGGCAGAGCGTCCGACATCTTGGAAAGTTTGCCTCGTTCGTTTCTAAAATTTGTGCTCCTCCGTTTGATTCATTTTTCGGTAAGAAATATTCAAAAACTCTGCATGAATTCAACTCTGAATTAGTTATTGATGTTTACGCGTCCGAATATGATACTGAATTGTTGATTCCTTCTGCTTTTACCACAATAGAACGAAAATTGTTGCTCGTGCCGTTTCTCTCTCGCCGACCGGGACGCTCCTGCGATAAAGTTTCCAGTATTTCGGACTTCGTGAGTATTATTCCTTCAATTTGTTGTAAGTGTAGATGCAAAATATCTTTAACAGAGACGCTTGACTGTTGAGTGACAGGAAAGATGAGAAATTTGTCGGTCTTTCCTTTTTTGGCCTTCTGCCACCCCTCCCCCGTTCCCCCTTCCCCCTCTTCATCACTTTACTTTTCAGCAACTAGTGGCTGCGCGCAATGCGGTCTTAGAGTCAGTGTTTGCTACGCATTAGTTATAACAGCCTTGCTTTTACAGAGCACCTGTCTCTGACTTAACCTTATAGTTTATCATTAATGATTATTAGAGATCACCGTTGCCTCTTAATTTCCCCGCGAATGTAAAGTCAGTGTTTGCATCGACATTAAAGAGATAGGACTTTTATTCCAGAGCGTCGTGGCTCTCGTTGCAACATTTTTATCGCGAAGGAAGTAGATTCATTCTTTTCGCCGACTATGAGGGAAACGGCCGCGTTTTTTTATATTTTATTTTTCGTCGCGTTGGTAGATTCGGTGAAATTCCCGTTGGCAGTTGTACCACCACCGGAACCACGAATTTTATTTCGTAAGTTGAACCTTTTAAAACATATGACGAATATAATTTTTTTTCTCCAACGAATACATTAGGATCATCATTTTTAACGCAAAATTGTGCTCCCTTTTAGAGATTGCCTCGTCGAGACGATCGCGGAACTCTGTGCGGCGCTTAGCTGGTTTGGAAGGGCATCCCGTTGTTTTCTGCGATCGGTGAGTCGCATGCTCTTAGATTCCTCCGGGACCCCGATTCATGCCGTAGGACGATTGGTCCGAATCGGCAAGGGCGACTGGTTGTATCATTTCTTTTTGCGAGCACCGTGACCATGGGTTCGATAAATAGTATCCTACTCATGTACAATTGCATACTTAGGATGTTTATTAGCTCAGGCTAGGTCTTCTTGTGCGTCGCGATTACTCGATGAACGATACGCTCGAGTCACAAATGAATTCCGCGAAATTAACTTTGCGCGTGTAGATTCTGAAGACGGATCACCCATCCGACTTCGTATTTTTTATTATATTTGCTCGAACCATCGCGCAATGAGAATTGTAATGCACAATCACGTGCTGCTTCCCGACTTTTTTCCGTTTCCGTTGATCTCGAGAGCCGCAAAATGTTGTCAAATATAATGTGCAAGAAGACACTTCGCGGCGGGCGGATTCTAGAATCGAAGTAGCAATTTGCAAAGTCCTTTCTATATCCTTCGAACCATTTACTTCTATGACGGAATCTCCCGAGGATATTGCATGCCTTTAATCTGCCAATTCAATATAAATATTTTTAATATCAAGTTCACTATAACATTCAATATAAAGTTCACTATGATATTCAATGTAATATAAAGTATTTGATCTTTGGAGATGTAAATATTAATAGTAGTGTCCTTGCTTAAATGAACAGTTCACTGATTTTAATGAACCAATATTTTTGAGAAAGGCAAATAGACCGTTAGATATCATAATTAATGATTTTTCGAGCTCAGGATTTTCAGCGCAAACGGTGAGTTCACATTCGCTCGTGCTCGCTTTTCAGCTGAGACATATTGGCATGCCTAGGTGCTACGCCGATAAGTCTTGGCGGCGAGCAGAGCTCTAGCTCGTAAGATTAACAATTTTCAGCGACTGACAATGTCAAGGCGAGTCGTGCACGACGTAATTTCCACGTTTGTATGTTTGGTTAGGCCGTGGATCTTGCGTCGCACTTGAAACTCCTAGAAACGAACGATAATTTATCGTTCGTACTTCCTCGAACCCGAATCTATTCTGTTGAAAGGAGCATCCGCGGTTATAATTTATCCTCGGTTTCAACACATGGCGAATAAGTTGGCGCATATGGTATTTGATATTGAATTCCCGTAGAATCTAAAAACACATGGTTGAAAAAGACATACCATATGCGTTACCGTTCTACTCAAAAATGCTTAGAGATTGTCTCGCACGACCTTCCAAAGGTCCACGATATCACGGTTCCCTTGTGCGCGATGTAGACGATAGATTCACGCAATAAATTACGCAATGTCCGCTTTGCTTGTCAGTCGATTTCAGGAAATGGTACGTAACCTTAGAGAGCGAATGTTGAGTACGGAGTTCGGGTGTCGGAGTCGCCCCGGGGTGGCTCTCTAGTGTAGGCCCTTGCGCCCGGGCTCTTGAATGATGATCGATGAGTGAATGTTTTGTGATGCTTGAGTCGCGATTTGCCATTTTAATTACAGGCGATAGGTAGGTAGGTAGCATACCATCTCGACCGAGTGTTTGTGTTTCACTAGGTTAAGTAGGTAGGGCCAGGAGGTGAGGCTATCACAATCGCGCGCGAGTAGGGTGAGACGTCTGCCCCTGGGATTAATCGTGGTCGAACGGATCCGGATCTCGTTCGATCGCAATTCTTAGTTTTAGTCTTTACTTTCAGCTTGCTCGAATATCATGCCCAATTTGGAAGCAACGCGAGCATTGGGGCACGCACGGAGGGCGATTTTTGAAATCGCTCCTCGTCTGCGCTTCGCTCGCGTCGTTTCGTCGCGAATGCTCGTCGGGGTAGCTGAGAATTGTAAACGTGCTGGCGAGATATTCGAGCAACGTTCCTGGGGCAGGAGCCCGAAAAGAGAAGAAGCATCCGCCGAAGAGGCCCGACAAACTGTCGCAAGAAGGGTCGCAGCGAATGGTTGACCATTTTCGAATCCTCGGGTTCTAGAATGGGGCTCCATTATCATTTTTCCAAAATATTTTGTCACTGTGCTCGCTTAGTGCATGTAGCAGTAGTTGGTAGTTAGTAATTAGTTACTTGGTGGGTTTGATATTTCCCCGCCCAACGAGGGAGTCGCTGCTGCAATCGCGATTTTGTTCGTATCAACTCCTGTGGAATTAGCGTTGCGAATAGAAATAAGCGCGTTGAATTTTTTAGAGAGAGCTTCCTGAATTTGTAGCGTTGCGAGAAAAGAAGCAGCACCGGAAACGGGTGCACGAGTTTGTCACGCATTAGGCTTGTAAAACATAGAGTTGCGAAATTAATGACATCCCAGGTGGATGCGCGGGAGTTTGTAGCAATAACGACTCGTTAAAGTAGCGTTCCGACATTAGAAGAAGCACCGTAGACGGGTGCACGGGTTTTGCTCGTATCAGGACTCTGTAAAGTAGCATTGCGGAGCAAAGAGCACCTCAAACTGGTGCGCGGGAGTTTGCCAAAGTCAGGGCTTTTCAGGATTCATCTCTTTTTAGTTTTCGCGATATTAGCGTTGCGACTAGAACTTACAAACGGGTTTTTCTTTGCTCGGTACTCGGAGAATTAGAGTCGCGAATAACTCAGCAGCATGCGAGTCACTGGTAACGGATGTAGTACCGGATTTGCTACCCTGGAGTCGTAAAACGACGACTCCCCTTTGAGGTGCTTCGAGGCCTCTCCATTTTTCCGGGAGTTAGCGTTGCGACAACTGATCCCCGCGATTTGCCAGCGAATTCGATAAATTAGAGTTGCGGGACACAATAGCGCTCACAGTGGCTGCTCGGGATTTTTCTCGGGAATTTGTCAAAGTAGAGATGCGATCGAATGGCAGTCGGAAATGCTGCACGGGACTTTTTTCGCCATAAAACACAAAATAAGTTGAGTAGAGTAGCCAAATGCTCGGCGTAGCTTCTCGGGTTCTTTTTTGCTACACGATTTTTGTCTACATCCCCCAGCCCCTTGTTTTTTAATGTACTAATTGTCATTTCATAAAAGTCAAGTGTTTCTAAGTGGGTGTACTGCTGCAAAATATGCTATTGAATATTGTGGAAAGTTTTAAACAAATTTGGGCTACGCATGCAAATCTTCTTTTTTTACTCTTCTCGGCAAAATTAATGAGATTCTGTTGCAGACTGAAGAAATACACTTATAGATATTTTAGAATTTGATAAAAGACAATTTTTACGACGAATAATGATCAAGAAAATTGATGCCGCTGTTTTATTAAAAATAAAATACACAAATATACATGGATATTTATTGGAAATGAAATGAACAATATACATGGAGATTGAGAGACACAGACGTTTGGAGATGTCGGAGAAACCCACAGTGTTGTGTAATTTTACTAACGAATAAGTTTTTCTTACAGGAAATTCATGGGGCGAACCAACTCCGAGGGCTGATCGATGGACATTTGTTTCTGGTGTCTTGTCTTGTAAATTCTGCGTCAGATTTCCAAGTATCGTTTTTGTGATTTTCTGCGATTGTTTCCATATCATTCTCACTACTTGATGGTTTCGATGTATTTGATTTTTGGATGGTCGTATCTTTTGTATTGTTCTCGAACTCTGATTCATGCGGTAATTGTTGTTTGATTTCTTTTTCTGGTGTCAACTGGACGTTT
The DNA here is from genome assembly GCA_963989415.1 of Cerceris ruficornis. Taxonomy (NCBI): domain Eukaryota; kingdom Metazoa; phylum Arthropoda; class Insecta; order Hymenoptera; family Crabronidae; genus Cerceris; species Cerceris ruficornis. The sequence goes on from OZ022518.1 coordinate 8,759,462, forward strand.
CCTTTGATTCTGTGTCAAGCAGAATCCATTCCTTATTCCTGTCAAAATGTTTCCTTTCTGTTTTACCTATAAGGAAGCAGGCAGTATCCTTCAAAGAAATCTTTGTTTTTAATTAGTCAGGTTCTCATTGGGTTCATCCCTTTTCTTACGTAGAAAACCATCGTTATAATTTTTGCTGAGGTAGGGTTTCGGGATGGGGAGCATATTTTTATCATAACTAGGGTGGTATATGGGAAAACAAATTCACCACGGAAGATTTTTATGCGCTAGCCGAAGAAAGAAGAATATATTCAAGTACCCACGGTCGCAAATAGTATTTCAGTCGTTTAAACCGAAGATTTTATGGGAACAGTATTGGCCCATGCACATTGGTTTTCACTGTGTGCAAAAACTGTTCCCATATCGACGATCAGACTGAAATACGGGAGGGGAGGGTGAGGTGACAATGGGGTAGGGGATAAGTTTGTTATTATTTATCTCTTAAGTTTAGAATTAAGTCTCAGAATATGTGGAATTAATGTAGCGTGCTAGTTCTTAAGTCTCGGATGCTCGATGCATCACGGTCGGAATCTGCCTCTCGCGGTGTGAGATGGATAATGAAAGTAAAGTAGAGCAAGAAATTTCGTCTGTCACATTCTCCTGTTCATTCTCTTGTTCATTCTTCTGTTCATTCTCCTGCTTTGTCGTTTAAATATGTAAAAATGACGGGAAAACGCGGCACACGAAAGACAAAATGTGGTGGCCGGATGAATGGCCACATTTTTTGGGTCCTCAGTCGCAGCAACCTCCACGCGGTGGGACCCGGGTCGTTGTTGCTCGCAATGACACGAAAACTTTTATTTTATTTTATTTTCCTCGCATTGAAAGCAATAACGGGCTAATTGGCTGCGAGTTCCAGAAAATCTAGAAGTTACTAACCGCCCTTCGGCCATTCTCGATGTTTGAAATTGTCACAAACTTTTAAAATTCAGAATGAAGACTTACGATCGTTTTCTTCGTTAGGCCGGTAAATTCGTTTTCGTAACCACAGCCTGCCGGTACGAAGGTCAGCACACGCATGTGACCGTACCCTGCGGTACTTTGAAATCTCTCGGAGTACGACTAATATTTTGTTCATTCTTTCAGTTTCTAATTTTTTTAATACGTTGTTGGAAGCGCAGTCGGTGCAATGAATCCATAATTTATAATCTTATTATGACCGTTCTGACAATCTCCCTCTTTTTTTCCGATACAAAGGACAGTATTCAATCAAAAATTGGAAGTTGAGCGCGCCATATTTCAAACTTTATGTAGCCACCACCGCTTTCTATCGTCTCCTACAGAAACTAAATTTGTCGACACACAGATGTGACACTTTAACATAATTTTTTAGCTAGAGGATGTTTAAACTTAAAACTGGGCAGAATATTAACGTTAGACATAGAGATTTCGTTTTCTTCTGGCCATCCCATGATTCTCTTGAGCCATAAACTATGTTAATGCCGAAAGAGTGAAAACTCATGTTTAAAGTGTTCTGGAGTCACTGCTTTCAGCGCCATCTAGTTTTTGTTAATTTTCTGCAATTTTTCTGGCGGGAAATAATCCTACAATGAAAGGCAAACATTAAAACAGTAATATCTCGCTTATTTATTGACCAATTTAGATGCGGTTTGATTCAGCACCTTACTTAACGTCTAAACTATCGCTCTACCAATGGAAAATATTTAATCAGTACTCGTTTGCTCGCTATAAGAAAGTAAATATTTCTCAAAAATGAAATCTTTTTTAAGAGGGGTGGCGCTTTGTGACGTATCTCAGCCGAAAAGGCGTGAAAAACTACGTTAAACAAAAAAAATATCATCGCTCTAGCTACTGTAGAAGCCGAGAAAACCGAAAAAATATATTCGATGTATTTTAAAGTTACGCCATAAACTATGTGAATGCTGGAAGAGTGGAAACTCACTATTTTCGAGTGGGTCCGGAGGCTGCGACGGTGGCGCCATTTATCAGAATGTATTCTTTGAAACCCGGAAAATTTATTTTCGATGTTCTCGGCTTCTACAGGTGCCACAAAGATAATCTTTTTCTTGTTAAACGCAGTTTTTCACGAGCTTTCAGGTGATATATTCCACAGAGTTCCAACCCTCTTAAAATAAAGGTACTATTTATGGGAAACATTTACTTACTTACATCACGTAAATAAGTAGAGTTTGAATATTTCCCGCTGGTAGGGTAATAGTTTAGACTCTAAATAAGATGCTGAAACAAACCGCATCTAGATCGATCAAGAAATAAGCGAGATATTAGTGTTTGAATATTTGCTTTTCATCGTAGGATTATTTCCCGCCAGAAAAATTGCAGAAAATTAACAAAAACTAGATGGCGCTGAAAGCAGTGGCTTCAGAACACCTTAAAAATAGTAAGTTTCCACTCTATCGGCATTAACATACTTTATGGCTTAAGAGGATCACTGGGGGGTAGCCAGAGGAAAACGAAATCTCTATGCCTGACGTTAATATTCTGCCACTTTTCAGACACTCGTATCTTGCTAACATGTTTTTAATTATGAAAACTGATAATTATTCCTTAAACGAAAGGGGTGAAAATAAAATATCGGCTCTTCAGAAATTATGTAGAAACGTCTTCACGTTTTTTTTTCTAGGATACCTGAGGAAAGTTTCTAGATGCTTGAACAGGTTAATGGTGCTGTTTGAAGGAGATGAAAATAAGTGTACGTTAAAAGTTCTTCCTTCGTGTTATAGAATTATTTAAATAAGTTGTTATCGTTGCCACTCATTATCTCTCCTTTCTATATCCCGAAAATACCCGCTGAATTGTTCGATTGAAATTACAGTTTTGCTGAATTTAGCACTCTGGATATAGTGTTTTTTCTTACATTATTGAGGAGGTATTTCCCCTCTGTCTCAAAAATGTAACACGCAGATGTGAAACAATTGGAATCGTTGATATATGAAGAATGACGTCTTTTGTTTAGCTTGAGATAGTCACTTTTTTCTACGCTGTAAAAAAGATTTGTAATCTATATATGAACGTGTTTCATATCCTTTGTATCATCCCACTGGACAGTACACACAGTGATTTTTGGTTAACTTTCGATGGGAATACCGGTATTATCTAAGATCTTCCTGGATAGTTATGCTCAGTATTGAACATTGTTCAACGTAAAGAAACATTCAGTTTGCTTCCGAATGTTTCACGTGTGATGTAAGTTGTTTTGATATTAAGGATTAATAAAGAGAATCAATATTTTCAAAGTAAATTTACTGGTAAGATAGGTGGATAATACAATTTTCATGTTTATTTTATAGCTTTAAGTTGTTAAATATATGGGGTAAGGCGATACAGAGATATATTTATCTTATCAAAGAATATATATATGAGAGTGCAATACATAAACTACTGAAAGAGTATTAAGCTGGCTGTGATACGAATTCCACAGCGGTAATGATTGGAAATACATATTGAGATCTCAAGTGTTTGCTTCAATACAACATATTATAATATTATATATAATTTTATGTTTCAAAATACTGCAGGTGAAGCGTATACCCTATGAAAAGATAAGAACAGTTTGAAACTGTAAAAGGAAAAATGGAAGTGGGAAATTTTGGTATAGAAGATATTTTCATAGAGATAGATTCTGACACAGACAGTGATCATGATTTTGTTAACCAGGATGACTGTGCTGGTCACAGCGTTGTAGCTGATTCTACAATGCCTTCAAATAACATAGAAATATATAGAGATACTTCCATATCTGATTATAATGCAAACATGTCAGATACTGCAACTGATGTAGAAATTGTAGAATATGATGACTATGATGAGTATTTTGATGCTGCACAATTACTTTCAGAAGAAGCACAAAGTGCTATTGATTCATCTTGTGAGATAAACAATACAGGATTTACAAAGACTTTAAATAATGTGAAAAAAAATGCCAGTGCAGGTTCTAATCCAGAATCTCACGATTTGGAAGATAAAATACAGAAAGAAGTTGTTCAAATATGCAATCTTTTACCCAGGTTTGAACATACAAAGGTTTATAAAGCTCTTTGTAGAAATCGTTATGCAGAAAATCGTGTTGAGCTTAGTTTGTGGGATCTTTTGCCACAGAAAAGACCTCCTGTGATAAAATCTTCCTTTAAACGAAAGCTTACAGGTAATGTCATTGTTGATCATAATAAGATCCTGAATACAGACTCTGAAACAGGACACAGCGATGAAATTAGAACTACTGGACAGTCAAATGCCAATACAAATAACTGGAGATCGAATACCTCTGGTTATAAAAAAATACCACGCAATACATTAAATACGCATCAATCAAATACACATAATTCAAGTGATGCCAACAGATTCATCTCAAATAAAGGTCCAGGGTGTAATGATAGAAGACCAAAGTTAATTAACTTCGCTGACAGTCATATGACATCTCAGAATGGACTTATACATCCAGCAAAGTTACCATTTGGAAATACTGAAGCACTTCATCTAAATCATGTTGCTTCTTATCCACCTTCTCTATTAGCACTACCAAAATTAAAATATGATGGTACATCAGAACAATCAAATGGAAAAGATGTTAATACATCAGTAAATACAGGGATGCGTAAAAATAAATCAGCATTTGGTAATGATAGAAATAACACATTTGGCATTAATACATTACCACCACATGCAATGAATGTTTCGTTCAATAGAAATTATGGAAATTACTCCCCTCAAACACAAACAATAGATCATTTTATGCAGCATTTATCTCATATGGTGAACAATAAAAAACATACAGTGGGTGGAGTTGATGGATCCAATCATTTTCAAATTCAAAATAGGTTCCGGAAACCATCTGTTGATCCACATGAGAATTTTAATGCAAACGGTTTTCCACCTAAAGGTATTAATGCATTTAATCAGAATAAAAAGTCACATCCCCAATTTAACGGTAAGAAAGGTTTACGTAAACCATGTAATTCTACTCCTGAAGCTGGAAGGACAAAAAGTCCAAATGGTAATGGTTTATTGTCTGGTGCCACATCAAATATTGCAACGGTATCGCAGCTTCTTCGTACACCTTCTCAAGTAGTAGCACGTCAAAATATGTCAGCTGCTGCAAAAGCTTCAAATGCATTACCACCTCGGACTACATTGGCTAATACAGCATCGAAAAATTCCGAAGTACCATTGATTCAACTTGACTTCGATATTGCGACAGCAGAAATAAATGATAATAATCCTTCAACTTCTGGTGCATCTAACTCTGAAACTAAAGACAAAGGGATGAATGGAACAATTAAGAAGAAAGAAGTATTACCTCCCGAAGTTTTGCAAACGTATAACGAATTGATGTTGATGTTTCCACAAATTGATCATAATTATATAAAGAAGAAATGCTTATATTATTTCAACAAAGAAGAACATCTCAGTCAGACTGAACTATTGGAAAAGATGACTGAATATCTACTTGAGAATGGAGATTCACGTTCAACGAATGAGAAAACTAAACAGATCAAGGAAAAGGAAAAGGAAAATCAGGATATCAATAAACAGTTTGTTTACTTGTCCGGACTTTTTCCAGATGCTGACCATTTCTACTTGAGAGACATTGCAAAACAGTTTTACAATAATGTCGATGCTATGATGGATTTTGTTCAAACGCAATTGGAAAAGCCCCAGTATCCAACGAAAGCTCAATTGATGGAAAAAATAAAGATTACAGAGCAGCAAAAGCAATACACAACGAAATTTAATATACTACAATTTTTGGATATATTTCCAGATCCATTTGCTCATTTTGAAGATCCAAATAGACAATGTAAATTTAGTACAGATGCATACGAATTTCTCAAATTACATTTTGATGGGCTTCAGGTATGCTTCCTGATATATAATATAAGAACATTAAGCAACATTAAATTTTTATTTTGCAGGCAAACACATTGATGTCCGAATACACAAGAAACAATCATCATTTAACTTTGACGGTAAAAGCTATCGAAAAACTGTATCCTGATATTGCACATGGAAGTGTTAGACATAAATTGCCAAAAGAAGATATTCCTCTTCTGCAAGAATGTGCTTTTCTGATACACAGAACTGAATTAACGGATTACATAGCTGCACGGGAGAGAAGACAAATCGAAGAATTTAACAGGCTGAAGGTATATTACAATTATAACAATGAAATAAAACCGATAATAATGATACGTTAATACATTTTATAGAGAAGGAATGAGTTGTGGGAGTGCCAGTGTTGTTTCGATACTGAATGTATGCCATCGAAATGTACAACTTGCGACGATGGCCATGTGTTCTGTAATTCGTGTATCATAAAAGGTACAGAAATGAACTTGGCTGAAGGGAAAACTAACGTTTCTTGCTTTGCAAACTGCAACAGCGAGTTCAGACTTTCGGTACTTCAGCGTATACTATCACCAACGCAATTTAGCATCCTTCTTCATAAGAGACAGGAAGCCGAAGTGTTAGCAGCTGGAGTCGAAGGCCTTGTATCGTGCCCATTTTGTCATTTTGCTACCATACCTCCGCCGGGTGATAAAATCTTTAAATGCCTTAATCCTGAATGTATGAAAGAAACGTGTCGGTAAGTGCAACAATAAGAATGCATAAGACAATATGAAAGTTTTATGTGTTACTTTATACACTAATGGTAAAATAAATCGATTTTCAACTCAGTTCTTATTCCTTTAATGATATAAACTTAAATCGATGATTATCTTTATTTTAAAATAGAAACTGCAAAGAGCCGAATCACGTACCATTTAAATGTTACGAAAGTAGATCGGACAAGGCACGTTTATATTTGGAGGAAAAAATGACAAAAGCTCTCGTACGTAAGTGTTACAGTTGCGATCGACCATACTTCAAGGAAGATGGATGTAACAAAATTGTTTGTACATGCGGTGTCTTAATGTGTTATATTTGTGACAAGCAAATTACTGGATACAATCATTTTGATAACGGGACGGTCCAGACAAGAGGACGGTAATTTCCGTATACATACACATTACTGCGTTATTACAAATTTTTCTAACGCATATTGTTAGAATACCTATCCTTTATGGTTTAATTAGTGTCCCTGATAAGGCTTTACTTAATTATTTCGAGCCATTTTTTTAAAGGTACCTTAATCTTTTGTAATAGATATTCATTATTTTACAATTCTGCTTCAGTTGTCCATTATGGAGTGACAATAATTTTATAAACGCCGAAACAGTACGGACTGTTGCTGAACGAACCTTGAAACACATACAAGAAAAAGATCCTAATGTTGAAGTAAACGTAACGGGTCTTATTCCAAAGGCAAACGCTAACGCAGTAAATTTAATTGGAGCTCAAGTCAATTATAATGTCATGCCGGTAAGTTTAACGATATGTGATTTGAAATAATTTAAAGGAAGATACGTATCTCGGATTGCTGTTGAGTATCAATTATTTGACATGTATAGCGTATTTTTATCAATTTTTGCAGACACGAGCAAGTACATTGACGAAATTCGAAGATGAAGATTTTAATGCATAGTATACTTTGCTAAACGGTTTTAGATAATTTTGTGCCGTTACTTCGAATAAAACAAAGTCGGAGCTTGTACAGTAACAAGACATGGAGATCTACGTGTAAGAAGTACCGCCATTTCACTTCTAATATATATTGATATAACGAATAGCAAGGAAATCCTATTACTTGCATAATTAACAATAATTATATGCGACGTTTCATTGATGATTGTCGTTATTGTAAGTGTGTTACGTATTAACATATTGCGAGCCAACTATTTCATTCCGAGTTGTATCTGGCATCAGTAATTGAAATTGTTTTCCCTAGTTACTGATTTAAAACGGCTTAGGGTTTCCAGTTCTTCAAATTCACGGTCTTTGCGTTTGCATTTATCGTTAAATTGTTTCATCTGAAATAACAGTGAAAATCCGAGAATTCTCTTGAATGGTCGTATACGATATAGTTGAAAATACGAAACATGTCTCTTGACAAGAGCGTATCGCGTTAAAATACTTGCCGTTGAGATGCTTTTATTTTATTATTCATATCGTTATTAGTTTAAACCGCGTTAAAGCGTTAGTATTTCTTATACTGTATAAAATATATAAGAATATCTTTGTTTGTAATAATTATTTCGCTACTTTAAAGGAACCTTAAACGGCACAGTTGTGTTGTGATTTAAATAATTAATAACTGTCTTTCATAGTTTAAAATATTGTTATAAAATGTATTGATACTTCTGAATATATTTGAGAAAGTAAACCACGATTTTTTTTATTGCAGTAATAAGTGCAAAGTAAAAGTTACATTGTTTCAGCGTTTTGTGATCTTGTGAGTGTGTGTACACTTTCGAATTGTTTAACGATACATGTTGTTAAAGTTAGGTAACTGAATCATTGTTAAACATAATAATGAAATTAAAAAAAAATTTGCAACAATACCATGATTTCCGCAATAAGGGAACTGAAGAAGCAAAATGCACCAAGAGCATCTATGATGCAATTTCAATTGGATAAAAATTAGAATAATCATTTGACGAAGTATTTTATCCATAAAACAAATTATATAATAACAGCTGAATGGGACAATTATAGATGAAAAATTGTACGTATCCATTTGCTTATCATAATTATAATTTTAATTCATTCAATTAATTTCATTTGCGTTCTTCGTAGCCACCGGCCGATCGAACATCAATCAGACCTTCTCCGCTCTTCGAACGTTCAGGAACATTGTCATGGATTGATTCGTCTTCGATTCGTCCTGGATTTTCGGTGCTCCCTGGAGATGGATGATCCTGGTGCTGATGTAGTGGCGGTCTTTGATGTTTGTCGTAGCTCGGGTAATTTCTGTCGTTGTCTTCAGCAATAACCATCTGCAAAAGTTCATCAAAGAAGTTACGTTTTATTTGAGTTTAAAGTACATTTTACAGAACGAAGAATAATGTTATCCAGCCAAGAGATACCGATTTCAAAAACGTACCGTGTCTCCTGTCCTTTGATTATGGCATACCCACTCGGCCGAATCGTAACTTATTTCAAATGAATAATCATGATTATGAAAATTGTTATGTTGTCTATTCAGACTGAACTTGCTATTAACATTCTGCAATCCCAATCTTGGTACAAAAGTGTGCTGTTGCGATTTCACAGTTGTTGTTTCGGGTATAGGGCTAACATGTTCTTTATAAGGATAGAAATGTCTCCTCATATTGTTGAATCCTATTCTTGGTGTAAAGTCGAAGGGGGGCCATGTCTTCGTTGTTTTAGTAGTGCCAGTATCAGAGAAAACTTCAGCCACCATCAAAAGTAAGGATGTTGCGAGGAGTACCTTCATTTTCTGGTCAAAGTACAGTACATGTTTTATTAAGAACCGTTGGGATTAAACTTATTAAATTACTTCAACTGAAGAATATTACATATTGAACTATTTGTTTTAACGAGCAAAAAAAGGCAGAGCGATGATCAGGTATAAAAATTACTGATCGATCATGGTACAGTGTACTGCAGCGTTTTCCTAGTCTTTCTCTCTCTCCTTTCAGCCTGCAATTCCAAGGAGTAAAAGAATCTAATATTACGTCACTTTTAGCTGCGGGATTTCAAGAGCAACCGGGAAAATTTCGAGAAGAAGGCCTTTGTTGGATTCTGAATCACGCGGGGGAGCATGTTAACACGTGATTCATCATTCTGCCTTTGTAAAAATGAAAGAAACCGGACATTATTAAACAACAAGCTGACTTCAGGACAAGTATAAAAGTAATTGTAATATTTTTTCAATTTTCCAGAACCTTTTCAATTTAAAACTATTATCCGTACATGGAGTTCTTTAAGAAAGATGCAGAGTGCAAATAAAATTATAACACCAAAAGCGTTATTCATGTTTTACAAATTGATTTTTAATTTCCCTTTAGCCAGAGATGTACCAAGATGGTCGACATGAGTTGTTCCGACTACTTTGTAGATATTCCTGAAATTTCTAACATTTCTTTTAATTTTCAATGTCTACCTCGTAGACTGCAAGCGATTAAATCGATTAAGTTCTTCGCCTCCTTCATTTATTTTCTTCTAATGTATTTAATTGTTACTTTTAAATATATTGAATTAATAGTTGGTAGATCTAGTCTTAATCACAATTACATATAACGTAGCACATATATTATAATAATAACACCTATATCAAAATTGTGCAAGTTTCTTCCTGAGAAATGAATGCAAATATAAGTGCAATGTTTGCCGTAGCAAACTGCATGGTCAGTATATACAGAGGAATCGAGGAAAATGATGTGAATTACTTACGGACGCAAAAGCGAAGACAAGACACACGCTTTGAGAATTTACCGCTCCTTCTGTTTGCTCCGAAACGAAACGACTGATTCCTTGCAAAATGTCGATTCTCCTTATAAGGGGGGGCTTATGCACGCGCACACTTTAACGTGCCTCTAAAATAATACCGGTTAACGAATATTATTGGTAAACCCTGGACGAAGTTTTTTATACGCCGTTGTTACGAGTGTTCGAACATTGTTATAGCGTTTTTTGTTGTACTATACGATAGAATTACGTACTTCCACATTTTCATTTTAAGACGACTCATGAAGCCTCGGTAATGCCGATTTCGCGAAGAATGAAGAAAACGTTTTCGGCGTAGAAATAAAAAAGGAGAATGACTATTGTAATTTTCGTGTATCCGGCTGTAAGTCTGATAGAATTTTGATTATAATAATTTATATAGTTCACTACGGAAGATCACGATGGGTCGTTAAACTTCTCGATATTTTTTACTTCTTGAACTTCAGGGATGTGGTTCTACGTAGTTATTGGTTTTATAAATTATTGTAGCTTCTTTTTTGCACACGGCAGGATAGAATTATTTACTACGGAAATTTTTATTTTGAGGCGACTGAAGTGAAGAATGTAGAAAACGTTTCGGCGAAGAACTAAAAAAAGAATGATGATTGCGGTCTTCTTGTAACCGGATTTGCACCTCGTAGATTTTTAATTATAATAATTTATATAGTGCAAAATCGAAGATGATTCGTTAATGACAATTTCACGAGAAAAGAAGAATACGTTTTTGGCGAAGAAATGAAGAAAATAACTTTTGTAATGCCGTATAGACAAATTTGCATCTAGTATTTATTAATTATAATTTATACGGTGCAAAAGGAAAGGTCACGATGGGGTCACTAAACTGCTCGATTGTTCTTTCCCCTTGAGCTTAATGAAACTGGTTCGACGTGTTGATTTACTTGTCCTATTTAGGATAAACTGTTTCATATCAAGTTTCTTTCATAAATTCTACCTTGACATTCTGAATTCTTTTTGTTTTATTGAATGGCCTTAAACTAGCATCGATACTTTCAATGATTTTTGAGAATTACGTTTTTGCTATGATATTCCGGTTTATGTTTACGTCTTAATATTACGGTAATCATCGATGACCGTGATAATGAGCCGAATAATTTGAAATTATTGAATCGAAGACAGGCAGAAATTCTTTTTGTTCGTGAATGATTCATTCATGGTCCCATAAATTAGTGAAAGTCGGTGGCAATAAGTCGACCCGAACGAATTCAAATTCCTAAAAATGGAGACTCTTCGTTCCTTTAATTTCTTCAAAGTTACTTTACGTAAGATGGAAAATGTAATTTTATAAAATATACGATGTACAATAACGATAGAACGTTATGACTCACTGGTAGTAACGCGTTTAAGAATAGTCAAAACAGAAGTAACCTTTTGAATTCAATTTATTCATGATTCCAATGTCAATTATGTAAATTCGACGTATTGCATAATTGACATTCATTAAGAAACGTACGATGAAATCTCTTAACGCTGAAGAAATTAATCATTTCTTTTACATAACCGAATTGTTGATGCAGTCTTTGTCGGAAAATTGTTGTATCCTCGTTTTAAACTTCAAATATCAGAAACGCGAAAATTGCAAAATATTTTCATCCAGCGGAATATTCTAATTCTTTACGCAAACAGTAGTGATATTACGTATAAAATATGCTGCATTTTTGTACACAAAACTAGCTTCAAATTCGATAAATACTTACGCCGAGTTAATATATCTTTTTGCAAAAAACTATATAAAGATAGATATAACTTTTAAAGCTTATCCACGTGTCGAGTAATATCGCAATCATTATTTACGATAGAACCCATAAACTTTCCTTCGACGGTCGATAAGTTTCATAAGATTTCTTCGGTAAAAGTACACGTGATGCGCATAACAAATACAAACCACTAAAAGCAAATCTTTTGCCGAAGTAATATGCGGAAGTTACAAACATTTTTGTCGTAAGAACTGTTATTCTTGTCGTTCAACACGTTACTTATTACTTAAAATAAACAAAAAGTAATTTCAAGGAAAGGATATTACACCGAGTACAAAATAATGAATAATTTATTAAATAACTTTAAAGTACACGTCTCCAGCGATCAGTTATCAAGAGGTATCTGTTCCGGATGATAAACAGATGACGAACGTTTAGAAAACATCGGCATATCAAACTCTCCATCTTCGTTCATCGACATTTCTTCACCGGACATGGAATCCATGGTATCCTCTTCCTCTTCGCTTTCCATCTCATCCTTGTTTTTCTCTTTCTTCATTTCAGGTAACTTCATCAGCGTTCCTGTAAGCATCTCCATCAAAGGATCATTTCTCTGACCACTCGACATTCCTTTCTTCCTAAGGCTCGGATATTTCTTCTCTTCTTCGTCAGAGGACTCGCCGCTCTTCATCATCTTCTCAACGAGATCAGAGATTTCTGGATTCTTCATCATTTTTCCAATATCCTCAGCCATTTCGGGGCTCTGCATTATTTTCTCGACGTACCGAGACACTTCAGGATTCTCCATCATTTTATCAATGTGCTCCGACAACTTCGGATCCTGCATCATCTTTTCGATGTGCTCCGATAGTTTCGGCTGCTGCATCACTTTCTCGATCGACGATTTCGACTTTTGCATGAACTTATCGACATGACGAGACACATCCGCGTTTTGCATCAGTTTCTCAAGATTCTCCGACAGTCTGGAATTCTCCATCATCTTATCGACATGCCGGGACACATCGGCATTTTGCATGAATTTTTCAAGGTTCTCCGAAAATCTTGAGTTCTCCATCATCCTATCAAGATGCCGGGACACATCGGCATTTTCCATGAGTTTCTCAAGATTCTCCGACAATTTTGATTTCTCCATCATTTTACCCATTTCCCGAGACATCTCGGCGTTTTCCATCATCTTCTCCATATGTTCCGATAACTTTGGATTCCGCATCATCTTCTCGATATTACGAGACATATCAGCGCTCTGAAACACCCTGTCGAAGCGATCGGGGAATTCGTCGTCATTCATCATCGGCCCACTTGGAAATATAATCCTGGATCCTAAGGTTTGGAGAAAAGCAATTTTCCCAGCTTTCACGGCTTCCGTCTCCGCTAACTTTGCATTAACGATGGTCTTTAAAATATGAGTATTCGCTTCTTTTATGTCATCGAGGATACCAAGTTTAGCCTTGCTAACTGCGCTTATCGCATCGATCATGGCTTTTTTCTTGAACAAAGTGGATCCTTTCAAGTCATCGAACACCATTCTCATGTCCTGAATGAATCCAGTCCCCGTAGAAGAGTGTCTGTGGGTGGCTTCGATGAAGAAATCATTGGATATCGTCACCGCGAAAATCACCTGAAGAAAACCTTGTTTTAACCGATAGAATGTCTTTCTTCCTCTACGTTATCTTACTTATCGTGATTTGTTAGTCCTTTTATTACGGAATAGTTTGCTGAAAGTTCTTTAACACTAGATCTACCGGCGCTAAATCTGTTATATTTAAATATATTAAATAAGTACTTTGAAAAAAGGGGAATTCAGAGGTGGAAAAGATAGTCGATTCGTTAATTTATGTTTTATGAGATGGACGTAGAACATCTATTCTATAACTCGCCTATAATCTTAGAGAATTTTTGGAAAAAATTGTGTACCAGACATTTTGACTGGTTTGGTAGTTCTAGTGTTAACAAAGGTAGCACGAGTCGCACGTGTACATTTTCCAATAAATGTGCATTTAACTGCGGACAAAGTTTGCATCTCTTTCACGCTGCGATGTTTATTGTTATAGTTGGTCTTTGTGTCTCACGACAGTTTTATTAATGTTGTTTGAAATGATAAGCAAACGTTACTTGTGTATTTCTGACTGACCACGGAATTTTCGTTGCAGAATGCAACGTTAACATTATACATTGTCTGTAATTGTTGGTATCCTTTCCAAGCAATATGCGATTGAAAGCGAGAAAGAACTGATAATTATGACAGTGGTCACTTATTCTTCATTTTAAGCTATTTAGAATTTTGTTTTAGACTGCATGTTGATTTTTACATAATAATATAATTATCAGATCTCTTAAATTGTAAAATATTTTACATCGACATAAAGTCGAAGTTCCAAAATATTCTAATTTACATTCGTGCAGCACAAAAGAGATGAAAACAATTTATGAAATTAGATTTACACCAATTTCATTATCACCATCACTCTTATCGAACCGGTTAACAATTCTTGAGGAAAAACTTATCTAAGGAAATCGTTTTAATGAAACTTACGAGAAGAAACGTCGACAGGCGCATGCTGGAAACTGATTCAACTTTAACTTGCAAACTTGAAATTCCGAATGATAGCTGCAAATGAATGCTCCCTTATATATACATCTTAAATGTTTTTGATAACGGTCAAACTTTCTCAGATTTCCTATCCCCGAGGCACTATATTCATTTCTTGCGCAGTGAAATTCTTCGGGAAACTTTCTCTTCCATCAGTTTTCCGCCCTACACTTTTCTCTATTATTTGATAAATATTAATTAATTTAAATTAAAGTATAAGCAATATAATTGGAATATATTAAATTAATTGAATGTGTTCCCAACGTAAGTGTGTATATTTCTAATGAGGAAATCATGTACAAAGTCAATGGCATCTTAAAAGTACATAAAAAAGAAGAAATAATGAATAGGACTAAGGAAGAAATGGTTTCGAACTTCCAGCAACTTCAAGATTTTCTTTCTCTTTGAAAGAACTCTGACGTTCGGCATCGGCAACATTTTTATCATACATCTTCAAAGGGGATTCATTATGAGATTTTAATAATTGTCGGACTTTGTTAGAATCGGTCTTCCTGAAGTAAATGTCCTCCAAAACAAAGGTGGCGGTAAGAAGTAGGGACACACCGGCGAAGATAATCCACAGGATTAATTCCAACGTTACCTGTTCAAGGTACAACAATAATTAATTCCAAAATGACATGTTAACATATATATAGAAGTTGTATTCTTCTTTCATTAAAAAAAATAAAACAACGGCCGTTTTTATATTATACTTTGGGTTATGTATAATTCATGACGTTGTAATTTAAAGAAGAAATACTTCACTTCTACGACAGCTTTTAAGATGATCATCAAATGTTCATTGGAAGAGACAGATTGCCATAACATAAATGGTAGAAGAGCAATCAGAAGTAAGTAATCGAGGATGTATATGATGACAAATCGAATGAAGTTTGAGAATCTCGATCTCCCTTTTAACCTTAGATTGAAATAGTAAATTGAAATTTAATATCATTTTTATGAATTTATCTTTAAATACTCTTCGTCTCTCAGACGATGAGGGCCCTATAGGTTTAATAATATAACAAGTATAAAAACAAATTGGTTTTCTTTTATTTTTAATTATTTAAAATCTTCTAGGAGCATTTTGGAAGCGACTGAATTTTTTTACAGTATTATTCAACGTTAAAGAATATTAATATTTCTCATTTCTTCATTTTCAACTTTAGGAATGCTCCGAAGACTAGTGATATGACAATACCTAAAGACTTAAAAACATTAAAAATTTTATAAAAGGTGTAATAACTTTCGAAAATTTATTTTCATTTTAATTTGCTCAAAATCTATCTGTCTGAACTTGAAAAAAAATGTTTTTTAATGATATTAAAGATGTTAAAAGGTATTTATTAACTTTACCTGTTCTGCAATTTTATAGTATCTAATTCGTCTTCATTATCGTTTTCATTCTCTTTTATATGATTTTCTGTAAATTCAAAAGTAACCATTTTCTGCATATCGCACATTTTGAAATGCTCATTGCTTGGAAGAAAGGAATTTCTCCCGTGGAATGACTTCGCGATAAGATGAAATGCCCGATATTGAATTTGAGTGTCTACCTGTCATTATAAATTTGTTTAATGTTAGATTTTACAATTTCGTGCAAACACGGAGGACAGAAAGACGCGGAAATTATCAGTCGCTTATCAACTGTTTGCACGCGCTTGTCTTTTTTTTATCTAATGCATCATTTAAAATATTTTATTCCATATATATATATATACTCAATGTTTATTTAAAATATTACAGTAGAGAGATATTCAATAAGTGCGTTTAAAAGAAAATTATACTTATTAATTACAGTTTGCTATGGTTAATATTGGGATTATTAGAGGAAAAGGAAGAAATCTAAGCGAAAAGAAAAAAATAGATCAATTAGTCATTTGTATTTTGCAAGATAATCGTACACAATCAAAGGAATTATTGCAAATTCTTCTACAAAATTAAAAACCAGTCATTTTGACTTCCTTATTAGTTACAGCGTTAAAGTCTACAATTTTTTATTTGTACCACTAAATTCTTCACGTAAATCTAACAACGATACAATTTACTTATAATACTTTTTGGCACCGTTTGCACACACGCGAATAATGTTCCACTCCATGGCAATATTTAATTATTTCTCTCGTATTTCACCGGTTCAATTAGCGACAATCGCATTTCCAAATGTAGAAGAAACTTCTCTACATAAACATACAACATACGCTTGTCCTTTATGGCACAATGAAGTAATCGCCGTCTTAATATCATAATTACGAAAATAATTACAAACATCAATCTCTAAATCAATTGATATCAAGACTAAATTACTTGAAATTACATCTTAGTTAAATCAATTCTCTCTGATTATTCCAATCAACCATAAATAATAGTAAGTATGAAATTTCCGTCATGTTTCGTACGATCAAAGTAGATTGTACTAATTAAATATAAAGAGGAGTTTAATGAACTGCCCGTTGATCGTTCCAGGACTTGTAATTTCCTGGATGACCACCGTAAAATTGATATTTGCCATGAGTTCGACCCTGTCTTCTTGCTACTTGCTGTCTGTAAACAAACAAAGGTCGAAAAACTTTCGCGTCCTGAGCCTCGAGGTCTTCCGCTTCCGTTTTCTGCTTTTCTTCCACTCTGTTTGTCGGCGCGGGCACAATGGACCTAATTATTCTGGAATCCGTGTTTTCCCCGGCCTTTTTCTTCAGCAGCATCGATGGTGTTAATCTAATTATCTGCCCGTTATTTTCCAGACGTTCTTTCGGCATTCCGTACGCCTCGATCTGCAGAAAATATTGTAAATTAAAGTACGCATTACAATGGACGAAATGGATAAAAGTATGCTACGAATTCCAAGCAGAACTTTTTCCTTATTTAGGAGTTAGTCGATAAATATATCTGAAGAAAGGGATGAAAAATGAAAGTTTGAAGGATTTAGTTAAAACTGAAATAGTTACGCTGAAAGTTCTAAACAAAATGCTCGTAGCAGTAAAAACCAAAGCGATAATAATTGTTCACCCAAACAATAAGAACGAAAATTTACAAATAATCGTAAACTGTAACGAGACGAAAAAATCTTATCATTAACCTCTTGCCTTACTATTTCAATTTTGACTGTGCGCGCAATGACTCAAAAGTAGTTCTTGAAATCAAAATTTCTATCTGATTTCTCATATTTCCTGCAATTGAACGCAATATTAATATTCTAGAAACAATTTGACCGTTTCGTAACTGATTGACATTTTCAATTTAATAGCTTTTGGAAAACTTCAAAATTTCCTATTTCATTTACACCGTGACGAGTGTCGCACGTTATTGTAAGGCAAGGGGTTAAACTTACCAAGCGGCCGTTTCTCAAATCCTCCTCAATTTTGGCATCCTTCATCGATATCCTTTCGATATCCCCATTCTCCTGTAAATTCTTCTTTGGCAATCCGTATGCTCGAATTCCAGGCCTATTCTCATCAGAATCAACATGGATTCTCTTCACTTTCCCATCGAACCCCGTTTGATTTTCTATGTGCAATCTTCTGATACGCGTCTGGCCGTTGGTAAATCTTCTTGGAAGTCTAACCGGTGTCTCGAAGTCCTCCACGTTTTCTAAACCTGATTCATTGGAATCCGAATCTTCAATGGATTCCCTTCCATGCGAATTCCTCGCAGCTCCGAGATCAAACGTTGAGATTAAGAAGATGAGCTGTAACTCAACATTGATAGACTTTATTGTCTGTTCTCAGAATGCTTTCACATAATGTAGATAGAAGTTCCGAAGGATGGAAAAGTATTTACTTAGAAGAGAGGAAGAAGCAATCTTTTGCGGTCTACTGATAGCCATAATCGTTATCAACGACACACAAGATCGACTTCCTTCGATGCTTTTGAGTATGAGGACAGTGACATTTTTTATTAGATGGTTTGCAAGTTTTTAGTCCAAAATATTTTTTCTCTTTTTTTTATTTATTGAAATTATATTTACTAGTTTTCAGTAAGTTTCATTGTTTATTGCTTCGACTGGTTCGAGGGTTTTGCGATGTAGAATGTGAACACGGAATTTGCTTTTATTTTATGTGATAAATTAGATCTGATTAATACACATTAAATTAAACTTAAAAATTAAAACACATCTAATTAATACATTAAATTTTTGAAAAAAATTGCATTTGTAAGTTGTTTTAAAATTGAAATACTGGCCTATTTAATGTTTTACGCAGAAGTCGTTATATGTGCTTTTACAATTTCGGAACAGGGGGAAAAATGTGTTAATTGTTTGCAGATGATTTGACTTTGCAAAAAAATGAATGCAAGATCTAATAGCCCGAAAATACAATATTTTTTTTGAAATATCTTTAATTAGTAAAAGCAACTAAGCCTTCTACTGCTAACATCCCTTAATCGCTAAAAGTGTCATCATCACAAAACTTCCCTTACAATTGAAATTATGTTTACAATCACCCTTCAATTAAAATTAATCAACATCTTTTATCATACTTATAAACTATAAGACATCAATTTATGATATTAATTCTAAGTTTTTTTAAATTACTTCCCCAATCACTTACAATTTAACCAAATCAATTTGATGAACAACATTGAATATCACATTTTCCCCTTTATTCCATAACAATTTTCCAAGTTAACACTTTACCGACCAGTAGCCTATTAATAGGCTTTTTGTCATCAACGCTTAGACTTTAATTTATTAATCGGTTCCCAGGGCAATCACTAATTTGTTATTTATTATTGTAGTGGAACTGTGTTAAGGAGTCGATGAGAAGCATTTGTAATTTTCAAAGAGATTGTAATTTTTTTAGGCCATCTAAGCTGAAACAAATCCTTTAAAGTGGGTAGAATGCTCAAACAATAGCGGTCGGTAAAGTGTTTAAGATTAATTTTTTAAAGACAGGGTATAAAATGTGCAATTCTGCGTTGGTTATTTATAATAATATCGTTTCTTCTCACCAGGAGGGTGGAGAACATATCGCCGAGCGTTTTCTTCCTTCAGCCACCGTTGAATTCGACACCACCGGGATTTCCGTTCGCCGTGAGACTTAGACAACGTTTGAGAGGAAGAATTAACCGAGCATCGGTTATATACGTAGCGCGTTTATGATCTCGAAGAACGCAATTAAGCTACTCTTACACACGAGCCGTTATGCAGATTCCTTGTAGAGAGGGAATAGTCCTGTTCTCCGTAAGAATCCCGACTGCGAAACTTCCAGCATCGTGAGTCATCTTCAAGAAGAGGAAAGGAAGGAGGGCCGCGTTGTTGTTTCTTTTCTTCTTTCGAACAGGCTCTCACGAAAGCTCGTTCCAATATCTTCGATCCTGATTTATGCATCACCTGTGTTCGTTCTGTATTCTGCGAGTTGAGTTTCATATTTGCTGATTCTCTTGTAAAAATTGATTGGAAACTTTTACTTCTATTATTACATAGAAGAAAGGTAACGCTGCCCATTTCTATTCTTCTTGAAGGTAACCAATTGAACTAAAGATATCGATGATTTCTTCAACAGTGTAGATAGCTAGAGCATAGAGCATGGAAGAAAAAGGAATAATAACTTTTTCTGCTCTTCTCGAAGATAATTAACAGCGGTGAAGATATCTACAATCTTTCCAAGAGCGCAGGTATCTAACGGAAAATTGGTAAAAGCCATTTGGTTACTAAAATCTTGGAATACATTAAAGTTTAAATTTAATTTTAAATTAAAGTCTGAATGGCTTTTACTCATTTTCTAAAGGGTATCTTCACTGTCGAGAGACTACAGATATCTTCAGTACTCTTCGTTATCTTTGAGAAGAAGAGAAAAAGGTGGTATTGGTTTTGCTTCTTTGGAATAGATTCTCTAAAAAGCTTATAACAGTGTCCTCTTTTTTATTGAATCTCTATAATCCTGTTAGATCTATTCCAAGCAGTCTACTGTTTAAATAAGTTTCTACAAAACCTGCGTTTAACATTGATTTTCTAATTTTCTTCAAGTTATCTTTGAGAAGATGGCACTGAAGAACGATAGCAAAGAAAGATTTAAAGCTCAAAGAATAATAATAATCCTATGCAAAATAGAAGTATATCCTCACACAACATCGAATACGAAAGATATGAAAAGAAAAATTATCTATCCTTGATAAGAAAATAAACACGTTACACGCATATTTCTTCACTCAACCTTTATCTAATAAGGATCAAAACTCTCCATCGGTAGAATCACTCATGATACAATGTACTTGAGGTATTTATAATCACGTCACAACTCTCATTACCTTCTTGCGTGCTAAATACTGACATTAATTATCTCTTCTTCACGTTTGCACATTAAAAGCTCCGCGATTCTCCCCACGGAAGCATCACGAAACAAAAAGGCAGCCGTTGTTTTCCTTCGAGGCAATAACGATGCTTTGCAAGTGCTAAACGTCCATTCACTTTTCGTTAAACACTCGCGTGTACGAGTGCATATGATGCACGTATGCTCGGCATTTAAAGTTTGCCAATACCGGTGGCTTAATGAATAGATGGAAAAGTGAATGACTAATGATTTCGCCCGAAGGCATTCACGATGACACGGTAACTATGGTGTCTGCGAATGCTATTAAATAAGTTCCTAGTAAAATCGCCTTAGATCGTTCATCGAACGGTTTTAAATGAATGTAAACATCGTTAAGTATTCACCGAATGCAGATCGATGTATTAAAGTGTTATCGCTTTTGAATGAATAATTCGACTGGTTTGCTCACTGGGTCGTCAAATTATTCTGGATATTACTATTAATTAGTAATACAGTAGTAGGATGAATGAAGGTCTGCAGTGAATTATTCGGTATTCAATTTGGACGTTAACTCTAACGAATCTTTAAAAGATTAAGTGGAAATATGAAGGAACACATTATGTAAATTAAGAAGAGGATGATTTCATTCAGGTACAATGAATAGGACAACAATTTTGTACCGTGAATTATAACTGATTGGAATAGTTATGGCGTTAAAGCCTTGGATGAATTAATGGGGCCAAGTTCAAATTCCGCCACCTCTAAATACATTTTTCATAAATTATCATTTCATATACCATAGCTTCAGTGGTTTGAAACACTTATAAAACTTTTAATTCTAGTCGGAACGACCATGCCAGCTCAAACTGAAAAGTAGAAAAGGAAGAAAAGACAGGACGATAATAGAAAATTGCCACAGTATTTACTATGAATTTTCTGTAATGGTTTCAACTCCTTACACCCTGCACTCTTCATTTAATAATTTACATAATACTTAACAAATTAAAGAAAATTCTTTCACGAATGTGCATGATGTGTTTCAGGTATGGAACGTCAGGTTTGAGCTGCGATCTGTGTTCCGATAAATTAAGTGTTTTCATTATTTCTTCTCTGACTTCTTCTTCCCACTTTTCTTTTCCCTCTTCAATAATAATCGTCGTATCGAGACTTATACAAGTAATTGCGTCTCGGATAAGAATCGTAAGTTCTGTAAGGATTATATCTTCTATAATTATATCCTCTGCGATTGTTCTCTTCGGCGCGATACTTTGATCGTTGCTGGGCTTCCTGTCTGTACCGGAAGAGCGGTCGGAAAATTATATCTTCAGCGGCGTCCATGTCATCAGTTTCCTTCGAATATTCGGCATCGTTTGCTTGCAAAACCGGTGCAACGATTTCAAATCGTGGCACGACGACAGGTGTTATAATCATTTCTTCAGTGACGATGCTGGATGGGTCTCCACTCTGAAGAGAAGATGTGGATATCGAAGCTTCGTGTGACGATGGAATCTGTAAGTTTAATTTACAAAATTCTCCACAAATAAAAATATAACAGCCGTTTTGAAGAAATTGGGGTCCTGCGTCTTCATTAACTTTTATTAACACTAGATTTACGGACATGAAATCTGGTAAATTGCAATATATTAAGTAAGGACTTTGAAAAAAGAGGGATCAAGCAGTAAAGATGGTAATTCGTTAAGTCATTATTGTATTATAAAATGCACGTGAATTATCTACTGTACAGCGTCTCTGTGAATTTGAGAAATGTTTATAACACAAGTAGGAACCCGTCAATTTGACCGCTTCCGTAAATCTAGTGTTAATATCTGTTATGCGCTCTAAGAAAGAATTTCGTCATAGCTTATCAGTACATGCGTATGCAGTTAGAGTTGAAACATTGAAATATAATCGTGGAAAAATAACCGCGCGAATGATAATTTACATTTTTTAAATCTTATGCTTCTAACTTTCCGTTAAAACGATAGCTTTCGATCGTCAAATAAATGATTATTTGCCAATATTCGATAAGATCTCCGTCAGCAAAGGTTTCAACTGTAGTTTGGTCATTGAAATTAGAATCGTCTTATATTTCTTTTACCTTCGAAGAAGCCAAGGTCCTCAGACTTTCAGGATTGACGGTCAAGGACGTACGGTCGATATACTCCTGTGCTTTCTCCTGAATCTGTCGACGATGATCCTTCAGGAAATTTGCCTGAGAGTCTGAGATGTCGTCCTCCAGGTAATTCGGTAGAACGGCTATCAGCGAGCTATCCGCTTTGTCATCGTCAAAACTCGCAGGATCAACGACCGCGAAAATCGGTACGGATACTTTCTTCGATTCGCCCTCCGGCGATTCGGTCTCCTGAGTAACCGTACTTTTTAGGAATTCGGCTGCGGTCCTGAGATCATCGTTCATCGATGCCACGTTGTTCGACTCGTTTTCGAAGATTTGTCCCACTTCGTCTGATTTGCAATTCGAACTATTTTCACAGTCCTGGAAATTGGATGAGGCAACGGTTTAAAAGTTTCTTCGCTTAGTAATTCTAGCTCTTTCTCTTTCGTCGCTTAGAAATCTACCTCTTTCTCTTTCTTCACTTAGAAATCTATCTCTAGCTCCCAGATTGGCAAATTAGCAATTGGTATTTTGAGAATTTCAAGAACATGAACAAGAGAGATGAAGAAAACGAAGTTATTTATAGTTCTGTTTATATCGAAGATTAATACTTGATAAGAATTTATAGTGAATGCAATTGTGGTGTTAGGATCAACTGCGTAACGATTGAAACAATTTAGTAAATGCTGTTATTGAAATTATTCTTAATAGTCGATGAAGTTTTGACTCAAAATGTGCAAAGTTTATTAACATGTTGAATATTCATTTCAATTGTAGATAATATTCACAAGCTCGTTGATATATTCGACGCTAAAATACTGGTATAAAATAAGTCAGATATTCCTGAATATAAAACTTCTTTTACCTTCAATGTTTCTACTCTGTAAAAATGTGATTTTAACAGGAAAGTTTTGCTTCAATATGATTAACGGAACAGAAGAAATACAGCCGGCAGTCAACACGTTAAATATTGGGTTGGCAAGAAAGTAATTTCGGTTTTCGTCAATAGCTAATGTTACGTTTGTTTTGAAGGACTTCTGACAATGTTATCATTTTTTACTTCTGAAAATTAAAATTGCCACTTTTGGCAGGATTTAGAAACAAATGGTGCTTCATTTTGTTTGCAATTGTTAGTTGAGCGTGATTTTTAGCACTAGAACTACCAAATCAGTCAAAATGACTGGTACACAATTTTTTCCAAAAATTCACCACATTTATAGAAGAGTCTTATAATAAATATTCTCTGTCTATCTTCAAAAACATAAATCACCGAATTTATTATCTTTCCCGCCTCTCGATTCCTCCTTTTTCAAAGTACTTATTTAATATTTTAAAATATGATAGTTTTGACGCCGGTAGTTCTAGTGTTAATATGGAGTGCAAAAACGAACATTTTCGATATATTTTAATTTGTCATTACTTTTTTATACAAACCACATCGAAAGGTGAATTGTATCAAAAATAAGTTACGCTTGCAATTTGGTGAGAGTACAAAGGTGTTGTGTACTTCAGCTGATTCCGAGGAACCAAACGATTAATTCAAATGTTTAGCTTAAAATCACACCTGGTTTAGTTTTTTGCTGATAAAGACCAGAATTTCTATGAGAGCGGAATCATAAATTGGCCTAAAAGATGGCAAAAGGTCATCGTACCGAATGGAAGATATATATTAAAGTTCATTCTTTGTTAAAAAAAATTGAGTTTCATTTCATATTACAAAACCGAAATTACTTTCTTGCCAACCCAATAGAAATAAGATAGATTCAGTCTAATACATTTATTTATCTACCTCGGTGGTGTATTCGTCTACATTTTCTTCGAGCAACGTTTGATTTTCTAGCGACACGTAGTCCTCGCTTTCAGCTTCCTTGGATTCCGTGATATTTTTTCTCACATCTTCCAAGTGTTCCGGAGGAACGACCAAAAGCTGTTCGCGTTCCGAGATCACCTTAAAGCAAATAAAACAATTTTTAGTGTCCGCATTTTCCATTAGCACCTGCCCTGTCGCCATCTCATAGCACGAGCAAAAAAGCTCTTACACTCTTCTCGTTGTATCTCCTCAAAAATGTAGTAACATCGTTTTCTAGATTCACAGTATGATTAACCCATGTGTCTGAATGAGCTCAGAAATAAAGATAGAAGAGAATCATAGAATAGATTTTTCGAAATTAAAGTTTCATTCTTATGTATATGCTAACGAGAAGTTAATTTAACCGGCCTGGTGCAAATTAATAATAGTTATATGTAGAGCCATAGTGGTAAATTTCACAGGAAATACAAAGAGAATTAACAAAGTAGAGAAAACAAATTTAATCGAGCTTCTATTAGTTCTCAATCCCTTCGATAATTTTCTTTCTTCTTCATCCATCTTAGCTGTCTTTAGAAGCATTCAAAAACAGGCTGACGACTACGACAGTGAATTTAATATCAGCGAAAGAAGAAGCTTGAAGTTGCAAGATTATACTATCACTTTTCGCACAAAGAAAATTCACTGCTCGATTAAAACCAAAGTCAAATTTCCATTCACCATCATTTCTTCAGTGCTTCACTGACTTTCCTTCTTCTTCTTCGTTAATCTCAATTTTCTTTAGGAGTGTTCAAAAACAAACTAACGACCACAAAAGCCAATGACTATAATGCCACAAAAAGAAAACTATTCAAAAATACTTGGGAAATTTATACAGCCACTTTTCCCACGCATTCGACCATAAAACAAACTCATAAAACTGACTCGAATTATCACTATTTGCGTCTAATTAGATGAACAGTCATGCAAGTACAAATAAGACGAACGCGTTAATCCTTTAATCCTTTGCATACCTTAGTTGGATCAGTAGCCGGCATAATGAAAACTTTTCTCCTGACGACTAATCCATTTAATGACCCATTAGCAGCTGCCATTTGAACTGCATCCTTTATAACCGGATCCTGAACGACGTCTTCCATGGTTTCGTTTTTATCCCGCGGTATTTTAGGCAGCAAACTGTCCAGGTCATTGTAATCCACTGGTTTCCCTTGCGAGTTTTCCGGGCAGATCGTTAAAATCAAGCAGAGTGCGACGATGTACATGTCGATCTGCAAGGAGCGCAAGGTAACGTTAACGAGGAATGATTTACGGCGAACGATATAAGCTGTGATTTAACACGTTCGTTATCGGTATCGCCAGATTTCTCACGTCTCAGATTTTTTGCATCGTGGATAATTTGTGATCTGGATAGGAAAACATTTAAAATGTAAAGTAACTCTTCGTTTTACAGGGTTGTTGATAACGATCGTCACCAACTTCCGGGCTGGATAGGGGAAGTAGTAAAAAAGCTCGAGGGACGTGAGCTCTATTTGACCTTGTCTTCAAATTATGATCAATATTGCACCAAGATCTATAAACTGAATTTAATTTGATCTATAATCAAATTAATACTATATTTGGACACTACTAAGCATTCTATAAAAATAGTTTAATAAAAGTAATTATACTAATATAGTTTTTTTTTAAAGAATTAGTAAAATCTTATTGTAATGCCAGCATTGAAACAAAATCACTGAGATGCTGCTTTACTGACAAACTTTACAAACTATTTACAATATTTTCTGAATTCACCTCGCAGACGGGCCTCGAAAATTCGATAAAAAATTGTAATTGTATTGGAATTAACACATTTCAGGTTTTTATAATTAAGGATTTCAATTGGCGAAGATATTGCAAGACGATTTTCTAAATGTGCACCATCGTAGCGAACATGTTAACGTGTCACGCGATAAGGAGCGATTGTAATTTTAGTATAAAGGAGACGCACACTTAGGTGTTCCAATTTGTACTTCATGGCGGTAATTTTGACGGTTGGTTCTATGGTGTTCCGATATACTTGCAATGTTTGTGAGACTTCTGGATTTTCGTTTGCAGCTTCAACGGCTACCTCGCCGAAGGATTTTTGAGTCTGAAGAGCAATAACGGTCCAGACGGGTTTTATACCAGGTACCGAAAGAATTATCGTTGTCTCGCTAACAGACGTGAGTATCAACCTTGCGGTATATGTTTATCAGGTGTGCTTAACGAAACTTGAGCTACAGCAGAACTTGCAAAATTAACCCTTTGCAGTTTCCTCGGCTTATGGGAGTATTAATGGAACTTTTGCATATTTCAGATATTGCTAAAAAATATTTGCAAAGGAGTACATTTAAATCCGAAGTTTTGAAGTTTATGATTCTCACGTTATTCTGACGCTAGTGTATCGCAATGTTCTGAATTTAGTGGGACTTTGTGGAGATTTTGGACTTGATGAAAGTTTGTGAGAAGTTCTGAATACGATGAAGCTTTATAGGGCGTTCTAAAATTGATGAGTGTTTGTGAGAAACTGTGAATTTAATGAAAATTGACGATAGTCTGGAATCAGAATAAGGAGAGAAACTATTTCTTGGGGTGAATTTTTGGGGTGAATTTCTTGAAGTAGCTCCTGATCCTTTTATTCATTGATCTTTTTCTGTAATTATATAGACGTTGTCACGGAGTTAGAGTAGAAGATATTGTCGTAACTGAAGAAAATTCCTCTGCATTGCACCAATATGTTCTCACCATATCAAAGAATTAATTAATTTTCATTTCTATGTAAAAATGATGAACACATGACGATGAAAACAGATTCGAGTCAAATACGGGACACGAATTTCTTCTCTCCATGGCTGCAGAAAAAAAATGATAAGCCCTGAACTTGCTTTTGAGGCAGAAACAAATAAACAAAACACCAAATAATATTGTAAAAATTCGAAATATGCAAACAAACGTTTAAGAAGCAAAGAAGAACGTTCAGAAAATATGTCGTCTTGATGTTTCTCGAAGCTCGCGCAACGAAACTCTAAATGCGCGGAATTGTCGGAGATCATTGAAATTTTTTCCTGAACTAATGGTATACTTAGAGCATCGTTAACAATATTGTAGTGTTTAGCGATCGATTTAGCGAGTGGTCCTATATTGTTAGCTATAAAAGGACGAACCGGACTTCCCCCTGCTTTAGTCGTCGAGTAACGTTCGAACATCTCGTAGCACTCTTAAGAAAAAAAGAAATTACAAGTATTCAATACCGTGACGTATATTGTTACAACTACAATGCGATATTTCAATTTTCTTCTTAGCTTCGTTTTGCTACTGCAAAATTGCAGCTACTTGAAAGCGTTGACCACGGCTGCTGAATCAGATTCTCTTGATTCAACGGTGATTGCTTCAAATCATACCGATACAAACTTAAACACCACCGATTCAGACGATTTTCAAGTATACTCGACAAGTTCGAGGATTCTCAACGACTCAGAAAATGTTGAAAAAAGCTTACAATCAACTTCTACGATTCCTATGATCGTACCATCTTTGGGAGCAATCGAAGAAAATGGAAAAGATGAACTGAGAAGTACAAAAGATTCTAAAACCCTGTTCTCCACTGCAGATCCTATAAAGGAGACGTCGATCAAGAATACCGAGCCTGCTGAAATTGAAGAAACTCATACAACCGAAGAAAATGGAAAAGATGACCTGAGAAGTACAAAAGATTCTAAAACCCTGTTCTCCACTGCAGATCCTACTAAGGAGACGTCGATCAAGAATACCGAGCCTGCTGAAATTGAAGAAACTCGTACAACCGAAGAAAATGGAAAATCAACATCTCTTCCACGGAATTTATTGCATTACAACGTTGAATCCGAATCACAGCTAAGTTCAAGCAGAATTAAACGCCAAGTCGAAGCCGAAGGAGAGGTAATACCAAGTGCAGGAGAATTCTCAAAAGACACATCAGAATCATCCGATCAAGAAGAAGCAATTCCATCAAATTCAATGCCTCAAAGCGATGATGTTAACGAAGAAACTGATGACTCATCCAACTCAGAGTCCAGCGAGGAAACCACAGATGAACCTGATCCAACTGAAATAAATTTTGGTAATTACTTTCGATCAAAAAGAAGCGCGAAAGCTTCTGGAGAGACTTTGGAAGGTGCGGAATTCAGATATGGCTTGGGATTTCCTTATTGGTATCCTCGGCCGTTTTTTGGTCCCAGATACTTGCCATGGTATTCCAGAAGACCCTGGTATCCTGGCTACGATTATTCGAGGTATCCCATGTTCCATGGAAGAAAATAAGTAACATGCAGAGAAAGCAAAAGGAAGAGGAATAACTTCACAGTAAATGTATCAACAATAATTGTCTTTATTCGAAATAAATATATTAAAAAGACATTTATCCGACTTTGCATTAGTTTAGGAGACACGAAATGCCGTATTTAATGCTAACAAGTCTATGTTTGCTAAAAAGTCTGCGTACATTAAGTCTATATTCGTATGTCTCAACGTTACATTCTATATTCGTGTACTGTTACACGGTAAGTACATAAATTTTCACAGTTAACTTTGGTGGGCAGCTCTTAATTCTTAGAGTTATAACGACTATTTAACATCTATAATTATTTACAGTGATTCTATCACTCTGACCGAATAATAACTTAGGTCAGTGATACGGAATAAATAGTATAAAATAGGAGACGGAATTCGTATCAAAATTGTACAAAATTTACTTCACAATCGATACAAAACAGCGGTCAAATAATTCTTTTTACAACGTTTGCCTGAGACACGTCGAAGTGTCGGGGTTGGACAACAGTTGAGATCGTGTTTGACGATTCGTTTCGTTCTTGTTATTACTGAAATTGCAGAAAACCGTCGTTCCTGCTCGTCACGTCAACGTAGTTGCCGTTTGTTCGTCGAATTAACAAGTTTACTATTTATACGTCACTAACGAGCTCACTAAGTGACACAGCCTTCCCAAACATCCTTCTGCTTCCGTCTACGACCGTTCTTTTTTTATTTTCTTCCCGTCAGCAAGTATAATTTTGTGGTAACTCTCTGATCCAGTCAAAGACCATTGTCGTATCTTGGAACGCCTTGATTCTGCTTTCGAAAAATGTCGACGAACAGCAGTCGAAGGTTCGGTTAATCGTCGATGTAAAAAAAATAACGTTATATCGACTTCGTCTTTCATTTGCTGCAATTAGTGCAGCTGAAGAAAGAGAAATCGAAGGAAGCTCGGCAATTGAATTTCTTCAGTGATAGAAGAAACATCGTCAAGTATTCCTTGGAAGAGTTACATCTTCCTGTGAATTCCTTCAGGAATGGACAATGTTTTCCTGACTTCTGAAAGATTTTTACTTCCACTTAAATGCCTTCAATGAGTCCTCGTTTTTCCTTTGAACTCTTCATGGAGGCTCTAAACCTCCTTTAGATTTTTCGAAGGAATTTTCTCTTCTACAATCCTTCTGCATTTTTTCTTATAATATCAGATCTCTTGCGGATATCTGAGACACTTCTGCATATCTTTTCGAGTAACTTTCCTCAACAAACCGCCTGAACAACTTCAGCTATCCAAAAGACCGTCTACTCTTCCATTACTTTAAAAGTCAGTCCCTCAAAAGCACTCGAATCGAGCTTAAAATAGAAAATACACTCTCTTTCTTCATCAGACTCAATTCTTCCACGACGTAGAATTTCTTCTTCAAAATACTCTCATTGTATCATCAGCAATAGAAACGAAAAACAACCACGTACGAGTCAAAGTCGAAAGTGCATAAAAAAAGGAATACTGGAACTGCTCAACTGCAGAGATCTCGTCAACAAGCTTATCGAAAAACACGTCGTAGAATCGTACACCCTCCGCTCGTGAGCGTGCCAGAAAGAAAGAAAGAAACACAAAATCGTCCTTTGAGCTGTCGTCTTCGTGCGTTTCTTTGGTCCATGAGTTTCACCGATGTTCTTCTCCTTATCGCATGAGATTCTTAGCGATGATAAGATCGAACGATGACTCAGAAGCGATTTCTACGGCGGATAGCTTCCCTGACGCGTTGCCGATACGCAACTTGTTGCCGATAGACGAACAACGGTCGAAGAGCGTTAGTTCCAGCTGCAGTTTCAAGGTCATCCGTTTCTGATCCTTCGACGCTGCGTTTTTCAACTTTCAGAGAGTCTTCTGAAAGAGTGTCTTCAGGGTTGCCTCCATTGGGCAGATAGAAGAACACCATCGGCGGAGATTGATCCTCGAGTTCATTTTGGAGACCGGATGAATCCTGGACGAAAACGGGGATCCCGAATATCGGACCGGAAGTGCCATCTGGCTTTAACGGAGCAGCGATCGAGTAACCGACGATGAGCAGGAAGAAGATCATGCTAAACGCCTACAGGAAGAAGTGGAGTGTTGTTTTGTTGCTGTTTGTTAAAGTTTTTGCGCTTATTAAGACGTTCTCTGCCGGGTTGGTTGTTTAAACATTCAACGTTAGATCGAGATTGATATTTATTTCATATTCTACTTCTTTTGGGAAATAGAAGGGTAAATAGTTTGTGGGAATTGGTTTTCTTGGGACTGCGAATGTGAAGGAAGATATATCTGGTTAGTTGGACGATCTTAAAGAGGAATGAATTTAAAGATATAACGTAAGTAGGTTTTATTAAAAGTTAGATTTCTCGAGTGAAGAAGTTCTTGCATCGATTAGTATTTAGTTCAGCGTGCAACGTAACTGGTCGACGGTGAGAAATTCGAGAATTTAAGTAAGAATAAAATTGAATAATTTAAACTGTAATATAAATTACAGTAACATAAATAATAAATCGAAATATAATTATAAATGTGTAACCGTTTACTTTAAATTATCGCCATCAGCTTGAAACACCAAACATCGGTGAAACTAAATGAAGAACTTCTTCAAAACAAAATTCACCCTGGGCAGCGAACGTTTTAAAATGAACCATAGACTTTAATGAGATCTTACCATCTTGACAGTTCGGTTCAAAGTTTGTGAACACTCTGAGAACGTGGAAAGATACGAATATTGATCACCAACGTTGCAAAAGTACGAAAAGCACGACTGTCTCGGAGGAAGAAAACGAAAAAAGAGATAAGCAAGTCACAAAAAAATTCGTAATACTTCAGCGAACAGTAACAGATCCGACTTGTTGGCACTGTAAGGAGTTTATGGTCCACGAAAGCGTCCTTCCAGCATTTATACGAATCCGTGACGTCAAACGGGAGCACGCTAATCGTACAGTGACGTTTTACGCAAAGTGATAACTGACCTGGTAAACTAGAAAGATTGATCATACCGGATGATCGTATATATCGTTCGAATGTTGCGTCAATGACGGAAACAATTTTGTTTTCTTCAACCAGATTTTCAGCGGGAAAAATAACTGTAGAAATCTTCAGCTCGGATTTTAAGTTGTTGCCTCTGATTCTTCATTGAAACCTGATTATCGCGATGACCGAAGATTGTTAGATGTTTCCTGAGATTCTGGACATATTCTACTTAACTCTAATTGTTGTATATTATCTTACTTTGTATTAATAATTGAAAAGTCATTGCAGAATAGCTTAGAAATGAATTTTCAATATAAGAGAATCACACAACTAATGATTTTTCGTATGCAGTACTGAAAAGGTGGGAGAGAAAAAGAATGAAGAATTGAAAAAAGAAATTGATGTTGAAGAAAATAGCATATGAGAATTAAAATCCGTTGTACTGCCTAATACGTGCACAATAAGCTACAATGTAAAGAATAATGGGTCACGATAAAACGAATTATCTTATATAAAAAGGTTAAAGTGGCATACAAGCATTACGTTTACTCGAGACAAAATTAGAGTCCCAAAAATGTTCAAATAGGGAACATAGATTATAGCCAACTTACGAATTTGTGGATCAGTTAAATACATGGCTATTTACACTCCAAATAACCAGCTGTTACTCGATCAAAAGTAAAGAAGAAAAAAAGGACATCTACGTAATCTTTGCTAATTCCGCCAGTTATCTTTCAGTCATAGGATCACCGGATCTTTGGAATCGCGCAATATTAGTCATTCGAACAACGAAAATGTGAGATCAGACAATAAAATAGAATCTCCGTCCAAGGAATTATATCATCTAGCCTCTAAAACTGTTTAGAGCTACGTGTACACTTCAAAATATGTACTTGACCGATATTCGCCCTGAAGTGCATCTGTTTGTTTGTTTATCCAGTTAACACAGTAGCAAGTACGAACGAGGGATACCGTACTTCCTTTAAATAGAGTCACGTGTCGTCGTTGATGCAAAATATCACGGTTTCAGGTAGCTTTGAAAAGTTCCTCGGTACATTTGAAATCCCGACGCCGTGATTATTTGTTATTATTGTCGAAATGAAGAAGAATAATTCGGATAGAATTTTCGTTTAATTTTGATACAAAAATATGATATATAATTTTGTCGATGAAACGTTCTCGTTCGGTTCTCATTTACACGAGACATGTTACACGTGAAAGAAAGGGAACGCACGTAGACTGGGAAAGGAGAAACGTAATTTCCATCCTCCACGTTTAAAACGGGAATGAAGACTTCGAATCAATCGCTTAATTTCTGTATCAAACAAACTGATTTATTTTCCTCTGTCAAAGCATTCAATTTGATCGAATAAATATCTCTCCGCTTCTGTAAAACGTGTGCAAACGATCGAAAACTCGAAGGACTCTTTCGAGGGGTAAGGCATGGGGGCAGTTTAACGCGAACTCGTCGCGGTTTTGATTTTAGTTCGCCGACTCGGCCTCCTCGTGCACCGTTTCGCTGCTTTCGGTAGTTTTAGATCTGAAAGAAATCACCAAATGAAGATCTCTCAGGCTTTCAAGGGCAAATTAGTGCGAAAGTTAAAAGCACAAATTAACAAAAGGTGTTAAACGTGAAAATCCTGTTCGCATGGCAACGTTAGAAGAGAAATTAGTTTGAGGGACTCATGGGGGAGTTGTACATGATCCGGTTATAATTGCGGTACAATTGTGCAATGGACGGATGCCTTGTACAAAAGTAAAGACTGGTAAAGGTGAAATAAAGCTTCTTCTCGCGTTACTTCATTATCGAGAATCCGGCAGCACCATTATTATGAATGCAACGCAATTACAATCGAATTCTGTACATTTTTCTCGTTCTCCCTTCGCAACTTATTAATTGAAAAACATAAAGGTTAATCGAAAAGTTTTCAGGTTTCGATTTGTTCGAAATGTTGGATCTGCTTGTTCTCCCGTTAGCATCGTACGAAATCCAAATTTTCATTTGAAAAACACTTTTCGTTCAGCCTTTCCACACACGATAAGGGGGGTAGTGGAATAAAAAAAGTTTGGAAAGTACGAAAAAATCCTTTCCTGTATTGAAATCAATCTAACGTGGGGAACTTCGTCTACGAATTTTTCTACATAGGATTAAAAGAAAAAGAGTGTATGCGTCGTGAAAAACATCGATCTTGCCGCTCGTACCGGTTTGTTTGTTTTTCTTTTTCCTTGATTTCGTGTAAATAACATTTTATTGCATGCAAGCTTTCCGCTGCTATTCCAATACTCGGGTTTGCCTTCTATCATTCTCTATTATTTAAGTGCGAGCGAAGAAGCGAACTGACGATCGGAAATGTTCGTTAAAAGTTCGTCAGATTCGGCGCGAGCCGATCGTTTGAACTTCTCATTGTTTCTCGTTAACTATTCAACGTTATCTCTTCGTCAATTTGTCTTATGCTTTCTCCGTTCTCGATTCACTTCTTTCGCTCCGTCTCTATTACTTCTACTTTATCGCATTTCCAATTCTTTCCAGTTGGATTTTACATTAAAATACCATTTCATATAGTTCTACAACGATACATCGTAAATATAGTTAACTGTAAGTCGAGTCGCAGGATGCAATTAGGCTTAGGGAGAAGTAACTTCATACCATTGCCCGTTTCATGAGTTTCAAAGATAGCTTTGCTTAGATATCCCTTATCTCCGTTCTCGCATTCTCTCGTTCTCTCCCTATTTCCTCCCCTGCTCTCTCTCTGCTCTCTTACATCGCGTATTACACGAGATCCTTATGTTTAAAAATCCGGCTGCCAAGCGTATCGATCGAATATCACGGGGAAATAGTTGTCGGAGCTGAAATTACCGCTCCGTAATCTACAAAGCTATTGCCTCGAGATTGTTTTTCTTTTATGAAAATGTAATTATCTCGTATCGTTCGGTACGAGGAAAGCTTCCGTTTTATATAAAAATTGCGTGATAATCCTTTTTGCATAGACGATCATATTATATCTCGTTTCTCATCGTCATCCTAGTATACGATCGCTCGGCAATCCGGTAATAATAAATGTATTGCGATTAACTATTTTATATATTGTCGGATAGTAAGAATTATTCGCTTCCTCGATGACTATGTTCTTCCAAAAAGGCGAAAGGTGTTGCGTACCGTGTCACTAATGCTATTATCGGTAAAAATTTAACTGTGTTTCCTTTTTCCCTTCCTTTTGTTCTGTAAAAAGTAGGCACTTAGCTATGTTTCTGCGTTTCTTCGTATAACGTTAATGTCTATTGTACACGATGAAAAGAACTGCATCGATAAACCTCCCCTCTTTGTGTTTTATCATCGATCGTACAATTTCCCGTGAAATTTTCTTCCGTTACGTAAAACTCGTTCGACTGAGCTATTCAAATCACGTTCCTTTTAACGGCGCCATTATTCACGATTTGGTCCCCCGGGCGGCGCACAGAGGAGTAATTTTGAAAAAATGTACCACCGATGGTTCACACCGCCCCGTGGAACAATCATGAATGTACCATCAATGGTACACCCCGGGGAGGTACGTGTTAAATATAGATTTAACACGGAAGCGAGTGATATTAACACGTTAAATGTCATAGGGGTCACCGGTGACCGGCGCTGAAATTTTTTACGACCTTCAAACAGAAATATTCAGAGATTCGCTAATATACTTTATATTTAAATACTGCTGTTAGAAAAGTAAAGCACAGCTGAGTGACATAAATATTTTTACCTGTAACGTTTCTATTCTATGAAGATAGAATTTTAATAGAAAAAGTTTGAGTTTGGTAGAAATGATGAAACTAGTGAAATACCGGTAGCATTCAACGTGTTAATGTTACTTTGAATATTTCTATATTCGTGGATTTCACTCTTTCTTGTTTTAGATAAAAAGAAGAATTTTTCACGGAAATTTTCACGAGCGATATTTTCATTTTTCTGTTTCACTTTGACGCACATACATTCGGTTAACGTTCACTCACGACTTTCGCACTGTTTCATTCGCGCGCTTTCTTTCTCACGTACATGCACACGCATCCCCACGTCGTAGCGCATATCCGTTTTGGAACTTTTAATTAGCACCGTGTCTTCGTGAATTCTAGCTTTTCAGTTTACATCGTTTCTTTTTTTTCGCTCGTTCTCTTTCTCTTTTTCTCAGAAACTTCCCGCGATCGACAATAGGGGAGACTGCAAAACTGGATGGACGACTGCGGAACATCTATTTTTGTTTCTTTCACTTTCAAACGTACAAACAGCCATGAAAAAAAGAATCGAGAATTTCCGGGTCGTCTGAATGCATATAGTACCTTCATTATGATCAATGTCTTCATGATTTCGAGTAAAATAATTAATTCCACTAAATTTATGCTTCCATTACCAATGCCAAATGCGTTTATAATATGCATTTTTTTCAATCACGATTTATAATGTAAAATTCATTGTTTTCTCGCGTTATTACTGTAAGCACGAATTTGTTAAGTTTTACTTTACGATCGACGAATTCAAAAGTAAGATTTGACCGTAACTCTTGCACATTTCTTTGTTTCAATTGCAAATGAAGGTTCATACGCGTGTTCTTTGTTGATATATATAATATTTCATGAGCGAGAATATTTTTTTTTCAAACTGCACCTCGTACCATCATAAGCATCATTATTTCGTAGCGGAAATCAGATAACGAGAACATAGCGGTGCATACGATCAATACGTGCCGACATTAGAATACGTATCAACCACGAAGATTAAACGATATATCGGGTGAAACACGACATCGCTAAATAATTCTATGAAACGCCTATTCGATGCAAATAATAGAAGAACACGCGAACGCATGAATGCAACGTACCCGAAATCTCACACGACGATCGTATTCCAAACGCTATGAAATGTACAAAAGTACAAAATACAATTTCACGGGGCACATTTTATCCAAGAAAACTGTTACACGGAGCTTCTGTCCACTTACCCAGACCTACGTCCAGTTTGGAATACGATCTGACAAAGTCTTTATCTCAAATTACATCGTGACTTACATAAAAGCTCAGCTTAAGAATACAGACTTAATACGTTATGTACTTTTTTTTTTCTTCCTTCGTTTGTTTACATCGTCTTTCCTAGAGGCAATTAGACGTATTCAGTCTTTCTGCAACCCTTAATGTAACTTTATTTTAGTTTCTCTTTCTAATGTGTACTATCGAGCGATCGGCTGGAATTTGTGTTTTCCTTATTTTCTCTCTCTCTAAGTTTGCTCTTTTAACCCCCGTTTCTTTGCTCGTCCCTTCTAATTCTAACGCGAGTATAATGTTTCTTGAGCTTTCATGTATCATACCGATACTCACCGAAAAAGAAAATCAGTTCTTACATGACTGGTCTATCGATATGGCGAAACGTAATTTGCAGAGGGGTTAAAAGTAGTGTAGAGTTATGAAACGCTAAGCTACTAATTGCGACGGTGAATTAATAGCTATGAGATTGCATGGTCGACAGCTTTCGTAGAGAGTATGAAGATCGGCGTAACTAACGAAGAAAATAATTATATTGACTTCTCATTGTTTGGCACCTATTTGCTTGACTGTTTTGTCACAAAAAAGAAATATGAAAAAACGGTGTGAAGATACCAACATTACGAGCACTCTACAGATTCATTATCGGAATCTTTTCTTCTGTTTAGTTTTATGTTCAGTATTATTTAAATACCACGCGAAATTCAATACTATACTTCCGTATACCAGGAATGTTTTTCGTGTAAAAAAGATTCTTTGGGACCTACTCATTAGAAAGGATTCGTGTGAAAACGGTAGTGAACAAGATTGTATGAAATTATCAAGTGCACAATATCGAAGGCACAAGATGCCATTTAACGGAATATTTCACGATGATGAGCTCCTTTCAAGGAAGAGAGAAAGTTAAAAATTCGTTAAACATAGCCCCGGAAAAAAAGATTTGAGGAAAATCATTATCCTAGATCAACGGTGTCCCATATAATATAATGGGACATGTTTATGTCACAGACATGACTTATACGCTAACTCTACGAGTGTGATTTCATCTTAATATTCTCTAGCAGAGTAGACATTCTACTTCAATGGGCAAGTATTTAAAAACATTCATATATGCATTAGACTAAGATCGTTAACAACTCCTATATGCCTATCACGTATATAGTCATTAGACGCTACCAAGGTGAATTGGATGCTTATAAACTCTAAGTTAGTGATTTTGGTACCCTGGTTAATTACTATTAGTAAATCTAATTTATTTAAAAAATTATCCGTTAAAATTCAAGAGATTTATGTTTCGTCTCGCTCGTTTGTTAAACCAATGATTAAAATTTAAATATCAATGCAAAAGATTATTTAAACAATAATTAACTCTATTTCATGTATTCGAGAAATATATATAATATATATATGTGTATATATATATATATATATATATATATATTATATAAAAAAATCGAATTAATACTTCCTTTCGTCTTTGTATCAGAAAGTGTTAAACAATCGAGTTTACTTACTGAAACGTCGTGCACTCATATTGCGTATTGTGTTTTATATGAGAGCCTACAGTAGCGTTACAATGCGTGAATAAGAAGACGTTAGCTCACCACTTTTTTTTTAGACTTTTACCCGTGCTTTTTTCACTTCTCATTTGAATAACTTTATCTACTACAATTGTGTTTACTATCTCGGGCAAACAGTGAATGTGTCTTGGTGATTTGTAAATAGATAAAAAAAAAAGTCACGATGTAAAAGTCTTACACTCTCTGCACTTCTTATTCCACGATTCTAACGATGATCGCGAATACGAAATAATCTACTCACTTCTAAAAGTGTTGTTTACGTGCAAGGGAACCTAATAAGTGAATCTTCAAAAGAACATATCCTTCCTAGTATTCTACATACTCATTGAGTAAATCACAATATAAAAATACAAATCGAAAATCTCCCCATTTTCCTTCTCGTGTCCCTTTGTCGATTTTTCGATCTCTTTGTTTGTTTGTTTTTTTTTTAAACTCCTCTTTTTAATTCTTCAGTCATTCGAAGGTGTCCTTTAAGAGTGCACTTCCTTAGAATAAGTTACGTCTCTTTTTAATGCTTTCTTTTCCAACAGCGGGCCATTCTTCTCTGTTAAGTCAGTTATAAATAATTGTCTGCTTGATATACATTTCACGAAGACTTCGTTTTACTTCGAACTATATAACACGAAATGCTTCCCCCTGATTAATTACTCTTTTAGGAATAGTGATCAATGTTGCGTATGACTGAGCTGTTAAAAATCTTATAGCGAAAGTAACTACTTCCGAATGTGCAAATCACCTAGTATCACTGACAACTTGAAAGTCCACATACACATGTGACACAGAAATAATTCTGCAGTCTTAACCACGCATGTAGAAATAGCCACAGATTGCTATAATACCCCCACCAACAATCGCGGCACCTATGCCTATTGTAAGGGGCTTAAATAATGACCTCTTGAGCTTTTGCCATTCTTCCGTCTCCTTTTGCCGACGCTTCATTTCGCGCACATATGCTGCCAAGCGTTCGCGTTTGTCCACATTACGCCGACGTACTTCATTTTTCCTATTGAAACGAAGACAATTAATGTAGATAACATTACGAATCTAAACGAAACCCTGCTTTTTTGTATATGTATATGAATTGAACTTACGTATCTGGACTGGACGAAGGACTATTTATTTGTAACGAATTTTCACCGTCGCTGGTGGTTTCACTAGGCACTGCAACACCATCGGAACTTTTATCGTGTAAATTGTTCGAAATGTATGTAACAGTCGTAGGAGGTGGACTGGTAGTTGGTTCTGTATAAGATGGTGGTTCCCTGGGTAATGGTTTGTCCGGTGGTCCACCTAGTTCATCTGATATCGTGAATAAAGGAATTATTAATTTCTACGAGCAGGGCAATTTTTTGAACAATCAAATAAACATCTTTACCATTCTCCTCGGATGGATTTGAAGTTAAATCGGCCATCATACTGCGTGTCAAAGATTCACCTCTTGGAGGTGGCAAAGGAGGTGGTTCATCCTCTTCTATCGAAGAATTACTAATGTTATTTACCACGTCGTAATGATTTGTTACTACCTCGTTATTGTCAACATTCTGGAAATTAATTGATAGTTAGTAAACGGCTTATACAATTACATTCTGTCACAGTAGTTCAATGCTATTAGAGAATATTTATTATGGATGAATAAATAAAAACCAGTAATAATACTATACATTGTTATTTAGTTATGAAGTCAATTTACTGAAACATGTAAAATAACTAACAGCACTGTACTACTGTGAATTGGTATTATTTACCACGTTATTGGATGGCAATTGTTTCGCTCCTTCGATGATAGCAGCATATGAAAACCGCAATTGCTCTGGAGTTTGTATCAAACCCATTCGAGACCGTCTCATTTCCACCAATATATCCCTTACATTCACCGAATTCAATCCATTTTCTTCAATCTGAATATACAATAAAAAATATATAATAACAGTTTTCTTCCTGTAAGCTTTGCCGACTACTTTCCATTCCACTTACCAAAACAAGACAAGTGTCGACTAAACAAAATGTTCCCGATCTTCCGATACCTGCAGAACAATGTACAACAGGAGGCCCGACATTTTGGTCCAATACTCCTGATTGCCTAACATCAGCCAAGAAGTTTAAAAATGACGTGGGACTTTGCGGCACTCCAAAATCTGGCCAAGTGGTATAATGAAAATGTAAGATTTCTCTACTTTCTTTCGTTTCCAAATCAGTTAATCTGTATAAAAAATACATTCTCATAATGTTATTGTTTCAATTAAACCATGTATTTCATGGAAAATGTAATAATATCGAATAGCAGGAATGCTCATACCTTAATATTCTAGTTGTATAATCCGATGACTCTGTTTTACTGACATAATCTACTACAATGCCAACATCGGCAAATGTTATAGTATCATCGGACATATCACCAAGAGGCCAATACTGATAACATTTAATTTGATTCTTTTCAATTATCTTATTTAACATTAACACAGCTTTACAATTTTGCTCCCATACCATCAGCCAAAAGTGGCCAGCAGTATTTGGCAGTGGTCCTTGTGTAAGGATGTATTGTCTATGAGCACGATCTACCTACGGTACAAATTTATATATTAACAGATTATTCTTTACCTTAATATAATACTTTACTATAATATTTACCCTTATAAGATTGGCATTGATGTAATCACATGGACCTCTCTTAAGAATGATCCTACTGTGGTCGTAAGGTGCAACATCTCTATAGCGATTCAAATTTTTATTTTGCGGTTTTCTTGACTCGTTACATGTGTACATAAAATTGCTGCACTCATAACGTATATGCTACAAAAAATCAAACATGTCTTTCCCATCTGATTATCATACATTGTCGACTAAAACTAGACATTAAAAATTTTAACATACGAAACGATATGTTACGATGTCATGACCGAGAAAAATTGATGACTTATGATTTGGAAATGTAGCTGTTAAGTTGTAATAAAAGTATTGAGCCTTTTAATAAAATATACAAAACAGTGTAAAGGTGAAAGTCTTTATTTATAGAAGTGCAATACATACACATTGTATTCATCAAAATGTTTTGTATTTACATTTCAATTTGGATGAAATTCTTATATTAAATAGATGTGTATATATTTTGAAATCGGAAGTTTAACCTTGGCAAAAGAACGACAATGCGCATTCTATATTGTATTCAACGTTTTCCTGCGAAAAATGCTTTCTAAGAAAAGAAAGCGCCGAAGGAGATTCAAAACAATCCAGGCATTGTAAATAACCGGAAGGCGAGCGTAAACGAGATACGTGAATACAATTAAATTCTGGGTACGGTCGTATCGCGTTGAAATGATGTCTAGTAAATCAAAATCTATTTGCAGATCATAAATTAATCGAGCGTGTTACCTTGCAAGAACACGAACGGCGGAATCGAACGAGACGGAGCGATTCCACGGATAAATAAAACAAATCATGATAACAGTAACGGAACGGTAACGATCCTCACGGTTTCCTTATTTACGTGATTTCATGAAATCATGGACAACAATGCTAGATCTCGCGAAAAAGGAAGAAAGACAGGGGAACAAAAAAAAAAGAAGAAACGATAACGTGCGCGCAGCCACGTTACGAATTCTATCGCGGCAGAGGTCGAGAAGAGAAGGAGCGGAATTTCATCACCGTGTCATCTACTACTAGCACAATGTCAGCGTAAAACAATTCGTACGCAGTCTTGCCTGTGAAAACAGTCTGACATATTCCCAGCAAGAATGGTTCCCTCTTCGCAAAAACCGGAAGGAAAGGCTGAAAAGACGGAAGACGAGAAAGGGAAAGGAAAAGAAAGGAAGGGACGATCTTTTACCTGATAGAGGGTCGCCCAAGCTCTCTTGGAATTAATCTCGAGATACTCGGTCTCTACGTTGCTGATCGCTTGCTCGCGCGTCTCCTGGCTGGTCATTCTGTCGGCTCGTTCGCGACTCGGACTCTCCGGTGCTCGAAAACGGCAAAACGAGACGAGGCACGCGAAGAGGCTGGGCCCCGGCCGCGCACGATCTCTCTCTCTCTGTCTCCGGGAAAAAGGCGTCTCAGGCACGAAGCGGTGCCATGCGTGACGCGGATTCTCGCGAAGGGCAGCCCCCGCCGCACGGGAGACGAAAACGCGCAACCACAGCTCTTCGGAGACGTATGCACACCTCTTCTCTCTATCGTACACACTGCCCACACTGCACCACTCACCGGCTGAACCACCACCGATCGCTATCGCCCGTTGCCGCTGCTGCTACCAGCGCGAAATCGAACTAAGGTGCTGACATCTTCGAGAAACTAACATTTTTTCTCCCCACCCCACCGTACTCTTTCACTCTTGTTCCTTTACCGCAAACAGTAAAACAGAGACGAACGGAAAGGGTTTACTCATTTGAATCTTTTTCAGGTCTGTACCGTCTGTACTAGAACAGATATGACGTCACTGGTCTGACAACTTAAATCCTATTGTTGCGCACTACAAATTCCTCCGCTATACTGCCTATTTTTCATCTTATTGAAAATCGTTATTGCAATTGTCTTACTAATGACGGACTATCGGCAAACAATAAGTGTTAAACAAAAATAATCGAACACCTG
This sequence comes from Cerceris ruficornis, assembly GCA_963989415.1. Taxonomy (NCBI): domain Eukaryota; kingdom Metazoa; phylum Arthropoda; class Insecta; order Hymenoptera; family Crabronidae; genus Cerceris; species Cerceris ruficornis. The sequence continues at coordinate 8,802,792 of OZ022518.1, forward strand.
GAGAAGCACGAGGTCTTCAGGTGTAATAGCATAAATCTGTCCTCTTCGTAAAGAAACAATTTACACGCGAGTTAACTAGAATACGTTAAAATTGTATCGAAACGGTAAATCGATAAATAATTTCTAATAATGTAAAAATGATATATATACGTTGCTAAAGATTTTTTGGTATTTTTTACAAACTGCAATATGATAAACTTAGATGTAGTAAAGTTGTGTTTACTTTCTTCTGCAGCTGCATACGTGTAGTTCGTGAACCATAGTCTCAACAAATATAAATACAGTATATATATATAAAGTTGCAATTATTTCTAAAACTAAACCATGGAATTACGAATTTGAATACAATATGCATAGAGTATTACGATTAAATGGTATTCAAACCAACTTGGGTGAGAACAGTGACGTTAAGTCAGTCCCTCGCCAAGACTCTCGTAAACGGACGCGACGTGTTTCGCATTAAAGAAACGACTTCGCCTTTACTATACTGTCTTGCAGTAAAATTGGAGCGAAAATCAACGATATAATGTTTAACAGTCGGAATTTTCGCGCGTGCGCAGGAGTAACCACGAAATGGAATTTCGTTCGGTGAAGTATGGACGTAATTGTTTCGTGATATTCTCCGTCGTGACTGCGTTTTGTGGAAATTGCGTAACTCGAATTGATCGTGTGTTTCCTGGTATCGAATCTCACGGAACTGCGATGCAACATATTTTCACAATCAACCATTGTTTCGATCTATTATAATATTGTAACATCACAGTTGACATTTCAGTTGATGTATCTTGAAGTAAGAAAGGTAACGAATTAAATGTATACAAATGAAAGAAAAGAAATGAATATTAATAATTTCCTTATTATTATAAATATTGATGATTTATAATACTGAGGTTTACAATATCTTAAGTTATACTGATAAATAGATGTATAAAAATAATGCCATGTTTTGAACGATTGTTTTTACAAATTTTCGTATAAATTTATGAAAGCAATATATTTTATTAAGTATAGCTCTTTCAAATCGAAATCGATGAAGAAAATACTGACATTTGTAGGAACTTATTTCAGTCGGATTATAGAAATATTAGTCGCGTTTTGCAATTTTTGAGGACTTTTCATCCTTGTCTTTGGTTGTTGGTGTATTTTCATCGGTACTTATGCTTTTTCTCTTGGCTGTCTCTGTAGACCCCTTTTTCAGCCAAGAAGCCATAAGACCGGTAGGGCCACTCTTTTTCTCTTCCCTGCGTATAATAGAATTAGCAAATCAATAGTCCGACATACTACTTCATAAGATTAAAAGATCAGACTTTTTGCTGTGAAATATTAATTGCACGATTCTATTTCAATATACATACTTAGGCTTTGTCTCTTTTCTGCAATGTTCAATCTTATTGTTTACATTGTTTACAAGAGTGGAGACTGTGTGCCAACTTAAGATGCCTTCTGATAACGTATATTTATTTAATCTTCCAATGGCTTCGGAGACCGAAAGTTCTTCACTGAGCCAAGCCTAATAATGCATATGATAACTGTTTATTCGTTCAATTCGTTTCCCTTTAACCAAATGTTTTATAAATATATATGATTATGGCATACTCGCGATTTCTCTTCTGTGTTTAAAAATACAGGTACACGATTATGTAGCCAAGAAATAACGTTATTAGAATCCCTTGTAATAATTGTACAGCTGTAGATAATTTTTCCCTAAAATATAATTTGATTTTTCATTCCTAAATCACGTTAAATAATTATACACAAGTATAGGTGTATTTGACCTACTTCTTCAGTTTTAAAGCTACCGAATATTCCTGCCATTTTTAAAACCTTCAATCCTTTCCAACCAGTCTCTTCGGACCACTCATCTTTCCATGTTGTTGGATCGTCGGCTCTTACACCTTTATCTTGACTGGCATATATATAGTAAGGTTGTTTTCGATCTTCCTTAGTCTTCCCAGCCTTCCATTCGTAATATCCTTCGCAAACAACAATGCATCTCTGTTCTTTGCGAAGTAATGGCGTGTATAGCTTCGAACTTTGAAGGTTCTCCAAACGTCCATTGTGCGTTGACAATTTATGCTTCCTGTAATCTCCCTAATATATACATCTATATTTTTGACAACTTTCACATTACATCGATTTGCGTTTTCAATATTAAGATTAATATCAAATCCACAAATATAGAAATGTCTTTGTCAAAATACAACGTCAAACATCAGTGATTTGATATTCCGCATTATCGCTCATTAAATCCAAATTACGTTCGCATCATTTGTATATAACCCGTGGATTTAACGACAATAACATTGGCTACATTTCGACAATAACAAGAGAAAGTTGAAAGTTATACAGTACGTCAGTATCTCGAAATAAACGTCAGATAAGACCTCAGAATGTTTATATCCAACGGATGTATGTTTGCGTCGAGTATATTTTATTGACAATTCCATTGAGAACACGTGGGCTCTGCCCCCCTCGCGTTCCCGCACTTTAAGATGGCATTCGAGTTAACCTGCTTCGAATGTTTACACTGACCTCGAGTTTAGGTGGAATGATTCCCCACATCATTGCGCAAAGGACTCTCTCATTTTCATCCCCAAAATGCGAACCGGCAACGAGACACGGTAAAACATCTCTCGGGCCAATGTTGCACGAAGGGACGTATTCTAATTCGCTTTTTGTCCATGACGTTGTGCGTCGTTTGCCATGAGAATCTTTGTATTCGCAGGCCCGGCACAAAGTGTCGGGATTTAGAGTACTGTAAAACAATCGGTGTCTCATTCATAATGTTCGTTACCTATGTATTCGATGTGACACGATGTGGTTATTAAAGATAAATAAATAAATGATTCCGATTTACCAAGCACCACGACCGCACATGCTTCTCGCGCCACTGTGACAAATCGATGTGGCTGAATTATTGCGATGTACTTTGACGGGAAATGGTAAGTATGAAATATTTGCATTGTTTTAAGTAAAGGATGAAAAAGTATTGTATGTTATATGATGTCGTTTATTTTTAGTTTTCGTTGTGTGCACATTTTTGTTTTGGAATGGATCTGTCGCGTTTTTAATGTAAGGATGTTAGAATACATATCGATGAGAAATTAAAAGAATATTTTGGAGGTATAATAATTCTATTTGGTAGAACAAAGTGTTGATTCCTTGTAATTGTAAAAAGTGAAGTATTGCAGGTCTTTTGTTCAATCAGAATGCAGATATTACTAATGTTTAAAGATGGCGCGCAATATCACTAACAGTGATTTATCACAGTGATCGCAGATTCAGTCGTGATTTAACTTCATTCACGACGGTGATTGTAATTTTTTATTTTGAGTGAATCTGTTCACTATAATTATAATTTTCGATCATTAATAAAAAATATATTCAATATGATTTAATAATGAATTATTTGACTATTTGTGTTTTTAAAAATCAGCAGAGAATACAAGAACTTATAAAAGAATGATTTGCTGTAATCACAGACGAGGTATCTCGTATGGCAGTTTATTATTTAAAATAATATACAGATATAGAACATATAGCATATGTATTCCATTAAATATTTAAGCTGTTTGAAGATATAAATTTTAAACGCCGACGCAGGCGCCCTCCGCTCCTACCAGAAGGAGCTCCTGCCTTAGTCTCCCTCGTCTCTTCGTTTCCGATCGCTAAAAAATAGTTCTCTCGTTTATCTACCTCATATTTCTACCCAGACGAGATATAGAATAAACTTTGTGCTCCTACTTTTGATTCGTTTTTCAGTGAGAAATATTCAGAAACTGTGTTAGCATTCTACACTTAGTGAGCCATTGGTGTTTGCGCCAGTAAATATAATCCTGAATCGTCGATTTCTTCTTTTTTTGCGATCATAGGAGGAAAATGTTCATCGTGTCCCACCCCGCTCTCCGCCAGGGAGCTGCTGCTGTTCAAAATCAAATATTTCGGAATATTTGAGTTCTATTTCTTCCATTATGACATAGTTCCTAATATTACGATTCGAACTACCGCAGCTCTTTTATTGTGTCTAACGATATGGAGGTAAAATTAATAAATAATTAGAAAATTGCATGTGACGACAGTTTGGATTTGTCTGTGCTTGCTCTCGATTCCTACTTTACCCATTGCCGTCATGGCGTGTGCGCAGAAGGCGCGTGCGCATACGCTGCACAGCCAAGAGAGAGACAGAGCGTCCGACATCTTGGAAAGTTTGCCTCGTTCGGTTGCGGTACTTTGTGCTCCTGCTTCGGATTCATTTTTCGGCAAAAAATATTCGAAAGCTGTGCTCGAATTCTACTCTCAGTTACTCCTTAGTGTTTGTACGTTTAAATGTAATAGTGATTCCTGAATGTCTTCCGTTTTTACGATGATAGGAAGATAAATGCGGGTCGAGATCTTCCCCTCTCGCAGACCGGGATGCCGGTACGTTTCGTAGTCAAATATTTTTGGGAATACGTGAGTTCTATTTCTTTCATTGGCACGCAGCACGAGCAGTTCTTAACATTACTATTCAAAGTATCGCAGTTCTCTTATTGTATCTAACGGTACACAAGTATAATGAGTGTATAATTGGAAAATTGCAGTTTACGTCGGCTTAGATTTGCTATTGCATGCTCTCGGTTCCTATTTTACCTACTGCCATCATGGCGTCTGCGCAGAAGACGCACGCGCATGCAGTGTACCGACGTAGAGGCAGAGTGTCCGACATCTTGGAAAATTTGCCTCGTTCGTATGCGAAAATTGGTGCTCCTACATTCGATTCATTTTTAAGTAAGAAATATTCAAAAATTCTGTACGAATTCTACCCTGAGTGAGCTATTGGTGTTTGCGCGTCCGAATATGATACTGAATCGTTGATTCCTTCTGTTTTTAAGACAATAGGAGGAAAAATGCCAACCTCGTTAACCGGGACACTGCAACCATACATTTTCCAATATTTCGGACTTCGTGAGTATTGTTTCTTCAATTAGTTGTATGTTTGGATACAAAATATCGTAAACAGAGATGCCTGAATGTTAAATAACTGCAACGATTAGTAGTTTGTTGTTCTTTTCTTGTTTGGTCTTCATCCATCCCCCACCCTCTCCCCATCTTCATAAACTCTGGTTTTCAGCAACTAGTGGCCGTGCGCAATGCGGTCTTAGAGACAGTGTTTGCTACGTATTAGCTGTACCTGTTTTGTTTTTACAGAGCATCTATCTCTGACTTAACCATAAAGTTTATCATTAAAGATTATTAGAAGGCCCCGTTGACCCTGAATTTCACTGCGAATGTAAAGTCAGTGTTTGCATCGAAATTAACTACAATTTGCTGCTGTTTTTGCAATTTGATGCCGCTGTTTTATTAGAAATAAAATATAATCATGGATATTTATTGGAAATGAAATCTGCCATTCACATGGAGATTAAGAGACACGGACCTCTAGAGACGTTGGAGGAAACCACGGTGTTATTTAATTTTACTAACGAATTCGTTTTTCTTACAGGAAATTCATAGATCAAACCAACTCCGAAGGCTGATTGATAGACATTAGTCTCTGTAGTCTTGTCTTGTAAATTGTGCGTCATATTTCCAAGTATCGTTTCTGAGATTTTGTTCGATTGTTTCCATACCATTGTCACTAGGTGATGGTTCCGATGTGTTTGGTTTTTGGATGATCGTATCGTTTGTATTGCCCTCGAAATCTCATTCATTGGATAATTGTTGTTTCATTTCCTTTTCTGGTATTAACAGGATATTTCCTTTCATTCTGTGTCAAGCAGAATCCATTCCTTATTCCTGGTCAACATGCTTACTTTCTGTCTTACCTATAAGGAGGCAGGCGGTATTCTTCAAAGAAATGTTTGTTTTTAATTAGACAGGCTCTCATTGCGTTTATCTCTTCTGCTTGATGGCAAGCCATCGTCATAATTTTTGCTCAGGTAGGGTTTCCGGATGGGGAACATATTTCCATTGCAACTGGAGTGGTATATGGGAAAATAAATTCATCACTGACGATTTCCAAGTGCTAGCTGAAGAAAGAAGAATGTATTCAAGTATATGCGGGCAGATTCCGCGATCGGAAATACTATTTCAGTCGATTACACCGAAGATTTCATGGGAAAAGTATTTGCACATACACATTGGTGGTTGCTGTATGTAAAACTGCTTCCATATTGACGGTCAGACTGAAATACGGCAGGGGAGGATGAGGTCATAATGGGGTAAGGGATAAGCGCGTTATTACCTAACTTGTAAGTTTAAAATTAAGTCTTAAAGTGTATGGAATGAATGTTGCCTGCTAGTCTTTAAGTCTCGGTTGCTTGACGCATCACGGTCGGAAATATCTCTCTCTCTCTGTACGAGATAGATTATAAAAGTAAAGTAGCGCAGGAACTTTCGTCTGTCACATTCTCCTGTTCATTCTGTTGCTTAAACCTGCAACAAATGACGGGAAACATGCTTCACACGAAACACAATGTCATGGAGGGTGGATGGCAATATTTTTTGGGTCCCCAGTCGCAGAAACCTCCACGCGGTGGGACCTGGGTCGTTATTGCTCGCAATGACTCGATGATTTTTATTTCATTTTATTTTTCCCGCATTGAAAGCAATAACGGGCTGATTGTCTGCGAATCCCTGAAATTCTGGAAATCTCCAGTTATCTTTCCATAATCTCTCATCTTTAAAATTATATTTCAAAATATTACAATCCTAAATTTATCAATGGCAGTACCATTAATTGCGACAGAGACGCGTTTTTAAAAGAAGGATTAGTAAAAAAAAAAAACATTTCCAGCGTAGATCACAAATACGTATTTCCATTTCGACCTAATTTTTCGAAATCACTGCTAACGAGACTCGTTCGAGCGGAACCTTCGATTTTTCTCCAAGAGTTCGTAATACGAGCGAGCAAAGGTTTCGTCAGGAGAGATCGAAAAGAGGCGAACGAGAGCCTTCCTCGCAGAGCTCATTAGCGTAGTAAATTAGTGTCTGCGGTTCAACGAGCGTTCCAGGGCAGATATCCTATAGGTGGAGCGAACCGAAGTGCATTCGACGGTGCATACGTGATGCGTCTGTGCGCGTATAGAAGGAATGCGTCCCCTTCTCCCACGCGAATGCCCATTGTTCGAGCCCCGGTTCTAGTTTGAGTCGTCTGCCTCTGGAATCGCGACGACGTTTTGCGAATTTTTTATTTTATCCCCTTTCTTAACACTAGAACTACCGGAGTTAAATCTATCATATTTAAAAATATTAAATAAGTATTCTGAAAAAGGGGAATTAAGAGGTGGAAAAGATGATCGATTCGGTAATTTATGTTTTGTAAGATGGAAGTAGAATATCTATTCTACGACTCTCCTATAAAGTTTGAGAATTTTTGGAAAAAAATTGTGTACCAGTCATTTTGACTGGTTCGGTAGTTCTAGTGTTAACACTAGATTTATGGATGTTGATTATATACCTATTTTTACTGAAGTGAGGCAATTTCACTCATACAAGAAAATTGAAGTTTTTCGCAATGAAAATAGTTCCAAAGCAATTTAAATGAAAGATTATTAAAAAATTCATTGGAAACATTTTTTCAAGAAATGGATTTTATAAAATTATATTATTTCACTAAAAATTCTCTGTTCACGCGCGATGTATAAATCGAAATTATGGCAGAAGTGATGGCAGAATATATACAGGGTGGTCCACGTAACTTGTGCACCTCGAATAACTTTTATAGTATGCGTTGCACGAAAGAATTTTATATACAAAAGTTACATGGTTTAAAAGGGTACACTATGTAGTGTGTTAATTTTTTTTATAGGTGGAGGCGTTTCGGAGATTTGAAGGTCAACTTTGTTCTTTTAAATGGAATGATATGTTTTTTTATTCATCATGAAATAGTACGTTTCAAGACGACTTCAATGACCCATGACTCAAGTTCATTCAAGGTCAAACTTGCTTGAATATTAAGTAACTATAATCCAAAGTATGTCATGTTTGGTATCATTTTAATCAGAAAAATCTCACAAGTACGTTAGCAAAGGTTTACAAAAAAATCGAAAATGAAAACGGCCGATCCTCCCGATTTTTCTGATTAAAATGATACCAAACACGACATACTTTGAATTATAGTTACTTAGTATTCAAGCAAGTTTGACCTTGAATGAACTTGGGTCATAGGTTATTGAACTCGTCTTGAAACGAGCTATTTCATGGTTAATAAAAAAGCATATCATTCCATTTAAAAAAACAAAGTTGACCTTCAAATCTCCGAAACGCCTCCACCTATAAAAAAAAATAAACGCACCACATAGTGTACCCTTTTGAACCATGTAACTTTTGTATATAACATTCTTTCGTGCAACGCATACTTTAAAAGTTATTCGAGGTGCACAAGTTACGTGGACCACCCTGTATATATAGTAATCAAATTTTTAATGAGTCAAATTGGCTCAGTCCGTAAATCTAGTGTTAATACTTTCGCTAACCGACGACACGTGATACGTTCCTTTTATAAAATAAATCTGACAGTTGATAGTATACTATCTTAATTTTTCTTGTAAATGGGACTTGCTAATTGGAGATAAATTATTGGCTTTAAATCGGTCAGTTGTGGTGTTTGGAGGCGTTAGTTCTGGTTTCTACAACTTGAATTTTATAATTCACCCATTGCTGTACAATTTCTTTTGTGACGGAATACACAACAACTCAGAATTAAGTGATAAAATAACAGTCTATCTCTGATTTAAGATTTTACGTATAACTTAACGCAATGTTAATAGCATAGAAATACTTTGATCGCATCGTAACCGACAGATATTTTAGATTAAACAATTTTTGGAAAACTTCAAAATTTCTTATTCCATTTATCGCGTCACGAGTGTCACTCGTTATTGCACGGCAACGGGTTAACATTAGAATTACCGGCGTTATATCTATTATATTTAGATATATTAAATAAGTACTTTGAGAGAAAAGAAATCAAAAGGTGAAAAGGTTAATCAATTAAATAATTTAGGTTTCCATAGAAGTGGAATATTTGCCGCATGGCTGCACTATCGATTTGGGAAATTTTTCGAAAGAAAAAAGGCTCTTTCATTTTGACCTCCTTGGTAGTTTTAATGTTAACTATGCAAAGTTATCGTTTTTTGTGAGTTAATTTGTAAGTCAGAGAAAGCATTTTAGTGAACACTTTGTACGTTTATCTCAATGCTCTTAAGTATTTTGAAAAGCATTGGATCGTCAGATATTTATTCTTCGATAGGTTGCACGGCGCCTTATCACTGCGTAGTCGGCCGTTCCCCAAGAACTTAAGCTTATCTTTCGGATTTATTTCTTAAGTGTAGCTACATTCTAAAGGATCAAGGACCTCCTACAAAAAAGTGTTACTTGCGGCTACTGCTTTATATCAGGTCGATTCACCCTCCTTTCTAAGGACTTAATTTATAGGTAAATAATCTATGAAGATTGCAATAGTCATCTCAAACATACCGTTGCCTCTATATTACGGAAGAATACATATGTACTACATATGTATTCCTCACTTACATTATACAAATAAATACATTGAAAATACATTAATGAAAACGTAAACATATGTGAACCGTTTATTTTGAAAGTGGCATAAGTCGCTTTCCTTTTAAATCGAGATATTTAAGGGTTTGCGTTAACTTGATTCAAAATATTGATACCAATTTTCGAGAATATTTACTTGCACTTGTTATTTACGATACTTTTATTTTTCTCGTTACAAATAATTTCGTATAGTCATTAAAAATTACCATTTTTTATTACGGCAAAGTGACTTATGCCACTTTCAAAATCAACGGCTCACATATAGGAAGATTTTAGTTGGAATTGGCCTCGCTTATCGCCCCTTTTCGTTTGAACCACCCTGTATATAGATACTGCAAAAAAAACACAATAAAAATATCCAATTTGTACATTTTATATTCACGATTTGATAACATAGTCTTCCAAGTTTTTAAATTTCTGTTATTGGTTTGGCACTGTTCAGCGTATCCCAGGAACAAGTGTTGATACTTTGCACCCACTTTTTACGTTTCTTCTCCAGAAAATCATCGATCGTTATTTTCGCACCAGGACGTTTGAGGCATCGCTTAAATTTAACCACAAACGACGACCTGTTAAATTTACATCTTGTAAAGTTTATCATCTGCCATTTTCGTTTTTTCGACTTGGTCGACATCAGTCGCGAGTTGGGACCGTCGAGTGGCAGATAAAGCACGAAGGGCTCGAGGGTGCCATCGTCCCTCGACACGGCCATCGTTGAGTCCTGTTTTATCACTTCTGAATTCCTGAACGTCGACTCATCGGGTTTCATTGTAATGTTGATGTCACTGGGAGTGAACATGTCCGCGCATTGATTCGCATGAATCAGAAATTTACATACGAGACGTTTGTTAAGTATTGCAAATTCGGATTCATAATATTTTATTCCTGGCATTGATCATGTTGATCATCCAGCTGACGTTTGGCGGTATTGAAGGACTATGTAAAAACTTGATGGCGTTTATTCTTCTTCTTTTGTATTTTTAGGCTTTAACTATTGCATTAGGGGGACCGGAAAGTGATGTTGTTTCTTCAAATATTTTGCTCAATAACCAATCGTTTTTTATCGGTCCGGCATTGAAAATTTGCACACTAGATGACAAAAGGTTCTTGATAACGAGAGTGATTTAAGTATTGCAAATTGGGATTCATAATATTTTATTCCTGTCATTGATCATGTTGATCGTCCAGCTGACGTTTGGAGGTATTGAAGGACTGCAAGTAAAAACTTGATGGCGATTCTTCTTCTTCTTTTGTATTTTTAGGCTTTAACTATTGTATTAGGGGAACTGGAAAGTAATGTCATTTCTCCGAATATTTTGCACAGAAACCAATTGATTTTTATCGGTCCGGCATTGAAAATTTGCACACTAGATGACAAAAGGTTCTTGATAACGAGAGTGATTTAAGTATTGCAAATTCGGATTCATAATATTTTATTCCTGGTATTGATTATGTTGATCATCCAGCTGACGTTTGGAGGTATTGAAGGACTATGTAAAAACTTGATGGCGATTCTTCTTCTTCTTTTGTATTTTTAGGCTTTAACTATTGTATTAGGGGAACCGGAAAGTAATGTCGTTTCTCCAAATATTTTGCTCAAGAACCAATTGATTTTTATCGATGCGGTATTGAAAATTTGCACACTAGATGAAAAAAGGTTGTTCATAAAGATTACATCATTCATTGAAAATGAAAACTTACAAATTTTTTACTTGAATTTAATGTAAAAACGACATTACTTTCCAGTACCCGTAATACTACGGGCATTTTGCTCAGAGGTTATAGTTTTAGGTGGTTTTCAAACCAGACTGTGATACGTTAAATGATAATTTAGAAAGAATCACCCAGAGGTTATTAGAATTTCAATTCAGATCCACCATTTGGGAGTCTGGACCTTTAACTCCATACCCTCTACAGAATATATCATGTGTAATCATCTATAGTTCAGATAAATAGGTTATCACGTTATTTCTGATATATTAGATAATAATTTAGGAAAAATCTGTCATGATGGGCGTTTTAAGAATTCGAAGCCATTAATTAGGACTCCGAGCTTTTAAACTATCGTAGCTTCTTTGTAATTTAATTAGATCTTGGATTACGTTTGACGTTCTACGATATCTTAGAAGTCTTTGATGAAGAAAATGCAATTTCATTTCTTGAGATTGAAAGTACAAGTAGCGCCTGTAAATAAACCAAGTGTATGTTAGAGTTGCGTTCGACGTCTTCTAGAAATAAACCGTAAACCTTCAGAAGTCGATGACGAGGATGCGTCTTTTTCCTTTTTTAGATAGTCGTCGTCAACAGCAACGTATGTACGGTACTGAAGAGGTCGTATCATCGATCGAAATGGACTTTTATTTCTATGTAACATCGTCGTAAGCTTCTTTCAATTTAACCACTGAGTAACGACACTCTTAATACTCTCACGATCATATCAGAATACGTTTCGTCAATAATATTTCCTTATTTACATTCACGAAATTACCTCCGTTTAACACGTTTCAAAATCTTCCAAAAGTAAACACTAAAACACAGAATTGCATTTTGTTTTACCGTAACAGGTATCGATACATCTGACATTTTGACAGAAACGTTATTAATAACCCGCGGCAATTATCATTTGTCTCTGTCGATAATGATTGTACACTTCTGTAGACACAACAACGTTAAAATATTCAGCAACGATGCGCTTCAGCCGTGAGATGCAGAAAGTTCTACAAATAGCCGATAACAAAACACCGTATTGTGGTGCAAGTATAGAAGAAAAAAAGAAGAAGAAAGGAGACGATATTTTTCCATCTAAGTTTACAAGAATCGTGAGCTCGTGTCCTCCTTCAAAATGGAATTTTACTTCGAGCCATCGGCGCACCGCGGTCCTTTTGTATTCCCGGCTTAGATGATTTCGAGAGACCGGTTTTATCCGCAGGTATTCGCGAACCTGACGGCATTTTTGCTCCCCCGGGTAAGCACTAACGATCGCCGGCTTCGGAATAGCCCAAGGAGGCGAGAAGGAAACGCGAACGAACGCTTTGCAGCTTAATGAAAGAAGCGTAATGCACATTGAACCGGGTCGGTAAGCGATGCATCTCATTAAGTCGAAGGAAATGATGGTGAATGAACAAATGACGCCGTGTGGGTGGCTGAGATTAGCGGTGAAGATGAAGATTAAGGGACGTCGGTGAAACGACTCAAAACTTCTATCAGGTTTCGAGAATGCGAATGTTTGTTGTCTCGTTGATGGCGGTTTAACGATCGATGGTAATAATAATAACTGCGTAATTATGCGGTTAAAATGTTCAGTTTTGACCGTGAGAGATGCCTTGGGAAGCCAGTTGTTTGCTGCTTGTTGATGAATGATGTCTTTGAGGAGCATTCTTCTCGTAATTTGTGAGAAACATAGATTATTAATGATGTGACCGTAGAAGGCGAGAATAAGAAAACAAAGGGGTTGTGGAAATATCTACAGTGGTTACGAACGAAAATATAAACATAAAGTAGAAGAATGTATAAGTAATATATTTTAACCCATTCACTGCCAGGAAAACTAAGGAAATATTACCTTTGCTTGTTACAATTTGAGAAGATGACAGAACGTTTTTAGAACATTGGTTTCATTAATCAAAAATATAATCTCGACATTTGTAATGATACGAAGAACATTTTTATTCCTAAATTTTTACACACGCTTGGCCATTATTGTTAACTTATTAATTCAAACTTATAGTGCAGCTACGAGATATCTCGTAGTTGGCAGTCAATGGGTTAAGAGTCTGTAGTGGGTCGCATACTATTTCTAAATATTGAGTCTGAGTTCGTGACCCTCCGTCATCCTTGGAAATATTTTCCTACGAGATACAGATTTAACCTTCAGAGCCCATCTAAATACCATAATTTCTGGACGACACGACGCTAACAGTAAGCGTGAAGAACTGAACAGGAACGATGACATACTACATTTTTACACTTCACGAAAATTGCCTATCAATTGCTCCATAAATTAAAAGTAATCTCTTTTGTTGTGTCTACAAAGGAATCAAAACCTACAGCAAACATATCGCAGGATAAATTTATATACGCCGGATAGGAAATTTATCGCAGAAATGAAATCCGAAGACGCCAAGAACCGTGCAGACGTTGGGAACAAATTGATCGCCGTACGTAATGCGTTAAAAAGTTGCTGCTCGTCTTTGAGACCCGTTTGATCTCGTAACGTACCGGTACGATGATTAAAGACCTGGTATTTCAGACCGAAGGGATATCGAGAATACCACTCGACAGGAAGAAGGACTCGAGAAAAAGTAATGTAAAGCAGTTCAAGGTAAACGCCAACCAGCAAGCATGACCGATTCCCCTTCTTCCACCCTTTTCCCTACTATGACAACTTCCTTCATCGAGTCTCCTTCTGGGACGCCGGATGGCATGAAAGTGAACGTGCAGTGGTGCTCAGTTTTGAAAAAGAAAGGTATTTGTGTCATTCATCATGTACACATGGCTCATTGTTTGTTATGATTCGAAATAATTTGAAATATAATTGCTAAATAATCATCTTTTAACACTAGAAGTAGCAAGGCAGTCGAAATGACTGGTTCCTAATTTTTTAGTTAACACTAGAACTATCAAACCAGTCAAAATGACTGGTGCACAATTTTTTTCCAAAAATTCTCAAAGTTTATAGAAGAGTCTTAGAATAAATATCCTACGACCATCTTAAAAAACATAAATCACCGAATCGATTATCTTTTCCGCCTCTTGATCTCTCCTTTTTCAAAGTACTTATTTAATATTTTGAAATATGGTAGATTTAACGCCGGTAGTTCTAGTGTTAAATAACTAAAGTTTCATAGGATACTATTATTCTGAATTTTTTTCTTTACTCTTTGAAATGGAAATTCTTTAAAAAAAGTTTGTCTTAGAAATAGGATTTTCTTTCTAGATTATTATGTAATACATTATAGTCTTGGTGGTTCCGAACCCACATAAAGCATCGTCTCCCAGTTATTTATGGTGTATTATTGGTAATACATTTTTTCGTACTTTTTGTAGCTTTAGCTGCAACGGCCATTTTGCCAAGAACCTATTGTTTTAGATGGCTTGCGAATATCCCTGAGTCTATGATGTATTAACACATCTCCCAAAGTCTTCGAAATGTCTTGTTCATAACTTTTTATAAATATTCCTAACATTGATCCTTTTTCAATTGTCTACATCGACCTCGTAGACTGCGATCACTTAACTCTATGAGGCACGACGGCAACTTTGTTAATAAATATAAACCAACTTTATTCAATCAAAAAAAAAAAAAACAATCGTCTGTGCAACATGGGTCATTTTATTTTCTGAATTCCCGCGCCTCAATGAGTTAAACCTATTCAGTTTTTGCCCTCCTTCATTTCTTTTCTTCTAACATATTTCACTTAACATTTTTAAGTATACTCGATTAATCTATTAGTAAAAAAAATAATAAATGACAATACGTCTGTAAAAGAACTTCAATTGTTCTTACAAGTCGTTTCTACGCGTAAACATCTTTCACGATTGCACCTGCGTCAGGATTCCCCTGGGCATGAGGCCCCCTTCGACACCTGGTTCGGCGATGACTTTGGTGGGGCCTGTTGAGCCTCGTCCGAACGCGCGAACGAGAGGCTTCAGTTGTCACCGCGACACCGTCGGAGGACGTTCTCTCATCCGTTCCATCGGAGCGTCGTTTTGGTCCCCTCGAAATCGGTCCCATTGGAGAACGCTTCTCCCAAATGGTAACGCATTATCGATCGTCTTTTCGGGACCTGTTGCATTCGACCTATCGTCTCGTGTATTTATTAAGAGTCTCCCACAGTTCGTTGAATTTAAAAATGGAACGTTTGTGAACGTTTTATACTTGTAATTAATATTGTAAATTGGTAGGACACGTAGTTGAAATGTAAAATTTCAATTATGTGCATTGCTTTCGTTATCAATGAGATTTAATATTTGAACGGAGTTCTTAGTTGTGTACAGTTGAAAAGTGTAGAAGTTAAGGAGAGAATTTGAGAGACTTTTAAGTGCTCCGTGGAAAATTGTATTTGTATTTGGTTCTCCGGCAGATGTGCGCGAGTTTTGAGCAATGAAGCTGAGCGGTTATCAGTAGAATATCTTGTCGATGGAGGATTACTGTTTGCTGTAATTTCACAGAAGCTGGGAGACAATATCAGGTATTTATGTTCGAAGCTGTTCTTTAATATGCGAGCCGATTATGGCCGATGCAAATTAAGTTGTAAGACTTTCGATACAGTTGTACATTGAGATATGTATTTATCATGGTAAAATGAC
Organism: Cerceris ruficornis; assembly: GCA_963989415.1. Classification (NCBI taxonomy): domain Eukaryota; kingdom Metazoa; phylum Arthropoda; class Insecta; order Hymenoptera; family Crabronidae; genus Cerceris; species Cerceris ruficornis. Next base: position 8,818,644 of record OZ022518.1, read on the forward strand.
GCTATCATTTGCTCGCATAAATCGAAACTACCAGCTGTTCGGTGTCGTTAAAAAAATATTTGGTTTAGGCGATAACGCGGCACAGTAACTGCGAATTTAATGTTCCTCTGTGAAGTATAATCATGCGATTTCTTCTCGACGTTATTTGAAATTCGTGACATGAAATTCTTTACGCGTACTGTGTTTTATTGTTCTCTTTTATTAATACTTTTTAGTCAAAGTTAGGATATACGTCAGATGAGAATAATTGCTGCAAATAGGATTGTGAGAATATTTCAACTTGAATTCGATTCTATCATTGTTCGCAAATCTAAGATGAATGTCCATTGTTTCTCAGAAGCTCATTAAATTCATATTTGTCTCCCATCGAAACAGTCCTTGACCTTTTGCACTCTTTTGACTAGACATAGAAACCGATGTCGAATATTTTCTACCTATTTAATTTTGATTCTAAAATTGAAGAATGATTTTGTACCTTTACGTCTTACATCTGGATAATGAACAATAGGAAAATATTAAAAAATTCATTTCTCTTAGCTAAGGAAAATTGGAAGATTAATTGAAAGTGCAAATGATTAATTATATACATTCTAAAAAAATACTGATTAGAATTTACAGTAGAATGCTTTAGAATTTTCCAATTGAAGACCTTAAACCCATTTTCTTCAAGCGATATTATATTAAAACAAAAGGTATAAGTGGCGGAAGAAAGTTGATCAATTCGGCAGTCTATTTTGAAAGATAGGTACAGGAAATCAAAGAAATTCAACCAATAGAAATTTTAATAATTTTTGTATAAGAAATTCTGGCCCGAGTCATTTCGTTCGGCTTCGTAGCTCTGGTGTTAATTATGTCTCTAACAATTGCGAATTTTATAACGGCATATAATTAGGGCATGCTCATTTCCTCTTCAACTCCAATTTACTTCAAGTGAGAAGCAAAATCGGCCAGTCTTCTATCATATTCTGACAATAGCGCATAGTATCAACGATCAACCCCTTGCTGGTAGTTTCCAGTGAGTAAAATATTAATGGGATTTGATATGGTAATGCATTATGTAACAGTTTGTTTGATTATATACCAGTTCAGCACAATGCAAATTTCCAAGGGGATAGAGACTTTGGTATTTTGAATAGTGGGCTTGAATTCGAATTACCATCAACTCTGCGAAGTTTTTGTTATTGGTGAATGTATATCATACCCTGGGTGATTGTAAACCCGTCGCAGGTTCTCATTGTCATTGGAACGCCCCAAGTTGTAGGACATCAAATTTTCTCCAGTTGAATCTATGCGTCTTTCGAATCTAAGTTTACATATTCTTAGATTCATATTTTTGTAACTGTAGTAAAGTAAATATTTGTAGTTTAACACGTTGAATGCCATGGGGGTCACCGGTGACCGGCACTGTTGAATTCGATGAAATTTGTTATGATTTTGAAATTGCGATATTCACGGATATGCTAATGTGTTCAATATGAAAATATTGCTGTTAGGAAAGTGAAGTATTGCTGAGTACATAACTATTTTTACCTTTAGCATTTCTATTCTATAAGGATGTGATTTTAATAGAAACAGTTTTGGTTCGGTGGAAATGATGAAACTAGCGAAATATGGATGGCATTTAACGTGTTAAGAGTTGAATCACAGATTCTTATTGACATTGAAACGTTCTAAGCTGTTGAAGCAGAAACATAATAGAAGAGAGAGAGATGTCGGATATTAAATATTCTCTAGTCCAAAATATACGCCTTTCGTTGACATTTTTGATTATAGATATTGATAACTTAACGATTAAATAACATACAAAATTGAAAATTTCTATCATCAGTGCCATATTCAAAACTTACAGAAAGGAAGATAAACCTATGATATAGATTTTCCTCTACTCTTAAATACGCTCATTTTTAAAACCGCGAAAACTTATATATTTATGATTTGAAGGGATAAATGACATTATTTCTTCTCCTTTGCTAAGTTTCCTCAGATGTTTATCTAAATCCGATAGATACACTTATAATGTCAATTACTTAACGAGGCATTCTTTTAACCCTTTGCACTCCTTTGTCGCCGCAGAGGCGGCACTATAATAGAAGCTGATAACTCCGTTGTCAGGTAAATCCGGGGTATTTTTATATTTTGTTATACTGTAAAACATAATTTTAAAATGTATATGCTTCTTTTTGAATTACAAGGGAGGTTTTTTAATTTTCCACAAATATGCATTCATACCGTGTAAATAGTTCTGGAGGAGCTGATAGCTCATAGCAAAAATTACTCGGAATGCAAAGGGTTAATTCCAATATGTACGGTCATACATACTTCAAAAGGCAAAGACGATCGGCAAGATCGTTTCTTTTGAAGACCGTTTTGAATGAAAGACGTCAATGAATTTGGCGAATCGCACAACAAGGGCTCGCATCTTTCGCTCTCACAATAAGATAGACCGCGTCCGCGAACCCTGGGAACGGTTTGTAATTGGAGAATTTAATTAGAATAACTGCGGCTCGCACGTGCGAAACGTTTCTCACAGGAATAGCAGAAATTACTGTCACTGAGGGAATTTTATCTATCTTTGAATTTTGTTTTCTCGAAGATTGTTCGGTAATTTTACAAATCAATGTAGGAAAATTTTCCCAATTTTTTAGAATTTGTATAATTATAAAATTGACAATTAATCCATTTTTATTGTTTGTGTACATGTATCCTATTTGAAATTGAATATAAGCATAGACCTTGCAGAAATATGATGCAAATAACATTTGATAGAAATTATAATAATTTACTGTTATAATTGTATTAATATTATTATAATAGTAAATACTATTATAATAGTAAAATATTATTATAATAGTAAATACTATTATAATAGTAAAATATTATTATAGTAGTAAATACTATTATAATAGTAAAATATTAATATAGTAGTAAATACTATTATAATAGTAAAATATTAATATTATAATTTATAATAATGAAATTCAGAGCGTTATTATTACTTAAAATGGCTTATTGTATTTTACATTGTTCAAAATTGAAGAATAATTTTTTAATTTTTATACTAAAAGCGTGAATTTTTCTGTTTTCCGTCTCGGTCACCGCAAATACGGTATTTTAATCATGAGAGACTATGTAAGCGTAGTAATTATACATGCAGACAGATGAATTTTAACGAGTACCATTCCTGAATTATATACTTCGCATAATAACTCGATATAATATCCGTTGAGAATGATTCTTCGTGATTCTCCTTTTTAATTATCCTCCGAACGCTTCATTCTTTCGTTTAACAAGCGCGCGAAATCCTTCCACTTTTTACAAATCCCGGGAATTCAAGTAAAATACAATTCAACGTTTCTTTTTATCCTTTAGGTCATCACTGATACATTTTTATCGGAACTTTCATTTAAAGTAATTTCCTTTCACCGAGACCTCATTATCGACATCTTCAATGCTTCTTTAGAGAATCGACACTGAATAGCCTTTTAAAAATATTTTCAGTTTTTTCGACAGACTTTCAGAATATCAACCTGCCTGATATTCGTTCAAGAAATTCTTTATTCGTATTCATCAAATATATCTGGAAAGACGTTCGTATTTTTCGTTTTTTCGTATCCATCAACGAAAATTTTCCTCATGAGCTATGATGGATATGGAGTTAAAGACCTAGATTCCCAATCAGTGGAGCAAATTCCATCATTTAATTTATCATAGCCTCAGTCATTCAAAATTCCCGCTAAAACTCTAGGTTTTAGGCAAAGTGACCACATCAGTTTAACGCTATGAGATACACAACAGCAACGAAATAGTCGACCGAACCTTTTCAAATTAACCCATTTGCATCATAGCTCTAAATACGGCGGAAGACCCGTAGTACCATGCGCTTCCGCGCGCAGCAGTTTAGCATTGTGCAGGGCGGAATATTCCGCGGCTGGTGGAATCAAAAAGATCGTCCTCCGCGGAATATTCCGCTTACGGATGAAAATGGGTTAATCTGCCCACTTTAACACTGGAACTACCAACGTTATATCTATAATATTTCAATATATTAAATGAGTACTTTGAAAACAAGGAATCAAGAGGCGGGAAAGGTGATCGATACGGTGATGTACATTATTTGAAATGGGCGTAGAATATTTATTCTATGACGCGCTTATGGATTTGTAGAATTTTTAGAAAAAATTGTGTACCAGTCATTTTGACTCCTTCGGTAGTTCTAGTGTTAATGGTCCCAGAGAGCTGCGATGGACATAATTAGCCTTAATAAATTAAAGGCTCAGATTCCCAATGAGTGGGTTCAAGTCCATTTTCTAAATTATCATTTAACACTAAACCTACCGGCTTTATATCTGTTATATTTAAATATACGAAATAAGTACTTTGGAAATAGAGATTTGTAGAGATGAAAAAGATGATCAGTTAAGTAATTTTTTTTAGAAAAAATTTTAGAAAAAATCAAAAAGCGGTCATTTGACCGCCATGGTAGATTTAGTGTTAATATATCATAGCCTCGCTGAATTCAAATCTCCTTAACTCTAGAAAAAGTCCTAGACAAAGTTACCTCATCAGTTCAACGCCATGAAATACTCTAGCAATAAAATAGCCGTTTGAACCTCTTCAAAGTAATCTACCCACTGCTTATGGTAATACAATTACATTACAAAGACCAACGTTTGCTCCAGTTGCTTAATGTAACGTCCCGTGTGGTATTTCGATTCAAGCACTTCCCAATTATCGTTTCCCGAATTGATTATCCTACTGCGTATTGGAGCGGAAAAACATGTTTGTCCCTGCAAGTCAGAATGCAATGTTGCAGATCCTTCCTCGTATGAGAGAGCGGTCCAACGAGAGGAAAGAGAACCGAGTCAGTTTTCATTGACCTGCTTTGCGTAATTTCACAGATTTCCTGCAGTCTTCCCACTTGGCAAGACTCGGTTTGGCAGGCGGATTTGTGGTACCGCGTAATGCATAAATAGAACGTGTCTTCTATAATTATGTTCATGGTGGTCGAAGGCTGTTAGAACGATAGGATCGACGTGCTGTATAGTACACGCCGTACACCTTTGGAAATGGTGTCATAGGATTCGTCAGAAAAACAGTTTTTTTTATCCTTTTCGATTTTAACCCTTTCAACACTGAATTTTCTTTCTTCGCAAAATGACTAATTTTTAGCAGTGTATATTTTGTGACACAGGAAATGGAATAAAAATACGACTGAGGATGAAATATATTTTTTTTTATTTCAGGAGTTTTCAGATTTTCAGCTGGGATAGCATAGATCCCAGTAGTATGTTACTGCTGGGATATTTTTATCTCAGCAGTAAGTATTGTCATATAAACAAAGTAATATATGGAAATAAATTGTACAATAATAACATGAAAATTATATGATAATGTTTGGGATATAAAATATACCAGTAGTGTTGTAAGGGTTAAGTTCTGCTGAACTCCTGTGGCCATTTGATTAACGTTGTAGATTAACTTTGAGAACCGCTGATGATCCTGGGTTATTGATATCGATGGTATCAATGATAACGATGATAACTATTTGTTGATGGTTATTTTCACGATGTAAGAGGTGAAGAGTTGTTCCTTTTTGACATTGTAAGATCCCGAAGTTCAGTTTATTTTCTTAGAAACTTCAGCATCATTGAGGACACGAGCGCACTTGTTTGCTGTTACAGGACAACTTAGAGGAAATAATATCAATATGTTTATCTACTTGTTTGTTACGTACTTTTTTCACAAAACACGTTTTTTGCATCTATAGCTACATCTTCTAACAGTAGTCTACAATGTTGTGTTTACTAAATTCTTTGAGTCAGTTTCGATGTTCTAACATGTCGAATGTTATGTGTCTAACGTGACAATATTGCAAAACCAGAAACAATCTTTATATTACTGAATACGATATTAAAACTATGGCGGACTAATGAAAATCGCGGTTTTATGGGTAATCTGAATTGTTAAAGAAAGATAAGAAATATTTAAATTGATAGAACTAGAGCCGCGTTCTGACGTCAACTGTGAAGAATCTCCGTCGAGGTTTTGTCACTGATCATTACGGATTCTCTTCTACTTCGACATTATCCTGACGCAAGCTCCTCTTAAAGAAGTCTTTTTTACGGCCTTCGTTTTCTTCACGACACAACCGCGAAAAAAGCAAAGGTGTTCTTGACCTTTTTCCTTCGTCTTGACAGCTGCAAATCATTTATACAGTCCCAACTTGCGAATGCATGTCACATAATTTTCAAAATTGCGATTTTCTTCACTTTTCCTTTGTTTGCTTTAACTGCTATAATCATTCTCTGACACCTAAAGTATTAAGAAAATCCCGAACCGTCGAGGCTATGACATATTAGGTAATAATGTTCAGAATGTCTTTTAAAAGTGACACCGATTTGAACTTTAGCCCATTAGCTTTGAATCCATGTCTTTAACTCCATAGCTATAAAGTTCCTTCGCAATTCCGCTAAACTTTGTACCAAACATTTCAAATATATTTTCTAACATTATCTTATCAGATAATGAAAGTAAAAAATTCACATACTCCCTAATTCAATTATTTTCGCTCCATATTTTGACTATTGTGCCATAGCGATTTCACCTAAGACTCACAATCTTAGCTAGATTCCCAATCATCAAAGCTGTAGCGCACTAAATGACAATTTAGAAAAAATCCCACGGATCTACCTAGAATCCGAATTCAGGCTCATCGGTTGACAGTTCAAACTTTTAACACTAATAGCATTCTTAAAAAATCCTTTGTTCCATTTTCATCCCCACATATTATCTCCCTCTAAATTTCCATATCAATTGGAATAAAAGTTATTGGAAGTGGGTGTTTAAATAAATCAATATACTTTATATTAACACTAGATTTACGGGCGTGAAATCTGTTAAATTGCAATATATTAAATAACAACTTTGAAAAAAGAGGGATGAAGCGGCAAAGCTGGTAATTCGTTAAGTCCTTATTGTATTATAAAATACACGTGAAATGTCTGCTGTATAGCGTCTCTGTAAATTTGAGAAATTTTTATAAGACAAGTAGGAACCCGTCAATTTGACGGCTTCCGTAAATCTAGTGTTAATATTACTTTTATTATAAGGCTTTGAAAGAAACGTCTTTACACTGCTAGAGTTTAGAACGAAGTAACAGTGGATGTACAAAAGACGAGCTCGGGCCCATTTAGTATTTTATAAACTGTTTATGTTACTGTCCGCTACACTGCAGAGAGTGTCCTGTTTAGAATAGGAATTCCTAGAACGTAGAGCCGTTTTTAAACTCATTTAATATATATAATATTATATTTTTAATAATAATTCAACAAAAGTCTACAAGCTTACTTTCCTCTGGTGCGTGCTAATAACATAAGAGCGCAAAGTAAGCTGAAGAGGAGCACGATGAAACTTTCACATAATTCACAATTGTTCTGGACTTCACCATACCCCTGGTCACGGTGACGTGACTGTGAGCGCCGCATAAAAGGGCTTAATGGAGAAATGACTTATTTCCAGCCGTAACCCGAACACCGGCTTGACCATAGGTAGGTCACATCATCATTGTGCGCTGCCCTAACGCGCCATGGTGTTTCATTGCGTTGCGTTCTGCGTTACGCAACGTCGTCCAGTGTTAACATCCGATCTCTGTATCGTGAAAGTAAAGCGTCGCTCATATTCGATGAGAGGCTTTGCTGGCTTGTTGTTCAATCGATATTGTTTATGGGATATCGATAAGGATCTATGATTATAACGTAGAACGTCACGGAGGTCACCGGTGACCGGCGTTATTCAGTGAAAAACAGTAGAACTACCGGCATTAAAATATTTCAATATATTAACACTAGAACTACCAGCGTTAAATCTACCATATTTCAAAATATTAAATAAATACTTTGAAAAAGGAGGAATCAAGAGGCGAAAAAGATAATCGATTCGGTGATTTATGTTTTTTAAGATGGTCGTAGGATATTTATTCTAAGACTCTTCTATAAACTTGGAGAATTTTTGGAAAAAATTGTGCACCAGTCATTTTGGCTGTCTTGGTAGTTCTAGTGTTAATATGACTTTCAACCCTTTGCTCTACGATTTCTTTTGTGATTGTCTCCGCAATAGTTGAAAATTAAATTGCTAAAATAAAAATATGTCAGTGATTCCTGATGTACCTTAGAATTTAAAGCAACATTACCACTAGATTTACGGAAGCCGTCAAATTGACGGGTTCCTACTTGTTTTATAAACATTTCTCTTTACAGAGACGCTGCACAATAGATATTTCACCTGTATTTTATAATACAATAATGACTTAACGTCTTAATTCTTGATACATTAACGTTTAATGATTTAAAACTTAAAAAAGGCTTAAATAGCAATATTTACGAATTTTCTAATACATTCAATATTTAAACATTGCCATTACAAAGATGAAGTCCTGCTGGCTGTATATCTATATGTGTCTTTAACACTAGAACTACCAAACCAGTCAAAATGACTGGTACACAATTTTTTCCAAAAATTCTCCAAACATATGGGAGAGTCATAGAATAGATATTCTCTGCCCATCTCATAAAACATAAATTACAGAATCAATCATCGTTTCCACCCCTTAATTCTCCTTGTTTCAAAGTACTTATTTAATGTATTTAAATATAATAGATTTAACACCGGTAGTTCTAGTGTTAAGGTTTCTGCTTTGTAAATATGTGATTTTATTAGAAACATTTTCACCACAGTAAAAATGATGGTAACTAACGAAAAAACGGTGGCGTTCAGCATATTATGGATGGGTTTTGGATGATGAAAGGTAGGATGTTGATAGTAGGATACATTTTCAGAAACGACAGTATCGAGAATTGAAATTGGCTCTAATGTTCAGGAGACTAAGGATTTTTTAGGGTGCTATGATGAATAAGAAGGTGTAGGCTGGAAGTCGCAATCAGTGGGCTTAAGTTCAAATTCTCCGTCGCCTTTGGTACACTTTTCCAAAATTTTTATTTAATATACCATAACTTTGGTGGTTTGTAACCCATCTGAAACAGTAGGCATTGGGTGAAACGAATCACAGTGGTTGAAGGCGACAAATGCAAAGACAGAAAGAAAAGAAGCGTGCTAGTGGCTAAAGCGACCTCTTAAGATTCTTTCTTTGGCTTCGTACTTTTAAGTTCGACTGCTGTGCTCATATCGTCGAGGACTTAAAATTTCCGATGGGTTCAAGTATCGTCGAGGCTGAGATATCCGCTTGTCATGTAAAAAAAATCCTTGAGTGACAGGAACGGAGATTAAACTTTGATCCTACCATTCGAGTATCCAAGTCCAAGGTCCCCTTTTGCAACTATAGATCCTGAAATTTTATTTGCTTTTGGTATTTCGTCCTTCAACTTGCACTCTTCCGAAGTTCTGCCGTTTCAAATGAATTTTGATTCAAAGCTGTGGTATTACACAAACCAAATCTTACAGTAGATCTCAATTTTGGTATAAGTTTCGATGTTTTAGAAACATTATGCAAGAATAATTATTACAAAAATATTGCTACATTGCTGTTCTATAATAAATTGTATTTTGTCTTCAAAGTCTATTGCTGAATAAAACACAGCTTGTTTTTTAACATCATGCAACGAAACGCCTCCTTATCAAGGCTGTTAGCTGATATAAAATGCCCCCATTACCGGATGAATTAGCATTCTCTGGATACAGATTTCCGTCTCTCCTATCTGCAATTCCGTTTCACAACCATGTATTTTTTTTTCTACCTCGGCGACTCGACAAAAAAGAATTCGTATCGTATGTAAAACATAGGTTTCGCTGTAAAGGAATTGTTAAAAGTACAAATAGCATTAATGGATAAATAAGTGGAAATTCTTCGCCTTGAGCGAACTTGCGTAATATTCCGTAACGCGATTTAAAATGTCAGCGTATCTGGAACGACGATTTAGAAAAATCGTATCTACATTTAATCATCGCAAGGTCGAAGCAATCAAATCACCGAATGTAATTGGTAACGAGTAACTGGAGTTCCCATGGGAAGTTTCTAGACTAGAGGCATGAAAGATAATATCGGGCCCCTCGCAAGGCGATGTTCCTTGCGCCACGAACTGTGACGACTGGTTGCATTGTAATTTAGAATGACTCACGATTTCACTGCTTGCTTGCTTCGATGATTTTAGATAACGATATCAACCCTTTGAGCACGGAGAATAGTAGAACGGCGCTATCGAAAGTTTATTATGTTGATACTAGATCGGTCAAATATTTCATACGTGTGCTTTGTGCCTTTCTGCTTCGGCTTCGTTTATCATCTTGCCAAAGGATTTATTTGATAAAATTTATTACAGTTTATCAATTCAGATAAGTTAATTCAAATTATGTCCCTTTGACGGTATTCATTGGTGCTGATTGTTCTCTATTGGAATGTATCTACGAGGAACAATAATAAAACGTGTATTATGCAATCAAGTGTGCTGTCAGCATTGTTATATCGTCAAACTGGCATGGTTACAGTTTCAAGCTTGATAAAACCTTCTTGACTACCTTAAAACACAATATACATTTATAATAACTGAACTAGTACCAGTAACAAATAGTATTACCACTTAAACTTGAAATTGTGTATTATGGGTCAGTCGCCACAGGCCCTCGTACTCTACATAATCACATCAGAAGAAATGCAAACAAAGAAATTAAAGTTTCAAATCCCCAATCAGCAGTCTCACATTAAAATATCTTACTCAGGAACATTCTCCCTACATTGTTCTTCGATATATGAAACACAAAAGCACAACAGGTAGGCCCAATCAGAGCAAATCTCCTTTGCCTCTATTTGTCCCACTAAACATCCTCTCATCTCTGCAAAGTACGTCCCACGTAAACCACCTTCCCTTTTAAACAGGTCTCACAGAGCTGCAAGTCCGTAGGCGGTCTATTATAAAATACACACCCCATAGCGCTGTCACTCGAAAAAAGATGTATTAGCAATAGATCGAAGAGTACATTTCTACCGAGTAATTGGTACAAATCGCTTTCCATTCAGAGGCCGGCAAATATTCCCAGATTGACCGTTCCGTTGCATTTTTCAGATCTCTCTACGGAGTGACGGATAGGAGGCGCACGTGACCGAGCACGTGGCCGAGACATCAGAGAAATCGACGAGACGAGTCGATCCAACCAATTCTCCGGTTTCCGTCTCTTCCTATTCGCGTTAGACGAGCCCTCCGACGTGGTAAATTCGTGGCGCGTGACTTACGACACGTCGAAGGAGATTAAGAGACATTTCCCTCCGAAATTGCCTGCGAATCGTTCTCTGAGTCATCCAGCGTGGATCTTCTCGAGGCGCAGGTGCGCTTCCGGGAAGTCGAGGATTTGCGGGAAAGCCCAGGGCCACGTGTTTTAGCATCTCAGGTAAAGTCTTGATGAGAAATGACATAAGAATTTGTGTATGTGCTGCCTTTGCTGGAATTCATACGATGAGCCTGCGGAATTAATTTTCCTCGTTGTGAGAGTAATTAGTAGAGATGATGCTTCAGGTATGGTGTTTGAAAAGTAGGCATTATTAGGTTGCGTTGGGTGAGACTTAAAAAATTTAATGTAGAAACAGGTCAGTGTTGGGGACAATTGAAGAAACATGATTACGAAAATTGTCTGAACTTATCACATATTTAGTATTGTAAGAATGTAGATTACAATTTGGTGGAAATACTCTGTGGAAATGATAAAAAATTCAACTTTTTGACGTAGTCGACACTTGCCTTATTGTACAGAATTCAACGCGTGCTCTAAAGCAAAAGTTTAAATGTCTCGAAAGGAAGAATAATAGAAAGAAATAAATAAAGGCTCAGACTTGCAATCATTGAGCTCTACTTCAAATTCCCACTATTCTTCGGAAACTTTTCCTAAGCTGTTATTCAACGCATCATAATCTCTGTGGTTCAGGAGCATATATATGTGGTCTGAGAAAAAATCTGATTACAGTTTATCAGCGCATTTATTCACGGTTAGAGTGGGAAAATTGAAATATGATTACGCAAATAGTAATTCATAACGTCTACATATTAACACTCTGACTTTCTGATAAAAAGTTGATCTTTGATCGTCAAATAAATGATTGTTTCTCAATATTCAAAAAAGTCTCCCTTCACAAAGGTTTAACTCCAAAAGTGCAAAGAAAGAATAAAAAACGAACACCTCACACCACTGTCTCAATTACCATCGAAAAATGTTGCTAAACCTGTTTAACTTTCACAACTTTGAACGTATAGTTTTTCTACTATTACAAAACGTTCAGTCATATTTAATTTATCGATTAAGATACTACAAATTCCGCCGAAATATATTCCCAATCTAAAATTCCCGCTCAAAACATTGAGAACCACTGTCGGACAGTGAGGATGACATGCAAAAAGATCGCGATGTTAAAAGAAGTAGTCTCACATCGGTATAATTGCACCGAGTATTTCCTTTTCAACGATCTACCGCAACTTCTCGTAGTGCCACCGGAAATAGAAAAAGGAAGGAGTGCAGGATGCCTGGCGAGGTGCGCGCGCATCCCTTAGGCCCGGCGTACGGCGGTAGCGCGATGCCACCGGACGAGGAGATTCAGTACGCGCCAAGGAGTCGTCCTGTCAGCTTTTACGACAACTTTAAGGTGAGCGTTCGTCCTTACGCGTGTCACTGTTTACGTCTGTTTCTCGGTACGGACGGGTGTTGGAATAATCGTTGAATCGAGTGCTTTGCTCTGTGTTTCTGTACATCGTTTTGCAATATCGTGTGTTACATATATGTGCGTGTTAAATAACATATCGCCGTGCTGCCAAGTCGACTGGAAGGAATTTTTGCAGTAAGATCAAAGGTATTCCGTAATTTGATATACGTAGTACTTGTGATATTTGTTTGTCGTTCCTGTGAATTTATTATTTCCCAGTTTCTGTATTACGTCATATTAGAATTGTTGAGTTGGAAAAATTAGACAGTGTCGAGTATAATCTTGCTTTTAATTTATTTCTCGTCGCATCAGCTACTGGCCGTTAGTGACAACGACATTATACTTCGGTATTAATAATGTATTGTAATAAGTTAATATATTAGAGTACTGTGTTATTGGAATTTTTATAGTTATTAAGCAAGTCGTAATAGCAATTACCTAGATTTTTCCTTAGCCTAGTTGTTATCAACATCTCTTTTATATTTCGCGTAGCATCATCATTTGTTAATGTCTTTTTGATGTTTTTCGATAAATTGTTTCATTCTGTCAGAGTTTTGGTTGTGGAGCATTCCTACATTATAAGTTTAACAGTACAACCTTTTATATTCGCTCTTGTAATGAGTTTGAAATTGGTATTACGTTTCCCGTTATCGAATTCGTGCAGTGACCGAAAAGAAAATAGGCCTTGTGTATAGCTCGTATACGACTGGAATGCGTTTCAATGACTTGAAAGGTACTACACTCCATTTTTCACGTTACACTTTCTTCCTACGAAATGTCTAAAAACAGTTAAATAATTTATTTGTAATTATAAACGAAATATTGTAGCCACTTTGTGCACAATGAGTTATTAGCATCCGATCGTAATATATGCGCGTACGCACAACACCATATTAATACGAGTATCGATAACGGCTCTGAGCAATAACGTTTAACATTGCAGTGATATCAACAATAATAAACTAATTCCTTGTTATTCACATTTCACTGAAAACGGTGTATACACTCGGAAAGTCACGTCAATGGAACTACGGCATTTGCGTTTGAAGTATGTACAATGCCTTCGACCTTCAGGATTAACCGTAAGAAATACTAATAGTAGATTCATTATCTGCTAATTTCCCTTTTTCCTCTCAACGCGACTCGCAATTAGGAACGTTTTCACAATGTCATCGATAACGTTAATATTTCTTACAATTAAAAATAGAGTGGGCCCTCGACTTTCGCACACAATTGGTTCCTGAAAGTGTGTGCGAATGTTGAATGTTCAAAAGTAGAGGGATGTAAAAATATATGTACCAAAAACTGTGTTTTAAAGTATTTATTTTTCAATATGTATACATAATAAAGTTAAAGAGGCGTGTGTAAATGCTTGTGGGTGTTTTCTTTATAAACTTGTCAAGAGTTAGTTGAATACCTCCTTTTTTTTTCTTTTCTTGATAAACAATTCTATATCATGCTGTGTCTCTGTAATGCAAGACTGAAACTGGTTTGCCTTCTTGATCGGAACAATATTGTAGTCTGATGGCTAAAGTCTGATGTCCCCTGATGTGCAAACACTTAAAAAGTTGAATTTTTAAAAATGTGCGAAAGTCGAGGGACGCCTGTATTATACTTTGTCGTTTAAAGGTTCCTTCCAGTATAAAGTTAATTTATTCGGCTCGACGAACTCGACTTGGCAACTGTGTTATCGGACGTTTGACCGCAAACTAAACACTACATCTACCAAGGTGACCAAACGTCGTGTTCTAAATTGCTCGTAAATAGTTGCGAAATTTCTAACGTAATTTTGAAGCTTCATACCTAATTCATTAACATTCGATATACCAAGGTAGTTAAACGATGGATCTTTGATTAATCTGAAAAAATTCGTAAAAGTTCTTAGGATGCTATTCTTCTAATTTGATTTACTCTTTGGAATCGAAATTCATAAAAGAAAGCTTTTCTTACAATTGAGAACTTTCAACTGATTTTTCTTTTTGCGATTGTTTTCTATTACTTATGGAATTACTATTGTATCGTAACAAATCGTATCTACATTTAATCATCGCAAGGTCGAAGCAATCAAATCACCGAATGTAATTGGTAACGAAGTTAGTTAAACGTACTTAATACCAAGGTAGTTAAACGATGGATCTTTGATTAGTCTGAAAAAATTCGTAAAGTTTCTTAGGATGCTATTCTTCTAATTTGATTTACTCTTTGGAATCGAAATTCATAAAAGAAAGCTTTTCTTACAATTGAGAACTTTCAACTGATTTTTCTTTTTGCGATTGTTTTCTATTACTTATGGAATTACTATTGTATCGTAACAAATCGTATCTACATTTAATCATCGCAAGGTCGAAGCAATCAAATCACCGAATGTAATTGGTAACGAAGTTAGTTAAACGTACTTAATACCAAGGTAGTTAAACGATGGATCTTTTGATTAGTCTGAAAAAATTCGTAAAAGTTCTTAGGATGCTATTCTTCTAATTTGATTTACTCTTTGGAATCGAAATTCATAAAAGAAAGCTTTTCTTACAATTGAGAACTTTCAACTGATTTTTCTTTTTGCGATTGTTTTCTATTACTTATGGAATTACTATTGTATCGTAACAAATCGTATCTACATTTAATCATCGCAAGGTCGAAGCAATCAAATCACCGAATGTAATTGGTAACGAAGTTAGTTAAACGTACTTAATACCAAGGTAGTTAAACGATGGATCTTTGATTAGTCTGAAAAAATTCGTAAAGTTTCTTAGGATGCTATTCTTCTAATTTGATTTACTCTTTGGAATCGAAATTCATAAAAGAAAGCTTTTCTTACAATTGAGAACTTTCAACTGATTTTTCTTTTTGCGATTGTTTTCTATTACTTATGGAATTACTATTGTATCGTAACAAATCGTATCTACATTTAATCATCGCAAGGTCGAAGCAATCAAATCACCGAATGTAATTGGTAACGAAGTTAGTTAAACGTACTTAATACCAAGGTAGTTAAACGATGGATCTTTGATTAGTCTGAAAAAATTCGTAAAGTTTCTTAGGATGCTATTCTTCTAATTTGATTTACTCTTTGGAATCGAAATTCATAAAAGAAAGATTTTCTTACAATTGGCAACTTTCAACTGATTTTTCTTTTTGTGATTGTTTTCTATTACTTACGGAATTTCTATTGTATCGTAACAAAGCGATTTTTTCCCCTGAGGGGCCGGTATTATATTTTGCGAAGGGGTCGAAAATTTGTTATTCCGCCACTGGATTAATTGTCAGTCGATCTAACGTTAGCGAGAGGAGAAAACCAAGAATGATACACTTGCGACATTCAATACAATACACGTTTGTATACAAACATAAAGTGTAGGTGAATTTTCTTGCGTCTCGAGGACTACGAATGAAAGACGAACAGCGGAGAAAGGGAAGTGAAGTGTGGCATTGAGTTATCTCATTGAAATAAATCAGCATTTTTCGCGCGAATTATGTTCCGTAATTTTGTTACCTGCATTGCAAAGCTTAATGTCATCAATGATTCAAGATTATTCGTTTTCGCAGCAATTAGGATATAAGAGTCGGCCACTTATTTTGAGCGGAGGACTGTTTCTTTATTTGAGTGGTTCTTTAATTAAGGATGATTCAGGCATTTATTGAAAGAGAAAGAGAATTCTGAGATGGATGTCTTAAATTAAGTTGTTAAGGTTCTTTTAGAAGAAATATATATTTTGAACTATTATTTATACTATGAGGTTGTAATAAATGTAATATTAAATAGAAATTGGAGAAAATAGCCAGCTACGATTGTAAATATGTGTCAACGGCTCCAAAAGTATTTATTTTTTACTTTAACACTAATTGTTAAGAGTCATAATAATACTTAACAATTTATTACTTCAACATTAAAACTATCAAGACGGTCGAAATGACCGCTTCCCAATTTTTACTAAAAATTCCCCAAACTCCAAGGAGAGCCACGAAGTAAATATTCCATCTCTATCTTATAAAACCTAAATTACCTAACTGATCAACTTTTTCACCTCCTGGTTTCTCCTACGAAGCACACATTCAGCATATTAAAATAAGATAACTAAAAGTCAAAAATGAACAAAGCTAAACATCACAGTACTCAACAATGCCCCTTAACTCCAGAAGAAAAGAAAAATCAGCAAGCTTTTTATTCTTATTTCCATGTGCTCCCCAAAATCATGCATTCCTCGTCACCCTATACAAAAGACTATCCAACAATATCGAATCCAAAATAGTCTCCAAAAATTCCACTTCGCCAATCGCAGACTCTTAAAATGCGCAATTTAAAGTCAAATTCACGTTCAGAGGTCAAACGTTCCTCTTTAAATCACCGTGTCCCTCCTTTCGTTTCTTCAGGACGTTTCTATGACGCCTTGCGTGACTTCCGCAATGAGCGTCGACAACCTTAATCAGGTCCGTGACGGTAATGCCACCTCGACGATTGCCGGGACCAACATCAATAACAACAACAACAACAACAGGGTGAGCAGTGCGGTAAGCGCTGGTAACGTCTCGAAGATACAGAGCGTCAAGGTCACGGGTGAGTTGAGTGAACTTACTCCGATACTTTCTCTGAATGGGATTAGGTCAGTTTTGGAGAAAAGCGAAGAACTTCGAGCGATATTTGTACCATTTTTCCTATCGTATATTAAACGTTGATATATATATCTTTTTTCTTAGATGTTTATGCGTTTAATTGAAAGCGAGTGCCGAGTGTAATGAAGTTAATGCCATTTTAATATGTTTACTTTTATGGAAATTATATGGAATTTTTTCCGTTGGATAACTGATGCAATTATTCAGAAAAAGTAATATCTCGATAATTGTTTAATTATATTACATTTTTCTACGAAGGCTATTTCATGAATTATTTAATGGTAGGAATATGGGTTTGATTATAGATGTTGCAATCAACATTTTAATGCGCTGACAATATTTTTGTAATACTAGCGCATTTTCTGGTACTTTTTCGACTACGAGTCCTATGGTAATGTTGCTTGGCACCTACTATTTTAGATGAGTTCCGAACCACTGAGGATATGATATGTTAATTAATAATTTGGGAAACAATTCCCAGAGATGACGACGGATTGGAATTGCAGTTCACTGATTGCGAGTTTGAATCTTTACCTCCGTACTCACCATAGGACCTAAGTAGTATCAATGGGGCCTTAGCTCAAAAATCACAAATCTCACCTCTGACAAATTTTTTGTAAATTATTAATTATTTATCATAACCTTGGTAGTTCGAAACCCATCTAAAACAATAATAAACAATTGATAAACTGGCCATAGTAGTTAGGGAGCTACGGTGAGTAAAGAGTTAAATCTTCGAACTTGCAATCAATGAACCTCAGATCAAATCCTCCTCTGTCGCCTTCAAGAATTTTTTCCTACATCATTAATTATTTATCATAGCCTTGCTAATTTAAACCCATTTACAACAATATATCTTCGACAAACTGACAATAGTAATTGGGAGGCTACGATGAGTAAGAAGTTAAATCTTCCAACTTGTAATCAGTGAATTCGAGTTCGAATTCTCCTCAGTCGCCTTTGCAAAATTTTCTCCAAAATTAATTAGAATGACCGATTTGAAATTCTTAATTTTAAGAAAATTCTACATTGTGTAGATACCTGAAAAATATAATAATACTGTCACCAGCAATTAAAATTATACTTATATTGTAAAAACCTTCACAGTTGCAGTGGCAATGTTTAATTGGCAGGAATTTAAATTCTGAACAAATATTTAACGACAGTTTCATCATGGCATGTCATTTTGCTTGTAATACCGTCAGTCGAAGCAACAAGCACAATTGTTTTTGGCATCGGATAAAATTGTACGTGCGACTGCACTATCCTAGGAAAGTTATTCGGCCGAAAATAGAACGGTCGCGAGTGAAATTCGGTCGTCACTTTAGTAACACCGGCATTCGAGCAGACTTTCTCGAATTTCATTTTGTTCGTGCATCCGCTGATTGACGGTGAGCAGCATCGTGGAAAAGTAGAACCACAAAGATATAATTGCTTACATTTTCTATTATTGTTCCCCAGCTCAAGATAACATTACTGTACCATCAAATTCACAAGTAAACTATTAAATCGCGCGGCTGGTTTAAAGTTCATCCAAATTTCCCAATCACCACATTACTTAAAAAACCAAGTTGTAAATTCAATTCTCAATTATTAGGTTGGTAGGAAATTAATGTCGGTTTTCAAACTTTATCTTTAAATACACATGTTGAGAATGGGAATAACTCTTTTTAATCAAAATAAGTTCCATTACAATTCACACATTTTTCCCAAAGAGAAACACGTTTGCTAATAAGTTTTTTTGTTCTAAAATAATATAAGAAGATAAACCGATTACAATTAACGGCTATTTCAAAATTAAGCGCTACAGTTTGAAAACTCGAAAACCGACATTAATTTCTTACCAACCTAATAGCTTTAGTTGTTAATGACACTTTTATTTCATTTCTTCTATTGTCGTTGAATTTTATCTTTTATATTTATAAATATAATATGGAACGATTACTAAGAGAGAAAATGCAATTTACGAAGTTTAAATCAACATAGATGCGTTTAAATTGTAGAAAAATTAATCTGCGATCTGTGAAAGGGTGAAAACCTGTCTCATTGATGTGTAACGTAAAAGGTCAAGTGGGGAAATTCCGACGATGACGGTGGAATTTGAACTAGTCGCCACATTCCGTTATGTTTACCCGAACACTAGATCTATGGGACAAAACTGCGAACTTGGAATCCGTTGAATCTTTGCAACTTTCTTTTCAAAGTTCCCTGTAACACTTTCTCTTTATGTTTCTGTTCACCCGATTCACAACAAAGAGTCTGCTCCGCTTCAAACTCTACTTTCTTTTGCCATTTTTTTTGCAAATACATAGAGTATACACCTTAACCAAAAATACTATCCTACTTTTTGTCTATTATTGCAGTATTTCATTTTTTCTAATAGAATAAGGCCTGCTAATAAACTAACTTTCCTCGAAATAGCACAGAAGACGCAGAAACATGCAGAATATACCTTCATTGCAAAAGTATACAAAAAGTATGTATTAGGAGGACCGGAAAGTAATATCGTTTATCCAGATATTTTGCTCAAAAACCAATTAATTTTTATCGATCCGGCATTGAAAATTTGCATACTAGATGACAAAAGGTTGTTAATAACTAGAGTGATTACATCATTCGTTAAAAATACAAACTTGTTATAAATTTATTTGTTTGAATTTAATGTAAAAAACGACATTACTTTCCGGTCCCCCTAATATTTTACTGAGGAACACTGTCCCATATTTTATTTATTATTCCAGTATTGCATTTCTCTTAATAAAATAGGGCTTCGTAATAAAATAGCTTTTCTCCCAACAGCATAAAAATAATGAATGCGTGCAAAATCTATGTTTGTCGTTAAAATATACAAAAAGGCCGATATCTCAATTAGAAACCCTATCCTAATGTTCATCTGATACATCGACACCTCATTCCTCTCATTCCCATCAAATTCAGGTGCAGTTTCAACGGGAAACATTGGGAGGATATGTCGATCAGAGAAGGAAAAAGAATTGGGCCGTGCACCGTCCATGGCCAACTGTCTGTCAACCACGGTTCCCGTTAATCTGGCAGCTTCTCAAATAGCCGGCCGACACACACCCACAAGAAATTCCCTCAGGCACAGCAGAATGATCGTACTGCATCGAAGCGGCCACCGTAAGTCGTTACCTTACCTTTTCTTACCTGCAGTTTCAACCCTCTATCGTTACCCCTTTCCAATCTCGTAAATGACTTCATAAGAGCAAAAGGATGCACGATTGAGATACTCGTGTGCAAGTTTTTACAGGATTAGAAAATTAAATAGTTGGTTTAACACTAGATTTACGGGCGTGAAATCTGCTAGATTGTAATATATTAACACGTTGACTGCCATGGGGGTCACCGGTGACCGACGCTATTGAATTCAAAAAAATTTTATATGACTTTTAAACTGTAATATTTATGAATTGTGTAATATATTCAATATTTAAATATTGGCGTTAAAAAGATAAAGTTCTGCTGAATATATATCCACCTGTGTCTTTGAAGTTTCTGCTTTATAAAGATGTCATTTTAATTGACAAAGTTTCACTTCGATAGAAATGACGAAACTAGCAAAATACCGGTGGCGTTCAACGTGTTAAATAAGGACTTTGGAGAAACAGGGATCAAGTGCCAAAGATGATAATCCGTTAAGTAATTATTGTATTATAAAATACACGTGAAATACCTAATGTACAGCTTCTCTGTAAAGAGAAATGTTTATAAAACAAATAGGAACCCGTCAGTTTGACGGCATCCGTAAATCTAGTGTTAAATAATTGATTATAATTGGTCTAACCCCTTCGGACCCTGTGCACAGTGTAATGTACATAATAATTTTCGTGCTGTATCTTACAATTAGTACGTATAGGTTTAACCCTTTGAGGACGGTGAGTTTTTTGACTATTGAGAAGTAATCATTTATTTGGCGATGAAAAAGCACCTTTCTGTGAGAAAGTCAGAGTGTTGATATACAGAAGCTCTAAATTACTATTCACGTAATCATATTTCAACAGTTACATTTCATTTTTTCAGCTCTAACCGTGTATACAGGACACAATAAACTATATTCAGATTTTTTCTCAGACCGCGTATATGCGTCCGTTGTCCCCAAAGGGTTAAACTTAGTTTCAGCACCTAATGTATCTACCAGAGATCGTCTAATATGAAAAAATAACGTCTGCAACGTCATCTGTTTTTTCTGTGTGTATATGAATTAAGTTAATCTCAATATAAAAATAATTTTTCTTAGGCGAAAGAAGAGAATTCGGGTCTGAAGGGGTTAAATAAAATAACATGGATGATCCGTCGACTTTTAAAGTTCTTGAGAGTACTGAGATCTTAGGGAGACTTGATTTCTTCAATTTTTTTAAATCGGAGAATTACGATAATATGCACTTTAACATTAGCCGTGCCGATACTTTCTGGATATTTGTTCCTACCGGGGCAGATCTTTGGACCGGTTGTGAAATGAGTCTCTCAGAAGCCAATGTGGTTAAGTCCATTTTTTTGAAATTTTCTCATTTTTGTAAATTTCAGTAGAATGAAGTTTGTTCTATTAATATTTACAAAAATCAGAAAATATAAAAAAAGTACTCAAGTACCGATGATACCTTTCTGAAAGGAACGCAGAAGACTCAACTTAAAACAGGAAACAACATATCAAACTGCCTTTAGCAAATTATAAAAGAAATTACGTACATCCATTTGGTTGAACAGGTCATTTGACCGCCCATGATAGGGTTACTGTTAATATTAACTTTTTCGTTATGCTGTGTGCAAAATCAAGATAGCGATTTCTAAGGTATCATAGATATACTATTGGGTTGGCAAGAAGTAATTTCGGTTTTGTAATATGAAATGAAACTCAATTTTTTTCAACAAAGAATGAACTTCAGTCAATTAAACATTTTCGATTTTGTTCGATGACTTTTTGCCATCTTTTAGACCAGTTTATGATTTCGCTCTCATAGAAATTCTGGTCTTTATCAGCAAAAAACTGAACCAGGTGCGATTTTAGGCTAAACATTTAAATTAATTAAAACATTTGAAAATCCCACCAAATTGACAGCATAACTTATTTATGATACAATTCAGCTTTCGATGTGGTTTGCATAAAAAAGTAATGAAAAAGTAAAATATGTCGAGAATATTCGTTTTTGCACTCCATATTAAAATTCACGCCAAACTAACAATTGCAAACAAAATGAAGCACAATTTGTTTCTAAATCCTGCCAAAAGTGACAACTTTCAATTTTCAGAAGCAAGAAATGATGACATTGTCAGAAGTCCTTCAAAACAAACGTAACGTTAGCTATCGACGAAAACCGAAATTACTTTCTTGCCAACCCAATAGATAAAGCAAAAAGAAATTTTTCTTTTTCACACTTCCAACGAATTTACTTACAAAAAAGAAATACATAGTATTTGTTCTTTGTAATTGCGCGCAGTAGACGTCAGTTTTGATAGACCAACCAGATTTTAATAATTCGTAATGAATCACATTCCAACTATCCCATCAGGCCCATAAAAATAATTTCATTCGCTTTACCAAATATGTCCACAATTTACGGAGTAAGGAAGTGCACGAAATATGTATGTATGAATTACTTGGTATAAAAGATTCATTCCGTTGAAGTAACAGGCAATATGCATAGTATAATAGAATGTAGGTATCTTAAATCTTCTTAATGCTGTATCTACTGGATGAGGTCTCGCTGAGATCATCGAAACCATCAGTGTAAATTTTGATCACTGAGATGACGTCTCATTGTTAGTTTATGACACCACACCCATACGTTTAATCCTCTTTAGCTCCACCTTGCAGCTGAAGGATTAAAAGATGGAAATTTTTAAGTAGCCACTCATTATTAAATTAACATTATCTTCGTATCTTACCCCTTGCCCTACGACTTATTTTGTAACTCCATCTGCAATAATTTAGCTTTAAATTACTAAAATAAAAATTGATCAGAATTCTTGATATATAGCATAATTTAACATAATATTATTATTATAGAAATACTTTTATCGCGCTGCGTCTCATCAATATTTTCGAATTCATATGTTCTGCAAAAATTGCAAATTTCTTGTCCCATTTAGCGCATCACGAGTGTCGCTCGTTATTGTAGGGCAAGGGGTTAATAATATTAAATGTCACATGGCATTTACAAAGTAACAATCATACTTTTACAGCTAAAGAGTTATAATATCTGCAACAAAAAATGGAATCTTTCAGGTAAAGAGACTGAAATAGCATTTCCCTTAAGTCCCGCAAAAAGTTAACTTTATTCTCCTCTCTGACATGATTGATTTCAGCTGTCTCCTTGAATTTATTAGCCGATCGATTATTTTTGATCGTATTACGCAATCAGTTTCGATAATGACGCGAAAGCTCGAAATAGCAAGGAGAAAAAGAGCTGGCAGAAAAAGCGGGATGTAATTATTTTGACCGTTAATGTCATATTAATAATTGCTCTATTAATATATTTCCAGAAAGTACTCGATTTCCCGTCGAGATTGTAAGATCAGATCTAAAATATGTGGCGTCAGTGATATTATATTATAAATAATATTCCTGATGTTCTTCTCCTGTCGCTTTTGCAATAAATGTCAGTATATTAATCAGTTTGATAAATTGAACGCCACCTTTTTTTGTTCAGGAGGAAATTGCTTCATTACATTAAGTGGAATATAATTACGATTTTAGCATACCAGAAGAGATCAGGAACTGTGCATTTTATTATTCCATGATTATAAATCAGGAAGATTATTTTACTTTTCATGCTAATTCATTGACTATAAATCGGTCTATTGATCGCACTTAGTAAAGAGGAAATAGCTCGCATGTATGATATGTAAATGAACTTGTCCTTTTAGAGCAATTTAACTCGATTTCTAATCAGTTAATTGCACAGAATAATATTCATTCTCATAAATTAAATAGCATTCGTTTGAAAAGTTATAAAAATGAGTTTTTGGTATAGAAACCCAGATGGATCTTCTAGAACCTTATAATTCCAATTCTTAATCCATAAAGGTGCCTCCCCATGGACATTCCTAGAACTCAATATATAATTAACCCATAGGGTATTAAAAAAATACAGCCTATATCCTTAAGAATTTTTAACAATTTTTGTTCCTCCATTCAAAGAGTCGCTCTACCAATGGAAATAACTGCATATTGAATACACAATTTTTTGTGCACACTTTTTGTATTCTCCTCGTTACAAAGTGACTCTTCACAATCAGAATTCTACCTGACGTTTTAATTAAATTCCACGTGTCGATTATTTATCATTTCCTCACGTTCCAAGATGCAGCAGTGGTACTGAGAAAGCGCAGTTGAATATCATTCTGGACATAATGTAAAGTGGAAACCGTCCGTCTCTTTTTTTCTTCTTTTGACGTCGTCTGACATAAGCGTAACGCGTTGTTGATCAATGAAATCAGGCGGAGCGACTGCGTCATGGAAGATGGAATATCACTCACCGACCTTTCGCGGTATAATGAACATTCCTGAAATCTTGCAAGTACAATAGTCGCTTGACAACTTACCTTTTCTGTGTATGATTTCTCTTTGGAGAATTTATAGGCTCGTACCACGGTTATGCCGTAAATAATTAAACCATTCGCCATTATAATAACGAAATATATTCTCGTGGTGCAGAAAAGTGGAATAAAAAAGGGAAGTTCTCTCAACAATGTTCAAAATGTAAAGAATAATAATAAATTATATTTGTGCTATAAGCATTATCTCGAAGTAGACCATAAACTGCAGGAAAAATTTCTAATTAACACGTTGAATGCCATGGGGGTCACCGGTGACCGGCGGTATTGAATTCATTGAAATTTCATATGACTTTTAAATTGTAATATTTACGAATTTGCTAATTCAGTCAATATTTTCGCGCTGGTCTCAGAAAGATAAAGTCCTGCTGTTCATATATCACTTTGTGTCTTTAAAGTTTCTGCTTTGTAAAGATGTGATTTTAATAAAAAAGTTTCACTTCAGTAGAAATGAAGAAACTAGCGAAATACCGGTAGCATTCAACGTGTTTAGCATTAAATTGCTGAAATAAAAGATGACCAGTAGCTTTCCTACATCGTATATGTACTTCGAAAGGAAATTAATAGTTCTGAAAATATTTTTTTCGCGCCGCTTGGTTCCTCTACTTTAAAAGTTTTCGAAAATTTTAAGTATTTAAATCTATCTTTTGCGACGTCACATTTCAGAAATTGAATGCTTAACTATGAAATTGTTGACCGCAAAGGAAACGTAAGGCAAAGAATTAATCATGGATGTATGTTTTCTTACTTCATCACATGTTTTTCTTGGTTGAATTTTTCAGTTTTCACCTCGCCTCTCGGTCTTTAGGGACGCCTTGAAGATTTTACTTTCAAGCTGAAAGAAAAGAACGTCAAAGCCTTGAGACATATTTACGGTATTCCTGCAACTAATTATCAAAGCGGCCACGCTCACAGAACCAGCTATCACGTGCATCCTCACATTTTCCTCTCCGATGACTCAATTCAGGTTTCACTTCCCTTTCTGCCATCCGTGAGCATCCCCGACATCTTCCGTGTAAATTAAAAGAGAACATTAAGAACTTGTTACAAGTTCACGCTACCCCCGTAATTAATTATCCGAACTGCCGGATTGGCAAACAGCTTGGAAATGTTTTTAAATTTGTTTCTTCTAGGATAGGCTTCCTTCGGTTGTAGGTAGACTTTCTTCAATTTTCAGTTCTGTTCACGGTATCCATGAGTTACCTTTGGCTTCAAATTAAAAAAATTAGGATAATTTGTATACAGGGTGGTTGGTAACTGGTGGTACAAGCGAAAAGGGGGTGATTCTACATGAAAAAATAAGTCGAAAATATAGAATAAAAATTTTTCGTTTGAGGCTTTGTTTTCGAGAAAAATAATTTTGAAAATTTGTCTAGTGTGGGTGCACTCGGCTTATTTGCGGCACAACGGACTTTATTCTGAGTTTCCTCAACCTTTGTTCGCAAAGGTTTTCGAGGTTTGTATACATCGAATAAATCGAAGGTCGAGGTTACAATGTTAGAATTGCCTTTGAGGAATTCGTTTAATTCATAAATTGTTGAAAGTGCTGTCCACGTTGTTGCGGACATAATTGTACTCTTCGTATTAAATTCCTTCGAACCTCTTGTAATGTACAATTATTATGTTGCTTTAAGTGTTCAAACACTATCAGAATTTTGTGTTGCAATTGTTCGATGCTCGTTATGTCATCGCGATAGACAATTGATGTCACCTGACCCCACAAATAAAAATCTAACGGTGAATTCTCAAACTCATTTTGCTCGAAAACAAAGCCTTGTATCCAAAAATTTTATTCTATATTTTCAACCCGGTTTTTCATGTAGAATCACCCCGTTTTCGCTTGTACCACCAGTTACCAACCACCCTGTATATTCCTGCCATCTTTATATTAACATATAAATATAAATATAAATTAACAAGAAAATATGCGGACAAATGCCAGTGACGCCACATTGGTGCGATACGGAAATATGCGAATAAATGCCGGTGACACCACGTTGGTGCCATGCTAAAATTTTAAGACAGTTGCCTATTATATCGCAAAGGCGTCGCGGCTATCTCACAATTACAAACTATCGCAAAGTATCGCTTGTACTCTGTACAGGCTGCAATACGCTTCATATCCTCGAAATTTCGTGAAAATTGCCAAACAGAATTATAACATATCGTGGTTAGTAAAACGTGAGGTTTTATAATATCTCGACACATTCGAAAAGCGCGGGCGATAAGCGAAGAGATCTCACGAGTCCTACCGGCGCCAAACCAAAGAATCTTGATTTATCGCGCGGACGGCATAGTGTTAACACATTGTTGAGCGGTCACGAGTTAATTCTCTATAGTCCGAATTTTCTGTGGGATCTGAAGATCACTCGTACGATAGCACACTAGAAAATGATAAAAATACTGTTATAAATGATATATTTAACTTGATTTTGAAACATTGAGTTGTAAAGAATTTCATGATCTTTAACAAGTTTGCGAACGTGAATGCTATAACATCCATTTTCATCGTAATGTAGAATGATGCTATAGCACTCATGTCATGCCAAATGACAAACCCAATTATAATTCATTTAAATTTTTTTGACCTTACTTTTTTTGTAATTATTATGCAGTTTAAAGTGATTGCCAAGTGATTCATTGAGTATTTTCATACTATTTGATTTCTTCTCTGTGTAGTTAGAAGTGTAATACTTGACTGTCTATTTTTGCAGCTCACTGAAATTTGTACTGTCCGCAAACGTGTTCAAAACTAAATTGTAATATTTGACAATGTTAAAAAATTGACTTTGAAGAATGAAATCTTAGATTTGTCTTGTGTTACTTCAAAGTTACACGGGCCCATAGATGGTTAACTCGTGTCTTCATGCCCAAACGTTGCTGACGGCCACGAGTAAACTCGTGATCGATTTATATTGTTTCAGTTCCACATCCAAGTACGAAATAATAGCCGGTGACATAAGATAAATTCTGAGAAAAATTGCCGGTCAACAAATACCTAAAATGCACTCTATTTTACAATATCTAAAAATTTCATAAAAATTTATTTTTATGTAAAAAAATTATGATAATTGTAAAAGAAGATTTTTTTTCAATAGTACCTAAAATTCATCCTATTTTACAATTTCTAACAATTTCATAAAAATTTATTTTTAAATAAAAAAATTATGATAATTGTGAAAAAATATTTTTTTTCAATAATACCAAAATTCACCCTATTTTACAATTTCCGAAAATTTCATAAAAATTTATTTTTGAGTAAACAAATTATGATATTTATGAAAGAAGAATTTTTTTTTCAATAATACCTAAAATGCATCCTATTTTACAATTTCCGAAAGTTTTACAAAATTGCTCCATAAATAAGAAAAGTTATAATGATTTTAGTAACGTGCAAGTTTGCCCGAAAACGTGCGGTTCCAGTCTTTACAGATTTCTTAGCGGTCGTTCATGTGTTAATTAGAGCTATATTAAAGATACAAAATTATTAAATAATTCAGAAGTAGCTTTCATTATTTTCTTCTCGATCTACTATCTTCAAGGGTCCATGAACCACTTCGACATTCCATGTTCAAAGGAGAAGAAAAAACCCAAAACGTCTATAAATTTTCCTGCAGTCTATACAATCAATTCATGAAACTATATTAACCCAAGGAAATTCTCAATCAATAAAGAAATACCTTGCAACACATTCCTCTCGGTCCTCTCTCTTCAATCATCCGCGAGCCGTCTCAACGTCCTACAATCCTAACGCGAAGAAAACATCCGCATTCCCAGAATCATCGGCATCAATCGATGAATAATAGTAATCGTTGTCGATTAAGACGAATTAGAAAAATAATTGATTTCTCTCCGAAGGACAGACCGCAGAAACGACTCGCAACGCTTCTCAGAAGGTGGGGCAAGCGCGTCTGGCCGTAGTAATTGGAGTTCCCCGGAATGCCGCCGGCCCAGAACCGCTCGATTTTTCTCGCTTCTTTCTCGATGATAGCCGCGCCATTACCTTGCCGCGATGCAATGCGATGCAATGCGATGCGCTCGCACAATTTCGCGGTGCACTCGCGCTAACGAGTAGCGAGCGACGAGCTTAGCGCGTCACGGTAGGAAAATGGGATTGAGGCTGCTGCCAAGGCAGACAGGAAGATTATAATCGAACCTCATCCTGGATACGTGAAAGCGCGCCTCCGACCCGCCTTTTATTTTCTTCTTTCTTCCTCCCCTTCGTCCTTTCCTTCCTTCTTCTCTCTTCCCTCCCTGTAACGATGCAATTAGGCTGCACAGAAATGCGTCACGCAATTTGCGCGACTTTTTGCGGCCATTTCTTTATCGAGGACACTACGAGAACCGATCAATCGAGTTTCGTTCGCGTCCTCGATGAACGTTTCATTATCTCGACTGTCTCAAGGCGGCTCATTACGAAACGGAATGTAATTTAGAGCGATAAGTGCGTGAGAATTAATAGCGCTTTAAGTACGTGCTCGATGCGATTTAAAGAGATAACGCTTGCACTTCCTTCGGTGGGGTTTCATTGGTCATCGAGGTGTTCCTTGGTTGTGTTGACTTCGTGGAAGCTAATTTTGTTGTTTTTCTTGTACTTGTAAAGGGAAGGCGGTTTGGTGTGTAGAGTAGATGTTGGAGAGATTTAGAACTGTGAGATTAGCATCATAATTAAGTGGAGACACTATTAAGAATATTAGTTCAGTCGTACCGATGGACTATGGTGGGTACGGAGGTAGAAGATTGGACTTCCAATCTTTGATCTCGAGTTCAAATTGCTCGTCACCTTTAGGAATTTCTTCTTAAATTCTTGTACAACATGTCGTGGCTTCTATGGTTCGAAATCTATCTAAAATAGTAAGTTCTAAAATAATAAGATTAGAATCGTAATTAAGTGGAGACACTATTAAGAATATTAGTTCAGTGGTAACGAGGGACTATGGTCGGTACGGAGGTAGAAGATAGGATTTAAAATCTTTGATCTCGAGTTTAAATGGCTTGTCACCTTTAGAAATTTCTTCTTAACCCTTTGCGGACGGAGACCTTTTTGTATATTGAGAAATAATCATTTGTTTGGTTTTAACAAATTACCGTTTTATCAGAAAGTCAGAGTGTTGATGTATAGAAATTATAAATTACTATTTGGATAATCATATTTCAACAGTTATATTTCAATTTTTCAACTCTAACCGTGTATACATACACCGATAAACTATAATCAGATTTTTTCTCAGGCCGCAGTTATGCGTCCGTCGTCCTCAAAGGGTTAAATTCTTGTTCAATATGTCGTGGCTTCTATGGTTCGAAATCTATCTAAAATAGTAAGTTCTAGGTTGTGACAATCAGGGTGTTCTATGGTGAGTAAGAAGGTAAAGGGTCCAACTTGCAATTATTAGGCCTGAGTTCAAACTTCGCGACACCTTTGGAATATTTTTCATAATTTTTCGAAAAAATTGGACACCGGTCATTTTGACCGCCTTGGTAGGTTTAGTATTAAATAGACCATAGCTGTGATGGTTTCCAACCAATCTAAAATATTAGATCCCATGCAAAATGACCATCGTAGTTAAAGCTGAAAATGTGTGAAAGAAGTGGAGATGATGATAAACATTAATAAAATTGAGCAAACCTTATAGCCAGGGCTATGTCTGTTTTACTAATATTTTCATGAAATGACTTTTTATCATTCTTCTAAAAGAATTTGGCTGCTCGGAAATCCGAAGACCTTACATTGTCATCAATTAAAGCGAACGTTAATTTCTCTTAAAAAAGCTGTTTTAAATATAAGAAGCCTTTATTGCGTTGAAAATAACAGTAGCAAAGTCCCTCGAAGTTTAAAACGCTACTTGGTCCGTTGACCATCGTACTCATTTTAAAGTGGATGCACATGGTTCTCCCTGAATAGCGGAAGTACCAAGCCGGAAATATATCGTGTGATCTTTTTGGAATTCACTCGTTGCGCGACACATCTTTTAAAAATTCCGCCCACCTACAAAATCTATGAAAAGGTGATTTGCAAATTATGAGAAACTTCTTCGTGACAAACACTTTTTGTTAAAACATTTCCGCGGTAAATGGAATCTTTTCTAAGTTCCTCTACTATTTATAATTGATGAAAACATAATGCATATTTGTAATCATTCTTTACTGTATCAATTTGCCGAAAAATTAACATTCGCTCTTAATTAAATTCATTTCAATTTAAGGCTTTCATAGCAGATTACAAATTTAATTAACTATCACCTTCTTCTTAATTTACCCCCATCTTTAAGATTCAGCTCGCAGTTAATTTCAGATCATCGAAAGTTCGGATAATCTTTGAGGATTTCCTTTCCTTTTCGCACGACTTTTCGACGACTGATAAATTCCAGCAGCGATGATTACTGGCGATTAAAGTTAAACTATCGCCTATGACCTCATTCGACTAATTGCCCTCGTTATCGATAGCGCGAAAGAATGGTTTCGCGGGCGATTTTACTTTTCTTCTTTTCAAGCGACACATAAATGGCACATGAGCCTCGATAAGCTCGAAACGAACGAGAGAATTAAGCCTCATTTCCATCCGGTGAATATAAGGGACGGGTTTCGTTCATCCCCGATTCTATTTCAAGACGACGAATCGACAGATGGATCTTGGGCGCGAAAGATAAACGAGAAAGGCCAGATTTTGTGTCAGAGAGCCTTCTTTTCCTGAGTCTTCCAGCTGTTTTGTTTTCCTCCTCCCTGTTTCCTCGTTTTCTCATCTCTAATTACCGAAGAAATGAGATTTTCAAGTGATATGTAAAGATTCTTTGAAAATGTTTTTTTTATTCAATTTTTAAATGATTTTTGGATTCAGATAATTAATATGCTTCGTGATGTCGATAAATAACTTTAAATAAGTTGTATTAAAAAATTGTGTTATACTTTGCTTTCGAAGTATCTGAATAAATGTGATATTAACAATTTAATTACATAAAATACAAATTTTCATATAATTTGTAGACAGTTTTCGAACTTTTTCGTCACCGACTCATTACGGAAGATAATAATTCTAACTTGTTCTCAGGACATGGTTTGGGTCACCCCCATGGCAGTCAACGTGTAAATACCCCTTCAAACTTTCTCAGAGATAAATCTTTTAGAAACAATAAACATATTTGATATCTATATATTGGCCCAATTACAAAAAATGCAATCAGATTTGCACGAAAGAATTCTCCGTATTAAATCGGTATCCATGGGATCTAGCAATCTCGTAGGGGCTTATGAATCCCCAGAATTCCTTATTCAGTTCAATCCTTCCCTTCAGTGACCACAAAACCGTGAAAATCTATGCAGCCGAGAGTAAGATTGTATGAGTCAAAGCCAATGGTAGAAAAGGAAAGAAAACTGACACTTAATTGGTCACCCTGTGCACCATAATAGGGTGTTAACCCTCGTATAATAAAGAGGTCGAGGATCAAAGGACTTAAGTAGCTAAATGAGTTTGCGGTCGAACGAAGCTGAAACATCGGGGCGGATCAATTACCTCGTTACTGTGTGACACGCATTCTAACTGCGTTTGATTTATATTAAACTATAGCCATAGCCGGTATACCATGATGCGTCAGTGAAGACATTTGTAAAGTTTGCACGGAATTTAATGTGGAATAGGGGCTATGGTGGCTGCGAAGATAAATACTTGAATATCTATTTAATGGGTATGAGTTGTAATCTGTTTCTCTGTGTGGTATCTATGCCTTGGAATTCAAATAGAAATGAATTGTAGCAGATTTTAGAAATATTTTAAACAATGTAGATGCTGTCAGGAAACTAACAATAAGAAGGTTCTGTCGCGTTTCAAACGATTGTCATTTCATTTTGGCAGGATATTGGTGTTGATAGTAATAAGTCGCTCAAAGGCCAATGCGGTTCAGTCCATTTTTCGATAATTTCTAATTTTTGTCAATTTTAATAGAATTAATTTTATTCCATTAAAATTTACAAAAATCAGAGAATTTCAAGTAATCGACTAAACCGCATTGGCTTCTAAGCAACCCAGTTGTGTTCTTGATTGTATTATGTTGTGTAATCTGTGAAACAGACTGATATGATTTTACTTTCAAGAGATAGAGAAATTTCTTCTTCATCCATTTTTTTCATTCTTCAATTTTAGCTGCTATGGTGATTTAGGGTAGAAGGAACAGTTTGAAGTGATTTCCGAGCTGTCAAAACTATGGTATATTAAATAATATCAATTATAAATGCTATATTAAGTAAGAGTAATGAAAAATCTCTAGAAAGTGATGGATAAATAGACTTCAGCCCGCAGTGAACCCGCGAGACAGAGTTTTTACCTCCATATCCACCGTGGCCCCATAACTTTCTTATTTATCTAACAATAACCAAAGGAGATAGAGAATATAAAAGCAAAGTGTAAGCTACACTCTATAATCTTTAAGCTCTTACATCTTCTACGAGAAACTGACCGAGCCATATTTATTAAGTCTATTCCAGCAGCTTTAAGTCCTAACGAATAAACTACAAACTTTACAACAACATTTTTTAAATGCCCTCTATGCTACAAACTACAACGTAGAATAAACTAACAAAACTCAGTGACATTTTCCACATTAATAAATTAATTAAACAAAGGCAAAATCTCAAAGTAAATAAACATAGAAATACGTCCAACTGTAGTCTTTCATCCTAGGTAAAATAATTGTACTATATTTCCTCTTTTTTGTTTACCAGTTGTCAACTACTTTTTTGTTTACTAGTAAAGATACAAATAGAAAAAAGGTTGAAAATACGCAGGGAAAAACAGACGAAAGAATGTAACATCTAATCCGAAAGGATTCGGTGACCGAGGAGTACAGTGGGCGACGGTAAACTCTTAACGCGGTTGCACAACAACGGTGCAACAATTTATTACGTAAACCTTCGTCGTTAACCATGTAACCGGGTCGTGGAATAATGAAAATGTACCGTCGTGTACGTTTCCAACGGTGCGACGAAATTCGTCGATAGTGGCGAGCCTTATCATAAATGACGCTGCAGGCGGTGGGCATGATAATGGTCGTGGAATATTTAACAGTAAGAATGCCGCATCGTTTCGTTTTATCGGCTACGTTGAACATTCTTCAATTATTTATTTCTTGCGGAATTTATTCAAGCATTCCTGACTAAAAGAGTACATTTATCAGTATCGTCTACTGGAGTACAGACTGAACGTTTCCACTTTATTATATGATGCTTTTTATTTCACAATGGTACAACTTCATTTATTTCTCTGTTGAGATGTTTAAGGGTTTGTAGAATAGATTTTATTGGATTATAATTAAACAGATGAATTCCTTTTAATGAGGTTGGGAAAATATGATACTCCGTTTAACTTGTTACTTAACACTAGAACTACCGGCATTAAATCTCTTATATTTAAATATATTAAATAAGTGCTTTAAAACAAGAAGAATTAAGAGTTGGAAAAGATGATCGATTCGGTAATTTATGTTTTATGAGATGGACGAAGAATATGTGTTCTATGACTCTTCTATAAACTCGAAGAATTTTTGGAAAAAATTGTGTACCAGTCATTTTGACTGGTTTGGTAATTCTAGTGTTAAAATATGAAAAGATGAATTTATTTCGGTTAAATTCATGTTTCTTTATATTCGTTTTTAAATATGAAAAGAACCCCAATTTCGTGGGAAATTCAAATCCCACGCAACCATCTCAGAAATTTGTCCCATTTGATTCCTATCCGATGATTCCTAATAGTCTCACAATTAGTGATTGTTTTAGGATCGATGAAATAGTGTCATTGTATTAAGGCGTGTTTGCGATTTTTACCTGACCTCTGCTGCCTGTTACGGCATTCTCTTTTCTCTCTTTCTTTCTCTTTCGGAATGAGCACACATGTGGTAGGCATACAATGGGAACGACACGCATTCACATCCCGCATTCTTACATCGCGCGAATCGTTCTCCGAATGAGAAGCGATCGTTCGGTTGCATCCGGTGCATTTTGAGAAGGGAAAATTATTTATGGTGCATTATTGGTCGCACGTTTTTTATATTTTTTTCGGTTTCAACCGCTATGGTCAGTTCACTTTGAACTTACTGGGTTGCGAATATCACTGATGCTGTGATATAATAAATAATCATTTTCTATATTTCTAGAAAATCTATTATATTTAACGCTAGAACTAATGATATATTTTTTATATTTAAATACACTGAATTACTATGAGAAAGAGAAAACGAAAGATGAAAAAGACGATCAATTAAGTAATTTAGGGGTAGTAATACTTATCGCATTCCCAAAAATCATTAAAACTTTAAGTTGAACGATGAGAATAGTAATTTAGTAAAAAGATATAAAATTACTACTTTAGAGTATTGACAAGTATAATAAATTAAATGATTTACTTTACAGTACCTTAATTTCTATATATGAGCCGTTCAGTGCACAAATCGATTAACTCCATAAAACCTAAAGTGGAGAACGTGATGAAATAGTATACACTTCTTTTCAAAATTCCCTTCAAAATATAAATACAAATAAGTATTGTAGAATATATAATCGCATTTAGCTTTCCTCTAACGAAGTACAAAATGAATAAGGTGGAATAGCCTTGGAATTAATTATGTTGACTTCTGAATTCAATTATTTATTATTCGATGGCCAAACAAACTTCGTCATTTAATGGTGTTAATCGTTATTATTACGAAAATTTATTCTAAATATAAAAAGTTAGGATTCAATCGAGTGCTTTGAGACTTAAATTTAAAAAAAATCAAAAAGTGGAGTTAATCGATTTGTGCACTGGACGGCTCATATATGTGTGATACTTTTACAATATATCTATTTAGACACGAATATTCCAACCCCCTAAGCACAGACTCCCACTGAATAAATTTTTATTCCGACAGTGCGATTCTTAATTATCACAACGTACGCTCAAAATGAATTCTAATTACAAGGGGTTAATTTATATCCTTCTAATATACCGTTCAACCCCATTCCTATGGATTTCTATTCACAAAGCCAAGGAGAAGTTCCACGCACCCCGATTGCAAGTAGCAGAGTATTGAATTCTCATCTTTCTCATTATTCCTTGAATTTATCTCCGCTCTTCGGATATAATTCCAGTTCGAGAGAGAAACTGGTATCGATTGTCACGGTATGCATGGGGATTGCTGCATCGTTTTTCCTTGGTATAGGTGTATACTTGCGTCTCTCCTTTATTGCAGACGTTGGGTCGACGATCTTGGGTTGTTTAATATTCCGTACGCGTTGAGTAATATCCTGTGAAAGTAAGAGAATTTTCTGTTACTGTTAGATATGACAGGATAGAAATCAAGGAGGCATTGTGCGTTATAAAATGCAGACCAAACATTCCGCACTCGTTAGAGCCTAGGCACCGTGTTATTTACTGTTCTCAATTAACAGTTTCGCCGAGAACAATAACCTTCTCTGGGGAGGACGAAAGAAATGTGGAGGAGAATGCAGTTTCTTTAAGATTTATTAGACGTTTGCTGTTTATTATAACTGAAATTTACTTTATTATTGTTCGGTTGGTGTTGGGTTACATTATGACAGTGTTCTGCTCTGTTGTATCTAAATTTAGAACACTTGGTGCTTAGATCAGTGATATGTGTTTCTAAGTTTATTAGATAGTAGTAGTTTACCGTTTGACATATATTTTATTGTTGCTCAATCGGTACTATTTTACTATATGACAATATTCTGCTGTATCATGTCTAAGTTTATGAGACAGTGATAGCTTACTTCATTAAAACATGCATCTTATTAGAAAAGTTTCCTATTCACGGTCTTCTGCTTGATTCCATATTATTATTCTTCAATCGATATTCTATTAAGATATCAATATTCTTTGTACAGTAGCTATGTTTATCAGATCCTTGTAGTTGATTTTATTGAAGCATGCATCTGAATTTATTGTATAATAGTTGTTTCTGGTAGAAATATAGCTTATTATTGTTAAATGTGTACTATTTGTCTACATGAGAATATTCTGCTGTTTCATGTTTAAGTTTATCAGAAACTGGTTGCCCACTTCATTAAAATGTACATCTCTTTAAAATAACTTTTTGCTAATAGTCGACTGATCAAAATACATTTAATCATTATTCAGAGAGGATCGTATTAGTATGTAACAATATTCTGTCATAATGTATTTAAATCTGGGAACAATTAATATCTCGTATCATTAACACATTGAATGCCACTGGTATTTCGCCAGTTTCTTCATTTCTACCTAAGTGAAACTTTTTCTATTAAAATCACATCTTTACAAAGCAGAAGCGTTAAAGACAAAAAGAGATATATACACAGCAGGACTTTACCTTTTTGAGACCAACACGTAAATATCGACTGAATTCACAAATTCGTAAATATTACAATTTAAAAGTCATATGAAATTCCACTGAATTTAATAGCACCGGTCACCGGTGACCCCCATGGCGTTCGATGTGTTAAGGACACAAATAGATATATAGTCGCCAGGACTTTACCTTTTTAATGCCAATATTTAATTATTGAATGTATTAGAAAATTCGTCAATATTACAATTTTTTTATTTTTTTTTATTTACAATATACAATAATAAACAATTACATAATGTTACGATAACTCGGTACCAAGATTAACTTTCACTCCAGTCATTAGTAAATTAAGTTATTTAACAAATTATCGCGATTGTCTTTTATTTTGAAGGACGATAGGAAAATTATATAAAAACCTGTCTCGTCGATTACAATTTCAAAGTTATATGAAATTTTATTGAATTCAATAGCGCCGGTCACCGGTGACCGTCATGGCGTTCGATGTGTTAAGGACACAAATAGATATATAGTCGGCAGGACTTTACCTTTTCAATGTCAATATTTAAATATTGAATGTATTAGAAAATTCGTAGGTATTACAATTTAAAAGTCATATGAAATTCCACCGAATTTAATAGCGCCGGTCACCGGTGACCCCCATGACATTCAACTTGTTAAGAAAAATTTCGCACTGGTCAATAAATCCAACGCTTCACTCCAATAACGCTGCATCATACTATTACCCATCAAAGTACCAAGAAAAATACAACCTTCTCCTGAAACGTTCCCCCGCTATAAAAAGCACGAAGAATTTCATCAAAACTGGAAGATCTCATGAAAGCCCTACCGCCTTGAGTTCCTTGCTTTCCTCTTTATCATTATCCAGAAACCGGTAAACGAGGATTTACGGTGGCTTGCCATCCCCCACGTGAAGATCATCATTATCATCATCATTTTCGTGGCGCAGGCCTCCACTGATTTCCTCGGCGGCATCGAGTCAAGTGAGGGATTATTCTTCAGGATTATTTTCCCTTTTCAGAATCCTTCCAAGAATTCGTTTCCGAGGATACGAGCACTGAATGCGTTAACGCGGAAAGAGAAGGGAGGAAGTGCGCTTTTACGACGTTGGTGGTTAATTAATTCTATGGAATCGATCGTTCTCTCGTGCATCTGTACATATATATATATGTATATTTTTTAAATACTAGAACTACCGGCGTTAAATCTATCATATTTCAAACTATTAAAAAAGTACTTTGAAAAAGGAGGAATCAAGAGGCGAAAAAGATAATCGATTCGGTGATTTATGCTTTTTAAGATGGTCGTAGAATATTTATTCTAAGACTTTTCTATAAACTTGGAGAATTTTTGGAAAGAATTGTGTACCAGTCATTTTGACTGGTTTGGTTGTTCTAGTGTTAACGAATATTCTCCGAGAATGTTCATTTATTATAAATTTCCATACAGCGATTAATAATTCAATTTGTTTTAGTAAGTTAGGTTTTAACTTAAGCTTTTGCACCCAAATGCTGTGAGACGCGTGTTAGGTAATATTTTTCAGAGATGATGTTCATTTGAATATGCTGCTACTTCTTGGAACTCTGAAGCTTCATTAGCTTTATCCCTGCAGTGTCTGCGGAAGACAACGGAACAAAAGAAAGAAATTTTAATACATCACTTATAACACCTTATGCTATCTTCTACCTTCTATTTCCGACGGTAAACGGAATATCGAATATATTTAGTCTTAGAGCTAAATAATTTTTCAAGTCACTTAATTTCAAAAGAGACAGACATTTTTTTTGTAGTTTTTAACTGTAACTGCTACAGTGATTTGAGCTAAGAGATACAGTTTTAGGTACATTCCAAATCGTTGAGGCCACGATGTATTAAATAAGAATTAAAGAATCAAGTCTAATTCTAAAGTTCCATAATAATTCTATCAGCACCATACCGTTCCACATGCAATTCTTTTAACCCCTTGCCCTACAATAACGCGTGACACTCGTGATGCGTTAGATAGAATAGGAAATTTTGAAGCTCACTAAAAATTATCAAATTAAAAATATCAGTGGAACACAATACGATAACATTATTTCTATGTTATTAGTATTGCGTTAAATTGTAAGGTATATGAGGAATCACTAATAAATCTTCATTTTAATCATTTAATTCTGAATTATTACGAAAACAGTGAGAAAAAAAATCGTAGGGCAAGGGGTTAACGCCATCAGTCCTCATACGCCGTACATCAAAAAAATTCAAAAAAATTACAATATACAATAATAAACAATTACATAATGTTACGATAACTGGGTACCAAGATTAACTTTCACTCCAGTCATTAGTAAATTAAGTTATTTAACGAATTATCGCGATTGTCTTTTATTTTGAAGGACGATAGGAAAATTATATAAAAACCTGGTGCGCTAAACGAATTCCACAATAATTAACAATAATCATTGGTTTTTACAGAACCGTCCGTTTATTCCTCTCACGCTGTTAGTTTCGCAAGACCGTCAATAAAATCGCGACCGATCTTTATCGTTCTCCGCCAGTAAGCTCGGCTTGCGTTGTGGGCGATCATTGACGTTACAGATTTCTTTTTTTTTCTGCATCCGAAGGAACAGCCGCGGCAAATCTTGTGCAAACGATCCTGGTGGGCGAGTTTCCTGACAGTTCGATATGGCAAGGACGGTGCGTTCGATCGTCCGGTTAAGATACCTTGTAAGGAGGGACAGCGAGGCCGTTTCGTTTGGAAATTCTCCTTCCTTTCGGCCCTACATACGCTTCTGAGAAGCCACGGTTCTGCTGACCGTTCGGTGTTTCTTCTCTATGGGAAAATCCGTGTCGCAATGCGCGACGGCAAGGTGTAAGAGATGAGAGCGCGAGGATAAACGAATGGTGGTAACTGCAAGATGGATCTGTTGCGACAGACGTGAATGTTATGGGATAAGGTATTAGATTGCAGTTTAGAGAGTTAAGCTTCTATTGCTGGTGAAACGCATTGGAAAGGGTTCTAATAATGTTTGCTACATTATTGACTTAATTAGGGATCAGTCTGACAGTGTACATCGTCTGATGTGTAGTGACAAAGATGAGGACTACTGATGAAATATATTGCACAGGATTTTCGGCAATAAATCGTGATAGGAAGATACAGTTGTTAGAAAGATGCAGCATCAGATTTTTCAGTAGTGGACCTCGCGGATTTCTCCGTTGCTGAGTCTGGGATAGTTCTTCTTTTATGTCGTCTGATGTTGTAGTAGCAGAGATGGGGACTACTAATGAAATATATTGCACAGAGCTTTCAGTATTAAATCGTGATAGGAAGGTATGGTTGTTAGAAAGATGCAGCATCCCATTTTTCACTAATAGGACTCGTGGATTTCTCTGTTATTGAGTCTAGGCTATTCCTTCTTGCATATGTACATTACAGACTTGATTAGAGATCAGTCTGATAATGTAGGTCGTCTGATGTGTAGTGGCAGAGATTTGGAATGCTGATGAAATATATTGCATTGTACTTTCAGTAATAAATCGTGATAGGAAGGTATGGTTGTTAGAAGGATGCAGCTTCCTATTTTTCACTAGTAGGACTCGTGTATTTCTTTGTTATTGAGTCTAGGTTATTCCTTCTTGCATATGTATATTATAGAATTGATTAAAAATCAGTCTGATAGTGCAGGTCGTCTGATGTTGTAGTAGCAGAGATGGGGACTACTGATGAAATATATTGTACAGGACTTTCAGCAATAAATCGTGATAGGAAGGTATAGTTGTTAGAAGAATGCAGTATCACATTTTTTACTAGTAGGACTCGTGTATTTCTTTATTATTGAGTCTAGGCTATTCCTTCTTGCATATGTACATTACAGACTTGATTAGAGATCAGTCTGATACTGTAGGTCGTCTGGTGCGCTAGTGGCAGAGATGGAAACTGCTGATGAAATGTATTGTAAAGGACTTTCGGTAAGAAAGCGCGATAGGGATAGAAGTTATATTGTTAGATACCGACCTAATTCTATAAGATAGAACGCCAAATATTGTCAAACGTGATTCAGGATCCAAACGGGAAATCTTATTTATTTGTTATCGCTTTCCCTGCAAAACATATTTTAAAGACCTTTCGTCTTGACAAGAGTCACATTGGATCCGTAATCACGAGAAGTCGGGGTCATCCGAACGTTCCACCACGCTGTCTCAGAGCCCTTAAAACCTCGGCTCATTTCCAAATCTAATAAGTTGTCTTGAATCGCTGACAGTCGGTATATTGCGACTACGTTAACCCTTACTTGTAAAAACTCCAAACGCGAAAGTAATTCTTCGTTTAATAAAACTGTTGTAATACTCCTCACGGAATACAACACAAATTTGGTGTCAGAAGTGGGATACAACAATATATAGTTGTTAGAAACATGCTGTATCTCATTTCAAACTTTCAGGTCCTATAACACACCTCATTGGAAAGATCAAACTATTTCTTCTCTCCACATGTATATTATAATCTCGCTGAAGGACTATCTAAAACTACAGATCCTCAGGTGTTATAATATTAACACGCTGAATGCCATGGGAGTCACTGGTGACCGGCTCTGTTCAATTCAATTTCTTACGACTTTAAAACGATAGAATTCACGAATTCGCGACTACATACAATATTTATCTGCTGCTATTAAAAAAGTAAAGTACTTCCTAATATACAACTTTTGTTACCTTTAACATTTTAGCTCTATAAAGATACGCTTTTAATAGAAAAAGTCTCGCTTCAGTAGAAACAGTGAAACTAGCGAAATATGGGTGGCATTCAATGTGTTAACACTAGAACTACCAAATCAGTCAAAATGACTTGTGCACAATTTTTCCAAAAATTCTCAAAGTTTATAGGAGAGTCATAGGAGAAATATTCTACGTCCGACTCAAAAAACATAAATGACCGAATTTATCATCTTTTCCGCCTCTTGATTCCTCTTTTCTTAACACTAGAACTACCACACCAGTCAAAATGATTGGTACACAATTTTTTACAAAAATTCTCCAAGTTTATAGAATAAATTCTTAGAATAAGAAAAAGTTCTTAGAATAAATATTCTTCGTCCATCTTGAAAAACATAAATCACCGAATCGATTATCTTTTCCGCCTCTTGATTCCTCCTTTTTCAAAATACTTATTTAATATTTCGAAATATGACAGATTTAACACCGGTAGTTCTAGTGTTAAAGTAAATATCTAATATATTGAAATATAACAGATTTAACGCCGGTAGTTCTGGTGTTCAAATCTTATCGTTGTCATATAACATTTTCTTCTTTCATTTCCCCTATTAACACAATTACAGTAGATATAACTACTGAAGAACAATCACCATTTTGCGACGACTGTAATCACCCACCGTATTACCATCAATTGTAATGAAGGAATGCGATAAATAACGAAGATCCAATTGTGTGCTTGTTGCAGGACCACAAAAATTCTTGCCGCCGTTAGTTTATCATTGGCGATTAGGAAGATGCTTGGCGGCACTTCAAACAATCCTCGGTGTCGCGGTGACTTCGCTATCATTATGGTTATTGCTCTGGGCACCTCATTTGCCGGTGGCGGATAATCCATACTGGAGTGGTATGCCGGTGAGTATCCCCCGAGGTAATCTCCCAACGAAATGGAATCGATAAACAACTCGGTTATTAAACTTACTATCCACTTTCAGCTGTTACTTTCCGGTAGTTTTGGGATTTGTCTGCTCTGCTGTTTCAAGAAGGAATATCCGGGGATGAGTCCTGGTTTCTGCCTTTCGTCGACGAAGGTG
The DNA here is from genome assembly GCA_963989415.1 of Cerceris ruficornis. Classification (NCBI taxonomy): domain Eukaryota; kingdom Metazoa; phylum Arthropoda; class Insecta; order Hymenoptera; family Crabronidae; genus Cerceris; species Cerceris ruficornis. Next base: position 8,861,633 of record OZ022518.1, read on the forward strand.
AAGAAAATATTATTGTCTTTTTGTATTGATATGGTACAGTATTTTCTTATCAGAAAGTTGTAGATAGATTTTGCAAGAATTCGATAGAAGATATATCTAACGGGTGGGAAAAATTTCCCGGGGGGAGGAAGTGTTTCAAACCCTCTGGGAAAACGGGATTTCTGTAATAGAATTTCGCTCGTAATTTAATCACTTTAATTCCATGATTAATTGTATATCTGTTATTCCCAATGGTCTCATGTTCTTGGAGAGATTTACATTTTTTTTACTATAAGACTTCATTAAGGTGAATATTTAACCAAGTCTATACCAAAAATAATTTAGTACGTAAGAAATATTATCGGAAATAATTGTAATTCATTCGCAGCATTTAACGTTCAACTCTGCAATTACATTTTTCACATTTTCCACTCAGATAATTATAAAATGGCATAAGTTACTTTCTTCCGTTAGAATAACTGATTAGTACCAATAAATAATTATCTTCTCATCTTCCCGTGTCCAACTTCACCATTGCATTCTTCGCATATTAATCGCAGATAATTATAAAATAACAGAAGTTACTTTCCTTTATTCATACAGATAATTAACAGCAGCAATTCCAACAATTTCTTCTCCCTCCCCATTCTCAAATCCAGACTGACATTCTTCACATTTTCCTCCTAGATAATTGCAAATTAACACATCTTATCCACTTCCGTTAGTACAAATTATTTGTAACAGTAATATCAATAATTTCTTCTTACTCAATCTTCAACGTCATAATTACATTCTTCACATTTTCCTCCTTGATAATTTGCAAATTAACACAACGTATCTGCTTCCATCAGCCGGTTAACAATCCAAAGTTCTATTGTGGTAACATTTCTAACACTGAATTGTTAATTTTTTATCGAACAGAAATGTCATCTGCCCACGTTTCGTTTCCCCTTTTCTTCATGAAATTTATAATAAAAGCATTTGCCCTGCGTTCAACTTGCATACACATCATTGCATAATTTTAATTCCGCATCTCTCGACAATTTCTAAAACTTAATTCCGCAGTTAACACTATTCCTACCGACACTTCAGGTATACCTTTTCCTACCGCAACCGGTGAATTTGTCAAATGATAATTTTTTCCCAGGAAATGAACAGTAAAAAAAGAAGTGAATATTGAAAAATGTATTATAATGTGAATGTCTTATACGTATATTTGAGAAAAAGTCATGAAGTTTAAATGCGATTCAATTACGTTGTATACAGGAAATTCTAATCGAAATTTTAAAAACGGTCATTTGACCGGTCGTGGTAGGAATAGTGTTAACTGCTCAATACAAACGATTAGTAACAGTAATATCAAAAATTTCTTCTAACTCAATATTCAACTCCACAATTACATTCTTCACATTTTCTTCCAAAATAATTTGCAAATTAACACAACGTATCTGCTTCCATCAACCGGTTAGCAATCCAAAGTTCTATTGTGGTAACATTTGTACCACTGAATTGTTAATTTTTTATCGAACAGAAATGTCATCTGCCCACGTTTCGTTTCCCCTCATCACATTTTCTTCCAAAATAATTACGAAACAGTATTATTTATCTTCTTCCACCAATACAATTGATTAGTACCAACAAATTTCTTCTCACCCTTCCACAATCTTGTTACCACGCTCCCCACAATTCCCACCCAAATAATTCACAAATAACCGAATTCCTCTTCTTTCATCCGTACAGGTAATCAGCGTCTTCCTAGCAGTCTTAGCAACGGTAACCTGCGCCATCGCCTGCGTATTTTCAGCGATACACCTGGCGCGTTTAATGGGCCTGGAATGCACCCCTGCACGCGTGCTGAACGCTACCTGCGTCTGCAGGCCCCGCGAGGATGCATCGAATTCCACAGAGGCAGCGGTCAGATACATGGACCTAAATTGTCCCGAGGTCGAGAGTATTCTCACGATTCTTCTCATTTTTTCGTCCACCTGCAACGCACTTGGGACCATAGTTGCTGGATGGTACACGTATCTCCATTGGAGCACCAGAAACAAAAGACCAAAATACATTCAAGTGAGAACCAGCCCGAGCACTGGCAATCAATTTTTGTGCAGCAGGCCAATTTACAATCCTAATCAGAACGAACGATGACAGTTCATCGATGATACCAAGGATACCTCGTATCTTCGTTATTCGTCGTTGACGATAGACGAGGGTGTTTTTCACGTGACGAGCTTCCGGGCGAACAGTTCTTAATGGAACCTCATGTCTTTGTTACCATTCGTCCACTGTGACGATTGTTCAAGTGACGATATTTTTCACCGTAGAATACGGAGATTAATATCATCTTGCTGTAATAATGAATCGACTGAAACAGGCTGATAATACGTTATTCGTAGGATCTTGCATAATAGAGTTCATGGGTTTAACACGTTGACTGCCATGGGGGTCACCGGCGACCGGCGCTATTAAATTCAGTGGAATTTCATATGGCTTTTAAATTGCAATATTTACGAATTTTGTAATATATTGAGTATTTAAATATTGGCGTCAAAAAGATAAAGTTCTGCTGAATATATATCAATATGCGTCTTTGAAGTTTCTGATTAATAAAGATGCGATTTTAATAGAAAAAGTTTCACTTCGGTAGAAATGATGAAACTAGCCAAATACCGGTGGCGTTCAACGTGTTAAAAGAAACTTGAAAGTTGGAAGCCTTTGTAACAGCATGGCGTCCGGACTTTTGGATCAATATTATCAGCTGAGCGAAAATTAAAAAGGAAAAATTCTTCTTCTATGATAGAAGAAGAGCGCGTGTTGTGAAGATGCATTGTGAAACATTGAATCAATGATGGAAATGTAATTTTACGAACATTTACACAGAAATGGATTTAACACGAACTTAACAGTTATCGATAATGTGTTCTCATTGGTTTCTCTCTGTTGAGAGACACTTAACAGCGTACCATTAGTTAGCAAACGAATTTTATTCGATAGACGATCGAATTGCATTTGGCGACATGCTACGTGACGCTATTTTAATGTTAACCCCTTGCCGTACGATTTCTTTTGTAACTGAATGCGCAATAACTCCGAATTAATTGCTGAAATAACAATCTATCCTTGATTTATGATACAGCATATAACTTAACGCAGTATTAATATCATAGAAATTATTTGATCGTATCGTTATCCGGTGATTTTTTTAATTTAATAGTTTTTGGAAAACTAAAAAAATTCTTATTCCATTTATCGCGTCGCGAGTGTCACTCGTTATTGTACGGCAAGGGATTAACCCTTTGCGGACGGAGACATTTTTCAATATTGAGAGATAGCCATTCATTTAGCGATCCAAAAGCACCTTTTTATCAGCAAGTTATACTGTTAATCCATATACATTATAAATTATTACTTGTTTAATCATATTTCAACGGTTGTATTTCAATTTTTCAACTCTAACTGTATATACAAGCGGCTATCAACTATAATTAAATCTTTTCTCAGGCCGCATATATGCGTCGCTAGTCCTCAAAGGGTTAAAACGCAAGTATTCGTAATGTACATTACACGAAAATTTATTCATCGACGAATATTTTATTCGATTATCCTTGGACAAGTCACACTTTTGTCCACGTAATCGAACAAAGAGGTTTACACCTTTTGGTACATATCGTTCATTCATATTCACGAAGGAGGAAGCAACATTTTCAAGCGTGATCGTATTTTAATTAATATGATTTAGTTGAAATATAATTGACAGAATACCGAAGCAATAATAAACGTCGCGTTAAAAAGTCTTTGATTCCTCCTTTGCATTCTTTAAATGAATATCATTAATGTTACATTGCGATCGGATAACGGGTTATTCCACGTGTGATAAATTTCCCCGTGGATCGTCAGTATTTTCTGTAGATATAATAAATATATCGGAGTGTCATGTGAGTGTGGATAATGTGTATGTGTCGACGTATGTAACACGAATTCGTGGCAATGTAAGAAAGCTCTACTTATTTTAATTGCACATTCGATAAGAAATGTCTTCGTTTGTATACCTCATTGCAGATATCTCGTAAAAGTTTAGCTCTAAGATTCTCGAATTGGTAATTTATATTGTTGCAGATATATCAGAGGGGGGGAATCGTTTTGTCGGGGATTAACGAGGGAAAGAGGACAATTTACGGCAGTATTAAAACGTACGACTCGAAGGAAAATAAGAAATTGTCGGGATTCGTTCGCATGTCATTTTATTTCGTTTGGTCTACTTCAATGTTGGATGTGACAGAATTTTCCGCGGAATTTGTTGGAGAATGATTCGTTAATTTCCTCTCCGCCTCGTTGATGCGAATTTCTGGTATAACGGCGCATTCGCTCGACTGTGACTCCCATGAATCGCCGAGGATATTTGTCACCCTGTTTTTACAATACCAAGTAAATAATATATAAGTTACATTATTGCATAAGTATACATATTTAACAAAATATACAAATATTTTACAACGAATTATACATCGTGTGTTGCAAAATAATCGACTGATATTATTAGTACGTTGTGTAACATGTCTTCTTTTCTACTTTAAACACGAGGGGATTCTCTTTACTGTTGCGATTTTTTTTTGTACAATTTTCGGCAGTTTAACACGTTAAATGCCATCCGTATTTCGCTAGTTTCATCATTTCCATCGAACCGAAACTGTCCCTATTAACACTAGAACTACCGGCGTTAAATCAGTTATATTTCAAAATATTAAATAAGTACTTTGAAAAAGGAGGGACCAAGAGGCACAAAATATAATCGATTCGGTGATTTATGTTTTTTAAGATGGACATAGAATATTTATTCCAAGACTCTTCTATAAACTTGGAGAATTTTTGGGAAAAATTGTGTACCAGTCATTTTGACTGGTTTGGTAGTTCTAGTGTTAAAATCACATCTTTATAGAATCGAAACGTTCAAGTAGGAATAGTTATGTACTCAGTAACTCTTCACTTTTCTAACAGCGATATTTTAATATTAAATATATTAGCATATCCGTGAATATCGCAATTTAAAACTCATGAGAAATTTCATCGAATTCAACAGTGCCGGTCACCGGTGAACCCCATGGCATTCAACGTGTTAATGATTAACAGGAAAGAGCTGGATTACATTTCAATCAAATATTCCAATATGTAGATCATTAACTCGATTAATTCCTTTTCTTCATTTATTTCCTTCAACTATGCAGACATGTGTATCTAATATAATTAACCCCTTGCCCTACAATAACGAATACGTGGAACAGAAAATTTTGAAATTTTTCTAAAACGATTAGATTGAAAATTTCAGTGAGTCTCGAGACAATCGAATTATTTCTCTTCAATTAATATTGCGTTAAGTTAGGCGGTATCTTAGAAATCGGTAATGACGTTTTATTTCAGCAAATAGTTCTGAGCTCCTGCGAACGAAGTTACAAAAGAAACCGTAGGTCAAAGGGGTTAAGTATACAAATTATAATAGTTCCAATGTTAATGACTAAAATTTGCCAAGATTAACAACTTGCAGAATAAATAAAGTCCCCGCAGTTTGCAATTACAGTAAGTTAATAATAACTCACCTGGTATTTGACATTCCACCGACGCCTCTTCTGTCTTTATAATGATTTTCAGGAACATATTGCGAAACTCCTGCATCATTTGGCAGAGAATCTTGCTCTACATCCGTTAATTCAACAGCGTCGATGGACGTCGAACGTTTCTTTCCATCGGCCCCCATTTCCATAGGATTTTCCATTGCGATTGCAATGTCAGAATCACCTAAAATTTTTAATAAAACACAATGAAACCATGAAATCTTCCCTAGAAATATACTATTTGATGTTAACACCTTTTGCAGTTTTGCTCTTCGATCTGCTGGGCCTCCTGGACAGAACAGGAAGAATCTTCTTCCATTTGGCGAACGAACTGTCGACCATTCCCTGTCTTTTCTCAACGATTTGAAATAATTTGCGTCTTTCTTCCGTGCGCTCGTGACGTAATTGTATCTAAACGCCAAATAATAATTATATGTTAATATTTTTAACAAAATATTTTTGATATATCATAAAATATAATGCTCGATAATTAAAATCCACTCGTAATGAGTTACGTTAGGTAGAAAGTTGAAATTAATGATTACCAGCGATAAATAACACGTTAATCAATCTCATTTGCATTAAATATAGTATTCAGGATATTAATAGCTAATATTCGACTAATTTAGAATCAAATTCCATTTCTCTAACGGTATTATAATCGATACGACTAACTAAGAATACAATTATGTTATTAACATCAATTTTAAGCGTCAAGATACTATTACAATTCGGACAATTAAATTTATTATATTAAATTAAATATTTTCACGGTCAAATTTTCACCTTCAAATCATTGTTAGCTTCTCTTAAAGACCCAGTGAGCGACGCCATATAATAAATAATCAGAGTCATTAAAACAATCAATGGTATCACTATGCCTGGCGATGCAATGTAATCGATGCACCTACGATAATTTCAAAAATGTTAAATTTGAAAGTAATCGAATTTTCATGTCAGAATTTCTGTTTTAAATTACTGCTGAGTGAAGAATCACCTTTGAATCGGCTCTGGAAGAGAATCTGTAAGTCTCTTCGTCGCCAAATGGTAAATTCTTTGGTAACCAGAAAATGGACCACAGTGCCACGATGGTTCAACCCAAACAATGGCATAACCGACTGGTAGTACACATAGAAATAACATTGTTAACAGTAGGGCGAAGTAAAAGTTGTTTGACCTGTTGAAAAGCAATTAAAAATTATATTAAAGTATTTACATAATTACGTAACTGATATTTATGTTTGTATCATATTTGTATTAGACTATTGTCCACACTCTCAAACTTGGTTTTTTACGCTCAAACAAGCAGTTGAATGTGAAATTTACGCTAACTTTGAGACACTTAAATTATCGAGGTGTTCCAATTAGAAGCAGTATCAACAATTTTTGAATATAAAGTTAACTGAAGTCTTTTTTGTGAAAATTAAAACAGAGCTTACCTGGAAGCTCGAAAAATGATTTCGTGAGGCACATTACAAGTGAGAACCGCCCAGGATCTTAGGTACATGAGTATCCCAAGTTTCAGAAGATTCAGAGTAGTCAGTCCAGGACTGAAGAACATTCCCATCCAGACCATTCCTTGATTGTTCACCAAATGAAGTATATTCTCCGCGATTTTGAAATCACCGTACTGTGGAAACTGTTTCTCCAGGTCCCAGCACCAACAAGTATTCATGAAGCGCACGAACAATGCACGAAAGAAGTCTATGCTGAGCGTTGACACTATAGTGAGTACCTGAAAGAGGTGTGTCCGTGCACTTGACAGAATTTAATTGCATTTAATTACATCATTTTAGAGGTATTATGACGAGGAAGGTGATGTCTTCAACCGTGAACTTCAGCTTTGAACTGTAGCTGATATTATTTCCCCGTAGATCTAATTACTTATGAATATTAAATGAGTATATTTTTAAGGCTGCTTTAACGCTTTGAGGCACGGTGGGATTCAAAGCGTCCCACCTTTTTGACGCATGAATATTCATGGTAGGATATTTTTTGTGCTACCTCGAAAAGTGTTATTGCACAACTTTGTTAACACTAGATTTACGGAAGCCGTCAAATTGACGGGTTCCTACTTGTCTTATAAAAATTTCTCAAATTTACAGAGACGCTGTACAGTAAATATTTCACGTGTATTTTATAATACAATAATGACTTAACGAATTACCATCTTTGCCGCTTGATCCACCTTTTTTCAAAGTCCTTATTTAATATATTGCAATTTAACAGATTTCACGCCAGTAAATCTAGTGTTAATAAAATTAAAACAACTTTGTTCAATCAAAAAAATATGAATGTGTGTGCAACATGCGTCATTTCATTTTTTAAATTCCCGCGCCTCAAAGAGTTTATATCTCTTCGTCGCTACTTCGACGTAGTTTGTACTTTCAATATTCTAATTTTTTTGGTAATCTTAGTATTTCTTCATCAAGGACTTAATATAATTTTCATCTAGAATAATTTCATTGTTTCTTATAACTTGTATTTAAGGAATTTGATGAAGTATCATCTCTTCATCAGGTCCTTAACACTAGAACAGTCAAAATGACTGGCTCCAATTTTTTTCAAAAATTCTCTAAGTTTATAGCAGGGCCGCATATTAGATGTTCTACCTCTATTTCATTAAACACAAATTACTGACTCGATCATCTCTTCCATCTTCCGATTCCACTTTTTCCAAAGTACTTATTTCATATATTAAAACATAGTAGATTTAACACCGGTAGCTCTAGTGTTAATACAGAACACTGGAATACCAGTATTCTTCAGTAAGTATAACTTCATCGTTCACGAAGACAATAAATACATTCTATTATCGTTAATCCAGAATATATAAAGTAAAGAATACATATTAAATTCAATTTGAACAATTTACCAAGTCCATAACGGTGAGTTTTGCAAGTTCCTGCCCAAACATCGTTTCCCAGCACAATCTACGAAGTTTCTTCCGTGTCTTTAAGTCCAATTGATTCATCGAGGTAGCTAATTAGAAATGGATTATTAACGCATAAATTAATAGTATAAATTTCACCGAAAATGATCCAAGAGCAATTTATCATTACACTTTTTCTTTACCTGTATCCTGTGTCGTAGTATTACAGACTTGTTCGAAACACTTCACAATATAATTCTTCTCTACAAATGGAATTACATGGCCGTTGCTTTCTGTTACGAAATTATTCGGCATAGTCGTTTCTTCTGTGTTTATCGAACTCGATTCCACGCTTTCCGTAGTCGTGATAACTGAAGACTCAGTATCTGAACTCAATGTGGTGATGATTGAATTTTGATCCATCGCATTTGTAACATCAAATGCCGCGCTAGTGTCTTCGGTTACTGCGCTTAAATCTCTACTAACAATTTCACTCGTTGTTTCAGGAATTCCATCAGAAATTGTCCTCGTGGACGAAGAAGAAATAGAAGAAAATGAAGAAGAGGAGCTCGTATCTTCCGTGAAATCGAATAAAGAAGTATCAGTGATACGTTCGGTCGAAGTATAAGAACTTCCGCCGGAAACTTCAGTCTCTTCGGTTGATCTTAAAGTAAAGTTTTCCAGCGTGCTTGCATTATTTTGCCTGTCGATAAGCACAGTTCGAAATTCAGTGTTTCCCAAGTCATTTCCTTCGTAATCGCCATCGTACGTGTAATCCAGAGGAGGATAATCTCCGGTATTGTATATTTCTTCCAATGTCTTGTTATCAATTATTGGATTTAAGTAAAAGTTGTCGGGTATCGTAAACGATTGCAGTGCTGCACGAAAAATTTTACATTTTTTTTGCATAAATCCAATTACAAGATGGATTGTTCCACTGAAGTAAAACTTACTTGATTTGTGAGGTCCGTCTCTCGTATGATTATTTGTCATATTGCTCATTAGAACCAAGCTCAGAGATGCAAGAGTAGCAAATTGTTTCGACTTGGTTACATCGCTGTTACACTTGATAAGTTTGTACGTACAGGTTTTATTTATTGGTTTAAGATCGCTCAAATCCTGTTTCTGAAGTGCGGAATAAAATTAGAGAGTCAAAGGAAAAAGTAATCTATTTTGCTAACAATTAAAACTATTCTTCTTTCTACTTTCTTCCACGTACCATTGAGTTTATCTTGCCGAACAGTGCAAATATCAAGGAATAAAGGTTCAATAAATTCAGGACCATAATTCTGTAAAAATGAAACGTAAATCCGTTGAGTATTACTTGTAATTATCTGCTGTAAATATTAGGTTGGTGCGTATGAAATGTCGGATTGTATACGGCGACATTAAAATGACTACAGTTTTTGCAAAATGAATGTTTATAAATCAAAATAATTTTCATCCACATCAATACACTTCTGCCAAAGATCCACAAGGGCTTTTATAACAGTTTTAATATAATCTGAGTTTTTAGAAAGGATGAAATTGGAGGCGACTTTTTTATTGTCACCTTCATTATCGAATTTTTTTTCTATAATGAAGTGGCCTAAGTGTTTAAAAATGTGATAATCCGTTACAGGAAGATCAGGTGAATAAGGTGGGTACGTAAAATTTCGTATTTCAATTCGCGAAATTTTTTTGAGCTTACTTTTGACGGATATTGCCTTGCGTTGTCGTGCAATAAAGTAGGCCCCCGCCGATTAATTGAAACCGAACGCAGTATTTTCAATTCTACGAGCATTTGTTCAATTTTTTTACAGTATCTGTCAATAGTAATGCTCTCAACACCTTGGAAAAATGGAAGTTCAGCTTTCCATGTATAGATAGGACATCATTATGGTATACGGTTGTGGGTTTACCACGAAGCGCATTTTGAAGATACTTATATCCAGAACAAAACTTTTTGAACCAACATTGTACGATTTGTTTATTAAGAATTGCCTCCCATATGCTCTGTTTATGTTAAGACTTGCAGCTGCAGCATTATTACCAGGTTTAAATTCATATCGGTTTACTACTCGTATTTCACTACTATTCGCGTTGCACAAAAAAGTTTATTTTTTTATAGAAATTAGGTGTCTTCCAAATAAAATACATCTCAATATTGAGAATATAGACCAAACAACCTGTTTCAACTGTAAAATTATTAATTTTACGTCTACCTATTTACAAAATATGGCCAAAATGTAATGTACGGACCTAATACGACATTTCATATGCACCAACCTAATAATTACAATATTCTTTTAAAATCACCTTGCAAGCTGCATACGAAGTTGTTTCCTAGGATGATAACTCTCCAGCAGGCCAAGAATCTCAAAGAATATTGGGAACAAGTAAGTAATCAGAGACATGACGATAGTAATTTCATTTTGTCGCCACCAATTATTTTGCTCCAGTTCATCCGCACTTCGATCGACAACTTTGACAACTGCAAAAGCTGAGAGAGCTAGCAACGACATCACGGCGATGTTCACGAAGATCCTCATTGTGATGATTTTCCAGCTGGAAAGCGAAGAAAACGGATAATTTCATTTTTAGCGCAAATTCATTTACATAATTAATTGATCTAATTTTTGACTGAGAACTCTTGCCCCATAATATTTAACTACACTTTCAAAATAAACAATATTTAATCATACCATCGAAATTAAACCATAAGATAAACTGTATCGTATTATTTGCAATTTCTAAAATTAAAATTTCAAATAGATTTTAGACCAGCAAGATTATTCTGAAGATAATAATCAATTAACACGTTGAACTTCATCGGTATCTTGCTAATTTCATCATTTTTACCGAAGTGAAACTTTTTCTATTAAAAAGACAACTTTACAAAGGTGAAACCTTAAAGACACAAATAGATATATAGTCGGTAGGACCTCACTTTTTTAATGTCAATACTTAGATATTGAATGTATTAGGAAATTCGTAAATATCACAATGTCAGAGTTATATGAAATTTTATTGAATTCAATAGCGCCGGTCATCGGTGACCGTCGTGGCGTTCAACGTGTTAAGGTGTTCAAGATTGTGGAATTTTAAAAAATGTGGAAATTTATGGAAATATGTGTTAAATTGTGGAAATTTAAAAATCATATGACATTTCATTGTATTTAACGCTAGGACTACCAAGGCAGTAAAAATAACTGGTTCCTCATTTTTTCTAGAAATTTTCTATATTTACAGGGTAACAATATAGTAGATATTTCACGTCTATCTTACAAAGCATAATTGACTGAATCGATCATCTTTTTCACTTCTTGATTCCATGTTTTCTTATTTACTATATTTAAATATATCAGATATAACGCCTGTAGTTCTAGTGCCAATAGCACCGATCACCATGGCGTTCAACGTGTTAACATACTTTCCTTACTTTCTTTCATCCTTTTCCTTCTCGGCCTCTTCCAACAAGGCTTCCTTAAATCCAAGAACAAGACTAGCCACTCTATTGTGTGCTGTTTCAGGATTCCCAATCATAAAGTCCCAACCGGTGAACAATTTCCAAGAAAAGACACATTCATCCTCCTTCTCCGTGAGTTTACTCATTCTCGAGTTCTTCGCCATTCTGAAGAAAACGAAACTTTAGAATGCAATTAACAAAAATTTGAATCCACGTCATTTCACGTTATTTACTTGCGTAATATAGCAAAGAAACTGTAAGTATAGACAACGAGATTCGTCACGAAGTATGCCAAAGGTAGCCTGTAACCATTTCCAGAATCCTGGTTAGTGTACCATCCGTAAAAGAATGGCGAATACTTCAAAACCCCTTCGAATTCCCATAGAGTCAGGAGATGCTTCGATTTGATACTCTCGTCTTTCAGCATAATTTTTCGTTCTCCAGCGAGAGCTGGATCCGCTGTGAGTACCTAATGAAGAAATAGAAGATTGGAGATGGATATAAAACTATTCGAGTTATCTTAGAAGATTACAAATGTATTCGCACTTATTAAAATATATTTTTAGGTCATGGATGGTATTTCGTACTTCTGGAATCGCCACGAAGGCCGTGAGAGTCGCAGACATGACAAGATTGATCCAAAAGAGCCATCTTAAGAAAGTGAAGTAAGAAGCTACCGCGGAGCCGAAGTGAGATTCTATTTCTTTGATTCGAAGTTCCCAGGGTATCAGCCAGGTTTGGAGATTTACTAGTTCTCTTCGGCAATACTGCCATTTCTATAATTCCATAGTTAATAAATGTATTTACGTTTCTGTGATCGCGAAGCAAAGCGATTTTAGGTTTCTTCGTTTGAAAGAATATCGTCGTTCTTTGTACCTTCGAGGTGAAAAGCGAAAGTCGAGCAATTGCATCTTTTGTACTGCGAGTTTGAGCGAGTCTTTCCTGAAGAACTCCTTCGTGCCTTCTGACGTAAGACTTTGCTTGTCGGACGAGTTTGACCTTCCGGCGAAGTGGCCATGGTTGTTGCTTCACTCCGCTCAAAACTTCTTTGTGCAATTTCAGCTTCTCGAATACTTGCTCCTGATTTCCACCTTCTTCCATCGAGATCGCTGTTCTGCAGGGATTTTCCAGAGAATATAGACGAATGTATGGTTAAACAACGGGGTAGATATATTTTTGAAATGTAAATTACTAAAATAGGAGCGTAAGAATACTTAATGGTGCTCGTTTAACATTTTGAAACTTAAAATTGCTGTTTTTCTTGTTGGCTTGAGTTGCTGTGGTTATTTTAATTAAGAATTATAGTTTTTGGTGAGTTCTGAGTCACTGAGGCTAATAGATAGTACTTTAGAAACATTTGTTTATGAAGAATTCACCACTTAGAAGTCCAAGCCTCTAACTTTATAGTCACCATAGTCTCCCTGCGCAATTTTATATCAGCAAGAGATTTGTAAGAATATTCTTCTTTGAAGAAATTCAATTTCAAAGAATACCATTCGATAGAAATTTGAAGACACAATTTTAGGTGGGTTTTGAGTACATTAAATAATAATTTAACTAAAGTCTTTTTAGGAAAATTCACTAATTGGAACTCCGAAACTTTAACATCGTATCAATCATCGTTTACTTTTAACACTAGATTTACGGGCGTGAAATCTGTTGAATTGCAATATATTAAATAAGGACTTTGAAAAAAGAAGGATGAAGCGGCAAAGATGGTAATTCGTTAAGTTATTATTGTATTATAAAATACACGTGAAATATCTACTATACAGCGTCTCTGTAAATTTAAGAAATATTTTTAAGACAATTGGGAACCCGTCAATTTGACGGCTTCCGTAAATCTAGTGTTAAAATTGTCTGGTTGTTGATACTTTATATCGAAAAAAATTTGCAAAGCTTGAAGATACGATATTCGAGTAAATTAATTCGCGATACTAACTCTCCAGAGCTGATAGTATAAACGGAAGATCGACGCCGCAATGTGGACTCCGCTTCGGCGGAAAAAGGGGAGGAAGGACGTCGTTTCCGTTTACTTTGCCGTCGCGTTGAACTTCGCCGTTGCATTATTGCACATGCCGAGGCGGAATAATCTTCTTCATCGCCCTCTTCATCCTCTGGAAAGTATTTTTTTTCATTCTTCCAAATTACTAATCCTTGAAAACTATCAAACAATTATGTCTTCAATATTTTTATAAGTCTAACAGCCACAGAAGTTAGCGATAAAAACAGAAAGTAGCTACAAAAGCTCTTTTTATAACGTGTTAACTTTTACATTTTCGTTTCTTTTTTTTAAATGAAAGTAAATATTTATTTGGTGTGAAATTTCTCAATTTGGTTCCAATACTTCAACATTTAACCCTTTGCAGACGGAGACTTTTTTGAATATTGAGAAATAATCATTTGTTTGGCGTTAAAAAACTACCTTTTTATCAGAAAGTCAGAGTGTTCATGTATAGAAACTATAAATTATTATTTGGGTAATCATATTTCAACAGTTATATTTCAATTTTTCAACTCTAACCGTGTATACATACACCGATAAACTATAATCAGATTTTTTCTCAGGCCGCATGTATGCGTCCATCGTCCTCAAAGGGTTAATTATTCATAACTGATATTATTATAGAATCATTGGTAAAGCTCAGCCACTGTAAATATTTTTCAAAATATGTTAATTTGTTCAGAAGTTAACGAAAGTTTAAGGAATTACAAATGATGAGATTTTTCACCGATAAGTTTTCTTATTATACAAACCAGCAATTGATATTCTCTGCATATCTACGGCGTTTTTCCCGTTATCAATCTTGCCGTTCGTTTGCACGACTTCCTCAGAAGAGTTAGCCGTTTGCAAATCGTCGTTTTCAGCAATGGCAAAGGTAACTGACAATCGGTCGACCGACGGTTGCGGAGACGAAGGTTCGCCCTGCACGAGGAAGGCAAAACCCACCAATTATTTGCATGAATTTCGCTCGTAGATCATTCTCTGTCACGCTAGCATCGGAACACAGGTTGCGGTGACTTAAAACACCGCATTCACTTGTGAATTTTCAAATTCATTATATCACTGACTTACTCTAATTCATCTCAATTCCGCTGTCTCATAAGGCGCGGAATACTCTTCGAGACAAATTTTAAATACATCAAATAAAGCACTTGAAACGATATACTTAATGTCACATCACCATCATAATGAAATCAGTTGAAAAAAGAACAATATTCTATAAGTTTGATGAACAAAAAATGAACACATAAATGTCTTGAATTATTGAAGATTTTATAAGCACATTCTTAACTCTTGGAACGTATGAACCAGAAAGGGAAATAGGAGAAAACACACTGTCGATGAAGTTGGTTCTTTCTATGGATAACCGGAGGACACCGACTGTTTACGTTAACCAGGGTGGATGAGACTTGAATCAGGTTCGATGGATTGAAGAGAACTGCCATCGTGCCGATAACGAACAACGTGCCACGGGCAATCCCCTGCTACAACCGCGCCTGTATCGGTGCCTATAATTTAGCTTTAATATCGAGGCTACTCCACTTTAATGTCGAAGGCTCTTCACTTCCGTCGCCGCGCCACAAATCTTCAAAAAACACGAAGGGTCGTATAGCGCGGATAAATGAGGGACATCACGATTTTTATTATCTGTTTCTCCCGTACGATTGTGCCGTGATTTTTATGACCCGCTTCTTCTGACCCTGATTTGCTCTTGTAGAGGACTTAGAAGTTATTCGTCTCTTTTATGTTGTGTTCCGTGCAATTTTTAAGTCAACAATGGAAAAGTATGAATTGTAATACATTGATTTTACTAAGTACTTATGATATATTGAAGTTGTTCTATCTAAGATACATAATAGAAATCTTCTCATCATGCTTAGCAGCTTCTATCAGGTACGGGAAAAGTTCGTGCGGATTCTTAGTTCAAGATTCAAACACTTTGAATTTAAAAACAGAATATTTTTGTTTTACGATTTAGCCATCACTGAGTTCTATAACACGTTTCCAGCGTTCCACAAGCTTACATATCCTTATGTTACTCTTTCATGCAAAAAATCGGGAGTTTTATTTTAAAAAAATAATTATTAGGTTAGTAAGAAATTAATGTCGCTTTTCGAGGTTTCAAACTTTGGCGCTTAACCCCTTGCCTTACGATTTCTATTTTGACGGCGTGCGTAATACCCCAGGATTAAATCCAGAAATAAAAGTTTCTCTCTGATCTGTAACATTTGGCACAACTCACTGCAATATTAATATTATAGAAATAATTTTACCGTTTCGTGATCGACTGATATTTTCAATTTAATAGTTATTGGAAAACTTCAAAATTTCGTATTCCATTTATCGCCTCACGTGTGTCACACGTTATTGTAAGCTAAGGGGTTAATTTTGAGATAGCCGTTCATCTTAATCTGTTTACCTTCTTATATCATTTTAGAAAAAAAAATTAAATAAAAAACTTGTTTCTCGCTGGGAAAACTGTGTAAATTGTAATGGAACTTATTTTAATTAAAGAAAGGTATTCCCATTCTCAACATGTGTATTTAAAGGTAAAGTTTGAAAACCGACATTAATTTCCTACCAACCTAATAATTGATATCTCGCTGCCTCTGCATCACTTCTGAAAATCAATGAAATTTGGCTGACAATAAGTCACTTGCATCTCTGGAAAACAAACAAACTGTGACAATAATCCTCTTTAAGATCAATGGACTTAGCAGCGTGGAAATCCATAGAAAACGTCTGAATATCTCTAATCCTACGTAACACAGAGGACTACGAAGGACCCGATCAATCGTCAGAAGGAAGTGTACATATGTAAAAGACAGTGTGTCACTATGATAACTATTTTAGTCAACAAGAAATAGGAATAAGAATGGCGTGTAGAAAGGGAACCGGTGATGCATGGGAGAGTTCGAACCCTCGGCACGGGCCGACATGGACGGTCTAAAGCACGAGGTCACATGCGACGTGCCGCGCCCTGAAAGAATACCGTAGCACGTTCGACCAAACCATCCAACCTACGTACACCTAGCATTCTTCATGTGACCCCACCCTTAAGCTACATAATCAGTTCTTTCTCTCTCAGACTCTCGCGTACGTGTTGCACGCGAGTTCTGAATACTCACGAAAATCATCCCCCAGAGCTAACGCTCTCTTTCGTTTTTGCGCCATCGCTCGGCCTCCTTTAGGGTGCTTGGGGGATGATTCGTTTGTGGTCACGGAAGATAAAGATTACAGGGTTCGTTTATCTGCATAATGGATCTTGGCGGACAGGTTTTTTTACATGGAATAACCGAGATTTTGGGAAGTTCTTTTTACGTATGATTCTTAGGTATTTGTTTTGAGATGTTTAATCTTCTGTTTTAGGGTATGTTGTGCTTTTTTCACTTTTGTAAAATAGTTTCATGGTGTTGTGAGGTAGTTTGGTGTAAGAGAAGATCAGGGGTGAGTTTAATTTTCAAAGTTTTGAGTGTGTTTCGTTTTATAGTTAGTAGCGAATTTGTATTTGGCGCGCTTTTGAAACAGTTGGTATATAAATAGCTTAATTTTCCCAAAAAGCATTTTTATTTAATAAATTAATACGTCTTTTCATATTTGAATTCTTAGCTATTTAATTGATTGCGCAATTTGTCGTTTGAATTGAAAACAGTGTTACTTGTAATACTATTATAATAATTTACAAACAGTTATATCGTAGAGTCACGATATTTTTGAAAAACTGCATTAAAAGTTTGCGGATATCTGTTGCATAATTATATAAACGTTCTCCATTAATTACTTATTTATGTTTCTCAATTACTTTTTATATAAATTCAAGAGCTACATCATTACAGAAACTTGAATTCAAATTTGCAACCCGATAACATGTCCGCTTCCGCCAAATTCAACTTTAATAAGGTTGATGTTTCTACCATTGAAATTATTATTCAACGTTGCCCGAAATTGTCAATTACTGATAAATTAATCGACAGTAGAGCATTTTGATAAATATTACTCGTTCTTCTGATATTTATAGTAATCAATTTGACCTACTACATGCGGCTACTACGTCACGGCACTTGACTAGCGTAGTCTCCTCCGAAATTCGTGGGCCGCAAGCATCAAGTTCTCTCTCCGCGACAATTAATTGAAATTAAACGCGAGTGCACGCGATTGTGACAGTAATCAGTGGTAATTAACACGCCTCCGAGGACAAAGTCTCTCAGGATCGTTATCTGGAAATTAATATCAGGTTGGTGTACATCTAAAAGTCATTAATATATTATCTAAGGATGTATCGAAAACAACGGTGCTCGCCTCACACGCGATTCAGCCTTTTCGTTGCTCGTACATTTGCTGATTAAATAGATACCGGCGAGATGAAAAGGTATTAACATTTTTTCTCAATCGGCATAAAATGACATTCCTCGAAACACCTACTGCTACGAAATGAATTTCATTTAATTGCAGTAGCGCGTTCGTCACTGAACGTTCTAATAAATACGAGACTCTCGTCGTCGTGTATACGTAAACACAATTTATTTTCTACGATGTCAATCAAGCTTGGTAATTTGTCTCAACATTAGATCTAGGAAGGTAGGCAAAATGATTTGTTCTGAATATTTTGTAGATGTTTCTGCTATTTCAAACGTTGTTTATTTTCTTCTAACGTACTTATTTAATCTTTTTTAATATATTGGATTAATCGCCGGTAGATCTAGCGTTAAATACTATAAGATTTCGATTAAAGATGAATATTTCTTATGTACGAATTGAAAAATATTTTACACTGTTTCTAGCGTCATTCTACACTTTTTGATTGGTATTTTTTTTGCAAATCTCTGCCGATTCAAAGCTGTAGAATAACGCTTGGAATCTGCGACCAGTACTTTTGAAACATCTAGTAAAATTATTTCGAACTATTTAACCCCATGACTAACTTTTATCGAAGAATTTTTATTAAGAATTTACAAAAATTTCTATCTCTATGTAAAAATAATTAGGGCGATGGAAAATTACCTGTTCCATAGGAAATAATGGTGGTGGAATTCTCGATCGGGATCGAGACGCGCTATTCGATCGCAAAATTCCGGAAGACTTTTCTTCCGCCTTAATTTCCTGCCGGTTTTCTAAATCTTCTTTCGAAATATCCTTTTGTTCTGCCATCTTGCTATCCCGTTTTTTTCTTCTTTAATTACGAGGGAATCACATCGGATATGAATGAAAAATTTGTCTTCCACTTTCCTTCGCGACGGAAATTGAGAGAACGTTTCACGGAAATTACGAGGAAATCACGTTTCTCGGTTTCCAGCTTTTCCACTCCTATCGCGAAACTCTTTTGTCGTAGAAATTCACTGTTCAATATTCTGCGCACAATTAATTATTTAGAAAAAGAAATCAATTAACACTCTAGTAACAGTTAATTCGGCAATTTGCAATTATTTGAAAAAACATTATTAAAAGAAAATTTAAACAACATTACAATATTACAGTATGACAAATAAATAAATTAGCAAAGAATTTATTCTTGTTCATGAATTTTTTTAGAAATATGTAGCAAAGGTACAAATCTGGAATTCATTAAAATAAAGTTTTAACAGTCACATCCAAAATATCCCGAATTTAAATGAAATTCTTTAGTTTCAATTTACTATTACGAAAAGTAGACTATTATGTGTTGAAAAGTATATATTTTATTTTGTAGTGGAATTGTTAATAATTTCAAATATTTGCGAGAAGATTTGCTTGACGCGGTTCATTGAGAAACGGAAAAGAGTTCCGGTCTTTTCACAGTCTAACGGTGTACTGTTTGCCAGGAAGGTAGGAAAGTACGAGCACATTTGGAATAATGAGACTCGTAGTGTTATTAATTTATGGGTGATGAAAGACAGCAGCACGCATTCAGCTGCACGCCATTAAAGCTCGTGTATATATGAACATTCCGTATTTCACGATTTATGGAACGTAAAAAATGAATCTTTTCTTTTCACTACAATAAATGACAAAAGTTTATATGATACATCGTTATTCCTTTATTAGAACTTTATAATTTCATTAACCCTCTATAATCCTCCTAATTTGTCGCTTGATTTATGACTTTAAAAGACCACACGAAGTAATTTATGAGTCTAAAGCAACACAGTAGTAGGAAAGGATAGGTAAAGTGATTAAATCAATATGCTTTTTTTAATTGCCGTACAATATTTCACGTTTAACAATTACGAAATCATGCATTTGTCAACGAAGCGAAAATTGGTTATAGAGGGTTAAGAGATCAATTTGTGATATGTAAAAATTATACAATCAATTTTCATAAGTCTTAATTTGTCGAGATTATAAAGAGAATCGTTGCAATGCATGCAATCTTTTAATTAATTCTACGAAGAGGCAATTAAACGGTAGAATTTACATCCACGCTATTTGCGTCGCGAGTTTCTATTGTACTAAAAAAAAATTCAGACGGAAGCTGATAAATATAAAAAAAAGCGTTTTGTTTTGGACAAAAACATCGTTATTTGGTACAAAGAGCGTGGACAATAAAATACGCTAACTTTCTAAATTCGCATGAAGTGTGAATTTGGCCATTCGCAAAAACATAGCACCAATTATAATTGGTATATAATTATGTACGCATCATTAACGACTCACTCTGAAGTAAATAATATGTACACGGATAGTAATCTTATGTACACGCTGATGTTAAGTGTCTTTATTTACATTCACTTAAAAATATATTGAAAATAAACTCTTTCTCTCGAGGTTGCTACTTTTGGCACGGATTTGCCAGCCTACTTATCAGTTTCGCATTACATCTTTCTAAATCGGGATATATAATGAACATACTCTTTGTGTTTGACACTTCCTATTAATTTCTATCGTTCTAACATCATTGAAATTCCATATTTTCAATTATTGAATTTCAATAAAATGAAAGACCTTTCTCCGGCTCTACCTTTTATCGTTGCATAACAACAATAGGGACAATAAAGGTAATACAATGATGCTAAAATCTGTAATTCGTACAAAGGGAAAAATTGTAAACGATGAATCGTATTTACCATCTCGTGATTTTTTATGCCGAAAGCTAACATTCCAGGTTCTACAAACACTCCACTCCAGTTACATATGAGAAGGTGAAATAAATGTACGTGTAAAGATCATTCTGTCTCATTGGTCTCGCGTTGCAATTCAACTTCTATGCTATTTCAGATAGAACTTTCGATACGAATATCAAATCATACACGATATTGCCGCTCATTGGTTGGTCGACGATAATTCGAAACGCTGCATAATATTTGAGCGACTCTACAATTATTTTGAACCGTTAATATAAATATAAATACAAGAATTACGGTGTCTTAAAAAGATATGGCTCGATAGAATCCATTTTTGTGGCGATTCAGCGTCTTACATTAGTGAAAAGACAGTATTAACACCTCGTTGCATTCCCCGTCCCGACTCTCATAAAAAATACTTTCCGATGTTAAAATATATTTAAAAAATTATACCGATACTTCAATCTTTTATATTAAAATGTAGCAGAGACCTAGAATAAATTTGTGTGGTATAAAAATTCCCCGGTAAAACGAACGTGGCAAGGAATGCCCTTAAATCGCGACGCAAGCAACACCGAAAATCTAGGATACAAAACGAATTTCTGGGTAGAAAGATTCCCGTTCTACTCAATCTATGATATGTCGAATTTTCTTCATCTTTGTGTCAGGTTCGAAGAGACTCCTCTTTTTCGCCTTTTTCTTCACTTGGTCGTATGTCGCGCCCATGTTGTCCTTTGAACTTCCGACATCAGATCGCTCCTCGATGGTAATCTTGCGCTTGTCGTGCGTGACGGTGGCGGTCCCGGTGTCCTCAGAATGGTCGCCAGATTCTTCTGATTTTGTATACTCCTATTATTCGTTCCTTGGATGATCGAGTTTTGCTTATCTGGCACCTGTTTAGCCGTACTCTCTGAACGTTTGCCCTGAGGCGGTGGATCCAACACGATCGGCGGTATTTCGTCATGTAGATTCATTCGATCCTGCTTACCCTTTGTTTCTGTTGCCGAGTGAACGGTGCTCCTTTCGCCGGTGCAAGGCAAGGGTTTTATGAACGTCGAGTGAAAATCCGTGGTATCCAGGTTACTTCCGTAGTTCTCTAGCTTGTGGCTCATTATGGGCGAAGAAGAGAAGCTATTCGGCTGAGAAACCCTCAGGGACATGGAGTTTGGTGACAGCTGGGCAGAATTCTGGAATGTTTAAATTGTTAATTGTAGAAATACATTGTAGACGTGATAGAAATCTGTGATATGCTCGATTAGAGTACGTTTACTTTAACCCCTTCAGACCCGAATTTTTTTTCGTTGAAGAAAAAATTATTTTTATACTAAAATTAACTTTATTCATGTGAATGAAAGCAACAATATACTTTTTACAAAAATATTTATTTATTTATTTATAATTTATAAATGTACATTTTAATGGAGATTTGGTCTTACGCAAAATTTGTAACATTAAGGAGATCCTGAGAAATATTTGTATAAAAAAAAACTAAGTGAAACTAAGTTTAAACCTATACGTAATAAAATACAGCACGAAAAGTATTATGTATATTACAATGTGCACAGGGTCCGAAGGGTTTAACACGTTGGACGCTACCGGTATTTAGCTAGTTTCATTATCTTTATTGTTGTAAAAGTAGTTCTATTAAAATTACCTCTTTACAAAGCTGAAACCTTAAAGCCACAAACAGATATATAGTCTGCAGGATTTTACCTCTTCAATGCCAATATTTAAATATTGAATGTATTAGAAAATTCGTCAATATTACAATTTTTTTATTTTTTTTTTATTTACAATATACAATAATAAACAATTACATAATGTTACGATAACTGGGTACCAAGATTAACTTTCACTCCAGTCATTAGTAAATTAAGTTATTTAACAAATTTATTTTGAAGGACGATAGGAAAATTATATAAAAACCTGTCTCATCGATTACAGCTTTAAAGTCATATGAAATATCATTGAATTCAACAGCGCCGGTCATCGCTGATTTCCGTGGCGTTCAACGTGTTCATTTTTCACTTTCTTATCCCTCATTGAGTTCATTGTGTATTTTTTCGGCTTCGACTACCAGTCATTCTGCCTAAAGCTTACTTTAGGTCGATTCCGAATCATCCAGGCTATGTAATGCTAAAATAATAATTTAAGAGAAATTGCCCAGCCGTGACGAGGGACTTGAACTTTGACCCACTCGTTGCGCATCCAAGCCTTTGCTTTTATATCTTTTCGAGTTTAACTGATACAATTATTGCGTCTAAAACTTACTGTCTCAGGTGGGCTCTGAACCACCATGGCTATTAGATATTACTCAATTATTTACGAGACATTTGTCAGAGGTGGCACAAAATTTGATCTCGAATCCACCGATTGCGATTTAAAAAATAATCGTTGCAATATTTCTAATATCTCACGAAAATTCGCATTGCAACAACTCGCGTCATACTGTAGAGAATGTTCATTTTTATTCGATATTCAAAGAAGAAGAATTCAACTGTGGCTCGGTGTTGAGGAGAAATTGCAATATCTTGAAATTACTTACGGATGGTCTAGTGGAAGGTGGTAGAAGAAGACTGGGACCCATCGTGTACGGAGATGGTGTGGTGAAAGGCGATCTCTGAGATTGATAGGGGCTTATATTGTGCAGCCTCTCCAATAGCTGCGTTTGGAATTGCAGTTGGTCGGCCGAACTGCTATTTCCATGAATTCCAATCGTGTTAAGACTACCAGCGTACAAAGATTCTGGTGGATAAGGGCAATAGGGAGAAGGTGGGTCCAATTCCCATGGCGAGCTTTGACCTCCTGGTCGTTGACACTATACACAAGATGATGACGTTAAAATATAATTCTAGCATATATTAAATATTTCTGTTATCAAATTACAAGTATCCACAGGTTAATTTGAATATCTGAGACTTTACAGTAAAATACTTTATTTTTATTAGCTAGGAAAATTTACAAATCTTATCTCTTCAATGCTACTCTTACATTTGCATCGTATAATTAGTGAATGTTCGCCGATTTTATTTGAGTATTTCAAAGTCTCAAGTCTCAGATGTATATGCATCAAATGCAAAGTTTAATTTCAAGGAAAACTAGGTCTTATCTGTGTGCAATTGGCGGTCCTTGAATTCTTTACAGATAATCCTAGTTTCGTTTAAAATCGAATTTGCCAATAACATGCCGCATAGTATTAAACAAACGTAACTGGCAACATTACCTAGCACTTGTTGGTAGTACAAAGTCCAAAGTCCCGTGCGAAGACCTGTTACATAACATCGCAACACTGGCGCTTAGCACAATTATTGGATTAGCGATTTAGCTTTAATGTCAGCATTAAATTGATATCTTCCTGTCGGCTGACCGAGTGCGAAACGTGTCACTCGCACGCAACAGAATTTTCGCGCGCTTCAGTTTCAGAAACGTTTCGATCTTTCACAGAAAGTTCATTTCTATAAAAGTCACATATACAAAGTACAACGCGCAAACCAGGTATTATCAACGATCAGTAGATACAAATTTGTCAGAACATAAATCAAAGCAACGCAGTTAACAGAAATCAGACCATGGCTATCCAACATTAACAATTAACTTCTTCTTCTCTCGTTAATCTCTCAATCGCCTCTTAGTTTTGGATTTTTACAAAACCAACAGGCTAGAGTAATACAAAATAACAAACTAATTCCGTTTCTTCCGGAAATTCGTGCTGAGAATGCAATTAACAAGACGCTCTGAAGCTGGACAGCCACTTTCATCTATACAATAGAATTCAATGCGGAAAACCATTCTCTTTCGTTCATCGGGTGCAAAACATAAAACTGCATGTAAATTGGTTTATTAAAGAAGTTTAAAAAAACGGTACAAAAGGATTTACTGTATAAAAAAGGGAGGGGATACAAAATACAGTGTTAAACGTTAATTGAAATGCAACGTCGTCAGGCAGCCGACTCGTTGGACTCTTGAGCACTCATGTCATGGTATTCGGTAGAGCGTTACCTGGCCGAGATTCGACAAGTCCGGAACTGTGGTGGTTTGCTGCATCGTCGCAGAGGCCGGCATCTGCGATTGAGATGTCACATGGCCGCTCGAGATGCGTTCTTGCTCTCGAAGATGACCCACCAGGGCGCCTATGTGCTCCAGCAGCTCTTTGTTCTGCACCAATAGCTGATGTGTCCTTGCCTGATTGGAAACGAGAACATTGTAGACGTTAACACGTTGAGTGTCATGGGGGTCACCGGTGACCGGCGCTATTGAAATCAATCAAATTTCACATGACTTCTACATTGCAATATTTACGAATTTTCTAATACATTCAATAGTTAAATATTGATATTAAAAAGGTAAAGTCCTGCTGACTATATATCTATTTGTGTCCTCAACACGTTGAATGTCATGGGGGTCACCGGTGACCGGCGCTATTGAAATCAATCAAATTTCACATGACTTCTACATTGCAATATTTACGAATTTTCTAATACATTCAATAGTTAAATATTGATATTAAAAAGGTAAAGTCCTGCTGACTATATATCTATTTGTGTCCTCAACACGTTGAATGCCATGGGGGTCACCGGTGGCCGGCGCTACCGAATTCAATAAAATTTCATATAACTTTGAAACTGTAATGTTTGCGAATTTTCTAATACATTCAATTGTTAAATATTGATATTAAAAAGATAAAGTCCTGCTGACTATATATCTATTTGTGTCCTCAACACGTTGAATGTCATGGGGGTCACCGGTGGCCGGCGCTACCGAATTCAATAAAATTTCATATAACTTTGAAATTGTAATGCTTGCGAATTTTCTAATACATTTAATATTTAAATATTGGCATCAAAAAGGTAAAGTCCTGCTGACTACATATCTGTTTGTGTCGTTAACACGTTGAATGTCATGGGGCTCACCGGTGACCGGCGATATTGAGTTCAATGAAATCTGTAATATTTTCGAATTTTCTAGTACATTCAGTATTTAAATATTGGCTTCGAAAAGGTAAAATCCTGCTGACTGTATATTTATTTGTGTCTTTGAGGTTTCTGCTTTGCATTATATCGCAATATAGCGAGGTTGTGAACCAAACTGTGCTCTAATCTTTCTTGGTGAAAAAGGCCGGCACTTTAGAATTTTTAATACAAAAAACGATAGCAGTAATTCATTTGAAATTTTCTATGCGTTTTGCGTATACCTTCTTTGTGTCACATAAATTTTTTCATTTTGATATACATAAAAGTACCGTTTCGATTGACCGTAAACTAGGAAGTTGCGCACGTAACAGTTGACGTGATATCGTCCCCAGTTCAACCGGAATAAAAAATTCTAGTGATGTTTTATTCTATACACATATAGTTATGGTTCGATCTACAATAAAAAAATATATTTTCCAGGGAATTGTAAGAGTCTAAAGCCAAAGATTCGAATTTTCTACAACAGTTTTCGAAATTTTTGGTAATTGAAAGAAAAGTATACAATCTTTTGTCTTCTCCATATGTCGAACAATTAAGGAATCCTTTCTTAATCCTTATCACTCCAAGAATTTTCCAAAGTGATTTGTAGCCAACTCCAGACAACTTTTGTTCATTTCGAAGAGATTAATAAAGATGTTCCATACGTTTTATGAGGTAGTTTTTTATTAGTAATAATATTTATAATTGCTAAATTCTGGCAGTGACACTGCCGGTTGGAGTGATAAGGGTTAATATACAGTTAAAATTTCAAGTTGGTCGATCCAATACTTTCTTCCGAATCGAGCCAACCAGCTGCGAAAACAGTGTTCCAAAAAAAACGCGTTTAAAGTTTGCTCGATCGCATGTCGCGAAGTACATAACCGTGATTTAAATGTCTACGGCTTTGGAAATTTTATGAATTTTAATTTCAAATTTTGTAACGAACATTCCTATAAAGTTAATCTACAAGATGCAGTAAAAAAGTAGTTCTATTTGACCATGGAAACGAGAGTACCCCCTTAAGAATTGACGCCAATTGATCATGTGTGAGGCAGACATCAAAGGGCAGGAAGATGCCTTTTTCTTCTACTCCTTTTGTACTTTTCGACTTTAACCGTTTGAGTCCCAGAGGCTTTTAAAAGAACACGGCCGAAAAAACCTGAGCAGTGCGATAGCGCTTGTCTCAACCGAGTACTGGGACTTTTCGACACAAAATCTGAAGAGCGCGATCGCGCTCCTTGGGATTCAAACGGTTAACTGCTATGGTACTTGCCTCGGAGTTTTCAGTGACTTCCGAACCATCGAGGTTGTATATTAACCCCTTGACCTACAATAACGAGTGTCACTCGTGACACGGTAAACGGAATAGGAAAATTCCAAATTTTCCCAAAACTATTAAATTCAAGATATCAGCGTGTCACGAGGCGGCAAATTATTTCTATACTATTAGTATTGCTTTAGACATTACGATATATCAGAAATTATTGTGAAATTTATATTTCTGAAATTAAATCTGAGTTAGTGGTCGTGTAGCCACAAAAGAGATCGTAGGGCAAGGGGTTAAGCAATCATTTAGGAAAAATCTCCCAAAAGTGACGGGAATACGAAACATTTCTAATATTTCATGTTTTTAAACTAAAAAACATGCACTTTAAACTCTAACTGATTTCACTAGCTATATCGCGGCCGGAATTCTATTCTGTCCAACTAGTTTTAACGATCCAAGAGAACCCAAGACATTTACTGTCTACTTGAAGAATGCATTGATGCGAAGCTATCTAAGAATACCATCAACGCATTTATCAGTTGTCAAACCTCCTTTTAACCCTTCAGCTGTGATGCAATCGAAGAGAGGATCACCACAATGCCCGAGGCCGATAATAATACACGCCGCTAGAGATCGGAACCTGAACTGGCAATTTAGGTGTACTCTATGCCAAACACCTTCTGTATAACGGTGTTTTGAAATAGAAGAATATATCCAATATCATGCAGCCCCTTATTACGGTAACCAGAGATGACTTTGCACCACGTAACAGCTTGCTCAGTCGCGTACATAGTTGAGCAAAGAAATCTATTACTGGAAGCTTACCGTGGCTGGATGCATCCTCACGACCGAATGGATCAATCGAGTAGAATATTCTCTGTGATATCGACTAGCCATTGTGCTAGCCTGCATATAGAAATTTCTAGAAATTGCCACTTACTTGAGCTTCGACGCGAGCTGCCGTTTCAGCTGCAAGCTGATCTTGCAGCAGTCGCGCATGGGCAACGGCGGCTCTGGTTTGTTGACTCTGTTGCTCCAATCGTTCTCGCAACAGCTGAATCTCATGCTTGAGGGCAGTTAATTCACCTCCTACCAGCAAACCTCCGCACTCGGAGGTCACCGTGCCCTGAACGGATGATTTGTTAGCTTTCACGAATTCGTGCGTTGACCTTCCGGTGGAACACCGATTATTGGGACAAGTGGAGGAGAGTCTGTCTCGCTGGATGGAGAGGAAGATTTTTTTTTCTTTTTTTTTGGTATCTTTTCGGCTTTAACTGATATGGTGATTTTACTTAGGACGCACTGCTTCAGGTTTTAGGTAGGTTAATTTAGGAAAAGTTTCTTGGAGGTAGCAGAGGAGAACTTGAACTCTGACTCTCTGATTTTGAGTCCGAATCTTTATTTCTTAGCCATCATAGGTTCGAGATTCGTTGACGTGGGTGAAATTATTTATTTGAAGGAACTGATCGTGGAAAGAGGCATAATTTCCGGATAATCGGTGTTCCATTTTGCTTTCGTTTATGGAAGAACTTACCGATGGCGACTGCCTAATCGGGGAGGTAGAAGCTGTTGTCGCTGGAATATCGTGCGACCTCAGAAGACAAGGAACGGACGTTTGTTCTTGAACTGAATCCTCCGTATCTCCTAGCAGAGATATATCTAAAAAAAAGACATTTCTGTCATTTTTACATTCTGAATGCAATAATTACTACGTTGACTGCAAAGTGGACCACTACTTCAATAAGTCTATTACAAAAAAGAATAAGAGTCATCGGCAAATAAACTCTTTACGTAAATTAACTTCACTTATCCGATAAAAGATAAAAAGAAAGGGAATTCAAACAGCAAAGTTTCAAGGACAAATTCTTAAGAATTATAACTCTTGACCCTTTAGGGTGTCAAGTATCCCTCTTTATTTATCCCCCAAGCCAAGAAAAAAATAATTTCGTGACTCCTCTACAATTTATTCCTCATTTTCATACAATAATAACAATAATACACGCAGCACAGAATATTCAGATAAAAATGCAAAAATTACGATCAATTTTCAAAATCAAAAGACAATACAGTACGAATCACAATGAAAACCACGTCCATCGTAGTCCAACCTACAACCGCAAACGGTCAACACTATCACTCCAAAAGCAGTATAACCACGTTTAGCTTAGTATTACGAACAAAAGATATCGTTACACATAATATTCCAAGAACAGAGATTCCGATTCGGTCCAATGACAAGCCACATAAACGGTAATCACGGAATGCGGACCGATGAATCACAGCGTGGCTTTCAATGGAATTCAAAAAGGGAATTCCATCGTGAACGAATAGAAACCGACTTCTACTGACCTTTGTGCACGGAGGAAGGCGAAGGCTGAGACGGTTCGTTCGGTATTTCGTCTTGGTCCTCGTAAACGTCACGGTGATTCTCACCGTGGTCCCTTTCTCGATCTTTCTCCCCTCGGTCACGATCCTCCGTAGCGTTGTTTAAGCTTAATTTATGGCACACCTCGAAAGCTTGGCCTACCGTTCTGACCACCCTCATTGCTTGACTCTAACGAAATCACACTTTTTAATTAAACGTACCGATGAGTGCGTTATTTAAGGGGTGACGTGTAAATGGAACTTGATATTTGTCGGAGGGATTGCCCATGGGTGGTCGATTGTGTTTGGCGTTTACTTTTAGTCGGAAAGAAAGTTTGTTTTAGAGGGGAAATGTATTTAATCCCTTCGGGCCCTGTGCACATTGTGATGTACATAATACTTTTCTTGCTGTATTTTATTACGTATAGGTTTAAACTTAGTTTCACTTAGTTTTTTGGTACAAATATTTCTCAGGATCTTCTTAATGTTACAAATTTTGCGTAAGGACCACATATCCATTAAAATGTACATTTACAAATGATAAATAAAAATTGTAAATATAATTATATCAAATTATAATTTAAAAATTCGGGTCTGAAGGGGTTAACACTAGAACTACCGGCGTTAAATCTATCATATTTCAAAATATTAAATAAGTACTTTGGAAAAGGAGGAATCAAGAGGAGGAAAAAGCTGCTCGATTCGGTGATTTATGTTTTTTATGATGGGATAGAATATTTATTCTAAGACTCTTCTATAAACCTGGAGAATTTTTTGAAAGAATTGTGTACCAGTCATTTTGGACTGGTTTGGTAGTTCTAGTGTTAATACGTTGATCGCCACCGGTATTTTGTTAGTTTTATCATTTTTAATGCAGTGAAACTTTTTCTATAAAATCACATCTTTACAAAGCAGATATCTTAACGCGTTGAATGCCACCGTTACTTTGCTAGTTCCTTTATTTCTGCTGAAGTGAAACTTTTTCTGTTAAGATCGCATCTTTACAAAGCAGAAACTTTAAAGGCACAAAGAGATATATAGTCAGCAGGACTTTACCTTTTTAATGTCAATATTTAAATATTGAATGTTAAACCAACGCGTAAATATTGACTGAAATAACAAATTCGTAAATATTGCAATGTAGAATATTGTCATATGTGTCATATGTATTGTCATATGAAATTTTATTGAATTCAATAGCGCCGGTCACCGGTGACCCCCATGGCATTCAACGTGTTGAGAAAGCAAATAGATATATAGTCGGCAGGACTTTACCTTTTTAATGTCAATATTTAAATATTGAATGTATTAGAAAATTCGTAAACATTGCAATTTCAAAGTTATATGAAATTTTATTGAATTCAATAGCGCCGGCCACCGGTGACCCCCATGGCATTCAACGTGTTGAGGACACAAATAGATATATAGTCAGCAGGACTTTACCTTTTCAATATCAATCTTTAACTATTGAATGTATTAGAAAATTCGTAAACATTACAATTTCAAAGTTATATGAAATTTTATTGAATTCAATAGCGCCGGTCACCAGTGACCGTCATGGCGTTCAACGTATTAAGGTGTTCAAGATTATGAAATTTTGAATGATTGTGAATATTTATCTGTCATAGAATTAGGAGAGGCAATAAGGATTATAAAATGATCATTTTTTATTTAGTATCGTAAGTAATGGGAGCCTTCAGTATGAAATGTTAAGGATGGAACTACCACAGATGTCAAATGGACTGATTCCTACTTTTTATAAAGATTCTAAAAATTGGTCACAATGAAATACCTCAGTTTTTCCACATTTATCGCACAAAAAGGAACCGACTAAGTTATCCAATTTCTGTACCCCTCCCGCAATTCCTTTTCTTGCAAAGTATTCACATAGTAATTTGAAACATAACACATTGACTAGTATTATCGACATTACAAGAATCAGTACATTTGAATCTACAATAATAAAGCTAAGAAACCTAATAGTTACTAGACCTGAAACAATAAAACAAACAACAGATTTTCATGAATCATCGAGTTTCGAACGCAATCTCAATATCTCGAAATACGAAGCTCCGGAGGCATCTAAAAACCGGTAACTCCGCATCTATAATACCGTAGTTACGGTTGACTCAGAGAGCTGAACAAACTAATGCATCAACAATTGCCGTTTCATCCAACATTCTCATTTCATCGACTGTAAAAGTCGTTTCCTCGCAGCTCGTCAAAGCTCGCACGAGTCACCTTACCCCATAAAGGGTCTTACTCTTGACACGGCGCGGCACGGGACGGCACACACGGTTTTACCTCGAGCTCCTCGAGGTCATCGTTCTCTTCCTCGAAGGGGTTCTCATCGAAGCTGAAATCGACGCTCGGCGTCGAGCGTATCAGCTGCAACGGCGGTGGCTTCGGCTTGGCGAAGGGCTTTCGTAGTTTCAAGTAACTCAGGATCTCTGGCTCTTTGAAGGACAGCTTCTTCCGAGGCTTCGGTGTCGTCTCGACGCCGGGCGAGTTTGTAAGTCCTGGACTCCCAGAAGTGGGAAAGTCGCTGGTTGTTTGCTTCGTTGAGTTTTTCAACATTATGCAAATATCCTCTTTCACCGGGAAAAATGTATTAATTCGACGGCATCGTGATTCGATTAACGAACTTCGTGAAGTTTTCAAGATCGCTGGACGATACGGGTTTGCACTTCTTTTCTGGCTTTGTCGAGTGGTCCATTCTGTGGAGATTCTTGGAATGATTTTGAGGTTTTGATCGTGGCTTTTTTTCAAGCTGGAGTTGCAATTTTGGTGAGAGTTTGATAGGGTATACGAGAAAGATCGATTTTTAGTGAGCTTTGTACCGAAGTTGGACGAATTCCTTTGTGAATGATGGGAACTGGTAATAGTGGATAGGTCGGTGTTAGGTCTCTACAAAGTGGTGAGTCATGAGTTTCGAGGCAATAGGTAAGTGGAGACATAGGAGGGAAAATAATTGTCTGAGTTAGGGTTGTGCAAAACGCACTTAAACCGGATTATTCCTCATAATCCTAAAATTTTATAAACCTGGTCAATTTGTGTATCTACCTGCGTAAAATATATCAAATGAAATTTGTCCATGTAGATCGACCGAGAAAACCTAAATTCATACCCTTTCTACAATTTCAACGTCCTTCGCAAAATTGTACCCCAGCTTGCTAAAATGCCTTGAGTATACCTCAAACATTATTTCCAAAATCTTGCAAATTTTGTTTATCTATCTGTTTAAAATCTATTAAATGATCTGTGAAATTTTTCTCGTCTAGAATGACTGATAGACATTTAAATTCATACCATTTCTCCAATCCCACTGTCGCTCCCAACATTGTACCACCCAGCTTACTAAAATGCTTAATCACGCCGCAAGGATTGTTTCTAAAATCTTACAAATTGTATTTATCTACGTCTTTAAAATGTATTAAATGATTTGTAGAACGTTTCTCCTCTAGCATGAACTATAGAAACTTAAATTCATACACTTTCTACCATCCCAATGTTCTTTCGAAAACTGTACCTCCTAGCCTGCTAAAATGCTTGAGTATACTTTCAAAATTGTTTCTAAGATCTTGCAAATTTTATTTATCTACGTGTTTAAAATGTATTAAATGACTTTTAGAACGTTTCTCCTCTAGAATGAACGATAGACACTTAAATTCATACACTTTCTACCATCCCAACGTCCTTTCGAAAACTATACCTCCTAGCCTGCTAAAATGCTTGAGTATACTTTAAAAATTGTTTCTAAAATCTTGCAAATTTTATTTATCTACGTGTTTAAAATGTATTAAATGACTTTTAGAACGTTTCTCCTCTAGAATGAACGATAGACACTTAAATTCATACACTTTCTACCATCCCAACGTCCTTTCGAAAACTGTACCCCCTAGCCTGCTAAAATGCTTGAGTATACTTCAAAGATTATTCCTAAAATCTTACAAATTTTATTTATATACGTGTCTAAAATGTATTAAATAATTTTTAAAATGTTTCCCCTCTAAAACGAATGATAGCATCTTAAATTCATACCCTCTATAGAACACCCAATCTTCGTCCCGCCACTACATCCCCCTAACTATTAAAACGCGTTAAGTATACCTCAGGGACTGTTTCGAAAACTGCCTCGCACGGAATTCTAAACCACCTCAACGTTTCTCAGCAGTTTAACAAAACATAACGTCGAACACGTGTCGAATGCAGTGTACACTTAAGAGGAAACACCACGTTCGTGAAGTCACTGTAAGGAGAGGTCGTATTTCCATCAACGACACGTAAACTTCTCGCGCAGCCGATTCGTCCGAGGTTTCGAGTTCGACCTGGAGACTACTCCCTTTTTTTCCTTTTTGGAATTTTCTATTTCTTTTGTTATATTTTTTTGGCCTTGACTTCTATGGTCTTTCTATAGAGACTATAATGTATTAAATAATAAAATAGGACAAATGTCTCAGAGGTGTCAGACGAGCACTTGAACTCGAGCCTATTAACACTAGAACTACCGGCGTTAAATCTATGATGTTTCAAAATATTCAATAAGTACTTTGAAAAAGGAGGGATCAAGAGGCGCAAAAGGTAATCGATTCGATGATTTATGTTTTTAAAGATTGACACAGAATATTTATTCTAAGACTCTTCTATAAACTTGGAGAATTTTTGGTAAAAATTGTGAACCAGTCATTTTGACTGGTTTGGTAGTTCTAGTGTTAAATGGTAGTCCGAGCGTTTAGCTTCATGCGCACCATAGAATTTTGAAAGAACTGATTAATAGATTACAATACTTCTACAACTGTGATACATTAAATAATTATTCTAAAAAACTCTCCCAGGGCTGAAGGAGATTTAAGCCGACGACTTAACTGGGGACTCCAGTCTTTAACGTTACATCTACCAAACCAGGCAAAATGACTGGACCCCAATTTTCCCCAAAAATTCTCCCGATTTATAGAGGATTCATAGCGCAGAAATTTTACGTCTATCTCATAAAACATAAATAACAGAATCGATATTCTTTTCCACCTCTTGATTTCTCTTTTCTCAAAGTAGCTATTTAATATATTGCGCTATAATAAAATTAACGCCGGTAGTTCTACTATTAACACTAACCGCACCGGCACTTTATGTAAACCTATTCTCTCAGTAGCCTAGCATTTGACCGGTTATGAAACAATGATTACATTTTTTCAAAAGTAATACACTATTTTATAAATCTAACACGGGAAACAAAGTATAAAGCAACATTTAATTAATAATACAATAAATTACGTATTTTCATTCCATTGAACCGGGTACGGCGCAGTTACTGTTAACTCTATGTCGACGACAGACCCCTTTTTTCTCCAACATTCCTGTCCTTTGTAACGAACTCTGCTACGAAATACAATGGCAATGAACCTTTTTCATGTTATATTTTCTGCATGGAGGATAAAGTCGTTCGAGTACAGAGAATTTATTTCGAATGCACGATGCAACTGGCGCACGGGGCGGTTTCGAAGAATCGATATTTACGTGTGTAGTCTCTTCGGTCGATTCCAATTATAAACAGCCGGCAGTGGGACCACTGGCAAACTACCCGATAAATCTTGCGTAGTTTGGATACTATTATTGATTCGCGCCGTTAACGTTCGCGCCGTTGCAACGCGTACGAGCTGGTTTATTTGTTTCGCGGGAATTGCAGTGGTTGGCTCTTCTGCGTTTCTCCGCGGATTCGAGGATGATTTTGAGGTTTCATTTGAAACGTCTAAGTGGTTCGAGGATTTGCGTTTCTTTGTCCCGACATTTTCTTCTTTGCACAAATTCGAATGGCGTTGGAGGTGATGAAAAGTTAACAATGGAAACACTCGAGGTCTTGTGCGGTTTGAAATTTCATGAAATTTTTATTGAAAATTTGATAGATTTGAATTGTTTTGGTGTAATTATCGCGCCAATTATTATGGAAATTTTAATTTTAATAGATTAAGTTATTTATAGAAAGTTAGATCTGGCTTTAACCCTTTGCGGTCCGAATTATTTTGTCAAGTTTGTAGCGAGCTAAGTGAAGTTAATTGCACAACATTTTCGGTCGTTGGTTATTCATTTTCTTTAATGATAGTAATAATTATATGTTCCGACTGATATTTATGTGATATTACAAAATCATTATGAATTTGAAAAGTCGATATTAATTCGCTAGAAAATAAAACGAAGGGAAAAGCTATGTCGAGTATAGCTCGACGTAGGACTGCAAAGGGTTAAAGAACAGATGTGTGTGTGTGTGTGAGTCGTGAAATCAAAATTGTCGAGGAAATCTTACTTCAGAAATTCAAACTATCGGAGGGAAAAGGTATCTTTGAAATCTGTGATCCGAATTCAAAATCAAAATACCTAAAATCTCTGAAAAAATCGTACAAAACTAAACCACTATCCTCTGCAAGAAAGTATAATAATTTTTCGCACTGAAACAAGATGAATAAATTCAAAGAGGCAGTAATATCTTACAAAGCTAAACCACCACCCTCTGCTAGAAGATATAATAAGTTTTCGTTCTAAAAGAAGATGAATAAATTCAAAAAACAGAAATATCCCCAACCCTCATAAAATCCACGCATAACTGTAACGCACCAAAGTCTCGAAGTCCCTATATCCTGTTCAAAGATAAATTAGAAATATCATATATATCCCTAGAAGAACACGTCGCGCACATTGCAACAATAATCCCGTTGTCACTGCGATATAAGACTCGTCATTTCGCGGCAGAGTGTTTGAAAGCATCGCCAATAAATATTAGCTTGAAAAGCGGAATTTTAACGAATCTTTCAGCTCCTAAATGCTTTTTTACGCGACTGTAAAAATGCAGAACTTACGAGATGGATTTTAATAAAGCCACCCTCTTCCTTTCACTCTCGCTTTTCGCATTTAAGCGATAAATCAAGAGTCGCAAAGTCGCATCACTGACCTAACGTCGTAAATATCTTGTAAACGCGTTCACGTTCGTTTCGTGTATATTTTAACGTGGAACAAAAAGAGCGGGAAGACGAAATTCCCGCGAAAAAGAACTCGGAATTGCCGGTTCACCCGGCACTCCCGGTACAGAAATAATTTGTTGACGGCCAATCAGACTAAACGCCCTGGGGTTTATTTATGCGGCGGATAGATTGTTACGATCCAATAAGTTCTTACGTGCCAAGTATCTCTTTTGTTTTCGATCCTTCGAAGCACGATTGTTAACAGATTTCGCTGTGAATCGCGATGCGAAGTTGGTTCTTAAATCGCTTCGTAATTGATTCGAAATATTAGGGAGGCTCTTAATTAATTCTTGCGCATTTCTATTTCTATTTATCATTTCTATTGCATCAAGGTATCATCAAAATTGAAATTTGACAGTGAGTTTTTACTTCGGTGGTTGTAGATAAAACAAATCAGAATGACAGAGAATTTAAAAAAATTAGTTTCACGCAATCGACGAAAGATTAAAAATATATTTGAACTAAAACGAGTCAATGATTTTGTCATTCGGATGGAAGTGATGGAGTTGCGGGCCAGATTTATTTAAGATTCTGTGAGAAATCTTAAACAGAACCAGGGTTATGATGAACACGGAGGTAAAGGGTCGGATTCGCAATCAGTGGGTCCAAGTACAAATCTTCCTTCGTCATCTGAGACTCCTAATAATTCTGTCCGACCTCGACTCCCCCGCTGGTAAATTGTTCTTAAAATATTATTTAACCCCTTGTCCTATAATAACGAGTGACACTCGTAATGAGGTAAATGAGATAGGAGATTTTCAAGTTTTGCAAAGCTGATCAAATTGAAAATATTAATTGAACGCGACGCGATAATATTATTTCTATAATATTAACCCTTTGGGGACGGAGACTTTTTTGAATATTGAGAAATAAGCACATCCTTCGCGATCAAAAACCACCTTTTTATCAGAAAGTCCAAGTGTTAATATACAAAAGTAATAAATTACTATTTGCATAATTATATTGCAACGGTTATATCACAATTTGTTAACTCTAATCACGTATACTTACATCGTTCAAGTATAATCAGAACTTTTCTCAGAACACATATATGCGTCCGTAGTCATCAAAGGGTTAATATTACATTAAATTGTACGACATATCGATAATCACTAATCAATTTTTATTTTAGCAATTAAATTGTGAATTATAGCGGAGACAGTCACAAAAAAAATCATAGGGCAAGGGGTTAATATACCATAGCCTCGGTGGTTCAAAAGCCACCTAAAACAATAGTTTCTGGGCGAAATGACCACAGAAATTGAAGCCGAAAAAGTACAGTACAAAAAGATCCGATTAATGGAATCGCCTCTGGAAGATTTTTCCTTAATTATCATTTAACATGTAGCCTTGTTGGCTCGGAATCCAACTTGCACTTTGGATGTTAAGCGAAACAAAGACAGTAGTTAAAATCAACAAAAGAAGGAAAAATGGAGAGCAAAAGAAGTAAAAGTACAAATTATAAATGAGAAATGAACCGATGCTGAAGAACGATATATTGATCGATACGTAACGTATCGCGATTAATTTAAGAACGGCTGATTGATAGTGCGAAAACTGAAATAAAGCTTCCGATGATTTGAAATCATAAATTCGAAGAATTCAGAACAATAAGCGAAACATAGAAAAAAAGTTAAAAACATCAATAACCTCTGCTCTTAATACCCT
Organism: Cerceris ruficornis; assembly: GCA_963989415.1. Lineage (NCBI taxonomy): Eukaryota > Metazoa > Arthropoda > Insecta > Hymenoptera > Crabronidae > Cerceris > Cerceris ruficornis. The sequence continues at coordinate 8,899,838 of OZ022518.1, forward strand.
CTAAATATTACAGTAAATTCAACATACTTTCCTTACATAATTATTTACCAATTCGCCTTATCACCAATAAATCAAAGACTAACCAAAAAACCGAAAATAACTAACTTTCCCGACAAAAAATACTTAAATCTCAAAGCAATAAAACAAAATGAAAAAAAAAATAACCAAGAACAAATGCAACACTACAAAATTCCCAGTAATTAATTACGATACGAAGCTGCCTTATCAGAAACATCGATTAATTATCAGAAATCATCTTCCGTGCGCTCTTTAAAAATGTTATCTTATCCACCTGCGTCAACGGATTCCACGGTGCCCCGGATCGTCATTCATAAATCTCGAACTTGACCGACGTCGACGGTCATTAGTGATAACAACGTAGTAGTACGTCGCTTTGATTAGACAAGCGTGTGTAACACGAGTAAACACGCTTCGCGGTTAAGTACTGTCGAGATATAATGCGCTGGTTCGCTCGAGTGCACGCGATTTACACCACAGTCCATGGGGGTTCTTTTCACGCGGCCGTTGGACGTGATTTTTCAGGGCGATTGTATTTTCGAGGACCACGAACACTCAGAGGGTCTGATAATTTGATAATTCTGTTTACAGCACTTCTTTGATAATTATTTACTTCTTTGTTTTATCTTGAATACGCAAAGATGTTAGGATGAAGTGTATGGTGCGATCAGTTGGTAGAAATTGTATGTTTGATAATTTACGATTTTCTTTTTTAATTATTTATTCGGACAGTTTTCACTTGACTGATAAATACAATTTTGGTTTGTATTTTTTCGATTTCAACTGTTAGAGATTGACTAATAGCAGAAATTGTGCGTTTGATAATTTGTGATTTTTTTGTGAAATTATTTATTTGGACAGTTTTTGCTTGACTGAGAAATACAATTTTGCTTTGCATTTTTTCGATTTCAACTGTTAGAGATTCACTAACAGCAGAAATTGTGCGTTTGATAATTTGCGATTTTTTTTTAATTATTTATTTGGACAGTTTTTGCTTGACTGACAAATACAATTTTGCTTTGTATTTTTTCGGTTTCAACTGTTAGAGATTGACTAATAGCAAAAATTGTGCGTTTGATAATTTGCGATTTTTTTTTAAATTACTTATTTGGACAGTTTTTACTTAACTGAGAAATACAATTTTTCTTTGTATTTTTTCGGTTTCAACTGTTAAGGGGTTTTTGCCTGGAAGCTATTGTTTTAGATGGGTGTAGAACCGCGGCTCTTATTGGATGTTAAAAAGCATCGGATTTGCATTTCGGATGACGAGGTACCGTAATTAAAATATAGGTCACGGAGTTGTTACGGCCGATTGGATAACTCGAAGGTAATTTGTGTGATTAATCGATAAAAGCACGCTGATTGACCCGCGGAATCTATATTTAATCACGGACCAGACGTTTTTGAACGCGAAACCGTGCGATCGTGGATATCAAGCTGGATGTACTAAACTCATCATCGAACGCATCATTTTCCCTTCGAAAATGTTTATATTGGCAATTCTGCTCTTTTCATTTTAATAGTAACCTTTTGATTAACTTTAAAGAAGCAATTCGTCGAGCTAAAACACCCCAACCCTTCAATATCGATAATTAAATATCTCAAACACACTAGAGAAATCTAAAGGAATTTACATCGCCAATTATCTTCCCTTAGTCAGATCAAACATTCATCGACTTTAAAGAAAAAAAACAGTTCATCGACCTAAAATCCCCTCAACCCTTCGACACCAATCACTTAACATACCAAACACCAAAGAAATCACTTACACCTGCAAAATTTTGCAAAACCCCCTCAATTCCACCTCACATCGAGCATCCACCAATCTCAAACCAACGACACTTCGACCTGCAACCCATCGATAATTCCAATGTACCAAACACTAAACAGCCCACTGTCACCACCCTTCAAAATCTCACATTTCTTCCTCCACCTTTCCTCCGTCTTCTTCCTCCTTTTATTCTTCCTCTCTCCTTTCTTCTTTTTCCTTTCTCTATTTCCCCCTCCCTTTCTTCTTCTTCTTTTTATCCAGCACGAATCAATATCACCGAAAGTAACGACGTTGCACGGCAGACAGAAAACATTGAAGTGGGACGTGTAACTCCTCCAGGCACGTCGGGTCCCATGAAAGCAGCTTCTCTCGCTGGGGTAGGAGGATTCTCTCTGTGGACTCTGAAAATACTCGAAAACGCGTATCTCGAAGCCAGTGAGCAGGTGGAGGGAAGAAGTAGGCACGCGAGAGAGAAGTCAGTGGATAAGGTGGATAACGCGGGCAACGTGGCCAACGTGCTTCCTAGTGGATGCTCTTGAAGCGATAGACCCGAGAGAGAAAAGGCGGAGGAGGTAGGACTCGAGGCAGATGCAGAAACGGCACGGCCACCGTCGACGCTCGAGCTCGTGCTCCGCTGGATTTTTCCTCCGGTTTATTTATAAGCGCATTAATATTCTCGCTTTCGGCCGGCTCAATGGCATTTCCGCGGCGGATCTTGAAGAGGAGGTTGGATCGATCCTCGTTTCTCTTCGAGCTCTTGCTCTTCCGAGTTGACGCGCTTTCTTGGAACTTTTCTCTTCCCTTTTGATGACCGCGTTACATCGCGACGTTTGGTTTCCTTCGCTTCACGTTGAGTGACTCTTCTTGGGAGATTCTTCGAACTCTTTTCAACTTCTCTTTATCTTTCATGATTTAGCTTCGGGTTTATAAAGTCACACGAGTATCGTTCTCCTTTGCGTGGGTTTAGAAGAATTTCAAATAAGTGTTTTAGATTTGTAGGATAATTAAATTTCTTCTTCCGTTTTATCGTTTCTAATTTCGTCTCTGTTTTACGATATCCATCAAAGCGTCAATTGACTTCGTTCGACCGATCTCTCAAGCGATCTTCGAGTTCTGTATATCCGTATGACGTCTTCCTCATCTATCTCGTCTCACCGATCTTCACTTTGGTTTCTCCGCTGCCAAAGCACAGCTTCCTCTGCTTTTTGAAGTCTTCAAAAATTGCTAAACGACGTCTCACAAATCAACTCTCCCCCGAGCACCTCTCAGAACCAACGTCGTCTCCGTTGTAATTCCCAACAATGAAAAGTTTCCGTTCTCAATCTCTTTCCAATCTTCCTCCACGTTCTCACCAATTAATCAACGTCCTCGTATTTTCAGCCATGGCCTAAGTACGATCCACGATACTTCTCTCTTCCCTCGCGATACCATTCGCGATGCAAATACGTTTCTTCTTCCGCAGATGCATCTCGTTCCGACGAGATTCGGTTACTTCCTCCTCGTCTCGCCTCGAGTCGGAAACGGAGAAGCAGAGAGACTAAAGTACCTGGCACAACTGAGCTTTTAGAACGCGGAAAGCTATGCTCGAAATTCGCTAGGAATTCCTCGCTTCCCTCTGCCTTTCGCTGTTCTCGTTTCGAGGATCCTTAGCTCGCTGAACGAGAGAGATGTAATTCAGTGGCAGGGTATTCTTGGACGACCAGCCGGGGTATTGTGTGTATTTTCGCTGGGTCTTCAGACTCGTTCGGTTTCATGCTCGATGGTGGACAATTGTTAACAGTACCGGCACTTTATGAATACCTATTTTTACCTGGCCGATCGTTTCGATCGGTTATGAAACAACGATCGTATCTCATCGAAAGAAATGCAGGGGATTGTCGATTCAATGTAGGAAACAGCGCAGAAAATAGCTTTTAGTTAACCCTCCGAGTGGAAGAGACGAATACTCGAATCAGTTTTCTATGCCAAATTTAAGTCTGACAGGCTACATTCATCCTATGTCTTACAATTATCTTTAATATTTGCCATCTTTATCTTTCCATTGTGAACTAATAGAGGTTGTTGTAATTGTACCCTTTTAACCCTTTAGCAACAACAACGTTTGGCACTCCTGGCGCGGTATACAGGGTGGTCCATGTAACTTGTGCACCTCGAACAACTTTTAAAGTATGCGTTGCACGAAAGAATGTTATATACAAAAGTTACATGGTTTAAAAGGGTACACTATGTAGTGTGTTAATTTTTTTTATAGGTGGAGGCGTTTCGGAGATTTGAAGGCCAACTTTGTTTTTTTAAATGGAATGATATGTTTTTTTATTCATCATGAAATAGTACGTTTCAAGACGAGTTCAATGACCTATGACTCAAGTTCATTCAAGGTCAAACTTGCTTGAATATTAAGTAACTATAATTCAAAGTATGTAGTGTTTGGTATCATTTTAATCAGAAAAATTTCACAAGTACGATAGAAAAGATTTAAAAAAAAAATCGAAAATGAAAACGGCCGATCCTCCCGATTTTTCTGATTAAAATGATACCAAACACAACATACTTTGAATTATAGTTACTTAATATTCAAGCAAGTTTGACCTTGAATGAACTTGAGTCATAGGTCACTGAACTCGTCTTGAAACGTACTATTTCATGATGAATAAAAAAACATATCATTCCATTTAAAAAAACAAAGTTGATTTTCAAATGGATTTTCAAATCAAAGGTGGGTTCCAAATCACTGAGAGTATAACAAGTTAATTAACCCCTTGCGATAAAATGACGAATCTAACTCGTCATTGGTTTTCATACCATATCGTACAATGTCGAGCTACACTCGTCATGTGACAAAAGTTATTGTCGAATATGATAATAATTAAATTAGTTAACAATATCGTATAGATAACGATATGTACGAATTAAAACGTGAAATATGGTATATGTAAATAAAAATGAAATGGTTATTTCATGCACAATTTGTCATTAAATCATACCGGAAGGGGATAATAATTTAAGATAAATTTCCCAGAGGTGACGAAGGAGGATTTGAACTCGGGTCCACTGATTGCGAGTCCGAGCATTTACGGTTTTTTATTATTTTTTCTACCTTAGACAAAAACAAAGCAACGAACATTTGTGCCCATAATTATGAAAGTGGTCTAAGTCCAAATTTTAAAAAAATGAGATCATCAGTTATTTCACACCACATTATTTCCAACTAAATTAATTCAATGTAATTTTCACGATATTGTCAAAAATGAACCATTAGATAGTGGTTGTTATTTCAACATTATATGGAATTCATTTAGTGTTAATTATGAAAGTGATCTAAGTCAAAAATTTTTAAAAATTGACTTTATCAGTTATTACAAATCAGCCGACGACGATAATGATAAGGATGGTAACACATTCTTTGAACGAGACACGCAAATTCACTTATGTGAATTCGAGAAAAACGAACCGTTACATTGTGTTAGCCATTGTGCCATTATATGGAATTCATTTAGTTTTACTTTGAAAGTGCATTAATTCAGTTGGGCTCTTCCGAAGTAATTATCGCGGAAAAATAATTTTTATATTTTACCACTATGTCAACAGACAGCGGTTCAGGTAAATTAATGACAACGTACGTATTATGTGAATATGTTAATTATTTGGATAGAAAGACAAAAAATATACGGAAATATTAAATTACTTCCATTATACACCACCACTAGCCCAGTAACGGAAGAAAAACATAAAGATATTGTGTGTTTACCACCCTACATCCCCCCAGTTTTTCAGGAACATTTTAAGAATCTCAAAACTCATAATGATAAAAGCCTAAAATGATAAAAATGGATTACTTTTCAAAATATAATTAATAAATGTTCATGAATTATTTCATTAAAATTATGGTTTGTAATAAAACTCGTAGTTTTTTATTGCTTTAAGCCATTTATAGGTGATTCAATTAATTTTGAAAATGGTCTAAGTCAATTCAAACTTTAAAAGCAACATTTTCGTATGAGATTCACACAAAATTTCACATTCATAATAAATTTTCATTAATCAAGACTAATAAAATTCTAAATTAAAATGTTGCGTAATATGAAAATATTTTCTAACTTATTCAAATGAGATCCATTGAATATCTCGAAACAAGAAATATATGAGTTAGACCACTTTCATAATTATGGGCACATTTATCGTTTTTTTGAAAAGTTTCTTCTCAAAATCGCTCATTTGATAATTGACCGTATTCGAATTTCGAAATCAGGCTTGAAATGCAAAGTTTTGCAGCCTTCTCGCAGATGATAGGTAAAGTTCGATAAAACTCCACGGCGTCGGTCGAATTTGAAAGAAACTAGAAGTTTGCAAATAAAGCAGCCAAACCTCGTAAAAAGGCTTTAAAGGAGAGTTAACCCAAACATTGGAACTTTGAAAAAGTTGGAAGAAGGGAGAAAGATGGAAATTCGTAAAGCGTGTCGCCTGGAAAGTTCTCGCTCGTACGAAGAGCTTCAAAAATTACCGACGATCTCTGGAAACGAGAAAAAGCTTCTCGCGAGTTTCAATAGCGAGACTTTAAACATTAGCTCACGGTACACAGATATTTCTGTAGGATCCTAAGTGTACAGTTCTACGGACAGGGTCTATTTCTAGAGCCACCATTTCTGAAACTTATGAGATATCCAAAGGGAAACGAAGTTTTGACCTCTGCTCGCCGTGCCGAATAAAAATCGTGGGTAATCGGAATTAAAGTTGCATCAGAAAATTGAGTATCGTCGAATAATTATAGAAAGTTTCAGAAAATGCGTCTTTTTGCTAATTTAACAAAGACTTGAACTCAAATATGTCTCAGTTGGAGAATTTCTAACTGACGCTGTGATTCTTAAAATTATGGAATTTTTTATACTATTATTACAATTCGTACTAATTAGTGAGAATAATTTTATGTTCAGTTAGCAGGCATATAGTTTAGACAATCTACTTATTTGTCTATTTATCAAATTTTCTACTGTTCTCAATATACATATCGCAAATGTTCCTTTTGGTTAGAGAAAAACGAGATACTAGTTTTCAAAAAATGAAGATGTAACAAACTTTTAACACTAGAACTACCGGCGTTAAATCAATTATATTTCAAAATATTAAATAAGTACTTTGAAAAAGGAGGGGCCAAGAGGCGCAAAATATAATGGATTCGGTGATTTATGTTTTTTAAGATGGACATAGAATATTTATTCTAAGACTCTTCTATAAACTTGGAGAATTTTTGGAAAAAATTGTGTACCAGTCATTTTGACTGGTTTGGGAGTTCTAGTGTTAAGACTTACATATTCTATGCTAAGAAATAAGATTTCCAAATGCTATCATCAAAAATAAGGTTTTCTATTTTAGTTTTCTATTTAACAAATTCTATTCTAAACAAATCCCAAACAGAGATCCAACCCACTTAAATTCCGGAAAAATGCGCGTATGACAATTGAGGATAGAAATTAATTCCTGAAAGTGCATCAAAGGACCCCGTTTAAGGGTTGATGCAACATAAAAAAGTTAAAGAGAAAATAACGAAAGACCATCTGCATTATCGCGGACAAAAGCAGCGGAAAAAAGATGCTGCTAAGACGACGTAAGAACGACTAAACATTTATAAATATGCAGCCGGCTGACACGTGCAAAGGAGAAGAAAAAAAGAGGGTCTTCTATCGGCTTATGATAAGATTCGTCTGCGCATTCCTCGCATGCGACGGCCAATCTTTCCAGGAACATCTGTTCGAAAATGACAAAGATTATCGGCTCTCTCCTTTTAGAATTATAAATTTGCAACAAAGCGTTCATCCTTTATCGCAGCAGTTCATCGTAGCAGGTTAAAGCGTTTTCTTAAATTGTTCCGAGCATCAATCACCGTAGAAAGATAACAAAAGGGAAAAAACGATGAACGCTGAGATCAGAAGAGATGAAAGGCATGAAGAGAGATCAGTTTGATCTTGAGGCTGACCTTGAGGAAAAAATGATAATGGAAAAGTTAATGAGTTGTGAAGACAAAGTAACGTGTAGTTGAGAATAACGCTTTCAGTGTGAAGGATCTGTCGCTATATTTAGAAAATATTATAGTTTGTATTTATAGAAATATCGCAATTTATGCGGCGTTTGGCTGGCTCTTTGATGTAGTTTGCTTTTTTTGTAGTATTGGAGAATAACAATGTGCAATGTTTTAACTTTGAGAATTATAGGGTTAAATGCAGCATGAGGCGAGGGTTGCAAATTAACTAGTGGCCGTGTAACCTAATTAAAATGTTCGTTATGAGTTTTCTTTGCTAATTACCTTAGATAAGGTATTGTAGAATATATGCGACGGTGTAGTTCCTAATGTTAGAGTACGAGGTCACAGGGATTCGAACTCGGATTTCCTATTTGGAAGTTCGAGATTTTAATTTCATACCCACCATAGAATCGCAGCACCTCAATCTTTTTAAAAGTTTATTCAAAGCTCCATCATCTACATCGAACAATATTACAAAAGCTTCGATCTTTTTCTTCCCCTAGAATCATTTCTCCTCTTATTCGTCGGCAAAATGAAATCAATTTGAATTCGAATCCCCTAATTGAGAACTTAATAACTTTATACCTAGCATAGCGCATCACCTCAATATTTTTTAAATTGCTCACAGAACCTTAAATCAATTTGACTGAAAGTTCCATCACTTCTTCAAAAAAGTTGCAAAAGCGTCGATCTCTTGCCCACCCTGGAATCATTTCCACATATTCTTCAGCAAAGTCATAAGAAATAAATTTACACGTGAGCCTCCTAGTTAAAAGCTCGATTAATTAACTTTGTAGCCAATGCAGCCCACAGAAACAATATTAACACGTTGAATGCCGTGGGGGTCACCGGTGACCGGCGCTATTGAATTCAATGAAACTTCGTATGACTTTTAAATTTAAATATTTACGAATTTGCGAATTCTGTCGATATTTACGCGTTGGTCTTAAAAACGTAAAGTCCTGCTGTCTATATATCTCTTTGTGTCTTTAAAGCTTCTGCTTTGCAAAGATGTTATAGCATTCATGTAATGCCAAATGATAAAGCCAATTATAACTCATTTAATTTTATATAACTTTAATTTTTTTGTAATTATTATGCAGTTTAACACTAGAAGTACCGGCGTTAAATCTGTTATATTTAAATATATTAAATAAGTACTTTGAAAAAAGGGGAATTCAGAGGTGGAAAAGAAGATCGATTCCGTAATTTATGTTTTATGAGATGGACGTAGAATATCTATTCTATGACTCTCCTATAATCTTGGAGAATTGTTGGAAAAAATTGTGTATCAGTCATTTTGACTGGTTTGGTAGTTCTAGTGTTAAAGTGATGGCCAAGTGATTCACTGAGTCTTTTCATGCTATTTTATTTTTTCTCTGTCTAGTTAGAAGTGTAATACTGGACTGACTATTTTTGCAGCTCACTGAAATTTTTACCGTCCGCGAACATGTTAATAGAAAAAGTTTCACTTCGGTAGAAATGAAGAAACTAGCGAAATACCGGTGGCATTCAACGTGTTAAACATGTGTCTTTTTAAAGCCTTCGACCAAGCGATTCTCCGGGGTTCTATCCACGCTTCGTCCTGCCCTGCAACGGTCAAGGAGAAACAGTACGATCCGGTTACGCACGGTGCAACAAGAAGTCACCAACGGAGGAAATATCCGATAGGACGGCCGATCGCAGTCGATCATTATTAACTGGGCGGCAAGAAATCGGAAAAATCCTCCGGGCTCTGGAAATCCTCCACCGGCGCGGTGCAGGAATTTTTGAGTTGGTCTAGATAAAGGATGAAACTTCACGGACAGCCGTTGCACGAGAGCCGACGTGTTTGCATTAGCATTCGAGCGTGAAGTATCGAGAGGCCGGGGATACGGAGAAGACTATGAGAACAATAACTTTTTCAAGCGATTCTGCGCCGGCGGACGTTTAATGCCGGCATAAAGCGCGTGATCGACGAGCATCGTAAAGGCGAGTTCTTTCCGAAATCGCGCGAAGTAGATGGCGATTTTCGCGAAAAGCGTGATAAATCCGAGTTTGAACACGGTGACGTTAAATCCGCGTTAAAGCACCGGAGATACGTCTTGAGGAAGACGCAGCTGAAATTCTACGACTGTTCGTTGATTGCTAAGTCCCAAAAGAGGCCCTAGGCTTAATGGTGGTTAAAGAGATAGAGGCTGGGACGCGCATGAAAATTTTCCTGAATTGTTAGTTAATATAGCATAACTTACGTGATTCGGAACCCACCTGAAAAAATGGGTCCTAGCCGAAGTGACCATAACAGTTGGGGAGCTACAGTGGCTATGGAAGTAAAGACACCGACTCGCAAGCAGTCGGTCACATGCCCTATGAACTCTGGAAATTTTTCCCTAAATAATTATTTAACATATAATAACTTAGGCGATTCAGAACCCACCTAATTAGTAGAACTTAGGTGAAATTATCGTAGCAGTTAGGGGACTACCTTGAGTAAAGAGTTAAAAGCACTCGCAATTAGTGGATCTGAATTTCATCCCCTTCAAGTCTAGGAAATTTTCCTGAACTATTATTTAACATATCATAACTTAGGGGATTCAGAACCCACCTAATCAGTAGAACTTAGGTGAAATTATCGTAGCAGTTAGGGGACTACCTTGAGTAAAGAGTTAAAGGCACTTGCAATTAGTGGATCTGAATTCAACCCCCGTCTACTCTGAGAAATTTTTCCCTAAATTATTATTTAACATATCATAACTTAGGCGATTCAGAACCCATCTAATTAGTAGAACTTAGGTGAAATTATCGTAGCAATTAGGGGACTATGTTGAGTAAAGAGTCAAAGCCACTTGCAATTAGTGGATTTGAATTCAACCCCCGTCAACTCTGGGAAATTTTCCCGTAAATTATTATTTAACATATAATAACTTAGGCGATTCAGACCCACCTAATTAGTAGAACTTAGGTGAAATTATCGTAGCAATTAGGGGACTATGTTGAGTAAAGAGTCAAAGCCACTTGCAATTAGTGGATTTGAATTCAACCCCCGTCAACTCTGGGGAATTTTCCCGTAAATTATTATTTAACATATAATAACTTAGGCGATTCAGAACCCATCTAATTAGTAGAACTTAGGTGAAATTATCGTAGCAATTAGGGGACTATGTTGAGTAAAGAGTCAAAGCCACTTGCAATTAGTGGATTTGAATTCAACCCCCGTCAACTCTGGGGAATTTTCCCGTAAATTATTATTTAACATATAATAACTTAGGCGATTCAGAACCCATCTAATTAGTAGAACTTCGGTGAAATTATCGTAGCAGTTAGGGGACTATGTTGAGTAAAGAGTTAAAGGCACTTGCAATTAGTGGATCTGAATTCCATCCCCTTCAAGTCTAGGAAATTTTCCTGAACTATTATTTAACATATCATAACTTAGGTGATTCAGAACCCACCTAAACAGTAGGCGCTGGGCGAAATGGCCATAGCCGTTAGGGGATTATGTTGAGTAAAGAGTATTTGTAATCAGTGGATCTGAATTCGACCCCCGTTAAATCTGTGAAATTTTCCTAAATTATTATTTAACATATCACAGCCTCGGTTTTTTGGAACCCTTCTAAAACAGTACATTCTAGCCGAACTGATCACAACAATTAGAGAACTAGGGTGGCTATGGAAGTAAAGACTATGACTCGCAATCAGTGACACCGAGTTCAAATCCCCCATTATCATAGCCTCGATAGTTCAGAACCCAACGGAAACACCAGATCCTAAGCGGAACAACTGTAGCAGTTGAAGCCGAAAGAAATGCAAAAACAGGGGGACTCTGGTTATAGCGAAACGCACTGGTTTCATGCGGAGGTTCCGCCGGTGTCAGCGTCGACGCAGAACATCGAGTTTTTTCTCGTCCGCGGACAGTGTGGCGAGACTGGCCGAAGGCGCCGGGACTATAGAGGCTATTTTAATAACCTCCTGCCGGTCGTGCGGCACGGCCACCACTGCAAATACACGACAAAACGATAACGCCTCCTCTGCCCCTTGCATCTCACCCTGCCAGGACCGTTTTCTCCACCCACGATTCTGCGCCATGGGCGCCGCTTGAATCTTGCTATTGTTCTGTGTTTCGACTTTACATGCTGTGGCGAACACTTTGCCAATGATGTACAGTTAAGGGTAGATTCCAAATCACTGGCGATAATGCAATTAGAATTTAGAAAAATCAGCCAGAGTAGAGGAAAATTTAACCCTTTGCACTCCAACTGATTTTTACTATGAGCCACCAGCTACTCCGAATATTAACAATTGTGAGAGTACAAATCTGTAGAAAATTGAAAATCTTGCTTTGTTATGAAAATAGAAGCGTATACATTTTAAAATTATGTTTTACAATATAAAAAATATAAAAAAACACCGGATTTACCTGACAATGGAATTGTCAGCTTCTATTACAATGTCTCCGCTGCGGGGACAACGGAGTGCAAAGGATTAAACTTGAGCTCACTAATTGAGATTCCTCTAACTCCGTGCCCTCCATAGTATCGTATCACATGAATATTTTTAAAAGTGCCCACAGAATGTTGTAGCAATCTCGTTCAAACCTCCATCACTACCTTCCAGTACAATTGCAAAAGCGTTGATCTTTCTTTTCCTTTTGCACTAGGAATTACTTCTTCAATTGTTCGACAGAGAATGAAATTAATTGGAAGCAGGCCCCGTTAATTGAAACTCCCCAAATCTACCTCGCTTAAATCTTCCCCTGCTAGTCAACTTCCGTTTAAGATCGCTTCTAACACCACGTATCCAAGTTTTTCATTATTTCTGGAGTGATTTAAAAAATCTGCATTTTTTCTCGAATATTTAATTACACCTTCGGGCAAGCGGATACCAGAGATCGTACGAACGATAAAATAGTAACTCATCGTCGAAGCTCCGGATAATGTGCATCGCATAATATCGTTACACTGAAGTCAAAGTGAAATTACAAAGATTCGTCGAAGCATGATTTACCACGGTGCTTTAATTATTGCTATTACAAGCGCGATCAGCGATCAAGGACAATAAGGGGATTACCCTCGGGTAATCTTATCGTCGTATCGAAGTCCCGCAAAACCCCGGCGCCCATGATCGCCGCTGAGAGAAGTGGAAGGTGCACTTTCGTCTTTGGCAGGGATGCAACGTCCCCTCCGGACCCCTCGGTGACTCTTTCACGGGAGGAGAGAACAGGCTTAGGTAATTCTGTTTCACTTCATGGTTGCGTGCGAAACGGAGAAAGGCTTTGGCTGGCTGATGCGGAGAAAGGAATAGGGAAAGAGAGGGGCGAGGTACGAGAAAAGAGGAGGAAGAATCGATGGAGAGAGGTGGTAGATGATGGGGAGAAGAGGGAGAGAGAGGGGAAGAAGTGAGAGAATATAAGACGAAGAGGAAAAGAACGACAGGGAGATTGCAAATGACAGAGAGAAGGAGGTGGAATAATTGGAGAACTAGAAAGAGGCGGGGAGGTAGGATTGAAAGACTAGGTATAACGCGGTGCTCAAAAGAAGTCTCGCGGGACTCGACATATTTCATTTAGTTCTTTCGTTATGCCATCTGAGCAGTGTATGTGGTCGTTCAGCTAATAGCACGCTATATTCAAAAAGTGCATATGAGAAGAGTCGTGTTCTTTTCATCTTGACCAATCACACATGGATTCCTTTTCAAGTCCTTTCGTAGGGCTTCTTTGCAGTGCCGTGTAGTAGATACAGATATGAATAGGGAAAAAGCCAGAATAACTGAAGAACTAAAGAATTGAAGGACTGAAGAGCTGAAGAACTGAAGAATTGAAAAACTGAAGAATTGAAGAACTGAAGAATTGAAGAACTGAAGAATTGAAGAATTGAAGAATTGAAGAACTGAAGAACTGAAAAACTGAAAAACTGAAGAATTGAAGAATTGAAGAATTGAAGAATTGAAGAACTGAGGAATTGAAGAACTGAAGAACTGAAGAATTAAAGAACGAAAGAGCTAAAAACTGAAGAACTGAAGAACTGAAGAATTGAAGAACCGAAGAATTGAAGAACTGAAGAATTAAAGAACTGAAGAATTAAAGAACGAAAGAGCTAAAAACTGAAGAATTGAAGAACCGAAGAATTGAAGAACTGAAGAATTAAAGAACTAAAGAGCTAAAAACTGAAGAACTGAAGAACTCAAGAATTGAAGAACCGAAGAACCGAAGAATTGAAGAACTGAGGAACTGAAGAACTCAAGAATTGAAGAACTGAAGGACTGAACAACTGAAGAAGGAAAGGGGTAGAATAATTAAAGAAGTAGGAAAAAATAAGCAGATAAGGTGAAAAAAGAAGTAGATCGGGGAGGCAAATAAAAAAAAAGAGTCGCAATAACTGAAGAAACAGAAGACAAAGACCATAGAGAATATAAGGAAAGCGTCAGAATATCTAGTAAAATATGCAAAGAGACGCCATGAGGGGTACATAAAATCGGTATTAATTGAAGAGACAGAGAGAGATAGCGAGGAAGAGGAAGGGAAGGGAGATCGTGCTTGAAAGACCGAGACGAAGAGCATATGTGTAAGAAGAAGAAGAAGAAGAAGAAGAAGAGGAGAAGATGAAGAAGAGAAGAGGGGATGGGGGTAACAGGGAGATGTTATTTATAGGGTTACAATAACGTAAGTTGATAAAACGCCAAGCGACAGACGCGCCTACGTGAATTATTGCGGGTATACGCACGTGCACGACGTAATATTACGTTCCGATGGACACGGCATGGAAATTCTGGCGCAGAGATAAAAAGAAAGAGGAGCGCGTAATCGCAGCTTGTACCACGGTTTCTTGTTACACCGCGAAATTCGATTGTCGCGCTAGGTACCATTGTTCTTTCAAACCTGCTAATTCTTTGCCTTTGTATTCTTCCTTTAGAGTATTCCGTATGGAATTATTGTTCTTTAGAAGGCATAGATTTATCATTTTCTTGAAACTATTAGATTTTGCTGTTCGAAACTCGATGACTTCCTAGAAAGGATATTTTGTTAAGGACATTTTTGCTTACCTTTTTGCTAGACTTGAAGACGTTACACTTGAAGGTGTTGCTGCTTCCATCGCGAGCGATGTAGCTGAAAATTTTCAGGTCGTGGCTATCATGGGAGACGTAAAATATCCTGAAAGGAAAGGAAAAAAAAAGTTCCTTGAATCGTTGTAGTATTTTATATTGTACCTAACTCAGACATAGCCCAGAAGGTTATTGATCTCTGGGGGTACGTGCTGTGGAACTGTAAACGATTTTATGGCCAGTTTTCGTAAAAGTTTTCTTTCGTGGTATTTTCGACCAAAAATTGTTAAATGCTGAACGAAGTTTAATTCTATTTCAAAGTCTGTCGTTACGGTCACAAGTAGGAAAAGTATCGAGGCTGTCGTTCGAGCTTAATGTCATTATTCTTGGCCTGAACCAATAGTTCCACGCATTTGTCATAATCATACGGAACGTAATAATCTGTCGCGCCAGTTTTCTCTGTCTCGACGTCAACGATTTACAATCTCGCACACGTGCACATCGTTCCCCGAGATTTTCCATCTCGCATTCGCGGAAAATAAGTAACTATTTCCTTTACGGACGACTTCATGTTCAACCGGGTTAAAGGAATTCGATTAATCAGGAAAATTGCATGTCTCGGATGAAATTTCAATAATACATTTTGTTAAAAGTCGTTCTCCAAAATGACGGACATCTTAAATAATACCTCTATGTACTTAAATATAAAGTAAAAGTTTCCCTTGCAACTATCAAAAATTTACAATAATTTCGTACAACAAATTCCACGAGAGAAATGTATACGTTTTCGAAAGAATCATGATGCCAATTTTAACCCTTTGCAGTCCTATGTCGAGCTATACTCGACATAACTTTTCACTTTATTTTAATTTCTAACGATTTAACATCGACTTTCCAATTTCAAAATGATTTTGTAATATCACCGAAATATTCGTCGGTACCTATTGCTATCACTAAAAAAATGAATAGCCAACGGTAAGAAATGTTGTGAAATTAGTTTCATTAAGCTCACTATAAAATTAACAAAATAATTCGGACCGCAAAGGGTTAAAAGACAGCGTAGGTACACCCTTGCTACTAGTAATTACAATCCTAGTAATTTGTAAAATTTAATTAGTAAGATTTAACTAGTAATTTGTAAAATTGATGGTACCAATTCTAAAAGACGATAGGTACACCCCTGGTGGTAGTATTTACACGCACATTCGATCTTACCTGTATATAGGGTGGTGCATCAGGTATATCTTATTCTCGTCCATCCACTGTTGCTGCTTCTTCTGCGAAAACAACACCGGACAAATAACGAGTCATTATCTCATGATATACAAGTTTCTCTGGTGCAACGGTACGAAACGCATGCAACATCGGCATTGCACTCTTTCTTTGTGTATCGGCATGAATACGGACGTGGCGTTTATCCAAAATCATTTCGCGCATATAAATTTACCATGCTTGCGAAACAAGCATCGCGGAGTCATTGATTTTTCCGTGAGACAGCAAATGTGTCTTATTTTCGATCGCACCGACCGTGGCGTTAATTTCGTTGAAAACGCAAACATTGCGACCTAAGCTATTTGCAACGGACAAGGTTTTTCTATAGGGTGTTCTTCGATGGTACGAATTTGAAGAATTTTTAAAATATTGAACAAAATCTGTTTGGTTGCATCAGCTTGTTTTTTTCTTGTTTGAAGAATTGCAATTTACGTTTTGTATTAGCTTGGTAATTAATTTCGAGGCTGTCTACTTTGTGTAATCTTCGTTCGTTCCTTTTTCTTTTGTACTTTTCGAGATTAATTATTATGGTCATTTTGCGTACGACTTACAGCTTTAAGTAGATTTCAAGCTACCGTGGAAATGATATATCGAATGACAATTTAAATAAATCTTCTAGGCGTGATGAAGATTGGTACTCGAGATCATTAATTGAAATTCCGAGTCGTTAACTCCATAACCAACACAGCTCCCTCTTTTATGTTTGTAAACCATGAATGATCATCATATTTCGCAATTTTAATATCGATAAATAACTTCTAGCTGCCAACTTAATATCTTACAAGAGATTATATTCAAGATTTTCTGATAACTTGTACAAATATAAAGATGACCTTAAAATACTCTTTCCGGAAGTATCTCTCTCAGTCGTCATAAACAAAGAAATACTAAAATTACCGTAACTATAACATTACGCATATAGGATCTTCAAATATTACTAATTTCTTATACCTTTCTTACCAAAGAAAAGAAAGAAAATAAACATTCAGTAAAAAACAAAAAACTTCGCGCTAGAACTGCCAGCGTTAAAACTATGTCGTTCAAATATATTAAATAAGTACTTTGGAAAAAAGGCACAAAGTGTTAAAAAACATGGTCAATTAAGTAATTCACTTTTCATAAGATAACACTGAAGTATTATCTTCTATGATATGTCCTATAAAGTTGAATTTCTACCAAAAAGAAATAGGAATTGGTTTGTTCTAGCGTTAAATCAAACACATTTAAAACGGAAATAGAATGAAGTTCATCCCCAGCTAGGAGAATAACATAGGAAGAAAAGCAATACCTTCTTCTTCCTAAGAGTGACTTTCAAGCCATCCACGGATACCTCCAGCGTTACTTTCTTCTTTTTGATCCCTTTGGCCTTAAACTCGTACTGGAAAAAAAGGTAGGCAAGAAAAACATGGAGAAACGAATCCGAACTTAATAGAAGATACCGCGAGACGTCGGAGATACGGGTGTCTCGGCCGTTAATGAGAGATTATGCGAACTCACGCGGATTCTTCGCATCGCCGTCACGATTTCCACTCGGCTGGTCGGTCGAGGAACCTCCATAGAACCGATGAACTGCAAAAAAAAAAGAAAAAGGACAATTTAAGGATATTTCTTGTTGTTCTATGCACGCTAGGAAGGAGAGACGACGAAACGAGTCGTTTTGTATGCCAAGGAATTTTCATAATTGCCTTGTTTTACGTCATGTCGACTTTAGGTACAAGAAGTACGGTAATAACCGTTTAATTATGGAAGGGAATAACCATGGATTAAATCGATGGGCCTCGATTCATCCGAGAATTTATGGAAGCTCGTTTTTGCTGTTTCTCGTTGGCAGGAGAAAGAGGATTAGAATGATGTCTGTATAGCAGTGGATGGATAATTGGATGTAGATGGGTAAAGGTTCCTTAATTTAATTAGATTTATGGTTAAAAATATTGGGACTGTTGTAGGCTTCTGTGTTAGGATACTAGTATGCAGACAAAGTTCCATTTGGAAATGTGTAAAATTTAAAAAATTGAATGTCCTACAGACTTTTTATTTGTAACAATTTAAAAATGCAATCTAAGATGGATATACTGTAAAATAAGTAAGACGAACGACATGGAAGCCAAATTCAAAATTCGGAATCTGAGATTAATATGGCGTAAAACAAGTAGTTCTTCGCTGAAAGTATTATTAACTCTTCAATTATTAAAATTCAGAAACGAAAAATGTGCAGGACCGGACGAACGACATGGAAGATAAATTCAAAATTCGGAATCTGAGATTAATATGGCGTAAAACAAATAGTTCTACGCTGAAAATATTATTAACTCTTCAATTATGAAAATTCAGAAACGAAAAATGTGCAGGTGCGGACGAATGACATGGAAGCCAAATTCAAAATTCGAAATCTGAGATTAATATGCCGTAAAACAAGTAGTTCTTCGCTGGAAATATTATTAACTCTTCAATTATGAAAATTCAGAAAGGAAAAATGTGCAAGTGCGGACGAACGACATGGAAGCCAAATTCAAAATTCGGAATCTGAGACTAATATACCGTAAAACAAATAGTTCTTCGCTGAAAATATTATTAACTCTTCAATTATGAAAATTCAGAAACGAAAAATGTGCAAGTGCGGACGGGCGACATGGAAAATAAATTCAAAATTCGAAATTTGAGATTAATATGGCGTAAAACAAATAGTTCTACGTTGAAAGTATTACGAACACATTTTTGACAATTTAAAAATGTAAATACTTGTAACAGCAAACGACCGACATGTGCGTTAAATTGAAAAATTCGAAATCTACAATGAATACGCTATAAAATAAGTAGTTCCATGCTAAAAATATTATTAACTCTTCGTTTATAAAAATTCAAAAACGAAAAATGTGCAAGGGCAAGGAACGACATGGGGGTAAATTGAAAAGTTAGAAATCTCAAAAGTCGAGAATCCTCAAACGTTGAAGGAGACCTCGATATCAGCACGCAAAATGGATTTACGTGCGCCCCAAATTCCCAGGTGCGCACTGTTTTCGACTCGCTGAAAACATCGGTAGAAACACGTTCCCATTTGTAAAACAAATTGTACCATCGGTTGGAGAATCAGCTACCGCCTGATTCCCACTGTTTAATATACCATAACAGTTTGACTTGCCAGTCGGAGGTTAGCAGCCGTGAAAGATCCGAAACAGATAGCCGGAAATAAGTCTGTTAATGCACCGACATTCTTCATTTTATCAGAGCTTTCGCAGTGCCGCTACGAAAGTGTATATGGCGGTATCGTGTACAATATCAGTCACGCGTGAATGAGGATCTTACTCTTTTTTAAAGAACAATGACATTTTTTCAATTATACGTACTGATAATTGCTAGATTAGCCTACGTCGTTTATTCTTCGTTTTGAGATATTCCGAACACTATTTTGGAGCGTGGGATAAGCTCTGTGGTCAGTTCTCCGCGTTTTTACTGAAATTCGCGTGTATGTAGGTCTAAGTTGCAAATCTAATTGTAAGTTGTAGAACCGTCAGTAACCGCACATGATATATTCATTTCTGTTGGGACACGTAAGTCCATTTTAAAACGCTAATAAGACATAAGTGTTCCAGTCTATTTTCTAAGTTGTTCTGGAACTGATATAGTTCACAAGAATATTTAATACACCGTATATCAGTCGAATATAAGTGTTTTACAAATAACAAAATATAAATTCAGATCCTAGGGGCTACAGTCTATTACGTAAAGTCTGATATGAATTTACATCTGAGATAATATTGAAGAATATTAATTTCTAAAAGAACTACCACAGCTACAGTGATAAAAGATCGGACTCCCAATTGACGAACAGCGCAGGCTTCAATTCAACTTGCTATCACCTAAGGAAGATTTTTCGTAAACTATCTTTAACTCTTAGCTGGAACTGTGGGATCAATACCGTATTAATATTCATTGGTTAACACACACAGTGCCAGGTAAGGCTTAAATATATTATTGCCTCGGTAGTTCGAAATTCCCCTGTAAGTGTCAGACAAAAATGAAAAACGTGTCTCTTAAAACCGAGATGCAAAACAACCCTGAATTCATCCCCATCTATGAAAACTATCTTTTACGTCACCTTTTGTCAAAACAGAACACCAAAGTTACCATAACACGATAGAGTTTCGGTCTTTTTACGAGGATAGGTCCAGGTTAGAATCCCATCGGATGAAAGTTATTCATCCGGGCGTCACGGTTTGAATAATTCAGAATTCACGTGAAAGAAAAACGCAGATACAATAAAGTTATCCCGCCGGAAGCTTTGAGCGAAGGAAATTTCAAGGGGAAAAAAGGATAAAATATTGAGCACCGCTACGTGTTCCGTATTTAGAATTTCCCCATTGAAACTATGGCCTGGCCACGTGTTCGACCGTTTCAACGTAGCACGTGGTGGTCTCCCATACGCACAAACACTCCCATATCACCGAGGAGGACGTGCTAGGCAAGGACTGATAGAGGTCGGTGCAACGGTAGAATTTCTTCGGTAATTTGCGATCGATATCGACAAACTGCTCTTATGCAGAATGCCAAGAATGGAAGGGGAGAGTTTCCGTGGCGTGGTAGCTCGCATTAAAATATAACTTGAACGCCGCCGCGAGACCGACGCGACGATAATGGCTGTGGAAAGTTTATGCAAGGGATACTTGCAATTTAAAGGATAGAAACATGTGTTGGAGTTTTCATGGAAATGACTGAGTTTGCATTCTTGATTATACCGTTGTTTTATGAGTTCTTGGGGTAGGGCGAACCGTGGACAGCGTGGATGACGTTGTTTGATCAATCATTTTTGCCTTTTTTCGTTTCTTTCTTTCGCTTTTAAATACTATGGCTATTCTAACCTAGAACTCACAGTTTTCGGTGGTTTTCCAATTGTGAGTAATAATTTAGAAAAATCTACTAGGGGTAGGTGGATTTGAAGAGGGCTATGGTGAATATGGAGGTAAAGGCTGGGATTTGCAATCAGTGCAATCACCTCTGGCAAATTTTTCCTAATTTATTATTTATTATATCATAACCTCTGCAGTTTGGAACCAACTTAAGACAGTAGGTTTTATGTAAAATTACCGCTATAGAAGTTAGGGTGCAATGGTGGATCCGGAGATAAAGGGTAAGACTGGCAATGAAAGGAACCGAGATCAAATCCTCCATCACCTCTAAGAATTTTTTCTTAATTCGCTAGATTATAGTTTTAGAGAGATTAGTTTTTCTAGATTAGATTTAGTAGATAATAGCCTCGGTGGTTCGTTATCAACCTATAACAGAAGGATAGAAGTAATCTCAACTCTGGTCCCGCCAATTGTAAATTGGTAATTGATTAGTAAAATGTTTAACTTTAATGCATAGGATGAGACAAATAAGTTATAGCCAACGTTTGTCAAGTAAACCGAGGAATTAAAAAACAAGATACTGCTGTGCCTGCTGGTTGTTAGAGTAGGTTAAAAAGGCTGTGCGTACGATGGGATCGATATGAAACATTAGTCTTATAACCCATGCGATTTTTAACACGGTTATTCCTACTCAAAATAGCCTGAAATTCCAAGAATTAAAGTTAGAAATACATGTTCCTGATATTCGAAAATAAATGGGTAATAAATCTCGTGCATAGCCGTCATTATAAATTTCTAGTACAGTACCAATGTATAGAAGCAAAAAATGTTGATCTACTGGCGATACGTTAATTAGCCAATTAATAAAGTTAATTGCGATGATTCGAAACCAAAGCGTGGAACTCGAGTGCAGAAACGGAGCATCATCGAAGCGTGACGACGTTCCCGGTCGTTTGAACCTCGCGAAAGAAAAGCAACGTCAACGTTGCCTCTGCCAAGAGGATATCCTCGGCATCTAAAATTATTGTGACTGTACTAGGGCGAAAAATTTCTTCGAAAAAGTGGGACGGTCGCTGGACCAGAAAATACAATTTCGATTCTCGACTCGGAAAAGTCACGTTGTCCTCATAAATCTTAAGAGAACTAGGTCGATCCTTTAGGCTGAAATTTTACATAAAACTGCAGACATATTTTCTACCCTCGTCATTTCATCCCGAAAGCTGCCGAATTCACGATTTATCACATATATTACACTCTACTTTATCCATAAAAAGTATGGTTAAAGTGAAATATGGTTTTGTCCATATTTCAATGCTATTTCAAAATGTTAATACAATTATCCTATGTATTTCAATATTTGCAAGAATTTATGCGCCCACAGAGCATTCCGGAGCACTGATCCGTTGAAACTATATTTCATTAGTGTGCTAAATCACTGGCTTCCTTCTAAACCGCGGAGGTTAATTCACGATGAAATTAATTTCACGGGGAAATAAATCTTTTAACGAGGAGGATCGTTGCAGCGAATCGAGTCTTAGTTTTGCCTGTCCTTAACATCCAACAGTCACCAAAGATACCTGCATTCTCTTCGATTCGCCGAATACGGTCGAAAGAATCATTCCGCGTCAATTAATTTCTTTGAATTATCAAAGGAAACGTTATTTGATACTCGCGAGTAACACCGAAGTGAATTGGATGCCAGGTAAAAGAAGGAAAAATGAATAAAAAATGAAAAAAACAAAACGGTTTGCCAACAGCAGCAACGAAATCTGCTGAAAGCACGAAGTAAAAGAGAGTTGTGCGAACTGAAACGTCAGCGGGAGAAACGTATACATCAATCGCAAATAGGAGCGCGGCGTTTTCTCGCAAAGTAACCGCTTTATGAACGTTTTATGAGCTTAGACGTGTTGAGGCGGCACAAAAGCTTTAACCTTTCTCAGAAACGAGTGCCACTGAAATAAACGCGTGCTCTCAGTGACGTCACGGTTCTCTTTCTCTTTTTCACGCTGGTATACACGCAGCCAAAAATATACCACCTATGTGTGGTTGTCGCGATTGTTGCACCGATTCGATGTACTCATCGATCATAGCCGTACTTTCACCCTTTTTGCTTTGGCCGTGCGTGCTTTGATCGTGCGAAACTGCGGGCACAAGTGACTTTATTTATTACAATGAAGATGCAGCAGGATGATAGCATTCAGTGTTGTTTTCCTTTTACTTTTTCGCTTCAATTGCTACGGTTATTTTGCTAGGGACCTACTGTTTTAGGTGGCGACTGAACTAGTCAAGTTAGGATATATATAATTTCAGTTAAAAGGAATTGAGGTAGGAGGATTTCAGGTACGGCTAACTGATTGCTAGTCTCAGCCATTACATCTGTACCATCACTGCTGCGCTCATTTCACCTAGGACCCATTGTTTTAGGTGGGGCCCAACCTACCGAGGCTGTGATATATCAAATAATAATTCGGAAAAATTTCTCAGAGATAACGGAGGATTTAAATTTGGAACCAATTGATTGTAAATTCGAGCCTTTAACTCTACTTGACACAGGCCCCTAGCTGTTGCGCTCATTTCACCTAGGACCCACTGTTTTAGGCGGGGCCCAAACTACCGAGGCTGTGATATATCAAATAATAATTCGGAAAAATTTCCCAGAGATAACGGAGGATTGAAATTAGGAACCAATTGATTGCAAATTCGAGCCTTTAACTCTACTTGACACAGGGTTCTAGCTGTTGCGCTCATTTCACCTAGGACCCACTGCTTTAGGTGGGGCACAAGCTACCAATGTTGTGATACATTAAATAATAAGTTAGGATGAGTTTTTTAAAGGCGACGTTGAATAGAAACTTGGTCCCACTGATTGCGAGTCCCAGTCTTTAGGTCCATAAGCACCATAGCACCCTAACTGCTGCGGTGGTCATTTTGCCTAGAACCCACTGCTTAGGTGGGGCCCAAACTACCGAGGCTGTGATATATTAAATAATAATTCGGAAATATTTCCCGGAGGTAACGGAGAATTTAAACTAGGAACCCACTGATCAGGTGGGGCCCAAACTACCGAGGCTGTGATATATTAAATAATAATTCGGAAGAATTTCCCAGAGGTAACGGAGTGTTTACATTAGAAACCCCCTGATTGCAAATCCGAGCTTTTAATTCTTTACGTAACGTAGACCCTTAACTACTATGGTCATTTCGCCTAGAGCCTGCTACTTTAACTGTGTTCAAATCACTGAGGGTGTGACACGTTAATTAATAATTTAGGAAAAATTTCTTAGAGGCGACGAAAGCTTTGAACTTGGGCCCACTGATTGCGAGTTTAAGTCTTTTATTTCTTACCCACTATATCCCACGTCAAGAAAAGTAATATATTTGAAGCTTTCTCAGCGATGACGGAGATTTCAACCGAAGCGCACTTATGATTCCCAGACTTTAACTCGATATGCGCCGTAGCTTCTTCCTTGATCTTTCAATCGATTCTCATTGTTGCCATTGTTTTCTCTATTTTTATATTTTCGACCACACTGTTATTATCGCTCGTCGAGACTAAAATGTGAACAGGCTGCATGGGAAACACTCCTCGGAGAAAGCAATGGTGAAATACGAAGTCGAGGCTTATTTGGGAGATAAATGCAAAAGATTAAAGTTATAGCAGCAATTAACGTGTTTTTCTGAATACGATTCGAAATAAAGAATAGCTTCTATCGGCAAACAACAGTTCCATCAAGCCGAACGTATTTGTTTCTCGTCTCGCAAACAATATAACCGTGTATCAGTGAAAACGATCGGAATAATTAATGCGGTCGTCCTTGGTGGCACTGCAATCTGCGGTTGAAGGTTAGAGATCCCTCCGGTGAACGACCGAAAGTTTAAAGATAAAATTACCGTGCATCGTGTACGACAGAGATGATGATGATAATGGTAATTTGAACATATGCCAGATATCCACTGTACAATGGCATTATAACCCTCTTCCCCTACGTTCCTGTTATTTTTTTCTTCGACCTTAAGAACTGCTACAGCTATTTTACCTAGGATCTACAATTACTTTTAATGAGTTTCGAACTACCGAAGCTATAATGTATTAACCCTTGACGAACGAATGCCGCCATATCCGCGACATTACAAATATTCCAAGAAAATCGAATGCCGCCGTACAGGCGGCATGCCGTGATATTTGTACTAAAAAATCTGGTATTCACATAGGAAACTATTGCGAGAAGTGCCACGCTCAAAAAATATATAAGTAATTGTTTACTTTTTTTATTGCGTCGATCTACTGGTCATTGTTCTAGAAAAATGCGCTCGTTCGTTAAGGGTTAAACAATAATTAAGAAACATCTCTTAGAAGTGATGTAAATGTGAAGCTCAGGTGCATTACTTGAAACTCCGAGTCTACTCGTCCGAGTCTGATACTTTGTGCACGTTAGCTCCTTAAATGCACTGATATAATTGCCAATAGTTCTACTGATAAATAGATCGTAATGTTACTTATAACATCTTAAATGTTAATGACAAAGAAAAGCAGCTAGAGGTAACGGAGATTTGAAACTCGGTTCCAAAAATTGGAAGTCCCAGATCCTAAAACCTTGCCCACATCAGCTTCTTATGTACATCGCTGTAATTATCAATAGTTCTACTGTTAACTCTTTGAGCCTGTAAAATTTATATTATTATATAACTTTGTTAATAAATATAAACCAACTTCATTCAATCAAGCAAAACAAAAATTGTGCAACATGGGTCATTTTATTTTCTGAATTCCCGTGCCTCAAAGAGTTAACACTAGAACTACCGGCGTTAAATCTATCATATTTCAGTATACTAAATAAGTACTTCGAAAAAGGAGGAATCAAGAGCCGGAAAAAATGATCGATACGACAATTTATGTTTTTTGAGATAGACGTAGAATATTTATTCTGTGACTCTTCTGTAAACTTGGAGAATTATTGAAAAAACTTGTGTCCCAGTCATTTTGACTGGTTTGGTGGTTCTAGTGTTAAATAAATTGTCATATTACTTCCGTGGCTACGACATATTAAATGTCGATTCTAACAAATATCACCCAGAAGGCAATTTGTACTCCAGTCCCATTAATTGGGACACAGCCTTTAACTCCATATCCACCATAGTCCTCTACGTCATCGTGCCAATCGCATTTCGAACTCGTAGCTGCACACCATTCTCAAACCTGACTCTTTCGCCATTTGAATGTTTTTTGTGGTGGTAACCCTGTTAAATATCCGGTACTTCGGTGAAGCTCATTCGAGAGATTGCTTTGTTCCAACTGCCACCTCGTTTCTGCTGGCAGAATGTGCTTTCCGCGAAGTGATTCGAGGAGGAAGGATCTTTCGCGCGTGACTGATCTATTCTTTGTTTCTTTGGCCGTTCGTGGAACTACTCGTTGCACTTGTCTCAAATTACAAGACTCGAAATTCGATGGAGGCAACGATATCCATTGAATTATGGAATACATCGTATACCGTGCGACGATCATTTAGTTAGAAATTTAAATAACGAAGATGAACGGAGAACGCTGAATAACGGTGGACTTCGGTATTTTATTGTGTCTGGTACCATGCAATCAGGTGGAGCAAATCGCAGAAATTATGGGATTTCACCTGAATCGCTGGTACAAAGTGCCAATCGGCAACATTTCAGGCGGATGGAACGTCGGACCACTGAATGAGAAATGTACGAATGGCAAAAACCGGAGTACACTCGAGATAAAAAGGCTTTTACTCCCGAGAAAATTAAATTGCTCGCAAAAACATTGGCATCTGCGAATCGTTTATACCAATTATCGATCGCAATACATCTTCCTATCTATTTTCGTAACTCCGAAGGATTGCCAACAATCCCAAAAATTAAGATCAAAATTCGAAAAGATCTTACAAAAACCATCTCCAGAATATTCATCATCCTTCTACTTCGACATCCTACGTCAAAACAATTCCGAAATTGAATGCATTAAACCGAAGTTATATAACTCGTACTTCATCTTTTCGCATCATGAAACATCAGAAGGGTCCAACTATTCTCAGAACTTGAGAAGATATCCGGGTAATCCGTAAAAACTTTGAAAGGACTGATTAGGTAATCCCGAGATCCCGAAAGACGCTAACGGTCCACAGAAATTGCACGACCCGCCGAGGATAGTCCGTGCAGCCCGAAGAGGATTACGAAGCTCGATTCGCAGAAGTCGAAGAAGGTTTATGGCGAGGAGAGATCAGTATTCGGTAGATTACCTTGGCGTGGAAGACAATTCCACGATGGAACGCCTCCTCGCTGTGCAGCGGTATCCTGGTGTCGTACTCGTCATTGTGCACGAGATTGTACTGCTTCTTGGAGGGCATGCTTGGACCAGCTTCATCCGATTATGCTCGTCCAGTCTCGCTGTAACATCAGACCAGAGGGAAGAGGGACATTAGATCTCGGTATTATCGTTTTCTACGTTCGTAAAACGCTCCGGTGAAAACAAACGTTCTTCTACTGTAAAAAACAGCAGGCTGGGTAAACCTTTTCTTTTCGCTTCTGTGTCGACTAACGGCTAAAATTAAATTCAACGTGAAACTTTGATCTTTGACGCGTTCTGTTGTTTCCGTGATTCGTGTGTGTTGCATTTAGGATATCATGGAGATACTACTGTTGATTTAACATGTTTCTATTTAACCTGGTAACTGTGTTCGACGTGTATACACGTCAATCCAAAGCTCTGTTGCGGTAACATTTTTAACACATTACCGACCGCTATTGTTTGAGCATTCTACCCATTTTAAAGGATTTGTTTCGGCTTAGATTGCCTAAAGAAAATTACAATTTCTTTGAAAATTACAAATGATTCTCACTGACTCCTTAACACACTTCCACTACAATAATAAATAACAAATTAGTGATTGCCGTGGGAACCGATTAATAAACTAAAAGTTTAAGCGTTGCTGACAAAAAGCCTATTTATAGGCTACCGGTCGGTAAAGTGTTGACACTGAATTGTAAATTTTTTATCGAATAAGTATATAATCCTTCCACGTTTTGTTTTCCTTTTTATAATAAGAGCATTTCGCATGCGTTCGACGTGTATACAAGTCATTGCTTGATTTTAATTCCGCATCCCGCGAAGGATTTTTAAAACTAAACTCCACAGTTAACTGGTTAATATTTCTTAAGTCATTGATCATTAATAGAATATCGAAAGTTATACGGGGTTGAAATATTATTTCTAACATCTTCCCATTGAGTCTTTTACAATTCGACGTCTGTTATTCTATCTATTATTACACTGTTATTCTCCTGTCGTTTCTCAAATTAACGAACCTCGGTTGGAACTGATTGAGATGCGATTACGTCAGATGCTTCCAGTTCATTCCCAACATTCATTTTCTCCACTGTTCCGAGTCAGCCGTCGTAACTCATCTCTCGGCTTATCGATAGCCACTTCCTATAAATACATTCGATCCTATTTTAAGGCAAACCATCCGCATCGATTGCGACCTGACTCTAAATCCGCCTTAGTGTATCGCGAGTCGAGATCCAGGCGATGCACGATATCGCATCTGCGTGTTTATCGTGCCAATTCGTTTTCTTCTTTTGTATTTACTAGCTTCAACTGCTGTACGCTCGTTTCGTTAACACTAGAACTACCAAACCAATCAAAATGACTGGTGCACAATTTTTTCCAAAAATTCTCCAAATTTATAGAAGAGTCTTATAATAAATATTCTCTGTCTATCTTAAAAAACATAAATCACCGAATCTATTATCTTTCCCGCCTCTCCATTCCTCCTTTTTCAAAGTACTTCTTTAATATTTCAAAATATGATAGTTTTAACGCCGGTAGTCCTAGTGTTAACACTATTCCTACCACGACCGGTCAAATGACCGTTTTTAAAATTTCGATTAGAATTTCCTAACGTTATTGAATCGCCTTTAAACTTCACGACTTTTCCTCAAATATACGTATAATACATTCACATTATAATACATTTTTCAATATTCACTTCTTTTTTTACTGTTCACTTTCTGGGAAAAAGTTATCATTTGACAAATTCACCGGTTGCGGTAGGAAAAGGTATACGTGAAGTGTCGGTAGGAATAGAGTTAAAGGTCACATGATATTTCATTGAATTCCATAGTGCCGGTCACCGGTGACCCCCATGGCATTCAATGTGTTCAAATTAAAATGTGAAGAAATACTCATATGTCGTTTTAATTTCAGTTGTTCCGAGGCATCGTAACTTTATTTTATTATCATCTGTAATAATAGATTAATATACTGTCGGCCAATCAGTATTGATAAACAAAAAGCCTATTAATAGGCTTCCGGTAGATGAAGTGTTAATATTCGATAGCATAGCCTCAGTGATTCAAAATTTACCTAAAACGGTAGGTCCTAGACAAAATGACTAGCAGTTAGCGATCAATAGCAACTTAGAAAGATAAAGGCCCAGTCATGCAACCAGTGGGCCCCAGTTCAAATCCTCTCGTCAGCTCTGAGAAATTTGTCCCAATTTAATATTCGATAGCATAGTTTCAATGATTCAAAATCCACTTAAAACAGTAGGTCCTAGACAAAATGACTAGCAGTTAGCGATCAATAGCAACTTAGAAAGATAAAGGCCCAGTCATGCAACCAGTGGGCCCCAGTTCAAATCCTCTCGTCAGCTCTTAGAAATTTGTCCCAATTTAATATTCGATAGCATAGCCTCAATGATTCAAAATCCACTTAAAACAGTAGGTTCTAGACAAAATGACTAGCAGTTAGCGATCAATAGCAACTTAGAAAGATAAAGGCCCAGTCATGCAACCAGTGGGCCCCAGTTCAAATCCTCTCGTCAGCTCTTAGAAATTTGTCCCAATTTAATATTCGATAGCATAGCCTCAATGATTCAAAATCCACTTAAAACAGTAGGTTCTAGACAAAATGATTTGGAGTTAGCTATCAATAGCAACTTAGAAAGATAAAGGCCCAGTCATGCAACCAGTGGGCCCCGGATTAAATCCTCTCCTGATCTCTGAGAAATTTTTCTCAGTTTTTTATTTAGTAAAGCATAGCATCGGTGGTTCGGAACCCGCCTAAAACAATAGGTCCTAGGCGAAATGACCGCAGCAGCCAAAATCGAAAAATTAACTGAGAACCTGAGTTTTGAACGCCATATCCATTTTAGTACCACCTCTTTGAAAATAGTACGATCGGTATTTAAGGACCAGCAAGAGAATTCAACAGAGATTAACTCCACCGAGCACGTGCTTCGAGTGCTGTACCGTGGCTCAAGGTCACGCATCGCCTATACGGCCATAGCTGACGCACGTCCGACGCTTTTGAGCCACTCGAAAGGTGCACATAGCCGAACAAAAAGACAGGAGGGCCGAGGGTAGAAGCATCGAGGCCAGGAATAAGTACCGATTTCCTGTCTGTCGGTTGTGCATAATCTTACGATCGAAAGTCTTTCGCTCGTGGGAACCTTCGCGTGGTTGGAAACCTTTCGAAGTGCGCTGGAAAGTTTGTCAAAGTAGCGCGAAATTTAAGCAGTTCGAACGGGAGCAGCACGTTATACTTACGTAGTAGGGTTTCCGTAAAGTGTGAAAAACCGAGCAGTTGATGGGCCATGGTAGATATTTTTTAGTAAAGCAAGATAGAAAATGTCAGAATGAACCCTGTGCAATTTTAGTTTTGAAATTCCCTGGCTACTACCCGTTTTCTGAGGGCTTACGTGACCGTATAAAATATACGACACGTTGGGAAAAATCTCCTAAATGTAAAAAAGAGGTTACAGCACGAGACCCCTATTTCAGACTGTGCGATATAAGTATTTCTGTATTCAAGCATCGATAAGCTTCAAAAGATGCTCTCTTCCCGTGCTAGTCTTCCAACGATAAGGGGCCCTTTTAACATTCTATTAAAGTTCATGAGGATCTAGAAGATAGAATCTCGTCTCCTTTCATGTAACGATGAAAAAGAAGGGCGCTCCCGATTGAAGAAAGAAGACTCCGGTAATCTTCTTTTGTCAGATTTACTTGTACAACGGCAACAGCCCTACCTCGCATCGGCAGGTTCTTCCCCTCGAATGAAAATACTGGGTGGCGTGCGTGGAACGTCTTTATTCGTTGCACCATCTGTCTCTAATTGCTTGCCTCTCCTCGAATCTTCTTTCTTGTAAGCTCACAAGAATTTCACTGCCCCTTGCTTCGAAAAATCTCAGATGTTAGACTTACGATTATATCAACTTTGTTTTTATCATAATGAAACAATAAAGTAAAGGACCGGCGGTATCTGAGTTTGGAAAGTCCTGAACACAAGAGAGCAGAATCGGAGTACAAAAACTGTGAACGAAAAGCTGAAGAAAAGGGAGAACGAAAGGAATAAGTCACAGCAGTCGTACACTCTTCAAAGAAGATCATTAGTGGGAGCTGGTACAAGAAGCAAAGCCTTGGACTCTTAAAGTGAACTCGAGTTTGTTGTTTTGTATTTCGGCTTCAACTGCTATGATCATTTTAGTTAGAACCTGCAGCTTTAGCTGACTTTCGAATCACTGAAGTTACGATATGTGAACCCTTTTAGTTTCGACCGGAAAAATTTATTAAATTAATGACAAATCTATTTCAACATTCGTTGAAAATCGTGGGATTAATATTTATATAATATTATTAAGAAAATGAACAAGTCGGTTACTAATTTCAGACAGTAGTTAAAAATAAAAATAATCATCATTTCGCCATACTTTAATATAGAATAACGTAATATGGAGCATAAATTGTGTATTCTCAATTATTTGCAATAAAATTCCTAATATCATAAGAGCAAACTAAATAATAATCCGACACTAAAAGGGTTAAATAATAATTTAAACAAAAAATCTTAGATGTAATGAGAATTTTCACTTGGGTCCATTAATTGGAAGTCCAATCCTTTGACTCCGCATCCACCGTACCTCCTAAGCCCGCGTTGAAATTCTCATATTCGGAACTTTTTCGAGTATTTTTCACCTAACATTACCATAACATGGTTTGAACTACCCATAAATTGTAAATTCAACTACACCGTAGCATTTATAAAATGTAACGATCAGAAAAACAAAACCCGATGAGTTTTTAGTTACACCACCCAGTATACAGAGTCCAGGAAACCATGTGATGTTCGCACAATGGCTGAGGTGGACGAAAATGAAAGAAGGAGGATGAAAAAGAAGTGAAAAAGAAAGCGGCAAGCCCTATACCAGTCGAATCGTCTACACTCTCAGATTTATTCTTCCACCAGCCGGAATGCACGTTTCACGGTTCACTGGCTCCGTTTGTAAACGGATTCACGGGCCACGTATATAAGGCCATCCGACGATTTCGTTGGACCGCAGCTGCAACTTTATCTTGATATCTCAGCCGGTCGGTGCAAAACCCGATCGAGATTCACGTTCGTTTTCATGCTGACTCTTCGCTCGTAAAAAACTCGGTTATTGCCATAGAAATTGACACGTTGAACGCGACACGTATATCTCTAATTCCATCATTTCTATCGAACTGAAACTTTTCCAATTAACCATTTGAGGACGACGGACGCATATATGCGGCCTGAGAAAAAATCTTATTATAGTTTATCGGTGCATGTATACATGGTTAGACCTGAAAAATTGAAATGTAACCGTTGAAATATGATTACACAAATAGTAATTTATAACTTCTATACATCGACACTCTGACTTTCTGATAAAAAGGTAGTTCTTGAACGCCAAATAAATGATTATCTCTCAATATGCAAAAAAAGTCTCCGTCCGCAAAGGGTTAAAATCATGCCTTTATAGAATGGAAACGTTACAGATAAAAATAGTTCTATACTCGGCGATACTTCACTTTTTAAACAATCATAGTTGACCGCTTAATGACCGAATTTATATTCAAAATTATGTCGAAAATGCCCGATTTTTTTATACCATTTTTGTCATCTACAGATATAGCTCACTAGACGTAGCTTTGTAAGGCACAAAAAACAGCAATTTTTTCGAGAAACACAAGATGTTTATTATGCTTCATGACACAACCCGAGTTAACTCGGGTTTTAATGAAAAAGCCAAAAAAAACACAATCTAACCAAAAGTAATACAACACTGTCGTCTAAGTAATAATAGGTAATAAGAGGTAAAGTAAAAATCACGTAAATATATTTTACGATCTATAAATATCATTGACAGTATGGTACAATCTGAAACATGGTGTAACACATAAAGGCACATCACAGTCTGGACAATAATACCTGGTTTCTCTACGAATTTTCTTGCCCTGGGCATCACGTTTTTTACTACATACTCCACATTGACGAGTTGGATTTTGTTTTTTCTCAGTAGCAGTATTTCGGGCGACGGCATTAAATATCCCTAAAATTTTCAGCGCCCGAGTTAACTCGTTCATAGGAAAATCGAAACGGCATCTATGCCCGAGATATCTCCGGCATGTTCGTTAAGCAGTTAAACATTGAATATATTAGCAAAACCGTAATTATTGCAGTTCAAAAGCCATAGAAAATTGCATCGATTTCAATAGCGTCGGCCACCGGTGAACCCCATGGCATTCAACGTGTTAAGTTGTAAAGGGATGTTTAGGGGTGGAGGATGAGTGGGTCTTCTCCTTGTTTGTTTTTGACTTTAATTGCTATGTTTTTTTACGATGGCCTACTATTTTCGGAGGATTCCGAATCACCGAGACTGTGATATATTAAATAATAAATTATGACAAATTTCTTAAAGGTGACAGTGGATTTAAACTTGGTCCCACTAATTGCTGGACACAGCCTTTACCTTCATACCCAACTATAGCCCCCTAACTGCTATGGTAGCCATATTGTCCAGAACCCTCTGTTTTTGACGGGTTCCAAAACACCGAGGCTGTGAAATATTAACACTAAACCTACCATGGGCGGTCAAATGACCGCTTTCTCATTTTTTCTATAAACTCCCCAAATTGATTGGGCAGCCATTCAGTAAATATTTTAGGTCTATCGTATAAAACAAAAATTACTTAACTGATCATCTTTTTCACCTCTTCAAATCTCTTTTTCCAAAGTACTTATTTCGTATATTTCAATATAACAGATATAAAGCCGGTAGGTTTAGTGTTATATATCTAATGTTTTCGGTAGGCTCCATGACACTGAGGCTATGATATATTAAATAATAAGTTATGACAAAGTTCTTAAAGTTGACTGTGGATTTAAACTTGGTTCCACTGATTGCTGGACACAGCCTCTACCTTCACACCCCACCATAGCCCCCTAACTGCTATGGTTGCCATACTGCCCGGAACCCACTGCTTTAGGGGAGTCCAAAGTATGTATTAAATAATAATTTAGGAAAAATTTCTTATAGGAGGGTTTTATGTCGGCCAGACTGATTAGGAGTCCGAGGTTTTAAGTCAGCTGCCACCATAGCCTTTCGATATCTCTCCTGTTTCAAATTTGATCTCCTCTTGGCGGCAAATTTGTAATACGCTTTTATAGAGTTAAATAGAAGTTTTAGCTTGTACTCAAAAATATTGACACGACCTGAGACTATTGTTGCGCGTTTCTGTAGCTGAGAATTTAGTTGATGGTTGGAGGGAACAATGCAGTCGAACTAGCGGAAGTTCTATTCTCTTCAGGGGAAGGTTTCTCGGAAAAAAAGATGTAT
Organism: Cerceris ruficornis; assembly: GCA_963989415.1. NCBI lineage: Eukaryota > Metazoa > Arthropoda > Insecta > Hymenoptera > Crabronidae > Cerceris > Cerceris ruficornis. The sequence continues at coordinate 8,934,431 of OZ022518.1, forward strand.
TTTGTGAATTACAGGTAATCGTAAAGATTACATCGTCGGAATGGGAAAGAGTTTTATTACATCCGTTTTTTACAGTTTTTACATCTCCACGGCTGCTGCGCGAATACGGAGAAAAGCGTTTGTAACAGTTTCTATGAATAGAAAGTTATATTTCGTGGGAAATATGTATTGAACCGTTTCGCAAATGAAGTTCCATCAAGTTGGCGTCAACCAACGGAGCTAAAAGAGATTCGTTCGTCGATTGTTTGTTCCGGTTAAAATGAATATCGCTCCTAAAGCCGAAAATATGAGATATTACAATAACCTCCACGCTGTCGTAACGCACTGGGTGACTCAAAAGTCACTACACTACTTCAAAATGGTATAACTCTTTTATTCATTAAAAATTCCAATTTATTCTTTTACAAACATTACAAATATACATTTCGAGAAATGATTTTTAATTAGTTTCGCAGATTATGCTCTTCAAACGGAGACCATTTGCTTCTAAATGTGAAAAAAATTAATAGCACGAAAGCTATTATATTTCAAAATGATCCAAAGACTTCCGATGCATGGCGATCGTTTAAATTTTGAAAGTTTTTCTCTTAAATCAATTTACTTATTCACTGGCGCATATCGACTAACGGCGTCCACAGAAATAGAACCACGAATTCCGAAATAATGCATCCGAGAGTTCACGTCTCCTCGATATTCGAAAGCTCTCAGTGATATATGACCAATAGCAGTCAAAGCTGAAAATATGAAAACAAATAAACGTAATAGTCCGGCCACTGCCAATAGCCGTATCAATTATAGTGATTATGGTGACGACAGAAATAGAGCATCGTATTCCGAAATGGCGCGAGTTCGAATCACCACGCTGCCCTGAACTTTTCCTACGTGAGATACGTAAATCATCGATGGTTAGAAACCCGCCCAAAGCGGTAAGCTGTAAATGATATAGGATCGTAGTAACCGAAGTCCGGAATGTAGAAACAAATAAACGTAAAAGATCGTCAGGACCAGTGACAATAGTCGCGTATATTATTGAGGTTATGGCGACGACAGGAATAGACCCCTCGGATTCTGAAATGGTGCGAGTTCGAATCCCATTGCCGCTAAGAAATTTTTCCCACGTGATGTGCATACGTTATATATTCCATTGTTGGAAATACCTAAATATCTTACACGATATCTGACTATATCGAGTTGAAAGTATAAAGGAATAAACAATTTTTCCAAATGACCGCAAATGGGCGTAGAAACGACGGCGTTGAGATTCAGAATTCAAGTATCATCGAAGGATGTACCTTTGTGCGAGCACACCTGAATTAAGTCGCGTTCACACGAGATCCATGACTCTGAACAAAGAAAGGGGTTCTCGTAGCTACGACTGAAGTCTAGCTGCGATGGTAATAAGTATGCAACGGTAAACGCGAGTTGCATACTTATTATTAAGACCGTCTGATCCGTTTGTAATGCGGCACCTATCCACGGCTAGATACCAAGGTGGCGATGTATTTAAAAACGATCTTCCACGTTTTATGATACGTTTCATCGCAATGACGAGAATATTAAGCATATTTGTAACTCGATTTCTATAATTTTAGCTTCTTGGAAAATTAAAATATCGAAATTTCATTGCTTGCTGATTCGGTTACTTTTCAAAGCTGGATAGTACGTACGCGCGAAGCTTAAAGGAACTTAAGTATTCATATTCATAGAAAGTATTACTTTCTTTTGGTGAATAAAGAATTTATGGGTTTTCAGATATTTCTGTGCATGGCAGTAGGTTGAAAAAATTCTTGTGTATTGGAGAAATTCGTAATACGTTTATGAGTTATAAAATATTTCTTAACACGATGAATCGAGGAAAACAGAGACGGAAACAGAGCCAAAGTGAAGGACCTCGTTTAGCTCACCACGTGCTATTCGGCGTGTGTTTTACGGCTCGTGAGCGTGTATTCCGCTACTTCTGCACGAATCGTTAATTTCGTTGTGCAATTTATTATTTCTCTCATGATAATTCCTTTTTACGTTTTGTTAACGTGTCGATGCACCTTTTTCCAGGGAATTGAAAAACCGAGCTCCAAGAGCAACGTCGACGCGAGAATGAGAAAACGCGTCGATCAGATACGCGAATGAGAACTAACCGGGTGATTGAATTTAAATATAATAGCACGCGGTACGTAGCTCTAATCAGAAAGTTGCGTTTCAGTCAGATTATCTTTCAACGGTTTTATCGAATTACTGAAAGAAAAAAGCATCCGATCGTTCCAGAATAGTTAATCCGTTATACAGGATAAAAGAAACTACATCGACGAAATAACATCCCGTGCGCTTCCAAAGGAAATAATTCAAATATTACGAAAAAGTAAACAGCTTACCAGATACGAAACTAGACACGAGAATAAAATTTCGACATAACGGATCGACAAATTCATCGGAAATAAGAACGTATAAATCTTTTACATCGTTCAAGCACAACGACCCATTAACATTTGATAACAAAATAACCCGCCGATGGCAGTAGCAAGCGATCCTCACCTGCCAGCCGATTGGGCGATCGTTGCCGGACGGTCCTCATTAACCGGCTCGATTCTTTTTTCTGGCAAGATCGACCGAGACACGGTCCTTGCCCGAAAATCAGCTTCCTTTGTGAATGCAGCTTAACGGTGGAACGCAGCAGGCCAGTCAGGCAGGAGAAATGTGCACACATTCAGGTTCTGCCGTTGGTGAAGAACCAACACCGACGCCCCATCGCGCGTACGCACTAACACAGACCGACGACCTCTCTCTTCTTGGAAACAGATGACAGAGTGACTCGGTCACCGTAACCCACCAGACGTCCCACGGGAGCACCTTTACGTCGTGATGTTCCAACCGACGCGATGCAACCACACGATCGTACCTGACATACGTACACCGCCGGCACATATACACTCCTAGCCTAGCTTTCCCGTTTCTTTCACGTGCTCGATGTGCAATCTCCACCGCGTCCGTTCTTTTCACGAGGAACGCGCGAACTCGGCAGGCCTTCGTCGAGACGAGCCGAGACACCCGCGTATTCGCACACCGATTCAGGGAAGAGAGAAAGGGAGCGACGTATACCTCTATGCCGAGTAAGCACGCGCGACTCAACGAGGAAGGGATGCGCCACTGAAATTCAAAATCGTTCAACACTCTCTCCCCTCGTGCTTTCCCGTGTATTACGAATTTTCTATCGAACGATCCACAGCGTTTTATTTTTTCTTCTCACCAATCGAGATAGCTCTATGATTACTTTGTCTTTGGAATTTCAAATTTCACGTTTCAACGTCACGATGTCCCGTTTTCCCCGTACGTTTCTTCCGACGTACGATCGCAAAGAAACGCGCGCTCTTCACGGGAGCACCGTGCACACCGTGCACGATCGTGATGTGTACGTACGGCCCTTCGGGGACGGTACAAATCATCCCCACCTTCCGCGGAACCGGCATCGCACTGAAAACCGGCTGGTAAAGAATATTCTTTCGTGCCTGGAAGCGGGAAGAGACTTGCATTCTCACGCAGAGACATCTATGAGGATGCAGCATAAGCGTATCATCGAGCTGTAGATAGAATAGACTAGGTGCAGCAGTGATTCTCAAACTGAAGTCCGCGGTCATCTGGGACAGGGGTGACCAATAAGACGCGAAGGGATTCTTGGCCCATCACAGCAGACAGGAAACGATTTCAGCACGATTTTAAAGTCCTTCCTTCATTGTGACTTGTTAGTGCACATGGCACAAGTTTAGATATTTTAATTGTTAGGATTTTGATAGCCACATGGCAATGCATTTTTAAAAAAACACGATCATTTGTACAGAGAAGTTGGCCATCCCTGCTCTAGGGGACCACTAAGGGGTCGCTGGGTTGAAATTTTAGGCATGTTCAGGCAAAGTAGATGCACGCACCCATTGAATGTGCATCTCATGACTATGAATTACCATTTCTGGAATATATAATTGTAAGTCGAAAAATATTGTGGCAACAGTAGCCTATATGTTAATTGTGGGCCATTATAAAGGTATTCAAGCAATTAAAAAAATTGTAGAGGCCGTCAAGCAAAAGATCCTAAAGAAGTTTGAGAACCACTGAAGTACGGGATATGTGTGTGGGTACTAGTTCTTTTGGTTGATTTAACAATAAAAAAATGTAATTCTAACGATCTAATTTATATCTTAACTAATTGGTTGAAAACTGTTTACAGTAATGAGGAAAACGTTAACTTAATTTTGTGAAATAAGTATTATAAAGTTAGAAATGCTTTTTAATCTCTGTTTTAATCGTGACATAGTCTTTTTTTTAATGAAAACTTAATTTCGAGGTATGAAGATAAGTAGTGCAGAAGAAAACGTTGTACAAGTTAATATGACAATTTGAAGTAAAGAGACGTTGCAATTATCCTTGAGTTTTCTAATCTAGCTAAAACATATTTCGCGTTTCTTTTCTATATATATATATAACGTTGCAGCGCGCAAGTCGGATGCACGTAAAAGCAGAACATTCAACACCGCGCGTTTCTTGGAGAAAGTCACGGAGCGTAAATTTCGGAAATGAAAACCGTTACTTGCATCGCACCCGTAAATATCGCCGTTATAAAATATTGTACGTATATTTGTTAATATATCGTTATATTACAGTCATCAAATTTGTCATTCAAGAGGGATTCAATGAAACAAGATGATAATCATTAGCTTTATAATTTGAAAATTACAAGCAACTTCAAAAATTAAATTTTATACTATAGTTCCGCAGGTTTTCATTGCAATATTCTATTAATGTCATTATCATATTCCACCGTTTCATCATACTTTATTATATAAATAAACTCTTTTACATTTCAAATTGGGTATTTGAAAGTGTTATGCAGCTTTTTGCTTTGACCTTTCACCTTTGAGAATTTTTATTATATTACCACATTTCTTTCATAATATTCAATCTTACTTACTTTTGTATTGTATTAATGTATTCTTTTAGGGGGCAAGAGAGATGAAACTTTAATTTTACCAATTAATGATTCTATCAGTGCAACCTTGGATACGGATCAGGTAAATGTTTCTAATTATACTTATTACCGTAATAATTATATTAACATATTATTTTCTATATTTAGTATACTATATACTGTTATACTAATAACAAGCTTCATCATTTTCATCTTTCAGCTATGTGCAAAAACTACCGTTATGACTGACCCAAATTTCAAGGAGGATCGTATATGGTTAAATGGAAAGTATGTTTCTATATACAATGTATGCTAGATATCTGTGATTTAAATTTTAATTCTGCATATTCTCTGTAGGGAGGAAGATATTAAAAATCCAAGATTGCAAAATTGCCTGACGCAAAGTACGTATTGTCTAAGCGTGCTGATCTATGAGAATTTTCTAATACTTAATATTGTTGTTTCAGTAAGGAGATACGCAAAAGATAGTAACAGCAGGAATCAGTGGAAAATACATATTTGTTCGGAGAATAATTTTCCCACTGCGGCTGGATTAGCTTCCAGTGCAGCAGGTTACGCTTGTCTTGTAGCTGCTCTTGCAAAGCTCTGCAAAGTGGAAGTAATTATTCACTATACATTTACGTAACAAAATTTGTATATTTCTTTTTAAGGTATAATTTTATTAAATTTCCGATTTTGACGCAGTGCGATGTAACTGCAATTGCCCGTGTTGGCTCAGGATCAGCTTGTCGTAGTATTTATGGAGGTTTCGTTAGGTGGTATATGGGTACAGAAAAGAATGGCAGTGATAGCATTGCAAAACAAATCGTGCCTGCAACGCATTGGCCAGAAATGAGAATTTTAATATTGGTCGTGAGTGTTTTCTAATTTGCCTCCAACGTGCCGATAAAGAGTAATATCATTTAATCGATATATATATTTCTACAGGTAAACGACGCAATGAAAAAAGTTTCAAGCGCGATTGGAATGCGAAGAAGCATCGAGACTTCGGAGCTATTGAAACATCGAGTGAAACGACTTCCCGAAATGGCTGATAAAATGCAACAAGCAATTATCAAAAAAGACTTTAAAACATTTGCAGAAATCACGATGAAAGATTCCAATCAAATGCATGCGATATGTTTAGACACGTATCCTCCTTGCACTTACATGAACGATACTTCTCATGCAGTGGTCGATCTTATACATTCATATAATGCTGCTATTAATGACGTTAAGGTATCGTTAAAAATTGTGCAAGGCAAAATTTAAATAGATATCGATATTTTAATACAACGTTTGCTTTATGAAATCATTCAGGTCGCATATACTTACGATGCAGGTCCAAATACGACTTTGTACCTTCTAGAGGAAGAAGTACCGCGTATTTTAGGCGTCTTAAATCATTTCTTTCCTCCGTTAAATGATGCAGCGGTGGAATATAGGAAAGGATTGCAAGTTGAACCAATAAAACCATCGGAAGTACGATTATTCAATACTCTACAAGGTCGTATACTTACAAACTTTTTTCAAATTCTTCATTCTTATATTTTCATTTCAGAGTTTATTAAGTAAAATTAACGTAAAGAGACAAACACCAGGTCAGTTTAAATATATTATTTACACCAAAGTTGGAAGCGGTCCGAAATACTTGGAAAATCCGAACGATCATCTTCTGAGTAACCAAGGGCTGCCTAAAAACATTTCTTAAGTCTACCGAATTATAATTGAAATTTATTTATAATTGTTGCCGTTGTTATTCGCCATTCCGGCATTGGGAAATAAAGGATTTTATATTATCGTTATTTTCACCTCCTATTTGATTTTTGTACAACAATACGATTATATTTCATTAACATGGGTTTATTTCAAATTCAATCTCATTTTGCAATACAAGAGTCAAATCGAAATTAAATTTGCGGATGCATACGATCACTATTAATGTCCCTATTTTCTTCTAGGAAATTTTTGTCGTATTGTTTGCGTTACGGTCCTATTTGCTATTTTTAGTCATTCTAGAGCATTCTTTTTGACTTTATTCATAATATTCAAATTGAGCGCTATTATGATATGCGTACCATGCTGACGTTGGCGGTAGGATAGATAAGAGTTACAGAATTACCGAGTGCTACCTGTGGCATAAGTCGAACTATAACGATAAAAACCTATAACGTTACGTGTCATATATATGCATATATAGGCATAAACAAGTGTGTGTATCATCTTTATATGTAAATTTTCCACTATGTCACGTAGCACTGACGCTATCAGAACTGTTCTAGCAGGTATCATCAAGACAACTAACTTCGGACAGTGTTTGAAGAATGTAATTTCTTTTGTACTTTACTATCTTTTAGAAAACATTACAATTTGATTTTCGAGCCTCTAGATTCATAGATTAATATGCAAAATACAATTTGGCAGAATAATATTAGATATAGTATAAACGGCAATAAATTGCGGAAACTATCATGGGATATCTCCTACTAATGGTTTTTAATTCTGAACTGTTTGATTCTATTTTTCTGTTTTTCTTTCTCTTTTTTTTTGAACAGCTTGAAATAGTGACAGCAGGAGAAGGAAAATGCAAAGCAAAACTTTTACTCTCAAAAGAGCACTTGAACATTAATGGCACATTGCACGGTGGTTTTACAAGCACCCTGGTTGATTGTATATCAACGTATGCTCTAATGACTCATAACGATGGTGATCCAGGTTCTCCAGGGGTTTCAGTAGACTTACATGTCTCGTATGAGTATTTCCTTTCATTTATACATCTTGTTCTTTTCAGTTAGCTGAATAGTTTTTCTTTTAATTTAAAGTAAAAATTAGAAGTAATCTAAGTATTCATTTATTATTATTAAAAAGAAAATATATACATACATAAATGCTTATAATACATATTACAATAATTAATGGCACAGATTTATGAAAGCTGCGTATCCAGGTGAAACATTGATGATCGACGCTAAAACCGTTCGAGCAGGTAAATTGATGGCATTCCTCGCGGTAGACCTTACTACAAACGATGGAAAGAATCATATAGCCCATGGACGTCACACAAAATTTATGAAGTAGTTAGAACATATTAAATTTTTAATAGCTGTGTACGGCGAATGTGCATATAGGTCAATTATGAGAACATGTGGGGATAAGTGAGGAAATAAAATTTTCCATAGTATTTGAACACTTTGCATTGTTTTCCTATGCATATACAATTAATAAAATAAAGCATAGTACCTGCGGATGTTTTTACATTTCTATCTGACATTTTGGAAGTTTGTGCTATGACAACTATGAAGATATAAATCCTTTAGATCTAGTTTCTGTCAGAATACGTCTTCACTATACTACAAAAGCATTAATTCTTTGCAATCAGAAATATTTGTTGTAACAGTTAAAATAGATCTACTAAACTATAAAAATGCTGGTGAAATGATATGAATTCATTTAACTTTTCGAACTATTTTTCTAACGTTTTTACAGTACTATAAAAGCTGTTCCATTGGAAGACTAGAACTTGTAAATTTGAACACTCGACACGATTCGTTAAGCAAACGCGAAGAATTGTGATTTGTAAGTAACTGCATCGTATTCTATGTGCCACGGAATATATACAAGAGAAAGAAAAATGCGTGAAATACACATTACGATAAAAAAGGAAGCAAGCGGAAGAAAACAGAAATATTGGAAGACCGAGACGTATTTATAAAAATGGCACAAGTATCTAGCTTTCTAACGCAAATTCTTGACGTCTTCCAACATCGATTTTAAGTCGTCTATTCTACGAGCAAACGAATCCGCCAGTTCTCCAAGCTTTCTAGACTCTTCCTTCGTTTCCTCAAACACCCTCTGCAAATATTCAATTCGCTCATCACGCCCCTGCGGCAATTCTTCTTTCGCGACAAAGTTCTCCTTCGGTGCGAAATATTTCTCTGCGCTACGTCGAAAACGGGAGATCGTGTTACTGTGATCTTCGCAATTATCACAACAATCGGACCAAATACGTAGATCCACGTATGGTATGTCCTCGCAACTGACAAATCTATTATCGCCTTCTGGTAATAGAAATACGTTCGGTTGTATCAGATTGATTTTATCACCGTTATCGCACAGAATGCGTGCCAAACTGGTCTGCTTTATCTGCGCAAGTTGTTCCGGACGGAAGACCGTAGGATTTTCATACCAAAACCTATCTCCGTCTCTAGTGCGTTTGAATTGTTCCAACAAGAGGCATTTGAATAAAGGTCCCACCTTGGAATTCGGTAATTGATCCTCTAAAATTCCACCCAGCCAAACATCGATGTTACCAGGATGTCCGTATAATTCTCGCAGCTTTTGCCTGACTCTGGCGTTGCTTATGTCTCCAGCCAAATCCTCGAAAGTCTCTACGGCCGAAAGATTACAAAACCGTCTCCATTCCAAGTAACCAGGAATGGCGTGATCTCTGCCACGCTGAATATTCATAGCAGCCAAGTCCAAAGCAACGGCATGAGCAGTACGGAACAACTGTTCTGTCAGCTCAGAATTCAAATTTTCCTCTGGTAACTTCAATTTCGCCGCTGTGGCGTACATACCGCGTATAAGAGGATCCACTCCGCCTTCTTCCACGAGCCTCCAAGGTGAAAAGAAAGCATCGCGCAAGGAAAGAGGACCTTGCGGTATGGATTGGAAGGATTCATTGAGACGCTCGAGGCGCGGCTGAATAAGGGAATGACCAAACCTCAGAGCAGCGGTCGCAAAAACGTTTGATATACTCGCATCCAAATTTGAATCGTAGCCGCGATAAGGTCCGATAAGATCATCCGCATTCCCGTCGAATATCCGGGGAAGCCAGTCATGATAAGTAATATGTTGCATCTCTGCGCCAACGATTTTTCTTGCCTCTTGGTACAGCTTCTCTCCGTTCCAATGAGGATTCATCTCTCGCAGTTCACGAGCTATGCGATTATGTTCCCGCAACCAGATCGTGTGCATTGCTAATAAACCAACCTGCTCGTTGGCTCGTATATCGCCAGCTACGAAACAGTTGATCGAGCTCTCCAAAGGATTTCTTCGACAGTCCACAAACTGACCGGAAGCGTACGGCAGCAGAGGCTTGTGCCCAGGTATCGTGGGACCGACTCTCATCAAACCGTGATCAGTGGAGAAGTCACGCAAATCTCGAGCTAACTCATTATCATATCCGTAGACCTGCGAAGCGTCCAAGTAGCTCGTAAGCTGATTTAATTGTTCACGGGGCGTGAAACTGCCCCATAATATGCTAGTAGCACCGGAACCGCAAACCGCGCTCGTCCTGATGAAGTCGATGCACCTTCTGTTGGTTACTCTCGGATCACCAGGTGGAACTTCCATCGGGAAACAAGGTGCCGCATTGTCGCAGGACTTCTTGCAGTCTATGCCGTCCCAGGATTCACTGGAGACCGCCGGCAAAGCGTGATCTAAATCGTGATCTAAGAATTGACCCCACTGCATTACCATGTGTGAGATTTTGTTGTCCGACGTGACCTTCTGCGTGGATATCAGCGTCGTCGATATAAGACGCGCAGCCGGTTTTGGATAACCAAAGTAACGACGTCCTCTGTCCCATCCAACGGGCGTGGAGAAACCATTCTCGTAAATCGGCTTCAAAATCCTTCGAAATCCGGTGTACGAGGAGCCCCATGTAGGGTGGCGTAAATTATTACACCTACCGTCTATGCTGCGATACTTGTTGTGGAAGCACATGTTCGTGCAGTTTTGACGGCGTCTGTGACCCGTACATCCGGAGAGTCTCTCGATCTCTCTCACCTGAAATGTTTATCGTGGATACACCATAAAAGATTATTTTATTTTCATAATGAAGAAAGCAGCAAAACAAGAAGAACTACTCTACGACCGATAGCTACGTACCTGTTCGGATGTTAAGATCTCTTCGTATCGGAATTCTTTGGTCACATTCGCAGCAATACCAGCGTTCACCAGACGTCTTACGTTAACGAGCGTTCTTTCAAAGACCTCCGCCGGTCTAGCCGCAGCACGGCCGACCGCGTCTGGAAAACGTCCAAGTCGAAATGGATCTACTCGTTGGCCCGATCCATTACCGTCGAAAAGGCTCGACAATGTTTTATTAATCGCTCGATCGATCTCCTCCGTGGCATTCTTGAATGCTCTTATTACCAATGCGTCCGTTGCACCAGGCTGACGAACGTGCACCAAAGCTTGAGCAGTTGCACGCCCATGCTCGTTCACGGCTGAGCATTCGTACCTGCGCAATATGTCTGGTTTTAGTAAAGTACATTCTGATAATTTGGAATATCTAAGCATGCATCATCATCACCTGCCAGTATCAGCGGAAGTCACGTTATAAAGATAAAGACTTCCACCGCGGGATACGCGAACTCTTTCGCCTTCAACGGCAGAACCGTCCTTCTTCCACTGTATTACCGGTTTCGGAGTACCTGCCGCTCTGCAAGGTACTTCCACGGCAACTCCAGGTTCCACCTCCATATCCTGAGGCTCGTACGTCAACTTGGGTGGTCTGGAGGATGGGTCGGTGACCTTCAAATCGGCGCTGGTCTCCGCGTATCCGTTTGAGTTCCGTGCTCGACAAACGTATCTAGCCGCATCCGACTCCTTGACGGCTAGGATGCGCAAAACACTTCCATCCTCCTGGATTACGATGCGATTACCTTCGCCGATGGGCTGGCTATTTCGCCACCATTGAATTCTCGGTGCTGGACGACCATCCACTTTGCAAACGAAAGAAACGTCCGTGCCGGCCTGAACGGTTTGGGACTCCGGCAATTGCGTGAATCTCAGAGATGGTGACACCGTGATCACAGCTCGGGCCTTTCGAGACTTCGTCGAACCCATGTCGCTGCTTGCCACGCATTCGTAATCGCCAGTGTCTTGTTCGGTTACGTCGGATATTACTAACGTTCCGTCATCACGGATCACGTAGTGGACTCCATCCGGCGAGACTTCGTTTGAATCTCTCATCCACTTGATTTCCGGTGTAGGATCTCCGGTTACCTCGCAGGTGAACGTCATCGTGCCACCTAGTCTGACTTCGATGTCCTCGGGGCCTGACATTATTTGAGGCTTGGCTGGAAAGATAGTCGAAGATGAAAATCTCAATTGATTTTCCTTAAGACATACATTCATCGAGTTGATACATGAGAAGATTCGATCGTATCTTTGACTCTTCGAGGGGAGTTTATCGGTTCGCGATCAATTATTGACTTTGATTTCTCCGGCACGTCTTTGCAAGTAGATACTCTGAGATAAACGCAAGTAGTGGAAACAGAAGAGGGTGACATTTGATATTCTTATCGGTTCGTGTACTGGAGATATCCACGACATAATTTCGAAGCTTCAATACTGGCACGGATATAAACAAAATGAAGACAGTCTAACAAACTAGACTTACTTGTTACAGTCACTAACGAACATTAGCGATATCACGAAGAACAGACATCTTCCCTAGTCATATTTTACCTACTTCCATGCCGCGGTACATGAGTCAATCTACAGAATTCCGGTCAGCAACGGCGTTATCGTCCATAGCGATCGTTCTCAACGAGGAAACTCGTATTACTCAACTGCAATGGAAGTCCTCCGGCGACATAGCCGTCAAGGAGCGTCCCTTCATTTCACTGGGCGACTGGCAGACCGCCGCCATCTCCGAGGGCCTCTTCCGTAGTCGTTCCACCAGCCAGACAAGATTGCAGTCGCAGACGAGGGCATTGCTGTCCAGACGAAGCCGCGTCATCGGGCCAACGTTGTGAAACGCGTCCGCGGGAAGCCGGTGCAGCAAGTTGCTGTAGAGAAACAGCCTCTCCAACGAGGGCAAATCATTGAACGTCCCTTTTTTTATCTCCTTCAGATGATTGTAATGAAGGTAGAGCTGCTCCAGTTTCGGCAGACCGGCGAAAGCGCCCGGGGAAATGTGCTCGATGTGATTCTTGTACAGGTAGAGGATACGTAAATTGGGGGCACCCTCGAACGTCTTTGCGTGGAGATGCTTGATGCGATTGTCGTTCAGGAGAAGGGTGTGCAAATCGGTCATGCCGTGAAAAGTGCCCGGGCGAATGTCCACGATGTTGTTGAATCTTAGATCGCTGAAAAGTGAGGAAAGATTGTTGATTATGGCTGAGTCTCTTGAAGTAGGGATTCGTGGTGGTACCGTGGTTTGTTGGGTCTTGTAGGTAAACGCGTACTTTCTTGTTTGCATGTAGATATTAGTTTCGTTTAAAGCAGGGGTGGGCAACTTTTATCAACGGGCCAATTTTAATTTTCATATCACGGCGGGGGCCAGAAAAAATTGAATGGATTAACACGTTGAGTGCCACCGGTATTTCGCTGGTTTCTTCACTTCTGAAGTGAAACTTCTTATATTTAAATCACAACTTTACAAAGCAGAAACTTTAGAGACACGAAGAGGTATGTAGACACCAGGACTTTATCTTTTTCAGAACAACACGTAAGTATTGATTGAATGAAGAAATTCGTAAATATTACAATTTAAAAGTGACATGAAAGTTCATTGAATTCAATAGCGCTGACCCCCATGGCATTCAACGTGTTAAGAAAAATTCGTTACTTCAAAAATGTTAAATTATTTGAATAGCCAAATTATTAACATATTAAAAAATGAGAATAATAAATACAAATTGACCTCAATTGGAATGGATTATTGATAAAAATTAAAATTTGTTAAAACAATCCATTTGCACCAGTGCCATGCGCGAGTAAATTGAATTATTTGAAATTTTAAGCTGCGCAGCGGGCCGGCGGTCTCCCATGCCTGGTTTAAAGTATATTTCAACAGGAAACGAAATTAGTTACCGATGGGACCGGAGAACTGTTAGTTTCAGTCAAGATTGAAATTCATCTTGGGAATGTGACGACTCATATATCAAGTGGGAAGGTATCAGGATTTTTAGGTCTAGCGATTATGCACTAAGATTGCCGTGGGTTGGGTTTTATATCTCTCAACGTGTCTAACTGTCAATTGAGCAAGAACTGCACGCGGTATATCGATTACACAGAGTAACGGTTTACGCTGGATAAACATTCATTTAGCATGGAATTTAAAGAAAACGTGAAAAAAGAAAACGGAATCATAGTCTCTTCGATGAAAATTGTTATACGTCGATAGTGTGCACGCTTCTGTTAGTCACGGTAAGAAATACATTTGAAAAGCACGCTCCCGTTGAGAAACAATGACAGTTGGGGCATTCGAGGTCATTACATGCTTCACTGCTGCAAAGATCTCCGGAGTTATAAAGCGCAAAGCTCTTAATTAACGATTTTACTCGACTCGTTGCACATTATTTCCTTTCTAAATTGCTGGGTGAGTTCTCGGTTCGACGCGCCGGTATTTTAACTTCTTTATCGTTTCGGTAGATCTTCCAGCGCTACGCTCATCGTACAGAAGAAAATACAAATGGAAAGGGGTTTCTATAAAAGTACGGGTTTTACGCTCAAATTCTCCTTAAAATCCTTCTTCCATTTAGTTCAGCTAGATGAGGAGTTCGTCCGACGGTTGCACCGGGTGTGTAAAAAGGAACTGCAATTGCGACGGAACTTCGAACTTGGTGCTCAAAGAAGCAAGTTTAAAATATAGAGCACAAAATAGAAAATTTATATGTATCTCGATGATCTTCCAGCTACTTGTAACGGTTTAAAGCAGTGGTTATCAAAGTAGTTTTAAAGATATACCCAATTAAAATCCATACCTCTTGATGTACTATAAGCTCAAGTGAAACAGCTATGGCGGCAAAGAAGCGCCGGCGTAAGGCCCGCAAACCGGAAATTTTAATTGCACATATCTTTAAAACTACTGCATAACTGCGGCCAATATTGGGCATACATCATGAGGGACCTACATGCTATCATCTTGCAAAAGCTGAGTAAAATCGAAATCAGATAGTTGGGGTCCTTCCCCCGTGAGTGACCCCTTCGCGGACCCCACTTTGAGAATCTCTTGTTTAAAGAAAATACTATGGTATTAGAGGTCATGACTCTCAAATTAGAGGGCCCTGAGGTCACACTCCTGTCTAATCTGGAAAAATTTTCAGTTTTACGTAATCTATTTAACACTAGATCTACCTAAGATTATTCTAATACATTTAAAAATGACAAATGAATACGTCGGAACAAAAGAAATGGCGAACGCAAAAACTTGATCTATTTAATCGCTTTCAGTCCACAAGATAGGCGTAGAAAATTGGAAAATTAACAGCGTTGGAAATTTCAGGAATATTTAGAAAAAAATCGAGCAAAAGTCATTTCGACGACCTTGGTAGCTATAGCGTTAAAAATATAGATCTTCAGTAAAATCACCGTAGCAGTTAGAATCGAAATCCAGAACAGCAAAAATATGGCAGTTATATAATGAAAGATAAGGGAACGATCGAAATTAAATCCTAACGATTACATGCCTAAGAAAAAGATTCACTTTCGCGTACTATACAAGCATCGATACGGATATTAATGGTAATGCATTATTCATGTCAGTGCAGGTTATTATCGTTTCCTTCACAACGATTCACGCGACACGCCAGCGATGCCAGCGGCACGATTGAAGGTAGCCGTTAATTAATAACCGTCGATCGGGGGAATTAGTAAAATTTACAACGACTAAAGGAATAACGAACGATTGAAATAATTTCCGGGAAGTCTTGAATATCTGCTTTGAGGGGATGCGGAGGAATCTTGGCAATATTTGAACTTAATAGTAAGACTTTTTTCTCGCAGGACTATCTAAAGTTATATCGATGAGGTAATTTGATAGGAGACGGCCGGTAGTTTGTTCATCGTGTGGTATTGAATTGTCTCACGGTTTTTCCGGGTATTTTCTTTTTCTCTTATTTTCTATTGCGAGAGAGCGTTTCGTTAGAAGGAAATCGATTGCGTCGAGGCTGAAGCTGTATAAGAATTAATTGAATTGGTCAACGAAAGGGTACTCCTTTTACCGCTGACAGTTTCTTTGAAAAATTGATTTGAGAAATAGAAAGAAATATTTTTCAACAGATACTGCTAGTTTGAATAGTTATTTTTAAATATTTCTTAACGTTTTGTTTCTTTAACGTTTCTCGTTTTTCTCTAACGTTTTGTCAATTGACTGCTTTCTGATTTTTTCTAAAAATTCCCTAATTTGATTGGGCAGCCATGCAGTAAATATTTTAGGTCTATCGTTTAAAACAAAAATTACTTAACTGATCATATTTTTCACCTCTTTAAATCTCTTTTTCTAAACTACTTATTTCGTATATTTCAATATAAGAGATATAAAGCCGGTAGGTTTAGTGTTAACCTCTTGCCCTATAGTTTGTTTTGTAGCTGTCTCCGCAATAATTCAGAATTTAATTGCTAAAATAAAAATTGATTAGTGCTCCTTGATATATCGTATAATTTACCGTAATATTAATATTACAGGAATAATATCGCGTCGCGTCTCATTAATATTTTCAATTTAATAGGTTTTACAAAACTTGAAAATTTCCTATCCCATTTTCCTCATCACGAGTGCCACTCGTTATTGTAGGGCAAGGGGTTAACGATCTTACTCTTGTTTTCCTGGAATTTATCTCTTCCACATAGTATTTGATTTGAATACAGTGCTCTATATTTGATGGTAGAAAAAAGTTACACGTATTGGAAGGAATTATCTCGTAAAATATCAGCAGCTTGCCGAAGGTATATTTAATCAATGATCTCAAGACAGACGCTTAAAGACACTCCATATTCAGGTCAATACCCATAATAGGTATACTTTGAGGAGCCCCCTAAGATTGCCTCGATGCTTCGAGGAACCTCTGGCATGAAATTACAGAATTTATCTCGTGGCATCCAAAGATTTCGAGATAAAATGGTTTTCAAAATTCCCTACATCTGCTTAGAATTTTTGATAAATGGATCTATTGAAATACAAGGATCGAAACGTGTAACAAAACTGATAGATTAAATCGTTTGGATTTTGCGAGATATAAGCCGAAATTTGATGCCAAATCTGCAAAAGTAGTAAAAATCAGCTGTTTTGAATTTCATGTAAATATTCCTCAATTTTCCAACTCTATTGTCGAACGAGTACAAAGCTTTTAAATCTAATGCACGCAAATAAAAAGTGAGGAGTCGACGGTGGGTTAGGAGGTAAGAGCTAGAACTCTTAACCCTTTGCGGACGGAGACTTTTTTGAATATTGAGAAATAATCATTTGTTTGGCGTTTAAAAACTACCTTTTTATCAGAAAGTCAGAGTGTTGATGTATAGAAATTATAAATTACTATTTGGGTAATCATATTTCAACAGTTATATTTCAATTTTTCAACTCTAACCGTGTATACATACACCGATAAACTATAATCAGATTTTTTCTTAGGCCGCATATATGCGTCCGTCGTCCTCAAAGGGTTAATTTGAGGGACGGCGTATAAATCTTCCGTCTTCACTTCGGAAAATCTTTTCTAAATTAATATGGTGTTTCTACATCTAAAACTTGAAACAGTAGATTAGTCGGAATGACCATAGTAATTAGAAGGCTACAGTGAGTAAAGAGGTGAGTTTGGACTCTGAATTAGTGGGCCCCAGTTCAAATTCTCCGCCTTCAGTTCGGAAAATCTTTTCTAAATTAACCCCTTGCCGTACAATAACGAGTGACACTCGTGACGCGATAAACGGAATAGTCAATTTTGAAGTGTTCCAAAAACTATTAAATTAAAAATATCAGTGGGTCAGGATAAAATAAAATTAATTAAATGCTATTTGATATTGCGTTAAGGCATACGCTATATCAGAAATCGGGGATAGATTTTTATTTCAACAATAAATTCAGAGTTATTCCCCATTCCGTCACAAAAGAAATGGTACGACAAGGGGTTAATATGGTGGTTCTGCAGCCATCTAAAACTTGAAAGAGCAGATTAGTTGGAATAACCATAGCAGTTAGGAGGCTATGGTGAGTAAAGAGGTAAAAATTTTGACTCTTAATTAGTGGGCCCCAGATCAAATTCTCCCCCGTAACCTTTGGGAACTTTTTCCTAAATCATTATTTAACACGTTCGCGGACATCAATGTTATAACATCCATGTTCATCGTAATGTAGAATGACATGAATACTATAGCATTCATGTCATGCCAAATGTTAACGCCAATTATAATTCATTTAATTTTATATAACTTTAATTCCTACCACGACCGGTCAAATGACCGTTTTTAAAATTTCGATTAGAATTTTCTATATACAACGTAATTGAATCGCCTTTAAACTTCACGACTTTTCCTTAAATATACGTATAATACATTCACATTATAATACATTTTTCAATATTCACTTCTTTTTTTACTGTTCATTTTCTAAGAAAAAATTATCATTTGACAAATTCACCGGTTGCGGTAGGAAAAGGTATACGTGAAGTGTCGGTAGGAATAGTGTTAAAGTGATGGCCAAGTGATTCATTGAGTATTTTCATACTATTTTATTTTTTCTCTATGTAGTTAGAAGTGTAATACTTGACTGTCCATTTTTGCAGCTCACTGAAATTTTTACTGTCCGCGAATGTGTTAATATATGAGCCGTTCAGTGCACAAATCGATTAACTCCATAAAACCTAAAGTGGAGAAACGTGATGAAATAGTATAGACGCCTTTTCAAAATTCCCTTCAAAATATAAATACAAATAAGTATTGTAGAATATATAATCGCATTTAGCTTTCCTCTAACGAAGTACAAAATGAATAAGGTGGAATAGCCTTGGAATTAATTACATTTACTTCTGAATTCAATTATTTATTATTCGATGGCCAAACAAACCTCGTCATTTAATAATACTTTTTAGGCTTCGTCATTTAATGGTGTTAATCGTTATTATTACGAAAATTTATTCTAAACATAAAAAGTTAGGATTCAATCAAGTGCTTTGAGACTTAAATTTAAAAAAATTCAAAAAGTGGAGTTAATCGATTTGTGCACTGAACGGCTCATATCATAGTCTCAATGGTTCGGAGCCCACCTAGAACAATTGATCCTAGGCTGACTTACCACAGTAGTTGAAGCGGAAAGATATAAAGCAAAATATAAATAATAATTGGCAATGAGGTAATTTCCACCCGTACAATTTTTCCATCGAATTTCAAGGCAGAATGTTTGGCATAAATTCTTGAAGGCAGGAGAATTGATATTATTCTTAGACTTCGATCTCTGGAAGCTTCAAAGCACCTTTTGTTCCGAATAAACAAAGGTCGTGCTGGTTCAACAATATCGCGGGAATGAAGTAGGACGATTGAAAAGTATTCGCATAAATAGCAGCTCGTAAAAACCATAAACCGTGGGCATGTGCGAAACCGAAGTGAGAAAGCTGTAAAGTAGCAGCTGCTACCCTTCTTGGGTCATTACTTAATATAAACAGTTTATCGGTTCTATTTCTATTTAATTTTCACTGAAACTCATCAGTTATTTCGACTAAATATCGTCAATTGATTTCAGTTTCTACAAAAGACGTGTTCTTTCTGTTTAAAAAAGTAGTCTTGCAAAATAATTTCACTGCAAATATAAAGAGAAAAAAAATTACATAAATTGAGAAATAGAGTTAGTATACGTTTTGTACCTAATATTAATTTAAGTTTGCGTGAAATATAAAGAAAAAATTGTATGACACAAAGAATACTGGTTTAGAGATTTCATCCTGCTGCATTCTTTGAAGAAAAGGTGTCTTAAAACTTTGAGCGATAAAAGGTCTAACGCTATCGTGTCATGTTCTAGTTTCTGCGCCGTTTGTCGATGGAAAGAACGCACCGAAGAACAAAATGCGTTGTCAACAAACGCAAGTGTCAATTTTTTCATTACGATGATCCTTCGAACTTTAAGGCATCAGCGAGTTCGAAAGAGTCATCGTGTTTCGCATAAAATAGGCGATGACATCAACAAGTCTTAATCTATCATTCTCTAATTCAGAATTTATTGAATCACATTAAATAATGTGAAATTATATTTCTCAGTAGGAGAATTTCCGTAGTTACTTAGACCGGCACAAATCTTTTTGACATCCAAACTAAAAAAAAAAGCAACTCAGAAGCACTTCATAATGTTCCAAATTTTTAAAGTGAAAATTTCTTTGAGATTTCATTTCAAAGTAATTCCGCGGAAAAATTAAATTGGGAGAAAAGTTGCAAGTAAAAAATGTAATTAATAACGCCGAAGGATCCGCAGTTAACTTCTTTTGAATTACACTCTGATAAAAGTGTAAGAAACGAAAATGCGTGTATGCGTCCGCGTTGGTGAGTCATCCCTTAATATACAGAGTTTATCGCTCTTTCTCTAAACAAGATTTAATTGTCATTGAATAACTAATAATGTCGCAATTAACAATGAATATACGCTGATTAAGAGAGCACCATTTTTTTCCGCATACATTCGCTTAACCTAAGACCGTGCAACTCATCAAAGTATTCATTTCTAGAATCCGACGCGGAAACTTCGATTACTCATCATTAAATTACTGTGCGAAACGAAATGCGTTCATCTTCAACGTCTCTTTTCCTTTTAACGCGTTGCTGATTATGTTAATAAAAACATTTGATATAAAAATTCCTGAGATCAAAATTAAAAACCTACAGTTCCTATTTTCGTAGCTTTAACACTACAACTACCGTTATATTATATTAAATATACTGAATAAATACTTTGGAAAAGAAGAAATTAAAAGGTGAAAAAGACGATTAATTAAATAATTTAGGTTTTATAAGATACAAGTAGAATAATTACTGCATGGCTCCCCTATTAATTTGGGAAATTTTTCGAAAAAATTGGGAACCGGTCATTTTTACCGCCTTAGTAGTTTTAATGTTAAAGTTAAATTCCAGCACTAAGATTTTTCTTGTGATTAAGTATGTTCTAATTAAGCATTAAACTGCAAAACATCAGTAGTTTCTAGTATATTATAAACTTCAAAATTTAATTTTCTATATCATCACTGCCGTTTCTTATTGTAGGGCAAGGGATTAATAAAGTCCGTTGATTATCGCCGATTTAAAACCTGTTAAAGACAACTTTTCCCAAAAAATTGTTTCCTTGCCTAAAGAATTAGCAGCAAATGAGTAAACCGGCTCGTTAATTTTTCAGATAACTCATTAACCTTTCCGTTTGTTTCGAAACGTAAGAATTCAGGTGACCGTTAAAACACGTTTGCATAGGTGAAAAAGCACGCACGTAAGAACGGCGCGGCAAACGATGAAAGATAAATATTGAAACGAAGTCCTTAACCCGATTGAGGGGTGACAGAAGCGATAAAATGCTTCGGCGTGTAAATATATCTGTAGATATCGTCTTATCGTTTTTTCACCCGCGAAACGAGGATACTGGATCTTCGTTTGGAAAGTTTGGCGGGAACTTGAATTTAAAATTCACTTCATATCCTGTCGCTCGAATACAAATGTTAAACGATGCAAAAGCGCATAGATATAGATACATTGAAAAACATCTTTGAGCGTGTGAATGGTGCAATAAAAAATAGCGATAAGATTGATAAAGCTCTCTTGCGAAGTATTTCGAAAATGAAAATAAAAAATTAATGAGCGATCGCTCTTTCAATGGAATACGTTGCGACGATTGAAAAAAAGAATTATTCCGGCTAACTGTCGCAGCGTGCATCAAATTGATTGAAAAGTTCAGAAGCTAATTTTGATACTAATTGAAAAATGTAATTGGTGCAATCGATAAATTTAAAGTGAATCGCAGAGTTCTAGGTTTTCGCTGATCGTTAAATTCGATTATATTTTGTTGTTTAATCTTTTTGACCAACGGAAGTGCACAAGAATAAGAAGAGGAAAAAGATACACGTGATTTCCGATCCGGTATCGAGTTCACACGATTTCTTTTCTTCTTTTCCTCGCCGATCCATTTGCAGCGAGTGCATCATGTCTTTATATATAGTTCGCTCGCCGTCAGTCTTATTTTAACAACGTTCGAATATAAATTCCAGCGTGCAGTAAAAATCATCGTGGATAATGTAAAATGAACGATACCTAATATCATTCTACGAATCACAATTATTCTTCCTTGCTGCGCTGAAAGACTTTTTTCCACCGGCGAAACGCGCGGCCTCGCAATGTATCTCAACGATGTAAAAATTGAAACAAATTGGCTAAGAACTTTTAACGCGGCTCTCATGTTTGTCTAACTTAACTCAGTTAAATTGCCATTGGTCGTACAATTATCTGCCACGTAAAACGTTAAATCTTTATTAGAAGATAGAATACGGTGTAATTGATTCGAAGGAACCAATTCTTTGACCTTCAAACTTAAAACTTCACATAGGAAAATACGTAGGACTTCTGCAGTAACTTAATAGTATCCTCATACCATCGAAAGGAGATATCAGTTTCAGGCGAGATTGTCTACACTTACACATTACAAAATGCGAATCAACTAATACCGCAAAAAGGAACATCGCCTTTCCATATTTCCAGACTGACGTAATTGGTCGATAGAATCCTTTTACATGCATAACCTCCATTTACAAGTATTCCCGGTTATTACTTACATGACAAAATACGGATTAGCTTGTAGCACAAAAAACGAATCCCTTTCCATATTTACATAAATTTCTCGTTAAAATTCTTTTACATGCATCTTCCCCGGCTAAAAGTATTCGTACAATTATTGCAATCTAACCGTGAATTCCAGCCGTCTTCCATCTCATTTTCTCGATGATACACAATCTGCCCGAGGGACGAGGCTAAGATTCAACGGCTAGTTTGGAATATTCAACGATCCGATAGGGTTCGTGGACCAAACGAGCGTTGTAAGGATCAAGGACCAAAGAAAATAAGACTAGAACCAGAAGTGGCCACTTACAGGACCGTCGTGTTGGCCGGTAACCGTGGTACCCGTGTGAGCTTCTGAAACATGCACCGCACGTTGTTCACGAAGCACATGCACTTATGGGGGCATTCCGGTCTCCCGTTCTGCCACTGATCCGTCGAGGATACCCGTAGGATCAGGACGATCCAGCAAACTAAACCGAGTAACAGCTTCATGGTTTCTTTTCCGGCGGAATTACAGAGATTTTCACATCGGCGTACAAGTTTGTTCAGTACCACGTGCTGGTCATCGAGATAAACGCTTCTTCCATACAGCCTTTGGAGACTTTCACTTCTCTGGGTTATGGAAAACCTAGGAATAAGTCACGAGTATTGTAATACCGTATCAGTGAGGTCTGCGAGTGTCTTAGGTCTGGATATATCTTGATGTTTGTATCTTTCGTTCGATATTTCTACAATAACGAATTCGACCGATCGTCCAGATACTTTTATTCTCTTTTCTACTTATTTCAGTATCTGTCTCACTGATCGAACTTCTCGAGAGATTCCTTAAGTTCGCACGTTTCCTCTGATTTTCATAAGCTCGGAATTGCGGTTTCTCCTCCGAAGCACTTCGAGCGTTTTGAAAAGTAGCTCTCCAAGGTTTCCTAACGAAAGGTCGTATCGCCGATGTATCGGAAGGGATTTTGCCCGGGAGTTCGTAACTCCGGGATGCAGAAGCAACGGCGGCGACAGGAGGAAGAGCAGAGGGACGCCGCCGCTGCCTTCTCGTCTCGTCGCGGCGGCTGAGCTACTACTGTAGCTCCTCCGCGCCGCTCCGCGCGTCGAGGACCCCGGAGACCGAACGAACGTACGCACATCGTCCGGGAGTACGAAAGGTTTCTCTCGCGAGTGCCTCCCCCACTTTCTTCCTCCGCCCTGGTCCCTCGACTCCGACGATTCTGAGCTCCACAGAGACCACCAGAGTACGGCTGTACTCTCATCTTCTTTGCGTTCGTTCTTTGCGTGCAGATTGTATATACGTACGTGCTTTTTGTGTCTTTGCTTCGTGCCACCGTACTTTCGGTGCTTTCGCAAGGCTTTCGAGTGCGAGAATCTTTTTTTGTCGGTTCTAAGTAAACCGTGGGAGTATAATCGAGGGCTTTGTATCTGGACGATTTAAGTTCTAAGGCTACGGTGGGTAAGGAGATAAAGACTCTGGCTTGCAATTAGCGGGAGCGAGTTTAAATGCTCGTTAGCTAGGTTTGGAAAAGTTTTCTTAATTGTCATTTGATATTTGAGCCGTTTTCTTTGACAGTGGTGTAAGTCCATTTTTGACGGAATGTTAGTTAATGATAACAATGAATGCAATCTGCTATGAGCTTTTTATTTATAAATTGTTAACAAAAAAAAATTCGTCAAAATTTTCATCATTTTACCAATATAAATTCACGTAGTTAATGAAATTACAAATATAATTACTTTGAAAGTGGTATAAGTCCACTTTCCACAAAGACATAATATTTAGTTGAAAAATTATACTACCTAATTTTTCTGCTTCAGTTTTAACTAATATTTTAAAAACGATCACATTATAAACTTAAATCAATTTAGTATTTAAAAAACAAAATGAGCGTATTACATATATTAATATTTTTCAAACCATTCAAATACAAACCCTTAAATATCCCCATATAATATAAAATGAACTTACACCCCTTTCAAAGAAAACGGTTCATTTCGTAGTTTGAGGAAACACCTAAAACATTGGGTGCTAGGCAAAATGCCCATTGAAATTAGGGAGCTAAAGACTCTGAGTTTCAATTAGTGGGAGCGAGTTTAAATACTCGGTAGATAGGATTACTAATTTTTTTAATTGTTATTTGATATTTCGTGGCTTTGGTGGTTGGGGGGCCACCTAAAACAGTAGGTTATAGCCTCAACGATTTGGAGTTAAGTCAAATAGTATGATCTAGGCAAAATGACCATGGCAGTTAGGGGCCTATGTTAACACGTTGAATGCCACGGGGGTCACCGGTGACCGGCGCGCTATTCAATTCTGTGATATTTCTTACGACTTTAAAACGATAGAATTCACGAATTCGCTGCTATATTTAATATTTAACTGGTGCTATTAAAAAAGTAAAGTACTGCCTAATATACAACTATTGTTGCTTTTAACATTTTTGCTCTATAAAGATGTGCTTTTAATAGAAAAAGTCTCACTTCAGTAGAAACAGTGAAACTAGCGAAATACGGGTTGTATTCAACGTGTTAAGGAAATAGTTATAGGCTCGGACTTGCAGTTAGTGTTTTCCTAGTTTGAATTTACCGTCATCTCCGGGAAATTTTGCGAATTATTATTTAATATATCATAGTCTCGGTGTTTTGGTCCCCACCTAAGACAGTGGTTCTCGGCGAAATACCCAGTGGAATTAGGGAGCTATAGTGGGTAAAGAGATAAAGAGTTTAACTAGCAATTAGTGAGATCAAGCTCAAATACTCCTTAGTTAGGTTTGTCAAATTTTTCTTAAATTGTTATTTGATATTTTGTAGCTCCGGTGGTTGCGAAACCACCTAAAATGTTCGGTTCTAGACGAAAGGGGTATAGAAATTAGAGAGCAATGGCGGGTAAGTAGGTAAGGTCTCTGACTTTCAATTAGTGGAACCGAGTTTAAATACTTCTTTGTCAAGTCTGAGAAATTTTTCGCAATTTAGTAATTTAATGAATTTCAGAAATTAAACTGCAGTCACCCTGGGTTGCTACCCGGGTGACATGAACCATTCAATTTATTTATCCGCAGTTTACTGAAAACGCGACTCTTGTAATGCACCACCCCCAGAGGGTATTATTATCCGATGGGGGAACATTCATTGAAAAATAGAGAAAATTTTATTTGATATGATATCCTCAACGGTTTGAAATCCATCTAAAATAGCGTGCCGGAACAACAGAACCATATCTGTTAAATTCGAAATACGGAACAATAATATTCTTTGTTTTTATGCTAATATTATAATAACCTTCTCAATGTTCAAAGAGTATTTCAGTGTTTCTCAAAACCATCATTATGTAAACACCGACCTTACTGCATCTTGCATTTCTCCAACTTGAAGTACCCGTCTAACTTCATCCCTTTAATTCTGTCTAGAATACCCACATGCAGTTCTGATTAATATTTCGTATTAAATTTGCGGACAGACGAGCATTAGCACGCCTCGTTTACGAGCATGTTTGCATGTGCAGTATCTAGATGAACGCTTGTATCTGCAAATGCAGAACGTGCATACACGTGAGTGCAAGTTCAATGAGCGCCAACGGATAGTCGATACTGGCGCCAACAGTAGCGTAAGTAAGTAAGTGCAAGTCTGACTTGGGTCAGCAGCGGAGAATGAAAGAGACAAAATAGTCGAGATTTCAGGGATAAATGAGAATAGAAATGCGAACAACGACATTCCTGAAACATCTAGTTCAGCGTGGAAACGAGAGACGTAGGGAAATGTCGTTGGAATAGATGAGAGTGCACTGGCCTTCTCATGGAAGTAATGAAGAAGGCTGTGATGCTCGCAAGAAGGAGGAAGATGGATGAAGGCGAGACGAAAAAAAGTTCTGGGTTAGGTCTCGGTTAGGTAACAGTACTTAATGAGTACCTTTGACGGAGGGTTGTGCGAATTGCAGCCTATCGAATGATTCGATGATGTAAACTTTAATTAGCCCCTACTTCGCACTGAATTATGAAGCAGCGTGTAGGCATTACTAAACTGATTATCAAAAATAGACGAAAGGGGATTATAAAAGAGGCGTAATCTCTACCTGCTTTGTTAATTGTAATAGATTGTATCGATTTGTAATAGATTATTGTTTTCTGTTTTTCTTCTATATTCTCGAAATTTGAAATCGAATTTTGCATTAACAATGCTAATGCCTAATCAATACCTCATTTTCTTTGCTCTCAAAAAGTTGATCCGTCCCAGTTATGATCTGTACCTCTTGGTATTTCAACGGTCGCCCGGTTAGCGTGTTAAATTCAGTCGAAGAATGTTCTCCGCAGTGGAAGGTTCTATTGGAACGTGTCATTAAAATATCTCATAGATACCTGGCTCCATTCATTCGGTGAACCTCAAGAAGGCAGGAGGAAGAAAAAAAAATCGGATCTTTTATCTCTGTGACCCGTTACCATATTGTCACGGTACAGCTGTGTCCTCTGAGAACAATGCAGGTGCATGGACAAAAAGAACAAAAGAATATTAAACGAAAGAGAAAGTATTGACATTCTGGGTCATTAGTTGTTAGTCGTACCCACTATTGGAACGCAGATGCTTGCAATTACCTTTCCATTTCATTGCCAGCGGAGAAACGAAATTTCTGTTAGGAAATCGATGATGGAACATCGTTATGCCATTGCTCGCGATGCGCGTTTACGAGAAAACGGCAGAGAAGAGAGATGATAAAAAAAAAACGTCCGCACCGTTATGCGGATTATCTTATCGAAATTGAAACACGAATTTGTACGTAAGAATATTAATGAGGGAGGAGATAAACTTGACCGCTGCGCGTCAACGTCGCGGGATGAGGAATAATAATAAAATAAGTCTCGCTTCCAACGGTAAAAAGAAGAACGCGAAGATATCCGCGAAGTATGTTACCACACTAATCGTAGGAAGATAACGCCGCGCGAGAAGGAGAGTTGCTAATAAGCTTTTCATCGATGGCACAGTTAATTGTGCAACCGTTTAATCAGGAAGACCTTAGCGACGCTACGAATTCGAAGAAGTTAACGTTCCGCGAGAACACGAATTATTACGAAGATTAAAACTCACCGATAATTATCTACGTTCGTTGATACGTCAATCGTGAAATTTAATTGTGTGATTGAACGGTAAAAAAAAGCAGCAGTCGGCAATAGAACGTCGAAATGAAAGAGGCCAGGAAGGTGGACGAGATTCTTGTCGGATGTTAGATTCTATAAAAGTCTCGCGCGATCTAAATGTACGCCGTAACGATGAGATACACGTTTCAGATTAGAGTTTATGCGGCAGACTTCTCGCATCCAGAGGAGAGGAGGAAAATTCATTGACCTTATTACAGGAATGGTGACTACTTGCGAGGCGTGTAGGCAGAATCAAAGGATCCGGCAATTGATAGTGTTTAACACCGTTTGCCACACGTCAAAAAGAACGCGGCACCGATCGTTCATTGGATTAGCAATTAGTCTTCTGATGTATCTTGCTTTTTGCTCGAACCCCAACGGCTCCTTTCTCGGTAATCTTTTAATAAAAATTCACCTCTAATGGAGTCAAGTTTTATGAATAAAACGATGCAACTATTTCCGTAAGGCAACACTGATAATTGGGACTACAGTGAAACTTTTGGATCATTTGCAATATCCTCAAAAATATAAAGATAAAATTTGTTTAGTTGTTGGTACTCATACTGCAACGTTGCGATCTGTTAACAGTGGTAAGAGCTACATTTTGGAAATCTGGCAGATAAGAAGTGAAAAGCTAACCTCCAATTACCGGGCCCAAATTCAAATTCTCCGTGAACTCGGTGAGATTTTTTCTAAATTGTCATTTAACACGTCTACCACAGACCCAGTGGTTCAGATCTCTCTAAAACTGTGGGACCCAAGCAAAACGACCGTACCAGTTAAAGCCGAAAGGCTGAATGAGAAGAAAAAAGGGATACTTCTAACAAGATGCCATCTTAGGACCCGGATAACTTCTTCCCACGAGATATTATATTATCTTCGTATTAATATCAATCTGCGAATCACATCTTTCTGACAGTCAGCAGAAACGTAACATCATTAATTCCGTCTACGTTGACATTTTTGACAGAGATCCGATTATACTGTTAAGCAGTGCAGGGGACAGATGCTGGTATACATGGTGTCCGTAAATTAACCTCTGTTTTGTCTACCACAGCGCAAAGACAGCATCACGTGCATCGCAGCACAATCAACCATCGCAACCCACTCATTGTTCCTTTATTCATCGGTACACATAACGAGCCTAAAAGCAAACCCTCCTATCATCATTCTCCATAAACCGAACCTTTCTACCTTCATTCTCCACAAATCGAACCTTCCTTTCTTCATGCTTTACCTTTTGTTCTCATGCTTCCCCCGTTTCTTTGTCTAGCGCTGTCTGAGCGTTCGAATTGAACATTCTAACTTCGTCTCCGAGGCTCTTTCCGCGATCCGTGCGCATCCATCACGAATTCCTTCTCGTGTTTAACTTGAGCGTTAACGATGCAACGTTGACCGATGTTTGACCCACGCGATATCGCGATCGGCTATTCGAGTTTCCTGTTTTTTGCTCGCTTTGGGAACTGGTGACGAGGATGACCGTGGCCCGTTCTGCCGATCGTTTCAAAAGCCACGGCCAGCGACGTTCCGGGGAGTTCATTTATTTCCAGGAATCTTTGTGCAGAGCCGGCTGCCTCGACTTTGCTTTCACGATGGGACATTCGGCTTGGAATAAATTGATTAAATCGTGCGAATAAGAAAGATGGAAGGTATGCGAGCGAGAGGGAGAGTTTTGTGATCATAATCGGGAAACGTAGCGGTACTGTTGAAGACATATGCAAAATATGATGGAATGTTTCTTTTAATGCTATTCCTACCGACACTTCACGTATACCTTTTCCTACCGCAACCGGTGAATTTGTCAAATGATAATTTTTTCCCAGAAAATGAACAGTAAAAGAAGAAGTTAATATTGAAAAATGTATTATAATGTGAATGTATTATACGTATATTTGAGGAAAAGTCGTGAAGTTTAAAGGCGATTCAATTACGTTGTATATAGGAAATTCTAATCGAAATTTTAAAAACGGTCATTTGACCGGTTGTGGTAGGAATAGTATTAATGCTACAACTACCGGCGTGAAATCTATGATATTTCGACATATTAAATAAGAACTTTGCAAAAAGAGGTATCCAAGAGGCAGAAAAGATGATCTATTCGGTGATTTATGTTTTTTGAGATGGATGTAGAATATTTATTTTATGACTTTCATATGAACTTGGAGAATTTTTGGAGAAAATTGTGTACCAGTCATTTTGACTGGTTTGGTAGTTCTAGTGTTAATGACGGTGCAAAGATATATTCTGTATGTGATTGTCATTAACACTAGAACTACTAAGGTACTTTAAATGATTGGTTCGGGAATTTCTAAAGAAGATTAAGTTATATTGATTCAATTTTTTTTCAGTTTCTATATTTATCTGTTAACACGTTGAATGCCACCGGTATTTCGTTAGTTTCTTCATTTTTACTGAAGCGAAACTTTTTCTATTAAAATCGCATCTTTACAAAGCAACAATGTTAAAGATACAAAGAGACAGGAGGACTTTACCTTTTTGAGACCATCGCGTTAAATATTGACTGAATTATCAAATTCGTAATTATTACAATTTTAAAGTTATATAAAGTTTCATTGAATTTAACAGCGCCGGTCATCGGTGACCCCCATGACATTCAACGTGTTAAAATATAGACGATTGAGTCGATCAATTTTCTTAGATCTGTGATTCCTTTTGTTTCGGCATGTTCATCGGCCATTTTGAAATTTAGTAGATTATCTGTTGGTGGTTCTTGTGTTGCATTAATAAAACAAGCGACTTTAAAGATATTCTTTCAGAATTAGCAAGAGACTTCGTGCTCGCACTGTCTGGATCACTCGGTGCTATTAATAGCTTCGGTTTCAGGATTAATCGCGCCCTCTCGGATTTATCACTGAAATATTTATTGATCTTAGTTGGTAAAAATTTGTGAAAGTTTATATTTCATTTACAAGCTATTTACAGCATGGAATACGATAATGGTCCGATTTGTATTACAGTGAACCAACAGAAAGTTTTATATGGATTTCTATACTAAACGACGTCGAGTTCAGTTCAATATAGAATCACGAAGGGTTAAACGATGCTCATGATACTATTTGACATTAATTGAATACAAATTGTAATTTATTTCCTGGAAGTTCATTTACCTTCTATTATTTTCTCATCTTCTGCAACGGATGTAATTTTTTTATACGCAGACGTCGTCCTTCATTCTATATTCCGAATCTTCTTTTATCTTAACCATGACGCCATAGGGGGTACACATGGCGAAGACCTGTGCTTAAAAACGACACCGTGCAATAAAATTCACATAAATTAGTGTAAATTGGCGCGCCGTACAGCCATAAGATAAAATACATCGTACCGTATAATAAAATGCAGGAAAGAAATTTAAAAAATATCAAAAAATAGTATATAATAGTTACTGAAATATGAGCCATTCACTTGTCAAATCGATTAACTCCATAAAATCTAAAGTGGAGAAACGTGATGAAATAGTATACACTCCTTTTCAAAATTCCCTTTTAAATATAAATACAAATAAGTATTGTAGAATATATAATCGCATGTAGCTTTCCTCTAACGAAGTATAAAGTGAATAAGGTGGAATAGTCTTGGAATTAATTACATTGAATTCTGAATTCAATCATTTGTTATTCGATGGCTAAACAAACTTCGTCATTTAATGGTGTTAATCGATATTATTACGAAAATTTATTCCACATATAAAAAGTTAGGATTCAATCAAGTGCTTTGAGACTTAAATTTAAAAAAAATTCAAAAAATGGAGTTAATCACTTTGTGCTGTGAACGGGTCATATGAAGTACGAGGGTACGGATATTATTCGATATCCAATTAAGAGTAAAACTGCCAAGGCGGTGAAAATGACTGGTTCCTGATTTTTCTTAAAAATCACGCAAACTAAAAGGGGAGCCTTGCAATAAATATTCCAATTCTATCGTATAAAATCTAAATTATTTAATTGATCGTCTTTTTCACTTCTTGATTTCTCCTTTTCCAAAGTACTTTTTCAGTATATCTAATCATAATGGATATAACAGCGGTAGTTCTAGTTTTAAAGCTACGAAAATAGAAACTGTAGGTTTTTTATTTTAATCTCAGGAATTCTCATATCAACTGCTTTTATTAACTTAATCATCAACGCGTTAAGAAATAACGCTGAAGACGAACGCATTTCGCTTCCCACAGTAATTTAATGAGTAATCGAAGTTTCCGGGTTGAATTTTTAGTATACCTATTTAGTACATTTAAATATAATAGATGTAAAGTCGGTAATTCTAGCGTTCATACATCGTTAAAAATTAAGTTACATACAAACTGATGAAATATTGTCCGCCAAAAAATTAAAAAAAGAAACCTGTTCACGCGTCGTAATATTTTCTGCAATTCTCATTACCATCTGCACACTTTAACACGCCCATGTGCGAAGACATTTCAGCCTTAACCTTGAACGTTCTCGGTCGTAACTTTTTCTGGTGTGAACTTTGGAAATGACGAAAATAATTATTTGCGAGGATGTCACTGCCATTACCGAAAGAGGCACGTACGCGTAATCCGAAGATTCGTGTGGGCGAACATAGTGGAATAACGAAACAGATGAAATTCCCCTCGTGTCTTGTCACCGACGGACAAGGAACGCCTTAGAACGCCGTGAAAGGTAAAATCGAAATCGGTTTCTCATTTATGTGGTGCAAACGTGCACTTGCGCAAGGCCCAACAATGTTCCGGCCGTAAATAGCAATCAGAATTTAATGGGTCAGGTTGATCTTTAACACTACTACCACCGAGCACTTAAATAGTAGCTGTTAATCCGACTACTGCTAGTTAATAATCCAATATACCGTTGTACTAGTACTACATGGTATTACTACTGCCTAGTAGTTATTAATCCGACTATCAGTAATTATTAATGCACCTACTAGTAGCTATTAATTTAGTGCACCGTAGTACTAGTACTATGCAGTAGTATTACAAGCTAGTAGTTATTAATCCGACTATTAGTAATTATTAATCCACCTACTAGTAGCTGTTACTTTAGTATACCACAGTACTAGTACTATGTAGTAGTACTACCGCCTAGTAGTTATTAATCCGACTATTAATAATTATTAATCCACCTACTAGTAGCTGTTACTTCAGTATACCTTAGTACTAGTACCATGTGGTAGTACTACCACCTAGTAGTTATTAATCCGACTATTAATAATTAAAAATCCACCTACTAGTAGCTGTTACTTCAGTATACCGTAGTACTAGTACCATGTGGTAGTACTATCGCCTAGTAGTTATTAATCCGACTACCAGTAATTATGAGACCACCTACTAGCAGCTATTAATCCAGTGTATTCAAATACGATAAATAATCGTGTTAAAAGAAAAAGGATAAACGAGAAAGAAAATTAACGTTTTTCTTGGACCCATGTGGCAATTAATTTACGCGATGTTGAAAAGCTGCTTAAATTTAGTGTTCGCTCTCAAGCTAACGGAACGAATTCGTTTGTCATGGCTGCAAGACTTCCGCTCTTTGTCTGTTGTCTCTATTTCAGCGCGTCCTTGCGCACCCGGCGCCACAAAGGAAGATCTCAGCAAGATTGCATCGGCGTGCAGATGGTGTTTCATTGATTTCATGCGAACGGACTAAGATTAATTAAATATAAAGGGAAACAGTAATTGGTAGAAACGCGAAGGTGAATATAATCGATACGTATCTTTAGCGCTAAAACTATCGACATTATATCTATTATATTTAGGCATACGGAATAAGTACTCTGGAAAAAGAGAAACCAAGAGGTGAAAAAGATGATCAGTTAAGTAAGTTAGGTCTTAGAAGATAGAAGTGGAATATTTACTGCGTGACTCAATTTAGGAAATTTTTATAAAAAATTGGCAAACGGTCATTTTGACCGGCTTGGTCGGTTTAGCGTTAATTTTGTTAAATGTACGCAATAAAATATCCGTTTAACATTAAAATATTATTTGCTGATACTTTGGGAAAATTAGGATACACACTTTACGCGCAGTACTCTAACTCCTGGGTTAATTAGCAACAATAGCAGGAAAATGCTCTAATTCACGATCGAAATTGCCCTAAATAACACGTTTTAGCCCAACAAATGTGTCTCGGAAATACTAAATTTAGATTTCCTGCTTCGAGGGCAAATCGAACAAGGTTAATAGCCGGCTTCCTGTATCAATCACGTAATTATGATGGAAATCGCAGAAAAGCAAATAGAATGGCCTACATCTGACGCAGTTTCATGCTTGTACTGAACTCCGTTCGGTTCGTTTTGCAAACAAAAAATATCAATTCTTTGTCTTATGCAGAGATCAAAGCGGTATACCGATCGGCGTGGCTCTTTCGTCAATCGAAACGTCCAAACCCTCCCATTGGGCCAAGGACTTCTTCGATTCTAATATTAATCCGTGCTAAAGGCTGGGCCCTGCAGACGCGTGTTCACATACGAAAGTACTTTTCTATTACGTTGGGTCTAACGCAGTGGTTCTTCAAATTTTCCGAATCATGAAACACTTACAATTTTATAAGATTTTTACGGACCACGGTCATAAGAAAAACAGTACATATCATTCTGATGTTACAAGATATATTAACACTAAACCTACCATGGGCGGTCAAATGACCGCTTTCTGATTTTTTCTAAAACTCCCCAAATTGATTGGGCAGCCATTCAGTAAATATTTTAGGTCTATCGTATAAATCAAAAATTACTTAACTGATCATCTTTTTCACCTATTCAAATCTCTTTTTCCAAAGTACTTATTTCGTATATTTCAATATAACAGATATAAAGCCGGTAGATTTAGTGTTAAAAATTACTTATAGTAAAAATTATTTAGTATAAAAATTACTTACTTTAGTGTTAAAAATACTTATTGGTTTGCATCAATCGGTAAAGTACCAATCAGTAAACGAAATGGCGGAACATTAATTGTAAGTTCACGAAGCACCGATTTAAGAACCACTGGTCTAACGTATAAAACAGCTAAGAGAAGAAGATGCAAAGTGCTTCTTTACTCTTCATTAGTTTCATACAGATTTTGGAAAGAAACATTGATAACTGCAAAAGTTAAAAAATCATTATCGATAACAGTAGCATTATATCTTATTTTTCTTAACATATTATCATATGTTCTCGATAATATATTACACAAAAGATCGAGAAACTCGTGGAACATAGAATTTATTGTAAAAATACTTTCCAAAATTAGCTTTCGCCAAAATATCGTGTACAAATATTATAACTAACTAGGAAGCATAAATTGAGGCGAACTAGAACGTACGGAACGCAAGTTTCTCCTTTACTAAGAAGCGTAACCCGTAAATCGTTATTAACAGTTCACTAAATACAGCGATAAATAACAAAGAAGTTGTGCTAGAGTCTACTGCATTCCGACTTGCATAAACTCGTAAACTCCGACGACTTCGTGCGCGGAGGCATTATGTTTCTTTATAGCTCACGGCGTGCGCAGTTCAAGCTACTTTTCCGGGCGATGCGAGCAGAACGAGTTACAATACTATTCACGAACGGTGCACCATGGAATCGTGATTGACATAGGAGATGAACGTTATGCAACGTAGATTGACCATTGAATTAGACAATACTGGTCATCGATATAAACAGAAACGGTCATAAACAGAGAAACGAGCTAGGAGAACCTTCGATTTCTTTTTAATCTTCTTGCATCGCTCGGTTATAAGTGCTGCTGTTATTTCGTCTACGATCTACAGTTTTAGGCGAGTTCCAAAGTATTGAAATTCCCAATTTATTTAGATGGAGTCATTTCGCCTAGGAGGCATCATTTTAGGTGGGTTTCGAATCACCGAGGTTGTGATGTATTCAGTTATAATTTAAAATACAATTTTCGGAGATGTGTAGGAGGATTTGCATCTGAACTAGCTGAGAGCATAGACTTCTTTAATCTCGTATTTCTTGTCACTCTATAAGTCTTCTTTACTAGAAGGGTAAGGGTATTCGAACTCTGCTCCATAATTTGATAAAACGTTGCTTTCATTCCCCGTTACCATTGCAACCCCTCCTGATAATTAAACCTGATAATTGTTATTTTTCAAAGTGGTATAAGTTCATTTTTGAGAACAGTGTGTTTAAGTTAGTTTTAGCTAAACATAGGTATCATCTTTTCTCATTTCAAATGGCGAAGTTAATAGATTGAACTACCCTTGATTTCGTTTAAAAAGCTTCATTTATTACATATTATAGCATCAATACTTTCGTAGCTCTCAAATACCTCAACATAAGAAGAATTGTATCACTTTCAAACATAACGACTCAAATTATACCTGCACTGCTAGACCTAACGACTCCTAGGATTAATTGCAAAATAATAAAACATACACTGCTAAACGTTAAGGTGCACCATTCTTATTCGGTACTTTGGAACCAGCCTCGGTCCTAAGCGAAAAAACTATAGCAATTGAAGCCAAAAAAAAGGACAAAACGAAACCATTCGTATGAATGGTATTGCAGAGACGTGTCGAATCGTTGGAGTTGCCCGAAGTAACTTGAGCCGCTTCTTCGAAGCCTGATCGTAGAAGTCAAATCAGCGCTTGCACGCTCGAGCGATTGCGCAGGAGTACTTGCATGCGAAATCTCTCGTGCTGAACGTGCGCGAGTAAGTTCATACCCCGTGCGTTACATGCTTAGGCGCGACACTGCCTACAGAAATAGCCCGTGACTCAATATTTAGGCAGCAACGATTTTCTACAGCACGTTCAGCACGAATTGCCTCGTGGGATGATACCGGTCGTGATAAATGACCGATCGAGCGATAGATAATATATTTTCGAATCTGCGATCGCTTCTGTGAAGGCTTCGTTTATTCGATGTAGATTTGCATTTCATACGGACTTCCTTGTTGTTGGGAATCATAGACGTAGATACAGGAGATCGATCTGTTTCTGGAAGTATTACGACACAAAGATCGACTAATCGATGAGCTAATTTTACGGATACAGATCTGTCTTGGAAAATGCTGCATCTCTGATGTCTACTGGCATCCTATTGGGCCAATTGCCAGAACGGTTCTGCCAATCGGGTTTAAGTATCTCTATGATACTTTTATGACTATAGAGACTATACGTATATGTGCGATTATACGTGCACATATGACTAAATGGCAGACAGGACTTAATTGATTAGAAACATTATACTTAAGAGTAAGAAATAAGGAAAACGTGATTATTACCGAAATTGTTATCGATCAAAGTGATTTCCGTCAACGTTACGTCTGATATTAACTGCGCTTTGATTAAACTCGTAGGATGATTTATTGTATGTAAATAAGGGGAAGTAATATGAGTGCGATCGATCAGCCTGACATGGAAATCACCGGTCAGGTTGCGTGACTTCAATAAGTTAATCAAGAAAGATCGTGGCACATTTGCATAATTTTGACTCCATTTGATAACCGTCATTAATTACGATGTTATATAAATGTACACGTCGAAGAGGAAACTTTCTTCAACCCTATACTTTCGCGAACACAAAAATAATCTTTGTCGTCAGATTGTTACCTTTTCTTTTCTATTACGTTTCACTGTTTTATCGAGGTGATAAAACAGCGAGTGAAAATAAAACGGCGATAAATTCGATGTAAATATAAATTTATTGAAGTCTTTAAGTTCATAGCGAATATAATTTCATGGCGAAATTAACGGTTAAGTACATCTAAGATCGTCGATATACTTGTCGTATAAATACTATCTTACGTCTAATCAGGACATACTGACCTATATATATATATATATATATATATTTATATATATATATACACATATACATATATATATATATATATATATAATCTTTATATACAAACTGATATAATGCAGCTTATGTAATATACATATTTGCTTGTAAAAAATACGGCAGGGTGAATTGTCCTCCAATTCGTCGTTCTTGATCGACTTCCAGTTCCTCGTTTAATGCTGCTCTAAGACTATTGTAAATAGGGTCGAAGTAGAACCGATTTAATGTTATTTAATGTTTCTCATTTTGTACTTTGTATACGCAAACTCCGTCGATAATTACGTTACCGCAGTTTAAAAAAGGTAATGTCGCAATATCGACGAGAACGAGCTTACACGTTGAAACATTGTCTTCGACGAACATCGGTTGTCATGGTACTTACGGAAGTATTATGCGTGCTCAAACGTACGACTACTTTTAGTCTCTCTTCAATTTCCTGTCTTACGTTCTCCAAACGACGTACACCACCATTTATCGTACACCAATGATTTATCGTATTTATTGCGATTCATCTACCTGAACACGGTCGAATAAACAAAATAAAATATCATCTTCGTAGCTTTCCTATTGTCCATTCTAATAACATGAATTTCTTTGAAAAATCGTTATTCTGTTAACGCTTACATTACAAAAGTCCAGTGTCGGGGAAAGATTTTCGCGAAACATTGCTTTTTTACAGCGGTGCGGAGATAATTGTACAGAGATCGAAGTGATACCATTACGAGAATAAAGTGGTTTATGTTATTTACACAGCTTAGAGTTTAACGAATTTAATGAATATTGGAATATTACGACGTAATGTCCGTTACGATGGGATAGATACGTTATCCTCATGTTTTTATATACGAAAAAAATAAGCATTCCGTACTGTACGAATAATTAAGAAAAATAAAAGAAATTTATGATTTTCCGAATCATGCTCTCGAATGAAATTTCGAAGTAGAAGTTAGATCGTTGTCGTCGGTCGTCGAATTCATCTAAACACGAAGTGATCAACTTATCGTAAAGGTATTGCATTGAACTTCACAGAATTGTCACCGAAGACGAGCGATTTTCCTTCGCATAATGACCAACGATCAAATTAGTACATTCACCAAAATAATTTTCCTCGAGATGACATTATGTGACAAAGAAAATACATGATAAAGTGCATGACTAACGTAAAAAAAAGCAACTAAACAACGCAAGTGATCGTAATGTAAGATCACTTGTTAATAGTTACGAATCTTATTTACAGAAATGTGGTTCGCAAGTGGATGACGAACACCTCGTTAGACGTATATATAGTACAGCTTTAACTAGAATTCGTATTCGTACTAAAGGGAGCTCGAGAGTCTGCTTGTGAAACCATAGAACTCTGGAATTAGTCACCCCCGACAAGCGTCTCTACACCCATAACCTTAATTCGGGTGTCTGCCGATCGTGCGCGATATTTCCGGCGTTTTATAAAAAGAACCTTTATCCCAGAACCATTCGTTTCATCGCCAATTAAAAATTCAACTCTCCGGCTTACTATAGTACAATTACAGCTATCGAAGCAATGAAAAACTCTCTCCCTTCATCCATTTCCAGCTTGAACGATTACACGCGCCGATACAATTGTTCCCTTTTTAAGAATTCATTGACACTCGTAACAGAGTCCCTTAC
Organism: Cerceris ruficornis; assembly: GCA_963989415.1. Lineage (NCBI taxonomy): Eukaryota > Metazoa > Arthropoda > Insecta > Hymenoptera > Crabronidae > Cerceris > Cerceris ruficornis. Next base: position 8,973,473 of record OZ022518.1, read on the forward strand.
AAGTTTTCTTTTACGAGCTTCGTTCCAAGAGACCGTTACTTTCTACGGCCACACAGCGAGCGGTTCAAGAGCAAGGTCATAACGATCCTCCTCAAGAAATCGCACATTGAATAACTCCGTCTGAGACGTTTGTGTCTGTTCATGCTAATTTCATGTATATAGTACGATCTCTCATCTTACAGTGCTTGAGCTCTCTCAAGGCTCTCTGTGCCTCGCTCGGTGATGCGAATGCAACTCTTGCATCGCCCGTTGGCATACCTCTTTCGTTGTAGCGTCGTATCACGTTTTCCCGTTTTACGTCGAAATCGCCGAAGAACTCGATAATCTCGTTAATGTCGGCCTTAAATGGGACATTTTCTAAGGAGAGAACACAGCCAGGCTTACCAAAGCCCTCGACGTAATCCATGGAGCCGGGATGTCGTCCTAGCAAGTGTCTAGGTATACCTAGCATACCTGGAGGACATCTAGGACCAAATCCTGTATTACCAAAGCGAGGTAGATGATTCATAGGACCTGAAAAACGGGGTCGCTGTTCCTGTAAAGGTGGGAAGTGTTGCTGCTGCGTCTCCATGATCTGCGGATCGGCCATACCGAGGGTCTCCAACATCTTCGCTCGTGGTACCAATTCGATGGTTGGTACGTTTTTACCAAATGGTAAACCATTCTTCGCGGTTGCCCTGAGAGCTTCGTCCGTTGTGTCGAATTCGCAGAAGCACTCTCCAGCTGGCTTGCCGTTCTGATTGAGCAGCATGTGTATTCGATGGGGGACGATCGCTATGTCCGAAAAGAAGTCTAGAATGTCACGGTCAATCGTCTGGAAGGGAAGGCTACGCATGATGATACAATCGGATGTGGCAGTCTGATTTAAACTGTTCTGCTCGTGATCGCGTTTCGCCTGAGCGAACTTCTCTTCCGTGATCCCCGTCGCGGTGACTTGTTTACTGCCGATTTTCAGGGACGCGGTTAGAGAGGACTTAGCGTCCTCTAGTCTGGCGAATTGAACGTACGCCATGTACTGAACGCTGCCAGATTCCTTGGTATTCGTGATGAAGAGGTCGTTGATCTTCCAATCGTGGAAGAGCTTCGCAATGTCCATTTCTTTGGTGAACGACGGTAGATCGGTCAGAAGAATGCACGTAGAATTTCTCATGTCTTCGATACCGTCTTCCGTGCGATCTCTTTCTTTCTCGGGTGAATAAGAATCCACCGCTTTGTCGAAGATACTTTCATCGAGATGAAGCACCTCCACCTCCGATCCACGAACGTATCTGGGAACACTGAGGGCAACTTCCTTGCCTTCCGCTTTGCTGAACTTAACGTAGGCGATGCCAACGCGGTTCCCGTGATTGTCGTTTATCAACTTGAGGCCATCCTTTCTTATGTAAATGCCCTGAAAAGCGTGACGAACGTCATTGTACGTCGCGCTTAACGGCATATTACGGACTTCCACGCAGTGTCCTCCTCCGCCTGTGCTTTTACCGTCGCCCGAGAATCTGGAGGAATTGCTGCCGGAATTACGACCGGACGTTTGTCTGTCGTTGTCGAAATTATTAAATTGCGACCCACTCGCCTGGAAAGCGTGAGGATTACGACGACCTTCCAATTCTTGCACCTTGCTTAAAAAAGGATTGCTCGGTCTGATGCCGGGCCTGTAATTTACAGATCCGTTATTCCCACCGTACACTGTTTCCTGAGTGGCGAACTGACCACCTCTACCCGGAAATCTGATCTGATCTATCCTACTCGGATCGTTCTGATTCCAAGATTCTTTCGAACGAGTCAGGTTACCCACAGCCGTCGTTAGACTCGGCAAACTCGAAGTGGCCAAACTCTGAGGAAGCGGAGTTATGCCCACGGTATGACTCAGGGTCTGTACATGTGGCTGCATCAATCCACCGACTCCGTTGATGCCGTTTAAAGAGAACTGACCGGACTGCAGCATCGATTGCTGACCGATCACCGGTGTTCCAAAGGTCATGGACCGTTGTTCCGTGTCTTGAGCCAAGGCTGCTACTCCAGCACCTAATATTCCAGGAGCTAATAAAGCAGCTGCTTGCATCTGCGTCTGCGGAGGGACCTCCCAAATCCCATTTTCCAAGGATTTCTTTCCAGTCGTCGAAGGTTTATCCTTATGAAATTGTCCGACACAGACGACATCATTGTTATCATCGTCGTTGGAGTCTTTTCGTCGTTCTCCGGTAGAATTTCGCTTAGTGTCTCTGTCCCTGGATCGCGTACGGTCGCGAGACCTCGAACGATCACGACGACGACGCCTGTCTCTTCTATCACGCTCTCTGTCGCGCGACCTGCTCCTGTCTCTCTGTCGTCTACGATCTCGTCCTCTGTCTCTGTCCCGTCTGTCCCTGTCCCTGTCGCGATCGCGCGATCGTGATCTGTCCCTTGATCGTGATCTGTCGCGTCTGTCCTTTCGATCTTTGCTGGACTCGCTGTCGTTGTCCTTATTCTCCCTTCTGTCGCTGGGTGAACCCGGCTTGGATACTACCGCTGGAACCGCCACCGGTGCAGTTTGCATGAAAGACTGAAGGCTAAGGGTCTGCTGTCTGGCCGCCTCTATAACCTTCTGCATTTCCGTCCGTGAACTCAGCAGCAGCTTGATTTTCATCTCTTTAATCTTGCCGCCATCGTGCATCATCGCTTGCCGAGCATCCTCGTCGGTACTGTAACGTGCATTTCCGTTTATGTATGGGAAACCAATTAGGAAGTTAATAGCATCGGGGTATCGGAAATCGTTCATTTTATTACGATCTTGTCGTGCAAGGGTAGATAATGAAATTTTACTCTCTGCAATTTACTACGTCCGTGGGTATAGAATTCTGAAGTAACGCTAAGCACGATATTAAGTCCGGATCGAACTACAACAGCGGGAACGTTAGGGATTACGATTTCTAGGCTGATCTTCCGGTTGAATCTACGAGTTATTTAAACACGAGGGCGATCATTGCAATTAATAATTATAAATGCTTTGAACGCATCGTAAATACATCGCCTCGAAGCAACCACTTGTTGAGTGCAAGAGTGTACGGAGCAATCAATTAGAGAATACTCAAACCCAACGGTGCATTTAATCATCAAAGGATTCTTCCTTTACTATTTTTTTTTTTTTAAATCTTCAAGCGAAATAAGAGACCAGGAAGAAACAGCGAACGCCGATGATAGCAGACCAGAACACCTCTCATTTTCTCTATTAGTAGATACGTTTTATTACCTGAAAGCTATGAAAGCATCTCCCAGCTCGCCGCCAACGATATGAACCCCTCCTTCCGGTATACTCAAGCCTCTGAAAAATTGGCGAATGTCCAGAGCGTTGGCGGACCATGCCAAGTTTTGCAGTCTGATTATCACGCTCATTTTTGATTCTTATTCGACGTATCTGCAACCGAGCCGAAGGATTTCCCATTAACACGGTGATGGAGAACATTTCTGGAGACAATGAGCGACTCATTGGTGCACAAATACTGACGAATGAATCGATACCATGGAAGTATTGCATTTTTAATTGTGTCAAACATGGCGGGGGAGGGCGGGTATTAAAGTTACAATAGCGGTTTTTTTTAACGAATTTTATTTATCTTTTTTTTAATTTTACAAAGGGATATATGTTAACTGATGACTTAACAACATGAACTAATAGATTTATAGTACGTTTATGTACGGTATTATTGGTATTTAATGTTAATTGATATATTCTTTGTTTGAGAGACAGTTTTTGTGTAATTTTGTGAAAGTTTATTAGGAGAGGGACTGATGGGAAAGATTCATGTTCCGGAGAACTGGCAGTTTGAATGCGGAAGCGGATGGTTCTTGGCATGCAGAAATATTTAGAATTCGCGGTGTAAATAGCTGAATTCATGGCTTATTTTTTTATCGGACGCTCCAAAGGAACGTTTGTTCCTCCTTTGGAGAATCTGTTTTTTCAGATTGATGGTATTCTCCCAAACGGTTGCATAATATTGGGAGAAGAATGCTTGATCGAAGAATATATATTATTCCTCTCGTTCTACATCCCCATATACGATTACGGATGCCCAGTATTTTATAAGTTCCATAAAAATTCAAATCTCTCTCGGTCGAACATTAGATCTTCACAGATACAACAATTAATGAAACAATTTTTTTTACTAGGCGAAATACTACTAAATTTAACGAAGTTCCGTATAAACTTTGAACGATAATTCTGACCAATTTTCCAATATATTCGTTATTAAAAAAGAACCTTAAAATAAGCATGTACCATGAAACATATCAGATACCGCGCCAATTTCTTCCAGACTAACGTTAGGCGGTCCATTTAAAAAATGCCAAAAATTTATCGATGCACCGAATGTAAATAATTTCATCTCGATGTAATTTTAATAAGATAAAATATTTCATTTCATTATAACGCCGAATACGTTTGATACTCAACGCCATAAAGTTGCAGTTTAATCGTGACCTCGATTATAAAAATCAAGTTTTCTTTCTCCATTTCGACGCCACGACGAATCCATGGTGAATTTCGCAAGATAATGGAGTTGCTTTGGATGGTTGCTTTCTCCTCGGATTGATCAAAGCGTGAATAATCGTATGGACAAGGTAGACAAACGACGAGGGATCTCGCCTAAGTGGTCAGAACGCATCATCCTCGTTTTCTGAATAAATTATTCTTTGGTCGGCTTCGTTTTGCTCGTTCTTACGAAAGAAGATTGCGTGGTCGGTTATGGTGAACGGAAGTTTGTCAAAACGTTTAGTCTCAATTCCTTTTATGTCATTTGATTCAACATATTAAAACAACTAAGCCGGTAAAAAGTGACCGGTACTGAATTTTTTCGAAAAATTCCCCAAACTGTTAGAGGAGCCATGAAGTAAACATTCCACTTCTATCTTATGAAACTTAAATTAATTGATTGATCATCTTCGCTTCGTAATTTCACTTTTTCTAAAGTACTTATTCGATATTTATTTTATTTTATTTTACCTATTCGATTAATGCGCACATTCTTTAAATAATATGACAAAGTGAATGAAGAAAAGTCATATTTTATAGAAAATTAAATAACGTATGTAATTTGACATTGAACAAGTTATGTTTATAGTGAACAGAATTTAATTTTATTTTGACCGATGAAATTTATCTATCACCGCAAATTTGAAATTATGAGGTTTCCGAAAAGTTTTTGCTGATTATTGTTAGGCGGTTGATAAAAAAGGGTAAGAATTTTTCGGGTTGCCTGACATATTGAATTAAAGTTGTATCGTGTAAGTAAATATTAATATTAATTTAGAACAATTTTAAAGCAGTACAATATATTTTTTTAAGAAACATACTAGATAAATGTAAAAGATGAAAATTATCATCTATTACCGATATCGAATAAACTGCATTTAAAAAAAACAATTCATCATATAATTTGAAACTGATATTTTCATAGAAAATCGAATAAATATTCATAAGTCGAATATTTATTATTCTACGAAATATTTCTCAGTAATTTCATCTAAGAAGTATCTCCAGAAATTGGAAAATTCATTTCATACGTGGAAAGAAGAGACATAAATCGTTGTAAACGATTCCGTAAGCTAAACATTGCAAACGATTGTTTGTTTCGTTTAAAACAACGTGTATCTCTGCCATATGGAATTCTTCCGGCGTGGAATTCCCAACCCGCATATCGGATATCTTGATCGCGGCACGTGTATCGAAGAGATTTATTATTTTAGTAAATTCCTCTTCACCTGAACTTTTAGCAACACTAACAAAACCAAGAATATGTTGAACTGCCATTTCGTACACACGTTAGCCAAATTAGAATCGAGATTTCATGAGAAATAATGGATGGTTGCTAATGTTATTTTTCCGATAAACAGGAACTGCGAACCGAGCTAAGAAATGACGTTCGAATGTTTCTTCTGAATTTATCAGAGAAAATGATGACTATAATAATTAAAAAAACAAGAATTAAAAGTTCCATTTAATATTTATCGATTAATTTGAATTGAAACGCCGAAAATTGTCTATGTATTTAGAATATAAAAATTCCTTTAGAGAGGATAATAAATCAATCCTTAAGTAATTAATGTAATTTCGAAAGGAAGAGAAAGTTGCATTAAGAAAAAGAAGAGATATGGTGGCGAATCGAGTAAAAAGGATTCATTATTTAATATATAGAATTCACTTTAAAGTTCGATGAAATAACTAATTACAAATAACACGAGTTAACACGTAATGATCTATAGACACTGATGATTATCGGTTATTTTAATTCACGCAAATTTGTGTAATAAATTTACATAATATTAATTTCTAAGCATGAAATTTTAGTGATAAATTGGCGTAATAAATTTACATTAAAAAGAATGGTAATTCGTAGAGAATTCTAGGAATACCAAAACGAGCTACTTCCGCCGAAGGAATAATTTCACGTTTCACCGATCATACGCGTTATTCATTACCCAGAAGTCGTCAGATTCGGATAACTGTAATCAGAGTGCTATTGGAACCGGCAATTTTCAAGGCATAAGAGTACCAATTTCTTACTCTTTATCGCTGCACACCCAGTCGTCAATTATTCTTTCTCCCACGACGTGACAATTACTGATAAATCACAGTCATCAGACATCTGCGTCGATAAAAGTAGTCCTTAAAAACAATGCGAAAATAATGCACTGATGGCTGAGTTGCATTATTTAAACCTCGCAGTTTCATGTGCTGCACTAACGGTTCCGTAATACGTACTTCAATGGAACAAGTAGAAACGGTCGTTAACGCACAGACACATCAGATTCAAAGAAGAAATGAGTTCGTAGGGGGCTATGGTGCATAAGAATGAAAATGGTCAGACTCATAATTAATAGGCTAGAGTTCAAATACTCCTGAGCTACGAGTGGAAAATTTGTCCTAAATTATTAATTAATATATCATAGCTTTGATAGATCGGAACCCACCTAAAAAAGTAGATTCTCGGCGAAATGATCATAGTAGTTAGTGGGCTATGGTGGGTAAGGTTTAGACTCGCAATTAGTGGACCATAGTCCAAATACTCCTCCTCAGGTACCAGAGGAAATTTTTTCCTAAATTATTAGTAAATATATCAAAGCTTTGATAGTTTGGAACCCACCTAACAAAGAAGATTCTGGGCAAAATGATTATAGTAGTTAGTGGGCTATGGTGGGTAAGGTTTAGACTCGCAATTAGTGGACCATAGTTCAAATACTCCTCCTCAGGTACCAGAGGAAAATTTTTCCTAAATTATTAGTTAACACTAAACCTACCGGCTTTATATCTGTTATATTGAAATGTACGAAATAAGTACTTTGAAAAAAGAGATTTGAAGAGGTGAAAATGATGATCGGTTAAGTAATTTTTGTTTTATACGACAGACCTAAAATATTTACTAAATGGCTGCCCAATCAATTTGGGGAATTTTTAAAAAAAATCAGAAAGCGGTCATTTGACCGTCATGGTAGGTTTAGTGTTAATATATCATAGCTTTGATAGATCGGAACCCACCTAACAAAGTAGATTCTGGGCAAAATGACCGTAGCAGACAAAGCCGAATAGTTAAACAATGAAAACAATATCGTATTTCTTAAAGTATACCCAGGAAAAATGTAAAAGTAAAGGTTGGAGATCGTTTTCCATATTTAAAATACTCCGATATCTGTCTAATGAATCAGAATGAAAAAGAATAATGGTAACTACAAATTCTATTTGAAAACGTATCTGTACGAAAAAGTAATTGCATTTGTCACCTGTCGTGTATGAGGCACTTTAACGAGTTCATTAATTAACTAAACAACAGTTTTCTTTAAAAAACGGTTTTTGACGAATTTACAAATTAGTTTGATATATATCTGCACAGAGAGAATGATTTATGGCAATGATAAATCAAATTAGATCGTTCAAATTTCAATGCAATATATTCTATATTTATACGTTCAAGTAGACCTCGATTTGAAACTAGTTATTTTGCACACGCTGATTCCTATATCATCTCGAAGCCATTCATTATTTCAGAGCCGAAGAGAAATCATCGTTGACACAGCAGCTGTTCGACAATCATTACTGACACGAGTGACAACGACGAAGGAATTATCGGCAGAACGAGTAAGTTTCATTTCTCAGGTTCCATCGTCCAGGGACCGCTGTATACCCACGTGCTTGGAATTCGAACACCAAGAAAAATATCCAAGTGAACAAATTATTCCTCCTCTCAACAAATTTTTTTGTGTGAAATTTGCTTCCAGTAACGTGAATTTGAGATAAGAAAATCTCGTATGTAAAATGAAAAGTTTGAACTTGGACCGTTTGGCGAAGGTTCTTTAACCCTTTGCGGTCCGCATTATTTTGTCAATTTTATAGTGAGATAAATGAAATTAATTTCATTTTTTATCGTTAGTTATTCATTTTTTTTAGTGATAGCAATAACTATTGGTACCGACGAATATTTCGATGATATTACAAAATCATTGTGAAATTGGAAAGTTTATGTTAAATCGTTAGAAAATAAAACGAAGTGAAAAGCTATGTCGAGTATATCTCGACATAGGACTGCAAAGGGTTAAAATTGTATTATTATTAAACTTAACCGTCAATTATATGTTTCAGTATTTTAAAAAAGAGCTAGTATAATTGCTATGACGTATTTTGATAACAAAATGAAGGACGCCAGGGCAGATCCTCGGATTACCAAATGATAAATCCGAGTTCGAATGCTTTCATTGTTCCCCGGGATTTCTTTCGTATAATCTTAACAGTTGAAATTCTACAATAATTAATTCAATAAATAAATAAAGGTGAAAGTATAAAGATAAAAAATGTAGGTTTAAACGAATTTTGCAGAGAATTTCAGTGGACTGTTAACCGTTTCAGCAAAGCAACACTTTAAATAACATTAAACGATAAATAATCGTTGAGATTCCGAAGCACACTTTTAACGCCGAAGAACAACGTAGAAGTACTCCACCGAATGGACGATGCCCGTATCGAGAGGCAAGTAAAAAGAAAAATGGAAGAAAAAATAAAAATAACGTCTTCGCTGTCGGTGTTCTTTGAAAGAATAGACGTTAAGCTCTCACGAGTTCCGAATTGTCCTCCCAAGAAGGATGACGTTGCTGGTATCCTATTATATCATTTTAAAACTCAGAAAACGAGGATTACGTATTTAAAGATTGACGTTCAATACACGGTGTCGTAACCAATTCGACTCGCTTAAAGAATCTTAATTCACACACGATCAGCGATTAACTCCTCTGCGTTTAATCGATGATTGGGAGTCATTAGGAAAGGAGTAAATTCTTACCTAATACCTAAAGACGCGCAAAGCAGCATAACGCTCGTCGAAACATAGAATTCGCATCATAGAGAAAGTTCTGTAGATAAGTATACGATAATCTTGAATCTGATAAAACTTAATCCGGCAACGGTTACTCGACGAGCTCTCTTCCATCTTTGAAAATTTGTTCAACGTCCTGTCGACACGGTAAACTCCGTTTCTAAGTCGTTTCTTTCTCCGTTCATGTATTTATCACTGCAAAGGTATCAGTTTGAAATCTCTTGAAACAAACGACGACAACTTTATACGGGCAGCTAACACAGTTTCTTTTCTCCGTGTCTTCGGGGAGTTCTTTAGCTTTAAAAAAAAACTGGAAGACCTTTAAAGCCGTGAAAGCCGTCGTTAAAATACCGCAGTAATTTTGTGGCTAAGAAACGACAATTCAACGAGACCCACGTTCATCATGATATCAATCTGTTTCCTCTTTCCATGCACAAAAAGCTATGCAGAACCCGACACACCTAAAAGGCATCCTTTCTTTTACGAATCGTGTTACAATGGTTGCTTCGAGAAACTGACGCCGTTTTCAAAAGTTGGTTCTACCATTCTGGGTTAAGAAATGTTTTCCTGATTCACCACGGCATATCCGTGAATTTTTTTTCACAATTTAAGTTACAACCGTTTCAAGCGTTTCACTGCAACGCAAAAAAAACTGTGGGACTACGATGGGTAAGGAGATAAAGGCTCGGACTCTCAATCAAGCAGGTCCAAGTTCAAATCCTCCCCAGTTCACTCCTGAGAAATTTTTCCCATGTAATATGTATATTACAGCTTCATTGGTTCAAAAGCCACCTAAAATAGTGAAATCTTAGGTGAAAGAACCATAGCTATTAAAGGCGAAAAAGTACCAAAACAAATCTATGGAGAACAGGACGTATCTCAGCGAGTATTCGTTTCTCCACAAATTCCTACTACTGTCAGAGTCTAGTCGTCTCAGACATGGAAATATGTTCAGAATTGTTGATGAATCGTTCCCAGATGAAGTTACAAGCGTGTTTCCAAGTTCTTGGGTTTCTTTTTTCGCAGCGCTAATTAAGAAGGTCGGGAGAAGGGAGAGGGAGATCGATGTGTCGGTCCGAAATCGCCGTAATTCGAAACTTGCTGCACGTTCAGCTCGAGCACAAAAGAAAGGTCGTAGCGTGAGACAACAACAACGCAAAACACCGCCAAAACACCATGATCATCGTCGCCACCATCGTTGTCGTCGTCCAAAACGTGAAAACAACAGCGAGAGGCTGGGGTTTCAGTTACCAGGCTTTTATGCGGGCAATCTGAACCTGTAGCTGCGTCAACTTACAATCATTCACGGCGACCAAGACAATCGTACACTCGTCTTTCTCTGATGATTACTTTGAGCCACTTTGCTACGCTCTGCGTCCGAATGAAATCCGCCGCCCTGTACGATCGTAAAAGTCCGAGGAAAATCTGATTTATGGGATTCTTTTGACTGGTAACGGCGCCATTAGACGGTCCACATAAGCGGTCATCGTGTTATTGATCCGATTCCTTTCATGAATATCGTTTGGAGATGATTCCGATCCTTTGGTTATCAAAGGTGACTATAGCAGATCAACGCGCGTCACTGTGCACCGAGAGTGAATAATTATTCACTGTTGAGCGCATCTTATATTCTAAACAGTGACTGTAGTCGATACTATAGTATATAGTAGATCATATAGATAGTCATATAGTAGATACTATAGAAAATAATCGATACTGTGGTCCAGGGGTGGTCAACGAGTGGATCACGAAATGATATTTGGTCAATTATAGTCGACAGAAGACGATTTCAACATGATTTTAAAACCCCTCTCCCATTGACACTTATTAGTACACACGACAAAAGTTTAAATGTGTTAAATGCCAGTATTTTGATAGATAAATAGCGAAACATCTTTGAGAAAAAAAGTTGATCGTACATAGATACAGAAATCGGCCACCCCTGCTATAATCTATAGTTCTCCGACTATAGTCACTGTACAAATGTAGTTGCAGTTTGATATATCCAGTTGAAGCGGTTTTAATTGCCTTAACATGTAAATAACGTAAGTAATTCAAATGAAAAGCCAGTGTTATAACGTTTTCGGCGATCGTAGAGTTGCGACTATCACGTACGGTGGCAGAGGCAACATATTTGCGGAAAAATCCGCCGTAACGAAAGGGCTAACGCTTCATGTAAATCCTTTTGTTACGGACGATGACTGTGATCATCGTTCATATACCATGCAAACGAGCAAACAATGTAGTCATTGTTCATATAATGCTCATTTTAGCTTCATTTAGCAGGAGTTGAAAATTCGTCGGTTCAGCGGATAACTTTGGTTCGATCGTTTCTTCGCAAATATGAATGAAATATTGAAAAAAAGGATATAAGCTAAGGAAATCCTCTAAAGTAGGCATCAGCTACTGCTGCGATATGTTTGGACAAAAGCTCAAGTCGGGAATTAACTTAATCGTTAAAATCGAGGTCGTAAAATATCGATGGGTGATTATAGTTACTCCTCGTACGACGTCAGACTATAGTCACCCTTAATATCGAGAGGACTGAGCAACATGTAAAAATGTTTGCTTTCGCAATTCTAACCGTTAGCTAATAAATTCTTGAACGAAGTACTAATTGTGTAAATAGTCAAAATGACACACAATTAGTTCTTACGAGTCATTGTGTATAGTGTATGTAGCCTCCTTTCTCTTTCCGCAATATGAAAATGTTTCTACTTGCGTACGACTACGATTCCAAACTATTTCAAAGATTTCATAATTCAGCGTTATGGTTCTTCTAACGGGAAACCCCTTGCGTCGTCATGTTACCGGTAACAGCACGAAACACGTATAATACACACCTTTTAAGTCCGTTCTCTCCAAGAGGCGTTCGTTATAAAGTAATAAAATGAATAAAATTTGAAAAAAAAAATATTTCTTCTTTCACAGCTCTACCGATACAAGAGAATAGAAAACTTACTGTTCCGACGAATCCTCGTAATACCCGTGCATCGAGTAGCCTAATTCCAGCAAAACCATTCACGCTTGAAAGAAACGTGCCTGTCCCCGTGCGAAAAACAACAGTCTTCGTGACACGTGATTCTAACGCAAGGGGTCGAAGAAAGTTTGAAAGCCATTAGAGATAAGAATTATTTTAGCAGCCGAGAACGTTGAGAAACGATGTGTCGTGTTCTCGAGGAACGGCAATGAACGTATTGCCTCTGCATCGTGAGCGCACGATCCACCTGAAATGCGTCATTGCAGGCCACATACAGGCATGTGCGATGATAGAAGCATATACTGAAGTGATTAGCGCAGACAGAAGGTAATTTATAGTTTTGCCGCCGTCCGATGTCTTTCATCCATCTGTTTGTTTCCTCGTCGCGCAGCTCCAGAACCAGAACTAAGAACTAGATGTGATTTAGGATGCACTTCTGTTTGTATAATTACCCTCGTAACGATACGACTCAAAACTCTCGATGATTAAATAACATAGCGATTGTTTATCAATATAGAACGACTACATTGAAGGGTAAGGTTTTATAAAAATGTCTTTAAGTTTGCTGGAGAGCTGTTTTTAAGCGGTGAATGTCGCGCGTTCACCAAAGTATCGGTCTTTTAAACGGTTGGCGGGAGATCGATATTTCTGGCTGTATTCGATATTTTACATTTTTGCCGCGCATTCGTTAAAATATAGAGTTGCAGTTTAAAGTTTACACCGTTGCATCGTTTCAATGTTAATTGCGAAATTTTATAATTCCATGTCGTCGAAAGAATGGTATTACTTTTACGTATATATAAATTGCACCCTCATGTTCCACGTAAGAAAAGACTTTGCACTTCGGTGCATTATGCGTAACAGGAGGAGGTGGAGAGTTTTTAACGAAAATTTCGTAGAATAACTCGACGATCACCGTGACAACCGGTCCATGTAGAAAGTGCAACAGAAGTGCACTTGAACGAGAAGGCGATGACTCCCAGCTCTCGAGGACTTCGCAAGAAAAATGCACTTCCCAGCAAAGAAGAGTCGTATGATCGAGATGCGGCAGATATCCCACTTCAGCTTTTTTCGTTTTCTGTTGTCTTTCGCCCGATAAATACCAGCTTCGAGTCGTACAAAGTGCGTAAGCGACCTTTTTCGCTTACTTCCATTTACGCATTGTATTTTTACCGAACGAATACTTAAGCCCGATAAATTCTGCTGTCCCTTTTTTCGAAATGATACGTTATAGGAATTGCAGTAGTTTTAATCGATTATGCATCATTTTCGCGGTACTATTTCAAATTAAGAGTTATTCGTGCTGCGTTAATATTTGTATTTTAAGCACTCTAAAACTGACTATGGAATTGGAATGTTTGACGAAATTGCTCTTTTTCTTTCGGATATTGTAAGAAATGATACGAATTCTACTTGCAACTTTATTTATGCAAAACTACTTTCCACGAAATAAACTTACCTTTTTCATGCATAATGAATCATAAATATTGTAAACATAATAATCTCCCTATTTGTTTTGTATACATTGAAAGGGATGTAGAATCAATTTGAGAGAAGTTTGATGAAAATATATCAAAGTAAACTTTCCATGGAATGAAATAGAATGTGTACGAAAACAGAGGTTTAGCGAAATATATGATTACAATAAGATTTTAAGCGGTAGAGTGTATTTTTTAAATTTGTAATTTTATGCAATCATAGTTAAAAATTACGATCATGATATGTTATACATCGAGTTTAAATTTCTGAATGAAACTTCATATTAAAGAGGCAATATTAAGAATTACAGTTTTAAACAGAAATTTGCGGTTTAATGGAAATTTTAACCGTATTATCGCGTTTAACCTACAATTCTTTTTAGCTTTCCAGCTTTATTTCAATAATTTTACGTTCCGGGGATGTATGTTGCTTTTCTATTAATACCAAATGAAGAACATATATGATAATCATGCAAATATGAATAATGCTCTCCCTTTATAGGTTGTATGCCACTTTAGATCTCTTTATTGTTTTTGTTATTGCAGCTCTATGAACTACTTACCATTCCTCTATAGACAGTCTGAACATATAATGAAAACAAAAATATTTTGCATGAAATATGAAATTAGAATGGTGCTTAAATCGCAAAGGCGATCTTGGTACAACCCAAGATAACGAGGAACTAAATGAGCCTGTAGTAAAATCAGAATAATTCCCTTTGGAATTATGAGCTAACTTTTATTACGTTACTTAGGAAGCATTACCTTCGATATTTAGATACTTGAGAAAATTCTTCGTTCTTCACTCGTAGATAAAACGTACGATGAAAGTTAAGAAGTCGATGAAAACAAAGACGATCAAGCAGCGAATGGCCCATCAGCGAAGGACAATGAAATGGAGAAGCAGAAAAGGAGAGTTTTAACTGCACCGTATCATTGTATAAAAGTCCACTGAAGACGCCGATACCTGCTCTTGACACCTAACACTCACTGAGCTGCCTAATCCTGCAACACACACCATTTTTTCCATACTGTACCTACAACCTATAATGACAGACAAGGAGACTTTAACTATCAGAGTAATACTGCATTAGTCATAAGTGATTTTAATTGCAAAACAGTTCCAACTTTTCTTTGTTTCAAAAACTGATTTTCATAGTAGATTGTACTGATATTAAACATGATAAAAAAATTATGGAAGAGAAAATGTATCGAATCGAAAGTAAATGCGTCCTTGTTATATGTATGAAAACACTTTATGAACAGGTGTGAATATCTTCCTCGTGTGCAAGGTCTACTCAATCAATACGCGTAAGATCTCGTTAAACATTCAACGCGAAGTATAGATTTCACAGAAAATTAATGTAGATCACATTTTAACTAGGCTTCTAACATTATCGACAGTATTTTATATGAAAATTTATGATAATTTTGTGTACGCAGTTATGACTTTATCAATTATGCGAATCCATTAAAGCTATTTCCGATTTCATTTTGAGAATCACAGAAAGTATTCTACACGAACGAGGAGGACGATATCGGCAATGTAGAATTATCAACGATGTTACGTAAAACTTACGTGATACGAAGCAAAGCTTAAAAAAATAACGATATACAATCTAAATACACGAACAACTTCCACAAGAGGAAGTCTTACGCTGTGTTACCCAATTACGCCATTTTCGAAACATTTAGAATGCTGGACGAATTATTTGTGAAAGCACACCAGAATATTTGACTCACCGAACTTACTACGCGACAAACTCAGGTCTCATAAGGAAAATGCTGAATAGAGACGTCGTAAACAAATTATAACGCGACAACAAAGTAAATTTCCTTCTCCAATGAACGCCAAAACGGTTTCTTTCGTTACCGTATCCCGGAATGGCTGTCGTTTTCCGTGCACTCAGCTATGAAAACCCCGAAGACGTGTTACACTCATTGTGACCAACTTCCCAAAAAGGAATAATTCACGCATTTCGTACGTCTTATAATGTTCCGTTTATATATAAATGATAATTAAATAACAATAATTTAATATAATAACATATATATACACCGTAATATATCATGTAGATCATATTAATATACTGATATTTTCAAGATGACTATCTATCTCTTACACTCTACAATATCATCTGTGTTTGATTATAATAAAAACCACATGAATCTTTGTGAAATCTGCAATCTTGTGTGAATCAATGATAAAAATAAATATCTACATTTATATTGCATAGATATTTTTCAAACCGATATGTAATTTCGTGTTCAAGATCATATATCAGTGATTCTCAAACTTTTCTAAGAGTCCTTGAGTGACGGCCTCTGCAATTTTTTTAGACTGCTCGCGAATCCTTTAAAATGAACTACAATTAATATATAGGCTGACTGTTATCAAAACGCTTTTTTGACAAATAATTATTTATTCAGAAAATGGCAAACTTAGTCATTAAATGCATGTTTAATGGGATGAGTTCATGTGCTCACATGTGCTTTGCCTGAACCGCTTCTTCCAGGTGACTCCTTCGTTGTCCACCTAGGGAATAATAAAACACTACTTTCGTCGTTCACATGAGGACGCAACGAATGTGCGGTTATCTCGACCAATAGCGCGTCAAAATCGAAAATGCGCGAGTGAGAGGAATGTCCCTATCCGTCGGGCGAATCAGAGCAAACTACTTTTGAGGTGCCAAGTAAATTTTCCACCAGTATACCTTAATGATTCCCTAGAAGTCCTCGGATACAAGGTTGAGAAACACTGTTAAAATATTATTAGAGGGCGTTGCAGTATTGAAAATATTTATTGGTAACACTGATATGCCCGCGAAACAGTCCGGGAACGAGAACAGCATTCGTCGCGCGGTCTGGACTGAGTTGGTTCGGATGCGAAGCGCAATTCGTGAAAAAATGGCGATGGCAGCAACTCAAGTCAAGGGAAGTGGATGGCCGAGAAGAGCGAGTAACAGTTCGTTTGAGGGGAAAGTGGTACAGAACCAGTCTGTAACTATCAACAGGACTGTAAATTTGTAAGTGATAACAAATATGTGACACAAACACATTATTTCTTAGACTTAATGTTTTGACTGCCTCTCCTGTAGAACAACTATGGCCGGTTAAGAGACGCTAGCAATTAAAATTATGTTCCTAATGCCTTTCATTGCACCTTACATGGTACAACCATGAGACGGCTGTTCAACTTTTCGTTAAGTATTTACGGAAATTTTAAGCAATTCCTACTTGGTACCGTGGCGATAAAACTTTAATAATTTCCACATCGTTTCTTGCGAATTCGTATAAAATCATTTAACAATTATTGGGAATAATATCGAACGTCCTTGAAGAACATGACTTTTAGCGTTGATCGTAAAATACGATGATAAAAGTCGCGATGGTTTGCTTAAAATTTCCTAAGTTAAATTAATGTTATAACTTTTGTGCTTCATTTATGCACAGAGTGTACTCTTCAGACGTCTGATTTTTTGACTATTAAAAATTCAAGGAAAAAAATAATTAATTCTCGTTATGACGTTATAAAGAAACTTACATTTTATCAATTTATAAAAGCTCCAGCTATTGTACAAAGTGTACTCTGGCATATTTTATAATAACATGTACATTTGCGTAGAGAATGTTTTTTGTTAATTTTACAGTCACTACGCGACTATATCAATTTGTAATGCGTACACATGAAAGTGTTTTTATGATTACCGATCCTTCTTTTAACGTTTAACCACTTCAATTTGTAAAGATAATGATCGTAAGGCAATGAAAACTGTACGAAATGAGTAAAACCTGTATTTCTCTATACTGAAAATATTTGTATTTTTTTATTCATTAATTGGCTTTTTATGTCTTGTGTAAAATAAAACTTGCAGTATATACATTAATATACATATATATATATATATGTGTGAGTATATATCAACATATATATATTTATACATACATAAATATAATTATCTTGTCGGGTAGTATATAATTATACCTAGTTCTAATCTAAGAATCCATATAATGTGCACAAATGTTGTGAATATTCTCATTAGCTTGTTGTAAACCAATGAAGTAATTTTTCTAAAATAAATGTATACAGAACCATGTATATTATGATGTCGGATCTTACAGTTCTGAATTTATACTTACTTTTCTATCGATACTATGCTTGTAACATTCTTGATGTACAACAAAATGTTGGTGAGATGTGACGAATATATAACACAATTACGGATATGCTACACAGTATCAGTCAATAATCAAATGTGAACAACGCTTCTTATTTGTGAAATGTATCTTGCAAAATTTAATTTTTGCAGAAGTTATTGACACTACCGTTATTATTGTTTAAGAATGCCTGAATTATAAATTGTAATAAATCACATAGATATAAGTATCTCAATGAATCATTCACACTTCAAATACACAAGTATTTATGATTGCTCAATGAAAGATGATATTTTGTATTGAAGAGAAATTATGCCTAATTTATTATAATACTATATATTCTTCTGAATGTATTTACATTTATATACAATAACTCTGTGTGTTCTATTATTGTTCTATCGTTGTATCACTCTATGTGGTAATAAAAAAATTATAGAATAATAACAGAATAATGCTGAAATAGATAATGTGCTGTATGTATTTGTAAGGGATTGAGTTAAAATACAATTGATAAAGACTGATTAACAGATGAATCATATCGGACATCTAATAGAAAGCGTGATGTATGTAATACATTGTACACTTGATATCTGTTTTAAGTTTACACTTATAATATATTTAAGTGGCCACAGCATACGTGGTTCCTTCTGAAACATTATTTCAAGTATAATGGGACAAATATTATTTGAAGTATTGAATTTTAATTCTTGGAGACTTTGTATTTATATCCAAGTTATATAGATATAAATTCCATATTATTCGTATATATTCTATTCCATTACATATACTTGTTTAGTTTACATCAATGTATATATTTAAAAGGAAATTATTTGATATGGAATAATTACATTTATATTATAAGTATATATGTGTTATTCTTCCTGCTTGCATGAAAAGAGAAATTTTTTTGTTTATATCAAATCTGAAAGTTCAATGCCGGGTTTCTGGGGAATAACATGATACAATGAAACTTTACTGTATCGTGAGTACCTGTATAACCTTTATCGCTAAGTATTGTAATATCGTTTGTGGACATAGTGTTGAAGAGACTGGATTTAGTTACTGAAGGATTTTGTTAAACATATAAGAGCCTAACAGAAAAATACAACTCATTTATCTTAGATATCCTTTGACAAACTATACATTTGGAACAAAAGAGCCACTCTTCGAGAAAGATCCATCAGTACCTGCAAGGTTTCAGCGCATGAGAGATGAATTTGACAAAATTGGAATGCGACGCAGTGTAGAAGGAGTTCTATTGGTACACGAACATGGATTACCACATGTCCTCCTTCTGCAACTTGGAACTACATTCTTTAAACTGTAAATATCAGTTTTACTTTTAAAATATCAATCATAATGGTCATTTCAGTACATAGAAACATTACTTTCTATTTTCTGCCGTAGGCCTGGAGGAGAACTTAATGCAGGAGAAGACGAGGTAGAGGGCCTAAAACGGCTCCTTACAGAGGTAACAGTTAGCACGACGCCTTATGCTACCTTATGAGGTGGCTAGGAGTGGCACTTTGATATGTTAGATTGTAACACTGTCTATGAACCTATTGTACCAATCCTACAGATGTTTGTAGAACTTATGTAACCGGGCCTGTAGCTCAAAATAGGGATTTTCTAATTTATTACATTAAGACTCTTACACTTTTAGTGTGCTGCATGCCCGGACACTTCGATGTTCGTAGTAGTAAAACTGTAACTTGTTACTACTGTGGTTAGCTAAGAACATTGTTCTTATTTCGATTATTGTATATAGTAGCTTGGAAATGGAAGAAGCAAGACACGAAGATTGTATAAAATTATGACAAGAAGATTGTATGTACATAACATTGTTTATATTTTGTTACTATCTATGAGAGGAAAAGTGAAAGGGGCAATTATATTAAGTTACACAGTTGCAAGTAGTTTCAGAAGAATATAGTTCATTGTGCTATGCAGGACTGTGCTCTCTTGCATAAGGTTGATAGGTCATTTTCAGAGACAATTTCCATGAATTTTGTCAATTTAATCGAATTAAAATTATGAATGTTTGTACAACAGCTGTTTCATTTAATTAGGTATTCATAAGTCAGTGGAGCTAAAAGTATTTTCGAAAATAAATACTTCTGGCGTATTATCAGCCTTACACCATAAAAAGTTTATAGGAACATATTAGGAAATTCTTGATAAATTTTAATACCATCAGAACTATTAGGATCATACAGCCGTTTTAAATATGTATAAATATTTTGTAACCATGTTCTTAGTGGACTAAATGAAGAAGATTGTATATTATTTCTATTTTATATGAACGATAGCAGGATGATAATTGAAGATTGTACAGTGCCTAAAATAACTTTTAGACATTTGGACGTCAGGACGGAGTCAAGCAGGAATGGGTGATAGAAGATACAATAGGAAATTGGTGGAGACCAAATTTCGAACCACCTCAGTACCCTTACGTACCGCCACACATTACCAAGCCAAAAGAACACAAAAGGTTGTTTCTTGTTCAGTTACAAGAAAAAGGTAATTAACATTATTTGTATAATGACATGTACCGAATATGATTATCATTAAATTCAGCGATTCATCGAGTAACAAAATTTTCCGTTTATAGCACTATTTGCAGTACCGAAGAATTATAAGTTAGTCGCGGCACCATTATTCGAATTGTATGATAATTCCCAAGGATATGGACCTATTATTTCCTCGTTGCCACAGTCCCTTTGCAGGTAATTTTATACTATTTGACAATTATTACAACTTATTAATCTATAATATTGAAATAGAATTTAAAATCGAACTATTTGCTCTCGTGTTTCAGATTTAATTTTATCTATATGTGAAAGGAAAAGTAAATGAGAAAATGGGTCAATTTTATTTAAGTTAACAAAAAAAAATTATTATAAATGCATGTATGTATGAGATGACGAGTGAAACTGCAAGACTTCTGTTCTATGTATAATATGACGTGCACTACAAATTAAATCATTTTTTAAGTAGTACTTACATAATTCATTAGCACTTTCAATCCTTGTATTTATGATAGTTCTTTATTTCATTGTCAAGAATAGCAGTAGTCATGCCCGAAGATTAGCTTTCAAACGTAGAATTTCTCTCATTAATTCATATATCTCAGTGCAATTGAATCAAATCGTAATAGTATATAAAACATTGAATATATACTCCCATTTAACTTTACCCCGTAAAATGTAAAAATTGCGAGACGTTTTATTTTTATGTTATGCTCTGAAATCGAGCATTGAAAATGTTATAATTTTATGATAAATATAATTTTGTAAGATTATAATAAAGTTAATACATCATGACGAAATGGATTTCTACGCAAACTGAAACTTGTAACTGACGATAGAACAACGAGGTACTAGGAACTTTAAGTTTCCGATTGCCCACGGTTTGCAACGCCATTTTGTGCCTGGCGTGGCAAAGTTACACGAAGCTTTTAAAAAACACATGCAACAGACAGGAGGAAAGTTTGTAAACCTTGACATGTGATCAAAGTTTTTCATTAAATATAACTGAAAGGTGGATATAAATAGGAAATAAATGACGCATAAAGATACAGTTATGACGAAGGTATACGCAATGATAGCAGCAATTTTTATCTACCTTAGCCTTTAAGTTGTCTTATCTTAACCTGTGATTATCATGTTTCTTCAAACTTTCGATAATACGTACATGACAGATGCAAAAAGTGGAGGAAGCATTGAAAGACTGTATGCACAGAGTCGATGTACTTGAAGGGAGGCTCAAAAGAAAATTACTTACCACGGAGAACCGTGAGAGGTTGGAAACTGAATTGGAGGAAGTCAAGGATGTAGTTAGGAGAAATGAGAAGAAACTGCTAAGTCTGAGAAAAGAAAATACAAAATCATTCATGGTAGCAGCGAGCATGGTCTTTGTATGTTTCCTTCTTTATGGATTGTATTTATTATTCTATGGACAGATATAATTAAACGTTTCAATTATCAAGTTTTAAGGATTGCAATATTGGCAAATAGTGTCAACTGATTAATAATAATTCATGTATCCATGCTCTTTGATTGCCATGATGACAAATAGGTTTTATAAAGGAAATATGTATAAAAATGAAGCAACGATTTTTTACACACATTGTATATAATGTATTTATATGTATCTGACCAAATAGTGTTACGAACATTTGTTTATAAATAATCAATACGTAATTATTATTTTACAATATAACTTTTTGTATGGCAATGAGAAATGAAGATCAATAGATATATACAGTATTGGTAACTTGTTCTAGAGCTAACATTTAAGTTGCTCTAACAATACTAGTAAATATAAATTAACTACCAGTTCTCAGAAAAGCCGATTTATATTTATTCATGATTAACACCAGAATAATTGTATAACATATTTTACAGAACAAATTATCATTCTAAATTAATTTCTTCGATATACTGTATAAATGCATTCCCTATAAACGACGCGAAGTAGAATTTTCAAAGATAGTAAATAATAGTAAAAACGTAAAGCATTATTCGTGTTAGTCTCACTGCAAACATTCTTGTGTATCCAGAAAACATTACATGTTACATTGGACCACTGATAAGTTATACATTAGCAATAATAAAAAGTAATGTTTTTTAAGCACTTCAGAGTGTGCTAGTAGACAAAAAATCGTATTGTGGGATACCAGCAAGTCGGCTGCGAATATACTTCGTATGTACTTCAGCATCCAAATAGCTGCCTCGAACCACAGAATTTTCCTTCATGGCGGATCTCCATTCCAACTTTTATCGTAAATGTTATATCAATTAATTTGTATACAGTAAGTTCATTTTCTTAATCTAATTTGTGCTAAAAATTTTTAATTGAATTTTTTCGTGACTTACCAATTTTTTGAAACGATCGCGGGGAAGAACGAACTGATCTCCGCGCAAAACGCGAATTACATCCGCTCGTTCAAACCATGGCCATATCATCAAGTCTAACATTCCCGGCGATTTGCCGTTAAAGAAAGGCGTTCCTCGTTTTAAAAGTTCTCTTTCGTACACATCTAGACCAGTTAGAGCTTCGTCAAATGCATTACAGCCTAAGGATGAGCTAGTGTGCACCTGAAATACGCAGGAATAACTCAATTGAAAGGAGAATAGGAATTTGCTTTGTTGAAGGAAAGTATGTTAAAATGTACCTTGTAAATAGCACTTATGACTGCATTGAATCTATCGATCAATAACTTGTCTTTCGCTTTATCCAGAGGATCGCTTGGATAAAGCTTATTTTTTGGATACGCGTCGTCTAGATAATTTGCGACAATAAGACTTTCGTATAGTATTTCACCATTCTGTAGCTCTATGCAAGGAACTTTGCCTAAAGGATTCTTTTCAAAAAACCATTCTGGTTTATGGGTCAAATTTATATATACAACGTCGTATCTGAAATTGCAAATTAGTTTAGGAATATGTAAATGGAAAATACTGTAATTCGTATAAAATATAAAATAAGTATCAAAGAGTAGCATTTATGAAAGTAATTAAAACGTAAGTAAGAAAAATCGGCATACTCACGGAATTTGTTTCGCATCAAGTACCAACTGAGCTCTTTGCGCGTAAGGACAAAATCGCATACTGTATAATCGTATTTTTCCATCTACAATGGGTGGGGCAGTAGATCCTGAAGAATCGTAATATTAAAAATTCGCTTTACAATTGTATTAATTCCATTGATAAGAAATACATCGCTCTTACCGGTAGATAAATGTTTCGTACTCATTTTGATTGTTCGACTATTATGAAATTTTTTCGAATATCCACATCAATCCGTGCGATTTCTCTTTCGTCCTAAATAAGAAATATCGATGATAGTTCAAGGTTTTCTAGGCGCAGGTTATCTCAGCCTGGAGACAGCTCCACCAAAAATGTGCTTTCTTTCAATGTTTGAACTCGATGGGCGTATACATTTCTATTGTGCCGATGTGTCCTCAAAGTCACTTCAATATCTAAATTGGGCTTAAGTGTATAATACGCATTCTCAAGTTTTTTCAGTCAAGGAAAAATATTCGCTAAGAGAAATTTCAAATTTTATTCCTATCATGGCTGGCAAGCTTTGGATACAGAAGTTCTAGGGCTTTTTTTCTCAAAGAAGTCCTAGATTATTTCGAATCTAGGACTTTTTTGAATCATACGACTGGTAGCAGACAATTGCCACAGTACAGTAGCGCCACTTCGATTATGAAGTTGGAATAAACGTTAATGTTTGGATCTTGTGCGCTTGTGATTTAAAATTTATGGTAATTATTTAACGTTTATGTTGCTACGACGTATCCTGTAAGTTATAATGTAGTGTATCAATGATTTAATTGCGGACATAATTCCCGGAATTACGTTTTTGAAAATTTGAATTCAAGTGTATCATTTAACAGCACGTACGAACTTGAATATGGTTCTTCGATCTATTCAATTATCTTACTGTTCCATTGTCATTCGGTTATTTTGAATTACTAATTTATGCCTTTGTTCCGTAAGAATAAAGTTAGTTTAATTTTGCTTCTTGTTTGCTGATTTTCAGAAAACTGGTTTCATCCAGGAGGATAGTTCATCATCATCAACGTTTGGTGAGTGTTCTTTAATGCTTACAACGTACTTTTAAATATTTGCATGAAAGAATGATAGCAAAGAGATGAAATATCCAAATACCACAAGTTAATTAAACCTCCCTTTTTCCGACAATAAGGACATAGTATAAAATACTTAATGTTAATTAAAACGAGGTTCACACTAAAGACCGAAAATGTTTCCTCGCAACCAATCTCTGTTCATTCGAAAAAAAAATCTTTCTTTGTCTACATTTTCATTATTTGTGAAGTTTTCCCGATAAATTAATTGCGCCGCCGTAAAATAGTACACCCGTTGCGTTATAAGGTGCAAAAAACAAATACGTTGTGTACTAATCTCACCCTATACTGAAACTCCACCTGATTATTATCTTTTCGAGATGCAGCCTCCTTACCAGACTGCAATACCCTCCTCAATCTGATCTCATATTAACCTCTTGCGGTCCGAATTATTTTGTCAACATTCTAGTGAGCAAAATGAAATGAATTTCACAACTATTTCTATCATTGACTATTCATTTTTTTGTAACGATAGCAATAACCATAGGTACTGATGTATATTCACGAAATATTACAAAATCATTATAAAATTGGAAAATCGATGTTAAATCGTTAGAACATAAAATGAAGTGAAAGTCTATGTCGAGTATAGCTCGACATAGGATAGCAGAGGGTTTAACCAGAAAAACATCTGGAAAAAGCCGCGAAGCCGACGAAGCTGCCAATCGACTAGTTATTCGACTTATCCTCCGCCAGGATTCGTATTCTGGCTACTTGCAGTAACTACACAGGAGAGATCCGATGGTCGGGTGGATGCATGGATACAGTTTTGCGAGGGTGAGAGACAGCCGCGTGTAACTGGAAACAGCGGTAGCATAGGTGGTGGTAGGTGGTGGCAGATAGCGGTAGGTGGCAGTAGGTGGTGGTACATGGTGGTAGACGGTACGTAGGTGGTGGTAGCGAAAGTCGAAGGAGGCTCGTAGGTGATGGCTGGGAGAGCAGAGTATTCGAAGGGTAGGTGGTGGTAGCTGGTGCGAGGAGGAACAGCGCGGGCGCTGATTGGTAGCAGAATCGATTAGCCGAGCCGAGCTAAACCTCCGGTATCGCGGCAGGGTTCGCCGACGCCACGAATTTCCCGAATGGGGGTTTCCCGTTGGGGCGGTCCCGAACCCAGGGAATACCCCGGTGTTCTCCATGGCAACCCGACCAATTCGCCAACCATCGGCAACCGAGGCTGACCTACCGTGCGTTACTCGGCTTATTTTCCTTTTTCTTTTCCCTTTTTACTACCATCCACCACCCCCACTTTCTCGCCCGTCTCTCTTTCTCGCCGCTCTTTTGCTCCCGCTCCTTTTTCTTTTGTCTCGTTCGTTTTCTCCTCGGTTTCGTTTACACTCTCCAACGAAAGCCCGAGAGAGCAAGCGGACGCACGCGTTACCGAAAACTTCTTCCTCCTTCGCGTTGACTCGACTCGAGCCGGAGGCCATAGGAAAATAAGGAGAAGAGGTCGATGGTGCTGGCAAGCGTTGTAAGCCAGCTACGTACGTTACACGGGATACCGTGGTATAGTAACGCGAGTTACGAGAGAGCCACATTGATTTTGCCGACGACTGATACAACCCCGTCGGCACGTTTAATTAGAACATGGCGACTTTAATACAAGCGCACGACAACAAGAACAACAACAGCGCCCCTTCCCTCGATCCCGCCCTCTCACTACGCTTCGTTCTTACTTCTTCGATCTCACCCCCCGGTATTCTTATCTAGCATGCTGCCGATGCCGGCGACGTTTTCTGACCTTTAATACTCGCCTTTTCTCGCAAACTCGAAGGGGCCGCTTATCTACCTAACCTAACGCGGTCTATGCTAGTGCCACACACCCCTCGTCCACCCTCTCATCCATCATTGTCATCCATCGTCATCGTCGTCATCGTTATTTATTATTATCATCCTCTTTCAGTTTCAAAATCACGCCCACAATCCTTTCTATGCTCGCACCACATTCGCACGCCGATCGTCTTTGTTTCTGTATTTTTACTTCCTTTCTCTCTCTTTCTCACTTTCATTCGTTTCTATCTTTCACCCTTTCTCTCTCTCTCTCTCTCTCTCTCTCCTTCTCTCGCTTATTACTCCCACGCGTTCACCAACATTTACATACAATTCCACGCACACCCACGCGCTAACTAAGTTCTCTACACGCCTACGCTACACATGAAAACACCCTATCTACACGAGAGCCCTCCGACGTTCCATGGAAACGTACTTGGAAAATGATTCTGCGTCTCGAGACGACGATTGGTCGGTTTCCGCTGGCTCTGGTTGGGTTCAATCGTCAATTTCATTCCACGGAGCGTTCGAGGGTGTTTACGCTAATCGTTAGAATAATTCTAGGAATGCTTAGGTCTTACGAATGGTATGATACAGTATACGGCCTTAAGGAGTTACGCATTTCTTTTTCGACAGAGGTACAGCATCTAGGGTAGGTCACGGATCACGGGAAGATTAGTTCGGACGTCCCGTTTCTGACGTTTTGTTCGCCGTTTCAGGGACCTACCCTCATTCTCTCGTTTGTACATAGATAGAGCGATCGCGCGTTACCGAGGAGATTTTCGTTGGAAACGATCGGGAAGTGTGAATATCGTATCGAATTGATATGACGCAAAGTTGTACTATGGAATTTCTCATGATTCTAGGGGTCCATGGAAAGGGGATTTTCGGTTTTGTCTGTGAATTGAGTCGCTCACTAGTCAAATCGATTAACTCCGTGAAACCTAAAGTGGAGGAATTTTGAAGAATTTTTTTCAAATTCCCTTCAAAATGTAAATACAAATAAATATTGCAGAATGTATAATTGCACGTGGCTTTCATTTAAAGGAATATGAAGTGAATAAGGTGGAATAGCCTTGGAATTAATTAGATTTGCTCTCCGAAACAAATTATTTAGTATTCGATGGCCAAATAGAGTTCGTCATTTGATGGTGCTAATCGATATTGTTAGGGAAATTGATTATAAATGTAAAGAGTTAGGATTCAATCGATTGCTTTGAGACCTTAATTCGAAAAAATTCAAAGAGTGGAGTTAATCGTTTTAGCATGTGAACGTTGCAATTAATAATGAATAATTTTTGTAATTAGGGGTCAGTCAGCCTTGGCTGCTTTGATAGTTCTAGCCTTAAAAAGTTACTTCGAAACTTTTGGATAATGATTCACGATATTATCGGTAAAATGGAAAATTTGTCCGTATCTGCGAGGTAATAATATTCTGTTTGATAATAAATAATGCCATGCGTTAGCATCGAAAAGTACGGTAATTTTTTAGGACCGGTGACACGCGGTATCTCTATCTGCGCTTTTTTATGTAACAAATAAGTTAAAAGAGTTTATAATACACGCATTATTTTTGGCTCGAATCGAACATGAATGCATCTTGCGTATTTATCGTTAGCGACAAATATTTTATAACCTTGCAACGTTAAAATACCCTTATAATTTATAATTCATTTAATTATCCTTTTATCTTTGTGCATCGCTTTTCTTCTGATCGACGATCGGCTTTTCGATCCAACGCTGAAAATTCGGTAAAAAAGATAAGACTGTGTTCTCGTATCTCGTTAATATTAAGGTTAAAATCATACTATCTTTAACGATGATCATTCTTATATAATAATGAATGCATGTTCGATTCAATGAAGCCGGAAATACCGACGCTTCTCTCTTCGGAAGTACGCCGGTTTGTTATTCCTGTACAAGGCAACGTCCTGTTGGACAGGATAATTCTCGACGTACGTTTTATCTTTATATAAAGAACAATTAAAGAATTCAAACCACACAATATCGGTCTCACAGGGCTAGTCTGTGATTTAAAAAGGAAACCAATTCTCCTTATTATTCGAAAGTCAGCTATGCGTAGCTGGAATCTCTAAAGACAAAGTTCGGTATAAAAATTTGTAAAGGAAGATATTTCAGTCGCTCAGAAGCAAATGCAGTTAAATCCATTTTTTGATATTTTCCGATTTTTGTAAATTTTAACGGAATGAAGTTTATTCTATCAAAATTTACAAAAATCAGAAAAAAAAATTGACTTAACCGCATTGGCTTCTGAGCGACTCATTTATCTTAGAAAAGGATCCGTTAAAATTTCGTCAATGATAAAACGCCAGGCAAGAATCGTCATGCGAACGTACCCTGTACTCACGTAATGCATTATATTGTATTTACAACGTTCTTACAATAATTCGTGCGCACCGTCGTTTGCGAACAAGAGTTCAGATGTCGTTACGTGTGGTCGCCGCTTAACGAATCGTGTTTCTCGGATATTGCACCAAGGACTAGTGACGATATCTGACACAGTCGGAGTAACAGCACCGAATTAGTCATTTAATCTGTCCGCTAGCGTCTTATGAAGTACGCTCAAAAAATTTGTCAACGACCTTTCGCTGAATTTAACTTTAGATATTCATTCATAAAAACGATGGCAACGATATAGGTCGGTTTCATTTCCATGCGTGATGTAAAACGTTCCGAAGAAGAACATACGTTGTATGCATTCTCATTATGCGAATCCGAGTGCGTATTTAAAGAAGT
The DNA here is from genome assembly GCA_963989415.1 of Cerceris ruficornis. Classification (NCBI taxonomy): domain Eukaryota; kingdom Metazoa; phylum Arthropoda; class Insecta; order Hymenoptera; family Crabronidae; genus Cerceris; species Cerceris ruficornis. Next base: position 9,002,603 of record OZ022518.1, read on the forward strand.
GCAGTTTTTACACGCGACTTTCCATACATAAGTAGCGTGATTCGGTTATGAATGCGACGTAACGTTACGTCAACTATTATGCTGCGCTGGAAAGATGTCTCGCGCGGGGTCATAAGGGCAGGGGCAGTGTTCCGTTCTTATTTTGATATTTCGGATTTAATTATGGTGGTCATATGCATAGGAACTACGCAATTTTTGGTGGGTTTCGAATAGTCGAGCCTGTGATGTATTAATGTGGAGCCACAGAGGCGATCGCTTCGCGAGGTTTTCGGTTATAAACATCTTTCTGTTTGAGTGAATATGCATAGTAGCCCATTGAGAATGACAATAAAAAGGCAAAGAAAGTTATTTAGCATTCAAACTTCTTTTATATATTGCTTTCGCGAATGCCGTGTTTACGTTGCATGATGTAACAGAATGAAAAATTTCTGGCACCGATGCTATCCAAATGAAAAGTTTACTGTCAGTCCCCACGGCCTGACGTTGCGTTTAACGTGTTAAATAGTAATTGGAAGATTTCTCCGGAAATGATGAGTATTTGATTCGAAAATAAATGTGAGAAAAGGTATGCGACGTCCACTTTGACCAATCAGACCTGCGTTACTTTCGAATTCTTTCCGTGGGACATCTTTTCAGCGCCGCATGTTATATCACTCGTACGACGTAACGCGTAAATAAATATACACAAGTTAGATGTAATACGGAAGGAAAACTTAACGTTTTCAATTGATGACGTTAATTTCAATTGGTACTGTAAATATTTCTTACTGGAATAGGTGAATTTGTTTTGGTCGTAGCATTCTTATTGCTATTTTCTGATACTGTCTGGAATTTCGTATTTAAAACGTTTCAGTCTTTCACGTTACTTTCGAGCAATGAGAGGACTAGGAATTCGAGAAATTCCGTAGATTACTTTAAATTGAGATAAAACAGAAGGATATTTGCAGTAACCTGCAATAAATACCAAATGGTGCAATGAAACGTCACGAGTTCCTCGTTTAAACTATTGAGCAGTATGCACGTAAGCACTGTCTTTTCGTTCTCGTTATCTAAATTGCGCTGCTGGCACTTTATATTTCTTAATTGGATTGATAAAGAGTAGAAATTACAATACGTGTCAATTTTCGTAGTGAAAGCCTAATCAGACAATTTCTGCCAAACGAAGAAGACTTTCTGATATTCTATTTATGCAACGTATACCTCTCATTGCACCAAAGACAGACACTATCCTTCAGGATTTAAGGACACTTGCCCTTACCAAGGCAATTTTTCATTACAAAGAAATTACAAAATTTGAAGAGAGTCGATGTCTCCCATTTTCCGGAGTTCCCGAACCAGTACCAATCTTTATCAAGCACCTTTAACACTTTCGTTGCCGCCGGCTTCGATCACAGACATTCGACGATCTTAGACAACTGCCGACGACTCTGATTGACGGCTCAGCTTACAATTTTTCATTAAATACCTCTACATTACTGACCCTCACGAAGAACATTTGCTACGTTGTCGCGTCACGAAACTGTGATTTTCTTACTCTTCCCATCAAAGCAATCATTCTGGACACACCAGTGTCTATATTTTCCAGTCTTCCGTAAATGTAATCCTACCCGATAGAAATTACAAGTCCGATTAATACCAGCAACGAAAGTGTCATCATTCAACAAAGTCAAAACAGATAACCAGAGGTTGTGTTACTCAAAACGCCAGTGGACAGATTATCGACTGGTAAATCAAGATGGACGTGAGAATGGTTAGAAAAGTGCGCGCATTTCGTAACTGAAATTCGCCGACGGTACACGTTGACCATGCCAGTGACGGTCGTTTAATTTTTTCTCCGTAGAAACCTTTTTTTTTAGCGTGGCGTACCCAATGCGCCCCAGTGCTCGGCGGTGGGTCATGCGTAGTGCGGATAGGTGCCCAGATGAGGCGGCACGTGACCGGACGCTGTGTGGTGACCCGCGTAGAGGTTAGCACCCGGACTCGTGGACCAATAGCTGGAGGCCGATTGAAAGAGACCACCTGGAACGGAGACCGAGACCGATGCCGCCGGTGGTGGCATGAGGTTCAACTTGGCGTGTCCGTAGCCGGACATAAAGAGCTCGCTTTGATACTTGTACGCCGCAGGATCGGCTGCCGCCGGCTGCGTCGCCGCGGCTAGGCCCTGGAAGTCGAACTTGTACGCGTACCTCTTCCCGTGGACCTTCGTCATGATGTTCTTGTCGTAGTAGTACCTGCAAGCATAGGAAGGCTACGGAGGTTACGAAGCGACAGCTGCGATGACTTCAGGTCTCTGGAGAGTGTTCTAGAATGAGTACTGTTTTTATCGAGTTGCTTGACTCTCTCGCTATCGAGGGGAATCGTATGTACCGAGGATTGAAAATGTTATAGTGAGGGACCAGAAACAAGGCACTTGAGGGGTAATTTGTTCTGATTCGCCCGACGGATAGGGACATCCCTCTCCCTCATGCATTTTCGATTTCGACACGCTATTGGCAAGAGAGACCCGCACATTCGTTGCGTCGACATGTGAACGACGAAAGGGGTGTTTTATTTTCGGTTGTCATTCGTCGGACTCAGATTTCCAGGACCGACATGGCGGGGATAGGCGGTGCGAGAGCAATCTCCCATTCCGTCCCAAGTGCCGTGTTTCTGGTCCCTCACTATATCTGGTTTTTGTTGGAAGCTGTGGTGGTATGAATGGATTTTTAGTTATGAATATAGCCCATCAGTTGTTTGCCATGAATGTGTAGAACGATCGAGAAGCTTCTGGGGACAGGTACTTTATTTGTCCTTAAAGGGCGACGACCCCGGAGCTATATGTCGGTAATCACAATGACAAACAGCTGATGACGAGAGTGAATGGGTTGAGCGAGTATGCCGTGTGAATGTTATAAATATATAGTGAGGGACCAGAAACAAGGCACTTGGGACGGAAGGGGAGATTGCTCTCGCACCGCCTGTCCCCGCCATGTCGGTCCTAAGAAACCTGAGATCGACGAATGACAACCGAATGTGCGGGTCCCTCTTGCCAATAGCGTGTAAAAATCGAAAATGCGTGAGGAAGAGGGATGTCCCTATCCGTCGGGCGAATCAGAGCAAATTGCCCCTCAAATGACTTGTTTCTGGTCCCTCACTATATCCGCGATTGAGATTTGAGAGAGGCTTCTTTGAGATCCGAGAAAGAACTGTGCGAGAGAGATTAGTAATTGAGTTGTTTGTGTAGTCCGAGTTGTTTTTTTGTCGTTATTTATTATTTGTGTTGTTTTGTCTTGTGTTATATTAATATTCCGTTCGTTGTTAATTGAAATAAACATTTCAATTTTTCCTGTTTAATTCCTACACTATTATGGCGCAGGTAGATGTGGGGAGAAGTTTAGGTAGAAAATATGCAAAATAGGCGGTTAACCCTCTATGGTCCAAATTATCTGTGGAATCTGGAGATCATTTGCACGATAGCACACTAGAAAATGATAAAAATACTGTTATAGATGATATATTTAACTTAATTTTCAAACATTGAATTGTAAAGAATTCCATGATCTTTAAGAACTAAATTGTAATATTTGACAATGCTAAAAAATTGACTTTGAAGAATAAAATCTTAGATTTGTCTTGTGTTACTTCAAAGTTACACGGGCCCATTGAGGGTTAATGGGTAAAGGTGCATTTTCTTGCTCGGTGGAAAATGCCTGGAGGAGATGACGTATTGGAGAACGGTGTTGGGATTTTTATGTTTATGGCGAGAGTCCTCGTAGATAGCGGTGGTACCACGATAATATAGATATGTTGGTAGGTAGGTTGGCAATATTTAACACGTTGAGTGCCATGGGCGTCACCGGTGACCGGCGCCATTGAATTCAATGAAATTTCGTAAGACTTTTAAATTGTAATAGTTACGCATTTGTTAATTCAGTCAATATTACGCGTTGGTTTCAAAAAGGTAAATTCCTGTTCTCTATATATTAGGGGGACCGGAAAGTAATGTCGTTTTTTACATTAAATTCAAACAAATAAATTTGTAACATGTGTTTATTTTTAATGATTGATGTAATCACACTCGTTATCAACAGCCTTTTGTCATCTAGTGTGGAAATTTTCAATGCCGGGTCGATAAAAATCAATTGGTTTTTGAGCAAAATATCTGGAAAAACGACATTACTTTCCGGTCCCCCTAATATCTCCTCGTGCCTTTAAAGTTTCTGCTTTGCAAAGGTGTGATTTTAATAGAAAAAGCTTCACTTCGGTAGAAACAAAGAAACTGGCAAAATACCGGTAGCATTCAACGTGTTAATGATTCGATGTAATAGCTCAGCAGCCAGTGTCTCCACCTACTCTTATTGGAGTATAAACATTTTGCGTATGAATGTACCGCATTAGTTTGTTATGAATGTTTGGAAATGTATGTGAAGATTCGTTCGTTAGGATTGGTTATTTTTTTTAACAAGAAGGTCAATGACTCCGAACGATGGGTTGAAATCATCGCAAACAGCTGATGGTGAGTGTACAAGTGATATGTGAGGTGTGAAAGTTATATACCCTGCAATCGTGGATTTTGGGATTTCTCAACGTTCGGATTTCGTTCTGCTCTTGAGATCTGAGTTGTTTAACTAGTTATTTTATTTGCGCCGTTTTAGTGCATCGTTTCTAATTTAAAAATTCGTCTTTTTATTTTTTTCAACAAAATTCTACGCTCTCAGCAGCGGAAAGGTCAATACACGGGCAGAGATATAATCCCTAAATAATATAAGCACACCCTCTCACTCTTACAAAGTTCAAATAAAAACCTTCCGTACCCACGTTTTACGATCTCGGATGGAATCTTGATGGAAAAAGCGTTAAAGCATATTCGGTAGCAATTACCGCTTCCGTTACCGTTTCTCTTTATTACTTTTCCTCGGACGATCGGAGAAGGATAGAATCGGATAGAAATCTGCCTTGATCCGAGCAGACTGGACGATGTAAGCTCGCGCTCTGCCGTTCTCCTTTTTTTGCGCGGTGAGATACGATCGGGCGAAACCGCGGACGCGCTCTGCCATAAAGTTGCGATTTACGAAGCCGTGCGGCATACTCGCGCGAAATGGCGGGGCCGTAAAAATGCGCCGAGTTTGCCGGAGTTCTTATTTAATAAATTCTATTTGCCAGGACCGATAACGACGGCGCTTCCGCGACGACGGAAACGCGAGGTTTTCGCCCACCCCCGCGACGAGCGGAGGACGCGTAAGTTGAAAGTTCTCGCGAGAGAGGGAAGTAGAAGGAGAAAGAGAGGAGGAGAGAGAGTGAGCAGTCGCCTAATATAATCAGTCGATCCGATCGAAAAATAATAGCCGCGTCTGCCGTCGGTCTGACTGTCGGTGATTGAAATTTCTCCCTCTCCCTGCAACCAGACCGACGACTGCGCGTATATTCCATCCGACTCCATCGACAAACGAATTTACTTTCTCTCTGAATTCTCGTCGATATGTGCGACTGCTCGTCTACTGCTTTCGTTTGATACTCGCTCGACGAGATCGAAATAGTCTCGTTGAAAAATCATTTGGAAAGAATCCGCATTTTTTGCCCAAGAATTTACAAAAACTTACAATTTTAAAAAATTTTCATAAGAATTTTCAACTACCAATATCATCATAATATCAAATTTTCCAGTATTTTTCATATCAATATATTCACGACCACTTACGTGTATTCACATAATATCAAATTCTGTTCCTTCAGATTTCTTATAACAAGATTTCTTATAACAATCGCTATTCAAACAACAAAACACTGTAGCATTCAGCTGAACTCATCAGCTCCAAATCATGAACCCTGTATGAGTTCGGACACCATTGCAAAGTGTTATTAACAATTAGCTATCTTCATCTTCAACATTTCTATTCTATGACGACCTTGTAGTACAATTTTACTTCAACGTATATCAAACAGCAGGAAAACATCCGATTTAATGATAAATGAAGAGAAAGAAATTATTTCATATGGATAAGTAATTTTAACGTAGTACTTACCTCAGAGCCCTCGACAATTTGTCATAATTCATATTAGGCTTGGACTTCCTTTCGCCCCAACGTCTGGCCACCTCGTCGGGGTCAGTCAACTTAAATTCGCCATTGGTTCCTTCCCACGTAATGCACGCGGCGTTGCTCGAGTCTGAGAGTAGCTCAAGTAGAAACTGCCAGAGTTGGATCTGACCGGAACCCGAGCTCGCGAGGCGACTGCTCGTCGCTCCGAACATTTGATAAGGATCTACAAATTGTTAATAAGTCCGGATGGATTATACGAAAATTTACGTTCTTCTTTTCGTTTTTTTTTCTATTTTTGTCGGCTTCAGTGGATTTGGTCATTTCGGCTAGAGCCTATTGTTTATAGGGTGCATTAGCCGAGGTTCTGTTATGTTAGAAGAAGCTACAGATGTTTATCATTAGAACTACCAGCGTTAAATATATTATGTTTAACCGCTTAATGACAGAATTTATATTCAAAATTATGTCGAAAACGCCCGATTTTTTTTATACCATTTTTGTCATCTACAGATATAGCTCACTAGACGGCCTCACATGAAGCCTCACTAGGCTTTGTAGGCACAAAAAACAGCAATTTTTTCGAGAAAAAACAAGATGTTTATTATGCTTCATGACACAACCGGAGTTATATAACTCGGGCTTCAATGAAAAAGCCAAAAAACCACAATCTAACCAAAAGTAATACAACACTGTCGTTTAAGTAATAATAGGTAATAAGAGCTAAAGTAAAAATCAAGTAAATATATTTTACGATCTATAAATATCATTGACAGTATGGTACAATCTGAAACATGGTGTAACACATAAAGGCACATCACAGTCTGGATAATAATACCTGGTTTCTCTACGAATTTTCTTGCCCTGAGCATCACGTTTTTTACTACATACTCCACATTGACGAGTTGGGTTTTGTTTTTTCTCAGTAGCAATATTTCGGGCGATGGCATTAAATATCCCTAAAATTTTCAGCGCCCGAGTTAACTCGTTCATAGGAAAATCGAAACGGCATCTATGCCCAAGATATCTCGGGCATGCTCGTTAAGCGGTTAAATATATTAAATAAGTAAAATTCGGAACGGTGGGTTCAAAAGGCGAAAAAGGTTATCAATATGGTAACTTATGTTTTATAAGATAGGCGTAGAATATCTACTGTATGGTTTCCTTAGAAATTTAGAAAATTTTTTAAAAAAAGGACAGTGGTTTAGGAACTTGTCATTTCGACTGCCTTGGTAGATCTAATGTTGATTGTAAGTCTACGATACTCCGAATGATTTCACTTTTTAAGTATTGCCGTTTTGAATTCTCTGTTACTTTATTTTTCAATAATTTCGGAACATAATTGACAGTATATTGAATAGGAGCCTCCTATTTAAACCGATCCTAAGAGCATTTCCAATTAATATCAGCAGTCAGTAATTCAACTTTCCTTTCTACCAGATCTAAAACATCGTCAATTACCGATATTGACTATAAATATTGGCCGTCTGAGGCCCTCGTAATTTCAACGATCGGAGCTTTCTCGAATTAGTGCACAATTCTCGCGTGCAAAGTTTAGGTAAAGGAGAAAGCCTCGCAAAACCCTATCGTTTGGTTGTTCCGAATGCGGCCATCGTAGAGAAAGGGTGAAAAGAGTGAATTATAATAGAATGGAGGAGAGAAAATGAGAAAGAAATAACGCAGTGCGGCGTAAATTTTTATTTCTCTTCTCGAGGCAAGTCGGATGTAATTTTTTTTTCCTTTCCCTCGAACTTATACCTATCCATTACACGGTTGTTTCCCAGTGCTCCCTGTATCGCCCTTTAAAAGCTTTACAATGCGTCATCATCGTCGTTCGCTACTGCTCAGACCTGGAGTGCCCTACAACCGTACAAAAGGATATAATCGCAACCCTACAATAGAATAGAGTTCGTTTGGATCATAATAATTTCAATTGAAGGAACGACCGATGGAGTGGTTCAAAGGGCGGTATACGAATGTCTTCCGAGAGAAAGAGCACGCTGCAAAACTGAGCATCGTGCTTTAGCCGAGCGTGAATTAGATGATAGAGAAAATACGATCTTTCTACAAGAGACTTTAACACTAGAACTACCGGCGTTAAATCTGTTATATTTAAATATATTAAATAAGTCCTTTGAAAAAAGGAAAATTCAGTGGTGGAAAAGATGATCGATTCGGTAATTTATGTTTTATAGAATGGACGTAGAATATCTACCCTCTGGCTCTCCTATAATCTTGGAGAATTTTTGGAAAAAATTGTGTACCAGTCATTTTGACTGGTTTGGTAGTTCTAGTGTTAAATATCCTTTTTGTAATGGGTATTGTGTTTCAGGATATAAATAGGACTCGGTATTTTTTTCTGACGAAGGCTACGGTGGATGTGGAGTCGAAGGTTTGGACTTTCGAGTAATCCGATTGAAATAAAAATCATTAAATTAGTTAGGACGTATTACTATTTTGTTTGGGACATTTTTTTATCCGTATGAAACTATTTGAAAATATTTTCTTTAATACTAGATGTACGAAGCCGTCGAATTAACGGGTTTTTACTTTTTTATAAACATTTCTCAATGTTTTAGAAACGCAGTGCAGCAGAAATTTCACGTGTATCTTAGAATCCTCAAATTACTTAACCGATCATCTTCTTTGTCGCGTGATCCTCCTTTTTAATATATTTAAATATAACACATTTAACGCCCATAGACCAAGTATTAAATAATTAATTACTAAGTCTCTAGAACATCCGATCACTTGAACACTCCACATGTCCTTATTCTTTTCACATGATTCTTTTAACTCTATTATCGTCACAATCTCCTTCCCAAATCCTACAAACATTCTCCCCAACAAAATCTTTCAAACAGGAATTTATCCGTTACTCAAAGTGCTAATATTAAACTTAATCAACACTAAACCTACCGGCTTTATATCTGAGATATTGAAATATACGAAATATGTACTTTGGAAAATGAGATTTGAAGAGGTGAAAAAGATGGTCGGTTAAGTAATGTTTGTTTTATACGATAGACCTAAAATATTTACTGAATGGCTGCCCAATCAATTTGAGGAATTTTTAGAAAAAATCAGAAAGCGGTCATTTGACCGCCATGGTAGGTTTAGTGTTAAGAAGTGTCTCAAAACATCACTATCCTTCACTTTCAACGTCTCTAAAATCCACCATAGCTTCCGTGACAATTCTACATCTGCAAATTGAGAACTATCATCCAAGAAACAATGATGAACGACGGTAAAATGAACAAGGAAAATTTCATCCTCGACCGATTCAAGCCGTTTCCCATAAAAATACATTTCGACGATTATGAGAGGGGAGTTCTCTCGATGGGGGATAGATGCCGAATTGCCGGACCTCAAAGGTCGTTTCGCCCGATGAATCCCCTGAAATGCGTGGCGGAGTGATCGCCTTTCGATCGAACGGTAATTCACTTACAAGTTAATAATGGGAAGGGGCGCGGGGTACATCCATTTATCTGTCGAACGGGGGAACCGGAATCGCCGACAGAAATGCTCCGACGCTAGCTGTTTCTTCGGATTCTATCCCCCTTCCGGTGAAAACTAACGGACCTCGGAATCTCATAATTATCGTCGACTTTGTTCTAAGTTTGTTTCTTTCCTTTCGTTTTTTCTTAAAGGAATCATTCCTTTCTGCGATAATTGTCTGATTTTTATTGGATAGAGAATTTGATTTAGAGCGAGAATTAAAGTTTGATGGAAAGATTTCGTTCCCTTTATTTTTTTGCTCGGAGAAATTCAATAGACGATTGAAAGTTCCAGTGGGGTGGATTATTGAATTTTTAAGGAGAGAATATTAATTGTACGATGAGTTTTTATTTTCGGCGTTAAGAGAATGGTTTTTGGTGATTGGAATTTTCAGGGGAATTTTGGGGTGTGGTTTTTTCGAGACTTTCAATTGGTGTTTAATTTGCCCCTGTGTTTCGTGCCTTGACACAACATTTTTAAGTTTATTTTTTTGCTCGGAGAAATTCAATAAACGATTGAAAGTTCCAGTGGGGTGGATTATTGAATTTTTAAGGAGAGAATATTAACTGTACGATGAGTTTTTATTTTCGGCGTTAAGAGAATGGTTTTTGGTGATTGGAATTTTCAGGGGAATTTTGGGGTGTGGTTTTTTCGAGACTTTGAATTGGTGTTTAATTTGCCCCTGTGTTTTGTGCCTCGACACAACATTTCTGAGTTTTCTAAGTTATTATACAGCGGATAAAATAAATATTTGCATAGCGAGTACTTCTTGAATAAATTTTATTTAACAAAGTAATGAATTACACCGGTCAACACAATTTTTTGCCCAAATAATATTTATGTTGATTCTTATAGATTTTGTGGCGCTGAACACGAATATGAAGTCCGGTGAAACGGCTGCACCGATTGTCAGTGTGCGAATAATTATTTTATTCGCTGCAATTACAATTTAGAAACTTGCAAACATATTTTACGCTAAAATTTTCCAAAGTTAAACGTATCTCTCATCTTATTTTCTGTTATGAACATCCACGCACGTCCCAAGGAAAAAATCACGTTAATTATACTATATTTTCTCAACAAATTGAGCAATTAGCAATCAAATTAGAATAAAAAATCCAACACAATATTTTTCTCAAAATTGTATCATTCAGTATGATTTCAAATTGTAACAAACTCTAAGCACGGACTATTTTTCCTTTAAATATTGCTGATTGCAATTCCGAGTACCTTTAAGTTTCTGCTCGCACTGATAACAGTAATCAGGCAAACCATATGCTGCGAGGATTTATTTAAAGCTAATGCTCACTTGAAAGGAGTAATTTTCGGGCGTGGCAGGAGAAAGTCAGGGCAGGACGAAGGAGGGTTGCATGATTAGTGACGAGCATAATAATAATCTCCAAGGTCATTCCGTGCAATTGCTTTTGGTAAAGTCATCGTCGATTAGATCTCGCATCAACGCGCGCTTTTACAAGACCACCGGCAACGAAAGCTTGCCCGTTGAATTTGCTTCGGGGTAATTTCTCGATTATTCTGGCATTGTAAATTTGAATTATATCTGCGATTCTTATTTTTAATCTGTTAATTTCATATTTCCTATTTCAACTGCCGTGAATATTTTGAAGTATGCAGAGCCAATTTAAAACTAAAACTACCAAGGCACTCGAAATGACTGGTTTCTCATTTTTTATATAAATTCTCCAAAGTTATAGGAGAGCCGTAGAGTAGATATTTTAGGCCAATCTTATAAAATGTAAATTAATGAATGAATCATCTTTGCCATCTATCGATTTCTTTGTTTTAAGCACTTATTTAATATATTGAAATATAATAGATTCAACGCCGGTAGTTCTACCGTTAAACTATAACTGGTACCGATCGTACCGAAATGTTTAAGTGTTATAAAAAATTACATTGTACTCAAAAATGCTGATCACCGGTGACTCCCGTGACGTTCAATGTGTTAACCCTTTAAACCCTTGCCCTACGCTTTCTTTTGTGACTGGCTCCGCAATAATTGAAAACTAAATTACCAAAATAAAAATATCTCAGTGATTCCTGATATATTTCTGAATTTAACGCAATATTAATAACATAGAAATAATGTTATCGTGTTGTGTTCCACTGATGTTTTCAATTTGATAATTTTTGGAAAGCTTCAAAATTTCCTGTTCCATCAACCACATCACGAGTTTCACTCGTTGTACGGCAAAGGGTTAAGTGGCAAAACTTCTCTTTCAAATGTATTTGCAAAATACTGAAGTGTACTTCCTTATAGTGCATTTTGCAAAGTATAAATTTTTATTTTCCCATTTACTGGCAATTATTTGGACAAAAATATACGGTTTTTGCTATCAGGCGGCTTTTAGGGTGGCTCAAGTGAGTGATAACTACCAGAATCACTTGAAGGCTTAGACACATTTTTAGTTCATATTTTCAAACTAAGTTGTCTCCGAAATATTTATGTAAAAATTTCGTGCAAAGTCCTGCTCCTGATACGGATTAAAAAGGAGTAGTGCTTTAACTTCTCAAAAATATCTACCTACTACATACCAGGCTGCCTGAGGTGGGTGTGCGTGTCCAGTGCTGACTTGGATAAGCTGCTTCCGTATCCTGAAAAAGAAATGTTACAAATTTATGCTCCACATTTCTCCTGCAAGCGATACTACCGCGTTGCATCCTTTTAAAGATTCTATTTAGCATCGCAATGTTTATTCTGCGCCATGTTTCATCGTGCAATTTTCTCTCCATTTTACTACTCTTTGTTAATACGAAAATTAAATAATTGCGTCGAATAACGATGGATTATCCTTGATGGATATATAATTTATATAAATTACGAAATGTTATTTAACTGTATCAAATAAGTATAATATTCTCAGTAGTAGTATCTCAATTTCACGCAGATTATTCGGCGTTTAGTGGTGCAAAGGAGATCTTTTTCGCACGGTATTTTATTTCCTGGTGAAAATGGGATTTTATGAAATTTATCAAAGTTCTTTAAACTTTTATAATGTATAGATACTTGTACGGAATGTTCAGCTTGTAAAATAAGTATTCTCTCATCCAGTTCTTTCATGTTAAGTTACTTTGAGCAAGTGGAATAACTACTTCATTAATTTTCTTTCTAGTAAATGTTATAATTTTCGCTGACTTCTAGCAAAGAAAAATTTCAAAATTATTATTTTACCCGCTGTAACTGCAATCCCATGCTGAGTGCTATGCAGTTAAATGCTTTTAACTTCAACATACTTCCTACTTACAATTAGTTCTTACAAACATTCGTCACTGTCCTATCACCCAACACATCCTGAAATACGACAAGAAAACTTAACTTCCACAAAGTGCAATTTCCCATCAATTATAAAAACCTACAATCCCCAAACTTTACCTTGAAAATTAGCTATCAAAAAATGTCCCAGTTAATTATTGCCACTCACAGTTATTTAAATATCCCCGCCAATTCGTGAGCGACCACCGAAACAGTTCGAAGAACGTCGCAAGTTTCCCGACGTAAAGTCCGGGAAAAAGGCAACAACGAAAATTCGAGCGCGCGGGTGAAGCAGAGGGAGAAAGAGATAGAAGGGAAATCGCCGGTCCATCGAAGATGAAAAAGTACAAACTCGATCGAGCGTTAGAATCCGTTAGAGAGGATTTCCGTGTAGGCAAACACGGGGCTGAGTGCTCCGTATACGTTTCTCCCTGGCTTTCGTTCCATCCTGCCATTTCGTTGCTTTCTCCTCCGCCTTATCAGCCTGACTCCTCTTTCGCGCGTTCGTGTGTGCGCCACCACGCGGAAACATGCCCACCGGTCACGTTCGCACGAGTGTGCAATCTGTTTAAGGCACAATGCCCCTTAATTTCGCTCGTTATATCCTCTTTCTCTCTCTCTCTCCCTCTCGTTGTGAGAAATTTCGTTCAAGTCCCCCCCTACACCCTCTGGTATCGCTCGATCCGACGGTTTGATCCTCGTTAGACGAAACCGGTGAAATTGCAATTCGAAATTAGTCCGGTTTCGAGAATGAAATCGGGATTGGGATTATAAGCGCGAGAGGAGCGCAGAGATGGATCAGTTTCTTGGGTTAATCGTGAAAAGATGTCGGTCTGTGTTGAATTTAGGGTTTGTTTGCATCTTAGTTGCTGGATACTTGGAGTAGAGTGAAACGTTGTAGAAGACTTTAGGCTGAGGATGTTGTTTTGGTAACGGCATATGAAGATAAAGGTTTCTCGATTAGTGGGAGATTCTTTTTGCATTTTTATTTGAGATAATATAGCCTTGGTACCCTAAGTGTCTCCGAAGCGATTTAAGATTGTTGGTCTTAGGTAAAATGATTCTGACAAGTAAAATTGAAATGCAGAATAAGAAGAAACTTGGACTTTTATATAACACGATTTTTTCTCTAATTTCACTTAACACTTTACCTACCGCTCATTCTTCTGAACATTATGCACGAGCGTATGTGTCTACTTACAAAGCTCTATAACATTCAAATTAAAATGTGAAGAAATACTCATTATGTCGTTTTAATTTCAGCTGTTCCGAGGCAGTGTAACTTTATTTTATTATTATCTGTAATAACAGACTGTCGGCCAATGAGTATTGATAAACAGAAAGCCTATTATCCCCGTGCCCTATTATTTGTTTTGTGACTGCTTCTGCTAAAATTTAAAATTTAATTGCTAACATAAAAATGAATCAGTGATTCTTGATATATCGTACAACTTAACGTAAGATTAATTTTATAGAAATCATATTATCGCGTCGCGTCCTACTAATATTTTTAATTTGATCAGTTTTGCAAAACTTGAAACTTTCCTATCTCATTTACCTCATCACGAGTGTCACTCGTTATTATAGGGCAAAGGGTTAATAGGCTTCCGGTAGATGAAGTGTTAACACGGTTTCGATAATGCACAGAACGAATTAACACTAGAACTACCGGCGTTAAGTCGATTATATTTCAATATATTAAATAAGTACTTTAAGAAAAAAGGAATCAAGAGGCGGAAAAGATAATCAATTCGGTCATTTATGCTTTTTGAGTTTGACGTAGAATATTTCTCCTATGACTCTCCTATAAACTTTGAGAATTTTTGGAAAAAATTGTGCACCAGTCATTTTGACTGGTTTGGTAGTTCTAGTGTTAAACATCTTATAGGTTGCCTGGCTGTATGGAGATTCAAAGAAAATGATGCGTCCATTTCAAAAATCGTTTTCCTAGTAATTCAATGGTCCGACGCAGTCCAGGATTTACTTGGGCGCAGGAAATTTTTTTGAAAAATATCGTGTTATACTTTAAAGAGCCGATCTCGAAGGGTGTCAAGCTCGATCGTTATCAAAGTTTGCGTTCTCTAACGCGAACAAAGATTACTGGGTCGGAGCCCCGCGGCTACGCTGATTGTGGCGGACCCTATGACGACCCGGACCCCATGGTCCCTCGTCCAAGGCTGTCCCGCGTCCCAATCAGGAACGAAATCAAATTGTTTTACACAGCGGACACCAACTGCTACTTAAAGGTAGCATCTGCCCCTTCTGATCTTTGTGCAGCCGACATTCCGACGATAGTTTGCGAATAAGGATTCAGAGACGGCGATACTTTCGAAATGGTTATGGTTTTTCTTGAAAAAATTGGATATCATGTAGGAAAGAAATAATAGAACTTTTGCGGTGTATTGGCTTTCATTTCACTGTGGGAATGTTGATTAAGGTAATTGTAAGATTCAGAGTTCTCTGACCTAAACTCAGAAATTAATTAATGAGAATTTTAAAGATTAGCGCACATCAACGGAAGAAATTCCGCTGCAGAAGCTTCTCCCTATTCTTTTAAAATTAGGTACTTTGTATTAGAACATACTTAAATGTCTAATTCCCCACAAAATAATAAATCAGAATTCTAAATTTACCGCAAATCAAAGTGTAAAATTCCGCTGCAGCGCCTGCTCTCTATTCTTTTAGATTTAAGTATTAGGTTCGTAGGAAATTAATGTTGGTTTTCAAACTTTATCTTTAAATACACATGTTGAGAATGGGAATAACTTTTTTTAATCAAAATAAGTTCCATTACAATTTACACATTTTTCCTAACGAGAAACAAGTTTTTTGATAAATGTTTTTCTTCTAAAATGATATAAGAAGATAAACCGATTAAAATGAACGGCTACCTCAAAATTAAGCGCCAAGGTTTGAAAACTCGAAAACCGACATTAATTTCTTACCAACCTAATATCTTAATTACAGCCTATTTGACACGTTGGATGCAATGGGGGTCACCGGTGACCGGCGTATTCAATGAAATTGCATATGACTTTTAAATAGAAATATTTACGAATTTGTTATTTGAGTCAATATTTATGCGTTCGTCTCAAAAAGGTTAACTCCTGCTGTCTATAAATCTCTTTTTGTCTTTAACCGTTTGATTGCTGAAGAATTTTCTTGTTTATATGCCAAAAGTGCAGGATGAAATGCGTAGTTATTTTTTTTGGAAAATAATAGAGACGGTTATAATTAACTGTAATTATTACATAAAAAGTAATTTTTATCAATAATAATATTTTATATTCTCACTTATTACAAGAGTGTTTTGCTGCACAAATTCCATGAATTCCTTTTTCATATATAGCGCAAATTAAGTTGGATCGTTTAATTCCATTACTATTTTTTACTGCATACCTTACACTGTCGCAAGTCGCCTTATCCTGCTCTCAATTAATGCGAAAATTATATCAGAGTAACATACAGCAGCGCGATAGCGCTTTGCCGCACTCAAACGGTTAAAGTTTCTACTTGGTAAAGATGTGATTTTAATATTACGTTGGTAGGAAATTAATGTCGGTTTTTAATCTTTATAAAGTTCCAAAAAAATAAGTTCCATCACAATTTACACACTTTCCCAACGAGAAACAAGTTTTTTAATAACATTTTTTTTCTAAAATGATATAAGAAGACAAACAAGTTAAAATGAACGGCTGTCTCAAAATTAAGCGCCAAAGTTTGAAAACTCGAAAACCGACATTAATCTCTTACCAACCTAATAGAAAAAGTTTCTCTTCGGTAGAAATGAAGAAACCAGCGAAATACCGGCGACATTCAACGTGTCAAATATCTACTTTCCCCCAAAATGATCAACTAGAATTTTAAAATTTAGCACAAATCAACGTATGATATTCCCCTGTGCTGATTGCTCCCAATTTCTTCGCAATAAACTGCCATACCTTAGAATCTCCCCAAACCCCTAAGTTCTCGAGAACCTTATAAAAAAATGCTAAACTCTGCCAGCACAAAGAAACAAGGAAAATTGAAAGCAGTACACCCCTTTAAAAAAACACATCCCCCGTTTTCTGACTCGTTCAAACGGCAAAGTTCGAAGGTCAGTAACACTCGGAATCCATGGTGTACCTTGGGCATCAGACACGGAATCACCTCGGATCGACGTGTTCCCATTGTCACGCGTATATCTGCGCATTCACGAGCAATTACCCGGGGGCGGGGTAATCCCGTTAGGCGGCGTGCAGCATCCTCGAGGGAGGATCAAAGGATCCGCTATTCCGAGCTGGTGCACTCTTTGGCTGTTTCGGAGGCGCACAATGGTACTCAGTGAAGCCGAAGAGGGAGGAAGGAAGAAGGGATGCTTAGCTTCCACGTTTCTCGACTTGCCTCGACTTCGGGCAGACTTCCAAATGCATACCTAATGCGTTTACGTCTTCGCGTTTTCCGCCGGTCTTACGTCTTCGATACTCGTAATCGGTTTCGTTGCAATTATCATTACGTCATTGTTTAAGGGTATGGAGAACGTTGATTGGTTTCAGGTAGTAATCGTTAAGACGTTGTTTAGGGGTTTGAGTTGGAACGAGAGACGGAAAGTTTGACGTTTAGGGGAAGAGTTTTCATGGAACGATGGAAGTTTGGGTGGTTGTGAAACTGCTTTTTTTTTGTCGAAGAGAATTTTAACATTAGAACTACTGGCGTTAAATTTGTTATGTTTAAATATATTAAATAAGTACTTTGAGAAAAGGGGAATTCAGAGGTGGAAAAGATGATCGATTCAGTAATTCATGTTTTATGAGATGGATGTAGAATATCTATTCTATGACTCTCCTATAATCTTGGAGAATTTTTGGAAAAAATTGTGTACCAGTCATTTTGACTGGTTTGGTAGTTCTAGTGTTAAGAAGTGACGAGGAGGATGTGCGATCATTTTTGTAATTTTAGGAAAAAAATATTTTAAGATTTGAATTCGCGCGGTACACATATCAGCACTGTTAAGAAGTTCATCAACATTATATGAGCCGTTTTCTTTGAAAGTGGTGTAGGTCCATTTTATATTATATGGAGATATTTAAGGGTTTGTATTCGAATGGTTTGAGAAATATGGGTATATGTAATACGCTCATTTTATGTTTTTTAGATATTAAATTTATTTAAGTTTATAATGTTGTCGTTTTTAAAGTATTACTTAAAAGTGAAGTAGAGAAATTATGTATTTTTCAACTAAATATTACGTCTTTGCGGAAAGTGGATTTGAACCACTTTCAAAATAATTATATTTGTAATTTCATTAACTACGTAAATGTATATTGACAAAGAGATGAAAATTTTCAAGGAATTCTTTCAGGAAGTGTTTATAGATAAAAAGTTCATAGGAGATTGCATTCCTTGTTATCATTAATTAGCTTTTTGTCAAAAATGGACTTAAATCACGTTCAAAGAAAACAGCTCATATTCGTCACAGTCAAAAATCCACTTTGCACTACAGTATTGTACAATACACAGCAAAGTATTCTAAGCAAGTCCAACGAGTCTTCAGCTTCCAAAGCACTACATCCCAAATCCTTGGAAGTAATAACAATTAGAAAAATCCACTTCTTATCACTTCAAAACCAACCACAGCACAGTTAGTCGCTTAAAAATGAGATAATTCAATCAACAACGAACACGGGCTAGAGCGATCGCATGAACGGCCTCTTAGCGAGGTTAAAACACCGGCACCCGCCGGGTCTTATTTACTCCCGGCACAATAAGTCAATTCGTCGCTCGCCGATTCGTCCGTAAGTGGTATCACTGACTCATACGCGGACACCGGTCTCCACAGGCGGACCTATTTCGGGCATAAATCACTGGTGGCGTGTGTACCAGTACGCCTCGACGGCGTGCGGTGCGTAATAATGAGCCAAGCGAGCGTAGCACGCGACCCTTTAAGCGTAGTTTGCGAAACGAGCGACCGGCAAAGGTACGATGGATTGCCGTGCCACGGGCGCCTACCTAATTTTCCTGACGTCTGAACTTTTTACTAGGATTTGTTTGCGTTGTTTTGTATTTTGTCGGCTTCAACTGGCACGATGATTGGGTGTAGGACTTACTGCTGGAGGCGGGTTTCAGAGCGCCGAGGCAATGACGTATTAGATATACCTCGCAAAAATAAAGAAGTCCTGTTGCCTGTGATTTGTTCTGATTCGCCTGACGGATAGAGACATACTTCGTTCTGACGTTATTTTCGATTCTAACGCGTTATAGGTCGAAAGAGCGGCACATTCGTTGCGTCGTCATGGGAACGACGAAAGGAGTGTTTTGTTTTCGGTTGTTATTCGTCGATCTCAGGTTTCCAGGACTGACATGGTGGGGATTTGCGGTGCGAGCGACACTCTCCACTTACCTTGAACCTCATACCGTGAGACTTCTCTAGTTTTGCGACGTATAATAATTGAGGAGGTACTTCCTAGAGGTAACTTTTATTTTGTTAAGTGCTTTCTTTGCTTTCTTTTTGTTAAGTGTTCTTTCAACTTTGGCTGATACGGCCATTTGATCTAGGACCCATTGTTTTAGATGGTTTTATGAGCCATAGAGGCTCATAAGACCATAGAGGCAAAAATTTGATGGAGGTGATGGAGGATTTAAAGTCGGGCACACATATTGCGAATTGGTGTTTTCACTTTCTTACTTATCATAGAGTATTTACTAAAACTTGGGGCTACGTTGCGATGGGAAATATAATGTTTGATAAGTGAAGATGAGACCTGGCGAGGAGGATGTTAGATGCTCTAGCGAGGCAGGTTGTTGTTGATTGTCATTCTGAATCGGTTCGGAGTTGATATATGGGAGTTTTAGAAGACTTATATTTTTTTTGAATGTCTAGGACGAAAAGATTGGGAGATTTAGGTATTTCTGGGGAGTCAGGATACCGCCTGTTAGATTGAGTGATACGGTCTAATCATTACATGTCGTTATCATCTGGCTACTGTCCTAAGTAGACGAGTTGATAAATTTTTCATTAAATTTCAGAATATAGAAAGTATTATGTAGAGATTGAATGGCCTGAACAAATGAAGTAATAAAAAAATAAAAACCCAATAACGCCAAATTCAACTTGCACCCCTTAAAACCTCAAACATCGCGTTGCCCCCTTCACCATTCCCCTGCACACAAAATGAAGCATTTCAATAACCTTCAAACATTCCATTATCCTTCCTCACTTTAAAAATCTCAAAAAATCCAATTCACCAACAAATCAACAAACTTTTATTTACAAAAATTGAAAAAACACCACAGTCCACAATCCTCCACCAAACTCGTTGCAATTGTCGACGACCAAGGCACCGCAGCGAGGATAGAAAAGTCCCAGTGAGACAATAATACCGGAATTCAATTTGATCTTTCTGATACAATCAACAACACGATATTGGACACGGCAGTGTCACCACCATGACAGCATGGAGTCAGGAGGTTTTTGGCTCGTGGCGAGAGAAGCCAGAAGCACGGGCAGGAAGTAGAGAGAACCGACCGGATCTCCCAGGGTTCTGGCACGGGTTTGGTTCGCAGGGTCGTGCCCGACGGCCTCGAAACCTCGGGGGACATGGATCGTGGGCAACAAGTCACTGGCAAACGGCGCGTGACCACCGCATTCATGCTGCCAGATTTACGACAATAAAAATGGGGATGCATAGAACGGACAGTTCTTCTTTCGGGGGTAAACAAGGGTGTCGGTACGGTCACAGTGGCTCACGAATTTTAATGGAGGAATAGGACAATTTCTCTTTACTTAGCGTTTAACACTAGAACTACCAAACCAGTCAAAATGACTGGTACACAATTTTTTAAAAAATTCTCCAAGATTATAGGAGAGTCATAGAATAAATATTCTACGCCCATCTCATAAAACATAAATTACCGTAACGATCATCTTTTCCACCTCTGAATTCCCCTTTTGTCAAAGTACTTATTTAATATATTTAAATATAGCAGATTTAACGCCGGCAGTTCTAGTGTTAAAGAGACTTGGAGAACGTTCTCTTTTCAAGAGATACTACGTCAATTTGTTGATAGCTGTTGATTAGCAAAGGTTTATTTCAAGTGAAAGCTAGAATCATTTTTCTCTCTCATTCCTCTTGTTATTTTTCCTTTGTACTTTTCGATTTTAAGTCTTACGGTGTTTTTGTTTAGAAGTTTTGGTTTTAGATGAGTGTTGAACCACTGAGATGTGAGTATACATTTTATTTCAAACAATTTTTTAGATGTTTTCTTGTCTACGACTTATAAGCACGTTTGTAGAAAGGGTGGTTTGGACAAAAGGGTTGATGTCTCACTGAAAGTTGAAAACGTGGACGAACGAATTACAGCTGTTTTCTTGGATATGTCTAACTAATATTAATGCAAAGTTTCATAAAAATCGGAGTGTATCAGTTCTCGAACTTCCCTTGCAAAACACATTAAATGATAACTTAGGAAAAATCTCCCAGAGGCGACGAAACAATAATTGGTTGTTCGTTATCTTTATCTGTGTACCTATGGTAGGCCAACGTTTATTTTTTCTTCGTTTAAGCTCTTTCTGTTATATATTGTACCAATGGTCTATAATAGTCTTATTTATTAATTTGTAGAACGGCAGGAAATAGTAGCTAATAAATGCAGAACAACAGAGCAATTCCTCTCGACGGGGGTCTCGAGCACTTTCACACCCCTACTGTACAAATCCGATCGTTCAAAAAAATATGATCCCCTGACAGTCGATCTTAAACTACCCTGCGGATATTACACCCCTAAAAATTTCTACCCAACGTCCACTAAAAATTACAGCTTAAACTGTGCTGATTTCAACGTTCAAAAATAACAAGCATTGCAATAATGCTATTAAAATAATATCAACAGTTCCATCGGGCCAAATAAACATTTTAAGAAAACATAGAACAATGCTGTGCTTGATCGTGATCGACGGGTGCGCTTTTTCTTTTTAATTCTGTTTAGTCACCTTCACGCCGCCATGTGATACGCACGTGTTATGCGCATTTATATATTAACCTGTTAACCGGGAAATTAATTTTTGTTCGAATCGTTTCACAATGGGGACTTCTTCCTTCGCAGTGAGAAGTAATATTATCACACCTAAAGTATCACGCCACAATTTAATGGATAAGAACGTCATAAGACGTAATGCTTTCAACATATTACGTTTGAAAAGTTCCATGATGAATAAAGTCGTTATGCTCATTAGAGTTGTCTTGAAAGTTTTCGTCATACCCGGTTAACAGGTTAAATATAATTATTAAAGTGTAATAATAATACGAGGCTTTTATCATCCCAAAAACTTCTGTCAACCATGGCACTTAACCTCTTAGGCACTGTTGCCAACGCGAGCCGTCGACCGTAGACGGCGAATAGCAAGGTGGACCATTGTCAACATTGGCGCGGCGGCTCCGAAGGAGAGTCACTTGACCACGGGCGCTCGTAGAGAACGGACGTGCGGCAATCGCTCGGCGCGTACGTTGATTATTAATATAGTTGATTATTGGGCTACACGTAAGCGGCTTCGGGACTATCGAGGCTAAGCATCGATTCTGATCCTTCCACTTAGCGGGAGTGATCCTGTCGATGGATTTGAATACTGGAAAATCCAGTTACTTGGACTCGATTAGTTAGTGGCGTGTTTATTGTCGATCGTGGATCGAACAATATTCATGTGACCACGTCCGAGCACCTTACAGTCATATGCTTTTCTCATTGTTTTATATTTGATTATTATATTCGCGTCGCCGAGCGATTGTATTTCTACGTTGCGGCCATTTGTATTGACCATATATCATTGTAATATATTTGGAAATATAAAATCTGAGTTTTGAATCAAATGTGTGTTCCATCGTATTCCCGAGCGGCTGCGTCCACCTTTTCGGAACCCAGCCCTACACGCCGAGGCTGTGAAAATAATATGCGAAAATTCGATCTAATCGAATGAATTTCGTTTTGGACACACGATTGGTTGGTGTCTTTGAGCGCCTGGCGTGTGTTGTCGTTTACAGGCACTGAGCACCACTATAGTGGCTTTCGCGGATATCATCTTTCTGTACGGCGCACCACTATAGTGGCTTACGCTAATGTATCTTTCTGTACGGCGCAGCCACTTCTAGTGGCTATAAATATTTCTATAAATACTAATGAAAAATTATAATTTAATCATCAAACACTTCATTCCAATGTACTCGTGTAAAGAACAGCATTATCCGTCACAAATTGCAGTGCCGTGTCATTTACACGTAATTCGCGTTGAACTCTGCCGTATCGAGAAACAGCCCCGCGTAAAGTTCCGCCGTGCATAAGAGGTTAAAGTCGAAAAATGCGAAAAGAAAAGGGAAAAGAAAGATGGCGAAAAAAAGATCTCTCACGATCAGCTAATACAAGAGAAGAATTCACAATAAGTAGAACTACCGGCGTATCGTAGCCACAATATTATTCTTGGAAGCGATACAACGTCGAGTAGAATGGGATGACGAAAGAAACGTCGGTAGCATATTGGAGGGGTTGCAGGAGACGTCGAAGTCGCTGTCGCAGTTCGTATTATGTCTTTCGGTAGTACATACACGGCCACGTGGCTATGCGTGACACGTTCACGCATGGCTGGCTGCGTTTCCACTCTCCCTCGTATCGCCTCGTATTCATCTCTGATTCCTTGTTGGGGTGTGCAGGGATTGCGTTTCCACTTTAAGCGTGCGTCGTTGGACGTCTATCAGCGGCTACACGGACTGCATGCTACTTAATCTCGATGTTCCGATTAACGTTTTGGAAACTTGTTAAATATTACGTCCATCACTGTCGTTGCATTTTTCTTGTTGTATGAAGGAAATTCATAATATGCAGGAAATTAAGATATTAGAAACTACGAGACTTTGTGAATTTCTGGCGGGTAATGAGAGAAGGGAAAAATGTGGAAAGACAATTTTTCTGGTGGATTATATTTTTGTTGTGAGAAGTCAAGTTGTAGTATGGAATTGAATTAGAGACGGTTGGAAGTAATATTTTGGAGGAGAACGATATTTGCGAGAAAGTGAGATTTGTAGGAAAGGGGGAGATGTTTTACATGGAGTTAAATCGATATTTATTTTGATTTTTCCAAGTTATACAGTGATATCTTGAAAGCACAGTTTCCAGAAAAATTCAGGAGAAAAAATACGATGGAAAGTTGTAATAGTTGTGATAAGAAGCTAAAGGCTAACGTTAATCATTGCCCATGATCCTTAAATGATTAGAGGCCCTGAGAGTCCACCAGATCGCGATCAAAAAGGTAATTACTATTTTGTCTATTCACCTCCACAGGTAATACGTCCGAAAATATGCCAGGCGAAGAAATTACGTTTCATACTTTTAATCTAAAAGTAGATTAATGAATTCTTCAATTTCGATTGTAAATTAGGAAATTTCGCGTTCTGTCCAAGGAGAAATAACCTTTGTTCTTTATAGAGGATATTTGCATCGAAGTTACGATTCCGTGCAATAAGAAATCTTCCGCGTCCAAAGATTGCCGTAGACAAGAATCTTTTTTCCCGAGGGCGGCTTATTCACGCTATGCGATAATTAGGAAACGATTAATTTTCCTCCGCGTAACACAGCGTACCGTTACAAACAGGATTTGCCACAGTCGGCTCTATCTGATGAACAAAAACATACCGCTTTAAGCACGCAGCGTGCGACGTACGAAAGAAATTATTTAGCGCTCTTTCAAATTACGCGCCGTAAAAGTGAATATTGTTGGACCCACGATAGAAATATTAACGGGATTGTGCTTTATTTTAATTGGAATATTACTTGCTTCTTATAACGAAGTTTTATCTAAGTCAGAACTAACTAGGTCCTAAACGTCGATCA
Source organism: Cerceris ruficornis (assembly GCA_963989415.1). Lineage (NCBI taxonomy): Eukaryota > Metazoa > Arthropoda > Insecta > Hymenoptera > Crabronidae > Cerceris > Cerceris ruficornis. The sequence goes on from OZ022518.1 coordinate 9,027,239, forward strand.
TTTGCGATATAAATGACGCGCTAATTTTAAATCGGTGCACCGATTTCTGCAAAACTAATTATTATCTACATAATAGCATGGCCCTCCGTATTTTTGTAAATCCAACTGATACCAAGTCTTCCCTCGTAACTCTTATTTAAGAGCTGAGGTAATTGGTCGCCTGAGCGAACTATCAAGAATGAAATTTAAAGTAATATTGTTTCCAATGTTAGTCGAACAACTATCATCACCTGCATTCCTTCATCTACACCACACGTCAACCAATACTCAAGAATTTTAAACCTCTATCGAGTTGTCTCCTAATCTTTCAACTTCAAGCCAATATTCCTTAAATCTACTTTATCAAACACATAAGTGTTTTTAAAGCAAATTAAACGAACTATCCACTTGAGCATTAAAAACTACATACCTTCTACTACATCATATCTGAACAACACCCAAGAAGTTTCAACCACCACCAAATCATCTCCAAATCTCTCTCTGACTTCAAACCAATCTTACTTAAATGTACTTTATCAAACACACCAGTGTTCTCATAACAAATTAAACACACTCTTCACCCAACCGTTAACACCCACTGACCTCTATCCACATACCTTCATCAGCACCATAATACAACAACCATCCAACAACTTCCAACCATCATCCCCTTCCACTCCCAACCCTTCTTAAACTCCTCAAACCTCCTCTATTTCCAATTCCCGTGAATAACGATAATCATATTCCGATTATATTTTTCAAACACCCTTTACCCTGGAAACCCTTTACGGGGTAAGAAAGCGAAGGATGGCGCGATCGTTACCTATGGATGTCGAGGTATACGATAGTCCAAACAAATTAAACGCATTCTCCACCCAACTATTAACACCCATTGACATCTATCCACATAGCTTCATCAGCTATACTTCAACGATCATCCAACAACTTCCAACCGTCATCTCCTTCCTCTCCCAACCCTTCTTAACCGTTTGAGTCCCAAGCAGCGCGATCGCGCTGTTGAAATTTTATGTCGAGAAAACCCAGCACATTTCGAGCATTGTGGACAACTGACGGTGCCATACCGAATGTCGAAGTCGCGCGCTCAGATTTACTGACGCAAGTACATCACACAGCTCCTTTTAATGTAAATAGTACATTTTACAATAGGTAGAATAATACTATAATAATACAATAATACATTACAAAATGAAAATTTTTATTTCATTGTTATTTTCTCAATCATTTTTATCGAACAAAACTAGAAATATTTATAAATTTTACAGTATGCATATGTAATAATACATATGCATTTTATAAAGTAACGAATTACAAGTTAACAATATTTTTGTGTTATGAACAAACAATTTAAATAGAGAGTAACACTTATAAATTGTAACGTCGGTGTTTATCAAAACATATTGGATGAATTCCTTTTTTACATCGCACGCAAATTAAATGTGATCTTTTAATTGCATTTTTGGTGCTGCAGACTACGCATTGTCGATATAAAATAAACAAAGCGCGATCGCGCTGCTTGGTATTTCTCGACATAAAATAAAACAAGCGCTATCGCGCTGCTTGGGTTTTTTCGTACTCATTTAGAGAAAGCGCGGTTGCGCTGTTTGGGATTCTTCGTCAATGTTTCTTCAATACCCCCTGGGACTCAAACGGTTAACACTAGATTTACGGAAACCGTGAAATTGATGGACTCTTACTTTTTTATGAACGTTTCTTAAACTTTTGGAGTAGCAGTTCGGTAGGAATTTCACGTAGATGTTATAATACACAAATGAGTTAATTAATCATCTTCACTGTTTCACCCTACTTTTACGAAGGTACTTACTTAACTCTTTGCCCAAATCAGTTACAATTTCTCATTTCAGCAATTCTGGGGTTATTGCACACTCACAATCAGTCAGAAAAGATATCGTAGGGCAAGGGGTTAATAAGTTGAAGTACATATAACAGATTTAGCCCCCGTAAATATAGTGTTAAACTCCTCAACTCTATTTCCAATTCCCGTGAGTAACGATAATCATATTCCGATTATATTTTTCAAACACCCATTACCCTGGAAATCCTCTACGGGGTAAGAAAGCGAAGGGTGGCGCGATCGTTACCTATGGGTGTCGAGGTATATGATAGTCACGGCATACGTGATCAGGCGCGTGAGCCAACTGCCAAGGCACGCGCCGTGCCGGAGTACGTAATTATCATAGGGAAGTTAGGGTTGCCCTCGGACGAGCACACACTCTTCAAACGAGCGTACATGCATGCACACACACATGTGCATGAAGACAGGGGGTCGAGGGTCGACTGGCTCGGGTCAGGAAGTCACGCGAGGCACACTCGCAGAGGCACAGCTCGGACAAACCTATGGAAGAAAGAGAAAGAGAAGGAGAAGAAGGTGGAGGAGGAGCACTTTTATTGTTCTACGAGTTGTCTTAGAGTCGCTTTTCCTGGCCAGTGGGCACACCCGTTCAAAGCGGAGGTCGATATCCCGGCTGGACGGCTTGGAGCTCCCGGTGGAACATTCTTTTCTTGGATTTCATTATTCTTGCGAGGAGCTTTTTAAAGTGAGTTTCGTTGATGATCTCTTTTTGGCATTTTTTCGGCATTGCGATGGTCATTTAGGTGGGTTTCGGGGCTATGATTTAAGTATCGTATTTTTTGTGAACTTGGGTCAAATGATTGCGAGTCACGTACAGAATTTTCTTAGATAAATATGTTAAAGTATCGCGTTAGAAACTGAACTGTGCAAAATACATTATTTAAAAGTTACATCTAATACTTAGAGATCAAATGAAACTGAATTCTTTTTGCCAGAAATCCTCAATTTTTACGATATCTCGGGCAAGGAAGGAAAACGTGAAGTTAGAGCAGCGTTTTAGAATCGAAGGGATATAACACGTTGAAATCCTGACCTCCTTCTGACCGTGGAACAAGTTTGGCCCACTGAGCACGCGAGCAACATTAATGGCCATGCTCGAATTACCGCATCGCTGATATATCTCGAACGTGTTAATTCATAGTCGACCGAACGTCCCTTTATCATTGCTTTCATACGACAGCGTCGTTGAAATACCGTTGATACCATCGCCGGCATAAATCCGAAAATTTGATCTCTCACTCGAGAATGGAAAATCACGTTTATCCGAGGGCCGAGGGTCGACGTAGGTATAATGGTCTCAGGTGGGTGAGAATTAATTTCGCGCCTTTGGCAAAGAGGCTGACTGGCCGTGTTGGAAGCAGCTTGTAATTTCAATTTCACGCGGCAAGAGAGCCACAAAGTCCTCCGGGTCAACACGCGTCGCAAAGTAATTTCGTGAACTTGGCGCTGCCAACGTTCCCTCTTCTGTTATGCCACAAAGTGTAAACCGAGTCGGAGCCGGCGGGTGTGTCTGTCGAGATCATAGAAACGTGAGAGCCCTTTATTTTGAGTCCTGTGTAACTCCACCTCTTGATGCGACATATTAAAGACCTCGAGCTTCCGTTTGAACAGAAGTATTGGAAGGATTTGAAGTATTGTGGTTTTTCCGGGGTGTCTAGTTTAATTTGTTAGAGATGCAAATTTCTGAGATGCTGAATGCTCGGTGGAATGTATAAACCTTTTGTTTAGAAAATAGGATAAGTTCAGATGATTTCAAGATGTTGAAAAGTTTGCATTTCAATGTAGTTATAAATATTGAAAAAAATTTCAATTACGCATTTTTTGTTATAAGTAATATAGTATGAAGTATGCAGATAAAAAAAGTACGTTTGATCGCAGATAACCTTACTTTACTTAACTGTTTTAGTGCCAGGGTTTTATAAGAATCCTTGCCGGATTGTGCCATGCAGCGCGATAGCGCTTCGTTCATTTATTTGCAAGAAATGCCGATTGACGGGATCACGCTGCTCTTCTTTTTCGTATAGAAGTAAATTCAATAAAAAGAGCTTATTTATGCAGGTGGTTTGCGATTATTTGAAAAAAAATAGTAATTACGAACCAAGCGCGTTGCGAATTGACGATCGTGACAAAACATCGCGACACAGTTCACCACAGTACGCGAACAGCGCGATCGCGCTGCGTGGTACTAAAACGGTTAATAGAGAAGTATTTTTAACACGTTGACTGCCACGGGGGTCACCGGTGACCGGCGCTATTGAATTCAACGAAATTTCATATGACTTATAAATTATAATATTTACGAATTCTCTAATACATTTAATGTTTAAATATTGGCATTAAAAAAGTAAAAACTATACAACTATTTGTGATCTTAATAGAAAAAGTTTCACTTTAGTAGAAATGATGAAACTAGCGAAATACCGGTGGCGTTCGATGTGTTAATTAATTTTAACAACCACATTTTTTTTAGTTATCCCGTTTTCCTGATCATCATGGAAAATTCTACTTGAGAGTCGATTTAACTAAACGAAGAGTCATCCGTGGAGGACCAAGAATATCGAACAGTGAATTTAATCCTGCTATGGAAACGTTGTTCTTCCTGTCGCCAGACTCTAATTGAAATGCCGATTCGACACGTACATTTGGCGTGTGTGAATCAAACCATTAATTCCCTCTTTGATAGCTGATCCGTGGTGATCGCAATCTAACGAGGCATCGAGACCGCAAGCCGTTTACACGAGAGCCTGCCTGCGGGCAAAGCTCTCCGATCTCCGGTAGATGATCGCGTCAGCATGAATTACTATTCCTAAAATGAACCCTAATTTCGGTCCAGCACATTGGTTTTCCAGTGGCGCTTATTACATTCAAGAAAAACATGGTTATGAGAATTACAGCAATCCCTTTATTACATCCGTATGTCCTAAAACTTTGAGATAAATGCTTCGGAGCATGTTAAGTTTGTCGACAAGTTTCAACAATTTCTTAGCAACGAAGACAATCGTGGTAAGGCAAAGCGATTACTTTGCCTTACTTAACCATCACCTCACCAAACTCCGAAATCCAAACTTATCTCCATCACCTCTAATCATCCACCAAAAAGTGACCACCGAGCATCAACCTCGGCAAATCGACCCACAATATTAATTTGTCCACACACACAAATCATCTCAACGTCATTGCAACTCTACCAAAAACCCAATTAATCTCAGCTCGTACCAATCCTCTCCATTCTCTACCTCTACCTTCAATTCTCCTTCTCACTGTTACATGCGGCCCTGAATTTTCATTTTTCTCACGGAATACCAGTCGACCACTTAGAAAATATATCAGTAGGCCACTTGAGAAATCATAGGAAGACGTAAATACGCAGGACCACCACCCTCGCGGCTGGTATATGCAAGTTACATTTTTTATAATCTCCAGATTTTTCCCACGCCATCTTGGTGCCCTAAACTCCCTTCCAAACTCCTACCACCTCCACTCATTTTTTGACAGTTTTTCCCAGGGCCCAGTCCTATATAAGCGAGACACTTTTTGACTCCTCGGATCCAGTATTCTTTAAACCGTCATACTGTTACCTAGCGTACGTAAAATTCAAAGTCACGACTTCTATAAAACGTTGACTGTTGTCAGTATAAGACGTAGAATATCCCCGCGAACCGACGCGTGAATTTCGGCTAAGCTTAGATTTAAGAATCAACTTTTGTAATTGCATTATTGAACCACTTTTGATTATAACTGTTAATATACGTTTACATTCACATTGTGATATTTCAAACGTTTAGTTAGTTTAGCTTACTTCCTTTAATCTTCATGTAACTGAGCAACGATCTCCCTTATTCACTCTTACCGCTCGGAGTGAATGAGATCTTTAAAATTAAAGTTACGGGTGTTCGTTAAAAGAGTCTACGGATTGCAACAATTTCCTTTTCCCCTTATACCAGCTAGTGGCGGTACCCCCGTATTCTTTGGTACGGGACTTATCCGCTATACTAGCGCGAAAATACCGTAAGGTTTTTCGTTATTAACACGTTGACTGCCATGGGGGTCACCGGTGACCGGCGCTATTGAATTCAATGAAATTTCATATGACCTTTAAATCACAATATTTACAAATTTTGCAATATATTCAGTATTTAAATATTGGCGTTAAAAATATAAAGTTCTGCTGAATATATATTTATCTGTGTCTTTGAAGTTTCTGCATTATAAATACAGGTAGCCCTCCTACAACACGGTATCTTATAACACGGTTTCGCTATAACACGATTCATAAATTGCGGGAACCCTCCTACAACACGGCGTCCTATAACACGGTTTCGCTCTAACACGATAAGGGAATCGAGGAGCTGCAAAACTGTCTAGCTTCATACCGAGAAATTTGCAATGACCTGGTAAGAACCAGCAAGCAAAGTAAAATTACAAATTTTTTGAAGAGGGAAGAAGATGCAAGAACTTTAAATGAAGAAAAAAGTTCTAAAAGTGACGGCGATATCATTCCACCGAAAAAACGTTCTCGGTTGATTATACTTACAATTAGTAGTGACGACGAAGAAATTTATTAAATTAAAGTTGCGTTAAATTAAAATAATATTTTTTGTTTTTTTTTTGTTTTGTGTTGTACATACATTTATATTTTTAATAAAAATTAAGTTGTTTATGTAGAAGTAAAAAAAATATTTCTTTTTAATAAGTTTTTGGAACGTAACCCCTCTTTTTGTACTGGCTCTGGGTCTCATACAACACGGTTTCACACAATACGGCATTTTCTAGGAACCTATCTACCGTGTTATAGGAGGGTTACCTGTATGTGATTTTAATAGAAGAAGTTTCACTTCGGTAGAAATGATAAAACTATCGAAATACCGATGGCGTTCAACGTGTTAACGGGCATACGGCGACTCTATAGTTCTGCTATAGATTAGTCCGCTCCCCGGAGATTTCCCTACTACTAGCTAGTGGTGGTACCCCCGTATTCTCTGGTACGGGACTTATCCGTTATACTAGCGCGAAAGTACCGCGAGGTTTCTTTCGTTATTAACGGGCATACGGCGACCCTATAGTTAGGCTATAAGGTTAGTCCGGTCCCCGGATATAATCCCCCGGATATTATTCCCCAACTCGTTCCAATTCTTAACCCTTGCAATAAAAATTGTATTAATGCATTCGGTCTCGTTCTGCCACTCGCCCGGCTTGTAACATCACCCTCCATTATCTCCTCTCAGCTCCCAGGCCGAAAGCTATCTCTGTCACCGCCTCGAAACATCAACCAAAAAGTGACCACCAAACGTGCAGGCAAAGCGTTAATTCCGGGTTTGTTAGTCGAACCGTGGCGAGGTGGTTGTAGCCTAGCAAGGCATCGAGGCCAGAAGCCGTTTATAACAAGCTGCCCGCGGGCAGAGCTCTCTGATCTCTGCGAGATGATTGTGCCAGCGCCGGTCGGCATCCACAGGGTGGGGCCTGGCCTGGCTCTTCGGTGTTGCCGTGCGGGCAAGCGTCTCTACACAGCCCCGGGGGCTTGCTCTCTCGACGACAAAGGGGCCGCGGTTCAACGCGCCACAAAGCGTCGGGACGCCCACCTACACCCACCGTATACACACACGCACACGTGCATGTACACGTACACACGGAGATACGCATTCTCGCCCCACCCGTTTCCTCTCTCTCTCTCTCCGCGCTCGTACACGTACACAAAGAACCGGCCTCGAACAACCCGGGAGTCGCGACGCGTGAACTTGCACCCAACGGCGCCTCGGACCACCCTTTAGCCGAGGGTATATGTAGCGAATCGAGAACGAGGAGAAAGAAAATGTAGCAGCGAACCGTGAGGAAGAGACGCTTGAGTTCGAGCACCGTGCCCGATAAGAGAGGCCAACGGAATCGATTCTAGGAGGGGCGAGGGTGGAGGGTGAAGCAGGTAATTTTTAGGATGTTTGGTGTATTGGGATTTTGTTGAGTATTTTTTTCAAGGATGCGGGTGGAGATTGTTGACGAGGGGGCTCGTTTGAGGGGGTGATTTGTCTGAAGTATTAGTTGAGATTGGTGGTTTGGAGGCAGATGCCTGCTCAACTTTGAAAATTGGTCTTTGGAGTGGAGGTGATAGAAATAGTTATTGAATTTTGGTTGAGGATAAGGTTTAACCCCTTGGCCGATAATGACGAGTGGCACTCGTGATGCGGTAGATGGAATAGGAAATTTTGAAGCTTCCCAAAAATGATGAAATTGAAAATATCAGTGGAACACAACACAGTAAAATTATTTCTATGTTATTAATATTGCGTTAAAGTGTAAGATATATCAGGAATCACTGATAAATTTTCATTTTAGCAATTTAATTCTGAATTATTGCACGCACAGTCGCAAAAGTAATCGTGGTGCAAGGGGTTAAGATTGCCGTTAGTGTTTGGGTAGTCGGTTGATTTGAGAGGGTATGCCTTTATTCCGGAGAGTTGTTGAGATTGAATCTTAAAGTTTTACGTATAAGTGGAACTGGTAGTTTTAAGATGTTTTGATAGAAGGTTCGGTTAAAGATTGCTGCTGAAGTGTTGGTTGGTTCGTTTTAGTTGACTTGAGAGGGTGTTTGTTTGGTAGACTAATTAGGTTTCGTCGTAGTACGCAGTTGTAAGTGGATGAGACAACGCGATTTATTTCTAATTTTTTAGCGGAAGACACTTTCGAAGATTGTTATTTAGGCAGCTAATTAGCTTGTGTTTCACTGATTTGAAGGGGTGTGTTCTTTGAGATACCAATTGAAAACGATCTTTGGATGGAATTTGAAATTGAAGAGATACAACTAGTAACTTCAATCATCGCGTATAGTAAGAGCGCAAGAAAATTGTTACAAAATATAGCAACGCACAAATACTTAATCCAATATTAAAATAAAATGTTAAAATCAGAAACTCACCCTGACCGGGAGCCGGCGACGTGGCGTGGCTCCAGCCTCCCTTATACGAGCTGCTGGCATCTGAAAGAAAAAACACCATATTACAAAAACTCCAAACACTATTTTATCGCAGCCTATTAATTAATATATCTACATAAAAAAGATTTACTTCGATTTCTAATATACCACAGCAACGGACAAAATTAACACCGAAGAATTTTTTTGAAGCTTTGCCCTCCTACACCCTCATAGGGGGGAAAGATTTTTAGGGCTAAAATGCTAAGAAATCGAGCATCGATCGAACGAAGTAAGGGTGGCACGTGTTATAGGTACTTCGTGATTCGTACGTAGTTAAGATTATACTTTTTCAGGTCACGTTATTAGAAGACGTATAACGTCTGCAATTGCAGGTTAATCTGTTCTGGGAATCGCGAGGAACTATAAAACATATCTGATCGCCGGCCGAAGTATTCCGAGCTGCCGTACGATTCTCGTGAAAAAGCGATTCTTCTGCTCCGCTAAATCTTTACGACGCTTTAACGACTCTTTGTCCCTGCATGTTGATAATTTAGTATACGGCTCCTTTAAAAACACTCCTGCCCGCTTCATTTGCGATATAAAACTCCAAATTATCCGATATACTGTTATTTTGGGATTTTCCAACCGACCCTGTCGTGTACGCGCTTCGCGCAGAGTTTAATAAATTATTTGTAAGCTCTTTCGTCTTCTCAGAATAATTCTTCGTATTGAATGAATCTTAATTAGACATGTTTATTCCATGTTGTATTTCAACTTTAACTTAACACGCTTATTTCTTCTAAGAGCCACAGTTTTACGTCGCTTTCGAACCTCCATCGTTGATATCTTAAGTGATAATTTATAAAAACATATTCTCCAAATTGTACAGAATTAAACTTGATCCCACTAAATCAGAATTAAAACCATCAACTTCCTAATCACCATAGTCCCATTAAACGTATTCCTACAAAGAAATTGATCCCCAGAAAATCCAGGCAAGCTGACTATTCTTATTTAATCTCGAATAAGCCACTTCTCACAGCTATTTCTTTTCATTTCCTACTGGTAAAATTGATTAGAAATTTCAAATGAAGTGCAAGTTTCTTAATCGCTTATCTGTGATCCGCCTTTGTCGCGAAGGAAGGTCTCTCGATTCCTGGCGCTGTTTCCATCGCCAGCGGTGTGTTTGCAGACAGATATATTTTCATTTGGCAGTTATTGGCACGAGGGTGACCCTCGTGTGTACATACGTACAGTAGTACGTCATGCTGCAGCAGAAACTTCGTCTTTCTGGGCAAACAACGACTTAGGTGTACAGAACTATCCGACCTTTCGTCTTTGCTGCCCCCTTCGTTTGATCTAGAGCCTACAGTCCATTAATAGAGCCTCGAATTTCACGTTTCTGAAACCTAGGAGGGTCTCAACCGACCAATGTCTCTCTTCGTGGTAAGATTTATCCTGGATCTACCAGTTTTAGCACATTAGACGACGGCTAAACCCTTGCCCTACGATTTTTTTGTAACTGCATATGTGTAAGACTTAAATTGCTGAAATTAAAATCTTTCGGTAGTTTTTGCTGTTATCATGCACTTTAAAATAGAAATAATTTTTTAGTAACGTGGCTTATTGATATTTTCAACTTGACAGTTGCTAGAATGTCTGCAGTTTTTATTGCATTTTCTGCACCACGGGGACCATTCGCAGGGCGAGGGGTTAAAATTATTTAAACTTTAATCACAGAGATTGTTTTATGCTGTTATCCGGGAGAATGATATTGGCGGTGGAACTTTTGTCAGTTTTTCGGGTATACTTATTTTATTTTCTGTTATAATTTGCGATGAATCAGAGATGTATAATTTGTTTGTGAAATAGAAGTTAAATATTGGTAACGTTAAAATATCAAATCGTCTGATATTTCTAAAACCGCCGCCTCTTTCCCCTTTCAATCTAAACATTCCTTGCCCATTCCACACATACATTCACGTTTGTACTAAACTCTTAAACTCGATCCCAAATTCATTCTCCACCAGCTCTCAAAACAACCCTACTAATATTTTAAAAATCGCTCAAAATCTTCATCATCCACTCCAACCCTTAGTTACTCACCCGACACTATACATTTCCGTTCATAATAATCTCATTAAACCTCATTCCAAATCCATTCCGCCCCCACAACCCCCTCAACAAAAAAACCATCGCATCTTCAATAACAGCCCAACCTACACCTCACCTCTCACCCTGAATCCAAAATAAGACCCATCCACCCCAACCTGCACCCCATCTCTCACCCTCGATCAAAAATGAGACCCATCCACTCGAAACTCCAAATTATCCACGATTCTCAACATCCGCGCCATAACCCTCTCAACGGTCACGTGGTCCGTGAAACGTCATCCCCGAAACTACACCTAATCGTCCCATCTGAGACTGCGACAAACCACCATTGTTAAACGTACCGGCGAACAGCATCGAGAGATTGGTGAATGCCGTCGTACGTGGTAATTCCGCGGCGGTTGTCCCGCTGCTCTTGAGGTCCAGCATCGCGCGGTACACCGTGCGCGAGGAGCCGCGATACGGCAGTGAAACACGGGAGAGGTCTTTCCCTTTCCCTTTCCCTTTATATCGGAGTTATCACGGCACTGATATCAACGTCCGGATCTGGGCGAGACGCGTCGACGTGGGAAACGTGGTCATATCAGCCCGCTTAGCCGCGCGCGAGGCGGATTGTAAACGGCACGCGGATTACTCGGACACGGTGGATCGCGGGAATGCGCTCGAATCTGCGATACGTCGGGTGCGCGATAAGGCCGCCGATCATCTTGGCGACCCGCTCTGAGTGACACTGGCTCCTACACGTCGGAGATGGTGTCCGGGGCCGACACCGAGACCGTAAACCCTTCGTCTCCGCCTTCGTACGCGACACCCAAAAGGGATACGCGCTCGTTGGTCGTTCTCATTGGGGGGTTGTTTCGACCACACCGCACGAGGGGCGGAGTTTTCACGTTCCTATTACACCCCCGTACGTACGGGGCGGACGAGCGCCTGCGCTGTACGCCGGCAAAGCTACGGCTCGATTGCGAAACTTGGAAAACGCCGAACGAGGGCCGCAACCCTCTTTCCTGACGGAGAGAGTGCACCGGCACCAGGTTGCTAGGTGGCTGGTTAGGAACGTACCGGACCTCCTGCACTTACCGACCGACGTTGTCGACGACGTAGTTTGCCCCGGTAACGACGTGCCACCGGTTCCCTTCCGGAACAAACCCTTTGTGGTAATGGTACCCGTTTAGGGAACGACGGACAGCGAATTTCGGCAATAATGGCCTAAAGGGATTTTCAGGATTTTTCAGGACGAGATCGAAGAACGGTTTTTACGGAGAGGGGTAGATGAGGAGGGGTGGGTTGGGATTAAGAAGTTTGCGGTGGTGGGATCGGAGTTGTTGGTGGAGTTTGATGGTGTTGGAGGATGTTGAATCGTTGCTTCGGGGAATTTATATGGTATCTGATGTATATAGGTGGATGGTTTTATCCGAAATGTTGGAATTTTGTTAAGTAGCGCGATGGTGCTCGGGACAACTTAGGGATGGAAAATGATTTTTTGTGGATTTAAGTTTAGCGAATGGTGATTTTAAATTTAATTAATACGAATGCTATGAAAACTTGACATTTGTGATGGGAGGAATTGTGGGTTACACAATGGTAAATTTATAAAATTAATTTGAGGAGTATCTCCTGTCTTTTGCAGTATTTTGCAAAATTCCATATTATATTCGTCGTGGAATTATATTTTAATTCGCCCCAATGATCGGCGATCAATGACACCAGATTTTCCTTGTCAATGAATATCATTTAATAGCACAGTATTTTCACTGGCAAATTATAATAATTATACGCGCGATGCAACGACTGCGTCGCGTTTTCGAGAATTACGCGATGACCCCGTTATTAACGCGATTTGCATTTCGTTGCAATTACCTCTTGTCTCTGGGATATAATGTTCACCGGTATTTCCATAAAATCTGCTTTATCCCGCGAAAACATGAGGTTGTCTTAATTAATTGATTATAATATCGCAGTTATAACGCCGGCGAAGAAAACGCGACGGTCTTTTCGGTAATTATATTATTCTCGGTGTTACATTTCGCAAATTAACGCTTTGCGTATCAAGCTGCTAGCTGTAAAACAATCTTCTGATAACAAATCAGAATTTTTTAGTTATCGTTATTTACAAGTGTGCATTACCTGTCGAATCATTTTGCATTTTAACGTTAAATTATATTTAATTAAGAGCACCAGTATTTATGCATTTCGTAGTGAATCTTTCACAAAGCGAATTAAGGATATTTTAAAGTTATCTACAAAATAGTAATTTTTAAATTTTCCAATTCGTATTTTCTGGCAAATATTTCGGAGAAAGATGTTTCAAAAGTAGCGTGATAGTAAGCGACGATTAATAATTTCATTTCACTGATATTTAATTAAGAAAACTATAAAATAATGAAATAAACTTTTGGCTGCACTAAAACACTTACCTAACCTTATAGTAACAAGAACTTAAAGAATATTAACACTACACCTACTAACAATAAGGAAATGACCTATTATCAGCGAAAAATTCCAGTTTGTGATGTCTTCCCTTAGCTTTGCAAGTAAATCTCCCAAAACATGAACGATTAACACTAAATCTACCGGTTTTGCATCTATTATATTTGCATATACCGAATAACTACATTAAAAAATGAAAATCAAGCGGTGAAGAAGGTGATCGGTTAAATAATTTTTGCTTCATAATGTAGACGTGGAATATTTACTGTATGACTCTCCTGTCAATATACAGAATTTTTACAACAAATTGGGAACCGGTCATTTTGACCATCTTGGCAGTTTGAGTGTTAAATCAATCACATCTTCTCTCTTCTTCGTTCCTTCTTTTCTAACATATTGACCTATTATTTCTCAATATATTAGATACTATACTCAATATCCTACTCATTAACTCTAATATCAACCAAAACTCCAATCAAGTCTAAAATAACTTTCCAATGTCTCCAGAATTCGCGCTTCAAATAAAACGTCAGAACGTCACGGAATCTTATCTCATTCCGGTTGAACTCTTATCACGACAGCGTACAGATACATTGACGCACGGCTCGTTGGGTATTCTTAAGCGAGATAAAGGACATAAAACGATAAACGTTGAAAGTGGTCACCGTGCGTGTGCAACATCGATAGTTCTCGTTTATGTCCGTGATTCACGCCACCAGGATTTCCCGTACAACCTGTACTCGGTAAGAATACCAGTCGTGACCTGTACTTGTTACGTCAATCGGATTTTGTTGGATTCGACGGTATTCTTGCACAACGTTATCCTCGTTTCGACGTTGCATCGGTCGTCTATTTTTACGTGGCAGTTCAGAACACAGCGGCAATTCGAGCGAACTTTGACGAATTAATGTTCCATTGATCAATGAATTTTTGTTCAGTGAAATGCAACGTTGAAATGTAGGTTTACGCAGATTGTAAGGGGACAATGGCGACAGTCATTTGGTGAAATTGGCTGTTATATCCGCATCGATAAGCCCCATTATCTGTTGACAACCCCGATTCCAATTACACGGATAGCCCGAGTGGACTCTCTCCAGGGGACCTGGTGGAATCAGAGAGTCTCTGATTCCATCGGGTATGGGCCTTACGACCCCAGAGCCCCGAGTAAGATAGCTCCTCAGGCCCTGGCAGTTTCTGGCAGGACGAGACTTTGCAATCTCGAGGTGGCCTAGCAATACGCGTACTTTGTCACGTTCTGCCAATTGGCAGCCGGGAATTGACGGTCCTGAAGGTGAACCGAGACAAAAAGTAAATGAGTGCATTCGCGATGTACTGAGGCAGACCTCCAAGTAGCGCCCCGTGGTGTCTGAGGGGGCCTTGGTGTCTGAGGGGTCCTTGGCGTAACTACAGACCAAGCGAACATGCCTCTTTGTAGAACCTGATCGCACAAACATTTTTGGGTTTTTCCATCGCTCGTTCTGTTAACTTGGTAGTACCAGGAACGTAATCACTGGGAGGTAGAACCGGGGGAACTATTGCGTATGCCAGTATTGGCGCGGCAGCACAGTGTCGTTCGCCTCGTGCGCGCAGACTTCACAACGAATCTCGAGTGGATAAGTATTCATCGTGTAACAATCGATGTACTTTGAAAGTTTCTTGGAGAAATGAAAAGTGTATACCGAGACTGTATTAGCACATTGCACGCCGGTCCCGTGATAATGAGGGATTTCAAATCTATGATTGTAGATTTGGGCGATTAATATCTGTCATACTATTCTGTCCTGAGGAAAACAGTAAAGCGGACAAAAGGGCAGAATTATTTCGTCTAATTTGTGCATTATTTAATGCATTTATATTTAATATATACTTACAAATTTAAGACCGGCAGTCAGGTTTTCAGCGGCTGATATTTAGCCGGCGTGCAATGTGTTAGGATAGAATGACAAGTCTTCTAGGTTCAAGGTTTTCAAATTGGCACAATTTTGAGGTAGCACCTGGGAAAAGAGATCGAGAAACTTAACACCGTGTTAGCCATACCGGTCTTCGTCTTCGCATCATACTTAAAAAGTATAAATCTTTCTTTAAACCGTATAACACAATCATCTACAACTTTAATAAATCTTATTCACATAATGCATTCCATCTGAGCGGAATTGAAACTTCCAAATCTCACTCCGTGATCCAACAGTAATTTTCAATCGTACCGAGGATCACCAAGTACCGTAATAAACTTGAAACAAAGTGCTGTTCGTAGAACCGGCACATCAAGCATTTACCGTCCCCGTCGGATCGAGCCCGGGAAAGCAGGCCGTTTCAACGACCTCGTATCGACGAACGTCGAAGGCTGCGAAGTGGCCAGCGAACCCACACCGATAGCTTCTATTAACCGTTTATGCTCGTGATTCACGCTACCGGGACACCCCGGATGCATGATAGGTAAGACTATCGGCTCCGTTACAACACAATGTTAGCACGCTTACAACCTACGACCCCGGTTTGGCCCGCAGTCTGGTTTCCCGCGTGCATGTATAGTCAGGGAAATTGAGGATGGCAGCGTAGAACAGTGGGAAGCGGTTACAGTCACGTGGCTGGGTCACGTGGTACGCGCACGTTAGAGTGTGCAGGAAAATGTCGAGGACTGTGATTGGTTCGGTGGTAACCGTTAGCACTCTTACGTAGAGTGTGGTTCGACATTATATTTCTTACGACAACTTTAATGTCGAGCTCGACACGAATTCATACAATGAAATTTCGAAAATAATAGTAATAATAATACTAATATAATAATAATAATTTCTGTTGCAATACAACTTTTTACTGAGGCCCTCTTTTTTGATATAGGTATTTCGCAAATTAAATAAGGAGTTGTGGGTAGACAACAAAAAATTAACCCTTTCGCTACGTAGTGCTTTTCCACGAATATGCTAACACGGTACGGAGCAATCCCGGCGCGGACGAACAAGTTTTGATGACTGGTGGCGCAATATAAATAATTAATTATTTATTGAAGTTGCAATGCATAATACATGAAAAATAAAAACTTATGGTATTCAAAAAATATCCAACTACAAAACATGATCTAATAATTAGTTCTTCGCGTGAAATTTTGACGCGTGATTATAGTCGCTGATAGTACCCGGCCAGTGTCATTCGGCAGGTGACTATAGTCACCGGTAATATCGAAAGGGTTAAGGAGTGCAAAGGGTTAAAGATACTGCTACTCAACTAGTGAACGTGAGTTCAAATTTTTGTTAAGTCTGGGTGATCTTTTGTACCTGATATGTATACCATTGCTTAAGTGGTTCGAAGCTTACAGAAAATTGTAGGTTTTATGGGTAATGTCGATAGTAGGTACAGTAAGAACGGGAAGTAACAAGAAATGAGAATATTGCCTTAAATTATAATGAATTTGAAAGAGAAATCTCTAAAACATTTCCCTAATACAGCTTTTCTAGTCAGAGATATTTTAACTGTTATATTCAACTGATATAATGGAATCAAGTAAAATGGAAAAATATAAAACGTGATGAAATGTTGCTACTAAAGTTTTTCATTTATTGAAGAATATAATGCTTTTATACTGTTTTTCGAATATAAAAGAAAAACTATGAACATAAGATAGTTGAATGTATGGTCTCCTTTCCGCGGTTGTGACTTTGGAACCGAGGGACTCATTCAGTCGCCGAACTCTACATCGTTGCATTTTAACAAAAAGAAAAGATAATGCATACCTTCTTCTTACCTGCCAAAACCTTCCGCACCATGTTCTATGCTCTCAACTATACCTTCCCGCTAACATTTCGGCGGTACCACGGGCATTCTTTCCAACAGGGACCCCTGATAGAGCGGCACGCGCACGACACGCGACCACGTACGCCCGGCGGCGCATTTAACGCGCGATCGCTCTCGAGTGTCCGCGTGTACGATCGGCCAAGGGGGTTAAAGTGCACCTATAAGCTCGAAGAGGGGTCGGGGGACGTTGGTGCTTTTCTACGACAGCCACCCTTGCCTGCTGCGGCCCGACTACCCTCGAATGATTCTACTTTCACGCACACGTCGCGTACCTTCGACCGCGGTTCACGCTGCTCAACGTCGCGGCGGATGCGACGGAACGAATCCGGATATCGCTGATACACGCCATGGGATGTGAACGGATCTCGTGTTAGGACAGAGTACTCGTGGGAGATTGCCTGGTATTCTCTAGTATTGCTATCATAATGGTTGCGTAGATTATACCGAGGCTGTTTCATCTCAATCCGAGTGGCTTCGTGTATGTACATTAACACTAAACCTACCGGCTTTATATTTGTTATATTGAAATATACGAAATGAGTAGTTTAGAAAAAGAGATTTAAAGAGGTGAAAAATATGATCAGTTAAGTAATTTTTGTTTTATACGATAGAACTAAAATATTTGCTGAATGGCTGCCCAATCAATTTGGGGAATTTTTAGAAAAGATCAGAAAGCGGTCAATTGACCGCCATGGTAGGTTTAGTGTTAACCATTTGCGGACGGAGACTTTTTTGAATATTGAGAAATAATCATTTATTTGGCGATCAAAAACCACCTTTTTATCGGAAAGTCAGAGCGTTAATGAGTCAAAGTTACAAATTACTATTTGCGTAATTATATTTCAATTTTTCAAATCTAGCCGTGTATACACCCACCGATAAACTATAATCAGACTTTTTCTCAGAACACATATATGCGTCTCGTCCTCAAAGGGTTGTACTTAAGTGCAGTTAATTAACTAAGAAGAAGTTATTATCGTCTCCCAGACTGGTCCGCGGCCCAGTGTCGGTCTGCAGAAAATTTTTAATGAAGCCTGTTTAAAGTAAATGACCTAAATTTTTATCAATCCATTTATTTCAAATATATCGAAAATTAAAATTAGCACCTTAAATATATTCCTTACATGAAAGAAGACCGCGTAAATTTGTTTAAAAAATACTGGATTGCGGACGAAAATGTTTAGGAAATGCTTGTCTAGCTGAAACCAACAAACTCATTGTCCTCGAAGGTAGTCGTATACCACTTTCAACCAGTTAAGCGGTTACGATTCGTATACAGGTCATGCGTTCGGCGTAACCGAATTGTAAATTAACCCTTTCAATATTTCAAGCTCTGTTTCAAGTAATGGGGGTCAGTAATGATGGTTTAGTGTACAAATTATGTTATTTTTTAAGCAGTATACGCTCTGAGGCGTATAAATGTCCCAATGCGGAAGCGGCAGCATCCGAAAAATGTATCATTTGACTGGTTAAAGAACAACACGTATAACCTAGTAAATTACGATTTCTCAGTTAACACATCACTTTCAATAACATCATTTCCAATAACCAACACCAGCCGCATCATTGTAAATGCCTTAAACCATAGTCAGCTCAAAGCTCAAGAGATCCGAGGAGAACTCCGAGAAAGCCGTAATAGGCTGTCGTTCCTCGATCCCTTTCATTTTCACTCGGCGAAGCGATTACCTCAATCGGGACACTAGAAAGATCCTACGGTACGTACAAGTACCTTCGTCGTCCCGGTCTTCGGTACTCTCTCGCAAGGGTCACTTTGGGGAGTCCCTTGCAGAGAGGAGGATGAACGGTCCAGAGAGTAAAGGGAAGGAGGGACAGAGCATCAGGACTACTCAGCGCGATGCAATGATTCCCCGGGCGCATTATCTTGAGATATCGAGGCGGCATTACCGTGGTACTTGGACTCTGGAGTTCGGTATCGGCGAGGCGCTAGGGCGAGGAGTATCATTGTGTTCCATGAAACATGACAGGGCCGGCTATTGTACGCGAGACGCATAGCTACGAGGCAGGGACCAGAACGACAAGGGAGCCAGTTATACCTCCCTGCTATTTCATTCGTCGATGTACCTCTATTTCCAACTCTCTCTTTCTCCTTCACACATGTTTTTCTCTTTCTCCTTCTATTTCCCTCCCTCTTCCTCTCCCCCTGCCATCCCTTTGCGCCAGTCTTCTGCCCTTCCGCGGGTTCGTAACACGATAAGAAGCGTGTCACTTTGTTACGTTTCAGGGGGGGACCGCTTAAGTGCGCGATGATAGATATCTTCGACCCTGTACCAGATAATTCTTCGTATTCAATTTGTACAATATGCTCAATCCAATGGTTAGATAGAGGCGCACGCCCTGACACGATGCGCTGGTGATCTTGAAATCGGATCGGCTTGGTAATACCGAGATAAGGCTTGCGGAAATCAGGCGAGTTTTGTGGATGTTCCTTCGTGTTTTCAACGAGATGGGAATTCGAAATTGTTCGCGGTGAAGCGAACACGTTTGAGTTTAGGAAATATGTCGGATAGATTTAGGCTAGCTTTGAGTTAGGTTCGGGTTGGATGCGAAAATCCAGAATTTTAGAATTATAGGCTCATATTTAACACTAGAACTAACGGCGTCAAATATATTATACTTAAATATTGGAAATAAATACTTCGTCGAAAGAGCAAGCAATAGGTGAAAAAGCAAGCTCAGAGATCTTTAAATGTCCTTCAAGATGCCTGAAGGTTATCGGCCGGCGTCACGGAAATGTAACTTTGCTCAAATACGGTCGCAGTTGTGTCAAAATCATATAAGTCCACGTTCTCGGCGTTAATTTTCTCGGAAATTGTTTTTCAAAAATACGCTCTTTTTGGCACGGCAGGCAGGGCCGTTTGGACAGGTATGAGAGAGACAGGACAGACAGGACAAGTAGGAAACAGACAGGACAGATAGGACAGACAGAACAGGCAGAAGAGTGGCAGGACAGGCAGGAGACAGACAGAACCTCCCTTAACCCCTTGCCGTGCGATTTTTTTTGCGACTGCCTCTGCAGTAATTCAGAATTAAATTGGTAAAATAAAAGCTGGTCAGTGATTCTTGATATATCGTATAATTTAACGTATTAATATTATAGAAATACTTTCATCGTTTCGCGTCGCACTGATATTTTTTCAGTATGATAGGTTTTGGAAAATTTGCAAATTTCCTATCCAATTTGCCGCATCGCGATTGTAACTCGTTATTGTACGGCAAGGGGTTAAAGAGGGGCCTCCCTTGATGACTCCCTTAAAGTTTAAAACGGACACGAACGAGTACGTATCTTCTTAGATACGTCTAATAGATATTTATGCAAAATTTCATCAAAATCGGAGAGTATCAGTTATCGAACTTCCCTTGTTAGGGCGGGGCGTCAAAGAACGCGTTTAAAATATCGAAACCTCTTATCGCGAATCTTTGCATAGCGTTTTAAAGTCCGGCGCATCTGTAAGCATGTTCGTATGGCATGTTTGTAGACCTGCACCCGGCACTGCCACAAAGCCGAACGTTTGCTTAACACCAACCCCA
This sequence comes from Cerceris ruficornis, assembly GCA_963989415.1. Lineage (NCBI taxonomy): Eukaryota > Metazoa > Arthropoda > Insecta > Hymenoptera > Crabronidae > Cerceris > Cerceris ruficornis. Next base: position 9,047,896 of record OZ022518.1, read on the forward strand.
GATTTTGATTGATTTCCGTGCTACTCCCAAACAATAATAATAATAACGGTTCTCCATTTTTATTCTGATCAGTTAATTACAACTTCAGCGGCGTATCTGCATTTGTAAGTTAAAAATTGAAGAATACATTGAAAATTTCTGCATTTCGGATGGCAGACTTTTGTAGTCGCTGAAGAATGTGGGGTTATTTTGGTCCGTGGTGAAAATTTCAACATTATAGACAGATAATTGTTTATATTACAACGATAAGAACGGATTTACGGGCCACAGTGGATACGGGGTCAAAGACTCGGACGTCCAGTTCTTGGCGCGAGCTCAAATTTTCGACACCTCTTAGAGATCTTTCTTCAGTTTTCATTTAACGCTAACAGTACCATAGGCGGTCAAATGAGCAGTTCAGTAAAATAAAAATATATAAGTTTTTGTACTATTAACACGTTGAATGTCACCGGTATTTCGCTAGTTTCTTCATTTTTACCGAAGTGAAATTTTTTCTATTAAAATCACATCTTTACAGAGCATAAACTTTAAAGACAAAAAAAGAATTATAGACAGCAGGACTTTACCTTTATGAGAACAAAGCGTAAATATTGACTGAATTAACAAATTCGTAAATATTACAATTTGAAAGTCATATGAAAATTGAATTCAATAGCACCGGTCACCGGTGACCCCCGTGGCATTCAACGTGTTAAGTGAAGACTGTTTTGCACGTTGTTTCCTACTTTAAGTAGACAGTCTCCTGCATTTCTTTCAGAAAGGTATTCTTATTTCATACTCGATCACAGGATCTACCACGGTAAGAATAAGTATTCATATTGTCAGTACGTTTAATGTCAATATGTTATTGTCTCACTAACGTAATACAGATAATAACACTACAAACAGCTTTCCGAACAAACGGCTCCGGAGTGATGTTGAAATAACCCTCAAGTTACAAACGAACGGTTCCAAAGTGATATAAATAAGTACCATTTATTTTCACACATCCTACCAATAAAAAGTTGCACTTTGCTCAAGAGTGATCTGTTTTCTAACTTTGGGACCATTCGAAAAAGACATCGTCCCTGAACTAGTACTCGATAAAATCTCTTCTCCCCGGATCTTCGGTATTCGAAGCCCGAACGGAGTAGATCACTTGTGGATGAGCACGGAGTAGCCTCCGTAAGAGCTGGGGTGCAGTTGTAGTACCAAAGGCCATTAATTACGTCACGGAAGAACGCAGACGTTGGTTCAAACAAAGGAGACCGTACATCCCCCAAAGTTACCAATGCGAATGCGTCGTTCGTGCACGCTTCATATATCCAGCCTAATTATGTCTATGGCGATATTTGCATATCTCCAGTCCTGCCGGACCGAGGAACTTCGCGCTTTTGTTCCTGCCAACCGAGATATCCGCTTCTATTCGCCTCGTTAACAGGCTTTGGAACTGACACCCGAGAGATTCCACCTCCTTTTTTGACGTTTTGAGTAAAAAACTTGAAGCCAAATTTATTCGGATTCGTAGTTGGACGATGAAGACTAATATTTTGGATGAATTGGACTTTTTAGGGTAATTGTTAGGGGATGGGATTGAGCGGTGGCATTTTTGGAATCATAAATGGCGGGCTTGAGATGGAACCCTCTTCTTGACGACTCTGGGGAGTTTATCCCATGAGATGCGTATGGTGTAGATTAGGTGGTCGGGGATTTATTTAATGTGGTGAGTCCTTGGGGAGCTGACCTTGGCAGTCGAAGTTGTACATATCAGTATAAACATCTGTGCAGTAACCTTGAAGATATTTAATTTACTTGAAACGGATAAGTAATCGTAGGAGTCAAAGTTGAAAGTACGAAAGTCAAAGTGTACATGGTAGCTTTGGTAAATGGGTGTCGATTCAAAGTTAATGTGCTCTTACCGATATCAACGTAAAGTTTAAATAACTAATATCAAAATAAAATTCTTGTATCATACCTACGTTACTTCTAAATTAGCCGAAACTGAGTTCCAACTAAAGCAGCCACGTCTTAAAAAAAATAATAAAAACTACCCTCTATCGCTGATTTACGTTTCCAGTCTACAACGATCTCTTCCAAAGGTGTACATGGTCGCTTTGGTAAATGGGTGTCGATTCAAAATTAATGTGCTCTTGGCGATACCAGCGTAAAGTTTAAACAAATATCAAAATAAAATTCTTCTATCATACCTTCGCTACTTGTAAATTAGTCGAAACTGAGTTCCAACTAAAGCAACCACGTCTTAAAAAAAAGAATAAAAACTACCCTCTATCGCTGATTTACGTTTCCAGTCTACAACGATCTCTTCCAAAGGTGTACATGGTCGCTTTGGTAAATGGGTGTCGATTCAAAATTAATGTGCTCTTGCCGATACCAGCGTAAAGTTTAAACAAATATCAAAATAAAATTCTTCTATCATACCTTCGTTACTTGTAAATTAGTCGAAAGTCAGTTACAACTAAAGCAGCCACGTCTTAAAAAAAATAACAAAAACTACCCTCTATCGCTGATCTACGTTTCCAGTCTGCGACGATCTCTTCCAATATTCCGCAGCTCGCATAATTAAAGAATCGTCGGCGCAATTTATTAAAACGTGTCGCGAGCGTCGTCGTTTATTCGGCTGAAAAAATAATTATCATCGCGGCGATGTGCGCGTGTCGAGAACTCGAAACAACGAGCACGGCTACGCGGAGGAACTACCGTTCTCGGGTTTTCGCGCACCGAGGGTGTCACATTAGCGAAGCTAGAAACAGTCGAGAGACGAAGAAGAAGGCCGAGGGACAGCAAAACCGGAGGACCCCGAAGCGGACGGAGGATAGTGGAAATTCAGTGGCAGAGGGAGAAAGACTGTGAGAAAGCATGGAGAATGAGAGAGACGAGTGAAAACGGGGGTGGAAGTGAAAAGACGATAGAAGAGCGGAGAACCGAGAGAGCAGAGGCATCCGCGCGCTCATTTCCGTTTTGGGGCCGTCGAGGGGGATGAAAAGGGGGCGCTAACTCGCGAGATATTAATTCCGTGTTAGCGCTAGGAGGGTTGCAGGGGCGAAAACTACGTGCCGAGGGGGTGGCCAGCCCTCCAGCATCTCTCATCCTCCTCCAGCTCCCTCAGACTCTCCCTCATCCCCTCTTCGTCCCCCGTCGTCGTTCCTCTCGTACCCCTCCAACCCTCGCCCACCCCCCTTCGCCCCCATCTATCCTGACGATTCCGGTGCAACCCCAGCGTGGAAAAGCGGGGTTACTGGCGGGAGGCGTTACAAATCAGAGATTAGCCATAGTTAACTCGACTTGCGCAGTCAAACAGTTAATCAATAAACGATTATTTACATCGTGTGCCCGCAGCCGGCCGGCCGAGGCACGCATTCACCGAGCATATTTTGTTAGCGTGGAATAACGAATGTATTGCTGATAGCGGGACTCCTGCTGCTTCTGATAAATACACGGCCACTGTTGTCCGGTTAAGCTAAGTATCCGCGGTGGCCGGTTTTTTCCCTCGCGATTGCTGTTACCTCGTGTTAGTTGGAATTGGTTCCAATGGTCGTTTCAAATTGCTGATTAATGGTGTCGGATTTCGAAACACCTCGTTAGGAAAAAAATTAAAGATGCAAAATTTGTTTATCTACTACGCGACTCTCTCTGCTTCTGATAAATACACGGCCACTGTTGTCCGGTTGAGCTAAGTATCCGCGGTGGCCGGTTTTTTCCCTCGCGATTGCTGTTACCTCGTGTTAGTTGGAATTGGTTCCAATGGTCGTTTCAAATTGCTGATTAATGGTGTTGGATTTCGAAACACCTCGTTAGGAAAAAAATTAAAGATTTAAAATTTGTTTATATACTACGCGACTCTCTCTGCTTCTGATAAATACTCGGCCAGTGTTTGTGAGTATCCACGGTTTGCGGGACATTTTTAATCGTAGTCGATCTTTCAGTATAGCGTAGGTTACCATGTTGTGTCACGGAAAATTAATGAACTTAATGATATTTTTGGAATGCCTTTAATCCTATTTTGTTGATCTTGCGTGTATAGAAATAGCGGTATTTTCTTGAAATTGGAGCAACTCGATGGAGGTTGAATTTGCACTATGTAGAGGAATCTCTGGCTTTCGTGGCAAGAAGTGTTACGAATTTAGCAACGATTTTCAAGTTTTTCGAGTCTCAATCACAACCGAGGACTTGGAGTTGTTAAATTCAGATTTATAGTCTCCCAAGAACCCTTTGCTCTTCACGGTAGTGTAAAAAGGGTGAAAGTCTAGGCGGGGAATAATTTATTATCGCAAATATTAGTTTCATTAATTTGCATGTATCAAAGGGGTAAAATAACAGGCGAATCCTTTAGCAGGGACACGTATGCACGTGTAACTGCGCCCAAATTTGCTATCGATCCCAACCTGCATTTGTGCATATGCCGATCAGCCCTCATGGCGCGTATCAGCTTCATAATCTAAATGACATATTCGCAGATTTTACATTCAATCTCCATTTAGAGGTAACTCATGCCGCTGGAATACTCGTTATCTGTGACCCGTAAAACGAGCATCGGGTCGAACTTGACGGGGAATACATCGATCGAACATGCAAAGCATTTTTTAAGCCGTATCTAGTTCTACCATATATTTTTATATTTTATTTTTATTTTTTACTAATATACCATTCCTCTGTATACATATTACTATAATATACTCTAAATAGTTTGCACCGCCCTCATCAAAAAAAGAAAGGGCTAAAAGTGAAACCCGGTATAACACAACACCTAACGCAGTCATCATTATTTCCAAAATTAAAAAAAGATCACCTTACATGTATAAATAAGCCAATAACCGAACACTCAACCATATATAAATATCTTCTCTTTTACAAAGCAAAACGTAAGCCTCATCGACAACCCCCTCAAACACTTTACTACTAACTTCCTTTCCAGTTATCGAAGCAATAATATTCAACCCTAAAACCAATAGTAGCAACCAATATACTATATTTCCCTAAAGAAATGTCGATTCCCTTAAAAGTCTCATTTACAAAGACCCCCGTCCAATAGTTCAACCAGAAATCCTTAATCCTTCCGGGGCCAAAGACTCGGTTCCCCGGGAGGTGGCCTTGACTGTTGGATAAGGTAGATGGTTCAGGACGATGGTTACGGATGTGTCGTCAGCGATCTCGCGGTTCTTGCCGACGGAGAAGCGTAGGTGACTAGGGGTGGTGATGGTAACAAACGACGATGAGTGGGGCAGAGGTAGGGGTTGGGGGTGGAGGTAGCTGGATGACTGGCGGCGGAAGCGTCGTCATGGCGACGCATCGATCAGCCACCGCCACGCGAATCGAGTCGAGCCGAGGCCACATCACACACTGCTTCGCCACATCGCCACATTGCTGGATACACGCGTGCATTCACCGACACAACATGAGAGAAATAGAGACAGAGGGAGAGGAAGAGAGAGAGAAAGAGAGAGAGAGAGAGACAGGAGGAGGTAGATGGAGATAGAGAAAAAAGAGATAGTGATGCAGTACTGAGAGAGACAGAGAGAGAATCTCTATACGGAAGATCGAGGCAAAATCTCTATAGATCGACCTGTACTCTTTCTCTTTCCCTCTTTCTCTCCACCTTTCTCTTTCTCTCTGTCACTATCTCTCTTAGAGAGATTCTATTTCTATCTCTGTCACTATCTCTCTTAGAGATATTCTACTTTTATCTCTGTCACTATCTCTCTTAGAGAGATTCTACTTCTATCTCTGCCACTACCTCTCTTAGAGAACTTCTACTTCTGTCGCTGTCACTATCTCTCTTAGAGAGATTCTATTTCTATCTCTGTCACTAACTGTCTTAGAGAGATTCTACTTCTATCTCTGCCACTATCTCTCTTAGAGAAATTCTATTTCTATCGCTGTCACTATCTCTCTTAGAGAGATTCTATTTCTATCTCTGTCACTATCTCTCTTAGAGAAGTTCTACTTCTATCGCTGTCACTATCTCTCTTAGAGAGATTCTATTTCTATCTCTGTCACTATCTCTCTTAGAGATATTCTACTTTTATCTCTGTCACTATCTCTCTTAGAGAGATTCTACTTCTATCTCTGCCACTACCTCTCTTAGAGAAGTTCTACTTCTATCGCTGTCACTATCTCTCTTAGAGAGATTCTATTTCTATCTCTGTCACTAACTGTCTTAGAGAGATTCTACTTCTATCTCTGCCACTATCTCTCTTAGAGAAATTCTATTTCTATCGCTGTCACTATCTCTCTTAGAGAGATTCTATTTCTATCTCTGTCACTATCTCTCTTAGAGAAGTTCTACTTCTATCGCTGTCACTATCTCTCTTAGAGAGATTCGACTTCTATCTCTGTCACTATCTCTCTTAGAGATATTCTACTTTTATCTCTGTCACTATCTCTCTTAGAGAGATTCTACTTCTATCTCTGCCACTACCTTTCTTAGAGAAGTTCTACTTCTATCGCTGTCACTATCTCTCTTAGAGATATTCTACTTTTATCTCTGTCACTATCTCTCTTAGAGAGATTCTACTTCTATCTCTACCAGTATCTCTCTTAGAGAGATTCTATTTCTATCTCTGTCACTATCTCTTTTAGAGAGATTCTACTTCTATCTCTGTCTATCTCTCAATCCTCCACTTCCCTAGAGAGAGACCACAGAAAAAAGAAAAGAGGGGCACAGGCAACCCCGCGCCAGCCGCGTATCGCATTGTGTTCTCCATGCGAGGCTACCTTAATTCGCGAAAGTAGAAAGTCTACCCTGTAATCCACACCGACCGTTTCGAAGATCCTCGAAAGCCGAAGGGTCGAGGAGAACGAGAAGGCTCGAAGAAGTCTCCGGCTGGCCGAGGTCAGGGTTTTCTTTCAGAGACCTCCTGAATGAGCACTGCGTGCTCGGCGAACGTTCATTTCCTCGCGACACTACAGCGTGTCACCGGTAACAGCCGCCGCGATTACTTCCTCGCTTTTCGCTCGAGAAACATGGAATCCCATTCGCGAACGGTGGAACAGGTACGCCGTCGGGTCCCAGATGGTTGTACCATGGATTACACTGGGAACCAATTGGGAAGAGTAATTGCTAAATTACATTTACATAATCCTCTTTCAATGGCATCCCGCGTAGACGAATCCCATGCTTGAAATTCTTTCCGTCGATGGGATCGTAACTTTGAACACGATCTTCCAAGCTGCACCGTTCAACGTGGCCAACCTTTTGGCAATGATAGGAAGGTAGTTGATGAAAAACTAGATATCAAGACAGGTTTCAATCGAACTCTCTCAAAGACCGGTGGACCAGGGCCGACTTCCACAGTTCGGTATCTTCCGGTGGGCAGCTGAAACGGGTGTTACGTCGAAGCGGTTGTCGGTGGTCGATCGATCCTCGAGGCACGAGGAGCAGTCGTCGGTGGTAGCCGTCGTCGTAGCCACCATCGTCGCCGTCCCAACCCGCGTTCCCTGGTCTTCCAGTTCTGAGCTTGGGCTGAATACCACTGATTGTCCTCCGCTCTCTCTCTCTCTCTCTCGTTCTCTTTCTCTGTCTATCGCCCTTTCGTCCTTTCTCTATCATTCGCGTATAGCCCGTCTGCGTTGCTCCCTTTAGAAAGCCCGAACCTCGGCTCTCCACTCCTAACCACCCTCATCCTCCGCTTCCACTCCACCCGAAACCCACCCCGTGGCACCCTATCCTCTACGGTGCCGTGCTACTCCTACCCACTCCACGATAATGATGGCAATCAGACCCTCAGAAAGGATTTCAGGAAATTCTCTCGCCTTTTTGTCGGCAGCCGGGGCGGAGGCGGACGCCACAAACACCGGTCGTCGTCGTCGTCGTTGTCGTCGTCGTCGTCGTCCTTCTCGTGGCCATAGTTATAGCTCTCGGTTGTGCCTTCTGCTTTTCTCTTCCTCTCGTACGATCCTCCCGACGCATCTGCGCCTTTTCAATGATGCAACGTGTCACATCGTACGACCTATCTCTCGATAGGGTACGTCGTCGTCCTGCGCCGGGAAGGAAATACCCGTTTGCCGTCTACGAGTTATTCTTCGGGTTTACATTGCCGTGTTAACAGCGACTTTTATGGACGCAAGGTTGTTGATTTCGAAAGGATTCTGAATTTTTGAAGATGCAGGTCGATGGACGCTTTTGGAAATTGTTACCTTTTTTGGAACGACGTTTGGGAATGTCGAGGTGGAACTGTGGGTGCGATGAGAGTGCAGCGGGAGGAGGACTCGTAAATGGCGGACTCGAATTTGAATCCGTAGGTAATTGTTTATTTTACGTGAAATGTGCACCTTAGTCGTGGTGATTGGAGAGAGGTTTTTACTAAAATTATCAATGTTCTCGTCTCAAACAAATCACATAAAAGTAGCTCGTTAACACTAGATTTACAGGCGTGAATTTTGTTACATTACAATATATTAAATAATGACTTTCTAAAAAGAGAGATCACGCGCCAAAGATGATAATTCGTTAAGTCATTATTGTATTATAAAATACACGTGAAATATCTACTGTACAACGTACCTATTTTGAGAAATGTTTATAAGACAAGTAGGAACCCGTCAATTTGACGGCTTCCGTAAATCTAGTGTTAAAGCTACATTTCCCTCCAAAAGTCGTTTATCAGAAACACAGAATATTGACTCAGAGTAACGAGATGCTTAAATTCGAAAAACTCACCCACTTGCCAACACTTGAAATCACCGCTAATTACAAATACCAATCATCCTCTGCGTACGGTGAAACACATCAATGGCCACGTATCCACCGTATTCGCAAGTTAATCAGCCTTACTTATTTACTAACGGTGGTAGGCCGTATGATAATTAGTTGCACCCTCGACAGAAATTAATCACCCACCGTGTGGTGACTTCGCGTAACCGTTCTTAGCGCACTCCGAATAGGGTGTTTCATTACTCGTTACACGTTACTTCCGGTCTACTTTCGGCGTCAGTCCGCTGCGAAGCAACGAAACGTTTGAAAATGAACGTTAATGTGCCGCCACTCGGATAATATTCTCCGTCTACTCTTCTCCCTTCTCGTCTCTTCTCCTCGGTTGTTAAACTTTTTCTAAACAACGGAACGTCTTGAAACGCGGATCTTTGAACGGCACGAGTGCAAATAACGTCGAGGCCTGAAGTGGCGCGATTGAGCTCGACGTTGTTCCGCGCTATCATTTGGCGCGGAAGAACGCTCACTTCCGTTCGTGACAGAGATACTTAAAATGCAAGATCCCGTCTAACTACCGAATGGCTACTTCAGGGTATTTACGTGCTCAACTACGTATCCCGTCAGCCCGAGCTACTGACAAAGGGAGGACGGTAATATCATTGTATCGATTTCAGTTTTTCCTTTTTCATGGCGTACGCTCGTTTTGTTTCCACGAAAATCTCCCATGGTTATTCCACGCTCTTGGATGCTTGCGGATGAATATACGACGTGGAATTAGGATTTATCGGTGGAGAAAAAGGGAGGGTGAGAAGTGGCGTTGATCATCTGTGGTTGATATTATTTTTCGAATGTTTCTTTATCCTTTTTCGACTCTCAGTGATATGGTCTCTTTGCCTGGGTGGTACAACTGTAGGTGGGTCAGGAACCAGCTGGGTTATGATACGTTAAATGAAAATTTAGAAGAATTTTCCAGACCTGCCGGAGAATTTAAACCTGCACTTACTGATTAAATGTCCGAGCCTCGGTCTGTATACCTATCATAGCTCCCTTCTCTACTTTTCCGTCAGCTAAGTGAAATTCATCTCCTGAAATTCTCTATCGTTGAAAATTAAACAAACTCCATCCTTCTAAATTTCAAGAAATTTTCTAAAAACTCTGAGAAACCATTTATTCTCACTATCGTCGTAAATATAACGTATGACCAAGCGTATGAGTTCACCACCCTCATATCCTGAAATTCTCTATCGTTGAAAATTAAACAAACTCCATCCTTCTAAATTTCAAGAAATTTTCTAAAAACCCTGAGAAACCATTTATTCTCACTATCGTCGTAAATATAACGTATGACCAAGCGTATGAGTTCACCAGCCTCATATCCTGAAATTCTCTATCGTTGAAAATTAAACAAACTCCATCCTTCTAAATTTCAAGAAATTTTCTAAAAATCCTGAGAAACCATTTATTCTCACTATCGTCGTAAATATAACGTATGACCAAGCGTATGAGTTCACCACCCTCGTATTCTTCTACCATTGCCCTCCACCGAAACAGCATCGAAGAACGCAGCCTTAAAACCCCTCTTCTTAACCGCCAAAACCCAAGCTGCACTCGCAGACCAAAGGGGTTGCCGTCCATGATGTCAAAACGAAGTCGTAGCCTTCTGAAAGAGGCCGAGGAGTTTTTCTCTGTGACAGGTCGATTTAACCGAAGTAACTCGTCGGCTTCCATTAGCCGAGGAAGAGGAGAGGGACGCCGCGACAAAAGGTGAGGGTTGAGGTCGGCTTTGAGCGTGATCTGTTGCTCACGCTGCGTTGCACGCCGACAATATTGACTGGGAGCCAAGAAAAGGCCGAAAAAAAGGGGCTACCCGACGGCTCCCTCTTCCGTTGCTCACTCCCCAGTCACTCCTTCATTGACGGAACATTAAGCACACACGATAACGCATGATTAACTGGCTAATGACTTTCTCTCTCTCTCTCTAACGCTGACACGGGCATCGCAGCGGGAAGCATCGACGACTTTTGCACCATCATCGCACGGGGTGAGACCGCCCCTTCGCTCGCCCGACATATTCTCGATAAGTGACGGACGTTTTTCGTCGTTAATCGGTCGAATGATTTGTCGCTGACAAATAGTCGGAATGGGCTGCGGGAATCTTTCTAGGAGATGCGTGAGAATTTGTAGTTTTTCGAGGGATATTTTCAGTCGTTTGAGAAGTCGGAGTGCTAACAGTAAATGTACCAAGGCGATTAACACTAGAACTATCAAACCAGTCAAAATGACTGATACACAACTTTTCTCAAAAATTCTCCAAGTTTATAGAAGAGTCATAGAATAAATATTCTACGTCCATCTCAAAAAAAGAAAAATCGCCGAATCGATCATCTTTTCCGGCTCTTGATTCCTCCTTTTTCAAAGTACTGATTTAATATATTGAAATATGATAGATTTAACGCCGGTAGTTCTAGTGTTAAGATAATTGGTGCAGACATTTTTTTGCAAAATTCCTCGGGTAGATAGGGGAGGCGTGCGGGAAATATTCGGCTTGTGTTTCATAAAATTTAAGTTAGTTAACTGATCGACTTTTTCACGTCTTAATTTATCCTCTTCCAAAGAACTTGTATAGTATAAATATATAAATACATATGATAGATAGATCGATATGATGCTAGATAGATAGAAATATTATATATAAATATGATAGATGTAACGCCGGTGGTTTAGTGTTAAGTTGGCGAGGTACTGGTAATTTCGAGTTGTTTCGCTTTTTCTTCCTGCTTTAGGTTTTTTAGTTATTTGTGGAATTGTACTAGGGATCGGTGTTTATCGGAGGTAATTTTTTGTGGAGTTATTGTTAAATTTGGAATTTAATAGTGATTTTGTATCTTCACTTGGATGTAGCTATTACTGGATAAAAATGGAAGAAATGAAAGATTTCACGAAAGTAGTTTTACCTTGGTAAGAAGTTGAAAAAATAATTCGAATAGTGGAAAGTTGAGATGGTTAAATGGTTTTTGACGCTTTCAAGTAAATAGATTAATAGGGTGATAATAACGACACGTTCAAGATGATGAAATAATGGTGGTAGTTTACATTTGGTCCGTATGCGATTTTTAAGTAGTTTATGTGCGGTCACTAGGCAGCCCTCCTGAGAATTCCAGCCCCTGCGTTATATTTCTAAAAATATATTAATCATATGTGTATTATATACACCGGCTAAAATTTTCATCGTACTATTTAGCAATTGATATAATTTTATGTAATTATTAACTTGTCTCTCCATTTAAAATTCTTATTTGATGTTCTCTATACTACGGTATTGCCGGAAGTCCACTGTTTTCTCGTCTTCTACACAAATCTCTAGAGAGTAATCCTGCTTCTCCCATGACTTTCATAGAGAAATATTACCCCATAAACCATCGCTCCTACGTACTTTTCTTAAAAATTCTAATCATTCCAAATAAATTAAACATTGACTCGAGTATCATTTCTTACGAATAAACTTCCCTCATCATCTCTAAAGGGTTCTTCCTAAACGAAATAAAGCTGCATACCAAAATTAACAATTTAAAATTTTACCCCAAAATAAAAATTTGCTAATTATTATATTGTTTGGAAGTCCAAGTTAAAGCGGAGATTTTATGCAAGGTTTTTAATTATTATTCTTTATACTTCTCGAGGGGGTTGCTACTTTAATTTACGTATAATTAGCGACGACGCTTAATGATCGTTGCTTCGCAAAGACAGAAGAATGTAGGAGAATTCTAGGAGACACCAAATAAGGGTGAGTAACGAGTCGGAGGACATCTGACGCACTTTGGGGCGACTAAAATAAGGGATGATATCGCAAGACAGTGCCATCTACCCGAAGATTCTCCGAAGCTAAGGGTGGTTTGCTGGAACCTAACCGTCGGTTTTAGTATTGATCCAAACTACTTGGACGAAAATACCCTGCTGTTGAAGATTGTACCGGGGGTTGTTTCACGGTGAACTTCTTAACCGATTAATGTTAACTATTCTTTACTTACTCCATTCCGATAAGAAGATAGAATTTAATAGAAATAACATCTCACACTATCGACGATCTCTCTATCGTATTAAAAATCAGTCTCAAGTAATTCTTAACCAAAATTAACAATTATATTTGGGTATAATTAACATTGAATGGGAACCTTCTACCCTTAACTTTGTTAATTATCTCCTTCGCAACATAAGAACACTAAATTCTTACAATTTCAAGACACGGAACTTCCAATCTTCCTTAACACTAGGACCACCAAGGCTGTTAAAATGACTGGTTGCCAATTGTTTAGAAAAATTTTCCAAACCTATAAAGGAGCCATACAGTACATATTCCACGTCAATCTTATAAAACATAAGTTACTCAATCGATCATTTTTCTCATCTCCTAATTCCTCTTTTGCCAAAGTCCTCATTCGATATACTTAAACACAGTAAATTTAACGCCGGTAGTTCTAGTGTTAAATCTACCCTTAAAACATCCCATACTTCTAATTCTTCTCAAATCTTTCTCATTCAAAGCCAAAATTACAAATTACATCGGAATCTCCCTTTTTCTTCGCCCCATGATAATATCAATAAAAAAACAAGAACTTAAAATCCTCCCCTGGAATAAAATACCCAGGAAAGTTTCACCCCCGCGCGAAAGCCTTTTCGGTCGAATTTCCGTCGAGTCACGTGGAACGGTGAGTGCCTCTCCCCCTTGGTTCTCTTTCGTTCATTTTCTTTTCATTCTCCACGAACGTTCACGACCTTCTGCACCGGCGTGGCAGTTAGTAGCTTAACGAGGTTATTTCACGACGTCGGGTGGGTGGGCCATAGGTCGCGCGAGGATGAATAATGATTGTAAGGGCTGGCAGGCAACCTGACTGCACGATCGCCGTGTCAGCGGCTACGTATGCCGGTTGCATAAGCCGGAGAGATATGTGGACACGTGGAAAAGTGGGATTCTAGGGACGGTAGGAAAGGAACTAGTTGTTCGGGGTAATTTAGAATATCTAGGAGAAAAGGGAACTCGTTTTTGGTTATTAGAATTCACTGTTGATTAGCCAGAATGAGAATAGGTTATTTAGAAATATTGTTTAATGGGTATTGCTTTGGTGTCACTTACGGAGTTTGAAAAGAGGTGTGGTGCTGCTGTTTTTTTGTTTATGGATGGTGAGAGGTAGATAGATAGAGAGGGAGGGAGAGAGATTGGTCTTATGGGGTAATTTAGAATTTTTAGGAGAAAAGAGAACTCCTTTTTGGTTTTTTTAATTCACTATTAATTACCCAGAATGCGAATAGGTTCTTTAGAAATATTGTTTAATGAGTATTGCTTTGGTGTCACTTAAAGTTTTTGCAAAGAGGTGGGATACAGTAGTTTTTTTTTATTTCGTTATGGATGGTGAGAGCTAGATAGATAGAGAGGGAGGGGGATACTGGTTTTATGGGGTAACTTAGAATATTTAGGAGACAGGAGAACTCCTTTTTGGTTTTTAGAATTCACTGTTATTTGTCCAGAATGAGAATAGATTTTTGGAAACATTGTTTAGTGGGTACTGCTTTGGTGTCACTTAGGTTTTTTGAAAGAGGTGGGGTACAGTATTTTTTTATTTGGTTATGGATGGTGAGAGGTAGATAGAATTTTAGGTTTCACTGCAATTGTACAGATGGATAGGGAGAGCGAGAGAGAGACTGATTTTTTGGAAAAATTTGGAGAACAGCAACTCTTTGACTAGGTAACGTTCACAGCGAAGGCAGAGAGTAAAAATATACTTAGAGGTACTATCCGATATCTCCTCTGTTTATAATTGTTAACCACTCATTCCACCATCAAAAGCCAATAAATTAATCTGCAAAAGTAATTCATGGCATAAACGATCCCATTCTATATATATCTACTAAAAACTGCCATCTTAAAAAAGCTCCCCTTCATCCTCCAACCCTCGAAGTACAATCACCACCACCTTAAACCCCATCCCACTTAACGAATCCTCAAGACACCCTCACCCAAACCCAATCTCAAAAACAACTACCCAGAAACAATCTCGCGACATCTGGCACGATGAGCGCCGAAAAAAAAAGGAGAAACAACCGAAGAACGAGAGAGAAACAAGGTCTCGCGATAGAAGTAACGATAAAACTGCGAAGATAGAAAAAGCCGAAGCGGAAGAAGGAAACGCGGAGGAAGATAGCGGTAATGGCGGTAGTATTCTACAGTGCTCGGTGACAGGAGGAAAAAACGGAGGAAAAGGAGAAGGCAGAAGGATCGGAAGAAGAGCGTCGGAGGGTGGAGGAGATGTAGCAGGAAGATAAGGGAGTAACAGCTCCACCGACGTACCCCTGCGATCCTGCGCCACGGTCTTTGTTGCAAAGCGCAATAATTGCGCGGGAGGGTGGCTCGAGCCACGGGGGTTTCACGGGGAGGTTTAAGGGGGTTTTGGGAGGATGGGGTGGGTCGGCGGCGGCGAGAGGGAGAGGCAGCACGCGCCGGAACCGGAACTGAGAGTCGTGTGTCCCCGCCGTTCCCGGGCGGAACTATCATGATTAGTCACGGGGCCTGCAACGAGCCGTAGGAGAACAGAAAGACATAACCCCTGGTGGTACCCAGAATTCGCTCGAGCGCGATCGACCTAAACGCCGTGCACGGAGAAACACAATCGATCATTGCCGTTTTTAGTTGGCGTTGCACGGATTGAGATTCGGTGTGATCTCACGTAGGGAGTTTTTCGTTTTAGGCGATTTTCGGGGGGATGTTTTGGGAGATCGTGGATGGAATTTGTGTTTCAGGGTTGTTTGAATGGCTTTTGGATGTTGCAGGATGTTGTATTTTGGTGGATGGAAGATTTTGGAAATGGTGGAGTTAACAGAGATCGGTTGCTTTACTTTTTCGAAGGTTGCGTTTGGCGAGGAAGTATTTTCTTGTGTAATTACATAACGAGAAATAGAAATCGCTGTTTGATCGCTATTCGCTTTTAACACTAAATTTACGGGCGTGAAATCTGTTACATTGCAAGATATTAACACTAGATTTACGGAAGCCGTCAAATTGACGGGTTCCTACTTGTTTTATAAGCATTTTTCAAATTTACAGAAGCGCTGTACAGTAGATATTTCACGTGTATTTTATAATGCAATAATGACTTAACGAATTACCATCTTTGCGGCTTCATCCCTCTTTTTCCAAAGTCCTTACTTAATATATTGCAATATAACAGATTTCACGCCCGTAAATCTAGTGTTAAATAAGGACTTTGGAAAAAGAAGAATTAAGCGGCAAATATGGTAATACGTTAAGTTATTATTACATTATCAAATACACGTGAAATATCTACTGTACAGCTTCTCTGTAAATTTGAGAAATGTTTATAAGGCAACTAGGAACCCGTCGATTTGACGGCTTCCGTAAATCTAGTGTTAAATTTGAGATTTAATCTTAATAAGTGTAACTCCTTGAAAAGTATCATTTATTAAAAAAGAATTCGTCAATTCAAATTAAATCCTCACTTCGCGATCAATATATGAAATATTCGACAAATCTCCCGCCCTTAAGCTCCCGCCTCCCCCTTTCAAGGATCTCAGTCGGATATCCGGGGTCATCTCGATGCCTTCCCGAATTTCTTTAATGTATTCTTTCCATTTTTTAGCGAGAAGACAGTTACGATCCTGTGAACCTTAGTCACCCCTTGGAATTATCTGAGAAAGAGGGTGAACCAGCCGTAGTTGCCGGTGGCGGTGCTGGCGGAAGCGAAGGGGCGCGCAAAGGTTCCCGGATGAAGGGCAAAAGGGATCACACCGACGGGGGTTAGCCTCGGCCCGAGGATGCCGAAGGGTGTTCGAGACCCCATAACCACCCCCTGGGTTAACCGATACCGGCAATTATCAACGCGTCTTGGTCACCGTGATCCTCCCTTCTCGAAGACCCGCTTATACAGGGTTGGTCTCCATAAATGACGTATTATTAATTGTTGCAGCTTCTCCGTTAGAAATATCAGAAATCTTGATTGATTAATTGGTAGAACCTCATAATAAACAATTATAATAACACAAAATATGCGGCAAAAATTGGCGATATTTTTTTAATAGAAATTTTCGGTACGACGAGTAATTAAGCTGTAGAATTTTAACATCGCCTATGAATAGACAGCAATTATCGAACAGTTGTAATTAGTAATTGTATGATATAGAAATTTAATGTCACTACTTCTGCACTGCAACAATTTTCATAGTGGAAAGGACAAGAAACTTTTATACCAACTTATCGCAACAGTATAGAATTTAATTTTTGCTACGAATCTTCTTACATCAGAGATTCGATGCAAGCTGTTGATATTTCGGAAAATTTCTATTTGCAATTATGGAAAGAACGAATGATACGGCAGTTCTGGAAGTCCCTTTGTATATGAAAAATCGGTGGGAAGGGTGCGAGGAAGGTTCTTTTATGTTCCGCCGTTTGTCTCGGGAGGTGCCCCATTCCGTGCAATTAGACAGATGAGAGGTGACATTACCCCCGGCCATATAAAACGTAGGCGTTCAGGAGTCTTCCGGCGGGGGCTACCAAAGTGTCGGAGGCGATACTTTTCTAAGCTTTAATTGCTCCTTTTTACCGCCGGGAAACGTATCTCGAATTCCGTGTCAAGCGTGAAATATCTCATGGTGTCATCGAGTACGCCGGGTCGAGATTGTCCATGCAATTATCTCCATCTGTCTTTAAACCCTAGGGTGACTTCTGTACTTCCAGCTGATTGTATGCCCTTTTAAATACTTGTTTAAATTTATTGAATCTATAGAAGCTGACAAGCCTCTTCTTCTTTTTCTGTATTTTTCGGTCATTTTAAATGGGTTTGGAACAACTCAGATTATGATATATTAAATGATAATTTAAAAAAATCTTGAAGAGATAAAAATTTAAACTCGGAAGCAATAATTGGAATTTTCGAGATTTGACAGCATACATCTCATGTAACCCTGGCAAGTTTATGTCGATTTTGTATTTAAACATAATTTTATTAATATTTTTTCATTGATAATACTTTTCCTGTTCTTTAGTATCTTGCACTGTCCATGCAGCTTTTTCAAGCCAAATAAAATCGAAGTTGGAGGGTCTCAAACAACCCTCCTAAAAGTCAAGCTGGTAAAAGTGATTCTATAGTTTCCAAGTGTGAGTAACTGTTATTCCGGATATCATCCTATCATAAATTTAACCCTTCTCCCATCGTTCCCCCCTCAGAATTAATGATCCATAATATTTCAGCACTATCAAAAATGTGAATACTATTGCCGCAAATACCATTTATTTTTATATTATCAGAATTAACTACTACAGCCATTCCAAGTACTTTTAGTTAATTTCCAAAGTACTAAGGCAATACCAATTTTTTTCTGACGTTATGGACAATTCAGATTTACCCCAACCATATTGAAACCTCGCTTCTTCACCCCCATAGCTCCAAAACTAGACGCTGTCTACCTCAAAGTAGAATATTCCAAACCTTTCAAAAACAACGAGCCTCGCTATTCGATCACGTTCAAAGGAGTCTGACGAAAAGAAGCTTTGCTCTTTATCGTTACTTCGTTTTCTTTTTCTCCACGAACTTCTGCGACCTTATAAATGGCCCTTGGCTTCGACTTGACTCTCAGTGGAACGTGCAGCCGATCGAACTTCGCGTAAGTCTCTGAACCTTAAAAGGGCTAACCCGTGTGCGCGGACAAACACGTTGTCGGCATGCGCGTCACCTCATTTTGTCAAACATCAATTACCAGGGCAAACAAGACGGGATATGGTGCTCGAGCGGCAAACATTAAATACATGCACCGCCCTGAGACACGCTGACACAATATCCGATAGTTCTAGTACCCTCGCACTGTTGGATCGCCTTTTTACGGCTGTCTTTCAAGGCTTTGGACTTCTATCTCGGACGGTTTCTATTATTATTTTGGACTTTGGTATTTTATCAAGTTTAGGATAATCTGAAAATTATTTTAAGGCGATTGAAAATTGAGATACGTGCTGGGAGAAATATAATCGAAGGTACATCGTTGCGATGATATTTGTGGGTCATTGGTTTCTTGGATTTATGGAGTTCATCTATTCTACGATTTACACGGAACATCGGTTCCTCAGAATACCGTGTAAACCGAATTGGCAGCAAAATTGATTATTTTTAACATTTTCGTTGAATCCATTATTTTAAAAATCGTGTAGATAAAGTACTGTGTAAAGCGAGGGATAGGTGTATTTCTTTGGGACACTTCTAGGTTTCAATACTATGTTGACGTAGATAAGACACTTTTTTGTAGCATTTTGACTTCACCTGCTATGGTCATTTTGTTAAAAAAGCTGCCAAGAGGTGGCAGGAGGATAATACTCAAGAATCTAACTCCTGATGATGTTCAAATAAAATAAGAAACCTTGAAAGTATAGTGCCCCCTTTCATAAAAAGATTGTATTAGATGAAGGGATTTCATAGGTACGGGCCTGAATAGCCCGTACCCACGTGTTATCTGCCTAGCGACAAACGCCGATGCGTAGCATTTTTACGCAGTCTGATTCGACCGTTTTAGTGAGACGGATGTCGTGCCCTTATTACTATTATTACCATTATTACTATTGCTCTTATTACTACATATAATTATCACCAAATATATATACTCTAGTTCTGTTCAATTTGTGCTGCTTGTGTGTTTCCATTTAATACCTTACTACAAAAGTTAAATTGAAGAATTGCAAAAATTATCAAGGTAATTTCTCTAGTTTCTCGTTTCACGGCTATTTGCACCAAAACCACTTCAGATTATCGAATCATCCAACCTAAAACTCCTAGTCCCCTCAGTCTCGTCAAGCTAAACACCCCTTCCCACAACTTCCCCACAAAATCATCACCTATCTCACACCTCGATAACACCTCCAAAAAGAAAAGTCAACGAACAAAACCCTCAAAACCCCATCACCCATCCCTCTCAATCCCATTACCCACAAACCACCTTAAATTTCACCAGAGAGGATAACGCAAAGCAGCGCTACAATTTCGCCGAGAATTTCCCCTTTGTCAAGGCACTGAAATTCGCGGGAGAATTATGGCCAGGTACACATATATAAATATATAATATATAGGTATACATGTATATATGTATATAAACGTAAAGGTAGAGATCCCCCGCACGAAATGGCCCGACTTAAAATCTAAGTAGCCCGGCATCATCCCCTCACAGAGGGAGACCGAAGCCTGAGAGAACGGAGACGTAGGCAGAGAGGGATTCTGGGATGCTGGGATGCCGAGGGGTGCATCCGGGATCTCCGAGGGTGGCGATTCGTGGGGCGGTCGGTCGTCATGGATACGTTCCCGGCTAACCCCTAACCGCTCCTCCTCCCTTGTCATCCACATTTTCGCAACTACGCCGCCATCATCGACCCACCATCTTGCAACGAGAGACACGGCTCTCGCCGAAATTTTGAGCTGCTCGTGGATGCTCTGGGAAGATTCGGAAATTTAGATGTGTATTT
Source organism: Cerceris ruficornis (assembly GCA_963989415.1). Classification (NCBI taxonomy): domain Eukaryota; kingdom Metazoa; phylum Arthropoda; class Insecta; order Hymenoptera; family Crabronidae; genus Cerceris; species Cerceris ruficornis. The sequence continues at coordinate 9,068,049 of OZ022518.1, forward strand.
TCATCTTTAGCTCGTGCTTTTGGGAGGATATATCGAAGGATTTTGGTTGTTTGTATTTCTTTGGGGATGTTGTTGACGGGGGAGGATGTTAGACGATTGAGATTGGTGGAGAATGTGGGGTGGTTGTTGAATATGGTGGATGGGGGTTGTTTGAGGGAATGATAGCTTTCTTTCGTTTGATTCGAAGTATTAGAGGTTTGGTGTTTGTGGAAATGTTAAGATTGAGCGAGAGAAATTGGCGATGATGGGAATGTTTGCAACGGGAAGAAATATTTGTCGATGTTCAACGCACTAAAAATTGAGTCTCATCTCACTGATCAGTGATTCACCTAATATTTAAAAATAGCTGTCCTTGATGATTTTAGTAATAACTCTGCTTCATTAACATCATCGAAACGAAAGAAATACCTTCAATCTTCCAAATTTTAAATCTAGAAGCTCAACGGACGGTTAACATTTCATCCCCTATCCTGCTTTTCGAACCTTTGCTACAATTACACACTACGTACAATACAATGCAGATTGTAAAATTCTAAAAAACTACATCGTCCATTAAAACTGTTGAAGTGCAACGATGTAACGATTTGTTTACGGAAAAGCAGAGCCGCTCCTCGTGCTGTAGAACTTCGTCCTCAGTTCCAAAGTCACAGCCGCAGAAAGCAGACCATACGTTATTTTATATTCTTATTCTTTATTTATATTCAAAGCAGCTTGACTTTATTATATCTTCAAATAAATAAAATCATTTTATACAAAAATCCCATCAAAAACAATAACCCATTCCAATTTAAATCCCCCAAAAGCATACGTCCGTCAAGTCATCCCAGTTTTACGGCGTTTTAAAGAAAAAGCGATAAAAATTAGTCACGCGCGATCGCCGGATATCGTAGAATGAAATAAACCCCTTGAACTCATCGTCCAAAACACGAAAGTCGCTCGAGCAACACCGAAGAAAAATAAGACGGAAAAAAAGGAAGGGGGTGGCGATTCGAAGTAACGCGCAAACTTTCGTATCGGCGATAAATTCACGAAGAGTTCGCAGGATATTGGTGCGGCTGTGGAGAGCACAGTCGAGCATCGCGTTTTGCTCGGTTGGCAGCGTTGCAACCCCTCGTGCAACACCCCCGTCGGTGCACCGAGGCCCGACCTCTCCTCTTCCTCCCTCCGTTTGCTCGACGGGGGCGTAGGCGGTAGATAACGTGATTTACACTGCCCGGGTAATTAATGTCCTCGGCGACCGGCGCTTTAAAAAAACAATCGGAAATCGGCGACAACGAAGAGCAACAGTCAGGCCGCCGGTATCGCGGCGGCACGGCTTGACAAATTATTGCACCCGAGATCGCCACCCTCCTCCCCCTTGCCGTTTTTTTCCTTCTGCCACGCGAGGTCGATGACATGCATCTTTTCTGCTTCTCGGTATCACAATGGGAATGAGATTGTTTTGCTTCTTTTTTTATTTGTTTAAGGAATTGGATAATTGCGGTTAGGGCGGAATTTAGAGGGACCGTTTAATAGACATAAGATGTACCGTTTCAAATTCTTGGTATCAGAATGGGAATGACATTGCATTGCTTTTTTTTATTTGTTTAAGGAATTGGATAATTGTGGTTGGAGTGAAATTTTGTGGGACGGTTTGCCAAATTATTGAATCCAAGATTTTCATTCTTCTTCTCTTTATAGTGTTTCTTCTACTGAGCAAGATCCATAAGGTGCACCGTTTTAAATTCTTGGTATCAGAATGGGGATGACATTGCATTGCTTTTTTTTATTTGTTTAAGGAATTGGATAATTCCGGTTGGAGTGAAATTTTGAGGGACGGTTTGCCAAATTATTGAATCCAAGATTTTCATTCTTCTTCTCTTTATAATGTTTCTTCTACTTAGCGAGATCCATAGGATGTACCGTTTCAAATTCTTGGTATCAGAATGGGAATGACATTGCATTGCTTTTTTTATTTGTTTAAGAAATTGGATAATTGCGGTTGGAATGAAATTTTGGGGTGCATTTTGCCAAATTATTGAATCCAAGATCTTCATTCTCCTTCTTTTTATAATGTTTCTTCTACTTAGCGAGGTCGATAACATATATCATTTAAAATTCTTTGCATCAGAATGGAAATGAGATTATATTGCTTTTTTTATTCCTTTAAGGAACTGGATAATTGTGGTTAGAGTGACATTTTGGGGCGCGGTTTGCCAAATTATTGAATCCAGGATCGCCACTTTCTTTCGCAGAAAACTGGGATGTTTGTCCCGTTAGAATCTTCTTCCCCTAGTTTTTAAGGTTCCCGACGTGAAACACTTTCGTCGTATTTTCCCCATGCGTTCTAATTTTACGATGTTTTCCAAGAAGTTATACCGCTTCTTCCGAAACTAATCCTCGGATATTTTTACAAAATCGAGATCTATTATTCCATATAATTCCGAAATTTTAATTCGGATCACTCCCAATTCTGTTTTGGAAATACTAAACGAAAAGAAAACTGAGATTTTTGCAAATATCCTAATAATTAATAGAGATCGCCTCAATTATCTTCAGCAAAATCGCAAAAATTATCTGCATTCTACCATCTACGGTTAAATGTAATTTAATATCAGAACACAGCACTTACGTTAATTAACACTAGAGCTACCGGTGTTATATCTATTATTTAACCAAAGTGAAAAACTCCTTTGGAAAAAGAGAAACCATGAGGTAAAACAGATGATTCATTAAATGATTTGCGTTTTACAAGATAGAAGTGGATTATTTACTGCATGGCTCCCCTATCAATTTAGGGAATTTTTCGAAAAAATTGGAGACCAATCATTTTCACCGCCTTGGTAATTTTACTGTTAATTTATTAACACTAGAACTACCAAACCAGTCAAAATGACTGGTACACAATTTTTTCCTAAAATTCTCCAAGTTTATTAAAGAGCCATAGAATAAATATTCAACGTCCATCTAAAAAAAAAAACATAAATCACTGAATTAATCATATTTTCCGCCTTTTGATTCCTCTTTTTTCAAAATACTTACTTAATATAAAATATGTTAGATTTAACGCCGGTAGTTCTAGGGTTAATCAAAGAGTTAACCTGCCACCCACAAATATCTAAAAAAAGTAAAAAATATAACAACGTCCTTCACAAACGCAGATCTCCAATTTTGACACAATTCCCGTGTTTTCTGACCTGTTAATCGGCTCGAGTGCGCTGTGGAGCGCTAATTACCAAGATAAAAAATTGAAACACCGTGAGAAAGTCCACGGTGGCTCGTAATACCACTTTTCTCATCGCCGGCGCAAAAAGCGTCAAGATCGAAAGGTTCGATTAAAGGTCTGAATTCGTTAACACGGTGAGAAAAGGAGTGACTCAGTGTAATTGCTTTCGCTAGTGACGTTAAAATCTCGGTGCAATATCGATGCTATCTCGTCACGACTAGCTACGGCACGAGCTTACACGTAAACGAGTTGCGTGCCTTTTCCACGCGTATGTGCGTGACCCGCGTTTAACATTAGAGAGATTATTTTGCGCCGAGAGAGCAAGTCCTCCGTGTTCGATTCATATCCGCGACCTTGTTGAAAGGGAAGTCTTTCCTCCGTGACGGAGTTGCAGCCGATTAGGTATGAAACATCGTTCAAACTTATTTATTGCGTGGTTGTTGAGACTTCGTGGAACTATCGAAAGAAATTTCTTGTTTTTTATTTGCATTATTGGACTTTAACTGTTGAGTTTAAAATAATACACCTGTCCTTCTATTTACACTGTACTTGATTTACACGATTTCGCTTTTACACGGTTTTCAAAATAACGGATTTTAAAAAAATGTACTCTAATTTATTCTCACTTTTCGTTGAAATAAATGACTGGATTATGCGCGTTTTAATTAGTTTTCGATGTACAGGGTTTTTAGTACCAAAATCCACGATTTAGATTTACATGGGTTTCTAAGGAACTTATCTTTCGTGCAAATCGGGGGTTAGGTGTATAAGTTATATCATTATGTCTAGGAATTATAGTTTTTCTAGGAGGGTTTTGTAGCGCTGAGCATATGCTGGATTTAGATGATAATTTAGAATAACAGAGAATTTCAACTTACAAGGGAACTGGTACACTCAGATTTTGATAAAACTTTGCATAAATATTAATTCTAAGAAGAATAAATATTATTATCTAAGAAGACAGCTGTAATTCGTTCGTGCCCGTTTTCAACAACCCCTTTGTGCAAACCGTTCTTTCTATATAGGTGCTTATAAGTCGTCTAAGTCTTCTATATGCTTATAAAGAACAAAGTATTACATATCTTTTTTGTAAGTAAATTTCTTCGCGTTGCAAAATAAAAACGACATTTCTTTTCGCTTTATCTAGTATTTGGACAAAAATACGTGGTAAATTATGCTACCAGGGTTTAAGGTGGTTTCGGTGAATGGTAGCTACAGCTACCAGAATCACTTAAAGGGTTAAAGAAGATTCCTGATCCTCGTAGATGTTGCTCAAACTACTTCAAAAACGTTGGACCACCGACGGAAAAGAAGTGGAATCGCGTGTTGGCAAACGATTTGCGAATTATTATTTCAGGTGCCTTTTGCGCGCTGTAATTTCAGCGATATGCTAACGAGGGACGCTTATAACTATGCATTAGAGGAACCGTGGTCTTTCTTGCACGTACAGTGTCTGAAATTATACGAAATATTGTTGTACCATCTTGCGAGATTCTTCGACGAGCGCCTCTCGGGCGGAAGTTGCAATTAGTAGGTTCGATGCAACGTCGGAAGATTCAAAATTGATAATGCTGTTTGAATTTTTAAGCTCCGCAAGGTCACGGGATATTTGAATGGTGGAAGTTAACGCGCAGTCTATCTAAAACGTGTTGGCACGCATTTAAAAAGACTAATGAACCTGAACAAACGTTTCTTTTACTCAGCAAATATAAAGGGTGTTATATTTTTGATATTTTATATGCGTCGGAGACTATGAAAGTGTTCGTAGTGAAAGTGGAAAACAATTGATACCTTCTTACGGAAATCCTACTTTACAGTAATAATAAAAAGTTCAATCATTTGTCGCACCCATTCTATGCAATTTAACACTTTCGAAATTTCCATAAATGGATGAAAGTCTGCAGTACAGCAAAAACAATAATAAAACGATTCCCTCTCTGCAAGCTCAAGGTAATTATTTAATCCGTTCAAGACGGCATTAAAAAAAATGCAGTGCCTAAGGTTTATTTATAATTTTACAAATGCAGGATTGTCAATTATCGTAGTTTTGCCGATATTAATTTTATACAAGTGCTGGGGGTCGTGTGTACACATGACATACTACGTACATGTGCATAAACACATACGAACCACCAAGTAACTATAGATAGTAGAGATTTATAGAATAAAGGAATTCTGAAAATTTAACACTAGAATCGCCAAACCACTCAAAATAACTGGTTTCCAATTTTTTCCAAACATTCCATAAATTTATAGAAGCGCCATAGCATAGATCCATCTCATAAAACATAAATTACCAAATCGATCATCTATTTCACCCCTCGATTCCTCTTTTTCCAAAGTACTTATTTAATATATAGAAATATAACAGATGTAACGCCAGTGGTTCTAGAGTTAAACTATAACTGGTACCGATCATACGGAAATATTTAATTACGAGAAAAGGACTTACCGGTGATGGAGGCAGTCGGCGAAATGGCGGATGAATTGGCACGTGGCGGCGGGGAAAAAGCGCCGGCCAAATATCCACCTCGATCAGCGAGGGCCTGTTTGGCTTTGTCGACGCTTTCCTTGAGCCTCTGGAAGGTGCTACCGCAGGTAAGGCCACGATAGGGCCAATTCTCTTGCTTGACGCTGGCCGCGGTTACACCTGCGGCCGCGGCCGCCGCTCCGGCTCCGGTTCCGGAGGCTCCCTTTAATTCGAGCGCACCTGCGTACGAACAGCTAGCGCTGTCGTACATCACCAAAGAGCCCCTGAAAATTTTAATGCTTTACGGTTTCGCACTTCTCATTTTTACTCTTTCTTTCTTTTTTTCTTTGTATTTTTCGGCTTTAAATGCTATGGCCATTTAACTCGAATCTACTTTTTTATGTGCGTTCTGAATCACTGAGATTACGATGTATTGAATAATAATTTAGGAAAAAATTCCTGGCGCTGGCCAAGGATAAGAACTCGATCTGACTGATTGCGAGTATCAGATTTTACCTTCAATTCCACCATAGCCAACTAACTGTTATGGTTATTTCGCGTAGGAGCTACTGCTTTAGATGGGTTCCGAATCACCGAGACTACGATGCGTTAAATAATAATTTAGGAAAAATTTCCTGGCGGCGGCTAAGGATTTGAACTCAATCTGACTGATTGCGAGTCCCAGACTTTACCTTCAAATCCACCATAGACTACTAACTGCTATGACTATTGCGTGTAGGACCTACTTTTTAGATGGGTTCCGCATCACCGAGACTACGATGAGTTAAACAATAATTTAGGAAAAATTTCCTGGTGGCGGCTAAGGATTTGAACTCGATCTGACTGATTGCGAGTCCCAGATTTTACCTCCAAATCCACCATAGCCAACTAACTGTTATGGTTATTTCGCGTAAGAGCTACTGCTTTGATGGGTTCCGAATCACCGAGACTACGATGCGTTAAACAATAATTTAGGTAAAATATTCTGGCGGCGGCTAGGGATTTGAACTCGATCTGACTCATTGCGAGCCCCAGATTTTACCTCCAAATCCACCATAGACTACTAACTGATATGACTATTGCGTGTAGGATCTAGTTTTTTAGATGGGTTCCGCATCACCGAGACTACGGTGCATTAAATAGTAATTTAGGAAAAATATTCTGGCGGCGGCTAAGGATTTGAACTCGATTTGACTGATTGCGAATCCCAGATTTTACCTTCAAAGCCACCATAGCCTACTAGTCACTATGGCAATTTCGCCTAGGATCTACTTTTTTAGATGGGTTTCGAACCACTGAGGTTATGACGTACAAATTATATGGGATTTTTACTGCATTTGTTTATTGAAATTTTACAGAGTGAAGTGGGAACATTGGGAAAGTTAAAGTGGAAAAATAATATAGAGTTAAAAATTAAGTTTGCTTTAGTTATGGAATTTGTGATGTTAGAAATTCTGGCAAAAGAGGTGCTATTATTATTCTGTGTTCGAATAGCTGAACTTGTCGTTCACTATTGCAACGCCCTTCCAATTTCGCATAATTAACATGTCAATTTTGATCAACTGAACTTAATTAAAGGTAGGTATAGTCACTGGGAAAAAGGAGGGCGGAAAGATATTGAATCGTAGTTCGAATTTTGTATTTTTTGATGGTTTTATTGGTAATTCTGTGATTTGAGATTTTCGTAATTCCAGCTAATAAGCTGCTGTCATTGCTCTGTATTTGAACTTGAATAAAGTGCCGTACTTGGGATCAATAATCTCTGTTTACTAAATTAAACTGCACGAAACATTAATCCACGAACAATGCATGGCGTTAAAACGCAATACCGGCGAAATAAAGTAAGTGTGCGTTACTTTAAGTTAACAGCACTTACTCGTGCAGCATCTAGTGCCATTAAGAAACATTAAAGGACCCTTGAAGCATCCGGTAAAGGCACGAATGAATTAAATCGTACAAGCATGTGTGCAAGAAACTTTCTTGCTTATGAATGCGGCGATACATGCATCGCGACTGAATCGATCCTTCACGTGCAAAATCAACGACTGAAACTGTGTAAACTTGCTGGCTCTTTGCTACTCATTATGATCAGCGCAAACATTCAAAACTCTCTTGCCATTATCCATTGAATTTTGCATTAGTATTGCCAGCGAACTAAATTGTACAACTTTAAAACGATAATGATAGAAGTAATACGTTTTGAGTTTAGGTTCGACGTTATTTTAAAAGTTGCTGCTTTAAATAAATAATCCTAATTGAAATGAGTGTACTGATTTTTTTAACTCGCCGATAGCTTTCAGTGATACTTGAGGATTTTGTAATTTCTACGTCCAAAAGAAAAGGGAGAAGCTTCGAGTTTTTCCTTCTGTTAAAAGTGCATCTTTCTTCGTAGTATGTATCTGTTCTTTCTTGCTAGAAATTACAGTTGGAAGATCCGCGAAGTTTGAGAGTTATCGTTGAGAATGAACGACTAACTCGAAGCAGATTACGTGCACGTAACGAGCGGGAAGTTGTAATCGATCTATCGTAATTTAGGAGGCACCGTGCATCTGCGAACTGATCTACATTTTATCGACGCGGCCTCCAACTTATCGCATGCATCATAATTCCGAAAGTGATAGCGATCCTCCAATGAAATTTACATGAAACACATAGATAACATCTTTTGGATAACTTCAAACGCGCCTTCTCTCTCTCGTTCTCGTATTTTCCTCACCCCTCTCTTTCTTTCTCTCTCTTTGACTCTACATTGCTATTTACTTCTCTATTAATTTCTATATTTCTCTGTTCCTCTGTTTCTGTGATTTTTTATTCCTCTCTTTTTCTCTTAATGTCTCTGCTTCTTTGTTTTTCTATTTCTTTCCGCTCCTTGATTTCCCGATTTTCCAATTTCTTTATTTCTCTGCCTATCTCTTTCTCTTTCTACTCCTCTATTTCTCCCTCTCTCTCTCAATTTCTCTATTTCTCTGTTTCCCTATTTTTTATTTCTTTCGGTTTCTTGATTTCCCAATTTCTCTATTTCTCTTTTTCTCTGCTTATACCTTTCTCTCTCTACTACTGTATTTTTCTATTTCTCCCTCTCTCTTAATATCAATATTTCTCTATTTTTTATTTCTTTCGGTTTCTTGATTTCCCAACTTCTCTATTTCTCTTTTTCTCTGGCTACACCTTTCTCTCTCTACTACTGTATTTTTCTATTTCTCCCTCTCTCTTAATATCAATATTTCTCTATTTTTTATTTCTTTCGGTTTCTTGATTTCCCAATTTCTGTATTTCTCTATTTCTCTGTCTATACCGTTTTGTCTCTACTCCTCTACTTTCCTATTTCTCCCTCTTTCTTAATATCTCTGTTTCTCTATTTTTTATTTATTTCGGTTTCTTCATTTCACAATTTCTCTATTTCGCTATTTCTCTGGCTATACCTTTCTCTCCCTACTTCTGCATTTTTCCATTTCCCCTATTCTTTTTGTATCTCTTTGCCTCTCCCTTGAAAAAACCTTCCCACTCAGTCCACTTCCATGACATTTAAACTTGGAAGCTCACAGTTCCTCGCGACATCACTTCCGGTAGCTTCGCACAATCTCTCGCTTCCTCCACGACCACATTACATAAATTTATTTTTCAAACCATCAACACACGCGTCAAATAACACACCAATATCATACTCTCCCAAACAACACGTGAGCTCCAGAATTTTACCTGCAATTCCTGCGAAAAGTTCTACCAGACAAACCGCAGCACACGATCTTAGATTCCCTCCTCCTTCGAATCCAAAGAAGACAGTTTCCAATGACTCTTCACCTCGTAATTATTATGAAACATAACAGTAATTGTTCCAGTCTCAAAACGCACTTTGCCTTTCCTCGATACAACAAAGTAATTACATTACACGCATCCGAAATAAGCAAAAGTTGAAGGATAATGCACTCACAGATACCCGCGGATGTCCACAGTATATTGAGGTCAATTTAATCAGGTTCACAAAACTGCCACATAATCGCAATGTTCCTTCGACGATCTACGAGTACGCATTTTTTCCACGATTCCTCGACCGAGCTACGATCTCAACGATACTCAGAATATACCTTCGACTTCATCGATAAGATCGTAACAATCGTAACCTCAGAGTCCTCCGCGATTCTTTCGCATCGGCATCCGTGCAAAATATACGATACACCGTTCCAGCATTAACCACCGGTGACATTGAACTCGTTTCCTCGCGATCCCAATTGTCCTCTAATCGTGCAACCGGTCCAAGAATTATCTCTGATAACAATCGCATCGACGTTCACTTACATCAGTTCCAAACTGATTCACCTTAATTCCTCGATGCTCAACAATTATCTTCGAGCAGTCACGTAATTACAAACCATTCGATATTTTCACACATGGCGGCTAACGAGAATGTAAATCCAGGCTTCGATCATCGGCATCGGATACCGGATCCATAAACGGTCAGATAAGAAACGCATCCTTTTTTACAGCCTCGTAAACCTTCACCGTCCCATTGTCAGTCGATGGACTCTCGATGCCAGCACGATATGTATTCCGATCGGTTAACCGCGCGATCATTCGCACGCGAATTTGCCAGATCCGAGGATGAACGGCACGGCAACGGCAGAGAAACGTTCCAAGCGATCGTCTACGATGGTGCCTTTGCGATTGAATCCTCGAAGGGGCGCATACTCTTCCACGAAGGGAGAAGAGAGCCGGCGATATGCAGGTTCGATGGAGAAAACGGCTGGACCCGAGATATCAAGAAGAAGGTACTCCGGGCAGGTTGTCTCGCGCAACTGCGGCCGCCGCGGCCAGCAAATTGCCTGCTTCCGGGCCTCATTACATCACTCTGTTACTCTGTTAACGCTCGCCGGAAACCCCTCTGCCTACCTCGTCTAAACTCTCGCGTATGTACCTACACGCACACACCATTTAAATGCACCGTCGTCGACGATATAGACGCGCAATCCCGGCCGAAAGAGGGAGAAAACACGAGACGAACGTGCATCTATGTATGAACGTCGAACGAATGCAGCGAACGGGTGATTCGTGAATTTTGGTACCGATGGGATAAATGATTGGTCGGTGAGACTTTGTTTTTTGAGTGAGTTGCGAATGAAATTAGAGAGGAATGGGGAAGCTGGATGGGTTTTGTGGATGAAAGATTTGGTGGTTTTGGGGTTTCGTGTTTGCGGGAGGTTTTTGTAGCGGATTTGAGGGTGGAGGTTGAAGCGGGTACTTTAAACGGAGGTGAATTTTGTTTGAAAGCTTCACATATTGTGGGGATAGTGAATTCCTTTGGCCGGGGGTCGGGAAATTTGTGTGCAGAATGAAAATATAGTTCTGTGGATGAATTTGGAGTTGCAGAGAGTTTTAGGTGGATTTTGGGGGGCCACGGTTCTGATGCACGAAGTACATTGAAAAATTGCAAGCAGGTTTTTTGAAATGTTATATCACCGATGATTTTACCAAATTTAAATTAAGAAATAAAACTTTACTTGTATTTCAGTTCAGCATAGCTTCTTTTCTAACCACTGGCGAACCTGAATGCACGAAAACTTACAAATCGCGAAAGGACAATAGGGATATTATTACATTTTTTAAGTTTAACGCACACGATGACGTTTCAGTGATTAAAAATATTCGAAATAATTCCTTGAGACGCTCTCCCTTGGCGCATTTGCTGCGAAAAAGAGAAACTGTTTAATTACGAAGCGGAGAAGGTAGGATCGTTGTGTGCGACGGACGAGAGAGTATAAAATTTACGAGGCATTAAAAAAATGAATGATGACAACGCACAACGCCGGGCAATAAAAGAGATGGCAGGAAAAATCGTGAATGCGGGCGGTAATTTAGCGTTGAAGATACGTGCTCCCGCGGTTAATTCGCGAAACATGCGTGGGGACAGGTGAGGGAACGCCGCGAGAGGAATTACTGCGAAATTTCTAAGCGGAACGGGAGGAAGACCAAAGAACAAAGGCCATCAAATTTTTTAAACGCACACCCTCAATCTCAAATACTTCTGTAACCTTAGCTATTCCTCCTATGGAACAGCGATCAATTATAATTACCCTAAATGAAATTTTCTATTTTTTCTCATAAATTCCTTTTAACAAATACTCCCTCTATTAACCCTTTGAGGACGACGGACGCATATATGCGGCCTGAGAAAAAAATCTGATTATAGTTTATCAGTATATATATACACTGTTAGAGTTGAAAAATTGAAATATAACTGTTGAAATATGATTACACAAATAGTAATTTATAACTTCTACACATCAAAACTCTGACTTTCTGATAAAAAGGTAGCTTTTGAACGCCAAATAAATGATTATTTCTCAATATTCAAAAAAGTCTTCGCCCGCAAAGGGTTAATTTCCCTCCTAGAACTTTACCTCTAAAACTACCCTACGACAAAAAATTCCATCCAAGCGATCCAAACAACAAAGTTCCCCTCAAATCCCAAAACCCATCACAAATCTCCCTGCAACTACAATCAACAATATGCCAAATCAAATTCGCAAGTCCAAAAACTAATAAAAAAATCGACTCAACCAAAGTAAACTATGGCCGAAAGTCCAAACAGACTCACCGTCAATGCGGGGGCGTGCTTGGTATCTTATCCAGTCAGATCCAGTTCGTCGATCACCTTCCGATACCTTCGCCGAGAATCTCCTCTCTTAAATCACCACCCCCTTCTTCACAATCGTGATCCCACCGTTAAAGTAATTCACGGAAAGTCGTAATGAAAGCCCGTAAAAAAATCCGTTTCCCTTCACTTGTCACAGATTCGTTAAAACGTCCCTTACATCCGAACGATCGTCAGGAAGGTCGAGATCGGCGCGCAACATGGAGAAACTGCGCCGAGGGACGGTCTCTAGGGTACGTCGGTTATCTGCGGGATTATAGCGGGGATATTGCGAGTCTGTCGGCGCGTGGACCACCGTGGCGAAGTCGGTCGCGGTGCGACGGACGCACATTTGGCAGCGTCGTTATCAGTCGCGGTCCGACGATTGGCTGTATCGGAGCCTGCGCCGGGACGTCCTCCGCGGGGGGAGGACAGGAGGATAGGAGGAGAGAAGGAGAGGAGAGAAGGAGAGGAGAGGGTGGAGATGGCGGAGGAGGAGGTGGGAGGGATGGTTGCTCACCCCCGTACGGGACTCCGGCATGAAGCGGCTCCTTAGAGGCGGGATCATCCACCAGGGTGGATCTTACCCTCTCTCTTGCTTTCTCTCTTTCTCCCTGTTAGTGTTCTTCCATCTTTCTCTTGCTACGTGTCTCTCGCTCTGTCTCGATTCTCCCCTGGGATTCCTTTTTCTCTTGTTCTCTGTCTCGTGTGGATGTCTTTCTTCGATCCTCGGTCTGTCTTGCGTGTCTTTCTCTACTTTGCCATTCGCTCTTCTTTTTTTCTCTGCTTTCCTCCTCGTTTCTGAACGTGTCCCACTCTTTTTCTCTTCTCTCTGTCTCTCTCTTTCTCTCGTTCTCTGTGCAGTGTCTGTCTCTTTTTCACGTTTTGATAGTTACACTCCTACCAACCCCTCTGGTAGCTCTTTCTCTTTCTACTGTCGCCTCCTTTCACCCTTGTTCTCTGTCCTTTTCATTCTTGATCCTGCACCCCCCGTTGCTACTCGACGTCTAACCGTGGCGTAGGTGGGAACCGGCAGAAAGCTTTCCGTTAGAACGTCACACGATGTTCCGTTGCGTTTTTGGTATTATTGATGACGGGAATATAGAAATTACGAGGTAGTCTTCGCCGAGGGAATGAGCCGGCGCACTCGACGGGACTGTTTAACGGATGAATTGGTGGCTGGGTGATGGTGAACTTTAGTAGTGGAGATTTTACCTGGCGAGAGGGAAATCCATTGCTTTTTCAATGCCGTAATGAGAATATTTTTCGACGTTCTCCGTTCTATTTTCGTCTCATTGTCGTGGAGATTAAAACCGTGTTACTTTTACTCTCTTTGGCTTATTGGAAAATATGAATGTGTCGGTGATTTTTGCTTAAGCGTAATGTAAAATTGAACGACTGCAGCTACGGGGATGTGGCGAGTACAGAAATACAGGTTTGGACTACTAATTAGTGGACTTGAGTTCAAATCTTCATTAACGCTGGAACTACTGGCGTTAAATCTGTTATATTTACATATATTAAATAAACTTTGTTTAAAGTTTGTTACTTATCTCTAGATTACTAAATTACTTTGCACTTATCTCTGGATTAGATTTTTAGTAATTCAGAGCTCTGTAACGTGTGAATGTTAGACAAATCAACTGGTTTAAAACATGTAACTATTTATTATTGTATGCGACAGCTGTATTATTTGCAGTAAAGGTTTATTAATATTGTTATTATTAAATCAACATTTGGAAAAAAGTGGAATCACGAGGTGAAAAATATGATTATTTTAATCATGTATGCTCTGTATGATAGACGTGGAATATGTACGGTATTTCTCCCCTATAAATATAGGAAACTTTTCGAAAAAATTAGCAATCAGTCATTTTGACTGCCTGGGTAGTTCTAGTGTTAATTCTAGGAAACTTTTGCTATCATATTACAGCACTACTATTTGGAACTCATCAGACTTTACATCATCAAGATAATCAATCGCCGAGGCTATGATACGTTAAACTATAATTTAGGAAGAAGCTCCCACCAGTGTCTGAGATTTGATTCAGGAATCTTACTTGGAAGTTCAAGCCTTAAATGCCAAACTCACCGTAGGCTCCGTGCAATGCACTGTCAAAAAAAATTATTAGAACAGTCTTAAAAATTACGAGATCCACACTTTTACATCCATTCCAGCCCCCATTTTGTAATAAGATCTTTGATGAGAACCATTATTGCATTCCTTTAACACGTCGTTTATCTAATTTTAAGATTAATTTCTGTCTAATCCGGACTCAACCCAGACAGACAGGGCAGAGACAGGATAGGAAGAACAGGAAGGACAGGGAGGACAGGAAAGACAGAATCAGGACAGGTAGTACAGAAGTAGGATAGAGGCAGGACAGGTCTGAATCTGTTTGATCCGGTTTTGATCGACAAAAGAAAAATTCAAAAATTTCACGAAGTTCTCTGATTCGGTTTAAACCGGTTTGATTTAAAAATTGCTGAAATTTATAGACAAGAAGTACAGTAGATATTTCACGTGTACCTTGTAATGCACAAATTACTCCACTGATCTTCTTTGTTATTTGATCCGCATTTTTTCAAAGTACTTATTCAATATTAAAGTATAACAAATTTAACGACTACAAATCTATTGACTAACTCAAAAACCACCCCGTAACTCCCTCATCAGAAACACTACACATCCAAATAATTCTCGACATCGCACTTCACTACCACTGCGCCAACTTCTCTCTATATTTCCCTTTTAATTAATCCCATTCCCAGGATATCTCATTCGATTAATATATCAATGATATCGCAGGATCTTTATGCAAGGTCATAGTGCACATGTATTCACACGTACACCGTCGTATCTGCTTGTACGAAAATTATCAGATCTGCACGCAGTGCAGTAACAACGGGGGCGCGACACTTTGGACACGTGGCCGGGGTGGGATTTTGAAAGGGTACCGCGACCATGGGGCGGTATATATTCGTAGCTATCGTGATAACAATATATCGTTATCGTCGTATTCGTTAACCGGCCCCCGATCGACGTGAATTCGCGTGTCGTTGATATCGCGGAGAAAGCGATTTCTGTGTCATACGGGTTACGAGATTTAACAGATTCTGGTTTCACGTTTCAATTATTTGGACGTTCGGGCGGAGGAGCTGAAAATGGCTGACAGTTTGAAGATTCGAACTTCAATGGGACTTTGAGGGAATGTAGGCCGTGTTGGTGAATGAAGAGGCTTTCTTTTTTGTTGGGAAAGATTCGATGTGAACAGTTGAAGTTTGTTGCTTCAGATGAGGGGCTCACTGTCAATGGCGAAAGAAGGTTTTTTATATGGAAATTATGTCATTACGATGGAAACCAGTTGTGGCGATGGAGCAGATTAAATTTATTGTGATAATAATGACAGAAATGTTACGATATTTGTGCAAGGCTCATCTGTACATTTTCACATATAATTACAGTCCCTGGTCATCGAATTAGGACCACCCCAAATTTTCAGTATTTTTCATGTTTTCCGTAAAGTTAAAAGGCCTGTTCAAATTGTAATGATATAGTTTATTAACTAATAACACAATACACTACTACTGTACATAACATTATGAACGCATGTTAATATCTTGTATTTCCACCCTTTGCCTTGATGACAGCTTGTATCCTTTCCGGCATGCTTTGTATACATTGCTTTATCATATGCTTTATATCTTCGTTATTTTCCCAAATATCTGTAATTCTTGTTTTCAACTCAGATAATGTGGTGCTTGGAGAGTTGTAAACAAGTGTTTTGAGTAGGCTCCAAACATTTTCTGTTGCATTCAAGTCGGAAGAATTGTCCACACAATTCTATTATTATCACAACAGTAACAAATCTATAGCTATGTATACTTTGGTATCAACGTATTTAGTAATAATTTGAATGACCAAAGACAATTTTCTATATATGATATAACATTATAACCATAAAAGTGAAATTTTTGTGCGTGGTCCTAATTCGATGACCAGGGAGTGTATATTCGAAAAGTGTTATACAGAAGTTCTCTGCCAATTATTGAGACAATAGTGTTATCAAATACAATTAAATCTGTTACAATACTCTACATAATCGTAGTACACTGATATAAAATCAAACTCTACCGATATAATCCAGAGCAACAAAGAACCGCTTCTCTGAACAGAGAACCAGTCCAATTACTACCCGACAGTACTAATCAATCCAGCGTTCAAACTATTAAATCAAACCTATTAATTCGGACCACTGTACAGGAAATTTTCGTTAAAATTCAAAAGTCAATTTGCCCGGCGAGCTTTCACTCTCTGCAGCCTCGTTAATTATCGATACAGACGCTTTAGAAATTCGAGCCCGAAGTCAGGGAAGATCGTGCAAACGTTTTGAATTTACGCGGTGGTTCGACCTGCTCCGTAAGACCGGCTAATCTATCGAACTGCTACACGAGATTGCACTCAGCAGAGAAATCACGATGAATCGTACAAAAGGTTTGATGTTTCTCGCACGATTGACACCGCTCTTTCCTCGCCGATCGGAAGCTTCACGCATGAACGAAGAGCTACGGGTAGACATGGCTCATGACTTCCACCGGAAGCAAGCACACAGGGGGAACCCTACTCGGAACACGAAAACGATTCACGGTCATCTTAATTCTGATTGCATCAACCCGTTGTCAATGCGGAAGGTGATTTATTTGAGGGGAGGCATGGTACATTGTTGCAAGCTTGGTTAACTATTATAGGGCGGCGACTTTCCATTTTCTGGGGGTATATTACGTTGTTTTTTTTTGCATTCTTATTTTGGCTTAAACGCCATAGGTTTAGGTGGCTTCCGAATCATCGAGAGGTATGTATAACATGGGAAAAACTGGGTAGAGCTGACAGAATAATTGAACTCTGACCCACTAATTTGGTCGGAGCCCTTAACTCGACCACTACCGTGGCTCGTTAATTGTTGTACTTGAAACTATTACTTAAGCAACATGCACTTAAGTTATACGAATAAAGAAAAAAAATATTGATCCACTTAATCGCTTACAACCTACAAGATCTACGATAAGAATTGAAAAAAACGATAGATTCAGAACATAAAAAAAATTAAAACCGCTGTAACTATCTTGGTAAATCTAGAATTAAATGGACTTCTTTTGAAAAACTAATTTTAACACTGTTAACACATCGTCGACTCCAGTTTCCCGTGTTGATCCTATGTCCCCTAAATCCACAAAATGTTCTCCAAGCTGTTTAACGCCAATGGAAAGAAATCAGGAAAAAAAACAGCTGTAAAAATTCCTGAAACATCTCACGATTTTGTAATACATTAGAAATAAAAATTCACGCAAAATATGTAGCGATAATAAAGAACAGAGAATATTGTGACAATAATAAAGAAAAGAGAATATTGTAACAATAATAAAGAAACTGCGATCCACATCATGCTACATCACGATATGAAGTCTTACTTCGTCCTTCCGGTAATCACCAAGCCAAAGAATATTCCGAGCGGATCGAGGTCCTCGGCATTGTTGCCAGTTATCACGAAGGGCTGCTGTCCGTTGTAGATGTAATCCGAAAACGAGTCTATCGGCATTTAGCCGGGTTTCGTGAATGTAAACTAGGCGTTTCCTGCACGTATCGTACAAAGTGCTCGATTCGCTGGTCTTTTTTCACTAGGCCGATCGATAGTGCCATTGCAAACACCCTGTATGTGCTCGGTTAATGTTAATGGCAGGGGCTGGCTCGGTTGAACGGGGTGGTTTGCCCCTTTGCCTGTGAGTTAGAGCTTCCTGAGGCTTTCCTCGCATCCACCGAACCACCCTCGCACGGCTAAACTCCCGTGCCTGGCTAATGGTAAGCCCAGGAAATATCAAAAGTCGTCTCCGCGCGACCGTACCTTTTTAAGACCTCGGCCGTTTTTTTATACTTCGATGCTTCCACACCTGCGTGGTATTGTGTTTGGGTTGTTTTTTTTCGGGATTTCGTTGGAGGATCTTTTGAGAATTGTGCATTTATGTTGAGGTTTTAGCGGGGAATTTTAATGTTGAGTGGAAATTGGAGAACGAGGGGTGGGAAGGTGTTTGAAGAGGTTGTTGATGTTGCTCTTTATTTTTATTTTTTTTTGGTGGGTGCTTTGAGAAAAATGGTTCGGTTGGTGGGTTTAAAGAAAATTTAAGAAGATTGGAGTTATTTGGGGCAGCTTGTTAATTACTGAATTATAATTGAATTTGTGTAACAATTTAATTTCCTTTATGCAGTGTATAGATTCTTGTTGCAAATAGACGCTGAGGTAAATTAATGATTAGCGATACTGTTTCAATGATTTTCGAAGAATATATAAAAGTTTGTCAGTACTAAATTGTAGACTTTTAAATGGCGGGAATATTCAAATGGAAGTGACTCGTACGTAAGGTTTTTCCTGCTTTAACAGCGCCGACATGAAATACATTTTAGAAAGGGGTTCGTTCTTTCATTAATCCAATTAATATTTATCGGATTACAGGAAAGTGTGTAACAAGCGTGTTTACGAGATTAAGGAAACACGTACCGTCGTAAGGCGTTCAAACGTTAACGCGGCTTATGATTAGTAATTGGATCGTTGAAATGATAAAAAATGTATCCAACTCCGGAGAACAAATGTAATCACTACTTGTCACGAACACAATGCATTCAACAGGTTAGAGCTGCATATTAAAAAGAGCTCATTCGCATGCTTATAAATCTCCCAGGCATCTTCCCGAAAAATTTCTTTAAACTCTCCACCGACGGGATTGGGCTTTCATTCAAAATTTCGTTGGGGCAACCGTGAAACACGCGTTGCATTAAGTATACTCACCTTCAATGCTTCAATATCTAAATGCACATACAAGAAACGAAAATTTAATGATGCGTGAACTTGATAAAAATTGTAATTTATTATTTAAATATCTGGCACTATTTTCTACATATTTTTCTGTCAATACTAAAATCGATTTTTACAATATGCGTTTTCTATTTGGAATCTTGAAGCGCTGTAATAACCGAACGAATATTCCGAATGAGAAAATTCAAGGTTATGCAAATTCCGATAAATTACCGCATGCTAGTTAATTAACTTACACGGTTATCTCAAACTGGGGCGTTTAACACTAAAACTACCAGTTTTATGTCAATTGCACTTAAATATACTAAATAAGTATTTTTGATCAGGAGGAATGAATAGCTGAAAAAGATAATCAGTTAAATTATTTTAGTTCTTCCAAATAAACGTGGAATACTTACTGTATATCTCCCCTATCAATTTGCAGAATTTTTCGAAAAAATTGAAAACCGTTCAACTTGACCCCATTGTTACATTTACTGTTAACACGAAAATCAAGTACTAACATATAAACTCATCTTCCAAAACCCATAGATCACTGCAATAACTTAAAAAAACATGTACATAAACAAAGTCAAAAACCACCCAGACTAAAATCGCTCATACTTTATTATCAAAACACAAATTGCTCTTTTACCAATACAAGGCACTCCATCGATTTCTCCGTCCATTCAGACGATTCCCATCGCCTCGAAATATCCCGCGTAACCCGTCGATCCCTTAATTGGTAACAATGGCCGATCGAGGTGGATTAAAGCGTTGAAAAGGCGTGCACAATCGCGGCACGCTTCTGCCGTGCGTAAATTTCACCCGAGGGAATCGTCGATATCGCGTGATTTAATTTGTTACAATTAGGGCAAGGGCCCCTTAGGTCCGATCGGGCGAGAAGGAGAGAGAAAGCGAGAAGGAGCGAGAGAAACGGAGAAAGAGAGAGGCAAAGTGAGCCTCGAAAGAGAAAAGGGTAGGGATAAAGAGCGAGAGTGAGTAAGAGCATTCACCGCGCCCTGCTATTAATATCAGTTAACGACCCGATATGATCGCTCGTCTATACTCACAGACAGGCTGCACACGGCCGGCTTCTACCACCGTGTCCTGAACGTTAAGCAAGCTTTCGACCCGTGAATTCGACCACGATTCAGCACCATCGATCCGCGACTTCGAGCTGACTCACCGGAGCGAGCTGGGCGTTTGGTGCTCCTTGACTTTGTTCTTTGTAGATGCATTTTGGACTTTATCCATTTAACTCTTTCGCAGATGGGGTAGAGTGGGTGTGGAGTTAAAGGGTTGGAGTTTTAGGTTAGAAGGAAGTTGAAAGAACTGATTGGAAGCATTGTCTGTACATCTACAACTAGACGTACAGTATTCTTATTCTTTCTTGTATCTAACAAGAGAAGTTCGGAAACTGATACACTCCGATTTTGATGAAACTTTGCATGAATATTTATTGGACATATCTGAGCAGATAGCTGGAATTCATTCGTGCCAGTTTTTCACTTTAAGGAAGATACCAAGGGAGGCCTTCTTTAACCCTTTTAGTGCCAGACGACGATATATCGGCGTTATCAATAGTCCTGACGCCGGGCATCGTGGGATTATTATTTAGCTTTCTCACACTATATTAGTAATTTTATCACAGATAATTGAAAATAAACAATTTATGCTTTATATTGCGACTTCTATATGAGCCGTTCAGTGCACAAATCGATTAACTCCACTTTTTGAATTTTTTTAAATTTAAGTCTCAAAGTACTTGTTTGAATCTTAACTTTTTATGTTTAGAATAAATTTTCGTAATAATAACGATTAACACCATTAAATGACGACTTAAATCTTAACAAAATTTTGCGAAATACTCGGAAAAATGGCTCAAAAGCTCATCGCCTGTGGGCTCATAGCTCAAAAGCTCATTTTTGATGGAGTAAATTTGGAATTTAGTCGAAAATCGGATTGAGCTTTTAGTTTGAGCGGCCGCACGTGAGCTTGCAAGCTCAACTTTGACCTTTGAATGACCTTCAAAACCCTTTTTTGGGTACGACAGGCAGGAGAGAGGCAGAGCAGGCAGGTAACTGGCAGGACAGACGGGAGACGAACAGGACAGTCAGGACGTGCAGGAGAAAAGCAGGACAGGCAGGGAACTGGCAGGAGAGAGACAGGACCGGTAGGACATATATGAGACGGACAGGACAGGCAGGACGTGCAGGAGAAAAGCAGGACAGGCAGAAAACTGGCAGGGGGAGGAGGAGCAGGAAGATGGTAAATTACCGGGATTATAGAAAATAAGTATCGCAGGTGCAAGGAGAATAGGCTGGTATCAATACTCACAAGTAAGGTTCGTTAAAACAATTCTTTATACACAAATCTTCAAAGTAATTCGTACTGAGCGACGTAGAATACAAAGTATCGCGGTAACGACGCTGTTCTACATCCAGAATAGAATCCTACACGGTACGTTGATCCACCAAAGCGTCCGTTCATCAGAGTTTCGGCGCCAAGTGTTGCACCGAATGTCGCAGTACTCTAATCTCTTGAGGTATTTCACAAAAGACACCGTTACAACATTAACACCCAAGATTCATAAACTTCTACCATCCGCCAAGCATCGATCCAACACACATCGTTTCTTTTACACAACCAAGGAAAATAAAGATCCAAAAGTATCACAAGATCCATGAAAAAAATAAAACTGACATCTTACCCATCCCAGTCCAAATCTCTTAAAACAGTGGAAGAAAAGTCGTAGCTTCCTCGCGAAAAGCTCCTCGGAAACATGGTGGCCGATAGGAAAAGCGCCAGCGGCTTAGGTACCGATAACAATAGACGGCAGGGGCCGAGTTGTATCTACCAGGCATCCGGACCAGCCTCGAAACGAGGCTGCCGCTTGCGGATTACCATAAGCATTCATATATGCACCGGCGCATTATACTTGCATACCCGACATAAAGGTGGCCGTGTCGGCGGTCGTATTAGGTACAAGCACCGACACAGGTGTATATAGTGGACGGAGGTGGCTGGCCAGCGGGCTGGCTACTTACTTACGTGTACCGGGCCGCCTTCACGAGCCGCTGGCACGCGAGCCTGATTGACTTGTAGATGAGGCGACACAGTCGATATACGCCGGACTCTAGCGTCCGGCTCTGAAACCCCCCGTGGTCCGTCATGGGGGTTCGGCACGCCGGCTCCATGGTTTGGCCCGCGCCGCGTTCTGTACTCGTTCTACCTAAGCCTCGTTCCACCCCTACGAATCCCTTCTCTCATTCCCACGCTGGTCGTTTCTCCTTCTCGTTGCTTCCCTCCTTCTCCCTCGCTTTCTACTTCTCTCATTCTCTTTTTCTCCTCTCTTCTTCTATGGCTTTTACGCTCTCTTTCTCTCTGTCTGGTAGCCAGCTACCGTTATCTAGTTAATTAATCTCCGCCGACGGCGGCAACCGACTAACAGGGCGGCAAAACTCCCACCATTTCTGCAGCCGTAACGAGCCGCGACAACGAAAGTGTCGAGCACCTCCCCTTCTCTCAGCCCAGATTCCCTCTGTTGCCCTCTCTTTCTCCTTGTCTCGCTGTCTCTCTTTTACTCCCGCGCTCTCCCTTTTTAGGTAGGAAATTTTAATTATCTAGAGACAGCTGGGGCTCGTTTCGGGGGCTTAGATTGAAAAGTGGGAGAAACGGTGTTAGGTGGAATATTTGAAAATTGAATGGGATATTATCGCGGCTAGATCGAGCCGATTGGAAAGTAATCGATGGGGGAGGTGGGAATGTTTTAGGGAGGATAGATAGGATCTGGGATAATCTTGAGAGAACGAGCTAAAAGTTTTCTCCAATTTCAACCGGTAGATTGTCGTCCGCTGCTGCTGTAAAAAGTTTTCAGCATTAATTTGCAAAAACTTATCTGCACTTATCGTATAAACGTGCAGCATATTCCAAAGAGATCTATCGTCTCGACCAACGGAACATCTTCCGCTTCTTTGCGAACAATTCTAAAAAAGATTCCTGTCCCGCAAAACAACCCCTCTCGAAATACGCATCACGACTCTAATATTCACACCCCCAATCGTTCGCTCCTCCAAACGCTCCAACAGAGTCATCAGTGGCGACATCGTGAAGCAAACTCCCGCGAAAGGAACACCCCGATTTACCATACACCCTTAACAAACCGTAACTCGCCCATACCGAGATCCCTCCGGTGCACCGTACATTTGCCCGATGGTAAAAGTTCATCGATCGCCCCAAACGCCCTTCCCGAATATCCCTGTATTTACCATCATCCCCGAGAACAGCACCATTGGCGAGAAACCACCACCATGAACGGAAACGCATCGCCTCTACCAAAATTGCTCCAGTGCACCGTACATTTGCCGGTGGTAAAAGTTCATCGATCGCTCCAAACGCACCATCCTCCCCGAGAAGACTCCCACTTATCCAGTGGCGAAAAACCACCACTACGACCGGAAACGCATCATCTCTACCAAAATTGCTCCAGTGCACCGTACATTTATCCGAAGGTAAAAGTTGACCGATCGCCCCAAATGCATATTCCGGACAACTCCGTATTTACCATTCTCCCTCAAAAGACAACCATCTATTCAGTGGCGAAAAACCACCACCACGAACGGAAACGCATCATCTCTACCAAAACTGCTTCAGCGCACCGTACATTTATCCGATGGTCAAAGTTGATCGATCGTCCCAAACGCATATTCCGAACAACCACGTATTTACCATTCTCCCTCAAAAGACAACCATCTATTCAGTGGTGAAAAACCACCACCATGAACGGTAACGCGTCGCCTCTACCAAAATTGCTCCAGCGCACCGTACATTTATCCGATGGTAAAAGTTGACCGATCGTCCCAAACGCATATTCCGGACAACCCCGTATTTACCATCCTCCCTCAAAAGACCACCTCCTATCCAGTGACGAAAAACTACCACCACGAACGGAAATGCATCATCTCTACCAAAATTGCTCCAGCGCACCGTACATTTATCCAATGGTAAAAATTGACCGATCGTCCCAAACGCATATTCCGGACAACCCCGTATTTACCATCCTCCCTCAAAAGACTACCACCTATCCAGTGACGAAAAAGTACCACCACGAACGGAAACGCAATCGCCTCTAACAAAATTGCTCCAGCGCACCATAGATTTGCCCGATGGTAAAAGTTGACCGATCGCCCCAAATGCATATTCCGGACAACCCCGTATTTACCATCCTCCCTCAAAAGACTACCACGTATCCAGTGGCTAGAAAGCATGGTCACGAACGGAAACGCTACCTCGTCCCTTATCGAATGATAAAATTTCATCGATCCGAAGGCGAGTTTTCGGAGTGTCTACCGGCGGAGCAGACAGATGTCCCGAGGCGACGTTGCGGCGCGTCGCGAGGTCGCCGTGGTGGCTGGCGTGGTGGCGTCGGTGGTGGCACGCACGGTGCGCCCCCTGATGCAGGGTGGGCAAGTATTGATTGGTCGGCGCGTCCGTCGCGGCCGTAGTCAGAGTGCAAGAGGGTGGCGGAATCGGCAGGCGCCATCACGCGGGGCCACCGCGACCGTCGTCTGAAGGGCCGTCCAGCCAGTGGCCACGATCTTGATTCACCGAAAAGATGGTCATGATGGCTGGCATGGACGACCACGAGCGCAAAGTCGTCCTCGAGTTCTGCCACCTGCTTGAAAAGAGCAAGCAGCTATTCAACGGGCTACGCGATCTGCCACAGTACGGGCACAAGCAGTGGCAGGGATACTTCGGGCGCACCTTTGACATCTACACGAAGCTCTGGAAGTTCCAACAGCAACACAGGTGAGTCACTCGACGTTTCCGTGACTCTACGTCCCGATCCTGGAATCGATGCGCGCCCCACGAGGTCTCCCCTTGCCCGTCCTATTTCGAGAATATTTTGGAGGTTCTCCGTTCTCTCTCTCCTCGTGAAAACTCCGCCAGAGAGCGATCCATCCTCGACCCGGGGTGGAAGGGATACGGGGGGTACGTCGGGCGAAAACGTGGTAGGACGACAAAGGGAAACGTGCCTGCGAAAGGACGTTGTCCGTTCAACGACGAGACACCATATGATCGGGATTTATCGCGCGCCACTCATCCGGATACGCGACGTCGACGCTTCCGGCCATCGTCCGAAGACGAGACGACGTCGCGAGGATATAAATAGAGGATCGACGTTTCCGCTCGTTTCCGGGAAAGTAACGCGAAAGTTTGCACGTTCGGGGAAGGATCGATCGCCGTGTTCGTGGTGAACAGAATTCCACGCGATAATCGTACTTTCGCGAGGCTGGTCTCGTGCAGGACGTCGAAAAGCGTCTGGTCTCTGGTCGATTATTCTTGCACGACCGGGGAAGTTCTCGTACGGCACAACCACGTGACCAGGTCCTCGTGTATCGCTACTGCGGCTATTGGCTCGATCTACTAGTTCTTTCATTAGCAGTATCGACGCCACGTAAGATTTTACAGATTCCTCACCCACGTTCCTCCTCGCCCTCCTTGCGCGCTCACCTCCGTCCGACCCGCGACGACCGTTCAAAAATTCTCGCACCGTTCGTCCTCTCCATCGTAACCTCGGATTATCCCTCCGTTCGCGACGTATCCTCTTATTTACACCTTACGTTTCCCTCCGTCCAACGTTGCCCGTTAATCTTCAGCCCTCTTTGTTCCTTTGATCGTAAAGTGTCATCGGGCCCGTCGATGTAACTCAACAAAGAGAGTCAATTGTCTATCCAGCTATTCACACGGCTCGCCGTACAGGCGACACCTATCCCCCTCCCTCTCGCCGAACCGAGACACATATATGTACACATACGTATACATATGTACGTATATAGATTTATTTCGTTATCCGTTTCGATCGGTCCACAAGTGTGCGTGGCTGAACACGTGCCCGTACGTATACGCGGCCGGCCTTTTTTTCTGTTCTCTCTCCAGGACGATACTGGACACGAAGTACGGCCTCAAGAGGTGGCAGATCGGCGAGATAGCAAGCAAGATCGGTCAGCTCTACTATCACTACTACCTACGCACCAGCGAGACGAGCTATCTACACGAGGCCTACTCGTTCTACGCAGCTATACGCGGCCGCGCATACTACAGCCGTGCCGCCAAGGAGGACAGGAGCGATCTTATGGTGAAGAAGCTCAGGTACTACGCCCGCTTCATCGTCGTTTGCCTCCTCCTGAACCGTATGAAGCTGGTGCGCGAGCTCGTCCAGGAACTCGATGCTCAAATAGCCGACTACACGAGCACCTACGAGCCGGACGATCAGCTCGAGTGGAATCTGGTCCTCGACGAGATAAAGGCCTTCGTGAAAGCCGAGACCGCCGTCGGGGTCGTACACTCGGACTCGAATCCCGTGATACTGACGCACAGGCTGGGTCCACAGACCTCGCCACCCGTCGAACGTACGCCACCCATGTGCCTATCCCTGCAGGAGATCCTGATCGTCGGCAATTGCGCCGATCAGGTAAAGTTCAGTGAATTGTCGATGGACATGTTCAGGATGCTGCAGACCCTCGAAAGGGAGCCGAGAGACGATCCAAACCACCTGCACGATGCCTCGCCGGCTGGCAGGATGCCCTTCAGGCCTGGACCTTATCCTGGTGCCGAGAATGGGGCACCTAGACGAGACAATCCACACAAGTACCTTCTGTACAAGCCGACGTACAGCCAGATACAGGTGTTCCTCGCCAGTGGATTCAAGGAGCTCCCCGCCAATGGAGCGCTGTTGCTCTACCTCTCGGCGGACGGATGTTTCTCCACCGTTAAGCATCCGGAAGAAAGTAAGTGTCATGTCAGACAGTAATCGACTACTTTTAGAGAGCCTTGGCTGAACCGTTTAGCATCATCGGTCGCTGGATAACTGTCCTCTTCCTTCTTTTGCGCTCCTCGGGCTTGCTGTGTGTCGATGTTTACATCTGCTGGGATATGTACTGTCGGGGGAAGCTTAGGACGTCTACGGATACGATGCTTTTAGAGCTGTCTCCTTTCTGTCGCTCCTGTCGCTTAGAATGAGAGTAGGACTTACCGCTTCTTTAGCGATTACGAGCTTAAAAGCTAGGAATATCAATCTCAATGTATCGCTGTTGTGTGCTCCGTTACCGATACTCTTCGGGATTCTTTGCCGTGGATATTTCATAGAGAGCACCCCGATCAATGTACCGGTTAAAAATATCGCTCTTTATATTCGTTTAAAAAAAAAAAGATCTGCTTTCTCACCGACTGCGAACCGAGCCCGGCCGAAATTTACCTTATCGTCGCTCGTTCGATCGTGCATCGATGCAGGGCTAAAGCGAATCACCCGCTCGACGAAGCCGAAGACAAACGCGTGTCGGTCTTTTCGGTCAGTTTCCTCGGACCGTAATCCGATACTTTGGCCGGCAATCGAGGAAGGGGTTTTCCGTTCCCCCGGATTCGGAATACACGCGACAAAATAATTCATTCATCGTGCAACGCACCTGCGTGTAATCCGCGTATCCTCGACACGTGGCGATGAAAGCGCGCGCGAAACTTTCTGCTCTCGTGTATACAAGTATCGATGAGAATCGTGCGATAATTGGATGAAAGAATCGAGCTATCGCATTCTGCCCGATTAATCGAGGGCTTCGCGGCCCAACCGCAAATGCACGGGGTTTATATCGTTGGTGAAAGTAGAGAATGAAGACTCTTGATCAGACACACACGTCGATCAGTCGTGCAGACACGCGTGATTACGTAAAATTTGATGGAAGACCCGAGGATTAGCTGTTTTAGCATGAAACGTCGAACAGTTTTTTGTTGGAACTCGATGAGGATTCGGACGATGAAGTTTTGGAGGGTGCTGTCGAAGAGATCTTTGTAAGGTCTCATAATCTGGAATGAATGTGAGCGTAGAATCATCTGCGATAGATATTAATTTATTACATTCCAATATGAGTGGCTCAGAAGCCAATGCGGTTAAGTCCATTTCTTGATATTCTCTGATTTTTGTAAAATTTTATGATTTATAATAAAATGGTTTTTGCAAAAATTAGAAAGCATCGAAAAATGGACTTAACTGCATTGACTTCTGAGTGACTTATATATTACTCAGTGTTTCGAGACAATTCAAAATTTTTTAATAAAATTCTAATAATGCAAATGTAAGTAAAGCTATCGGCGAGGACAGTAGTATAGGGTTTTCCTTGCTAGACTTCATCATTCGAGTACAAAGAATTTTGCTTTTGGTGAAAGATAACTCCTCTGGTTGTTGGTTCTTTAACACTAGAACTACCGGCGTTAAATCTATCATATTTAAAAATATTAAATAAGTATTTTGAAAAAGGGGGAATTAAGGTGTGGAAAACTTGATCGATTCGGCAATTTATGTTTTATTAGATGAACGTAGAATATCTATTCTATGACTCTCATATAAAAGAGAATTTTTGGAAAAAATTGTGTACCAGTCATTTTGACTGGTATGGTAAATCTAGTGTTAAGACGAATCCAAGTGCAAAGGGTTCGTGTGTATTTTGTATCGTTAAAATTTTGCGACACAATTAAAGTGTGCACTCTGTGGGGAGAATTCGGTGGCGCATTGTCATTCTTAATAAGTGTGATGACTATTTCCACGTTTGCTCTTCAATTATATCAACAAAAGAGACTGGAGACCGTTACGTAGGTACGTTACGAAACCAAACAAGGAGCATAGGATTTTTCGTCTTTAATTAGTGGCCTATTCTCATGAAAGTTTCATGCAGATCGAAAGAAGACATCTCGAGTGTTACCTCGGAAGATGCATGCACGTGTGGCCATGACCTCTTGCCGTACTGTTCTCTGAATTAACTACATAGAAAATCCAGGTCGTTTAGATGGTTTCCTAATATTCCACGTGCTTCGGCACGAGACCTTGTAATAATTACTTTCAAACTGCATTTCCACAATCGTCCGTCGGAATTCTCAATCGTGACTTAAGAAGTTCCTCGACTTTTCTCCTTGAGTCATGACAATAACTCCGCCTTGGGTCAGTCTGTATTTTAATTGTAGAGGTGATTATAAAAGTGGTCTGTATTAAAGATTTGATTGCATCTGTTATTTTACGTTGCACTGTACAACAACAGATATACAGTAAAATAATTTGGAATAATCTTTAAAAAATAGTGAGAGATTTTTTTATTTAATAGAACTGGTGGTTATGTTATTTCACAGAATTAAACTCTCAGCCAGAGATAAGTGTTTAAATATCTTCTAAGAAGAATGACTACCTCCACTTTAATAATAAACTGAACATAAATTTCCCGCTGGTTATGATACTGGTTTACGTAAAAATTTACAAAAGTTCAACTCACCTCTAATTACCTGTTTCCACTGACAATTAAAATACGGTAAAACTACTTTGCAAAATCGACAAAAATTGTTTATCAAAGTTCGTAATTATCTCAATGCACAGAGCCCAGAGCGCGGATAGAAAAATAAAATTTGAAATATCTCGAAACAAAGAACAAATGACTCGGACCACTGTCACAATGACAATTCTCCCTTTTATTGTCACAACTCGCGGTCTTCCAATCGAACCTCGAAACGAAGGAATGAAAGGTTCCATTCGCAAAGTTTCATCCTTCTACGGCCTCGATTCACGATACGTCCTCTCGGCATGTATCTCAACGTGTTGCATTGGTGCTGGTCGTCCATTGTCGGTGAGGAATATTCGTTAAGATTAAAAGGCAGGCATTAAACATTAAGCGGCTGCATCCAACTGACCGCCAAAGATAGGCGGCCGGCTATTCAGAAAGCGACTGTTATGTTTAGAGCTCGGACGCAGAGGCGAAAAGTCTTTCAACGAAAGTAGAGTAGCGCATCCGTGTCAAGGTCATTTCGCAATAGAGATTCCTGGCGACCTGCTGCTCGATTTTAAGTTCGCAATCAATATCGAAATATTAGTCTCAACGTCGATAATCCCTCGCCGCGAAGAAGCTTGCCGGTACGATGCTGATAATTGGGAATTTTCCTTTTTTTCAATAAACATTTATCCTTTTCGAAAGATACTTTAACGTAATGCAATGATACTTTGCTGTGAGATGCTACGGTGGGAATAGAGCTAAAGGCTTAAAGTTGCAATTATTTAAGACGAGTTTAAATTCACGTCGCATCTGGGAGACTTTTTCTAAAGTTTCTAATAATTGTTAATAAGAATTGTTGCTAGTCAGATTATTGTAATAATAGGAGTGAAGGGTGAAGTGTAGAAGAACAGGAAGCAGAGAACATTGATAATTTGGAGACGGAATTGTTTGTTAATTTTGCATCAGCTGGGAGCAATTAATATTATTTATTTGAATTTAAGGCTGGGACTTCCAATTATTCGGGCCGAATTTAAATACCCATAATTTTTTGAAGATCTTTGCTGAATTATCACTTAGTATATCGTAATTTTGGTGATTCAAGTCCCACGTAAAACTGTTAGTCTTAAATGAAATTAATATAATAATTAAAAGCGAAAAAGGATAAGAAAAGAAGAAGAAAGACTCATTATAAAAGAATTCTCCCGAGATTGAGTTTATATTCCCGCCGCGAGCCGCTTAAGCGGCGCAGTGGAAAAGGACGGCGTTGGTCAGACGCGCTTTATACCCGATTACTCGAAGTACTCGCTTTCACGACTTTAAATTGCTACAATTTTCATCCATGCAACGGAAATCACGATATTATGAGCGATTTGTTCCATGCTCGAGTAAATCTAGTGGCGATACAAATAATTTTTGGTACCGTTCCAAAATTTTCGAAGCAACGTCTCGTAGAATCAAAGAACTGGAGCAATCTTTTTGTATTATTCCGAAACGGTGCTCTGCGGATTGTCGGGCAACTCGATGTAAATCTTGTAGCCAACGACTTGTACTATCGCCACATAAATTCAAATAACGCATTCGTACTCTCAAAAAGACAAACGTAAAAGAGAGCAAAATTATTTCTCCTACCGGTACAACCGCATCGTTTTCAATTCCATCTACGAATCTTAATCGCAACAAGTAAACCATCGAGCAAAAACATTGTTACAAAAAGTGCCTCATTGTCAGACAAAAACGACTTTCGCATTGTAAACACATAAGGATCACCCACAACACTAACACAAAACCCGAGAAAGTCGACAGACCAACTTAGGTTTCCATAACACCAACACAAAAAAGAAACAACAGCCACTTTTCCACCACAAAAACCTAAGAGTCACGCTCATCTTTAGAACAAAGAACTCCAAAGTGAGCAATTTACGATTGTCCAAAAGCATCACAAAAAAAAGGGTAAAGAAAACGGGAAAGCCAAGGGTCTAAAATCGAAGGTTGCCTAACATTTGAGAGCTCGGCGAAACCGGAATTGCACGATGTTGATAAAACTTGCGATCTTACAGTGGGGTACGACCTGGGCGGCGTGTCGACGTGCAGCAAGCGGGACCCGGAGCACGGAAAGAGGCCGACAGGTGGCAGGGAACCGCACTGCGTATATCCCGGTGATCTCTACCCGTTCACCAGGAAACCGTTATTCGTCGTCGTCGACTCGGACAACAGTTTCGTGTTCCAGCAGATACCGCGTTACTTCGGCCAGCCGTTAATGGTCCTCATGTCACCCCAAGACACGCCGGCGACCCTCCGTGACCTCCGACACGGGGGTAGCCTGTTTACCCTCTTTCTTCACGCCCCTCTTGCCGCCTTTTGCCTTATATGCAACGTCGGGAGTCTCACCATGCACCATTGGGAGCGCTGCCAGCGTTACATCGAGCGATTCCTCAACGAGGCCAGTCAGCTCGTCACGCGCTCCAGATGCGGTAAGGATTCTGGATACCACTTTCCAGTTTCGCAATTTTAGAACGACACCGATGCCACGGCGAGAACGGATCGACCGGTGAAAACTTTCCAAATGGGCTCTTTGGCAAAGGACGTGTACGGTCGTTCCAAACGGAGATCACGGAGATTGCTGGGATAACGGGGAGATGGGGGAAAAAATAGTGTTAATTATACGCTCGGGATTTGAGGATTTTGTCTCTTTGTAATTTGGCGAGAATATTTGGAGGCTGTACGTTGAAGATAGCGGGGAAGAGGGTAGATTTGTTGGGAGATTGAGATTTTTGGAGTAACGGGGTTGAGTTTGAATCTTGGCATCGCTGAGATACTTTTTCTACAGATGTAGCTTTTGATAGGATAGAAAAATAAGTTGATCGAACGTTATGTCGTGAAGGGATCTTATAATGTTGAAGATTAAAGTCGCGGAAGGGGTTGGAGTTTTAAAGACGGAGGGAATACTTGTCGCCTCGAAGTCACAAGGGGTTACAAGCAGGGTGAATCGTCCGAAAGAGATGCATCTTGCAACAACAGCGAGTTGCATCATCGGAAAGCGATTTACGATTGCGTCGCCACGATAAACAGAGCTGGCCTAGATCCAGCCGTTTATCGCTGAACCGGCAATTTGTGCTTGTAGATGTGCGCGATCTAGGTTCGACCGCAAAGGGCCTCCTATTGTTTCTCACGCGACAGCGATACGTCGTACGAGTTTTGAGCGTACAAGTACCATCCTTTGTAAAGTGGCTGATACCGCGAGCCACATCGTAACTAACGCTTTGTGATACACCTAATTCAGTTCGGGAAAGTTTCACCGAACCGATACAAGTACTGGCCGTCCGGCGATGGCGCGCCGAAAACTTTCTCCGCGGTGTCGAACTACTGGAATAACAAAACCAAGTTACACTGTAAAAGAGCTTCCATTTGGAGAACTTTCACTAATTTCTATGTAAATACTACCGTCTTTTTTTGCAGTTCTTATACAATAGTGTCTGACACGTTAACCCTTTGTACTTCTATGTCGAGCTACACTCGACACAGCTTTCTATGGCGTTTAGCATTTCAATTAATAATTATCGACTTTTCGAAATCAACAATAACTTTGCATATTAACATAAATATCTCACGGTACCTACTTTTGGTCCTAGTATTAAGTAAAAATGAATAATCAACGGTAGACATTTTTCCGAGATTATATTTGCTTATCTGACGAAAAGTTTGTAAAATAATTCGGAGCGCAAAGGGTTAACACTAAAACTACCGCCGTTATATCTACTAAAATTTAGATATACTGAGCAAGTAGTTTGGAAAAAGAGAAATCAAGAGGTGAACAAAATAATTAATTAACTGACTTAGATTTTACAAGATAGAAGTGGAATATTTACTTCATGGCTCCCCTATCAATTTAGGGAATTTTTAGCAAAAACTGGGAACCGGTCGTTTTGATCGGCTTGGTAGGTTTAGTGTTAAGTGCCAGGCTGATCCCTGGGGACTGCCGATAGACTTTTCGTTTGCGCTGGGGTCTATGGGGGTGGATGGTTGACTTCAGCTGTAATAGCAAAGATTGTAGACCTGAACGTACGTAAAGTAGTTTCTAAAACAATGTTCCATACAATAATATAATTCTACGTTAGAATATCTGTGATTAACGCTGGAAGTACCAAGGCAGCTCAAGTGACTGGTTCCTAATTTTTACAAAAAAGTTTCTATATTTATAGGAGAACAATACAGTAGATATTTCACATCTATGACTAGTTAAGACTTCGGTGTTACACCTTTGCTCAACACTAACCGTGCCGATACTTTCTGAGTATTTATTCCTGCCGTTGTAGATCTTTCGACCGGTTATGAAATAACGATGATACCTTTCTGAAAGGAACACCGTTCCTTAAAGACTGCCAACTTAAAGCAGGAAACAACGTACCAAACTGCCTTTACTTAACACGTTGAATGCCACCCGTATTTTGCTGGTTTCACTGTTTGTACTGCAGTGAGAACTTTTCTATTAAAACCGTATCTTTGTAGAGCAAAAATGTTGAAGGCAACAATAGTTGTATATTAGGCAGTACTTTACTTTTTTAATAGCAGCAGTTAAATATTGAATATAGTAGCGAATTCGTGTATTCTATCGTTTTAAAGTCGTAAAAAAAGTTTCATTGAATTGAACACCGGCAACCCCCGTGACATTCAACGTGTTAAAAATACAAGAAATTACAAGTTTTCATTTCACTGAACCGGTCACTTAACCCCTTCGGACTAAAATGTAATGTACATAATACTTTTCGTGCTGTATTTTATTACGTATAGGTTTAAACTTAGTTTTTTTTATACAATTATTTCTCAGGATCTCCTTAACCTCTTGCCGTACAATAACGAGTGACACTCGTGACGCGATAAATGTAATAAGAAATTTTGTAATTTTCCAAAAACTATAAAATTCAATATATCTGTCTGTTACGATGCGATCAAATTATTTCTATGCTATTAACATTGCGTTAAGTTATACGTTATATCAGAAATCAAGGACAGATTGTTATTTTAGCAGTTAATTCTGAGCTATTGCGGATTCAGTCACAAAAGAAATGGTACGGCAAGGGGTTAATGTTACAAATTTTGCGTAAGGACCATATGTCCCTTAAAATGTACATTTACAAATTACAAATAAAAATTATAATTATAATTATACTAAATTATAATTTAAAAATTCGGATCTGAAGGGGTTAATCGCGCACGGTACGGTTAGTGTTAAAACAACAATCACCACCCATCGGTCCACGAGGCTCACACCTCTCAACGTACCAATGAAACTTTCAAAATGACGCGATCTACCCCAAATTTCTTATACCTTTCGAAACTTCACAGTCTTCTCGATTAACGTGTTTCCCACGCTTGCCAGAAACCAGCGTGCTACAATTCTTCGGTGACGATTTTCTACGATTGCTCCTGGTGCGCTACGTGTTCTGCGACGTGGTGCTGAATCTCCATCGGTCGTTCAGAGGTCGGCAGCAAAGGCCCCGCTGCCATCCGCCGTTACCGGACGCAGAAGTCCTGGAGCATCCTAATCTTCATCACCTCGTGCTCGACCTGGCCGCGTGTCTCGACGCCAGCGACCACTTCCCCGACAGCAACGAGCTCGCCTGACCCAGGCATCTTCCCTGTCCGGCCTCCGACACGACGTCTCTGTTACCACCATACAACCACGATTACGATTACGATTACTGTAATTACAATTGCAACAATAAAATCGTTACACTGAGACCTCATTAAACCGCGTCTTCGCAGTAATCGCGTACACGCTGCTGCTGTTCGTTTTAACGTCGCGCGGACAGGAACTCTATTTAATTGCACGTTGGAACGTCGACGCCGTCTCAGGGTACCTCGAGCTCATGGTGAAAGCACGGGGGTTGTAAAGGTTTTTAACGCGTAATCAGCGCGATCACGTGAAACGGGAGTTTAGAAGTAAGATTACGCGACACACCGCTGCCAGTTTTGCTACGGATTAGTAGAAGAAAAAGAGATTAAAAAATATATATATATAATATATATATATGATAAATACGTTCTGTCACTGCGTCGATGAATTAATGCGCCGTATGAGAGATAGCAAAGATGCGAGAGAATTCTCTATTGTGAAGAAAGGAGTGTGTGTTTTAACGCATATTTGGTGCTTCGTGGATTGAGCTTAGCTCCGAGACCTTTACGTTACCTGTATATTTCCCCCACGGTTTTCTTTTCATTTCGAGATATTACTTTTGTGCGTTCGTTTAGCGTTTAGTATAAACAATGGGACGAATGTGTGCATGCTCGATGCGGACGGTTCGGTTCGATTGTACTTGATTGTAAGCGTAGATTTACGATTCTATTTTCGTTGGTCCGCACGAGCAAACGCATATTTTCCGGCTCCTTTGCTCTCTGGTCGTTCTCGCTTGTAATCGGCCAAGCGTCACCCACGCACGCGATATCTCCTGTCTCTCTCTTTCTCTTTCTCTCTATCTTTCTATATTTCTCACTTCTCTCTCCC
Organism: Cerceris ruficornis; assembly: GCA_963989415.1. Taxonomy (NCBI): domain Eukaryota; kingdom Metazoa; phylum Arthropoda; class Insecta; order Hymenoptera; family Crabronidae; genus Cerceris; species Cerceris ruficornis. Next base: position 9,104,006 of record OZ022518.1, read on the forward strand.
CTCTCCCTCTCTCTTTCTCTCTGTCTTTCTCTGTCTCTCTCTCTGTCTTCTGTCTCTTCCATTTCCCTCTCTTAGCGGTCTGCCAACGTCAGAGAGACCTACCGAGGCTCGTTTATTTATAAACAAAAAGTAGAGCGCTCGTAAGTCCATCTCATTGACTTCGAGATTACGGATGACGATTCGCCGAAATGAACGAGTTACTCTGAAGCACAACGAGTCAGAGAACGATTGAAAGGGATGATAAGAAAAAGCAAAAAAAAAAACACAAGCAAACAAACCAGAAATGAATTTAAAAAAACTGTGTTCGTGTGTATATACAATATGTAACTTTAGTCTTTATAAAAGATTCGAGAGCAGAGTAATAGCGGTATTCGAAGTTCATCCAGCATTGTTATTAAGAGATCACAGCGCGCGGCACAGTGTATTATAAACTCTGTACATTCTCTATGTTTTATAAATTACATCTATAATGCGCCCGTATAATACGCTGTGCGTCCTAAAGAACGAATGGAATGGAAAGGAAAAGAAAAAGGAAGAGAAAGAAAAGAAAAAAGACAAAAAAAAAAGAAATGAAACAGATGCGACATAAAGATTCTATATTGAACTGTTTATAAAAGCTCACCCAATTTCAAAAGTATCGAACGTATACCGTGTTTTATTAGATAATTAGTCGAGCACACGATCGTGCGCGTAACACACATGATCTTTATTTTCTATGACTTATTTTTGCATTTAACGGAGACGCAGAACTCTCGAGATCTCGCCCCGCGAATTCCTGTATCCGCCAATGTGGCGTGCATAGTGCTCGTTACAAATTCGAGTGCCAAGATGTGACATAATCGACGAATCTGTCAGTACACCGGTGAATATTGTTTATCTCGCTTTATCGTGATCACCGTATCGTGTGACAGTCGTCGACTTTATGTAACTAATTTACTATAACCGATTACGTCCTTTTATAGAGACTACCGTTCGACGAAACAAAGAAAAAGAAAAAAAAAAACGACTCCGTACAAAATTTCTTCTCTCTGCTGTCACTTTATTATTTATCTGTAATGCAAATTATATCCAACGTCACTTCGCATGGAACTTAAGTACAGGAAAGAGGAAGCAACGAAAGACGATCAGTTCCACGCTTGTGAAAGAAACGTTTTTTTTTTAAAGAAATCCCACGATAATCACGTTCGATGTTGGATTAACGATTTCGACCTGTTTATCAGTCGTTCTCGATTGTCATTTTTACTCATTGACATTTATATTTTCAGTACAAAACCGCTGCCGTTTAACATCACATCCATACAAGCATATACATACGTCCGATCCCGTACGACGGAGCGAACGAAGATCCCGCCAAGCAGACCACCATAAACGACATATACCTGTACCATCGCACGCATACGTCATTTATTGTTTTTTAAAAGCAAGAATACATTTACAAATTTTCAATAATCATCGAGATCCCTCAGCCTCCAGCGATAACTAATCTAAACGAAGGATGACCATGGTAATCCTTCGATCCTCGCGTGAAAACTGATCGCAGGACATACCCGAAAGCCTCGGTATCCTTTCTAACGTTCCACCAGGTGGTAGAAGGGGCGCAATCGTTTCAAGGCGTACAGGTGAGCCGGAATTCTTGACCGGCCTGATCTTAATACGCGAACGGCGCGGAAAGTTTCTATAAATAATACGATGTCCGGTCTACTCGCGTGGACGGCCAGAGGGTACAGAGTCGCCTAGGAGCCGCTGCAGCGGGCTGCTCTAGGCACTGCACTCTCTCTTTCTCTTCTCTCTCTCTCTCTGTCTCACCCCTCTTTCTCTCTCTCTTTTCTTTCTTTTTCTTTCCCCTATTCACTCTATCTCTCGCTCCATCTCCCACTTCTATTCGGACACGTCGACCTCGACGTAGAAGTCAACGAGCCCAAAGAGGAGGACACGACGGAGAAGAGAACCGGCAGAGGAAAAGGCACGATCGTGAATAGTAAAACGTCCTCGTCGTCGCCGGTCACCCATCGTCATCGTCGTGGTAGTCTCGTCTCTCAGGTAGGCAGAGGAAGAGGAGACTGGAGGTGGACAAGTGTACTCGGAATCTAGGGGGGTGGGGATGGAGCCGGAGCAACGAGGACGCGCTTCACGAGCGTCGTCGACGTCGAGCCTCGGCCGCGAGGTCCGTTGCGGCTGTCAGTACTACCAGAGCGACTCGCTTCTACCGGAACGACGTGCTCTCCTCGGTAGACCGCCATCCAGGACGATGCAGCAGCCACCTGCGGTCCGCTGCAGGTCAGTAGCGTGCAACGTGGACGGCCACGGGGTCGTTCGTCGCTCCTTAGACACCGTAGACCGTCCCTTAACCTTGACTTTAATCGCCTCGAGTTCCCGAGCTTTTTAACAAGTGTCCCGGAAACGGTCGAGTGCCTCGCGATACGTTCGACACCATCGATTCCTCTCTTCCCGTCTTTATCCATCATTCTCTTTCATCCCTTTTCTGTTTTGCTTCTCACGCGCGCTTCCATGGATTGTCCGACGTCCGCCGTGAATCGGTATATGTTACGCTTTTCGACAAACGTTCGCGAACTACCGCGGCTATTTAAGGTTCGCCCGGCTGGCTATAGATAGAAAGCTCGATCAGCTCGCGGTTCCGCGTCCAGTGCCCGGCCTCTTCGACCAAAGAGACCGCATCGTGTACGTGTTACACGAATGCGTCCTCCTCTCGAGGAACTTTGACGAAAAGAGACAGCCTGACCGTGGCGCTTTGTGCCTCCTACCTGTGCTTTTCATTCCCCTACCTCTTTTCACTCGCGCTCTCTCTCTCTCACTCTCTCTCTCTGTCTCTCTCTTTCCCTCTGCCTTCACCCTCTCTGCCGTCTCGCTTTCTTGCACCCTGATGTAGAAGGAGGGGGAGTGGATATGCCGATTAACTGGATATCAGGTTATTGTATCGCGATAATGGCAACACCCACGCGGTATCAACGATGGCCCGCGAAAAGACGCGATAACGTTCGACGGGGATTCTGTGGAGTCTGAGGAGATATAAGAGAGATCGGGATGAGAATTAAAGATTGACGGTGCTAGCTCGATGGTATTGGAAGTGAATTGTCCGGATTATTTGTTAACTCTTTCGCTGTGAGGAAAGTACATTCGTGATGTTTGTGTAAATTGAACGTTTACTTATGCGGAAATATTTCTCGCAATGTATTCACGATATAATGAAATGAATATGAGAATTGAAGAAAGTATGATGATTTTCAACCGCGAAAGAGTTAAGTACCTTGAGAAAAATACGTCGATTTTGTATGAAATTTATCACACGTTAATTCAAGTGTGCACTTTTGTTTGCATTTCTTGGTTTACCGCAATCCTCGCTGAAAGATGCATGTACATAACCGCATGTCGAACTAATCGATCTTTATTTTAACAGTTCTCCCCAACGACCCCAAGAGAGACACAAGTGAATAAGAATACGCGCGCACAGATAAGAATTGGAACGGAGAGCAATAGAAAAAGAGCAAGATAAACCTGTGTCTTCCTTAAATAATGGCTCAAACGATACCTGCACCACGTGTCTTTGTAATTAGATGTAAGAATTGCAGTGAAGCAAAGTAATTCGTTGCTACTCGGCGTCTGCGAGGCCAGTGTCTGATCAAAAACTCCTGTTTCTACTTGGACGCCGTTGCATCGCTATGTTCTGCCGACCAGCTCGAGCGATCTTCGTTTCCTGCAACTAATTCTGCAAAATCCAAGCTAAAAAAACTAATATCATCGAGCTGATCCAACTAAAAAATCTTCCAAAATGCCGAGTGAAATTTAAAAGGAGACTCACCCGCTTGGCGACCTGCTGCTTCAACCCAGAATTATGTCTCCACTTCCGTTCACCAAAGGAGTACAAAACATGCTCAAACGAAGAATTAACTCTATAATCATGCGATTAAAACGGAAATAACTGACATTCCAACAAATCGCCTTTAACACATTCATCCTTTAATTGTTCTCTTCCAACGTTCACAAGACTAACTGCAAGAAAGGTACCTGCAAAAGAAGAACCGTCCAATCGACAAGAATGAACCCTGCTGCGAAGATAACACCACCGCCTCTTTTTTTCCTCGTGATACCCATACCCATGACAATTTTAAACCAATGAAAACCACATAACAAACCTTACACTTCCTTCGCAAGCCTAACAAACATTAAAAGCCACCGAAACCCACACCAATCACCTTAAACGCCAAAAGAAATCTTCACCGACGCTGCCAACCGATGCATCGTCTCTCAATCACATCCCAGAATCTCAAACCCATGAAAACCACATAACTAACCTTACACTTCCTTTATAAACCTAGTGAACATTAAAAACCACCGAAACACCACAGCAATCACCTTAAACCTCTAAAAGAAATCTTCAACGACGCTGCAAACCCCACGGCCAATGCATCGTCGCTCGATCACACCCCATAGTCTCAAACCCATGAAAACCACATAACTAACCTTACGCTTCCTTCATAAACCTAGTGAACATTAAAAGCCACCGAAACACCACAGCAATCACCTTAAACCTCTAAAAGAAATCTTCAACGACGCTACCAACCGATGCATCGTCGCTCAATCACACCCCATAGCCTCAAACCCATGAAAACCACATAACTAACCTTACACTTCCTTCATAAACCTAGTGAACATTAAAAGCCACGGAAACACCACAGCAATCACCTTAAACCTCTAAAAGAAATCTTCAACGACGCTGCCTAACCCCGGCGCCACCTCCTTCGTCACAGCCGATGCATCGTCGCTCGATCACACCCAATAATAACAATTAACCACCGATCATCCTTGCTGATTAATCGGCGTGAAAAGAACCGATAGAAAAATGCCGGTAAGAAAGAGGAGAAAAAGAGTAACCTTTTGGTCCAGCGAGCACGAGTACGAACCGATCGCGGCACCGTCGCCGTCGCCGAAGCCACCGACGGCGCCGGTCGTGCGAATCACCGACACCGACATCGTGCCCGTCGCCGACAGCGACGACAGCATCGATGACCGGGGACGGCTGCCACCGGAACTGACTCGGGACGGCGATGTCGTCCTTCCGCTGGACGGGAAGATCGAGGACACCGCGATGGAGGGACGCGAGCTCGTCGAAACCGGGGACACGTCCGAGGAACAGGAAACGCCGCAACAATTGCAGGAGCGGCTAGAGGAACGGTTCCTCAGCGCTGCGACTCCTGGTGCGGAATCAAGAACGGACGGCGAGGTGAACACTAGTCAAGTGAGAAATGATTTATGTTTGATGGAATTTTTTGATGATTTATGCATGCTTTCTTTCATGCCGGCTGTGAGTTGTGATAGTTACTGTTGAGTTATGGCGGTTGTAGGTTTCTTCCGTTGGGTTGTGATAATTATTGCAGGTTTCTATGGATTTGTTTAATGACATTTGATGACCTGTGAGATTGTGTTGCTTTAGTTACTATGGTTTGTCGGGGATTTATTGTTTTAAATGGGTTTTAAGTCGGTGGGGCTAAGCTGTATTAAATGATTATCTAGGAATCTGTCAGGGGCGATGGTGGACTTGAACTTGGGCCCAATGATTGGGTGTCCTTTAACTCTATGACCATTAAAGCCTCCGAGAGATATTTAACCCTTTCGCTACGGTGTGCTTTCCCGCGAGTATGCTAAAACGGTATGGAGCAATTCCGGCGCGGATGAATAACTTTTAATGACTAGTGGCGCAATACAAATAATTCTTTATTGAAGTTGAAATGCATGTAATACGTGAAAAATAAAAACTTGCGGTATTCAAAAAATATTCAGCTGTAAAATATGATCTAATAATTGAGCCGTTCAGTGCACAAATCGATTAACTCCATAAAACCTAAAGTGGAGAAACGTGACGAAATAGTATAGACTCCTTTTCAAAATTCCCTTCAAAATATAAATACAAATAAGTATTGTAGGATATATAATCGCATTTAGCTTTCTTCTAACGAAGTACAAAATGAATAAGATGGAATAGCCTTGGAATTAATTACATTTACTTCTGAATTCAATTATTTATTATTCGATGGCCAAACAAACTTCGTCATTTAATGGTGTTAATCGTTATTATTGCGAAAATTTATTCTAAACATAAAAAGTTAGGATTCAATCAAGTGCTTTGAGACTTAAATTTTAAAAAATTCAAAAAGTGGAGTTAATCGATTTGTGCACTGAACGGCTCAATTAATTCTTCGCGTGAAATTTTGACGTGCGATTATAGTCACCGATAGTACCCAGCCAGTGTCAGTCGGCGGGTGACTATAGTCACCGGTAGTATCGAAAGGGTTAGAGCGTCAAATGGGGCAGGTGTTTTTCACTTGTCCTGTTGTTTATGTTGAAATTAATCTTCGTTCGATTAGTGGTCCTGAAATCGAATCCCCTTACAACTCTCCAGCAATTTTTCCTAAATTGTCGTTTAAGATATCATAGTCTAGCTGATTCGAGATCCACAAAAAATTGTAGATTCCTGGTGAAATGACTGTGGCAATTAAAGGTAAAAAAGAAACATGACAATTTGGAAAAAGGAGGAAAGTACTTCTGTATTCGCTCAGTATCTTACAGGTGTGTTTTTTTGGCATATTTTGAGAAATTGGACTATTGCATTGTTTGAAACATTGGCGAAATTTTAATTCATTTGATGACACCTATCACCAGTGACATTGATTATTAACGTTCACGAGCTACGATAGTGTCCCTTGTTACTTCTCTATGTACAATCTTCACAGATTTATGGAAGCAATGGAATTATTCTTGCTACCAGGATTCACGAAAATTGGCACACAGTGCGAAATTCAAATTCGTTCCTAAACATTCGCGCAGCTGCCACTCAAACTCGAAGACTGTATCACCGCTATTAAAAGCGCAACATTGTAAAAACTCGAGGCACATTTGACAAGAATTATATTCATCTTGGAATTCATTTCCCCGATTTACATTCTAAAGAACTTACCGATAATTTCAATCGTATCAACGAAACGAACGGAACTTTTACAACGATAGCTGTGAAAAGAAAAGAGAGATAATCGAGTTCGATGCCTGGACAGACGACACTGACGATAGATTTAGCTACAAAACGTCGGATCCCTTCTTTTTCTTTTTTTAAGGAAATAATTCCGCGAGTTTCGAGCGCCGACGTTGCAAAGCAAACATCGAAAGACTCAAAGAATTCTCGTGAGCCTTTTTCGTTTGTTACTCACGCTCCCTATATTTAGCGAAAGACGCGTATAAAAAGCATACGGTGCTAACGTGTCACTGTCCGAGGGATTGTGCAATCGCATTGCGACGTTCCAGAAAGTTCGTGGTTTTCCCATCGATTGCACAATTCCACCGAAAATACCTAATTCATGTCTAAGCAACAATCGTTCGTTCAGCTATAAATTTATCACCGACGGGGCTTGTTTAAAGCGCAAAGTGTCCATTATATAAGATACTGGCGAAAAGTTCGCTTTATTCTTCCGTCGAACTCGCAAAGAAATAATTCTAAAAATACAAACGTCGTAAATGCATTTATCTCCTTCGCCGTAATATCCTTCGGGGATAAGTCGTACATGTAAATAATGTCGAAGAGAGGTTTGCTTTTGCGAAATCGTTGAGAGTTCTGCCGCTTTTTTGAGACTGCTGTTAGGCTTTAATTGGATTGCGGATTTTGATGCATTTATGAGAAATTGATCCGTTTAAATTGCCTGTAATGTACATGGTAAATGAAAATATTTGAATTATAGAGCTCTTTGTAATATTAGGTTAAGCAAAAAGAAATGTTTCTTTTTCATGAATCTGATGGGATATTTTGGGTGTGATTCATTATGAATTATTAAAATCTGGTCAATCTATCACAGCCGAGATCAATTGTGTGCAATTAGAAGAAATAAATATTATGTATTTATTTTTTAACATAAATTTGTTCGTATTGTAAAAAAAACGACATTTCCTTTCGCTTTACCCAATATATGAGCCGTTTATTTTGAACGTGGCATAAGTCACTTTCTTTTTAAAACGAGATATTTAAAGGTTTGCGTTTCAACGTCTTTGAAAATATTGATGCCAATTTTCGTGAAGATTCACTCGTACTTGTCATTTTGAATACTTATATTTTTCTTACTATAAGTGATTTTGTATAACCGTTACAAAATCACTATTTCTCATTACGATAAAGTCACTTCTGCCACGTTCATAATAAACGGTTCACATAGAGACCAAAATATGTTTAAGCTTAGATTCTGCCCCTTTAGTCGAGTCAGCAGAAAATTATAATTTTGACGAACGAATTGTTTTCACTAACGATTTTAATCCCCTTGTTTTATCTTCCGTTAAGACGTTGAATGGCACCAGCATTTATCTACTTCCATCATTTCTACTGAAGGGACACTTTTTCTATTAAAATTCAAGTTTTATACATTAACACATCTTAAGCGAGTATTTCCTCGTCAAATTCTTACCATACAGCGGGCGATTTCCTACAATTCGCGTGCAAAAGTACTTCTGCATAAAATAGCCATAACTTTTGAACTATGGGTTATTTTTTAATACACTTTCAGCTCCTTTTTAAAAAATAAATTCCTTTGTTCACTTTGTTTTGTCTTCTCCCGCGCTTTAATAATAATATGCACGAAACGAGTTTGAACGTTTCCCGCTTAACCCTTCAGACCTGAATTTTTAAATTATAATTTAATAAAATTATAATTATAATTTTTATTTATAATTTGAAAATGTACATTTTCATGGACATATGGTCCTTACGCAAAATTTGTAACATTAAGGAGATCCTGAGAAATATTTGTATAAAAAAACTAAGTGAAACTAAGTTCAAACCTATACGTAATAAAATATAGCGCGAAAAGTATTATGTACTAAGTATTATGTGCACAATGTGCAGAGGGTCCGAAGGGGTTAAGATGTGTTAATTTGTATGTAAATTCACCAAAAACGCTGTCTCGAGTTGCTGGCTCGTCCGCGTGAAAAAGGCTTCGAGTGCAAAGGGTTAACACATTGTATGCGGGTCACGTAAAAATACGTTTTTCGGAAACAGTGCACAGACCGTTTAAAAAATCGCGAATTGTGCCATTAACACTAGAACTACCAAACCAGTCAAAATGACTGGTACAGAACTTTTTCCAAAAATTCTCCAAGTGTATAGAAGGGTCTTAGAATAAGTATCCTACGACCATCTTAAAAAACGTAAATCACCGAATCGATTATCTTTTCCCCCTCTTGATTCCTCCTTTTTCAAAGTACGTATTTAATATTTTTAAATATGATAGATTTAACGCTGGTAGTTCTAGTGTTAATCAGTTAGATTTAAGAAGTTAACTGTATCTTCGAATATGGAGAGTAAGCAGTTTCCAATTTGCACTAATTTTTTCTAAAAATAAAATTCCCGCACATTTTTCAACAAGTTTCCAACGCAGTCCCAATGAGGCGACCCAAAATACCCGAATACAACGTGTTAATATATAATTCATCGATTCCATGATAAATACCTTGGTATGACATCCGTAAAAACGTTATATTCTTGACTTCAGGTAGACTCGTTGGCACTGGAAGAGCTGCCGCTTCGCCGCGGTGCTCGTGGCTTTCCCCAACGACTGAAAACCCAAGCCGGCAAATTACGCTCCCGTCTGCGGAACATCCAACGTCCAACCTTTTCCTTTCCCGAACGACAGAAGCCGGAGAAAAGCAAGTCGACGAGCAGCGGCAGATCGGACAGGTCCAAGTCCGAGAAGAGGCCCAGTCGAATGGACAGGATAAGGTCCTCGTTCTCCGAGAGGCCACGATTCAGTCTGCCCAATCGTCCAAAGTTCAATTTGCCCGATCGATCCAAGTTCCATCTACCCGAGAGACCGAAATTCAATCTGCCGGAGAGGGCAAAGTTCCATTTGCCGGAGAGACCGAAATTCAACATCAAGAAACCGAACATACGTCTACCGGATGCCCTGACACGCACGAAGAAACCACCCTCCGATCAGGAGCAGGTCGAACGTTCGACAAATTCGACCGTGGGTTCGCGCAGAAACATATTCGACTTCTCCACGTATCCTCGTATATTCGATAAAAAGTCCAAGAAACGTGGCGAGTATACGACATCGACGCCCAAAGACTCGAGAGCACAATCGGCCGAGAGTGCAACGTTTCCCAGAGCACGAAAAGGATTGAGCGAAAAGTGGGCGCAACGTTTCGAAGACACCGCTTACATCGACGAGGATCGTCCCGATGCCGTGACCACCGTCGAGAGATCACGTCCTTGGCGTCATCCATCGGCGGAGGAGCCTAGATTATCAATCGGAATGGAAGGTGAGGAGGTGGCGACGATACCTTGGGAAGAGAAACGACAATTCGATCAAGAGGAAGAGCTACAGTTCATGGACTACGATCAAGAATCCCCGGAGGTGTCCGAACGTCAACCTCATCCAAGATCCGTCGACGCGTCCAGAACCGAGGACGAGTCCTACGATCGAGAACGAATCGACATTGATCCCAGGCTGTACGGTGATCAAGGATTAACACGCGGGTATCCGAGAGTCCCGAAGGATCAGGCGGAGGACAGACGAGCGCAGGAGACTTGGCAAACGGAGGAGGAAATGATAATGGCCCAGAATAAATTCAGGTCGATCGCAAGATCACGCTCTATGGGAGACGAAGGACTACAAGAGACAGAGGAGGACAGATTCGAGGGTACATTCGCGGCGGTTGATCCGAGAAGACGCTACGGACCGGCAAAATTGCCGTCGGAGGAGGAAGAATACGAGGAAGACATGGAGGATGAGGAAGAGGAGGAACAGGAACCTTCATCGGCTCAATCCGACAGGGAGCAGCAACAATCGAGCGGTAGCTCCTGCGATCGCAGACGTCGAGGGGTCATCGAGGAGATCGATTCCGACGAGTTTTTCTTGCGCGAGGGTGGTCTCAGTAACGACGACATGCGGTTAGGGAAGTATCTAACCAACGAGATCAGAGACGCTCTCAGAGAAGACATTGTTAACGCGTTGGCGGACGACACGATGGTAATTCCGCCGCAACGTCCCGTTCGAACGAGATCGTTGAGAAAACGTAAGGAGGGATCGGTAGACTCTTACGACGTCATGCCACCGGCTAGACCGAAGAGGGATCAAACGAGAGCACGTCGCAGCGAATCGGCTGACGATTTTCGCGAACGCACCAGAAGCGATTCCAGGCACAGGGTGGTCTATCAGGCGGAAGGTAGTCCACGAGAGCTCACACCTGCCGAGCCTCTGGACGACATCGTCGTTGTTAAGCCGATACGCAGAAAATCGAGATCGTCTCAGCGTAGCCAGTCTCAAGTGCCCACGGACGTTGATCCTCCACCTTCCTCGATGCCAGCTACGCCTCCCGTAGTGCCAACCAGGCGAAAGAGATTGCACAGAATCACGGCAATGGAACGAAGAAACGGTGACGTGGGACCGATCTGTAACGGTCATACCGAGTGGGCTGATCTCGGAGTTGAATCAGCACCCGAGAAACCTCTTCCATTACCACCCACGATGTCCGAGGAGTTGCCAAACTACCGTGAGGCATTAACGGCGGAGGAGCTGAGGGCCAGCAACGAAGAAAACGTTCGAAAGTTAGCCACTCGTCTTCGGGACGAGGATTACGTAGAACCCGTGCCGATTCCACCTAAGCGACGATCAAGATCGAGAGGAACGTCCATCGCTCAGGACGAGGATAGAACGTCGCACGGTGCAGAGTCTCTGCCGGAAGCTGGCTACGTCGAGGACGATATCCCTCCGGACGATGTAGACTTCGGGCGTGATCTCTCGGGCTACGCGATCATCGATAAACGTGAAAAACCACCGAGACCACCGCCGCCGCGAAGAAGAAAGGAGAAATTCGCCACGACCCCGAGACCGGTAGCTCCGAAACGTCCACAGCGTGCTTACAGTACTCTGGGCCCGGGGAAATCGAGAGAGACTAGCATCCTCTCGGAAACGATCACCTTCGAACCGGCTGAGATCGTTCCGTACGTTGAGCTCGACTCCGACGAAGGAGAGCACAAAGATCTGCGCAGCGGCGAAGTTCTCAGTAAAATGCAACGACGTCCACTTCCGGCGCCGCCGAGGCCACCGAGGGTGAGGAAGGAGAGATCGTTGGATCGTGCCGATCGTTCGATCGAGGAATTCGCTACGGAAACGACGACGGCGACGCAAACCGATCCACTGCCGGACGACATGATCATCGAGGAGGAGATCACTCAGGCTAAGCTCGTCGTCGCACCTTCGAGATCAGGCTCGCAAATTATGGTCTCCATGGAGAGAATACCGAGTCCGTTGAGCATGCCAACGCCGACCGTTCCTCCTTTACCGGTTTCTCAACGCTTACATCGAGATGAACAAGCGGAAGTTGCGTACGACACGGTATCTTTGAAGTCCCCGTCGCCGGTTCGCGACGAAGCCGTGGAGGATCGACATTTATCCGCGCCGCATTTAGAGGAACCACATCGCGTCGATGGGACGCATCATGTCCGATCTATTCGATCGGCTCTGCTGTCAGATGAGACGGTTCGAATCGGTAATCTTGAAGTCGGAGACTTGAGGGTAGACCGTTTGAGCGTATCGCAGATAGAGGCGGATAAAATCGTCGCGTCGGAAGTGGACGCTTTACTTGTTACGGCGTCCGAGCTGAAGAATATGGGAAGTTCTCTGGAAGAGAGCCTCTCACCGTCGATCATCAGCGAACTGATCGCCATTAGAAGTCACCTGGAGGCAGTGGCAGCTTCGCGGGCCCAGGAACAGAGCCGGTTGGAGAGGTCTAGAATGATAGAAGCTGAAGAGAAGTCAGACATTCCCGTTACGGAGACACGGAGGATCGAAGAGAAGCCGAAGGCCGAGGAAGAGATGTCCAATCTCCAGGACTCCGCGGAAGACGAGAAATCGAAATCGAAGGAGGACCAAAAGGTTGTTAAAAGTGAAGTAACAGAAGTCAGGGATCGACTGATCCCTGTAACACATACACTCTCAGTCGCACAAATAGAGATCAAGGACAGTGAAATACCCAAAACACACACACTATCAGTAGCTCATGTAGAACACAAGGACAAAGAAATCCCTACAACACATACACCCACGATCGTTCAGGATATTGAAGATAAGTCCTTACGAATTTTAGATTCAGAATCCCCCCTTTCTTTGAGCACGGGCACCGCTATGGAGCCCAAACTGGAAGAACCCCGCGAGTTTCTCCCCCCATCCGTAAAGACCGCGTCGGAGACCACCGAGTCGAGATTGTCGCCGGAACGTGCATCCGAACCTACCAGCAAACAATCCGAGATCCAGGATTCGATAATACCCCCGGAATTCTCTGCGATGTCCACTTACGAACGTGCCGACAGGGAAGGTTCGTCCGATAGTACGGAAAGGAAAACACGAAAATCAAGATCAAGATCATCCTCGCCTAACCGCGGTATTTCTCCGGTACGACAAACCGCATCTCCTGTACGATCATTACCACCGGCTATTTCCGTCACCCCGGATACTCCTGACGTTCCGACGGTTCAAGGTGTCTCGAATGAGATACAACCTCAGCGTGCCGTGATATCGTATTCCTCGTGCACGGAACGATCCGATGGAGAGAGTCAGAGGGAATCGTCGCAATCACCGGTACCTTCCTTTCCTCTGGGTGGAACACATTTCATAGCGTTTCCAGCTTCTCAAGTTCCGGCTCAATTCTTCTCTTTGACCGATCAAACGAGCCGGGAAGTCGAATCGGATCCAAGTATCGCTCAGACAACGAAGCAGTTACTCAGAGCGCTGCGTGTAGCTGGTTTACAAGCCATGAGATACTTCATAGGATATTTGTCTTCCATGGTGAATGGAGAAGAGTCGAGAGAGAAGATCAGAGAAGTGGAATTAACGATATGTGCCCTTTTACTTCTGATTGCAGGCTTGTTGATATTTTTCTTCAGTAGTACACGAACGGTAACGCATCATCATCATTGGGATTACTTTAATCCACCGCAATAATGTTCGCTGTGAGAGATTCACGAATGATTCGCTGGTTTGTATTCGTTTGAATTTATTATTCTGACAGATTGATTTTATATAATGCGAATGAATAAATGTCCGTTGAAAGAAGCATAAACATACGACTGTTACGGGAATATTACATACGTAAATGTAAATGAATAGAAAGGGATATCGTTAATCGATCGACGATTGAATCCATTTCCTTATTTAATTGAACAGCACAAACGAACGTTTTGTCCTTTGTATTTCGATAATTACAGAACATGTTATGTCCGAATAAGAGTAATAAATTGAATAACGTTAAATTTAAGTATATGTGAAATAATTAACTCAGCATAAACCAATTTATACTTTTCGATCGTACATCGGTACATTGCGAAAATTCCGAAGGAAATGAGGGCGCCGTTTTCGTTTTGAGCATTGTTTAAATGTTTATAACATTAAAGTAATACGCATCGTCATATTCGGGAGGGTTTATAGAATCATTCTATACCAAAAAATTTTTAATAACTCTTTCGGTTAAAATACAAAAAATTCTGAAAGTTGAAAATTTGCATTTTCCTTCGAAACTGATTTTCTCAAAAATGGAGTCTGATGAAGACAAACGAGCTTCAACTTTGTTTTCAGCGCCACAAAATCTATAAGAATCAGCATAAATATTCTTTGGACAAAAAAAAGGTCAATTTTATAGACCAGTGTAACCGGACTTATCATTTGATCATCCATGATTTTCATAGAAGCAAGAAAACGCGTAATATTTAACAAGACATATACTATCTGACTAGATACAAATTTACAATATCAATTTTCAATCGTAAAAATCGAAAAGAAAAAACATCACCTGGAAGAATGTTTTCAGGCATCGTTTAAATATTAAAGAGTATATACAATTTTATTTTAAAATACTATTTTGAATATTGTAAATGCATAACAAGAAGAGGAATTGTAAACATTAAAAATACTGTACATTCACATAAAAAGATCTTCCTCATAAACTTTCAGATCTCTCCTATCTTTATGCGCACTCTTTTGAGAGTAATTCGCGGCGATCGGTGACCACATTGAACTCGATGTGACGTCGTTCATAGGTTCAATTATAGGTTGCCTTCGCGCCAATGATACTTTTAACTGAATCGACGAAACCATGCTACCATCCATTTCGCTTATCGCTCTTTCCGCAGCGTCTGACTTATCGAACGTTACGAATCCTCGGCTGAAAATCAATGTAACTCGATAATACACCGTAATACTTTGCCTCTTAATGAGAATATCACAGTTTCTATACTAGTTGTAAAACCATGCACCGAAGAGAATGGAAGAAAACTCGTATTTACTTTTTCTCTGCCTCCATAGAAATATTGATAATGTTTCCAAAGGTTTGAAAATGTTTCTGAAGGAAGTCTCCTGATATTTTGTAACCACATACAAATATCGTATTCCCAGCCCGTGGTTTTATTTCTGGTTTCAATGGCGACTGAGTCTCGCCAGTAGTCTTATCTTCTGTATCCTGGGCGCTTACAAAACTGTCGTACAAATCTTTCACCCTGGGACGAACAGTTTCAGTTTCCTCTTCTTCTAACTGCGTTGCTGAGAATGGTTGATAAGAACTTATAGTCTTCTCCGTACTATTTAATTTCCTTTCTAATCCACGCGGTCTCTTAAAAGATTGTTCCGGTCTTTTTGGGGTTTTCGGAGCCGTGATTACACCAGACTTTATCAATTTCTTAGCGACTTCTCTAGCGTCTCTTGCCTCCGTAGGGCGTTTCGGAACTTGTGGTACACGTTCGGCTTCTTGTTTTGGCGCTTTCAAGTCTTGTAGGGCCTTTTTCTTTAAAAATCATCATGAAATTGATTAATCCTCCGAGATAACGTAGCCTCGAGGAAATAGAAAATGATAATAAAAACATAACCTATTTGTACAATTCTGTGGAAAACACTTTTTCCACGTTTCTATGCATTTAAATATACCTGAACAATTATTTATTTGATCTCTTTAAAATTACCATGCATTATGCATAACTAGAAGTGCCAATAAAAGTTGTATCTCAATGTACAAATGAAATTCCAATAGAATTAAGAACGTAAATATAACCTGTTGCGTACCTTTCTCTTTAGTTTATTGTATTTTGCCTGCAACATTAATTCTTCCTCCGTCAGGTTTGATGGGAAGTGTAAGTACACCATATTTTGCATGTAATATACCAAAATGCAAATCTCTTTTTCCGATATGTACGCACAAGCCTTCAACAAAATATGCGAAATCGATATTTACAGTACGTATTGGGTTAGGACTTCGATTTGGCGGGCATAAATTACATTTAAACATCACTTGGGACTTTTTAACAATAACGTTGGTAGATAATGGTGATAAGGATACAAAAGAATGTTAAAATATCACAGTAATCATTCCATCGTTCGTTATCACTAAAATATTGCCTTTAGCCGTAATTATTATAAACTAAAGTCAAAATTACAATATCAAATGTCGATCATGATACCTGAGATAAAAAAGCGGTAGGAAGAATTCGTACTTAAAACAGTACATTTTTTTTTATAAAACAGAGTGTTGATATGTACGAGTACATTTTTTCGTGCCTTATCGATAAAACAAAATTGAAGCTTATAAATAAATAATATATTCGTTGAAAGCGTGGTAAGCAACGATATGCAAAATATAAAGGAAGATAAACTGGGTGTAATAAAAAACAATCGGCTCGTAAAAAATATTTCTTCAGATCGGAGTTCTTCTTTCTTTTTTGTTATTTTTTTTTGTTTATTGATCATACGAAATATCTGGTCGAAATTCGATGAAATAAATAATCGCACTAACATTACAAAAAATGATGAATCATAGATTCTGTGCGAATGAAACACAAGCATCAAACGATAGAAGAGTCGAAGGAAATTCACTGGGGAACACTGTAATATATCTAAACAATGAATTCAGTCACTTCAATATTCTATTGTTAATAATTATAAATATAATCTGTTTCATAACTATAGTGTATGATACAAAGAATAATGTTTGATCGTCGATGGTCAAGAAAGTTCGGATATAGTTTGCAAATTGTGTCAAGCGAGATTACGTTTTACAGTCGTAGAGTTAACTTATTCGTAGAGAGAATCAAACACGACATGAGATTTTCCTTCGTTCGTCGCTACCTATCTTACAGGACACGTGAAATTTCTCATTATTTCATATTATATATATATATGTATATTCAACAACGAGTATTTGAGCTTTTAATTCAAATATTTGAAAATCTCAGATACGGCACGATAATGTCGTTAAAAAACCTTCGGAACTTTTAAACCGTAGTGGTACGTTACTGCTAATTATGGTTGGATTTTACAAATCATTGCTGACGATTATAGAAATTATTATAACGTTTTGATGAACATCCTAACGACACTTCAGTATTTGTGTTTCGAGTATCTGAATAGTATGAAAATAAATTTCAAGTTATAGAACTAGTTAGTAATTTTTATACAGACCCGTGACTTAATATCGAATGAGAACTTTAAACACGAAACTTTTCTAACCGGATGTATCAAGTTGCGTCACGAAATTCTACAGAATTTGTCGATTTTCAAATATTCGATCCAATTCGTAAATTATTTGTCGTCTCTTTAAGTTAACTCAAGTTGATATACGTCCACGCTTTTATTTCGCTAAAAAAAAGAAAAGACAATTCCAATAATAGCGCTATTTGGTAATTGTAAAAACTATTATCGAACAATATATTAAAGCCTAGCTCGAAGAATTACAAAAACGACGATCATCGGGTATGAAGGGTATAACGTAAGAAAAACCATAGAAAAGAAAGCAAGGTATATAAATGAGCAAATCATCGCACGAATTTATCGACCATACATGCACTTTATTAGTGAATGCCATGATACTAGGTGCTACTTATGTTTTTAAAAAGCGGCAATTAAAAGCAAATCTCCGGCCAAAACTACATTCTTCCATGTACACAGCTAAAACATGCTTTTCAACTCCTTGCTTTACGATCATTTACTAATTGTATGTAAACCATGAAGCAAAGTTAATTGCGTGTCGGTGTAAAAAGACATTTTCCAATTAATGCTTCTTTCTACATCCCGAACGTGACTTTATTTTTGTCACAATTGGACGGTTTGAACTACAACACTATACCGCAAACGTTTCCTTTCGTGTTTGGGATGTAACTTGTATCGTTGATATGATTTGATGTTAGAAAGCAAGAGGGTTAATAACGCTTTTAGTTGCGTACAAAATTTCTTAGATACTTCAAATCGCAAAGGGAAATGTAGAATTATGTCTGACGAAGTTCAG
This sequence comes from Cerceris ruficornis, assembly GCA_963989415.1. Classification (NCBI taxonomy): domain Eukaryota; kingdom Metazoa; phylum Arthropoda; class Insecta; order Hymenoptera; family Crabronidae; genus Cerceris; species Cerceris ruficornis. The sequence continues at coordinate 9,122,318 of OZ022518.1, forward strand.
TCTAATAATTAAGGCAATAAATTGGGATACATGCAGTATAATTTCAGACATTCATTAACCTGTAAATGTTATTGTTAGTATATAGAAGTCATGTATATAGTTTCGAATAAGAATAAACAAATTTCAAGTATTTTAATAAGCTCGACGATGTATGGGAAAAGAAATTCAACGTTTTTTTTATCGGCCTCGTTATTATAGATTCGATAAAAATCTTTTCGCAATTTCGAATTTTCTCTTCATCTTATAAATCTTTACCTCTACTTTCATCCTTAAAAATACTTGGATTGTCACGTTACTTTAACAGGGCGTCCAAAAATTGTTAAATAATCCGAACTAGGCTTTCGTAACAAATATACAATAAATATAACCTATTCGCTACATTAAACATGTGTGAGGGCATCATTATTCGCCATACAACAACCGATATTACTTTTAAAAAATAATGCAAATCTCGAAAATTCGTTCCTTTTATAAGAAATTTGCAATAATGGCTATCCATTATTAATCGTTATCCATTGTGTTTGCTTCATATAACGAAACAATCGAGAGAGAGAGAGAGAGAGAGAGAGAGAGAGAGAGAGAGAGAGAGAGAGAGAGAGAAAGAGTGAGAGAGAGAGAGCTTTATGATAAATCGTGACACACGAGATCTCAAGTCTCTTGATAGAGCGTAATGTTTGTTGAACCCACAGAATTTTATAAATCCAATGAATTCAAAAACCAGAACACTTTAGCGTAAAACATTTGAAGATTGATGAAAACTCGACTTCGCATGTATTTGACACGACGTTATCATTTTGTACGCAAATGTTTCATGTTCCCACACATGCCTATTTAATATTTCTTTTTCAGAAGATGTGCAATTAATGGACAATCATTTGGCATCCATATGTATTCTAAGTGATCTCTCTCTACGCGCTCCGGGCCTGATCGTATAGTCAAAATCCAATGGAAATAACGTCTTTTTTGCAGAGAGTTCTTTTAAGTCTTCGGATGATAAATCTTTTGTCGTTTCCCTGCTATCTCTGTTAACGTAAAATTGAAAAAAAGTTGTTAAATTAATAATTGCAGAGATAGATATATAAATATATATATATATATATATATGAAGAGAGACAGAGAGAGAGATAGACAGAGAAGGAGGGAGAGAGAGAGACTTAGAATAATATCGTATCGAAAACTTTTAATTAACAAATAACTTTGTATTTAACCCTTTCAGCACCAAATTACTAATAATGGAAATAGCAAAATGTCAAGCTAAACTGCTGATAAATGCAAAAGGATAGTGCTCTCTACGTGCATGCGATGCATTATTATTATACAATGTAAAATACAAAACATAGTTGTTCATTATATTTCACGATCTACGGTGATATTGATATACCAAGAAAGATATTAAATTCCATTCACAAGTTTTATTATTTACAAGCAATTGGTCTGTCATACAGAATGTTAATTTAATGGACTTCCTTTTCTTTTTCTCGTGAATCTCATTATTGTATCAAAAACTTGATTTATCGGGAAAGTAATAGAGCACTGCCACGGCCGAAAGTGCATATCTTTTTCATTCCTTTTTTTAATCTCCTTGAACATTACGAATTTCTTTATACCGATAGTAAACAATGAACAATAAACAACTAAATAAATTAAAACAAACTGTTGAATACATGCCTGGCCAGAATAGATCTAATAGTCATATGGAAGAGTGTTTATTTAATCCGACAGTGGTGTTGCTAAATTGAGTTGAATTTAATGAATAGTGCAGCTATTAATGAGTAAAATAAAAACAGCAAAACGCGAAACATAATCCTATATCTTCTATTTCAAACTATAAAGATGCAGAACAATTATTCGTACGGAATAAACATCATTCAAAATCTTTGAAAATCAGTATGGCTTTAGTTTCACTATATAAAATTGTGCATCATCACTGCTGGATTAAAATGGCTAAACTCAAAACTTAAGACTTCATCGCGCCGTAAGAATTAGTTTAACCTATACTGGCATTAAAAGGGTTAATTGCTGGTTGTGTCAGATCAATGCCCTTCATCATATAACATTACAACGAGCTGCATTCTGACACGAAAGTTACCTAATTTTCCAAACAAGTTTATTATCCAACACTTTAATAGGTGTGTGGAGGTATCTAAATTCTTCGGGTTAAGAAATGTATTAAATATTAGTAAAAATAATACAATTGCAGGAACTCCAAATGTATCAGTTATATATACCGTGAGAAGTCCGTAATTTAAATTCGGATTTTTCGCCAAGCGATTAAAGTTTCGTATCTTTTCCGTCATTTTTCTTTGACTCCCTTTTTTTTTACTGACACTTGACACCCTGATTATCATTATCGATATTTGTGCTTTGCAATGGGATACTATAGATGGAAAAGTAACTCAGTAGTCCGTAAGTCATCGGGAAATTTACGACCCTTACCATTTCAAAGAGCTTTAAGATAAAGCGTGACACACGAGACCTTAAGTCTCTTGGTAGAGCGTAATGTTTGATGAACCCATAGAATTTTCGAAATTCAACAGGTTCAAAAAGCCAGAAGACTTTAGATACACGGAAGCTTTCAAATGCTGAAGACTTACGGAAGCACAAAACATTTGACGATTGTTGAAAACTCGACTTCGCATATACTCGACACGATGTTATCATTTTGCACGCAAATGTTTCATGTTCCCACACATGCCTATTTAATATTTCGTTTTCGGAAGATGTGCAATCAATGGACAATCATTTGGCATCCATATTTATTCTAAGTGATCTCTCTCTACGCGTTCTGTATTTGACCGTACTGTATAATTCCGATAGTAATAACGTCTTTTTTACAGAGAAGTCTTGAGAAGATAAACCTTTTGTCGATTCCCTGCTATCTCTGTTAACGTGAAATTGAAATAAAGTTATTAAATTAATAACAGCAGAGAACGCTCCGTGATGAGAGATCGGATACAAACCTATAAAAGAAAAGCGAACCATCCTCGAAGCGAAGTCCATCGCCGCTATATTCATTCCAAGGAAGTTCCTGAATTAGTGACGCGGAAGGATTACAAGGCAGCAGAAAACTCGATCTCGCTATTTCTATGTACTTCTCTGGAATATCCGATATCGCAGATATCTAAACAAATGGTTTTTATATTTTTATTTTATACAAAGTGTGCGTTACTTCGAAAATTTCAGATAGAAGTTAATGCCATGTACTCACTTTTTTCATCATTTCCTCCATAGAGTTACCGTCCATTACTATTTCTTGACATGGTTCAACTGTCGTTTCCAATAGTGACCATTTATTAACAAATATTAGAACTTGACTACTATGCGTAACTGGTTCCTTATCAGGTAACTGTTGTATTATTAGCTCGTAGTCGTCTTGAAGCTGAAGATTCTCAAAGGTGCCATCGTCCAGCAACACTTTAGTGGGTACACCAAATGCTTTTTTCCTAAATCGACACCTATCATATGGTATATCAATGTTGTGTTTTCTTTTCAATTCAGCCAGAATTTCCTTCTTCGCTTGTCCGACGAGCATGTCTTGTGAAATAATCCATTCGCACAAGAAGTTTATCTGAAAGAATGTAAGTACCGTTAGCAATAACGATAAACAATAATGATTTACCAATAATTCCTACATACCTCTTTGGATTCAAGACATAACTGATACAAAACGAGTTTAAGTTTGTCACTAGGCAAAGATCGTTCAAGTTTTACTTTAAGTCTTTCGCCATCGACGTAACCAAGGTACTGCTCAATGAAGCAGTTACGTTGTGATTCTCCAGGATCGCTAGAATGACGATAAAGGTTGAAGCAATCTGCAGGGACTCCAACGTATTGCTCTAAATTTTGTTTCAATGTGCTCATTGCCACGCTCCTGTCTACCAGTACTTTCAATACTACGATAAAAATAATCATTACGATTTACCTCAAATTCTATACAATTACAAAAATAAAACAAACAATTATATTAATACTTACAATTTTTATTGCTGTTATTACAACGTGTTGCTCTGAAATAATAATCTGAATTGTCAACAACGTCCCACTTTTCAACTTCTATTTGACGTTGTCCCACAAATGCAGGGAACAGCTGTAATTGAAAATCATCGTCTTCCGGTGCGTCACCGACTAAAGTTTTATCACTGTCACTCAGACTACTGTCTTCGCTTTTACTTTGCTCAGGAACCCACTCATCGTACTCTGTTGAAAACAATGGAAACGGACCTTTTATGGGCGCATCATCGGCACTTTTTCCATTTTTCGGAACATCATTACACTTTGAATTAACGTCTGGCTGGGTTTCGTTAACGCTTATTTTTAGTGGACTGTTAGTAACAGATATCTCCTTTTCACCGCTATCATTATCCAAGGATGGAATATTTAAATCCTCTAAAATTTCTGAAAAAGAATGTTTCCCGAGTCGTTAGATTAGTTTATCAATTATTATATTCGTATATACTTCAATTTATCAATAATAATAATACATTGCGAATTTTACCTTTACTGATATCAGGTAACTGTATTTGCAACGAAATGACATTTTTCAGAGTCTCTATGAATGTATATGTCGATGATTCGTGAAAAGGCTTATTATCGGTATCAAACGAAATTGGTATAAATACTTCTGTCGTGGTGAAAAACCCTTCATCCTGAAGTTCGTTATCGTCGTTCTCGATAACCTTCGTTTCTCTCAAGGTTTTTCTTGAAATAAGTTTTATTTTCTTAGGCTCCATGTTAATTACCTTTCCTAACATTTCCTTATACTCTTTTACAGTTTGCGTAAGTAAACCTCGTACACTTATTGGCCCAAATACCACTTCCTCTTTGGGCCCATCGATTACATATACCTTTGTTGCGACACCTATTATCAAGTAATATTCTAATAACGTCTGTAAAACTTACGTATGTAAAACTCAAGTAATATATAAATACTTTATATTAATATAAAGTTACATACCGCCTGGCAGATAAGTTTCGAACTTCTGATCCTTACGGCGTATTTCCAGCAACACGTCAAGGTTCATCCGATTATGCCAGATATTGGAGATTGTCTCGTTCTCTCTCCCCTCGTAGCTACATATAATGAAATCACTACTTGGGTCATAAGTAACTAAACGGCACTGATCCAGGCTCACTACTTTCTCCAATTCCAATCTCTTATAAGCTCTCTCTGTTGTTTCCTTTAAAGTTATGTCGGAAATTAGAGATAACTTTACCACCATCAGTTTTTCGATGATAGGATGACGGCAATATACTTTCAGTTTCGATAAAGAGAAATGTTTGTCACAATATTTTTTATAGACATTTTCATTCTCCTTCATTTTTTTCAATAGTTCCTGAAGTACAATGAATTATATGTTAATGAAACAATCAAACATCAGACTTCTTTCTTTCAAGAAACATTTCGAGCGTTACCTGTATATGCTTTGGGAAATCTTGTACTTGTATAGGTAATGTATTGCGTGTAGGATCGATTTGCCTGTACATGAGCATATATGCATTAGTGCTGCTACTGTATGCACCGCTATAATATGCTCTGATCGGACCACCGCCATATGTCTTTTGAATGTCATCGTAAGTTATCTGAAATGATAATGATACGAGATTTGCATATTCCCTAGTTTTCCTTGTAGAACTTTGCTCACGTTTATCAATTTCTCGAAATATCTTAGATACGGTAGACCCTCGTATAACACGGTTAATGTATGCAGCGTTGCAGGAATTCGCGTTGTACGAGGGTCTACCGTACAAAGCTTTTACTGACCTGTGTTACACTTTGATCATTAAAGCAAAACCATTGTTGCGTTCTGAAGTCTTTTATATAAGCATAATAATGGCCACCGCTGGCACTGCCACTGTGTATCATGATTGAGAACAATTCGTATTGATACGGACCTTTTGCCGAGGAATTGCTATGATTCTTTTCATTCTCGTGATTATGCGTGGTACAGTTTGAAGTTGACGGTCCATTGTTTATATCTATGCCTAAATTGGAAAGAATTACATATTCCCAATGAATGTTATTTCACACGATTGTATAAATATTACTATCAAAAATTTATCATGACCTTCGTCATCATCTTGATCGTGATTTGTTGAATGATTACTGTTAGGAAGATTATTTTCACAAGGAGGACAGTTATCGTCTAATGTACCACTATCCGTCGTCGAGCGATCATCACATTTTACATCTGACACAATGCCTTCCTCGCTAGTTGGAGATTCTTGATTCCCCATGGATGAAATGAACGAATTTAGATTTAACGTATCCGGAAATGTAACCCTGCAATTATAGTTTTAGTCTAAACACATAATTTCAATGAGGAAACATGAGAAACGCAAATGTTAGTTCACATTGACATACTTGTCATTTAGTTTAATTCTGTGACAAGTTTTAAAGTCGAAGTCAAATCGTTTAAGATGAAGTGTCAGAAGGTATGGAAACTTTGTGAATTTCAGTCCCTTATGAGCATCACATTTTTTATTACACTTTTCACAATGATACTGATTATTCCCTTCCAAAGTTTCATACTGAACAAATGCCGCAATCGCTTCTTCCTGTTTGAAATAACATTTTCATTTGTATTCAGTTCAGATATCCTTTACTGTTCGAACAATTGATCTACTTACCACGCTATTATATGCCACGTTACTGCCGAATGACCTCACTGGCAATGGTATGTCAAGAAAAGTATCCTCTCTTGATTTCTCGGTACCACATTCAAGACACTTCACGTAATCAATCATCTTTCCTAATAATTCAAAGAAAGTAGATTGTATATTCGGTTTCACATATGCATAGCCAATCAAGATCGATACCTTCATAAAGTCTGTTAATAAGATCAGCCTGTTCAGTATTTTTAAATTTTAGTTCTAGAGCATCAAACATTACTCTGCAAAGTTCTTGAATGTCGTGTTGCTGCCAAGCCTGCGTAGAATCCCATCCAAAGCTTTTTGTCAATGACGTAGTTTCCACTGCAGATTTCGTAGACGTCTGTGAAAAATGAAATTCAGTTGTTTCTTAAATCGAATGAACATTGTAAATATTTTGAAAGACTGACACAACCTGCAAATTCAAAAACAACTTTTGCAATTGATATGGAATGCTGTTGGCTTCGTATTTCTCGGAACCTTCTACATACTCCCAATTGTATAATGCATTTCGAAATTCTGGAGTCATATATAATGCTTGAAGTAAACTGTTCAGATAGCATGTCATCGCTTGATTTACTAAACCGACATAACCTTAAAAGGAAAATTAAAAATACAATACAAAAGAAATGCCTAAATTAAAATTATTATTTGAAATATAGTGAATATAATTCTGTTTTAAAAGAATTCACTGTACCCATTTATATTTCTTACTTACTTGTTGCAGCTGATGCACTTGTTGCAATTGCTGCACTTGCTACACTGGCTGCATTTGTTGAGTTTGTTGAATTTGTTATATCTGTTGCAGTTGTTTCGTCTATTGCAATTGCTGCATCTGCTGCATCTGTTCCATTTGCTGTATCTGTTGCATCTGTTCCATTTGCTGTATCTGATGCATTTATTCCATTTGCTGTGTCTGCTGCATCTGTTGCTTCTGTTGTATTTGTTGCATCTGTTGAATTTGTTGCTTCTGTTGAATTTGCTGCATTTGTTGAACTTGCTTCGTCCGTTGAATTTGCTACATCCGTTGAATTTGTTGTATCTGTTGCGTTTGCTGCATCTGTTGTATCTGTTGCACTTGCTGCATCTGTTGCATCTGTTGCACTTGTAGCAGCTACAGCTGACTTAATGAAAAAACACTTGACATTTGGTGCTGATACTGTGTTGTTGTAAGTAGGCAGGTCACAATCTGGTTGTCTTTGTCCTAAAACTTCAGTTGGATCAGTAACTAGCAGCGAGTCCTTCACTTGATTTGTATCATTTGAATCTCCATCGTAAGAAAAATCCACTCCGACTTCTGACATAGTTTTATCCTTCATTTCGGATAAATCAATCTAATTGATGATAAAATTATGTTAGTCTATATAATGTAGTATATAATATGAAAGTATTAAAAATCTGATTACAAACCAGTTTTCCTGCTGACAGATAATACAATTTAAAGCTTTCCTGTGTTATGTTGTATTGTTTCTCGATGTACTCATAAAGTTCCTTACCACTGGTGGACTCACGTAACGCAAAGTGATCGACAGTGGAAGTCCTTTTCTTAGCTCCATGAAACAAATTAAATTGAATCAAACAAGTTTTGCCAGCTCTACAAGCCATGATCTGCAATAAAATTAAAAACAAATAGTTGATCGACTTAAGTAATATTATTTGAAAACCATTATTGTTTTAAACTACTAATTACTATTGAGTATATAAATGTAAATTTTTTCAAAAGTTCTATGTAATTTTTCGAAACTTAAAAAGTCTTTCATCAATGTTTTGTACAAATGGAAATATATAATTAAAACTTTATTTATATATTCCAACCAAAAAACAAATTAGTTTTAAATATTATAAATGTAAAATAACAAAATGTTTCTATGAATATGTAAATGTATAAAATTTTACTAGCATAATTATAAACAGAAGTAGAAGTTAATAAAATGTGAATTATCTATATATCATAGGACAATCTCTACGAAATAGATATTTTATATTATTATTCATAATACTATGAAGACAATCACTACACTTGTAATTAACACTGCAAGTAAACGGTTCACCGTTCTTTTACTAACATATGTAATATATAGAAACAGATATTAAAAAATAATCTGTAATTTCCAGACAAATAAAATTGGCATCATGCCATACTGAAAGTAGAAAATGAGCGAGATCTACGCAACACAGCAAAATGCTGCTCTGCATAGCATGACACAGTAAGGAAAGCCTATAGAGCCTCCAGCTATATTTAGAATGTCTAAACGAAGACTTGGAAAATGGCTCTCTTCTCTCTGAGATCAGAATCTCCCCTCTTACCCCCTTTCTTTCTCTCACTCTGCTTCAGCTTTACTAATACACATTTTTTCCACTCCTACTAAATAAATTGAAGTCTGAGAAACAACTATGCTGTACCAATTTTAGTAACATATATAATTTCACGTTTAGTGAATAATAATAGAAAGTCAAGATACTAATAATAGGGAAAGTGGATTATCTCGGTTAGTGATGACATGCTCCTAGTATGAAATAAAGAATATTTTTCTCTGACATAATATGTTAAATGTATTATGTTTCAAAAATAAGTATTTATTATTGGAATACTGGTAATTTATGCAATCTATTATTCAAATTTTGTAATATCAAGCAAATGTGATAACATTTTATATAATACTTGTGAAAAATTTAATAAATTCCATTGAATGAGGATAATATTAAGATTAAAAATTATGTTATAATAACTCATCACGTTAGTCCTGTGCTAAGCTGTTTACCAAATTTATTAAAACTTTCACAGAAGAACATAATTCTCTGGAAACTAAATTAAATATAATCCACAAATCAAATATAAAATATGTCAGAATATATTTTGTAACAGGAGTTAATTATATTTATAGCTCTAGTAAAATTATACTGAATCACTTTGAAACTTACCTAATGTACTGATTATGTATTTTTTCTTGGTACGCACTGCAGAAACCACACTACGTACACCTACCGAATACTTCGATCTAAAATAACATTTAGAATAATATAAGATAGAAATATAATAATTAATATGTAATGATAAAATTACATCACACCAAACACGCGTGCACAAAATATATAATTTCAATTTTTTCTTTCTCTAATTCCAGAAAGAACTCAATTGTTTCATATAGCAACATAAAAGTCTTTGTGTTTACCATAAACAATGATACGAGAACACCTTAAACCATTAAAAATATTTAAAGTTTTTAAAAAAAATTTAATATATACTTTTAACTAACAGAGCCCCACAATTGGATACCCCATTGGACGGCATGTACCACCATTGTACCTTGTTCTTAACACTTTGCTGTCCAGTGGCATCAAATTTGTTTAGAGAAACTATATATTTGTTATGTAAATACCACAAAGTTTCATTATAAGTTAGAAATACTTTTTCTCCGATTTCCTTGTTAGTTTAGAATAATTCACATACATCCTCAGAATATTATCTGATCTATAAAGAATCAATATGATGTTTATATTTCACTGTGATACGTTTTAATCATAATATGAACGATCTCGCGGTAGATACAGATGTCAAAGTTTTAAATGCAGCCGAATGATCGGAAAAAACACGAATTGCAATATCGACAGCTACGTGTTAACTTAAATCTGTTAAAAGTCGACGTAATCAGTTCATTTACAAAATACCAATCGCGATAACATGTACTATAAACAAACAAGGAAACGAAGAAAGTTCGGTAAGGTGTTGCGTATTTTTTTACGATTATGCGACAACGATTGGCATCGAAGATCCGTTGTAAAATAAGCTGTGATTCGCCCCTCGAATTGTTTATGTGGTGAGAAAGTAATAGACCAGGACAAACGAAAGTTAAGTGTATAATACTCAGAGGATCGGAATGCGCTCTTGTGCCAGAAGAAGCGAGTTTGGGACGATGCTTTTTGTTTCACGACGATCCTAATCTAACGATTATTTGGAGAAACTTACAGCTTTACGATGTTAATAGAATCTTTATGAAAATGGAAACGTTATATTGCTATCGCACCACTTTTTCAAAACGACGGTAATGTGAATTAAACATATCGAAGATCTCATGAAATGGCTGGCAGTATACTGCGCGGGTAGATCGGGACTCGCGTCTCGCACGATTTATAATCGAATGGTATCCCTCAGAATTCATTATACACTCTCTGTATCTTCGTCCCGTGAAATTTAATGTACACAATTCTATCCATGTCGATGTAAAGGAATTCAGTTTTAGAGTTGAACTTCTTACCAAAATCACTGACACATGTGCGACGTTCACATTACGCCATATTTTCTACACGGTACAGCTATAGTACAGTCTGGGCCAGCCTAGTGCTGCCATATAGTAACAATAGTTGAAAATTGTAGATGCATTGTCTATAGGATCTCGGACAATTCGTTTTTTCCCGTTTTCCATTTCTTTTTCTTTAATGTACCTGCAATTATCATAATTTCCGTGTATTGCATTTTATTTGGTGAAATGATCGCTCGTTTTAATGTATGAAGCTACGAATCTAATATACGAGACTTTTTTTTTAAGTATAAGACGATTAGATTATAGAATATTCATCTGCCGTAACGATATAATATATATTATGAAGTTTGATTATTTAAGGACTTATGTAACACACTGTATTTTTGACAGAGCAAAGAGATTATTAAAAAAAACACGAGTTAGAAGTTATCATGCGTTCTGCATGCGGGAATTATTACAAATTTTGAATCTTTTTCGTTAGCGTATTATAACAAAGTTTTCCTCATTCATTTCATTTAGTGGCAATTAATTGCATTAAGTTTAAATGGTATCCTAATACAGTAATGTAGTTTAACGAATAAGCTGATTTCTCGAAAATCTTGCAACCTTTTATATCGACGCTTTGACTTTTTCAGTTTCGCCATTGATAACGATGATTTATTTACGAATATATATGCAGAGTATTTACTGTAATTGCCCTTTCAATGGTGCTGTAATGCTATTGAGTTAAGTTTCTAACTTTTAACGATCCGAATTTTAACGGTACGTTGCGATTCTTCGTTCCAATGTAAAAAAATTGATTTGGAAATCCTCGGCAGTTTTATGATTACCCTCTTGATAACAGTAGAAAAACCTTTATGAATTTTAAAATATCGCTCGGTTGGCATGATTGTCTTCGATAAAATGGCTAAAAGCACAAACGCCGGTATTGTTCTCGGTTGGTTTCGGAACGTAAATCGAGTCGTTGGGCGACCGTGGCGCTACTCTCATTACGGTGATATCAACCAATATCAACGCGTAGCAGTCTATGGTATATCTGCGATGGTATACCTGGTATACTAGTCGCCATAGAACTCACAAAAATTGCCCGAAATACTCGATGAACTTCGGGTAAGTTTCCCCGTTAATTTCTATAAGTTTAGTCGAAATTGAACATGACGTTGAACGTTCTAATTAAAAAGTATAACTGTAATTATCGTAAGTCTTTTATAAACATCGTTCGGAATGACCTTTTTATGAATACATCGCAGGGCGAAACCGACAATTTTTTTACATATTCAGAAGAAAGTACGTGCTGACAATCATGGAATGCTCCGTTCAGAATTCCGTTTAAAAATAGACTTTAAACGATAATTCGAATATTGTATTTCAATTACTCTCACGGGGAATAGTAATTGTAATATTTGTATTCTAATATAAAGAATTGACAATTCGCTACTGCTGAAATAAAAAAAAAATTAATCTTGTTAAACAACAAATTAGACGATTCTTTTAAATGCATTCAATTTTTGTTGCTTCTATAGGTATCTTCAAATGTCTGCCGCTTCTGATGAAGCCTGTCTCGCATGACAGATGACAGATGGCTAAAATTAAGAATACTATATTCACTTCCACTTCTACTGTATGATTGGATGATCGGAATAAGTACCGTTCGTCAGTTGGAATACCACCTATCCTCAAGATGAATATTAATACAATAAGTATCGCCGATCTCTTTAATTTACTAGAATCTAATAAACTTGGGGAGGTAGAAGAGATAAAGAAAATATTCCACGACAACTTCTTATGTAGTAAGTAAAATAATAATAATTTTTCAAAATTTTAGAAAAGTTTTAACTGTTTTTTTTTTATGTTACACAGCGAAAGATAATTGGTTGGTGAATGGTCTCTTTGATTATTATATTTCCACAAACTCCTTGCGAGCCGTGGAAGTATTAGCCGGTGTACGAGATCCGCATGACAAGCACTTACTAGATCGATTATCCGAAGCTCTTTCAAAACCTGGGAGTAGTGGACAGCGGATTCAAGCTCTTACTCTGTTAGGTCATATTGCTCGTCGTCAACCTACGTGGTTGTACAAGCTTGCCAGTCATGCTTTGTTTAGAGATTTACTTAAATTACTTAAGGTACAAACGGATTTCAATGAGTTCTATATAATTGATCATAGTATAGAATAGATATAATTATAGAAATGACCTGTTTTTTTTTAGATGGAAGCGGATACTTTATCCCTTATGAGTGCTCTTCTGTTATTGGTAATGTTGTTGCCAATGTTACCAGCTGCTTTAGGGCCATATCTCTCTGAAATCTTTGAGGTATTTGGCCGACTAGCCTCTTATTATCATCACCAATCATCTTTACTTTCTTCATCTACTCTTTTTACTTCTACAACAGTAACAGGCTCTGTCAATAAGGATCATTTATACCTGTTACATCTGCAAGTAAGTGTTAATATCTACTTGTATTAAAATAATAAGCTACTTAATTCATTGTCAAATATATTACAGGTGGGACTTTATAGCTTATTCCACAGATTGTATGCCATGTATCCTTGCAATTTTATTTCATATTTGAAACAACAGTATATCCAAGGTGATCAATTGGTTACTTTTAGTCATACAATTAGGCCAATGCTGGATTCGGTGCGTATGCACCCATTACTCGTTACTGCATCTAAAGATGCCGAGATCTCTGCAGCTAGGTATGCAACGTATTTGTAATAAATATTAATTGTACTACAAAATCATTCGGATAAAATAAATATCTGTTGTGTTGTAGATGGAAAAAAATGGAACACCATGATGTTATGGCAGAGTGTGGCCGTTTTACGTTAGATAGGTGCCGAGAAGAAGTATTCAGTACTCTTAATTCACGCTCTACACCTCCATTAGGTTCGGACGTTTCACTTGTAACGGGTGCATTCATAGTTGGAATTATTTCAAACTAAAATATTCTTCAGATCATTCTTCCACCTGTACACCAATAAACATCAGTGGTGGAATAACAACTACAGAAATTAGTAATGGGGAAGATGATACCTTTTGGTCACCGAGCATGATAGTGTCACCGCACAGTCCACCATTTTCAACTGTATCACATGAACAGCGATCAGCTCCTTCGACGCCTAACAATAATAGAAGTGGGACATCTCCGCCGGAAGCTGCGGTGGAAGCTACTCCTGAAACGACTCCAGTTAAGGTATATCCATGTAATATAACTGGCAAATCAGAAGATTACATTTAACTTGATTTAGGACTTACGGAAATTAACACCGAGGCCAGCACCCGTGGGTTCTGCTGCTGTTCGTGCTCTCACAGGATTGGGCAATGGTACTGTAGGATCAACTTCTCGACCATCAACACCAACTCCATTGAATCCTACGTTATCCATAATATCTGGTTCCGGAATCGGAAGCGGCGATGTTGCAACCAATGCTCATGGATTTCTGTCACACAAGATAAACAAAATTATGGCGGACAGGCAAAGTGTTAATCAGCTGAAATCATCGATTTATATTCAAGACGATGGGAGATTCACAGAGACAGACTTAAATCAAAATGGAAAGAATGATTCTTGGCAAGAAGATCAAGAGGTATTTTCTCCAACTTATATTAAAAACTATTTTATATCTGTGTGAAATATAGTACGAATGTCTATAAAGTAATGTCTCCTACAGGTTTTAGAGATTGTAAGTTCTCAGAACAGCGCAAAGCTTGAAGCACCGAAATACATTCAGCAGCCGGAATTACGAAGTAACGAGAAATTTGAAGATGCTTTAACAGATTTATCCCAAAGAGTTTATAAATTGCGCTTTTATTCTCAGTGTAAAATTCCAATTTCACATTCGAATTGGAGTTCGGCGTATAGGGTAAGACACGATCTCGCTTGACAATTACAATTTCCCATTAATAAGATATATTCAATTGAATGATTTCCAATAAATTTACATGTATATGCAGATGCATAGAAGTAAATCTTGTCCAGATATGGATATTCAAAAGCAAATTAGTAGTGAGCTGGCAGATAATGCAAAAATAACAGAAGCAGCGACACTTGAAGCTGGCACTCAAACGCTCGACATGTTTCCCTACGATTACTTATTATTGGGCATTTTGGATCAAAAGATTCGAATGAACGGCCAGAAGCCTGTTCAGCTAAACACTGAATCGAGATTGTCACCGACTACGATGCTTGACCGTTACATCGAAGCCTGCACACGTGCAACTAATTTTTCTGCTGACAAAATACGTTAGTATACTGATTAATATGTAACAAGTTTCCAGTTTCTTTCATAAAACGTGTTACTAAATGATTTTTTTAAAGGCATGAACATCTCTAAACAGAAACAAAAGAAGAAAGGCATAGAAGACGACGGGGAGGAAGAAACAGGAGACGAGGACAATTTGGATGCTGAGTGTGCGAATCAGTTATTGCAGCTTATGCAAATGCAATTACAGTTCGAACGACAGCGCAGAGAAGTTCACGCTGAACGTAATCGAAGGCTTCTCGGCAAACTAAGGGATTCGCGTGCATTAGAAGAACATAATTATGCTTTGGTCAGTTATCTTTAGTTGTTCGAAATAACATACATCGATACTTTGTAAACCGAATTATGCCAAGTAAATTCTCATCGCACAGACTGATCGACTGAAAATGGTGGAAAAAGAGGTAGAGGGATTAAAGGCTGAATTAGAACGGAATAAAAGGGAAGCACGGCAGGCCGAAGAACAATATAAAGAGGCATTGCATCACTGGCAAAATAGGGTATGTTAAATAAAAAGTAATTAAATGCGAGGACTGTTTCTCTAAACGAAATCCACGTAGTAAAGTCATTCATTTTATGCAGTGCGTTGAGGAGCAACGACAGAATCAAACATTGAAGGATCGTTTGGAATCTGTAGAGCTTGAATTGAAGAACGAGCAGAAGAAAACAACGGAATATGATCGTCGAATTCGCTCTGCAGATGCTTCTCTGTTCGATACAGTACATCGACTAAATGTGGCATCAAAGGCAGCTAAACGCGGTGAAGAATTAGAACGTGCTCTTGATACGATACAGAAGAAATTCCTCTTACTTGGAGAGGTACTGTTAAAAACCTGTTATATGTTCTTGCCATTTAGCTGTATGATATATTCTATGTCCCTTTATTTTTCGTATAGGCGCAATCAAAACTACAGGAAAGTACAGGCGGTGTTTCACCTATGGCCAAGCAAGAATCGGCACAGATACAGAGATCGTACGCGGAAGAGTTAACTAGTAAGTACAACGAAAACACAAATAAAACAATGCAGCTTTATATGAAATATAAATTAAATTGTACGTATGATGTTCTCAGATTTACGACGACAATTAGAATCACGAACATCTCTCGTCGAAGCTTTACGGGTCCGTTTAAGCGAACTAGAAAATAAAGACACGCGAAAGGAAGTGCAACTCATAGAATTGCAACGTCTTTTACAAGAGACGAAAGATCAACATGAATCTGAATTAGAAGCTGTCGAGTCGAAATATAAAGCTCAGGTCGAAATCAACCTTCTACTTGAAAATCGCATACTTGAACTTTATGGCACTTTAGAAACAGCGACTTGTAATACCAGCAATATAAACAACTTAGCTTCTTCGGCATCGCCTAAAGAGAGATCGCCTCCGTTATCTGCCAGTTTAGCCTCCTCCAGCGAGGGAAGTCTTGCTTTTATACATTCAGGCACTGGAATTATAATGAATGACTGCTGTGACGCCGCGGGCGAAATTCCAAATCTTCAAGCCATTGTCGAACCTGTACCGAGTCAGACAGCTTCGCCATCACGTTCGAATCAACAACGACGAAATCCAAAACAGGATTAACACCACGCAAAATATGATTGCAATTATTTCATATTCAGCCGTTTTGTTTTTCGCGCGTGCAACTGTTAACCGGTGCCGTGGTTATAAGTCAGAAGAAAGTTATTTGTAGCTTTTTATCGATATATTTAAAATTCTTAAGAATATCGCGCGATTTCGATAAAGTGAAACACACACGTATAGTTTCACTCTTGAGAAATGAATTCACAATGAATAAATGGTTGAGATATTTTGTGAGCAATTTCATAAGTCTCAACTGTGTGTATTACCCTTACAATTACTTCCCTTTGGCACCTTTTTACCGTGTTTCTGTAAATACAGGCAATTTCGCTGTTTAGTCGAATGAAGGGAAATATTCAATCTGTTGTAAAAAAAAATGAATATATTACTGCATACAATAATACGTGTAGAAGATTTAAAACTACATAATACTGAACAATCAGAATTTTATATTGGTATTGTTCATCGTAACACGATTTAAGTAAAATAACATCTTGTAATATACATAAAAGTACTTCTCTTGAGTTAGGAACGGTTCGCATATCACAAATTAAAACCACAATAATCACGAGAAATTTGAAATCTGCCCTAGCCGAAATGGCAAGTAATGAAACGTATAAAAGGTAGAAAATTCACGGAACTAAAGGACGTTCCCTTTCCTTTAGTAAGTTTGCAGTTCACGGCTCATGGTCATTAGAATTGCATCATCTGGATTAGCATAATTTGCCAGATCTGAAAAAAATTGATAGAAGAAAGTGAGACGTTATATACAAAGATAACTGATTTACGAGAGAAAAAAAATGTACATATTCAAATTTATAATACGCGTAATGCCTTTCAAGTAACTTTATTTTTTTTCCAAAAGTTTACCTTTATATACCTAAAACTATATCGGCTGAAAATATTTACTTATCCTCATAATCGCTACTCACGATTATGTCCTTGTCGTACTGGATAAGCTTTAATCTTTCGGAGTAATAGCTGCATCAACCAAAAGAAAGTCAGCCACAACAGTGCACCTACGGAAAAGGCTCTTAACATTGTAACCCCTCCATATGTGTCCAATAACCATCCACATATGAAGCTTCCACTTGATACTCCTACAACCAATCGCACCGCTATCATAATGTACACAGGTATTTTTGAGATTTTTTTTCAAGTATTATATCATTCCTAACCGATTCCTTCAAAAATAGCACCGATAAAACCCTGCATGGTAGCTTTAGTACCAGGTGGTGTTATTTTGTCACCATAGGATACCATTGTAGGCCAACAAAGGCCTAATGATGGTCCATGAAGTACTTCAATAATTAAAAACCACCATGGATTGGAAACTACACTATACGCCATAAACCTATAGAAATGAAATCAAGTTATTGACTATATATCGCCGTGAAGAGAAATAATAGCAGAAACGTTATAAAACTTTCTTGCCTAATAGCATAGATAAGTAATACTAAGCTCATAACATTTACGTGGCCTAGTTTTCTTAATACATTTCCGGAGATGAAGTTAAAGGGTAATTCTCCTAAAAAGCATTGCACTCCAGTCAGTAGGCCTTGTAGAGTTTTGAGCCATACAAATTGAGAAACAGATGCTAGGTCTTCGGTATACCAAAATAGAAAATTCCATACCACCGCGGTACACATTCCGGCACCTATGCACCACCATCCAAATGCCAACACATTACCCTCTTTACAAACAGTGAATAGTTCCCACAATATTGATGGTTCATTGTCAGAGCTTTCTGGATTTTTCTGTAATGATACTGCGTTCTCCCATTATCTGCCAACTTCTTGTTCTTTTGATAAGTAAGAAGCCCATCGAACTTCTATGTTATGACTTTCATCTGTGAATTGCAGATTACGTTATGTTCAGATTGATATACCTTTCTTATGGTTGCTGATACTATGATATCAAAAATCATGGCAACGAGCATAATATAAAATATGCAAGTATAATCCTTCTGATATTGTCCTCTACTAAAAACATCTACTAAGTATCCCGCGCTTATTCCAAAAATACCAAATCCAATGCCGCCCCACATTTTTTGCTTTCCATATTCCTTCCTTCTATCGCTCCCTGCAAAATACAAAATGTAAGGCATATGCAAAATGTTAAATTTAATATAGTACAGTTAACACGTTGAATGCCACCGGTATTTCGCTAGTTTCTACTGAAGTGAAACTTTTTCTATTGCAATCGCATATTTACAAAGCAGAAACGTTAAAGACAAAAAGAGATATACAGACAGCAGGACTTTACCTTTTTGATACGGACGCATAAATATTGACTAAATTAACGAATTCGTAAATATTACGATTTAAAATTCATATGGAATTTCATTGAAATCAATAGCGCCGGTCATCGGTGACCCCCATGGCATTCAACGTGTTAAATATAACAATACCAACCAAGGAGATTGAAACATATCGCATCTGCTATGCTTACTACAACTGCCATTCCAATCCAACCTATTATAGTGGCCGATAAAAATGATCGAAATTGGTAAGTTGAATTTTCCGAGACTGTTTCATCAGATTCGGCTTCTTCCAACATCTGATTAAAAGCTGCATTATGACACATAGCTCTACACGATGTACTTAAATATTTACTACAATACGGTGTATGCACTACGCCGTCCGAGAATGTAGCATAACGAGCATGGATATTGATACAATTTTTTACCTGCAAAGTACATAAAATATTGTATTATTCTCTTTTATAATACATTTTTTTTGTGAATTAACGAGAAGTGATTGAAAAACGTCTCACAGGTAAATCTTTGTACATGTCGAATCCTAAATTGAAACTAAATGTATCATTGTCTGCATTAACATTTTCGTGCATTACATTACAATACTTTGATATGTTCCAATTGGAACAGAGTTCGTTGTAAAATTCTGTTGTGCCTTTACACGTCACCTAAAAATATGAATAGATTTATATACTGCGGTATACGAAGTAAATAAAAAAAAGAAAGAAGTGTATAATACCTGACAAGATGAATTAACATGTGTGCTTTGAGATATGACATTGCGCAAAACTTTATTAGAAAATCCTCTTTCTGAGCAGACCTCTAAAAATGCGGTATACTGACAAGTTAAATTGACATTCGCACTTTTGTCTATTTCAGGAATAAAGTTTATCGTGAATAAAGATGTGGCGACGACAATTTGGAATATTAGGAATAGAGTTTTGTGCAGTTTAAACTTGTCGGCTAAAGTTCCAAACAATGGTTTTGCTATTAAACCTAAAATTGGTAATACTGTGTATATCGTGCCGACTAACATTCCAGAAAAGCCTAGCTGCTTTGCAATTGTCGGCAAAAATGGCACTATGGGACCTGTGGCTGAAAAGTGAATGAAAATTTACATTTCAGGAACGTAAAGCGCAATTGTAATTTTAAACAATCCAGAAATTAAATGTCTTTCATTTACCTGCATTAAATAGGAAGTAATGTGCTTTTATGGGTAGCAATTCCTTATTTATGTTTTCCAACATTTTGAAGAAACTCTGCGTCGTGTGAAATACAAATAATATTATCTGCAATTAATATTCGTTACAAACAAACTATTTATTTCCATTTGTTATATTCATTAAAATCATATCATACGACAACAAAGTTATTATTTACGAGCCTCTAGAATTCCCCTACTTCGTTGCAATAAAAAAGATCATAAACTTTCAAAGAAAAAGATAAAAATCGTTTCTACAACAATCTTATATGTCTATATCTCTTTATAAAGTTTAACATTTACGCAATACGCTCAGAACAAAAGAATATTTAAGCATATTTCGTAAGTCTTCCGTGTTTTTTGGTCTTATACTCACACGTAGGACCCAGTAGCATTCAACCACAGTTACAATCAATCTTTACAGTATCATACATTAGCTATCCAATCTGAGAGTTTTATCAATTGAATCGATTGAATCACGAACTTAGATAGGAGAGAAGCATAACTCTACTACCTTCAGCCTCATCTATTAAACTTGTACATTTCGTGCATTTTATTCGCATTTTCTCAGCGTATTTTGTATTTACAAGTTTCTATCGATTTATAAAAGTCATATTAAAATTTCTTGTCACAAGGCATACAAAAGTGTCGTATAAAATTTCCAAAATATTAAAATCGTAGATATATATAACTTACTATCCCGATATGATTATGAAATTTGTATTTTATAAGTGTTACAATTTTAGAAAACAATTCTTCGGCTTGAAGAATATGCTCGACAGAGCTGCCAATATAATTCGTTAATTATGTATCAACAAATTAAAAAAAGGAGATACAAAGATGCGAGATATGTATGCAAACAATTTTATATTTATGATACAGGCTCCATGAACAATACCTCTTTGACCAGACACCAGAAGTTAGAGCCTTATCATTTCGATGTCACGATCTACTTTAGCGATTAAACTCTTATCGGTAAGCGTATACCGACTGTACAAGATTTAAAAGAGAATATCATTTAAACCTCTCAACTCAGACGATTTTGTAACAAACTGTGCTTTAATCTGTCATCGATACATTTACAATATACATTTACAATATATATGTATATATTTATAAGTTTTAATATACCGCTTCCTGTCAAACACCATTTCTTTTAGCAATAAGGTGGGTTAATGTATGATTGCGGCGTATTACAGTACACTTTATATACTCTCCCTCGTGCTAAACAATCATCGCATACATACGCGCAAAGAAACATACAATACACACATGCTTACATCACATATGCATCTTTTTCATTCGTCTTATTCTTTTTTGCTTCCCATATTATATACTACCGCGTATAAACTACAATGTCTTTGACTTTGCAGATCTCTCTTTTTCTCTTTCTTTCTTTACATCGAGCACATTGTCTATGGAGGATATGTATTTTATATACAAAGAAACGAACCTAACTTATGTACTACAGTTATCTATATACTCTACATAACATACATCAGCAACGTTGCGCTCGATATCATACAGAAATTCTTCGAAATTAGAAATCACGTACATAATACGCAATCCTAGTCATTTTTTCCAAACATAAAAAAAAAGAAAGAAAACAACAGAAACGAAAAAGAAATATATATATATATATATAATTATGTATCCGATTGAAGACCATAAATTGCCTCTTCTTTGCTAAAAGTCAAATATTGCGTGATTTACATCCCAAAACACCTATTAAGAGGGAAAGGGAAGGGAATATGGGGGGGAGGGAGACACGATAAGAGCTTATTAGACGAAGGAACTTTTGATAGAAGATTACTTCCGGCACTAGCGACTTCAACTTACGTCTAAGCTGTCGACTAGTCATTAGAAAACTATCAAAAATTCCTACACACAAAGTAGGTTTTATCCTTATGTACATATGACTACATAGTAGATTACCGAATAAAAAGCTAAACGTCCTTCCGTTTTCCCGACAAAATCGTGTAAAAATGCCAAAGATCCTTATCATTTTGGTAAAAATGGAAAGAAATGCGAAAGAGGGAAGAGACAATCCGGTGGAAAGACCGGCACCCACGTCTAGAGAGAGCTTTAAAAATCCGTCATTCGCTGGTCAATCAGTAAAAAAAAAAAAGGGATACCGTAAAAACAGAGAAAAAAGAAGTCTATTTGTTTTAAGCGCTCGACTTACTGTTTAACATTCATGAGCTTACGGGGCTTCTTTCTACTTTCTCAAGGAATCTCATTACCAGAGCATCTTCCTGGCACGTTTAAAGTATAGAAATTTTTCCTCGAAAAAATGACAAAAAAACTCGTTAACGAAAATAAAATGATAATATTCAATTGTACCGATCAGTAAATCAATAAAACAAATCTTTCCAGCAACTTGATCAATCTTCGCCGGAGAAACCGGCAAACATAAATAGCTTATAAAAGTGCGTTTCATTTCTGATAAAATATCCAGTGAATCGATCGTTGGATCGCGTTACTTTGTTCATCGTGAAAAGAAGACTCTGATTATGATGATACCGTGAAGAAAAGAAAAACTGGATAAAGTAACACGTGTATAAATTAAGAGTAACAATCTTCGCTAATGGATTAGAACTTTCGTTTATGACATTTATATACTATTCCTATCGATAGTATAATAATTCTGTACTGTCCTTTACCTCTTGATTAATGAAGACAATTACCTTTCTAGTGTTATTTTATCCAGTTCTACGGAAACCAGCATATCCACCGAAGTATCCTATGAAGTCATGATGATGACTCTACAATGATTTTAACGGCTAAAGCCAGGACGGTCGATGATGATGAGGCGGTGGTTGAAGTGCATAGAGGGAATGAATATACTGTTGATACGCAGCCGGATCCACCGTTAAATTAGGGCCGTGTGGTGTTACATAAGCCGAAACCGGAGGACCGTAAGCTGCCGATCTCTGCGCGGAATGAAGAAAAGGATGTGGCGGATAATTTCTCGGCGGTTGATTGCTAAGCTTATTGCACGATGGTTGTGTCGCATCAGTAACCGGTGTTACTTGCTGTTGTTGTTGCTGTTGCTGCTGTCTGAGGGCCATACTGTAATAACTATTAGGATTTCGAAATTCGTCCAAAAATGCAAATGCTGCCGCGGCAGCTGTCGCATCTTTATCGTAGAAAGGTGAACTCGTCGTAGTGCTGGTGGATGCAGCAAAATTGAAGGCACTCCCAGTTGGTGGTACTACGGCAGTATTCTTCAGACCAATCGAATCCGCTGAAGTTCCCGTATACTGTGGAAAACCAGGTATGCCAGTACTCGTTTGCTGTTCCGTGCTACTCGCTGACGAGGCCGTCGTTACGTTTTGCTGTTCCTGCTGTTGTTGCTGCTGCTTACTTTTCCTGCTCTTTTTCGTTTTCGTAGGTGCAGAGGTAGAACTCGCAGACGTTTCTCCACCTCTGCGCGACATGGACAGTATACCTTGGCTATTCTTTGCAGCTGCTGTCTGTAAGCTTTGAAGAAGATTAAGATCTAGCTCCGATGCACCGGATGTTGGACCACGGGCGTAAGCCAGATGTTCCGGTTTTGTAGGAGGTGGTCGGGGAATCGTCAATAACTGTTGTTGCTCTTTGCTTGCACGACCTACCAAACCTAGGCCTAGACGAGCATACGCAGGATTCGTTGCTACAGAATCAGCCAAATTGCCAACGAATGTAGGATCAAACTGAGTAGCCGAGACTGCGTCCGGTTGCGGTAATGCCATTATGGGATCGAAACTGAATTGTTCCTGTGCTGTTCTCGTAGCAGCTTCCTGCGTTAAACTACGAGACGCATCGGAAGATGATTCATTATATATACGTTTCTTTACAGGAGGCAGATTGCTGGTCGAGCTATTCGAAGCTCCGCTGCTGGCAGTCTTTGAACTAGCATCGAAGTAATGCGGACTGGAATACACAGGCCTAGAATTCGGCATGGGATAACCGGATGGTTGGAAACCACTCTGATAAAGTGACTCATGTGCCGTTAGATTCTGTTGGAATGCTAAAATCTGCGATTGGTCTTGCGTTGGAAGTTGTTCGCTGCTCGTCGACGTTTTACCGAGGAAGGAGCGTTGCTGAGCGTATTTTTGAGCGTTCAGCGATTCAGTGAGATCGGTGAAACTCGGTCGCTCTTGAGACGTTTGCTGTTGTTGCTGTTGCTCTTGATTGCTGTGTCTCGAAACAGACCTCTGTAGATCGATGTTAGGGTATGCGTTTCCAAATGTCGGTGGATATTGACTCGATGCTTGATAAATTTGATGATTCGCGTTCAAAGTCAACGACGTCTCCACCGGAACTGTAAAGTTCCGTTGCTGTTCAGCGCTCGTAGATTTCTCGCTACCGCTTGACTTCAGGTATTCGTGTCGATGCTCCGTTTCCGCTATTGGTGGTGGCGGTGGTGCTGCTGGAGGTTGAATGTAAGAATGATTTTGCTTGAATCCTTGAGAGTAGTTTGAAGGTGTCGTTGCACTTTGCGGATACTCTTCCGCGTTCTTAGACGGCTGCGGCTGGGTATAATTTGTACTTTGTTGCGGAGAGGGCTGAGAATAATTGGATGCCTGCTGCGATGATTGCGAAGCCGTGCAAGCTTTCTGCTGTGGCGATGGCTGAGAATAAGTTCGTGATTGCTGGGGAGATGGTTGAGAATAATTTCGTGATTGCTGTGGCGATGGTTGAGAGTAATTACGAGATTGCTGAGGCGACGGGGACGGCTGAGTATAATTGGTTGCTGGTGCTTGCTGAGGCGACAACTGCGAATAATTCGAAGGTGTTTGCGGTGAATGCATCGGATGAGAATAATTCGTAGGTTGTTGCGGAGAAGGTTGCGAATAATTTGCAGGAGGTTGTTGCGGCGAAGGCTGAGAATATGAATTACTTTGAGGCGAAGGTTGAGAATATGCAGGTTGCGGTTGCGGGGAATGTTGAGGGAACGTTTGAATTTGTTGAGGAGATGGCTGAGAATAATTTCTCGGCTGAGGGGAGGGTTGCGAGTAAGCTGTTAGAGGTTGAGGCGAAGGTTGAGAGTAACCGGCAGAATGAGTTTGCGGAGAAGTTGGAGGAAAATTGGAAGGTTGAGGGGATTGCTGAGGATAAACCGGGGGCAATGCTTGTGGCGATGGTTGAGAATAATTAGATGGTGGCTGGGGTGAAAGTTGAGAATATACGGACGATTGTTGCGGAGATTGCGCGTAAGGAGAATGCTGCTGCGGAGACGGTTGCGAATAATTTGGAGGTGGAGCTTGCGGAGATGGCTGAGAATATGGAGAACGCGGTTGTTGAGGCGAAGCTTGCGAGTAATTGGAGGGTGCTTGCGGTGAAGGTTGAGAATAATTGGCAACCGTATTTTGTTGTGGTGAGAGCTGCGAGTATTTTGGAGTCGGCGGCTGCTGTGGTGATGGTTGCGAATAGTTCGATGGCGGTGGCTGAGGAGACGGTTGAGGATACACCGGTTGTATAGGTTGCGGAGAATGTTGAGGATAAACCGGTGATTGATTTTGATTGGCTGGCAATTGCTGAGTAAAAGGCTCGCTTTGAGTCGAGTTCTGTGGAAAGTTATTCTGCGGGGAACGTTGGGCAAACGTTGGAGACAGTTGATGATATACTTCACCGGTGTTTTCTTGAGAAGATTTTTGGAAAGTCTGATGAGTCGATTGGGGTGGTGGTATTTGTGAATAAAGAGGCGTCTGCTCGTAAGACGCCGACGACGGATAAGCCGGAGACAATGGATGATTTTGTGGTGATGGTGTGGGTGATAATTGGGCGCTGTATCTCGGTGGTGTAGCATAATAAGGACTATTGTAAGGACTACTTCCTGTAGACAAGGCATCTTGATAAAAACCGGCCCCTCTTATTTGCGGTTCGACCGAAGCTATTATGGGCTGACCCTGTGGCGATCTACCTGAACGTCCTGGTGGAGATTCTTGGCAAAAACTCGAAACTGATTCACTTACACTACTACCACCAGTACTCATTCTTCTCTGTCTACCACAGAACACTTCTTGCAATTCTCCTTCTTTTTTTGTTGCACTTTCTTCCGTTTCTTCGTCTTTCTTTTTTGATTTTGGTGCTCCGAATGCTTTAAACCATGCACTTAGGTTCGGTGTTGCAGCCTTAGGCTTCTGCGATTCCTCTGCACTAGACCGATTATCTTTCGATTCTTCTACCGTCGTTGGCGATTGGGCCGTTGCCTTTGCCGATGATAATCTCTCTTCTTTCAAACAAGGCGTCGGAATCATAGAAGGTGCCGTGTGATCTTCCTCCTCGTCGTCGTTCGACAAGTTAGGATTCGGCGACGATACTAAGCTTTTACAAATTAACTGAATTGAATCTACATTCTTCAAGACAGTCCCTAAACTAAGTTTTGGTTCCTCATCAAGATCTTTACTCGCTTGTTCATTATCACTAGTCAACTGATTAACCGTCGCTTCGTTACTATTAGCACTAAGCAAATTAATTGGTTTCTTCAGTAGTAAGTTTCCCTTACTTTTACCAGGTTGCAAACGATCTATCGTACGCTGAATTTTTTTCGGTCTACTAGGTCCATGAGGCCCAAAGATTTTTATCGAACTTGGTCGTTTCCTTGGTGCTTCGACCTTTGGCCCTGGTCGACCAGATTCAGCGGAAGAATGAAATACCGGTGAGTCGCTACCGGAAGAAAACTCAGAGAGCCTCGGTGCATCGTCTAACCACTTGTTGATGTCCTGTTACATATAAAAAAAAAAGATACACATATAGATTTTTACAGGTAAAATCATTGTATGCAAATTATTATTTCATAATAATTTTGTACATATTGTATCGATACTGTATAAATTATATACGTTTATATATATATACATATAAAGTACCCTTACATGGAGTGTCTGCTCCGTTGCTTGATTTAATGCCTGTATCGCTGAGCTTTCTTCTTTTCCAAAGCCTTTGGTGTGCTTAGTCGGAGCAATTTTAATTTTTTTGCTTTCACTCCCTTCTTGATCTTGATCCTTTTTTGTTTCTTCTGTTACAGGGAGTTTTTCTTCTTTTGTTCCTTTCTTCAACTTTGGTCGTTTTGCACTGACTTTATCGCTGTCCTGAAAGGTACTACCATTTGAAGGCACTTTTTTTGAATACACATTGTGAAGCTCACTTTTCACAACTTTCTTCTGTTTTTCTTTATCGTTCTTCAGCTTCTCCTCCCGCCGTCTTTCGCTTATCTTGTCTTTTAAACTGTCTAATGATTCCATATCTTTATTACCTAAAAATGCAGCAATTTTCTTCGAAGTGTGAGTTTGCTTTGAATCTAATTCACATTCTACATCTACTTCTTTGGGATCCATTTCACTCGATAAATCACCATTTTTTAACTCAACGTTCTTCGCTTTTGATTTCTTCTCCTTATCTTTCAAACGGCTTTTATCGGATTTCTCGTTAGATTTCAGAGCCTTTAATCCTGCCTTTTCCTTCTTACGATTCTTCTTAACTTTGATGTGCTGAGATTTGTCCTTCTTCTCCGGTACCTCTTCCTCCTCCTGAGATTCGACTTTCTTTACTTTATTTTTCTTTACATTCTCTGTGAAGACTTCTGTCTCTTCGAGCTCCTTCTTCTCAATTTTTCGACTTTTACTTTTCGCGATGACTAGAGGCTCATAATCTTCTTCGAAATCTTCTTTCCGTGTTTTATTCTCTTTTGATTCTTTGATGGGCCGTAGACTTTCCGTATCTTTCTTCTGTTGATGCCGATCTTTAGTAACCTTTTTAGTAATCTTTTTCAATTCTTCCGATTCTTTGGACGACAGCTTTTTGGTTTTTAAAACTAAATTATTCACCTCTGAGTTTTTTCTTCTTTTCGATATTACAATATTCGTTTCGGACATGGCATCTTCACTTTCCTGCTCTTCCTCCTCCTCTTCATTCGCGGATTCCTCGTCTTTTACTTTCTTATTCTTTTTCTTACCCCTCTTCTTTTTAGCAAGTTTATAGTTTTTCCCACGTTTCTCTTCTTCCTCAATTTTATCACTGGTCCTAGATTTCCCTTTACTTTCAGACTTAAATGACTTAGATTTCTTAGTCGATTTTTTCGAGCGTTTCCGAGTATTTTGTTGCGGAGATGTAACATTGGTAAGACACGATGGTGACGTAGGAGGATTTGGAACTGATTTCGGTGATGAAAGATCCTCGTCGCTGGATGTTTCCGATTCCAAATAACGATTCACAGCTTTGTCGAACGCGTCTTTAAGATTAAATGCCATTTCTGTGTATTCTATTATAGAAAAAAAAGTAGCCATAAGTAAAGATAACTGACGTTATTAAACAATGTATTACTTCAATTCGATGGTACAAACCATTATCAGAACCATTGTACTGCCTACAATTATCTACAATAAGACGAAAATCACGTTTAAATTGACTTATATTTTTGTATGAACCTCCTTCAAGCTTCTCTTCCATTGTGCTAAGATCCATAGGTTTGCGTACAACACTGTAATATCTATAATAAACGATATTAAAATCAACAGATACATATTTTAAGTGTAAGATAAGTACAAGCAATATTTATATACCTCGGCGCATATTCTTCATCCACGGGATCAATAAATGGCCAAGCATCAACGTGATCTTTGAGACTTTCAAGAACCTTATGCATCCCAACACGACGTTCTTCCTCTTCGATGCCAAACGAGTATCCAAACTTATACCCATAATTAGACGATACATAATTTCCGTCGCTATGACTACCAATACTTTTTTTCTTGTCTAAATTCTCCACTTCATCTCTCGTGTGAATAACAATTTGACCAACAGCCGAGGCTAAAGAGTTATTAGTCTGTCGCCCTTTCTTTTGAACCGGTGGTGTAGATAGTAATGGCGGAGTCTCTTCTTTAACGTAAACATTTTTTGAACTTTGAGTCCCCTTCTTACTTCCTTTATTAGTTTTAGTTTTGATCTTAGATCTAACCATGACTGTTTCCATCTGTGTTGCGGGTTCGTGACTTCGAAGAACTCGCGAACTATTACGTTGTAATAATTTACGCCTCTGTTGCTTTTCTTTTAAGTCAAACAGTTTTGGTATTTCAGGCATGAAATCCTCGGACAGAGTACGGTAGAGTTTGCGTTCGGTATCGTACTCCTAAGTGTCATAACATCATTATTATAGAGAAATATTAATGATATGCTACTTAACTCGTTTAAAACGACAATTACCGAATCACGAAATTTTTCAACTAAACGACTCCAGTCCTGTTGCGTAAAGCACACAACTTGCCAGACGCTTTCTTTTTCTTTGTCTTCTCCGTGTATTAAGTTGTCTTCCTCCTTCTCCTCCTCTTCCTCTTCCTCCTTCGCCACTCTGTTTCGTCGTCTTTTACGTTTTTTATCCCTAGGTTTACTTTTGTGTGAGACACTATTAACAATATCAATATAATCCTCCCTATACAATCGAGTGCCGTAAAAGTACCAGTAGGCAGAATTCTTACGATCATGTCCCAAAGGTTCGACTCGCAGACTATCCGAGTCTAAATTACTTAGCGACTGCTCCTGTAAATAAGAGTAAGAATTTTCAAAATCCCTCTTATATCGAATACCTCCAGGTGATTACAACATACCACGTCTTCAGCGTCGAGCCTGAAGTCACAGAGAGCACGTAGTATTTCTACTTTTTGGCGAAGGGGTAGTAATTCAAAATCTACATCTGTATTAAAAGGATTCTGACATTTATATTCCTGTAAATAGAATAATCATTTATTAACACCTCAACTCATAGGAATATATATGACAAAGATATTGATTACAATTACCTGACACTTCTTACGGAAAAGTCTACGAAGAAACATTTGATAGTTGAAGGTGGAGATATCATTGCGAGTGTCATTAGGTAAACACCCTTCGAGTAATCTCACTATCAATTCCTGCACTAATCGTCCTTCACTTCCACCGTCCGTTAATAAAGCTTCTTCTAAATCCTACAATGTTATGTGATTAGTACATACACACGATAATTTACAGAATCAAAAGCATGACAGTGAGGAAATAATGCACAAGCCAGTAAATCATGTAGTAAAGCTGAAGCGTGGTCTATTCAGCTTCTTGAAAGCTGAAGTAGTACTAACAAGTGTTATATACAATGCCTACTCATATGAGTTAGCATTTAGGTAGGTACCTCAATATCAAAGTCCAGAAGATTGAAGGCAGCCCTAAATAATGAGCAGAAGTGTGCTATACTTGGCACCTCCCACCACGATTGAATGTCTAAAAAAATAAAGGAACAATTAAGGGTTCCTTGATCCTATGTTCTTTTGACCTCTGCAAATGTCTTTTCACGAATGCAATTCTAGTGATTCAGAACTGACTAGTGATTCAGTAACTATCAGCAATACTACATATAAGATTATATGTATATATATATATATAGGTAATTCTTTGTGTAAGTAATTATACCTTATGAATGATTTCAAGTTACATGAAAACATAACACACTGCAGAATATTTACCTTACACAGTACTTTTTATTCAGGAAAATGAATGTAATGCTATTTTCTTTTTAACGTTATACCTTTGATGTAACATAATCTCATAAAATTTATATGGAAATAAACTCAAAACAATAATGAAACATGAAATCATATGTATGTTCAAATGTAAAAAAGATAAAATACAAAATTATTATATCAAAATATAATTTAAGTAGTCAAGGTAGCATGTACTAAATTAAATTATCGATGAAAAGATAATCAAAGAATACTTTCAAATATACATCAAATAATATTCTTCAGACTTTAGATAAACTTGGAATATAAAATTTGGAAGAAATGTTAATACTTTAATACAAGATATAAATGCAGTGCCTAAAACAAAAAATTGATTGAAAATTTATCTTGGTCAATTTATATAAAACAAATTACCTTGTCTATCATCAAACGGTGGTATTCACTTTTTTTTCTTAAATTAATGCTGTTATTTTATACGCATACATTATTGTGATTACAATGAATTACAATATATCCTAATTAATATGGATAATGGAGACTACGAGTTGCTTCGGAACATAATAAAACTTAATTAAGATATGTTAAATTTTGTTAACCTTAATAAAATATGTATAAACAGTTTTAAAAAAAATCAATAATATGAAAAACTATGCATCCTTAATTACAAGTGCTGCAATGAAATTAAACTCAAACTGTAAATTGAAGTTCATAATTTCCATGGAAGAATAATGAAAGCATGAAAATGTTTGATTAGTTTGTTCTTTCCTTTTTATGATAACTGTATTCAAACAACAACACATACATATATACGTAACATACAACACATTTAAGGAATTCTTGGAAGTTTTATTATATAATGATATCATTTACTACAATTCTTTACAAATTATAGAAAGTTCTCATCGATCATTCCAAATGAATCATGCCAGATATACTTGGAAACAAAATATAACAAGGATACGATTCGAGGGGATCAGGTATCGAAGCTTTCCAGATGAAGAGGCAAACATCTCCAGCTTCAACATTAATCACAAATATGAATAAAATACAGCTGTGCGCCGACCAACTAATGTATGGTAAAGAAAACACGATGAAACACGACGTAAATGATTCTGTCAATAGCAAGAAAATTAGTCATAAGAACACCAAATACTACTCTTCGTCGGAAGAGTCAAAGCAATAACAAAAAAAAAAGGAGGGGAGGGAGAATAAGTACTCATCAGTGAAAAAGATTTACTATGTTTCTACGTAAAATTCCTTACTGGCTGAATAAAACGAAAGCTTACCTAGGATCCCGATGAAAGTGGGAAACATAACCCGTCCTGTGGCGGGCGAACCGGGCGAATCACGTCAGGGTGGATAAGATTCCTGAATATACCGATGAAAATCGCGTACCGTGGCCAAGTTTCAGGTGTTATTCAGGCGGGTGGAGATCCAGATCCCAGGGGGTAGGTGCGACGAGAGCCAAGCAAAAACACTTCCGCTCGGCGAAGCCGATCGCTTTTAAAATATCGAAATGCACATCAACGAGGTATGACACCCATAGTTCTCGAGACAAAAGAGCGGGTAAACGTAATTCCACATAGCTCGCCTCGCCGTTTCTGAACGTATACGAACGACGAAGTGTATTCATCCACTGGCAGTACACCCGAGTAACTGCTAACGCCGATTTATTTTGGCACAACACTACGGGTTGCCAGCGATGCGCGCGACACTTGCAACCATTCTAATCAGGTAACACTCCAATGCTCAAAACAACCACCAGCTTCCCTTTGATCGACAAAATCCACTGAGTTCCTACGTGGTAACATTAATACGACCACCGACACAGTTTATCATTAATAAAACACCGTCCACCGCCGACAACGTTTTTACCAAGCTTTTGAAATTCGATTTCGCATACGATTGTATGCGTGTGTCGGTGTTTCGATAAGGACAGTTTCCTGAAACGCATTACACGGACGTATGTAGTACGGGTGCGGACCGTGCAGCAGTGACTGCAGCGGCGGGCGTATACCTATGATTGCGTGTTACACAGATGCATTTATAGTGCATTTGGCGCGAAAGTCGTTTAACGTCGCTTGCATGCCGTGTGTATCGTACGTACACACAATAGTGTATACATTTAGCGTATAGGAAATAATGTTATTTGTATTTGTATAAATTTAATGGCACGCAATTGCGAAAAAATGGAAGATCTCAAATTTATTCGCCGTTCCTTAACAGATTACTATACGTGTATAAGAAAGTGATCGAAGAAGAGTATTTTGTAGGTCGATACTTTGTAAAATAGTAATTTTATGGATAAATGTAATATGTTAATTTGACTTTTTACTCTATTATGATAATGTAAATATGTGCGACTGTACTTTTACTGAACATAGTAGATAAAAGGATAAGAAAACGTTTGGCTATGTGTATATAAGTATAGTACGGTATATATCAGTATATATATACCTTATTTGACGAATAAGCCGATAGAGGCACTATAATCGCACAAGCAACAGAGCCCACTAGGAACATGAGCAGAACTAAAACTATGTAAACCCGATTAACACAGAGGCTTTGATTCCCTGGTGCAAATCGTGCAAACACATGTAGGCGGCTTCCTCCTCTATCTGCCTCTATCCACCTCCATCTTCCACACGGTGAATCCACCCATTGGATAAAGTACGGATGGATGCCAACATGCTGACAAACAAACATATAAAACACCCTAAAAAAACTGAGTTTTGCATAACAGAACTTTTGAACCAATGAATTCTGAAAGTTAGGAATTGCATTCTTGGATTAATTACATCAAAATCTATGCATCTGTGAAACGAAAATCAATAATTAGTGATTTGAAGTAAAGTTTGCCGTATTAGATTATATAACATTAACTCAGTTAACATTTGTTTGATCAGTTGGTAGCATTTTCGCGCGTAACGTATTTTTACCGCGTACGAAAACGTACGCCTTCAACGTTGTTTAGTATAATGAAGAATATGAACGGCTGCGAATAAGAATTAACCATATCATTGAAATTTTATTACATTTTATGGTAGTATCTGTGTGGAACTGGGAAAAATAACGAAGAAATATTGAAAAATAATATTTGGGAAATTGCAATTTCGAAAGAACTGCATGGAAGCATGACGTTTAATTTAAATGATCTTGAGACACAATTAAGCAGTCTTACTAAGGATGATACCGGCATTGGAGTTTCTTTCGCGAAGAAGTCCCTGAAGCTTGACTCCGAGGAAGATGGTAAATCACTTTTGTTATAAATAGTAATCAGACAAATTAATTTGTTCCAATGATGCCCAATTAGAAGACCGTATAAGGTTAAGAGTGTACATATTACTGTGAAGAATGTAATTAACATATGAAGTAATTAATGAATTTTACTTTTTTAATACTATGATATTTTTTGTTTAGCATTAGAGATCATTAAAGCGATAAAAGGATGTCCGAATTTGGAATTCTTGGATCTAGAGGGAAATACGTTAGGGCCACTTGCCGCAAAGGCAATTGCCGAAGCATTGAGAACAAATGGCTCTGCATTAAAACGTGCTTTATGGAAAGATATGTTTACTGGTCGATTAAAAACAGAAATACCAAAGGCACTCGATTATCTTGGTAATGCATTATATGCTGCTGGAACTCAACTCGTTGAATTGGATCTAAGCGACAATGCATTTGGGCCAATTGGTGTTGAAGTATTGGGAACATTTTTAACCTCCAGTTCCTGTTATACTCTTTCTGAATTAAGATTAAATAACAATGGCCTTGGAATATCGGGTGGCAAGATGCTAGCAAAAGCATTATTGGATTGTTATAATAATAGCATACAAGCAGGTGAAACATTTAAACCAATCTAATTGTGTTTGAAAGTACATATGTAACTTAATATAAAGTGTCCTCTTTTAGGAAAGCCTCCACTTGCTTTGAAAGTGTTTATCGCGGGAAGGAACAGACTTGAGAATGAAGGTGCAGAAGCATTGGCATCTGTGTTTCGTAAATTAACGAGTTTAGAGGAAGTTGTTATGCCCCAAAATGGTATATACCACCAAGGCATAACGGCGCTTGCAAATGGATTATCCACAAACACCAAATTAAGAATTTTAAATCTTAACGATAATACTGTTCGTCTTAAAGGGGCTGAAGCTATTGCTAAAGCACTACCAAATTTTCGAAATCTCGAGCAACTTAATCTTGGAGATTGTTTGTTAAAAACCAAAGGTTGTTTAGTTTTAGCAGAAGCATTAGGAGTCGAAGGTAATCATCCTTCGCTCACCGATGTAAATTTGAGCTACAATGAAATCAGGGAGAAAGGGGCAAATCCTCTAGCTCATGCCATGGCTGATAAGGAATGTTTAGTCACATTGCAATTAAATGGGAACTATTTTGGTACGGAGGGTCGTGCCATTTTGCGCGATTCCCTGAAGAACTGTCAAAGAATTGCATCATTAAGTACATTAAGTGACGATGAATCTAATTCGGAAGATGACGAGGAAGACGAGGATGAAGAAGAAGGAGACGAAAATGAAGATAAAAGTGAAGGAAATGAAACTGAGAATGTAAACGTCGTTGAAAACGGTAATAATGTGCAAGATTTAAAAATCCAGACAAAAACGTCTATTGCAGATTTCCTGAAATCACCAACTGGAGAAAAATTATTACTTTTACAAAGTAACGCCGTAAATGACTTTGTAGAATATGCAAAGGTTTGTAAATAACATGAAGTTTCTAATATACCATTATATAAGGTAGTTATATACTTATTATATTCTTAAAACATCAATAAGTATCCATAATTATTACTTATTTTAGAATATTTCAAAGAACACCGATATATCTCAAGAATTGAAATTCATTGAGGAAATGACACGTATAATTATGAAAGTATCAACATTCTGTGAAAGTGGTTACATCGACATAAGATTAAAAGCTGAAAACCTTGCAGACGCGCTGTATTCAGAATTATGTAATTTTGCCATGGAAAACAACCAAATTTCTAATTGGAATAATGCCTTACTTGTTAATTTGGGCTTGATAAAAGTAAGTATACGTACATAATGATTGTCGATACGAAATTATTTTTATTAACACGTTGAGTGTCACGTCAGTCATCGGTGACTGATACTGAACTTTCCGTTCAGGCCGCGACAGTTGCCGGTGACTGACAGTGTAAAATATGATATAAATATCTTGCACTACGATAAGAAACAATGGCCCTAATATGTTTAAACACCTCGAGTAAATTCTAATTTGCTAGTAGTGCGCTTCGCATTGCTGTACCACTATATCAGCGCACTTCTAGCGCAGCGTACGTGACCTGATGGGGATTTCCTTATAAAATCGCGTGGCACTCAACGTGTTAAGAACAAAATTTTCTGTTGCATTTCAGAGTGAAGATAAAAATTGCGGAACCATTAATTGGAATTTGGAAGGTTGTTTTAAAGCATTAGAAAAGATTACTCAGAGGGATTATTTCCCGGAGCAGACACGAAACACATTAAAATGCTTTTTAGAGAAACCTATGAAAATTAGCAAATCAAAAGTCGTGGATCCGCTTCAACATTCGAAGGATTCCCTCCGAGCTGTTTTAGACCAGGCTCAAAATACGTAATATGTGTTGAAAAAGCATAGTCCGTTTAATTTAAAAAATATCATTATAACATTGTATTTACTTGTTTTAAAAAACATTGTGTACTTTGTACTTTTTATTAAAACTTTTCATAAAATCTTCCTAAATTGATAGATTTATATCAATTACACTGACTTGAAAAATAATGTATTTTATCTGTATTCTCGTAAGTGCGACTTTTCTTGCATATTCAATTTTGTAATATTTGTTAATACGAACGCAATGCAATTATAAATATAACACAAATTTCGTCTCTCTTCTGGTAACACATATCTTCAAATTTTTAGAACAGATACAATAACACCAGACTGGACTAGATTTTTACTGCTGTATACCAAAAAAAAGGGGAAGCTAAACTTAGAATTTTTATTGGTCTTTTATATGAAAAATACCCGAAATCCACGTAGAATAAATAATGCTTATTTATAGAACTTAATATCAAATGCGTTGGAAACTATACGACTTTCAGGAGCTCTTACTTGCTATAAGAACAAGAACTTTGAAGAAAGCCTATAATGACTTGTCAATTATAGTATCACGGAACATTTTATATTATTACTTTACGGCGTTGCGGAAGCTGGATCCCACCCAGCGTGAAACAAATCCACTGACAAAGGGGTACAATGTGATGATGGTTGATCCTTCATGTACATTGTTGCCTAAAATAATAAAAAAAAAAGGAACAAAAATTAGATATTTTTTTCAAGCTTAAAGCAATATTTTGAGTATACATACAAGAAACAACACGAGCTGTTGCTTTGTTTTGGAATCACAGTCTTGCCCAAGGGTAGAGGGATAACTTATAATACCGTCGTTTTTATCTTTATCTCTTGCTATCAATTGTAAGCATTGCTTTTCATCGACTCTTAGCGCATATGTTATTGATTCTATGGAAAGAAATTTATGTCAGACATTTGACGAATTTTAAAACGTACTGTAAAATGAATAACTTAAAATCTCTGTTAGTATTTAATGTTATTTAAAAGTGGACCTATACTTTTATACATATTTTTTACTTACGTCTCGTAGGGACATCGGCAGAAAGGAATCTCGTTAAAAGTGCACCGCATTCTGAAGATTCCAAGAAGAGATACGGATAACGTCTTAGCAACAGCTTGGTAAGCAACATATTCCCGCGATTTCCTGACAAATTGTCGCTAGGTACACACACTACTTCGTCGTCTGTTCTTCGTATAAGTAATACAGTTCCGTCGTATCTTTAAGAAAGACAAATAACAGTCTCCTTTTTTGAAATAGAATATATGAAAGATATATGTATATGTCCATAGATTATTGTGTATGATATACCTATTTAATTGCTCTGCTATATTCAAGTTGAGGTACTCTCTGATAATGCTTCGTACTATACCTTCCAATGACGAAGACATTGCCATTATTGCTAATGGAAGTACATCGTCAAACGTAGCATCTAATACCTGCGAAAAGATGTATATAATATAGTAGAACTCCAGCAAAGTACAAATTACTCATCTCCTGTATGAAATCTTACCAAACTTTGAATAGAAGGATAGTTCATAGCAGCCCATGTAGCAGAATATCCACCGATACTCCAACCATACAGAATTATTTGCGTTTCGGGAAATCTTAAGCGATCAATCGCAAAGCGCATAATGCAATCAATAGCATTTTCTTCTTGGGGAGGATACGGTGCACCCTTTGTGATAATGTTCATGTTTTATTATAATTATTGCCGAAACATGGTCTGACAGAAGGAGAAGTCTTGCTATTATTAGACTACACGTAATATACATAATTGTTAATTGTAACATTGTCAAAATTCAAATCCTCCAGCAACAGGTTCAAAAGAGTAATGGCAATACTTCTCTATAAAATCGTATCGTAAAAGTACTATAAAAATTGTTGATGCAGCGACAACACTTACAGTACTGCCACCAAAGCCTGGATGATTCCATCCTAATACTGAATATCCTTTACTCAGTGGCGTTGATATGATGCCAGTTTCGTAAAAGCCACAATTCCCTTCGCATGCGATAACAAGTATATTACCGTTTGTGGTCCTACAAAAGATGTACTTACATATATATATTATATATACGTATATTTATATAGTCGGCTATGGGAAATATTTTTAAGTAATATCTTTTTACATTACTTGTTGCGTTGATCGATAAATATAGTATCAATTTCGTTATTGTCCTCCGTTAGTAATTTGAATCTCTCTGCGCCCTGTTTTATTAAATCTATCCTTCCTTTCAAGAGTGTGGAATCTGTAATAGTAACAAGACATGTTAGGTTTAAGGACTTGAAATAATAAGACTTGCAACACTTGGTTTATTAACTTACGTAGAGCCCAATTAATAAAAGATATACTTCCAGGGTACATCATTTTAATGGCAAATGTATGTGCTATTACATAAGAGAGCATTTTGCATGGCAATGTTAATATAAATTCTTTACTACATTGTCGTCGTCCTCGGCCGCTAGAGCTTGTAATCTTTTCTAATGTTAACTTTTCTCGTGACTCATTTCTAAAAAAAAAACGTGTAAATGCAAAAAATGCATTAAATACTTTTAAAAAAAATATTTTATCCAATATTTATAAATTAAAAGAATTTTACCTGCTTACATCAGTGGCCTTAAAGTCTATTGGCCATGCCCAAAATTCAAAATCATACTTTTGGAGCTCCTGCTTCGTCTCAGCATTGAAATGGGCATTTATTTCGCTTAATGTTTCCAAGAATTTTAAATACGTTGGATTATTAGCTCTGGAACAACTTCGTATAGCTAAAGATGCTATTAAAATCACGCTTGCACCGATCACTACTTTGCTCAGGGTATAGACATTGTCTGCTAAAGAATTATTGCGTTGATACAGAAAAGTAGCAACTAATGGTATAGCGTATAAACTTATTGACCATATCGCTGCAAACTACAACAATACAAACATATCATTAGACCTATAGAATTTTACAGAGAAATTAATTTGTTTATACTATTGCTCATTTCATTCTATACTGTTTCATATTCATCAAGCTAATAACGATATATAAAATGTTAATGATAAAATTTTAATCATTAATATACAACAGATAGAATTACAAAATTTCCAAAATTTTCA
This sequence comes from Cerceris ruficornis, assembly GCA_963989415.1. NCBI lineage: Eukaryota > Metazoa > Arthropoda > Insecta > Hymenoptera > Crabronidae > Cerceris > Cerceris ruficornis. The sequence goes on from OZ022518.1 coordinate 9,161,732, forward strand.
TCTTCCTTCCTCTGAGATACTTACGGAAATTACTACTTGATCGCTCCATCGTTCTAAACTGCTGGGCTCGTAGGATTTCTGAAATGGATTAAAACCAAGATAACCTCTAATGTATACAGGTTTTACGAGTTCCATGCAATATTTATACATACACCTACTAAACGTCCAATCAATGTTACTTCGTAAACTTTAAAAAGCCGAGGGCTAAATGTACATTTCCAAAGGGTTCGAATCAAAGACATCTCGCATTTGGGTACAATATTTTTCGAATGACTCTGTCGTTCAGCCAGCTAACGCAGAATCATGCAAAATCAGGAGGGGTCAACTCTTATAGAGAATCGTGGTCCCGCTTTGATTCTCATTCATGGCTTCCATTCTAGACGGCGCTACGTTTGATAAACTAACCACGTACAATTATCGAACCGATGAGAAACCTATACATTCCGTCCTCAGACAATCCTTGAGACGCGCTATTTAATGTGATTTTATGTAATGATGCAGCTATTGCATTAGATGATATAAAGAGAGAGGAGATACATCTTTATACAAATTCTGGGCTTGGTTGAACCAGCCGTCAGTATCCGGCAAACGGTCTATGGTAGTGGTGAAGATTTATTATAAGAGGGAGTGCAAATCACAATTTGTATCTCTGTCCAAAACTGCGTGTCATTTAATTTCTTCCATTCAAAATATAGACCTATAGGTTTAGAAATATCGGAGGTATTTGTTAATGAGTTCGATGAATGGAATGAAACGTTACATTGAAATACTCATCTTTTTGGTCTCACAGTGTCTCAATTCGTGTATGAGACTACTGCAAAATCATGCTAAATTGTCAAACGTGTAATCTAGATTAGAGAATGTTAGTAAATCATATTGCTAACGTAATATGCATGCATTACTGTACTACTATGTATGCATTACTATACTATATGATTTTATGAAAGTGTATGTACATAAACGCATAAGTACACATTATGAGTGTCATACGCGAAGAAGTTTGGACTGCATAATGAAAATAATCTTTATTTATGAATATATATTATTTGCCCTTGCGGCTCTTCATGTTTTTCACATTTTTTCAGTCAAAAAATCCTTCCTTTTTGCAGCCGTTATAAATTTTCAATTGTATACATTGAAATTTATCACGTGTTGCAACACGAATTTACTTTCAGATTGTATTAGTGGTATACGTATCGACACAAGTTGGACTTACGAAAATCGAGGAATGAATCTGTTTAATCGCAATGCTAAATTAATTCGTAATTGCAATTAATACGCTGGAGATTTAAATTTCGCGGTTATTCAATTCGGATATACTTTATAAAACATAGAAAATCGATTGAAGTATAGTTTCACGATAAACGTGGAGGTTCGCTGTTAGTGGCCCTTGGTAAAATGTAAGTAATCATTCGGTATCTAAATGAGATAGCACGTTGCACACGAAGGATGTATTCGACAAAATTTCTATGAAATTGGACAATTTCTGTGGAATGTGATACAGAAGTTGTGCATTAAAATCGTGGTTTTTGGAACGTAAGACGAAGTTACTGGAAGATTCGAAGCAGCTACACGATAGTTACCACAAATTGCGTACGACGTTGATAATACATTTTTCGATAGTTACGAATATATACCGTTTTTTTACAGTATGTCAGACTGGGACACAGCACAAATTACTTTGCGGAAACGTGCACCGAAGTCGTCTATACTTAAGTCCGAGCAGGTAATACCTCTGCAGAATGATTTACCATATACAGTCAAGGGTGACCATCGTATATGAAACGATTGTATAATTGTGTTTATTTACAGGCGGTCAATGCTGCACGTCGGCAAGGTGTTGCCGTTGAAACACAAGCAAAATGTACGTAAAATCTGATGGTAAACTTGGTCTCTTTTTTCAGTGTTTTCAATATATTTTTACCTTGAAATTAATTACTTTGAGGTGCCGAACACATGTGTCCTAAATTACATTGTTCATAAATATCTTTTGTACATAGAGGCTATACATTAATATGCTATATTCAATGAGTACAAAATTTCTTCATATTAGTAATTATGAATTATACGATGTAGTCTTTTTTTTTTTTTGACTGATCTTATTTTTTATTAGGGGGTGGCGGAGCAAACAAACAGCATGTAAATACCAAAAACACTGCCAAGTTGGATCGTGAAACTGAAGAATTAAAACATGACAAAATTCCACTCGATCTTGGTAAATTAATTCAGCAAGAACGGCAGAATAAAGGAATGTCTCAAAAAGATCTTGCAACGGTATGTATAATTCATACGGAGCAAGCATTTACTGGAAGGCATGGCGGTAATCATGAAAAATAATTATGAAATTTTCTTACTCTTTTTGAGTGTTTCACAGTTTGTAAATCTATTTTATAGAAAGTCAATGAAAAGGCACAGATCATAAATGACTATGAAGCAGGCCGTGGAATCCCAAATCAAATGGTCATTGGTAAAATTGAGCGAGTGTTAGGAGTAAAATTACGCGGAAAAGATCGCGGCAAACCGTTAACAACCCCCGGGACGAAGAAGTGAATCTCGGGGGAATAAATATTTACTTTCTACCTTTATATAATGTTCCCTTGGAAAAACTGCAAGAATGACGATAGAAAAACAACAGTAACTGCAAGCACCTACTTTCTTTTCTTTCAGTACATTATTATATAGTTGAAAATATTTTATTATATACTACCATGTATTATAAAATAGGTTACTGTAACTTCTCTCTGCGTATGAAACATTATTATGTTGTCATTATACATCATTTTATAAACTTCGAATGTGACTCACTGACATCATTATACATTAAAAAAGCATAAAAGTGAGTGGTGAAATAAAGTTATTTGTTTATTACAATCTTTTAGAGTTTATTCATTATGTGTAATGCAATTTAATGAAACTAAAGGTGTGAGATTGCATTACTTTACACTGAAGAATCGGGAGTGTAAAATACGAATATTATTGATATTCTCTCATATTGTATCAAAGCTTCAAATAATAATTATTAGAACAGTATTAAGTATACCAGTAAGTAATTTATTTTATTAATAAAGAAATTCAGTAGTATACAGCTTTTACTCAAATGTCTCTAATCTTTCCTCAATGCAAAACTGGCATCTGTTACACCATCCTTTGTTATAATTTTAATACTTATTCCATCACCTGTATAAATGTCTCTTTCTGCGGCAGAAATAAAAACGTCTTTTATAACGGAAATGGCTTTTTCTTGAGTTAACGGTTCAGGCTCGGCACCTTCTTGATTTTTATATCCAATCTAAAAGTATGTATTTTATATTACAATAAATAATTGTTTTTATAGTGGTTTTTCTCCAACAATTTCGTAGAAGTGCCAAGTAAAAGTTTATCCGTTTATATAGTACCTGATTATCAAGGAGAGGTTGTAAAAGTGCACCTGCTGAACCACCTGCTCTGTACTTAGCTGCCTCGCAATGCCCAATCGGATCGTAGCTATATACGCATCCGTGACCATTTTCATCTAACCCAGCGAGTATGTTACTTACATAGTATGGAAAGAAACGCTTATAATATAACATGGTTGACAACATTTGTGCTACAGCCGGAGTAGTCATTTCTTTCTGATGCTCATGCCTATACATCTACCATGATACAAGGGAAATAAAGAAATATAGCATTGTTTCTATTATAAATTGCAATAAGTTTAATACCTAAGATCATGTAACTTTAGTTTCAAGTAAATACTAAAACAATAAACTCTTTTACCTGCATTCGCGCAGCGAGTAGTCTGGTTAATGTAAGAGTATCACACCAACAACCAGAACAACCCAAAATAGTTCTAGGCGCTAAAGAAAACAGCTTTTGTTGTTCCCGAGTGTAAATAGAAAATCCGGTACTCAAACGTGTGTCTGCTGCTATCACACAAAAATCGTCCCCTGCAAGTGCTATAACGCTCCTGCAATTACATCGAAAGAAATAAATCTTCGATTAATGCTAAGTTTAATGTTAAGGAAAGGGGATTTCAAAAGGGGGGTAAAAAATACCATATTATTGAAAAATTAATTAACAGAACAGAATTTTATGCCGGGTTACAATGTTTTCATGACAGTGCAAATTGAAATTTACCCTCCATTATCGGCATAAGGGCTGAAACTCCTTGTTTTTGCTGCTTGCGTTTCGTAATCCGGCAATGAACGCGATGGATTTTCACCCAGAAGAGCCATTCTGTACTATGTTACTTTCAAAAATGAGAAGTGTTAACCAAACTACCAGCTATGATGAATGACAATACACTTTTAAGCAAGGATTATATTTCGCGGAGATCCAAGCTTAAATGGGAGAAGCTTTACCTAAGTTTTAAGAAACGTTTCATTTTAATGGTCGTAGGAGGCGCTGGCATCATCAAATTTAGCGTCTTTAGGAAACGGTAGAGAAAATAGAAGGAAATTTTTACAACGAGCATTATATTAGAAAAACGTCAGGAATAATACGTCGTTGTATAATACAAATGATAAAGAATTTATTAAATCGAATACACTGTTAAAATTGTTTTAACCACTCCTTAGTTCCATTCATAAAATTCTATATTACCTACAATTATTTAAAGAGCGAATCATAATTACAAGTATTCATAATTAAAAAAATATTAGTAAGATATGAGTCTCTGAAAAGCGGCAGAATATAAATATTAAGCATAAAAATTTAGTTTTGCTTCTGGCAATATGACCCTTCTAAGCCATAAAGAGTGGAAAGTCGCTATTTTGAAGGGCTCTGGCGCCACTGCTTTCAGTGCCATCTAGTTTTTGTCAATTTTCTGCATTTTTTTCTGGCGGGAAATGACACTTATTGAAAAGCAAATATTGAAACATTAATATCTCGCTTATTTCTTGACCAATTTAGATGCGGTTTGTTTCAGCGTTTTCTTTAGAGTCTAAACTATCGGTTTATTCGTGGAAAATATTTAAACTCTTCTCGTTTGCTCATTGAAAGAAAGCAAACGTTTCTCAAAAATAACATTTATGTTTTAAGAGGGTTTGAGCTTTGTTGCATATATCATCTGAAAGGGCGTGAAAAATTGCGTTAAACAAAAACTAAATCATCTCTCTAGCACTCGTTGAAGCCGAGAAAACCGATAAAATATATTCGATATATTTTAAAGTTGAGTCATAAACTATGTGTGTGCTAAAAGAATGGAAACTTGCTATTTTTAAGGGGTTTTCGCGGCACTGATTTTATCGCCATCTATTGAACTGCATTCTCCGAAACTCGGAAAAATTTATTATCGTTTTTCTCGGCATGTACAGCAGCTAGAGTGATGATCTTTTTCTTAATTTATGTAGTTTTCCGAGCTCTTTCAGTTGACATATACCACAAAGTTCCAGCCCTCTTAGAAAAAAGTTTTCATATTTTGAAATCACTTACTTACTTACAGCATGTAAACGAGTAGAGTTTCAGTATTTTCTATTAATAGATTGATAGTTTAGACTCTGTGTAAGACGCTGAAGCAAACCGTGTCTAAATCGGCCAAGAAATAAGCGAGATATTAGTGTTTAAATATTTGTCTTTCATTGAGGGGTTATTTCCCGCCAGGGAAAATGCAGAAAATTGGGAAAAACTAGATGGCGCTGAAAGCAGTGGCGCCAGCACCTCTTGAAAACAGCGAGTTTCCACTCTTTGTAGCGTTCGCATAGTTTGTGGCTTAAAAAGGGTCATATGGCCAGAAGTAAACGGAATTTCTATGCTTAATGTTTATATTTTGCCGCTTTTCCGAGACTCTTATCTTACTAACATTTTTTTAATTATGAGTACTCATAATTATTCGTCAAACGTGGCAATTACATCGACAGAGTAGAAACTCCCAGACTTAGCCCAAATCTAATCTAGATCTATTCCAAGACCCAAGACTTTCGAAATGTTAAATTCCACTAATTTGTAATACAAAGATTAATAAAGCTATTACCCTCAGTATCAAATAATTAAACATTTATCTCTTTGATATTTGAATTTTCTCATATTTTATAGTAAAGATAATTTTCTCCCAGGATATGTTATTGGTCATTTTATATTTCTCTTCCATTGAACATCTTAGCTACGATAGTTTCAGTAAATTCTATCAATGAGAAAAACAATTTAGAATCTGTAAGCACGCAAAACTAATTGGTAAATAATGATTACTTTTTAGTAGTACATATAAAGTGAAGAATAATGCGAAATCATAATCACAAACTGTACGTCCAAATTGAAATGTTCGATTTCAATTTAGAATTGAATTTCGCGAATGTATAAATTATATATTGTTTATTATTTCGCAGATATTAATAAAAATTTTAGCAACAAGGTTTTTCGCTTCTAAATTTCATATATAATATAATTCTTTATTTTAAAAAGCAAGAAAATATATTCGATTATTTCCAAACACATTTGACAGTTTGACTGGCAAACGTTGGGATTTCGGAAGGGACAAATGAAAATTGATTTCCTAAAATAAAATTTATTATAAGGGATAATATATGTAATAATTTTGATATATAATCACTATAGAAGGAAGCATGACTTTTCTATTGGTTATTAGACTTAATTTAAGAAATGAACGCTTCGAATCGAGGTAGCAGCCGAATGCGTGGAGAACCAGCAAGTTTCAAGTGATCGTGATACCTTATCGCCTTTCGATAACATTTTGACGAGTTGGCAGTATTCGGAAACTTTCGAACAGGAATTTTTAATAATTTTACGAAATGGCAACCGGTGATGATAGACGCATCGCTCTTATCACTGGTATTACCGGACAAGTAAGGTTGACAATTCGTATTATTGTTATGTACAACTGAATATTTTGTTAGAAAAAATTTGTACTCTTTACAATTATTCATTTCTTTAAATTTACTATAGCTTTCTAAAATGCTAATAATGTATTATTCCAGGATGGTTCCTATTTAGCAGAATTCTTATTAGAAAAAGGATACGATGTACATGGTATCATTAGACGTGCCAGTTCTTTCAATACTGCTCGTATTGAACATCTTTACGCTGATCCGAAATGCCATCGTCAGGGTAAAATGAAACTGCATTACGGAGATATGACTGATTCTAGCAGTTTAGTCAAAGTAATTAGTACTGTCCAACCGACAGAAATTTACAATCTAGCTGCACAAAGTCATGTCATGGTTTGTATATTCTGAAATATATAATTCTTATTAGAATATGCCTATTAATGTTAATTAAATATTTGTACTTTTATTTTACTCTTAATCATTTTGTAGGTAAGCTTCGAAGTAAGCGAATATACAGCGGAAGTAGATGCGGTAGGGACAGTAAGGCTATTAGACGCGATACGTACCTGTGGACTAGAAAAATCTGTAAAATTTTATCATGCATCGACGTCCGAACTTTATGGTAGGGTTGTAGAAGTACCTCAGAATGAAAAAACACCATTTTATCCACGATCTCCTTACGGTAATTGCTTAAGTACACTCTAAAAAATGTCTAATTTCTAAATAGCCATTGTTAAGATTTGAGAAAATTTCAGCTTGTGCAAAATTATACAGTTTCTGGATCGTGGTGAATTATAGAGAAGCATATAATATGTTTGCCTGTAATGGCATATTGTTCAATCACGAAAGTCCTCGTAGAGGAGAAAATTTCGTTACGAGAAAAGTGACTAGATCGATAGCAAAGATACAATTGGGTTTACAAGACGTTGTTGAATTGGGAAACTTAGATGCAAAACGAGACTGGGGACACGCGAAGGATTACGTCGAAGTAAAAAGCATTCCATATATTATCAGCTACTTAATATTTCGAAATCTGTGATCAAATATATTTTAAATTTCATATTTTGCGAAATGCAGGCAATGTGGCTAATGCTGCAACAGCCAAATCCAGATGATTACGTTATAGCAACTGGAGAAACGCACAGTGTTAGAGAATTTGTGGAGGTAGCATTTCGATACGTAGGTCGTACAATTAAATGGGAAGGAGAAGGTGTTAATGAAACAGGACAGGATGCAGAAACTGGACAACTATTGGTTAAGGTGAATCCCAAATATTTCCGCCCAACGGAAGTGGTAAGATTCATTCTTATAATAACACTGATTGATATATCAAATCACAAATTATGATCTACGTTGCCCGATCGTTTTATGTCTGCAGGACGTCCTTCTGGGTGATGCTTCTAAAGCAAAAGAAAAAATCGGTTGGAAGCCCACGGTTAAATTTGAGGTGTTTATCAGTAAATAGTACATCTGCAACAATAATATTTGAATTTTGTTACAAGTAATATATCGTTTCAGGAACTGGTGAAAGATATGATGGATTCTGATTTAGAACTAATGAGGAAGAATCCGGGTGCTTAAAATAATTCCTAATTTAAATGAAACCTGATGCATTTTTGACAACACATTCTTTATCTCTATGAGATAATAAATATTTAATTAGCATATACCTCGCGCATTACAAATAATATCAATTTTAATTTTGTAGCTATGTATTCTTAATTCAAATAACATACCTTGTTATGAGCTAAAGGAGTCGGTAGTGTTAAAAGGGTACCTAATAAGGGATACTTCAAGTATAAAAAAAAAATGCTATTAAGTATATGTTTATACATTTCGCTTGTACGCATCGCGCTTTATGTGTATTTCTTATATGAGTATTAATATCATAAATAGTTTATACAATTAAATTTTAGTATAAATGTCAATGTCGCTGAAAGTTTCACGGGAAAAAATATTAAAATGTGTTCATTCGTAAAGATGTTAATACACGATTTTTAATTGGTCCTCGATCGTTTCCCTGAATACTGAGTTTCGTGAAGTACACGACTTTTAAAGTTTTGACCAATTATTTACGAATATTGAAAGTTCTTGGAATTATTTATCCTTATTAAGTGTCTTCCTCACGAGCACTGGTTAGCTAAAAATTCTGTACATACTGTATTATATTGTATGGTAATTATTATGTAATACTTTATTGTTTGTACGTTCGTATATACTGTTCGACGTATGAGCGAATACCGAAACGTTTTTATAATAAATGAAGAAAACTTCAAAGAATTCGTCTTATATCGTCCACATCTCTTTCCATATTCGGATTGTGTTATACAGATGTACGATACTAAACATTTTTAATGATAATCAATTTTGATTCAGCAAACTTTACAAAATGTTACATCACTGTTTAAGGAATAATTATGCAATAAACAATTAACAAAATCTGTCTTATTACATAAAGAAGCATTGACATATTTGCTTGTAATATCTTCTCAATAATTTCTTCACTAAGTATTTGTTTAGTAATAATTTGGCCTTTTAGTTATTTTACGGTCATTAAACATAGCGGAAAATATTGAGATAAAAAGAAGTTTTATACGAGTTGTTTTCCAGAGACCTGTGTGTTAAATATATTAATAAATGTTTTGCAGCGACGTAAATAAAAATGAAACCTAAAAACGAAGTTTTTGACCGAAGATGTTGAGTACACTTTTTTTTATACATTATTATAATACATCGATTATAAAAGATTTTCATAACTAAGCGGACTCTTTGGTAGAATTTCCTAAAATATTGTCGATCGTAAACATCATTGACTTTAAACAGTTCCCGGAAGCCTCGATGTACTTCGTTTCCCTGTTTCGCGCTTCCTTTCCGGAATCATCCACTGCTATATTATGTCGTACTTTGTTTTTCTCTTCGTCTTTGGCGATGTTGGATATAAACTCAGGAGAAACCTAAAAATATATATGATTTTGTGAATAAAAAGTTAAATTACATAGTATCATGTATTTAATATCAACAGCGAAAGGTTGTACAAACCGAAATACAAAAACAGAGTATCAAATCAATTCTAAGATACCAAGAACCATTTCGAAAAATGAGGAAATGTAATACACTTAATACTTAATACTTAATAAGTATAAGTTAATACACCTCCGTCAACACTTTTAGGTTTTATAATTAAAGGAATACGGCGCGATAATTAGACTACCTAGACGCCTACACCTCATTAAATATACTATCACCATTCGGATCAATAATTTCATTAATAAGAATAATCTCCGAACCCGTTTGTCAACAAATTTTCGTTGAGTATGAACTACTAAATTTCCCTGATATTAGAATTTTTACAGAAATACACGAACACGTTACAGTCTTTTTTAATAAAAATAGAATATTCCCAAACGGGAACAACGACGTTTGCGATGATAATATTAAATAATTTCTGATTGTCTCCAATCGGGAACGCCAGCTTCAAATGGGTTATTCTTTATTATTCTTGAATCGTTACTATCACCAATTCATTTCATACGATCTAATTTGTACATCTTACATATTTCACTCACTGACACAACTGTACGTTCATGCTTCTCCTTATCCTGCGTAAAACCTCTTTGTCTCCTCATTCTCCTGCGTCTGTAATTTCCATGTTCGAACATTTCGCTGGCGGAAGGATCGAGGGTCCAGTAGCTTCCTTTTCCGGCAGCTTGATCTTCCTCGTTGTCCCCGGAAACTATTTTGTCCCGCGGTATCTTCACGAAGCAATCGTTCAGACTAAGATTGTGCCTTATGCTGTTCTGCCATCCCTGACGATTTTCCCTGTAATATGGGAATCTGTCCATTATAAATCTATAAATTCCTGATAACGTGAGCCTTTGCTTCGGCGAGGAATTAATTGCCATTGCAATTAGGGCAATGTAGGAGTAAGGTGGTTTCTCGTAGCGGGGCTGAGGCTTGTATCTTATCAACGGAAGTCCCCAGGAGAGATGGATGCTTCTCGCGGTTAGCATATCCGGTACCAGGTTGTAGTAACTCGGTAGAGGGCACATCGTTGGAAGTATCTCTTCCGGATTCCATAAGTCGTAGCCCCTTTGTTGATTACAGTTCTTCGATATGTCGCAGGGATGATCGTAGTAATTGTTGATCGGTTCCATCAGAGATCATTCGGTTTATTTACGTTCCTTTGTACGTTCTGTGCGATAGCGTGCTTCTATTGTATGTTCTCTTCGTCCTTGCGTTGAATAAGAACGTTATTTAAAAATTCTGCAACTTTCCATAACTGTGCGATGTACTGATATCTCTCTCTCAATTAACAATAGTTCTCCGTGTCTTTATAACTGACTTTCATTCAAATCTAAGCGGCAGTTCCTTGTTTCCATTACAAAGGCTTCTGTAAGTCTATAAATTCTTAAGTTCCATTAGACTTTTCATTTAAAATGTATATATCAACGTGAAGACTACCTCCTCAGCTTTTAATTCTCATCATCACCCTCACCAAGATCTTTCACCAATCCGCCAGAATCTCAACGGAAACCTTTCATAAGTTTAATTAATTCCTCGTCTTAAGGTGTTGATTCCTCGATTAATCTCTCATCTATTAACGTATACACGCTGTACCTACACTCGAAACTTCATTAAAACACTTCCGATCGGTTCCCGCGAACCGGTAAGTCGAAGAACGTCCTGATACTTCTTCGTGCGGGATCAAACTATCTCGAACTAACTCGGACCGTTCTACATCGAGGACTGCGTACGATTTGCGGCCGGTTGGACCAATTCTCTAACGAAGGGTGTTTAATTTGACACGGGGAACTAGAGGTTGGCCCAGCTCCGCCCATGGCAGACTTCCAGAGAACTCTCGTTTGCGCGTTTCCACACGAGGGAGGAGGTTACCTATCCGGGACCACGGTGCGGTATTTTATTGCTGTTTACACATATGCTGTCCCAACACCCACGCCGGCAGTAAACGAGCCGATACGTAAACAGAGTTGCGGTAATTATACCGAAACCGTACGGCTTCTCGGAACCGCTCTTGTCTTCCTCTTCGCCCTGCGGCGCGAGGAAAGCCGCTGGCTTTGATTTCGAGGGGGAAAAAAAGAGGAGCGAGCACCTTTGCGCCGAAAAAACTGTCTATCTCTCGTAATACAAATATTTGAAACGGTTATACGATGGAGGATAATAAGACGTTACTCCATTTTGAAGGGTTGGGAAAAATGATCTGGCTGTGCATGTTCGGTCTGCTGATAGGTGGGTGGGTATTGTAATTGTTTTTTGGTTTGCTTTAATACTTTTTGGTTTCGACTGCTGGCCAGTAGAATTTATCGTTCAGTATTGTTCAGCAGACCTACTAGTAGTTTCTACTTCTCTGTAGGATCTGTTGTTTTATTCGAACTACCGCTGATATGACGTGAATGCGATTGTTTATGCATATTTAAAGTTTGATAAATGCAGCTAATAAAGAAGAATGCAAGTATTGGATGTTTCAGATATTTGTTTAGATTTCATGCTTTTTGTGTATTTTAGTCGTGTTAAAATTGTCATAAATGCGTGAAAACCCGCAGTCTAGAAATAATATATTAACTTTGTACTTTCATACGCATGTGTTTTAATGAGAATGCAAGATTTTAACGCCGGTAGTTCTAGCGTTAATGAATGACTTTTAACAAGGAAATTCCCATATATCCGAGATTTCGGCAAGAACGACGAATTTATCGTTTCAGTCGTCCCAGCTGGACTTTTTGAGCGGAGAAGTCTTAAGATGCATGAACATCCAGCGCCGAAACGAAGAGGACGCGAGGAAGAGGGACGTTTTTATTTGTTTATTCGCCGTTTCTGGCGGGGTTCTTCGGCGGTTCAGTTTCAACCTGAAATATTAAGAAACAAATCAATACGGATTACGCCGCGGAAGGAACCGACGGATTAGTGTAATCTACGTATTTAGACTACGGTGTCTTCAGGGAACCTAGAGGACTCAGAGAGTGGCTAATTCCATCGGATATGGGCCTTACGATCCCAGATCCCCGAGTGAGAGAGCTCCTCAGCTCCCGGCATCTGGCAGGACGAGACTTTGCAATCTCGAGGTGGCCTAGCAATATGCATACTCCTTCCGGTTCTGTCAATTGGCAGTCGGAAACTGACGGTCCCGAAAGTGAACCGAGTCAAAAAGCAAGTGGATATATTCGCGTTTGTGCCGGGTCAGACCTCCAAATAGTTCTTTGCAAGTGCGATCTTCAGGGGGGCCTTAGTGTACCCTGGAGGTCGTAGCTGACCTGACCTTCCGTTGGAAAACGGTCACACAGACATTTTTGGTTTTTCCAATCGTCGTTCTGCTAATTGACAGTCCCGAAAGTGCACCGAGTCAAAAAGAAAGTGGATATTGTGATATGAATGGATTTCTAGTTATGAATGTAGCGCATCAGTTGTTTGCCCTGAATGTGTAGAACCATCGAGAAGCTTCCGGGAAAAGGATTTTCATTTGTCCTTAAAGGCCAATGACCCCGCAGCTATCGATCAGTAATCACTATGGCAAACAGCTGATGACGAGAGTGCGAGTGTTGAACGAGTATGCCGTGTGAATGTTATAAATATATGCGCGATTGAGAATTGGTAGAGAGAGACTTCAGAGAGACTTCACAGAGACTTCTGAGAGACTTCTGTGAGATCCGAGAGAGAATTGTGCGAGAGAGATTAATAATTGAGTTGTTTGTGTAGTCCGAGTTGTTTTGTGTCGTTATTTATTATATTATTTGTGTTGTTTTGCTTTGTGTTATATTAATACTCCATTCGTTGTTAATTGAAATAAACATTCTTGACTTTTCCCGTTTAATTCCTACAATATATTCGCGTTTGTACCGAGTTAGACCTCCAAGTGGTTCTCTGCAAGTGCGATCTTCAGGGGGACTTTAGTGTACCCTGGAGGTCGTATCTAACCTGACCTTCCGTCGGAAAACAGTCACACGGGCATTTCTGGTTTTTCCATCGGCCGTTTTGCTAACTTGGTAGTTGGTCGAACGTAAATCACTAGGAGGTGGAGCAAAGGGTTTATGTCGCATATGCCAGATTTGGCGTGGTAACATAGTCCTGCTCGCCTCGGCGTTCAAAACTGAATAATGAATTTAGACTACGGTACTTTGGGTCGCGCTGAAACATCCTCGGAATCTTCTTCGAAAACAGCTCGAATAATCCTCGGCGTGTTAACTTCGTGCCCTTGTTTTCCGTTCCCCCTAAATCATCCTGAGTGTATTACCAAGAAAAACATTTAAAGAAGGCACAGAGGAGGATAAAAATAATTTCTCTTTAAAAAAGCTACATCCTTTCCCGCGCGTACTGGGTATTTGTTCAACCGCTTTTCTTTTCTTCACTTAATGAAAGATCGTGTTACTTTTAGTCGATGTCGCACAATTGGAGATTACATGACAAATTGTTAGAATCAACGGGATAGACGTTAAGATTATCAGAGAATTCATTTCATTTAGGACTTAGAGTGTTAGGTGTATATAATCGAGGATATAGTAAATTAATTAATAATTTACAAAAGGGAGGCTATGATGGGTAAGGAGTCCCGCCAGGCTTGAAAAATTTCTCCTTCATCATTATTTAACACGTTGAATGCCACGGCATTTCCCTAGTTTCATCATTTTTACTGAAGTGAAACTTTTTCTATTAAAATCATACCTTTACAAAGCAGATACCTCAAAGGCACAAATAGATACATAGTCAGTAGAACTTTACCTTTTCAATGATAATATTTAAATACCGAGTGTATTAGAAAATTCGTAAATATTAAAATTTAAAAGTCACATGAAATTTCTTTAAATTCAATACAAAGCAGAAACTTTAAAGACACAAATAGATATAGGGTCAGTAGAACTTTACCTTTTCAATGGTAATATTTAAATATCGAATGTATTCGAAAATTCGTAAATATTACAATTTAAAAGTCATATGAAATTCAATACAAAGCAGAAACTTTAAAGACACATCTAGATATATAGTCAACAGCACTTTACCTTTTCAATGATAATATTTAAATACCGAGTGTATTAGAAAATTCGTAAATATTAAAATTTAAAAGTCACATGAATTTTCATTGAATTCAATAGCGCCGGTCATCGGTGAGCTAAAACAGGAAGAAAGTCATCTAAACCAGAAGGTCGTAGACAAAACCAGTATAAAAATTAAAGCCAAAGACGCATAGAAGGAAAAGAAAATTTTGAAAAATTTTACAGAGGCCATATAGACTTCATATCAGTCCCATTAATTGAAAATCCAGCCCTTCGATGCTATGTCCATTATAGTCTGTTAAAAACACCCTTGAAAAACTTGGAAATCGTTCTTATTTTTCTACCAAAAGGAAGTCTCCTTTTTCTACGTTTTCTTTGTAACCTCGGTAACCGCAGAAGCCGTTCCTCTTCGTTGGCGAAATGTCTTGCGAGTGCAGGCGGTCTTGTTTGCGGAACGTTTCGTTTTACTACCTCGTATCCGCCCGAATCTAAACAATCTTTCCTTATTGACAAAATCGGTAGGCGTCTGCGGGTCCGGACATGGATTGTTGCTTCTGCGACGTTTACGAGTGTGGGAAAATTTGCAGTGCATGCAGACCCCCGTAGATCAGCATTTCGGACGAACTCGTCCATTTGCTTTGAGATTCTTGGCGCGACTGTGTCGCAAAAAATAAACCGGGCGGAGTCGTAAAATTGTGACTTTTCTTGGAAATAATAAATGAACGAATGAAGAACGAGTAATTTGAGTATCGGCTGATCATTATAAGAAAAGGAGATGTGGGAAAATAAATTGAGGATAGTAAGTCGATACAAATTTATGGAAAATTTTATACAAAAAGAAATTCTGCTTTCGAAAATTATCTAAGTGTTGGTAACGCAAACAATTCCCACCTCGTGTTGCGCGGTTGACTTTTTAAGGATTTACGTTCAACATTTATTAATGTTTAAGGCGTAAGTTAAACATTATTAAAGATTTAACTAAGAGATATCCAAGCGCTGTTCGAGGAGGAAACGTTTTTTCAGTATTGTTAATTATGAACTGATGTTACTTCGCTATATCTTTCAGTATTTCTGCCATTGCCACAGGGTTGTCCGCTGGTACCTGTAAAATAACATTTTTTTCCATTCCTGTAATACTATTTTAATCGTTGCTACTAATAGAATTTTCACCACTGATATGCAAGAAATTCTCTTCCCTTATAAATATTCATCTATTCTATTTAACCCTCAAGTATTTTAAACCTATTTCTTTCCACTTCCTCTTATCTATATAAATCGCTTGCATTGTTATAGATAAGGTCACATTGGTACCGTTGATTGTTCATTTAATCTTACATGCCCTTAATCCCAGTCTTTCTTTTATATCAAAGAAGTACGATAAATTAAGAATTTTATAAGAATGATATAGCAAATAAAGGTCATTGCAAACTGTACAACGAAACAAGTAAGATAAAGGAGGAAATTGCAACTATACTGCTTCATAGTTTTCGCACGCATTCTTGCGTTTGTCCTTGCCTCTCAAACGCTCAAACTTAACCCCTTCCGGTAAAATGACGAGCTACACTCGTCATGCGACTAAAGTTACTGTTGAATATGATAATTAATTTAGTTTAAAATTTCTAGTGTACTGAAATTGACAACACTTTTGTTACTTGTGGAAATATCACAGATCACTATCACATATTGTTTACCGTTAGAATTTCTTGGTAAAAGTCACGGTCAAATTGTTGTTAGTCTGTAAGATTTCATTCTTGTACACATTTAGTGTGAACAACGGTCAATATATATTTTTGCTAAAGGAAGAACCTGTTGTAAGCAATGCAGGATTCCTTTGCACTTACCAGAGTGTTTCGAAAAGTACCACACGCTTGAAGACTATTAACTATATACCTTATTAAGGTTTTGCTTTTATTTTTTCTTAATTTTACCGTTTTTGATATTATTTAACAATATGTAAAAATAAATATTAATTAAGAATGTAAAAGAACTATAAAATGAAACAAGTTTTTTTTAAATAAAAATTAAATGGTTATTTCATGCACAGTTTTTCATTATTAAATCGTACCGGAAGGGGTTAAAGACCATTCGAGCAATCAGATTCGTTTTCACCATGAAACGAGAAAGCGGATGTTGCTTACCATGTGTCCAGCTCTGTTGACCCAATACATGGCGAATTTATCATAAGTCTTTTGGAAACCCTCGACGATGTTGTTGCTACCGACAAGAGGACGTCTCGGGGAATTATGCCAACCGGCAGAGTTTCGCCATTTCATATTTTCAACCCAGATTAGAGTACCTGTTTTTGCATCGATAGAGAATGCAGAATTATTGAGAAGAGAGAACGATGTTAGAGGACGAGCGGGAAAAGTTAAATAATGGAATTTGCGGAAAATGTACCTGGAGTATCGACGATGAGGTCCAGGTGTCCGGTAATCACTGCGACCTTGAGGCTAGTTTGATTTAGCAAAGTTTCCACTGAAAGAGAGTGCTTTGATTTAATTTACTGGTATTTTGTACAATAGATTTAATTCTTCTTATTTCCGGTACCAGCTGCTTTCATCGATGCATCGAGGATGCAGTTTAAGATGGACTTAAATGGTTTTACCTGGACTTATAAACCGATACAGATATCATACACTTCTATGATTATGAAATATAATTTATAATCTTTTTTTCTCGATATAAGCAACCAATTTTGTGTAATCGATTACTTTCTGCTTTGAAATGAAATTAATTTCTTTACTACAGAGCAATCTTTAATATAGAGCTCAACATTTTTAAGCACGAGAATAGTTATATATTTTTTATTTTAAAAGAGTATTAGAATATTAGATGTATCGAGAAAACGTTTCTCATACTTTTGACTTTTGATAGCGTCAAAGGTCATCGCTCTGCTAAAAGCTTAGTCAGTCAAAGTATGATTCGATTCGAAAGACAAAGTATAATCTGACTTTCGATAGCATCGAGAGCCATTGTAATACATTAAGAATTTAATTGATTAAATCTATCGTTGGATTTAAAAGATAGAAAGGACATCTCTTCCGATAGCATCGAGAATCGTAATTAAGCCCTTATCTAAGATAAGAACTAAACTCCGTGATTCAAAATGACTGGCACTCAAAGTGCAGATTATGTTTCTTCTTTCCCGCCAATTTCCGCGTCGACTGAATATTGCCATTTTATCGCAAAATCGAAAGTTTCAATCTTTTCCCTACAATTTTTATATTTCCAGTATTTAATTATTTTTTTAATTATTTGCGCCTGAAATATCTGAAATCATTTGAACATACGTATTTTGCTACTAACGAGATGGTTAAACAAACTCAAAGATCATAGTCTAAACATGACAAAAGCCATTAATAATGACACAGATCGTATCTCACATTATTCTATGAAATTCCTCCATCAATATGTAAAAATGCTGAACATGTTATTATTCAAGAATTGTAAGAAGCTTCATGAACCCATTCACTGCTAACTGCGAGACGTCTCGTAATTGTCGTTACAAGTTTCATTAAATGAGTTAGCAACAATGACCAAATGTGTATAATAATCTTAAAAATAAAATATTCTTCGTATCATTACAAACGTCAACGTTATATTTGCAACTAATTAGCGCATAATTCCAAGAACTTTCTCTATTCTCTTTACGCTGTGACATCCATATTTTTGCCTAATTTTTCTAACAGTGAATGGGTTAAATACGATGGTACTGGCCATCCATACAGTACGAATTAATTATTAATTGTGTCCAATCAATTAATGAATTTCTAGAAAGTACCTTCAGCTACAACAGGTTTCATAAAGTCCCCTCGCAATTTGTCGAATACAGTGTTGGCTTGTGCACCATGAGTGACGTTAAGTCCTAAGGCTTTCCTCACAGGTCCGTTCATTAAATTGTTCAATGAATATTTGTGCTCCGACGCATATTCTGCGACCGCAGTTTCTTCAAAAAGAATATTCAATTTTCGTTAAAAATTATTACTATTATTAATTTTGATAAACTTAATCATCACAAAATTCAATTATGTAAATCTTGCTAATTAAAATATTAAAAATAACTATCTAAAATTCTATATCCTCTTATCATAAAAATCTATTAAAAGTAATAGAATTTTAAAATTCATGATATTACAGTTAAATTGTATTAAAATTTTTTTAATACATTAAAATTCTATTATTGCAGCCAGCCATACTGTTCAGGTTGAAGTTAATAAGAATTGCATTTTTTATTGTTAGAAGAAAATTGTTCTCTGTAGAAAATGAAGGAAATACTAACTTCCACTGTGCTTTATCTTCTTCAGAATATTGTAAAAGTCTACATTGCTGCTAACTTGCATGATGACACCCTCTGTGTAACCCCATAGAGTTGTTGATCGTTCCCATTGACCACTTTCAACGGCTTTCTTCGTTAATTGTGCCGCATCGTCGATCTTCTTGTAGCCATCTGTGTCAACCATACCCTTTAAACAGATATTTTATTTACCGTGCGATTGTTTTCATTGAAATTACACTCGGAACTGTCAACGGTATTAAATTACGGGGGACCATACCGTGGCGAGCAAAAAGTCTGCCCACGTCAGCACAGAATCGATGGGAGAGATCCAAGCATCACCTAGGGCGACACCCTTTAAGTTGCTGTTAATGAGACCTAGTTTTTCTTCCTAAAATTAACGTTGGAAATTAGCAATATTAATGAATAATTAATGGTTCTAGTAATACTGCGAGAAGTTTCTTATTTTGGATTAAAGTGTGTTGCCATGGATATATTTCTATCGTTTAAGATTTCTTCAGCTGGAGGGAGAAGAAGATGTCAAAAGCCAGGACCATGTATTTTTTTTTAAATAAAGCTACTTATTTTTTATTATCTATGATTAACATATTTTAAGTGACTTTATTGAGAGGAATATGATGGTCCTAGATTACTCAATATGACTCAAGGTCATCTAAGGTCGCGTATTTAAAGCCGAGAAAGAGAATCTCTTCGCTGATACTGATGAAGAATTTTATTAAATTGTGGACTATTTGCTTTAAATATTGGGATTCTACGGAGCACATTAATTAGTATTTTACTTTCTGCTTTAATAATTATACGAGAATTGACACTAAAACTGCCAAGCCGGTCAAAATGACCAGTTACCCATTTTTTCTAAAAATTTCCGTAATTGATATAGGAGCAATGCAATAAATATTCCACTTCTATGTTATAAAACCTAAATTGATCATCCTTGTCACCTTTTGTTTTCTCTTTCCCCAAAGTACTTATTCAGTGTATTTAATTACAATAGATATAACGTGGGTAGTTCTGCTGTTAATTAGTGTTTACCTTTTGCCAAAGAAGGGCAAATTCAGCGCCCATTTTTCCTCCGTAAGATTCAGTCATGATGTAGGTAGGAACCTTAGAAAAACCTGGCAGTTTTTTCATAAAATCTTTCATACATTCCACAAGATCACGAGCGATCTGAGCATTCGTTGTTGTGTATCCTGATGGAGATGTTACATAACTGAAACCTGTTCCCACTGGGTTGTCAATGAAAAGGACATTGTAGTCTTTAACCTGTGAAATATGCCCGCGTAAAATTAATATGCGTACGACGATTAGAAAAAAGAAGGTTTGAGAAGAAAAAGTAGCAATAGCGGTTTAATCATAGAAAAAGAAATAGTTAAATAACTGAGTTATTTAGTGAGTTTAACAGTGTGTTTAAAGCTCACTCGATTTACCTTTTGTAATTCAATTTTGAAAAAATTAATCGAAAGACTTTTAAACTTTATATATTTTTCTATGTTTTAGATTTCTTCTTTTATCTTAAAATATAAATATCATTTTAGGGAAGTATAGTGACGAGTATTTGTTTATTTTATCATTAAAAATTACTAATTATAAGTCATAAATCGCCTTGCGTTGCAAACTGCAATTTTGCACTTGAAAATGATAAAAGTTTGACTTTTGATAGCGTAACAAATCATCGAGCCGATAAAATCGATGCATTCGAAAGATACAGCATATCATTTCCTCGTCGATAGCGTTAAAGCCCATTGCACCGGCGTAACTTGAATCAATTAAATATATCTTTAATCAATTATATATATCAGCGTATTTGAAACACAGAGAACGATCGCTTTTCCCGATATATCATCGTGAATCGCAATAAGCTCTGATAAGAACTTAACTTCGAGACTTAGAGTAAATGACACTCGTGACGCGGATTATGTTTAATTCCTCTTATTTCCGGTACCAGCTGCTTTCATCGATGCATCGAGGATGCAGTTTAAGATGGGCTTAAATGATTTTAACTGCTCTTATAAACCGATACAGATATCATACATTTCGATGATTATGAAATATAATTTATAATCTCTTTTTCTCGAGATAAGCAACCAATTTGTAGAATGAAATGTATAAAAAAGTTAGTAGCATTATTAAATTATTTTTTTAAGGGTGGTCCCCCTTACCCAGGTGTAATTTCTTGGCACAAGATTGACATCAATGGGTCCTAATTCCTCGAAGTTTCCATAACTCGTGGACGATCCACCGGGACCACCTTGAAGCCAGATCATCAATGGTTTGTCATAGAAAGATGGCACGTTTGCGGTGGTGAAGTAAAGCCACCAGAACATATTCGCATTCGGACGTACTTTCACGTAACCCCATTCTTGCTCACCGGGACCAAAACCTTTCCTGGCTGTGTATGGGAATTTCAGAAAATTGTTAAATCGATGTTTTTCAAGCGATATTTGCGCGTTCTATTTCATTGATTGCAGTTGGTTATCACTGATGATAGAAGATCGTATTTTGGTGGTGAACGCTAATATTTTGTATATTTATTATAAATATAGTAAATACATAAATAGTAATAAATATTTACAATTAATTGTACATGTTATACACAATGTTATGTTTCACACAATGCTTATTATAATATAGAAATCTATCAATAAGTTCGAAATAACTGATCCTTAATTTTTACAAAAAATTCAAGGACTATTTTTCCTTGAATTTTGTTGCTTTTTAGTTCTTACCTAATTTTTACTTTATTTCGGAAAATGAAATGAACCAATTTTCTAGTACTCTTTGCCCGTTTTTCTCGACACATTTATTTATTATGTACAAATACGGTTTTGGAAATGAAGTTTTGTTGAATTCTCGTAAAATATTCCATGAGATTCGTACGACAGCATTTTCATTCTACTCAACGTAGATTCGAAAGTCAGCGATACGAAGACAAGTAGCATAATTGACCGGTGTTTGCCATGGAGGCCTCGGTATATTTGCCAAGCTTTAACGGAAATTGACAAAGCAAACGCGCATTTACGAATCCCCCGTTTCTTTGGCAGGATAATACAATTGGCATTTCCATGTGTAGTACAATAATTTCTTCGTAAAACTCGATCATGTAACTCTAAGTTCTTTACAGTGATACAAAAAGGATTCAGAACGAAGAGAATCCGTAGAAAAAGTTTCCAACTAATTTTCTTGCGAAGCGTCGTAACTTTTTATGCCCATGCTAATTTTTAAGCGGTGAATTGAATGACGGTAAACATTAACTTTGTAAAAAAGTTCTTCTTGCAATGGAGAACAGATATTTAATTCGAGAATAATAATTGGCAACGCACTTTTTGCTGCAATTTTGCTCTTGCAAATAAAGAATTCTGTCAACAGTGATTAGTTCTAATTTAAAGGTGCTATTATACTTAATTCAGATGTACATTAAATCAATTTTGAAAATTAATTGCAAAGGGATATTCCTCGGGGTATATGTTCAAATTCCCGCTGAAACGTGAAATTATTTTCAGTTGCAACTAATCTTTTTGGATCATGTTTTGAACTTTTGGACATCCGGTTAGCAATGGTTCTTAGCTTATTTTTCACTTGAAAATAAAATATATTTTACATACACTATACATTTATTTATAATGCTCTTCAAATACTTTGACTTATGGCGGGGGAATTTCAAATTTCGCTGGGATTACTTGGTATTTAATAGTTTCTTCGGATTAATTAGTTGATTATTAAAATCTATGAGACACCTATTAGATAATTTCTTTAGGTAAATCGAATTACTTAGGTTTTGCATACTATTATTTGAAATAGGCAGATAATGCGTGTCAGCTACGCATATATGCGTCATTCGGGGCGAATGTGCTTGAAAGAAAATATACGAATCTTTATTGTAATATTTACTGTTATCTGAATACACACTATTATATAAATAAGAAAAAAGAAAGCAAATAGTGAGGACCTTGATATCGACATGTGTTCGGTTATTTCTCGTGATATTCATCTTTTAACATTTGTGTCAATAACGGAGGCACGATTAATTTTTATAGCTCAAGGTTAAACGATAGTGTGCTCGCACTGATGACTTTTCCATTGAACTCTTTCATTTGCATAAATTGTAACATATCACCACTAATTACTTGAGATTTTTGTGAGTTTCTCATTACTTTTTGCTTCTATTTGTTTTTTTCAATCTAGTGAAGCTTGCAAACTCTTAACTCTTTGGGGACTAGCGACGCATATATGCGGCCTGAGAAAAAATTTAATTATTGTGTATAGCCGTTTGTACACACAGTTAGAATTGAAAAATTGAAATACAACCGCTGAAATATGATTAAGCAAGTAGTAATTTACAGTGTATATTGATTAACAGTATAACTTGCTGATGAAAAGGTGCTTTTGGATCGCAAAATGAATGGCTATCTCTTAATATTGAAAAATGTCTCCGTCCGCAAAGGGTTAAATAAGTATTAGTTTAGTGTTTTTTTTCAAATAAAAGCTTAGGAAGTTGTTAGCTTTTTTGAAATGACAACCGATAAATAAAATATTATAGAAATTTACAGTAATTCTCTTAAATTCAAAATAATCCATCCGGGACGTATGTATAGGTGTATATATTATTAAATAGTATATATTATTAATAGTATATATTATTAGTAGTATATATTATTCATTAGTTATATAAGTGATAGCTTAGACAGCTATCAATTTATTTTAAATACTATTCGATAGATAGAATATTACAGAAAATAACAATCCTATTAACTTTCATGCGATCCTTAAAACAAATTACGCTCAAGTCCCTAAGTTCTTTGTTTGATCCGTACACCTTTTTTCTATTGAAAAACAAGCTTTTTCCTGCACTTTTTCTTTCTAATTACTTTATTGAGGATGATATGTGTTTGTTGTGTATAATGTTCCTCGATTTGGGTCAAGTTAAAACTCAATTTGAGTAAAGAACATCCCTAGGGACTGATGAACGTTAAATTCCATTGCAATTTCTCAAACTCTTTTGTATTAATCGATAAAAATTCAAAATATGCCAAGTTTTCACAAACAGACAGTGAAATCTTCGAGACAAAGTCACTTTTAATGTAGAAAAATAGTAAATTCTCACCAAGAGCACCGGAAATAACGCAAAGGGCGAAGAAGAGGGCACTTATCGAGGCCATTGTCGTTCTCTGGATGGCAGCCGTTTCAGAACTAATCGTTTAGATCGTTATCGTTTCCTCAGTAAGGTCTTATCAAGCATTTGGAAAAGATATCGATCAGATATCGCCAGACACCGAGCGATCGGGGAGCTTTAATCGAGATTTCAAAATCGTAGGAGAATATTGTGATTCATTGCAGTCGGCCCCCGGCGATCGGAAGCACAGCTTTCGTGCAGCTTCTCATTACCTCGCACGATAGAATGGAATAACTAAATAATTGCAGCGTGTGCAACCACTTGTCGGCTTTGTGCAACGTTAATTTTCATTTCTGCAAAATTTTATGGAGTCACGAAAGTGAACTAAAAACATCGTGGAACGTTCCAGAGAATTGTGGAATGATTTTCGGCAGGAATAAAAATGGCGAAATCTTTACAGTCATGAAAACAGTTTAACTAACAGTTCGTTATGATATAATTAATCTTAATGAATGAAATTCGCGAAATTCTTGTTGTCGCGAAAGTCCTTTGACGAATGTTCCGCTGCGGCATAATTATCTTAATGAATTTTTGGACGAACCGTGTAGATTTACGATTCTTTCGTTTCATCGCAACCGGTTTTTTTTTCTCGTTGGTCGACGATAATTAATAAGTTACATTAGCTGTTGTGTAACTAATAACAGAGAATAATCAGATAGGCAGAGAGTCAGTTACGATCATAAAATTGCCTAATCCGAGGAATTTTTTTAGTTTCTAGCCGACAAAGTAGGCTGAAGTCAGCAAGGATTTTCGTACTTGCAAAGAAACGTACGCAATTTCGCTCTTTTAATCGTTAATGTAACTATTCAAACAAATTAGATCGCGGAAGAAAAATGCGCCATGAACTTGTATTCGTCAGAAGACCACAATTTCCAATCTTTATAGTCCCTTCCTCATTCAATTCCTTCTAATCAATAATGATACTAACATTCAATCTTTAGAATATTTTTTTACTCAATTCTTTGTGATTAATAATGATATTAATATTTCTAGTAATCAATAATTAATGTGACTTAATATTGTCATCAATTTCATTTTATCAGCAATATTTTCTATCCTGTTATTTTTGGCTTCATTGACGTAACAGCCCGACCCCGAAATCTTCCAAGCAAAAATGCGAAGACGTTTCGAGAATTTCATATAAAACTTGCACGCACACGAGAAACACGTTAGCAGCATCCACGAGGAATGCCGATTTAACATAATCGGTGATTCAGTGTCTCGTTTCGTATTCAAATATTCCTAGTCAATCAAGTTTATTGGCTTCGACACGGATTGTCATTTATCTCTACGACTTTATGGGAATCATCATAAATAATGGCAGTAGAGGATGATGGCTTCTGTTTCAGATAGGTCGATGATGATAAAAGAGGATGAAGTGAACGTGCGTTGTTCGATTGAAATTCGTAATCTTCGTGATCTATATGCTCCTTATCTTGAGCACTTAAGTACATTTAACTGATAATGATGTTCTGCAACTGAATTTAACACGTTGATCGCCCCATCGATCACTGATAACCGATACTGCAATTACGATGTTAAGGGATATTTAAATACGGGCTTTAACATCCGATACTTTTGTATTATTTCTTAAATGGAAGTATCTATATTTTGGAAAATGGTTTATTACTGAATTAATAGAATATATTATTGATGTGAAAATGACATCAGTATTGCAATATTAAATGTTAAATTAATCGAATTAGATTTAGGTATGTTAAGATACTGATTATTTACGATAAGATTGACTTTAATTATTATTTGTAAACTGTTTGATTATATTTTATATAATTAATACATCAGAGATTTAAAGAATCATTTATGATAGTTTCGATTAAAATTTACAATAGTACGGAATACCCAGAATTTCCTAATTTTGCTTAACTCATTTATTGTCAGATATAATAAACCAAAAGTATTCAACAAATTTCGCACAGCAACCGACATATTACGCATCATTTTCTTACAGTTACTAACACAATTTTTGCAATGCAACTTACTTTTTTCATTTCGACGGTAGAACTATACAATTCATGGGGATAAAGCTTGAGATTTCCATATAACGTGCACAGTCCGTAATCCTCGACGTTGCAAATGAGAGAAATCGCAATTGCACGTACAGTAAACATTCAATATTGATATTTTCTTAACGATTGCAATTTAGATTTCTGCTATTTGCGTGGCTGCATGCCCATTGCAGAATTCCCAGCAGAGAAATGCGAAAATATATGCGATGGGTGCGTTAGAACGACATTTTTACGATACAAGAGAAGCACGTAATGGATTATGTAATTGTTTATTACGTGGACAAAGAAAAATGAGCCACGACATTATCGGGAAACGGTGATCCCAGTCACGAACCCCGTTGCATAGCTTCCAACTGCAATTTTACTTTTCCTTTTGTATGTTGTAATTTGGCACTGCTGGCAAAGCATTGCTTTTTCCGGAAGTCTGCGCCAAGACCCGTATAATGCCATTGATATTAATCTTTTGTAATCTTCTTCATCGATAAACATTTCTACTTTGTCTTTCAGACTTCTCAGCATTTTTTCACCTTAGACTAATTTAATTAAAGTACTTTAACCCTTTGCAGTCGTATGTCGAGCTATACTCGAAATAGCTTTTAACTTCATTTTATTTTCTAACGATTTAATATCGATTTTCCAATTTCTAAATTATTTTCTATTATCACCTAAATATCCATCTGTACCTACAATTATGATGCCATTAAAAAATATGAATAATCAACGATAGAAAATGTTGTGAAATTAATTTCACTTAGCTCACTACAAAATTGACGAAATAATTCGGACCGCAAAGGGTTAAATAATTTTCCCACTTTGTTGTGTCAATTAATTGAAATTACTTTAATAATATTCTTTCGTTGTAATCTATTTTTCTCTTTTAAATAATAGTACAAATACAGATAGTAAAGAACACTCTGGTTAAATATGCAAGTTAATTGTTATGCTTCGAAGTTGAAATTACTTGAACAAAAAGTTAGATATATCTCGACTGCAAAGTGTACATATACCAGACTCTATCTCAACGTTCGTAGAAACTATACAGCCCTAGTTTTCATTTACTTTCGCCACAGAAATTTTGTCATTAAATCTTCCCATACATTTCAGGATCTTCATTAATTGCAACGCCAGTTAGACGGCCTCCACAGTGTCCGACACGTTAACACGAAAATGAACCGTACTATCGAATTACAGTAGAAACGATTTCTCTTAACGATCCATGAAACTCACGCGTAATTCAAATCCCAACAAATTTACGTCTGCACACTTCAATCACAGTGAGAGTTTAATCGCAAGATGCAAGAAACGAAGGAGAAAGCGTCAGTGTCATCCAT
Source organism: Cerceris ruficornis (assembly GCA_963989415.1). Taxonomy (NCBI): domain Eukaryota; kingdom Metazoa; phylum Arthropoda; class Insecta; order Hymenoptera; family Crabronidae; genus Cerceris; species Cerceris ruficornis. Next base: position 9,189,318 of record OZ022518.1, read on the forward strand.
TTGATTATTCAATTGTCGATCCCTCCCCTCGTGAAGACAATTCCTTGACACTCATAAGTCAAGTATAATTAACCGACAAACGAGACAGATGGAAATATATTCCCCCGAAAGTGGAGGTGGAAGATGGTTCCAATGATAGTTCCATTGAAAACTCCATCTTCCTAAACGTCGAGTTTCTTCGCTTCTTGCATTTTCCAAGACGATATCGGCCGACCGATCGGCGCGTTCTTTCACGCCTTTGTGATTGCATATTACGTTGCCACGGTAATTGGCATTCGTGCAACGTCTATCGTAAACACTTGTCGCTTCGTATCGCATTCGCCGCAGGCTTTTCGCAGATTTAACGGCCGGGATAAAGCCCCGGAATCGCGGAACGTCGTGGTCCCGATTTATTTGACGCATGGAGAACGCTGTTGCGTGATGTTCTACTTGCTAGCGAGTCCTCTCTTTTCTACTTCTTTACGGCTCGTTATGTAAGGTCGTTTAGCAGCAGTTTGGAAGGAGTGTGAACATTCGGAACTTTTGGGGAGGGAGACTGTTGTGTACCTTGCAATAATCCACTTATAAGATCGGTGCGTTTCATAACAGTAGACCGTGCCGGCAGTTTATTAGTTGTTACTGTGTCTCTCAATTTTTGACAGATACGAATTTACGAAAAATACTGATTTTTCGCGAGGTAAATTATTAAATAGATCTAACTTCTATTATCTTTAGAATCGTCGTCGTTTTTGGTCTCGATGTCCCATCTCTGCAGTTGCTTAAGCTGCATTTGTCCTTGGGCTCTTTTTGGCCAAACTTGGATTTACTTTGACCCAAATCGAGACAAATTGTACACAGTAAATACATATTATTATAAATATAACCATTTTTAAAGAAAATAGACTACTTAAGGATCTTTGAAGCATAGTTTAACCCCTTAACTGCGCGCGGCACACCCGTGAGCCGGCGTCTTCGAGTTACATCGTCAATTTCGAAATTAAAAAATAAAAAAATACCAAAAATTGCCTCGTTGACGCTTTCTATATATATATTAGACTATTTTCGTGCGGCTACCTGCGCTCCTCTTTGTTATACCTCCCCATAAAGTAAGCTATATTGAAACAGCACGCACTGCGTTACGCACTCGTGTACCGAGTCTCCGCAATTAAAGGGCTGATATGTAAAGCCGGTGATCTGTATATGTATTTTCGAGAAGATTTAGAGTTAAGTTCACATTTATGCCACAAGTCAACATCCCATTTCACTTCAGGGACTCCATTTTCCCTAGTACTACTGAACTCATGGTACATATTAGGGGGGCCGAAAAGTCATATCGTTTCTCCAGATATTTGGCTCAAAAACCAATTGATTCTTATCGATCCGGCATTGAAAATTTGCACACTACATGACGAAAGGTTGTTGATAACAAGGGTGATAACATCATTCATACAAAATAAAAACTTGTTACAAATGTATTTGTTTGAATTTCATGTAAAAAACGACATTTATATTATAATAACGACAGATACATTATCAACAAGGTCTAAACCATATTTAACACTAGGACTACCAAACCAGTCAAAATGACTGGTACATAATTATTTCCAAAAATTCTCCATGTTCATAGGAATGTCATAGAATAAATATTTTACGTCCATCTAAAAAAAACATAAATTATTTAACACTTTATCTACCGCTCATTCTTCTGAACATTATGCACGAGTGTATGTGCCTACGTGCAAAGCTCTATAGCATTAAAATTAAAATGTGAAGAAATACTCATTATGTCGTTTTAATTTCAGTTGTTCCGATGCAGCGTAACTTTATTTTATTATCATCTGTAATAACAGATTAATAGACTGTCGGCCAATGAGTATTGATAAACAGAAAGCTTATTAACCCCTTGCCTTACGATTTCTATTTTGACAGCGTGTGTAATAACTCAAAATTAATTCCAGAAATAAAAATTTCTCTTTGATTTTTAACATTTTGTATAACTGACTGCAATATTAATATTATAGAAATAATTTGACCGTCTCGTGGCAGACGGATATTTTCAATTCAATAGTTATTGGAAAACTTCCAAATTTCGTATTTCATTTATAGCGTTACGTGTGTCACACGTCATTGTAGGGTAAGGGGTTAACCTGTCAACCGGGGAATTAACTTTTGTTCAACTCGTTTCAAACTGGAGACTTTTTTCTTCGCAGTGAGAAATAATATTATCACACCTAAAGTACCACGCTAGAATTTAATGGAAAAGAATAGCGTAAAACGTAATGCTTTCAACATACCATATTGAAAAATTGCCACGACGAAAAACATCGTCATACGCATTAGAGTTGTCTTCCTGGTATGACGAAATATTTCGTATTATAATATATTGAAATATAATAGATTTAACGCCGGTAGTTTTAGTGTTAATAGCAAACCTTCACCGTATCCCTGCTCAACCAGCAAGTTTGTATACGCAATTTGATCAGCAACTCCTGAAAGTCCCAACATCAACAGCAACTTCATCAAACACAAGCCATCATTCAACCTCGTCCTCTCATTGATAAAATTTCATTTCATGGAAAACTTTCACAGAAAGCACGTACTTGCCCGTTCACTGACCCGCGTTTTCCGCTTGCGCGTCCTCGCTTAATCCTCCTAAGCAGATCCACTCTTCGACTCGCATTAAAAACTCGCCGCGACGAATCGTTGACGAGTCCTAGAGTGCAGGTAGCGTACGATAATGCGGAATAATGAGCGAAACCAATTAGACATCGACAGTGGTACGCAATTAGGCAGATCGATCAAAGCGTGGACGTTACGTCCGGGCGAATACAACTAATAAGGATAATGGAGATAATGGCCGGCAGGATGCAACGATCGAGGTTGCCCGATAATGAGGGAGAAGAGGTGATCGGTACTCGCTAAAGAGGAATTCCACGTCGGCGTTAATGCTTTCGTGGCGTTTGTGCGACGTTGATTCTTTCAGAATCGAATTAAGGGTGAGATAGTAGGGACGACATTGTATGGATATCCGAGAGGAATCAGTTATGATTGTACGGAAGGAATGGTAGAAAATTGGGGAGACATGATTCGGCTTTGTTCGTTGAGTCAAGTTTTCTTCCTCTCTTTGGCGATGTGTGTACGGATTTGAAAATACCGAGGTACAATGATTTGATGTGCTTTTTGAAACTGAAGAATTTCAGTACTTGCTGATTGTTATAGGTTTAATTGTTAGAGCAGATTGGTTGACGCAGTCGGTCGGTCTAAATATTGTATGATAACCAAATTTTACCTTAAATAATTTCGATTTAATATTCAAATTAACATTCACAGCATATTTTTTTCATTTACTGTTGTTGTTTACGGGAAAAATAACCCTTTAGTACACATATTAACATAGATTCTGGCAGAAGTGCAGTACAGCAGATATCAATAATGAAATGGATAATATTAGACTACTTGATTGCTTACGGCACTCAGTGGAATTCACCTTTTAAGGAAACATGACTTTCTACCTAAAAATGGTTGCTGACTCCTGCCTTAATTTAATGGATTCCCGAAAATTGGCAAAATTTTAATTGTAGTAGGCGAGGAATTCTGACTACTCTGTGATCGAAGGATATTTGAGGCTAACCGAGTGATCCTTATTAAAACTATTCCATTGTTTCTTCCAATTTTCACTTTAATCTTTTAAGGGGTGAGCCAGTAAAATTCGTCTAACAATAAGTACAAGAAGAATAATATGCACTCAAACTTTAATTCAAAGCTGAAGGACGAGATGAAGTAAAGGAAAGAAATTAAATCTTTGACAACTTCGGTTAGCCTGCGTTAATTTAATGGATACCCGAAAATTGGCGAAATTTTAATTACAGCAGGCGAAGAATTCTGATCACTCTGTGATTGAAGGATATTTGAGGCTAACCGAATGATCCTTATTAAAACTATTCCATTGTTTCTTCAAATTTTCTCTTTAATCTTTTAAGGGGTGAGCCAATAAAATTCGTCCAAGTACAAGAAAAATAATATGCACTCAAACTTTAAATCAAAGCTGAAGGTCGAGATGAAGTAACGGAAAGAAGTTAAATCTTTGACAACCTCGGTTAGCCTGCGTTAATTTAATGGATACCCGAAGATTGGCGAAATTTTAATTACAGTAGGCGAAGAATTCTGACCACTCTGTGATCGCAGGATATTTGAGGCTAACCGAGTGATCTTTATTCAAAGCATTCGCAAATTTTGGCTTTAAAGTTTTAAGGGGTGAGCTAAGAAGATTCGTCCAAGTAAAAGAAAAAAAATATGCACTCGAACGTTACATCAAAGCTGAAGGTCGAGATGAAGTAACGGAAAGAAGTTAAATCTTTGACAACCTCGGCTGATACATTCTGCCAATAGAACGATACCGTATACTTGGAAATCGCGCACCTGTTGCGTTAAACAAACCTATCACACTTGAACTTTCCTCTCGCGGGACAAAGGAATCTTCCACCCGCTTTCGAAACTCGAATCGCACGTGGATCTTGCATTGCTCACTTTCAAAAAAAAAATATGCCACTTGCGTTCTTAGCGCAACGCCTTCGACGGAATCGTTCGAATATTTCCTCTAGCGGCAATGCCGCTGCTGCTGGCACCGTTTCTCTCGCTTTTTCTTCGTTAATAACCGTCGATTTAAATGGTAACGATATACCGGTTCTTTCGTATGCAAAGTAACGAATATTTAACGAGTTCTTGTAATTCCGGACATTGCACGTCGTTCTGACGGCCGATTCCGGTTCTCCGAACCGGAAGTCACCGTGGCGTTAGATTTGTTTTCGTATTATCACTGTGAGAAAATATGTACTTCTGTCGTAGTGAATTTTCCTTATGGAAAATTGAAGTTGTCGAGGTATTTTTGTGATAGTTAATTACTTTCTCGGTTTGTCTTCTCTTTTCCGGATGTAGAATTACGGCGGACGTTTTCGATTGGGAAACCGTCCGGGTGAATGCAACTAATGGTGAAATTTCGATATTGATGGTTCAGCATACTTAGTTATGGTGCTTTGAAATTTTTACTATAATATATTATTTCTGATTTAATATATTCACTGTATTAATTTACTTTAGTTTTAATATTTTTTAATATTTCGGCAATACCCTACTACGTTTTCTTGTATTATTTTTACTGTACCAAAATGATCCCCTTTTTAATACTATTAATATGACGAATTATCATTATTAGAATCATTGATTAATATTATCGTGACAATAAATTACATTTGCTCTAAGATTCTCATTATATTAACATACTTTCCCACTATTATTCTTATCACAGCAAAATGCTCTCATTATAATCCCGCCATTATGTCAAATTACTTTTTTATAACATTTTCTCTATACCGATCTCCTCTGTTATCATTTTCACCATAACAAAATACTGCTTCTTTATAATTTTCCATTCTTACACCATCACTATAATAAACCACCTGTCTTGGAATATTTTCAAACATACCAATGTACTTTTACCTATCAGAAGCAGATGATTCAGATATTACAATTCAAATAAAGAAACTTGCACCCACATCCTTTAAATGAAATTTATCGTGCGGAAAGTCTGCGACAGTTACAAATTTATCAGTCGTTCCTTCCAGTTCATAGTCGTTTCGAGCCCCGACAGAAAGTCTGCACACTCAGACGGCGTTTCATGGGAAAGAAAGGGTGAAAATGTTACAACGTTAGTCGTTGCTTTACAGCTCACGTATTCGTTCTTGTGTTGTTCGAACAAATCTAAAATCAAGGTGCGCTCTGCACGAGACACGGTCGTCGTTGCTTGTAAAGTAGCACCGAAAGTTTCTAATACATAGTCACCGGACGTCGCAGTTTCTAAAAGGTTGCAATAATTATATAATACTGGTATACATGCAAATTTTCTTATTCGCGTTACAAAATCAGTAGTTCGTGAGTAAGTCCTTGAATTGCGATACTTTGAAGCGATAGAATTCGATGTCCTTCGGAGGAATGTCACATGTTTTTCTGTCTTCGTAGGAATGATTTAGCAGGCGTTATGATGGGTATGGAGTTAAAGTTAGACTATTTGCAATTAGTAGTCTTGAATTTGGAACTCGTTTAAAATTGTAGGTATTCATTCTATCAAATGATACTCTTCGAAATTTTCAGATTCGAATTTCTATCTGGTCGTAATATCATAGACTACTGTTGCACTCTCAGTGGTCAACATTCTAATTCTACTTTTAATTCTCCTCTTCTTCTAATTCTACTTTTAATTATCCTCTTTTTCTAATTCTACTTTTAATTCTCCTCTTCTTCTAATTCTACTTTTAATTCGAATATTTCTCTTTCTCGGTTCACTTTTCTGCACAGCTACTCAATTTTCCCTAATACAGGCAGCCCTCGACTTTCGCGCATTCTACTTTCACACAATTCTCTATTTCGCACATTTCTAAAACTGTAATTTTTTTAAGATTCTTGTCGATATTGCAAAAATTGTTCATGGAAAAAATTAATTCTAACAATTGATATTGTTATTAGAGGTTCTCTAACGTTATAGTATTGCCTACTAGAGGTTACGGAATCTCATCTTTACAAAAACACACATGAAAGCGCTTAAACACTCCACATTTTCTTATTGACACTGAAAAATAAATATCTTAGAATACAATTTTTAATGTTTTTTCTATATCCCTCTACTTTCGAACATTCAACATCCGCACACGTTTTCAGGAGCCAATTATTTACGAAAGTCGAGGGCTGCTTGTAATACTTTACGCAAGACCCTAACGAAGAGATAAGTTAGTTGATCTTCTGAGCATTTAGATATGCTTTCCTCGCAGTACAAAGTAGCAATGATATTAATTAATGCAACACACAGTTCTTCTTCCGCGGCGCATTGTCCGCCATGTTGGTATCATCTAGCCGGAAGTAGACTAGCCGTGAATAACATTCACCTTCCTCCTGCACGTCGATTCGCGTTTAAAAATCCGCCTGAAATTATAGGCTCGAGCATCAAGGCTCGACTTATCGGTGGCAGAAATCGCGAAACAAAGCTCGGAATGATGCTCGCATCATGCCGGAAGACAATTAGACTCACACGTAAACGTGTCTCATTAAGGAACACGTATGCTCCTGACGTCTCTCGCTTCGGTGCGTCATTTGTCGGATGTTGCGGAGATTAAGACGAAATAAATTGCCGCAGAATTCTCTCTTCTCAAATTCCTTCCTCTTTTTGTTTTGCCGAAAATGTAATATGAACGTAGAGTGACATTAAGAAACGAGGTGGCTACTGTTTTTGATTGCAATGAGAGGAAGACTTGGAAGTTCCCTTTAGATCTCCGCAATATTTTAATTATTTAATACTTATTCCTGAATCTGATTAGAGTAGTAGAGAACGCGGATAGAATAATAAAGATATTAAAAATCGTAAGACGCAAATATAATGCATGTTGATATATCCGCTTAATCTTCGATGTAACTTTAATCTTAACACTAGAACTACCAAACCAGTCAAAATGACAGGTACACAATTTTTTCCAAAAATTCTCCAAGTTTATAGAAGAGTCTTAGAATAAATATCCTGCGACCATCTTAAAAAATATAAATCACCGAATCGCTTATCTTTTTCGCCTCTTGATTCTTCCTTTTTCAAAGTACTTATTTAATATTTTGAAATGTGATAGATTTAACGGCGGTAGTTCTAGTGTTAAACAGCCGACGATTAGTAGTATATTTAGAGATAATTAATAAATATGTTGAAAGAAAAGAAATAACGGGGGAAAAATTACTGAGATTTAAAATTATTTACATTTAGCAAAGTAGACATAAAAACACGAAGTAGTAGCAGCGTTAGGAGCCTCAGAAATTTTTCATAAAAATTTTGAACCAGTCATTTTGACCATCTTGGTAGATCTAGTGTTAATATTCTCTGATGAAACTAGAGGAATCAGCATCACAAAATACACAAAGATCAAGATCAAGACAGCCACTTAGAATGCAACAGACACCAAAAGTTACATTTACATCAATATCAAAGTGTAACATCCAAATCAATCAGATCAAAAAATTCGCAACTTTGGTAAATCAGTGGCATTCATTGCGCTTAAAAGATCACCGAATAATCTCTGAAATTCTATTCTCTTATATTTCAAAAACACGATCAAAGACAGAAAGGAGGCCGGTGGATTCACGTAATAGCAATAATTCCCGTACAACTCGTCGCTGTCAACGATGTCACAAATCGTTTCGATTTTACAGTGTATCGTAAGCAACGGGTAAGTCGACCGATTACATAACATGCCAGCAGAACAGCCCGCAGAATATTGCTAATGTAACAAAAATAATTTTACGATGTTTCCTGGTTAGATCACGGATTTTCTCATTTGCTTCGGCATTTCTTTCGGTTCTCAGCTATTCGTTTAATGTGATTTTACGTGCTTTATATTCGAAATCTTCCAAACGGCATCGTTATTCGTGACTTATTCACGCTGCAGTTTACATTTACTGGAATCACTGGTTACTTAACGTGTTTATAGACGGGATGGACGTTGACGGTTGAATATTTATTCTTACGATCGTAGGACTTTTTATTTTCAATACTTGTGGCAGTTACGCAGACGATTTATGATTTTGCGTGGGTTTTTGCGTCATGTTTCTATGACGTAGAAAGATTTCGCAGAGGTGAAGGGATTTCAATATTTTTCTGGTGTCTGGAAGCCACAGATTTCATTTAAACTGACAATTATTTCGAAACGTTCGATGTTAAATATTTAGAGTGAAGATTATTGAAATTGTATTTATTGGACAGCTGAACGTAATATTAATTTGTTGACACTTTGGAAACTATTGATAATTTCGATATTCGAGGCGAATCAAAGTGGTTTGAAGAGTACAAGTGCGCGAAATTTGAAGGGCCTTGTAACAGGTTAAGATTAAATAAAAATTTGTGAAATTCTCATGTTGATATGTTCATTGCACATATCTTATATTATCGATCGATGTACGAAATTTTTAGAAATATAAAATTAGCAAACGTATTCTATCTTTTTTAATTAATTTCAAGAAATTAAGTTTCGAGACAATTTTTAGGGCGAAGCAGAAAGTGAGCAATTTAATCGTTTCGGTTAAACGATATGTTTCTAAATAAATTGTAAGAATCTGCGGTTCAATGTATTAAAACCAGACGGCTGTTACATTAAAATTTGATTTCGCCCGCTGTGAAAATGACTCGACGCGATGATAACAACATGAACGCGGAAGGAAAGTGAACGTTCTCCAGTAACGATGGTTCCGGAGGTCTTCCTTCTTTGAATACGCGACATTAAATACACGCGTCCATCGTAGAGGCTGTTGGAAAAATTCGTACACGAGATAAATAATTCCAAGCGCCTGTAAAAACGCAGGAATTTCGTTATTCTTTCACTGAACTTCCTTCGCTGTTACGTCTTCACCTCGCCGTGATTAAAATCAAAGTCGCAGGATATGTGTCATCGCAAAAGGATGCTCGATAAGATCAAAATATCTTTCTTAAATACACGAATAATTCTCACGAATATCTCGGTAAAAATTATGTATTTGTTTGATCAAGAAAATTGTCGACAGGAGATAAAAAATATTGTACAAAGGTCGTAGGGTGTTCAGAGAATATAAAAATGAAATATATAAGATTTAGAACATAGAAAAAGATTGTTTAAATATAGAAAATATTGTAGTTCAAGAAACGGAGATAAAAGGAGATAAAAAATATTGTACAAAGGTCGTAAGGTGTTCAGAAAATATAAAAATTAAATTTATAAGATTTAGAACATAGAAAAAGATTGTTTAAATATAGAAAAAATTATAGATCAAGAAACGACTTAATAATTGCACGAATATTTCTCACAAATACTTTGCTACAATTAACAATTATAACAAAAAATTTTTAAATACGATAACACTACGACGGAGAACATTGTTTCAAACTTTATATTTAGTAAAAGCTGATATAAAAGCTAGCCCCGCATATTTTCACTGAATATTAAGATAAAAATTGCTCGTATAACACGTTTCCTGTGAGAAACACTCGTTTACGTCGAGAGCAACGTAGAGAAAGTACAAATTTCTTTTCTGAGCGATCTAACAGCTAGTTTTATGGAAGGTGTTATCCTCGTAGGTGGGAAAAGGCTCTCTGGCACAGACTCGGTATCTAATTTTTTTTTCCCAGCAATGATGTTACGTTGCCAATAAAAACGATATTGATTAAAAACTCACTTTCTCCGTCAAGTCGCTTCTGTGGGTATTCGATGGCAATTAAATGTCTCTTGTCGATCACACTTGTATTGCATAATAGTGAATCATCTTTGAATAGGACACAAATCTGACGTTCTCTTTCCTCTTAAAGAGAGGCTGTCATAAAAGTTTAAACGAGGTAACACGTTAAGTAGTTTACTTTTTAACGAGCTACTACGTAAGTTGTTTCTTTTTTTTTTAATGAAAGAATGAAATATGCTCATGAAGTAATAAAGATTCGGCGTGCAAGCAATAATTACACATCTTGCTTTCTGCGATGAAATGAATCTCTTTAATTAATTATCTTCTGATCAAATTTGACACGCGAAAATGTAGCGTTAATTGTTAATTTAGAATATTAACTTTATATTTATTGCAAGATATTGTAATTAGATGCAAAAAAATAATATTGATGATCTAATTGACGTGCAATTATAAAATACAATTAGGTATAAAGTTTCCTAGTACTGCAAGGGACCTCCAGTGTATCTCAAAATATAAAAGATCAGAATGCAACAGAAGAAAGAATGAAAATAATGAGAGTAATGATTCAATAATGAAGAACCCAATCAAGTATTAACTCTAGATTTACGAGAGTGAAATCTGTTACACTGCAATATAATGGGTGAAGTAAAAAGTTTTGAGCGTTTTTTGTTAGATGGCTTTAGTGAGCCATATCTCACAATGTATACGTTGCATCATGTCATTCTATACTGTGACTTAAAGGCAACATAACGCTTTGAAAAAAGTTCTCTGACAGTCTTTTGTTTTGTAAAGCCAGTTGTTTGTTAGAGCGTATCAAAATGGAGGTAACGATAGAGAAGATTCGATACATTCTACAATACCACTACGATCAAGGGGAAAAAGCCGAGCAGGCAGCCAACAAAATTTGTGCTGTTTATGGACCCAAAACAGTATCGAATGCAACAGCAAAGCGGTGGTTCCAACGCTTCCGTTCTGGTAATATGGACGTCGAAGATGAGACACGCTCTGGTAGGCCTATCGTTGAAAATGTCGATAAAATCATGGAAATCGTCGAGTCAGACCGGCATGCGAGCACATATTCCATTGCCCAGGAACTGAAGATTAGCCAGAAAACCGTTTGGAACCATTTGCATAAGGCTGGTCTCAAAAGGAAGCTCGATATATGGGTGCCACACGAACTGACGCAAAAGAACCTTTTGGAGCGAGTTGATGCCTGCGATTCTTTGCTGAAGCGTCACGAAATGGACCCATTTTTGAAGCGGATGGTGACTGGCGATGAAAAATGGGTCACATACGAGAATGACAGGCGAAAAAGATCGTGGTCCAAGCGCGGTGAGACGGCCCAAACGATCGCCAAGCCCGCATTAACGACCAAGAAGGTTTTGCTATGTGTTTGGTGGGATTGGAAGGGAATCCTGCACTATGAGCTGTTCCCATCGGGCCAGTCACTCAATTCGGGCCTATATTGTGAAAAACTGACCAGATTGAAGCAGGCGATCAACGAGAAGCGACCAGAATTGTCCAATCGGAAGGGTGTTGTCTTTCATCAAGACAACGCCAGGCCGCACACATCTTTAACGACACGCCAGAAGCTCCGAGAGCTTGGATGGGAGGTTATATCGCACCCGCCGTATAGCCCAGACCTGGCACCAAGCGATTATCATCTTTTTAAATATTTACAAAATTTTCTTGATGGCAAAAAACTGGCCTCAAGAGAGGCTTGTGAAAGTGAGCTGGTCGAGTTTTTTAACAATAGGGACGAAGATTTCTTCAATCGCGGAATTATGAAATTGCCTTCAAAATGGGAAAAAGTTATTGAACAAAACGGCGCTTATTTGATTTAATTCCGAAAATTCTAAGTTTGTTAATTTTATCATCAAAATAGAGAGAAAAAACGCTCAGAACTTTTTACTTCACCCATTATTAAATAAAGACTTTGGAAAAAGAGGGTTCAAGCGGCAAAGATGATAATTCGTGAAGTAATTTATGCATTATAAAATACACTTGAAATATCTACTGTACTGCTTCTCTATATATTTGAAAAATGCTTCTAAAAAAACTATGAACCCGTCAATTTGACGGCTTCCGTAAACCTAGTATTAAATGAAATTCAGTAGAAAAGATACTCTTTAATCCATCTACCATTTCGACCGCCCAGAAATACATCAATTTTACGTATTATACTGCAACGAAATGCATTATTCCCCGCTTCGGCACTTTCACCACGGAATTTTCACGGTTAAGCCTGGAAGTGAAGTCAATCATCGATCAAGAAAAGAGCGTCCATCAGCGAGAAACACAGAATAACGTGTCGACCTTCGCAACAGCTGTTAAACGTAGCCTCGAATTTCAAAAGGTTACACAAATCATCCGTAAGATGACTATTTTTACACGAGCTCTAATGTAATCGCACTATCATCCTTTAATATCAAAACCACCAAAATGCCAACGACCATCGATATTTCACGTCTCATTCGCAATTTCTCTCCCGTCACTTTTGACATCGCAAAACAACACGTCCATTCTTCTCCCGACGTTCACCGGTGTCGTTGGAATTCCGAGGAAAAACCAGGTGATAAAACAAACGCCAAGAGACCATCGAATTTCACCGTTCGTGGGAACACGGAGGATTCATGAATCCTGAGAACTCACCGTGACGAGCAACCCCAGAAAGGGATTCCACGGAACGAAAGTTGCTCGAATCGCCGAAAGACGGCGATAAAAAAGTGAAATCCATCGGCATTCCTTTTACTTATCCAATTTTCCTCGCCATGGGCCAACGCGGGACTGGTTCTCACCGAAGGAAGCAACATCTTGACCCTAAGATTCGGAAGGAGCCATGGTGAAATCATCGGACACGGAAGTGTATGGACGTCCGAAAGTTTTGCAATTGGGATCATTAATTTCGATCAGGCTGGTAATCAGAAAAAAAAACTACTAATAATGCCACGGTACAGTGTTATAGGAAGAAGACGAAGAAGTCGAGATGAGCGTTTCGCAATGACGGCGAGCAGTGGCAGAAAGTGGTGCGAGAGTATACTTGTTTTTTTTTTTTTCTTTCCGTTGAAAAGAAATCAAAGCGTCATGTTGACGAAGCAACAGACGGTCCTGATGTTTCGGCGTGATCGTACGAGCACCGGTGTCAATAATCGTACACGCTCGAGGCGTAAGTGAAAGTGGAGGATATTATATTTTGAGGAAGATGGAAGGAAAGGGTAGAGAAGTTGCAGTCGAGGATTCGTAAGAGAGGCTTTCTGCGGCAGTGATGTCCTGTCGGTGGAAATGGATGTATTTAGTTGGCAGATCTAACAAACGACTGGGAAAATCATTATCTTTGTTCACAAAGGTTATTAACATTGAATTACGCGCTTGGAAGGAGGGGTGAGAAAGTTGAGGCGGTACAGGGGGTGGATTGAGACAGCTGTTCTCTGATGGAATTGAGATAAGTTTTCAAGAAGATTATAGTTAAGTTTTTCTTGTATTAGTGGCTGTTCTTCTAAGCGTTGAATTCATCTAAAATAAAAAAAATACATTAGATGAAGGTGTATCATTGAAAGCGAGGATAGATTTCTGCATGAAACATTCTCACTTTGAACTTAGCGAGGTTCAACGTATGTCAGCTCAATGTTTAGGCATAAAATGCTACAAATAAATGAAAAACATTAAAAAAAAACCTAAACCATCGCTCCACACTGTAAGTACTCATCCACAAGACAATATAATACCAACGAAACCAGACAAACGTTCAATTCCCTCTCCCCTGAAACTTCTCAATGGCGCATCAGCGCCTGAGAATTTTCATCAATTCTTCCTAGACGTCTGCGCTTTCACTTGAAAACTCGAAGGTTTCTTCCTCCCGTGAGATTCTCCTCGAAGACGATCTCTAGGTCAACTCGTGCTCGTCTCTCGAAAGCAAGTGGCGCTGAATTATACCGCGTTCCTCTTCTCAGCCGAGCCGCCAAGGTGCACTCGATCGGAGAAGGTCAATGATACCGAACTCATGCTCTTCTCCATTTTCCACGTTTGGCCGACAGAAATGCTCAGGAAGGCTGAAGAGGAAACGGTGAAAGGTGCAGAGACGATATTGCCCCCCCAGGTGGTGGAAGCCACGACCTCCGAATCGGAAGAAAGTCAAAGTGACTCCGCAGGTAGCGTAAATCGCGTATACGAATACCCGCAGGGACGATAAGGAGAGCACGGAATTGTGTGCGAGGATTTCTCACGTGCATTATGATGCGTTTCTCCGCTTCGATGCATCGGACTACGCGTCGGTGACTTTTCTTCGCGACTCGAAGTGCTAAATGCACTTCCATCGTGCTTCCTGTCGTGGTTTTAATTTTGATGGATTTAATGGAAACTCTTGTGCCGATTCCTTCCGTGATTTCTTCACGGCTTTTAAAAGATCGTAGCAGTTTTTGCTTAGCTTTTAAACGGCGCCGAGAGTAAAAACAGCGAATCGCTGAATTTTTGGAGAGTTTTGAATTTCACTGTAATTACAGAAAGCATGGCGATAAATTACGCGGTAAATGTTTTCTTTCTTGGCTCGATGGAGAGCTCTCAAATTCCGTGGAAGAGATTGCGAAAGGATCTAATGACGCGCGAGAAGATCGAGGATATATCGTTCCTCTGTGAAATTTCACGAGTGGTGATATATTGGACAACGTCGTTCGCCTTTAAATCAAAAACGTTTGATCTCTCGCGGGAATATGGAATTAAGCAAAATCGTGCGAAATACGATAGAAAACGATGAATAAATTCTCAAGATTACAGCGGAGAATTCGAAGTTATCGATGAGGAATACAGAGATATTCGCCTCCTCGAACAATCGGAGCTTGTAACGTAAAATTGCAAAATGGCAGCCTTTCCGTAATTGCCGTTTGCTTTTGTTTTCCTGCAAATTAAACTGCCGACTCGTGTGCCGCAGATTTGCGCACGCGGCATAAGTATTCTTCGATCGAAATCGAAAAAGGACGCTTCGCTCTTCCTACTGGAGAACGGAACGACGGATCACGCGAATCGATAGTTTCGACGCAAGACGAGCCTTCGCGTTTCCAATCGCATGCAAGCCAACTTCCCGAGGCAATGCTGAGGGTCATTAATATTTTATACGGTCTCCGGCCGATATAATTTCGTTCTCGTTCCCCGTTCGTGGTAACTCTCACATTGCATCTAATCTCCGCGCGACGGTTGCGCAACGACGCTTTGGGCGCTGCCGTGATTGAGTAACCTTACCGAAAAGTATGAGAAAAATTCCTAACCTGGTCCACGATGACTATGATGCCGAGGAATTTTTGTGTAATTTTTCGATCGGCAAGAGAGGAGATATAAAATTCTAAATGCAAATTACATTGGTGCGCGCCGTTACCCTCGGAAGTAGAGGGATGAAGACTGGTGGAAATGGTTCGAGTAAAGGGTAATTTTTACTCTTAATTACTCTGATGTAGAATCCATAATTTTAAGTTGATAATGAGGATTCTATCGCGATGCTTGTCACGTAGGAAACGTTTTCATGAAGCGACTGCGAGGAGATTCCAGAGGCTTGCTTAATGGGATTCCGAAGCTCTATCCCTACAGTCACGTGGTCTCAAATATTTGTTCCTTTTGAATATCGTCGAGCACGCTATTTTCTACTCTTTCTTCATTCACGTACAGATATAATTGCCGCAACAACTCGCACCAAAAAAATCGGCGATGACTGTTCTCTTGCTAAAAGTCAACGAACTCCTCGTCGAATTTGGGCTAGGGCCTCTTTTCTTATCCGGCTACACCTCTCGCTTCTCCCTCGAGCAAGGAGATAAATAGAGAGCAGACAACTGATCACAAATCTCCCGTGTTTTCTAACCTGACATTTGCTCCTCCCTTTATTCAAACTCGAACGACATTCACCGATACGGAATCGCGGATCAGTCGATCACCGCGGAGGCACACGTGCCGATAGAAACCCGAGCAAACGGTGACACGGAATTCAAAGAGGAATTAATTAGAAACGCCGGGAGAGGAGAGGACGAAATTGAGCATACTGAAAGTAGAACTCTTAATTGCGACGATGAGCCGTCGGGAATCGCGACGAGTACTCGAGTACTTTCACTCGACACTGAACACGCTTTACGTTGGATGATTATTTTCATGATTATGCATTGAAGTAACTGTTGGTGCGTTAACTTCCATGATTTGGTAGCTATTGGAGGATTAGACATTCAATTTCAAGTGCTGGAAGAATTTGCACCGCTAATGATTAAAGGTTTAACTAAAACTTAAAGAGTTCAGGAAGCACTGCGTCTACTAAGAAGCCTACGATGATAATGAGGACACTTAAGGTCTATGGATTCTCAACAGATAGATCCTAATTAAAATTCTAAACTCTCGACACTCAAGCTACATCTTTGCCTAATCATGACTACAACAATCAGCTACATCGATCGAATCAATATCTAAGCAAACGCACAAAAACCTTTCCACCTCTTGCAATCTTCCCACGATGAACTGACAATCGGCACAAAGGAACACCATTTCCTCCAACTGATCAGAACAATAATTTAATTCGAACTTCTTGAATGTAACGATCATCGTCATTACAATTCTCGAGTGACAAAAAAGGTCTTAACTTTCGAAGAAGATTCGAGCGCGACCTTAAGCCTCGAAAGTGCCTTCCCCCCATGGCCGAGCACATGGGGGAACTCTTAGGCTCTTCGGTTACATAACAATGAAACAAATTCGCCTTTCGTGACTCGCTCGACGGTAGCTTCTAAACGCCCCTTTTACCTTCTTTCGTACGAGGAACATCGAGGTAATCCCCACCAGAGGAGAATCGAGGATGTATCCGAAGAGTCGGGACCCCCATATAGGATCGTCGACGGGGCACGCTCTCGGTGCCCCTCCTCGGAATGTCTCTATGCTTAGGGTATCTAGCCGCTTAGATGGAGGAGCATTCGCTATAAAAGGCCCCGGTGTCATGGAGAATTCGTCAGAGGTTTGACGAACCGTAAAAAAAGGCGGCGGTACCAGGCGTTTTTTTGCCGTTCACCGCGGTGCAAGACACCCCCTGTCTAAACGAAGATGCGGTCTATCCTGGTCAGTGGTGGAAGATTAATTCTATTGTTTTTATTATCGGTGATGTTCGATAAGTGCGCCTGTGAATTGTGCTGATCGTTTTAATGTTCACCGAGATGAACCAGTGCGGCGAGAATTTACATCGGAGAACGGAAGCCCGGTGACGCGTGGATGTTGAGGGATTTCTTCCGGCTATGCGTGAATGTTGATACAGGGGTTGTAGATTGTTTTATCGTTACTTTCCGTGGGATGACGAGCACTTTTTCTGTCATGTTTCTCTTGGGAAAAGATAGGAAACTGTATGAATTTATTGAGCACGATGTCAGGTGGTTATGGTATTGTTGGGGGACTTGTGATTGTTGGTTTCAGTGACAGTGATATTTTGCAGAGAATTTTGTAGTTTGAATTTTACAAAGTTTCATCGGGCTTCAGTTTTCTGTCGATGTTTTAACGTGAGTTTAGATCGTGGTGTTTGTTGCGAGACGATTCATGCTCGAAGAGATTTCATTGAAATGAAACGGTGGTTGCAGAAGATTCTCGTTTGTTAAATTAATAATCTCAAGATAAATTTCTTTAAGAAAATTAATTATTTTTCCGTGCATGAGATCAATTTAACAGGAAATCCCTTGCGAGTAGATTGACTTTCAAGCTGTATAGCAAGCCGATTGTTAAACCAGCCACTGCATCGTGCATGTTTTCTGCCAGCTATTGTTGTAAATAGGTATTCTTGTCGCTTCTCGCCGTGCAAAATGGAAAGTCGAGCAGACGTGCATCGTACGAACATCTCTCGTGAAACTGAACCGAAAAGCATCGTAAACTTCCCGTTACATGACCATCATAGTAATTGTCTCATTATCGACAGAACTAGTCAGTTATTATGTACTTTTTTCCAGCAATGAATGACATACTTAAATTTTTTAATATATTAATAATTATTACGTGAAAGAGCAAAGGCTTTGCCGGAAGAAATACAAAATATTTAATCTTCCAAGTCAATTCGAAAATCCTCTATCACTAAAAATTATCTTTCGCTTTTTATATCATTAGAAATCAGGTACTAAAATCTTGAATTTCCAATAATTATTTTTGCAATAGTAATATAAGGATCAAAGGATTTTAAAAAATTCTATTCTCTATGTTGAATAGAATCAACATTAAAAAATTCAGTATAATATTATCTCTTATTTTTTGGAAACTCCCTTTTTATCGTTCACTCAAAAATTCACTAGAGTAAGAAACAAAAGTAAAGAATTTCCGATATATTAAGAAATATTCAATATTCCAAGTCGAATCAGGTCAACGCCAAAGTATTCCCTAACGACCCAACTTTCTATCGCCCGACCATCGTAGCCTCTCTATTATCCTTCGCCCGAAACTCCGCTATCTCCGTAAATTCGATCGCTTTCTATCGATTGATCTTTCACACCTTCGAAAATCCGTATCGTCATCCGCTTAAACGACCCAGGCTACACGTTTTCATCGTGAAAGTCGAATTAGCATCGGTCGACAAAGCGCGTACGACGCGAAAGGATAACGCGGTGCATTATCATACCGGTTGGAATTTGGTCCTTGATCTTGACACAGTCGTTGTCTCGTAATCCTCATAAAGGAGAAACCGGAAAGAGTAAAAGGAGGAAGTTCATAGGCGCGACTATGTCGTTCAAGGATAAAATCGAGGGAACCGAGAACCTGCAGAGGCAGCGACATCGAGAGAGAGAGAGAGAGAGAAAAGGAGAGAGGAAAAAAGAGAAACGAAAGTAAAAGAGGGAGGGAGAGTTAAAGGTAATAAAAGACATCGAGAGAGAAAGAGTTAAAGATAAGAAAAGAGAGAGAAGGAATAAACGATTTAAAAATAAATCGAGAGAGACACAGGATAAGAGAGTGAAAGAGAACGAAGGAGATCGAGAGAGGTGGTGAAAAAAAAGAGGAAAAGAGAATTAAGAAGAGAGAAAGAGGAAAAAAGAAAAAAGAATGAAAAAAAGGAGTGAGAAGGGGGGACGAAATTGAGAGGCCCACTTTCGCGTGGGTCCAGCGTTAATGACCGTCCGGAGTTTCACGATCATCCGGGGGCCTCTTCGGTAAAAGAAAGGAGGGGTCTCCCTCGACCCAATTTACCAAGCTGCTTGTGTCCATCGTTTGTTCGCACGCGGACACTTTCATTTTTGAAAGACAGCCTCGTAAACGCGCGGAAACCCGCGGGATGAGGAGATAGCTTCAAACGAGCCGATGGGAAAAGTTACGGGCCTGTTATGGGCAGCGATGCTCACTGCTCGTTTTTTCTTTTTACCGGAAATCGCCGGACGATCTTTCGATCAGGTGCCATCGTTGGTATCGAAATGTGAAGAAGCAAATTTTACCTTTGAATTTTTGGGAACAGTATTCTTTTCTATAATGTTAAATATAAAATTAATTACGTTACATTTGATTTGGAGAATTGAAAAATTGATAGGCAAATTTCTTCTTTATTCTTACGACTTATTTGGCGAAAAGGAGCGGTGAGGATGTTTGAACGATGGATAAATGTAAGAGAATGTTGATACTTAAAAAGATTAAGATACTCCAAGAATCTTCTAGGAATTTAAATTGAGCACAGTGATATTTCTAATGGCAGTGCTATTATTTATACGACAGTTTTCACGGCTAAACGATGCAATTTGTACTTTCCCATACTCGGTTTCTAGTGAGCGCCACTGACTTACCGGGTAATTACATCGGCAACACTCGGCTGGCTGACTAACGCGTCGTGGTTACCTCATTGAAGTTTCTGATTGAATGATTAGCATACTTTCTTCCGAGAAGCTGCAATAAAAACAATTCATCAGTTTTCTCCGTGACGCGGGCGCCGATATTCTTCATTGTCCATCAACGCGCACATTCATTCGATGTCACCTATTCCGATGTCCATTCGTCGAAATAAATAACTCTCTATTTCTTTCAGCTGTTGTTGGGTTGCTTCTTTCTCGTCTCCACCTTAGGAGATCCCATAAGAACGAAGAAAGAGTAAGTTGTAACAATATCCTAATTCAATGAAAATTCTCTCAAGCAGGACAATCAATATTATTCCACGCAAACAACACGGTTCTTTCAGAGCACCGTTAACTCCACCATCGAGTCAGTATGGTCCCCCATCGTCTTCTTACGGTCCACCGTCCGATTCTTACGGTGCTCCACCGCCACAACCACCATCGACCTCTTACGGTGTACCATCTGCACCGTCATCCTCTTACGGTGCTCCATCGTCGTCTTACGGTGCACCTTCGCCTCCCTCGTCCTCTTACGGTGCACCAGCTGCTCCGTCGTCGTCCTATGGGGCACCATCGTCGAGTTACGGCGCCCCGTCCTCCGACCATGGATCCTTCGGAGGTGACCATGGCTCGTTCGGTGGCGATCAAGGCTACGGCGGTGGATCGCACGGCGGTGATCATGGTTCGATAGGTGGCGGATCTTATGGTGGCGATAGCGGAGGTTCGTTCGGTGGAGGTCACGGTGGTTCCTTCGGAGGAGGTCACGGTGGTTCCTTTGGAGGAGATCACGGTGGCTCCTTTGGAGGAGACCACGGTGGCTCGTTCGGAGGTGGTCTCGGTGGATCCTTTGGAGGAGATCACGGTGGTTCCTATGGAGGAGACCATGGTGGTTCTGGTGGTGGTGGACACGGAGGATCCTTCGGCGGAGATCACGGTGGTTCCTTCGGAGGTGGTCACGGTGGAGATAATGGTGGCTCGTTTGGAGGTGGACATGGTGGATCATTCGGGGGCGATCATGGTGGTTCCTACGGAGGAGACCACGGTGGTTCCGGTGGCGGTGGACACGGTGGTTCCGGTGGCGGCGGACACGGAGGATCGTTCGGCGGAGATCACGGCGGTTCCTTCGGAGGAGGTCACGGTGGAGGCGGCACAGGACTCGGACCAGTTTACGGCCCACCCTCGCAATCTTACGGTCCACCGTCCCAATCCTACGGTCCACCATCACAATCTTACGGCCCGCCGGCGAATCCTGAACCAAGGGGCAAGTGGGAGAAGAAGCTAACTTGGAAAGCAGAGTGGAAGCAGGTTTGGAAGACTGAATCCAAGCTAACGTGGAAGCAAGAATGGAAAAAGGTCCAAGTACCGGTCTGGAAGGAAGTCCAGGTTCCGATTTGGAAAGAGACTCAAGTTCCAGTCTGGAAGAAGGTTCAAAAGCCCATCTGGAAGGAGATTCAGGTACCCGTGTGGAAGGAGGTTCAGGTGCCAGCATGGAAGAAAGTTTGGAAGCCAGTTTGGAAAGAAGTACAGGTACCGATATGGAAAGAGGTTCAAGTACCGGACTGGAAGAAGATCTGGGTACCGGAATGGGTCAAAGTAGGTATTCCTGGAGAACAATACGTAGGTAAGGACCAACACGGGTGGCAGTATACCAGCCACGACCTCTGGAAGAAGAAGCTTATCTGGAAACCGGTGTGGAAGAAGGTCTGGAAAACGGAAAAGAAGCAGGTCTGGGTGAACGACAAGAAGCTTGAATGGAAAGCCGAGTGGAAGCAGATCTGGAAGACGGAGAAGAAGCAAGCTTGGGTACCCGACAAGAAATTAATCTGGAAGGAGGAATCTGTGCAGGTCTGGGTACCACAGAAGAAGCAAGTCTGGGTCAACGAGAAGAAACAGGTGTGGAAGGACGAATGGAAGAGCAAATGGGTACCAGTTTGGAAGGACGTGCAAGTACCTGCATGGAAGAAGGTCTGGAAGCCCGTCTGGGAGAAAGTTTGGGTACCGGCCCAACCCCACCACGATGAACACCATGGCTACAAGTAAATTCACAGCGCAAGATCGTCTTCGATCTTCCTCCACGTTTTTTTGACGATCGACGTCATTGTTATTTAAGTTTCCGCTAGCGTTCAGGGATCAAAGGTCCGAGTCGAAAGTTGACTTCGAATTCGCAGCCCGTTTTCGGGTCGCCGTGAACGGGGACTCGAAGGAGGACTCTCTTTCTCTCTCTCTCTCTCTCTCTCTCGTCGCGATTACAGTTACGGAATCCGAATTTCTCGAGTCCGTGAGAAAGGATGTCAAAAAACGTCACCGACGCTCGCACGTCTGTGTCCCGCTCCTGGTGGAGGTAAAAGTTTATCGCTAATTGCGAGAAAGCATCGTACCTTCGCGAAGCAATGCGGGAAAGCGTGCACTTGATACGTCGAATCGTGGTCGATGAAGAAAAGGAAGAGAATGCGATTGGACTTTTGGAATTCATTTGAATAATTGTCTACGATGGAAGACGATAGTTTTCCTTCGACAATTCGTAGATACTCGTCAACGTTAACCCTCTATGGGCCCTTTTGACTTTGAGGTAGCACAGATTACTGTGTTTTCATTTTTTTCTTTTTTTCATATCATTCTTCAAACGTTACGTACTATTATAATTTAGTTTTCGAAAGTCACAAACAAGTAAATGCTGATAAATGAAATTAGATGTTATTATGTAACTATTCTACTTAATTAAACTACTTAAAAATTTGATCTATAGAGGGTTAAAAAAAAGTATTCAAAATAGACGAGCCATTAAATCATGTGTCTTGGGAATGTTTCTTCAGATTGCACAAAGATCAAACGTTTCGTCGCTGTGTAACAATAAGAAAACAATGCCGAGGTGTATAAATCGTAATTGCTCTTCCACACGAATACCGAAACGTTCGATAATCGTGATAATGTCATGCTTCTGCATTACGTTATCTGTCAATGTAAATATGAACAAAAGTGTGTCGTTTCTTCGCGCTATGGACAGTCCTTTTATTGTATGCCACGCACAATTAGTTGTCCGACTGTAAATAACGATATTTCGTGAAGTTATACGAGTATCATGATTTTTGTACCATGTACGTTTACCTTACGATAATAAATAACATTTTTTTATCACTTCCTCGATTCGGTTCAATGCCTTTTCGTTCTGAATGAATTCATGGCCGAAGATAATTTAGCATCTATTAATATGAGTTCTTTACGAGATAATACAGTAGGATTATTTGAAATTCATTTCGTAAGAGACAAATAGGAGGAAGTATTTTTAACTGATAATATCTTCGAGGTAAGTGTTCGTCGATGAGTGCAGGTCAACGATCGACTAAAGAGCCTTTTTGTGAGAGATCGCAGAATAACGGGAGACGTGGCAGATTGGAAATTCTGCAAATCGAAATGAATTTTCTTCGGTGAAAAAACTACTGCCGTGCAATTCGTAAAAGATGAACGCAAATAAGATGGTGAAATGAAATTCTTAAATGGCCAAACGCTGCAGTTTTTGCTGCACGTTGACCGCAATGAGTGACGGTCATTATGGCGTTGTAAAACGCAAGATTAAATTAAGTTCCACCGTTACTTTTTTTAACTGACATTTATTACAATGTAGAAATTTAGTTTAGTGCTTTAAGAATTTCAGAGTTGCAATTTGAAGAAAGCTAAAAATGAAATTAAAATAAGAGTGACTCAGGATGCTTGAATTTTAGGCTACGCAAATAGCAGGCTCGATTCTAAATTTCTCCAAATCCCTCTCACGTCTTACAAATAAAGATTTATAAAAGCATCGGTGAAACTTAAAGTGTACATTTCACTTACAATAAAATGGTAAAAGCAATAAAACTCTGTCGTAATCACGATATTCGAAAAGGAGCAAACACAAAACGTGCACTTCCAGTTTAAAACAATATCTTTCTGAAGCAAATACAGACAAAGATTGTACAAGAATATATGAACAAAAGCAGCAAACAAAAACCAAGGACACACACTGAACAATAGCAAAGGAAAGGTCATTCTTTCGAATTACCACCTACGTACACCGTTCACCAAGAACAAAAGACATCACCCATCGTTGGATATTAATTTCCATCAAATGAAAGCGCGATTTCTAACTGCAAGAGTTGCACGTACAACGGGGAAAAAAGCCGGCAGATGCTTTCCGAGGATAAGAAGCGATTCAAAGGACCAAGTAAGTCTCTCAGGGTCTTCAGGGTCGCGATTCACACCGGCGACCTTTACTTTCTCCGTTTTCGAGCACGGCCAAGTGTAGGACGTCGAGAAAGAAGGTAAAAGGAAGAGTGGAAGACGCGCAGGAAGGAAGGAGGGAGGTACCGGAAGTAGCACGGCCGGTTCGTTCGTCCTCCGCGAGACTCTGAGATGGCGCGGCTAACCAAATGCAACGAAGAAGTGCACTTTCATGGGGAAAATCGTATGGATTACCTTGATTGGATACACTTTCGACGATGAGAGCTTTTTTTTCGCGAATCGACGCACATCTGAAGACCAATCGGACAACGTGACACCAACGAAGCGTGAGTCGCTGATCGGAGAAATGCTGCAGGTGGAGTTTGTAAGATAATGCAGGAATACCGAGACGATTTCACGGAGAAGAAACAGAAATTGGGTTTGTGCATGGTTTATTGAGCGATCACGGTAATTATCTTTGGTATTAAGCATGGTAGGGGAATGTTTTTAAGTTGATTTTGACTATAGATTAGAAATCGAATTGGATTTCCTTACTAAGCCGATGAATTGACGATGGAAGTAGGAATGTCGTCTCTGGGTTTGATGAATCTAATTGTGAACTCTTCTAACTTGAAATCTTGAGATTTCTCAGGTGAGACGCTACAGTATTCTACTCTATTCTTATAAAAGTCATTATGTAATATTCAAATTTATTTCTAGGTACCTGAAAACAACTCAGCAGACTACTCTCAAGTGAGTACCTAGCAATTGTTGATCACTCGTCGTAAAGTTCGTACCAAAATTATCAATCGACTCAACAATCATCAAAACGATCGTAAAATTCATAGAAAAGTTAACAATGGCTGGAAACAAAATCCACGAAAGTTCCTTCGACTTCATGGTACCCCTGTTTCCAAACTTCCCGGCAAAAACATTGAATGAAATAAGGGTTAAAGTTTTCTCCACTTCTTCCCAGTTCATTATGCAATAAAATTGCTTCTAATTACCCTAAGAGCAATCCACCATCGCGATCAAGAACTTGAGGATGAATCGTGACTTTAGAAACCGGTACCAAGATCGCGCTTGAATGTAAATCGGTCACGAAGAGGATTGCATTCTTCTGGCCTCCTCATTACGACGACCTTAATAACGAGCGTCTCCCCTCTGTTTTCTTCGTCGAATCTCACGAAGGGAATTTAATCTCGGATATTCGCTCGCAGGATAAAAAGACTCGCTTTCGAACGTTCAGCTGCAGGTGCAGGTAGCGCCTCGAGCTGCTCGCCTCGAAGCGAATGTTATTAACATATACAACACGGAAAGATACAAGAAGGAAAAGCTCCGGTTAATGTCTCCGAAGAACTTCTCCAGAGAGTGAAAGTTTTCGCGAGTATTCGGTACGATCTTACGTGCCGCCAGCGAGAACAGCGCTGGAGAACGCTTGCCGAAGACAGGAAGTCTGATTTGCTTTTGGTTTTGTTTGTTATTGCTTGGATTTTAACCCATTGACTGCCAACTACGAGATATCTCGTGGCTGCACTATAAGTTTCAATTAATAAGTTAACAATAATGGCCGAGCGCGTACAGAAATTTTAGAACAAAAATGTTCTTCGTATCATTACAAATGTCGAGATTATATTTTTGATTAATGAAACCAACGTTCTAAAAACTTTCTGTCATCTTCTGAAATTTGAACAAGCAAAGATCATATTTCCTTAGTTTTCCTGGCAGTGAATGAGTTAACTAATACTGTTAGCTGCACTGGGATGTATTCTTTTGGCAGGTTTTTTCAATCTGGTTGTGTTATACATTTTTGAAGGGACATTAATTTGAAGATGGCGTTTGATTATTCTGGGTTGGGGCTATTGTAATTGTTTATTAAATTTGTTTCTTCTTTATAGCTTTCGTTTTCCTTGATATTATTTTCGTCTTGAATTCTATGGGTTTCATTGGGATGAACAATATTTTGCAGGTTTGTAATCAGGATGTAGGATGAATCTTGGAAGATGACGTTCGGTCTCAAGGTTTGTCACTCGTGATAGTGGGCGACAGTAAAGACATTAATTAGAAGCGTTAATTATGGCCGTTTTGACTGTAATCTACAATTCCTTGTAGATGTCGACCTACCAAAGTTACGAGAAATAAATGAAGTTTCTGAACAATGGTTTTGAATTTTCGGATTTAAGACCGAAATTTCAAAACCGTTGTTCAGTTAACGATGGCCGCGACAGCCTTAAAACCTAAATGAAGTTTCGCAATTATACTATAAAAAATGAAGTTTAATTATTTGCATCGATATTCCGGTTGTGAGAACGTCGATTATTTAAATATCGACGTATAATAAAACAAGGAACGTAACAGTTACAGATTCGGTTCAGCAACCGATGTCATAACATGAAATGGTAAAAAATTTGCAAATTCGTTGGCAGAACCGGTCGTAAATTAGGGGCGTCTAGACGATCAAGATTCGGCGTTAAGTTTATTAATGCGTCGGGTTGACAGATTCGCGATTAGCCGCCCGTAAAATTAACGTGAAATTAAGATATGTTGTTTGAATACACGTACTATCTTATTTATCCGTTTATCTGGAATGAATTTTAAATACAAATTTAAGTTCTAATATATTCCGTGTTATCTCTTCGAAAGACATTATCTATGCCGTTGAATAGCTAAATATAACGGTCTTTAAGATTAAGAAAAATGATTTTAAATTAATTAAACCTGCGTCCCCTAGATTTTCTATTAACCACAGCAAAAATTAATAATATTCAGAATATATAATAACATTCAAAGTCAGAATATTATAATAATACTCTCTAAATTTAAATATTCATATCATCAATAAAAATTCTGCACTTAAGTATTCAGTGCTCCACGGAAACAAAAAGTTTAAATAAAATGTTGCAAAAATATCAATCAAGCGGATTCTAAGCAACATTCGACAGAACTCGTAACTAAATAATTTTCAATATAGATCTAATGATCTCGGAGTTAACGAAAATTATAAATGCACTGATAAATGCCGATGGAACCATAACTTTCTTGAAGTCAACCATCCGATCAACAAGGAAGACCTTTGAACAGGACACCCTGGCAAGTCTCGCGGAAAAGTGACGCCGTTCTAGGATTTCATGCGCCTTTAAAAGAATTTCTCCCCACCGTTTTCATAGCAATCTCGCTGGCGCAATTGTTGGTACCGCTACGAAACGACTTTTTCCATCCACTTGACTTTCTACGCGTGCACCATAAACTCGTAAAACCCATTGAAAACATTGGAGAACCGTGACGGTAGGTCGAGGCGATCTACCTTCTTTTTTATCCATCGAAATAGCAAGTTTTTCTCATGTTTTTCCTATCATTGAAACTCGTTCCGTAATACGAGAGAATAAATTAACTTTTTCGGATTCTTCTATCAACGACAGCTCGTTGCAACTGCTCCGTGGACTTTAACCCTTTGCGGACCGAATTATTTTCTCAATTTCGTAGTGAGCTAAATGAAATTAATTTCACAACATTTTTTATCATTAGTTATTCATTTTTTAAAATTATAACAGCAACTATAAGCACTGACGGATATTTAGGTGATATTACAATATCATTATGAAATTGGAAAGTCGATATTAAATCGTTAGAAAATAAAATGAAGTGAAAAGCTATGTCGAGTATAGCACGACATAGGACTGCAAAGGGTTAATCGTTTGAGTGCGGCGAAGCGCTATCGCGCTTCTCTTGTGTTCTGCCAAAAATGCGTAGAAGCGCGATCGCGCTGCTGTATGTTACTACGATATAATTTTCGTATTAATTGAGAGCAGGATAAGACGACTTACGACAGTGTAAAATATGCAGGAAAAAAAATGGTAATATTATTAAACGAACCAGCTTAATTTGCGCTATATATGAAAAAGGAATTCATGGAATTTGTGCAGCAAAACACTCTTGTAATAAGAGAATAAATAATATTATGGTTGGTAAAAATTACTTTTTATGTAATAATTAGAGTTAATTATAACAGTTTCTATTATTTTCCAAAAGAAAGTAACTACGTATTTCATTCCGTACTGTTAGCATATATACAAGAAAATTCTTTAGCACTCAAACGATTAATGTACTTGTAGGAAATTTGGAGCTACAAAAATGCAGAGAATGCGGATAGTTAAAAAGAAAATGGCACAATACAAAAAGTATGAAGCTTGTTGTAACATTTAGTGAGTAAAATGAGCCTCTGATTGAATTATATATATTTAAGCGCGTTCCTAAATATTTAAATTTGCATAATATTCTGCAGACAAGTCATAACGACTAAAAATGTGCTATTAAAAATGTTTACCATTGGAGAAGATAAAACATCAATACTATCGAAGAAAACGCTGAGAAGGACATGTATAAAAATTCTGAGGATATATACGAGCGAATGTCATTTAAAATAATTCCTAGGCGTCCTTGCATCTTCGGTCTATTTGTAGCGAACCATCGAAAGTCGTTCATGCTTTATGTATGGCGTACCATGGCCCATGAGGACATATACGATCCTCCGTGTTACTCAATAGAAAGTGAGTCCATCGTATGCTCGATTTATATTGTCTCGCAATTCACGAACATCTTGAGAAATAATAAGGCTTCGACTTATTGCGAAATCCTCGAAGAATTTTATACTATGAAGAGTACCGTCGACGTACAAGAGATATGTTGAAAGAAAGAGACGAATTTTCTTAAGCACTGGCTAACTTTTGAAAAAACACTGTCGCTTTGCGAATATTTGCAATTTTTATCACTGAGAAAGATGATTTTTCTTCTCAAAATAGAATTAACCAAATTAAAATTATTACGAGAGTAATGTAAATAAGAGTGTGAACAAATAAATTTTCCAGTATTAACAATTAGGTCTACCAAGATGATTAAAAGTACTTGTTTTGAATTGTTTATGAATATTTCTGAAAAAGCACTGATTCATTTTCAATTTTCTACATTTATTCTGTAGACTCGAAGTAATTTAATTGGTCAAATTTTTTCCTCCATTTCTTTTCTCCGAATGTATTTATTTAACATTTTTAATTACGTTGGATTAATCCATCGATAGATCTATTGCTAAAGAACCATTTTTTAGATAGATCTTGTAACACTTTTTAGTCTTCCAAAATCACGAGTAATCGCCCCCTGTACAATCAATGAAAATTCGTGCTATAAAACAGCGGATGGAAAACTGGTTCATTTAACCCGTCGTGAATTCGCGAATCTCCCATTTTATTTGTGCGATCTACGTGTTTGGTATTGCCGTAAACAATCGACGGATTTACTGCCGATTTTATGAACCCGACGCAAACACATTCAGTTACCAGTTTCGCGCGAGTTCGACATACAAACATACAGTTCCATTGGATTTAATCGAGTTTACGTTCGCGGCTCCTGTTTTCCCCTGAAACACAACGAAATCGCATTACTCGTTTGTGCAGCCAGATCTCTGCAACTTTCCTCCATTCCTCTTCGTCCTCCTATCGACATCACCGGAACTTATTATCTCGAAAGTCTTCTCGGAAGTTTATTATAACACATCGAAATACGTCTTTATATTATAAACGCGACGATGCTTCCTCCAAGGACGTGACTCTAATCGCCGAGAACTTTCTAATTAACGATATAATTGCCTTGGATTTAGCGTTAAGTAACGAAGTGGGAATTATTGATGACGATTTTCCTGAGTGAATTTTTAAATGATCAGAGTTGTGGACATTTCTTAGGGATTTGTTTTTCTTCTTTTTGTAATTATTGGGTTTAATTGCTGTGGTTAATTTATTTAGGACTCGTAGCCATTTTAGGTGGATTCCGAATTGGAGCTTTTATTAAATTATTCCTTAGAAAAGGTTTGCCAACTGTGCCGGGGATTTGAACGAGGCCCATTTGTAACTTATTTTTTAAGGTTTATTAGAGTGTTATTGCTCCTTTTTGTCATTGGTAAGGCATGAATTACAAAGGAGTTGAAGAAATTGTAATCCTCGTTTGTGACTAGGCCACTTTCACATAACTTCAAAGACGACGAGCATGTAGTCACGTTTCGACCTTTAATTTATGACGATTCCTGTGTATTTTTCTTTTGTTTGCTATACGTAATGAAAATCACAGAGAGAATTATTTTTGAACAAAATTTAAATGTGTTTACCCTCCGATTTCTAATCTGGGAACATTGACTCGACTTTCATCGATGCGATGATATCAGAAGAGGAGAATAGCCACTTAAAATATAATGGAAATCGGTATTTTTCGAAAAATCTTTTATAGGTGTACTCAAAATTAAATATCTATGCAAAAAAAATAGATAATCGCCTTTCGATCACTATAAGGTTCTCTTTCACCTAACAAAATCTCAGTAATCGTTCTTCCCTCAATACCGAAAATTCCTTTAACAGCAGAAACTTCAGTAACAAATAAAAACAAGAATGCGAATTCTGTTCGAAAAAAAAACAAAATTTATCGTTATTTAACTAATAAAAATCGATTTAAGTATTACAAAGGATCTTGAATGTTCCGAATCATTTTACTGAAACTTCAGCTTCTCAAAGACATACCTGTAACAATTAAAGTTAAAAATAAGAAAAACCAGCATGCGATAATTCACCAGGTAATAATACATTGGTAAAACTAAACACAAGGAGAAATATCATGAATTACGCGACTTACGAGCCCAATGATTACGCGCGTACCTTTACCGTTACTGGCAGGCCTAGAATCATCCGCGACGCGAATGAAAGATGCAGGTCAACGTATGGGATAATGATAGTTCATAACAGGGCCTATTAGAAACGTAATTTCACCTAGATAACGCGCATCGCTGAGCACGGATCGAAATAAATTTCACTTTCGTATCGAGATCCCGTGCATCCTCCCATTCCCGCTTCCGATACACCGAGGAGTTTCGCGTTCCATCGCGTCCTCTCCCATTGACATGGAATCAGCGCGGAAATACTAATTAACAGATAACGATTACGACGGTAGAATTACTGGAAATTCGTTATTTTCCCGGCGATAATAAAGCAGTAACATGACGGCGAAAGTGTACGTTGTTGCACGGTAATTCATTGTTGCGGTTGTTTTTGCATTTTGGTTTTAGATGCTGCGGTCATTTTGCATGAAACTTACGATGGATTGTGAAATATCAAAGATGTAATATATTAATGGTTTCATTATTTCTAGCCTATTATGGAGAAATTATGTACAGTTGGCGTCAATAATGTATCTGGGAGAGGATATACCCTCTTTGATCCATGGGGTAGAGGAGTCAAAAGTACAATTTGAAGATCTAGTGAAAAGGGAGCCTCTTGTGATCTCATTTATTTTTAAAATTTTTCCAGTTATGACGAGATTTGAGTAAAAGTTCATTTTTTGAGTCTGTAACTGGAAATCTACGTGTAATCGTTTTAAATAATGGACCCCGAAGAGGATATACCCTCCACACAGTTTATGGAGATAATGAAAGTACCACAAGACGATATACCAGTACAACTTGAAAATCAAATACAGTGAAACCTCTTTTTGTGCGGTCCTTTTTTATGCGATTTGTTTTGTGCGATTTTTTTCGTGCGTTTTTTTTTATGCGGTAATATGAATCTCAGCGGTATTGGCGCCAGTTTAATGTTTCCTATCAGTGTACATATACATGTGTAGACGAACCCTGACTACGTGGACTCCTTGACGACAGTGTATGTGCACTTCGCGACGCTCTATTCATTTGTTTTGAACCAATTCATCACAAGAAGATGCGCGTTTTGGATTACGACGAGTAGCAGTGAATTATTTAATGTGCATTTTGAAAGCTTCTCCATGTATACAATGAAAAATTAAATGTTTTTAAAATATTTCCAGGTCTAATTTAATTTGTTTGAAAGCATTTTCTCATCTATTTCGTAAATAATTGATGTATTTTCTAAATGCGACTTTTTTTATGCGGTCCCTGTCCACCGCATAACAAAAATTTTATGTGGTATATCGTACAAAGTTGTTTATTATATGTAGGTATTTATAAAATTTCCGAATATTTTTTTGTACGATTTCTTTTATGCGGTCCCTATCCACTGCACAAACAGAGGTTTTACTGTAGATGAGGGGCCGCTCTGTAAATCCTTTGCTGTTTAACAGGTTGAATACTACAGTGTTTCGCTATATTTATTATTTCTTCCGACGTGAAACTTCTTTAATTAGAATCACATTTTTATAGAGAAAAAATGTTGGAGGCAAAAATAATTATACATTCTGCAGTACATTAGTTTTTTCACATCAACGTTAGCACTTCATCTACACCTAATAGGCTTTCTGTTTATCAATACTCATTGGCCGACAGTCTATTAACCCCTTAGCTTACAATAACGTGTGACACACGTGAGTCGTTAAATGGAATACGAAATTTTGAAGTTTTCCAATAACTATTAAATTGAAAATATCAGTCGATCATGAGACGGTAAAATTATTTCTATAATATTAATATTGCAGTCAGTTGTGCAAAATGTTAAAGATCAAAGAGAAATTTTTATTTCTGGAATTAATTCTGGGGTATTACGCACGCTGTCAAAATAGAAACCGTAAGGCAAGGGGTTAATCTGTTATTACAGATGATAATAAAATAAAGTTACGCTGCCTCGGAACAACTGAAATTAACACGACACAATGAGTATTTCTTCACATTTTAATTTTAATGTCATAGAGCTTTGCAAGTAGGTACATACACTCAATTTTCAGAAGAATGAGCGGCAGATAAAGTGTTAAGATATCGAGCACATTAACCCCTTCGGGCCCTGTGCACATTGTAATGTACATAATACTTTTCGTGCTGTATTCTATTACGTATAGGTTTAAACTTAGTTTCACTTAGTTTTTTTTTATACAAATATTTCTCAGGATCTCCTTAATGTTACAAATTTTGCGTAAGGACCATATCTCCATTAAAATTTACATTTATAAATTATAAATAAATAAATAAATATTTTTGTAAAAAGTATATTGTTGCTTTCATTCACATGAATAAAGTTAATTTTAGTATAAAAATAATTTTTTCTTCAACGAAAAAAAATTTGGGTCTGAAGGGGTTAACATTAACCGTACCACGCACCATCAGATGACCGGTTCACTGGAATGAAAATATGTACTTTTTTGTATTATTAACTAAAAACTGTTTTCTGCATTAATTCCTATATAAAATTGACAATCAGCTGCACTTCTTTCAAAAAAATATTATCGTTACTTCAGAAGCGGTTGAATGACAAGCTACGGTAAGAATAAGTATATGTAAAGTGCCGGTATGGCTAGGGTTAACGAATTTGTGAGTATTATCATATAAAAGTGCCGGTCCCTGGTGCCCCCGTGGGATTCAACGTCTTAAATACTAATTGTAGGTGCTCGTTGTTTAATATACTTTTCCGTCGCAAAATAGAAAGTTGGCAATTCGTGTGCTTTGAATTATTCTCACATGCTAATTAATCCTTACAATGGCCACAATTGTTCGTGCGCATAAAGTAACGTGAGACCGAAATTAAAGAAGACACGTCCGTAATCTGAAGTGAGATCTATTATTATAGCGAAAGATAGGACCAGTTTCGTGACATTTGATCGAACAATCGATCGAGTATGCATCGAGATTTCACTTGGACTTAGGGCGCATCGATGATTACAGAGCCAAAGGAGTTTCACTTTCGTGGTGGCATCGTCTCGAGTGCAACGAGACTGCAACCGATGCGCTCGTGGCTCTCTATTCATCCTTTTTGCATGCACGTGTATGAATGGCGGAAGTGTGTTTTCTATTTACGTGTCGAAAATTGTCACGACTCGGAATATACGAAAGCAGCACGAAAGAGTTCACGGAACTCCGGCAGAAATCCGGATGGGACTTACTGGAAAATTATGCGCCATTATGCAAATGCGAAGCGTAATAAACGTCATATGGTTCTGGGTAGAAGTTCGTGCCTCTTTGGATGCGGATTGATGCGTGGTTTTGTTAACGAGAGAAATAAAGTACGAGGGACTTTAAGTAGAAATGAGGGATAATATTGTGCTCTTTTCTTTCGAGATGGGACTGTAGGAATTACTAGAACACTTAATGAGATAAGAAATTTCAATATTACCGAGTTTGTACTACACTTATTTAGATTGATAAGTACATGTAGAAGATACTTTAACTGGACTTAACACTAGATTTACGGGCGTGAAATCTGTTAAATCGGAATATATTAAATAAGGTCTTTGGAAAAAGAGGGATGAAGCGGTAAAAAATGGTAATTCGTTAGGTCATTATTGTATTATAAAATATACCTGAAATATCTACTGTACAGCGTCTCTGTAAATTTTAGAAATATTTATAAGATAAGTAGGAACCCGTCAATTTGACGGCTTCCGTAAATCTAGTGTTAATTGTTAATGCAGTAAAAGTTAATTGAATAAACCTCAAACCTCGTCAGGTGGCCTGCAAATCGACAAAACGATAGGATTTCATGATATTATTATTATAATTTCGTAATATTAACTTCAAAAGTGGAGAGAATAAAATTATGACTTTTAAAAATTAATATCTTGACGTACGGTTGCCACTTATCATACATTTTTGTTTTATTGATCGATAAGTTCTTCGATATTTAAATTTTGATGTTTATTATAAGGTACGAGGCAGCTTTACTCTCAATGGATAATAATTTCCATAATGATGCCATCCTATCGCGAAAATTTCACTTCGGCTCGCAGAAATCGACTGCACCGATGCAACCGCGGCTCTCTACTTATCCGTTAAAGGAGCAATGTGTACGTCTCGTTTACCGGTCGAAAACTTGTGCATCGCATTCGTCTCGTCGTCGGCGTATTTCCGTCATAAAGAAGCTAAAGGTTTGTTCATATTGCACAAAACAAAACTGTCTCTACATTTTGCGTCTTTCATTAATAATAATTTCCCCTCAAACCAATAATTTTGCGTGAATATCAGAACATCAAGACTTCCGAGGACAAATTTGGTAGAGATTAAACTCGAGCGTGTAATCTGATAGATTGCCATCGATTAAAAGTTAAGTAAACAAATAACTGAATTACTTGCACTGTGCTAATATTGTTTCAATTTTTACTACAGCCAATGCCACTTCGCTTGGAGACTAGCAGCTACAGCTATCAAACCCCCAGCGACTTTTTCGACATTTTCCCCATTTACCTTCGATAATTCAAATCCCATCTCATACTACAAATCTCACGCATAACCCCCATAACATTTAAAACCGAAGTATTCAAGAAAACAGTCAAACAGCAAATAATTAATTCAATCGTACAAATCTACTTTTAACTCTTATAACTCCAAGGGTATTTTCACATACTTGTCAGGTACTTTCAAATAAATTCGTTCAACTTTAAAGAGGAAAATAGAGATACGACGTAATGTTTCATGAAGTATTTCTTTACTAGTAGGAATATTTATGAATATTCTGCAGGGGTAAAGTATATAAAAATAAAAATTTAACTTGTACTTTAGTAAGCTTCGTTTCCAACAAAAAGGTTGGAATGATAAGCGTTAATCCTTACTCTACTACCGCGTAAGATAAAACACCGTTCCCTGCAATTTGCATATCAATTTCTCTCCCGCTGATAGCTCGCATCACGAGATAACGCTAATAATTTCGCACTAGCGTAATGCAAGTTTGTCCACGCAGTGTCATTCGTCTCGCTCAATGTGAATCGACCTTAACAAGATACAAGTTTCACGACCGTGACTTTCCCATCGTGGAAGTGGTCTGTCACACGAGTACAAGCTGCAGATTGAGGAAAGTGGAGGGAAGAGGATGGAGGCGAGCAGATTCACCGACATGGGAAAACGCGAATCTCGCGATATGCGCTTGAACCCCATGACCTCAAGATGCGCATGCAACGTTTTCTTTCGATTCAACGATCGTCACTGGCATTGGCGACGAGCGTAAAAACATGTGGCAATAGTCGAAATTGATATTAGTAGTACGATGGAGTTATTTAGTCATTGCTAATGTGTTTTTCTGCTTGTTTGGAAATAGCAAAATTGCAATTTCTGAGCCGGTGGTTATGAAAGTGGACTGACAAGTTGAATATTTGAAAAATCGAAGATATTGTTCTGTACATTGCAATATACGCGAATTATTATAGTTTGCAAAAATGGTACGGATTTGAACGGTTTAATGAGAAGAAAAATTCACCACAGCTGACGATAAAGAGATTTGACCTGGTGCAGTTATTTGATAACGATTCCCATTGCGACCATAACTCTGATATAAAAAAGGACCCTTCGATATAAATATTAGAAAACTAATTGAATAGCTGGCAAGTGTTCCAGAACACCAACTCCATAAAATCTTTCTACTTCGAACGCTTTTCTAAGTTATCTATATGAGTTATCGAGACTGACTGCTTTTCCACCTGATTTCTCAATCCGAGCACCCATATTAATTAACTTCAAAGGAAAGGCACGCGTCAAATTTAATGTCATTAGGAAGTCGAGAATAACTTACGATTTTAACGACGCATAACGAAGAAAGCATTCCACGAGTTTCAGGGGAGCCTGCACCTATGGTTATCATTTTCTCATTCCAGTTGGCCAATGATGCATCAAATGTCAGAGGTCGACGTAGAAAACGGCTGTGGAGCCAGAAAATTTATGCTCTCTGCTCGCTTGTCTTCGAATTGACTTCTGGCGGTGAAGATACTTTAAGTCCCAACAGAAAGCTCGATTACAGATTCCGTTTCGATAAGAATTTCAAATTCGTCGACTGGTTCACCGAATTTGAAATAAAAATTTCAAAGACGTCCAGCTAGTCGAGGAGTTTGCAAAATTTAAATAAAATCTTCCTGAGAAAACCTAACTTTGTTGTAACGTTAATGATTATGGCGTTTCGTTATGGCGTGTTCGACAATTACGTTGTTTTGATTCCGAATACTTTTTTGCCGCGACGTCACTAAATATCTCTTCGAGAGAATTCCTGTTTGCGCAAGATCGCCGTTTTATTTCCTAAACCGGCATTGTTTCTGTAGAGAGTGGAGCATCCGGTTTCTACGTGCGCTGCTCGTGAATGAAGTTATCGCAAAATCGGATAGAAGCCTACGAAAACACCGAATAACTGGTTTTTCAGAATCTCGAAATTCTGGTATTCGATAATCCCAAAATATGAGACCAAAATTTTCAGTGTCACTCACCTTTTTCAGAGATGGTTTCACCACGTGGTACAAGATAACAAACATTTTCTCAGTATTATTATATTTTGTCCATCTTTATTTCAGAGAAGGGTTATTATTTCTAACATTGAAAAGTAATCTCCTTCGATACTTTAACAAGCTTAACTATTGGACTCAAGTCCCCTAACAATTTTGCTACGGCAACCATTTTAACAATGTTTTTATTCGGTAAAAAATATAAAAAAAAGAAAAATATCAATTTTTTATCTAACAACGCCCCAAGAAAAGTCCCATCATACGAAATTCGTACGTCCCGAGCCACAATGCATAGATTAACATTAGACCTACCAAGCCGGTCAAAATGATTGGTTTTCAATTTTTTCTAAAAATTCTCCAAATTTATATGAACAACCATACAGTAAATATTCTACGTCCATCTCATAAAACATAAATCAACGAATCGATCAACTTTTCCACCGCTCGATTCATTTTTTTCCAAAGTACTCATTTAATATATTCGTCATCTTTTCCACCTTTTGACCTTTTCTCCAAAATACTCATTTAATGTACAGGAATACAATACATTTAAATGCCGATAATCCTAGTGTTAACTCGATACAAAACTTTAATTAGCATTCCTCGTCGTCAAATTTCAAAGATTTCAACGTACATCCGTATGATTCAAATCTAGCAAATGAGAAGCCTCTTCGGAGTGTACCATTAAGAGATACGCCTTTCACTGTCGAAACCCAGTTATTAATCGAAACCGGCACGATTTGAAATGCCGCCGTTACGATCCGTAATAGAATGACGAGATAGGCCGAAGTCCAGAGCGGTGCTGTTACATCAATTGACCACTTACACGCTCGTTACTTTCACTGAAGTTCTATGCCGAAACGAGCGGATGTTCAAAGAGTTGGACGACGCGATCGTAAGCACGTATGTATTCAGAGTGCAGGGAGTGGGCCTGTTCGAGTTTCCGCTCGAAAATTGCGACCGAAGAAGAGCTGTACATGAAATGAATTTTTATTGAATTCATTTCATTATTTCTCCACAAATTATTCATGATGTGGCTGCTGTTCGTTTAATACTGGAACTATCGACGATTAGCACAGTATAGTTAGAGATAATTAATAAAAATGGTAAAAGGAAAGGAATAACGGGGGGAAATGATTGAAGATGGAATTGTTTATATTTAGCAAAATGGGCATGGAGAAATAAAGAAGTCGGAGTGGTAGGAAATTTAGGAATTTTTCAAAGAAATTAAAAATCAGCAATTTTGACTGCCTTCAAAGATGTGGTGTTAATAGCATGATTTTTTAGCGCAGAGACTGTAACATGGCATATATATGTAGAATACATGGAAACTACCACCAGGAATTTTTGTGAGATTTTAGTTCATGTTGGGACTTATTTGGGCACAATTTCATTTTACTGAGTTCTAGAGAAGATTTTATTTTTTTTAAGGACAATAAAACTTGCAGTTAGACTCGTTGTTAACATCACTATTTTTTCTGAAGTGGAGATTTGGTTATGGGTCCTGTATGTGGGCCCATAAGAAAACGGATACGTTCCATGAGCTGCGTAAACGCGACAAAACTATTATATTCCTAACATATCGATGAAATTATTTCAGAGACAAGAAAACTTGAATTTGGGCCCACTATCTTTGGGCCCGACCATGTGATAATAAAGGAACGAATGCATTCTGTTCGACGCCATGCACAACCGAAATTTAATACGTTTTTTTGTGCTTATCGTTGCTTCGCAAAAGTATTGTTCGAGAAATATATTTAACAGGTGCCATATGGTGTCCATAAAGTTTCACCATAAAGTTTAGTTAACGATAAGGAGCGAAAGGCCCGTAAATATCCCATACTACTGCACTCAATATTCATAATGCTCGAGAAAACGAACATTGCTTTGTGGAGGCACTCCTTTTGCTATTTGGAACAGTGCGTTACGCCTATCGCGTTACGATTCTCGTTGATCTTATCGTCTGCACTTCGGTCATTTATTTAATAATCTCATACTTTGCAACTATAATTCACGACGAGTTGGTAGCATTCATGGGTAGAAAGCAAGATCACGAAATCGTCCGTAAAACGGGGAGAAATTGATACAGCTCGACAGAAAGAGAGATAATATAACGGAGGAATAGCGATGAAGGAAAAAAGGAACGGCAGATGAATAGAAAAACAGTAAAATCAGAGATATTTTGTGGAGACGAGACTAAATAATCAAACAGGACCTGACAAAACCAAATGCGACGAGAATCAAACACTATTCAATTCGAGTACCAAACGACTTAATCCTCTGTAGCCCGAATTATTTCTGATATCTAAAGGTCCGTAGCACGATAGCACATTAAAAAATGCTAATAATACAATTTTTAATGATGGATTTAACTTGACTTCTAAGCGTTAAACTTTACAAAATTTCGTGATTATTAAAAATGAAATTGTAATATTTGGCAAAGTTAAAAAGTTAACTTTGAAGAATAAAAACCTAGATGTGTCCTGTCTCGCCTCGAATTCACAAGGGTTCGTAGAAGGTTCATACTACTAGTAAGTAGTATTACTAGTAATACTACCATTTGGTAAGTAGTATTAGTAGTAATACTACCATTTGGTAAGTAATATCAGTAGTAATACTACTATTTAGTAATTAGTATTAGTAGTAATACTACTATTTTGTAAGCAGTATTAGTAGTAATATTACTATTTAGTAAGTAGTATTAGTAGTAATACTACTATTTAGTAAGTAGTTTTAGTAGTAATACTACTATTTCGTAAATAGTATTAATTGTACTACTACCATTTGGTAAGTAATATTAGTAGTAATACTACTATTTAGTAATTAGTATTAGTAGTAGTACTACTATTTTGTAAATAGTATTAGTAGTAATATTACTATTTATTAAGTAGTATTGGTAGTAACACTACTATTTCGTAAGTAGTATTAGTAGTAATACGACTAATAAGTAGTATCAGTATTAATGCTACTAGTGAGTAGTATTAGTAGTAATGTTACTGTGCTCAATGTAAAGAAATTGAAAGACATTCACAAATGAAAAATAAAATCGACGCATACGGAAGAAGTGGACGAAAGAGGGCACGGTTTATGGAAAAGAACGAAAAGACAAAAATCTGAGGTGCAATACTATTTCTCCAAAGAGTATGAGAGAGACAAGCCCACGAAGAGAAAAAGGAAAGTCAAAGATCCGGGATACAGTACTATTCCGCCAAATAATGAGACAACGAAAAGGATAGAAGCAAAAAGGAAAAGACAAAGAGAGAAATGTATATCGTATGTAAAGTAGACAGAGAATAAAACTTTCCTTCCACACAATCGCTGTCCGGCCTCTCGAATAGATTATAATCGGAGAACATTCGAGATAGAGGCGTAGGATGGTGAATCGCGAAGACGAAATTCGAAATGACCGAGGAGAAACTTACACGGCGATTTTAATGAACCGTTTGCATTCGATGATAGTCGTCGGAGATGAATCATTGGAACAAAAAAAAAAGAAAACTGCACGATGCAAGAACGTTCCGATAACCTCTACCTTCTTCTCGTCGCTGACAAGAATACATTCTTATCTTTGTGAAGAATTGAAAAGTCTGTAAATTAATTATTAAAGTAGCAAATTAAATGACCCGTTGCAAGGTTAAAGTAATATAGAATCTATCGCTCGTGGCCGGCGATCGTCGATTGAGTTAACGAAACCTTTAGTCTATGTATTTTCATCTATTTCTCGAAGGACCACCCTCGTGTTGAGGGACAAATTATATGGAAATTTGTGACAATAACATTTTATTTATGCGTATGAGTATACTAACTCTGCGTTTGTTTTGTACGAACACTAATTGTTACGATGTACAAGTTGGGACTGTATTATCCCCGGAGAGTGCAATATCTCCGTACCGAATATAACCTTTCAAGAATGCAATACCTCGGGAGAATGTAATATCTCCGTTAGACTGTAGTACCTAACTTGATAATTCGGTATCAAAGTGTTACGGTAAAGTGTAGGAATGTATTAAGACTGGCTAAGAATGGCCCCAATGGCTCAAAAATGACAATGTTATGGGCGAACGCTTGCCCTTTTATGTGTTGAGAGACGTCACTGCACTCTTCCACTCTTCCCTTCCTGACCAATCAGGAGGGCCTGATATTTCGTGGGTGCACTGACGTCTCCGTTCAAGGGGGTGCGAAAACATCGGCAACATCGCAAATTTCCCGAATCCTACTCCTCCACCTTCGACCAAGTAACGGTAAAGAAGGGGAGGTCGGGATGCTCTGGGCCTGAGCGTCTTTCCGGTCTAAGGGTCGCGGTCCGCTCGAAACAATGACACCAGGGCCGCTTTGCCAATGTCCCCGGGACCATTATAAGGTAATCACTGTTCAAATCCAGGAACAAAGAAGCAAATTAATATAAGCTCGCCAGCGAGGATGGTTCATGGATTAGGCCCACCGAAGGCTCGAAGGCAACCTTCAGTATGCCCCGAAATTAATTAATATTTCGGAAATAGTGGCCTTTGGTGCATATAATAGAACCCGGCATATTGACGGTGTAAGCCCCAACATCTATTCTTCACTGTTTTAGATTGTAATTAATATACTAGATTCGGTATCTAATTATCAATTGAAGAGTCTTCTTTTCATCCAAAATAATTAATTTCATAGGACTTTTAACACTAGAACTATCAAGGTGGTCGAAGTATCGGGGTCCTAATTTTTTATTTAAAGTCTCCAAATGAATATGGGACCCATAGAGTAAATATTTCACGTCTATCTTATAAAACATAAATTCCTTAATTTTCAAAATTACTTATTTGATATATTTAAATATAATCAGTTTAACACCGGTAGCTCTAGTGTTAAATAGCGTAATCCGTCCCTATACAGTTCACGCACTATAATCCTTAGAAAACTATCCATATAGCAATTAATGAACCGCAACTTTCTATTGCATTAAAGAGCTATTAAGTAACTTACTCTCCAATTGTATTAACTTCCCTAATTGCGAAGAAGTTCTATAAAAACTGCACCAGCTAGAAATA
Source organism: Cerceris ruficornis (assembly GCA_963989415.1). Taxonomy (NCBI): domain Eukaryota; kingdom Metazoa; phylum Arthropoda; class Insecta; order Hymenoptera; family Crabronidae; genus Cerceris; species Cerceris ruficornis. Next base: position 9,231,730 of record OZ022518.1, read on the forward strand.
AAGAACTTAAGTAGTTTAAGTATTGCAGCACCGCCAATGCGGCTCCGACACATCTGCAACAAAAATGCGACCGGAAACTAAGGAAAGGCAGTTAAGGAAGAATATACGAAATTTCTCGTGGAATAATATAGCCATCGATTCTATTTCCCGTTGAGAAAATACGAAACGATGCTTCCAGGAGTTCGTTCGACGTTACGTGTTTTTCTTTCTTCCGTGAACGGATTCGCCTGGCTTCCACTCTCGTGTACGTAACCCAAATATCGTCGAGGAAAGGAATCCACTGGCTATCTCGAGGGTCGAAACGTTTAGAAAGTGAACTAGGTACTGGCCCCATAAGACGAATATCTCGAGTGTAAATACAAATCTCTGACAGGTCCGCGATCCTTTGTTTAACGTCGCGCCTTTGAAATATTTCAAACGTTCCACCTTCAACAAACGAAATTCGGCACTTATCGACGATATGTAACATTTGTAAAGTTTTTTCTTTTTTCATGTTCGTACTTTACTCACGCGGTTTGCGCTCGTGTGGCGGAGAATATTCTAATAAAATACTTTCTCCGCGGGCCAAGTTTAGACGATATTTTCTTAGCGATGACGCCTCTTAGAAGTCGTTAGGGCACGCGGTTGTGTAATATGTGTACCGATTCTTTCTACCGGATTTTCGAACCTGTTTCTAAGGTTATTGCGCTAATATTTGGAAATACTGAGATTCCTGGCTAATCTATCTTGTATTGTTATTCAAGTTTCTCTCTAAGGTTGTGATCTTTCTAACATCATGAAATCTAGGTTGGTACTTAGCAAAGACCGAAAGTAACAGAAATCCCCAAACGAAGTAGAGTCAACTTTCAGAAAGTTTTGCTAAATTTTACGTAATCTGCTATCGCCTCGGTGGTTTTAAAGTCATCTAAATCAGTAAGTCCCACGCGAAATGATCATGAGATAGGAGAATATAGTGGGTATAAATATAAAGACAGATTCGCAATCAATGGACCTGAATTCAAATCCCCCTCGGGAAAATTGGTATTAAATTATTGTTTAACATATCGTAGCCTCAGTGGTTTGGAACCCACCTAAAGTAATAAGTCCCAATCGAAATTACCATAGCAGTTAATACGTGTATTGTGGGTATAGAGGTAAAGGCTGAGATTCGCAATCAGCGCAACTAAATTCAAATCCTCCGTTTCCTCTACAACACTTTTTCTTAATTATTATTTAATATATCATAGCATCTACCTAAAAGAGAAGAGAATTCGAAAGAGTACAAAACAAGAATACTATAAAACACAAGGATTTACTGAAAAATGGAACAAAATTCCCGGAAGCATATATCGACAGTTACCTTCAACAACAGGAACTTTGTCGGACGTAGGAAAAACGACAGACGTTCTAACAACTTCCTCGACTTTTTAGCAAGTGGTAACTAATATCCCGGATACAGTTGAGACCGAGAAACTTATCGTTTTCGCTTCTGAATTTGGAAATCTGGAGCAACCGTACACCCGAATGATTTACGAACCGGTACCACGTGGCCTCGGGACGCCATGTTCTACGGTACAAAGCAAAGAATTCACTTTCGTCCGGTTGGAATGTGTCGAACTAATTTAACGTGTTATCACCTTTAATCCAGTTAACGGAAACTTAGAGCTTAGCTTATTTTGCTGCACGATTCGCCGTATGTTTATAAAAAGGATTTTATTTTAGAGATTTTATTCGTGTACCGTTGAACTACGGGGTTTAGGGGATTTTAATGTTGTTTAAGTGTTGAAATACTATACACTGCGCACCATTTAAATTTATCACCTCAACAATTTCTGCTGAAAAGGAAAATACGAAAAATACCCCTCACCAAATTTACAAGAGGAAAAAATATTGTCGTTATAATGTAGCCTCCACAAAATTCTGCAATTTTTGTAAGAAAATATTTTTTGAATATTACGTTACAATGGAAATGCTATAGTTATCATTCTTCTAATGATTCTTTAACATTGGAAGTACCAGTGTTGTATCCACTAAGTTGTATATACTGAATAAGTTCTATGGAAAAAGGGAAATCAGGAGGTGAAAAAGACGATTAATTTAGAAATTTAGGTTTTATAAGATAGAAGTGGAATGTTTACTGTATGGCTCCCCCATCAGTTTGAGGATTTTTTCGAAAAAATTGGGAACTGGTCAGCTTGTTTGCCTTTGTAGTTTTAGACGAAACGCCAGTATAATGAGTCTCTGTAGATGTACATAGTCAGACGGTCTATTACTACTTAAAGAACGCTGCGAACGTTACAAGTGGAGTTTTGGTTGCTGGCGTTGCCACCTTGATGCACTATTTTATTTCATTAGCAGCTATATCTCTAAATCTAATTATTGAGGACACTTATTAACCTCTAATCTCAGATGGGTTATCGAAATATAAACACTAAAATATGATACTTGTTTACGGAGAAAACATTGGTTCCAGGTTAACAACTATCAATAGTTTCAGAGCAGAATGTCTTGAAGGTCATTAAGCACATAACGGTAATAAACAGAAATTGTAATTGATTTACAAAATTTGTTACAACTGAACAGTTTCCTACCAAACTTTGTTAGAATGAAACGATCAGTTCTACCTCGCCCTATCGTTACACTGTGCAATTAAAAAGAATCCTCGAGAAGTATAATTATCATTCTCAAACCTTGCGCGTTTATAATTGATCGCGCAGTTAGTTGTACTTTCACCAATAAAAGTTTCTTCCATCGGTTACGAACTTTACCAATAGAATCTGAACGAGGCTCTAACTTTCTTGCTGTTTAACAGCGAACAATTACGTCTTGCGAAAGTCTCGAAATCGCTTGTAACGTGCCCCGTAACACTCGTCATCGAATAATCGGTGAACACAGAAGCTGCACGTTCTCTCGATTAAATCATCTGATACTTTAATGTCGCTGGCCTTTCTTCGTATAAACATTTTGCGCAAGACGATCGACCTTTACCTTGGCAGAGGCCGAAGGATGACTTGTGCGATTATGCTGTCATAAAATTGATAAATTAAGAATATTAATGTTCATAAATATTGCCAATTGACATTGTTACATAGGGGACTTCAAACTGAACAGTGAGTAATAGAAAATTGTGCTGACATTTTCGATAAAATTTAGCAAATTAGAGTTCATGAACATTGCGATTTGACTGTATAACGTAAATGACTTTAGACTGAATAGCTACTTAGTAATACTAACAGTGTAACTAAGAATTACTCCAGTAATAGTTAGTTAATTAAATGTTGATAAATTATGAATATAAAATTTCATAAACATTGCGATTCGATTGTATAACGTAAATGACTTTAGACTGAATAGCTACTTAGTAATACTAACAGTATAACTAAGAATTACTCCAGTAGTAGTTAGTTAATTAGATGTTGATAAATTAAGAATATTAAATTTCAAAAACATTGCGATTTGACTGCATAACAGAAATGACATTAGATTGAATAGCTACTTAGTAATACTAACAGTGTAACTAAGAATTACTCCAGTAATAGTTAGTTAATTAGATGTTGATAAATTAAGAATATTAAATTTCATAAACATTGCGATTTGACTGTATAACATAAATGACATTAGACTGAAGAGCTACTTAGTAATACTAACAGTGTAACTAGGAATTACACCTGTAATAGTTAGTTAATTAGATGTTGATAAATTAAGAATATTAAATTTCATAAACATTGCGATTTGACTGTATAACGTAAAGGACTTTAGACTGAATAGCTACTTAGTAATACTAACAGTGTAACTAAGAATTACTCCAGTAGTCGTTAGTTAATTAGATGTTGATAAATTAAGAATATTAAATTTCAAAAATATAGCCATCAGACAGTCTAACATAGAGGACTTTATACTGGATCGGTTTCTTTATTTATTTCTTCTTGTGCAGTTCCTGGAGAACACTTGTTTATATCTTATACCAAGTTGACTACATTTATGCTGTATTAAATCTAAAGTTTTATTTCATTTCATTTCCTTCGTAATGTACAACCAGCGAACGCATTCGCCGGCGAATGAAATTGCAAAGTTGTGTTTTAATGAATAACACAATAAAAATACAAGAGTTCGAGTGGTTTACTTAGAAAGTCCGTCCGTGTCGATGAGGATCAATTAAAGAAGGAACTTTAGAAATCAAGCGAATCGAGGAAGCTTGCCTGCCTCGTCACATTATAGAGACAGAATTCCACGTGGGGATTACGATACGTGACGAGGAAGTGACTGTGCATTGGAGTGGCAATTACTTCCGCGATTTTCCACGGGATACACATGAATCTTTAAGACGGCGAGACGTGATTTCGGCTCTGAAGATTTCACAGTTTTAATTTCTAAAGTGCGAGGAAACGAATGAGATCGACAGAAATCTGAAAGTATTTTGGACTAACGAGGTCTGATTTAATTATCTGATATATTAGAAGCGTACACGTTAATATATGTCTTCGAGTCAATTAAGATTCTTAATTAAACCTGCGTTCTGTATCTCTACTTTTTATCATCGTATTATAACGATTGATATAACACAAGTATTTTAGGAAAGATGGTGCAAAGTGGCCATCCATTTAAATGACTTAACATTAATACTACTTAACTGAAGTATCTTCCTTCAATTAAATGTCCCGTTGGCATTGCTGAAAATATATTAACTCATTTTAAAGCTCGTGTAACAAAAACGCTTAATAAATAAACTTTCTTTAAAAGGTAACAAGATAAGTTCTTCCCTTGCTGCCACGTGATGAAACTTCATTTGCATACCTAATTAGTAATTTCGTCATATGTGATAATATTTTAGCTGCAACAGTAATACTATTTTTCATAATTAAAAGAAAGTCAACAGCATATTAATATTCACACGATTAACTCATACAATGCCAGCTAAGGGTGTAAAATTTAAATCAATCCAAACCCATTATAAAATTACAGCGGAAAATCTCGATCAAGAATTCCATCCAAAGGAAAAATCGACGGTCGTCGACTCACCATCGACCCAATTAATCGCAGTACTCCGAAAAACGTTCCGGAATACCTCGAACGGGGATACTACGCGAAAAGAAAAGCGACAACGGTCCGGCCCCGGGGCCTTCCGGAGAGAAACCGGCGAGGAGTAGCTGCCTGGTCGATCTTAAACCGATTAAACGTTCGAGAAAAGAAAAAAAAATCAGTCTTAACGCTCGATTTCTTTCCGTCGCTTTTCCCCACAGCGTAATCTGGAGCACGGAGACATAACCTTGCCGCATAACCTTGCCTTTCCGTGAACTTCGCCTTCGTCGTGGTACGTTGCACGAAGACGGCCGAGAGAACGAAACCACTTAGCCCGCTCGGCCGGATCGTATTCTCGATCACTTTCTCCGGAACGATGGCCCGCAGTGGAATAAAGAAAGACCGTTGGAATTGTAGGAGGTTGACGAGGAGAAAGAGGAAAGGGAGGGGCAGTTTGTAGCGATGGTGTTGATTCTCTCGTGAACTTCCGCTGGGAAGATCAAACGGTTGCAGAGGGAATGCTCGACGAATAATAGAGAATTATGTCTTTCCCTCTGGCAGATATTTGTAGATTATACCTTATATTAGATTTTTATAGTGTGCTGTTCACGGTTAGATGATGCAGGGCCCTATTTGGAGTCGGATAAATTAATTGCCACGTAATCAAAAGGTCGCAGAGGGAATGATTGGAAATGCTGGAGAATTACGTGTTTCTCTCTGAGAAATATTTGTAGATTGTACTTTTTTATAGATTTTTGTAGTGTGTTGTTTACAATTTGATGATACAGGGCCCTACTTGTAGTCGGTTACATTAATTGCCAAGTAATCAAAAGGTCGCAGAGGGAATGATTGGGGAATACTGGAGAATTACGACTTTCTATCTGACAGATATTTGTAGATTACACCTTCTATTAGATTTTTATAGTGTGCTGTTCACGGTTAGATGATGCAGGGCCCTATTTGGAGTCGGATAAATTAATTGCCAAGTAATCAAAAGGTCGCAGAGGGAATGATTGGAAATGCTGGAGAATTACGTGTTTCTCTCTGAGAAATATTTGTAGATTGTACTTTTTTATAGATTTTTATGGTGTGTTGTTTACGATTTGATGATACGAGGCCCTATTTGGAATTGGTTAATCTAATTATCTAGGGGAGATCAAACTATTGCAGTAGGAATGATTGAGGAATATTGGAGAATTTGGTGTTTCTCTGTGACAAATATTTGTAAATTATAGGTTTTGTCAAATTTGTACACTGTATTGCTTATTGTTAGATGATGAAGGGTCTTTCGTGCTAGTTAAACTAATTGTCGAGCGGTCATCAACAGGTGTCCACTGTAGGGAGGTGTTAAGCGCAGATAAACTTCAATTCCTTAATGAACTCTGAGGTATCATAAGTAGACAATCATAAGCGACTAAGACGTGCTTTGTTTACTAACGAATTACATTAATAACATCCGTGCTGCAATGGTTCCTGCTATCTGTACGAATTATACATTTCCAAATGTCCAGTTTAATTTACACGACCAATGCCACAATAGCCATCACTTATCAGCGCTGCCAAATTCAATCATACTTCTCACGACCTTCAAACAATAACATCCACAAATACCCTGATACATTCCCTACTAAAATACCGATGTTAAATAAATAAATGACTACTAAACATTCCACGTTTCCCCGCCATACCGTAGAAAACCTTCGCTTAAAGCTGACAATTCAGGCAAAACGCAACTTCCATTCAACGAACAAGCAATCATAAAAATACACCCATTAAAAATTCTTCAATTCAACGATCGAAACAACTAACGAACAACGAGACAAATGGAAAGTAACCGGGGCCCGAAGATCGGTCCCATCGCTACTCAAGAGGTCCAAGCTTTCTGTAACGCTTCCGAACGTCCAACGGAACCCACCACCATCGCGACTCGGTTTCCTCCAACTAGGTGGGCCAGCTCCTCCACCAGCGGAACAACCTTACCACCACCTTCGTCACCTGCCCGGACGCACCACCACGGGACACCTTCGAAGATAGCACTGGGGGAGGATACGCGCCTATATAACTACGGCGTTCCGCTGATTGGACGAAGTAACCTACGTTTTCCTGCACCTAGGGAACAAGAGTACGCGGCCCGAGCCCGACGGGCGGCACTGCGAGAAATATGAGGATTCGCCCGGGATGCGCGGTCAGTTTACATCATTAATTTTCAATTAATTAATCCGCGTCCACGCCGAACGTCATTGTTATCGAACGAAATACGTGGCTGCGCGTATGGGGTACGTCGCGGTTTCTTCGTAATACGTCGTAGTAGTTGAACAATCTATTCGGAAGAAGTGAGTGTCGCGATAGATGGTGAACGAGGTTTGTTTGTTATGATATGCTCGCAAGGTCGACTGGTTTCGTGCGGTTTCATTGGTTCTTCCGCGCAGAGGGTAAACGATTCATATTTGTTGATAAAGCTACGAAGGTTACGTTTGGAGACGAGACACATTTCGGTTGTATAGTATTATACGCATATTTGTTGACACTAAGTTATCGTGTGGTAGCATTAGCATAATTACTAACGTGACTTAACCGTAACGTGAAGCGTTTAAAAGGCAATGATTCGTATATCAAACGAATCCTATCGCTCGTAACACGTTTGCACTGTTTCTGCACGATATTAATATTCCGTTTTGAAACCTGATATCGTTGACCGTGTAACAGCTAACATGTTTCGACACATACTCACGTAGCATTCGTAAAATACATGCACTCATTGGCAGCCGTGACGGAAATATTTTAATACAAATAGGCGAAACTTACACGTGGTCGGTGTAGTCAGGAATGCAGACGATGGCTCGCCGTATTTCGTTGATGGACAGCCATGCGAGACGCTCGCTGACGTTCACGTTGCATGTAAAACTGCACTCTATCCGGAAAAAGTAGAAAAGTAGAAATTCCTTACCGTTAGACACGCCGAAATTTGCGCACGACCACACCGTGCAAACGTTCCAAACGGACTGAACTTCGATAGACGGGCAGAGGACGGTCGCGCGACAATGTAAACACTTCGTTGGATACAAACCGAGTATCTCTGTACAGGCTTCTATCCGAATTTGAAACTGGACGATTTATGCGTAGATACTAACACAGGTCGTAAAATCATTCATATTTAAAATTGATAGCTACGTAATTAGTAGTTCAGCGTGTGAAACAAAACGTAATGAGGGATCGACAATTAAACTTGGATGGTATAATAAGATTGATCGTATATTTTCTATCAAATATAATATTGTTATAGATATTTATCTTAAATTGATTAAGTTACACGATAATTGTGACTTTTTAATGAGAAATAAGTTAAGACAGCGTCTTTAACCGGGACCGGAACTGCAAGAGGGATCATTGTCGGTCACAGGCGGCCATCGACAAAGGCGCCACTTGATTATCGATCAACAGCGAGTTTCGAAAGCGGCGTTCCATAAATGGACCGTCCTTAAAAGTCACTTCTGGAACGCCGCTATTAAAAAAAAAAGCTTTCACCGACCCATTTCAGCGTTTACGATTTAAATTATATGGAGTTTCAAAAAATACAATGTGAGATACGTGTGGGCGAGTCGAAGAGCGGTTGACGTCCTGTCCCGTCGAGTGGCGGAGACACTTGAATTTTCACTTATTGCTATACTTAGAGATTGTTGCGTAGAGAAATTGTACAGTTTATAATGCAATTGTATTATTTACAGGCTGCACTAGTGGTACTACTGCAGGCCGCTCTTGTGGCGAGCAAGGCATTGGATCAGACACAGCTACAGCAGCAGTCTCAGCAGCAAATTCCGTACGTGTGATTTACTATTTTCAATCTGATTTCAAAGAAAAACACGCCATTTAATAATACAAATTAATTCAAAAATACTTTAATATTAAAATTATCGACGTTGTATCTACTAAAATTTCGATACACTGGAAAAGTACATTGGAAAAAGAGAAATCGAGGGGTGAAAAAGATGATTAATTAACTAACTTAGGTTTCAAAAGATAGAATTGGAATATTTACATCATGCCTCCTCTATCAATTTCGGGAACTTTTCGAAAAAATTGGGAACTGGTCATAGGCCGGCTTGGTGGGGTTAGTGTTAAAACATACAAATATTTTCGAGTTATTGTCAACCACCGCGCATACAACTTCTTCTGAGAGAATCTCCAAAATTAATCAAAGTATATGCTTCTGATACCTTTCGATGCTATCATTGTTTATCAATTGGTTGATTGGTTTATCATTGATTATCAATATAAACTTGAAATAACGATATTAGGATGTCCCAATACAAATCTCAGTCACTTCTGTCATATCTGCCTATGTGGTTCAGATTCCACCATAAAATTGTAGCACTGAAATGAAACGACTAAAACAATAAACCCTTTTAGTGCCGACCGAAAAAATTGATTGAATTAATGACAATTGTAGTTGCTAATAAAAAGAATTGTCACTGGCCATAGTTTCATACAGAAGCCGCAATATAAAGCATAAATTGTGTATTTTCAATTGTCTGTCATAAAATTACTAGTATAGTGTAAGAAAGCTAAATAATAATCCCACGATGACCGGCGCTAGGACTACTGCTAACGACGGTACATCGTCGTCTGGCATTAAAAGGGTTAAAGCCGCAATATGCAGAAAGAAAAGAAAAGAATGAAATTCTTGCAGGTATGGTACAGCAGCACAGAAGAGATACGGCGATGACTTCGGGGGTGGTCATGGCGGCGGCTTAGGAGGCTATGGTGGTGATTTGGGAGGTCATGGTGGCGGCTTGAGTGGTTACGGTGGCGACTTAGGAGGTCACGGTGGCGACTTAGGAGGTCACGGTGGCGACTTAGGAGGTCACGGTGGTGACTTGGGAGGTCACGGTGGCGACTTTGGAGGACACGGTGGCGACTTAGGAGGCCATGGTGGCGACTTAGGAGGCCATGGTGGCGACTTGGGTGGGCATGGTGGCGACCTGGGAGGCCATGGTGGTGACATAGGTGGCTATGGTGGTGGTTTCGACCATTCCGGTGGTGGAGGTATCGGTCCATCCGGTGGCGGTGGATTCGGTCACTCAGGTGGCGGCGACGTCGGCGGAGCGATCGACGATCATCATCACGATCATCATCACGATCATGGCTACTGGAAGAAGAAACTGATCTGGAAACCTGGCTGGAAGAAAATCTGGAAACCAGCGAAGAAACAAATCTGGAAACCCGCGTGGAAGAAGATCTGGAAACCCGTGTGGGAGCCAACTAAGAAGGCCGTTTGGAAGGAAATTCAGGTACCCGCTTGGAAGAAGATCTGGAAACCGGTATGGAAAGAAATAAAGGTACCGGTGTGGAAGGAATACCAGGTGCCAGCCTGGAAGAAAATCTGGAAGCCTATTTGGAAACCTATCAAAGTACCGGGCTGGAAGGAAATTCAAGTGCCTGCATGGAAGAAAATTTGGAAGCCCGTGTGGAAGGAGATTCAAGTACCTGCTTGGAAAGAAATACAAGTACCAGCTTGGAAGAAGCTCTGGGTCCCAGAATGGGTGAAGATCGGTGTACCCGGTGAACATTATCACGGTACCGATCATCACGGCTGGCAGTACACCAGCCATGATCTCTGGAAGAAGAAGCTGATTTGGAAACCGGTCTGGAAGAAGTACTGGAAACCGGCTAAGAAGCAAATCTGGATACCTGACAAGAAACTGGAATGGAAGGAAGCCTGGAAGCAAATTTGGAAGCCAGCCAAGAAGCAGATCTGGGTAGACGATAAGAAGCTGGTGTGGAAGGAAGATTGGAAGCAGATCTGGAAGCCAGCTAAGAAGCTCATTTGGGTACCGGACAAGAAACTAGAATGGAAGGAAGCTTGGAAGCAGATTTGGAAGACCGACAAGAAGCTTGAATGGATACCGGACAAAAAGCTAGCGTGGAAGGAAGCCTGGAAGCAAATCTGGGTGCCAGCGTGGAAGGAAATCTGGGTTCCAGCATGGAAAAAGATCTGGAAGCCCGTTTGGATATCTGAATGGTTCCCCGCGGAGGATCATCATCATCATCACGGATGGGAAGATCGCAAAGACACGCAGGCTCAGGGCACACAAGCGGTAGCAAAGAGTCCTGAAAACGTATCTGGACAAACTGGCCAGCAACAGCAACGTCAGATAGATGAAAACAAGGTCAGGTGGGACCGATCTTCCAAGGTAGAATTACCGTCGATCAATCAAGATCTGGTACCGCCACCTCTCGTGCAGAAGGATCAAAATGGTGGAAAGTCCAACTTCGCGTTTCCTAGCCGCTAAGTGACATTGGCATCGGCGCGAAATGTATCGCGCTCGCCCCTTAAAATGCTTGTACAAAAATCTCCTAGGGAGAGTACTGTAACATAAGCTGCTGTATATATTACTTTAGGTGTAAGATAAGTCGTAGATAATTAAGCACTTGAAGGATTACCCGACTGACGCAACCCTTCTCTTCTTTTGAAGGGTTCTTGCGTATGATCCTAACGTGTTGTATCGCTCCTCTCCTTTTTTTTACGTAAATGTTGTTGTTACCTTCCTTTTGTTAACCACTGCCGTTACGAATAAAGTTGATTAATATTTTGTTAACTGTGGATCTCTTCTTTTCAACGTCCTCCTTCTTATTGGTCATCTCCATTGGTTATCTCCAGGTATTGGTAATTATTACTGGGGTATAAGTCATTTATTGTTTGTTTCATGATACTTAGAATTTTGTTTCACGTTGTCGATTTAGTTCCGTATAGCTCGATTAAACGAAATAGTTTTTCTATCATTTCTACAAGATAGTTCCATCACAGTGTAATGCACCGGTGCAACGTAGAATAAGTAATGATTATAATTCTTCATATTCTGTACTTAAACTCTCATAATGATCGATGCAAATACTGAAACAGAATGTTATTCGGTCTCCCTGGAGTACTTTCAGGCCAATACCTTTTTTTATTCGGACAAACGTAAGAATCCTTCTTCCGCAATTCGCAATCGCGTTCGCAGAAAGTCCCGAAACGCCTCCAGCTAAACTAGGCATTCTCGTAGTACATCGCGAAACATTAAGCATTCCGTTAACACCTCCTCGTCATTAGAATTTTCGTCCCGTCATTCTCGAGCCCACGCTTCAAATGACGCAACGTCTCCTCGTGCACGCGTTTCTGCTGCGAAACCGGAGAAAGTGGGATCTGTTATGGAAGGAAGCCGGGCTGTTTATGGGAGACCTCGACCATGGTGAAAGTAACCATGCACCCACACAAGCATTCAGGTAGTATCATAAATTTAATTCGTGCTACCGTACATATCGTGTCACCGATTCGCGCGATATAACGGGAATGCAACGTGCAAAATCGACTTTATGGCGGAGAAACTTCCTTCAATCTAATCTCCGACTATGAGAGATTTTTCATTCGCCGTGTTTGATGGCCGGTGGAAAAGAACGGGAGAGATGTCGTTGATTTAAACCCGGATCGCGTTTTCACTTTTCATAAGGTTCTCCGAAAGGATTTCGCCACGGTTTGCGTCAGCATCGTTAAAAGATTTTGAAAAAAGGCAATGAAAGGGGGACACCGATAGGTATGGAGTTGAACAACTGAGCTTTTAATCAGCGGGTTTGAGTTCAAATCCCTGGTAATGTCTGGATGATTTCTTCTAATTTATTATTTAACACTATTCCTACCGACACTTCACGTATCCATTTTCCTACAGCAACCGGTGAATTTGTCAAATGATAATTTTTTCCCAGAAAATGAACAGTAAAAAAAGAAGTGAATATTGAAAAATGTATTATAATGTGAATGTATTATACGTATATTTGAGGAAAAGTCGTGAAGTTTAAAGGCGATTCAATTACGTTGTATATAGGAAATTCTAATCGAAATTTTAAAAACGGTCATTTGACCGGTCGTGGTAGGAATAGTGTTAATACATCATCGATAAATTGGTAGTTTGAAATCCACTAAAATTGTGGATTCGGTCAAAATGATCGTAGTACATAAAACTGAAAGGTGGAACAAAATGAGCAGAACAAAAATATGTATTCTGTTATTACTATGCGTAAAAATTGCTATGGCGTAATTAAATAAATCAATTAATTTAAACAATAATTAGTAGTCCCACTTTTATATCAAGGAGCTAGGGGTTGGATTTAAAAGCGCGGATTGCTAATTAGTGGAGATAAGTTCAGATCCGTATCACCTCTGGGAGATTTTTCTTAAATTATCACTTAAAATTTCACAGCCTCGGTGATTCAGATTCCATCTGAATCTGCAGATCTCTTATAAGATTACCAAAGATTCTTCAATCCGACGAATACAAAAGTACAATAAAATCATAAAAAAATTTCACCTTTTACTACCGAAATTGCATTAACACTAGAACTACCGGCGTTAAATCTATTATATTTAAATATATTAAATAAGTCGTTTGAAGAAGTGGAATTAAGAGGTGGAAAAGATGATCGATTCGGTAGTTTATAATTTATGAAATGGACGTAGAATATCTGCTCTGTGACTCTCCTATAAACTTGGAGAATTTTTGGAAAAAATTGTATACCAGTCATTTTGACTGGTTTGGTAGTTCTAGTGTTAAAATCATTTTTATTTCTTTATATCTTCAGATTTAACGTCGTTAGACGTACGTTCTCGAAAGATACGTATCTTGTTAGTAGCACAATTGTGCATGTAATTACATGCGTTCAAGATCACGTAGAAAATTCCCTTCCTGCGTTCTTCTACGCAGATGCGTATTCAAATGGAAATTTCGAACGGTGAATAGCAGGCCATTATCCAGATAACAATCGTTTTACGCTTTAATGGGGAGTTTCGACTCGTTGAAGAGCCGCATACCCTGCACGCGAGGAAGAAACGGCTGGTTAACGTCATTTTCAAATAATTGTCACCTTGAATTATGACCGGAACTATCTCACCAAGATCTACAGTGATTCTAAATCGTCGCTTATGAAAATTAATTTCGTGTAGTTTCTACGGTTTGCTTACGTAACGATAGAACCTTCGAAGAAAGAGAGCGATGTCAAGTTGACCGTAAAAAGAAACGTGAAACTGGAAGGTGATACTTCGATACGTTTGACGGTAAAATTGCACGGAATTCAGGAAGGTTTGCTTGAGAAACATTCTAGGTTTCCTTGATGGAACGAAATTACACAAGAGACGCCGTTGGCGGTTGATGTTTGTGGTTCCCGGGATTCTGTGTATCCGCAAACATAACTCGTAAAGTGTACGTCTACAAACAGAAAACAATTCGCGTGCTTCTTGAAACACATTCGTCTGTAAACTCTGAGACGTGGACGGTGGAAAAGGAATTTCAAAAAGTCGAATATAAGACTTGAGACGAGGAATATTTGTAACCCAACTATTCAAAAGATTATATAAAATTAGAAATGAAAGAAGACTAACATACTGAATTAAAGAGGCAAGCTTCTAAAAAAAACATTATCAGTTACAATCTCACGTACAAGAATAACTCAAACTCTTCCATTATCTCTCAACTGATATCTGACGAACGATAATCGAAAAAATAGTATGCACGTATGTATTTTTCACTTTGACTGCCGTGGCTTGCGTAGGAACTATTTTTTTAGTAGGGTTCAAAGCCATCGAAACTATGAAACATTAAATAATAATTTAGAAAAAATTGTCTACAAGTAACGACGGACTTGAACTGGGGTCCCATTGATTGCGAGACCGAGCAATTACCTCCATATGCGTCATAGTTCCTCAATTGATTTTGCAGTCAGTCCACAAAGCGGTCAATTCGTCTACGACCTACTGTTTTATATAGTTTTCGAACCACAAAAATTACCATATACATATCACATAAGAAAAATTTTTAATTTTCCAGAGGTAACGGAGAATTTGCACTTGCGTCTGCTGATTGCGAGTCACAGCATTTATCTTCTTACCACCATAGCTCCTCAACTGCTATGGCCATTTCGGTTTAGTACCTACAATTTTATAAGGGTCCCTAACCATCAAGGCAACGATATACATATCACTTGGCAAAAATTTTAAATTTCCCAGAGATAAAGAGAACTTCAACTCGCATCTGTTAATGCGAGTGCCACCCTTTCCCTCCCTACCAACAATAACCCCTCAGCTGCTATTGTCCATTCGCTTAGGACCCATTGTTTTAGGTGGTCTTGAAACTAGCAAGGCTATAACACAGATATTACACAGGAAACAATTTAAATTACCTCGAGGTAACGAAGATTTAACCCCTTGCCCTACGACTTCTTTTGTAACTGCCTCCGCAGTGATTCAGAATTAAATTGCTAAAATAGAAATTGATCGGTGGTACTTGATACATCGTATAATTTAACCCTTTCGAGACGGATTTTTATATATAATTTGAAACAGAGTGTAATATAGTTTCATTAATATTTCGGGTGCAAGATAAGCTTGTTGAATAGGATAATTATATGTTGCTATTGAAAATGATCAAAATTTAGAAATTTGGAAGTGGGACATATTATCTCATCAGCTTTTTATTTTGAGATTATATGTCCCAGCGGTTCTCAAAACTAATAAAATAAATATCTTTTCAATTTATATCATATATTATTATTGACATTGTTACTTATGATAGGGTGTAAAGCAGTTATTACAAAGCCCCATTCCGCAAGTAGAACAAACAGTAGTAGTTCTCTTCTCCACCCCATTTTTTGTACATCTTAAATTCGGGAAAATATATCCCAGCAGTTTAAATGATCATTAGTTTGAGACATATTGTCCCGTTAGTCTCGAAAGGGTTAACGTAATATTAATATTATAGAAATAATTTTGTCGTGTCGCGTCTCATTAATATTTTCAATTTTATAGGTTTTACTAAACTTGAAAATTTCCTATTCCATTTTCCACGACACTAATGCCACCCGTTATTGTAGGCTAAGGGGTTAAACCGGTACCAGCTGATCCGAGTCACAGCCTTTACCTCCCTACCCAAAGTAACCTCTCGAAACAATCATTTCACCATCTGACACGTACCGATTGACTTACCCCGTAATAAATCAGTTAATCGCATACCGAACGCCCATGGCAAGAACTTTCCATCGACTTTCCAAAACGGAGCAAAGCGATCCCGCGAGGAAGAAATGTCGTAGGCGCATCGAAAGTTTCTCGCCGTTGTTCCGCGACGTTGCGGAAGGTCAGCGAGTACGGCGTGGATAACCCGAAGAGATTCAACGATATACCGGATGCAGTAATTAACGAGCACGCTCGTGAACCGGCAAGATCGTGACGGATTTCCCCTCCAGACTCCGGAGGAAGACACACGGTGTGGAAGGTTTCAACATGGATTAGCTAGACGGACCAGGAAATAATTTACGGACGGCGTAGAAAGTTTTGTTCTTCGTGGGTATCTACGAGGATGATGCCTTGAATTATGGATCTTTAAAAGTAATGATAGGATTTGTTAGATCTTTTTTTCTAGAGGAGATGAGAAGTATATGTTCGTTATTTTGCACATATTTATGAGGGAAAATAATGTTTTTACTGCGTTTAAGTGTCTTTTCTTTATTCTTGCTTTTTACGACGGAAAGTATTAGGGGGGCCGGAAAGTAATTTGATTTTTTTACTTTAAATTCAAACAAATAAATTTGTAAGAAGTTTTTATATTTAATGAATGATGTAATCATCCTAGTTATCAATAACCTTTTGTCATCTTGTGTCTAAATTTTCAATGCCGGATCGATAAAAATCAATTGGTTTTTGAGCAAAGTGTCTTTCTTTTATTCCTACTTCTTATGACGGAAATTATTAGGGAGACAGGAAAGTAATTTCTTTTTTTTTTACATTAAATTCAAACAAATAAATTTGTAACAATTTTTTATATTTAATGAATGATGTAATCATCCTAGTTGTCAACAACCTTTTGTCATCTTGTGTGCAAATTTTCAATGCCGGATCGATGAAAATCAATTGGTTTTTGAGCAAAGTGTCTTTCTTTTATTCCTATTTCTTGTGACGGAAAGTATTAAGGGAACCGGAAAGTAATTTGGTTTTCTTACTTTAAATTCAAACAAATAAATTTGCAACAAGGTTTTATATTTAATGAATGATGTAATCATCGTAGTTGTCAACAACCTTTTGTCATCTTGTGTGCAAATTTTCAATGCCGGATCGATGAAAATCAATTGGTTTCTGAGCAAAATATCTGAAGAAACGACATTAATTTCCGGTCCCCCTAATATAATTTTTTTTACAGGAGTACGAGTTTGCAGAACATGTGAAGCTGAAGTAGAAGAGGCAACTTTTGTTTTTATATATTCATATATATTTTTGCTGTTAGTAAATCTTTCGTTGCGATTTGAAAGATGTCGTTGTAATTATTTTGATCTGTACAACTTGAGAATCAGATTTCTCAAATAGTACGACTTTCTTCGGAACTGCGATAAAATTTGAAAGTCTGAAGTAATTTGAATTATAATAAAAATTGATTGTAGAGTGTTTGGTATTTCCTGACGCGTAGAAATTCCTCTAACGTTGTTCCTGAAGAGACTGAATAACGTTTTTTTGTGTACGTCAAACCAGAACTAACGTGAGTCCGTCAACCGAAACCACAGTTTTCGGAGAAATCGGTTTTCTATTTGAACTTCTCCGTGTTAGCGGCTCGCTTGATTTCCGACGATCTGTATTCCGAGCGAAAAAGTGTGTTACTCCTGTCGTAAACGAAACGCGTTCAACTGAGCCTCGGGATAAAAATTCAGCGAAGCTCGGTTGTACGTTCATCGCATTCCCGTTTGGCACGTGTAACTTCTAAAAATCTATTTATTCGAGCTTTCGGTTTCTATGCTGATTTATTTTTCTCCGCGAAACGTATCCTCGTTTATAAATCCATTACGACGTTGGTAGACTCATTTGCAAACATTTATTCCTGCTTCTATATCAATCTTCTATCTTGCACTACTGTTGGATGTAACTACAAAATTATCACTGAAATTTCGCTTGTCAAATTATTATTTAAAATTTAAACGATAGCGTCGAAGAAAAGAGACAAAGAGAGTTGTAATAACTAAGGTAGCGTTGTAAGATTAATACACTTGCTTCCGTATTAATATTCTATCACTGTCAAATGACACAGACAATTTCAAAATCAAAATTGAAATTTTGCTGCTGAAGTTGTTATTGAAATTTTGGATTAAAACATGAAAAGAAAGAAGAAAGAATATTGGTAATACACAAGATACTACGTTATAATTAGCGTACCTGCTTCCATACTAGAAAAGTAGATGCAACTTCGAAATCGTAACACAAACTCAACTTCTCAAATTATCATTTAAAACAAAAGAGACAATAATAGTCATAATAATTAAAATAGCTCTCCAACATTACCATTTCCATTCATATTAACCTTCGGCATCCTATTATTAAACAGTACACTCAACTTCAAGGTCATGAAACTTAATTATTAGTTAAGTCTCCACCCATAGTACCAAACAAAGGAAGCAAAAACAGTCGCAATACCAAAGGTAGTGCAGTAAAACCAACGTAAAAATTAATACACTAATTTATCATAATCGTACGATTACATTTGTCAACCACTCCAAAAACTTCCAACGATAACAGCTGCAGGAAGATAGCTTTGAATGGACAACTGCGAACGTAAAAATTAATCTCTCCGTTTCCGACGTGTCGGTGCGACGACAAAAAAAAAGAGGGAAGGACAACCAGTGGTTCTTCTATAACGGGAATCCGAGGCGTTGCGTGCACTATGGAAAGAGGATGTGTGACACAAAAGATATTTTTGTCAGAGGCCATGGGTGTCACCCCGATAATATCACGGGGTTGACACCGGAATCGCGTTTGTTACCATATCCGTATATATGCGTAGTATAGTTACATCGTTCCAACTTGCCGAGACAGGAATCAGTGCATTCGAAGATGCTGTACGCGACGATCTTCCTCCTCTCCGTCCTTTTCTGTGTTTTCTGTATCTATGATTGCCTGAAGCCTCTCGGTTTTCCACCTGGTGCGTTCTTTTAATTAGCAAATTTTACTTCACTTCTTCATCTTTGAATTGTAATCGGCAGTCACGAAATAACATAATTACCGTTTAATTAAAATAAGGAAGTTATAGTTTGTAGAAGTAGCTTGGTGTGTTCACTTTTTGTGCTTTTAAAGCTTCCATCTATTTGAGGGCTGACATACTTTCACCCGAAGTCGGGGATTTTTACTTCAATGGTTGCAAAGAAACGCTGTTTTCTAATCACAATCGGTAGTGACGTAATAACAAAATTGTCGTTCGATTAAAACAGGGAAGTTACAGTTTGTAGAAGCAGCTTGGTGTGTTCATTTTTTGTGCTTTTAAAGCTCCCATCAATTAGAGGGCTCAAATACATTCACCCGAAGTCGTTGAGCATTTTTACTTCGACGATTGCAAAGAAGCGCTATTTTCTAATCATAACCGACAGTGACGTAATAACAAAACTGTCGTTTAATTAAAATAATTAAGTTACAGTTTATAGAAATAAATTGGTGCTTTAATTTCTTGTGGTTTTCGAAACCTGTGGAGCTACAGGTAGAATAGGAAAATCCAGAGTATAATTTTCTCGTGTTATAAACTTACAATTAGTGCAAAAACAGTGAATATCGTGCTGAAATCAACGATCTCCCTTAAACGTTCTGTTAGGTCCAAAATGGCTACCGGTAATTGGCTGTTTCCCGATATTTCGTCGATTGAAATTGAAGCACGGCTACACGCACCTAGCATTCCAAGAATTAGGACAAAAATACGGTCCAATTGTGGGACTGAAACTGGGAAATCAGAAAATAGTCATGATTTCGTCGCACGATCTGGTTAAGAAGGTTCTCCTTCAGGAAGAATTCAACGGCCGACCGGATGGTTTCTTCTTCAGAGTCCGAGCGTTTGGGAAGAGAAAAGGTAAGAGCCTCTTTCTTTCGTGTCTTCCTACGATTCTTCGCAATTCAAACTTTCTTTTCTATGAAGACTCTTTCACTGCTGTTCCATAAATCTTCGTTATTTAACTTCCGAGTCAACTAAAGGAACGTGTCCGTGTAATTGAAGCTTACGTCGTAGCATCACTTTGTAATCGCATCAGAAATGCTTATCTTTCTTATCTCTCTACTTCCGTGATGATCTTAAACACGTCCAAAAAGTTTCTACCACTTTGCCTGTACAATATCCGATAAAGATAATATAGACAAAAGTAAAGATTGAATTAGTCGACAACCGATTGTAAGAATGTCGAGAGTACTTGCCTAATTGTTAAGTAACTTAATCTCAATTAATTCTAAGATGTTTCAATTAAAATGTACAAGCTGGGAAATTTTTCCAAAATTATTATTTAATATGTCATAGCCTCAGCATTTTGGAATCCACGTAAAACAGTAGGTTCTAACAAGGTCACCAGTTATATAACACGTTGAATACCAACGATATTTCGCTAATTTCGTCATTTCCAACGAACCGAAAGTGTTTCTATTAAAATCACATCTTTATAGAATAAAAATGTTAAAAGTAAGAATAGTTATTTCTTACTAATACTTCATTTTTCTAACGGCAATATTTTAATATTGAATATATTAGCATATCCGTGAATATCGCAATTTAAAAATCATAAAAAATTTCATCGAATTCAACAGTGCCGGTCACCGATGTCCCCCATGGCATTCAACGTGTTAAAGTCGAAAAAGTAGAAAACCAAATGTATAAAAGCAGGCGAGAATAATTGAGGTGAAATGATTATAACGAAAATACATTCGGCAGGTGTTTTATTCACGGAAGGTCCAACATGGTCGCAATGCCGTAGATTTACTATGCGTCATTTGAGATCATTTGGATTGGGTCAATCAACGATGATAGACCAATTGACGACAGAGGCAGAGAATCTCGTCGATTATCTTCGAAGGACGAGTGAAAAAGGAGCAGTACCGATGCATTCTGCTTTTGACATCGCCGTTTTGAATTCCCTTTGGCTCATGTTCGCCGGGCACGGATTCGAATACGAGGATAAAAAGTTGAGGGATATTCTCGAAAGTGTTCACGATTGTTTCAGGTGGGTTGAGGATAAAAATAAAATGGAAAGGAGGAAGAAGAGATGTTGAGACTTCAGAAGAAACTGATTGACTGAATTTTAAACTACTACATTACTGGATAATAAACTATTGGATTATTAGGGACAGTAATTAGGAAATTGATACGTGTAAAAAGTTGGAATAATTGAAGTCTTCGCTTATTTTCTCGTGCATCCAATGTACTTATATTACAATATTGCGGAATAACTTTGTAAAAATAATTAGAAATTGATCGGTTTATCACTAGAACTACCGGCGTTAAATCTATCATATTTAAAAATATTAAATAAGTATTTTGAAAAAAGGGGAATTAAGGGGTGGAAAACTTGATTGATTCGGCAATTTATGTTTTATAAGATGGACGTAGAATATCTATTCTATGACTCTCATATAAATTTGGAGAATTTTTGGAAAAAATTGTGTACCAGTCATTTTGACTGGTATGGTAAATCTAGTGTTAATGAAGATGGTGGTCGAAACAGAAGTCTAAGTATCTAGAGACTAGGAATAAATAAGATCACTGTCATAATTATCGGCGCATTTACTTCAATGAGCCAGAAATATTTACAACATTTACACACACAGGATGATGGATACCATGGGTGGTTTAGTTTCACAAATGCCATTTCTACGGTTTATAATCCCCGAACTCTCGGGCTACAACGACTTGATGAAAGTCCTTAGGAAGTTCTGGGGTTTTCTCAACGAAGAGATCGTTACTCATGAGAAGCAACTGACCGGAAATCAGCCGCAGGATTTGATCGAAGCTTTTCTCATGGAAATCTCCTCCAACGATGGGAATCCCAATAATACGATCTTCGATCGTAAGTATACTGAGGGACCAGAAACAAGGCACTTGAGGGGTAATTTGCTCTGATTCGCCCGACGGATAGGGACATCCCTCTCCCTCACGCATTTTCGATTTTGACGCGCTATTGGCAAGAGAGACCCGCACATTTGTTGCGTCGTCATGTGACCAACGAAAGGAGTGTTTTATTTTCGGTTGTCATTCGTCGATCTCAGGTTTTCAGGACCGACATTGAAGGGATAGGCGGTGAGAGAGCAATCTCCCCTTCCGTCCCAAGTGCCTTGTTTCTGGTCCCTCACTGTAACACTATTCCTACCGACACTTCACGTATACCTTTTCCTACCGCAACTGGTGAATTTGTCAAATGATAATTTTTTCCAAGAAAATGAACAGTAAAAAAGAAGTGAATATTGAAAAATGTATTACAATGTGAATGTATTATACGCATATTTGAGGAAAAGTCGTGAAGTTTAAAGGCGATTCAATTACGTTGTATATAGGAAATTCTAATCGAAATTTTAAAAACGGTCATTTGACCGGTCGCGGTAGGAATAGTGTTAATATTCTAAATCAGTGGAAAATGAGGAGGCGAAGTTCAAGTTTCTTCTACGAGCATTTATTTCTCAGGAGAGAACCTTCTCGTTCTCTGTCTCGATCTCTTCTTGGCTGGATCAAAAACGACAACTGACACGTTAGCATCTGCCTTTCTATTCCTCTCACTGCATCCTCAATGGATTAAAATTCTTCAGGACGAAATGGACAATGTGATCGGTAGGACCCGGTCACCTACTTTGGAGGACTATTCTTCCTTGCCGATGACGGAGGCTTTTCTCGCGGAGGTAGCAGAATTTCATTTGTAAACTCGTATTTACGAATACTAATTTTCATGTTAACACATTGTTGACCGGCAATTTTACGCAGAAGTTATCTCATGTCACCGGCAATTTTTTCGTCATTGAGTGAGTAACTGGAACAATCTACATGAACTTCAGTATATTGTATTTACACATAATGAATTTAAATGAAACGATGTACATATTTGCCAAATATTATATTTTATATATATTACATATCTCAGTAATTTTTCTTTCAACAAAATAATAATTTTTAGAGTATATTTAACAGAAAAATTTTAAACATAACGTGTTTTATATTTTTACACTTGAAACGGAATCTCTTTTGTTTGTAGTCTCGAATAACACGGTTTCAAAGAACACGGCACGGATTAATCGCGTTCTTCGGGGGATATCTGTATCTCGTTTGACTGCGCTTTCCTTTTAAAACGCACACTTTGCACATTCTAGCTGGATTTTTTTATACCAGTAACTATTTTTTTTAAAACTTAGTCTTTTAGTTGCTCTCAAAGACTAAAAGGTGAAGCAATGCAGGGAGCTCTTTTACTTACAATTACATCTATCGTGTAACTTCGAGGTATTACTGTACTACAATTGCGATAAAAACCTAAATATCGCGACAAGTCACTTTTTTTATAATAAACTGAATACGATTGAATACAGCGAAGAAAGATTTTACTATATCTTACAGTATCCTGAGTTTCAAAAATTGAAATAGCTAATGCAAGGTAAACACGAGTTAACTCCTGAGCGGTCAACACTGTGTCAAATGTGAAACAATAATTTTTCAAACTTTTAATAATCTCTTGAGTTCTTAAAAGTATCTCTTCAGATGCAGAGCCGGTGACTGCACTTGCTCGGTCCAGTAGAATTTATAAGTAAATAACGATAATTTCATAAATGACAAATGGTATAATTACTATTTAAAAAAGGAGTAATTGTAATTTGCAAGTTATTGAATCATTCAGCAAATTATTACTTCCTCCGAAGTGATAAAGAAAGATAAAGATACGAGACAACGGTCTACAAAACTTTATCGTGATTCGGTGGAATTAAATATAGAAGAAAATATACTCCCAGTTGATTGTCAATTTCTAACAAGTTATGTTAAATAAATTTTCATTAGGTACAAAGATATTTAATCTTGGCACCGCTAGGAGTGCCGCATAAAACCATGAAGGACGTAACGCTCAACGGATACCGGATTCCCAAGGTGAAGAAATGAATTATATAAGCCGTGACTGGCAACAAATTAATACATATGCTCGCTTTTATTGATTCATAGGATACGACAGTGATCCTCAACTTTTACAGCGTGCAAAACGATGAGGCATACTGGGAACATCCGGAGGAATTTCGACCGCAGCGTTTTTTGAACGAAGAAGGCCGGTTTTGTCAGAACAACGCCAACATGCCATTTGGTTTAGGTAATTATAATCGTTCGTCATCAAGGATTTGTTTCTCCTGGATGACAATTTTGCCTGATATTCTGTCGAACTACTTTTAAGCCCTTCTTCTCGAATGATTTTTGTAAAAAATTCTTTCTTCTTATTTCTTCCTCTTCTATACTTCTATTCAAGTAGTTTCAATTTTCCATTCCCATTAATTCTTTATTCCTCAGTGAAAATTGTGCCTGTCACTTTGTCAGATTAATTTCGAAAATTTCTTCTTAACCCTTTGACTACGATAGACTTTGAGACTCACCGGTCGTAAAGCGAGGGATCAGAAAGAAGGCACTGGAGACGGAAAGGGAGACTGCTCTCGCACCGCCTATCCCCGCCATGTCGGTCTCGGAAACCTGAGATCGACGAATCACAATCAAAAATAAAACACTCCTTCCGTCGTTCACATGACGACGCAACAAATGTGCGGGTCTCTCTTGCCAATAGCGCATCAAAATCGAAAATGCGTGAGGGAGAGAGATGTCCCAATCCGTCAGGCGAATCAGAGTATATTACCCCTCAAGTGCCTTCTTTCTGGTCCCTCAGTATACCACACGGGTAGGAATTCATTTACAATGTCCGCCGAGAACGGCAAAGTTTTGGGTAGAGATGCGTTTTTGTGAAAACATTTCAATAATCAAAAAACTGTGTTTCACTATATTAAAACAATATTATTTATTTCTTCGTATTATTGACCGAATTGCTACTATAAATATTACAAATTTTTCCGTTAATGTATAGCTTTTTTTACGATATAACTAATAATTTGTTGAACGCGTATATGCGCCCACAGTAGCCAAGGGGTTAAATATGTAATATAAAAAAAATTCTTTCTTCCTATTTTGATATTCTCTGATATTCTTCAAGTTTAACAAAGTACTCGAGATAACGTTGAAACATTCGACATCGTATCTGTCGATCGAACATTCGATGCGATTAAAGATCATCCAAGGAAAAGGTTAAATCGACGAAAGATTTACGGAAGATCAAAATTCCGAGCTTATCCTTATCTCAAATGATACAGTGATACTTTCTTCAACCTCGAAAGACTTTCCGATTACATTTATTAGTATTAAGTAATTATCGTTTTATATCTCAGGTAAAAGACGTTGCCTCGGTGAATTATTAGCAAGATCTTCCTTGTTCCTGTTCTTCGCCTACGTGATCCATCATTTCGATTTTCAAATTTCACCCGATCACGAGAAACCAGATCCGAATGGCTACGATGGCTTTACTATATCACCGAAACCATATTATCTCATGCTTAAGACAAGAAGTAAGGTATCCAATGTCAATTAAACAAATCTAAATTTAGATGAACTTGTACATACGAACAAATTCCTTCTGTATCATCCCGATTTATCCGGAATAAAAAATGTGATTACATTTGTGCAAGATTAGATATAGTCGTCGACCTTCCTTGTTCCTATTGCTCGTCAATCTGATTCATCATTTCGATCTTCAAGTTCTGTTTTCTTTTTCCGCTTGAATTAAGCACTATGGTCATTTCACCTCGGGTCTATGGTTTTAGATGGCTTTTGAAGCACTATGAAAGCTATAATATGCATATGACACAGGAAAAATTACTCAGAAGTCACAGGAGATTTGAACTCGGGCCTACTAATAGGGGGCCCAGCCATTTCGCTCTAATTTAACACTAGATTTACGGAAGCCGTCAAATTGACGGATTCCTACTTTTTTAAAAACGGTTTCCAAATTTATAGAGATGTGGTACAGTCAATATTTCACTTGTATCTTATAATATACAAATTACTTAACCGATCTTCGTCTTTACCCGTTGAGCCCTCTTTTTTCAAAGCACTTATTTAATATATTTAACACTAAAACTACCAGCGTTAAATCTGTTATATTTAAATATATTAAATAAGTACTTTGAAAAAAGGGGAATTCAGAGGTGGAAAAGATGATCGATTCGGTAATTTATGTTTTATGAGATGGACGTAGAATATCTGTTCTATGACTCTTCTATTATCTTGGAGAATTTTTGGAAAAAATTGTGCACCAGTCATTTTGACTGGTTTGGTAGTTCTAGTGTTAAGTGTGACCGATTTAACGCCCGTAAATCTAGTGTTGAGACAGAAGAAATATAATATTCATATTCCCATTTTAACTGCAATGGACATTTCTCCTCGGACCTACTGTTTTAGGAGAAACTTAGAAAAATTCCTCCAACGGGGGCAAAAGTATGTGAGGATATTAAATGAACAATCTTCGTCAGCTCTAGGAAGTTTTTCATAAATTATTATTTAGCATATTATTGACTCGGTGATTCGAAACCGACCTAACAGTGGATCCTAGGTGAGATCATCATAACAATTGAAGCTGAAGAAATACAAAATAAGAAGAATAATTAAATCCATCGTAAAAAAACAAATCCGTATTATCCCATGCTCAAGAGCAAGAGAAAGCTCTGAAATGTCGATTAAACAGATGTAAATTTACATAAACTGTTACATAGGAACGAATTCCTAGTATATCATTCGGATTTATCCGGAATTATAGTAACAATTACACTTAGGCAAGATTAGATACAGTCCATATAGAATTTATTCGCTTGTCACGGTTGAATCATACGTATAAATTATTAAAGGTCACGGCGGAGTTCAGCTTGTAATAGTCATCTGATAGTTTTTAGTATTTTTCCGCTCGTACGAGGATCGGCATGTGCGACCAAAGGTACATTTGGACTTCCGCGAAACAGACTGATTTCGTCGAACACGTAAAACGACGCGTAAAGCGACTTTCACGAGGCAGAAACAATAAACGATAACCGAACGAAGAATTTGTTAGAGTCAAATAAACTCCCGTCTATTTACAGGCTGAGATACTTTGACCCGAAATCATCGGGGATTTTTATATCGAACGTGGCGACTTGAAGAAATCCCGTTTTTCCGGCAAAATATTAAACATTAGAAATGATTCGTGTTGGATTATTAATGATAGAATGTCAAATAAATTTGACGAGAGCGAAAATATCTCAACATCCTAGGAATTCTTATTCTAAATAAGAATAAGATTCGTATTAACAAATGTGCCGGTCGTTAGTATCGAAGTCAAGGTTCTTTACACTGCAAGGATGTAGTATAAACAATTTATCCGTTTGCGGACGGAGACTTTTTCAAATATTAAAAAATAGAAATAAAAAATAGAATAAAAGAAAAAGGCCGTTTTTGATAATTAAATTAATGATTATGAGAAAGTGCGAGTGTTAATGCGCACAAATTCTATTGTTATTTGCGTAATCATATGTCAACGGTTATATTACAATTTTTTAACGCCAACCGTGTATTCATGCGCCGATAAAATATAATCAATTTTTTTCACGGACCACACATGCGAATCCGTAGTCCTGCAAAAGTTGAGTCCACTTTGTCTTTTGGATATCCATATCAGTTCCTTCTAGAGACTGCAGGTTTCTTTCAAGGCATAAGGTAAAGTAAATTCGACAAATACAAAGACTACTTTTTATTTCAATCGACCATTTCCTATAATTCATTCAGACCAATAGCATTTATGGCTTATATATATATACGAAACACAGCAAAAGAGGCTTAATAAATCAGATGCTAGGAATTACGAAGGAGGATTAGGATGCAGAATAACGGTCGTGCTCGATTATGCTTGTAATAATTAACAGTGTTCTTAGGTGCGCAAAAGTAATTTGCGTAATTACCTCAGTTACGTATACTCGTTACATCAGTAAAAGACACGGTAACTCGTCGGTTCTATTTGCCGTTTATCTGCGTTTTCTAATAATTACGGAGGATACTATTTTGCAATAGCAAACATTTCTTCGTCGATTGTCCGCTATCCAAGCCGCACTTGAAAATTAGCTATCGATAATTAAATTAGTTGATAGAATGGAATCATCGTGGAATAAGCGTGACTTCGTAAGGTTTCGGGGACAATGATAGGCCTGGCACGATTTCGATGGAAGACGGCCCTTTCCCTGAGACTGGTTGCACTTTGAATTTTTTCATCACACCAACGAACAGCAAAAAGAGGGCAGATTTTGCCAACACTTCGCCAGGACATTTTCTTCTTCCTGCAAATGAAAAAGAAGTGAAGAAAAGTTAAGAAGAAAGTGAAGAGGAAACACCTGTTTATACTTCGGGCCCGAAAGAACCTCGACAAATTAATAATAGATTTGATCGAATGACATAATAATAGATCTAATAGAATAATAAAATAATAGATCTGATAGACTAATAAAGGAATAGATCTAATAGATTAATATAATAATATTTTTAATAGACTAATAAAGTGATAGATCTAATAGATTAATATAATAGTTTTAATATACTAATAAAGTAATAGATCTAATAGATTAATATAATATTTGTTTTGATAGACTAATAAAGTAATAGATCTAATAGATTAATATAATAATTGTTTTAATAGACTAATAATTCCATTAGTAGATCACTGTTAGAAGTATCACGCGTTAAAAGTACAAGAACCGTTGTTAACTCTTAAATGCATAGTGTTGCAAATTTGCAACACGTTTATTTTTCCACATCTGAAATGCTCAACCTCAAGAATAATACATAAAGATTCATAATTGCATTTTTGCAACTATGAAAAGTATTGAAAGTAAAGAAAATTTTGTTGATTTTGATTTTTTATATTATTCTTCCTTTTTTCTGGGATTATATATGAACCTAAAGAAATTAATTCAGAAATGGAAAAGAAAAGCATGCATTTAATGGCTAAATAATAATCTACCGTGTCCAAATGTCACAAGGTTTTCATCCGGTTGGTAAACTCCATTGTTCAGGTACCTCTCCGGCTTAAATAAATACGGATCAGGATACAATGCCGGATCGAGATGAACGGAATATGTGTTCATCAAGATGAAAGATTCCTTCGGAATGGTGTAACCGTCCAGCTTCGTTTCGCGAAGCGTTCGCCGTGGTCCGATTATGGGAAATATTACCCACATTCTGTGAACCTCGGTCATCACAGCCTCCGTGTAAGGGAGTCTATAACAATAAGAACATTTTGGCTTTCTCGTTTCAGCGATTCCTTCGAATTTCTCCTTTCAAAATATCCTCTTGCTCTCCCACAATTTCGAGAAAATTATTATCAAGTTGCGCGAAGGCGGAGAGCAAGAATTATCGAAGGAAAGTAAGGGATATGTGATTGTTTTGATTAAAGTAATGAGAAATCCGATTAAAATAATCACATCGTAAACTTATTTGCAATCAACGATTGGTAAATGAGATTCCAGAATTCTCTAGTTGTCGAAATGATACGTTATTATTGATGCATAATTAAGGATTGTCGTGGAAGTTCAATTACTTTGATCTATCCGACAATTCAGGAAGTCTGTCGGACTGAATAACCGAGTCGAGTTCTTCGTGCAGCTTCCGCTGGACTTCCGGAAACACGATCATGTGTAAGAAGAGGAAATCCAATGTCGCTGTGGTGTTATTGAAACCGGCGAGGAAGAAATCAACCAGTAGCATCATTAATTGATCGTCTGAAAATCACACAGGATAGGGATACGTGTAGAGGTCGCATTTAGAAGAAGGGTTGCACGAGAGAGCTTACGGTGAAAACGCTTTCTCTCGTGTGGATGCTTCTATTAGCACGATGGTTTATAGATGGAGACATAAATTCTCCTAATGCCAGAGAGAAACTGAAAGTTCATCGGCAGATGCACTCTATAATAACGTCAGTCGTAGTCATCGTTTGTCGTGATATTTTTCAACAATTTTTTGGTGTTCTAATATGTCTGATTCTTAAGTTTCATTACATTGGGTCAGGGAAAATGATTCTTCGCATTTTAGCGCAAAAGTGGAACAACCTTTTGACCCAGAAATCACAGAAGTTTTGCAACGACCGAATTATGGCTTTGCCTCAAAAATAATTAACACTAGATTTATCATACCAGTCAAAATGACTGGTACACAATTTTTTCCAAAAATTCTCCAGATTTATATGAGAGTCATAGAATAGATATTCTACGTCCATCTTATAAAACATAAATCGCCGAATCGATCAAGTTCTCCACCTCTTAATTCCCCTTTTTTCAAAATACTTATTTAATATTTTTAAATATGATAGATTTAACGCCGGTGGTTCTAGTGTTAACTTCATGTCAAATATAAAATAACTTGTTCAACTTTTGCGCTAAAATACGAAGAAACCTTTTCCCCAATCCAATGTTTATGCCGTTGTTTTGCTTCCCTTCGGATATTGCAATTAACTGATCTATGAGCTGCATTTTTATGTGGATTCCTAGCCATACAGTCTATGGTGTCACGTATGAAAAATATCATGAAATTAAACTCTGGTCAACTAATGGATCGTCCAAATCTTTAGCCCTACACCTATCACAGTTCCCACTTTGAATTTATTTCAATTTCCAAGAATAATTCCCGCATATCATACTTTATCTTATTTCTCTTCGCTCTCTAAAGAGCAGAAGAATAAAAATAATTCTATAAAAACGATGACACAAAGTCCATGCCTTCCGAAGAATGTACTTTCAAGTAAAATAACATTTTATTAACTAAAAGACTATGTGAATAATTCGGGAGATTCAAGTCTATTAAAAATGCCCTCGCCTTAACTTAGCACTCAACGTACCTGTAAAAACAGTATTATTATCGCTATTATTAACAGCTTCGCGAAGAAACATGTCTATCAGGTCGGACTCAGTCCCCGGTATGTATCTCTTTTTGTGATCCATAATCTGATCCTGAAAAAGAACGTCCAATTGTTACAAACCCATAAAAGTATGCCAATGAATAGTCAAAGTTTGGAATAAAAATTCTTATTGGAGAAAATGAACACAATTGTCAATGAACTCACCATCAAAAAGTTCTTAAGATCATTGTTAAAAGTCAGAAGAAGATTGTACCCCGAAAGGTTTGGTGCAACGTAACGAAGCCAAGGGAAAGTCGTGAGAAAACCGCCGAGCATGTCGAAGGCTTGCGAACGACGTTCTAATAAGTTCGAGAAATGCTGTAACCTATGGGAAAACATTGGATAATGAATTATCACCATTAATAATCCTGCCTTCAAATACGCGATTTTATGAATTCTTTCGTAAGTCTTTATTTACGAAAGATCATTTCCTTCGTGTGAATGAATTTTTCGCAATTACAGTAAGTTTTGAGGATATGGCGATAATTAGTGTGGGACAGGGACAATCAGTAAGTTATAATTAATGGTAATTTTCAGGGTGAAATACAAATTGGTTCGGTGACGGCAAGTATCGCATTTTATTTGGAATTAGCATGGGATAATGCATAATGAATTTTTGGGACGTACTGAAACAGTTAATGAGAAATGGCATGATGGAAAATCGCAAACATCGTGGGGGTGTAGTTTGATTAATTAAAGATGGCGCATTACAAAAACGGTTAAAAAGGAATTTTATAGCAAGAATAGTCAGGCATTCTTTGAAGTTAATACAATCGGTTCGTTAATTACTTCGTTAGCTGCAAAATAAAATGGAAAAATGAAGTTCAGTAATCGTCTCAGAACTGTTAAACAATAGTTTTCGATGGAAAGGATGAGAACTTCTCTTTAACTATTACGCACGACTTGCCTTTCAAATAAAAAACTGTTATTAATATTGACGAAGATTTTAAAATTACCTAAATGCAATATTCGCGAAAGTAAGCGACTTTTAACTTGTCCGCGCTTGGAACTCGTTATTTCATCAAAAATTAATTATACCCTTGAACAAAATCATGAAACTCATTACTATAATTATTCTTATTTAATTCTTTGTCATAATTATTCGCACCTTTCTGCAATATTATCATTTAAATGGAAAATAATCAGTAGGATACTTCTGAAAACAAAGAAATCTCTTGAGATATCATGCGATTCAACGTACTTCTTCATATCCGGAAATCGCTTTCCCGTAATTAAAGTCCATAGGACATTTATTACAGCAGGAGCTAACACCAGCTTCATTTGTCTCACAGTACCGCTGTTCAATTTTTCCAAAATATCAATGAGCTCGTCGTTGATCAGATCCGACATCAGATGTTTTCCAAAACCAACTGCTTTCAAATTGCGTAAAGACCATCCCCGTAATTGCTTCCAATCAGCGCCGTCGTTCATCGTGATACCTGATGTTTTCAAAGACAAGTATCATTTAAAAAGATACAGTTTACACAATTCCCTAAAGACAAGCACAAAGTGACAATTTCGTTGTTCAGAATTAAAAATCAGATATTAACACTAGATCTACGGGCGTGAAATCTGTTAGATTGCAATATATTGAATAAAGACTTTGGAAAAAGAGGGATCAAGTGCCACAGATGATAATTCGTTAAGTAATTATTGTATTATAAAATACACATGAAATATCTACTGTGCAGCTTCTCTGTAAATTTGAGAAATGTTTATAAAACAAGTAGGAACCCGCCTGTTTGACGGCTTCCGTAAATCTAGTGTCAAAGATGTTGCTACTACTTTTTGCAAAAATATTTTTGATCTTGCGAGGAGGTATCTTATTGCAGGACTAATGGCGTATTTAGGATTACGATTTTAATTACTGTATTTTTATACAGTAATTACAATGTACTGTACGTTTATATTGTTATTTCAAAGCTATTTCTTCTGAAGAGAATTTCTTGATAACTTGTAATCTTGTAAGGAAGGTATCTTCACGCAAGACCAACAATATATTTAACAGATTGCGATTGCAATTACTTAACTTCCATGTTGTTATTTAAAACTTCGATAGAAATAATAATATGTTAATTTTTACAAAAATATAAAACCAGCTTTTCTTTCTGGAGAGAAAATTACCGCTTTTCTTCCCGAAATTCCGTATTTTGATAAACTCGTTCCAAGGACGTCCTTCGAACTCCTCATTGGTCAATACCGTTTTTATAACTTTATTACCAGAAACAACGAAGACGTCATGATTACCACTTTTTATAGCAACGACATTGGTATTGTATCGTTTAGAAATCTCCGTAAACGCCCTATGTTGTGTGCCGTATTCACGAATCAGACGTTTCAGCAAGTAGCTGCTGCCAAATAAGGGCCAAGGGTAAGGTCCTGAAAGATCATACGTCTTCATAGAAAAGTCACAAAATAGTATCGTGCACCAATAAATTTCGGTTGCAACAAAAAGTTGCATGAAACAAGATAACACAGCGCCTTCGTAATAATACATTTAATCCGATAACATTTAAAAGTTGTTGAATGCGATAATAACTGAAATAAATCATTTTACCGCTGTCACATGTGATAATTATAATCGTTTATAATGCGACGAGTAAATCTGATACGATTATCAGGTTAAATGCAGGGTGAATTTTATTTAATACTCTTACAATATCTTGCACATTATGATAAAATATTAATTAAGACATACGAATTAACGGTAGAACTACCGGCTTTGTATCAATTATATTTAATTATATTAATTGTAAGTACTTTGGGAAAACTTACTGTAATTCTGCGAATTTCTTTGTCAATTGTCTACGATACTGTTGGCATTCAATTGTATCTGATTTAGCTCATCAATAATTATTTACTTTGTATCAAGGGATTTTGCACCCGTAAATAAATAAAACAAAAAAATCAACAGGTGATAAAAATGAACAGTCAAGTTATTTTTGTTTTGTAAGATAGTGAAATTTTTACTACATGGCTCCCTTATCTATTTAGAGTATTTTTAAAAAAAATTGACAACAGGTTATTTTAAACTTGGTAGTTTTACTGTTGACATATTTAAATATGTGTCAATCATTTACATTAATGGGTGTCACCTTTGATGGTTACTGTCAAACCGATTTGTTTCACTTATTTACGATTGTTTACTGCACTAAATAATCAGGTAAGATTATCTATTTTAGTGTTACCCAATGTATTATTGATAACTACTGAGAAATCCGCGCCATAAGGTGAAAAAAACAACCGGGCGGAAAGCCAGGGACATGCAACAATTTATTTTTTAATATGGCATAAAGAGGAATTCGAAAAAAGCTGAGTAGGTCGGAGGTAACTTTGTCAACAAAATTGAAGCATTTTGTGAAACCTTTTCACATTTCTGTCCATTTTTTCTATGTTTGCGTCTGTTTCATTTATCGAAGACGTTGTGAATTAACAATAACTATCGGGTTATGTGATAAATTCTTACAAATTAATCACTTTTACATTTTTATTTGCTTAGTATTAAGAATGGCCGGTTATTATTAATATAAACCGATTAATTACTTGATTGGTAACATACATACATATATATATAATTTCATAAAAATTCAATGCTCTGAAAGTTTTACAATATTTTTATCATTACTGCAATGACGTGAAGAAAATAATACAATATAGAACATATAAAAATTGCTTTATATATATAATTTCATAAAATTTCAATGATTTGAAAGTTTTACAATATTTTTGCCACATTATTGCAGTAATGGCACAAAATATTGTAAAACTTTCAAAGTATTGAAATTTAGTCGAATTACGTTTTTCTACTGACTTTGACTTAACCGGTCAACAATGAACCTTCGGCGTTTTGAACGAACTTAAAATTACTACCGGTCACCGGTGACCCCCACGACATTCAACGTGTTAAGCACACTATCATGAGTGATTATTGCACAAGAATGTGATGTAAGCAATCACAGTGAGCCCTCAGCCTCGTGCCCGAGTTAAAGAGCTTAGATAGATCACTTTCTCTCGACGGCTTCTGCTAAACGGTTACTCTGGTTACTCCGCGCTTCCGGTCTCACTCATCATAATTGTAATTGATATAAGAGTCGTTAATTTTCACAGTGATGTAAGTCCATTTTTGAGAAAAGTAGGTTTAAGTTAGTTTTAGCTATTAATTAAGCTAAACATAGGTGTCTTCTTTCCGTATTTTAAATGGCAAAGTAAACAGAACGAAGAAGTTCAACTTTTATATCATAGCAGGAAAGCTTTTGCACGGATTCTCAAATATCTCAACATTAGATGAAAGGAACTTATACCAAATATATTTCGAATATAACGGCTCATATATCAGCTACTTAAGCTTAACCGTTGCAGTTTTATATATCACCGATGCTGCGTTTTAAATATGGCTGGCATTACGAGAACCGGAAGACAGTTTTTTTTATAGTAATAGTTGCACAATACAGCAGGATTCATTGTACGATGATAACGACTTTTTTTGTGGGTTGGGGGTACTTGGAAGATACAAGAGTCAACGACACTTTTTGTTCGTCTTTTTTTGATAGATAAATGTGTGACCTTTAATGAAGGGCATAGGGAGAGTCGCGATGATTTCTTAAATTGAATGGATTTAGGCAGGATTTCTGGATAGATCTAATGTGATATTTCAAAAGTCGATTTTCATGAATGGCGAATGCGAATTTAAACGGCTAATCCAATTGTAAGTGGGTCATTGGACGAGTAACTCATTGAATGAAGTAATTCACAAGAAAGTTCGTTTTATTCGACGTACAGTGGCTTCAATGACACTTCACGTACGACTAGAAATGAATGGAATCATTTCGATCGGTTAGCAACAGTCTTTACTAATAAATGGTAATTGTAATTTAGTGAATTGTAAAATACGTAAAATCATATCACACTTTTAGTTTAAAAGGAATTCTCCTTTAATTAATGCGTACGTTCGTTCGAGAAAGAAATAGAGTGTCACGGCTTTTCCCCCTCGTTCGAATTAAATTCGGTTTAAATTACTCCTTTGAAAGAGAAATGCAACAAGTACGTAGCGACGAAACACATGAAATAATAAATAAATGAAAAAAAAGGAAAGACAGATAAATCTTTGAATAATTACCTGGTGGATAATTTTTAATTCTCCATCGTGGTTCCATGTACATATGCATTAAAATCAGAACGATGATCATTAATATCACAGTAACAATCATCTTGATATATTTTTCACAAATGTAATTTAGTCACAAGAATTTTTTTATTTTCAACTATACCCCGATATTCGGAACTAACTTTTAATAACTTTAATGAAGCTAATGACAGGACGTAGACGATGTTTTCTTCGCGGAATCAATTTGTCAACTGACAAACTTTCGCCGATGCGACACCTTGTTTATAACCATCGCAAACAGCGCATTTTGTATAACAAGGCGAAAAATGTATTTATTATAAGGTGTTTATCCGTACTAAAGACAGAAAAGAAGATCCGTGCCGGCGATGCTTTCTGCCGTGCGCGTGCACTTCGTTATACACAGACTAACGTAATTTACGGCGCGTTACGTTTGATATAGATTATCATACTTCCACATAACGACGCTCCTCTTACATCAAATCCACTACGAAGTATTATATTACCGGTTAACGATACGTTACAATCGATCTTTCAATCGGACAGCTTTATCTTAAAAGGCATATTTTTTATTGTCTTATAAACATATGTCGAACTGTACATGTAAACAGCTTAATCTATTTTACGATTTTGTGATACGTAATATGTACATATCTATTCTGGACGTAAAATGTAAATTTATACAAACGGAAGTGTCGTATAAATGGTTGTTACATTACGTTAAAAGAATTACAAGGTTCGTTTTCGCATTATTTTTTTTTTATATACAAAGTAGTTTAACTTATATTTGAAAATCACGCGACATCGAGATCGACTTCTCTTTTCCGACGTTTCGATGGTTTCTTCCCTCTTACGTTATCTAATTTCCTCTTTCTGGCTACCTTTTTCTTCTGTTGCCTCGCGATTTTACGTTTGGCTGCCAATTCTGGATCTGTCACGAACTGAAGCAAAAAATATCGTCGGTTAATGTCGTGAATGTGGATACGTAGAAAATTCGAAGACAATTCTATGCTGATTTAGCGAAGATAATATAGCCAACCTGCTGCGAGCGCATTTTTCTTCTTTCTGCTTTCTTGACGTCTATTTTTTGCTGTACTTGGCATAATATCTTGGTGTATTCTTCGTTTCCTAAACGTTTTTTAATCATTCCAGCCGCCTCTTTTGCCAGGCGACGTAAGGCAGTATTGGTATCTTCTGCGGTGGACATTTCTCGTGCAAGTGGTGACATTATATTAAAAAGTACTACCTTCAAACATTCTATGGGTATAGTAGCTACGGCACCGGCGATCCATTTAAATAAAGCAGTCCGCTAAAAAACCGAAAGAATTATTTGCCTTGCCGTTTTTGCCACAGCTAAAAGTTATCGGACACAGGAAATTCTTTGAACATGAACTGTCTTACCACCGATATTGATTTAGGAGCTTGGGTTATCTCTACATTCGCAGACTTCCTTAATCTTCTAACAAGCCAGGAAAGGGACAAGGAATTTCCGTCTTTATTATTAGATTCATTATTCTTTTCCATGACTGTATCAGGAGCTTTAACGGACTTTAAAATTCTCGCGATGAAAATTAGATTTTTAACAGCCTGATCGGCCAGTTCTTCGAATGTCATATCTGGTTGTAATTGTGCAATTAAGTCCAGTGTTAAACTCTTTACGGTACCAACTGGATCGGAATACATGTAACCACTTTCTTCGTCTCGTTTCTCCGGATTGTTTAAAAGTTCTATGATTTTGTTTGAATCGAGCGACGCCAAAATGAAGCCAATCATTTGTGTTGCTGCCAATCGAACCCAGAGATGCGGATATGCCAATAAAGACTGGCTGTATTCTAAGGAAAACATGTAAAGTTTTATCACCGGTAAAAATGTAACATAAAAATCTTATACAGCATGTATTCTTACCAGCAAACGAAGAAATTTCTTCCTTATATGTCGCGCTCTTCAGAAACGCGGTACAATTTGCTGATAACTTCAATAACAGCTGAAAAACTTGAAACAAATGATGGTCCTTCATTCTTTCTGGATCTTTGATATTCGTAGGCATTTCTTTCCTTGTCTTTTGATCAGTACGTAACATTACAAAACGACCGGGTTTATCATCATCATCGAAATTCGAGTGAAACTGCTTCAATAGCAAGGGCAATATTTCTTTAAGACGAGACTCGAAGGCGTCTTTTTCTATAGTTATAAATATACCGCATAATTGAGCAGCCAATGTACGATGCATTATCTAAAATACAATTAAAAGTATGCTATAAATGTAACAAACATATTTAATAAATACTTATCGATAATTACCTTGGAATCTTTGAGCCATTGTGTGACAATATCAAAAAGGTCATTCCTCGCATTATGTGGTATCCTTGTAATCATTTCTTTCATGCATTTAGCACATAGTTTGCGACACGTCGGGTCTTCGTCGTTCACCAATCTCACGCTGGCCATAAGGAATATAAGTCCCGATTTGAGAATCAGAGTTTTCTAGAATTACACACAGCGACTTAGTTCATATGAATATTCTTACTTAACAATTACAAAGACTTACCAATGGGAATCCTGTGACAATATTGTGAAGCATCTCCAACGCGCTCAGTCGACCTGGTTGCATTTCGTAACTCAGCTGTGTCAAATAAAATGCTATATGCTTATCCAAATGTTTACCAAGTGGATATTCCATCAAGTAAGAATAAAAAACTGAACGGGATTGCAATCTAACGTGCTCCAATTCAGACGTTATACTCAAACTGGCAACTTTTTCCATAACAGGATACATTTCCGGAATAACCATTTTTCGTGAAATGATCGCTTTCAATAACCCAAAAGCTGTTGCTTGTTTATCGCTATTGTACAGATCTTGCTCGGCATACATAATCAGAATCTTCAATTGGTCTGCATTTATTGTGAAATGTTTTACGTCACGCACGATTACAGACATGCATTTGAAAGAAGCCATTACAAGATCAAAATTATCGCCTTTCGTTAATCCGGCTGCTGCATATTTGTGCAATATGGCGAATATAGAGGTACAAATTTCAGAGATCATCTCACGAACGGCAGACAGGTCCATTTTGAGTACCCAGTTCAGACATTGCAATGCCAAAGTGGTCAACTGAAAATACATGTTATCGTGTCGTACTTTAACGAAGTAAAAAACGGATTATTTAATATTTTAATGCACAAACAATTTACCTTCACATGTTGAGATTTTAAACAATTACTTAGCAACGGCACAAATGGTTCTATAAAGGGCTTAAATCCCGCGCCAGATATTTTGTCCCTCTTCAACAAAATGTGGAGGAGTTTCAACCCAAATTCAGTGATAATATGAGCATTGGTGTTCTTTGACATTTTTGAAGTAGTTTTAACACCCATTTTGCTTTTTGGTTCGGGAACTATGATATAACAATCTGGCTTTTTCCTGGCCATCGCCTCGGCTTGTTTTTCTGTGATTGCTTTGCTTGTCTCTTCAGGCATAAGGTCTGGAATACTTTCAGAAGCAATGCCGTAGAGGAATATTAACATTTGGTCTAATGATATGAAAGTATTATCGGCTAAACCCAAAACTACATTTCTTAAACACTCTGCCACTTTCTGCACGGTTTTGTGCGAATGCGTTTTTACCAGCACCTCTTTCAATGGCAGAATTAAATCCAGTAAACAAGATTCCGTGATATATTGCGCCATTATATGAAAGATATCGAAACTCTTAGTAGATTTCGCCTCTGTGACATTTTTTACAATCCCTATTACTTCTTTCTCTTCTGCACTTAGACCAAATAGATCTACTTTGCATACCTATCGTGTAAAAGTATACAATCATTAATTTTATGAAGCAGAGAACTAATAAATTAAACTCTTATGCGATACTTACTGACAGAATGCTCTGTAAATTCTCATTGATATCAAATTTTTGTAGATATGGTTTTAATGCAACTAATACCGATTGCACTGTAAATGCAAGGACGTGAACTTGAAAACCCTTTGTCAGCAAGGTGTTCATTTCTCTTAAAAGATAGTGAAGATACTTTGGACCAAGGGTTATCATTATTTTTTGTAATATTTCGCGTGTCACGCGTCGCACTGATTCCAAACGTGACTTAAGAAATGTGCATAACTTCATAAAGACCCTGTAACAATTAAACAATTTAACTTGATATATTTAATTTTTAAATTTAATGTATCATAAACAAAAATATAAGGAATACAAAATGCATTCCATCTAAGAATAAGCTTACCCTGGTAAGTTGGAATCTAAAATGCATTCGGGCAACTTTTGAAGCAACTTAACAAAAGCAAGTGCAATTGGAACTCTCATTAATTCTTCCTCTTCGTTATCTGCCATTATCAACTTTTTATTAAATTTGTGACTGTTTTCTCCACGTGTCCTTGCCATAATGGAACGATGCAACTGTGGTAAAAGTCGTCTTGATATGCTAAACACAACTCTTCTTGCACCATTCTTTGAAAGTAATATTTGTTTCTCTATGATAAGCATATCCTCCTGTACTGTTTCAGTTATCTTTTCCACGACTTCCTCTGGATTTTCAATATTCTCAGAACATAAAGCTTCGTTTAATTTTTCATCCATTTCATGATTTACATCCTGTTCATTCTTCTGTTCAGCTGTACTTTCATCCTTT
Source organism: Cerceris ruficornis (assembly GCA_963989415.1). Classification (NCBI taxonomy): domain Eukaryota; kingdom Metazoa; phylum Arthropoda; class Insecta; order Hymenoptera; family Crabronidae; genus Cerceris; species Cerceris ruficornis. The sequence goes on from OZ022518.1 coordinate 9,272,317, forward strand.
TCTTCAGCCTGGGCGGAAGGATTTTTGCTTTCAGTAGCCTCTGTAGTGTCATTGGTTTCTAAAGATTCTTGTGCTGGCTTATACTTCGACAAGTCATAATGAAAAGAATCCAGGATTGCTACAATTATTCGAACAAGTTGCTTTTGGAATTGAACGGAAGACTTCAACCTCTCAAGATAATGTTTCAAAATAACTTCGTATTGATACCAAGGCAGAAGTCTGCATACAACGCCGACTGTTTCGATCGAAGCATCAAGAAGGCTATTCTTGTGGATAAAACTATCATTGCATAAATACGTTGAGGCAAACGGAAGGATGAATTGCGTTAAAGTTCTTGGACTTATTGGTTTCCTTAATGTCTTTGCTACGGTACAAAATTTTAATAATGCACGAGCTCTCCTATGAAGTTGCAAATGTTGCATATTTTCAAAGAAGTCAACTTCAGGGTCCGTTTTATTACAAAGCAATGATAAATCTCGTAAAACTGGATGTATTTCTGGGCACTCGGCTGCCATATGTCCCAAAAATGCAATTGACTGAAGTCTAACAGCTTCATTCTTACTGACGATACCTCTTCTCACAAGAGCTAAAATTGTATCATCTATTAAATAACGTTTGTCTACAGTATTATTTTTGCATGCTTCTGCCAATTTTGGACCGATAAATTTAAGGCATTGGCCAGAATAATCTTTCATGGCTAAATCCGTTTCATTTTTCAAAAAGTAATAACAATTATAGATAATAGCTACACCAAATTCCAGTGTAATAACGTTATCCTCTACCATCTTATTGACCTCTGTAAATGCATCCAATCTTTTCTGAAAGTCTGGTTGTTCTATCCATCTACGATCCCAAGAATTCAGCTTGGTCAACAAATGACAATTTTTTGTCAGTGTTTCACGACAATCTTCGGCAGATCTTTCAGCAATAATACGATAAAGCTGAATAACAAGTTTCCGTGCAGGAACAGCTGATACTGTGCCTAATAAAGGTGTAATTGCACGTAGATGAATTTCTGGTTTTTTAACACTCTTTATAAGATTCGTGACGGTTGTAATTAATTCAATGATCACTTCTTCTCCTTGGCCACTTGCAGCCTTTGCAACCAATATCGGTACGATAAGAGTAAGAAGTGTATCAGATGTGTCTGCATCAGTTACAAATTCCGAAATACGTGACAATATTATCAATGCGGTCCTATTAACGCCTTTATTAGATCTCTCAAGCTTCTTCTTAATAAACTGTAAAATCATGGGGACATATGGAAGAAGTATAGTAGAACCGTAATTAACGCCATTAGATAATAGCTCTTGATTCACTTCCAATAAATTTGTAAGTACGGGTGTTAAAGGAACAAAAGGTGTATCAACCTCCATATTATTCCCTGCTTCGTTAGTTTTTCCATAGTCTTGCAATGTTACCATTCTTTCAATCATATCAAAGATAGCATTAATCACAGAACCATGTGTCTTTGGTCCCAACAAAAGTTGCATGATGTATGGAAGTGGACTAACGCTTTTATTATCTTCCCGATGTTTTATAAGTAAAGGATAATATCGAGAATTCTGGCTCCAAGTTGTAAATAATTTTAATAAAGCTGTGGGACTATGGATACCCTCCATGGGTAGTTTTTCCAGCCACGGAAATACTGCTACGTTGAATAAGGCATCCATTTCATGACCGGTCCATTCATAATTTTCAAAATGATCAAAGAATCTTGCTAGTATAGAAATGCAACTTGTTCTTATACTTTTTACAGATGACAAATATCCTGTAAGAACTTGATCCGATTTTTGTAGAATCCCTGTGATTTCTGCCAAGATACATATCACTAAGCCAAGTAAATATGGTAACAATTTACTCGCCATTTTACTACCAAATTGTTCTATTATAATGCCAAGTAAATTTACGCTACTTTGCAATCGTTTTGGTGGCATCACATTGTTTAAGTCCGTAGTACTCATGATGTTACGGACAAGTTCATTTAAGTTCAAATTTTCATTGGATTCGAGTGACATATATTTCTCGAAAGGTTTAAATGCCATTTTTATAAATATAATCATTTCATTTTCTTGACTGCCGGCCAAAAAACGTAACATCATTTTTCGTTTTATCAGCGCACCACCCTTTCCACCGGTTCTCATTCCTGTTTTTGATATCATTTTTGCGTAAATTATTCTCATTAGAATAGGTATGAAATCATTACGATGCTCTGCCTGTATCACGTTACTTTCATGATCGATTTTAAAACGCGTAAGTTCATTTTTAAGATTTTTCTCACTTACTAAATTATGCAAGGTTTCTTTATATGGCAACAGAAATTTATATTTGTAGGTAAAGAGACAATTCAGAGCAGCTCTTTGTATGTCAGAGCTTTTTGAGCTTAATAAATCTAAATAAATTTTCTGCATCTCTGTTTCTCTGTATAATGTTCTGGGATTTACGATCTTTTCGAATATCTCCAATTGAGCTATTAAAAGTTTTACTTTGTAATTTCTACTTGCAATAAATGTTTGTTTCAATTCTGCAGCAGCAGAGACTTTATTTTTCTTCTCATTTTCTTTATCTTTCTTCTCATTTTCTTCATCTTTCTCCTCTTTCCCTTCATCTTTCTTTTCACTTTCCTCATCTTTCTCCTCACTCTCTTCATCTTTCTTTTCACTTTCTTCATCTTTCTCATTCTCATCATCGCTATCATCTTGCACATCCACTTCCATATTATCATTAGGCGTTGATTCCTTCGTTTTCAGAATACTGCAGGACTTTGCATCCTCGGAATTCGATTTAAAAAAGTTATTTGTTACATAGTCAATAAATAATGTAGTTATATCTCTGTTCTTTGCTTCGCAAAAGTGTGAAAAATGAGACATACACTTCCATAATAGAATTTTACGATTCTCAAAGTCTGGCTTATCGCTACTTTTCAGTATTGAAGCTTCCAACTCCGACAGAATTTCACATTTGAAAAGTGATTCATAATCTGCACTTTTTTCGTGTTTTCGTTCCAACTCAGATAAAAAAGTTTGCCAGAATTGTTTGCATTTATTGTTAGCATAACTAGCTATAATTTTACTCACAGGTTCCCACAAAAGCGAAAAATTTATATACAAATTTCCCAACAGATACTGCAATGGAAATTCGTAATATTTTGGATCCAAGCTTGATATTGCATTACATTCAAATGCTAATGTTTGTAGATACAGCAACTTATTTCGATAACTTTGTACAGTTACTGGCTCTCTCTCTGCCAGAAATATGACTTGCATAACATTTTTTCCAGTGTTTGCTGTACACGATGAAATTTCTTTAACATCGCCAAATAAAGAATATATATGAGATACAATAAGACGCTCCTCGTTGAGAGAAGATCCCAATTTTTTTACTGTATTGTCATATAATATATCAAAAACTCTCTGATTTATATAGTTTTCACTAAATATTGTTGTACTGAAATATGTGATATACAAATCGATTGCATTTAATATTATTTTATTGTCAGGATATTTACTGACAAGCTGTAACATATCAATGTTATGTGCAATAATGAAATCATGAAGATCCTCTGGTTCAAAAATATGTATTGCAGATTCTAGAGCTAATAAGAATGTAAAACATTCTCTATTGACATGATTATCTACATTTGTGTGATTGAATATACGTTTATAAGTTGATAGCAACCCTTCTTTTAAAACATCTTTAAGCTCTTTGGGAAATGGTTTTAAATGTGGCAAAATTATTAGCATCTTTAATGCACTCATGGACACTGTACCATTGGATAAAGTTTCTAATTCTTTCGAAAAATAGTTGATACTTTCAGTCTTGATACCTCTTACATCTAAAATATATTTATTCCACCTGTCCAAAGAAATGCCATTGAGACACGGTGAAGCTTTTAATTTAATTATTTTTGTAAACAACTGTAAAGTATCATCATTAAAACCAAGAGCAACAGTGTGTCGTAGTATTTGAGGCAAAATCAACGTTTCAAATAACGAATGATGTATCAAACTTTCAACGGTATTGTATAATAATTTGATATTTTGCAGTGCCATAAGTTTCAGTAATATATGACTTGATGTTTCTTGTGCCAATTTAATATTGGTTGCTAGCAAAATGGAAACAGCTGCTGTAATGTTCTCTTGCAATATTTCGCTATCATCCTTAAAGACATCCATTACTTGAATCAATTTTTTAACCAAAGGTATAGGATCTAAGACAAACCTTCCACTTTTATAATGAAGTACAGTATGTAACAATTTTAATATGAAAACTAAACTTTTGTCTCTCCCTTCTACCGACTGAAAACGTTTGTCTTTTTCGGCGGATATATCTATAAAGGTTAAAACAACAGACCAAAATACACCACATTTCTGGGGGTGTATATTTTGTACCATGTAATTAAAAATTTCTGTTAGTACTTTATAAGAAAGATTTTGATTGACAGATTCATTGTGTAACATCTTTAAATATGATAGGAGCAACTGTTCTGCACATGAATGAAACTGTCCTGGTGTACCAGATATTACTTCAAATAATAATTTGCCACATCCTGGTATTCCACTAGGATTATCTTCCAAGACATTTAACACCGTTTCGAGAAATGAATCTTTGTCTTTGACTTTACGTACAACAAATGCAAAACTTTCAGCTGCAAAATTATTTATATAAGTTGGCTGTGTATCTGCCAGCAATGGTAGTAGGAGATCAAATACTGTTTTAGCATTTTTAACCAAATATCGCCATAAAAATTTAAACAAATAGGCCAGACACGTAAATGTATGCTCAATCTGTTCAGTGTCTTTTGTCTGTAGTAAATCAACTATGACAGACAAAAATCGTGGGAAATACTCATAGAATTCTTTCTGTAGATCTTTTGCAACAGCCACAACTAGCCTAAAATAAATAATTACAATTAAACAAAGAGATTTTAATACCTCTGCTCCAATATGATAAGTACTTACTCCAGTATTGGCTGTAAAAATAGAATATCCTTTTTTTCTAGGTATTCTATCAAAGTATCAATTACAAATTGCTTTTGATTCAGTAATTGTGGAAGCGTAACAACACTACGGACTTTATTTTTAAACGTAATATAATCTTGCGTGAGATTAAGGAAATTCCATTTATGGAGGGTTTCGTGAAAATGCGTATCAACCTCATCATCATTCACCTCGTTCCGATGCGCCACACGATGAAAAACATCTACGTCTATGTCATTTACTCTTTCAGAAAATGTTTTGAACTATAAAAAAGAAAGCTGTTTGTATTTACTATACTTCATATTTAGGTTATTACTGTTTACGTGTGTTTCATACCTGAAACGTATTAGTCTCTTTATGACGAGACGGTTTATTCTTCATCTTGATTGGATATATTACAAAATCTCATTCGTTTAGCTTAATTCAATTTATTATTAATTAAAAACATTAAACAATGCGGTGCGGCTTGACATCGACTCAATAACACGTGCAGTTTTCACGAGGGAGCCCCTCTTGGAGCAGACTCTTACGGAAACTTTTGGAATTGTTTTAGTTCCTCGGGAGGAAGAAACATTTTTAGATGCCGCCACACGAAACACTAACAAGGAAGTTTATAATCCTGCAGCAAACACAGAATTTTTATTATCAGAAATATGACTAGTATTACAGAGGAATCATCTAAAATAGAGTTTAAGAAGAAAACGAAAAAATCATTGAGGAAACGTCAAGTTTCATCGGATGAAGAGGACAACGAAAATGACGAAACTTCTGTCAGGTAAACATAAAGTACAAATATCTCCTTACTAGTATTTACTATTATAACATTATTGATAAAAATATCTTGTTTGTTTATTTAGGGAAAAAGTTGAAGAAATGAAAATTATACAAAAGCTTCGAGAACGTCCAAATGGTGTAAATATTGTTGGCCTGGCACTTGGAGAAAACGTGACACCTGATACAATGACAGTACGTTTTATAATCTAATCAGCAAAGTAAATGTTAATGGAAACATAAAACAAAGAAACATTTGGCTTTTTTAGTCAGATCCCTTTAATGTAAAAACTGGAGGAATGGTGAATATGGCAGCATTAAAGAATACGAAACTCAAACAGAATGATGCATACGAAACAGGAATTGGTACTCAATTCAATGCAGAAACTAATAAACGTGATGAGGATGAAGAAATGTATGTGCTTTATTAATTGCAATCACTTCTTTAATCATACAAATTCTAATGACTAAATTATATTATATAAAATGTTTTTGGCTCTGTATTTTTTTAGGGTAAAATACATTGAAGAACAGTTGTCTAAAAGAAAAAGTAAAAATGATGAAAAAACAGAAATTGGTTCAAATGGTGAAAAGGGATCCTATTGCTCGCCAGAAGAAGCAGCTTTGCAAGCAGTGCCTGAGCACTTGAGACAAAGTTCAGCGCATCGTAGCGAAGAGATGCTTTCAAATCAGATGCTTTCTGGTATCCCAGAAGTGGATCTTGGAATAGAGTATGTTTGGATGTCTATATATTTAATTGCACATTTAATATCTGTTCATGGCTGAATTAATTAACAATTTAGGGCAAAAATACGAAACATTGAAGCTACAGAGGAGGCAAAACTGAAATTGCTTTGGGATAGACACAGGAAAAAGGATGGCCCTTCACAATTTGTTCCAACAAATATGGCTGTGAATTTTGTACAACATAACAGATGTATGTTTCTCAATGTATTCTTTCTTTACTCTTTTATAAATACAAGTTCCATCGATCCAAGAAATTCTGTATACCCATTCTGTATTATTTCTTTCAGTTAATATAGAAGACAGTGATTTTCAAAAATCAAGACAAGATGCAGAGGACAAAAAGAAAGCAGCAGTACCTAAAGACGATTTTAAAGGAAAACGGAAAGATAATGCAGAAAAGGCGACCGACGATTATCATTACGAACGATTTAAGAAGCAATTCAGAAGATTCTGAGATTGTTCTGTAATAAATACATATTGTTTATATAGGGTTAGCACGAATTAAATAAATATATAGTTAAGTTCGGTCAACGAGACTTTGAAATCGTTGAAATCACTGAAATTCCTGATGTGTCTTAAAAAATATATATTGTAAATATTTTAATCGTTCGTTGTAACACTTAAATCAAAATAATAATGTATAAGTAACAATAAATCTGAAGTTATTTCGAATTCAAATAGAAACATTACTAATATTCCCAGTTAAGAGATTCTTTTTTTTGACGAACAATTAGACGTTCAATTTTATGATAGTGTACCAAGAAATAAAGATCAATTATGTCTCGAAAGTGTAGTTCATCCTGATGCAACTACGCTTCCGGGATGCTATGAACTGGACCTAAGCTTTGATACAATCGTCAAACGAATGACGACATCGTAGCGACGTCAATTGGCTATAGAAAGATCAGAGTGAAATTCGATCGTTGTAAGATTACGGTGCCGATTGTTTTTCTTTAGACCCCTCAATCATGAGTTGTGGATTCGTCACTTGCGGACCGAACGAAGCCCTCGTTGTTTCAGGTAATTCCACTGAAAATAATTGTTACATTCGATACGTTATGTATGTCAAAGTGTTCTGAAAATGGGAGGAGCTGCTTACCAATTAATTGATTCATAGAATTCGATATAGGAGGAATTCCACGAAGCAATGAAATATTATTTTTTAAATTACATTCGATTGATTTCATATTGTCGTTGAATCGTAACGATGCATTTTTTAATCGTTCATTAAAATTGTGTTTTTTTATGAAGCAAACATATGTATATATATATATGTATTTCGATGAAAAAGATCTTTGACTTCATCTGCATTTTTATTTCACCTTACTCTTCCGAGATGTTGTCCATTTGCATATCACGTCTGATTTATTTTTTTTTAAGGATGCTGCTACAGCAAACCTCTTTTGGTACCTGGTGGCCGGGTATTTGTCTGGCCTATTGTCCAGCAAGTGCAAAAGTAAGTCCATTGTAATATTATTTAATGTGTTTTTTATATTTATACAATATTCGATTTATATAAAATAATAAAAAATATTTCCATCTTTGCTGTTACGTGGATATACTTAAAGGCAGTCAGAATGAATCAATATTTTCTAAATTTTTTTAACCAGTAGATATATTCAATGGAACGTTTAAAACTTTTTTTTAATAAAAAAAATTGTTGAGCTACTATTAATCTTTGTATTAAATAGATGATTACTATAATATCATTAATGTATGTCTTGTTTTTCTAGGATCTCTTTAAATACAATGACTCTCCAAGTTGAAAGCCCAACAGTATATACATGTCAAGGAGTACCAATATCCGTAACAGGCATTGCACAGGTACTTTAGAAACGTTTAACAAAAATTTATTAGTATAAAAAAAAATGGAAAACACATATCAGTAAGTTATGAATAGCGAAACAAACATTTTCTTACAAATGCAAAGGTAAAGATACAAGGGCAAAATGAGGAAATGCTTTCAACCGCTTGCGAACAATTTCTTGGAAAGGCTGAAGACGAGATACATAACATTGCACTCGTGACGTTGGAAGGTCATCAACGAGCTATAATGGGAAGCATGACTGTAGAGGTATACATGTTAAACATACTATACCATGTTCATTGAAGCATCATGTTAACACACTCATTGATCTCATTTAATTCGTTTGACTCTTATGTTATAGGAAATTTACAAGGATCGTAAAAAGTTTAGCAAGGAGGTTTTTGAAGTAGCAAGCAGTGATCTTGTTAATATGGGAATTACTGTTGTGTCATATACATTAAAAGATATTCGGGATGAGGAAGTAAGTTTGCTGTTATTTTATTCAGAAATAATTTTTCATATTTTCACTATGCAAGAAAAACTATTGCCATAACAGTAAGAAGCATAGAAAATTGAAATGTCGAGAAGGTGATATTTATATATTCATATTGATTCAGATATTGTCAAAAGTCCCCCTTTAATTGGTTGTATGATGTTTGTATATTATTTTTTATAATCAGTTTATGTAGTCCAATCTTGTATATTGTAAATATTGAATACATTTTTGTTTTGCTACTTGCAGGGGGCAAAGGTACGTTCAAATTTTGTTTTATCACTATGTATAATGCCAGTGCACTGCTATTCATTTGGATAATATTGAAGTCAATTAAAAATTCTATAACGAAGGGTTTCTCTGGTATATTTAAAGTGCTTGGCTTTAACGGTGGCACGATTTTTCTGTACACAGTAGCAAAACTTCGTTCTCTGATTACATGTAAAGTCTCTTGATATACAATGCCTTTGTGTCATTTGGGCTTACCAAAAGTCAGACGCTGAAATTAAACTTCTTTATGGTAAAATAATGTTGACCGCTTTAAAACGACTTATTAGGCATTAATGAATCATTTATAGGGATATTTAAAAGCACTTGGAATGGCACGAACGGCTGAAGTAAAAAGAGACGCCAGAATAGGTGAGGCAGAAGCTCGCAGAGATGCTCAAATTCGCGAAGCGATCGCTGAGGAACAAAGAATGGCTGCACGCTTTCTTAATGATACCGAAATTGCCAAGGCACAACGAGATTTTGAATTAAAGAAGGCCGCTTATGATGTAGAAGTGCAGACCAAAGTAAGTCGATAGTTTGTTTTTGTTGTTTTTTTTTTTTTATCGGATAGTGCTTCTTTATTATTGATAATCGAATCATCTTCAACATACGACTCGCAGAAAGCTGAAGCTGAAATGGCATTCGAATTGCAAGCAGCAAAAACCAAACAGAGAATTATGGAAGAGCAAATGCAAGTAAAAGTCGTAGAACGTGGACAAGAAATCGCGGTCCAAGAACAAGAAATGATGAGGCGCGAGAGAGAATTGGACGCTACTGTACGACGTCCCGCTGATGCAGAGAAATATAGGTAAATTATACAGAAATGTATGAAAGGACATATAATTAATAGAGATTTAAATAACTCTTAGGCTGGAAAAAATGGCCGAAGCTAATAAACTGCGTATGGTAATGGAGGCTGAAGCAGAAGCAGAAGCTATAAAAATTCGCGGCAAGGCTGAAGCCTATGCTATTGAAGCAAAGGCTAAAGCAGAAGCAGAACAAATGGCAAAGAAAGCTGAAGCGTGGAACGAGTATAAGAGTGCTGCTATGATTGATATGATGCTTGATACACTACCGAAGGTAATGTTTAATTCGTAATTACATTACAGGACTGAATTTATGCATTGTATTAATATCCGTACGGCTATTCTATCTCATAGGTCGCAGCTGAGGTAGCAGCACCTTTATCGCAAGCAAAGAAAATAACGATGGTTTCAAGTGGAAACGGAACCATCGGAGCAGAGAAATTGACCGAAGAAGTGCTCAATATTGTGGCACGAGTACCAGATCTAGTTAAGAATTTGACAGGCGTAGATATCGCAAAAGTATGTATAATCATTGTTATTAATATCGAAAAATCTGTCATCAAAAAAATAATTAATTACCATGTGTCGTTTTTTTGTTTTTACAGTCTGTCCACGCGGCATAAGCACGTAGTACAAGATCTTTCCAAAACTTCCTGACCACTTCTGTACTTTTGTGAGATATTTAATGCATCTCTGATATATGTGTTTATTTTAAATATGCTGCTATACACTAGGGCCAGTATATAAGTTTTTTAACTTAATGATATTTTTGTTGATGAAAAATTCAACACTTTCACTGCCAGTGTTTTTAAATATGAGATAGGAAGGTCTTCGATTAGTGTCAGTTAATAGCAAGTTGATATTTTCTTACGGGATAAATTAAAATTAATACTCGTATACGACTTCCTAAAAATTATAAAAGAAAAAAAAAAGATTTACATTCGTAAAAGATATATTCTCGCACAATCAATTATCATATTTCTGTCATTCCAATATGTTATAATTACTCGTGAATCAATTACCAGGGCAGTGAACGTGTATCTCATTTACTTGATATTAAGTATTGTTTGTTTTCTTTTATATATATATATGACGATGAAGTCTTCACATTGATGTGTTTAATTATATTTTTTATTAATTTATTACATATGTTTAGAAGGAAGAGGAAAATAAGAAATATGTATTTACCTTCTAGAATTTCACGTCCAATAACGATGGTCTATTTTTTCCATACATATATAACGTTGCCACTATGTGCCGAATCATTCCTTTAAACATACTACACGTACCTTTCAAGTATATCGATATAATTAACGGGTAAGAGTTTAGGAATGAAAGTACTAATGCCTGATATCGTCGTTCGATGTAGTTTGATGTTACACAAACTTTGTCTAGTCCCGGAAGAAAATTTGAATTTAACTTTGCGCAAGTGCTTAGTTATATTTCCTGCATTTAAAATGCACTAATATATTTTGCGTCTACTTTAGCTAGAATTTACTGTGATCTAACTCTTTGTACGGAAAAAAGATAACCATAGTTCTTGAAACGTTTGGGAGCTTCAAAGAAAAAAAGGGAAATTTGTATGACCAATTTAAAGCCTTAAATTGACGATAATGATTCGATTTTATGTAAAACAATTAAAACGTTAAAATTAAATCTCTTTTTAATTCGTTCTTCCCCGTTGTCTGAAAACAAAAGTTCAAAACAGTAGAATTCAGAATAGTACACTTTTTTCAGGCGAAAGTTACTACCTTTTTTTATATTACTTTTTGACAGATTTTCGATTTCAAATGTATATCGTGCTGCGCTGGTATTTTATTAAAAGAAATTTGTATTGCCATTATGGTTTCAAACTCTGAATTCTCAAACACGAAAAGTTCTATCGACGTATTTTATCTTCACGTGCCACAGTCTGCTTTCGAAGAGACTTTCCTAACAAATTTTTAAAATGGATGCTTATAAGTCGTTCTTAGTAGATTTTTTAGCGGGTGGTATATCAGCAGCTGTTTCGAAAACTGCGGTTGCACCTTTAGAAAGAGTAAAGTTATTACTTCAAGTACAGCATACTTCGAAACAGATAAGTCCTGAACAACGATACAAAGGTATCTTTTGTACTATGCAATTTCTGTGTCTGAGCTGTATTAAAATATTGATATCGCAATAGGTATGATGGATGCGTTTATACGTATACCCAAAGAAACTGGCTTTATCAGTTTCTGGAGGGGAAATCTTGCCAATGTTGTACGATATTTCCCAACTCAAGCATTAAATTTCGCATTTAAAGACAAGTTTAAAACTATTTTCTTGGGGGGTGTACCGAAAGATGCATTTTGGAGGCACTTTGCTGGTAATTTAGCATCTGGTGGTGCTGCTGGAGCCACATCTTTATTATTTGTTTATCCTTTGGATTTTGCTAGAACAAGGTAAGCCATGTTTTTCATTAATTCTGCAGAATGTAGCAATGATTCTATATCGTAGATTAGCAGCGGACGTTGGGAAAGGAGATAAACGAGAATTTAAAGGCATGGGAGATTGTATTATGAAAATTTTCAAGGTAGACGGCTTCATTGGTTTATACCGTGGATTCAATGTGAGCGTTCAAGGGATTGTTATTTACAGAGCAGCATATTTTGGTCTCTTTGACACTTCCAAAGGCATGCTTCCAGACCCCAAAAATACTCCGTTATATGTCAATTTCTTGATTGCCCAGGTAATTTGTTTGTCGATAAAATATTCCGGAAGTAATTACATCATTCTTGTAGATAATACTGTTTTCAGACAGTAACAGCAATAGCTGGTATTATTTCATATCCGTTTGATACCGTCAGAAGGCGGATGATGATGCAATCGGGACGTAGCAAAGATGATATAATGTACAAAAGTACATTGGATTGTTGGATGAAAGTAGCAAAAAATGAAGGGCCCGGGGCTTTTTTTAAAGGAGCATTTTCGAATGTTCTTCGAGGCACTGGTGGTGCTTTAGTTTTGACTTTATATGACTTAGTCAAAGAAATGATTGAGCAAGCAATTACACCAGAAGAACCACCCAAGCCTACTAAATAATAATGTAATTTACTTATAGCGCTAAAAAAAGACGTGATTTTGTGGTTGTGTTATTCCTGTAATAAATGTAATTTAAACGAGCATACATACATACAAAGGTTCAATTATAATCACTGTTCCTTTTAGGCGAGAATAAATCTATTAAATTATTCTATGCACTCTTCACATTATAAAGTTGTCAAATTCTATACAGATTGTAATGTATAAGTATAGAGTACATTTTAAAACAAATATTTTATCAAAAATAAATACGCACAGTTGGCCATAAAAATAACGTTTTTTTAATACTTTATTATTTCATACACTAAATGCGATAAATTGAAAAATTACTAGATGTATACTTGGTACACTGTTAACGTTCAGCTGTGACATTACTTGTTGGCATTACGTATTAAATCAATTCTTATTAATTTGTCATACAATATAATTAAAGTACCGTATTTATGTTAAACATATTATAGTATATCTATATACAGAAACGTGGATGCCGGCAAATCAATACCACAGCTATGACATGATCGTATATTATTATATCATTGTATTCAACCATTACTAAAAACAGAACTATACAATTTAATTAAGCATAGTATGCCGATCATAAATATTACGTCTCTGTTCACGAACCTGACGTTTCCATTTATCTTGTTGATGACCAACACGATTTAAAACATTACCTCTTTCACCCATTGGGTGAGATGTCCCAGGTGCCATCGATGAATCGTCCTATTAAGACGAACAATTAATGGTTACAGACGACCGAAGTATATGAATTAAGTCTTTCTTTACCTCTTCATTGTTGTGTTCATGGTAACCAATATTTGCGGATGCCTTATGAATTCTCTTATTCAGTAATGGATCCAAACATATTAAGAACAACATATAAATCACTAGAAGAGATATAACCCAAATAACAATTATCACCACTATCTGAAAAAATGAGGTATTAACCGCACGACCTTGGTTTCTGATTAAAAAAAAAAAATGTTGACTTACTTTTATAATAGTGGTATTTCTATTTTCATATTTGCATTCGCACCTCGGACAAAACACTTCTTCTTTGCCCTTTAAATCTCCTAACTTCGGTAACACGACACCTTCGCAATTACTATGAATTAAGGAGAAAGAAAATTAGATATTCAAATTAAATTTATTCGAGACATCTGGCACGTCTGATTAAAAGTTCGATACTCTAATTACCATTGGGAAGGCGGTACATTTATAATATACGTTAGCCGTTCTAATGACGACTGTGTCGTATTTAAGACGGAAGATAAACTAGGGCATATACATTTGCATCTTTTGTCATCATATTGCGCCTGAAAATATTCATATACATTAAAAAGTATAGAAAATAAAGGTTTTACATTACGTACGAGCTAGTATTCTAACCTCGGACTGCGACAAACATATCAGTACGATTGTCGTTATAAAAAAAATGTGGTTCAGCATTATATCGTTAAAGGTATCATCAATATACGTTTCTTTTTATATTCCTTCACAGTACTTAATGTAACGATACAAATATATCCAAGAAAAACAATTAATTTAGGTTCATATCTCAAAACACAAACTCGTCGAACTGTCACAGTGTCACAGCATTCCACGTTATGAAGTTGACTACTATTAAGCACTGGCTCTCGTACTGGCAACTTCGATCTTCGATTACATTCGATAGTTCGGTTACGAATCGATTATCTTGAGATGGCGCGCAAAATCACCTTCAGTGATGGCGGAATTATAATCACAATCGTGATTAAACTTCATTTACGATCGTAATCGAGATTTTTTTCCTTGGCGGAATGTGTTCACAGTGATTATAATATTTGATTTGTGTTTTTAAGAACCAGTAAAAAATAAAAGAGATTATAAAGGAATGAATTGCTATAATCATACGGTGGAATTGCAATTATTCAGTATGTGATAGTAATGAAGAAATTGACTTAAGAAACGGCAATGGGTAATATAGTTTTGCAATTTGTTATTTAAAGTAATACACAGATGCATATTTAAAACATGTTGAATACGTATTCGATTAAATATTTACAATACTACAGTTTATCAAAACATAATATAATCAAGTATTATATGGCTAATGGATATTAAGCAATTAAATTTGGAAGCTTTATATCAGGGATGAACACGCAAGAAGTCAATGAGAGCTGCATTCCGTTTTTTCATATATCATAAAGAGCCCCCCCATACAATCTGTATATCGAAATACTAGTTACTTCATCAGTTTAACAAGATCCAGTGAAGAAAGTTCTGAAATTTGTGAATTTGTGAACTTGAGAAAAAGTGAAAGAAAGCAGAACTTCGAATATTTTTAAAGTTATGCGATCTGTCCTCACGGTTTTGATACCCAAATTGTTATAAATTTCATTATTGATTTATATCATCATTGAATACTAATACCATATTATCACGTAAAGAACAACTTCTAGTTATTTAAATAAGTAAAAAGATTGGTTTCTCTGCTCTGAACAATATGTCTTCTATATATTACTGGTGCAGATTCTTTTATGTAATAACTTTTAATGATATTCATGCTCAAATCTCTTATTTCGAGATTCTTTTATAATTATTTGTTTGAAATTCTCAAAATCCCTGGTTTTGGTGCGCTAGAGGATAGGTCGTGTAGCACGTGACATGCAGCCGCATTCTGATTGGCCCGCTTTTCGCCCACCGCGCGCCAGCCGAGCCGCCGCGAGCTATCCCCACTCCTACCAGAGGGGTCACCTGCCTCTTTCTCTCTCTGGACTTCGCGACGTCAACACGTATCCGCTGTGAGTCCCGTTTTTCTTACATTTTCCTCGTTTACCGACCGCTAAAAAATAGTTCTCTCGTTTATCTACTACGTAATAGCCTTCTACTGTACCATATCTATCAATTTTGACAATAATAATTACAAATTTAGTAACAAAGACAGCATCATTTATATACTGTTGTGAGGTATTAAATAAATGATAACACACATGTAACACAACAAATCAGAGCTAGAGTATATATATTTATTTGGTAATAATAATAATGGTAATAAGGAGATCAATTCCGTTTCATTACGATGGCCAGACCAGGCTGCGTAAAACAGTATGAATCGGCGTTCTTTACCGCGCGGAAAACAAATAATCGCGGGCTATCCAGGCCCGTAACTACGATGTCTTTTTCTTTCGATACATTTCTTTTAGAGGGATACTACAATACATATATTTTATTTTATTTTATCGTTATCATTTTTTTCAGGATAAACGTTTGTTTATTGTCTTTATTAGAAGTGAGTTTAAAGAAATTTAAAATTAAACTTTCGTTTGCAATTTATTATCATTAATTCATTCAGTGTTAGTCATGATTCTTTTACTTTCCGCGATGTTACTCGCATTTGTGTTTTTATATACCTAAAACGTATAGGTTGTGTAACGTATACCCAGAATAGATTTGCTTTTCACCAATCAGGAATGATGGCGAAAAATCACCGTAATCGAAATACTCGTGATTCACAAGTAGTATTCCGCGCCATTTCTAACTTTAGCAGTTTAAATTTCACATTGCGACGTTTTTCGAAACTAAGCGAGGCGGTGGGTTTGACTTAAAATTCAATATAAAGTTACACCGTTGAAAAAGAGAAACTATACAATTTTATAATGAATTTCAAATTCGATATTTAACATAGAATTCATCGGTCAATTAAAATTCATCACGACATTATTTGTTTCATATAATTTATTACATTTTGATTAAAATAAATCAACATCCTTAAACATAATATAATACATTAACTTACACCGACCGTTCGAGTTCTTTGTTATTCCGCTGCTCTTTCTCCGTATGAATTGTTCATCTTGAAATCATTGATAAGACTGTTTCGTAGGACATTATTACATGATTTATATATTACTTGATGTTTACATTGGGACAACAACCATTCCATACAGATTCACGCGATTCATACAGATTTAATATTATAAATGCTCGTGGCATCATCTAGAACGGGTTTTGACATTCTCCGAGTACGGCTCGTAAAATCATGTTGAATGTTAATCACGAATATATATATATATATCATTCATATATCTATGTATATTGTATTTATATTTATGTACTAATATTACATAATGAGTAGTGAAACGTACAAATGGACTAGGCAGTCTTAGACTTGCCATTGCTGATCTCAATCGCAAAATAGATCTTGCACCAATTATTATCACAATTAGAAGTAAAAGTGTTATTTATAAGATGCAGGACAACGCGACTTTCCTCGTTTACGTTCTTTATAATAGTACGTATTCCTTCGATACTCGTGAAGCGATTTTAATGTAAACAAGAGTATCTTCGAAAATACACCAACAATGATACCTGGCAATTAAGTTGCAGCTACGAGCATAATGCCATGTTATTTGCATGAAGGCATCATTTCATAAAAAGAGGTTTAAGAGCTTTGCCAAACAATAATTCCGATTAGTATTGATAGAGTGATTGCACCGATAAGTACGAGTATGCACTTTTTCTTCCGCAATTTATTCTGATAGATACTTGCTTGCCTCACTTGAGAAGTAGCTTCATTAACAGATACCTCTGTTCTCTCTAGAGAGGCTTCGATAGAATCAATTACTTCTCCCTGATCATACACTAAAGCACCAAGATCTTTGAATATCTGATTAATATCGCTGATGTTACTCTAAAAAAAGGAATATCACATAGTACATATTTTAATTCGGAACAATGGCATGAGAAATAACTTGTAACTTCAAAGTAATATGTATGATTACCTCCAATTGTCTTATGCTTGCTTCTTGCTCTTCCAACATTCTCAAATTTTGTTCTTCCTTTAGTTGTTGCTGCTGAATCTGTTTTTGTGTTCTACTATCTTGTAATTCTATTAAAGTTTCTTGCTTCTTCTCACCAAACGGAGCAATGCCAGCACTTGCTTTAGCTTTCCTGACCATTTCTTTTTCCTTAGAAGCTGCAAGCCTTTGCACGGCCTAAAAATATATGTATATATATGTTCATTTGTTCATTTAAAATAAGTACATATAATATACATTAATAAAATCTGCATTTGTTTTTACTTGGAAAGAATTTAATGCACTGGTGAATTCATCCTGGAGACGTTCTCTTTGCATTTTACGCTGTCTTTGCTCTCCAGGACTAGTTGAACCTGAGTTATTAGCTAATATAGCTAAATCTCGAAGATGCATGCCGGTATCCTTTGCCAATTGATGCGTATAATGCTGTATCTGATGCCTGACGGATGGAATAGTTTATATGTTAAAATACATAAGTTACAATAAGGGAATTAACTTTTCTCGATGAATTTGATAGTATCGAAACTTACAGTTGATTCCGAAGTTCTTGGGAGTCCGTAGAACTGCCCAATTGATTAACCATTTTTTGCATAGAAGATACTGTTAAACAGAATTATAATAAGTATTTTATTCTTTTATGCGTAATAAAATCAAGGAACCTACCATTCTGAGATATCTTTAAGATCGATGTGCCAATTGTTTGGGACAGCCTGCCAAAGTCTTGTTCCCTAGTAGGGCCACCGTTATGGTACGAAGAGAACCCAGTATCCATGTTGACTTATCTTTAAATTTGGACTGGGTTATAAGTACAAAAATATTCTGCACAGTACAAAACGTATTATAACCTTTTCGTGTATATAAATATATAGGTTATTCCTTCACTAATTGACACATTGAAGCAACCATGGACAATACTTTCTTATTTTTCGAATTAGCAACACGTCAATCTTCGTGATAGTACAACTCTTAATTAAATCGATCTCAAACTTATGTCGGTGCTTTAATTTTTTATTCTTTTACAATTGTCAAACGAGCAGTAAGGTGATATTGCATACGAAATTATTTGAAGGAAAATTACAAAAAAATGAAAACACGGTGACAGCTTAAGTGTCAAAGATGGCAAAGAATCGTTATCTGTTGTTATCCCACTCCTGTCAACAAAATAACCAGCGGGTCGATTTGTTCGCACGGTGACTCATACAGTTACTGCCGAATAATAGTAATTTCCCAGTAGTAACTATACGCATCGATCTTCAATATCGTTCCTTCGAGCAATCTAAGTTCACTATGTGAAGCTCCAAAACGTTGCATAAATCGATAAACCCAAAGGCAGCTTCTGAATGAGTATGGTCTTCAACATTCGTCACAACGACGTGTACGTAGTTTAACACGCAAAGTCACATGGAAATAAATAAATTCCGTTCCGGAGTGAAAAATGAGGCCACTACGCATGTGGAAACGTCTTCACCGCTATTTGCTGAGAAATTAAGGAACAAACGCGCGAAGAATAATAAGTGCATGTATATACGTACTGAATTATTGAGTGCCACGTAACAACGTAAGGCTTTTTTTATTCATATTTCTTTTTCCGGTTTTATCTGTCAACTTACCTTTAATGTCAAAAATGTAACGGCGTATTTTTTGGTTATCTTTAAAACGTTACGCGAAATGTTTACCTTTGGTTGACTATCCGAAGTTTCTTTTTTTTTTGCTATTTTAGTCAATAATTGTGTGGAATGATAATACGTTAACTTATAATGGTTGCCTTGATCTAGTAATTAAATAACTTGTGATTTTTATAATTGTCGAAAATCAATTTTTGATTAAATAACGTATAATATCATGATTGATCAAGCTGAAAACTTGTAAGAGGTTCAGGAAATACGAAATTTTTGCCCCACGGATATATTATTCAATGGTGTGCCGTAATAATTTTCTATATATTACTCATTTATACATTACATTCATATCCAGTGCATAGTAATAAATACTTTATTCATATCGTCGAATAATCACATTGGTCATTATTCCTAATATTTAAAAAATATATACAAAGATATTTACAAAGAAATAAGTAAACTCCTGTCACACCAATAACGCACTTGATACAAAAATAAGCTTGTTACTTTCTTACAATCGGGGTATGAATTTGTTTGCGAAATATGCAACCTGTAAATTGCAGAACAGAAAACTGACACGTTACATCAGTCAGTTTAAAATGAATCGATACTTATTCTATTGTAAAATGATTTCAAAACATTAAAAATGGCTTGGACGCAAAGTATATGTTATGTGCTTTGATATTGTGTATCAAGTATTACAATCATTCCATTGAATAATTGTCTATCTGTTCCAAAATTCACAATATTACTGGCAGCTTTGTATAACTCATTTATTTGACTGTCACAAGTGGCTTTTAAATTATAAAACATATTTAACAAATAATTTTTGATATGCAATTGAGTTGAAAGTAATATTATTTACATTCGATTCAAAGAGTCTGCCTCATTCTATCAAATTCAAATATAAGTACTAAGAATACGAGAGAAATTATGCTATGCCATGGAGAAGAAGTTATATGTATATATATATATATATATATATACATGTATATATATATAATTAAAATACAAAGTTATAGTATCATAGATGAACTAGTCCCAACTGAAATTTTTGTATAAAATTATGGATATAGAGAAGCTTCAAATCATCCAAATTTCTAATGACCGAGTCTTGAAATTGATGAGTAATTTTGTCCTCATGGATAAAGGATTTTCTTTTACGTTTAAAAAGAGCACTAGAAAATTTACGGTATTGACAGATCTTTAAAACATTTGCCTTCTGTCATTACCCTGAAGGAACCTACATCAATAAATATCTTTTACTATCTATATCCTTGTCTATCAGACATGGTACAACATACATTTACACACATCGAAAATTGTCATCCTTATTGACACACATTAATATAAATATTTCTTTTCCTATTTTGATTATCTCTCAAATCACTAAATTGTCATTTGCAGAGCAAGAACAAAGAGTGTTCTTATTGCACTGTATTTATATTATTATATATCATACTTTCAATGGATTGTGCATTATTTTCGCGTTAGCATTTCCCAAATTTTACAAATTTCGGGCAGATAGAATAGTTCGATGAAAATAGACGAAAACTGATATTACAGCATTTCACATATTTAAGTCCAATTCGAATTTTTTTCTGCAGAAAAAAAAATATCTTTAAAAACGAAATTTGTTTACATTGGAAAATGCTGAGTTAGAGTATCTTTCGAATGCACAGTATTATTTATAAATCCATACTTACATACACGTTTGGTCACATTAAATCATTTTTTAGCTTTTTCTGTAAACAGATGCTCTTATTGTATGTCGCACTTTATAAGGGTGGTATATTACTCTAATGGTAACTGACCAACATAGAGAGAAACATGCGTTTATAAACTTGTTTGTAGCTTGAACAATTTGAGGTATTCCATGTGCAATTACAATTGGTAACTGCATTTCTCATTAGTTCTTTGGTCTTTCAAATTATCTTTGGTTCTGTCCTGCTCTGTTCACCTAGATACCTAATATCTCATTTTTCACTTAAACCTTTGGTCGAATCAAAGGTATTAGACCGAAAGGGTTGAATTTTTAGTCAGTTTATCATTTTAATCACAGACTAGTTTCCTCAATAGAATCTGTTCTCTGAAGCTGTCGTTTCTCGTCGATGCCAATAAAATATGTCGTGACATACCCTTTTGGTTTCACATACGTAGCTCCACGAAGGTGACACTTAACACCTTGTTGATCAAGGACAGTTGCAGTTTCTTCTGTAACCTGCACAAATACTACTTTAGTAGAGAACGGAACAGTAGCAAAAGGAAGTCATAGAAAGTAGAAAATCCCATGTTGGTCAGACCTGTATCTTTCCTGGAAGGCCTGTTGTGTCCATTCTTGATGCCATGTTCACTGCATCCCCCCAAATATCATACAAAGGCTTTTGTGCACCTACAACCCCTGCTGTTACCTCTCCATGGGATATTCCTATTCTCAGCCTAAATATGGCATATAGTATTTTTATATATCTCACAGAATATTATATTACACCTTACCACATTATTCTACACATTGTGTTAGGACATACTTGTAGGGTTTTCTTGTGTAGAAAGATCTTGCATTCAATCTATCAAGAACTGCCATCATCTCGGTGGCAAATTGTGCCATAACTTTAACAACATTGTCCCCAAAAGTGTCCTCACTTTCGGTACTGCGCATAGAGTCACGTCGACTGGCTTCTAAGCCGCAAGCTGCCATGTATGTGGTTCCTAGAAGAAGAAAAATTAAGTAGAAACTTCCAGTAATATGCAGACATTAGGTACAAAGACCTGAACATTCACTGGAATACAGTTACCTACCGGCAATCTTAATTTTTTCGATTCGGCAGACGAAGTATGGCTCAAACAATAATTTATCGAATTCGCATATAATTTCATTCAGGTCTATCAGAATATTGCTTTCGTCGATTGATAAATCCGATAAAGAAGCGAACATCACGGCTACGTTATTATGAGCTTCGTGATAAGGTTCAGTTTCTTCGGTTCTGTTCATATTCAGATAGAATTCGGCTGCACAAAAAGTATGTCGCATGTGAACATCTTAATCGCCATTGTAGTTCTACATTATTAATTATAAAGCTTGTATGTTATTCTAATTAAACGTACCAACGTGTTCCGGCAAGATATTGCGAAGTAGAAGCTTATTAGCATTCCTCGTATGGAACGCTTCATCCTGCTCTTTCGTTAATTGACGTTTCCATTGGTAATCCAATCTGCTCAAATACTCTGCCTGGAATTATCGTGAATGTTAGTTGAAACGAACGATACGAAACAAGAATCGACGATATTTCATTGTGTTCACCTGACGATCAATGAGGTGTAAGGAAAATGTGAGAAAAGCAACGCTTAAAATGTGCGCCAATCTCGGCTCTAAATGCGGATTCCACGTGTCGCCAGACTGTGAAAGCACATACATACACATATAAATAAAGAAATACAAAATTTTAATTACCGTTTCGACATCCATACAGGACTTTTCATTTACGAAAAAAAAAATACCTGAAAAATATTCGAACGATGTATCCAGACATTCCACGAATAGAAGGCCACTACCGTAATCCCTATCGTGAGTTTCAAAACATAATGAACTCTCAGAAAGAGAAAACTCGTTAGAATCGCCAATGAACAAGTTTGCGTCATTTGCTGAAATAACGATTAAAAAGTGAAGAAAAGAAAATCATATTCTATGATTACTGCTAGTCAACTTAAGGAGGAAGTCTACGACGTACGTGAACCAAACTAAATTATCTTACCCAGGGTGTAGTTATGCACTCGAGTTTCGAGGCGCCGACTTCCGATATGCTCGATGTTACGTTATTACTTGCAAGTTGATCCACGTTTTTGCACTCGAACTAAAATAACATACAATATAATCGATAGCCTATGTTTTTCGTTGGTTTACTGTAAGAGAATATTATTACATTCGATGCGTAATTAACTTACAATCATATCAAACATGGCACACGCTGCTAACATTATCGTTATCACTAAATACAGAACCGTTCTGAGAAGTGCACTCCAAACAACCTAAAGATCACAGAGACATGTAAAATTATGTAAAAATAATATCGAGAGGGAAAGAATATCGATTGTTCTATTACAGAAACTTTCCAAGACTATTGACCTTTACACTGGTTTGATACAAGAAACATAAAAGCTTGTTACGGGGATGGGGCACGTGCCCTTCGTGCTCATCGTGAGGATCTTTGTAACGATTCCACGCGAAATGCATCCATGTTATTGGCATTAACGCAATTAGGAATAACATTGCGACCGAAAAGCTGATAGTTGTGCTTAGATGCCATCTGAAAATTCATCAATTGATTGAATAATGTATCTACTTCGCATTAATTACATATCTCAAAGAATCCAATAACGTACTCGGAGAGGGAAAGAGTAGGTACTAAGTAAATAAACCCCATGAAAATTAGAACGAAGCCGGCACAGCCAATGTAGAACTTAAAAAGAGGATCCGGTTCCTTCAGAAACGGTATTTCCCAGCTCCATTGTTGAAACGTCAGGAACAGTGGATTTATATGCTCCCACTTGCACCATTGCCTGAAAGTACATTAAATTAATACTCTCGGTTGATAATTAACCCTTTAAATATTATAAATTACAAACGCATACATTGGTTTCCTACTCTTTTCCATCTCACGCGTGCTGCAGTGAGAAGCAAAATGAGACGAAAATGTTTTAAAATAAATACACTAAGTAAAAGAAAGTATTTCGTCCTTTGCGACCGGAACTTCCCACCGTCCCCACTGAGCCCTTCGCCCGGAAGTCTTCAGCATTCTTAAATACAAAATTCCCAAGTCAACGCTGCCCGGAAGATCGAGCTACTTACTCCCATTTAGTAAGAGGCATCTGCTGGATCGCGTTCTCCATTTCCGCATCAGCGGCTTTCAACATCAAATGGTAATCACGCAGGCAAGAGTCCATGAAGTGCGTTCGACGTCTGTATGTACCGGCAAACACGTCGGCATGATTGTTTACAGTGGTAGTGAGACGTCTACTATTCCTCGATCCTGAATTAACGCTTGTAGATCTAACATTGTAGAATCGAACGTAGTGTTTATTAGCCACCGGAGGGGAGTCCGGAGTAATGACCGTCAAGGTGTTCTCGCTGTTCTGCAACAAGGTTCGCCTGTCAACGATGCGAAACACTTAACGGAAGTTCAGCTTCAACGGCAATGGAAATCAGTGGCGTAGGAATTGCTCGATCGTTCTCATCCACGAAATCTGACTTTAGCTTTCCCATTATCGCGGATTTCCTACGCCACTGGGAAACACCCACCTGCGACGACGGGGAGTCTGGAAGCGAGGGTGTAATCAAGTAGCTTCGAATTCCGTATTTCGTCAGAACCTCGTCGTTCAGAGACTCAACGGGAACGCAGTCGTATTCGCTGGCGTCTACGAGATCCAACGTTTGTTGAGTGATGTGGACTTTGCCAGGTTCTCCGGTCTGTTCCATCTTGTTGGCTATGACGACATCGCGGGACCAGACGTCGTATTGCCACTTATTAGCGCCGAGAATACCGGATATTATGTTTCCCGAGTGAACTCCTATCCTCATGTTAACTTCCACGCCGCTTTCTCGACGTACTCGGGCTCTGACCTCTTTGATGATCTTTATCATGTCCAGACCTGGGCGGAGAGTGGAAATTAACCCCTTGCGGTCGGAATTATTTTGCCAATTTCGTAGTGAACTAAATGAAATTAATTCCACAATATTTCCCATCGCTGATTATTCATTTTTTTGTAACGATAGAAATGACTATAGGTACTGACAGATGAATTGACTGCAAAGGGTTAATGACAGTGCGGAGAAACATTTGGACGTGGAAATGAGGCTACTATGGAGGGTATAGAGCTACAGGTTGCGATTAATGAGCTTGAGGTTGCATCCTTGTTGCCTCTGGGAGACTTCTTAAATTGTTATTTAACACGTTGAATGCCCAGAGGGTCACCGATGACCGGCGCTATTGAATTCAATGACATTTTTTATAATTTTTAAACGCTAACATTGTTCAATTTGCTAATATCTTCAATACTTAAATATGGACGTTAAAAAAGGAAAGTACTATCGAACATATAACTATTTTTAACTTTAACGTTTTCGCCATGTAAAGATGTTAATTTAGCAGAAAAAGTTGAACTTCAGTGGAAATGATGAAATTAGAGAAATACAAGCGGCATTCAACGTGTTAATATATCACAGATTTGATAACTCGGAAGCCACCTGAAACAGTAGGTTCTAGGCGAAATGATCGGCGGTCGAACTTGAAAAATACAGAAGAAGAAAATACATATATGTATAACTGGTTATGTATAAAGTATACGTTATCAATGGTAATTTAACTCTTTCGGTGCGAACGATGGTTACACTTATCGTCCATACAGAACTCGTTACGGTCGAGCGACGAGTATAGTAATCGTTCGCATAACGATCATTGCGGTCGAGCAATGACCATATACGTCAATCGTTCACGTAACGCTCAATTCTTAAAATTTCTGTACTTGAACGACCGATTCACCTTATAATCGTTGGATTACCGAGAGAATTGTACAACGATTAAGAAAACAAAAAAAATTGGAAAACGATGCGTTTATAGAGACAATAACATACCGAGATCCACGCAGCTCTTCGCATGCTGAGAATTCGGTGTTGGTACTCCGCTCACGCAGTAATAGCAATCCCCTAAGAATTTAATTCGCAAAACATTGTGGCGTTCGGATGCTTCGTCGAAGCTACCGAACAGATCGTTCAGAGTTTCCACGAGCTTTCGTACCGGCAACGTTACAGTCAATCCAGAGAAGTTCACCACATCCGCGTACAGAATGCTCACGTTGTTGTGAGTTTCTACGCACAGGTCGCTAAAAATAAATCGACGATGCCTTGTAACAACTATCTCAGCTGTAGTCCATGCAAATGCGAGCGATCATTATGAAATTTCGTACTTGTGCGGTCGTCCTTTAGGCGGTGGTTTCTTGTGTTCCTCGATGAACTTGAATATATCCCGAAAATCTTTCTTTATCTTCGCCGCTATATGCTGCGGCAGTATACTTCTCGTAAGTTGCTCCTGAAAATTTCCATGGTGTATTTAACGATCCACTTGACGCGCGTATATCAATCGAACGTTAAAACAATGAGAGATCATACTTCCTGATCCTTCTCGTAATTCAAGCGCAGCGTCGATTCCACGCATTTACGACGATCAAGGAACGATCGTCTTATAACGACCTCGTTCATAAATCTAAAGTATAATCCCAGGCCGTTCACGCAAACGAAATATATCGTGTCTGTGATGATCTGCGAACACGGGGATTCAAAAACGATTTACGAAACAGATCCAAGATTATTATCGTTCGCGGATATGTTGATTCGGTCAATTCTCGCGGGTATTACGTCATCGGTTGCCGGATGCGCGGGATAGTTTACCTTAGTAGTATAATCGGACGTGTTTCTGTAAGTGATTAACGAGAGAGTCGCCAGGTAGCATATGGTAGCTGTGATCCCGAGCATGAAAGCGTGGAGGTTTTCCGTGAGAGGCAGGAATACGTAACAAGCCAGAAGCGCGTGTGTCGAGTACGCCGGCCTAAAAAGAACATACGTAATTACGCGTTACAAGTTCAAGGTTATGTTTGTTAGCGGAAAAGGTAAAATTACTCGCAATTGATTCGCTATTAACACTAGAACTATCGGCTTTGTATCTATTATATTTAAATATATCGAATAAGTAGCTTGGAAGAAGATAAATCAAGCGGTGACGAAGATCATCAATTAAGTAATCTGCATTTTATAAGATAGAAGTGGAACATTTAACACGTTGAATGCCACTGGTATTTCATTAGTTTCATCATTCCTACTGAAGTGAAATTGTTTCTGTTGAAATCACATCTTAATAAAGCAGAAACTTCAAAGGCAAAAGGAGATTTATAGACAGCAGGACTTTACCATTTTGAGGCCAACGCGGAAATATTCACTGAATTAACACTAAACCTACCATGGGCGGTCAAATGACCGCTTTCTGATTTTTTCTATAAACTCCCCAAATTGATTGGGCAGCCATTCAGTAAATATTTTAGGTCTATCGTATAAAACAAAAATTACTTAAGTGATCATCTTTTTCACCTCTTCAAATCTCTTTTTTCAAAGTACTTATTTCGTATATTTCAATATAACAGATATAAAGCCAGTAGGTTTAGTGTTAACAATTTCGTAAAAGTCTGAATTCAATAGCGCCGGTCATCGGTGACGCCCATAGCATTCAACGTTAATACATGGGTCTGTTATCAAATTGGGAAATTATCCCAAAAATTCGGATACCGGTCATTTTGACCGCCTTGGTAGTTTAGTGTTAAACGCGACCCTATTGCAACCTGTCTAAGATAGCGCTAGAATTCGCATACTAGTGCGGACGTTTTCTCTCTTTCAATTTTCCTTCCTTTTCACATCGACGTGATAAAAGCGAGTGTAATATGGAAAGGTCGCATTAACATTGATTCTTTGTACAACAACGTAAATGATAAAAGAACAAAGAGAGAAATACATGCCACGATCTAATCGGTTCGCGTTCAGCAAAATATTAGGTAAATCGAAAAGAAATGTTTTTCTACAAAATTTAGTTACAAAAAAGAAATATTTAGTCCTAATTGCGCAAAGTAGACCTCGGCTGTGATAGAAGGACCAGGTTTTCATTAATTAATAATAAATCACAATCGAAATATCCCATCAGACACATAAAGAAAATGTTCCTTTCGCTTCACCTAATATAATTCTCGCCAACGATCCCGCGGCAAGTATCGCGTGTATGCTCTGCAGAATTGTTTGCAGAATTAGCGAGATTAATATCTCGTTAGTCGTCTCGCAAATCCTACGTAACCGCAGCGGAGAGGAAGCATCCGATGCTAAGGCTAAAATAGTAGAACCCTCGAAGGTCTTCGGTAACAATTAAACCTGACCTTGAGCGATTAGCGAGGGACTTCCTCTTTGAGGCGTCTTATCGACGCGTACCTTATCGGTGGTATGTCCTCGGTGTAAGCGAGGGTGTAGAAGAGAGGTATAGCCAGGTCGCCGATCACCAGGAGTACGACGATGAGGCAGGACAACATGACTGGTAGGTAATTGTTTCTGGCGATGATCTTCGATCTGAAGGAAAGGGCTATTAACGGACAGATGATTGCACCCACGACGCTGTAAACAATCACGTCCGGAAAACAGTCCTTGATGTTCACCTGGAAGGGAAAGAAAAGGCTGCGATAATATTTCGAGGAGAGACGATGATGAAAAAATAGAGCCGGCGAAGAGTATGCGATCGAGATAAGACTCGGGTTAAAATATCTTTAGTGTAATGAAGTATTTTTGTTGAGATAAGAACGAAGGAAGGAATGTTGCGGTAATTTTCGGGAAACTGGAATTTATTTTGATGAAGTCGAAGCAGTAATTTACTGTAATAGACGTTCCGGAGGAGATGATTTTATGTGGGAAAGATTGAATGATATGTGCAGCTTGAAACGATGTTTTAGCAATTGTTGTAGCATTAAGTCTGTGCTGTATGCCTTGCGGAGGAATTAAAAGAACGGAGGATAGGAAATAGTAGAACAATAAAAATACAGGATTCCATAACTCGCACTTCCAACTCCATAGTTCCTGTTGAATATAAACTACACGGAAAATGCAAATGACTTCAACTGAAAAACCATTTTAAGCGTAAGCTTCGTGTATTTCATAAATGTTGCGATAAAACTGAAGTATTCTTGACGACTTAAATTAAAGAAAAGAGAGAGAGAGAGAAGGAAATGCTTACCATTGTAAGTAGAGTCAGACAATACGTGCTTCCGAGCACCAATTGCAATAAAACGAAGAGCGAAAGGTAACCATACTGTATCCTCCTCTGATAAACGGTGTAGAGCTTCTCCAAGCTCTTGTATTTAAATTGTTTCTGTAAAATGAAACCCCCGATTACCGTCGACATTTAATGTTCTTTTCGCATCATTGAAAATTCACCGACCAGAAAATATTTTCGATATCGCGACGCGCCAATTAATTTTCGGCGCGTCAGCGAGAAACGTGCGTTATCGGGAGTGTAAAAATAAAAAATAAAGAAGCCAAACTCTCGAACCGCTTGACGATCACCCACTCTATCGTCGACGATCAACGACGGCGAAATAAAGAAGAAGGAAGGAAAGAACGTCGCAAGCGAAAAAAAATCCAGCGGGCTTTCAAGAAGCGCAATGTGCCTTCATGTAACGCGACGAACGTTCCATAATTCGCGTTCTTCAACTTTCACCGCGTCGACTCGTCTAAATTTATCGCACGATGCAGCAGGTGCTCGCGCTTCTTTCGAATCGGTTTGGCACGACGGAAAATAATAACACCGGTGAGGCATAATTCACCGAAATTACTGGGGAATCTGTAACGAGAAATCTTTACGATATACCCGCAAAAATAACATTCCATCGTAAATCGGAGCTTTCGAGTGGACGCGAGCACCCCATTAGTGTCAATCATACGAAAATACGATCGATCGGCGGCCGCGCGATCGAACGAGAGTAATAACGAATACTTAAATCGGGTTGTTCGTTTCGCGCGATAGCAGTTTCGTTGACACTAAACCTGCCAAGGCGATGAAAATGACCGGTTCCAAGTTTTTTCTAAAAATTCCCAAAATTGATACGGATGACAAGCAGAAAATATTCCAGGTATATCTTCTAAAACCTAAATTACTTAGTTAATCGTTTTTTTCAAATCTTGATTTACCTTTCTCCAAAGTACTTATTTAGTATATTTAAATATAATGGATACGAAAGTGGTAGTTGTAGTGTCAATATCCAGAATTTCGAGCTGGAAAATTCGCAGTCTTTCGTGAAAGCACAACGACGCAGAATACCCGAAAATCAAGAAATGCGTTTCTAAAACGAACAAAACCGCGATATCCCTGTTAATAATAAATTTGGCAATTGCCAAAGCGACTACAAAATTCTTAATTTATCCACGACATTGCACAACGCTCGAGAAAACAGGAAGACGAGTCCTTCGTTACTTCCGCGATTATAAACGAAGCCCGTTCTTTCTCCACGAGAAAACTACTCCCTCCTAGGAATTCCGATACAAGAAACACCATTAATCTACAAAGCCATAGAAATCACGTCGTAATCCCACTCTCTCACAGTACGCGAAAAACAAGCGAGCATACGGTCACGTTTCAACGACAGAATATTTGTCACAGCCGCACATCTCGCACCTTATACTCGTATTTCTTTTCGTCCACTGCGTATCGTGAAACCACAGGTAGAATTCTCTTTCCTCGCAGGTGGCGACCGATGAAACCGCAAACGTCGATTCCACCGCGCGCGAAGGAAGATGAACGGAGTAAAAAAAAAAGAAGGCGGAAAGAAAAATACAAAAGAAAAATAGCGAAGAGGTAGCGTGGACGTTCGATACGCGAAAATCGGAGGTGCGCGTTTCCAACGTAGAGTATCTCCCGCAGTCACCGGCGGTCTGCCTGCAAAATCCGTGTGCGTGATGGGTAACGTGAATTATGCGGCTCGTAAAGCACGATAAAAATCCAGAGGAGTTTCGTGGGGCGCAGCCGCGCCTCCGCCCGGTACCGTGTCGCACCGTGTCGCGCCGCGTCACGTCGCGTCTCGCGTTCACCAATATCCACGTCCGTCGGTCCGTCCGACGGATTTTCCTGCCGCAGAGAAACGACGCGTTCGCTCGCCCCGTGCGAACTTTCGATAGACCTCCAATCCTCCCGTGCGTTTCGCGCGTGCGTTTTCGTGCATTTTGCCGCAGCTCGCGGGAGCCGAGCCTTTCGGTCCGGCGAATATTGATCTTCAATCTCGAGAACGGCTCTGACCTCGCTGCGTCTCTTTCGCATTCTCTTCCTCGACTTTCGCGGGACAATGACGGGTGTAATTAGATAGTTGTAATAATGGGACTCGTTCTGGGAGGCTGAAGCGTAGGCTTAGAAATGTTGGGGGGGATGATGGGGTTTGATTTTTTGCGGGGATGAGGTAGAGCGTGGTAGGTATCGAAAGGGGGGATGATTGTTTGAGATTGCACACTGTTTGAGGTAGGGTTTGCTATTTTTAAAGATTGGTGCTAGGGAAGGGAGAGTAATAATTGACGAGGTATTCGGTTTGGGGTAAAAATGGATCTCTGTGAGTGTTCTGTAGTTATCGAGCGGGGTGGAATAATGAGAGGTGCGATATTGTATCGTTTGGGGTAACAGAGGATTCTTGTAGCTACCCTGCAGCGATAGGGGGAATGAGAATTAATTGATGCGATCTTTCGTGTGCTTTCAGTCATAGGAAGTTTGAATTTGGAGCTTGATAAGCACAATTGTGCTGTTTCTTTAGAATTTACCAAGTATATGAAGAGAAGTGAAGTCTTTTGAAATAGAAAATTGCTGATACGAATGATAGTAGTATATTGTTTTTAACGTGATATTTCAGTTGATTTAAAAATTGCCATGATTGATGATAATAATTCTCAGTGAAGAATCATTTTGGCGAACGTAGAATCGATTCGTTAACTCTGCAAATCTCTTTGAAACGTTTCGCGGAACAGGTAAAAGTGTATCCGACGTGTCAGATACAGGGAATGTCTTTTAATAGAATCGATATTATTGCGTAATTTAAGGGACGATATCTGAAAATATTTAGCATTCCTCCGTTATGAGCTTAAAAATTTCGATAACGAGTACCATCGATAAGACCGTAGTGCAAAATGTTTTGAAACTTGCGAAAGATAACAGTGTTTAGAAAAACCGCCGTTTTATCTGTCTTCGGAAATTAATTAACAAGCCACGAGTGTTTTGCTTGTACCTACAAGCTGCAATTTTTCCAACCGGAAACTCTAAAAGTCAGAGAACCGAAGGAGAACAGTTCCGTGGAGGAACGTCGACGTACCTTGACTTACCACTTTGAACTTGGAACGTTAATAATTCCCAATAATTATATTGCTAATGACTTCCTGCAATCGTTAACAATCGCGAGAAACGATACCAACGAAACAAACAAATCGCGGAACCGTCGGCAGTCTCGATACACTCGATTATTTGCAGTTTTAACCGATTTTCCAATGACGTTCGTCTAGCGCCGCATTAAAGATTTCCATTGAAGATTTCCACTGAAGATTGCCAATTGATAACGTTCGATTCCTCTGTGCTGGCTTATATACCGAAGGACGCGATTGAGATTGAATGGTTTTTTTCTAATACGCTTATCGAGCATTTGTTGGTACAAGCACGATGTTACAACAAATAGTTTGCTGGTATTCTTGACGATCGAGAACGACATTTTTTCGTGTAATCGCTCTTAAGAAAAGAAAGCGATACGGTTTCCGGCTACTCTTCGCATTCGTCGTGTAGGTACACACACACACACACACACACGGACAACGATCTACCGTGATAGATAGACGGAATGTATCGATAATTAATTGCAATTTCACGGAATCCTTACGGTGCGCCTGCTACGATAGCAATTTCCCGCATCGTGCTTCTTTATAGCGCTTTCTCGTCAGAGTTGTTCTCGATATTCCATCATTATCATCGGTTCCAGAATATCTTCGAAAACTTGGGAAATGACGGTGAATCGTGCAAAACACCGTTTATTTTCCGATACGAAATGGAAAGAAATTATCGTTAACGTCGTATTAACAGTCATTGAAGGAATTAACAGAGACTTTTCAGAGACAGATTGCACTAGCGAAAGTGACGGTTGGAATAGTACCATACAGTTTATAGACTTGTGCTAGGTAATACTTTAAAGAATAGCACTCCTAATTATTATCAGGTCTCGGTGTAATTAACCGTTTGAGTCCCAGAGCTTGTTAAAAAAGCATTGGCGAAAAATCCCAAGCAACGCAATGGCGCTTGTCGTAATTGCGCGCGAAAAGAGCCAATCGGCGCGATAGCGCTTGTTTTAAAATTTATGTTTTTTGTTGATAAATAATAGGATCGCGCTTCTTTTCACGTCGATGATCTTATTGCAATTGAGAAAGTGATAAGTGTTGCATAAGTGCATATCGTTGTTAATAACTGCTTCTTACAAAATTGTTAGACAAAGCGACCCAGAAGGTGCATCGTCAGTTCTCCATAGCGTTGAAATGTACTGGGATTTTTCGACGTGAAATCCAAAGAGCGCTATCGCGCCGCTTGGGACTCAAATGGTTAAGAAGTACCAATGACTCATAAATAATACCGATCTTACATTCTATTCCTACCGCAACTACATCTCACAAATCAAATCTCTTCGTTTGGTACCATCGAACGTTGTCTTGCACATTAAAAGAAAAACGTGAAAACCTATTAAACAAGCTTTCCACCCCGTAACATTTTTCAAAAATTCACAACTTCTCTATCAACAAAGTTATCCAAAAGAAAAAACAACACTCACTCTCAAACTGGACCAGGTCCACTCGTCGAGACTGTTGGGCGATACGATTCTACCATCGTCCACCTTCTGCAAGGAGCTCAAGGACGCCCGAGTCACGAGCTCAACGTCCATCTTTCTAAGATCGTCGGGCATAGAACTCTTTCTCTTCTTACCTCCTGATCAAAGGAACCAAGAAAACCACGACGACGACGACGACGAGGACGTTGACGACCTCACGTCAGTTCGATCCATCGCGGCTAAGATCCGCGACGAGACTGATCGTACGTGGAAATGAGTCACCCCGGTGCGACTTTGAGCACTGGTTGCGCTTCGTGGTGTCGTGCTGGGTCTCGAAAGCACTACCGTTAGAGCACGACTTTATCGTGATAAGGGAAATGGGCCACTTGAAACGCTCCCTTCTCTCTGCCGTTCCTATTTACCGCCTCCTCTTCTTCTTTTTTTCCCGCTCGTTCGCTACCCGCTACGCCAGCGAAACGCAAACGCAACGATGCCCAAGCTTTTTCGAGCTTTCGGCCTCGTCCTTGCACCAAGATAGGATGCAACGTTCGTGTGCGCCGACGGTTAACGATAAATACACCTGTCGGTCTTTACGAGCACGCTCGCGCGGGAATTTTTAGCGATAGGTCACTCCGACGGCTTCTCTTCTTCCGCGAAACGATGATGACGCGCTGATCGTTCACGACGATCAACCGCGAATCTGTGTTTGGAGAGTAATCGATGGTGATTGTCCGCGTGCCTGCACGTCCGAGGATCGCTGCACTGAAAGTGGAAGAGTTTAATTAGCAAAAGATTTCCGGTGGTGTTTGGCGAAATCGTACGAAGGATCGGGAGATCGATGGTGACGTTGAGTATGAGGATTATAGCAATGGTTCGAAGAACGCGCGTCTTGCGGAACGACGAGCGCGCATGCGCCGAAGATCACGGATATAACGCGGGGGTTAATGCGGAGCTTGAATGAAGAATGCGTGGTCTCTTTGGGACTGCGTGGAGGATTAATGAAATTATGGGAAGAAGAATATAATAATGATTACAGTAACAGTTTTCTTATGTATGTTGCTGAATATGGTTAAAAATTATGGTAGACTCTCGTATAATGCGCTTGTTAACCAGTTAAGTGTGTTTGACGACTATATCCGTCATGGAGATGTGGCAGAATTTTGTGTCATGACGGCTATGTCCGTCATGCGTAAAATTATGTTATAATTTGATATTTAAATTGTAATTTTGGCGAAAACTAAATTATATTCGTAAATTTTAATATGTTTAGAATGTTTAGAGGTCAAGACGAAATGAAACAAACAAATAAAAATTATAAATAATTTGAGTTGGATTCATAACTTCCTGAGAGCTAAGTCGTAAGCAGTGATTATCGCGACACACACTGGTTCGCGCTTTGCAAAAAGATCGCCACACTTAACTGGTTAATTCGCGTTATAGGAAATCGTGCTATACGGAAATGGATCTCGAAAAACGCGTGTAATCTCAGGTTACATGATTGAAATTATTATTGCTACGCCAAATTTGATTTTTTGTATTTTATCTAATAGGGCCGTGTTTTAAAAATAAACGGCATATATGAGGAATTGATTAAAAAATCATATTTATGTATTTGAAAACACTATTACTTCATTGAAATTTACCAAAAAACGAAACAATGATGAAACATAAGAAGCCGGTAACGATGAAGAAAATCTAATGCTCGAACAAAGTTGATTTAATTTTTCAGTCAGGTAATTCCTGTGTTTTATTATTTCCCGCGTTATACGAGGATCTTCTGCCTAGAAATATTTTCAAAATAAATCAATTTAGCATAAAATAACGATATTATGTGGATTACCGAATTAAAAAAAATCGTGGAATTATCAAAACTCATTAAACGTTTGTTTGACGCTCGAATGTACCTTAAATATTCAATTACAGTAGTATTTAACGAAAGGTTTTTTAAAAACATGATTTCGTGCGTGCAAGATTATGAAAACAATCCAGATATTATAGTCCAAACGTATAAAAACGTATATCTTCTTCACGTAACGGAGATGGTTACGACCAACGGAACTTTCTCCGCCGGTTTCACAGACTGGAATGTTGTTTTTAAACTACAAAGACCCGCGTCCAGTCGTGGATCTTCACGTAAAATCATGATTCATCCTCGGTCAATCTTGATCCACAATTCGTCCCCCGTTAATTTCTTGGCATTGAGATCTCGATCGCTCGGCCGTGACTCAAGTTTTGTACAAAGGCACGCGGCTGATATGAATCGTAAAACACGCATTCCTCACGGCGAACAAGATATTATTACGATATTATACTATTTAAACGACGCATCGATTGGGGCATGTGACCCATCGCGCAATCGAGAGCGCATTCGTATCGGTATTATTATTTGTATCTCATGAAACTACTCCGATTAGATATAAGAAATAATGAACTTTACATTAACGCGTTAAACTTCCGACGGGTCCCGTTTACCTTACCGTTTACACCGAGCGGAAATCCGTTTCTATTAAAAAACGTATCTTTGATGGATTCTTCACTTTGCTCCCGATATTTCAATATTAAATAAATGGATAAATCGAGCCTTCATGGGAATTCAAAATATTCGTGCAATATTTTCCTTGCTGCTAGTCACCGATCAGTAAAATGTCAACGATGAAGATTAAAAATCGTAAACTGAATGATAATCGACGGAAATTTCAATGAGACCCTCAATAAACTACGAACTGTACAAAAGACACTTATATTTGAATTCAAATTCTATTCGTACCGCGATGCGAAATTATTCTTATCATCTCATAATGAATATTTCATTCTACTCCTGCAACTTCATATCAAATATATCGACAAGTTTGTAAACATCGCCGTTTAAGAATCGTAAGGAGATTTATTTGACCTGATAACGCGGTGATTCCCACGGCGTTCGTCGCCGTTAATATCTCTTTTACTTAATTTCTTCGCAGAATTCCACCTTATCGTATTCCGTGAGCGTTAAAAAAAATCGGAAGAACTTGAAAGGAAAACGATTCCGTCTCGCATCGATTGCCTTTAACGAGGGTGAAAGTGACATTCACTGTCAATAGATGGGACACTGTGTCTGCCGTTTCACGGTCGAGTACTTCCCGTCAGCGTGAATAATCTGCGCAACCACGTGAGTTAAATCCCTGTCGACGAGTTTAACGAACGTCCTTTATCTACTTTCGATTGCACTTTTCCTTTTCTTCATCGTTCTCTTTAGCCTTTACGCCGCTGCCGAGGCATACGTGGGTGCAATGAAAAGAAGTGCACTATGACCGTCCGAATTAATTGAAAATTACAAAAAATCTGGAACAACTTGAAACTTTTTATATTCGCTCAACTCACTGTTAGCTAGTGTTCACAATCGGGAACAATTAGGAATTGTTTATATATTAAATATGATACCGCAATGAGCATTGCTCCCACTTGAGAATTTTATCAAAATATTATGCACTATTAGAGAACTATTTTTATCAAAATATTATACACCTAATTCTGTTTTTACACGGTGGATACGTTCCAGACAAAACCGTGTAAAAAAGACATGAAGTACATACATAGAAAAAAGAGGGATTAGTTCCATATCCTTCAACCCTGGAAAAAATAGTTAAAATAAATTTATTAAAAAATTTATTTTAAGAATATTTTAGATTTTTTAATCGTGCTAAATCGAATGAAATCGTGTAAAAACGGAATCAATTTTTTTTCCTAGACCGTGTTAAATCAAAACTGTGTAAAAACAGAATTTGGTGTAATTCTTTTAGTGTATTCTTGTAAAAATTCTATTTCAATACAATTAGGGAGCATAAGACTTAATGAAAAGAATGTGACAAACAGTTGAAAATATTTAGCAACGATTGGATTAATTTGGTGCTTTGAAGTTATTGTAAAGAAGAAATGCGATTGAAAAAGAAGGCGTGCAATCAGAGATGAGAAGGCTTATGCACGTTTCACTGTACTGCAGGTCACCGGTGATCGTAGCAGTTCTTCGATATTGAATTATATCTAACAATAGAGCCAATACTGAAGTGTTCCGTGTTGCATCGTTGGAAGAGCAATTAAAATGGCTTTAACAAGACTTTCTGCCACATCCGTTTGCCTAAGAGGTGCAGAGTTTATCGTGTACCGTGTTAATTATAGTCACTAATGACACAAAGTACAAAGTCACGGAAATAAGAAAAACTATGCACTGGTATAATTAAATTTGAACGAGTTTTAGCAAAGTACATATTGCTTTAACACTGAGACGATCGAAGATATCTAACAGAAGAAAATTGATGCACCAGTAGTTGGATATTTAAAGAATGGAATCATTCTTTTTGTTTTGAGACTACGCTGGTCGAAACGTTAGCGTTATTCGTTCCGGATATAAGTGTCTCCCTAATGACATTACGCATG
The DNA here is from genome assembly GCA_963989415.1 of Cerceris ruficornis. Lineage (NCBI taxonomy): Eukaryota > Metazoa > Arthropoda > Insecta > Hymenoptera > Crabronidae > Cerceris > Cerceris ruficornis. Next base: position 9,310,490 of record OZ022518.1, read on the forward strand.
CTTCCTTCATGATTAATTTACATAATTTCAGCACGAAGTACGATCGAGCTGCATAAAAGTCAGCACAGAACGATAGTCGATTTATAGTCGCACGTCGAAAGAATCTCGAAGCGTGAAAACAATTTAAAAATATCGCGGTGTTCTCTCATCGTCTCGCGATTCCTCGGACGTCTTTAAATCGTCGTATCTTAATGGCATCCTGTCTTTCCTCTTTGTATGCGTCGAACGATGCAAACACTCGTAACACGCGTACTTCCGGATCCCTTTTTTCCATCCAAAACCGGACGTTTTTATTGTATCATTGTGTCCGCGCGTTTAACGACAACTCAAACTTATTTTCGCGTACAACGAAACGATCGTACCGGAAGCGCATTGGAAAGAAATTCGAAAGAACCAACAACCTCTTGAACGAACGCACTTCCTCACATAACTCGTCGATGACCGCTCGTTATTCGTTTCTGCATTCAACAGGGAACAATCGGACGAGAGACTGAACCGCGCGACGCGTCGGAGTTACGACTGGTTATGTCTAGAAATGTTCCATTCACATTTCATAACTAAGCAGAAAGCCATTATGACACTGGGTCAACCGTAGATAGCTTCTTTGTCATTAATTCCCAACGGTCGTTAAGAGCGAAAGAATTTTTCACTTTACAAAACAGTCCTTATGTTTCCTTAAATCCGTCGTTCCGAATTGGTCTCCTTCTTTCTTCCTCTTTCGGATAAACTTATGTCTAAATGAGAATTAAATGAATGCGCGCAGTGAGCTTACAGTAAAGATTGACTCACCTAGAGAGAAAAAAAAGAGGGTCACGGTAGACGTTAAATCATCCCCTCGCGTAATCCAATGTTCGAAAGAAATGCGATCGTATCGATGTTACATCCGGCACGATGGAAACACGATGGGTTTTACTCTTCGATACGCAGACGCGCCGCCGCGGATAATTCGACGGATTACTTTTGATTCATACGAGACGATCCGTCGCGCGCAATAAACCACTTTCGTCTGACGAAACTTTCCACTACCGATATCTCCATGAAGCATGGTAAGCCCGACAGGTGTAGCGAGCCACGGACATGGGTCGTACACCTACGGCTCCTTTTTGATTCGAGTCATGGTGGAGATCCCAAGGACGCTCGCCAGCATCAGACACTCGATATGTAGACACGTACAAGGTGTCCGAAAATACTTTGGCGATGGTTTTTGGTCCGCCGGCATTTATGAACGATAAATTCTTTTTCCATATCTACGAGGTTTCCTAAGTGTTTGGTAGTCGATGAAGAAAGTTCTTCGATCTATCAGTTTAACGGGATAAATGACTTTTTATTTAATTGTCACTTGTCTAAAGGTACTCGTGAAGCTATTAATATTTTTATTGGTATTAAAAACTACGGAGGATATGGCTGAAAGTTCTTTCGGGTCATTCTTGGAAATTAACTGGATGTGTATGAAGTATATATGTTACGGTTGATATAATACATCCGGTTTGTATTGACAATAGCCAGCCATTATTAATAATATCTATGCCTTTTGGCAAATATTAATAATAATCTGTGGTAATTGTACATTTTGTCTGGTTAGAAGTAATTTATTTAGTTTAACAGGAAGAACTTTTATGGCACTTGAAGTTACAAATGATTTTGGACTTCTTTACATTTGCAGCGATTTCAATTACAACCGCTTGCACAGTTGTAATATTCAAAATTCTTCACCATCGAAAATAGAATTCAATCGAACATTCTCTCAAACTTATTTCATTATTTAGAACTTCGTTAATCACAAAGAAAAGTTCCGCTACAAATACTAAATTGATTTCTTGCATATAGCTGGCTTAAAACGGAATATGCACGGTATTTTTCCACACCTTTCCTTACATTCACCAAAGATACTTGTTAGTTATTAATAATTACCGGTTTATGTGATAAATTCTTGCAAATTAATCACTTTGACCTTTTTATTTGGTTATTATTAATATACATCGACTAATTACTCGAACCGTAACATATACACTGCATCGTGTTCTTAGTAATATTCAAAATTATTGTTCCGTATTGAAAATAATGCTTGTAACGAACAATGTTTCGGGTTATAATATTTTCGGTTTGGTCTATTTTATGTGACCTAATGTGCTAAAAGGTTGGACACCCTATTCCACACCTATTCGAAACAGGACCTATGTCTTGTTGGATATCTGGTACGCTTTCCCACTCTCCCGTTTCGAAGATAATGAACGATCGTTTCAGAAACGAACCGGCAAACACGTAAAAAGTGGAACAAGAATAGCATTTTAACGGATCGGATTAGTTAAAACACCTTGTACATAGGTGCGTATATCTCAGTGGGCATACAAACATTCGATCAGCGATGACTAACTCACCCAGCTCAATGGCACGAAGGAGAACCTCGGCGACGCTTTACAACTTCCGCTGTCTCATCGGAAGGTCGTCGATCGGCAGGCTGTTTTCAGACGACTCGTCGAACCGAAACGTTCTCTGCTCGCAGAGTTTTTTGTGGCAGTACGCATACATGGAATACTTTTTCCTTGCTCGTCGCATTCTTTCGACGGGATGCATTTCAGATTTGAATCTCAATGCGTGCGCTCGCATGATTCTCTAGTTTGACCAATTCGATTATAATGTTTGGGTCACGTGACGTTTAAAGTCGATACGGTCGATAACGACGAGAGCTTATTGCCTCCTTCAAGTACGTCAACTTATTTCGTAATCCTACGCACTTTACATGCACGATTAGCGTGTAATCGTATGACGAGGGACGGCGAGCATTCATGGATTTTCATTCTAAGAACGGCATGCTACGTGAATCGTTGGAATTTAATGTAAAAATAAATGATACCAGGTAATTGTACGCGAAGTACGGCATAATGGTAACATCCTCTCTCATTGAACGCGAAACACCAGACGTGCTATGCTCGCGTTCTTTTGCACGCGTTGTTTCTAGAACAAATTGACGTCATAGAGTATGTAATTTGATTTTCCAGCAGATGTACGGAGAATATAAACAGACCACTTTGTAGATCTTCGATGACGTTTCGATCGCACCCACTTACGGGAATTAATGTCGTCGGTAACGCTGGATTCTGCACTGTGCGGAGTCAGAATTGTAAGCTCTAATGAAAAATAAATTGTACAAGTAAACCACTTAGACTTTGTAGCTGAGAAACGATACTCCGAATTGAAACAACTACATTCGTCAAGTTACGCTCGAGATTCTATACGATATCGTGTCATTAGTTTTAACGAAATATTAATTTCATGAATTCGACTATTACGAAATTTCTGCCTGATGAGTTAATTAAAAAAATAGACTTTAATTTAGAGTTCGAAGAGTAAATTAGACAAATATTTTTTAGCGTCATAGTTCGTATATGGAATATTCATTTACTCGCGTAGTAGAAAGGATCATCGATATATCGAACTGTCGATTTTAAACGTTCAAGTGCAACTATAACGGCGTCGGTGTCTCTTGCAGTTGATCGATTTCCGAAGAATGCCAAAGGTTTCTTAAAATCTTCATCGAGCACATTTTTTCGACGATTATGACAACTAGGTAACATTCTATTTTCCAAAATATAGTCAAACACTAACAACGGTATTGTTTATCACGTTACTTCGATCACTTTGCAATCAACACACGTTTCCTTCTCTCTTCCCGTTCTGCATCGAATGCATCGTCAAGTTCACAATCTTATCGCGAGATGCACCAGCAATTACTTTGAAGTTTCACGAAGAAATTAGAGGAAATTCGCATCCGTATTGTTGGCAGATTACATGTCACGATCGAATACGTACGGTCATGGAGTCTAATGCTCGATGATTCCCTAAAAACACGACTGGCCGCAGAGATTATCTCGTGTTTTCTGATAAAGCACTGATATCATCGTGCAACGTTCGATATCAATTAACTTCCACGGAGATCCTGGTATCTTATTGGAAATTTCACAAGCCGTTCGATGTATTGGCGGAAAGCGCAAAAATTTCGCCAGATATTATTGCAGCAGGTGAGAGCACCACTTTGTTTAACAGTAAAACTGTCAAGGTTAAAATGACTGATTTCCAATTCTTTCGAAAAATTTCCCAAATTGATAGGAGAATTGTACAGTAAATATTTCGCGTCCATCTTATAAAACCTAAATTACTTAACACTAAAACTACCAAGGTAGTCAAAATGAACGGTTTCCAATTTTTTCGAAAAATTTCCCAAACTGTTAGGAGTGTACTTCCCAAATTATTTAATTGAACATCTTTTTCACCACGTGATTTCTCTCTTTCCAAAGTAGTTCTTCGGTGTATCTAAATATAAACGATATAACGTCGGTAGCGCCAGTGTTAATTCATTTTTATTAACACTATCATTAACTGCATTCCATTGTTACTTTTATACATTATCGACGTAATTTTGCCCGATGTTTCTAATGAATTTTTAACGACGAGAAGGAGCGTGATGTAACTCAAAAATATTCGGAGTTTCGGAATATCGAATCGTGATTTTCATTCGGACGGGTGCAGTTTTATTCTTACACGGTCGTCGATGTTATTCGGATATGTTTGCAAGCAAACAAAAAAGATTTAAATGCACCAGGATAAATAGAGTCTTTGTTACAAATTTTATGCTCCGCTTCGATGACTCAGGATAATAACATTCCGGTGGAAGATATTCGGGCACTTCGGCCCACGTAAAGAGAGTTTTCATTTATGTATAAGAAGCAAGTAAGATTTTTATTCCTCGCATAATACATATCTGTTCAATGTATGCACGTCGATAATTCACGGTGCACCGTGTATTCTCGATTACAAACAAATATGAGGAGAGTTTCGCGTTTGCTTCTCGATAACAATGATTTTAACACCTACGCTTCTGTGGAATGCGACTCCGTCCAAATTTAAACTGAAACATCGATGCATATTTGTTGCTCCGCTGCAATTGATCGTTACGATTGCTATCATTGCGGCAAATATTTCTTAATTGACTGATTTACGTTTAATGCAGTTGCATTTAATATCAAAACGAATAGATAGCTAAATTCGCTAAAGTATGAAGTGAACATTGTTTCAAATAGTTTCGTAGACAAAATTATGAATACAGTGAACTAAAATTTGTTCCGAGATATATCGTGAAATTATGAAATATGTATATTTCATAATTTGGAAATATTTGATTATGAAACATTTGCTATTAAAACGACCTAGTGTCCGTATCGTTCAACTTAACTACTTTCGTATATCCGTAAGGACGAAATAAAGAAAACAATTATTTGTATAACCAGAATAAACTTCAAATAATAGATATAAATATAATATTAAATTGTAAAACAGTACAATCGTAGATGAAGGTATCAGTACATAACTTAAAGGATGGATTACATCTTAGATGTCGTCTTATCTTTTTCATTTACAACATATTTTCAAATGTGCCTCCGTATGTCTTGTACAGTTTGGAATAACGTATCAAACGGTGCTCGGTTCAGCATTCAGACGGAGGGGTCTATGAAAATATCCGTTGAATATTTGTAGCAATTTCCGCCGGAAGTTCAGCGGATACAGAGTTCCATTCGTTCGGGAAATCTCGTTGGACCGATTTGATAAATTCCATTACAAGACTTTTTGCCTCTGGGTCCCAAAAAATGTGTATAATTGTAATTAAACTGATATCTATTACATAGTATTAATTTTATAGAGGCAATTACTGTTTAACTTACCATCGTCAGGGGCATTGCCTTCATGTATCACGCTGATAGCTACTTTGAGTAACGTACAAATGTGTGGCTGTAAAATGGAATGACCTGCTTGATATAACGTGAGGACACTTCTAAAAACAGTCTTGTTTTCTTCAAAGTCCTTTTTTAGCGGAAGATGACTAACGAATACCGGAAATACTGCATCCAAAGGCAAATTGCCATAGTTAGTAATGATAAGTCGTGCAATTGCACCGATAATATTATCGCGTGCTCCTTCGTTGGTCTCTTTTGCAATCAAATTCGACAAAGTTACTAAAATTTCGGGATAATGCCTGAGAAATTGTTGTTAAGGGAATTATAAAATTTCATTATTTCATCATTGGCCTTCGATAAATCCAATTGAAAGGATACGGATAGACTGCTTCTCTGCCGTGCAATGCAAGCTCGCCAATTCCGAATATCGCATTATTACGAACTTCCGGATAAGTGTCATTTGCAAGCTGCAAAAATTTTGGAAGAAGTTGAGGTATGAAGGGAGTTATCGAATGCTTTAGCCCCATAAAACACTCGGCAAGTGTACCGACTGCAAATGATCTCTGCGCTTCGGTTTTACTTTTTCTCTGTAAATACGAATTCGTCGTTAAACGTGAACGGGATAGGATATCATAATGTTGATTGAAATCATACCAATCTTTCTAAAAGCATCGGTAATACGGTTTGGAAATAAAACGCAAATTCTTCCGGAGATATTACGTTTCCAAAGTTAGATAACACATTACCCGCACATTCGATCAATAATTCATCTTGTTCGGCTTCAGTTTCAATGTCATCCACTTCTTCCTGATCTTGACATTCTGTTTTCCCTGCAATAAAAATGTAATCGAGTCAAAGAATTATTCGATTTCAACAAATATATAAAATTTCAGTTATTCTTCACCTGACAGGACGTCTGTCACACAATTTATTATCGCTTCTTTGTATCCTTCGTTAGCAAACATATTTGATTTTATTTCTTTAAGAAGATCCGCGTATGCGTCTAAACTACTAATAACTACTGCTCGTTCACTATCCAGCCTTATCAAGACCGACAGTTTTGGAATAAATAACGATAGAGCTGTCGCTAAAGTCTCCTTGCCGTCGCTCGCATCAGTTTTAGAAACGGTAATGCAAAATTGTGTAAGTGCACCAACAACAGCTTTGCGAATGTCCTCTTGTGGGAAATTGATGAGCTTGAAAATCTCTTTAAAGCACTTCGTTAGGTATGGCAGGAATGCTTCCCTAGAATACAACATTCGCATACGAGGTAATACAAAATTTGATATGGTATTATCAGTTGTATAAAATAGAAGTATTACTCTGTATATTCTGCAATTTCATTCAGAGCTACGATTGCTTCTTCTTTTTCTTCGACGTAAGCATTTTCCACGCTATAGCCTGTTACATCATCGTCGTCGTAATCATCCTCATTATCCGTGTTCTCAATGTCTTCTTCACCGTCGTTGTCCTCTTCGCTAAGATCTTCGTAAACTAGAAAGGCAGAAGCCTCGTCTTCTTTAAAGTGAGGCTACCAAAAATTTGGCATTGTTATTAAAAGACTCTTTCAAATTTCTATTTCCTTCAGAATTTACGTACCACTATTCCTTCAGAACTCTTTATACTGTTTATCATGTACGTGACCATTTCTGGTAAAGCAGACGCCATTTCCTTCTTCATTACTGTACTAATAGAAGCGAATAATCTGTAAATAGATTTCTTCAAATCTGGGTCGTTTATTTCCTTTAGTAATTTCATTCCGAAATTAAGAGATCTTGTAGCTAAAGGTGCAAAGTTTTGATCACCTATCGTTCTTGCCAGTATACCAAGAGTTTCTGAAATTGTTAAACACTTATCGAAATAATATTCAAATCCGACAGAAGTTTCTTTTCACGTACTAACCGATTGCTTGTATTTGAAGACACATAGTCTCGTCAGTTTGCGTTTCCGTGAGATATCCATCAAGAATGGAAATAACTCTTTCGAAATATGGTGTCATATTCTCTTTACTTGCTGAAGCAGCTGCACCAATCGCACTGAGAGCAAGTTCTCGAACATGAATCGACGTGTCCGCAGTTAAAATTTCAAACAGCCTTTCCATTAGCGTTGGCAAATAAGGCAGAAGACTTTCATTTAGATTTTCACAAAACATTTCGAGAGCATAGAACATACGATCAACGGAAAGTGGTTCTTTCTTATCTTGTTTAATACGAAAGCATATTTGACTGAAATATTCGAATAGAACGGGTAACAATTCAGAGGAATATTGCGAAATCTCTGGTTGTAAATGTTCAGAAAATTGTCCAAGAGCAAAGAGAGCAGCGTTGCGTATCACAGGTGCAGGATCGGTAATTCCTTGGCAAATACAACGTAAAAAGGATTCTAAGTATTTGACACGAATGTATTCTGAACAACCTTCTGCTAAAACTGCTATTGCTAGATATGACGCCTTTTTTTTATACATATCGGTACCTTGGAGGCCAGGCTCTACATGTTGTAACTGCGGAAATATTGCAAAAGCAGATAATTAGAATTATCCTCTATGCATGAAATTATTTTATTAACATTGAAATCTCACCAATTGAGGTATTAATTTTTCCGGCGGTAAATGTAATGCAAGTTGGTCTAAAGTATGCGTGGCATAAGTTATAGGCGTATTGTCTTCGTTCTCCCCACTGAAATATACCTCATCGTTATCGTCATCAGGTCGAGTAGACATGAGATTGAACAGCGTGTCTGCAGATTTACATTAGTAAATTAGTGAAATAAACGCATTGTATTATTTATATTATCAGAATGACATACCAATAATGGGCTCGACAAGCTTATGCTTTATTATGGCTTTTCTCTTAGTTCTGATTATACAGCCGATGAAACCAATAGCTTTAACTCTAAGAGCATCGTCTAGTGATTTGTTACCGGCGATAACCAAACACATACTGACAAGAGGTACGACATGAGGCGTTATTACAACAATTGCATTTTCACAAAGTTCATCTAATAGTTCAAAACATTCGAGAGCCTTGTCTTGACAAGTTGCGGTAAGAGATTGAATGACATTCATTACTTGTGGCATCATTTTACGGTACATGTTTACCATCTGAAGTTGTAATTCTTTTTTCATAAGATACATAATGCAAAAGACATGTTTATAGTGATATCTGAGAAATGTAACATACTTACTTCTTTGTTATTATTAACTAAAGGAACAAGATTTTGCATTATCTGCAAAATATTATAAGCTACATTATTTCCTAAATCTTGTAAGCTGTATAGTGTTTCTGCAAGGAGAATTACAAGTGGTCCAGCATGTGCATGATACGCATCCGGTGCAATTTCTGCCATGACTGACAAAATGTAGGTACCCAACTAGGACAGAATTTTATTTTAATACATATCAGAATAATGATTTAATTAATCATTGACCTTTACCTCTTTGTCATTCAAATTATCACTTGTGATCATTTGCTGAATAAACTGTAATACTTCCGGCCATCCATTATTAGGTAATTCATGTTTTACAATTACACCTATAAGCTGTGCAATTGCATTCTTTACAGATTTCTCAGGCTCATTAAGAAATGCCTAAAATGTAACAGGAAGTAACAAAATCTGAAATCTGAGGATTCATTAAAAAAACTCAATACCATTTACCTGCAATATTATTGTTTTAAATTCAGTACGTATTTGTTGAGGTAACTTTAACCAACGGTTTCCTTTTCCATAACGATTTCTAAGTAATACAGATGAGTATTGTCTTATCTACAAGCGAAGAATAATTTCATTTGCGATCTATATTTGACATAAGACGTATCAAATGTATAAACCTGTGGATTCGCAGAAGTGACGACAAGTTGGCACAAAGCTGTGGTACTTTCTGGATTTTTAAAAGCTTTTCTGAGCTCAGCCGTTCCCTATTAAAGAGATTTTATAAACATGAAAAGGTTATATATTTCCATGAAGTGTATTTCAGAAAGGAACTTGTCAGAATTGCTCTTGAAAAGCGTTACCGGCAAACGGAACGCGCTCTCGTTTTTAATATATAGAAAATCTTGAACGGCACATGGCATGCATATTAAATGATCAAAGACAGTGAAAACAGGAAGGAAAGGTTATGAACAATAAAATTTCTTCATTTATTCAACACAATTAACACACAGAGTAATACAGTAATTGTTATAATAAAGAGCAAAGCCGGGAGACTTCTCAAAGAAATTACATTTGAAAAGATTTTTGTTTTCTAAACTGAACACGTTCCGGGTAATATTAATTTTACTCTAATTATTAGAGTTCATTTCTCCAAACACACCTGCTGTATCGTATCGTTATCGGCTACGAGTAACTTCAGTAATATTTCCTCCATATTTGACTTTATATAAATAGTAAAATATATTTATTTAATAGCACTTGCAAATAAAATAACTAGCTATCTGTCTTCGTGTTCTGACCTGTTGGTGATGTCCATATGGTTTTTACGAGCGCATGCGCTTCACTGTGTACAAAGCAATTTTTATTTCTCTTGTTCCGGCTAATTTATAATTAATTAGAGTCTAAGACATGATAAGAGCACAAGTTAAATAAGTTTCCTATAACGAATGGAACACTTTACAAAAGAGTTACACTTTCTGTTTTTCAAAAATGTGTATTTTCATAATCTGACTTGACCGTATTTTTAAACGGAGTGTACTCTTTCTTACTGCGTAAGTGGCAGATATTGTGCATCATATATGACACATTCAGATAAATACGAATGTTTTATTTATAGAAGAATGATATTGTATCGAATTGTTTTATGTGTTAGAAACACGGTTATGTATTAAAAACATTTTAAATTGACCGCCGAGCATTACGATGCAGCGTTGCTAGCGACATCTGCTTCGAAATTAACAGTCGTTTTCGAATCGTGTCGCGAGTGTTCACGTCACCTCTTTTGTTGAAATTATTTGAATAAATAAATGTTTTAGAATTGTTTAACACATCAAAACTTTGTATTTAGTGAATTATTAAGTCAATTGTGTAAGTGTCAATGGAGTTTCGAGAGATGAAAAGTTCTGAAGGCTAAATTCAATTTGACGCAAAGGAGGCCGGGTCCACCTTTCGGTAAATATTAAACAATATCGTTTACTAAGTATATTACAATATAGGTTATAAAGTTATGGCGTCAAAATTCGATAGTTCAAGAAACACTTTAAACAATTTCCAAGTTCTTATTGCTAAAGATTGCAAATCGATGGGAAGCCATCGATGAGATAGGTAAAGCCATTCTATGCGATTAAAAATTATGACTTGGTTAACCCTTTTACGCTCCTCGGCTGAAATTTCACCCAATCTCCATTTGTAGATATTATAGAAAGTTTGCAATTTTTTTAAATGTGTTGTAACTTGATTCAATTTTAGTAAAATATAGTCTCATAGATTACAAATAACATTAATTAAAACGTACAGGAAAAGTGGGTGAAATATCGATCGAGGTTATTTTGTGTACCTATATTTGAGCAGCGTATGAGGGTTATCATATAGTAATTTGATTAACAAGAGATAATACTCCATAACCATATAAGTGCAGCTCTTAACCATATGCATACCGTTTCCATTATTTATGCACATTTTAAACAAGTTAAAATTTTACGAATAAATAATGACGAATGATGCATAATGCAGTTCAAAATTTTACACCAGTGGTTCTCAAACCTACGTTGTAAAAGCTGTAATTAGTTTTGCATCAATAGTAACACGAAAGGTGAGCCTTTATTTGTTTCGGTGTCGATTTACAAGGTGTTATATCGAGAATATACTTATATAAGCTATATAACAATATAACTAGAAATATATGATATCGAGAATCACGACTATATCGTTCGTAACACTCTTATTCTCGTACCATTTTGTCGTTGGTCATAAACAATTGGTAAATTCTTACCGTCGCTGATTTTGAAGGAGATTTTTTTATCTTTGAGCCTGTGCTATGTAAGTCACGAAGATCGTTCACTCTGACTTTGTCTAGTCTCGCATCGTCGAGCAGTTTATTATTTTAGAGCGAACCCTTTCCTCCCGATCTCTCTCTTTCTCTTCCTCCCTTCCTTCTTCCACTTCCTCTCCTTCTTTGTGAACGTTTCGATACGAAGACGCCTTGAGATAATGCAGTCTTCCAAATTCTTCGGATCGCTATTTTAAAAATTCACCTCCTTAGGTTAGATTCTCCGGCCACGCTTGATTCATCCGCTAGTTTTCTTATTTTATTTTGACTTTATTCTTTCCGCTCTTATTTGCTTATTTTCACTTCCTAACTTTACTTTGATGTGCGTCTTTAACAGTGGTTCTCAAACTTTTTTGGGACCTATTGAATCAAGGTTTCCACCATTTTTTAGATTGCTCGCGGATCCTTTACAATTAACTACGATCAACGTACAGGTTTTCTGTACCGCAACATTCTTTGACAAAGTAATTGTTTATTCAGAAAATGGCAAATATTAGTCATCAAATGTACATTTAATAGGATGGGTATATCTGCTGTGCCTAAATCAATCCAAAATATCAACTAACAATAATTGACCCCTTCGCAGACTCCTAAAGGACTCCAATTTGAGAATCACTGGTCTATGATACCACAATCTAAATTAGTATTATACGTTGATTGTCATGTGAGACTTCGATCAATTTGATATAAGGAAAATTTGAAGATTTAAAGACATTTTCGTCCGAGAAATTATAATTGGATTTTACATTAAAGCCTCAATTACATCTGTAGATAAAAATTAGGAACATCGAAACATTTGCTGTAATTAAAACGTGAAGATCAAAGCTACTTTGGGTGCAGAAAATTTGACGATAACATATTAACCATACCCATATAAAAATGTAGGAGCGTTCAAACATTGTTTTCTGTTTTTCGTAGTCTTTGATTAGTCTTCTACTCACAAGCATCTGCTCACCCTTCGTTCTTGTTCTTCTTGCGTTATCAAATTCGATATTTCTCTCCGAGTAGCAGAGCAATCTGCCGTAGAGGGAAAACTTTCACCCATTCGGCGATAAATACTTGCTATTTTATTGCAGCCATTCACCTCTATGTTAAATTTAGGGACTTTCAATGAAGATGTTAGAAAAAAAATGTAGGAGCATTCGATATCTTGGTACATTATTAATTGAAGGTTTAACCCTTCGCACTCCTTAATTTATTTGCAAAATGTATCAAAAAAGGGGACCTCAGTAAAAAGTTGCATTGCAACGGAAGTTGTTATTATTATGCTACTATTATTATTATTTTAGAAATTGCGTTGTAGAAAGTCGAGTCTAGCTTGACGTTAAAGTTGGCGTAAGAAATGTAATGTCGAGCAACACTCGGCATAGGAGTAAGAGTTAAGATATTTTAACGATGAGAAATTAAAATTGCATTCCACGTTAAAGCCATAATTACACCTATAAAAAATACAAGGCCACTCAACGAGACATTTCCATGAAAATTTGGAGATGCAAGAGACTTTCATCAAACAGTGACAAATTACAATTCCTATCCATGTTGAAGCCATAAATACATCTTCAAAAAATGCAGGATTACTCAACAAATTCCGTTCACAAAAATTTCAAGATACAAAGTACTTTCATCATAGAAGATTTAACAGTGAAAAATTTAGATTGATTTCCATGTTAAAGCCACACCCACACCTGCAAATAAATATAGGACTACTCAACAAATTCCTTTCACAAAAATTTCAAGATACAAAGTACTTTCATCATAGAAGATTTAACAGTGAAAAATTAAGATTGATTTCCACGTTGAAGCCACAACAACACCTGCAAATAAATATAGGACCACTCAACAAATTCCTTTCACAAAAACTTCAAGATACAAAGTACTTTCATCATAGAAGATTTAACAGTGAAAAATTAAGATTGATTTCCACGTTAAAGCCTCACCCACACCTGCAAATAAATATAGGACTGCTCAAGAATTCCCTTCAGCAAAAATTTGAAGTTGCAGAATACTTTCACCACTGAAAATTGCACATCAAGAAGTTACAATTCCTCTCGGCATTGAGATAATACAAAAACGGGACACGTAAAATTCAAATTCAAATGTTCCTTTCCAGATTGGATATCAGTTGATCAAGTATCAATAAAACTTAGGTTGTATAGAATGTGCTTTTCTATTCGTGGGCCCAATTTCGTTCCAAGCGGCATGGAGGAAGCGATACTGGAAGAAGCTGTGGGAGAAGACAGCGAGGGATAGCTTTCAGCGACGTCGTTGAGTGACTCCTTTTGCACCTCGTGCATATTCGTCGTCTGGTTTACGTGCATTCCGAGCGACGTGCAGGAAAGCCCTTTCGTAGCATCCTAAAAGAATAAAATTTCTTTCGTACCAAGCTCTTTCTTCAGTAACAGTTAAATCGCGAAAATTTCTCAAAAGCGTAAGACGAATTTTGAAGATTTCGTAGCGGCGAAAAGATGACGCTCGGTTATTTAATTCTTGAATCCGAATTCTTAAGAGGGAGATTTAAAATTTTATTGGAATTGAGATCCGTGAAATTTAGGCTCGAAGTGATAATGGCTTACGGATTTAGTAATATTTACATTATAGAAGAAAATATATGCACTTTCCCTGCACGAAGAAGAACGAAAATTCCTTATTTTTAAAGTAACCTCCAACGTGAAGAATACAGTTTGCAGATTTATAAAACTTAAAAATATAAGAAAATAAAAAGTATAGAAATTAAATCTAAAAATACGAAGAAAATGTAAAACATACAAATATAATTCTTGCAAGAAAGGAGAAGCGCGTACGAATGACAATTTTTTGCAAAAACATAGTAACATACGAAAACTTAAGGAAATAAGATCCCTGAAGGCACACCTCAATCGAAATCCTGCGTTAAATATACATAAATAATTCTAGAAATTGATCATCCCGCTCTTAGAAATGATAAAAAAAATTCATATACAAGGTAATTTTCTCAATCGTTCGCAATTATCATCAGCAGAATAAAAACTTGAATGCATTGCAACTGCAGTGCCCGAGCAATTGCATCGAGGCTCAGACGCGTCTTTGTACGCTGCACGGCCGATGTTCTTTCGAAGGAGAGAGGAAAGTCTCGATGCGAAATTAATGTCGGTTATGAATCTGTCTCGTGTAAGCCGACACCACATGCGCTCCGACATCGCGCGTATCGTTCTCTAATTTATTGCATAAGCAATCTTGCCCCATCGGTATCCTAAGTCGATTCGACGAAGTCACCGATAGGCCTTCTGATGCAGGGGTGGCCAACTTATGTATGATCCGTTCTTTCACTTAACCCTTTGACCTTTAACACATTCGCGACTGACAATTTTTTTCACTTTCTAATACTGAGTACCGGCGAAAATAATGAAATTCTGAAGCTGGTTGCCGCAAACTTGTATCGTCAACACTAGATTTACGGAAGCCGTCAAATTGACGTGTTCCTACTTGTTTCATAAACATTTCTCAAATTTACAGAGAAGATGTACAGTAAATATTTCACTTGTATTTTATAATACAATATTTACTTAACGAATTATGATCTTTGGCACTCGATCCCTCTTTCTCCAAATTTTTTATTTAATATATTGCAATCTAACAGATTTCACGCCCGTAAATCTAGTGTTAAAGCAAGGATAAAAATTATAACGTTTGTTTTGAAATAGCAATGTTGCAATTATGTGTTGTTTAAAATAAAAGGATTTTTATGATTGGTATACTTGCCGGCTTGCAGTTAGTGCGCCAACTGAGACATTCTCACTTGTCTCACTGAGATAGCGGTTATTGTCGAAAGCGCCTAATGTTACCGCATTCGGAAACAAAAATTGCGGGACGTGAATTCACGTCGGCGGCAATCGGGAATAGAATTTAAAATTACGCGAATTCACGTCAGTGGCAACCAGGAATAGAACCTTAAAAGACGTGAATTCACATCAGCGGCCGCGAATGTGTTAATAACGAGCGGCACTTATGATGAGATAAGTGGTACAAGAAATTTTCAACTTTTACAAAACTTATCAAATTGAAGATATCAATGGAACGCGAAACGATGAAAATATTTCTATGATATTAACCCCTTGGCCTACGACTTCTTTTGTGCAAGGATTCAGAATTAAATTGTTAAAATAAAAATTGGTCAGTGTTTCTTGATATATCGTGTATTTTAATATTACAGAAATAATTTTATCGTGTCGCGCCCCACTGATATTTTCAAATTTATAATTTTTACGAATTTGAAAATTTTCTATTTCATTTATCGCACCACGAGTGTCACATGTTATTGTAGGCTAAAGGGTAAATATTACGTTAAATTATACGATATATCAAGAATTACTGATCAATTTTTAGTTTAGCAGTTTAAAGCTGAATTATTGCAGATTCAGTTACGAAATAAGTCGCAGGGCAAAGTGTTAATTAACTACCGTTTTCACTTCGGCATCATTTTGGGCATTCTTATTTGTTAGGGGTGTAGAACAAAGGATTTGTGAAATTATCACTCTTTGTTTAATATACAGTGGGTGTAGAAAGTATTCGTACACCGACTAATTTCGAATAATATATTGTGAAATTGTAGTTTATTAACTAATTTTTTATAAACGAGTGTGTACATATTCTCGGAATCTCTATTACAGACACAGTGCAAAAAGAATTAATTAGTTGAATAATTTGCAAAGTTATCAAGAAAAAAAAGAAATATTGTCCGAAATATATTTTTTATTTTTTAAGCCTTCTTTAGAGGATATGTGATGGTTTTTAATGTGACGTTCCAAGTGGTCTCATAGGTTGTCGATGGTGTTAATATCAGGAGATTGTGGTGGAGCTTATTGGTTATTTATTGCTCTTATATTTCTTATATTTTGGACAATATTTCGTTTTTTTCTTGACAATTTTGCAAATTATTCATCTAAATAATATTTTTTGCACTTGCATCTGTTCTAGACATTTCCGCGAATATGTACAAACTAGTTATTTATAAAAAATTAATTAAGAAACTACAATTTCACAATATATAATTCGAAATTGGTCGGTGTACGAATACTTTCTACACCCACTGTAAATGAAATAGATATATTTATTAGCAGTTTGTAAAAGGTTTCAACACGTGCGCTCCCTCCCGCTACCCTCTTACATCGTTCTTTCGTTACTCTCTTCCGATAATTCTTTCTGGATCTTTCCAGATTCTTTTTGTCATGCGTATACACTCGATAAAAACAATTACACACTCACATTATTGGCAATCAAATTTGACGAAGATAAAAATAGATAATAATCGGAAGGATCGTATAGTCGCGCTACACAAATACGGCCACACCAGCAGACTTATAGAAACAGAAACGTTGCGGAAATCCTTGGCAAATCTACAATAATCCGTCTTTACCAGATGACGCAAAAGTGCAGAAAGCGCGCATGGCAATTTCATGATCCAATTCCTCCGTGAATTTCCCCGTTGCAATTGCGCCTGTTGTTTCCCCGTCTGCGGCCGCGATAATAAAATCTGCCTCGTGATGTCACTACTATTTCGATCCGTGACACGATCGATTATTGAGTAACGTTTCCGCAAAAGGATCGTCCAAAGTGGCGATTTAACCCTCTGAATGCTACTAACGCATATAATTCCGCAAAAGGATCGTCCAGAGTGACGATGTAACCCTCTGAATGCTACGAACGCATATATGCGCTCAGAGAAACAATATGATTTTGGGGCTACGGCGATAAAATATTTCACTCGCAATCAGGGGGTTTGAGATCAAATCGTCGTCACCTCTCGGAAATTTGTCCTAAATTATCATTTAACACTAAAACTACCAAGGCGGTCAAAATGGCCGGTTTCGAATTTTTTCGAAAAATTCCCTAAACTGATAGAGGAGCCACGAAGTAAATTTTCCATTTCTGTCTTATAAAACCTACGTAACTTAATTGATCATATTTTTCTCTTCTTGATTTCTCTTTTTCTAAAGTACTTATTCGAAAAAATAACGAATACAACGCCGGTAGTTTTAGTGTTCAGACTAGATCTACCAAGGTGGTGAAAATGACTTGTTCTGAATTTTTCATAAATACCCCTGAAATTGTTAAGGGTGCTTCTCTTTAAATTTTCTAAATCTATCGCATATACTGCAAGAAATTAAATCGATAAAATTCTGTGTCTCCTTCGTTTCCTTTCTTCTACTGTATTTATTTCACATTTTGAAATATATTTGATTAATCATCGGCAGATCTAGCGTTAATATTAGGTCTACGGGAAAGTTCTGTCCGTTTTTAGTATAAAACAAAAGAAGAAATTTTTCATACCTTGAATAATCCTTATCGAATAATATAATTGCCAGCATTATTTATCACTTCTTGCCAACGTGATAGCAATTTGTATATCCCATTTTTAAAAAATGCCTTATCTCTAGAGGCCAAAAATTGAACCAGTGCTTGTCTGATATCTTCTTCGTTCTTGAATTTTTTGCCCGGCAGAAAATTTTGTAAAGACAGAGGACAGTCGCAGAGCTGTAGAAAATTTTCTGCAGGGGAAAAAATTCAAGAACGAAGAAGATATCAGACAAGCACTGGTTCCATTTTTGGCCTTTAGAGATAAGGCATGTTTTAAAAATGGGATATACAAATTGCTATCACGTTGGCAAGAAGTCATAAATAATGCTGGCAATTATATTATTCAATAAAGATTATTCAACGTATGAAAAATTCATTCTTTTGTTTTATTCTAAAAACGGACAGAACTTTTCGGTAGACCTAATATATCATAGCCTGGGCAGTTCGGAACTCATCTACAAGAGTATCATATGAGCCGTTTAATGCACAAATCAATTAACTCCATAAAACCTCTAGTGGAGAAACGTGATGAAATAGCATACACTCCTTTTCAAAATTCCCTTGAAATTATAAATACAAATAAGTATTGTAGAACATATAATTGCATGTACCTTTTGCTCTAACGAAGTATAAAATGAATAAAGTGGAATAGCCTCGGAATTAATTAGATTGACTTCTGAATTCAATTATTTATTATTCGATGGCCAAACAAACTTCGTCGTTTAATGGTGTCAATCGTTATTATTATGAAGCTTTATTCCAAACATAAAAAGTTTGGATTCAATCAAGTGCTTTGAGACTTAAATTTAAAAAATAATCAAAAAGTGGAGTTAATCGATTTAGCCTGTGAACGGCTCATATATCAGTGATTGTATTTCAATATTTCAACTTTTTTGAATGTTGGGAAACAAAGTCTCCGTCCGCAAAAGATTAACAGAAACGCGCCCCGAAGGAAGCAACCCTATTTGAACACGTGACAGAAGCCCGCCGCATCCGAAGGAACCTTTTCCCGCGTTCGTCAAACAAGAAGTTCCCGGTTTAACGAACCAAGACCTTTGAGATCCATACGTTTTTATGGCTGGGACGAAAGCGACAAGCTGTTCTAATAGAAATCTGTTGCACACTGCTTCTGACGCGTTATTACCTCTTCAGGATACTACATACGTTGAAACATGTTGCGCTGGATGCATCGACGCTTAGGTTTTGAAGGCGATAGCAGAGATAAGGCTCGAAATTGGAATCAGTGACGTGGATTTAAAATTGGAGATTAATCCTTTGCACTCCGTTGTCGCCGCAGCGGCGACATTGTAATAGAAACTGATAATTCCGTTGGCAGGTAATTCCGATGTATTTTTTTTATTTTTTTATATTTTGAAACATAATTTTAAAATGTACACGCTTCCTTTTTTAATGACGAAGCAAGATTTTCAATTTTCCACAGATGTGTATTCGCACTATGTAAATAGTCCTGCAGTAGCTCATAGTAAATATTCCTCAGAGTGCAAAGGGTTAAATCTCCGACAAAATTTGACCCGATTTTTAATTATTATTTAACGCATCGTAGTCTTGTGATTTAGGATTATTAAAATATTGCCACGAAATCAAAGTGTGCCGCATTGCAGCATGTTCCAACGTTTACTGAGGTCTTTACGAGTGTATTATCTCCCTTGAATCCTCCTAAAAAGGGCTCCTGATTCTAAGAAGGAGCTCCCGTAGTATTCGGAATTTCGGCTTTTTTTGTATGCCCTTTTTTTATAGCCTCAGACCTGAGATGCAAGTAAGCTTCGAGAGTTCGTAAAAGAGGATTATCTGCTGGAAGTTAGTAAAATGTATTTAGTTTTATATATATTTTTTTAGAAGGAAAATTCGTTTAAAGATGTCGATGCATTTTGAAGGGATGTAATGTATACTAATTGGAGCAAAGGAAATGGATCGTTAGATGGGTTGAATATTTAATGACATGTATAATTGTCTGTGCTAATTTTAGGGCTTTAATTAGGTATAGGTACAGTGCTGAGTTTTGTAATTTACTGTATTCAAATTACATTTCAATTAATTTCTCTTTCCCCCTGTATTTTTAATCGTCGCAGTATTTTGCTTCGATTCTTCCCAGTAATTGTTAATTTCACCATCTACTTGCGTAAAATTTAGAAAAACAAAGAGCGATGTACCGGTCTAAAGATAGAAAAAAAAGATCTAAAAAAATTAATTACCTCCTTGTCCACGAAAAAAAAATTGTAAACATTCAAATCGAATGAATTAATTAATGACTTTCAAAATTACATACGACCGTGTTTACTTCAATGATACGGTATCATCACGCGGATCATTGCTGCGGTTAACGAGGGATAAGTAATTTAATTTCACCCGTGATGCAAATGGGTTAACCCATTGTTAATGGGAACTTATAGTTTATCATGGACGATGACGACAAGCTCCGAATTATTCGATGAGCACAAATCTTTCGCGGAATTCGACCGTGGATAAGAAACAGGAATTAAAACGTAACTGTTGTCATCGACGAATCCTTTATCGCCACCGCAAAACCGTATCACGAAGCTACGGTCAGTCCGTGCCGTTGAATTCTTTCGATCGCGTCATCGACTGTTATAGAAATTCACGGCGGTCGTTCGTCGTCTCTATTTTCGTTTCTCGAGAATCCGCATTTTCCAGCACAATGTAGCATTGTAGATGAATGAACAGCTTCGATAGAAATTGGAGAAACGATTGTCTTCTTGCTCTCTTTTTTTTGGTCAAGGAGATTCGATCTTTTCGACCATTCCATTTCCCGCGAGTTTCGGTCGTTATTGTTGGAGATGGGGATTAAAATGATGGAAGAAAATGTAGAGTGCTACCAATTGAATGACTGTTTTTACTTTAAATGCGACTACTTCATAAGAATATGATTTTAGCAGAAAACATTTTTCTTTCATGGAAATTACAGAACGAGTGAAATACGGTTGGCATTCAATGTTAATAGTTTTTACTGGACACTAAAATTTCCAAAGTATTATTCTGTAAGTTTAAAATAGACGTTTTTTGATAACTGAGATTTTTTAGAATGCAGGTAAATTTAATTAGCTTAAGTAATCTTTAATTATGATGGAGGTAGATTCAACAGCGACAGCCTTTTTTTATCAAAGAATATTTAATACTACATACTTCGTTTATCCGTGATTGACTTAAATTAACAACACTTATCGATAACTACGAGTATAAATAAAAAGTTCGATGGCGCGCAATCATCGAAGCGACCGATTTAACTAATTATTCGAGTCTCTTTTCGGTCGCGTTAATTGATCTTTGAGCAGGCGACACCATTTATACAACTCACTTCGATCGACATTATCGTGACTCAGAATTCCTCCCTTTTAACACGTTCAATGCGCCAGTTTTTTGGAAATTTTTTATTTGACGACAACAGGTAATTAGATTTTCCTCTTTGTTTGCTGGAAATTTTATCTTGGACTTAATTACTACTTGAGGAATTAAAGATGAAGATATGAGATCCGTGCGTAACTGAGGTTTAATTTGAACTAATTACGAAAATAGTCTAAAAATGTTGTCTTACTGTTACATTTTGAAAAAGAAAAATTGCAATATTCAATCAGTTTAAATAAGGTGTTTTGAAATTTAGTTAAAGTTTAAGGTGTTCTGAAATTTAAGAATATATACGCTGCCTTTATCATTGTCAAAACCTACGGTCGTTAGGGTAATTATGACAGTCACCCAAGTCATTTATACTTCATTCCAAGATACTTAAACTTTGATTTTAAGTCCTGCATTGAGATCAGTACAATGAAACGACTATCAACACCATTTTTATTATTTTTACAAAGTAGTTCCACCATACTGTAATGAACCCTGGTGCAATACAAAACAAATTATAATTTCAATTACACTAATTTCTGACTTAGAGAACTTTCATAATTCCCAGCACAGTACTCCATAACGCAGTGAACATGTTAAACATACCATCGAATACCATCTAAACCCCCCATCGTTCATTAATTCCAACAATTCCCCCTAAAACGTTACCTTCCACCGCAAAAGTGCATCCTCAAACATTCTTCCTCATTGTTCGTCATTATTCACACGAAAATTTCATTGATCCTCATCAACGAAGGAGATTCACTCGCGTCAATTAAAAACCAGTTTCATTCGAATATATTTCATCGACACTAACTTTAATCGCGAATAGTACGTTCATTCCTTTTCTTCTTCTTCTACTTTGCAGAACTCGATTCTTCACATGTTGTACTTTAACTGATCATAATACATCGTCGTGGACGCCGGCGTCGTCGTCGCCGTATGATGAAGTCCGTTTGCTGACACTGTTCCAGGTATGTTGGATATACTCAAACCACCTATGTTGCTCAAATTTAGCGAGCTCAGAGAACCCAAGGAGCTCAGGGTTACCGATCCTGCGGGATGTCCGAAGTATGACGGCTTTCTGTCGATGAGCCCACCACCGGAACTGCTCGAGCTCGAGTTTGAGCATTGCATTTTTATACCTGTGAACACAATGAGAAATTGTTTCATTTTGAGCTTGGAATTGATAAGGAGCTGTTTGTTGGTAATTTTTAAACGGATCGTGGATGAATTTTTATTTTTTTTGTGTCGTTGTTTTCGGGGGGTTTCATTTTATTTACTTTAGGTTTATGGTTAACCGTTTGAGTCAGAGGTCTTTGCGAAAACCAGGTCGGAAATTGCCAAGCAGCGAAATCGCGCTTCTTTCATTTTGCATCGAGGAATGCAAGAAAGTAAGATTTCGACGTTTTTCTGCTTGTAAGTGGTAAATATTGTTGTTTCGTTTCTCAGTTAAAGATATTGTCTATATTATACCTATACTGTCGTAATCAGAATATATTAACCAGTTAACTGTGTTCGACGTGTATACACGTCAATTCAAAGCTCTGTTGCGGTAATCTTTTTAACACCGAATTGTAAATTCTTTATAGAATAAATATGTACACCTTTCACATTTTGTTTTCCTTTTTTCATAAAATTTACAATAGGAGCATTTCCCCTGCGTTCGACGTGTATACATGCCATTGCTCGATTTTAATTCCGCATCCCCTGAGGGAGTTTTAAAACTAAACTTCACAGTTAACTGGTTAATGAACTATTTTTCTTGTTCGTGCAAAAAGTCTCATTAATTCTATAGGTCGATCAGCTTGGCACTTTTCAGTCCTCAACAAAAGAAGCGCGATCGCGCTGCTTGGCGCTCAATCGGTTAAGTTGAGCGCGGGATTTTAGGTTGTGATGTACGGTAAATTGTAGGAAATTCTTGAGACATAGGGAAGGGAGGCTGAAACATTGAGAATTTAGATGAAAAATAAAGTTTCTTGTTGGATAAAATACGAAAGCGAAAAAACGGTAAGGCAGAACAATAGGGAATGAGGTATAAGAATGGAATAATAATAAAAGGAATTAATTAAAAATCGAGTGCAATAAGGCTAGTTACTGATGCAGTCCTGAATAGTAAAATAACAAAGAGTTGTTAACCCCTTGCCGTACAATAGCCAGTGACACTCGTGACGCGATAAATGGAACAGTTAATTTTGAAGTGTTTCAAAAATTATTAAATTAAAAATATCAGTGGATCAGGATAAAATAAAATTAATTCTATGCTATTTAATATTGCGTTAAGTTGTACGCTATATCAGAAATCAGGGATAGATTGTTATTTCAGCAATTAATTCAGATTTATTGCGCATTCAGTCGCAAAAGAAATGGCACGGCAAGGGGTTAATAACAGTAACAATAATTCTTGAGAATCGGATATTTATGAGCGCCTATAGCAGCATTATAGATCATAGTTTTTTTATTATTCCTTCACGAAAGACTTAATTTTGCGCTAATGTTCTCAATGCCTCAACAACTGTTGTATAACATAGTAGAAAAAAATTCTAAAATTGGACACCTTGAAACATTGAATTAAAAGATTACAAGATGTAGGTCTAATTAATGGATACACCACCAAAAATTTACAGTTAGACCAAAACTTCTTATTGTGCCATTTACTCCCTCCAAATTCTCAAATATTTCACTTGAGACTTCGGTGATAAGGGATTATATTGTTTTATGTCTGTCTTGCATTTTCAACATTATCTATTACAGTAATTTCGCCCAAAACCTACAGTTTTACCAAAGTTCCAAATGATGCAAAATAAATCCCATGAATTAAAACATTATGCCTTCGTTTGAACGAGTGGATTCACCCAAGTTTCGACAATCGTGTTCGTTGCGTAAGTTTCTAAGTGCGGATGATGCTAGGGCATCCTCGAGAGAATGGACTTCAGGCAATTTCACTGAAAGGGACCACACACGATGTAACCGAAGAAAGAAAGCAGAGAAAAAAAAATAAGAGGAGCAAAAGAGATCTCACGATAGAAATCAGCCCTTGTATGGGTACGATAAATCTGAAAGTACGGCGGTTCTCGAGTACTTCTTCGTCGAGTGCGCTCTCCACTCGTGTCTCGACTCAGCCCTTGTCTCCTAGTCTTCTTCTTTTTCTAATTTCACTTTCTTTCAGTATCTTGTCTTACTACTGAACGGACAGTTTCTACAATTTTTCGAATGCCAAATTTCTCGTCTAATTTTAAATTGTACGAAGAAATTAACGGAAGCAAATGTTGTTAGGATGAAATTTTGATAGGTCAGTCTGCAACATTTATGAATACTCTGATACATCGGAGCGGAAAATCGTGAATGAGAATCTTGATCTAATTATGCTGCAGTCAGTGAATCTCACGTTTTATTATTTACTTCATAATTTTTGGCATGATAATGTATCGCTAAAATAAAAATGCACCGGCTGATATTGCAGTGATACTGCATTATTCTACTGAGTTTTCCAACTGAGCTTTTTTTACAATATTTCATTTTATTATTACGTTATTCGTGCCGGGATGACTCAATATTGCAAGGAAAGCTGTTAATACGTAGTTGTGTCATCTCATAATAAAAATCACAATTTTCACACTTCAAATTGCCATTTTTATTCTCCTGAGGTGTTCTAAGAGTTGCTAGAGATATAAAAATTAGCTCAATTAATTTTCTACAATCGGCTGTTTACTTACTAGTAAGAAATAAGGAATATTGACGGTTTTAATCAGCGATCGTTCGTTGAAACGTTCAAACTGCAGAAGATTGCGAATAAGCAGGCTCGCAAACAGCGCACCCAAGAATAGTAAACCGGCGGAAGCCACGGAACGATGCCGTAAAGAAATTGAAATTCGTGTCTAGCTTAATTCCGGATCGAAGCAAGTGTAACGAGGGTCTTAAAACGGCATCGTGTGTGGTCTCAATGGCAGTGCTGCCAGTCAAAATCTCTCTCCCTTGACCTCTCTCCTCCCGCCGAGGACGAGGAATCATCCAAAGTCTTCTGTGCTCGTCGAGCAGCGTGCTCGTGCGAATTTTTCTCCACTTTTTTTATTTTTCTCTGTCTTTTCTCCGTTCGGTCTTACAGGTTCTCTTTTTCACTCTTTTTCTCGCTCTTATGATCTCTTTTTTGCTCCTTCTCTCTCTTACGCTCTTACGTTTCGCTCTTTCTCTCTCTTACACACTTACTTTTCGCTCTTTTCCTCTCTTACACTAATTTTTTTACTACTTCTTACTACTATTCTTACTAATACTTTTACCACTACCCTCCCACTATTTTTTACATTTCCTCTCTCTCTCGTGGTCTCTCTCTCTCTCTCCCATGCTCTCTCGTTTGCACTCTCTCTATCTTAGCTCTCCCTTTTTCTATCTTTCTCTCTGTTACGATCTCTCTTTTATTCATTTCACCCTCACACTCCGTTTTTCGCTCTTTTCCTCCCTTGCTATCTATTCGTTACTCCCTTCTTCCTTACGCTCTCTTTCAGACTCTTTCTCTCTCTTACACTAACTTTTTTACTATTTCTTTCTCTCCCATTATTTTTTACATTTCCTCTCCCTCTCTCATGGTCATTCTCTCTCTCCCATGCTCTCTCGTTTGCACTCTCTCTATCTTAGCTCTCCCCTTTTCAATCTGTCTCTCTCTTACGACCTCTCTTTTATTCATTTCACCCTCACACTCCTTTTTTCACTCTTTTCCTCCCTTGCTATCTATTCGTTACTCCCTTCTTCCTTATACTCTATTCAGACTGTTTCTCTCTCTTATGCTCTTTTTTACTATTAGGTTGGTAGGAAATTAATGTCGGTTTTCAAACTTTATTTTTAAATACACATGTTGAGAATGGGAATAATTTTTTTTAATCAAAATAAGTTCCATTAAAATTTACACATTTCTCCCAAAGAGCAACAAGTTTTTCAATATATTTTTTTTCTTAAATGATATAAGAAGACAAACAGATTAAAATGAACGGCTATCTCAAAATGAAGCGCCGAAGTTTGGAAACTCGAAAACCGACATTAATTTCTTACCAACCTAATATTTCTTTCTCTGCCACTATTTTTTACATTTTCTCTCTTTCATGGCCATTCTCTCTCTCCCATGCTCTCTCGTTTTCACTCTCTCTCTATCTTAGCTCTCTTTTTTAATCGTTCTCTCCCTTGCGCTCTCTTTCCCTCCCTTGCTCTATTTCACTACTTTCTTCCTTGCGCTCTCTTTCATTCTTTCACATTCTCTCCCCTTTGAACAGCCCTTCTCTTACATCTTCCCCTTTAAATTCGAAAAGCACGGTGAACCGAAAGAACACCATCGGAACGATTTCCAACGGAATATATCGCGGCGATGTTCGCGGTGTGCACAAGGAGCCATAGTGGCGAGTTAGAGGAGATCGGTCCAGAAATACATCGAGAAACCGAGCAGAAAAAGAGAAACGGGAAAACTGGGGCCTACAACGAGGCATCTGCAGATTGATCTCGTTTACACTTTACCGACTGGAAGGAAAGAGGAGAAAGAGAGGGGAAGAAGAGGTGGAAGGGCGCGTGGGTGGCACTGCGATTTATCCATTGCCGATTTTACGATGTATCGAGATGAAGAAAGAATTGATTGTACTTAGAATTGGGAAGATGGACAGAGAGAGAGAGGTACAGAGAGCAATGAGAACTGGAAGAAAGAGGATCAAAGGGAAGAAGAGTCGAAGAAACGAAAAAGAAGGATCAGGGAAAAGATTGAAAGTGTGGAAATTAAGGATCTATTTTACACAGTTAAAGGAACGAAGGACTTCCAGTTACTGTTCTCTGGAAGAATTTCTAATTTATCATTTAATATGTCAGCTTCTGTAATTCAGAATTTACCTAAAGCTGTAACTAATATGCAGAATAACCATAGCAGGTAAAAAGAAAATACACGGCGAATGTTAAGAGGGAAGAGTAAATTTATCGATCTGAAATAACAAATCAATTTTGGATCAGGTCTATATTTAAATTCTTCCTATTCAATTTCGTAGATCTCTTAAAATTTTCAACGATAAATAACGTTCAAACATATACGCGTGAGACAAAAAATATTATACAATTGATTATCTAACACTATAAGAAACAAAAAAATTTTAATATTTCTCTAACAATTTGATAGCAGGATGATAGATCGAAAGAATAGGAAAAAGTTTAGAACTTCAAAAACTATCTGTACCTCAATTAACTCATTGAATTCCACCCCTATTTCTCTAATTTCATCATTTCCACTGAAGAGGAATTTTTTCTATTAAAATCACATTTTTCTAGAGCAAAAACGTTAAAGGTAAAAACAGTTTTCTGCACAGAAGTTCTTTACTTATTGTATAGCTACATTTAAATATTGAATATTTTAGCAAATACGGGAATATTATCATTAAAAAGTCATAAGAAATGTCAATGAATTCAATAGTGCCGGATAATATTGACTCCCACGGCATTCAACGCGATAACCATTAAAGTAATCCGCGCTCTCATAAAATTCCTCTTTACCGCGAAAATTTACAAATCGAGATCGCTTTCACCGGGTGGTTTAATAAACGAACGACCAATGTCCGAGGTGCTACGGCCGATGTACTTAGATTAAGGAACATCTTGTTTACCCCACTTGTAAATGTTTACGCGATAAGCGATTCGAGAAGTCTCTAGCTAGCACGCGACCGCTGCCGGTGGATACAAAAAAAAGTGGGTATTTTGTGTTCTTAAAAATTTGTTTACTCCGCGATTCAAACTGCTACTGTTTCTTCGTGTTCCGTAACACCGGAGATACTTTGTAAACGAAAGTTACACGTTCGTTTTTCACGTGGAATTAAGCAGTGGCGTAACTGCAATGAAACGCTGTAGGCCCGAAGTCGGAAAGGGGCCCAAATTTGTTGATATATTATTTTTTTAATGTATGATTATTTACTATCAATGTTGTTTTCACTTCGATCGACAGTTTCATTGCCGACCGCAACCTAATCAACTACAAGTTCATTTTTCCTTTTTGTGCTACCTTATGGCTGAACAACATTCATAACTATTCTTCTAATAAACCAATATTTCATAAAATCTTACGCCGTATATATTTTTTTCCATTCGTGATTTATTTCAATAGTAACTTCAACTAGTTGATAAACACGTTAAAATATTATTTTTGAGTAATAAGGGTTAAAGGGGAAATGACGTTTTATGTACTTCCACTGATTTTAGTATCAGAAATCAACAAGTAGGGCAGTAAGCGCTGTTAAGACAGTAAAAGTTTATACTTTTGAATTTGTTAACCCTTTGGCCTACCACTTCTTTTGCGACTGCTCCCGCTATAATTGAAAATTAAATTGCTAAAATAAAAATATGTTCGTGATTCCCGATACATTTTAGAATTTAACGCAATATTAATAACATAGAAATAATATTATTCTCGTGTTCCACTGATATTTTTAATTCGATAATTTTTGAGAATCTTCAAAATTTCCTCTTCCATCAACCGCATCGCGAGTGCCACTCGTTGTAGGGTAAAGGGTTAAGTAAAATGGTAAATGGTCTTGCTTCAGTTTTTTTCCAAAAATCGTAATTCATGGGAGAAATTGATAATTATAGATACGTATTTATCGATAGAATTTTACCGAAATTTATAGAGCTTTTCATGAATGACGAAGAGCGACAAGTCTGTGACGAACGTATGACCGTCTCTTTGCTGCTGCAGCTTTTTCATGCTAAATTAACCCGACGGAAGGCTCGTCGAGCTTTCCTTTCGCGTGTTAAGTTACGAGTTACGAATTACGACTTCACGGCATCCGGAACCGTGACAGAAATGTCACCGGGACTAATAGGTCCCGTCAGTTTCGATGTTGTGAATGTTATCCGTCGAAACAGCCTTTAAATCACTTCCTTCGAATCAAGTTAACTGTCTCGGATACTCTAATGTGACATTTATCATCCAATTTGAAATATTTTCGTAAAAATAGGAGTCTTTCGGCAGAACTGTCGATTAAAATATTCCTATATCGGTTAACAGTGAATAAGTGCTAAAATTGTTTAAAAATTCTTTGACGCAAGTTACTTTAACACTAGATTTACCGAACCAGCCAATCTGACTCATTCAAAATTTGTTTGCTATATATATAGAATAATAGATAATAAAATAGATTTATTTAAATAGATAATAAATTATACTTTAAATAGATAACAAAATGTATAAAAATGTTACTTCTTTTACTGCCCACCAATAATTGTTTGTTTTCGCAAAAACTTCAATCTTCGTTGAGAAAAATAGGTAGATAATCGACAGTCATAAATCTAGTATTAAAATGCCGCGATTTTCCATTAGTGAGACGCCCTTGTAATGATAAATTTCAAGCACATTATTATCGTTGCGTTTCGTAGAAGTATAGAACAACGTCTACGAGCACCGATATCAGCAAGAAGTTAATCTAAATTACAACTTCAATCGAGGTAAAAGAATGGCCCTCGACGTCGTGCATAATTGCGTCTATGCGTCGCGACACTTTTTCAAGAAGTAGCCCGTTTCAAGACAGTTTCGTTTTACGGGACCCGGCGCCTCTGCGCTCGTAAAATGTCTCCGTTTTTCCAGATGGCCCCCCGTCGCGTCATGAATTGTCATTGTTGACCCCGGGTCTTTGAGATCTCTGAAAGGCTCTCGTGAAACGTGCATCTTCCCTTGATGCAATTTTTGCATTCCTTTATCGAATGCTTCGAATCGTTTCGTCGATTTTCCCTGGGATTTTCCATATGGAATTTTGTCCGTGCAAATGAACGTTATAATTTGACTCGCAATTTTTTCCCCAGCCTTGGCTTATAATAAAGAGTGACACTCGTAACGCGGCAAATAGAATAACAAATTTTCAAGTTTTCCAAGTACAATTAAATTGAGGATATAATTGGACCACGAGACGGTCAAGTTACTTCTATTCCATTAATATGGTATTAATTTATATAGCGTATCAGAAATCACTGAGAAACGTTTATTTCTGGGATTAGTGTGAGTAATTGCATACGTAGCTGCGAAAGAAATCGTAGGGCAAGGGCTTAAAAGGGAGTGACGTTGATGAATTTGCTAGCTTCACCTTATCAAATGATTGCAGAAGTTCGTGATCGAATTAAAAATGAGATTCAATAGAGTGAAATTTAACACTAGAACTACCGGCGGTAAATCTGTTATATTTAAATATATTAAATAAGTACTTTGAAAAAGGGGAATTCAGAGGTGGAAAAGATGATCGATTCGGTAATTTATGTTTTATGAGATGGACGTAGAATATCTATTCTATGACTCTCCTATAATCTTGGAGAATTTTTGGAAAAAATTGTGTACCAGTCATTTTGACTGGTTCGGTAGTTCTAGTGTTAAAGAATATTATTTTATTGATCAACTATGCAGTCACCATTCTTGTCTGCAATTCTTTTCATAGGTTTTTCTTGAAAAAAGTCTGTAAGGAGGTTTTCGAAAGCTTCATTGTCATTTAAATCATTCCGCAAAGACCGGAACAGATTTTGAAAAATTCTCTTACGCTCAAATCAAGTTAGGAGCACGATATCTAATCCGTAAGACTACGGGTGAAAATGTACTCTAAAAACTTCAGCACGATTTTTTTTAAGCGACGAATGAGGGTTGAAAGTGTCAACCCTTTGCACTCGGAGCCATCCCTGACGTTATCAGTCAATTAGGCGGTACTTTACGATTTTCTGCATTTCTGCCATTTCAATAGAAAACTCCAGGGAAACACGAATTTCTTAACCCTTTGAGGACTAGCGACGCGGATACGTGGTCTAAGCAACAATTTAAATACAATTTATCGCTGCTTGTGTACACAGTTAGAGTTGAAAAACTGAAATACAACCGTTGAAATATAATTAACCCCTTGCCCTACGATTTCTTTTCTGACTGGATGCACCACGGCTCAGAATTAATTGCTGAAATAAAAAATTATCATTGATTTATGATATAACGTACAACTTAATGCAATATTACTAGTGCAGAAATAATTTAACCGTCTCGTGATCGACTAATATTTTCAGTTTAAACAGTTTCTGGAACACTTCAAAATTTCCTATTTCATTCACCGCGTCGCGAGCATCAAACATTATTGTCTTGCAAGGGGGTTAAACAAATAGTAAT
This sequence comes from Cerceris ruficornis, assembly GCA_963989415.1. Lineage (NCBI taxonomy): Eukaryota > Metazoa > Arthropoda > Insecta > Hymenoptera > Crabronidae > Cerceris > Cerceris ruficornis. The sequence goes on from OZ022518.1 coordinate 9,342,036, forward strand.
TTCTAATATATATACATTAACAACCAAACTTACTGATAAAAAGGTGATCTTGGATCGCAAAATAACTGGTTATCTGTCAATATTAAAAATGCCTCCGTCCCCAAAGGGGTAAAATTTTGCGGCGCAATAAGGTCATCCTCCGTAATCACTAATAAACTCGATTGTCCCTTCAGAGGGGACAAAGAGTGATGCGCTAGACTTACAACGTCCCCTCAAATGGGACATTCTATTGCAAAGGGTTAAAATCCCACTCACCATGGTCGTTGACAGGTGTCTGGCATCCGCTCGGCGGTGAACCAACGTTTCCTACGGGACTACTATTGCCGGCCTGCTCCTGAATGGCCTGCATGGTAACGTTGACATTAGCCCCGACATTGTTGACCCCAGCCAAACCATAGCCAACGTAATAGTCCTGTCCCGATGGCTGAGTGGTACCCGCGGAATTAGGGGCACATTTGTAGCTCATCATATTCTCATTGTCCTTGTACACCGGCGCCTCTGCATGGTGTTGCTGATGGTCCTTCACGGGAAACCCCTCCGACGGCCTGTACCCCACCTGATCTTGACTCCTAGCCGCGTATCCAGGTTCGCTTTTGAAAGCCACGATCTCGCCGTTTCGATAGACCGACGGTTCTCCAGTTTTGTACGTTACTTCCGTCGTCTTGTAAGTGACCTCAGCGATCGCCGGGGTCTTGTAACTCGTTTCCGGATACGACCAGTCCGCTGAAACCGGTGCACCAGGTGCGTACATCGCGTACTCTTGATAGTTTTGATACTGATTCTGATAACCATTGGGATACTCCATCCCTCCAGGTGCGAGGTTCTCGTAACCGGAAGCTTGAACGCTCATTGGACCGTTTCCGGTGAAGTACTGGGGATACTGAGGTTTCAATGCCTGACACTTGCGACGGAAGCCCCGGGGCCGTCGGCGGAAGCTACCCTCCTCGAACATATACTCCGTCGAGGGGTCGATCGTCCAGTAGTGTCCCTTTCCAGGTCTGCCGAGACCTTTCGGTAGTTTGATGAAACATTCGTTGAGACTTAGATTGTGACGAACGGAGTTCTTCCAGCCCTGGTAAGCACCTCGGAAAAAGGGGAAACGCTGCTGGAGGAAGGAGTAGATCTCCGAAAGGGTCAACCTCTTGCCTGGACTCGATTGTATCGCCATAACTATCAGAGCTATGTAGGAATAGGGTGGCTTTTCTTGACGCCTTGCACCGGGCTTCCGAGGCAGCTCTGCGTTGGACGAATTGCACATCAGCGGGTCCAGACTCTGGTCTTGGCTCAGATTCGTTCCCATCGCGGAGAGACTTGTTCGTGGTAGGACGGAAGTGTTGGAATGACCGACGGCGGATTGGTCCTGAAGGTGTAGACTCGCTTCGGACTCGTTCTTCATCGTTATCCTAGCGCTGTCCACGGTCGTTCGTGTCGTCGACGACGGGACGATCACCGTCTGATCCATCGAGTCCCTTGTGAGACTTTCGTCACGCTCTCACGGACATTCTAAGCACCCAGAGATCTTCAAGCTTCTCGTGATCGCTCTTCCGATAGATTCTTCTCAAAAATTACACCTGCGCCGGTTGCTTCTCATACACTATGCAAATCTATCTCGTCACGTATCAAACGATAGCACCAATAGTCCAAACCTCTTCCAAGTCTATCAAGTTCGAACACAAATTTCCACCTGTTCTCACAGTGCGTTCACCAATTCGCGATTCTCTCGAATTCCACCGTCGAAAACCGTTGACACTCGTCACCCAGGTAGGATACCCTCGCGCGCGTACCAGCGTCAAGGAAGCTTAGATGGCCCGTTGTTTACACTCCTCGCGATGTAAATTGTTTGCCCGTAGCCGCACGGTGGGGTAAATTATTTGGACTCGCGAGAGATGGGAAGAGGGAGAGAGAATGAGAGCGAAAGATGAAAAGAGAGGGAGAGAGAGCTAGGCGACGTAGCGCGGATGCGCCGCTCAAAGTGTTTTCGAATGACTGGACCTCGATGCGAGCTTCGTAGCCGGCGGAAGCTTCGACGTCGCGATGACGCGAGCGGCTCGTCGCGATCCAGCCGTCACGGGCCGTTCGACCCTTTCGGCCGATGGGCGTGACGAGCCCATGGACCCACTAGCGGCCTCTCATTGGCTGGCGCGTGAACCGCTGGACGAAAGCTCGAACGTACGACCAATCAGGAGCCTGTGATCCCTGCGAGGCGCCAGTCGTCACGCCTGACGAAGATTATCGTAAGTTCCGCGCGAACCTACGAGTTTAGGACAACGAGGACGCGCCGAACGATGGGGGATTCGAACGAAGGGGATTGCGTAATCTTCGGGGAACGCGGTTTTGGGGTTTTTGTTGATTGTGGTGAGGATCGGGAGAACGTTTGGTGGGTGTTTTGAGCGGTGGGAATTTTGCGGTAGGGAGGAACAATATTTTTTGGGGGTAGAGGTTTGGAGTTTTTCGCGGGTCGTGTTTATGGTGATGGGAAGCTGAGTAGCACTAGGTTTACCGATATTTTTTGTTTATTTATCTCTACCAGCACGGGTCAATAGGTATACCATATAGAGAAATTCAAAGTTAGATGGCTTTGAAGAAAATGAATTTCGACTTATGCTCGTCTCGTTGAATGAAAAAAAGTCCAGTGCAAGTGGCAAAGCAAAATGTAAACGGTTTCTGTAATTTCCATCGTGAAGTTTGAAATGGGTCAATATTTTATATAAAAATTTTTGTTTGTTTGCAACATATTGCGGATCGTGAAATGTACCACCCCCAGGGGGCATTGTCTCCTGTGGGGAACATCCATTGAAAATAAAGAAGGATTTATTGTTGATTGTATCTGTTGATATACCGATAGTATATGCACGATTACAGAGTGGAAAGGTATCTTTTAAATATTTTCTAATGTAGTCTTCCGTCCATAGAAACTAGTTCCAAGGATGCAGAATTACTCTGCATTGTCTAATTAAAATTCGATTAATATGTGGTCGATAACAAAATTATCTAAATCATTGACGTCATTCTCATGTTTTCGAGTAATAGACGCTTATTCGAGAAATAGCACGATGCCGTCGATCCTAATTATAATCGGAGTACTCATCCAATTGCTACTAACTTCAGCAGAGCTCTAACAAATTCACGCAAAAGTGACGTCAAAAAGGAGTTATGCACGTTAATCCAAAAGTGCAATCTTTTCCAATAAAAGTAGCTTGGAGGAACAATTCTTTATTTACAAATAAACAAGTCTTACAAAATGAAATCAATAATAGGTATAATGTAAACGACGATCTTCATATCTTGCAATGACACTTCTACATACGTGTAGAGCCATCTCCATTCAATTATATAAATACAAAATTTTAATAACAAATAACAAATTATAAAATAAATAAATAATATTACACAATTAGTATATACTTCATTCGCACTCAAAACGTCGTATTACTTTACATGAAAAATCTCTTCAATATTTTCCAACCACTAAGAAGGATTACTTTATCGATACTCCTAGAGTCCTCCATTATCGAACAACGCCACAATCGATACTCTAATCGACGGCAAATCCCGTCGAAAGCTCGGAAAAAGCGTCGTAAAGCGATTGGTCCACCTGTTGGCCAACGGGACGTTAGAAGAACGCTCCGCCCGTGCATAGAACCGCCCTCTGAAGTTTCCTCTTTCTACGATCCCCGACGTCATCGATCATCCTCGAATTGATATTAATTTGCGGGAAATTTGCTCCATGAGTTCATCTCCAGGGAAATTCGAGGGGTTAACGTCATCCTCTAAGAGGTTTATCTTAAACTCAATGATATTTCGCATCACGGGACTTAAAGGAAACTTGCACTTTGTATTAAAATTGTGGACAAATGAATTGTTAGCAAGAAAATAATTTATTAGTTAACTTGAAAGGAATTCGCACACGTCATGCAAATGTTTTGCAACTCATTCATTCCGTTGATTTCGCATCATGGAGCTTATAGGAATTTACAGTTTCTATCAAAATTCTGGGCACATAAATTTATAATAAGGAAATAATTTATTAATTAACTTATATGAAATTCACATAATCCACGTCGATGTCTCGGAAGTCATTCATTCTGTTCATTTTACATTACGGAACTTATAGGAACTTACAGTTTCTATCAAAATTCTGGGCAAATGAATTTATAATAAGGAAATAATTTATTAATTAACTTAAATGAAATTCACACAAACCACGTCGGTGTCTTAGAAATCATTCATTCTGTTCATTTTGCATCACGGAACTTATAGGAACTTACAGTTTCTATCAAAATTCTGGGCAAATGAATTTATAATAAGAAAATAATTTATTAATTAATTTAAATGAAATTCACATAAGCCGAGTCGGAGTCACGGAAGTCATTCATTCTGTTCATTTTGCATCACGGAACTTAAAGGAACTTACAGTTTCTATCAAAATTCTGGGCAAATAAATTGATAACAAGGGACTGATTAATTAAAATCAAGGAATTATTTCAAAGTACAAATAGTTAAAATTCTTTGTTTACTTCTTTCATCCATATTTCGGCTTTAATAATTTCACAATTTCGTCTAGAAGGCTAGAATATATAACGCAATAATTTAAAAAAAATCTTACAGTAATGGTAATTTGCATTCCAGCTCCTTAACTAGAAATCAGAACCTTTAACTCGATGGACTCCGTTAAAGTTGTTTATCCTTCGTTGCACATCAACGGGACCCAATCAGTGCTGGTTAATAACGATCCTCCCTCGTCAATCGGCCCGTTGATCGAGTTCGATCGAAGGAAAATGTTTATGCATCGTAGCGCGTGACAGAGTGTCAAATAACGACTTTCAAAGGATTCAAAACGACGACTTATCGGCGCCTTGGCTCTTTGTGCGTCGCTTTATTTCGATCCTCGAAGTCTCGATCTACGAGGCTCGAATATTTCTCGAAGTTAATTACGATGGCGATGGAAACGTAGGATTGGATTTTCAAGTGGTGGACGTTGGCGTCTATGGGAAATTTGTCAATACTCGGCGGATGAAATACATGTGCTATTCTTTGAAAAAAAATAGCTGCTTTTTTGTAAAATGCGAGAAATACTGCTTAGAGTATAATACAATGGAATAAGAATTATTTCAATTTAATTAATAGTAAGGCGATTGGTAGGATAGTACGTTGAGGATGCAGGCTGGACTACAATATGAGTTCACTTTTATTGTTAGAGAGAATTCATCCTCTGATTTTCAAAATATTAATTTTGAAGAATACTGAGGCTTTTGCAAAAAGAAAGTAGATTTTGCTAATGTTTTTTAACCTCTTCAGGGGCGCAACATTTAGTTTATTAAGTTTATTTATTTAGTTTATTTAGTTTATTAACTTTTGTCATTAAGTGACAAAAAGATTGAGTCAATTGACAATGTTTTCCTCAGAAAATATTAATTATATTCCTCAATTAATTATCACAACTTCACACATTAGAAGTTAATGTTACAATGTTTTCAAGGCAGTGATAATAAAACTAAATAAAACGCTTTAGGGTTGGAAGAATTGTTTTCAATTGTGAGGGATTTTTCATTTGGTGCGAAATTAATTTAAACAAGGAACGAAACGTGCACATATATGCCAATGTCCCTGAAAAGGTTACTTTTTAAACCCTTGGGAGTGAAGACTTAAGCAAAATCAACCCATTTCCTTCTACGACCCCCATTTCGAGATTTATTCATTTTCCTTAGGCATGTAGCATTCAAATTCGATATTTCACATATCTTCAGATTAAATGCCCTCGAGAAAGTCAGTTTTGGATAAATATACTTAGCATTATTAGTAACTTAATTAAATTAATTAAACTACTAATAATTTAATTAATTAGATAATTAGTAATTTTCTTGTACCTTTTACTTTCATTTTTACATTACAACGTTACTTTTCCCTGAATGAAAAAGACCAAAAGAATTAGGCAAAGAATGGGTTAAATCCTAATTTATTCGTCAAAGCTTCGACAAATTATCTGAACGTTGGGAACGTAGTATCGAGAAGAGAGCAATTATTTAATGTCATCCGAACTCTTTCCGACGATATCAGAGTGGCTTTGCCCTCTCCGAAGCATGAATTCTCAAAGAGTTTGTTTGCCTTACGGCCGAACGACGCGACGAAAGAGAAGCGTCCCGGCCATCTTGTCTTTCCTCCAACTTTTGGTCCCTGCGACGCGTGTTCCCGGCTTGTAAGATTTTATTAAGACTCTTGAAGAGCCTTCTTCCTTTTACTTTCGTTGTAAACGAGAAGATCCGGAGCTTCGTCTTGGTCTCGGAAATTGTGGCTTCGTAAATGATGATTATAAATTTCATTGAATTATGAAGGGCGTTCTGATGTTTAGGTGAAAGTTAGAGGATAATATTCTTCTCAGTTTTGCGATATCCCGGCTATCTCTGTTGCTCAATTTCAGTACAATTATATATTTATAAACGTTATTGTACTTTGTAATTAACGTGATTATGAGAAATGTAAGAGAAAGGATTGTGGGAGTTCTGGGGGATGCGGAGTTTACCCCTTTTAGTGCCGGATGCCGATATATCGTCGTTAGCAACACTCCTAACGCCGATCATCATGAAATTATTATTTAATTTGCTCTTATAATATCAGTCATTTTATTGCAAATAATTGAGAATACACAATTTATACTCCATACTACGTTATTCTGTATTAAACTATGACCGAATGATAATTCTTTTTATATGTAACTGCTGTCTACAGTCAGTAACCGACTTGTTCATTTTTTCTAACAATGTTAGATAAATATTGGTCCTACGATTTTCAACGAATATTGAAATAGATTTGTAACTAATTTAATACATTTTTTTCGGTCGGCACTAAAAGGGTTAAAGGGATAGATTGCGAGTTAATGGGACAGAATCGAATTCCCCGTCGGCTGTGGGAAGAATTTTCGAAATTCTTACTTAACATATCATGGCTTTAATTTGAAAGCCACTTATAACTGTAGATGTAAATTACGGTAGCAGGTGGAGCAGAAATGCAAAGTAAGAAAATATACCGAAAACAGAACAAATTTCTACCGATATTTATCTATCGGTAGGTTGTGTAGATTTGCATAAAATTCCAAATTTTAATCGTATCCCTTTAACGACCATTAGACACTTCTTCTTTCCTTGGATCCTTCAGCTTTGAACTAATGTTAACAAACTCTGTTTTAACATATATTATACAGGGTGGTTGGTAACTGGTGGTACAAGCGAAAAGGGGGTGATTCTACATGAAAAAATAAGTCGAAAATATAGAATTACAATTTTTCGTTTGAGGCTTTGTTTTCGAGAAAAATAATTTTGAAAATTTGTCTAGTGTGCGTGCACTCGGCTTATTTGCGGCACAACGGACTTTATTCTGAGTTTCCTCAACCTTTGTTCGCAAAGGTTTTCGAGGTTTGTTTACATCGAATAAATCGAAGGTCGAGGTTACAATGTTAGAATTGCCTTTGAGGAATTCGTTTAATTCATAAATTGCTGGAAGTGCTGTCCACGTTGTTGCGGAAATAATTGTACTCTTCGTATTAAATTCCTTCGAGCCTCTTGTAATGTACAATTATTATGTTGCTTTAAGTGTTCAAACGCTATCAGAATTTTGTGTTGCAATTGTTTGATGCTCGTTATGTCATCACGATACACAATTGATGTAACTTGACCCCACAAATAAAAATCTAACGGTGAATTTTCAAATTCATTTTTCTCGAAAACAAAGCCCTGTATCCAAAAATTTTATTCTATATTGTCGACCCGGTTTTTCATGTAGAATCACCCCCTTTTCGCTTGTACCACCAGTTACCAACCACCCTGTATATTATAGCATATATTAAACCATAATCTATATAAATAAAAATGTAAATGTTTGTTCAAAATCTTAAATCTCCGGAAGTTCTTCACCGATAGCATTGAAATTTTGATTCAACGTTGCATTCGAACACGCGCGTGTTTTTATATACCTCATTATATAGATAATTATTTAATTTAACCAGACTGAGTCGCAGCAACGCGTGGCCGGGTACATCTATAATTAATAAAAATCCTCCCGCATGTGAGAAATTCAAAACCAATCCTACTAATTGGAAATATCAACCTCCAACCCCCTTAAACTCTCCGTGGATCAAACTACAAAAAAATTCAATCCCCAATTAAAACCGGTTTCCACCTTAATGAAAACCGACCAAACTGTTAAAAAAATCCAATTAACAGTTTTAAAAATTTCAACCGTATCTTGAAAAAATCTGCGACCTTGGTCGAAGATCCCTCCGTTAAAAAATTGTCGAGTCCTCGTCGAAGGTTGCGAGCACTCAGGAGAAGCTCCTGATACTTGACAGTGAGCCTCGTGGCATAAGGGTTGAAAGTCCATTGGTCCCCCTTCCTCCGGGGGACCACCCTCTGGAGACAGCGGAGCTGCCAGTGTTTACCGTTTTCCTGGCCCTTAAGTTCCTCCGCGACGTTTTCTGCGACAGCTCCAAGTGCCACTTCACGGAAAAGTAATTGGCTTTTACTACGAACACGAAGAAATGTCCGAAGGGCGTAGGAGAAATTATCTCTGATGAGAGTCGAAGGACTGTCTTTCTTTAACGATTTCTTTAACGATTATAATATTTCTACGACGCGCCATGGTGTACGTGATGGATAAAATTTAAAACCAAGCTGAATACATAGATAAAACTAATTCAATTGAGTAATATAGTAATATGAATATCAAATATCTCACAAATAGTGAGATATAAACCGAAACCAAAATAATTTGCCATTTAATTCTTTGAGGCACGGCGGGATTAAAAGTGTCCCACCTTTTCGATGCGTGAATATGCACGGTGACATATTTTTTATCCCACATTGAAAATTTATATTATTGTATAAATTTGTTAATAAAATTAAACCAACTTTGGCCAATTAAAAAAAAAGTCTGTGCAACATGGGTCACATTATTTTTTAAAATCCCGTGCTTCAAAGTGTTACGAGAGAAATGAGGGAGAATCACACAAAGTTTTATTTACATTTGTATAATTTATCGTCGCTGTACATTAACATATACATATCGGTACATGATATTACACATTTATCGCATTAATTATATTATAAATTTTCCAATTATATCGGTACAAGTAACTCTGTTGAAAACGAACAGTTACGGAGAACGTCACGTTGAAGCCCATTCCCGTTTACGTTTCTTTCCCATATTCCCGTGCTCGTTTTTCGATATACCGTCGACTCGTCGGAATTGCGAGGGTTGCCGATGGTTTTTTTAAGATAAAGACACGATGCACGGCCACGAGGAGCGGAGACCACCCGAAGAAAACCCGTTCCGGTCGCACGTGTTCCCATAGGAAAACCGCAGACCGGAACCAGACATTGCGGCCGAATGTCTCACGTGCGCGTTACCAACTATCTCACTGTTTACATCCGGCAGCCTGGCCATTTTCATTCCCCACGATTCCCTTTTGGATCGAAGGACTTCGAAGGGCGAGGCTTCTTTTAAACTTTAGCTTCATTGTTGTTCACTCAGAAACTAAAACCCTCTCACTAAAAGAAACTCGTTATTTGAAACTACCATTTTTAAAAAATACTGCAAACCACTCGTTTCAAAAGCCTTATTAACACGTTCAATGTCATGGGGGTCATCGGTGACCGGCGCTACTGAATTCAATGAAACTTCATATGACTTTTAAATTGTAATTAAATTAAATTAAATTAAATTGTAAAAATATTTGAGAATTTTCTAATTCATTCAAAATTTAAATATTGACATTAAAAAAGTAAAATCCTGCTGACTATACATCTATTTGTGTCTTTAAGTTTTCTGTTTCGTAAAGTTGCGATTTTAACACTAGATTTACGGGCGTGAAATTTGTCACATTGCGATATGTTAAATAAGGACTTTGGAAAAAGAGAGATCAAGCGCTAAAGATGATAATTCGTGAAGTAATTATTGTATTATAAAATACACGTGAAATATTTACTGTGCAGCTTCTCTGTAAAGAGAAATATTTATAAAAGAAGTAGGAACCCGTCAATTTGACGGCTTCCGTAAATCTAGTGTTAATAGAAAAAGTTTCACTTTAGTAAAAATGACGAAACTAGCGAAATACCGTTGGCGTTCGCCCTGTTAAATGCAGTGTTAATTTCTACCACCCTGAATTCCACGATGTTGCACAATCCTTCCAAAAATTCAACCGAAGTTATGCTTTTCACCCTCCCCTCGAAAAACACCCTCCGTTCTACCAGGGAAAGCCGTAAAACGTATTTTCTCGTTACTGCTTCCCCGAAGAGCGGTCTGACGGTAGTTTCTTCGTGTAATTGCAGATTTCTCTGTTATCCGTTGTTCTGCGATTTACGCGATATCCGGCGCGATCACGGAGACTTTCGAGGGCGAGGCTGTAAGACTCGCTGCTTGTGGAGAACACGTGAGGCCCTGACGGCCACCCAAGCGGCCATCAGACGCGCCGACGATATTCTCTGTTTACACGATACCGTAATTTTATACCGCTGATCGTGGCTGCACGTTACGAACCCTACGTTTCTGTCGCATCCTCTTCTGTCGCCCTACGAACGTGCATCTTCTACTTCTTCTTGCGTACCTGTAATCCATGGGGAGAATTCTGCTTTCGTATTTTTTTCATTTGTATTATATCTTGCGGCAGCAATGACTTTAGTTATTTTTTCCTAGGATTTGCAGGTTTAGCTGAATTTTTAATCGAGAAGGGTATGATGTATTCGAATGTAGTTGAAGTATGCCAGAGGTGAGGGAATTTGAACTTGGACCTGTTAACTGGGAGTTTGAGACTTTATTCGTTTTGATTTTAGCTGATATTGTAATTTTGCGCGGGGGATATGTTTTAGATGGATTTGAAACCTGTAGGGTATGATATATTTAATTGTAATTTAGGTGAAGTGCCCTTGAGGTGAAGGAATTTGAACTTGGACCTGTTAACTGGGAGTCTGAAACTTTATTCATTTTGATTTTAGCTGATATTGTAATTTTGCGCGGGGGATATGTTTTAGATGGATTTGAAACATGTAGGGTATGATATATTCAACTGTAATTTAGATGAAGTGTTCTCGACGTGAGGGAATTTAAATTTGGACCTGTTAACTGGGAGTCTGGGACTTTATTCTTTTTGATTTTAGCGGATATTGTAATTTGGAGCGGGGGATATGTTTTAGGTGGATTTGTAACATGTATGGTATGATATATTCAATTGTAATTTAGGTGAAGTGTTCTCGAGGTGAGGGAATTTAAATTTGGACCTGTTAGTTCGACTACCAGGAGTTAGTTCTGGGACTTTGTTCATTTTGATTTTAGCTGATAGGGTAATTTCGCCTGGGGGTAGAGTTTAAGTGTGGTTTTTAGCGTACAGGGTGATCCACGGTTTTAAGATTGTTTCCTGAGCTTGTAAAGGGTGGTTTTATGTGGTGGTAATTTTATAAACGGATTCAGGCTACACCTGTTTAGTTGTAGCTCGTGTTTATTGCTTCAGCAAGAGGTCAATGAACCTACTGAACTACGAGAAATTCGTTGCTATTTTTCGATCAGAGTAGATCCTACCTATAAACGTGCTACATTTCTTATTTTCTTTATTTCATTGAATCCTTGTTCATATGTAATTCTTCACTTTCTTGTGGTATGTCAAGCTATTGTTATCACATTTTTCTATCGCAGTTAATTTTATTATCAGTTAAAATATCCTAAAACACTTTTTACAACTATTCTCGAAGAGAGAACTCTGTTGGATGATATTACCAAATTAAAATCCGTTAATTGCCAAGAAATTAAATTAAAGTCCTTATTTGAAATTCTATTTTTAGCATGCTAGAATTTTAGGAAGCAAAAATTCGAAGAATGAAAGGTCGAATGAAGCGTTTACCAGACTTTCAAGGCTTCCAATAGACAGTCAGTCCTTGGAGTTAAATTTTCTTCGGGGATGCGCACTTGAGATGGCAACAGTTCGGCTTTCTTTGAGAAAATCGATATCTTTTTACTGGTAATGGGTCCTTGTTTTGATTGGGTCTTAAACCGTGTTCAAGTCATACAATCTCTTTTCTCTTTCTTCTTTTGTTTTCCCTCGTTTGACGCGAGAACGTGACGATCGGAAGGGGTAAAATGGAGCAGCACGTGCTGGCCATACCGGACATCTTGTGCCGAGTTACTTCAACATTGTTGAAATCTATTTCCTTTCTCGAGTTTTATCCGTCTTCCTCCCTTCTAACTAACAATCTTACTCTGATACTCCACTAATAAAATAACTTCGCCTAAAAATTCAAAAACTGAAAATCGGACAAAAGAACATCTAAAATAAATTAAAACACTTTCTAATAACTTATAATGATTTGATAACAGAATTTAATCCTATTAATTCGTAAATTTAAATAAATAACTATAACGGTTAAAGTCGAAATACAGAACGCCAACAAATCTTCAATGTTTTTATGGTTCCTCCAACTCTGAAATTCAATTCCTCTTCGTCTTCTCTTTTCACGAAGGTCCTTAAAGCTTCTGGAACCGTAACAGGTACCATTTCCACCATTTCGGAAGAATAAATTAAAACACTTTGTAATAATTTATAATGATTTAGTAACTGAACTTAATCCTATTAATTCTTAAACTAAAATAAATAATTACAACGGTTAAAGCCGAAATACAGAACGCCAACAAATCTTCAATGTTTTTATGGTTCCTCCAACTCTGAAATTCAATTCCTCTTCGTCTTCTCTTTTCACGAAGGTCCTTAAAGCTTCTGGAACCGTAACAGGTACCATTTCCACCGCTTCGGAGGAATAAATTAAAACACTTTGTAATAATATATAATGATTTAGTAACTGAACTTAATCCTATTAATGCTTAAACTAAAATAAATAATTACAACGGTTAAAGCCGAAAGATCATCCGCGATCGATCTACCTCCTTAGTACCAGAACTACCGGCGTTAAATCTGTTATATTTAAATATGTTAAATTAGAACTTTAGAAAAAGAAAAATCAAAAGGTAGAAAAGGTGATTGATTCAGTAATTTGTGGTTCATAAGATGAATGTAGAGCATCTGTTCTATGGTCGCCCTATATACTTGGAAAAATTTTTGAAAAATTGGAGAACCAGTCATTTTGACTATCTTGGTAGATCTAGCGTTAAACTGCAACTACTAGCAACTTCCACACTTCAGAGTCATTATCCCTTGACACTAGATTTACCGACATTTCTTATATTCCTAACTCTACTGACACGACTCAATAAGTATACCACGTAGAAAACTTCAAAATTAGAAGGCTTCGATGAAAATGAATTTTGATATATAGTCGTCTCGTTGAATGAAAAAAAGCCCAGTGCAAGTGACAAAGCAGAATGTAAACGGTTTCTGTAACACTAGAACTACCGACGTCAAATCTATGATATTTCGATATTAAATAAGAACTTTGCAAAAAGAGGAATCCAAGAGGCGGAACAGATGATCGATTCGGTGATTTATGTTTTTTGAGATGGACGTAAAATATTTATTCCATGACTTTCGTATGAACTTGGAGAATTTATGGAAAAAATTGTGTACCAGTCATTTTGACTGGTTTGGTAGTTCTAGTGGTAATTTCCATCGTGAAGTTTGAAATGGGTCAAAGTGACCGGTAAACCTAGTGTTAAAAATCAATGTCACCGTTAAAAAGAAGCAAGGCACGCAGAGTTGCAAGGTTCTCGGGCAAAAATCATCCCCGATCGATCCATCCAGAAGCTCGTAAATTTCCTCGAACTCGCTCGTCCTGCTTTCCTCGAGCACCGTAATTTCCCACGATTTCTGCAGTCCATCCTTGGCGCACAGTGTCTGGATAGTGTTTCTTTTGCGTAAGATCAGGCTCGCTGGTGAAACGGAGAGAAGAGGAAGGGAAAGAGAGAGAAAACCTGGCTCTCAAAATAAGACATGTTTATCCGCTCATGCTGCTATTTTCGAAAGCGCGCAAGTTTCTCTCCTGCACGTAAGTTTCTATCGAAAGCTCTCGGCTATCCCTGAAATCTCGAATTTCACCGTTGTTAATACTTTCTTTCATTTTTCTCCCCTCTTTTCTGTCCATTTCTTAATTACTCTTCGGACAGGAAACCGTAACGATTATGAATTTGAAAATTACTTAGAAATTTATCTTCATATTTTCAAGTGGAGGGAAAACAATGATGACTTTTTTTATGTTAAAAATTCTCGTAAGAGGGGAAAGAATTAATTGTTGAAGAGTTACTTCGTTGGGCATACGTCGATTAGAGTCGACGAGAGAAAATGTGGTATCGCTCGCGGACGGAAGGATGTTTTCTTGCTGCGTCGAAATTTTTCACTATCGGGGGCGCACCCCCGTCGAGACGAGTTGTTTACGCAACGTGTGTACCCCACTTAATCCGATGTTTTAGTGTTTAGATCTCAGCTACCGTAGGGGGTTGTCCTGACACGACCTCTCCGAGATTCCGATCTCGGATTTTCCCTCTTCATTTATCACCAGTTTTTTCCTTCCGTCGTTAAGTGAAACTCATGGTTGTCCGTTTATTGGAGGCGATCAGCTCTTTAGACTTTTAGCGTTAAACGGTAATTATGAAAGTAAATGATAAACTTGTGCACCAATTTTCTTCGAGTTGGATGTCGGGTATTTTAGAAAGCAAAACGGCTGTTTTGTGAGAAATTTTTTTTATATTTGAAATTGTATAATTAAAAGCTCTGCAGAGGTTTGCTGAAAAAAATGTAGAATTAACAATATAACTACTGGCTCTATGTCTATTATATATAAATAAATTAAAAAAGTAGATTGGAAAAGGAAGGATCAGAAGGTGAAAAAGATGATCAGTTAAGTAGTTGTTGTTTTATAAAGTTGATCTGGAATATTTACTGTATGACTGCGTTATCAATTTTGACCACCTTGGTAGGTTTAATGTTAAATAGAATAGGAATTGTAAATGAGTTTACGACGCAAGGCTGTCGTTTACTAATATTTTGCAAATAAAGATTCAAAATTTGTAACGGTTATCATTGTATAATACAGAAGATACAAGATACATTCTTCCAATCAGATACCAAACAATAACTAGAGGCACCAAACAGTAATTACACGCATCAAAAAATAATTAGAAGCACCATCAACAATAACAGATACATTTATTTCCATTTAATTCCTTGCACCAAATACTTTAACCAACTTTCATTCGATACACCGTCCCACCAAAAATCGATCTTCAAATCAAGAACCTAAAAAAAAACAAATCTTCCCAGTATTATCCGATTATAAAGGACGGTCAGTTAACAGGCCATTCAAGCGCGAAAGATTAAACAATTTATTATTCATCCAGCCGCAGATTCGAATCCCCCGCGTCTCCATTCCTGCGCGTCGCGAATCGCCAATAATTTTCGCTCATAATTCTGCGGCCAATGGAACGTCGACGTGAAAAGCAGATCTCGTATAATTCCCGTGGTAAATTAGAAAATTGACCCTCGATGCTCCCTCGTCGGATTCGTCGGAGGTGGAACGAAGAGGGTTACAGCTGCAGCCATCTTGCTGGGCCGAGATTTAACGGCGTCGTTAAACATTAACGACCGTTTGTTAAAAGACTCGGCCTACCGGAATAGAAACGAGGAACCGTGAACATACTGCGGCATGCGTCGCGAGTCGATAATAACCGCTCGCGATTATTCGATTCTCGATTTTGAGCTTCAGGGACGAGCGAGGTTAAGGGGGACTATTATGGGGATAACATTTCTTTTTTATGGATTTACAGGATTGGGAGGAGGTGACATTGTTTTTGGAGAGATGGAAATAGGGAGACGGAGAGGGGGCTATGGTGAGCGTGGGGTCGAAGGTTGTGGCTTGCAATTAGGGGGTGTTTGTTTATAAATTATCAGTTAATATATCGACGTTGCAAAATTAGTATGACGATATGTTTAACTGGTTAATGCAAATAGTACATTCTTTCGGCAAGAAAAAGGTATCTATTCTTGCTGTATATTTTTTGCAAATCAGAATAAAGTAGTGACTCCATTAGTTTCACAGGATTGGATGAAGGTGACATTGTTTTTGGAGAGATGGAAATAGGGTGACGGAGAGGGGGCTATGGTGAGCGTGGGGTCGAAGGTTGTGGCTTGCAATTAGGGGGTGTTTTTTTATAAATTATCACTTAATATATCGACGTTGCAAAAGTAGTATGACGATATGTTTGACTCTTTAAGGCAAATATTAAATTTGTTCGACAGGAAAAAGGTATTTTTCTTACTGCATATTTTTTGCAAATCTGAATAAAATGGCGGTTTCATTAGTTTCACAGAATTGGATGGAGGTGACATTGTTTTTGGAGAGATGGAAATAGAGAGACGCAGAGGGAACTATGGTGAGCGTGGAGTCGAAGATTGTGGCTTGCAATTAGGGAGTGCATTTTGCAAATTATCAGTTAATGTACCGAAATTGCTAAAGTGATAGGAGTATATGTTTAACCCTTTAAGGCAAAGACTAAATTCTTTCGGCAAGGAAAAGGTATAATTCTTGCTGCATACTTTTTATAAATCAGAATAAAATAGTGGTTTCATTAGTTTCACAGAATCACCACTGACTATTTATCACATAGCAGATTCTTTGAAATGTGGTTTTATGGTACAACTATTAGGAGCAAAAGGGTTATTGTAGAAATATCGACGATTTCGCTGGTTTTAAGCCCTTGCCCTACGACTCACTTTGTAACTGTATTTGCAATAATTCACTTTTAAAATACTAAAATAAAAATTGATCAGTAATTCTTGATATATCGTATAATTTAACGTAATATTAGTATTATAGAAATAATTTTATCGCGTTGCGTCTCATTAATATTTTCAGTTTCATAGGTTCTGCAAAACTTGAAAATTCCTATCGCATTTATCGCATCACGAGTGTTACTCGTTATTGTAGTGCAAGGGGTTAAATAGAATATGGTAGAAGTGAAATTGAAGTTTGAGGTTTACTGGGGGTTAATTAGCGGGTCTGAGTTCAAAGTTCCGTCATTTCTGGGAGGTTTATTTACAAATTATCATTTAATAGTAGTTGCAAGAAGTAATATGACGCTATGTTTGAAAGTAGAAATATCGACGATTGCACCGGGAAATTTAAATACGATATAGCAGGTGTGGAGTTAAAGATTTCCAATTACGGGTGTCGAATCCATATTGTAATGCGAGGTCAAAATCAGGATGTCAATGAAACAATACACTGGGAGTTGTATTAAAAAAAATAAAATGTATATTTAATATGTAGGAATATAAGCTACCACTGCTGCGTCTAGGCTATCCTCGTGCCGCGATCACCACGGCTTAGCCACTCAAAAAATAAAATACACGTCGACTGCAGCCGACGGAAGTCGACGCGATCAGCCGCAATACATTGTATCCGCCTGTTCTTACAGGCTCTTAAAATATGTCACGTAGCACTTTCGTATCGCTTTACCTACTACGATTCTCTTACTTGCCCCAATCTCTATTTTCTATATTTATTTATCTCGCTTCACGGCCATATTTTTTCTCAGTTTATAATTAATGAGGCTATTACTAATCAAGAATCAATATCGCGAGGTATCGCGGTCCCTCGTTGCGAACGCCATGTTCTAAGAATCTCCACCGAGGAGCCGGAAGTTATAAATCTTAACTCTTTTTCCCACCTCCCGGGCGTTCCATCGATGCAAATCTTTAAGACGGTTTTCCCTCCCGATTCTGGGCCGCAGTGTCGTGCAAGGAACGACAATACTTTCGCCGCTACCCCCGATGTTTACAAGACGGAGTATCGTTACGAGTTTTCGGACGTGAACCATCTGTTTGGACCGTCCACTGGGAAGCTGATACCAAAAAAAGTATCTTTTCTTTCTCTTCGCGGCTCATCCTTTTCACTGATCGTGAGTCTTTTTGGAAATTAGATTTTTGAATGTTTTTTTTTTAATTCTGATTATATAGGAACGGTAGATTTGGTGGTAGAAAAGTGTAGGAATGTTTTGCTGACTTTCTATGGAATTAACGGCTTTTATTTGTACTTTGAGAGAAGTTCTTCATGTTGGTTTTTTTATAAAGGGTAAAATGTGAAGGTTTGATAAATTAAGATTAAAATGTGAGTTATTGAATTATTTTGCTAATTATTGGAACAAGGGTGGAGCGGCGTAGTTGTAAGAGGATGTATATGTGATAAGGACTTTCTTGACACTGTTTTTATTGACTTCAATGAAATTTTGAATATTTTGTTCACGTACTTTGAGTAGGAAGTATTTGGTTGTTTCACCGTTAGGAGACGCCACTCTGTTGCTCAACAGAGAACTTCGATATCGCTTTAGATGTTGAGAGCTCTCAGCACCAGAACTATAATTAGCAAACAAAAATTAATAATTTTGAAATTTAAGAAATATGTGTGACTTACCTTTTTAAAACATTTATGAATTCGAAGAAATTCAGAAGAAATTTGACATAAGGATATGAATATAAACCTACGTCTATTTCAATATTATTACCAATTTAACATTTGTTAGTTCTCCTAAATTTACTTGTATTAGCAAATCTGTGATCAAAGTTTTACAATATTTCTATTTCACTTATTGAAGTAGCTTTAATGCAATACGAATTTTTTTTCAATTTTCCCGCTCTTTGTACCCCATCTTGCCCACGCTTGATATTGTAGTTTCTGCAATAAATGAATTAACTAATTGCACTCGATAAAGCAGGAAAATCCTATAAAATTGACGATGCCCATGATGGTACAGTCAATCGCTGTATAACCATCAAAAGTTTCTCTGTAGAGATTTATTTTATCGACAACCCAGAATCTTGGCGAACCCAGAATCGTCCTTTAGAGGCCACTGTCTGCACGAACCTAAAATCGTGATTGCCACCTTTCTCCAAAGAACAAACAGTGACAAACAAAAATACGCAACCAATAAATTATCCTCTCAAATACACATTTTAAACTTAACTGTACAATCCTCGCAAATATTTGAAACTTTAAAGTCACACCACCTCGATAATTGAATATACCATTAACTTCTATCTCTTGCTAAGTATATTCAAAGTCCTAAATAAAAACTTGAAATTTTTAGATAAAAGCTTCAAATCTCATAAACTTGACAGATCTGTGATACACATTTTACAAAGCAGCCTCGACTAGAAACTATTTTACCTGAAGCTTGAGAACCCTACCGATCCAATAATTAAATATACCACTCATTTCCATCTCTTCTTAGTATGTTCAAAGTCCTAAATAAAAACTTGAAATTAGATAAAGGTTCAAATCTTATCAGCTCGACAGATCTGTGATACACATTTCACAAAGCAGCCTCGACTAGAAACTATTTTACCTGAAGCTTGATAACCCTACCGATCCAATAATTAAGTATACCACTCATTTCCATCGTTTTCTCACGGCTACGTTCAAAACGTCCTATCTTTTGCGCTCCAAGTTTTCCCCCGATTCTCATGAAGACAGAGATTACGAAACTATTTCGCGTAACACGCGATGCCCGAATCCTTAAATGCTTTTCATTCCAGACTAAATAAAAACATGGCTCGAGCCCCCCTGTCCCAACCTGTTCGCCGACAGATTTCGTATATTTTCTGAATCAATATTGAATCTTCCGCGTGACCTTGGCACAACAGGTAGGCTAGTTAGTCGCATCTCGATGGCGGCCTCTTATTCCCCGTCCCTCTTTTCTTTGCAGTTTTACGCGATGCGAGAGACAGGTCGTCGTTTCTTCCCGACGATATCGAATTTATGCCTGTCAGAACTTTCCTCTTAATGATCGATGGACTCGGTTATAATGCCGCACGGTCTCTCTAACCTGCCGATGCAATTTGCATATCAATAGAAACGCGTAACGAGCCGGTGATAATATTTTCACAGTTGCTTCGCCCGCAACCTCGTCTGCTAAAATAACCCCGAGTACGAATCTTCGAGTTTTCGGTGATTTTTACGGGGGTGGCTGCGATACTGGGTGTATGTGGGGTAGTGGGTGATTTTGGTTAGGTTTGAGAAGAGTAGGATAATTCTTATGGGGATGGATGCGATGCTGGTGGTCTACGGTAGGATGGTGGGTGATTTCGGGGAGGTTTTCAATCATGAAAATGCTGCGGCGAGAATAAAATTATTGAAAGTCGTTCACTTTTTAAGTGGAAGATTCGCACGTGATTTTGGGACTTATGGACGTGGTTGCAGGGAGATGGTACACTACCTGAATTTTAGGGTTGATTTTCAATTGTGGAAACGGTTTAATTAGAGACAAAGTGTGCGATATCTTTGAGCTTTAGATTTGAAAATTCTCACACGATATTGGGACTTACGGTGGTGGATAAGGGGAGATGATATACTAGATGAATTTCAGGGTCGATTTTCAATTGTGGAAACGGCTTAGTTAGGGTCAAAGTGTGCGATATCTTTGAGCTTTAGATTTGAAAATTCTCACATGATATTGGGACTTACGGCGGTGGACGAGAGGAGATGATATACTAGCTGAATTTTAGGGTTGATTTTCAATTGTGGAAACGGTTTAATTACAGTCAAAGTGTGCGATATCGTTGAGCTTTAGATTTGAAAATTCTCAGACGATATTGGGACTTACGGAGGTAGACGAGGGGAGATGGTATACTATCTGAATTTTAGCGTTGATTTTCAATTGTGGAAACAGTTTAATTAGAGTCACAGCGTGCAATATCGTTGAGCTTTAGATTTGAAAATTCTCAGGCGGTGTTGGGACTTATGAAGGTGGATGAGGAGAGATAATATACTATCTTAATTTTAGGGTTGCTTTTCAGTTGTGGAAACGGTTTAATTAGAGTCAAAGTGTGCGATATCGTTGAGCTTTAGATTTGAAAATTCTCAGACGATATTGGGACTTACGGAGGTGGATGAGGGGAGATGGTATACCAGCTTAATTTCAGGGTTGATTTTCAATTGTGGAAACGGTTTAATTAGAGTAAAAGTGAGGTTTGGGAAGGGCAGGATGATTCTTATGGGGATGGGTGCGATGCTGGAGGTCTACGGAAGGATGGTTGGTGATTTCGGGGAGGTTTGAGACAAGAGAGATGATTTAAGGGTGGAGGCTCTGAGTTAGGAGGATTTTATATGGGAAAAGTGTATGATTTGTGCGCTAAAGTTTGTTTAATAACTACGATCATTCTGTCTAGGATCTACTGCTAATTTAAACTCATATGAACTAATCAATAATTCGCATTTGTAACTCCACACGCCATCATCTCTCCGTCTCCATTTTAATTTCTCGAAATGCAACGAAACCCCTATCGTGCCCTTTAAATCAATTAACACGTTGAATACCATGGGGGTCACCGGTGACCGGCGCTATTTAATTCATTGAGATTTTGTATGACTTTTAAATTATAATATTTGCGAATTTCCTAATGCATTCAATATTATAATATTGTTATTAAAAGAGTAAAGTCCTGCTAACTACATAACTACTCGTGTCTTTAAGGTATCTGCTTCGTAAAGATGTGATTTTAATAGAAAAGGTTTCACTTCACTAGAAATGAAAAAACTAGCGAAATACTGGTGGTATTCCACGTGTTAAAAAGCCACTCTTCCCGTAAACATTACCTCCTCCTTACAGCAAAGAAAACCCGCTTAACACTTTACCGACCGGTAGCCTATTAATAGGCTTGTTTTCACCAACGCTTAGACTTTTAGTTTATTAATCGGTTCCCACGGCAATCACTAATTTGTTATTTATTATTGTAGTGAAACTGTGTTAAGGAGTCGATGAGAAGCATTTGTAATTTTCAAAGAGATTGTAATTTTTTTAGGCAATCTAAGCTGAAACGAATCCTTTAACACTAGATTTACGGAAGCCGTCAAATTGACGGGTCCCTACTTATCTTATAAACATTTCTCAAATTGATAGGGACGCTGCACAGTAAATATTTCACGTGTATTTTATAATACAATAATGACTTAACGAATTACCATCTTTGCCGCTTGATCCCTCCTTTTCCAAAGTCCTTATTTGATGTATTGCAATTTAAAAGATTTCACGCCCGTAAATCTAGTGTTAAAGTAGGTAGAATGCTCAAACAATAGAGGTCGGTAAAGTGTTAAAAATTTCCGTCTATCAGTCCCCTAACCAACGACATCCCCCGTCAACCGTCACCTCATTCTCAGTTTCCCATTCATTTCCATTCGTCGCAGATAAGAGCTCGGACTTGTCGCCTCGAGGAAGATGCTCCCAAAACGTTCTCAAGAGTCTCCTTCGTCCTTTCTCCAAAGGTTGCCGAGGAGGTTGGTGTGAAAAAATAATCGGGACGTCTTCCTCGGCGCAATTAAAGCGGCTGGTAATAAAATGGAAAACTTACGGGTACACAAAACGCCAGTGCGGACTAGAAATACGGGATTCTGACTCTTACGAGAGATCCGAGAGTGCTAGACCACTCGAGCAAACGCGATGGCGCCTGAAAGAACGGAAATTCGATGTAGTCGTCGCCGATTTCTGAGGATATCGTTTCACGGTATCGTGATTTACGCCAGGCGCAAAGGATGGGTTTATAAACAAACGAGGTTCTGAGGCTGTTGGATGTGGGGATGAAGGCGTGAAGCTCTAATTACATAGTGGGTACTATAATTTATCATCACTCGTGGGAGATCTTAAAGTATTTGGTACAATGTAATCGCAGAAGTAATATGACGATTTGTGTAAGAGTGGAATTTTTGACGATTCTATTAGCGTATTAGGTGTAGTGAAAAGTTGCTACAATTATTTTGCACGGTAGAATCTCCTGGTCTTTTTGCAATCTGAAGTGTAGATATTAACACTAGAACTACCAAACCAGTCAAAATGACTGGAATTTTTTCCAAAAATTCTCTAAGATTACAGGCGAGTTATAGAATAGATATTCTACGTCCATCTCATAAAACATAAATTACCGAATCGATTATCTTTTCCACCTCTGAATTCCCCTTTTTTCAAAGTACTTATTTAATATATTTAAATATAACAAACTTAATGCCGGTAGTTCTAGTGTTAAGAGTAATAAAATACTGTGCGAATGGGAGTGAATTTTTTATTAGGACAAACAATTTTTCCATATGCGGCTGACTCGGCAGCTGTAGCTCCATGTGATTTTCATCTATTGTTTTCCCTGCGACATTATGTGATGGATAAAAAATGTCAAGAAATCTATGATGTCAGAAGTCGAATTAATTTCAACAAAACCTCCCAATTTCTGTCGTGATGATATTCATGTGCTACGAGAAAAGTGGGTAAAGAGCATAAACAATAATGATGATTGCTTCAATGATTACTACACCTAATATTTATGACGCTGTAGTGAATGCGGAGATAGAGGGTGGTTCTCCCAATAAGCGATCTTGTGTTCAAGTCCTCCGTCTTCTTAGGGAATTTTTTTCCAAATTTTTCTCATTTTTCCAAATTTCAAAGTAAGACAGGTAATTAAAAATTACGATATACGAATTTTCCTAAAAACTTACCTCTCCGTAACAGGTACATCTAACAACGAAACACCTTGCTGCCGCTTAACCCTTTGCGGTCCGAATAATTTCTCAATTTTGTAGTGATCTAAATGAAATTAATTTCATAACATTTTCTATCATTGGTTATTTATTTTTCTTTTTTAATTATAACAATAACTATAGATACTGACGGATATTTAGGTTATTAATAACATTTAGGTCCGAATAATTTCTCAATTTTGTAGTGAGGTAAATGAAATTAATTTCATAACATTTTCTATCATTGGTTATTTATTTTTCTTTTTTAATTATAACAATAACTATAGATACTGACGGATATTTAGGTTATTAATAATATTTAGGTCCGAATAATTTCTCAATTTTGTAGTGAGGTAAATGAAATTAATTTCATAACATTTTCTATCGTTGGTTATTTATTTTTCTTTTTTAATTATAACAATAACTATAGATACTGACGGATATTTAGGTTATTAATAATATTTAGGTCCGAATAATTTCTCAATTTTGTAGTGAGGTAAATGAAATTAATATCATAACATTTTCTATCACTGGTATTTATTTTTCTTTTTTAATTATAACAATAACTATAGATACTGACGGATATTTAGGTGATATTACAAAATAATTATGAAACTGGAAAGTCGATATTAAATCGTTAGAAAATAAAATGAAGTGGAAAGCTATGTCGAGTATAGCCCGACATAGGACTGCAAAGGGTTAAACCTGAATCAAAACGATACCAAAGGACCCACGGCATATCCATCGCACAGAGCAATCCCACCTATCGCGTTTGCACATCGCCGCTCTTTCCTCCGCGTACATTTTTAGCCGGCATTGCGCCAGAGCGGGAAGAAAAATAGCAAACAACTCTTTGCCAAGAAGTTTTCCTTTCTACAAAATCTCTACACGTATCCCAACATCTTACGTCGCGTTTATAATTAGTCTCCGTTTCTTCCACTTTTCCTTCGCCCCGTCCGCACCTGTCTTCTTATCAACGACCTTGAATCATCACACTTATCATTATTCGAGTCCCTCCATTCCAATGGTCCAATTTCGACATCCTCCAGCACTGTGGTCTCGGAACGAACCATGAAACTCCCATGGAACATTTGTTTCGGCTTAGAAGGGGGTCTCCACCCCGACGGAGGTGGTTGGCAAGTAGAAGAAAAAGTAAAAGAAGAAGAGAGAGGGAGATAGAGAGAGAAAATCGTCCTCGGTGAAACCTCAGCCATCTGGAAGGACTTAAAACACCGGGAACAAGAGAGAAAAGGACAAACCTACCCATCGCGGTGGCGATCCATCGTTGCCCTTTCCGTCTCGTGGCCCTTCCGCTTACCTCTCGATTTACGTGCGAGGAAGAGGACCCTACGGATCTCGAAAGGGTGTACAGAGGTACGTTTCCCGGTGGCTTCATTGAGGCCGTCGTTAGATTAGCGTAAATGGGTCTAGATTAACCTGTGGATTATGGATTTCGCTCGGAACAACGCCACCAGTCGTCCCATCGCGAACGAAGGAGGACCTTTTCTTACGGTGATTTGGAAGTTGTCGCCTTTCGGGACCCAAATCAATCCTTGGATAATGCGGCTAGAGTCGAATAACGCCACCAGTCGATCCGACGGATAATCGTCCCCGCGGGAATGCCGCAGTCGAGCTGGAAAATCCAAATTTTGACTTTCACGGGTTTTTCTTCGGTTAACGGAATCGGGAGTTTCTTGCGATGGCGGCATTCAGCGGAATGTAAATGTGTTCTTGCAGGGCGGTATTTTGGACATTGGAATTTGCATTGCTGTTACAGCTCGCAAAAACGAAAGTGTTGTATCCCACTTCTGACACCAAATTTATGTTGTATTCCGTGAGGAGTTTTACAACAGTTTTATTAAACGAAGAATTACTTTCGCGTTTGGAGTTTTTGCAAGTAAGGATATCGTCGTCGGAAGATACCGACTGTCAGCGATTCAAGACAATTGATGTTATTTTGGAAATGAGCCGAGGTTTTAAGGGGGGCAGTCCATTTAAACGCAAGGAAATTAGTCTTTTTTTATGAATTTTTTTGAAGGTGATAAAATTATCGAATCCTTTTGAAATTTGTATATCATTTTATTGCATATGTCTAGTTTTAGAAAACATTTTTTCTTTTTTTTGTTTTTACACAATGGCGGTGTTCCGAATTTTTTCTATCGGCGCCTTTCGCAAGACACCGCAAACTGCTGCACCTGTAGGATTTTTGATATTGATTTGAAATAGAAAACGAAAATATTTTCCGATTATAGACAAGTGTAGGGGAAGGATAAACCTAAAAAAATGTGTACCAGTCATTTTGACTGGTTTGGGAGTTCTAGTGTTAACAGTTATAAGAGAACGTTACTTCTAGTGCTTCAGTGAACCTTGCTTGAGATATACTGTCCAAAATGTCGATAACGAATAATGTAATAATGTGATAATGTGATCACACGATAATGTGATAACGAAGATTTTAATGAAAGTGAAGACTTTCAGCAATATGATGATAACTATAGTGAATGACAAGAAGAAAATTTCAAAAACAATAGTGAACTAGAAAGTGATGATGATAGTGAAATATTATGAGGATTTCAAAGCCGCACCAGACGCTTATCGGGTTGTTATAGTGTATATTCTAGTGAAGAATTTCCCGAGGAATGGATTTTTGTGATCTCTTGCATATATTTTTTTTTGATCCCTTGAATAATGTTTTTTTTTTTCATATTGCTTCTTTTATGCATTTTGATTCGATTTACGATACAAATTACTAATCTATGCACATCATATCGCTCAAATAAATGCATTCTCACACAAAGTCTACTGCCTTTATATACTGCTGCACACATCATAAATTGGTACCCAAGGGGTTAATCTCTGACTCGGAGTTGCATTGTCAACCAATGTCACAGTACCTGTCCATTGCTCTTGCCTTCCTTCGCTCAACTTATTTCTCCTTAAATCAGCAACGTCCTAAGATAGCATGATCTCCACATTTTCCAAGATTCGCCAAATAATTCCAAAATTCGCCTCTGCATTATTATTCCTACGCCCGAAATCGGTGTCACGAAGTTCGAATAATCCGAGAAATCAGCGTGCAATCTTTGCGCCTGAGTAAGAAGATCCATCAAACGATTCCTCGAGGAAGAGGAAGTAGAGGCGGTCGAGGAAATCCGAGGAACTCGAAGAAGTCGAAGACGGAAGGTGCGAGGAGGAAAGAACTCTCGGTGGGTTCTGCGGTGAGCGAGAGGGAAAGAAGTAAGGTCGAAAAGAGTAAGCAGCGGGTGGAAGGGGGATGTGGCGAAGCACATCAAAGGGAAGCGACAACGGATATGCGTAAACCTCGAGCCGCGAATGCCGAAAAACCGACAGAGGTTCGTGGCAACCGAGCCGTTCTCGGGAAAACTCATCAAAGAACCGCGGATGGATAAATGTAACCGGCCGTTTAGCGCGAACCACCCTCGCTAATTTTAATTGCCGCCTGATTTACGTCTCGATACGTCCCTTCCACGCGGCTGCTATTTTTTACTCTCGTCCTACGCGATTCCCCTTCCTTCGGAGACTCCGACACCTTCGTGGTGGCGAGCGAGGATAGCTTCCTTTCCGCGGATGCTGGCGTTGACTTCCAGGGAAAGACGAACGAATTTATGGGATTTTTTTGGTAACACGGGTGGTTATTCGTCTGCGAGCTGTAGAATTACAAAGGATAAGCTCCAAAAGTACCGAATTTATTGAGAAACTGGTCGACATTGTGGTGTAAAGTAGGTAATATTGCAATTAGTCGATCACCAGCAACCACCCGCCCCTCTTCGTTATTGAGCTGTTCATTTTTCTCTTAATCCAGACTAATTACCAAATTTAACCATCACACCAAGTTCTCCATGTTATAATTCCAGAGAATTTTGCAAATTTAATTAACACTATTCCTACCGACACTTCACGTCTACCTTTTCCTACCGCAACCGGTGAATTTGTCAAATGATAATTTTTTCCCAGAAAATGAACGGTAAAAAAAGAAGTGAATATTGTAAAATGTATTATAATGTGAATGTATTATACGTATATTTGAGGAAAAGGCGTGAAGTTTAAAGGCGATTCAATTACGTTGTATATAGGATATTCTAATCGAAATTTTAAAAACGGTCATTTGACCGGTCATGGTAGGAATAGTGTTAAACAATCTCCCGGTGTCTCCACTTATCACTGCCATTGAAAAAAATAGTTCTCCAATCGTCGAGAAGCAGGTGAAACAAATTTCCATGTTGTAACGGCAAACAGGAGGACTAATCCTTTCCTAAATCCAAATTTGCCAGCTCTCTCAACCCGTTAACGTATCCTGGTGGTTCGGTTTTGTGAATCGATACTCGTCCTCCGCCTTCCATCGTTCCGGTATCTGTGTCAGGACTCGGTTCCGTTTTTCTTTCCGTCCATGTACCCATCCTTCCTATATATTCAGGAAGACACGGAAGCGACGTAAGTGCGGACGCAATATTCAGTTTGGTTTGATGCCACAGTCCGTCACCCTTCGGGCTGTTTTCACACAAAACAAAGAAAACCCGTCCCCTCTCGTCGATATTTCCACGTTCCTGACGGCGTTCTCCTTTCACGAAGGGCGGCAACGCACGCCCCCTCGAAGAGCCACCCTTTTCCTTATCGACCTCCGCCTTTCTTCGATCGCGGTTCAGAACGGCGATAACGGGACTGTTGATTGCCGATGGAATATTGCGACTGTGCTGTTGGCAGATTTATAGGGAGGATTTTCAATTGTGAAGATGCTTGGGACGAGAATAAAATTATTGGAAGTCGTTCACATTTGAAGTGAAAGATTCGCACGTTATTTTAGGGCTTAATTTTACTAGCTTAATTTTAGGGTTGATTTTCAATTGTGGAATCGGTTTAATTAAAGACAAAGTGTGCGATATCGTTGAGTTTCAGATTTGAAAATTCTCAGACGATGTTGGGACTTACGGAGGTGGACGAGGGGAGATAGTATACTAGCTTAATGTTAGGGTTGATTTTCAATTGTGGAAACGGTTTAAAAAAAGACAAAGTATGCGATATCATTGAGTTTTAGAGTTCAAAATTCTCAGACAATATTGGGACTTACGGAGGTGGCTGAGGGGAGATGATATACTAACTTAGTTTTAGAGTTGATTTTCAATTGTGGAAACAGTTTAATTAGAGTCAAAGTGTGCGATATCGTTGAGTTTCAGATTTGAAAATTCTCAGACGATACTGGGACTTATGGAGGTGGATGAGGGGTGGTGATATACTAGCTGGATTTTAGGGTTGATTTTCAATTGTGGAAACGGTTTAATTAGAGTCAAAGTGTGTGATATCGTTGAGCTTTAGATTTGAAAATTCTCAGGCGGTGTTGGGACTTATGAAGGTGGATGAGGAGACATAATATACTATCTTAATTTTAGGGTTGATTTTCAATTGTGGAAACAGTTTAATTAGAATCAAAGCGTGCAATATCGTTGAGCTTTAGATTTGAAAATTCTCAGGCGGTGTTGGGACTTATGAAGGTGAATGAGGAGACATAATATACTCTCTTAACCCCTTGCCCTATAACAACGAGTGACACTCGTGATGCGGTTGCAGTAACAGGAAATTTTGAAGCTTCGCAAAAATTGTGAAATGGAAAATATCAGTGGAACACGACACGATAATATTATTCCTTTGTTGTTAATATTGCTTTAAATTCTCTAGATACATCAGGAATCACTGCCATATCTTTATTTTAGTAATTTAATTCTCAATTATTGCGGAGGCAGTCACAAAAGAACTCGTAGGGCAAGGGGTTAATTTTAGGTTTGATTTTCAATTTCGGAAACGGTTTAATTAGAGTCAAAGTGTGCGATATCGTTGAGTTTCAGATTTGAAAATTCGCACATCATAGTGGAATTCATTGATTGGCATCAGGAAAAATATTGTAGTAGGTGACTTTTCGGGGGGGTTTCAGGAACGAAAGTGGTAGTCTTCGCGCGATAATAAGAATGAAAGTATTAGATAGAACGTTGTCATTGCGATATTTGCACGATAGCCTTTCAATTACGAAAATGATTGTTTACACAGGTTGATTTATTAATAGATACTAAGTATATCAATACGGTCAAAATGATCAATCCATAATTTTCTCAGAAATCGAAAAAAGAACAATTTTCTTCACATTTTCACGACTATTTCGTAAAATCTATTAAACTTCTCAATTACCTTTCCTTCCCCATTCGTTTCGTGTCAATCTACGTATCATCGTTTCCGTACACCCTCGAACAATCACCGCTAACTCGAAAAGCGCAGTTGGAGGAGTTGAAACTGAAAAAGAGAAGCTCCAGTGTTAATATGCGGCCATAAAATTGCCGACATAAATCAACCCAGAACGTTTCCGCCCTTGTCCGAGGTGCAGACACGTTTCTTCGAGTATCGCATTGGATGGTTCGCGAGGATTCACGTTCCCCGTTCACGATCGACGACAAAATCGTCTCGTATCCTCGACAGGATTCCGAAAACGGTTTACTGTTTTCTCAGGCTCTCGTCGAGGCAGGGCCTACCCGATATTGGCGGCTCTCTGTTTTCTTAAGCAGCGGGCCCACTTCCTTATTGCCACGCCCGGGAGGACAGGAAAAAAAAGAGAAAAGAGGATAGAACGTGGCTTCGGTGCCACGCTGTCTGCCGAAGACGGCATTCTCCACCCGCGACGGCCACTCGGTCGTCCGATTTCCGATCTTATGTTTCAGTCCAAAAGAATTTCGGTCCATTCAGTAAAACCGAAAAAAGCGAGAA
This sequence comes from Cerceris ruficornis, assembly GCA_963989415.1. Classification (NCBI taxonomy): domain Eukaryota; kingdom Metazoa; phylum Arthropoda; class Insecta; order Hymenoptera; family Crabronidae; genus Cerceris; species Cerceris ruficornis. Next base: position 9,372,278 of record OZ022518.1, read on the forward strand.
ATACAGGTAACCCCGAAGAACACGATTAATTCGTGCCGTGTTCTTTGAAGCCGTGTTGTTCGAGACTACAAAAAACGAGATTCAGTTTCAAGTGCCTTTGATCATAACTGTCCCTTTTACCAAAGAAATGCATATTTGGAAATAATTTTATATCAGTATATTTTTTTTCAAAAGAATTACTCAGAAATTGTGTAGCTTGAAACCGTGTAATTCAGGGGAAGGTAGCCATGTTCTTTGAAACTCGTGTCCTTCGGGGTTACCTGTACATAAATTTACGAATATTGGAATGGTTGTATGAAGTGTACATCGTATGTAGAAGTTACAGGGATGTTAGATGTGCTAATAAATTTGGAGGGAACGAGGTGTGACTTGAAATAAATGGATACACTGGGCCGATGGTTATGAGAGAGGTCTAACGATAAGTGAACAATTTTCATAATTGAAGTTATCACTTAGGGCACCAATATTCGTTGCAATAGGGTGGAACCATAATACTCTATAGATACGATAAAAAATTGGGCCTACAGTAAATTCTTCCTAAATGATTATGAAATCAGCTACGTTTGCTGATAGTAGAAAAAATAACCGTAGCAATTAACCCTTAACGAACGAATGCCGCCATATCCGCGACATTACAAATATTCCAAGAAAATCGAATGCCGCCGTACAGGCGGCATGCCGTGATATTTGTACTAAAAAATCTGGTATTCACATAGGAAACTATTGCGAGAAGTACCACGCTCAAAAAATATATAAGTAATTGTTTACTTTTTTTTATTGCGTCGATCTACTGGTCATTATTCTAGAAAAATGCGCTCGTTCGTTAAGGGTTTAGCTGAAATACGGAACAAGGGACAGTCATTGCAATGAAGCACGCTAGAGTGTCTCAGTTGCAACGTATTGAAAGAACATGGCACAAGTTATTTGCGAAATTTTGTCGATTATCTCCATAAAGTATTCCGATAAGTCGACGCGTGAAACCGTCATTCACAAAGGCACCATAGAAGCCGGGAAAGCGGAAAAAAAGTTTTCCCCGCGTATCGGTAACGGAATCGTCAGAAGTGGACTTGGGTCCCTCGGAACTCGAAACTAATAGACGATCGTCTTTCCGGAGTGTTTGGTGCCAGACAGCGTGGCACCGATGGTCAGAAAAATCGTGCCGACATCTATGGTGGGCGGTGGACCGTCTAATTAACGGCCTGACGAAAGACAGGGACAATTAACACGATACTCGCTTCCTTCCAGCCCTCGTCATCCTTCGGCATTCCCCCGGTCCATTCTGGACGTGGGAAATGCCCGGAAAGAGTCCTTTGTCGCGCGACATTTTTAACCGATTTTCTCGTTCACCTAAACCGCGACAAAATGCCTCTATTGTACAAACAAACAATGGTTGAGGAAAACCAATACGCTCGTGGATTAGCCAAAATATCCGTTGATTTTTGCTGCCGAGGCTTTTCCCTGCGCGTGTTGTCAGTTGATTAAAACTAATTTGATAATGCTCTCTATAGTTGGGTATTCATCTTTCTTTGACGATAGTGGAATGGTAGTGAACTTTTAATGTAAATACGTCTTTAAAATATTTTCTTGTCTTTAATAAAATATAAGTCTTTAACACTATAACTATCGGCTTTATGTCTATTATATTTAAATATACTAAATAAGTACTTTGGAGAAAGAGGAATCAACAGCTGAAACAGATGGTCAATTAAGAAATGTTTGTTTTATATGATAGACTTGGAAGATTTACTGTATGACTGCCCCATCGATTTGGGAAATTTTTCGAAAAAATTATAAACCGGTATTTTTGACCGCGGCGGTAGTTTTAGTGTCAAAGCAAAATTACTCTAACCGACTATCAACCTCGATGCAATACAGCAAAGGTTCAAAAGTCCAAATATCCACCCTAACAGCGTTGCCCACCAGAAGAAACGCAAGAACAAACCTCTCAACGATTCTCCAGAAACTATCAAACCCGTCCAACGCCCGCAACAATTCCGAAGTTTCCATCTGAAACTTCACAAGTACTTCGACAACTTCATCCTCATCCTCGCCAAATTACGCGGTCAATTAACCAATCCTTGGCTCGTCTGCGTTCGATTCCCCAAAAATGACTAAAATCTGTCCAATGGCCCGCAACAATTCTCAATCTTCCATCTGAAACTTCACAAGTACCTCGACAACTTCATCCCTGTCCTCGCCAAATTACGTGGATAATTAACTAATCCTTTGCTCGTCTGCGTTCGATTCTCCAAAAATTACTAAGAGCCGTCCAATGGCCCGCAACAATTCTCAATCTTCCATCTCAAACTTCACGAGTACCTCGACAACTTCATCCTCATCCTCGCCAAATTACGTGGACAATTAACCAATCCTTAGCTCGTCTGCGTTCGATTCTCCAAAAATTACTAAGAACCGTCCAATGGCCCTGCAACAATTCTCAATCTTCCATCTGAAACTTCACAAGTACCTCGACAACTTCATCCTCATCCTTGCCAAATTATGCGGCCAATTAACCAATCCTTTCCTCGCCTGCGTTCGATTCTCCAAAAATTACTAAGAGCCGTCCAATGGCCCGCAACAATTCTCAATCTTCCATCGCAAACTTCACAAGTACCTCGACAACTTCATCCTCATCCTCGCCAAATTACGTGGACAATTAATCAATCCTTTGCTCGTCTGCGTTCGATTCCCCAAAAATTACTAAAATCCGTCCAATGGCCCGCAACAATTCTCAATCTTCCATCTGAAACTTCACAAGTACCTCGACAACTTCATCCTCATCCTCGCCAAATTACGCGGTCAATTAACCAAACCTTGGCTCGCCTGAGTTTGATTCTCCAAAAAATTCCAAAATCTGTCCAATGGCCCGCAACAGTTCTCAATCTTCCATCTCAAACTTCACAAGTACCTCAACAACTTCATCTTCGTCCTCGCCAAATTACGTGGATAATTAACTAATCCTTTGCTCGTCTGCGTTCGATTCTCCAAAAATTACTAAGAGCCGTCCAATGGCCCGCAACAATTCTCAATCTTCCATCGCAAACTTCACAAGTACCTCGACAACTTCATCCTCATCCTCGCCAAATTACGTGGACAATTAATCAATCCTTTGCTCGTCTGCGTTCGATTCCCCAAAAATTACTAAAATCCGTCCAATGGCCCGCAACAATTCTCAATCTTCCATCTGAAACTTCACAAGTACCTCGACAACTTCATCCTCATCCTCGCCAAATTACGCGGTCAATTAACCAAACCTTGGCTCGCCTGAGTTTGATTCTCCAAAAAATTCCAAAATCTGTCCAATGGCCCGCAACAGTTCTCAATCTTCCATCTCAAACTTCACAAGTACCTCGACAACTTCATCCTCATCCTCGCCAAATTACGCGGTCAATTAACCAATCCTTTGCTCGTCTGCGTTCGATTCTCCGTGGATCGATCGTCCACATGAAAGCAGGACTCGTCATCGTTCTTCGGACTCGTCTGTCTTTCGGCATTAAAGAGTAGGCAAGCCGACCGACGTTAAAGTTCGGCTCGCCGAGAAGGTGCAACGCGAATACATATTGTGTATCTTTCGCAGGAAGCCCATAATGGGCCTTAATGGAGCTGACTGTCAGTGCGGAGTTTCTCTCGCTCGCTACCGCGACGTGTGTGACTGGACAATACGTGCGCTCGGTAGCCATGCTGCTGTCGTTATTTGACAGGACGTGTCGGCGCACACTCGCACGAAACGTACACATACGATCACAGAAACGACGAATGTCCTACGAAACGACCGCTGCACGACGTGTATTCCATCGAGAACCTGGCATTTCTGCCACCACGTCGATCGGCGAAGTTGGGGCGATACGGCGATGGCTAAACCCTTGGGGTTGCGTCATGTCGTTTGACGTTATGGTGGATGGACGGGTGTCGATGGAGAGGTTCGGGTTGTGAAATTCAAGTATTTACATCGGTGGATTATCAGACTTGTTGGTTGAAGTGATTACTGCGAATTTCGAGGGGGAGGAGAGGCGGTGAATTGGTTTTTGTAGGAAGTTTAATGACTTAATGGAGATGCTTTGATAATTGCTGTTTTGATGGGTGACGGGAAACTGTAGCGGGTATGTTATGCTTGAAACTCTATCTCTGAGATTTTCTAATTTATCAGTAATATTGGGTTGGCCAGTAAGTGATTGCCGATTTTGACGGTAGATGGTTTTAACACTTTCTTTTGCCTTGTCAATGTGTTCAAAGCACCTAATCTATATTGTTTTCTTGTTGTTTGGACATCCGCCTTTCATTAATAAAAAAAATCGTATCTATTAGTTATTTAGTTTCGTTTTTTTTCCAATTTGAAAATGGAAGAACAAAACGCGCATTTCAGAAATGTTTTATTGTATTATTTTCGAAAAGGCAGGATCGGATCCCCCTTGAAAGAAAGGCAGTGTCAAAATTGGATTGCCAAATTTTTTTCGGGTGATTTTTCACTCCAAAATGCGCAATGATCTCGCCGTCCAGTTACAGTTGATAAGAGTCGTATCAAGGCTATTATCGATTCAGATCGTCATAGCATAACACGCGAGATTGCAGAAAAACTCAATGTATCACGTACATGCATTAAAAAAAATTAAAATAGCATCGCTATGTTAAAAAACTCGATTTATGGGTCCCTGATCAGCTTAAGAAAATTCCTTTTTATATAAAATACGCAATCATTTAGTTGCCAACCCAATAAATGAGAGATGTAGCGATCACAGCAACTAAAGTCAAAGTACGAGAGTAAAAAACTAAAGTCAAAGTACTCAACCTCAGAATTATACACCTATGCCTCGATTTCCACGGTACTTTATTTACGCGCTTTTCAAAATAACGGATTTAAAAAGTAAACGTTAAAAATACAGATTTTTGCCTCCAACATATTTCTCCACTGCACGATTTCCATTTGCACGGTATTCCGAGAAACCAGCCCTCCGTGTAAATTGGATGGTAGGTGTATTTTTATATTTCCCTCGGGAATACCTAAAAGTGATATTACAAAGCATCCACTCTCAACGCAACCCCGCGTCCATTGTTTACCCCAACAACCTCATTATCGTTATCGTTAACCAATAACCACCGTTTTCCTTTGAGCCTACCACTCTTTACGACCTCACTCGGGTCGGCAAGTTAGGAGAGATGTCCTTTGTGCGGTTTCCTTTGGCGACGATCCTAACGATTGTCAATTCCTCGTGCTATCTCCTCGAGCGGATCGCAGACGACAGCGGGCGTCGAAGTCAAGCCATTCTCGGAGGGCCGGTGTTTTGACACGATGGCACCTCCGAGGATAATCCTTTAAACGGCCTCGACGGGTGGTCTTCGCGAGTCACCTTCCTCGGAGGACCTGCTTCTTCCTTCTAATCCCGATGGCCAATCCGGCACACGAGCGCTTCTTGGCGTTTTCGCGGCAAAAGAACTCTTTTGGTTAATCCGACTTCGCAGGACCTCTGCTTTGTGCCGCTTCTGATCCACGGTTTTCGCGATTTTAACATAGAACTACCGGTGTTAAATCTGTCATATTTAAAAATATTAAATAAGTATTTTGAAAAAAGGGGAATTGAGAGGTGGAAAGGATGATCGATTCGGTAATTTATGTTTTATAAGATGGACGTAGAACTTCGCAGGACCTCTGCTTTGTGCCGCTTCTGATCCACGGTTTTCGCGATTTTAACACTATTCCTACCGACACTTCACGTATACCTTTTCCTACCGCAACCGGTGAATTTGTCAAATGATCATTTTTTCCCAGAAAATGAACAGTAAAAAAAGATGTGAATATTGAAAAATGTATTATAATGTGAATGTATTATACGTATATTTGAGGAAAAGTCGTGAAGTTTAAAGGCGATTCAATTACGTTGTATATAGGAAGTTCTATTCGAAATTTTAAAAACGGTCATTTGACCGGTCGTGGTAGGAATAGTGTTAACATAGAACTACCGGCGTTAAATCTGTCATATTTAAAAATACTAAATAAGTATTTTGAAAAAGGGGGAATTGAGAGGTGGAAAGGATGATCGATTCGGTAATTTATGTTTTATAAGATGAACGTAGAACTTCGCAGGACCTCTGCTTTGTGCCGCTTTTGATCCACGGTTTTCGCGATTTTAACATAGAACTACCGGCGTTAAATCTATCATATTTAAAAATATTAAATAAGTATTTTGAAAAAGGGGGAATTGAGGGGTGGAAAAGATGATCGATTTATGTTTTATAAGATGGACGTAGAATATCTGTTTTATGATTCTCCTATAAAATTGGAGAAGTTTTGGAAAAAATTGTGTGTCAGTTATTTTGACTGGTTTGATAGTTCTAGTGTTAAGGGTGGATGACTAGTTGATCGATGAATTTGAGAATTTGATAGGAAGTTATGGCAGGAGAAGTCTTTGAGGATTGAAAGATTTTACGCTTTGCCGTTTTTTCAGGCTTCGAATTTTGCTAAAACTCTGCGAATCTGGAATTAGTGATTTGCGAAGGTAGGGAGCGTAAGGGTGACTGGGGGATGTTTAAATCTCTGGTGTGATTTTTCTGGAGAGGCTACAATGCTGATTTAGATATTCTTTCGATTAACTTTGAAGAATTTGGTACCTTGAAATTCCCCTAAAATTGTAGATCCCACAATTTTTAATTTTTTTACGTGCAATATGAAGAAGTGCGCAATTGGCAGTTGAATGAAAAAAGAAAATTCTTGTCTTTCCACGCCTTCTTCTCCTTGAACCTTCCATCGATGCAGTAGAGGATTGCTTCGGGATTTTTTAGGTATTTAGTATTCTCCACGAGGGAATACAATGACGACCGTTGTTAGGATCCACACGAATACCGTTACCAGATTTATCCATATGCACGCCTCGAAAGGACGCGACCCTGTCGAAGTCGATATTCGAACAGAGATTCAACTGTCGGGCTTGAGAATCGTCGAAACGTCAAAAGTATCGAGTGAGTTCTTTGCCTTGGACCTCGAAGATTCGAGGATTAATACTTTTTGCTCGAAGAATCTTCTTCTTCGTCCTTCGTTCGTAAAGCAATCCTCCTTGATCTTTAAATAAATCATAAATCCACGAGCCTTATTATCAATTTTTTCATCTGCATTATTTTTTCTATATTTAATTTCCAGTTAAACCTTAAGTTAAAACCATATAAACCCGCCAAAAACGGCTATTAGTTCCCAAGCAAACTGACTATATCAATGAAAGTCCACAAATTACAAAAAAAAGTGTTAAGCCCGTCAGAAACGGCAATTAGCTCCCAAGAAAACTGACTGTATCAATGAAAATCTACAAATTACAAAAAAAAGTGTTAAACCCGTCAGAAACGGCAATTAGCTTCCAAGCAAACTCACTATATCAATGAAAATCCACAAATTACAAAAATAAAGTGTTAAGCCTGCCAAAAACGGCAATTAGCTCCTAAGCAAACTGACAATATCAATGAAAATCCTTAAATTACCCAGATAAAGTGTTAAGCCCGCCAAAAACGGCAATTAGCTCCCAAGCAAACTTACCATATCAATGAAAGTCCACAAATTACAAAAATAAAGTGTTAAGCCCGCCAAAAACGACAATTAGCTCCCGGGCAAACTGACTATATCAATGAAAATCCTCAAATTACAAAAATAAAGTGTTTAGCCCGCCAAAAACGGCAATTAGCTCCTAAGCAAACTGACCACATCAATGGAAGTCCACAAATTATAAGAAAAAAGTGTTAAACCTTCATCCCCTTCGTGATTTTACAACCAGCCGGCCCAATCTCCAATGTCGACTCACGAAGAAAGAGAAACTCGTCGAGGTTGCGTGGAAAATACGGAAGAAGGAACGATCTATCGGTCCTTTCGGCCCTTTCGAAGGCCGGCTCGCGTCTCTTCGCTGGAACCTTTGTCTTTAATTCCTGGCATCCGGTTCCGGTCCTTATCTTACGTTACACATGTAACCTTCCGCGCTATTTGGCCCATTGTTGGCCACATGTGCCTCGTCTCGAGAGGTTTGCTTATGTTGGCCCACCTAACATAGCAAAGCTATGCCCAGACTTAAGTGTAAACTCGACCGACCGACCGATTCTGGAATCCCCGTGCTCGATTACATCTAATCGTTCATGGGAAGCGATACCGCTCTATTTAGGTAACTCAGATTAGTGGCCGAGGTTGTGCAAACACGATCAAATATGCTCTTCTTCTACTTCCCATTCTTCGACTTTTATCCTTTTAGTGTAGGAATTACGTGGTGTGAACGTCTGGGGACTGGAAATTGTCGACTGTGTCTGATACAGAATTTATAATTGATTTTTTCATAGCCGTCGTTATTTTTAATGCTAGATGTGCTGATGCAGAAGTGATTGGTTCTTTACCCCTTGCCGTACCATTTCTTTTGTGGCTAAATACGCAATAACTCTGAATTAATTGCTGAAATAACGATCTACCCCGGATTTCTAATATAGCGTATGATTTAACGCAATATTAAATAGCATAGAATTAATTTTATTTTATCCTGATCCATTGATATTTTTAATTTAATAACTTGTGGAACACTTCAAAACAGACTATTCCATTTATCGCGTCACGAGTTTCACTTGTTAACCCCTTGCCCTACGATTTCTTACGTGGCGTGAATACTTGGGGATTAGAAATTGTCGAATGTATCTGATGAGGTATTTATAACTGATTTTTTCACAACTTTCGCTATTTTTAATGCTGGATTTTGCGACTAAATGCGCAGTAACTCAGAATTAATTGCTGAGGTAAAAATTTATCAGTGATTTCTGAGGTAGTGTATAATTTACTGCAATATTAATAACATAGAGATAATTTGGCAGTCTCGTGAACCACTGATATTTTTAATTTAATAGTTTTTGGAAATCTTTTGAATTCTCTATTCCATTTATCGCGTCACGAGTGTCAGTCGTTACTGTAAGGCAAGGGTTTAAAGTGTTAAATATTCTCAAATTTGCGTCTGATTTCTCGTCTTCAATTACAATTTCTCTTTGTAACAGTTCAATTTCAAAAATCTACCAAGCTTTTGTTATTAACACGTTGAATGCCATGGGGGTCACCGGTGACCGGCGCTGTTAAATTCAATGAAATTTCATATAACTTTTAAATTGTAATATTTATGAATTTATTAATTCAGTCATTATTTACGCGTTGGTCTCGAAAAGGTAAAGTTCCGCTGTCTATAAATCTCTTTTTGTCTTTAAAGTTTCTGCCTTCTAAAGATGTGATTTTCATAGAAAAAGTTTCGCTTCAGTAAAAATGAAGAAACTAGCGAAATACCGGTGGCATTCAACGTGTTAACGATACGTCTACCACGGTTATCAAAGCAACTGAGTCTTCAAGTTTGTCCAATTTCTCATCAGGTTTGTCCAATTCGCGACAGTGCAATTCTATTTATCCAACAAAAAGTTGTTTTTCACAGTTGAAATTTCACGCAAAACATTTCCGACGTTTAATTACCACGAAATTATGTGATGAAACACCGAAATATTTACATACTTCGTGTGCACCTGTTTACGATGAACGAAGAGGCAACGGCGGCAGGTTTACCTGATAAACTGCCCGTCTGTTTCCAAGTACACGTATCTAAACGGGAATACAAGCGAGACGTCGTCATAGAAAACACGATTTCCACGAGATTCGTGATCCCATGGTTTCCGGATCGGCAGAGCGGATGCCGTTCACCGTAGCGTGAGTTTGAAACTCGTGGAATCTGGTATAAATTTTCTACCGGCTCTCGGAATTTCTACGGAATACACCCGGAGCTAGCTGAAACACGAAATTAATTCTCGGTTAATCTACCGAGGATGACTCGCGGGGAAACTTTACCGTCATAAATCACATTTTTTTCATATCTAACTCGTACCCGCGTCTAATTCCAGTCGTTGGTCTGTCTGAAAAAAAATACTGTACGAAATTTTGTATGTGAATGACCTTTGAACCTTCTGGTTTAGATAGATGTGAACTTCGAGATTCGAACTTGATTCACTTGGAGAATTCTCTGTTGAATTAGGGATATGGGAGTAATTTAATGGTTTTTGAGGGAAAAAGGACAATTCTCTGGTGGTACCAGAGTAAATTCAAAGTTGTATCACGCGGAACCAATTGGAAATCCGAGAATTATCTCAATCTCCATAATTTCTTCACACTCCTGGAAGCTACTTAGCCATCTACAAATTGAAGTATTATATTTTAAATTAATCGGAGCATAAGAAATTGTAAGTTCTGTAAAGTATGCCCGATAGATTCCCATATTCCGTTAACTTCTGGCTGAAGGACCGTACCCATTGACAAATCAGAAGCATCTGGAATTAAAGTTAATTTAGCATAATCCTTGGGATATACGAGTAACGTCGAATTCGCTAATGAATCTTTGCATTTTTCAAACGCCTGTTCAGTTTCAATCCAAAGAATTTCTCGTTTATAGCGTTTTGTGGCTACTGCAAGATACCGACGAAGTGGGGCTTGAATAGATACTTCATTCTTAATGAATCTTCGATAAAAATTAATTACTCCTAAAAATCGCCGCAAATCAGCAATTGTTTCTGGCTTTCCGTATTCTTGTCTAGCTACTACTTTTTCAGGTAAAGGTCTGGCACCCTTATAACAAATCAGATACCCCAGAAATTGTACCTCGTGTTCTCCATTTTTTTCGTCTAAGAAAAAATTATTTTTATATTAAAATTAACTTAATTCATGTGAATGAAAGCAACAATATACTTTTTACAAAAATATTAATTTATTTATTTATAATTTGTAAATGTACATTTTAATGCGCACATGGTCCTTACGCAAAATTTGTAACATCAAGGAGATCCTGAGAAATATTTGTATAAAAAGAAACTAAGTGAAACTAAGTTGAAACCTATACGTAATAAAATACAGCACGAAAAGTATTATGTACAGTACAATGTGCACAGGGTCCGAAGGGGTTAATCAAGATTCCAAAATTTCGCAATGTATTCAAAACCCGCTCCAAATGATTATGATGCTTTTGCTCATTAACAGAAGCTACCAGCAACCCACCGAGGATCTTTAAACACTGTAAAGTCCCATCGATGTAGTCTTTCGAGCCAATATAATACCAAGATACTCCAGCTCCTAAAATAACAATTAAAGTAATCCACAGAATGCACGTTGAATACCACACCCCAGAAAAATGTTCACCCCGCAACCGCGCGAAATCCGTCGGCAGTGTCCGATCGTCCGACGATTTCTAATAAACGAGTAAATAATTTCGGTCACGTACCAGCAGCGGGCATGGCCACAATGGCACCTCCTTTAAATAGGATTATATTAAGCTGTTTCACCAGCGATGAATGGCGAGTCAAATGGAGGATCGTCGAGGATGTTTTGGTAGGCGCGACTACGTGAGCAGTCGATGGCAATGCCGATGCCGTGCCACCGCGAAGACGAGCTTCTAGAAGACGAAGAAGAACCGAAAGAAGAAGAAGAAGAAGAAGGTAGTTGACAGGTGAATGGTCACGGGCATCCCAGTGGTCCCTTATCCACGAGCTTTCCCACGTCCTGCGAGCCTACTTACGATCCGTGTCCTTTCTCTTCTCTTTTCTTCCCGCTTTTCACGCCCGTCCGCCGATCCTCCAAGTTTTGCGCAAACCTTAAAGGCCCTTTATGCCGGCCACTTCCCTCGAACTCGGTGGTCGACGTGGTTTCTTTCTTTGTGCGGTTATTACGGTGTTTAGAATGTATATACTCGAAAGATCGAATAGCGGTGTCGATGGTACAATTGACGAATTAGGTTCGTGGCTGTTAATGGCACTGTAGGTGCCATTTGTCTCTGGCACTTATCGTATCTATGATTCCTTGAATCTTTTCAATTCTATCTACAAATTCGAACGCGATCCTCGAGGCTTCTATTTGGCTCGATTCATCGTTGCGAATTTCATCGAGGGTTTCGTAACGAGGCGCAAACTCGCCAGGTCGTTGGGACGAGAAAGAAAAATCGCGTCGCGGCGCGGGCGTATATGTCAGAGCTGCGGCACCGTTAAACTTTCATTTTGTAGCACACTCTGTTACTCATTTGCTCGGACACGGACGTTTCGATCGAGCCGCGGCTTCATAAAACGGTAGCCTTTCATCGGATACAACGGCCCCAGCGATACGACAATTTCTGCGGACTATTTTCGAGCCACGGGGCCGGTTTAAAAAGCCCGCCAATCGGAGGTACTCGGCTGCCGGCCTGTCGTTGGATCGCCTCCCTTTGTCGTCGAATTATTTTAGCGGCCGATATTTCCATCCGTACTGCCACCTAAACGAGGCTCCCGGCCAAAGTCAACATGGAACGTGCGCGTTCCTTCTTCCTCGCTCTTCTGACATGTCTCTTTTCCTTCGCGCATCTCTCTCTCTCTCTCTCTCTCTCTCTCTCTCTCTCTGTATGCGTTTTCCTGGTGGAGGCTTACTTTCCAGAAACGAATCGGAAGAATTCGTGGACCGCCAGGTTATCGAGTTCTTCGTACGTTTGAAATTTGCGAAAAAGATTGCGCTGATTTTGGTCTCCATGGATATGCTTCCTGGGTGTGGGACGTTGCGTTGGTTTTCACGTGGGAGTTGATTGTAGTCTGTGAGTTTAAATGCCGTTTGGGTTCAACAATTTTTGGTGGTCCCTAAACCGTTAACACTAAACCTACCGGCTTTATATCTGTTATATTGAAATATACGAAATAAGTACTTTGGAAAAAGAGATTTGGAGAGGTGAAAAAGGTGATCAGATAGGTAATTTTTGTTTTATACAATAGATCTAAAATATTTACTGAACGGCTGCCCAATCAATTTGGGGAATTTTTCGAAAAAATCAAAAAGCGGTCATTTGACCGCCATGGTAGGTTTGGTGTTAAGTTATTCGCGATGAATTTCATGTGTTTTCTGTGACAAATTTCACGAGTATTTATGAAAATCTAGCTGTACCCTGCGCGCGCTGCTACGCCTACAACAATCGAATTTAACGCTTTTGCGGTAAAAATTTAAGTGAGCTGCAAAAATAGACAATCAAGTATTACACTTCTAACTACGCAGACAAAAAATAAAATACTATGGAAATACTCAATGAATCACTTGGCCATCACTTTAACACTAGAACTACCAAACCAGTCAAAATGACTGGTACACAATTTTTTCCAAAAATTCTCCAAGATTATAGGAGAGTCATAGAATAGATATTCTACGTCCATCTCATAAAACATAAATTACCGAATCGATCATCTTTTCCACCTCTGAATTCCGCTTTTTTCAAAGTACTTTTTTAATATATTTAAACAAAACAGATTTAACGCCGGTAGTTCTAGTGTTAAACTGCATAATAATTACAAAAAATTAATGAATGCTATAGCATTCGTGTCATTCTACATTACGATGAAAATGGATGTTATAGCATTCACGTCCACGATTGTGTTAAAGAGAACGCGTTATAACAATTCTGTGCACATTTTTTTTATTGAAGTGTTCTTGGATATACAATATCTTTTTATCTTATTATTTTTTTTGTACTAAATCGCACAACATATCAAAGAACAAGTCATTTTGAAAACCTTGGTAGATCTAGTGTTAACACTAGAACTAACGGTGTTAGGTCTGTTTATTTATAGATACGGAATAAGTACTTTGGAAAGAGAGAAATTAAGAGGTGAAAAAGATGACCGATTGAGTAATTTAGGTTTTGGAAGATAGCCTGTGTAGGGTGCAGGTGAACCCACTGCCTGGGTCGTCTGTCAATTTGGGAATTTTGAAAAAATTGGCAATCGGTCATTTTGACCGCCTTGGTGGTTTTATTGTTGAAGAGTAATTTGAATAAAATCTCCCAAAAGTGACGAAAAGATCACGGGAATCTTTAACCCCTTTCCCTACGATTTCTTATGTAACTAACCTCCGCAATAATTCCGAATTAAATTGCCAAAATAAAAATTGATTAGTGATTCTTGATATATCGTATAATTTACCGTAACATTAATATTATAAAAATAATTTTATCGTCTCGCGTTTCATCGATACGTTCAATTTGATAGGTTTCGCAAACTTTCCTGCCCCATTTACCGCATCACGACTGTCGCTCGCTATCGTAGGGCAAAGGTTAACTCTGTGTTCACCATAGCCCTTCATCATACTTATATATGAGCCGTTCAGTGCACAAATCGATTAACTCCACTTTTTGAATTTCTTTAAATTTAAGTCTCAAAGTACTTGTTTGAATCTTAACTTTTTATGTTTAGAATAAATTTTCGTAATAATAACGATTAACACCATTAAATGACAAAGTTTGTCTGGTCATCGAATAATAAATAATTGAATTCAGAAGTCAATCTAATTAATTCGAAGGCTATTCCACCTTATTCATTTCGTACATCGTTAGAGGAAAGCTAAATGCGATTACATATTCTACAATACTTATTTGTATTTATATTTCGAAGGGAATTTTGAAAAGGAGTGTATACTATCTCATCACGTTTCTCCACTTTAGGTTTTATGGAGTTAATCGATTTGTGCACTGAACGGCTCATATAATCGTCAATAATTTTATTTCGACCAAACTACTTGTTTTTTGCCCCCGCGACAATAATATTCCAAAAGCATCACGACAAAATTATCTTATTCACTTTTCATCCCCAAGCACGTTTACCATCTTTCAACCCGTGACCTTCCCCATCGAAAGGGCAAACGTCATCGTGCAACGACAAACCTGAGCCGAGAATTCTCCCAGAATAGAGCGACATCGTAGGCGCAGCTTCTTACGCAAAGCAAGACGATCTCGCGTCCTCGTTCTCCAAGGTGCAGAAATGATCGCGGGGGAGGACGAATCCGAGGATCGACGTCCCTCCGTACGATCGTCCTCGATCGAGTCCCTCGTAAATCGGTCGTTCGCCGTGTTTCCGTGCGACCAGAGAAAGCAAACAAGAGATAAATCAACGATAAAACGGCTCGGCGTCGATCGACGAATCGACCGGAAGAATAATACTCGACGGTGGCACGACGATGCCACGGTGCAAGGTGCCAAGCCGTCTAGTTGTCCGTGGAAACGAAATAAAAACCCCGGACGACTGCCTTGGAGGCTGTTATCGCTCGTCAAACTGTTTTAGAGCGGTAGTTAAATCTGGCCGACTTGTTTCTCGCTTTTCAATCTTTCCTCTATGAAAATTCTTTCGTCGGGTCTCACCAGCCTGCGAGATTGGGTCGTCTTGAAAATGATGAAGAATACAGTCGGAATTGCAAAGGTGCGATGGATTTCCGGCTAATCGTCCCGGTAATTACGAGGGATTACGTCCGGTAGAAAAATAGAGCGGTAAAATATATCGTTTTCTCGGTCAACATCGACGAAGCAACGTGCCATCGTTATATTCTTGGCGGTCCGGATCCCAAGTCGCTACCGAGTGACTCAAAGCTACTCGAGTGGTGCACGAGAAAGCAAATATTTGAGAAGGAACGATGAATTCCATCGTAATTCCACGTCCTGGCAGACAGCATGGCACCCAGCGATCCGAGAAGACGATGGAACTCGACGCGCCCCTTTGAGCGTTCCGTTAAAAACGGCAAAGTCAGGTGCGTCACTTGAGCGAAAAGGAAAACGAGCAGGTCGGACTTTCATAACAGGAAACTTTCGAACCACCAGCGAGCCTAAATGACGTCTCGAAAGTAGACGATGATCAAAACAACGTTCACTTTCCAAATGAATTACCATCCACTCGAACCAAGATGAGATCCAATTACGAGGAAAGCATCGATGGAGAACCGCGCGGAGGGAGGAAACGCGCGTCTCGATGCGCCGCTACCGAAACTCATTCGATTCGACGACTCACGATCCACCTATCGAATCGATTATTTATATTATAAGCAGAATACGCCGGCTCCCGGGCACTCGATCGCTGCAGCATCGCCGGCACTCGTGATTCGAGCGAGGATCAACGCAGCCTGTCAGAAAACGAAATACCATCCGGTCCACTTGGAGTCTCTCCACTCGAGGCGCACGGTATTATGAATGAACCCGCGGGAGGATGGCGCGTAGAGAGGAGAGAGAGTGACTCGAGTCTCTCGAGCCACTCCAGCCTCAATGGAACCGAGAGAAAAATCCGTGTGGTCATTTTTTGATCGCACAATGAGGCCCTGGCCAGCCTCGGTCCTCCCTTTTTGCTGCTACCTTCGACGATGCTGCTGTAGGCTGCTGTTGTAGGCTGCTGCTGCTGCTGCTTCTGATGGCGATGGCGATGGCGATGGCGATGCTTCTGCTTCTGCCGATGCTAACGTCTCCAGGTTGCTGCGTCACAATAGTGACACATCCTACGGGATTCCTGGGCCAGCCAGGGGAGAAAGAAAGGAAGTCGATGCGGTGGCTCACAATGAGACTCTTGGATGACTGGCATCGAGGAAGAGGCTCGTACGGCTATTTATGCGATCTCATTCTGTGACGAGGTGACACGGCCACGTCCCGTAAACAATGCCATCTTACGAGGGAAGAATGTCTTCTGATTCGATTAACGGCGATGATTGGTGTACCTTGAACCGGAGTCCCTTGATTCTCCGTGGGGTTTCTCCAGGCGACGACTTTTGTCGTTGGGGGACCAGGTATTTCGAGAATGCTCCCTGATATCACCTTGCGGAGTGATTCGACTGGTAGACGGTTTGGTTGTAACGTTTTAGTTAACACCTTCGATTTTTGGCCGGATTTCGGGGGTTTGTTGAGCGATAGGGATTGAAGTTCGTTGTGGGCCTCTTAACGCTTGTGATTGGGTATCCATTTAAATGCCATTTTATTGATTACTTTGTGAAATTAATTTCTGTCGAAATGGAAAAGAACAAAGATTCATGAATAGAGAGGGCAGATATCGAATGCAGTAATTTTGGGCCTGATTTTGAGGGTTCGTTGAGTGATAGGGATTGAAGTTCGTTATGGGCCTCTTAACGCTTGTGATTGGGTATTGATTTAACACTAGATTTACGGGCGTGAAATCTGTTAAATTGCAATATATTAAATAAGGACTTTGGAAAAAGAGAGATGAAGCTGCAAAAATGGTAATTCGTTAAGTCATTATAATATTATAAAACACGCGTGAAATATCTACTGTACAGGGTCTCTGTATTTGAGAAATGTTTATAAGACAAGTAGGAACCCGTCAATTTGACGGCTTCCGTAAATCTAGTGTTAAATGCCATTTTAAAAATTTGTGAAATTAGTTTCTGTCGAATTTGAGAAGAACGAACATTCATGAATAGCAAGGTCAGATATCGAATGCAGTAATTTTGGGCCTGATTTTGGGGGTTCGTTGATTGAAAGAGGTTGAAGTTCGTTGTGGGCCTCTTAACGCTTGTGATTGGGTATCGATTTAAATTGCATTTCAATGATTACTTTGTGAAATTAGATGCTGTTGAATTTCAGAAGAACGAAGATTCATGAATAGCAAGGGCAGATATCGAATGCGGTAATTTTGTGCCAGTTTTTGTGGGTTCATTGTTTGAAAGAGGTTGAAGTTCGTTGTGGGCCTGTTAACGCTTGTGATTGGGTATCGATTTAAATGCCATTTTAATAATTACTTAGTCAAATTAGTTTCTGTCGAATTTGAGAAGAACAAAGATTCATGAATAGCGAGAACACTATCGAAAGCAGTAATTAAATAGCAGATCCATCTTACTTCTACACTTTAACATTAAAAATCTGAAGAAGCCAGTAAATAGTGTCAAAAACTCTAAAACATCTCAGTCAATTTGATGATATCAAGCACTTTTGCAAGATCTGATATTAAATCCTCAGCAATGCAATCTATCAAATAGATCAAATTCCCCCCGTTTTGCCCTAAAATAAATTTACAAAAAACCCAACCCACTTTTGCGAGTCAAAACGTTGCAACCAAAGTTTCGACAAATCCACCATAAAATTTGTCAAAACTCCGAATTTCCCCCAATCCAATGGCGAAGCACGTAGAAGATATTCAATTCCCGTCGTCTCGATCACGAAGATTCTCGATCGATCACAAAGCATCGAGGAAAAGCGTGATCCATGCGGCCTTTCGAAAATCCTTCCTCGATCCATCGGTCAAGTCGTTGACATCTTGACGAGGCGCAAGAAACGTCTGGCGTCACGTAAAAAAGCCGTTCGTCTTCGGGAACGTATCCACCCAATGCCGACAGGTCTGACGCCCTCTGAGGGCCTTATGTAGGGTCCCTCGACGACAGGATGCGTACTTACGCAAATACGCGCAAAGGGTGAAACGAAGTTGCCGTTTATAACTTCGGGCGCTGACTAAAGTCTGTCGTCGTTATCTTACTTTCCGGGACTCATCGTTCAAATGAATTTCAATACAAATAAACGAAACGTTTTATATCATTTTTATAATATTCCAAATTGCATTGTATATTTTCATGCAAATGTAATCGTATTTTCATGCTGTTTCTATAATAAGAAATATTTTTCATTCTTCCATGAAGAGTTGCTGAGCAATTAAAAATTTTAATTCCTGTAGGAATTGCAATAATTATCGTAGCTGAAGTGAAATATGAGTCGCCCAGAAGCCAATGCAGTTAAGTCTATTTTTTTGATATTTTCTGAATTTTGTAAATTTTAATAGAATGATGTTTATTCTATTAAAATTCTATTAAAAAGCATTGGCTTCTGAGCGACTGAATCTAAAACAACTGTGAATATATGATGAGCTCAAACAATAAATCCTAAAGTACCAATGTATGAAAAGTATTTTATTATATATAAATATATTCTAATTAAATATTTCTACTCTATAATAAAATATTATAGGTATGAAAATACGAGTACAATTGTATGCAAGCATAAAATGCTATTTTAATAATGTAGAAATAATATGGAATGTTTCAATTATTTGTATCGAATTATTCATTGATTCAGAAAGTTTGACGGAGTATCGTTAAATGAGCCATTCACTTGTCAAATCGATTAACGCCATAAAACGTAAAGTGGAGAACTGTGGTGAAATAGTATACACTCCTTTTCAAAATTCCCTTCAAAATATAAATACAAATGAGTATTGTAGAACATGTAACGAAGTATAAAATGAATAAGGTGGAATAGCCTTGGAATTAATTAAATCGACTTCTGAATTCAATTATTTATTATTCGATGGCCAAACAAACTTCGTCATTTAATGGTGTTAATCGTTATTATTACGAAAATTTATTCTAAACATAAAAAGTTAGGATTCAATAAAGTGCTTTGAGACTTAATTTTAAACAAATTCAAAAAGTGGAGTTAATCACTTTGTGCTGTGAACGGCTCAAATGTCGATTTATCAACGAAGATAATGTGGCTGGAGTGAAAGTATGAAGTACAACGTTTTACACTATCCGTCCTAGAATCCTATATTTAGGTATACAGAAATCAAAATTTCCTGCTTTCTTCGCAACATTATTCCTTCCAAACTGTTATTTCTACCACAGAAATGACGCAAAAAGAAGAAACGCATCTTTCCACAAAGATTCCAAACGACCCACCGAATCTATTTAGTAAATTACATTCCTCTATTCTGTTGCATTAAAAATTTAACACTAGAACTACCAGCGTTAAATCTATCATATTTCAAAATATTAAATAAGTACTTTGAAAAAGGAGGAATGAAGAGGCGAAAACGATAACCGATTCGGTGATTTATGTTTTTTAAGATGGACGTAGAATATTTATTCTAAGACCCTTCTATAAGCTTGGAGAATTTTTGGAAAAAATTGTGTACCAATCATTTTGACTGGCTTGGTAGCTCTAGTGTTAAATGCGAACAAATTTTTTGCCCTCATTCTTCGCACATCCGTCTCCGGATGTTGCATGGCGATATACGAGCGTCATCGCGCATGCGCTTACGCTATGATCGCGTCAGTATTAACGTCTTCCTTAATCTGCTACGGTCGTCTGGGCGAAAATTGTTAGGTGTTAACGACTGTCGGATGAGATTCTTGGCTCCGATCCGCCTACCAATTTCACTGGAACAGGAAGACCCGACGACGAGTACGTCACCCTCTTTCAGGAAGTAAATGATCGAGAAACCAAGCTGCATTTGTACAAACACGATGACTCCTTCGCGCGACGTCGCGATAGTTTATCGAACAATTCCGCTCGAATTTTGTCTTCGGTTTTCACGTGTACACAAAACAACCGTAGGATTTTGTCTCGTCGCATCTGCTCAAATAATCGAGTTGTTTATACGAATTATAATACGATATTTTTTTTTGCCGGGAATATTATTTACGGAAGAACGTTCCACAAGAGGGATTTTATTTTTTGAGAAAGTTTTAAGTCGCGCACGTAATGGAAGATACGTCGTTAAAATGTTGTTCTTCTTTCGTGATTTGTTTATCGGCTACGTCCATTTACATCACGAGGCGATATATTTCGCGTGATATTCAAATACTTTTCCTAAGGATTTTATATTCATTGACAAATGTTACAGCTTTATACTTTATTGTAAGCAATTAGGATTACTCTGCTGCCCTCCGATTTCTTTTCTGAAAGTATGTGGCATAACTAAATTCAAACTTACAGAAATAGAACGTCAAAAGTGTTTTCTTCTATATCGAAGACAAGCAATTTTATGGTACTGCGTATTGCTAATTTCTGCAATTAGAAAATTTTTAGAGAAAAAGAGGCAATAAATGCATAATTCTGTATCACTATCGTAGAATTTATACCAGAAATTATCACAATACCTGCGTGAAAAAAATATAACAAAATGTTCACACTATTAAAAAGACGATTATCGCCAGTGAACCTTAACCCTTTGCCATCCGAATTATTTTACTAACTTTTCCTTAGATAAACAAATATAATCCCAAAAATTATATTAGAAATTATCACAATACTCGCGTAAAAAAATATAACAAAATATTCAAACTATTAAAAAGACGATTATCATCAGTACACCTTAACCCTTTACGATCTGAATTATTTTACTAACTTTTCGTTAGATAAGCAAATATAGTCCCAGAAATTATACCAGAAATTATCGCAATACCCGCATAAACAAATATAACAAAATGGTCACACTATTAAAAAGACGATTATCATCAGTGAACCTTAACCTTTGCGATTCGAATTATTTTACTAACTTTCCGTTAAATAAGCAAAAACAGTCCCGAAAAATTGTCTGCCGTTGATCATTAATTTTTACTTAATACTTGGAACAATTGTAGGTAACGTTTGACATTTATGTTAAGATGCAAAATTATTGTTGATTTCGAAAAGTCGTTAATTAGCAGGTGAAACGTTCAGCGCCATAGAAAGCTGTGTCGAGTATACCTCGACATAGGAATGCAAAGGGTTAAAGGACACAATTATTGCTTTAGAAAATCATAGATGTTTATCGTGGCCCAAGAATGCAGAATGGATCGAAATTCAAAAGCAACCAGAAGACGCAAAATTACGAGAGAACTCGACATAAATTACTCGATTACGCGTGAAAAAGGAAACGTACAGTCGAGACAGGTTTTTGTCGAAATGCCTCGAGAATCTTTTGCGAGGCACTCGGGAAGCCGTGGCCAATAATAGAGCAATAAAAAAGTTCATTGGGTTCTCTCGGTGGTGTGTTTCAAAGAGACGGTAATGGGGCTTGAAAGCTTCGGGACTAAAAGGAGGAAGTGCAGTGAATGAGGGCGAAGGAGAGGGAAAAGGGCAAAGGTGAGAGGTAAAAAAGTCAAGGGAGAGAAGACACTCGTCTTCGAAGGCGTTCAACCGTTTGATAGCGGAACCACCCAGTGTTGGCAGAGCTTAACGCTCGCAGAAGGAAGCGCGAAATCGCCCGTTAAAAGTGACAACCTGAACTTACTGTCGCACAGTTGGGTATTCCACCCGAAAACACGAGTCAAATATTTGAAGTAGTCTCATTGTCAGTTTGGCTCCAGAGAGATCCGAATTAGGTGCGAATTAGGACTCACTCAGATCTGAATTACGTGCGAATTAGAACTCAAAATGTTTATGTTTGAATCAGTGACAGTTAGCTTTGAGGAAAAAATTAAAAGAAAATATTTCGTGAAAAGAAGAATAGAGAATTTTTACTTCAACGCTAAAACGACCAACTTGGTCAAAATTACCGGTTTCCAATTTTTTATTAAAAATTTCGCAAACTGATGGGGAAGTCATGCAGTAAATATTCCACTTTTATATTATAAAACCTAAATGACTTAATTGGCACGCGTTTTCACCTCTTGATTTCTGTTTCCAAAGTATATATCCAGTGTTTTTAAATATAATAGATATAACGCTGGTGATTTTAACACTAGAACTGCCAAACCAGTCAAAATGACTGGTACACAATTTTTTCCAAAAATTCTCAAAGTTTATAGGATAGTCATAGGAGAAATATTCTACGTCCAACTCAAAATACATAAATGACCGAATTCATCATCTTTTCCGCCTCTTGATTCCTCTTTTCTTAAAGTACTTATTTAATATATTGAAATATAATAAACTTAACGCTGGTAGTTCTAGTATTAATGATAAGATTATCCAGTTGTGTCTTTGGAGAAATCTTCCTGAAATAATATATTCCTATGAATTAGCGAGTAAAATGTTTCGTCAGAAGCAAACTGCTGTTATCTGGCCATTGATTTCGGGATGTTATAAATAAAAACGTTGCCATGTTAGCATTGCTTAAGAAATGTGACTAAAAGAATTGCAGAACGTCTCGTTGTCAGTGGGAATTATTCTTGAACATAAAGTAAGAATTGCATCTAAATGAAATCTGTTCGTAAGAATAATATTATAAAACGATGCGCTGGTATTTATCGAAATGTAGAATTTTTTGTCCCGAGCAGAATGAACCTGTTGCAATTGGAAACATCGATTTCGAATCGAGCGCGAATTCTTGTTTCGTTTAAGTTTTATGTGTTGTAATTAAAAATACGAGCCCCCAAGTAAAAAAAATATGCTTCCATAAACACAGTCCCCGTTTCGTCAGAGATATACCAATTCCTTTGTTTCGATTAGGACACACGTGTTATTATTAAAAATATAAATCCCTTGTAATGGAGAATTCTTCTGCACTGCTTTTCTTTCGGTCGAGATTTATCTGTTATTAAAACTACAAAGTCCAGTTACAGAAACAAAGTTCCCCTTCTCATCAAGGACGCACTGATATATTTTTTTTACCAGAATTTTATTTTTTATGTAAAGTAAGACTCCCAGATAAAAAAAGAAAATTCTTCCCTTATCAAAGATACACTAATTTCTTTTCTTTAATTTTAACATTCATACATTGTTATCCAAAATACGGGTCTTACTAAATGAGATATAGTTCGTCTAACTAACTTGTTATTAACAATGAAGATCTCAAAGTAAAAAAAGAAAATTTCCCTTCCGTTAACGATACGTGAATAATCGAAAATCTAACGCAACAAAATATTCTCCTTTTCTATCAATCAGGAGTTACGACTTCTCAAAGAGGAATTAAATTATCTTTCCATTCTTTTCTCATTCCATTAGTATTCATTTATTATAAAAACTAAGAAACTTAAATAACGGAAAATCCAAATATTCGTCTCATCAACATTGCACCGATTTTAATTGCAATAACAACGATAATTGCATTTCAGAAAGGACTTTTACGTAATGAAATGCACTTCTCGTCGTGGATATGCGAATACCTACAACCTTCCAAGAGTTATTCGCGCAATATCGCGTATTCCAAGGTTTACGCGACGTTTGCACCGAGCATGATTGACGTCTTATTTATTGACACATCGACATTTCCATAGAACTCCGATTTCGATGGACAGGAGTCTCAAATCGATCTGGTTATCGGTGATTTCTCTCGCTTCCGTGAATATATGAGATCGTTGAAATTGACGGAATTTAAGCAAACACAGCGTGAAACGTAATTGCAGATAAAATTATACCGTCGATCAATCGGGCTTAATCCACTGGCGATCCTCGTTGTTAATTGGATTGAAATACAGCATTGAATTAAAATGTAATAAATAACTACATTTCGATTAAAATGCATGAAATTTTCCCTTCAGAATTACTTCATTTTTGTAATGAATTATTTCTCATCGAACGTCGTGGTGTATTGTTCATTAATAGATTACATTTTCAAAATTGCATTGGTATTAAATATAATAATTTCTAATTAACAATTTGTAGTATGTAGATTACTACTTAATTTGTATTAAGCGTAACGGATGTTGCATTTATTGGAAATTAATTTTCAGGTCGTACTTAGGTAATCCAAAATACTATAATTTTATAATGCCCTGCTAGCAGAGAATACTAACCAAAGAAGTGAGAACTTAACTATCACCTTCAAACGAATAATTTCTTTGGTTTCCATCAATTATAGTAGGAATTGTATGACTAATTTAATATTGACACTAGATCTGCCAAGGTGGTCAAATTATTTGCTCCGAATTTTTTCTAAACATTCCCGCCGCCTGTAAATGTTTTGCTTCCTTCGGCTCCTCTCTTCCAATGCAATTTTTTGGACATTTTTCCATTTTAAATATATTGGATTAATCCATAACAAAGTTGTAATTTCAATTATCGAAGTCACAAGTAATAAAAACTGATAAATAGTTGATATTTATCTATTACTACACAATCAAATACATTTTACGCATCCCTTACTTCATAATAATAGACAATAAAATTTCATTATTCGCAACAATTCTACGAGAATGCGTTTCATCGAGTATACAATTCTGCTGCTATTTTAAAATGTTACTATTGGGTTGGCAAGAAAGTAATTTCGGCTTTCGTCGATAGATGATGTTACGTTTGTTTTGAAGGACTTCTGACAATGTTATCATTTTTTGCTTCTGAAAATTGAAAGTTGTCACCTTTGGCAGGATTTAGAAACAAATTGTGCTTCGTTTTGTTTGCAATTGTTAGTTTAGCGTGAATTTTAATATGGAGTGCAAAAACGAACATTTTCGACATATTTTAATTTGTCATTACTTTTTTATACAAACCACATCGAAAGCTGAATTGTATCAAACATAAGTTATGCTGTCAATTTGGTGGGATTACAAGGATGTTGTGCAGTTCGAGCTGCTTTCAAGGAACCAAACGATTAATTCGAATGTTTAGTCTGAAATCGCACCTGCTTCAGTTTTTGCTGATAAAGACCAGAATTCCTATGAGAGCGGAATCATAAATTGGTCTAAAAGATGGCAAAAGGTCATCGAACAAAATGGAAAATGCATATTAAAGTTCATTCTTTGTTAACACTAGAACAACCAAACCAGTCAAAATGACTGGTACACAATTCTTTCCAAAAATTCTCCAAGTTTATAGAAGAGTCTTAGAATAAATATTCTATGTCCATCTTAAAAAACATAAATCACCGAATCGAGTATCTTTTCCGCCTCTTGATTCCTCCTTTTTCAAAGTACTTATTTAATATTTTGAAATATGATAGATTTAACGCCGGTAGTTCTAGTGTTAAAAAAAATTAAGTTTCATTTCATATTACAAAACCGAAATTACTTTCTTGCCAACCCAATATATATCTTAAATTTAGAATATACCTCGAAAGCTCAACACACAAGGCTCAAGTTGTTAACAATTTTCATCGTTCTTCGTAAGCTCTCCTCGCCGTTGTAATTTATTCTAACATCCAGATATTACATTCAATGTACTCTTGTTGCATCCTAACTAGCGTATCTGTCATAACCCGTATGTTCATAATATTCAACATTGATCACGAAACGTCGTGTTGAGTCAACATAACTCACTGCCAGCATCAACAAGGTGCAGTTACAGTTGAGGTATGCGCCCAAGATGAATAGGATTGTGCGGCCGATCTTTCCCATAAACTATCGCTTTATAACTCTGCCATTGCCGTGTCAACGAGCTCGTGGCAGTCATCCAATTTTATCGGTTTCCACGTCAAAATTTTCCGTGGATATTTCAATATATTCTTCTCCTGTTACGATATATTTTTAGTAGCTCTATATCGCGGTAATCTCTGACGGGACTTGGAGCGTTTGCGTCTGGACTTTAACCCTTTTAGTCCCGCATGCCGATATATCGACGTTAGCAACAATCCTAATGCCGATCGTCATGGAATTATTATTTAGTTTGCTCATACGATATTAGTCATTTTATTGCAAATAATTGAGAATACACAAGTTATGGTCCGTATTACGTTATTCTATGTTGAACCATGAGCGAATGAGCCGTTTTCTGTGAAAGTGGTGTAAGTCCATGTTATATTATATGGTGATATTTAAGGGTTTGTACTTGAATGGTTTGAAAAATATTGTTATATGTAATACACTCATTTTATGTTTTTTTAAATATTCAATTGATTTAAGTTTATAATGTGATCGTTTTTAAAGTATTGGTTAAAAGTGAAGCAGAGAAATTATGTAGTGTAATTTTAGAATTGAATATTACGTCTTTGCTGAAAGTGTAATTTCATATATTTGTAATTTCATTAACTACGTAAATTTATATTGACAAAATGAAGAAATTTTTGAAAGATTTTTTTTTCGGAACTATTTATAGATAGAAAGCTCATAGAGGAAAATGGACTTACACCACTTTCAAAGGAAACGGCCCAAACGATGATTCTTTTTATGTCTAACTACTGTCTGCAATCAATAACCGATTTGTTCATTTTTCCTAACAATGTTAGATAAATATTAGTCCTACGATTTTCAACGAATATTGAAATAGATTTGTAATTAATTTAACCTCTTGCCGTACCATTTCTTTTGTGACTGAATCCGCAATAAGCCAGAATTAATTGCTCTAAATAACAATCTATCCCTTTTTTCTGATATAACGTATAACTTAATGCAGTAATATATATATATATATATATATTATTCTACTTATTTTATTTATTATATTCATTAGCTATAATTATATTTGTTGTTATATGTGTATCATTTCATGCATACTATTGTTGCTCTCAATGCATACTAAAGGGCAATGTGCCCGTCAATAAAGAATAATAATAATATTAATAGCATTCAAATAATTTGATCGTATCTTTACCGACAGACATTTTTAATTGAATACTTTTTGGAAAACTTCACCTATTCCATTTATCGCGTCAGGATAGTCACTCGTTATTGTATGGCAAAGGGTTAATAAATGTTTCCAATAGGCAGTAAAAAAGTTAAGGCACAGTTTTGACTATTTCCGACTTTGACAATTTTAAATCGACCCAAAATTCGTTCTCATTCGATAAACTTTTCAAGCTCCCTCGAACTTATCGAGTGCACGGTTAGAAAATTAAGAAAAAAGAATGTGTGTTACACCTCACACGGAGAACAAAGGTTCTTACGTTCGCCCGGTTGCGTCCTACGTTCGAGCTTGAAAGTGTACTCGTCGGCACAAGAGGAAGTGCTTTTTGTCCTGGCCGGGCGTCCTACGCGTATATTTAACTTGGCATACCTACTTCAACACCTCCTGCATCGTGATCTCCGACGAGGAAGGTTGAGGAGTCAACCTCCTTCGATTGTCCACTTTTTCATAGTCAGATGCCGATGTTAAAATACGCGTCGTCGAGGGGACACGCGGAATGCTCGAGATGTTTTCACCCTGACGTGTAAATTCCCGAGAAACGGAGTTAACGTTCTCACGGGAGACGAGAATTTTAAGAATATTTTGCCGGGAAATAGCTATTCAGATTGCGATGGATTTTGTGTGCAGATAGGAGAACATCGTGGACGATTTTTATAGATCTACGGAATTCGTAGAATCGATGGGTTTTTACCATTTTTATAAACGTTCCTCTTTATAGAGAAAGATAACAGTAAATTTAATATTTCACGTGTTTCTTACAATACAGACATTAATTAACTGATCATCTTCTTTGCCGCATGATCCCTTCTTTCAAAGTACTTATTTAACCCCTTTATTGTCGACCTGAAAACCTACTTAAATAAATAACAAGTGTATTTCGATATTTGTTGAATATCGTGATAATAATATTTATCTAAAATTGCCAGGAGAAACAAAACAGTAGATTGTTTATTATAAGCAGTACTTGCAAGAAAGGTAATCATCATTGATCATAGTCTGACATAGAACGTGTAATATAAAGCATAATTGTGCATTTTCAATGATTTTGAAATAAAATTATTAATATTACGTTAGAAATCTGTATAATGTCTGTACCACTGAAAGGGTCAATATATTTGAGTTTAACAGATTTAACCCCCATAGATCTAGTATTAAAGAGTAGCGTTTAATTGATTGACGGAAGTTATGGTATCCGATGACCTTCCGGTTTTGTTTGCAGCGGAGGAAAGGAGGGCGGGAACATTCGACATTTCCAACACTCCAATTACCGTGTTAACCGCTTTTCCTTTGGCAAAAAAATTCAACCGGACACTGGGTTAACAATCGAACCCCTGCAAAAATATCGATACTTTTCCGCGTGCATCGAGTTAACAATCTCAAAATTGCAAGATCCCCGTTGTACATACGTTCGGAGGTAGAGATTACTTAGGTACGGTCACGGACTGAGAATATTTTGTCAATCATCGGCACCGCTCGTTAGCGGCATCCGTCAGAGACGCGGACGCGTCTCGGCGCCTTGACTTCTCGAAATAATCACGTAGACGCATAGAACGCGCTTTTTCTTATTCTTCCTCCTTAGTCTCCTTCGCCCGAGCAAGTTTGCATAGGTTCGTCACACATCGCGGAAAGCCCGGGTCTCTCCTCTCGCTGATCTGACCTCCTTCTCGTGCAAATTCGCGAATCTCCAATTACTATTGCGGGTCTGTGCGAATACAATAGCGTTATGGTAATTGCGAGCGACGAGTGTAACGATAGAAGGACGTGACATTGTCGTGACACCGGTAAAGTGAGGGACCAGAAACAAGGCACTTGAGGGGTAATTTGCTCTGATTCGCCCGACGGATAGGGACGTCCCTCTCCCTCATGCATTTTCGATTTTGACACGATATTGGCAACAGAGACCTGCACATTCGTTGCGTCGTGATATGAATGACGAAAGGAGTGTTTTATTTTCGATTGTCATTCGTCGAACTCAGGTTTCCAGGATGGACATGACGGGGATAGGCGGTGCGAGAGCAATCTCCCCTTCCGTCCCAAGTGCCTTGTTTCTGGTCCCTCACTATATACTGATGGAATATTTACTTGACAGCTGAGGGTAATTTGCTCTGATTCGCCCGACCGATAGGGACATCCCTCTCCCTCACGCATTTTCGATTTTGACACGCTATTGGCAACAGAGACCCGCACATTCGTTGCGTCGTGATGTGAATGACGAAAGGAGTGTTTTATTTTCGGTTGTCATTCGTCGAACTCAGGTTTCCAGGACCGACATGGCAGGGATAGGCGGTGCGAGAGTAATCTCCCCTTCCGTTCCAAGTGCCTTGTTTCTGGTCCCTCACTATATACTGATGGAATATTTACTTGACAGCTGAGGGTAATTTGCTCTGATTCGCCCGACGGATAGGGACATCCCTCTCCCTCACGCATTTTCGATTTTGACACGCTATTGGCAAGAGAGACCCGCACATTCGTTGCGTCGTGATGTGAATGACGAAAGGAGTGTTTTATTTTCGATCGTCATTCGTCGAACTCAGGTTTCCAGGACCGACATGGCGGGGATAGGCGGTGCGAGAGTAACCTCCTCTTCCGTTCCACGTGCCTTGTTTCTGGTCCCTCACTATAACTGCTCTGAGAACGCGGTACAGTGGGCTCCGACTTTCGCACACAATTGGTTCCTGAAAGTGTGTGCGAATGTTGAATGTTCGAAAGTAGAGGGATATAAAAATGTATGTACCAAGAACTGTGTTTTAAAGTATTTATTTTTCAATATGTATACATAATAAAGTTAAAGAGGCGGGTGTAAATGCTTGCGGGTGTTTTCTTTATAAACTTGTCAACAGTTAGAGGCTTTCGCGGCCATTGCTAGGTATACAATGGTTTGCGTTTTTCGGGTTCAAGCCGCGTTGTGAAATGTGAAAATTCCAACGTTTCGCCAGCATTTCAGCTAGCTTCATCAGGGTAAAACTGATACTGTATCAGTATCAGTACCAGTATCAGTTTTACCCTGATGAAGCTAGCTGAAATGCTGGCGAAACGTCGCCAGTAAATTCACTTTTACAAGTGAAATATTATCAGGATTTCAAAGACGCACCAGACGCTTATCGAGTAGTTATAGTGGATGTACTAGTGAAGAATTGCTCGAGGAATGGATTTTTGTGATCTCTTGTATATATTTTTTCTGTGATCCCTTGAATAATGTTTTTTTTTCTCATATTGCTTCTTTTATGCATTTAGATTCGATCTACAATACTAATTACTAATCTATGTGCATCATATCGCCCAAATAAATGAATTCTCACACAAAGTCTACTGCCTTTGCATACTGCTGCACACATCAGCAAATTAAATCCGTTCCAAACGCAAGAATTTTTTCAAATAAATTGGTACCCAAGTGGTTAATAATGATTCCAGGCCTAATAAAGCACCCTGCACCAGCGCTCTATCTTCAAATTAAACCCGTTTTACCAAAACTTTGGAAATTTCGCAACGTAAGCAAATATTCTGGCTTTATTCCGTAAACGTTTCCGCGCGCACAGTGGCTTGAAAGCCAACGAAGGGTAGTCCGGGACGGTGAAGTTTCGGAGAGAAATCCGTGTCGATCTCGTCGTGAAACGCGGGAGGAAAACAACGGGAAAAGCCGGGGCGATGTCAGCCGGTAAATATGTGAGTAAATAAGTAAAGGCGGAGAATGCAATCGCGATGTCCACGGTGGTTGTTCGTTCGCGCAGGTGGTTTTACACGAGGACACGAGACCCGCACCGGCGCTCGGTCCTGTTTTCAGAATAAACCACCGAGCTTATACTCATAACAAGAAAAATATTAAATCACCGTCATCGCCCATACACCGTCCACCCTACCGAAAGCCCTTATCTGTGTTGCGTTCCCGATAATAAACCGAGCTGGGTCAGGAATCTTATTTGTGTCCTATCCGCGATTCATCCGATTAGTTTTATTTTCACTTCAAACATCAACGTACGATAATTTTGCAAGTGGATTATCACGGAAGTGGTAATAGAATCTTTCGCAGTTTTAGTCTATTCAGTAGCTTGCAAATTCGGGTGATTGTTATAGGTTATACGTTTTTATTAGGTGTGCAAATAAGTTCTGTTTCCTTTTTTTACGAATTAGAGATTTTATTATCGACAACCATAGAAATATTAACCCTTTGCCCTATAACAACGAGTGACACTCGTGATGCGGTTGATGGAACAGGAAATTTTAAGGCTTCGCAAAAATGATCAAATTGAAAATATCAGTGGAACACGAGACGATAATATTATTCCTATGTTATTGATATTGCGTTAAATTCTAACTTGTATCAGAAATCACTGACATATTTTTATTTGAGCAAGTTAATTTTCTATTATTGCGGAGGCAGTCACAAAAGAAATCGTAGGGCAAGGGGTTAACTTGAATAATTTAACTTAGTTAAATTATAAATACGTTAACATTAACTTATAATTTAATTTATAATTAAACTTAGGACACCGGACTCCTTAGTCGTACCGATGTTACTATTTTAATGTTTGCTAATTTTAATCGATAGAGTGCATGCATTTTGATTTTTTTTAATAAATAGTAGCGATATTCGTAGAAGTTGTATATAAAGCAGAATTTTGTCCTATATGAAATAAAATCTGCAATTTTAAATTGTTCTTCTCAGAAAAGTGGGATTTTGGATGGAGCTTTGTTTTTGAATTTTTCATGGGATGGGACGTGTAACTTTGAGTTAAGTAAACCGGTTAACTGTTTTTCTTCATCAGGGCTCGTAAAACCATTAAAAGCAACCTTCCCCTACAGCATGTCCGGTTACTTCCAATATTTCTGCAAGGACTTTCTACATTTAGGTTGAATTTTCATTCAGCACTTTCCTGTCACAAATAGCACCTTAACTACATCTGAAAACAACATCGAATCTAACCCGCCACCGAACTGCAAGGGATCAAAAACACTAAACGTCCCCGTTGACATCATCGAAAAAATCTTCCAACAATCCAAACACAGAACTAACCGATTAATTGAACACAAAGGCTTCATTCACCCAAAGTTACCTATCAATCGTTTCACGGCTCCCGAGCTCTCATTAATCGTTTAACATGGAATAATAAAGAGCAAATCCGCGTTGGTAACCTGCGCTTACCTGGCCGTTTCTCCTCGCATCGCCTTTCATTCGCCGGACGTAGGTGTAATCTCCTTTGTCGCGTATCGCCTTAATGGATGGAGGAGCGTTTGCCAGTTTATTCTCTACCATTATTCTCGATTCTTTGCTCGGCGAGCCTTCTCCTCTCCGATCTCTCTAAGCTGCATCAACGACGGACCGATTGAGCCATTATGGTTCGCCTGGTAATTCCATTTCGAAGATAGAACGACCTGTGGACCGATGCGCATTACATTCTCGTTCTACCGTGACACCGCAGGAGGCGTTTGGCTACAATGAGCTTGCGCAAGACCCCGAGGAACCAGACCCTGGTTAAGGACGCTCGATTTACCGTGAAATCGGTGTATGCAACTGTGCGCACCCCGCTTCCATTGTATGGACGATGATCTTTTTGGGGGCTTCGGTTTGCGGTGGAATTGTAGGGTAATCGAGAGCCGGGGGTTAGTTCTTGGGGAGGGGAGGGAAGGGTGGGATTTTGGATGGAGCTTTGTTTTTGAATTTTTTATGGGATGGGACGTGTAACTTTGAGTTAAGTTAACACTTTGACTGCCACGCCGAAATCATATGCTTAGCCCAGGACGCCACGGGTGTTTTAACAAAGTGCACCGTTAGATGCAAGATTTATTCTAATATTTTCTTTTATTGATGTTCTAATACAAAATTTTTACTGTACAATAGGGCACTATTTATTTCAAAGTATCTTCTATGTATCGGTCATATTCAAATACACTAATGTAAGTCTCAATTTTCATTTAGTTTTTTACAATTGTAAAAAGTTCAAACGCTCCGGTCACCAATGACCACCGTGGCGTCTCAGGAGAAACCGTGGTCGGTCATATATGACCAACTTGGCAGTCAAAGTGTTAACCGGTTAACTGTTTCGACTTTGTTGAAAAATGTGCTCCTACCTGCGTCGTACAAATTAAGCGATGACGAATATATTCGTCAAACCATGATGATGTTTGATATGAAATTAGGTTACAATGAAATGACTTTAATATTTTTATTTCGTTATTTATTTCATGTACATTTATTCATTTATTTAAATTTTTTTCATGACGGATATCTTCGTCATAAACAGTTAACTGGTTAACACGTTCGCGGACGGTAAAAATTTCAATGTGCTGTAAAAATAGGCAGTCAAGTATTACACTTCTAACTTACACTTCTCACTAGACAGAGAAAAAATAAAATAGTCTGAAAATACTCAATGAATCACTTGGCCACCACTTTGAACTGCATAATAATTACAAAAAATTAAGGTTATATAACATTAAATGAGTTATAATTGGCTTCATCATTCGCTAGATAAGCAAATATAGTCCCAGAAATTATACCAGAAATTACCACAATACCCGCGTAAAAAAATATAATAAAATGCTCACACTATTAAAAAGGCGGTTATCATCAGTGAACCTTAACCCTTTGCGATCTGAATTACTTTACTAACTTTTCGTTAGATAAGCAAAAACAGTCCCGAAAAATTGTCTGCCGTTGATCATTCATTTTTACTTAATACTAGGAACAATTGTAGGAAACCGCGGGATATTTACATTAAGTCGCAAAACTATTGATGATTTCGAAAAGCCGATAATTATTAGATGAAACGTTAAGTGCCATAGAAAGCTGTGTTAAGTGTAGCTCGACACAGGATTGCAAAGAGTTAAAAGCCTATCCAAGACTCTCTCCTCAGCTAACCTATTAGAAGTCTATCCAAAAGTGTTTCCAAACCTACCCTCTCAACAGCTCCATTAACTAAATTACAAACTACTCTGCAATCTTCCTCTCGAAAATTATTACCCCAACAAATTCCCCTCTTCAACCACCAAGACTTCCACCCTCGCCCCTCACCCAACAACAGTGACCTTCCGATAAGCCCAAACGGCGAGTTCTCGTATGCAATTCTCTAAAACAAGAAGCTGATCCGATCCGACGCGAAAGGCAAAGCTCGATCGAGCGACCATGCAAGGGCGGCGTCTTCTCACGAGGGGATACCATCCCGAAACAATCGCCTCATTGTCCGTTTCTCATTGTACCGGTGTCCGCCGAGCGGTCGGATCCCTCCTCCTTGCTATGGTGGTTGTTGCACCAACGCTGCCGAAGGTGCATCCGGACGTAACGCGAGTACAATGCGTCCATGGCCTTCTCGGTTCGCAACAATGCGATCGGTAGGCGACAGGAGGATATCACGCGCACGAATGACCACCGGCAATGACTTAATGCTATTTGGAGCCCGCGGCATCCTCCTGCACACGCCATTATGCACGCGTGGCGGATGCACTCGCATCGGATGCCCTCGGGTAGGACGTGAAGATTGGACAAGGGGAGCAATAGTCTTAAAGATGAAGAATATAGGATGTTTGAGAAAACGTGTGATACGACGTTATCATTTAATAGCTTTGGATCGGCAGAGATTTGCAAAATGAACTTGCAGAATTTTTCTTGCGCTTGAAATTCAAGGTTAACACTATTCCTACCGACACTTCACGTATACCTCTTCCTACCGCAACCGGTGAATTTGTCAAATGATAATTTTTTCCCAGAAAATGAGCAGTAAAAAAGAAGTGAATATTGAAAAATGTATTATAATGTGAATGTATTATACGCATATTTGAGGAAAAGTCGTGAAGTTTAAAGGCGATTCAATTACGTTATATATAGGAAATTCTAATCGAAATTTTAAAAACGGTCATTTGACCGGTCGTGGTAGGAATAGTGTTAAAGGGTATAGCAGGATAAGGTGTCCTTGAATCGATTTGAAATTTCAACCCTGTACCTTGACCGAGGAGATAGTTAGGGGGTAAATTAAAATAACCAGTTTTTCGGCTATTTTATTTTATTTATTGGAGTGCAAAAATTTCTAAAAATTTCTGATACATTCCAAATACGGAAATACATGTTTGAGATTCTTTGCAGATTTTGCACCGAAAGATCTGAGCGTAGAAGATGAAAATTCGAAAAAATGTGGCGGTCTGCTCGGTGCTTCCACTGGTCTTTATCATTTTCAAATTTCTACCTTCATATTCGTCAGATTCTTTCATATTCCCATCCGTCAAGCAATTTCCTTCGTGATAAACGACCACAACGAACTTCGATATCCAAAATAGCTCAATCGACGACAGAATGGTAGCGCGTCAAGACTGCATATCCGCCGGAGGAGATTTAATAGCAGCGTAATTCCGAGAAGAAGAGTCAATTCGGAGATTTAATGGCATTCGGTGTCAGAATTTTGTGGCGCGGTGTAAACAGACGCGCCGTGTCGGGCAACACACCGTACGGGGGTTGAACACCCTAAAATTAGCCCCGAAGCGGGACACGCCGCGGGTACATGCGCGAGCGCGACCATCGACCGTCGAGCCACACGCTTGGAGAGCGTGAAAAAATGCTTACATTATCATCCGTAATTTCGTAAACACATCGCGTGGTAGGACAGGCTAGGACCCCGTTGAAGCGGCCGTTGCGGGTGGCCCAACCAAGCGGCCCAGTCTTTCCTCTCTTCGGCTTGGATTTTCCGACAGCGTGGAAAGTGGGCCCCTCGCTATAAATTTCTTTTTCCTCGAGAAGATAAATTCTCGAGATGTACACGTGGAAATGGAGGGTAGAAGTGGGTTGGAATGAGACTGATTTTTCTAAGATGGTGCAATGGCAGAGGATGGAGAGATAGGATCAGTGGCGAGGGGTTATATGGTTGGTTTAACAGTATTCCTACCACGACCGGTCAAATGACCGTTTTTAAAACTTCGATTAGAATTTCCTATATACAACGTAATTGAATCGCCTTTAAACTTCACGACTTTTCCTCAAATATACGTATAATACATTCACATTAGAATACATTTTTCAATATTCACTTCTTTTTTTACTCTTCATTTTCTGGGAAAAAATTATCATTTGACAAATTCACCGGTTGCGGTAGTAAAAGGTATACGTGAAGTGTTGGTAGGAATAGTGTTAATTAGAAAATGTGATACCAATTTTTTTCGAAAGATGAGGTTTCCCATTTTTGGAATAAGAGCAACAGTGCATCCTAGCGCGCAAAGGAGTGGGGAAACTACAAAAACGCGTTAGCTGTTATAATACTTGCTAATACTTTAAAGATCTGCAATTTATACATTACACTGTGAAAGTTAAAATACAGAAGAACACCTACGGCTATTTAACACTAGAACTACCGGCGTTAAATCTATCATATTTAAAAATATTAATTAAGTATTTTGAAAAAAGGGGAATTAAGAGGTGGAAAAGATGATCGTTACGGTAATTTATGTTTTATGAGATGGGCGTAGAATATCTATTCTATGACTCTCCTATAATCTTGGAGAATTTTTGGAAAAAATTGTGTACCAGTCATTTTGACTGGTTTGGTAGTTCTAGTGTTAAATAACCTTTTCCAACGCCCGAAAACTTAGTTCGGAATGTAATAGAGAAAATATTTTTGGACATTTTGGATTTTGGAGAATATGTCACAGAGTTTTAACTGTAAAAATATGTAGAATATTAAACGACAAATTGGAGATATAATTACACTTACCATCTGCTGCAAGATTTGATGATACGGACATCCGACGTTTTCGTATTACGGTGACGATATGAACCACCCACTTGCCAAATTGATTAACTCTATAAAATCTAAAGTGGAGAAGTGTGATGAAATGGTATATACTCTTTTAAAAGTTCCCTTCAAAATATAGATGCAAATAAATATTGCAGAATATATTATTGCACGTAGCTTTCATCTAACGAAGTATAAAGTACATAGGGTGTAGTAGCCTTGGAGTTAGAATTACTTCTGAAATAAGTCATCTATTATTCCATGGCGAAACAAATTTCGTCATTTAATGGTGTTAATCGTCAGTATTAGGGAAATTTATCATAATCAAAAAAGTTAGGATTCAGTCATATATAGTCCGACAACCGAAAGATGGCTAGGGAGCGGCGGAACCTCTCGTTTTCAAACATCTATTCCCGCCATTTTGTTTTTGGAATTCCCAAACCCAGTCTCCTAAAGTAAACACTCCGCATAGTCTTTTACTTTAGGAGGATCGGTTTGGGGATTCCAAAAACGAAATAGCTGGAATAGGCGGTTGAAAACGAGCGGTTCCGCTGCTCCCTAGCCATCTTTCGGTTGTCGGACTATATATGACTCAATTCTAACTTTTTTGTTTATGATAAATTTCTCTAATAATGACGATTAACACCATTAAATGACGAAATTTGTTTGGTCATGGAATAACAGATAACTTATTTCAAACACTTCGCCATTTTGACTATTTTGACACTTAAATCTGAAAGAATTCAGAAAGCGTAGTTCACCGATTAGTCCTGCGAACGGCTCATATAGTGTTTTCCACGAGATCGTACACTCAGAATTGCTCAGAATCAAGCTACCTACTCTCATCTGCACAACAACTTCGAGATAATTATTGCATTTACCCATACGTGCCATAATTATGACAATAATATGAGTATCAACGAACATTCCATCGACAATGAACCCCATCTCTTTCCTCCCCAAAGAAATGCTCGTCTCGTATCTCCACCTCGAAACGATGAATCCGAAAATTTCCAAATTTCACTTTTCAATCGTTCAATACTATAACAACCCGGTGCAAATTCCTTGGTGCTTTAATCGCTGGCATAAAACGAACCACGGAAAACAAATATAAAGTATTCACGAGCTCGCGAAAATTCCATGAAGCCGAACACGCGCAGCGAGATATCGGGACAGGCAGTCGGTTAATTAATTGCCTATTTTATATTCGAATTACCATGCCGTAATAACGTGTCACGCGTCATAGTAGCCTCGAGCGACAGCGTACTCTCGATGCCGAAGGAAAGACAGGGAGGAAACGCCATGGGGTACATGGTATGGGGATGAAACGGAGAACGGGGATGTATATATATTGACGTTTGCGCGCGACAGTAGGTGTGCGCCAATTAAATTCGAAATTACCGAGAAAACGTGCAAATTGTTGCAATTGAGCGAAGTGCAAATGCGCCTACGACCGTCGTTTTGAGCGGCCTGCCGATTTAGCATTTAACGTCATAATGACGTTTGCATTTTCGACTGTTCCACCGTTGTTTACTTTATTTCGAATTAAACCGGGATTAAGGGCTGCCTCATCTGCACAAGCATCCTCGGACGTTTTATCCAGCCTTTTATAATCTTATAATGAATCTGTTTCAGAATCGGAATTTCTTTTTGTTGGAAATTGACATTGACTTTCAAAAGTTCAAGGGGAAATTTCTTTCGAGCATGCTTCGGTATTCCTACTTGCCGGTATTGATTAGAAATTATTATTGTGTTTGATAATCTATTTCAGCTTTAACACTGAAACTTCCAAGGCGGTCAAAATGAGTGGTTTGAAATTTTTTCGAAAAGTTACTCAAATTAATAGGCGACCATGCAGTAAATATTTCAAATCTATCTTATAGAAGCTAAATTACTTAACACTGAAACTTCCAAGGCGGTCAAAATGACCGGTTCGAAATTTTTTCGAAAAATTTCTCAAATTAATAGGCGACCATGCAGTAAATATTTCAAGTCGATCTTATAGAAGCTAAATTACTTAACACTGAAACTTCCAAGGCGGTCAAAAAGGACCGGTTCGAAATTCTTTCCAGAAATTACTCAAAATGATAGGCGACCATGCAGTAAATATTTCAAGTCTATCTTATAGAAGCTAAATTACTTAACACTGAAACTTCCAAGGCGGTCAAAATGACCGGTTCGAAATTTTTTCGAAAAGTTACTCAAATTAATAGGCGACCATGCAGTAAATATTTCAAATCCATCTTATAGAAGCTAAATTACTTAACACTGAAACTTCCAAGGCGGTCAAAATGACCGGTTCGAAATTTTTTCGAAAAATTACACAAATTAATATGCGACCATGCAGTAAATATTTCAAGTCTATCTTATAGAAGCTAAATTACTTAACACTAGAACTATGAAGGCGGTCAAAATGAGCGGTTCCAAACTACGACAATTTTTTCCCCCCTAAATTATCAATTAACATTAAAAATACTCAGCTGAGAATTTCCAGAAATTAATTTCAATTAACTAACGATAGATCAAAGAAGTAAATAATCCGTACCATACGACCCGCCAAAATTCGAATCCATTCCGGAAGCTCCAGCGCCTCCATTGCCATCATCGCCGTGGAACCTTTCGTTCCGCAATGAAGCCGTAAATTCCGGTTCTCGAATTCGTAGCTCGAAAAATATTATCCTCGCAGAGATACGCATAACGAGGGTTCACGATGCCCCGCGATAAACGGCTTTCGAGCGATTTTTTCGCAAGGGTGGCGGCAGTAGGGCGATGCTCCACATCCATGGTGGTTATCGATCACCACCTGGCGACACCATTGGACGCCGGTGCTTCGTCGAGCACCGAGGCCGGCCAATTTCCATTGGTCCGTTTCGACTGCGTTTCGCTTCTCTTTCTATTTTTCTTTTCTCTTTTTAGTTTTTCTTCTCGGCCTCTTTCCTTGCCTCCTCTTTTTTACCGTCCGGCAGATACGAGCGGACGCTCGAAGGGAGGGGATGGTTGGGAATAAAAAGAATGGGTGGAGAACAAGTGAGAGAGAGAGAGAGAGAGAGAGAGAGAGAGAGAAAGAGAGGAAGAAAGAGAAAGAGAGGCAAGTCCGTT
Source organism: Cerceris ruficornis (assembly GCA_963989415.1). Classification (NCBI taxonomy): domain Eukaryota; kingdom Metazoa; phylum Arthropoda; class Insecta; order Hymenoptera; family Crabronidae; genus Cerceris; species Cerceris ruficornis. Next base: position 9,412,068 of record OZ022518.1, read on the forward strand.
GTAATTGTCAATTTTAATTGATCCCGGGCTGCGGGCTCGTTTATCGTTCTTCCGTACTTTGTTTTCCCGGTCTTTCGTCGGCCGCGAAATTTCTGCCTTCAGCGACTCGAAGGGACGCGATTCCGCTCGATGCAAATTCCATTTTGTTTGTCCACGATCGTACTTACGAATTTTTCTCTCCGAGCTTTTTCGCGCTCTCGCGAATCGACCTTCCGGGTTTTCATATTTTCAGATGCTCCTCGGGCGGCTGGTTTTTTGGGATCGTTTTGAAATCGTCAGTCTTTTTCGACGGTGCGCTTTGCTAATTGGGAATTTTTCACGGGGAAAATCCGCGGATGGATGAGGTTTTCAGTGAATTATTCTGCTGTTTTGACAATACAACGGGGGATCTCAAAGCTTACTTGCAAATTGGGATGCATGTATGGTTATTGTTAACCCCTTGCACTACAATCACGAGTGGTCCTCGTGATGCGCTAGATGGAATAGGAAACTTTGAAGCTTGTCGAAAATGATCAGATTGAAAATGTCAGTGGAACACCACACGATAAAATTATTTCTATTAGGTTGGTAAGAAATTAATGTCGATTTTCGAGTTTTCAAACGTTGGCGCTTAATTTTAAGATAGCCGTTCATTTAAATCTGTTTGTCTTCTTATATCATTTTAGAAAAAAAAATGTTATTAAGAAACTTGTTTCTGGTTGGGAAAAATGTGTAAATTGTAATGGAATTTATTTTGATTAAAAAAAACCTATTCCTATTCTCAACATGTGTATTTACAGATAAAGTTTGAAAATCGACATTAATTTCCTACCAACCTAATATGTTATTAATATTCCGTTAAGTTCTAAGATATATCAGGAACCACAGACAAATTTTTATTTTAGCAATTAAATTTTCAATTATTGCGGAGGCAGGCACAAAAGAATTCGTAGGGCAAGGGGTTAAGGTAACAGAAGAAAGTAATTCAAAGTATTATTGTTTTTGCACTGAGGTTGCTACTTTCAAAAAGTGGATGTTATCGAACTCTGACTATTAGGACTGCTAGTCCTTCAAAGATTGCGATTTCCAAGAGAGGAATTTTTCAAAAAAGTCTGCAAATATTAAAAACCCCATTAGCTCTTTGCTTTACAGTTGTGTTATCAAAAAAGCGATAAATTACCCCCAGGTGTCCCTCAGAAACGATTAGCCTTTGCCAGGACAATTAATTCACATTTTTCTTCCAAAAAGATTTATATTTCACACGATTTGCGATTTTATAAATCATCCCTTGCCTATTTCCATCGCCATTTTCAATTCAGCTTTCGCTAAAGCTCACTGAATTTTTTCATCCCTCCTCTTCCACCCCTCTGTTGCCGTTTCCGCGCAGATTTCTCCGTCGAGTAATACATGTTCCACGTTATTTCTCTTTCCCTCTGCCTGCACCCTTTCCCTTCTTCAAAGATTGTCTTCGCCGATTTCCATGAAAGAATAAGAAAAGGTGGTCCTGGAGAAAAGCATCGAAAAGGAAAAAGAACGGAGTCAGAGGAGGGGAAGCAAGAAAGGATCGAGGAAGAAGAGAAACTTAAAAAACAAAAGGACAGTCAAAGGGAAGGACTTTGAGAGGAAAAAAAACCCAAGAAGCAACGATGGCCGAAGGAAAGACAAAGAAATTCTGAACACGTTGACTGAAACAATGAACGAGAGAAAATAAAAGAAGAAGGGGTGAATGCGGCGACTATAAAAGAAAAGAGTAGCCGATGAACAGAGAAAACAAGAGCGGGAGAGGAAGAGAAGGAGAGAAAGCAGTGACTAAAAATGATAGGAAGAAAGAGAAGGGTACTGAAGAGGGATGGAAACGAGGAGGAAAAAGGACGGAAAAGATAGGAAAACCGCGAGGATAGAAGCTGGCTGTGTATCGAGGTTAGGTCAGGGCTCTCCAGCAGCGATTCCAGTTTCGCGTTTCGCCGCGGGTCTCTGGGAAACGCGCACCTGTCGTCTTTCCCCTGAACGAGCAGACGACGGAATGGGCGGAAGCCCGTTTCTCACCCTCTCATCCTCTCACCCTCTCTTCCGGTCCAGCGTACGCTCTCGTTTCTCTCTCCTTTCCCTCTCTCGTTCCTCTCTCGGCTCACCTTCCCCGGCCAACATCGAAGGTCCTCCCTTCCGAACTCTCCTCCGGTTCTTTCTCCCTCTATCGAGATTTCACATTGAACTTATACCTTAATATAAATTATGAAACTACCTATTCGCATTCAATGAGGGAAATAGCGGCTTCAATTTTCGGTTATCACGTCGCGCTCCTCGTTCTCTCGCTCTCGTTCACTCTCTCACTCGTCTCTCCTCCTTTCTTCATCTCTCCTTTCCTCGTCTCTCCTTTCCTCCTTTTCCACCTCTCTGTCATTCCTCGACCCTCTCGCTCTCTTTTACTCTTTCCTTCTCTCTTTCATACACTCTCCCCCTTCGTCCATTTCGTAGAGAGCGAAATGTTTGTTTGAGTAAGTCGGCACCCGAAGCTTTTTTCTCCCTCTCTCCCCTCCTACTCTTTCGTTCTCTTGTTTGAAATTGATGATTGCACGAACCGCTAATACGGCCGCAACGGCAAACTGCGCGAAGAAGCAAAAAGAAGGCTTCGAAAGAGATGCAGAAGTCAACGGAGAAAGACGCGAGCGTAGACGAAGATGCGAGACTTGCCGAGCGATGCAACGGAGCCTAAACTTGCTCTCGGAACGCCGAAATAATCGTCCTGGAGCCGCGGTTTTTCCCTCGGCGAATGTTTACGTCCCACGTGGGAACCTGACTCCGATTCCATCAACGTTTCACCCGTTTTTACAACGATGCTGTTATCTCTCTTCACAGAGTAGCGCGCCTCGTCAACAGCTGGGACATTTTTTTTTTAATAGAGCTTGATCAGTGTTTACGATGAAAATCTTCTGATTCGTGAATGGAACACGGACTTTTTGACGGTTTATTAGGTTCGTGGATGTAACATGCTACTGGACCACCCACATCGTGCTGGAGATACTGGTTAATTTGGGGAAGGGAATTCTTTTTCTCGTTCGAATTGCAGTAGGACGGCTAATCTTTTGTTTTTACGTGGCTTCGAGAATTTTGAGGAAAATTGTTCGTTGAATTTAATTTCTTGGCGTTATTAGTTCAATTAATGTAGTGGTAGGAAATTAAATTTGATAATTTTACAGAGAGGAAACTTTCTTTCACAGTGGGCCCGGGAGAACTTGCTCTCAATTCTCTTAACCCCTTGCCCGACGATTCCTCTTATGACTGCCTCCCCAATAATTGAGAATTAAATTGCTAAAATAAAAATAGATCAGTGATTCTTGATGTATCGTATAATTTAACGTAATATTAACATTATAGAAGAAACTTGATTGTGTCGCAGCTCATCGATATTTTTAACTTCATAGGTTTTGCAAAAATTGAAAACTTCCTGTCCCATTTACCGCATCACGAGTGTCACTCGTTGTAGGGCAAGGGGTTAAATTCAAACTTAACCCCTCGCCATGCGGTGTCTTCCGACTATGTGTGTAATAACTCAGAATTAAAACTTTCTCTCCGATTTCTGATATTTCATATAATTGAACGCAATATTAATACTATAGAGCTAATTTGATCGTTTCGTGGCCGACTGATGCTCTCAATTTAATAGCTTCCGGAAAACTTCAAAATTCCCTATTCCATTTGCCACAGAGTCGAACTTTCAAAATATTTCAGCCATAACAGAAAACAACGTCAGGGAAAGGAGAAAAATTAGGAAAAAAGTTCCACGAGGAGAAGCGGTCTTCCCAAGTAAGAAATGTTTCCAACTTCTCACGTCCTGTCTTTCAGCTATTCAAAAATTCAAATTCCTCTGCCGATACTGAACTTTTGGTCCTTGTTCTCCCTAGCGGAATCGAGATCCACGCGAAACGTGGGTTTTTCCGGAAAATCCGGAAGGATCGGTTAGTCGAGGCACGATCCTCGGTTAAATTCCTATAAGGATCTACATGCATAAGTACATATATCTCGCCTCCGTCGTATTTGTACGCTTCGGGGTAGATAATTTTGAGTGTTTGCCGTGAAGATAGAGAACGAGCGGCAGCCCCTGACTTTTGCACCCTCCATTTCCACCTAAATCGGCCCCTCTTCTCTCCGATGGTACGGGCAACCGTATTTGCACGGTTTTAGAGCCAACATCGAGAGTTTACCCTACCTGCAAATAACACTCTCAACGTCCTCTCTTCTTCTCTGTCGATCGCTAATTTAATACAATCCGCGAAATGTGGTTCTGGCAATTTAGAACTTTTGCGATTGCTCTTCGGCCGTGGGGGAGTTAATTTTGGGGTATATAAACGTGCAATTTGTTATTTTTTTTAACCGGTTGGGGTGCAAGGTGTGGGTGCTGATGGAAGGTAAATAGAATTAAACGAATTTCGAGGAATTTTGCAAATTTTATGTACCTGCTGCTGATGGGTATGATGAATTTGAGTATAAAAGGATACGGAAAGGAAACTTCTGTTTGTTAAAATGTACATCTGTGAAGTTATCTAAAAGTGATTTGGTATTGTAAGCATTACAATAGGCTGAATAACTTTCCGGGCAACTAATTATGCATAATATATAGCTTCTATTATTGAGAATCGCCATTGCATAACAATATTGCTCATAATCAGTGCCAATCGGTACTCAAACTGGAAACTGTCGACTGCTCAGCATGAAAACATTCAATTTCTACGATATTCTCTAAGAAAGGGACACTGTGGTCTTCTACGTCGAATATCTGCAAGTGGGTCTACAGCAGTTATGGATTCCAAAGCTCAGCTCTCCAGTTGTTAGTTCCGAGTTAATTGTCAGCCGCTATTACTTCAAAATATCGTTCATAATTAGTCCCAATCGATACTCAAAATGGAATTTGACGATTACTCAGCATCAAGACATTCAAATTCTACGACATTCGCTAAAAAAAGGGACACTGTGGTCTTTTACGTTGAATATCTGCAAGTGGGTCTACAGCAGTTATGGATTCCAAAGCTCAGCTCTCCAGTTGTCAGATCCGAACTAATTGCAAGTCACTATTACTTAAAAATATCGTTCATAATTAGTCCCAATCAATACTCAAAATGGAATTTGACGATTACTCAGCATCAAAACATTCAATTTCTACGATATTCTCTAAAAAAGAGGACACTGCGGTCTTCCATGTGAATATCTGCAAGTGGACCAACGATCGTTATTGAATTCAAAGCTCAGCTTTCCACTTGTTAGGTCGAAGCACGAATCTCCATCAGCTCTACCACTTTTCCTCTAACTTATCATTTAACTCTTTGAGGCACAGCGGGATTAAAAGTGTCCCACCTTTTTGATGCGTGAATATGCATGGTGGGATATATTTTGTACCCCCTCGAAAATTTATATTATTTTATAACTCTAATAACAAAAATAAAACAACAACTTTGATCAATTAAAAAAAATGTCTGTGTAACAAGAGTCATTTAATTTTCTGAATTTCCGTGCCTCAAAGAGTTAACATATCACAAACAAAACGGTGAATCCAAAACCCACCCAACCTATCAGCCCTAACCGGAGTAACTACGCCAGTCAAAGACAAAAGATACGAAAAAAGAAAGAAGTCAGCAGGAGAATCTTCAAAATAAAAATGATCCACGACTTTCGTCTCATTCTCCCGGTTTTCTCGCTGTATTCGTTTATTTTCATCCGGCATCTACGCCGGTCAAGCCGAAGAAGAAGAAACGGAAACAGGGCACATCAGCGAAGGAGTCGAAGGCGTTCACCTTCAAAGATTCTCGAGCCTCGGGTTTTCCACAAACCGACGAGCCTAAAGGAGAGAAAGAGAGAAACGGGACAGACTGACGCGTGCTCAGAGGGATTCTGCTAACTGCTCGAAAGGTATACTCTATCTTTCGACGAACTAACGGATTGGCAGCGTCGAATGTTCCAAAGCCCGCTTTATCCGGAGCACGTGTTTCGGCAGATGCGGTTAAATCCCGCCTCGGGCGAAAACCACCGACGATCCTCCAGGAACACCCGACTTTCCTGACCGCCCTGATGCTTTGCAGTTCTTCATGCGCCCTTTCGAGATTGCGAATTAGGCTAAACAAGCATATTTCGATACGTTTTTAGCGGGGCCAATAAACACTAGGTTTACCGGGCGGTTCAGTTTCACCCATTTCGAAGTTCGTGAGGGAAATTACAGAAGCCGTTTCCATCTTTTTCTGCGACTTGTATTGACTTTTATCCGTTGAAGGAGACGAGTATATGAGCCGTTCAGTGCACAAATCGATTAACTCCATAAAACCTAAAGTGGAGAAACCTGATGAAACAGTATACACTCCTTTTCAAAATTCCCTTCAAAATATAAATACAAATAAGTATTGTAGAATATATAATCGCATTTAGCTTTCCTCTAACGAAGTACAAAATGAATAAGGTGGAATAGCCTTGGAATTAAATAGATTGACTTCTGAATTCAATTATTTATTATTCGATGGCCAAACAAACTTCGTCATTTAATGGTGTTAATCGTTATTATTACGAAAGTTTATTCTAAACACAAAGAGTTAGGATTCAATCAAGTGCTTTGAGATTTAAATTTAAAAAAATTCAAAAAATGGAGTTAATCGATTTGTGCACTGAACGGCTCATATATCGAAATTCATTTTCTTCAGTCTTCTAATTTTCAAGGTCTCTATGTGATCTTCCTATTGACCCGTGTCGGTAGAGATAGACGTACAAAAAATGTAGGTAAACCTAGTGTTAATCTCATGGTGGTAGGATCGTTGATCGAGGGATTCTTGCTTTCTATTTTCGTTTTATTACGCATTGTGACCATTTTTTTAATTGTCGTACGCTCTTCAGGCATAGTTACAGAAAACAACCTTGGTTGATATTTCACTCACTTTCCCGATTACGATTTAATTAATGCCATTTCTCGTCATTGTAATTAATTTTTAGCGGGGCCAATTAATCCCCTGGCGGGAAGAACGTTGATCGACGTATTGTTGTTTTATTATGCATTCTGATAATTTTTTAACCCTCGTACGCTCTTCAGCCATAGTTACAAAAAACAACCTCGGTAGATATTTCACGCACTTTCCCTTTATAATTTAATTTTTGTTACTTGTCGCCATTATAATATATTTTTAGTGGGGCCAATTCATCCCTTGGCGGGTACGGCGTTGATCGACGGATTGTTATTTTATATTGATAATTTATTGTGCATTCTGGCCGTTTTTTAACCCTTGTACGCTCTTCAGATATTTATATTTCACCCACTTTCTCTTTACGATTTAATTAATGTATTTGTCATCTACTGTGTTATATTTCATTGAAAATTAATCAAGTTAGAGCATATTAAAAAGAAATGAAACATTCTGCAGTATCTGGAAACGGAGATGGGGCGAAATTTCACGCGGAGGGGCGTATGAGGGTTGATTAGGGTAATACTGACTACTTACGTTATGTTGGAATCATTTATTAATTATTGTGAAGGAAATTTGTAAATGATATTGACCCAATGAACACTGACTATTTTATAAGGATACTGGCAACAGTTTTGGAAGATAGTAACCAAATAAATGTTGATTATTTATTAAAAACGCCGAAAAAATAAATAAAAAGGTTTATCAATTTGCAGAATACATAAAATTTGATCTGGAAAATTATGTGAATTGAAATTACCCTGATAGAAAATGAAAATGGCTTTCAGCTAAAAGTTCCGAGTGGTCTGCAACTTTTGCCATTTACAGTATCTCATTTGAAACTCAAGAGGCGACGAATCAGGACCTTTTTTTCCAAGTTTGTAAATTTGAAGTAGAAGAGAAAACACTTTCGAACGGTCATCGGCTTAAATTGAAATTTCGTTGGGTTTACATTCTCATCGACGCCTCGTACGGAGTGTCTCTGCGAACTGCAAAGTATCTTGGACAAATAACGCGAAATCGCAGTTGCGAAATGTTCTTACCTTTTCACCGCCACCCACGTCCTCGGCGTCGAAGAAGTAACGTTTCGCAGATTGCGACTAGAAATAATCACGATCGATCCGTGGCAAGAGAAGCAGCGGAATTTTGCTTGGATAGCACGCCAGGCCGTGATTTCGGACGAATAAAGTAGCCGAGTTATTGTGCAAAATCGTTTCGAAATTTCATTCGAGCCGGTTGCCCACGATTTCTGCCCTGCTGCGAATAAATCCTCGCAATTCCGTGGAAATCCTTGCGGTTCTTGTCGCAACATCCGTCGGCTTGCTCGACTCGATCTGAAGAACCTGGGGAATCAATGGCGATTTCATTGAAGACGGAATTAATTTGAAATTTACCAAACCAGCTGACTGAAGAAATCGACAGTGATTTTTATTTTGAGGGGAAATTTGTTGCAACTTTGGCAAGCCTCTTGATTGGAAGTAATTAGCTAACATTTGCGAAATGATAGAGCTAATTATAAATTGATTAAACCAATGAATTAAACAAATCGGTTGACATTTTTCGAAGGTGGAATCAATTGAAAATTTAGCAGGGCAATCGAATTTTCTTTTGAAGGGAAATTGGTTGCAATTTTAGTAAATTTCTTGGTGGATGGAATTAATCCATATTGATGTTTGTTTCGAGGGGAAATATGTTGCAACTTTAGCAAACCTCTTGATTGGAAGAAATCGGCTAACATTTGCGCAACGATAGAGGTAATTATAAATTGATTGAACCATTGATTTAAACAAATCGGATGACATTTTTTTCGAGGATGGAATCAATTGAAAATTTAGCAAGGCAATCGACAGTGAGTTTCCTTTCGAGGGGAAATTGGTTGTAATTTTAGTAAATTTCTTGGTGGATGGAATTAGTCAATATTGATGTTTGTTTCTAGGGGAAATATGTTGCAACTTTAGCAAACCTCTTGATTGGAAGAAATCGGCTAACATGTGCGCAACGATAGAGTTAATTATAAATTGATTGAACCATTGATTTAAACAAATCGTTTGACATTTTTTCGAGGTTCGAATCAATTGAAAATTTAGCAAGGCACTCGACAGTGAGTTTTCTTTCGAGGGGAAATTAGTTGCGATTTTCGTAAATTTCTTGGTGGAAGGAATTATTATAATATTTGTACATGACAGAGTTAACTATAAGTTGATCGAACCTCTGAATTCAAAAAATCGACTGAGATTATTCGAAGATTGAATCAATTAAAAATTTAGCAAGTCAGCCGATCCAAGGAATCGACCCTAATTTTTCTCCCGAGATGAAACTGGTTGCAATGTTAGCACTTTTAACAAAAGAAACCAACTAATATCGCTTCTACTACAAAATTAGTCGAAATGTTAGCAAGGTACTCAAGTAATCAACGATTCTCTAACAATGTCGATGCAAACGAAGCAACGCAATTAATAAAATCTCCGGCATTTTCAAAGTAACCCCCATGATCAAAGTAACCCTCGAAAAAATGCAAGAAAGCCCAAAACTCAAACATCGAGCACAACGATCACCGATTTCCTCGACAACGGAAACACCCGATGACGGAATCAATTCGATCTTCTCCTCGGTCGTTTGTAATTAAGAGTCGGTAATTTGTTTGCCCAGCTGCTTACGCTCCGGCTGCGCGCATATTTTTGCAAATAGCAAACGCGATTCCCGCCGATCAGGAAGAAAACTGTAACAACATATTTTTTTTCCAAGCACACTTTCGTAAAAGCAACAAACACACGTCGCTACAGATAATAGTTTGACAAGTGGCAACGGCCGAAAACATCGTTCCGTTCTCGCCGTTGCCGTGCGAGAAGTGCAGGGAGAAAACCGGTCGCCCGATCGTAACTTTCGTAATTCGATCGGCAAGCGGAGACAAAACACAAGTAGATATTAGGTATAACTTTTCACTTTTTTTTCTTTTTGCATCAATTCATTATATTTATTTCGTAAGATTTCGCAGTCGCACGATTCAGCCTACGTTAATAGTAACGATGATAATATTAAGAATATTATCATTAATGTTAATCGCAATAATAATACGTTTCTCGTGTCCGTGTTTTCGTGTGTATATATATCTATATGTGTCGTTTATTTAGAAAGTGACGTAAGTCACTTTACCGTAATGAAAAATCGTAATTTTTCAATGCCGTCCACGAAATAAGTAATATCGACAGAAATATAAGAATCCAAGATAATAAGTCGAAGTAAATCTTCTGGAAAATTTCCATCGATACTTTTAAACACGCTGAAACGCAAACCCCAATTATTTTTGATGTAAAAAAATAGCGACTTATGCCACATTCAAAATAAACGACTCATATATATGTATACATGTGTATATATATACACATAGATCTGTTTATTTATACATATATAGAATGTCATCTATACAATCTATATCTATATTTATATTTATTTATTTATTTATTTATTTATTTATATATATATATATATATATACTCTTCATAATAATATACACGCAGAGATCTACCTACCATACGACGTCGCTTCTAATCGTTAATTATTCACATTCGTTATCAATAAATATATATTTATATATATTATCTCAGCTCTCGTCGAACGTTCAATCTCGCGCGCTCGGAACGCGAATCCGAGCGCAAGGAATGACGTTACCAAATAAATGCACAGGGACGAGATTGCGATATCGCGAATACGACGATCGCCGTCCCACCGAATAATCTTTATAGCAGTACTTTTTACAATAGAAATTCTATCACGTTTTCGATCGCGCTCTACACTCCGTCTGAACACCCCGACGATATTTAACACGTTGAATGCCACGGGGGTGAAACGGCGAACGGCGCTGGGGAGCTCGATGACTCTGAAGTTACAACATTCACGGATTCCCGAGTACATTCGATATTTAACCCATTTTGCACCCGTAAGCAGAATATTCCGCGGATGCCGATCGTCTTTTATCCACCAGCCGCGGAACATTCCGCCCTGTACAATGTTAAAGTGCTGCCCGCGGAAATGCACGGTACTGCGGGCGTTCTGCCGTATTTAGAGCTATGATGCATAAGAGTTAAGTACTGCCGTTAAAAAAGTCAAGTGTTGCTGAATATAGAGCCACTTTTGCCTTTAATGGTTGTACTATATGAAGATAGGATTTTAGTGGAAATAGCTTGAGTTCGGTAGAAATAATGGAAGTAGCGAAACACCAGTGGCATTCCACGTGTCAACCCCTTGGCCTACGATTTCTTTTGTGGCCGCATGCGCAATAATTCGGAATTAATCTGCTGAAATAACAATTTATGTGTAATTTTCGAAATATCGTGTAATTTAACGCAATATTAACACCAGAACTACCAGGGAAGAGAAAATGACTGGTTCTTCATTTTTTTTTATAAAAGTTCCCCAAGTTTATAGGGTAGCCGTTGATTCGATTTTATAAAACGTGAATTACCGAATCAACCATCTTTTCCACCTTTCGAGTCCTCTCTTTCTAATGTATCTTATTTTGAATAATTAAATATGATAGATTTTACGCCTGTCGTTCTAGTGTTAATTTAGAAATAATTTTATCTTCTCGTGTCTCACTGATTTGTTCAATTTATCAGTTTTTCTTGTATAAGTATCACTCGTTGTTACGAGTATCAGTTGTTATTGTAGGGCAAGGGGTTAACGACGGGTTGCCGTTCCGCAAGCGACTTTTTTGCCGATTGCTTTTTGCAATTGCTCGATTATTTGTGTCGAATTTTCGGTTCGACGTGTTTTCATCGTTTGGAATCGTTGCTCAACAAATTTGCGTCGGTGCATTCAACATTACGCTTCGTGTGGACGAATATATGCGTCATCGATCGAGGATTGTCCTGTTAAGTGTAAAATTTTGCCGATTTTTAATTAACGGAGAGTGAATCAAGGTTCATCGGGTTTACTCGAGATGGATGACGAAAATCGTTGAACATTCTGACCACCGTCTCAATGATCGAATTTTCTCTTCGGTGATTTCCTGACATATTTGCATTAAGGAAATTTCGCAAAAACGTGCAATTACTTGCTTCATCGGATTTGCACTTATCGATATCGTGCAAAGACCGTTAGTATCAGGTTTCTATGATGCGAAAAACTGTTTTAACCCTTCTACATCTAGGTATTTCCATCCCAAATGCTCAGAGTGGCCGTAACACTAGAACTACTGGCTTATTATAATTAAATACAATAAATAAGTACTTTGGAAAAATCGGAATCGAACGATGAAAAAGACGGTCAGTTAAGTAATTTTTCTTTTATAAGATATACCAGAAATATTTATTGTACGGCAAACCTATCAATTTAGGAAATTTTTAGAAAATTTTACAACCGGCCTTTTCGACATCGGTAGTTTTAGTGTTAACCCTTTGCAGACGGAGACTTTTTTGAATATTGAAAGATAATCATTTATTTACCGATCAAAAATCACTCTTCTATCAGAAAGTTAGACTGTACGCAAATTATAAATTACTATTTGCAGAATCATATTTCAACTTTTCAATTCTAATCGTGTATATGAGCCGTCCAGTGCACAAATCGATTAACTCCACTTTTTGATTTTTTTTAAATTTAAGTCTCAAAGCACTCGATTGAATCCTAACTTTTTATATTTAGAATAAATTTTCGTAATAATAACGATTAACACCATTAAATGACGAAGTTTGTTTGCCCATCGAATAATAAATAATTGAATTCAGAAGTCAATCTAATTAATTCCAAGGCTATTCCACCTTATTCATTTTGTACTTCGTTAGAGGAAAGCTAAATGCGATTATATATTCTACAATACTTATTTGTATTTATATTTTGAAGGGAATTTTAAAAAGGAGTGTATACTATTTCATCACGTTTCTCCACTTTAGGTTTTATGGAGTTAATCGATTTGTGCACTGAACGGCTCATATATCCCCCGATAAACTATAATCAGATTTTTTCTCCGCCCACATATAAGTGTTCGTACTCCTCAAAGGGTTAAATTTGCAACCACTTAGAGCGATATGGTTAAACGACCCCATAGAAGTCAAGCCACCCCAAAAAAATAAAAGGAAAAAAAACGAGATTTTAAGCGCGCACGATCGGGAAATCTGTTTCGTCCGATCCTGGCGATCGCGCTCGTCGTCTACCTGTCGGAAGCAGACAATCGGCAAACAAAGACGCGCCGATATTTTTTCTCTCGGCTGCTTTTCGCGGCAGTTTGCACAGTTGCATCGCGCGCGAAATTGCATACGCGTCTGAAGCCGCGAAAACAGCCGCCGGAAGAAAAGGAATTTCCGATCGGTGGGATTGCCGTAGGTCAGTGAGACGGAGACGTAGAAACCGGGAAAGAGAAAAGGAGAGACCTGCCTTTGTTTGCACAGGTGACGACGATCATTGATATTCACCGCTGTTTTCTCGTCTCGTCTTGTCTCACGCCTCTCATTCATTAATGAAGCGACCGAGATAAGAAGCAACGATCGCATCTCGTTTCGCGGCTCGAAGACTCGCGAATTAGCGATTTCGAGGATCGAAAGCGAGATTCGTTTTCAGCTGCGGAAGAAAGTAGAAACGCGCAGATTTCTCAACGATCCTTCGAGTAGAGCACGATTTTCGCGTGCCCTTTTATCGACAAATTGACCGCAAAGGTTCGGCTCAATATTTCTTGCAGTATCTGAGAAATTTCCAATTGGTGCTTTGAAGCAATTATGCAAATTTTTGAAAAAGACCACGAGACGGTTAATGCGATAAATCATCGACAATTGGATAAAAAAATGAAGAAAGTAAGAGCGTCGGCCACTGATAGCAGGCACGGCGATCGGTGCAATTGAATATTGAAAGAACAAAGTTGCAATTATACGTAATAAATCTGCGCGGGGTTCGTCTCCAGAAAAATCACGATTCTAGTGAAGACATTATCCTCGATCCGACAAGCCGCGGTAAATTGTTCGGCCGAAAGAAAAAGCAGGAGCGAAGAAAGTTTTTTCGACGCGGCGAGGACCGTTTCGAGTGATTTATCGATAGTGGCTCCTCGTATCGCGGGTAAATACACTTGCCCTGGTTTTTGTTGAGCATCCAAGCACGATACGCGTGTTCTTTGACGTCCTTTCGGACATCCAAGTACCGCAAACATCCCTCCCGATTCCCGGGGAATTCCGCTCTCGTCGTTTTCGCGATTCGTCGATTTTGTTATCGCTAAAAAGTTCATTTAACGTCTCGAATTCTTCGATTCACTCCAGCTACGATAAACCAAGTGAAAATCGTTTTTAATTCGTCTACGATGATCTCGCTTCAAGTCAGAGGCCTGTCGATGAAGACTCTGACTTATCGACGATTCTATACACTCTACTTTCCCTAGAGTTTTCTCAGACATTCGTGTCATCTTGCGCGTGTACCTTCAAACCTTTCAACTACGACGCAAAGACCTTCTATACATCCAAACGAACGATCTACCGCCTATCTAGTCACCGTTCACGTTGAAGAACAATTACAGTCATTCTCGTGACACTAACGGAACAATAACCATAGTCATCGTCCGCCTGACGTTCTCCAACGATGACTACAAAAGTCCGCGTAACACTTGCTACAATCGGCCGACAATTAGTCATCGTCCATGCAACTGTTTAAAGTCTCTTAATCAGCGAACATCCGCGAATTCGACGGACGTCCTGCAAATCTTCAACCACCAAGTTCTCGCAGGGGTTGAACGTCTAACGATATTTTCTACTTTCTACACGTTTCAAGTGGAAATTTTCGCGTCGATCGATCAATAAGCTCGCTAGTGATTTAACGGGAGACTAGGGACTTATCTAGTTCCATTCTTTGGCGAGCTCATCCGAGGTGGGAATCCACTCTTGTTTCACGTAGACCAAACCCTGGTCGAAGTGATCGGCCGTGTGGTGCTCTTCAAGGCCTCGATGATGAGGCCTTGAATTTCGGTATTCTCAGTACTTGTGCAGCGTTATCGGTAGATTGCCACTGGTGTTGACGGCGTTGCAGTCTTGGTAGTATCTGTGATAGAGAGGCGGAGAGGGTGCAGCGCCCGATGAGAGCGGAGTAGGTGGGCTGGATCTGAAACGAGACGGTGGATTTTCCTGTTGAAAGTCGGCGAATTTTGCGATTCAAAGCTGGCAGATATTTGTACCGGCAATTTTAGAGCAAGCATGAGAATGTGTTTGGGTTTATTGCGACGATTTGAGGAAGGCTTTTGCGACGAAGTTTCTTGACTTTTGCGAGGCAGGGGAGTTACTCTTGGTTTGAACTTTTTTTACTTCGGCTGGCATGGTTGATTAGGCTAGGGCAGGGGTAATCAATCTTTTTATACCTACCACCCATTTTTTTATATTTGTTGGTAGTAAAATTTTCTTAGCGCGCACCGATTCTGCAGTAACTTAATTTAGGGTAATTACAAAGAATTCGTAATTTGAGAGTGAAGGTTTAGTAAAAATATGTAGTTAG
Organism: Cerceris ruficornis; assembly: GCA_963989415.1. Taxonomy (NCBI): domain Eukaryota; kingdom Metazoa; phylum Arthropoda; class Insecta; order Hymenoptera; family Crabronidae; genus Cerceris; species Cerceris ruficornis. Next base: position 9,427,439 of record OZ022518.1, read on the forward strand.
ATTTATCTTTTTATTTGAAAGAGAAATAAACTCAACACGAGTGATGGCCGTTGGTTAAATTTTGTATCTTTGTTGTTAGTAAAATTTTCTTAGCGCCCACCGATTCTGCAGTAACTTCATTTAGCGTAATTACAAAGTATTCGTAATTTCAGAGTGAAGGTTTAGTAAAAATGTGTAGTTAGATTTATCTTTTTATTTGAAGGAGAAATAAACTCAACGCGAGTGATGGCCGTTGGTTGGAAAAAGAAAATGACTTCGGCGTCGGAGAAAATCCCTACCACCCCCGTAAAATCTTGAATCGCCCACTACTGGGCAATATGGGCCAGGTTATCTACCCCTGGGCTAGGAGATGCAATTTTATATGGATTTTGAATCAGCGAGGTTATGTATTCGATTATATTTCATGGGATTCTTGCTGAGGTAGCAAGAAGTTAAACTAGGACTCGTTGATTGAGAGAGAGAAAGAGAGAGAGAGACTTTAACGCCGCTTCCAACGTAGACAGTTTTGACGGATATTTTTATCACGAGTTTTGTCAATTTTTGCAAGGAAGTATTCTACTAGCTTTGTTAAGGAGGTCGCCAAAGTTTCACAGAAAGATTATGAAGCTTTGATTTGGAATTTTTCGATGAATCTTATCGATTCCAAGTTTTGACGCAGTTCGAGGACACTGCGAATCACTCCGTCGATTCGATGCGTCATGATTCTCATTCGAAGACCCTCGTTATCTTCGACATCCCAAGTGCAAGGTCTTCGTTTAAGAATTCTCGATCGGCCTTTGTTGGTGAAATTTGCTCGACTTAAATTTCTCGAGCGACGTAATTCGACTATTATCGCGAATACAGCGAATTATATTTTCATCAGCCAAAGCAAACGACTTTCCGTCGGAAGATCGTCACGCACGCGTCGTTCCAACCAGAGTAAACTATTTAACCCTTTGCAAACGGAGGCCTCTTTGAATATTGAAAAACAAGCATCTATTTGACGATTACAAACCACCTTTTTATCAGAACGTCAGAGTGTCAATATATACAAACTATAAATTACCATTTACATAATCATATTTCAATGGTTACATTTCAATCTTTCAACTCTAACCCCGTAAACGTCCACCGGTAAACCATAATCAGATTTTTTCTCCGACCGTATATATACGTCCGTCGTCCTCAAACTGTTAATGTCATCGAAAACAATACTGTCGGATATTTCCTACCCGTCGCTCAAGCGTTTCAACTCTTTGAGGCACGGTAATTTAAAAAATAAAATGTCGCATGTTACACCCACATTTTTTTTAATTGAACAAATTTGGTTTAATTTTATTAACAAAGTTTTACAATAATACAAATTTTGGAGGTGAGACAAAAAATATCCCACCATGCATATTCAGGCATCAAAGGTGATAAAGATTTCACGATCAGATTTCAAGATCAAGACTCAAAGATTTAAACCGTTCACCCAAACGAAAATTCACCCTCTCCTCCGCCATGACCAACAATCAACGCATCTTCCTCAAAAATATTTACCTATAAAGCTGACAGCTCGGCGACTGCGTATCCTGGTAGATAGCCGCTGCATCGGGGCTCGCCGCCTCCTGGTACCACTGCGAGTGTCCTGCGCTGGTATTATTATGGTTTCTCGAGTTGTACTCTGCATGATCCATTATGTAACCAGCTGCGGGTGTACAGTACGGCGCATACATGGTACCCGGTGGCGAACCGTTGCTCCTCGAGACGGTGCTCCCATGTCCGTATCCGGTGGTGGCCATCATCGCTGCGACGGCGGCCGTCGTTGTCGTCGTCGTCGCGCAAACGGACGGCAGATGGTCCCTCGAAACGACCCCCGTGCCCATGGATTCTCTGCTGGTCATGATAGAATGCGAGTGCGAGTGAGGATGCGGATGTTGAATTCCGTGAGGATGATGAGCGTGATGTTGAGGTTCCCTGGTCATCAGGGCTGCACTATTCTCCCGGGTGGTCATCAGAGCATCCACGCTGAAGCTGGCTGGGTCCAGTCCCATGGAAACATCTTGAATCGCGTCCTGATGCACCTGATGACTCTGGTGAACCTGATGACCCAGGGCCGTTTGAATAACGCTCTGTCCAACCGCAGCAACCGCCGCGGTCGTCGTTGCAGCCGTGCTCTTGGCATCTTGAATAGGACTGTGAAGACCGTACTTGGTCTGTACGGCTGCCATGCAGTGACTTCCGGCGTCGCTGACAGGCTCTCTTTTTGGCTTGCAGAGAGTACTTTCGAGCGTGCCGAGTTTCTTGGTCGTGACGTCCGACGGCGGATGAACAACGATGCTGTTCGACTTCGGTTCATCCTGGCCGCGTTTCTCCGGGACGAGACCCTGTCTCTTCAGAGCTTCCTCCTTCTCCTTCAGGGCGTCCTTCTTCTTGAAGCGTCTACGACGTCGAAGGTATGATCCATTGTCGAACATGTTGTAGCTGTCGGGATCGAGGGACCAGTAACTTCCCTTTCCGGGCTTCTTGTCGTCCCTCGGCACTTTCACGAAGCACTCGTTCAGACTGAGATTGTGGCGGATAGAGTTCTGCCAGCCTTGCTTGTTCTCGCGATAGTATGGGAATCGTTCCATGATGAATTGATAGATGCCGTTTAGAGTGATCTTCTTATCGGGAGCGTTCTGTATCGCCATTGCGATCAGAGCGATGTACGAGTAGGGCGGCTTCACCATGTCCTTTCCCGGATGATGGATGTGCTGCTGCGTTATACCGGAAACCGGGTAACCGGCTGCCGTCGCGTAACCGCCGTAACGATACTGCTCGTAGTATCCTGGTGCAGCACCTACGCCGGGATACGACGGAGTTCCCATTCCAACGGGAACAGCCGTCGCGTGGCGATAGTAAGCGTTTTGTTCCCCGAAAAGTGTATGCATTTTGACGATTGTACGGTGCACCTTGCGCAAGAACCAACCTCCCCGGAAACTGTCGCGGATTCAACGGCCCTCGCCGTGAATCTGTCTCGTCGGTTTGGCGTTTATCTCGGACGTTCCAGTCGATCGTCCCGTCAACGTATTCTTCAACGGCGCCTAGATGACAGAGACATTCTCGCTCTCGCGTAAATCCTGATTTTCACCGCGGAATCGTAAACTTTCACTCACTGATTCCACACCTTCTTCGATCTCACTGTCCGCGTTCCCGTTTTCCGATTAAACTTCACCGAACGACTGGGACAAAAAATTCCTTACCTCCCCCAACAACGAGAAACGTTCACACGCGTAATCGACGCACGACCTCCTCAACCTCCCTTCCGCATGGTATCCGTCCGACGGCGTCGGATTATCCGTGAATTCGGTGACGCGGAGACGGACCCGGTTTGAACGGTGTTTTGTTGACGCTTGGAATATCTACTCTCGGCTAGTTAGCCGGGTAAACGGAAGTCGAGGCTGCCCGGAGAAGGCGGCGTGGCGCGAGACGAGGGTGCATCCAGTGGTCGAGGCCAAGCTAACCCGTAAACCCGCGTGCACGCGTATTATGATACACAACAGGCCGTCGTTTACTCAAGCCCGAGTAAAAACACACTGGGGCCTCGGCCTCGCGAGCGAGCCAAGTGTTCCGCGCTGACGAGCACGGCTGCGCAAGCCTGCGCTGCCGGTGCGCGGCGCCTCTCGTTCCGAGGACCTCCGAAGTGGACCGAGGTCCGCCGAGGTCCCCCGGGGGCAGCCGACGGCAGTCGGAGATTGGTCGATCGTGACAGCTCGGCTCCTCCCGTCGTCCTCCGACCAATCACGAGTCGGGGCCCGTTGGCTCGAGCGGCGACGCCTTGGACACCGCATTCGCAACGATCGTCTCCGCGAGTACGATGCTAGTCACGCCCTCGGAGGTTCGCGCAGGGCTGTGACTCCGCGCAAGAGAGACGAGAGAGAGAGAGAGATAGAGGGAGAGTCTACGTGCGTGTGCGTCTCGTACGATGTTTCTACGAGAGAGAGAAAGAGAGAGAGAAACGGAGAGGTTGCGAAATTTTTACGCGACCGTCGGATACTTTTCTCGACTCGCTCGAATCGTGCGATTTGAGACGATCGAGGAAGGCCGAGGATGATCAACGTTGAAAATTGGAAGACCGGAGTTCCGTACGGCTTTCGACGGTGGATCGTTGTATTCTCGATAGACGTCGAAAATAAGTGACGCATTTGGGCCACGTGGTGATCGCTCGATTCGCGAGAGTGTCGTTTCCGAAGGTCGGTGTGAATTTACCGATCCGCATGTGCGGATTGTTTCTCGCTTGGAAGCTTCGAAGAGGATCGTCTCAGTGGCAACGGTCTACGACTGTTTGCGTATGCATTTTAGAAGGCATCTAACTGAGAACGAGACGTCGTGCCTTCAAGGCTGCGTCGTTTTCGTTCGTAGCATACCTCGTATGCTGGAAAGTCAACTTGAAGTTCGTTTCCTCGCTCTGTTTACATCCGCTTATCGTCCTCTGCGATCCTCGCAGTTGCCTCGTTCTCTACTAAAGTTACATCTACGCTACGACTAGCAAGTTCAACTGGACAACTTGAAGCTTGATTCCACTCTTCGCAGGGTTAGAAATTCACTGTAGAATCGTGCAAAAGGTAAATTCATTCTTGACCACTTAGTAAACGATCACCCTCGATAGCGATAGACGATGAATTTCAAATTCTATGGAACGACGGTTCAATCGGATCGATCGATTTCCTTTCGAACCTTTTATTAAGGGACTTGCACGAAATGATCCATGGAAATGCGATATTTTTTGTAATAGAAATATAGATAGGTGTGTAATCCGCGAACGAGGTAACTCGAGAGAGTTCGAGGGAGTTGGCTGAAGTGGTAGAGTTATATCGATAAGAAAGCGAGAGACGGAGTGGAAGGAGAGAGAGAAAGAGGGAAAGAGTGTGTGCGAAAGAGAGAGATGATAGAGAGACGTCGCGCTCTATAGACGAGGGATTCAATTTGGCGTCTGTTTTTCCAAGGGTTCGACTCCTGCCTTGCGAAAACACTCGAGAGGACACCTCGCCTCCATCTTGGCGAGTTTCTGCTCCTTCGCGAGTCCCTCCGAACTCTCATCCAGGTTCTCAAAATATCTTCGATCGGCGCGCTGTTCCACTTTTTCCTCTCGAATTTCGCGACTTGCCCTGCCACTGGAGATGAACTCAACCCTTCGTAGTTTAGAGGTTCTCCGTTTCGATTAACATCTTGTCGTACGATTTCTTTTGAGGCTGCCTCCGCAATAATACAGAATTAAATTATTAAAGTAACAATTGATCGATGATTCTTGATATATCGTGTAAGTTAACGTAATATTAATATAGAAATCATTTTATACCGTTTCGTCCCATTCCTATCTAATTTACCCCATCACGAGTGTCACTCGTTAATGTACGGCAAGGGGTTAATGGTACGATTGAGATTAGAAGATAAACAGGAGACCCAGCGACGTAGTATTTTGAATTTCTGAAGGTCGGTTCAAGATGAATCGTTGGATAGGCTCTGGTGAAGTTTTCATCGATGCTGAAATGTTTCATCGTTCTGTGCAGTCACCTTTTCCCTGATACAGTTAGGGTAAGGTTGCTTAAGTCGTAACCCCCACGATAAGAGGTCAATAAATTGTAGGTTTTACTTGGTCAGCTATAGGAAATTTGTTCTAAATTTATAATTAATATATTATAACATTAGTGATTCGGAAAGCTTCTGCAGCAGTAGGTCCTAGCCGAAATTACCAGAGAAGTTAAAGCTGAAAAGATGCCAAAAGAAATCGAGCTATGTTGTTTAAGTCGTTCCCCCATGATAAGAGGTCTATAAATTGTAGGTTTGGCTTCGTCAACTATTGGAAATTTGTTTCAAATTTTTAATTAATATATTGCAGCCTTAATGATTCGAATGCCAAACGAATAAATACCAAATAAATACCAAACGAATAAAAAACGAAAGCTGGCTATGACGGGTAAGGTTGCTTAACCCTTTGTGGTCTGAATTATTTTCTCAAGTTTGTAGCCAGCTAAATAAAAATTAATTGCACATTTTCTGTCGTTGGTTATTCATTCTTTTTTAATGATAGCAATAACTATAGGTACTCATGGATATTTATGAGATATTACATAGGATTACGAATTTGAATATTCGATATTAATTCGTTAGAAAATAAAATGAAGTGAAAAGCTATGCCGAGTATACCTCGAAGGGTTGCAAAGTGTTAACTCGTATCGCCATGATAAAAAGCCTGCAAATTTTAATTTGCCTTTGTCGTCTATGGGTAATTTGTTCTAAATTATTAATTACCATGTTATAGCTTTAATAATTCGGATATTGCCTGAAGCAATAGGTTGCAGACGAAATAATTATAGCAATCGAAGCCGAAGTGTACAACAAAAAATAAAATTATCGTATTCGGAGTATGTACTCAGTGTGCTGAGTTATAGGAAGTCAACTGCAATTATTAACCCTTTGAACACTACAGACGCATAAATGTGGTCTGAGAAAAATTCTGATTATACTTTATCGATGCAAGTATACGCGGTTAGAGTTAAAAGATTGTAAATAACCGTTGCAATATGATTACGCAAATAGTAATTTGTAACGTCTATACGTTAATATTATGACTTTCTGATAAACAGGTGGTTTTTAATCGCCAAAGAAGTGCTTATTGCTCAATATTCAAAAATGCCTCCGTACGCAAAGGGTTAAATTACGTTTTCATAATTTCTAAACGACTCAGATCACCGTCGGCATTATAATAATTCGATGACACGAAGGTATGTCGCCGCAAAGAGTTTGTAAACATTGACGCGACGATCGGGAATTCTTTGTTGAAGATTCACGGGTGTGTCTCTGAATGTCGAATTACGTTTTCAACATAAATTTGCCCATTGCAGAAGGCGAGACACGAAGAGGCTTTATCTTCACGCGATGTCTCACCTTTCGATGATTTATCAGATTCGCGATAAGGCCCATCTGCTACACTCGCGTTTACCTAGACTTCGTGAATGTCATAATTAATTCTGCGTATCGACATTCAGCCACGCAGATACAAATTGCGCTTAAAGAGAATGGAGCTTTTGAATAATTAAAAAACAATCCAACTGCGAACCTTTCTGTCGAAAAATCCCGCTGGAAATTGCAAAGACGGGTATTCATTTAAGTCACTGGTCATGGAAACAGGCTTAAAATATTACGATATTAAATTACATATAACTTTTGAACATAAACACACAATAATTCCATACAAATATCCGGAATTCATCGTTTAGAATTCTCTCAAAAAAATAATTCAAATATTCGGATACAATTTAATATCCGCCGAGCAGAGAACCAACGTCAACAAACACGAAACAAATCATCGAGAGAATTTTTATAAAATTCCCAATGATTGGTTTAAAAAAGCGTATTGTTAAATTCGTCGTCGTCTCTGTCGCAAAATCGTTCGATATCCCGGTGAGAAAAATTGCCAAAAGCACGTCACGAACGAGGCGTCTAATTTTCATTTAAATGAAACGACAATGGCGATGCCGTAGGTGTTTCGATTCGGTCCCTTTCTCCCCTTCGTCGCCCGGGGCTACGTTGCCGCAAAATGCTTTCGAACTTTCGCCGAAAGTTTAATTGTCTTTTGCTTGCGTTCTATCTAAATTCCCTCGTTCCTCGGCGAAGCCAGACTTCCTCGAGCTGCGCATATAATCCGTCCGATAAGGCCCCGCGTTCTCTTCGTATTTGCTAACTTGTCCTTCCTGCCATCCGAAGGAAGAATAATTCGAATCTTTCTCCTAGAATCATCGTGAAAGTTGAAGTAATCGACTTTTTGAAATGGCAAGTAAAAATAAAAATTGATTGCAATATTATCTTTGAAGATTTAGGTTTAAATAGGTGTTCTGGTAGTGTTGGAGTTATTTAACCTTTAATACTTAGCGGACATTTTTCGCAAACACGTAATACTTGGAGCTATGACGGATAAAGTGGTGCGGACTCACAGTGAGAAGGTGCGAGCTCAAATCCCCGTCACCTCTGTAAAATTTGTTCTGCGTTATTAATTAATATATTATAGTGTTACTGATTCGGATGCCACCTGAAACAGTAGGTCTTAAGCAAGTGTACCATAGCAGTAGAAACTGAAAAAAATGAGTAATAAGCCTGCCGTTTAGAGTTACGGTGAGTAGGTAATTTAGAAACTTTTTTTAAATTATTAATTAATATATTATAGCCTTAGTGGTTCGGATACCACCTAAAACAGTAGGTTCTGAGCGAAATTACCATAGCCGTAGAAGCCGAAAGAGATGAAAACGAAGAAATAAACCTGCCGTTTAGAGTTGCGGTGCGTTGGAAATTAAGAAAATTTTTCTAAATTATTAATTAGTATATTATCGCCGTACTGATTCGGATATCACCTAAAACAGTAGGTTCTAAGCCAGAGTACCATAGCAGTAGAAACTGAAAAAGATGAGAAATAAACCAGCAGTTTAGAGTTACGGTGACTAGGTAATTTAGAAACTTTTTCTGAATTATTAATTAATATATTATAGCCTTAGCGTTTCAGATACCACCTACAATAGATCCTAAGCAAAATTTCTATACCAGTAAAAGCCTAAAGATACAAATAGAAACCACTACTCTGTACCATGATTCAAAGTGTGATCCGAAGGAAGTAATATGCATTCTGTTAGAAGTAGCAAGTTCAGAAAACATTTGCTTTCTAATTGCACTGTTTTCTGGTTATTTTGACACCGATTAGTGGCTGATCTTGATCCACAAATTAATCCTAACGTTTCTTCGCTGTAAGACTAATGTAACAGTGTGACCAAAGATTAGACTACATGCTAAATTACTATTTAAATTTTTTTTTCCTTATAGATAAATCGTAGTACCCGTAAAATTGCACGCGGAATCGTCGGATTGCGTTGCAATGTTATTCTTCGCGTCTGTGTTTCATCTTCTTTCCTCATTCGTTTCGCATTAATTAGCTCGCGATACGAGCCGACCTTGGAGACGAAATGCGAGCGTTCATGGAGTGAATTCGGCAGTAATTTATTGTTTGATAAAATCAGAGAAATCAGACGCTTCCGCGATGTTTATACAAAAACCGGATTTGCATGGGCCGATGGTCGGTTTAATAAGTTCACAAACGCGGGACAAAGTTTCCGCGTAATCGGGATTAGCATCGATTCGCGAGAATCGCACGATATTTGCATATTTTTGGCGACATCGACGCTGAACGCCATTCGCGAGTGTTGCTACTTAATGTAAATCGAGCGGAATTAATTTGACGGCGCTTTCTTCGATGTTACGAAAATATCCTACAATTTCGCGAGGAATTTGCATTTTTGAATTTCACAGAGACGGCAGAAGTTAACGCGATTTTTTGTTTGTTTTAGTTCGATCTCAACCGATACAATCATTTCCTCCAAGATTTAAGTTCTCTGTTGTAATTTTCCGACAGTTTTCAAACGCTGACGCTACGATAGAAAAAAAAATTGCTGTGAAAATTTGGAAAACTTAACGATGCAATTTCCATCTTTTTATTAACTTTCAATCGCATTTCCAGGAACGATTAATATCCTTATCGTAATTATGAATACATTAACAATGTACAATCGATGAAACAAAATATTTACATTATTTAACGCAAACATCTCGTTTCGGAGAGGACAATTTGCGCAGAAAATTCCCAGTTCTTTTATACTTCGTGCTTACACGACGTGCGCGAGGACAAAAAATCCGATGAAGGACAATCTTAAAACGTACCTATATCGGACGAGACGCATTCGTTTACGTTTACAACGCTGCCAATCGAGAAAAACGTCTACTGTTTACAGTTTACACGTTGTAAGTTTACCACATGCTGTAAACTTCGCGCGTAAATTCATCCCAAGGAAAAAGAGACTCGTGTTTTACGTGGCCACGTACATCCATCGCTTTTATTGTCTTCGTAAATTCGAAATTGCTCGTGATTCTTGAAGAATTGTCTTTTCAATGAAATATAGGAGGCTGTTGATAAAACTTATCATATTTGTTAGAGAAAAAAATATTACCGAATGGCTTGAACTCTGCATGGATAACTTAACTCTTTGAGGCACGGGAATTCAGAAAATAATATGACCCATGTTGCACAGACAATTTTTTTTTGATTGAATAAAGTTGGTTTATATTTATTAACAATGTTATATAATAATATACATTTTAGAGGTGGGACAAAAATGTCCCACCGTGCATCTTCATACATCAAAGAGGTGGGACGCTTTTAATCCCGCCGTGCCTGAAAGAGTTAAGTCCCAAACTTAAGGGATGAAATCACTCTGCTACTGATTTTAGATGTATCGCTCTGTTAGGATCGCTCTGTCGAATATTTTTATGGATTTGGTAATTCAATAATTCTCTACGTGATTACTAAATATGTATTAACCTCTTGCCGTACGATTTCTTTTGCCACTGAATGCGCAATAATTCAAAATTAATTGCTAAAATAACAGTCTATCCCTGATTTCTAATATAGCTTATAACTTAACGCAATATTAATAGCATAGAAATATTTTGATCGTATCGTGACTCAGAGATATTTATAATTTCATAGTTTTTTAAAAAATTCAGAATTTCCTATTCCATTTATCGCGTCACGAGTGTCAATCGTTATTTTAGCGCAAGGGGTTAACCTGTTTCAAAATTGACTAGAAGTTAACGGAATATTCCCCTATTTTCCTTATAAACCTACAAAATTCTTCTAAAAAATTAGGAACCTGTCATTTCGACAGCCTTTATAGTTCTTGTGCTAACAGCGAAAATATTGTTACGGGTCGACCGCGCACGCAAAGTCCTTTTGGACATAGTTAAATGATTAACACACTTTTATAGAAAAGTAAGAACGTTTTATTTTAACCCCTTGGGTACATTTGACGTCTGAGACACGTCATTCACTTTTTCCCCTAGGAGCGGATGACGTGTCTAAGACGTCAAACCAAAAATTAAACTCTTGGGTACATCTGACGTCTGAGAGACGTCATTCACTTAGCTTGAATTTATTTCATTTAGTTTTATTTTGTTGTTATTAATTTATTTTTGTTTTGCAATTCTAATTACTTGAAGACATCTTAATGCATATGTCACCAATATTTTAGAAATAAATAAATTCTTACGTAAAATGTACTGCTTTTACATACTACTCCAAGCAACCAAAAATTATATCCGTTCCACATGCAAATATTTTCTCAAATAAATCCGTACCTAAGGGGTTAAACACACGTCCGTCAACGAGGAGCTCTGACCATAGAATCACTTATTTATTTACAAACAACTGACATGTCCCAAAACCCAGTAACATTAATACTACTGGGTGTTGCGTAAATACATGCGGCGTCGCGTAACAATATTATAAGGGAATTTCATCAGAAATTTGTTCCTTCACAAGTAAACATTCTCAAAAATGTCGAAATTTCGACAAAACCTATATTTGTATCTCAACAGCAGCATATCGAGCAATCGTATTTCCAGCGATCCGCGGTCCTCCGCAGCATAAAAACAGTAGAAAAAATGGTTTAGTCCCAGCAAAGTACCGATAACTCTACATCCCACATCGTGTACAAGCTAGCCGACAACAAGCGACATTAAACTCGTCTTAGGAAACTATAAAACGTCGGGCACGAGTATCGAATAATAAGCAACGGAACGAAAACAGAATAAAACGGGATCCCTGTTTTCCCGCAACCACTGCGGCGAAATTCAAATTCATTCTTCGCTCTGGCGAACGTTGCAGAATTTCCGTTACGTAGTTAGAAACGTTATAATTTTCATTCTGTTTTGCATTGCCGTCCGCTAGGAACGTTCGCGGAGTGGCTATGGCGGAGGCGTTTAGGAAATTTCGAGGCCTTTGAAAATAAACTCAGCCCCCGCCTTGACCTATCCCATGCGATCGTGCGATCGGATACCGGGGATATCAACGTGCAAACGTTCTTTACTCTTTTTTTTTACACATTTTTTTTCCCGCCCTCGTTCTCGCACAGAAACAATAAACCGGGCATTTCGAGGAAACTGCCTGCCCGAGGAATCGTTCTCCGTGATTTCTAGGCCGCGTTGACGAGTTAGGAGGAAAGGGTGGCTTCTATGGGGAGGCTTGTTGATGAGATGAAAGTCGATGGTGGAGTTTTTCAGCGAATAAAGAACAGAGTTGATGAGGACTTTGACTTTTATTGTGATCGGTGCGTCGATATTTTACGATGGCTTTCGACGTGTTAAGGCTATTGCTTACCATCTTATTATTAGATTAGTATCTTTACATCCAGTACTTTTAACGCTAGAAGTAACGGCGTTGCGTCTGTTCTATTTAAGTATACTGAATGCAAGTATTAAGTTAAGTAGTCTGTTATATTTAACACTTCACCGACCGGTAGCCAATAAATAGGCTTTTTGCCACCACCGCTTTTAGACTTTTAGTTTATGAATCGGTTCCCACGGCAATCGCTAATTTATTTATTATTGTAGTGGTACAGTGTTAAGGAGTCGATCAGAAGCATTTGTAATTTTCAAAGAGATTGTAATTTTCTTTAGGCAATCTAAGCAGAAAGCAATCCTTTAAAGTGGGTAGGATGCTCAAACAATAGCGGTCGGTAAAGTGTTAAGTATACTTTGGAAAAGCAGAAGTGATGAGGCGAAAAAGAGGGTGAATAAAGTCATTTTTGTTTTATGAGATAGAAGTGGAATATTTAGTGCATGGCTCCACTTTCAATGTAGGGAATTTTTCGAAAAAATTGAAAACCGGACATTTTGGCCGCATTGGTAGTTTTGGTGTTGAAGAAATATTCGTGTAATATTTAGAAACGACCCCTAAATATTTCATTCCTGTGGAGCACTGCGTCCCTCTTCTAATCCGCACAGCTTTCAACGAACAATCATCTTTGCCATGAGAACCTTAAATCACTATTATTCTAATATAATAATAACCAACATTAATCTGTGTTCTCCAGAAAATAAATAACCAAATAATTTTAGTCCTACAACTTTCAATACCCTCGAATTGCATTTGAGACGCAACGTTCAACCTTTAACCTTTCGGTTCAACCTTTAAATTAAATTCGCAAATCAATCAACCACCATAAAAAGAACCAGCCGCAAATAATTCACGATATTCTCGCATCGTCCAGCAAACTCGAGGAACTGATTCCAGCTCTAGATTCATATCGTGAATACTTTGAATTTTGTGGAGCACTGCATCCCTCTTCTCAGACGCACAGTTTTCAACGAACACTCATTTTTGCCATGAGAACCTTTAATCGCTACCATCAATCTCTGTTCTCGAAAAAACAAATAACCAGATAATTTTAATGCTGCAACTTCCAATACCCTCTACTCTCATTTGAGACGCAACGTTCAACCTTTAACTTCAATTCGCAGATCAATCAACCACCATAAAAAGAACCAGCCGCAAATAATTCACGATATTCTCGCATTGTCCAGCAAACTCGAAGAACTGATTCCAGGTCTAGATTCATATCGTGAATACTTTGAATTTTGTGGAGCACTGCATCCCTCTTCTCAGCCGCACAGTTTTCAACGAGCACTCATTTTTACCATGAGAACCGTCAATCATTACCATTAGTCTGGGTTCTCCAGAAAACAAATAACCAGATAATTTTAATCCTACAACTTTCAGTTCCCTCGACTCTCATTTGAGACGCAACGTTCAACCTTCAACTTCAATTCGCGAATCAATCAACCACCATAAAAAGAACCAGCCGCAATTCAATCCACGATATTCTCGCATCGTCCAACAAACTCGAAGAACTGATTCCAGATCTAGATTCGTATCACCGATCGGATTAACCCGGTGATGCTCTCTGTCTCTCCTCTCCTCCGATTCCGTATGCTTCTCGTCCGCCTCGGAGTCGATGTTTACATAGCGTTGAAATTTCATTCCCGAGACTTTCGAAGTCAGGAACTCGTGTAAACCAATACCCACGAGGATCCCGAGCAGTCGGATTCGGTCGGGACGGTAGCGGAGCAAAAACTACGGAGAAAAACCCATGGAAAACTGTTACGTACCGTGCGAGAGGAGATGTCCCTCTTGGAGGGAGACATCCTCGAGATCCGCGTCCAATTCGCTCGACGTTTTGAGTGACGGAGATACCGTGGCTGATAGACTCGGTATTAATTAACCGATAGATGGATAGGTACGTTTTTTCGACGGAATTTCGACGATGGATGTTTAATTCGTTGATTTTGTATTTCTTTTGGCTTTAATTGCTATGGTTGTTTGAGCTAGAACCACTGTCTTGGATGGGCCCCATGACACCAATGACACGTTAATTAAGTATTTAGGATTCATTTCGCAGCGATAATGTATCGTTCGAACTTTTAATCAGTCCTGCTGATTGGAAGGTCAAAAAATTACCTCTTTACCCACCATAATGGCATTTATTGCTGTGATGATTTCCCCTGGGACCTACTATTTTAGGTGGACTACGAAACACCGAGGCTGTGATATGTTAACACTAGAACTACCGGCGTTAAATCTATGATATTTTGATATATTAAATAAGAACTTTGAAAAAAGAGGAATCCAAGAGGCGGAAAAGATGATCGATTCGGTGATTTATGTTTTTTGATATGAACGTAACACATTTATTCTATGACTTTCATATGAACTCGGAGAATTTTTGGAAAAAATTGTGTACCAGTCATTTTGTCTGGTTTGGTCGTTCTAGTGTTAATAATTCAGTAGAAAGTGCCCAGTGGTGATGGGGATAATTGAACTTCGACGGAGCAGTCGAAAATTGGAGCATTACAGACGGTAGAATGCATAAATGGAATCTTTTATAATTTTTCAAACAGTAGGAGAGCCAATGTTCTTTAGCTCTAAAATGCACAACCTTTACCACTAAACGTACCATGCGCGGTCAAATGACCGGTTCAATGGAATGAAAATAAGTAATTTTTTGTAATTATTAGGTAAAGAGTGTTCTTTACTTTGCAGCCTGTATTGAGTTGACAGCCTCCTGCATTTCTTTCAAAAAGGTATCGTCGTTATTTCATAACCGGTCAGAAGATCTGCTACGGTAAGAATAGGCATCCATAAAGTGTCGGTACGGTTGGAAAGAAATACGTGGAAAGTACGTATATCAGAATTATAGGTATTTAAGAGTACCTACAATATAGATATGTTATAGATATAGTACCAATATTTTATATATAGCGACTTTCTATTCTATTGCTTTCAAATCAGTAATACACGTGCGTATTTAGGGAGAAACGGAAAGTACGTCCCCGTATTATAGATGTGAGTCGCTCAGGAGCCAATGCGGTTAAGTCAATTTTTTGATATTTCCTGATTTTCGTAAATTTTAAAAGAATAAATTTAATTCTATAAAAATTTACAAAAATCAGAAAATATCAATAAAATTGATTTAACCGCATTGGCTTCTGAGCAACTCATATATTAACCTCCTTCGTTCCTAAGTATCTAGATACATACTTATATCTCTGATTTGAAAGAGATATAAATTATCAATATTGTATACATAAATATCTACTTTGTATTTCTAAATACAAAAAATATTTCTCAATCGTCAAAAAAACTACGGAACCAAAAAGTTCGAAAACCCGTCGATCGAATTTCTCTAAAACCGAAAACTTTCTGTCTACTTCGACGAAACCAAGGAACCAAATTCAATCCGTCCAAAGTCCGTCGGCGATTCGTTTCTGGTCTAGCTTCTGCACTCGGTGTTTCTGCAGGTTCTCCGTGTTTGTCTACGCTGCATCCTCTAATTCTGCATCGTATCTCCCACGGGCGTATAATTCGTCGGTTTACGCTGCGCCGTTTCCACGCGTTTTCATGCAAGAATATGACGTGTACGGGCCGATGCGATCCTGCATAAAGATAACAAACACGCCGATGCAACGTGCCTGCTGTTTCTCAAATCCTTTAACAGAAAAAGATAATCTGGTTAACATTACCACTTTCCCGTGCCAGCTTTCGATACTTTTTTTTTTAACAACTTACCCTCGCGTTAGGCTAAGCACGAAGATGTCGGAGTTTCTTTCCAGGCGATTTTGTTCATTGAACGACGCACAAAAGTAACTTTCAAATTACAATAAAATACTTCCACGCGGTATAAGTTAACACTATGCGCGATAAATCAAGATTCTTTGGTTTGGCGCCGATGGAATTCGTTTAGATCTCTTCGCTTCTCGCCGGCGCTTTTCGAATTTGTCGAGAAATCATAAAACTTCACGTTTTACTAATCACAGTAAGTTATAATTCTCTCCTGCAATTTTCACGAAATTTCGAGGATATGTAGCGTATTGCAGTCTCTACGGAGTACAAGCGCTACTTTGCAACAATTTGTGATTGTGAGATAGCTGCGACCTCTTTGCAATATAATAGGAAACTGTCTTAAAATTTTAGCGTGACACCAACGCGGTGTCACCGGCACTTTTCGAATTTGTCGAGAAATCATAAAACGTCACGTTTTACTAATCACAATAAGTTATAATTCTGTCCCGCAATTTTCATGAAATTTCGAGGATATGTAGCGTATTGCAGTATGTACGGAATACAAGCGCTACTTTGCAACAATTTGTGATTGTGAGACAGCCGCGACGCCTTTGCGATATAATAGGGAACTGTCTTAAAATTTTAGCGTGACACCAACGTAGTGTTATAGTGAGGGACCAGAAACAAGGCACTCGAGGGGTAATTTGCTCTGATTCGCCCGACGGATAGGGACATCCCTCTCCCTTACGCATTTTCGATTTTGAAGCGCTATTGGCAAGAGAGACCCGCACATTCGTTGCGTTGTCATGTGAACGACGAAAGGAGTGTTTTATTTTTGATTTTCATGCGTGATCTCAGGTTTCCAGGACCGACATGGCGGGGATAGGCGGTGCGACAGCAATCTCCCCTTCCGTCCCATGTGCCTTGTTTCTGGTCCCTTACTATACCGGAATTTGTTCGCATATTTCCGTATGGCAACACGTGGTGTCACCGAGATTTGTCCGCATATTTTCGCATGACACCAACGTGGTGTCACCGGACGACATAGTGTTAACCCTTTGCACTCCGTTGTCGCCGCAGCGGCGACATTGTAATAGAAGCTGATAACTCCGCCGTCAGCTAAATCCTTTATATTTTATATATTCTATATTTTATATATTTTATATTATATATAAACTATATATTATATATTTCATATTATATATATTTATATATTTATATATACTTTATATTTTATATATTCTAAAACATAATATTAAAATGTATACGCTACTTTTTTAATAACAAAGCACGATTTTCAATTTTCCACATCTGTGCACTCGCACCGTGTAAATAGTTCTGGGTAGCTCATAGAAAAATTACTCGCAGTGCAAAGGGTAAAAATGAGAGCAAACAGTCCGAAAACCTCCCCCGATGAAACAATTATTATGTAAAGCGAAAAGAAACGTCATTTTCTTTTACAGCGTGAAGATATTTATTTGCAAAAAGAATATATAATATTCATCCCTTCTAAATTTTGTCTTATAAAACCTAAATTAATTAATTAATCATCTTTTTCACCTCTTGATTTCACTTTTTCCAAAGTACTTGTTCAGTATATCTAAATTTTAGTAAATACAACGTCGGGAGGTTTAGTGTCAATAGAAAAAGTTTCACTTCAATAGAAATGAAGAAACTAGCGAAAAACCGGTGGCATTCAACGTGTCAACACATTGAGCGCCGGCTAAATATCACCTGCTGTAACCCTAAATGCCGGTCTTAAACTTTTTAAGTCAATATCAAATTTAGATACATTAAGTAATGCACAAATTAAACGAAATAATACTGCCTTTTTTGTCCACTTTTCCGTTTTCCTCAGGTCAGAATAATACGGCAGAAATTAATCGGCCAAATCTATAATCATATATTTAAAATTCCGCATTATTGCGGGACCGGCGTGCAATGTGTTAACAACTTACAAAATACAACCAAGGTACAAACCACGCCCTTCATTCACCCTCGGGCAATTTATCCACAAATAAATCACACCCCATCAAAATACTTTCATCGATCACCTTTCCAAAAAACCACCCGTCCATCTCCCAGAAACACCACGTAATCATTCACCCAAAAAATCCTGGAAAATTCCTAAAAAATCATTCCTCCCCGAATTATCTGCCAGAGAATTTTCCACGATCGGTTTCACGTCGCGCGTAAAATCGTCGGTTTTGCCGGTAAAACGAGAAACCTGCCCCGCGCCGATAGGATTGAATATCTCTCGGTACGAGGGTGCGAAAGCTGAAAAGGGCCGCGGCAGAATTCAGCCGAACAATGCGTATCCGGGTGGCAATTTCACGCGACACGTCTCACCATCAGCATATCAATAGGCCGCCAGGATTATCTGGATGTGCAGTGATATTCTGCGGTTGGCTCCGACAGATAGGGTTGCGCATTTTCACTGTATGCACGTATAGCTCCTGCCGGCCATGTGTTGGTTTCCACTCGTCTCTGTGGAACGTGCGAATCCTGGAGATACGCGGCAAGGATGTGCTCGCATGAGGATTTAGTTGGTGGCACGTTATGGTGCAGCGAAGGGGGTTAAAGAAACGGAGTTCATCGTTTTCTCGTCGACGTGACGAGGAGGGATCGTTTGGCTTTGGAACAGCGTATCGAACGGTTGTTTGTTTACGGGGAAATTATGATGGGAGATGGAGATTGAGATTTGGAATGTTGGGGTGAGTTTGAACGAAGAGGTGGTTGTAAGGATCGGCGAGGATTTGCAGGTGGTTGTCGT
The DNA here is from genome assembly GCA_963989415.1 of Cerceris ruficornis. Lineage (NCBI taxonomy): Eukaryota > Metazoa > Arthropoda > Insecta > Hymenoptera > Crabronidae > Cerceris > Cerceris ruficornis. Next base: position 9,446,152 of record OZ022518.1, read on the forward strand.
TTGTGATAACTGATATATTGTAATGGATGTTTGATGTATGTGGCACCTGATGGTGGAAGATTTGAGGGCAATTGCGCAGCTTTATGTCTTTACGGGGGTACTGTGTTCTGTTGTGTACGGCAAGCATGTCGAACTCAAAGGTTGATACGGGTCAAGTAAACAAGGTGTTAGTTTATGTGGGCCGCAGAGTGATAAGAACTTCAATTTTTATAGAAACGAAGGTTTATTTGGATAATAAATAAGAACAATTATAACGTTGAGTTGTATAATTATATGATTATATAATTGAATTATATAATGACATCTCTGTCATGACCGGCCGTGAAAACAGTCCATGTGGGCCGGTAGTTCGACATGCTTGGTGGACGGTAATGGCAGAGACCAAGAAATGGAACGATTTTCTTTATAACTCTTTTTCATTTTACTCTTATTCGATTACATTGCAATGTAACATAAGTAGAAATTCTACCTGCCAAGTAGAATAATCTGCGCGGTATTAAATGTGTGACGTTTAACCCTTTTAATGCGAGCGTTCCGCCCACCGCGATATTCCCGTTAAATGAGCTATCTTGAGCTATCTCTTTTGGCAAAACCAAATAACTGAAAAAAAAACCCTGAAATTTCAAGTCCAGAGCAAGTCCAAATGCGAAGGATGCAAAAGAGAGAGAGAGAGAGCAACTATAGTCGTCACGTCTATGCGAATAGTATTTTTTGCAGAGCCGGTATAATCGCCCGTCGCGTATAAATGGCATTTTACAAAGAACGATTATAGTCATCCGTCTGCAAATGATATTTTATGGAGAGCGACTATAATCGTCGGTCATATGAACCTAAATGGTATTTTATTGACAGCGACTATGGTTGCCCATCGTAGCAAAGGATGTTAACCAGCAATCTTTCAAATTATCATTTAAGTTGCAGTTTCCTAATAATTTAACAACACCCTATGGTACCTAAGCTAGAAGAAGATCATAAAAGACTTTAACCCTTTGCACTCCGTTGTCGCCGCAGCAGCGCCATTGTATTATAAGCTGATAACTCCGTTGTCAGGTAAATTCGGTGTATTTTTATATTCTTTTATATTGTAAAACAGAATTCTAAAATGTATACGCTTCTTTTTTAATGACAAAGCAAGGCTTTCAATTTTCCACAGCTGTGCACATGCACAATTTTAAATAGTTCTGGAGTAGCTGGTAGCTCATAGTAAACATGACTCGGAGTGCAAAGGGTTAAGTCAGTGTGTCGTTTAACACTAGGTTTACCGAGATTTCTTATATAACTATCTTTACTGACACGGGACAATGGGTGTACAGCACAGAGAATTTCAAAATTGGAAGGCTTTGTACAAAGTGAATTGCGATATATGCTCGTCTCATTGAATGGATAAAAATAAGTACAAGTGATAGAAAAAGATGGAAACGGTTTCTATCATTTTTATCACTAAGTTTGGTATGGGTCAAAATGACCCGTCTGGTAAATCTAGGGTTAAGAACACCCTATGGTGCCTAAGCTAGAAGAAAATCATAAAAGACTTAAGTCAGTGTCTCGTTTAACCAGTTAACTTGCGGAATTTATTTTAAAATCCCTCACAGGATGCGGAAATAAAATCAAGCAGCGGCTTGTATACACGTCGAACGCTATACAAATGCTCCTGTTATCAATTTTACGGCAAAAGGAAAACAAAACGTGAAAAGATTATATTTTTATTCGATAAGAAATTTACAATTTACTGTTAAAAAGGTTAACGCAGTAGAGCTCTGGATCGACGTGTATACACGTCGAACGCAGTTAACTGGTTAATAGTAGGTTTACCGAGATTTCTTATATAACTATCTTTACTGACACGGGACAATAGGTGTACAGCACAGAGAATTTCAAAATTGGAAGGCTCTGAAGAAAATGAATTTCGATGTGTGCTCGTCTCATCGAATGGATAAAAATCAGTACAAGTGATAGAAAAAGATGGAACCGGTTTCTATAATTTTTATCACTAAGTTTTGTGTGGGTCGAAATGACCCGCCTGGTTTATCAACAAATCAATATTTCAGCAAATCTAGTGTTAAGAACACTCTATGATGCCTAAGCTAGAAAAAAAGCCTTAAAAGACTTAAGTCAGTGTCTCGTTTAATATCAGATCTCTCTGTAAACTACGATAATAAGGTGCACTTCCGTCTATCTCGGCAATAGTCCAGGCATTTGAAGCAATTGAGACGGGGAGTAGGATATTTTGATTGAAGCTTAGTAACGTTATAATGCGGCCGATTCGTTTTCGGTGAAAACAAACGGCGCAAAACCCAACTTTGTCCCCTTTCCATGGCCTCTCTTCCGCGACCGTGAGCCGTTTATTTTTCTTGAAAACGTATCAGCCGCATTTCCTTCCTCATTGTCTGGCTTAAAGAAATAAATCCACCGTTGGGGTCCGTTCAAGGGTCGTTTCCTCCGGTTTGCCGTCTTTGCTTCGTCTCGTCGCGACATCTTCGCCACGCTTTTTTACCCTTTTGGGCCCTATGACGCTCCATAGCGTGTAAACAATATTTTCATAACATGCTGAATTTATTATTGTCTCGATAAACTTACGATAAGATGGGCATTTTGTAAACGTAGGTTACATGCCAGAAAATCCTATATGATTACGCGATTCTAAAATCTAGAAAGCTGAAATCCATTCTACATTTGAGATAGATGTACCATTTTACGTATCTTAAAAAACACTAAATCCTATCAGACAACGAAGAAAATTCCGAATTTCCCCTGGTAACGCCAAAACAGGTAGATAAATATTAAGTTTCTCGCGATGGAAAATACATATATCAAACGACTGATAATAACAAAACTAACGTCTCTAGATAGCGGCCAATGCTTAAAGTAAAACAAGAATTATAACGAAGACCTCTATAATAAGCCTAAATATTAAATAAAATAGTAAACAGTAAATAACATGAGTATACATAGTGTTAGCTCGCTCAGACGCCATAACGTGACAAGATATAATAATTTTAAAATTGAATACACTGCCGGCCATAAGTTTTGGGACACCTACTTCGGATGGAATAAATGTGAACATAAATCTACGCACATTTTTGTATGATTTTAACTAATTTTGTTTTATTTAGTATTATATATTTCAAGCAAACATACATCAAGTCCTATAACAGGTTTATAATGCAAAAAATAAAATAACATATTTTGTTTTCATCGATATAACCACGTCTTTTCTTCATGACGGCTTTCACGAGTTTTGACATTCTGGACGTTAATTGTTTAAGGGTATCTGTTGAAACTCCATTCCGAACAGTTTTATGAACATTTGAATACATTGAAAGAGGATCTGATACGAGATGCCACACGCAGCAGAACCTGATAGTTGCTCGGTAAAAATATAATACAGACTGTTATCAAAAAACCAGTAATAAATTTATAAATTAACCAAGGATGTCGTAATGACTTATAGTTGAGAATATGTTTTAATCAAAACCTGAAAATAGGAACAGTGAAAATGTTCACTCCACAATCAATTTCCGATTTCGTGCATACGTAGCAGGTGTCCTAATACTTTTGGTCGGCAGTGTATATCAAAATCTGTTAAACAATATAAAGCCACCGTAGATGTTAAAATGTTAAAGTAATAAGTAGACTATGAATTTTTAAATTCAAAAACCTAGTTAACTAACCCAAGGTCAAATCCACGTCATCTCAACAAAATTCTCAAAAATTCTCATTTATACCTCAATTAAAATCTACTTTAACACTAGATTTACGGGCGTGAAATCTCTTACACTGCAGTATATTAAATAAGGACTTTGGAACGAGAGGGATGAAGCGGCAAAGATGGTAATTCGTAAAGTCATTATTGTATTATAAAATACACGTAAAATATCTACTGTACAGCGTCTCTGTAAATTTGAGAAATGTTTGTAAGACATTCGGGACCCGTCAATTTGACGGCTTCCGTAAATCTAGTGTTAAGTCAGACCCGTTGGTCCCAGATGAAATAACCGTAACGTTTAGAGTTAAAATACGAAATAATGACAAGATTCATCCCCACGGCCCGCCTTTTCAGCGCCGCGCAGTGCCGAGCACCCTGAGACTTCGCGGCAGGTCGAGAAACTCTCGACAGGAGTCTCGAAAACGGAAATTCGTGAAAGCTACTTCTCGTGTGTGGCTCTCGGGCGAAAAGTAGAGGCCGGCAGGCCCGTACAACGAGCTAGCTTGCGTAGAAACGGAGAAGATAATAGCCATAGAGAGGAGTAAACGGCGAAAGCACCCCAGTTTCCTCGTGGGCGGGTAACGCGGCTAATTCCGACTGTTTGGTTAGCAAGCATTTAAGGTTTGTCTTGGCTGTTGCTTCGTGTCTTTTAGACAGCCGATCTGTGTTCCGACCAAACGAAACGGAAGCTAAACGTTCCCGACGAGGTGACGAGCCGACGACTTCGTCGTTGGACGTTCCGGCGACTTTTCACCGGCTCGCGTCCGATTAACTCGCCCGATTCGAACGATCCGAGGGATGTCGCTTTCCGTCGGATGTCTTTTGAACGTAGCTCGACTGTGAGGCTTTTGCGATATCTAGGAGGTGTACGAGATGATAGTTTGATCGTGGTTGATGTTCGGTTATTTGGGGCGCGATTGGAAGAGTTTTATCGGTTTTAGAATGTCGAGGGGAGAGTTACGCGATTCAGGCGGATAGGAAGATGCTTGAGGTTCCTGCAAAGTGGACATGTTGCTCGATGGAGCATACGTGGAATATTTCATTAAAAATAGATTCACCCTTGCCACTTTCAGTAATAGTTTTAACGCTCCAAATTCCGAAGTTCCAAATAACCGTAACAGTCTACCTTGCGTCAGCCAGCGTTCCAGATCTATGATCCTCACGCTAATACTGTCACTAAAATAGAAGCACAATGAAAACTTGTGACTTTATCAGAAATCTACAACTCCAACTTTAAATTAACCAAAAAACCATCTAACTTACATCAGCCAACATCCCAGATCTATGATCCTCACGCTATCACCGTCACGACAATAGAAACAAAATTAAAACCTACGACATTATCAGAAATCTACAACTCCAACTTTAAATTAACCAGAAAAATGAACCCATTTGACAAAGTTCGAAATTTCCGTAACCATCTAACTTACATCAGCCAACATCCCAGATCTGCGAGCTTCGCGCTGTCACCGTCACTAAAATAAAAGCACAATCAAAACCTACGACATCATGAAAAATCTACAACTTCAATTTCAAATTAAACAGAAAAATTGTCCAATTCGGTAAAGTTCGAGATAGCTGTAACCATCTAACTTACATCAGCCAACATCCCAGATCTGCGATCCTCGCGCTATCACCGTCACTAAAATAATAATAACTTTATTCACAAAAAAATACAAATGCCCTTACGCACGAGAGTATATATACATGTTTTTCAATCACAATAATTGTATAACATAGTAGTGCCGCTTTAACAAATACATTAAGTGAAACAACTCATGTGGGCCAGTTTTGTCTCGAGGAAAAAATTCAGGAAAAATAAACCTGGACGAATAGTCACTAAAGTAGAAGCAGAATTAAAACCTACAACTTTATCAGAAAACTCCACCCCGACATTACAAAATCAATTATAAAATTGCCACATTCGGCAAACTACTCTGTTTGAAGATCTTACAAAGTGACGAATCCCCTTGAACATTTCAGCCGAGCGAGAAAATGTTCCTGTAAAAAGACCCTGGGTATTCGCCGCGGACTCGGTTTCGCGAAACTGCACGGCACTGACTTGTCCGTGTCTCTCGATTTTCATTCGCGTAGGTACCTGAGTGCTAAGTAGGCACATAGGTACTAGAGCACATATGTAACCGCGAGGTACAAGAGACAACCGCAACCCTCCGTGCGGCACAAAAGATTTAGAGAAGTTGCGGCTGAACAAACACCGCCGGCATAAGCGCACGTTCCTCCCTTCGGCTTTTCCTGGCTCCCGTACGAGCACCCGTAAATGCCTCGGGTTCTCTCAGCGAGCCGTGCTCTGATAAGAATTCTCTTAACAGCCTCCGGCTTATATTCTTCGTGTTAACTTATCCGTTAGATTATTATATTTACTGCGATTTTTCTCTATCTGCTTTTTTAGCGAATATTCAACGATCCATATTTGAGGAAATTGAAGTCAGAAGGTAAATGTCTACTTCAAAATGATAGCTATTGGACTGGATTAAATTTGGTTTTTAGTGATGTTAAATTATGAAACTGTAAATATATTGTGAAGGTACAAATCTATTAAATTGTGGCGGAAAATGGGGACAGACGTGGAAATTACTTTAATTGAGTTGAAGTTGGAAGATAATCCAAAATGATAGATAATGGACTGGGTTAAATTTGGTTTTTAGTGATTTTAAATTATGAAGCTATAAGTATATCAAATTGTGAAGGTTGAAATTAAATAAATTGTGGCGGGAAATAGGTACCGGCGTGTAAATTGCTTTAATTGAGTTGAAGTTGGAAGATAATCCAAAATGATAGATATTGGACTGGGTTAAATTTGGTTTTTAGTGATGTTAAATTATGAAGCTATAAGTATATCAATTTATGGAGGTTGAAATTAAATAAATTGTGGCGGAAAATAGGTACCGTCGTAGAAATTACTTTAATTTCACTTGAAGTTGGAAGATAATCCAAAATGATAGATAATGGACCGAGTTAAATTTGGTTTTTAATGATGTTAAATTATGAAGCTATAAGTATATCAAATTGTGAAGGTTGAAATTAAATAAATTGTGGCGGAAAATAGGTACCGTCGTAGAAATTACTTTAATTTCACTTGAAGTTGGAAGATAATCCAAAATGATAGTTATTGGACTGGGCTAAATTTGGTTTTTAGCGATGATAAATTATGAAGCTATAAGTGTATCAAATTGTGAAGTTTGAAATTAATGAAATTGTGGCGGAAAATAGGTACTGTCGTGAAAATTACTTTAATTGAGTTGAAGTTGGAAGATCCAAAATGATAGTTATTGGACTGGGTTAAATTTAGTTTTTAGTGATGTTAAATTATGAAGCTGTAAATATATTGTGAAGGTACAAATCTATTAAATTGTGGCGGAAAATGGGGACAGACGTGGAAATTACTTTAATTGAGTTGAAGTTGGAAGATAATCCAAAATGATAGTTATTGGATCGAGTTAAATTTGGTTTTTCGCAATGTTAAATTATGAAGCTATAAGTATATCAAATTGTGAAGGTTGTAATTAATTAAATTGTGGCGGAAGATAGGTACTGTCGTAGAAATTACTTTAATTGAGTTGAAGTTGGAAGATAATCCAAAATGATAGTTATTGGACCGAGTCAAATTTGGTTTTTAGCGATGTTAAATTATGAAGTGATAAATTAATGAAATTGTGGTAGAAAATAGGCACCAACATTGGAATTATTTTAATTTATTGCTCTTTAACTCTGTGTGAGTTTGAAGATGAAACTTTGAGACAACGCTGATGTAGATACATGTTACTGTTCCTCGATAAACTTTTCAATTTTGTCAATTCCTCCAGCTTCATCGAATTTCATAAATATTCTTCCGAATAGGATATTTTTCGATTTATCTGTCACAAGTAATAATAGCGATATGATGCAACGTGTTTTTCTTTCAGTAATTTTCAAACGCAGCGAAAAATTTGTGTTACAGAGGCCAAAAAATGACCGAGGAAGAGGCAGCGTTGAAAATACAATCTACCCGGTCGTTTGGCGGGTGAAAAAATTCGCAAAAATTCATACACCCGGTTAAACAGATTAACTTTCGTCGTCCAATTCTATCATTAATCCGTCCAACGTTCGGAGCAACATTTTCCTTAACAAACTAGCTGTTTCGTTACTTTCAGCATCGTTGGAGAACATCGGTCTTCCGGAGAACGTTGCTAATCAAGAATGAAAGTTATACGTGACGTAAGTTGCCTTCAAGTGCATTACAGTTTCATTTTACTTCAAAATAACCCTCTAAAAATCAATTTTCACCAAACTTCCCAAAACCAATGATCATCAGAAAGTTTTCTCGTTGAATAATAACCGTTAGAGGCGCGGAAATTTTGCCAATTTCTATTCACAAAATTTATTCTATACCGTTGATTTTATCGAAGATTATCGAAACGCGTAAAATAATCATTGTTCAGCTAGAAATTTAACCGTAGAAATAGTCGCTCGGGTGTGACAGCCGGCAGAGATAATGGCGTCGAGCTGAAAATGCGACGCGTGGAAACGATGCCTGTTGTTATTTTATGGGGGCGCCGCGGCGAAACACCGTGGCTCGTCAGGGGGGGTTACAGGGGGGACATCTCGTTAAACCGATTTGCACATCGGATGCACTCTCTCGATTCCTCGAACAGCGGACAATTTCACAGGGGTCTATTTTGCGCTCTTGCTTTTACTCCCATTCGTTTCCCTGTTTTCCTCATTCCTGTAAACATAGATATTACGCCGGCTTGTTTGTTACTTTCGGCGGAGTCTTTGGAGAACAACGGTCTTCCGGAGAACGTTGGGAATCGAAGGTGAGAGTTACAAATGGAGGACGATGACTTCTTTTGCGATGAAATCTCTCGGTGTAATTAACAATTTGCATTATTGGATTCGAGGAAAGGGTGAAGGTGCTGGGGGAAAGATATTTTGAGTAATTATGTCTAAATGTGACTGTAATTGGCAGTTTGCGAGGGTGAATGGGATTCGTATATTTTACAGACGTTTATTATGCTCTGGGAAGCATCTATTATGATTGTGAATCATCCATCGTTGAGTACGTTTAATTAATTGTAAGTGAGGAACTATGGTGAGTTTGGAGTTGAAGACGCGGAGTCTTAATTACTGAAGTTAAAATGTCTGACAGCTCCGGAAAATGTTTACTGACTTATCGCAATATTTACCGTGACTCGAAACGCACCTAATGCTGTATATTCTAAGCGAAATGATTTTAGCGCTTAAAGTACAAATTTAGCGGCAGCAACTACCACTGAATTACAATTAAACGTCAATAATTGCAAATTGACACCGTGCAATTTTATTCGACGAATTCTGCAATGTCGAAGCTACCTGTACTCATCCTTTCACACTTATCGTATTGTCAATTACCTCTAAAAAATCTTCGACGCCAACAACATTTAATGATATAAATTAACGTCAACCAGATCAATTAACAACCTCTTAAAAATTCATTCTTCACCCACAAACCCTCCCAACAATATAAGAAAAAGGAAAACCCACAAACACTCCCCGTTACAAACACAAATCTCCCTTCAAAATTGCAAATTTAAAAATCCCCGACACTCGCATCAATTAATGATCTAAATTAACGTCAACCAGATGAGTTAACAACCTCTTAAAATTCATTCCAATCATCCACAAAGCCTCCCAACAATATAAGAAAGAGGAAAACTCACAAACACTCCCCGGCACAAACACAAATCCCCGTTCAACATCGAAAATTTTGAAATCTTCAACATCAGCATCAATTAATGATCTAAATTAACGTTAACCAGATGAGTTAACAACCTCTCAAAAATTGATTCTAATCATCCACAAACTCTCCCAACAATATAAGAAGAAGGGAAACCCACACACATTCCCCGTTACAAACACAAATCTCCTTTCAAAATTACAAATTTAAAAATCCCCGACATTCGCATCAATTAATGATCTAAATTAACGTCAATCAGATGAGTTAACAACCTCTCAAAAATTCATTCCAATCATCCACAAACCCTCCCAACAATATACAAAAAAGAAAGACCCACAAACACCCCCGTCACAAACACAAATCTCCCTCCAAAATCGCAAATTTCAAATCTCCAACATCGGCATCAATTAATGATCTAAATTAACGTCAACCAGATCAGTTAACAACCGTTGCAAAATTCACTTCCAATAACCCACAAACCTTCCCAACAATATACAAAAATGAAGACACGCAAGCACTCTACGTCACAAAGATAAATCTCCCATCGAGTTTCAAAATTGTACTTAAAATGCTGAACCACGGTCGATGTCAGTTAATTAAACGATATTAAAATTACATTGAAACACATTTGCGGAATTCGATACAGTTCATTGACTGAATGCCGAAATACCTCGAGGTTGGGCGCGTGTGTAATGTATCGTGGACAGCAAGAAGAAGAGCAGTTCATTCGCTCGTCTCCTTGAGTGCTTGCCGGAGCTTTCCTTTCGCACTGACGAGATGCAGCTTGCATTCGGACGTCACGTCACCGTCGGAAGACGACTCGTCCGACCATTAAATCGTTTTCTTCGTTCGTCGTTCATCCTCGTGGCCTCGGCCTGGCACGGTTCTAACATTCGAACGAGCACGGCAACGTTTCCAACGTGTTACTTTTTCCTCCGTGTGCACGTTGGACATTTTCCTGCTCTCTGTTGAAATTACTCTCTCACCGTCTTTATCGTGCGTCAATTATACATTCTTCGTTGTTAAAAAACACCGTTATTTCGAATTTTTAATTCCGCTGAGCGTTCCAAGGCAATTTGCATTTTTATTACTTCCAGCATTTTTCATCCCCCTCGTACGGTTTCTCTTGTTTTCTGAAACTGATTTTCACGGTGGTAATTGTGAGTTCGTGTTTTCTTAGGCCGTTGAAATAATGTAATTTGTTTGAACTTTAGATATTAATGAAAATAGACTACGAAGCTTAAATTTAATTAAAAACTTACTTCTTTGGACAGTTCATTATAGATACCTACTCTGAGAAATTGGCGACATCTTTTAGAGTTAATTACAATTTTTCTCTTCAAAATCTACACCTATGTATATCGCAAACTACCCCATGCAATTTGACTGATCGGTAAATTGTAAACTTCGCCAGAAAACACTCCAAATAACTTAACACTATTCCTACCGACACTTCATGTATACCTTTTCCTACCGCAACCGGTGAATTTGTCAAATGATAATTTTTTCCCAGAAAATGAACAGTAAAAAAAGAAGTGAATATTGAAAAATGTATTATAATGTGAATGTATTATACGTATATTTGAGGAAAAGTCGTGAAGTTTAAAGGCGATTCAATCACGTTGTATATAGGAAATTCTAATCGAAATTTTAAAAACGGTCATTTGACCGATCGTGGTAGGAATAGTGTTAAAAATCTTTGACTCTTCAGCGCAATATTCATCCCTCGCCCAAGCTTCGGTTCAACCCCCTGCAAAATTATCACCATCGTCTCGCTTTCGCCGTCAAGACTCGCAATTATCTCGAACGTGAAATTTCCCGTGCAATTTACGTCGCCGGTGAAAGGCGGTGAACGCAAGGTGAACAAAACAAAAGGTAAATACGTGAAAGCGTTAAAACTCGCGTCCCGCAACGTCGCCGACGTAATAATAACGCGCGGTTTTCTCCGTATGAAGAGAAGCGCCGTAACGATTTTAATAAATTTCGCCGTCGGCTAAGCTGCAACAACAGCGGCGTATGAATTAAGAGGACCGAAGCACCGCTTGGATAAACATCTCGAATTAGGCGCCCGAATTCTTTTCCGTCCATCCGCGCCCACCGCACACTTTACGGCTTCGGTATGTTTCGGCTGACGTGCCTGATATGTATATGACCGATTTTGCCCCTCGATCTTGCCGCAATAGACGAGATATTTTACAGCCGAGGGATCTCCGTCGGTCGTTTAAGGGATCAGCCTTGTCTCGCCGTTTGGTATTCGCTAATTCGCGACGTGTAATTTGTGGAAGCTTCCGAGTGCATGGAAGATTGGTTTATCAACGATAGAATCTAGCGGGTAGATCAATGGTCAATGATGAGAGCTGTGGTGGCTGAGAAGGTAGAGGCTGGGACTAGCGATTTGCGAGTCCGAGTTCAAATCCGCCTTCGTTATCTTTGGAAAATTTTTTCTAAATTATTAATTAACATATTTTAGCCTTAATGGTTTGGATACCACCTGCAATAGTAGATCCTAGGTGAAAGTAACTGCAACATTTAAAGCAGAAAATTTGTTGAATATAGGATCTATGGTGGATAAGGAGGTAATAAAGGGACTCTCAATCGGCGCGTCCGAGTTTGAATCTCTCGTTACCTCTGGAATATTTCTTCTGAATTATTAATTAATACATTTCAGCATTAGTGATTCCGATACCACCTAAGACAGTGGGTCCTAGGTGAAATGACCATAACACTTAAAGCCGAAAAAATGTTTAAAATACGGACTACGGTGGATAAGAAGTTACAATCACGGACTCTCGATCGGTGCGTCCGAGTTCGAATCTCTCGTTACCTCTGGAATACTTCTCCTGAATTATTAATTAATACATTTCAGCATTAGTGATTCCGATACCACCTAAGACAGTGGGTGCTAAGTGAAATGACCATAACACTTAAAGCCGAAAAATGTTAAAAATACGGACTACGGTGGATAAGAAGTTACAATCACGGACTCTCAATCGGTGCGTCCGAGTTCGAATCTCTCGTTACCTCTGGAATATTTCTTCTGAATTATTAATTAACACTTTATCTACCGCTCATTCTTCTGAACATTATGCACGAGTGTATATACCTACTTGCAAAGTTCTATAACATTAAAATTCAAATGTGAAGAAATACTCATTATGTCGTTATAATTTCAGTTGTTCCGAGGCAGCGTAACTTTATTTTATTATCATCTGTAATAACAAATTAATAGACTGTCGGCTAATGAGTATTGATAAACAAAAAGCTTATTAATAGGCTTCCGGTAGATGAAGTGTTAATACATTTCAGCCTTAGTGCTTCCGATACCACCTAAGACAGTGGGTCCTAGGTGAAAAGACCATAACACTTAAAGCCGAAAAAATGTTAAACTTTGAAGAGTTTTAAAATTGGTAATTGGAAGACCGAGCCCAGCGAACGTATCAAATAGGAGTATAAAAATTTCAATGTCAAGAAAGTCTCCTTACAACGTCTCTATCTTATTGCACATCAAAACACTCGTCAAAGGTGAAAGACCACCTCGATGAAACTCTAACAAAGTATTCTCTATCCCTTTACCACCGTGACAATGCTCCAAACACGAGAAAACTTGGAAAGCTCGAGTCGTGAGTCCAACATTCCGGTGGTCCGTTGAAAATCTTCGCGATCTCGTTTCCGTGAAAGGGACGAAATCCTCCCGTTCTATCCCTGCCATTATATTCGAATTTCGTAAGAATCCCCAACGAAACGTCAGTCGACGATTTCTCGGTCATTCTGCCGTCCTTTTGCCGTCGTTTTGCCAGGGGATTGCGCCTCTTTCTTTTCGTTCGAGACGCTTCGAGGTCGATGAACACACGCGCGCAACGGAGCACCTGTGCCGCGCGAGTTTTCCGCGAAGAGAAAGAACGGAGGAGGCTTTTGGCCAGCCACGTAAATTCGATTTAATCTCGCACTTGTAACGTCGATCTTTCATGCTGAAATTCTTTCGGAGGATTTTCTCGACGCGAGATTCAACCTGATGGACGCGACGGACGTTGGATTCTTTTGTGAATCGTGGATGACGATCGTGTTGCGTCGAATTACGATGAATCTGTGGGCCGAGCGTGCGAAGGTGTCTTTGGAGATTTTTTTTTAGATTGAAAGGAGAAATTCTCGGGGGTTGCTTGCAATGGGGGATGATTTGGTGTACTTTACTAGTGGGCGAATTTATTTGAGATGAAAGTGATAGAACTATGCTTCTCTCTTAGTAGATTATCAATTTTTTGTAATCCGTGCTGCACCCGACTTGGCTGCCGTTGTAATTAATACTCCGTCGTGTCAACACTTTACCGACCGCTATTGTTTGAGCATTCTACCCACTTTAAAGGATTTGTTTCGGCTTAGATTGCCTAAAAAAAATTACAATCTCTTTGAAAATTACAAATGCTTCTCATCGGCTCCTTAACACTAGAACTTCCGGCGTTAAATCTATCATATTTAGAAATATTAAATAAGTATTTTGAAAAAAGGGAAATTAAGAGGTGGAAAAGATGATCGATTCGGTAATTTATGTTTTTAAAGATGGACGTAGAATATGTGTCCTACGACTCTCCTATAAACTTGGAGAATTTTCGGGAAAAATTGTGTACCAGTCATTTTGACTGGTTTGGTAGTTCTAGTGTTAACACAGTTCCACTACAATAATAAATAACAAATTAGTGATTACCGTGGAAACCGATTAATAAACTAAGAGTCTAAGCGTTGGTGACAAAAAGCCTGTTAATAGGCTACCGGTCGGTAAAGTGTTAATTGCAATTTTGGAATTTCGAAATGGCTACATTTCCATCCGAATGTCTCTCAGAACCTATAGCTATCGTTATCATCCGGTATCAGTGAATACCCAACGGTAAAGAATTTCTCCACCTTGATTTCACCCAGCTAACAAATAATTTCAAACATTTCAACAAACAATTCAGTCCGCAAGCAGTTAAATCTTCAGCTCTCAATCTTCCAATACCCCGTGCTCAAAAAAAATTCCAATTAATACAATTATCATCAACTCCTAATCCCACACTCCCCTCCCTGTCTCTCCATCCACGCGAGAACAATTCCCAAAAACCACATCATCAGAACGTCCGCCCTACAACTTACCCACTAAACACTTCACTCTCGCCTTCGAATAATCGAAATTGGCCCCTTTTCCTCGTCGTCGTAAAATTCCTTTGGTATCCAGGCCGACAGGTGCAAGCGCCTTCACCTGCGGATATTATTTCTGTCAACCTTCCCCGTGTTTATCCGCATACATATTTGACGAACTCCTCCGGTGTGCAGGTCGGACGTCTAGGTACGCGGCGGGAGTGTTGCCTGAAGAAGCAATCTCTGTCGCATGAAATAACATTTAGGCCGGACTGGCTGGTCCACTGCACCCGTATCTATCCGTGTCTACACGTTCCTCCACATCGTGGATCGGTACCTGCGCCTAGATCTACACTTACGACACGAGTGGACCGCTACCGGGGTTAACTTTCGCCTGGACAACCTCCAGCGACCATTAACGGTCTATTAGCACTTTGCGTATGGGAATTGGTTTCTTTGAGTCTCACATGTTAGGGTATGTTCGTTTGGTTGGGTTGTTGGTTGTTGTTGTCTCGTATTGCGGCTTTCACAGACTTGGGTATTCCGCTTGGCATCTACTGTTTTAGGTAGATGCGAACCACCGAGGATGTGGTACACGTATCGCATGGGAAATTTTTAATTTACGTGAGTTGGCGGGGATTTGAACTCGATCTCATTGATTGGGATTCTGAGTTTTTGCCTACTTATCCACTTTAGCGTAGTATCTTCTCCAAATGAGCTCTCTTTAGACCTTCAACTGTTATGGGTATTTCACCTAGGACGTGCAGTTTTTGGTGGGATCCTAATCACCGAGGCTATGGTATAAATATCGCATGAGACAAATTTCAAATTTTCGAGAGTTGACGGGGGATTTAAACTCGATTTTATTCGGTGGGATTCTGAGCTTTTACATCCTTATCCATTTCAGCTTAGTATATTCTCCCACTGTGCTCTCTTTAAACTTTCAACTGTTATGGGTATTCCACCTAGGACATACAATTTTAGGTGGGTTCCGAACCACCGGGCCTATGGTGTAGATATGACATGAGACAAATTTCAAATTTTCCATAGTGGACGAGGGATTTGAACTCGATTTTATTGGGTGGGATTCTGAGTTTTACCTACTTATCCACTTCAGCTTAGTGTCTTCTCCAACTGAGATCTCTTTACACTTTCAACTGTTATGGGTATTTCACCTAGGATGTACAATTTCAGACGAGTTCCGAACCACCGGGGCTATGGTGTAGATATCACACGAGACAAATTTCAAATTTTCCAGAGTTGACGGGGGATTTGAACTCGATTTTATTGGGTGGGATTCTGAGCTTTTACCTACTTAGCCACTTCAGCTTAGCATCTCCTCCAACTGAGCTCTCTTTAGACCTTCAACTGTTATGGGTATTTCACCTTGGGCCTACAGTTTTAAGTGAGTTTTGAGCCACCGAGGCTATGGAATACATATCACATGGGAAGAATTTCAAATTTTTTCAGAGGTGATGGGGGATTTGACCTCGGTCTCACTGATTGGGAGTTTGACCGTCTATCTTCTTATGCCCCATCCCGTTTGACTTTTTGATCGTTTCGCCAAGGACCTACAGTTTTAGGTGGGTTCCAAACTATTGACGGACTATTGGGTGACCTATATTCTGGTGTTTGTTGTGTCTTGTTCAATTGAAATTTTATATCGTTAAAGTTGCTTCTAGATAACTGCAGTTTTGGTTAAGAAAGAAAAATGATGAACTTTCGGTCGTAAATTTCGAATATCCAAATAAAGACTAATTTTCACAGAAAACGACCTTCAAACAAGTCTCTCTAAATATTATAGCATGACAAATGAGGACAATGACGTTCCCAAAACAAACATTGAAAGATTTACTCTTCAAAATTTCACTTGTCCACCCTTTCTCGCGTCTTTATCTAAACGCTTAAAATTTAAACCTCGGCAATTTCAACATACTCCACTGCACAACGAATACCAAAAAGAGGCAATGTCGCAAACATACCACCTGTCCAATTACAAGAAACTGCCTCAATCTGTATTATTTCGCGAATCGAGATTTCTATTATTACCATTAGAACATTTACTCAACGATATCAGCCGAGAAAATGATTTGAATTTAAACACACGCGTTGCGCTTACGTGCGTACGAGGGTGCAGCATACTTCTTGGATTAACGAATGGTAAATATAAAATACCCGCAGAGCCATAAGGCATAAATGTAGCAGCTCCCGCGGACAGGCCGAGGGCAATAACCATCCACTTTAACCATCGGTTTCAGTATGGCTTCTATATGGCGCGAGAATGCGAAGGCAACCCTAGGCAACCCTCGAATAATATTTTCATATCCCCCGCCTAGGAGTTTTCTCCTCATCCGATCCGCCACATATCAGCGGCAGGAAATTATTTTTCACACTCCCCGTATCCTTTCGTCGGGCCGACGATCCCTCGTCGTTTCTTACTCGTGAAATTGCGAAATTATTTCTTCGAGACGTTCGAAGCATGGGAGATTTTTGACGGAGCTTGATGATTTTGGGATTTTAATTTAATACAATTTAATAGTGCAACTAAGAAAGATGATAGAGGCTGTGAGCTGTTGTTTGTTGCAATATTGATACAGACTTACTGACCCGATTCTCCTCTCAAATCCGAAAATTACATTCTCTCAAAATCTATTGGTTTACAAACCGGAGTCATCGTTCTCCGAAATTCTCCCGCATTTAACTTACTTCGCGTCAGGGAAACTCAAAATTCTATCTCTCTCGAGTCCGTAGGAACATAAAAAATTCGTATTCCCCCAAATTAGACACGCTCAATTCAATTTGCGGCCTTAAGAACACAAAATTCCATTTTTCAAATCCGCAGTGCCATAAAAAAGTCATCGCCCCCAAATTAATCACATTCAATTTAATTTACGGCCTGAAGACCCCAAAATTCCATTTTCCCACATCTATAGTGCCACAACAAATTCGTTGTCCCTCAAACTCTTGCATTTAGCTCAATTCTTGTTATCCACAACACAAAATTCAATTTCTCCTAAATCTATAGTGCCACAAAAAATTCAACGTCGCCCAAATTCTCGAATTTAGCTCAATTCGCGTCGGGAAAACTCAAAATTTCGTCTCTCCTGAGTCCATAAGACTACAAAAAATTCATCATCCCCAAAATTAATCACATTCAATTGAATTTGCGGCCTCAAAAACACAAAATTTCATTTCTCCTAAATCTATAGATCACAGGAAAGTCCTCATCCCCCAAATTCTCGCATTTAGCTCAATTCGCGTCGGGAAAAACTCAAAATTTCGTCTCTCCTGAGTCTATAAGACCACTAAAAATCCATCATCCCCCAAAATAATCACATTCAATTCAATTTACGGCCTGAAGAACCCAAAATTCCATTTCATCCAAATCTATGTGCTACAAAAAATTCATCGTCCCCCAATTCTCGCATTTAACTCAATTCTCGTCATGAAAAAGTCAAAATTCCATCTCTCTCGAGTCTACAAGACCACAAAAGATTCATCATCCCCCAAATTAATCACATTCAATTGAATTTGCGGCCTCAAAAACACAAAATTCCATTTCTCCTAAATCTATAGATCACAGGAAAGTCCTCGTCCCTCAGATTCTCGCATTTAGCTCAATTCGCGTCATGAAAAACACAAAATACCATCTCTCCAGAGTCTGTAAGACCACAAAAAATTCATCATCCCCAAAATGAATCGCATTCAATTCAATTCTCGGCGTGGTGTCCGTGTAAACGTAAAAGCGTATTGACACATGCGCGCAGAGAAGTACGAGAAGTAGTTGCAATTAGCAGAGGGAAGGTTCGCCGCGAGCCCCGAGCTCCGAGTTCCGAGTTCCGAGGCCCGAGCCGTCAGACTCGGTCGATATGTGGTCACAATGAAGGGTGTGGCATTCGAGGACCAAAAGCTCTCTCCTGTCAGCTTTATCCTACCATTGGCTGTTGCCAGGTGTCGAGAATGGCGGACCTTTCTCCCTTCTGGTTGGCCCTCCGAGGGCTTTTAACGGTCCTTCGGCCTCCTTTGCCGGATGCATGCAAAGATCCTACGCTAATTGTCACGTGGGAGGGGCGAGAGTCACGTTTGCCGATTTTACAGGCGATCGATCGGTATTACCTTTGGCCTTGTAAGATGCGATGAGTCTAATTGGAGAAATGGGATATTGCTTTCGATAGGGTACGATGGGGTTTTCAGAATTTCGTGAGGATTTTGAAATTGAGCTGTTTCTGGATGGAGGGAAATGTGCGGTGAATTCGAACATGCGATGAATTTTGTTTAATTTCGAGATGGAAGAGGAAATAAGCGTGATCGAGGTTAATTAGAGTATGCGACGGTATGGTGAAAGACTAGAATATTGCAATTTTTTTGTCTGTAATTAAGATTAAAAAACTTACAATCGTAGTTTTCTTGTTAAGATTCTATTCCTCGTTCTGATTCTGTCGTGATACAGCGAGGATCTTTCATTTGCTGATCTCGTTTCTGCATTTTTTCACTCAACTTTTAATCAACAGCACCTGGAAGAAACAAAAGATCCTGATCATAGAGATTTAACATACTCGATTTAACATTCCTCCTTGACTTTCCATTTTAAAATTCAATGATAATTTAACTGCAGCATCCTTCAACCCCCACAATTATTATAATTCCCTTGACGTAGAGCAGCGGCAATAAAGAATTTTACAATAATTTCCTTCGGCAAGCTGCACAGTGAAAAAATAAGCAGAAACCACGGACAGTTATCATCGAGGTGTGTCTAAGTCTGTCAAATTTCCCGGTAAAGGGTGATTTCCAAGTAGAAAATGATGCAGCGGAGGCGAGTTTCGACGAGGAGCCACCACTTTAATGGATACACGTGTCGGGGAGTATTTTAGATCGTCGGTACATCGCGCCGCGATGAAGAGGCGAACGACGACGTTCGAGGAAGATTGATGAGGTGTGTTTACCGCTAACTAATTCCTTTCTGCTGGCGTTTCGCGTCGGGCTAACTAACTCTCTCTCAAACCGACCCAACGAGACGTCCGCCGTACCCAAACTTCTGCCGACAAATTGTACGAATTCCACGACCGTCCACGTAATTCGTCCTGGATAACGAATGTTGAAGGTGGTGTTGCTTTTAACCCCTTGCCCTGCGATTGCTTTTGAAATGTGAGCAATAGCTCAGAATAAATTTCAGAAATAAAAATTGCTCGCCAATTTCCGATGTACCAAAGGAAATTACAGAAATTCTGTAGGAAGATCTATATCGAAATTTAATTTCTTCAGGGCCTTGTAATTTTTAAGTTCTGTAACTGGTGCACCTATTGACCCCTGTCGATGGATATAGGTATACAGGGTGTTAGGAAAACATTCAATATTTATATGGTATATAGGATACACTGTACTGAGTAAAAAAGCTTTTTTTATTTCAAGATTTAATTCCGAACTATTCCATATATAGTCACAAAAGAAATCATAGAGCAAGGGGTTAAGACTAGATTTTCCGACATTTCTTGTACATTGTGTTAAAAAAAACATTCAATATTTATATGGTATATAGGATACACTGTACTGAGTAAAAAAGTTTTAGTAAAAAACCTTTTGTTATTTCAAGAATTAATTCTGAACTATTCCTTATGTAGTCACAAAAGAAATCATAGAGCAAGGGGTTAAGACTATATTTTCCGACATTTCTTATACAGGGTGTTAAAAAAACATTCAATATTTATATGGTATATAGGATACACTGTACTGAGTAAAAAAGCTTTAGTAAACATAGGTCGAAAGGTCAACCGTTTCTTAGATATAAACATTTTTGTTTGCTAATATCATGATTGACATACTTGCTTCCATCGCATGCGATGTTTACTTTACTGTTTATAAACCGCGTTCTCAATGTTCTTATCCAAGTGGAGACAGTAGGTTTCATTGAGAATCAGTCACTTGTGGCACGGCGATTGTAGATATTACACAGTTACAAAGTATCGTGAAAATGTCAGCGTATTATTCGAATAAAGAAACGGCATATATGCATTTTACGTATGGCCGTGCTAATGGAAGTGATTTAGTTGCACGACGTCTTTGCGCGGAAAAAATTCGCAATCAAAGGGTTCCCTCTCACATGCTGTTTTAAAAACTTCACCGACTTCACCAACTTCAGTGGTAAGTCAACTATGAAAATAACAAACAAAAATGTTTATATCTCAGAAACGGTGGACCTTTCAACCTATGTTTACTAAAGCTTTTTTACTCAGTACATACAGTGTATCCTATATACCATATAAATATTGAATGGTCTTTTTTTAACACCCTGTATAAGAAATGTCCGAAAATCTAGTCCCCTTGCTTTATGATTTCTTTTGTGACTATATGAGCAATAGCTCAGAATTAATTCTTGAAATAAAAATTTTTCTTTGATTTCTGATATTCCGTGTAATTGAATGCAACGCTAATAGTATAGAGATAATTTGATCGTCTGGTGACCGAGTGATATTTTCAATTTAATAGCTCTTGGAAATTTCAAAATGTCAAGGAGTTTTCTGAATTTGTAAAATTTTTTTGTATCTGTTTTTTCTTTAATTGCTGTGGTCATTTTTCTAGGGCCTAAAGTTTTAGATTATCTTTTGGAAAGATTTTGAAATATTCAGGGGACGATGTGTTGCTGTTTTCTACTTTTCGGCTTTCACTACTGCAGTAATTTTGCCTAGGTCCTCCAATTTAAGGTGATAATGATCATTGATAATGATAATTTAGGACCAGTTTTTCAGAAGTCATGAAGGATTGGAATTTAGGCCCAATAATTGAGAGTCCAAGCCTTTAACCTCTTGCCCTACGACTACTTTTCTGACTGCCTCCGCAGTAATTGAAAATTAAATTGCTTAAATAAAAATATGTTAGTGATTCCTGATACATTTTAGAATTTAACGCAATATTAATAACGGAAATAATATTATCGTCTCGTGTTCCACTGATATTTTCAATTTGATAAATTTTTGAGAAGCTTCCAAATTTCCTGTTCCATCAACCGCATCAGAGTGTCACTCGTTGTTGTAGGGCAAAGGGTTAACATGACATCCACCACAGTCCCCGCTTATAACCTTCTGATTTGAACAATTGGAATAGTGGCATCTGCAAGATTTAACACTAGAATTACCGGCATTAAATCTATTATATTTAAATATATTAAATAAATTGCTTTGAAACAAGGAGAATTAAGGGGTGGGAACGATAATCGGTTCTGTAATTTATGTTTTATGAGATGAGCGGAGAATATCTATTCTATGACTGTCCTATATGTTTGGAGAATTTTTGGAAAAAATTGTGTACCAGTCATTTTGACTGGTTTGGTAGTTCTAGTGTTAAGTCTTCACTTTTTCTCAAGATTCTCGTAAAACTTCAATTTTGATATCATCTTTGTCGAAGAATTTTCAGTACTTCCAGTGCTCCAGACTCAGAATCACCAATTTGCAGTTTCCTTCGAGCCTCTCACGAAGCCGAAATTCTCACGAAACAGTTTCAATTTCGATATGAATCCAACAAATTTCCGGTGTTCGGAACTTCGGAGTATACTTCATGCGACTAAAATACGTGTTCCTCGGTTAGCACAGAGAATATCGCGGTGTACGAAGTGAAACGAACTGAAGGGATGTCGAGAAAGAGAAAGAGAATGAGAGAGGGTAAGAAGGTGAAGAGAGAAAGAGAACGTGAGAGAGGGAGCTCGAATAAGATAAAGACCTTCGGTAGTCGTTTGCCGGAGGTGGTTAACGAAGCATCACCCTGGATTAGGCTTGCGTCAAGCCACAAAACCAGCCTCTTCTCGGGGTTCGGCGTACGATGAAGAAACGGAGGTTATTCCTGGTTGAACAAACACTGGAATGGGTCGCGTGCGCCTCCCACATATTTATAGATTTTATCTCTCTTTGACTTCGCCGTGCCGTGCCGAGCAGGCGTTCGTGTGCAGTGCATGGAAGGAGATGAAGAGGAAGGGAAGCCTGGAGGAAGAGGGAAGAGAAAGATTGCGAGAATGATGAAGAACGCAGGTAGATTGGATAGAAAGAGGGATGAAAAATGCCGGATAATCTTGAATTGCAGTGTTTGACCTCGTTTTTTTCATTCGGAAGAACAAGATTCTTTAACCCCTTGCACTCTGTTTGCCGCTGCAGCGGCTGCGTTGTAATATAAGCTAACTCTGTTATCGCTGCTGCGACGGCATCTAGAAACAACTTTGTATTTTTATATATACATATTTTGATAGCCGTTTTTTTAAATAATAAAGCAAGTTTTTCAATCTTCCGAGGTTATGCGCTCTCACTACTGTAAATAGTCCTGGAGTAGCTGGTAGCTCGGAGTAAAAATGACACGCAGTTGCTGAAAGGTCATATTAACACTAGAACTACTGGTGTTAAATCTATTATATTTCAATATGTTAACACTATTCCTACCACGACCGGTCAAATGACTGTTTTTAAAATTTCGATTAGAATTTCCTATATACAACGTGATTGAATCACCTTTAAACTTCACGACTTTTCCTCAAATATACGTATAATACATTCACATTATAATACATTTTTCAATATTCACTTCCTTTTTTACTGTTCATTTTCTGGGAAAAAATTATCATTTGACAAATTCACCGGTTGCGTTAGGAAAAGATATACGTGAAGTGTCGGTAGGAATAGTGTTAAATAAGCCCTTTGAAAAATGAGGAATCAAGAGGCGGAAAAGATGATCGATTCGACGATTTATGTTTATTGAGATGGACATAGAATATTTATTCTATGACTCTTCTATAATCTTGGAGAATTTTTGGAAAAAATTGTGTGCCAGTCATTTTGACTGGCTTGGTAGTTCTAGTGTTAAAAATTTCTCGAAGTGCAAAGGTTAAGCTAATACGATGGTTAATATCTACTGATTCTTGTATGCAGATAAAATCATTATTTGACACGATGAGAAGCTTTCTAACGAAGAGACCTGTTCGTCATTTCAGGTCAATTGGCCAGTATCTTTCTAATTCCTGATAGTTCATTAGCAATTTAGCTTTTGTAAAATAGAAGCGAAATATTCACAGCACAGCTCCCCCCTGAATTTAGAGAATTTATCGAAAAAAAACTCTGTTACCACTGCTGCAGATGAGAACCTTTCTAACTAAAAGACCTCTTGTTCCTCATTTCAGATCAATTGACCAGTATCTTTCTAATTCCTGATTGTTCATTAGTAATTTAGGTTTTGTAAAATAGAAGCGAAATATTCACAGTATAACTCCCCCCTCAATTTGGAGAAATTGTCGAAAGAAAACTAACTCTGTTATCACTGCTGCAGATGAGAAGCTTTCTAACGAAAAGACCTGTTCCTCATTTCAGATCAATTGACCTGTATCTTTCTAATTTCTGATAGTCCATTAGTAATTTAGGTTTTGTAAAATAGAAGGGAAGTATTCACAGCATAGCTCCCCCCTCAATTTGGAGAATTTCTAAAAAAAAAAATTGGAAACCCCT
Source organism: Cerceris ruficornis (assembly GCA_963989415.1). Classification (NCBI taxonomy): domain Eukaryota; kingdom Metazoa; phylum Arthropoda; class Insecta; order Hymenoptera; family Crabronidae; genus Cerceris; species Cerceris ruficornis. The sequence continues at coordinate 9,470,153 of OZ022518.1, forward strand.
CATTTCCACCGCCTCGATAGTTATCGCGCTAAGAGGACCAACACGAGGTACAAAAAGCAGCATGGAAGAAAAGGAGGAACAGTTGGCACGCCGTCGTCGATGAATGCGGATTTTTCGCGAGCCTGCCGCGTCGACGACTGAATCGGCCAATTGTGTCGATCGTTTCGCACTGTTATTTTTATAATTCACCGCCTATCCTCGACCTTTCTCCGGCTGCCTCGTGGCGGTACCTACCGTTGTTTTTATTGGCTACATTTAGGGAACGGATAGGAGACAACGAGGCAAAAGGGAGGAAAATTGGGAGAGGGATGGCGAACGGGACAGAAAGATCCCATGGAAAAGGGAAAGGGAGAGATGGAGAAGGATGGTGAGATGGGGAAGGGGGAGAAATAGAGAGAAAGGGAGAGGAAATGCGAGGGAGAGAAGAAGCGGTGGGAACGGGGTGTTGTTTCATCCCTCCTGACAGCCAGCCACCGTCTCTATTCTATCCGGGAGCTCCTCGTACATTCTGCTGCCTAAACCAAACCAGAGAGCTAGGATAGGTCGGTGTAGGGGAAGAAGGGCACAATTCGGAGAGAGAAGAGACGGCGAGGACGAAACGAGGAATGGAGAACCGCGCGAGTACGGGGGTTGACAATACCATAGTCACCCAATGTTATTCCAACACGAATTCCCTCTTTCCTCTGTCCCTCTTCGTCTTGTTCTCTCGTTCTCTCCTTTCCTCCGGGTCTCTTTCTCTCGCTACCATCCTACTCCTTATATCTCGCTCCTTTTTCCACCATTTCCTCTTTCACCGTCCCCCTTTCTCCTTCTCTTTCGCGTCTTTTCCTTTGGTGGACTTCTCGTCTCTGTTCCTATATAGATATTCCGAGGATTCGTCCATTTCGCTGACCGCAAAAGAAAACATCTCGCGCCTTTCATCGCAATTATTGCTTTCCCGGATTTTCCATGCCCAGAGCAGAGAGAATGGAAGGAATTATTATCGTTGTCGTTGCCGGCACTGAGACGCCGATCGTTTCGAGAGTTTGAGGGGAGAGAGGATCCTTTGATGAAGTCTGATGAGGGTTCTGCAGGAGAAATTTCAGGATGTCACCTTTGGCACGCGCAAGTATAGGTTCGGGTCGTCCTGCGTCTCGAAGGTAGCCGAAACTTCGATTTTTAACACTTTAACACCTTGCCATACGATTTGTTTTGTGACTGCCTTCACGATAATACAGAATTTCTTTGCTAAAATAAAAACTGATTGGTGATTCTTGATATGTCGTATAATTTAGAGTAATATTAATATTACAGGAATAATATTATCGTGTCGCTTCTCATTAACACTAGATCTACGGCCGCTAAATTGGGTATATTTAAATATATTAAAGAAGTACCTTGAAAAAAGATGGATCAAGCGGCAAAAAATACGATCAGTTAACACTAGAACTACCGGCGTTAAATCTATCATATTTCAAAATATTAAATAAGTACTTTGAAAAAGGAGGAATCAAGAGGCGGGAACGATAACCGATTCGGTGATTTATGTTTTTTAAGGTGGACGTGGAATATTTATTCTAAGACTCTTCTATAAGCTTGGAGAATTTTTGGAAAAAAATGTGTACCAGTCATTTTGACTGGTTTGGTAGTTCTAGTGTTAAGTAATTCGTGTATTACAAGATAAACGAGAAATTTTTACTGTACTGATTCTCTATCAAGTTGAGAACATTTTTTAAGAAAGTAGGAACCCGTCAATTTGACGACGGCCGTAGATCTAGTGTTAATATTGTTGCGCCTCGAGGAGGGTCTTCCTGGTCGCAATACATCGATCCCATCTTCGACCGATTCGAGGGAGACAGCTTCGCCCGATACGGCAACTTCATATCGGCGGCAACTTCGCATCGGCGTAACAATATTTTCAATTTCATAGGTTTTGCAAAAATTTCCTGCCCCGTTTACCGCATCACAAGTGTCACTCGTTATTGTAGAGCAAGGGGTTAACGAAACGAAGAATACAAGAGATACGTGAATTCTCATAGATCGTCGAAGGCTCGCGATCCATTCGTCCTCGCGGCTTTCCAGAAAACCGTGGAGGCGCGATCACGAAAATTAGGCGTCACTCTTCCGGATTGGAAGGAGGCTTCTTTGTGCCTGAAATACACCCCGGGATCCTGAACGAGTGGCATCTGTAATAACAACGTTCGTTCTTGCGCTCTCTCCCCCTACGTACGTTCGTACGTGGACAGGCCAGGATGGATTTCGAGAGAAAGAGAGTGTCGGAGAACGAAGGAAGAGGGAGAGGGACTCGAAGTAAAAGGGGGATGGGAGAGAGGTGTGAGAAATGGGAAGAAGAGAGAACAATAAAGAGAGGGGAGAGAGAGGGAGGTAGAAAATATGGAGGAATAGGGAGAGAGAGGAGAGGGAAGAAAGGGTGAAGGATAGTTAGGGAGGAAATGAGAGAGAAGGCAATCTAATAAAGGAAGAGGAGATAGAGGAAGAATGTGTAATTCGATGCTGAAAAGAAGGTTCATGGAAGAAGTCTCCGAAGGGATGGAAGTCTGATTGATTAACACGTTGAATGCCATGGGGGTCACCGGTGACCGGCGCTATTGAATTCAATGAAATTTCATATAATCTTTAAATTGTAATACTTACGAATTTCCTAATACATTAAGTATTTAAATATTGGCGTTAAAAAGGTAAAGTCCTGGTGACTATACATCTATATGTGCCTTTAAGATTTTTATTTTATAAAAATTTGATTTTAATAGACAAAGTTTCACTTCACTTAAAATGATGAAAACAGCGAAATATCGGTGGCGTTCAACGTGTTAAAATGGAGGGAGCATGATTCTTCTCGGGTGTATTTTCGGATGCAACGTGCTATTTGCTATATTGTTGCGGAATGAAGAAAGTAAATTAACACTTTCGCGGACAGTACAAATTTCAGTGAGCTACAAAATAGTCAGTCAAGTATTACACTTCTAACTTACACTTCTAACTACATAGAGAAAAAATAAAATAGTATGAAAATACTCAATGAATCACTTGGCCATCACTTTAAACTGCATAATAATTACAAAAAATTAAGGTTATATAAAATTAAATGAATTATAATTGGCGTTAACATTTGGCATGACATGAATGCTATAGCATTTTCGGCAGCGCATGATAGAGAAACAGATAGGTAGTGTGTGTGAAACTTAATTCTTACGATCTGCCAGGCGTTGCTCGAGATCTTTGTATCGGTGGACACTTCAAAAAAAGACGCAGAAGGCTTGCAAGTTAAGGTGAAATTTTTTTTAACATCGGATTCGTCTCGTCGCGTAGGTAAAATGTCTGATTGGAGCCACGAGAGAAGTAAGAGAGGCACAGAGCAGAAAAGAGGAATAAAAAGCGACTAGAGAGAGTTCTACGATCAACCGACGTCCACGAGGGGTAGTGCCAGAGAACGAGGGTCATTAACGACAATAAAATCGGGTAGGTTCAACCGGTCGTTCCTGCGCCGGGGTGAGAGATCTAATAAAAAGATAACTCCGCGTACTGACAAAGTACTTGTCAACTCTAATATATCCGGTTATAAAACTCGAGAAAGTAGAAGTACGTTAGAACGAAACAACTAATGCATCATCCTTCGCGCGTCTGCTGGACAACGCGGGGTATTGATACGCTTTAAGAACATCGCATCTCGATTAATCACGCTTTTGTAATCGTCGCTCGTTTGCTTTTATGGCATACAAAGTGTCGGCTCTTCGAACGTTTGGAAATTGACGTCAGCAATCGTCTATGAAACCAACTGGATAAATTGGACAGTAAAGAAAAGATTTCACCCTGGTAGCAAACTTTATTGTGTGACGTTGAATCTTGCAGAGGACGTTGCTTGGAGGACGATTCTTCCAGAGACTAAAATAAATTCTGGTCGTCAAATTCAGCCTTTTAACACTAGAACTACCGGCATTAAATCTATTATATTTAAATATATTAAATAAGTGCTTTGAAACCAGAAGAATTAAGAGGTGGAAAAGATGATCGATTCTGTAATTAATGTTTTATGAGATAAACGGAGAATATCTATTCTATGACTCTCCTATATATTTGAAGAATTTTCAGAAAAAATTGTGTACCAGTCTTTTTGACTGGTTTGGCAGATCTAGTGTTAAAAATTCTTACAAACATGGTCGTATTTTTTCACGTTCAACAGAGGAAGATACTTTTTAAAATTGCTACGAATACGGTCTTATTCTTTCACCTTTATCACTAGCCAGTTTTATACCCCGGCCATACACCTCGTCAGTTTCCGGAAACCCAAGTCCTTTCCGTCTTCTCACCGCGAAAGAAGTTCGACCCAAAATTACAAGGTGAATTAACAGCACCCTAATCCAGTCTGAAATTCGCGTCTGCGAAACGTCGAAAGCAAAATGCGCGTCCTAATTCTTGATTATCCCGACGATTTGTCACGGTCGCGGACCGTGCCACCGAAAGGATGAATGGAAACGGTCCGGACGAAGGACTGAATGAACCGGCGTGTACGCGACGCTACCAACCGTAGCGTTGTTTTGGTTATTTTGGCAAACCTAACATAACATGGCTTGTTGTTTAACAAAATAATTGATTTTGTCGCCTCGTCTTCGTACCGTGGTATGTGATCTTCTCTCCTCTCTTTCTCTCTATCTCTCACACTCTCTCTCTCTCTTCGCTTGCCCCTCTGATACCTCACGGACTCTCTTTCCCTCTCTTGCCCTCACCGTCGTCTCTCTCGCTCCCGTTCTCTCTGTCTTTCGGCTCCTATGTGACCTACTCCGCAAGGCTCGCGTGCCAGATAGTTGACTACTTAGTTGGCGTACAAAAACAAATTGTTCGATTCGGTTTGTTTGCGCCCGGTGAAAATCACGAATGGATCAGAGCGCGCGACCCGAAGACGCGCATCTCAATGGCGGGGCAATCATTGATGGCTCACTCAAGGAAGCTTTTTCCTGTTCTCGTTTAACCGTTTGAGTCCCAAGCAGCGCGATCGCGCTGTTGAGATTTTATGTCGAGAAAACCCAGCACATTTCGAGCATTGTGGACAACTGACGGTGCGATACCGATTGTCGAAGTCGCGCGCTCAGATTTACTGACGCAAGTACATCACACAGCTCCTTTGAATGTAAATAGTACATTTTACAATAGGTAGAATAAACTATAATAATGCAATAATACATTACAAAATGAAAATTTTTATTTCATCGTTATCTTCTCAATCATTTTTATCGAACAAAACTTGAAATATTTATAAATTTGACAGTATGCATATGTAATAATACATATGCATTTTATAAAATAACGAATTACAAATTAACAATATTTTTGTGTTATGAACAAACAATTTAAATGGAGAGTAACACTTATAATTTGTAACGTCGGTGTGTATCAAAACATATTGGATGAATTCCTTTTTTACATCGCACGCAAATTAAATGTGATCTTTTTATTGCATTTTTGGTGCTGCAGACTACGCATTGTCGATATAAAATAAACAAAGCGCTATCGCGCCGCTTGGTGTTTCTCGACATAAAATAAAACAAGCGCTATCGCGCTGCTTGGGTCTTTCCGTACTCATTTAGAGAAAGCGCGGTTGCGCTGTTTGGGATTCTTCGACAGTGTTTTTTCAATACCCCCTGGGACTCAAACAGTTAACCCATTGACTGCCAACTACAGGATATCTTGCAGCTGCACTATAAGTTCGAATTAATAAGTTAACAATAATGGCCGAGCGTGTATAGAAATTTTGGAACAAAAATGTTCTTCGTATTATTACAAATGTCGAGATTATATTTTTCATTAATGAAACCAATGTTCGAAAAACTTTGTCATCTTCTCAAATTTTAACAAGCAAAGGTAATACTTGCTTAGTTTCCCTGGCAGTGAATGGGTTAACCCCTTGCCGTGCAATGAGTGACAATTGTGCCGCGGTAAATGGAATAGGAAATTTTGGAGTTTTCCGAAAGCTATTATTTTAACACGTTAACCATGGGTGTAGAGCAGATTTTTTTCACTAAGGACTGCAAACTATTTTGTTAATTTGATCTGCAAAAAAATTGCGAGAAATATTTTACATAGTTTCAAATATTTAAATTCAGTTTTATCAGTTTTTAGTTAGTTAAATTATGGGCATCATGTTTATACGTCACCGTCTTTAACACTAAACCTACCAAGGGGGTCAAAATGACCGGTATCTATTTTTTGTAAACATTTCCCGATTTGATACGGGAGCCGTGAAGTATATCTTCTATTTCTATCTTATAAAACCTAAATTACTTAATTGATTAATGGTTTTCACCTTTTGATTCCTCTTTTTCCGAAAAACTTAAATAGTATATTTAAATATAATAGGTTTAACTCTGAAAAATTGAAATATAACCGTTAAAATATGATTACACAAATATTAATTTATAACTTCTGTACGCTAACACTCTGACTTTCTGATAAAAAGGTGGTTTTTAATCGCCAAGTAAATGATTGTTTCTCAACATTCAAAAACGTTTCCGCCCGCAAAGGGTTACCAAAAGAGTGCAGATCTGTGGAAATGCAAGAGGTGGTCATTTGGCAGATATTGTTTTTTGTTTATAAATGGCATAACAGATACTTTAATTATCAATAAAAAATATTTTGAAATCAAAGCAAATTGTGCGTTTTATCAAAGATTTAAAAAAACGCACAATTTAAAAGACCCTATACAAAAGCACAAATTGCAGCCGTATCATTGCAGTTGCCAGTTGCATCCGCACTGCCAGGGAACAGGGAATTTTTTAAGGCAAATGGTAACGGATAGACTTAGGGGGGGTTAATACTAATTCGAGATTTATACCGGCGTCAAAAATACGCGTAAGACGAAGTCGACGACTGACGACGTCTTCACGTATCCCCGTGGCGCACTTCAGCCAGCGGCATACGGCGGGAAGAGAAAAAGAGGGGGAGAGCGTTGCGTCGCCGGCTTTTAAAAGCCAACAAAAATATTGTTTCACGTAAATACGCGTCCGCTATTAAGTTCTTTTATTCTCTCCTTTTCACACCTTTTACCCGACGAGGTTGCAATCGTCAACGTTTCGTCGCGCGAAATTGCGCCGACGAAATCCGACGCTATGGTTTTTCTTTCTTTTCCTCGTTGAATCAAGAGAATCGAGGGAATTTATCCTTTCATTGAGAACGTAACGTCAATTTCGTGGTATTCGATGAAAATAATCCTCATCAATTTCAATAAAGTTGTCGATAAAATCTGAGAACGTTAAATTCTGGATCACAGTTCGAATTTTGTGGCTGTTTTTTGAGAATTACGACAATGTCGGCGAAAATCGAAAGTCAGATACATCAATGGAGGATTATAGCTTGAATTTTCATGCTATTTCTTTGGATCACGAGAAAGTTATCGGAAGTCGGAAGACAAGTTCTTAAATAGTCGATCACAGCTTGAATTTTGCGAGTATTTCAGACAATTATAACAAAGTTGGCGAAAGTCAATAGGGAGGTCCTTAAATTATCGATCGCAGCTTGAATTTCGTGACTATTTCAGACAATTATAACAAAGTTGGCGAAAATCAGAAGTTAACCAGATAACTGCGTCAACGTGTATACACATCGATCCAGAGCTGTGCTGCGTTAACCTTTTTAACAGTAAATTGTAAATTTCTTATCGAATAAAAATATAATCTTTCCACCTTTCGTTTTCCTTTTACTGTAAAATTTATAATAAAAGCATTTGCCTTGGGTTCGACGTGTATACACGCCACTGTTTAATTTTAATTCCGCATCCTGCGAGGGATTTTAAAGTAAATTCCACAGTTAACTGGTTAAACGGGAGATCTCAATTTGATTATCGCAGCTATTTCATAGACTTTTCTTTCCACCTGACAATCCCCATGACTTCGATATTTTGACACAGGTATAATTAGAAAGCCCCGAAACAGGCCATAAGGGGCGTCGGAACGTCGATGGTACCCTTCGAGTATTCTACGAAATTACGCGCAAACTCTTTTGGAGCAGGGCCAAATAATTACGCGATAATTGAACATTCGTGAGGGTCTGTATCGAGGGAACTTTGGTGGTATCATGGGTCATGCACTTCAAAAAGTATGAACGAATGAACGAAGAAGCGATCCATTAGGTAGGAAGCCCCGTCTGACACGCCCTGACGCTATCAAAACACGCCTTAAAACTTATATTCCTGCGTAACATCGTGGTAGTAGTGGGAAAGCCGTGTACGTGAGATAAAATAACAGAGTGTAGTTAACAGGCTTGGGTAAAAATATTCACGTTAGCTTCCACATTTCTGTCTCACTCTTCCTTCCTCCCTTTCTCTCGCTGTCCCTTACCCCTTTACATTCTTCGGTTGTGCCGTACGTTTTCGTACGTGCACGCTTTACTTTTTTTCGGCGCAATAATGCAACGTAATTGATTTGATGGTAACATTGCTGCCTTTATTTCAAAAAAACCTCGGTAATTGTAGGTTTTTTTTATGGAGAACGAAGAGGGTTGGAAGATTTGTGTATAAACTGTCGCGTTAAAAGTTACACGATCGTAAGTACTTATCGTTAATTAGACTTCGGTATTTGAAAGCAATGTATGTTAGAAATTTCATTGCGCTTGAGAATGTAACATATTTTGTAACATTTGTCAACATTCATGCTTGCAATTAAAACAATGGCTGGTTCGTTGGATGATTTATCGAAAGAAATAATTTTATTCCCAACCCGTTGAGTGGAACGGACGAGCATCGTCCGCGTCAGCTTTCTATGATAAATTGAAGTCTGACAAGGCTACATTCATCCCTTTTCTTGAAATTCTCTTGAATAAAAATCGGTATTTTTATGCTCCCATCGTGAACTAATAGATGTAGCAGTAACTTAACCATTTTAAATCAATCCATTGTAAAGCCAAATTAAATAGTATATTTAAGTCCAAAAACTTAAAATTAAATTGTACGGGTAAGAATTAATAGTGAAGTTCACACGAGCAGTACGAAGTGCACGATGTAGCGGAATTTCTTTCAAACCAGTTGCTTTAATAGCAATTACCTGCTGATAGTACATTACCAATTGTATTGTAAAAAATTTGATAGATGTTGATAAAATAACTCTCTACTCCGAAAACTGCAAGCAGCGCCGTGGAACTAAATAAAATCTCTACCATTCCGCCATCTGGAAATGATCCGATCGTCCACGTATTGGCAGAGCTTTGCTAGGATAAAAAGTAAAGTCCCAAGGCATTCAATTTTACAGGAGAAACGAAGAAGACAATTGCCTTGTCCTTTAAATCAACTTTACACATACGCAAAGTATGCGTAAAACGCGCAGTTACTATCCAACATCATTTTAATTTTCCTAACACAAAACATCATCAATAATTTCTAGTGTCTTTACGTCCATCGAAATCCCCGCAATCAGATTGTAGTGCCATCATACGATTATTGTAACGAGTTCGTGGAAAAATTAGTTCCAAGATCTCTCGTATCGTCAGGTAGCTTTATACAGCATCAATGATATATGTAATACGAATTTTTAGTATATGACGCATCTGATCCGTGTGATGTTCCTTCTGTGTACACGGGAAACCTGCATTACTGCATACGTACCGTCTCAGAATCATAGAATTGAGTATTGAAGTGCAATAGGAAAAAAAAGTGGACACGAAAGAATAAAAGATAACGTTGATCGAAGTGACGTATCGAGATAGAGTGCTGGTACATTCTAAGTTACGTTAAACGACACTAGTTCTTATCCACTTCTCGATTGCACGTAGCTTAAAGTTTCGCGGTGAGGAAAGGTGTCCTGAAAGAGGACGAGGAAATCCGTGAAAATTGCGTATATTTCACGAGAAGATATGCCAGATAGTGGTGCTGTTTATCAACCCACGACAGTGGGTTACACGTATGACAGCGGAGGCGATGGTGCCGGAGGTGGTGGTGGATTGAGAAGTGGCTTTTGGAGAATTATATCGAGGCACAAAATCAGCTCTAGAAAATGGTTCGAATGGGTATTGTTCTCTGTTGCTTTGTCATTCTTCGTTGCTGGCCTTACGACGATGCTGGTGAGCCTGGTATCTACGGACGATACGCCGCAAGAAAACGAGGCGGAGGTAACTTTCAAAATTTTCGTCCTTCGTTTTCTGAAACAGTGTTCTCTTCTTTTATTATGCGAAAATGTCATGTATCGTCTACTGTTTTCATTTCGTCTCGATTTACGTGTTGGTATAGTACTTGCGACGTTAAACGTAAAGGGTTTGCCTGTAAATTTTGAGGAATGACAAAAGGAAATGTGTCTTTGAGGTTTTGAAACTTTTTTGGTGGGACAAGTACTTTAATCTGAACTTGGTTTAATATATTAATTTTTTTAGTATTCAAAGACATTAATAAGATATTTAAACGTTTCGGAGTCTATATGGCATTTGGAGGTCCAGAAATTTCTCTGCGTTGTATCAGTAACATCTTTTTCAAAATTGCAGTGACGGTAACAGGTTTAATAAAGTAGAGATTAGTATTTTACTCCTACAAATTGAATAGAGTTGTAGATCGTTTCAGTATTTGTTTGAATATTATTGTCAAGATATTTGTATGCATCACCTTATTGAAATAGTATTGCGTAATGAAATATTAATATCAATTAAGTTTGATAAGAAGTACTCATTACCATATTGTAAGTGTATTATGAGAATTACTTAGATAATGTACAGATACTAAGTATTCATTTTATAGATAGTCCAACTATTTTTAGTATGTTATTGTGATTTTTTTTAATAATATTTAAGATGTGTGCTTGCTATAAGTTGTGAATGATTACGGGTTAATTTCATAGCTATGTTACAGATTAAAAACCTGTACATCTGATAATAGAATGTATTTTTTTTTTAGAATTTATGTGTATCCTTTATAAGTCTCTGATAAAATATTTTGAAATAATTTGACGATAAGGAATCGGTGCTCTTCATATTTTAATGTTCATGTAAAACAATATTTTATGCCCATAAAGTTCTAGGCAATTATCGATTGTTGACTTCTATTGGCATTCAAATAGATATATAAAAATATGAAATATATATAGAAGCAGTCTAAACTAAAAAATGGTTATAGATCAAAGTGGGTTCGACAACATTGGCCACGAATATAGAAGAGCATGTTGATGATGCTGCAAAAAGTTCTATAGCGTTAGGTGCTGGTATGATGTTGGTGGGATTGTTACTGGGCTTTATTTGGGCATGGCTTCGTTTCTTCCGGCGCAGTAAATCTCCCAGGAATGGAATGGTTGGAAGTAGTGGTCAGGTAGGCAGAAAATTTAGTGAAAATTTTTTTGAGTTTGGTTCTGTTTAACCGGAAGCCATCTGCTCTCTGGTTGGTACATTTGTTTCTTTATCTTACGTACGCGTTGCTATGAGGAAAGATGTTGGGCGGTTTGAATCCATCGACTGACTTGCTGGTGGGTTCCACTTCGCAGTACGGGCCAGTACTTACGGAGCTGCCGAGCCAAATGAAGTTGAAACAGACCAGTTCGCACGATACTCCAGCCGTACCACTTTCCGATCAAGAAGAGGAAACACGTACATTAATGCAGGACTCTACAACTTCTCCAAATGTCTCTGTTGGTCCTAACACTATTGCTAATCAGATTCCAGGTTGAGTACAAAGGTCGAATGCATCAGTGTGCATCGATAGCACACGATACGGACATTGCTTTGATTTTACAAATCTTGTCACGTGTTGCAAAATAACACGTATCGCGACCTTGACTGTTTAGCCATTTGCTTGCTTTATCTACAAACAGGACATATATCCACATTGACTTTCTCTAACAACGATATTTATTATTGAATCTTATCAATTTTGATTCATTTCTAATCCAATATCACTCGGTCAAATATTTTATTTTGTCCAAGAAAGTTTGTGGTGTAAAAATTTCTGTTGTCAATTGTAGGTCACTTGCACAAGCATCGGTATAAGATCTCATTTATCACATCTTTTGTGAATACTATAATTATCCCTTTGCTTTTACCCGTGCATTCCTCCACTCCGTCCATTATCTTTGGCAATATGTTAAATAAGCATTGGATCCAGACGTGATAAATGATACCATCGAAGAAATGATTATATCGTAACACGATATAACCTATTTTTCGAAAAAAAAAAAATTATTTTGATCATATTCTATTATGATTCTATTGAAATACCAATATTAACGTCCATGGTATTAAATTAAATACCGTATTGCAATATAATTCAAAAAACGAAAACATCGGTATTTTATAATATTCGGTCTGAATCGGAAATACTACCGGCAGCATTAACCGTGACTGACAATATTTGTAATAAAATGCTTGCTCATTGCTGTGTATTCGAGAGGAATGAGCTAATGCGATGGAATTAAGGGAAAATGGACATGTATATATTTTAAACTATCGCATATAAATCATGATACAAGGCAGTTATATTCTTTTTTTAAGGTTAATCGAGTCAAATGTATTATAGAGCAGTGATGGGATAACGCTGCACAATTTCTGTTGTAATATTCTAACATTTTTTTATATTTGTATTAGTTGTACTTAACAATATGAATATTACTGCATATGAGTTTATTAATTTGATTACCTGAAGTGCAGGTATGTTTTTTTAGAATATGATATTTTAACATTTCGAATGAATTTTACATTATATTTTATTAAATGTTCAGATATATATATATTGAGGCTGTACAATGGATTAATTTAATTAAAATCCTAATTACAAACTCGGCGATGTTGTTTAGGATAAAATCGTGTTACAAGGAAATTTTATATGAAATCATCTCCAATTTCGTTTTATTGTACAATTATAGTTAAGTGATAATCAATTTTATTACATGTGAAATTACAATCAGGTGTGATATATAGCTATTTTATTAGATATTTTATAAGTTTTCCTCGCAACAACCGCGTTACAATTTTTTTTTTTCTTAAACAGCAAGTCAATTTTTCGTCCCAAGAAGAGCTTGTGACTGATTGCACTTTAACGAATTTACAGAAATTTCTTCGAACACTTGTCTGGATTCAATGCTATCACAGAATGTGTGTAATTATATATCTTTAGTTTTTTAAAACGATTCGTGTGAAATCCGTACAACATTAGTTACGTTTTATGCATTCATTTATGTAAATGTTATCAAACACATAAGAGGAATAAATAAGTGAGAAAGAAATATGGCAACGTCTTTGATTGCATTTGTGCTGTGTACTATTTCTAATTGTAAATTCAATGATGTATGTTTAACATGTGATACATACAAATTTATATTACGTTATATTTATTTTTTAAACGTCGAAAGAAGAGCCCTCTAGGCACGCTCCATTTATCGTGTTCACGATACAATCTTGCTATCGGTATAGTTGTTCAAAGTGTTCAACTGCAGGTAAATAGCAGCTGAAGATAATTTGCCCTGTTCTGAAATTAACACTTGGCAGAAACATGTTATCAGAAACGAGATGTAGAATGTCCTTATTCACGTATAGTATTAGTACAGTCATAAAAAAAAGGATTATATACCATTGCATTTTTTCACGATTTATTGTACCTTTCCATTTATGTGTCCCATATCTTGTATACCGCGTCTATGGCGGTATAATTCGTGTACTTAAAAGGTTCGTATACACAGAGGGCGACACTAATGTTCAAGTGTGTTTCGAATAATTTCAAACTGTCAGTCTGATATTTTGTTGGACTTCGTAGTTATAATAAGTTCTAGCAATTTAAGTTTGAATATTATAAATATTTGCCCTGTATTAGTAGTTACGACGGTGACAAAATCTACATTGCTATATTTATGAATTTGTAATAATAGTATAAAAATAATTGCAAACGAGAAGATGGAGAAAAATCAGCCAGAATCACCAAAGTTACAACTTAAAAGGTAGACATTTTTCATGTACAATTTCTTGGGCGTATACTAATTGCATTGTGCTTTTAGAACACGTACTACATTAACTCCAAATCGGGCAAAGAAGAATTTACCAGGCAACAATGCATCAACTCGAGCAGGAAGTTCTCGTCAAAGAGCAACAATGATGCCGCTTGATTTCAATCAGTCATACAGCAAAAAATTTGATCTCAATCAGTCACATTGTAAGAAATTTTACTTTTTAAACTTATTTCCATACTGTGATGTTACTTTCAAAATCAGTTATTACCTATAGACTTTTGCGAATGAGACATAATGTAAAATTCCCAATGCTAATGCATGCTTTATTAAATTAGGCATTGCGAGAAAGAGAGTTGTGAGCGATCGAGCATCAATGATCCCTTCCCAGGTACTGCTGGACAGACCAACAACTATAGACAGTGATTCTAAAGACATCGAACTTAAACTCCTATATGATGAGTACTTGCAAAATACTTTGACTCTGCTTATAATGAGAAAAAAGGCTGAAGAAAAAAAAGAACAAAGTACGGCCCAACTGGCTACATTAGCCAAAGAATGCGATCACGACGAAGAAAAGTTATTTAAGCTTAAAACGAGAGAAAGAGACGTAATTGCTTTAACGCTAGCTCAGAACGAAGTAGACGCACAGATAGCAGAAGTGAATAAAAGCGTTAGTGAGTGGCTTCTGTTAGAATTTTTAGTTTCTAGAGAATAGCATAACAAATCGCATATTTTTTCTTCTTTCAGAAAGTGAGCAGATGAATATTGTAAAGACTACCCTTTCACAGTTATATGCTGTTTTACGACCGTTCAGCGTACTACGATGTAAAAATATAATTCTCCCGGAAACACCAGAAGAATGTAAACATGCGCGAGAGGCTTTAAAGGAGTGTGCCAATACTCTAAAGTCTATCGCGGCTAAGTTTGGACCGCATAGCACCGTTTATCAAAATGTCAGCGATGGAGTGAAGGATTTTCTCGGGACGTGCAAAGATATAGAAGATTATTGGAAAGAGTATATTCTCATAAATGTTGATTTTTGTAATTACATTACCGAACTACGTCTATATAATATGATTCTACTTTCAGCTTTGAGGAACAGCTTTGTACTCTGCAGGTTCTTGCATTAAGAACTGTATCACTATCTTTATCGCAATGCTCGGACGAATAGGAAACTGATTGAACCGTTTAGAACTGATATTAACTTATAAGAAACGAGATTACTATGTTTTATAATGACAAGTTGTAAATAATAAATAATGAAAAATTGCAACGTATAATCGCGTCTACAAGGTTCTTCGACATCATTCCGAGCTTACGTCTTCCCATGAAAATTTCGTAAATAACATGAAAATTTCAACCTCAGCGGCGCCATATTTTAGGATCGAATAAAAAAAAATTTACCCTTCATCGCGATCATGCGTTGAAACATCGCGGAACCATGGTTTTATGCATTATCCTGCGGCAAAGTAATGCAAAATTAAGAGAAAAAGAGAAGACCTTTCACTCCGACCTAAAATTATCACGAAAGATACCTATCCACCGAAATTTGTAGAAACTCATTGTACCCTTTAACGAGGGTAGCGCTACCGACGGTACTGCTTTGAAATCAGCTCGCATCCGCTGATTGGCGAGTCGAGAGATAAGGGTGGCGACGCGTCTACGCATGATCGCGACCTCGCCATATTTAATTTCACGGAAATTTTACAGCCACGTACAGCGACAAAAATCATAGAAGAGAGATCGTTCGTTGACATATGCCCGATTTCGATGATCATGACGACGTTATGGAAAATCGCGGAATCGTAATAGAAATCGTAGGTAACGGGAGCGCCGCGGCGCAGGTCGTGACGCTCGCATGCATCCAACCCCCGCGGATTTTTCCTGGCCCGCGCGCGATTTTATTCTGCGCATGGAAAGCAATTTTGCCCAATCATAAATAGGGCTATTGTGGGGGGATGGTGTATGCTGCTGGCGCATTTCATACATCCGAGTGTAATGGTAACCAGATAGAGGCGTCGCGCGGGGCTATCGGCCGGTTAGCATCGTAAATACTTACCACTTACTTGAGCCGAAAAATTTCGTCTCATTCTTTTTTTCTATCTCTCCCTCTGTCTATAGTCGCGCAGTCTCCCTTTTTTTCAAACATTCTCCGTCTTTCATCCTCTCTCTTTCTCTCTCCCTCTCTCCCCTCCCACCCCCCTCGTCCTCCCTCTTTCTCTTTCTCACCCTCTCGTGGTATACCTTTTTTTTTCTCGCGGCGTGGAAAGCTTACGTACAACGTACCGTGCACGGAACGCGAGTGACGGCATGATGCACGACACGTCGCACGCGCGCGACCTACCCCTGTGCGTGTGTGTATGTGAAACAAATCGGGCTTGTGGGTGTGTGGCACGGCCGAGCGAGTGATCTGTGACGTCAGTGGTGCGATCGGTTGTCACTTGTCAAACCGACGTATTTCTCGCCTTACCTCGATTCTCTCCTCCTCCCTCTCGGTCTTTCGCGTTCTCTCTGTCTTTCGACCCCGCACCATTTTCCTTCCATTCGATTTGTATCTTTCTCGTTCTCGATACTCGTCTCCCTCTACCTCTCTTTTTCTCTCTTTCTCTCGCTGCCGTCTCTCTCTCTCTTTTTCTCTCGTCCTCTCTTTCTCCCTTACCCCCTTTGCACTCATATCTACCAGCCTCGTGCCGACCACGCAATCCGATCTATTCTCCCCTCTTGCTCTTCTCTTCGACGACCAGCGACTAACCCCCTCTCCATTTAACCCTCGCGGTTCCTCCCTCTCACCCTCTCGCTTCTTCCGTCCACCCGTTTTCGTCCTCTCCCTTTTCCTCTCCCCTGTCTCTCATCACTGTGCCAGCTTCCATCCTCGCCCACCCATTTTCTCTCGCTCTTTTCAGTAGTGGAGTCAGTAGCGTAGCCGGGATTCCCCTTTGTCGAGAATGATACTCCATTCGCCGGGGGATGAACGTCATCCACTACCGATGATCGTAAAGAGACTGCGTAAGCGATCTACCCGCGCTCTCATCACTCTCCGTAACAGCTACTCGCGAAAAAGAAAACATAAACGACTCATCGAACTCCGATCGTCCCGAGTGTTCATTTGCAAAAATGAGAAAAAAAAAAAAAAAATTCTTGGGTTCCCGGTACCGGCTACACCACTGGCCAGGAGCGTGTATCAATTCGTCCGTCTCTTTCGAGCATCCAGAGGGAGAGGGTGGTGGTGCTCTCTTACCGCGCTCCCTTTCCCCTTTGCTCGGTAGCGGGGAAGAGGATGAAGCGGAGGAGGAAGAGGTGGATAAAGTGGAGGAGAAGGAGGGTGGCTGGTAGCAGCCCTGTTCGCCCTTCCTGGTCGCCTCTCTGCCGGCCCGAAAACCGAGCCTTCGAAGCTTCGTGCGCGACTGGCAGCCACCCCCTCCTTCCACCCTCCAGCCTCGAACCTCCGAACCTCATCCCCAGTCCCAGCCCCGGCCTCCGGGCTGGCAGCCACCCACCGATATACACCCCGCTCTCTCCTCTCGCCGCGACGACCGCAGACACAAAAACAATAACAAATCGATTCGCGAGGGCAATGGGAAGGGGTCAGCGCGGTAGGACGACCAAGAAGAGAGGGAGGGGCATATACATCTCCTTCTCTGGCCCTCCCTTCGTACGCGCCTCTCTCTTTCCCACATTCTCCTCGTCCCTCTTTCTGGATATTGTATAGAGAACGTTATGCTAAAGTATGCATGCACGAGGGTCGGTCCAATGGTCAGGAATCTCGCGAGTTCGTTCTGCGGCAGCACGTATCCGGACGTATTTCTCTCTACGTGCCTCACGGGCCGCGTGTAACGTATGTACCTCGTACCGGCGGTAACTGCGTAACTTCCGGTGCGACCGGTATCCTGGAGATCGTCTCTTTCTTACTGATAACAGAGAACCTTACCGGGGGATGATTCGCCGTAATGACGATCGGCCCGAATTGCGGTAGGCCACCGGACGGGCATCCGTAAGAGGCATTTATTGTATTTATACTTTCTATTTCATTTCTTCTTTACGATCGAAGATTCGTATATTCTTCTTTTTTTTCTCGGATTAATCGAGCTATCGTTTTATTTCTTCCTGTACGATCTACGGAAGATCGGATTTGCTTTTGCTTCTGCGATTAGTATAGCGTAGTATTTTGGATGGTTGCACGTACAGTTCATGTTTTACTTCAAGTTGAATCTTTCTATCCTGTGCGAAGGATTGGTTTGGAAAGTAACGATAGTACTTTTTGGGAAAATGTAGCATCTTTTTGTACGGTAGATGGAAATGATCAATGAAGAGAGCAGCTAGGAAGGGTCTCTTGTCGAAGTGTATTAACTGCGCTCTCGTTGCGTATGACGCAATTGGATTATAGTTGCAGAGGCTGCTCATTTAGCGTTTGAAATTGATTCGAAAAATGCATTTAACTTGACATTAGCTCGCGAAGGATTCTCCAGATTTTGCGCTCTGTCCTGGAAACGTAGAAACGAGAAAATCGGGACGGTCTGACGATAAAAGTCTTCTTCCACTTACAGGCCCCTCTCCCGGGTTGACATTCACCGATTTTTATGAAACTGAACTGTAATATAGCTTTTATGAAAATATTTGCCACCTATTCTTTTCTTATCGACAATCGTCCACATTAAAGGGGTAAAAACCGCCCTCAAAGTTAGGGTTGTAATGAATATTTCGGTAAATATCTCGGAAACTATAAGGGATAGAGTAATTGTGTAAATTCATGAAATTAATACTTTTCTCTGACGAATTTAACGGTACAAATTATTTTGTAAAATTTCAATTTGTTTTAAATCATATATCAAAAAATAACAATTTATATAGTTTTTTCAACTTAATGTCAATAAATTTTCTTTAGTATTTGATTATGAAACCTCCATATCCGTTAAAAAATTCCGGATATATTGGAATTTTTATATTTTCATCGTCCAAAACAAGTATTACATTTGAAATTAACTCGTTTCACGCGCGAAATAGAGTTGCTCGTTCATAACTACCTGGTAGCTCTTAAAATACCTGACTTCATTGATGAATTTTTGTTGCAGCTTTTAAAAAAATGATGGAGCCGTAATTAATATAAGTTATTCTACAGAATTTTCACAATTATACCGATTAAATTTGTAATGACGTCAGCTGACATGATATCTATAGCGTTTACTAAACACCGCCCTGTTTTCCCTCGTGGAGATGAAAGTTGCAAAATATTTTGTAAAAAAGGGTCCTGGAATTTTTCATCAGTCTGAAACTTGTAATTATCGCGACCTATATCACCAATTTATGATCACGAGCCATAAATTTTGATTTTTCCAAGCAAGTCGAGGCTATACATTCGTAAAATGCGACAGACAGACGCCTAGGATACTTTGGACTCTTTGTAATGGGTCACTAAATTTTCTACAGACATTTTGCACTCAAATTTCGCTCTGCCACTTATATCGATTCGTCGTGCATTTTTAAGCATCGTAAATGGAAATTATTTGTTTAGTTTTAGCATTTGCAGCGACCCGCAGTTTGCAACATCACCGAAAGTGGTGAGCAGGCTGACCGAGGGTTAATTCGTAACTTTTCATAGCAATGACGAGTCGAAGGATGTTTGAAAATTCATTTTACTAGTTTTTACAGTTCTTATTGTTGGTCCGCAAGCAGGTCGAGTTTGTCCGCATCGTGAAAACCTGGCAATGTCCCACCATAAAACGCGAGTCGCGAGAATCCCGAGAATTGTATCATTTTAAAATGCCGAAAATTCTGTCATTTTCGTTATCAATGAGTATTCATAAATAAAGTCAGCTTCTTTTAGAGCTAGCAAGTAAATAGTTACGAGCTAGGAACAATTCGTGTAGACACTATTTCGGATGTCGAACGAGAAAACTTCAAGTGCTATAACTGTTTTGGCGATGAAAAAATCAAAATTCTAATTTATCCTTAATTTTGTAACGCATATATAGGTATTATAAATAAATACTCAGAAAATTTATTGACATTAACTTAGAAAATGTGGCTATTATAGTTTTCAAGATATTCGCCGAAGTATAAATTAGAAGTAACGCCGCCCCTACCTTTGAGGTCGGTTTTCACCCCTTTAACATGAGCGATTGCCGATGAAAAAAAATCGGTGTCAAATATTTTTACGAGATCTATATTATATATGAGTTTCATTAAAATCGCTGATTGGAATGTCGAGGTGTTCCCTTTGTTAAAGCTAGAACTACCGACGTTAAATCTATTATAGTCTATCATATTAAATAAGTACTTTGAAAAAAGAGGAATCGAGAGGCGGAAAAGATGATTGACTCGGTGATTTATGTTCTTTGATATGGACGTAGAATATTTATTCTATGAGTTTTCTATAAACTTGGAGAATTTTTTGAAAAAAATTGTGTACCGGTCATTTTGACCGGTTGGTAGTTCTAGTGTTAATTGAATCGGTCAAACTATGCGGACTGTTACTGCGGGTCTCTTGTAAGGAGTTACTTTGCCCATACCGATCTTCGTGACCCCATATCGAAGTATTCCACAGTATTCCAATTAATTATTACTTTTATCCAACTCTCATTAGCATTAAAAATTCCCCGAAACAACTTCATTTAATCTTTAATCGATACTTTTGTATATTCTTCCGTAATAATTCTCCGGCAATATTCAACGTCAATGAGCCATTAAGGAATTGAATATAACTTTTTCACATTTCCCTAATACTCATTTGCGGCTGTTTCGTGCCCTCTTTCGCTTTAGCAATTTCACATCGACGCACGATGGGATTTGTGATTGATATTAAATTAGATACGCCATAAATTTGCGATATAACTTCGCCCGGGAATTTGAAATATTGAATTACCGTGTAAATGAAAATATCTACGAATACATGAAGTTTGAAAACCGGCCGTACTTTCTTCGATACCGCGGATAACGACATCTCTGACCGTTCTTCGTATAAATAATATTAAAAATGAATTCCCACCGTCCACAAAATTTTAACCAATAAATCGAGCCAAGCTTACTTTTCAACTACAACAAGAATTAAAGATTCTCCAAAATATTTAAAATTCAAAATCCAGCCGAAGTCTTATAATTTAAAGAAAAAAAAAACTAATATCTCTAATGTGTAACGGTAACGTTAAAAAGTAGGTACTATGTAGGAAGAAAGAGAAAATGAAATTCAATAAAAAGACTTTCTTTCGCGTTCCCTTCAATTTCATCCCTCGATTTATCGCTCTCCACGCGAAACACCGGGGCTGATGCAAACGAGCAATGAGACTTCCTCATCATACTCCGACGTTTCATCCGTCACGGCATCACATCCGGTTGATACGCAGGAAATTGGCAAAACGATCGACGAAGTTCTCGCACGTAGATCGGCTAAAACGTAAACGCGCATACTTTATGCACGAAATTTTGCATTATTTATTTCATCCGCGTATCTCGAAATTCACGGCGATAAAAGTTGTCCGAACGTAACTTTCATCTCGTCGGTCTTCCGTCCCTTTTTTTTTCCTCTCCGTCCAGTTCCAGCATTAAACCAGCGTTAAATTATTATGAAATTTCGTCTCCGTTTCTACGAAGCTGCCGCGGATGGTTAATTTTTGTAATGATTTAATGGCAAGAACGATTAAACGAACGTCCCACTAATTATTCCACGAGATTTCTGCTATTTCCGTCGTTCCATCGACACGTCGATATCGGGCCATCTCGACGCGTGAAACTTTTATCCTTTCAGACTGCATGCCTGGCGCAAACTTTGGGTCAATGGATTCATTAGTTCGGACGTTCGCGCGTTATTTTTGTATCAACTCGACCGAATGCATATCGGAAAACCTTTAACGTTTCTTGAAGTTCTAAATCGAAGTTGCACGCTGAAACCGGTGTCATTGGGTTTCCATGTTTTCGCGGGAGGATTGATATTACGATTGTCAGACTTTGAAACTCAATTGTACGGTATGAAAATACGACAGTGAAATCTTAATGGAAATATAAATATGTAGAAATGGAAGTAAATATAAGTAAATACAAATAGCAATATTCCACATATTGTCACAGGGGCCCGATAAATTCGACTTTTCACGACGAAGTTAAGCTTAAAAATTCAACGCGTCTGACAGACTATTACGTGTGTCTTCATTTATACGGATATTATTTTTTTTCATCGATGATATTCTTAGTTTGCATAACGTTAATAAACGACGATCTTCGAATACAATTTCCTTCAATTTTCGGCGTTAAACACGCCTATATTTACGTCCATCCTCCGCAAAACCGAATGTAATTTACTTGATGACGAACTCCCGTCAGACAGCTTGTTTCTGTTGTGTGAAAATTATCTTCATCGGGTTGGTTATTCTACCAGATACTACGTCAATTAAAATGTATCCATAATCAACCTGAAGCACCGATAACCATCGTCCGGAAAATTTCGTTTACGTTTCTCGATTACTCAATTCCCATCGATTTCCACATTTTCATTCCACGGGTCAAACATTCCCCAGTCTTTTATCTCCCCAGACTTGAGCACGGTGAAAATTTTATCTTCGTTTCATCGTGAGCATTGTATCGTCAGTTTAGGCAATTTTTGACCACTTTACTCGTACCAGGTAGCTGTTTGTTTTTGAGGCAATGCCTGCGTAACCATCTGTCCTTAATGGCAAACGCCCGATCCTTGGCGCGAGGATGAGCATGGTCTTAGAAAGTAAGGATGTAGCTGGTAAGCACGTGGTGACCAAAGGTAGCACAACCCAAGGAAAATGTCCTTCGAGCGTCAAAGAAGCGGGGGCAACTTGAATAGCCTTTTGAGAATTTCAAGGGCTATAAAACGGCAGCCCTTGAGCCCGGAGAAATGAGTCTTTGCGTAGTTACGCTGCCGATAAGTTCGTTTGTTGAACGCGTGAATCCTTGCGTCCACCATTACTCTACATTCTTCTCGTTATTATTGATCCGTTACAAAGTTATTATCTATTCGATACGCTCGAGAATCTCATTTTATTTCGATCGTACACCAAGTAGATTTAATCGTTGCGTCGACGAGTCTAAGGTACGTCATCGTCGAGCGTCCTCGATATAATTAATTCTTTATCGCGGCTATCTGCCTTTCCCTGAACAAACAAGGCACACCTTCTATCAATCAAACCACCGACTGTCTGCTAACGTAACAGACATCCTCTTCTCAACGTCGTTTTTTTTTTTTGTTGTCTCCCTCGTTAATTCCCATCGATTCCCCTCACACGACATTACCGTCGGATTCGTCACCTTCGTCAGAGTTCCTCTTCTTCGTCGCGTTCGTTGGACGTTCGATCGAATTGGAAAAGCGTGAAACGAGGATCTTTGAACCTCGATGGTTGAACATCTTGAAATTTTCCAGATGGAATATGGGATTTGGAGTCTCCACGTCGCGGGTGAACTTTGGGGCGACCCGCGTCTCGCCCGAAGGCACCCGATTTTCCCTCCCAGCGCGACGCAGATACTTCCTAGGGCCGCCTTCGCCCTGAACGCCCTTCACCGACCGGACATGGTGTCGTTACCTATGACACCCAACGAACCACCATACGGCCCCATGGAACTCGTCACGAAGCCATCCGCGGCATCCAGCGAGCCGGAAACGGAAAGGAACGACGTCGACGAGGAAGAGGAACGACAACGCGACGACAACGAAAGGAACATCGAAAAACCTGACGAAAATGAAAATCAGGCGAGGATTTTGTTCTTTGGTAGCTTCAATATTATTATTATTATTTTCATGGGAGATGAGCACATTTAGCGTTTGAAATTGACTCAAAAAATGCATTTAACTTGACATTAGCTCGCGAAGGATTCTCCATGTGAAAATGAAAATCAGGCGAGGATTTTGTTCTTAGGTAGCTTCATTATTATTATTATTTTCGTGGGAGATGAGCACATTTAGCTTTGAAATTGATTCGAAAAATGCATTTAACTTGACATTAGCTTGCGAAGGATTCTCCATGTGAAAATGAAAATCAGGCGAGGATTTTGTTCTTTGGTAGCTTCATTGTTATTATTATTTTCGTGGGAGATGAGCACATTTAGCGTTTGAAATTGACTCGAAAAATGCATTTAACTTGACATTAGCTCGCGAAGGATTCTCCATGTGAAAATGAAAATCAGGCGAGGATTTTGTTCTTTGGTAGCTTCATTATTATAATTATTTTCGTGGGAGATGAGCACATTTAGCGTTTTAAATTGACTCGAAAAATGCATTTAACTTGACATTAGCTCGCGAAGGATTCTCCATGTGAAAATGAAAATCAGGCGAGGATTTTGTTCTTTGGTAGCTTCATTATTATTATTATTTTCGTGGGGGATGAGCACATTTAGCGTTTGAAATTGATTCGAAAAATGCATTTAACTTGACATTAGCTCGCGAAGGATTCACCATGTGAAAATGAAAATCAGGCGAGGATTTTGTTCTTTGGCAGCTTCATTGTTATTATTATTTTCGTGGGAGATGAGGCATTTTTGAGTTTAGTGGGGTTTCATGGGGGTTGGGAAGTGGGGGAGGGTAGTTTGAATTTGATTTGGGTTGTAGACTTTGCAGTGGTTGATGTTGAAGAGTTTTGAGAGGTTTTTGGGGACTGGATGGCAATTTTGTTTGTTGAGTGGTAATTTAATTTAGTTTAATAAATAGCTGAGAGTAAAAATTAAATGTTTAACACTAAACCTACCGACGTAGTATTTACTAAAATTAAAATATACTGAACAAGTACTTTGGAGAAAGAGAAATCAAGAAGTGAAAAAGATGATTACTTGATTAATTTAGGTTTTATAAGATAGAAGTGAAATATTTACTTCGTGTCTCCTCTATTAATTTAGGTAATTTTTAGAAAAAATTAGGTATCGGTCATTTTGACCGTCTTGGTAGGTTTAGTGTTAAATGGAACGATAGCGGGAGAGGCGAGCGAAGAATATTTTCCATCTCGATTTTTCGCTCTCCAGAGATTCGAAGCTAATAAGTAATCTGTAATTAGAAGAAAAGGGCAGATGCAATCGTTCTCAGTTAGAGTGCATGTTTTCTACATTCCTCGGTCCTTTCTCTGAAAGCATGCATTTTTTCTGATCACAGTAAATCGATTTTTTCTCAAGCATCTTTGACGATTATTGACATAAAGTTTTCGCAGTGACAGTCAATTTTACTTTTACAAATATCTAATCAAAATTCCAACACGTAACGCAGCACGGTGAACGACCAAAGCTGGTTTAATCGCGCAGCAAAAGTTGCAGATGAAATTGCAGTCCAAGAACGAAATACCGTATCGAATTACTGTATTTTTATTTAATAATGTAGATCTCTATATCAACGGAAAACAACGACAACGAAGACGCTGGGGAGGACAGCGACACCGGAAGTACCAACAGCTCTCATCGTTCGGCCAACAATAATTTCCCGACGAAGCTACCCGATCCGATGTCTTGTCTTACTTTCGATAAGGTCTGTAAAATTTCAGTCCATTCTTTAAGGAAAAATCTAAATCGTCTTAAGGCAGTAGCGTGATCGAAAATCGTGCGATTCATCTCACGAATTTCGAAACAGTTTGCAGTATGTTGCACGGAGAATAAAAGAGTATAATTGAACGCATCCCTGGTACGTTAACAAAAACTCTGCAGATCGATAGTGTATCGAGTGTTTTGCGCATTCGCAGTACAATTAACAAGCATATTGTTTGCAACAAAAGATGCAAGTATCTAGATATCGTTTAAACCGCGTTCGCGATAATGCATCAGCGGATAAATAGCAATTAATATTCAACAATGGAATTATTCTTTTACCAGAAATCTGCATGAAGTGAGATAGCTAATGCTAGAACAACCGGCGTTATATCTGTTATATTTCGATATATCGAATAAGTACTTCGGAAATACAGATATCAAGCGGTGAAAAGGATGTTCGATCAAGTAATTTAGGTTTTATGAGATTGGTGTGGAATATTTACGGATGGCTCTCCTATTAACGCTTTGCCCTATGATTTTCTTTGTGACTGAATGCACAATAAGTCAGAATTAATTGCCGAATCAAAAATTTCTGATACAACGTATAACTTAACATGATATTAATAGCGTAGAAATAATTTGATTGTCTCGTGACCCACTGATATTTTTCGTGTAATACTTTTTGGAAAGCTTCAAAATTTCCTATTCCATTTATCGCGTCACGACTATCACTCATTCTTGTTGGACAATGTGTTCATTTGAAAAATTTCTCGAAAAAATTTGTAGTTTTAGTGTTAATATTGGAACTTTGATTACTTATTGTCTAAATGAAGCACCAAATGGAAATCTTTGATAGTCTGAATCAGAGAAAAAGCTCTCTGCTACTTCGAATTGAACATTTTCCTCGATTATCTTCCCGCTTCAAAAGCAGGGGTGTTATCCTTCATTCCAACAGTAAATAACTCATCCCATATGCTTGCTAATATCGCCCAAGACGAAAACATTCGTAAAAATGTAATAAATCACGAATCTATACGAGTTTCTGAACTAACAAATTCTGTAACTTCACGCAGGAAGGAACGGTCACCCCAATTCTAAACGGATGGGTCCTCGGCGCCTACACTGCAATGCTAGGAAGACTTTCCGCCGCAACCGCGGCTCTGGAGGCGACAGAAATCCCCAACATTCCTTCGGACAGCGATTCGGAGAGCGAACATTCGTCTTACACCGAGAAGTATACACATATACCTTCGTTTTACGAATTATCAACCCTTTCGAGCATCCCGACATGCTTACAACGGAACCCGCTTAACGCATTGACCGCCACAACAGGCACTTAAATTCCTCCCTGTCCGCGCAGATAAGCCGCCGGTTGTTACGAGACCTGAAATGCTTTTATCGCCTCGAGACCTCGTGAAATTACGCCGAGGACCGAGAGAGTATTTAAATGCGAGGCTTTCAGTTAACATTCCACGACATCGATAAAACTAGATCGATCGGGGACCGGTGGTAAGGTGGCAAAGGTTTGGACTGGCGATCTGGGCCTTTTTGAAATATCCTGTCATCTCTGGCAAATTGAACAATTTTCGTACATGATATGTATATCACAGGTGATTCGGGACTCACCTAAGACAGTGCGACATAGGCGAAGTAACCATGGCGGTTAAAGCTGAATAAACAAGAATCACATAATATAATAGCTTATCAGCTCGTGTATACCCTGATAGAGTTGAAATATTTAAATGTGGGGCCATAGTGGGTGAGGATTTAAAAGCCCGGACTCACGATCAATGGGCCTGAGTTCAAATACTCTGTCACCTCTGGCAAATTGAACAATTTTCGTACATGATATGTATATCACAGGTGATTCGGGACTCACCTAAGACAGTACGACTTAAACGAAGTAACCATGGCGGTTAAAGCTGAATAAACAATAATCAAGTAATATAATAGCTTATCAGCTCGTGTATACCTTGATAGAGTTGAAATATTTAAATGTGGGGCCATAGTGGGGGAGGATTTAAAAGCTCGGACTCGCGATCAATGGGCCTAAGTTCAAATACTCTGTCACCTCTGGGAAATTGAACAATTTTCGTACGTGATATGTATATCACAGGTGATTCGGGACTCACCTAAGACAGTACGACCTAAGCGAAGTAACCATGGCGGTTAAAGCTGAATAAACAAGAATCAAATAATATAATTACTTAGGCGCATGTATACCAAGCTAGAGTTGAAATATTGAAACGTTGGACTACGGCGGGTAAAGATTTAAAAGCTCGGACTCGCGATCAATGGGCCTGAGTTCAAATACTCTGTCACCTCTGGGAAATTGACGTTCTTCGTATGTGATATGTATATCACGGGTGATTCGGGACTCACCTAAAACAGTAGGACCTAGGTGAAGTAACCATGGCGGTTGAAGCTGAATAAACAAGAATCAAATAATATAATTACTTAGGCACATGTATACCAAGCTAGAGTTGAAATATTGAAACGTGGGTCTATGGCGGGTAAAGATTTAAAAGCTCGGACTCGCGATCAAAGGGCCTGAGTTCAAATACTCTGTCACCTCTGGGAAATTGACGTTCTTCGTATGTGATATGTATATCACGGGTGATTCGGGACTCACCTAAAACAGTAGGACCTAGGTGAAGTAACCATGGCGGTTAAAGCTGAATAAACAAGAATCAAATAATATAATTACTTAAGCGCATGTATACCAAGCTAGAGCTTGAAATATTGAAATGTGGGGCCATGGTGTGTAAGGATTTAAAAACTCGACTTGCAATGATTGGGCCTGGATTCAAATACCCTGTCATCTCTGGGAAATTGAACATTTTTCAACTGCGATAGGTACATCATAAGTGACTCGAAGCCTACCTAAAACAGTAGGTCTTAAGCGAAGTAACCATAGAGGTATAAATGAACTCTCTGTCGTGACTAAAATGATTATTTCCAAATATCTAAGGCAGTCTCCGCCTGCGAAGTCGTAGACTCCAAAGCTTATCCGTTACATCAAATACAATAAACAATATTTACAAATCGCTCATTATCGAGGATCAACGATACTTTTAGGTCACGAGGAAGCAGTCCCAACGTGAACAGCGTTCATCGCGGTTACTCCTGCGGCTCCTGCGACGTCGTCGCACCAACGAGACCAGCACTGAGAAAGCACATCGTCGATTGTCATCCACCGATCTCTGGAACGGAAACGGGAGAAGCGAAACGATGTCCGTCCTCGGGTTGCGATTTTACAACGAGCAGCAGGTGCGAGATGGAGACTCACGTGGCAGCGCACGTGGCACAGGGAATGACACCGACGGGGAAGAAGCGAAGCCTGGCATTGCAACGCGTCAGGTATAGGTACTAAAAATTTTGGTACCACTTTTGCAATATCTTCACCGCGTTTCTCATCGTCTGACGCGTCCACCGTAATCCTGACTTATTGTACAACGTTGTGCTCAGATACGAGAGAGAAGAATATCGCTGTTCGCTGTGTTCTTACGCCTGCACCATCGAGAAGGCTTTCCAAAGACACTTGAGGGCTCACGCGAAAGGAAGTGCACCGGAGACCAGGGTGAGCTGTGCCGTTTGTGGTGCAGACAGGTCCTCGGAGGTCGACCTCAGCAGACACATGAGAAGGCATCGCGACGACCGATATTTCTGCTGCGATATCTGCATCTTTCGCACGGTTCAACTGAAGAAGGTAACGCGCTATTTTTGGGGTAGTAGTTTTGGATATGAGCCGTTTATTTTGTAAGTGGCATATGTCACATTACCGTAATGAAAAATGCCGATGTTTAACGACTATATTTATACTGAGATATACAGTTGCGGACAAAAGTATCCGAACGATATCGATTTTTGTATTTCATGGTATTTCAGGCATTTCGTTTGGAAGTATAAAAAATATCTAATTACGTACATCGATGGAAAATTTAATGATCTATAAGAATTCACCGGAAACATCTTTATAAAAAATATGTTTATTTTCTTGTATTAAAATTTTAGATATTTGTCTAAAATATAGGCCGACAAAAGTTTCCGAACGATTTATCAATATTTAGTTGATTTTCCTTTGTTATCAATAATAGTTTGACATCTTGGCATACTTTCAATTCGTATTTGGAGGTACGATTGTGATAAAGAATTCCAAATCTGGCATACTTTTGCAACTGAGTTATCAGAATTTAAAAACTTTCTGCCCCTCACCAATCGTTCTACCTCGCTCCTTAGATTTTCTATGGGGTTAAGTTACGATTGTGCAGGCCAATGCAAAACATTAATTTTTTTATGCTGAAGCCAGGTTTTAACTATTTCGGCTGTATGTTTGAGGTCATTTTCGTGTTGAAACGACCAATCATGTGGCATGTTGTAAATAGCGGCATTAACCCCTTGCGGTCCGAATTATTTTGTCAATTTTGTAATGAGTTAAACGAAATTAATTTCACAACATTTTCTATCGTTGATTATTCATTTCTTTCAACGATAGGAATTATTATAGATACTGACAGATATTTAGGTGATATTACAAAATCATTGTGAAATTGGAAAGCCGATATTAAATTGTTAGAAAATAAAATGAAGTGAAAAGCTATGTCGAGTGTAGCTCGACATAGGACTGTAAAGGGTTAATACGGTGTAGAGGGCTAACATCATGCCACGAAAAACAACCCCAAACCATTATATTGCCCCCACCAAATTTCACAGTACTTTTTCTGTATTATGTCTCTGTAAGATGCCAAACCGTTATTAATAATAAAGGACCATCGACTATATCGCTCGGAAACATTTGTCCGCAATTGTATATAAGTATCCAAGATAACAAATCTAAGTAAATCTTCTCGACAATTGAAATCAATACTTTTAAACGCGTTAAAACGCAAATCCTGAACATCTCAATTTAACAAGAAAGTGACCTGTGCCACTTTCAAAATAAACGGCTCGTATCTTTCTGATCGTCTAAAAGATGCGCTAAAATTGGGGACCAAAACACAGACTCCTTGTCTTAGCATTCAACTCCAGCATTTTCAACTCAGATATGCTATTCATTTTCAAATTTCGAAGCATCAATGTTAAATGGTTATCGTTGCACATAATCAGTTCGCGATAAAACGATAAAAATGCCGAATTTTTAATAAAAGATGCAAAATAAGAGGCTCTTAAAGCCTGCCAGAGTTCAAAATATGGAGTTGCGGGTCATTCTCGTCATTCCCACCCAAGAAGCCAAGTTCTCCCCTAAGGTTCCATTCCCTTCCGCATTTTCTCCTCGATACACCCCCCGTGCTAACTTTCCAGAAGTTAAGAATCACGTTTCACCCATTGAATAGCCCCGTTCAATCGCCTTCCTTCGAAATCTCCTCCTTTCATCGCAATACTATAGGGTCCTATTCTAATTAAATCCCGGACAAGTCCCCAAAGAATATATGTAGATACTCGCCTTAGAAAAAACCGAATAGTTTTCCTTAAATTAACTAAGGATATCGTAGCCTAGAAACTTAACTGACCGTGTGTAATTAAAACAAGGTGACTAACTTTATTAGATACATATAAATGAGCCATCCACTGCACAAATCGATTAACTCCACTTTTTGATTTTTTTTAAATTTAAGTCTCAAAGCACTCGATTGAATCCTAACTTTTTATATTTAGAATAAATTTTCGTAATAATAACGATTAACACCATTAAATGACGAAGTTTGTTTGGCCATCGAATAATAAATAATTGAATTCAGAAGTCAATATAATTAATTCCAAGGCTATTCCACCTTATTCATTTTGTACTTCGTTAGAGGAAAGCTTAATGCGATTATATATTCTGCAATACTTATTTGTATTTATATTTTGAAGGGAATTTTAAAAAGGAGTGTATACTATTTCACCACGTTTCTCCACTTTAGGTTTTATGGTGGTAATCGATTTGTGCACTGAACGGCTCAAATATAAAAACAACAAAACTCCTTATCATAAACTAATTCTAAACCTCGCAAAATGTCTCTCCACTCGCGCTTTATACTTCACCCTCTAGACTCTCAACTCAACTGATTCTCTTCCAAAATTCACGCTTGCATCCACCCTCATACTCTTTCTCACAGCATGCATTCTATGTTGCACTCACTCATTTTCTCCTCATCCATAGACCAAACGTTCACGCTAGCCCTAGCATTCGTCGCCTTCCAAATCACGCACTCCCAGCATCCACTCTTGTTAACATACAATTCACCCACACTCACTAATTCTAGAAATTAAAGCTATTTAGTAAATCTAAAAATTCCGTTCCTACGATACGATCAAAGATAATGAAATCCAAGCTCGTATCGTCAACCATCGTGCCAAAGAAAGAAACAGTTTCTCTGTACTCCAGCTGATTCAACACCGGCGGATGCACACCGGCGAGAAACCTCATCTCTGTCCACACTGCGCCTACAGAAGTGCACGCCGTGACAATTTGCGAAGCCACGTGAGACGAGTGCACAAAAAAGAGAATCTCTACTGCGACACATTCAGTCCGCGAGGTATGCTGATAACACCAACAATCGGAAGGGATGATCCCGTTGTTCAGAGTCCGGAACCATCGCCTTCCTCCAACTCGGAGTCGGCGAACTAGCGATTAAATGTCCAAGAGGATGCCCCATAGCGTCAGTCGTGAATGATCGGGCGATCGTCGTCGTTTTACACGTCCTAACTTTGTCAATACTGCGATCTAGATATATTAGAATTTTTGGGGAAGTTTTACGGAAGCCGAGGGGAGTATTTGGCTCGGTCGATGTTTGTGCTGCCTTTGGTGGCCGGTGTTGGTAGATGTTTGGGTAATAATTGAAAGTGAATGGCTGTGAAACGATCAGGAAGTAGTTGGAGGGAAAGTCGAGAGATTCTGTAATATGGGTTACCGTGAAAATGGATAATGGAAATGTAGGAGTTGAAAGGATCGCGGTTTTACGATCTCCGGTGTATTTCGATGCGGTGGGATTGTTTTTAGCTTGTTGTAGAGTTTGCGTCGTTTTGGGGAATTCATCTTTCTGTTCGGGATGTTAGGAGGTTCTTGTCACGGGATTTTCAGTTGTCGAAGATAATTGTAGTGCGAAGAGTGTTAATATACTAGGTTTCAACGTCGAGTCATTAGCAAAGGGTGAAGCTAGAGATGAGATCCTTTTAACGGAGAAATTCTACGAAATTTCGATGGTGGGCAACGTCTCAAACATTAAGGCCTATTAAACAGCCCAAATGGAGAACCAATTACCATGAAACTTCGAATCCAAGATTTTATTATTCATTCGAAAGAATTTTATAAGAAAAATAAAATATGAATAAACAGCGTCGAAAGGTAGCAAAAACATCGACGATCCACGACGTTTCTAGCTTCGCGGATCTATGATTGGCCGGCCGATTTTTGGCGAATTAGCTCTCTGAACTCTAAGTATTCACGGTACTAAAAAAAAAAAGAACGGTACTCGGATAAACTCTCGCGCTTTACTTTGAAAGAAAAAACGAGCGCGAACGTGTCCACGGAAGAGAATGACGAGGTAAAATAAGTAAACGAGCAACGAAGGAGATAAGAGAGACGCGATTTCCGACCAGTACCGATAAAACTTCCCCCCCTCTAGCGGATAGAAAGTACATAGAGAATTGCATGCGAACGTCGATAATTTAATCTAATCTTCAAATTCTAACGTGATCTTACATTAGCTTCGATCTTAACTGTCGAAGTTCGTTCGTTGATCGGTAGACGATGAACGAAAAAAAAGCCAAAAAAAAGAAGAAGAAGAAGAACGAAAGAAGCTGCGCAATGGTGCTAGAATCGTAGACTGGATAAATAGAGGAAGACTGAAAGTAGGAATGCTTCACGATGCGACGTCGTCCTTTTTTTCCTCTCGCATCGATCGCCGTGATTAAGAAAAAAAAAAGAAGCGTAATCAGCAAATTATTAAGACTGCTACTCCTTAGTAACGACCAAGAGATTCTCGTGTTCGAGATCGTGGAAGCACGAAGCTGACATTAACGTTCGTTAATCCTCAAACGGAGGAGCACGTTATTTGTAATTTTTCAAAGACGATTTTATTGAATCGTTTTGATCGATTATTATACGCTGGGTAAATACTCGTTTCGTGTAACTTTAATTCGATACGTGTCATTCTTTTTATTCGTGGTGCTTTCGAAGTAGAATATCGTGCAACGATATTTTATCTTCTTCCTTTGTAACTGGCGGCTCTAGTTTTATATCGATAGCTCAAAGTTTTTTCGTGTAATACGATCTTGATGTAGAGTGCATTCGAGAGACATTTCTTTCGTCCTCCGGGTGGATTAATTGCTTTCAAGGAATCCTGATTTATTCCACGAGATCTCTGTGAAATGGGAAAGGTGCTATTTTGCGATGATTACTTTAGTGCCGTGTCCTTCCAACTATATTTACTGTCGGACTGCAATTATCATTGTTATCAACATTACTAACGTGAACGATGGATTATTGTTACGGGAGTATCGTATATTATCATTTAGTATTATCATTATTATTACAATGATCATTATTATTATTATTACGATTTACTATGTAAACGACAATGTGGTACCATTATGGCAAAGTATTATCGGAGTTGCAGCAGGTATAGCATGCGACGTAATCGATAATCGAGGTAAGAGAAAATCGTTGAATCTTATCAGACATCATAGAGATAGCGATAAGCATAGCGGGAAGCACAAAAATCGACGTCAATGGCAGGAGTGAAATTCTAAACTGAAAGCAATGAATATAGCGTTCTGTATCTGTATCGAATCATTTTCAACGAATTCTTACATTGAGTAACTGATAAAAGAATCACAGTAAGTGATTACGAAGTGATAAAAATTAGGCAGAGCTTCTCATTGAGAATTTTAATTACAGAAAGTACCGTTTGAGGAATGTTAAAAGTCAAAGGGTTGCGGAAAGGTTGCGGACCCGCAATCAATCAGTCCGAATTCTCAAGTCCCCTATCATCTTTGGGACATTTTTTCTAAGTTATTAATTAAGATATCTCAGCCTCGATGATTCAAAACCTACAGAATTCTTGCCAGGAATTCCTTTTTCCTTCCTTTTCTTTCTTTTATCGAGATTCAGATCATGTAAAATAGCCAAAGGGAATTTACAAGTTCATGAATTTACCCTCTTAAGTCGATTTTCGATTCTAGAATTACGTAGGAAGTGTTTTCTCTTTCTGTTGTTCCTTTTTGTCCTTTGTTGTCCTTTTCCGGGGATCCAGGGCATTTAAATTAGCCAAAAGGGAATTTACAAGTTCACGAATTTCGCGTCTTATCTCGATTTACTATTCTAGAATTACGTAGGAAGTTTTTTTTTCTGTTGTTCCTTTTCCCGGGATCCAGAGCATTTAAAGTAGCCAAAATGGAATTTGCAAGATCACGAATTTCGCGTCTTATCTCGATTTACTATTCTAGAATTACGTAGGAAGTTTTTTTTTCTGTTGTTCCTTTTCCCGGGATCCAGAGCATTTAAAGTAGCCAAAATGGAATTTGCAAGATCACGAATTTCGCGTCTTATCTCGATTTACTATTCTAGAATTACGTAGGAAGTTTTTTTTTCTGTTGTTCCTTTTCCCGGGATCCAGAGCATTTAAAGTAGCCAAAATGGAATTTGCAAGATCACGAATTTCCCTTCTTATCTCGATTTTCGATTCTAGAATTACGTAGGAAGTTTTTTCTTTTTCTATTGTTCCTTTTCCCGGAATCCAGAGCATTTAAAGTAGCCAAAAGGGAATTTGCAAGTTCACGAATTTCCCCTCTTATCTCGATTTTCGATTCTAGAATTACGTAGGAAGTTTTTTCTCTTTCTAATCGAGGACCGTCCCCAACGATCGCACCATAGATCTCTTGCTAGAAAAGGGGAGGCGATAAAGCGAAGCCAATACATATAACATAAGTGTGTGTCAATTTTTAATGTATCATAACTACGTTCTAGTCGATAACGATTTTTAAGGGAATGTCAGTTGGCACGGGATGAGGATCATCGATCCTCGATGCACGACGCTATGGCTGCGATTACGTCGTTATGGTTTCATCTTGTTCTTAGTGCCTGGATTTATGGTGGCAAAACGATAAATTTCAAGCGATTGATGTCACTCGGATTTTAAGAAACTTAACGGTGAATACTATCGGCAATAATATATTAATAATATATATTTCGTTGCTGTAGACTTTTAATTGACAAACTTACGGACGTTTGGGTTGAAGTTTCTTAAAACTCGAACGATTCTTCGAACTGAATCGTACAATCGCTGGAATTTTGGCAAATTTTCTGCGTAAGTCGTTGCGACATGAGTGCGCATCGTGCGTGGGTCGTTTTATTAAGTTGTAGTATGCAACTTTTTTCAAGTTTTCCTTAATTTGCGCTACTTATCGTACATTATAAGATTCGCAAAAGAAGAGATCGCAATTGGCGAAATACCAAAGAAAGGAGAGGAAGGCGACGAACAAAACGATTTCACTTCAAAACGAACCCCGGTCTATTAAGAATTTTAGATTATCTAAGTAAATCCCATTCCGCAATTTAAAGTTATAAGCAGAAAATTACAAATTTCAAAGCGTCAGATAAGCAGAGCACAAGCAGCAAATTCTTCTTAACAAACTACGGACGATATAATTCATCGCGAAAAAATTTCCCTAGCCATTTATATATTTTATTACTCATTATCAACGAATGTCTTAAAATCATGTGAATTAACACATTCGCCATCGGATTCCAAGAAGAACATCTTGCACCACAGCCCAGAGTGTTTTTTATTAGAACATCTTCTTAACCGAAATGTCTCTTCGCAAACTAAACAATGCAATTATCTTCCGACCAAAAACATTCAACATTTAATTATTCTTAGCTCAACAATACTGTTCATTTCCAAATTTGCACCAATATAATATCATAAACTGATAAAGAACACTCACTGCGGTCTCAGATGAGAGAATAGAATTGTCGTATATATGCGACACTGGTAGCGAACGTGTTAACCCTTTTATGCTCCTCCGGAGGAAATTTCACCCAATCTTCGTTTCCAGGTACTGCACAACGTTTCATTCCTCTTCGATACGTTATAATTTAATTTAATTTTAGTCAAATACAGTGTAATAAATTACAAATAGCATTAACTAAAGCGTAAAGGGAAACAGGGTGAAATATCACTCGAGGATGTTTAGCGTAACTATTTTTGAGCAACGTACAAGGATTAAAACATTTTGTTTCTTTCTGATAAACGACCCACGCACCAGCGTCTCTCGTTCTTGCTTTTGATATACGTATATATCGTATTCGAGCGATATTTTATATTCCAACGGCTGTTCGTTCCAACGGCACATGTGGCAGATCGTCGCGAGCCTTTTTATACCCATGATTTTTACACACGCGTGGTAGCGTACTCCCTTTTCGCGGATCGAGGAAGTGGAGCTGAGGAGGATCATCGTCGTCTATTCTTTTTTTCGAATTTCATTTAAAGAATTCTTCGTCTGCGCGCGTACTCGATGCAACGCTCTCTTTCTCTCTCTCTCTCCCTCTCTCTCTCTCTCTCTCTTTCTCTCTCTCCTATGTAAAATAATATTTTTGGTACCGATCCTCTGTGCTGCGGTAACGTAGACGATATTGCAGATGCAACGATTGTTGATTGTTATGGTATACTGATGCGTTGTGTATTATATTTATAACGATATTCTATTTTTGATAACCGCTCGTGAAACGGTTCAATTTAGAGTAAATTTAACGTACGGCTATATTTAGATAATTTATAGCTTTTAAGACTTCTTGAAGCGTATAATTATATGCCGATAAGTTTCTCCGTTTTCATTGACGTTGGGTAGCTCGTGCGTAATGATTTTCAAACGGTCAAAATACGTCCTGGACGTCGAGCTTCTTTTAATCTGTGTGAAAAGAATGACCATGGTGGGCTATGGTGGCGATGGGAGTGCTATGGGTTATGGGGAATGTTCGTGGGCTCTTATCCATTATTGTTCAACTTGGTTTCTCTGTTTGTTAGAAATCGCTTGAAATTAAGTTGATGAGCTTCCATAACTTTTGATTAGCCCCTTCAGTTTGCTAGAAGATGGAATTAGTTTTATTGTAGTTGATTGTAATCAACTATGGCAGGAAGCGATAAGAATTAATTTTCAAGAGTATCTATTAGGTGTAGAAATTAATTCGGTGCCTTTTTAAAAGAAGTTTAGTATTTATTTATAAAGTAATCGTACATCTGTTATTCTTCGAAATATTCTCCATCATTTTCGATGACTTTGGTCCATCTGTCAGGCAACTGCCGAATTCCTTGGCGAAAAAAAGAAGGCGATTTTGATTCAATGAAATCGAAATCTTTTCGCTTTTTTTCGCCACTTTCGCCGCGAAAAATTTTACTTACTAATAGCTTTTGTTTTGACTAGTTGTCAAATGTTTCATAACTGTAAGTGTTGGTACTTAAACGTTATAAAATGGCGGGCGATTATTTACATTCAAACCAGAGTTATAAATAAATTTATATCAAGGCATCGAATTAATTTCTACACCTAATAATTTTCAAGAATATCGTAGTCTTCGATTCCATCAAGATCCACAGATCATAAAGAATGATCAGCTTAACCAAATTTTGCAAAAAAGTCAGAGAAGCAGGCAGCCAACTTACAGAGACTTTAAATCTAAGTAAAAAAGTTAGAATTAGAAAGATCAAAGAAGAATCAGAGATCACAATCGCGAAGAAGATATTCAGACCATGAGACCAAGTGAAAAAGCGACCCCCATAGACTCGAACAAGCGTTTCCCTTACGATATCGGCACCATAGCCTCCATGGTTCAAAGACTACCCAAAACCTTGACTCCTCGGCCTAACGAGACCACATCGATCAAAGCCGGAAACGTAAAAGGAACCGATGAAAGTTCGTCGCTTTAAGACACATCGCCATTTTCCGAACGGACGTAGAGCCTCCTCGAGCCACGTAATAATTTATTGGCATTTTCTATTAGTATACGGTTAACATACGTACTTATAGTAATGAATTATTACTAATGATCGTTTCATTGTTGCATCGTCCAAAACGATCGATCTCAGGTGCGTCCGAGATTTATTGCAATTATATTCTAGCGAGCTCATTATTCGTAAATGTCGTGCCACTAATGAGACGAAGGGAGGAAGAAGAAGAGGAAGAAGAAGATGAAGAATAAAAAAGAAAGAGAAGAAGGAAACAATGCGTGCCAAAGAAGAAACAGGGAGAACGATGATGCCAAAGGTATGAGGATACGGGGTGTCGGAGAGGGTGAGAATTAACGTTTTAAAAGAAAGAAGAGGAGGCAGAGAGGCTGCTACGAGTCGAATTGCTCAATTAGACATTCTTCTCTTTTGGTAGTCGTTTTTCGTGTAACGGACGAGGATAATACGTGATCGCCGATCAACGAGAAGAAACGCGAAAGTGAGATGTAATGAGACTAGTTGAGCACTTTCGTCTTGTACGAATACGAACTAGTTGTTACAATCTTTTAACTGTTGAATTTTTGCAGTAGATGTAAGTGTCTTAACGTATACCTTATATAAACTACATAATAATATATTCTATATTAATGTTTCTTAGATTTACATTTAAAGCGAACAGCCCGAGAACTCTCGTTGAAAATGTCGATTCGAAGGAGAAAAAGGATATGTATCTGTGCTTTTCGTTGATCGGTCGGAAACAAGATAGCAGAGAAATGTCGTATATCCTTTTCGGAATTAATCGAATAATCGGCTTTCCTTCCCATGAAATTTTAACGATCGTAAATCGATAGGAGGATAAATCCGACGAT
This sequence comes from Cerceris ruficornis, assembly GCA_963989415.1. Lineage (NCBI taxonomy): Eukaryota > Metazoa > Arthropoda > Insecta > Hymenoptera > Crabronidae > Cerceris > Cerceris ruficornis. The sequence goes on from OZ022518.1 coordinate 9,509,294, forward strand.
TTTCTTCGCGAGGTCACTGGGATGTTCGATCCTGGAAACCTTCGACGAATTGACGCCCAATATTTCCAATGTCTGTTGTATAAATTCATTTCTAACTCAGACCAAAGCGATGAGATTTAAGGGAATCACACAAAAGAAAGACGGGAGAAATCGTGATGATTTCGATGATTTTAATCATGATAAAACATGATAATATTCAACGTGAAGTACGAAGACGACGAAGCGAATTCTAATGAGAAATGGACAGCTTAAGCGAAGCTCAACGAAACGAAAGTGAAATCGGGCGTTCGAATTTGTCGAGGGACGTCCGCCCAATCGTCTTAAACATTAATACAATCTAAATGTGATAATATATTTGCTATTGAATTACGATGTAATACTACATTAATAATATTATTGATAACGCGCGAATCGTATATGGACAGACAGGCGAGCAGTTTTAAGGGTCCGTCTATTCGTGAGTAAGAAAAGAGAAAACGAAAAAAAAGAGACAAAAAAAAGGAGGGAAAAGGAAATGAAAGAAGCGGTACCGCAAGCAAGGCGATCGAGCGCGTCGGAATTACTTTTCCTTTGCTCCAATCGGGGACCGTGGAAAGAGCTTTCCGCAAGGAGAACGATCGGCCAGACAAGTACAAAGTACTCTGATAATTTATTTTTTATTATCGTAAAAGTCCGATCATGAGAATCGTACGGATGCGCTCCTCGTGAATACGGAAGGTTGTTCGAGCGTGTCAGAAAGAATGATTATTCAAAATTACGTTCGAACGTGGCGCGTTTCGCCTTGCCATCCGCTTTGAAAGACACGCAAAACGGTGAAATCTAAGTCGCGAATTTCAACGATTTGCTTCCCGACGGGATTACAATTTAAAGACTCTTGCGCTTTATATATATACATATACGTATTACGTATATATATATATATATATGTGTATATATAAATATATATATATATATATAAAAAAAATATTCTATAAATGTACGTGTATGTGTGTGAGTGTGCCTAAAGATTTTTTCTTCCAACTCTTTCCTAAACTCTATATTACCGTCTCCTCGCCCTCCGCTCTCTATCACGTGTTCCGATTGTAGGCAATTTTTATGGAAGTGAAAAGAGAGTGGATTGCTCTCATTGATTCATAACTGACGAGACGTTTCGGCCAGACCGTTTGTTCGATACGCTTTGCACGTTTAAATGTTCCTATGTCGAGGGAACAAATGGAAATTTCTTTGACCTTTCTGCTGCGGCGCCGGGGTCAACGTGTAGGTATACTTTAGTGATGAAATCAAGACGGATTACCGAATACTGTTAATGTATTTTTCAATTTTTACCATTCAATTGTTCCTTTAATTTTGTATGAATGAACGCTGCGATAGTCTACCGAATGTTAGTCGGGTGCCACCGACGGAAATTGCCGTTAGCACTCAGTGCTTAAGTATTGCAGCCGGTTAATGCGGCACTGGGAGATGTGTAGCAAAAATGCAACGTATGCGTCTAGCTATTGCGCGGTGCTCGAAAGAAGTTCCGTGGCAGGAGTTCGAAAGGAATGCGAGTCTGATTGGCTAAAATGGATCAAACAGAACTCTTCTGATAGGCATTTTCCGATGTAATCTAATATTTGCTAGATGATCAAATACATTGCTCGGATCGCGTAATGAAGAAAGTAAACGAGACGTTTATTAATCCCAGGAGACTTCTCTTCGACGCCGCACGATAGTTTATACTTTGCAGTTGTTAACACGTTTCAAACAGAATTGTTTGACTTATCTAATTTTTCATCAGTCGCGTATTCAGTTCGTATGCAACAGGAAATACAGATGATGAATTAGAACAAAGGGAGAGGCGTGTATTACGTTCATGGAAGAATGCGGGCGAATGAAGAATAGTAGCGCTTTTTAGCGGGCAACTCTGCACAACAAATGTATCGAAGTACTTTGTGGATAAATTTAAAACGGCACAATTTATCGAAACTCAGGTATTCCGTCTTGATGAATTAAAAATGGACGATACATTTTGATTGCTGCCCGCTGCAGCGAAAGTATCGAGGAAACGTCGTATTGACAAGCAACACTTGTGTTCTCGGTTACACTTGCGTGTTTACAGGAATGTAAGATATTGTAAATGCGAGTTAATTAATACAATGTGCAATTATCCTTTGGCTCGAACGAAGCACTGGAACACATAGCGGCCGTACTCGTCGGTTACGAATTAATTGCATCGTTTAACAATTGTCTCTCTGTGTTCCGATTGTACCTATAATATGTATTCGATCGATCGTTCCTCTTCATAGATGCAGTCGCGATGCAATTACGCGGGTGCACGTTGCATCCCAATATGGAAGGCTATGAGCGAACTCTCTGACGTCAGTATACGAGAGCAGACGCGATGACACTTTTTCCCAATTTTCTCGCCGGCTTCGGAAACGAGGGGTCGACGATTGACATGAAATTGGAGAATTCACGAGAGTACGAAACGCGAACGCAGAAAAAAAGAACGCGCAAGCTTGAATATTTTTTTACGATTCTATGGCCTAAACAATGCGAATTCAACGGAAGACGCGAGTTGAACATTGACACGTTCGACTTGGCGAAAGAAATTTTCTCAGTTTGTCTCTAGAATCATTGAAATTGTCACCGGAATTTCGGATTTTCTTCCAATAATTAAATGAGCCGTTTTCTTTGAAAGTGGTGTAAGTCCATTTTTGACACATGTTAACACTTTACCGACCGCTAGCCTATTAATAGGCTTTTTGTCACTAACGCTTTTAGACTTTTAGTTTATTAATCGGTTCCCATAGCAATCACTAATTTGTTAGTTGTTATTGTAGAGGAACTGTGCTAAGGAGTCGATGAGAAGCATTTGTAATTTTCAAAGAGATTGTAATTTTCTTTAAGCAATCTAAGCCGAAACAAATCCTTTAAAGTGGGTAGGATGCTCAAACAATAGCGATCGGTAAAGTGTTAATTAATGATAACAATGAATGCAATCTGCTATGATCTTCTTATCTACGAACAGTTGTCAAAAAAATCCTTCAAAATTGTTATTATTTTGTCAATATAAATTTACGTAGTTAATGATATTACAGATATAATTACTTTGAAAGTGGTGTAAGTCCACTTTCTGCACAGACATAATACTTAGTTGAAAAATTATACCACATAATTTCTCTACTTCACTTTCAACTAATACTTTAAAAACGATCACATTATACACTTCAATCAATTTAATATTTAAAAAACATAAAAGGAGCGTATTACATATACCAATATTCTTCGAACCATTCAAATACAAACCCTTAAATATCTTCATTTAATATAAAATGGACTTACACCACTTACAAAAAAAATGGCTCAAATTTTAATGAAACAATCTTTCGTAGATGCATCTACGAAAATTCCTGAACATAGAACACGAGTCGTCGATGAAACTGAATGAGTGTTTTTTATTAGAACAGGTTCTTAAGCGAAATGTCTCTTTGCAAACTAAACAATGCAATTATCTTCCGACCAAGAGCATTTTACGTTTTATTATTTTTAGCTCAACAATACTGTTCATTTTCAAATTTACGCCAATATATTATCATAAACTGATAAAGAACACTCACTGTGATTTGAGAAAATAGAGTTGTCGTATATATACGACATTGGTAACGAACGTGTTAACCCTTATATACTCCTCCGGAGGAAATTTCACCCAATCTTCGTTTCCAGATACTGCACAACGTTTGCTTCTTTTTCAATACGTTACAATTGAACTTAAATATCTCCATATAATATAAAATGGACTTACAGCACTTTCAAAGAAGCCGGCTGAAATTTTCATCCAACAGTCTTTCGTAGATGCATCTACGAAAATTCCTAAACATAGAGCACGAATCGTCGATGCAATTGAATTAACCCTCTATAGTCCGAATTTTCTGTGGCATCTGAAGATCAGTTGCACTATAGCACATTAAAAAATGATAAAAATACTTCTATAAATAATAGATTTGACTTGATTTTGAAACATTGAATTATAAAGAATTTCATGATCTTTAACACTAGAACTGCCAAACCAGTCAAAATGACTGGTACAGAATTTTTTCCAAAAATTCTCCAAGATTATAGGAGAGTCATACAATAGATATTCTACGTCCATCTCATAAAACAGAAATTACCGAATCGATCATTTTTTCCACCTCTGAATTCCCCTTTTTTCAAAGTACTTATTTAATATATTTAAATATAACAGATTTAACGCCGGTAGTTCTAGTGTTAACACTAGAACTACCAAGCCAGTCAAAATGACTGGTTTCTCATTTTTTACAAAAATTCTGTAAATTTACCGAGGAACCACAGAGCAGATATTCTACCCTCATCTTATAAAACATAAATTACTGAATCAATTATCTTCTTCACCGTTTGATGCCTCTTCTTCCAAAGTACTTATTTAATATATTTAAATATAACAGACTTAATGCCGGTAGTTCTAGTGTTAAGATCTAAATTGTAATATTTGGTAAAGTAAAAGAATTGCCTTTGAAGAATAAAATCTTAGATTTGTATCGCGTTACTTCAAAGTCACACGGGCCCATAGAGGGTTAACCCTTTGCGCTCCTATGTCGAGTTACACTCGACACAGCATTCTATGGCACTCAACGTTTCATCTATTAATTATCCACTTTTCGAAATCAACAATAATTTTGCATTTTAACATAAACACCCCACGGTATCTACAATTGTATTTAATATTAATTTAAAATGAGTAATCAACGTTAGACAATTTTCCGAGACTATCCTTGGTCATTTGACGAAAAGCTAGTGAAATAATTCGGAGCGCAAAGGGTTAAGCTAACCGAGGTATCCTCATTCGAGGACACCCGACATCAGCACTTCCCCATTCTTTCTCTTCGCTCCCACTCATCTAAATTCGAAACAACAGCTCCACAAGTAGAATCCATCGCGTCAGGTCGAACATGTAAACGTATCTCACGTCCATTCATCCGCGGATCGACTAATTACGATGCTAAGCGATATTATAAATCGGAGACCCGCTCATCGCCGGACACTGGCTCTCTTGTGCAATGCGGATAAATCTCGCCGATGATTTCCCTTGTGATTTCTAATAATCGTCGAAGAATCGCAACGACACTCGTCGTTCAAGACCGTCCCAAAAGATCGTCGACCGTTCTCGTACTCTTATTACGCTAGTTTAATAAAAGAAACAAAAAAAAAAAACGAAGAAATCCTCGAGTGCAGCACTCGCTGCAACTGCCTCGACGATGCAGCTGGGAAAACATCGGCGAATTCGATTTCGAGATGCACGTACACGTATACGGATCTACACGACAAAAGGACAAAGCACGTGCACGCGCGTTTCGCGAGCTCGCCTTCTAAAAAATGTACGTAACGATCAGTCTCTTTAAGGGAATAATTATTAACGAACAAAAAAAAATTAAATAAACTTGTCGTCGCCATTGTGATTTAAGGTAGTAGAATTCGCCCGGTCTCAGTCGTCCGAATGACAGATTCCATCGATGAGCACGACGCTACTTTTTTTTTGTATTTGAAGATTAAAAAAAAAGGGGAAAATAAATGAAAAGGCCGATTGTTATCGTCGATCGTTGTACAATCGGCCGCAGTATGCGCACGCTTGCCGATTGAATGTCAGTGATTCATTCATGCGGATTGTACTTGTTTCGTCGTTGTGATTTGCAATTTGTTGAATGGTCTTCGTTGATGCAGAATTCATTTTTGGCGGTTGCTCGTCGTGTTTGCATCTGCATCGGCGACTATCGGGACAACGTTTACCTGTTTGTATAGCCGAAGTTACTATTTGACTTTGGCGATAAAGTCTTAATAAAGGTTTCATTAAAATAACTCCCGAGGATTTTTCGTATCCATCTTCGGTTTCATTGTTTTGGTAAGATTGTTTCTTCTTGGTAATGACGATAAAGATATTTCTCTTGTATGCGTTTTAGCAAACGTTTTTGGTTTGCGTTTGTAGAGGCTCACAATAGTTCTTCATATTTTGAGTTGGTGGAGGTTTTTATCATATAAAGAAAACAATAAATATACTTTTTATGTTTATTGTAACTATATATCGTCGATTCAACCGGAATGAAAGAGGTAGAATTTGAAAGAAGTGTAAAAGGAATATAAGTAATTTTGAGAAAAGTTTGCAAACTGGATAATATCTGAAGTGAAACACTTTCACTGATTGTTAACACTAGAACTACCAAAGCAGTCAAAATGACTGGTAAACAATTTTTTCCAAAAATTCTTCAAGTTTATGGGAGAGACATTCTTCGTCCATCTCATAAACCACAAATTATCGAATCGATCATGTTTTCCCCCTCTTAATTTTTCTTGTTTCAAATCATTTATTTAATATATTTAAATACAGTAGATTTAATGCCGGTAGTTCTAGTGTTAAAAATTCTGGACAGATGATCATGTCAGTCAGACATGGTTCGCCTGGAACTTTGTGCAGACAATCGAATGCATTTTATGAATGCAATCGTATCTTAGCAACGGCGATAACGAAATTGCAATCACGTTGTAAATGAAACTGATAATGCATCGAGATTATAAGCTACAGTGAAAAGAGCGCTGTCAATTAACGGAGTAATAGATTTTAACTGTCAACGGTAGGTACTTCTTAAAGGATCGGTTGTGCATCGAGTGTCGTCTGTCATCTACTTTCTGTACTGTCATTAAAGATTAATTGTGGCAGATGATACATTACAAGAACGGAATAATATCACAGTTATTACTAACGATGCAACTCTTATCGACGATGCATTCATCGAAGTATTTAACATTATCGGTCAAAGAATAAGCAGCTACATGCAAATGATACTGATAATCCACAAAGACCGACGTTTATTCGGTTGATCGAGCAACTGACAGAAAACGTCTTTGATTCCATGCACAGATATTAATTATAAGCTCCGATAGGATCGTTGAATGCTTCTCAACTGATACAATAAATTGAAGTATCGATTACGAAGATAGCCTCGTCGTCAATTTGAAAAATTAACCTTATCATTGATTCTATATCAGCGTGCATTGCAACCTCGTCAAACTACTTTGTAGAAATTATGAAAAATAGGACTATTTAACACAGTTGACAGTTCTCTCATTCCAGAGAACTGAATTTGCTTCATGAAAGAAAACTCAATTTTTCGAAACAATGAGTTAATGACTTAGGAGCTATGGTGGCTAAGGTGACAAGGAGTCGAACTCGCAGTCAGTGGGCTTGAGTTCAAATCCCTCATCATCTCTGGGAAATTTTTTCTCAATTATTAATTAATATATCAGAGCCTCGGCTGTTCGGAAACTAATTAAAACACTTGGTCTTAGCCGAAATGACAATAGCAATTGGGAGCTATTTTGGATAAAGAGAGAAAGATTCCGACTCACAAAGGGGGCCCAGAGTTTCAAATCCTCCTTCTCCACCTCTGGGAAATTTTTCCTCAATTATTAATTAATATATCAGAGCCTGGGTAGTTCGGAAGCTAATTAAAACAGTAGGTCTTAGGCGATACGACAATAGCAATTGGGAGCTATTTTGGATAAAGAGAGAAAGACTCCGACTGCCAAAAGGGTGGTCCAGAGTTCAACTCCTTTTTCTCCACCTTTATGAAATTTTTCGTAAATTATTATTTTTATCATAGCCTCAGTGATCCAGGACCCATATAAAAGAGTGGGCCCTAGGTACAATGACCGTAGCAGTTGAAAAAAAAAATACTTTAACCACTGTCATAACGATCGGCTCAATTTATGGCGACATGTGCAGCCAATAAACTATAATCGAAACAAAAGCCGCCCGTATGTGCAACACTCGCGATCAGGCTCGATTGCATTACAGTTGATGATTATTATCGGACTGACAGTGAAGTCAACAATTGGATGAGTCATAACGTGGCCCGTTTGCCCTGCCTGTTGATTTGTCTGAAACATTTATCTGATAGCCGTGCGAAAATTCACTTATATTATATTTTGTATTGGTCATTATTCAATCTCAACATCCTCCAATCCGGATATTCCAATTTCCGTTCTGCAACAAACCCCTAACAATGTTGCCAATCTTGCAAACCTGTTTGATTGGTTTGTTTGCCGCCGTCTAATGACTGTCGTAGAAAAACAATCCAGAATTTTGAATAATAGAAATATGTAGAATTAAAAACTAAATTTCACTTTTGCATACTATCTTCATTTAAGACATAAACCAATGGAATAATGTTGCATGAAGACGATGTTATCAAGAATTGAAATACTCCATTCTTAAGGTCGCCGCTACTTATTCAACTACTCCATATTAAAATATGACAAAGCATCACCCAAAAATGCCGAACAATTTGAAAAAGCTTTTCAACATAAATTCTTCAGCACCCTTCAATGTGGCTTTAAACAATACCCGCACAATGAAACCTACCGATTAAATTTCCCTAATAAAAGAAGCAACGACTCTGCACTTTCAAATAATACCATCGTTCTTACCGAAGCAGCACAAACGGTACCTGAACTTCATGGAAGTACAATTGCATTGTTTTTCCACGTACTAATTACCCATCTCCGAATCAGCTGAAATTGCACCGACCCAGACGAACGGAACATCAAAGTACGGGCCTGCAGGTACAAAGAGTGGGGATAGACGAGGGAAGAACGGACGCGGGACCATATCGTGTGGCAGTCAGTGCGGTCTCGCGTAGGCGCGGAGAGCATAACGCGGAGGCATTGCGTTCAGTTCTCTAAAGGTGAGCTTCTTATGGTGTTATTTATCTTATCGCGTCTGTTCTATCATCGGTGTGTCAGTGTCAGAAGAAAAGTACCGTTTCGACAAACAGTACTCTCGTAGCTGACCACTCTGGATGCATCGGAGTAGCACTCTCGCGGAAAGAAGGACATAGCGGAGATGTTTCGAGAGAGGGCAGAGAAAGGACACGCTCGGCTGTGAACTGTGCATTCCGTGTGTGTGTGTGGTATTTGTGTACGTGTGTTTCATCGGTGTGCGTCCCTCTAAACTATTTCGCGTCAGTGTACGCGTCGGTGATACAGCGACGAGCTTCTCTTTTAATGGTGGAAAGAGAGAGGAGAAGCAGAGGGAAACGATGGCAACGGTGACGACCGTCGGCCAGGTGGGTCTCTGACCTCTGCTTGCTCCACGACAATAAAGAGATACGAGGTCAGAGAGTATCGTGATCATCGATAGTGTTTCTGTGAATTATTCCTGTTCACGTCGATCCGAGGAATCGTCTTTGAGGTACGTGCGTACAGGAATTTGTATTTTTCAACGGAATCGAAAGCGCAACAAGTGGTTTCGGACGTATTCCTCATTAGCATAATCGACGCATAAATAACACGGGCAGATGCTACGAAATGGAGTACGTTGGTATTTTAAGTGCGTTATTTATGAATGGCACGGTGACCTTGGAGTGTAAAAATTGAAAGGATAAACAATAGCCACGTGAATCCATCGTAGAGAGGCTGGAAAGAGAAATCGGTAGGCGAAACGTCAATACGAGCGGAGACTGTCTTCCCGGTTACTCCGAAGAAACGAGTCAAGCTTGGAACATAAATAGACGTGTTCGTTTCTGCTCGAACTATAAGCAGATGCGTTGCACGAGCAAGGAAGATGCGCGAAACGCAGTCTATTGACGTTTCGACAAATATTTGTTCGTCGAGCGCAGCTGCCAAGTATATGTCCCATCTGATAGGAGCAATTGGAGCGGCTTCATTATTGACGGTTCGCCTTGCCTGCATTTCTTCTTGTTCCTTGACTCGCGCTGAATAAGGTTCTGGTCTTTCTTTAATTATCGGAGCTGCGATGAGTCACTGTTACAACATACTAATAAAAAAAATGGAGCGATATATTGCGATTGCGTGACACCGTTCGCATTGTTTTGCGTTTGCATTTATTTGCACTAACGGCACAGCTCTCTCCTCGAGCTTCGATAACTTCTCACGTGGTTCGACGTTGCTGTTAAGTTTCAAATTCCTTTTTTTTTATTGACCCACGTTCATTATCCATCGCTTATCGAACGTGTGAAAGATTTAATCGTCCGCGGCTAACGTAACGGTTCGAACGTAAAAAAAAGACATAACTAACGGCAGCGATAAAGAAACAGTCGTCAGCTGTAGCGTTAAAACTCGCCCGAATGTAACGACGCGCGTTATCGCTAATTTCAAGACGGCAGAAGGAAATCCCGTTTAGAGGATAACGAGGAATACTTATCATTTGCAGCGGAACGATCAGTTAATTGTAGAAACACTCCGATGGATCAGCTGTGACGACTTTAACAATGATTCACGTTTCATTCCGGACCGACGCGAGGGAACGAGGAACGGCTCTTTTCCTTTGTCCGACGATGCGGAATCCCGGAATCTAGGTTCGAGAGTTTCTCCGGTTCGGAAATCGGGCAAGAATGGGATTTTCGACGTGACGTGGATGCCGGTCAGGGTGAAAACCGGAAACACAAAAGGTGTCGGTGTCGGATTTCTAAAGTCTGACTCACTCCGCGGCTGCTGCAAAACCGTTGTCACGTCAATTCTGTTTTTCGCCGTTTCTCGCTGTTTTCCGTGTTGCGGATCACGTGACTCGGAAACGGTGATTCAAATGCGGCGAACTGTCCGACGTTTGCAATCTTTCGTAATTTGAGGAACGTGTAATATGGGACGAAGTATTCTTCATTTTCGAGCTTACACGTGCTTCCTTGCACGAAAGTACTGATAATTACTGCTCTACAAGCTTAATTGGCATTTAACTAGTCACTTATTAATTGAGGAAGCATATCTTTTAAGTGTAACGGAACCATTGTCAACAGCATGATCTCTTTGACCCTTTACTGCATGATTTTTTTTCGCGAAGAAAACAAATTTATTGAATAAACTGGGCAATAAAAGAAACCTAAACAATATTAAAAAATATAATTTCTAATTTCTTTCATTAAAAAAAAATTGATAGTTATGATATATCCCAGATATGGGACACACACGTTTTTTGCTAAATGTAAAGGATAATTGGCAAAATACTTTGGTACATTTACTACACTAAAAACTTTTTAGACGATATGTACACACTATTTGTGTTTCTTAATATTTTAAAATTGAGCAAATAACAAGTGAAAATTACTTCTTAAAACAACATGTCTCGATCAGCTGACAGGTAAAGTTTGGGAACTGATACACTCCGAATTTCATTAAACTTTGCATAAATATTTGTTAGACATATCTAGGAAGATGGCTGTAATTCGTTCGCGCCTGTTTTCAAATTTAAGGGAGGACCCTCTTTAAGATGGGTCTTGTCTGTCTCCTATTTGTTCTGCCTCTCTCCTGCCTGTCCTGCATTTGTCATACCCGTCCTGCCTGTCCTGTCCATCGTGCCGATAAAAAGCGTTTTTTCAAAAACAATTGCCGTGAAAATTAACATTGAGAACGTGGGTTCTTATGATTTTGACATAACTCCGATCGTATTTGAGCAAAATCAAATTTGAAGGTCATTTGAAGGTCAATTTCTGTGCTTGCAAGCTCAAGTGTGGTTACTCAACTCAAAGCTCACTCGGATTTTGAAAAAATTTCGCGAAAAGCTCGGAAGAATGGCTCAAAAGCTCAACACCTGCGGTCTCATAGCTCAAAAGTTCATTTTTGATGCAGTGAATTTGTAATTTAGTCGAAATTCGGATTGAGCTTTTAGTTTGAGCGATCACAAATGAGCTTGCAAGCTCACTTGTCGTTGCTCAAACTAAAAGCTCATTCGGATTTTGACGAAATTTCGCGGCAAAAAATCGGAAAAGTGGCTCAAAAGCTCATTTCTGATGTAGTAAATTTGTAATTTAGTCGAAAATCGGATTGAGCTTTTAGTTTGAGCGATCACGGGTGAGCTTGCAAGCTCAAATTTGACCTGCCACATGTTCGATGGTTAAAGGCCGGCGTCACGAAAATGTGACTTTGCTCAAAAACGATCGTAGTTATGTCAAAATCACATGAACCCACGTTCTCGACGTTAAATTTCTCGGAAATTGTTTGTAAGAAAACAGTTTTTTTTTTGGGTACTACAGAGCAAGCAGGTCGGTTATGACAGAGGTAGGACAGGCAGAAGACAGACTAGACCTACCTTAAAGAGGGTCCTACCCTTGATGTCTCCCTTAAAGAAAACGACAAACGAATTCCAGCTATCTTCTTAGATATATTTTATAAATATTTATGCAAAGTTTCATGAAAATCGGAGTGTATCAATTCCCGAACTTCCCTTGTGAGTCGCCGGGAATCATTACAGAAGTCTGAATGTTTTAGTTTCAGAAAACAACGTTAGATATCCTATGCCAATGATAAACGTGAATGAGTGTCAGATATGATCATTCATGCAAGAAATTCAGGTCGTGGTTTAATTTAAGTGAGTTTTATAAAAGAAAGTATCAATTGTGCCATCATGCGATATTTCCCATCATGCGGTAAAAGGTTAAAAAACCACGTAGCTTTATCTCTAAAAGACTAATTAACGTTAAGCCATTCATGTAATTACAATATTTAAAAAACAACAGTCATTCATAATCTAGAAAGCGAATGATAGCTAACACAACGTATTCGCTCCGAAAGCGATAATTAGCAGAAATAATTCTAACTCGTTAAAGACTCTTCACCGCTTTATCTCTAATAATTTATATTGGTATTATTCTCGCGTAGAAAATGAGAGAAAATTACTCGTCTTGAGCACGAAGCAACACGAGGGCTTCGTATTAAGTGTACACATCATAATCAGATCAGAATGCTTAATGTAGTGCTTGAATTACACGAATACGAATTGAAAGCAAATAGAAATAATAAAACACAATTTATTCTGGCGCTCCATTGCTAATCACGTGACTCGGAAGTGGTGATTCAACCGAACAGAAGTGCCTCGTGCTGAGCTGTCGTTATTACCGAAGTAACTATCAGTCAGTATAATGCATGGGACGAGTGTTATAAATTCTTCGAGTATTTGTTCGACGGTTTGCCAAGATAAAGGAATCGCGAAGGAAGCCGTGAGCGTCATAATGTATGCACGATTGATATAAAATTATTCTTATAAAGTTGAAGTGAATATATGTAGCTTAGTTATACGAATATTTATCGATTAGACTCCAGTAATTATATGTGAAGTAGCTCTGTATTTTAGATAAGTTTAATGTTTTAGATATTTGAGGTATTCTAGATATCTCAGATTCTTCTGATGTTTTAGGTATTTTAAATATTCTAGATAATTCAGATACTTTAGGCATTTCGAATATTCTAGACGTCCAGATATTTTAGGTATTTTAAATACTTTAGATATTTCAGACATTTCAAATGTTTTATATATATTAGATATTTCAGATATTTTAGATACTTATATAATCTTTATTAATCCCAGCTTTACAGCCTAGAAATTCTAAATACTTTTAATATTTTAGTTATACATCTTAGTTATCTATATTATACATGTAATGGAATAGTTCGTTCGAAGAAACTTTCGATTACCTAAAATACAGAGTTACTTTATCTTAGATATGAATTACAATATGTGTATCGAGGTTCGTGAAAATTATAATGGAAAGAGGATAAGTTAGATTTTTATCTTTGCCTTTGAATTAATGTAAAAATTGTACGGACCAGCGTACTGCGCGTAACGCGTCACAGATACCAGAGTTCTAATTGCACAATGGGGTTTACCACACTTTCACTGCTTTGTAGTAGCGTCACGATTCAGTTCGTTTCTTTCGTTAGGATGAAATGAACAATTTTCACCATTTTTATACCAAGCATAATAATTCTCACCTATGTATCCATAGAAATCCGACACCGACCGTTCTTTTGTTACAAATATGAAAGTAGATTCGAAGAAAATTTATCAATTCCTATATTTTTAATTAAATTGCAAAGACCAGCAAAAATATTCATTGGAATGTTACGGCAGCAATTGAAATGAAAGGGTCTCTGGAATGATAATTCCAAGTTCTGGAATTCTCTCATTAATATATTTAGAGAATTTTGTCCTTCATATGCATACCGAAGATCTGAACATCTGAATCTACTTTAAAATGATCTACATACTTCTAATAAATTACATTTTAATTTTAACAATAGCAATTTAGTTTAATCAACGTCAAAATATTTTATTCAATTGCTGCTGACGTAATTACTTTACAATTAATTTGACACTGCCATAGCATCAGAGAAAAAAATGAAAAATTCTCAAATAAAAATCCGAATTCAATTCTCTCCATAAATATCATATTGAATCTGTATAATATTCTATCCTTAGAAAACTGTAACTACCCTAAAGATACTACACTGACTCGCAGATATAACTTCTAATCTTTAAAAATCTTATAAACCCACAATAATACAATCACAGTAATCAAATCCAAAAATAGAATACCCGTAACATTTAAAATTAATTCCTCCGCCAGCGATAATACTGACGGAAAAAAATCTGCTTAAGGAGGACAAAATATGCGGCAGAAATCCTTCGTTCGTGGTTCCAAAGGATGATAGAAGACGCCGAGGCGGAGACGTCTTCGCTCGAGATGGAGGTGAAGCCGATACCGAAGCCGCGATCGGTGATGACCGATCGACCGGTACCAGCTCCAAGAAGAATTCCTCCGCCACTTCCGCCAGCGCGGCACAGTAGTCACAGCGAGTCGAGTCAATCGGAGAAAAGCGACGACGCAAAGTCCATACCGGAAACTCGTTCCAACAACGAGTTCTTTCGTAACTTAAGTACAAGTTCGCGTCAATTGAAGGAGGAAATTTCGGAGAAGATGACGATGAAAGGGCGTGCCGTGATCTCCAGCACTAGGAACGCGAGCATAAGACTGGAGAAATCGGTGAAAAATCTTTTAACCAGGAGATTGACGTCGTTGAATCAGGATGAACTTTTAAGAGATCCGGCGAACACGAAAAAATTCAAGGATCCCGTTGAAGACGACAGATGCGTCTCGATGCCGGCGAACGATATTTTCAGCAGTATCTCGTTTTATAGCCCGCTGAACAGTAATCTCAGAAGCGTCAGGAACGAAGAGGATCTTTCCGGAAGCCGGCACAGTCCACCGCCTCCGGTTTATCCGCCACCCCCGCTTCCTGACGAGTCTATCTACGATGAACTGCAGTCTGTCACGTCGGGTAGCAGTCGATACGATACGATTAGCTCCACCGTATCCGACAAAGTTGAGACGGACTTTCCGGAGTCGTTCAATCTTCTTAGTTTTGCGCAGAATCAGGTAAACATATTGAGACGGAAGTTTGAGCGATTGTTTTCGAAATTTATGGTTTCGGAAGATTTTTCGATTTGGTTCAATCCTTTTAATTATACGCAGAAGGAGATTATGATATTGAGAAGAAAGTTTGAGGGATTGTTTTTGAGATCTGTGGATTTTTAAATTTTGTTCAATCCTTTTAACTATGTGCAGAATCAGGTAAAAATATTGAGAAGGAAGATTGAGGGATTGTTTTTGAGATTTATGGTTTCGGAAGATTTTTTGATTTGGTTCAATCCTTTTATTTATACGCGGAATGAGATAATGATATTGAGAAGAAAGTTTGAGGGTTTGTTTTTGAGATTTGTGAAGATTTTTAGTTTTGGCTCAATGTTCTTAATTATGCGCAGTATTAAATAAAGATATTGAGATGGAAGTTTGAGGTATTCTTTTTGCGATTTGTGGTTTCGGAGGATTTTTAGATTTGGTTCGATCCTTTTAACTACGCGCAGAATCAGGTAAAAATATTGAGACGGAAGTTTGAGGGATTCGTTTTGAGATTTGTGGTTTCGGAGGATTCTTAGATTTGGTTCAATCCTTTTAACTATGCGCAGAATCAGTTAAAGTTATTGAGACGAAGTATGAGAGATTGTTTTTCAGATTTCTGGTTTGTAAGGATTTTTAAACTACGTTCAATCCTTTTAACTATGCGCAGAATTAGATAAAGATATTGAGACGGAAGTTTGAGGGATTCTTTTTGAGATTTCTGGTTTCGGAGGATTTTTAGATTTGGCACGATCCTTTTAACTCTGTGTAGAATCAGATGAAGATATTGAGACGGAAGTTTGAGGGATTGTTTTTGAGATTTATGGTTTCCGAGGATTTTTCGATTTGGTTCGAACCTTTTAACTATGCGCAGAATCAGTTAAAGATATTGAGAAGGAAGTTTGAGGGATTGTTTTTCAAAGTGATTTGGAGGTATTTTGAGATTGGAAGTTTCAGTTTCGAGATTGTTGAAACCAAAGAGTTACATTTTGTTGTGAAAAGTCCTCTAAGTTACATGAGGCTGTTGTTTTACAGATTTACAAGTTAGAAAGACTATGAGACATGGACGAGGTTTAAGTTTAGAGATCGTTTAGTGATACTTTATCGCAGAATTATGTTTCGCGCTGAAATATCCTCCTCCAAAGAAAACACCTTGCCCAACAAAGAATTTCCCAAGCCAGAAACTATTTATAAAATCAATCTCATCACTTACGCCTCCAAATTAAAAAGATAAAATATAAATCCCTTAATTGTACCTCCACTTATTTATTCACCAAAAAGGCGTTATAATAAGAAAAAGAAGGAAAATCCTTCCAAAGAAAGTGATGTGCACATTCCGGGATGTTTTCTACCAGGGCAGTGACTCCGACCGGAGCTTGAATTTGTCCGACATCAATGTGGGCTTATCATACGATAAGAGCGATTCTTCAAAGAGACTATCCAGGTCAGATTCGTGGACCTTCTACGACACCACGCCGACCGGCAGATCCGAAGTGATCGACGAGCTCGATAGGATATCCAGCGCGGAGGAGGAATCAGTGGAAAAGGAAAAGGAGATTCTCAGCAACGACAGAACGTCAACGGCTTCCAACGAGAGTCAAGCCTCCATACAGAATTCTCTCTACGAAAATCTCCTACCTCCGAAGGCACAGGAGGACAAGAGAACGACGGCGACACCGGGACCGGAAGTACGGCAACAGAGCAGCAAGTCTTTGCTCTTCGAGTTCGATCCTTTCGCGAGGACCGCCGAGGAGAATGTGTACAGTAATTTCGAAAACAATGATTTGATGCTGTTGGAGGCACTTCTAGCGAACAGCGACTCGCCGAGCAGCGCTGGAAGTATTCTCGATCTCCAGGAAGCGGTCGATAATGAAGAAGACCAGGAGGAAATGGACGAGGACGATGTAGTACATCCGCGAATCTGTTCAGTGCCGCCGGAACCACCGAAAAGGTTCGATTCTTTGCCGAAGAACGAATACGACGAGGTCGAGAGTGCGACGTCACATAGTGAGAGAAATGCCGTAGGAAAGAATCCGGCGCTATTGCCGAAATTGGCGCATCTTGTTACGAGGAAGCAGCCTGCCGTTCCTCCTAGAAAGCCGTCGATTAAAACGAAACCGAGCGATTCTGCATCTGCTGCCTCGAAGAGTGCATCTGCTAGCAGCGATGGAAGTTTGCAGGGTAAGTTTATTTTTGACTTTATCGGTTGATAAATGAATGAGGAAGAGAAGATTGATAGCGGCGAGGGCTACTTCTTTATGGACAGTTTTGATAGGATGGCTTTGTGCTCGAACGTTGGGGACAATTGATGCTGTATTTAATCGTGCTGGTTAATTGTGTTTGTACGTGTGGCTGATTATGAAAAATTTAACCTCTCTGTTATTTTACATTGCTTCAATGTAAAGTACGATGTTTTACAATTAGTTTGGAGAAACGATAATAGATTTAGCCTTTCTAATGTAGGTGATAGTTCTTCTAGTTCTTCTATCACTGCAGAGAATTCCATGGGCAGGAGGAACCTAAAATATTCTGTGCTATAGAAACGAAAATTAAATGACTTTGACTACTGTCGTAATTACCAGCACACATGGCAACACAAGTGACTGATATTTTTCATGAAACGTATAGATAATTACCACGATAGCACGCCTCTGAAGAAAACGGTGTAATAAATTAATACGCTATACGTTCTGCTCCAAATTTCTTTTTCAGATAAATTTCAAGTGTAGAGTTAACTGTATATATTAACCCATTCGCTGGCGAGGACGAGTATACTTGTCTTTGGCAGGGTGTTATGCATTGCCAAGACGAGTATACTCGTCCTTCTTTCAATATGTTATAACATACAGGCTTTTGAATTAGCAAATCTTTTGTGGCCGCAAACATAAATATTCAAATGTGAAAAACTTGAAGAAAATACTACAAATAAAATTTATAACAAAAATTATACTTCAATTATTATTTAGAGAATGATATTTTACAAATTTAAATTAAGCATGGCAATGGGAATAACTTCATATAATTTAGGCTTGGCAGCGAATGGATTAAACAACAATTTCACTTTTAGAAATTGAGACTATTGAGAGAAAGATTACTGTGTGCAATTTTTTAAATTGAATATCTGCTTTATATCTGTTATATTGAAATATACGAAATAAGTACTTTGGAAAAAGAGATTTGAAGAGGTGAAAAAGATGATCAGTTAAGTAATTTTTTATTTTTACGATAGACCTAAAATATTTACTGAATGGCTGCCCAAACAATTTGGGGAATTTTTAGAAAAAAATCAGAAAGCGGTCATTTAACCGCCATGGTAGGTTTAGTGTTAAACAATCATATTGAGTGGAGTTGGTACCGCGAGAGAATATTACTTGTTTGCGATTTTGCCCCTTTAAATTTGTTTTTGCTATCGTGTCGATGAACACTTACTTATCCATTCATTGCAATACTACTCGAATAGCATCGAATTGGGTCGTGCAACCAACGACGAGACGTCCTCGAACGTATCGCGTCGAGACGATAGCAAATGCGTGTTGAAAGAGGAATAGAACTCCGCTTAAACTGTGCTCAATCTCTCGGTACTTCGGAAGAAATTGACTTATCTCTCGAAATAAAATAAACTCACACTTCCTTCCCTCTTGATATGCAAAAAATGCCAAAATAGTTCGGCAGGAAGAGAGCCCATATGACAAAATCAAAGTATTTTTCACAGAAGAACAATTACAGCAAAGTGTAATGTATAGATGTAGTAAAGTAGGGTGAAAGACAAACTTCAAATAACCGAATGCAAAATAAGATTGATAATTTCATTTTTATGAAGATGTTCATGTATTTAAATTTTCGTAA
This sequence comes from Cerceris ruficornis, assembly GCA_963989415.1. Lineage (NCBI taxonomy): Eukaryota > Metazoa > Arthropoda > Insecta > Hymenoptera > Crabronidae > Cerceris > Cerceris ruficornis. The sequence goes on from OZ022518.1 coordinate 9,528,376, forward strand.
GAGTAAAATATCCCCAAAAATACATTATATGTGGGAAGAATAAAGAATTATTTAGCGTCTATGGTTGATATAAAGGTTAGAACTTGCAATCAGTGAGTTTAAATGAAAATCCCCGTCACCTCTGGGAAATTGATCTAAATTATTAATTAATATCATAGCCTAGGTGATGTAGAAGCCACTTAAGGCAGTAGGATCTACACGAAATGACCATAACAGTTAGGGGCTCCGATGGTTATGAAGATAAAGGTTGGGACTAGCAATAAGTAGATCAAAGTTCAAGTTACCGGCACCTCTGACAAGTTTTTCCTAATTCATTATAAGGGCTGTTTTCTTTGAAAGTGCTGTAACTTCATTTTTGACAAAAAGTTAGGTAATCACAACAATGAATATAATCTCCTATGAGCTTTTTATCTATAAATAGTTCCTAAAAAAATCCTTCAAAATTTGCATCACTTTGTCAATATAAATTTACGTAATTAATGATATTACAGATATAATTACTTTGAAAGTGATGTAAGTCCACTTTCCGCAGACATAATATTTAGTTGAAAAATTATTCTACATAATTTCTCTACTTCACTTTTAACTAATACTTTAAAAACGATCACATTATAAACTTCAATGAATTTAATATTTAAAAAACATAAAATGAGAATATTACATATACCAATATTCTTCGAACCATTCAAATACAAACCCTTAAATATCTCCATATAATATAAAATGGACTTACACCACTTTCAAAGAAAGTGATAACAATCTCGGAGGTTTGTGAATCCACCTAAAAGAGTAGGTCCCAGGGAAAATGACCGTAGCAGTTAAGACATTACCGACCGCTATTGTTTGAGCATTCTACCCATTTTAAAGGATTTGTTTCGGCTTAGATTGCCTAAAGAAAATTACAATCTCTTTGAAAATTACAAATGGTTCTCACTGACTCCTTAACACACTTCCACTACAATCATAAATAACAAATTAGTGATTGCCGTGGGTACCGATTAATAAACTAAAAGTCTAAGCGTTGGTGACAAAAAGCCTATTTATAAGCTACCGGTCGGTAAAGTGTTAAAATCGAAAAAAATGCAAAATAGAAAGAATTATTAAGATACAGCAGCTATATGTCTTACATACGGCAACACAAGAATCCCTGTATTTCATAATTTCCAGCAACAACGAATTCAGCTACGACCAATCCCGAGGAGAATTCCGGAAGTCCTGTAAGCTCAAAGACAACGGAAGAGACGCGCCGCGTGGGCGTAATACAAAAGCTGAAGAAGCTCAGACAAGAATCCACGGTGCATGTAATTAAACCGAACGTAATGAGCTTTGTAAAGAGCGGCAGTAAGTTGCTCTCGAGAAATCGCGATCACACCGGAAGTGTATTGAGCTCGAGATCGACGAAGCTGGAGCGCCCAAGGCTCAATACACCCCATAATCCTGCGACCCATAGAGGGATCGTTTATAGGACAGGGGTGGGAATCGAGAGGGCGAAGGACCTTGTGCAAAGGGCTGCTGTATTGGGCGATCAGAAAATTGCGTTTTACACCGATAAAAGCATGTCCACGCAGAAGGAAGTCATTCATCTCGATGCGATTTACAGTATTCATCTGCTGCAGGATATAAAGTAAGTCTTACTGCTTGGAGGATAAATGAAAAATTGGAATAGAGTTTCCGTAATTAGCTTGCGAATTAATATGCGATTTCTTGAGGTTTCTCGATGTTTTGTAGTTTGATTAAAAATTGTAATCTTCAGAAATTAACTCTAAGGAGGAAATATGTACGGGGTGGATTATGTCCGTTGAAAAGTCACATTTACTCTTTTATAAACGATATATGTACTTTTTGCTAACTAATTTTAATCAGTTTTGGAGATTAAGTCCTTCAAATGGCCACTATTTTATTCTTAATTTAATAAAGTCAACAGCAAGAATGTCATTATACTTTAAAATGGCCCAATCATTTGTAAGCCCCCCTGTATATTAATAGAAAAAATTAAAAACATAATTGTATAAATCTTTGCGATGTTACGATGATTGCTGAGATTTAATGTGTGCATTTGCATCGAAATTAGTTTCAAGTATCTTTATATTCTGTTATTTTATATTCAAATATATTATAAAGTTAATAGTAACAGTGTCATTATACTTTAAAATGGCCTAATCTTTTTTAAGTCCCCCTGTATATTAATAGAAAAAATTAAAAACATAATTGTGTAAATCTTTGCGATGTTACGATGATTGCCGAGATTTAATGTATACATTTGCATGGAAATTAGTTTTACGTATCTTTATATTCTGTTATTTTATAATCAAATATATTATAAAGTTAATAGTAACAGTGTCATTATACTTTAAAATGGTCCAATCATTTTTAAGCCCCCCTGTATATTAATAGAACAAATTGAAAACGTAATTGTATAAATCTTTGCGATGTTACGATGATTGCTGAGATTGAATAGTGTACATTTGCATGGAAATTAGTTTCAAGTATCTTTATATTCCGTTATTTTATGTTCAAACATATTGGCAATAATGTATCCCCGATAATATAACGAAAGTGAAACTTTAATCTTCAGAATAGTCGATGGAGAGACGGTGCACTGTATAGCAATTAGCGGCGAAGGAAGATCGAGTGTTCGTGTTTTCTACACAAAGGGCATCACCGAGCGAAGGGTCTGGGCCCAAAGAATATTGGAAGCCATTACATCGGCCTTCCCTACGAAATATACAGCCGAATTAACGAGAACAGGATGGGCCTACTTAAAGGTACAATGAATGACCTCTACGAAATATGCCTGTTTGCAAAATATCCCATTTAGCTTGTAACTCTAACGATGCTTTCTTAAACTTCCAAGCTTGCAATTACCTAAGATACTAACCAGAGGTACGTACCTGACTACTGGAATTTAATTTTTAACGATTCACTTGAAATGCAATACGATAAACTAATAAGTCTTTCAGAAAATATCTGTCTTTAACCCCTTGTCGTTCAATAACGAGTGACTCGTGACACGATAAATGAAACAGTCAATTTTGAAGAATTTCAAAAATCAGTAAATTAAGAATATCAGTGGCTCAGGATAAAATAAAATTAATTCCGTGCTATTTAATATTGCGTTAAGTCACACGCTATTTCGGAAATCAGGGATAGATTGTTATTTCAGCAATTAATTTAGTTATTGCGCATTCAGTCGCAAAAGAAATGGCCGGCAAGGGGTTAAGGAACAAATTTTTTATTATATATTTTTAAGCTAATTATTCTATGCAATTATCGTGTACACTGGTAGTTTTTATATTAGTTCTGTCGTGATTATTGGTGGAAGTTAGTAAAAGTTAGTACATATTAGACCAATTTGCATTGCAGGAAGGTATAACGGGTACGTGGTTTCCGGCCTGGATGCTTTTGCATCAGAGGTCACTGATTTACACGAAATCTTTGGATCCTTCTATGGCGGTTACGTTTGGAGAACTTGATCTACGGAAGGCGCGATGCATTGGTACGTTATTTAACTAAATATGTATGCAATTTAACCAATTGTCTACTAATTACTATTTTAATCTTTCTGCAATTTCAATTTCAATCTTTTCTGCTGTTCCTTTGCTACTAACACCTATATAAGACGCGCGTAAAATTGTTAGTAGAAGATGACAACTTTAAGTAATCTTTATGGACTATATTAAGATTTATTACCGAAAAACCATTTTGACCTACCGTAACTGACGCGACAGGGTATTATAATAAAGTATCATGGTAAACGGAACAATCAACAACGTTCTTATATAGGAAACTAAACGAGCGACGAAAACATGTTAGGGTGTCAGTTTCTGCGTAGTATTTCCTATTAAATTTAAATAAATGAATCCGACCGATGTATCGCTAAAAATACCCTGTTAACCTCCACTAATAAGCAAGTCTTTCTAACAAACAGAATTAGGAATTGTACAGAATCACCATACATTTTTTATACATTTGATATCAATGGAATGCACAGGCGAATGACAACGCTTGTGACTTTGATGTAACACAAGACGCATCTAAGCATCTATTCTTCAAAATTAGCTTCTCAACTTTGCCAAACATTGCGATTTATTTCTTAAAACCCAGGAAATTCATTCCAATTCAACGTTTAAAAATCAAGTTAAATCCACTATTGAAAATTATATTTATATCATTTTATAATGTGCTCAATTATCATAACTGAATTAATTAGATCGTCCGAAAAACACATCTTTATCTGACTTACAAAATTAGCACTCATCGGAAGCTGAGTACTTCGCGACCTACTTCCACGACGAAAGAGCAATAAAAATTCACCTTTCGGAAGAAAGATAATGCCGCTGATCCTATAAGCGTTTATTTTTATAATTAGATTCTCAATGACGTATCTTTATTTTGTCCTTTCTTTGATCGTTCAAAGTTGTTTACTGCAATATTCCCTCGCTATTAACTCTAATCGAGGAAGTTACGATGGCTACGAAGATATAGGCTCGGACTCCCCTTTCAGTGAACTCAAGTTCGAATCCCCACGTCACCCCATGAGAAACTTTTTTATGCGCGATGTTTTCCATTTTCTCTATATACATCGTAATCTTCGTATCTTAAAACAAAATCAAAATTGCAGATTCTATACCAGTGGTTCTCAAACTTCTTGGAAAATTCTGTGACGCGGTTTCTTTACAACTTTTCACATTACTCGCGGACCATTTAAAATTAACTACCATTAACATGTTAACCGGGGAACTAACTTTTGTTCAACTCGTTTCAAACTGGAGACTTTTTTCTTCGCAGTGAGAAATAATATTATCACAAATAAAGTACCACGCTAGAATTTAATGGAAAAGAATAACGTAAAACGTAATGCGTTCAACATACCATATTTCAAAATTGCCACGACGAAAAACGTCGTCATACGCATTAGAGTTGTCTTCCTGGTATGACGAAATATTACGTCCTACCCGGTTAACAGGTTAAGATGTAGGCTGTTGTTACAAAAGCAATTGGTTATTCAGAAACTGGCAAATTTTAGTCGTCAAATACACATTCAATGGTTTTGTCCGAATCGGTTCAAAATTTCAAATAACTAAGCCTTCGCGAATGCCAGTTTGAGAAACTATATTCTACACGGTCAATTACCGTGATAATTAATGTAATTAGAATTTAAAAAATGATATATCTCACAGCTTAATTTACGTTAATAATTTTCATAACTAGCACAACTTTATATGATAATTCGATGATATAATAATAAGGGAGATAGATGAAGGGGTTCATAAATAATCGTGCAGATCCACAACGTTGCATTTACAGTATTACGAGAACAGGAAGGCCCGATCGCCGGAGATGGATCCGTTCCGGTGGTCGTCGTGGACGCTGGTGGCACCGGTGCATTGCACATCGCTGCACCAGGAACATACGAAGGATCTGCATGGAGACATGCACTTTACCAAGCTGCTACCAACTGCGGCCCTGCCCTCGATCAACAACAGCTCACGCAGGACAACGTGCCCGTTATCCTGGATAAATGCATCAATTTCATTTATGCTCATGGTAGGCATCACTTTATGGCTTGCCGTGGATTGATAGGATGCACCAGATATTTTTTATGGTGGTGGTTCCGAAACTTTTAACGTTCTTAGCGCCATTGTTGAATTCAGACTTCCCCATAGTGCCTTGTGTTAGGTTTTAACAAGAATATTTTACGTGATAACCACCAGCGTTTAAACGGGAAAATTGTCTTTGTTAAATTCATTTTTTTAACTAATTAAATTAAAAATTAATCGATTAAATTTAAGATAATCCAAAATAGAGAAGATATTTTGAAAATTGAGTAATTTTCGCGGTTGCTCGGGCGACGAGGGACACGCTTGGCGATCTGCTGGTTTTACGGTGCAATTTTTGACGTACTATTTTTAACACTAGAACTACCAAACCAGTCAAAATGACTAGTACCAGATTTTTTCAAAAAATTATCGAAGTTTACACGAGAGTCGTAGAATAAACATTCTATGTCCATCTCAAAAAACACAAATCACCGAGTCGATCATCTTTTCCGCCTCCTGATTCCTCTCTTTTCAAAGTACTTATTTAATATAACAACTTCTAGTGTTGTAGTTCTAGTGTTAAAAGACGACAATTTTGTAAATGAAATTCTACCAGCTGAATAATTTTAAATTCTGAACGATCTGATCTTACAGAATTTCCTAATTAGAATTCTATCTCATTATAAATCACATTTTTCCAATTAAACGATAATAAATATCATCGATACAAACTTAACAAAACCGAATGCTTATTGTAGAAAATTTAAGACGAATATTTATAAAAAAACGTTACAAATTTGTTACAGGAATTATGTCAGAGGGTATTTATCGTCAAAGCGGTTCCAGCAGTGCCGTCGTTAGACTTTTGGAAGCCTTCCGTCGCGACGCCTGGGCTACGCAAATTACACGTGGTTCATATACGGAACACGACGTCGCTACGGTTCTCAGAAGGTTTCTCCGTGATTTACCGAATCCATTGTTCCCCAGTAACATTCACGATCGGCTTTGTCTTACCTCAGGTAAGAAACACTCACCGACCTTGATTCGTCGTGCTTGGATTTAATCTCGTGCACGGCTCTCTAGAAATAACTGCATACACTAAAATTCCGAAAGAATGTGGTGCGTTGAAACTTGAAGTTAAAAGGGGCATGAAAGAAAATCTGCTTTTATTTTTATGGCTTATTTATCATGCCGAATACCGGCAGAATTTCGTCTGCGTCCTCATTCCTGTTGAGGTGATATACTTTCTTTATTTAAAACCGTATCTTTGGGGAGTAGAATTATTAGACGTAAATGTAATTCGATGTTTAGTAGTAATTTACTTATTTTATTTTAATAAATCAGTGGTAATTTAGTCATTTCACTTTAGTAAATTAGTAATACTTTAATCATTTCACTTTAACACTAGAACTACCGGCATTAATTCTATCATATTTCAATATTTTAAATAAATCCTTGAAAATGGAGGAATCAGAAGCCGGAAAATATGATCGATTCGACGATTTATGTTTTTTGAGATGGACGTAGAAACTTTATTCTATGGCTCTTCTATAAACTTGGAGAATTTTTGGAAAAAGTTGTGTACCAGTCATTTTGACTGGTTTGGTAGTTCTAGTGTTAATGAGTCGGTAGTGCTCTAATTATCTTATGCTGTCAAATCAATCCCCAATATATTGGCTCTTTGGGAATTATACTTCAAAAGCCATAGGAAACTCATTAAATTCAGTAGCACAGATCAACGGTGGTTCCCATGGCATTCGAACCGCTAAAATATACTTCAACTTCTCATCACGCATTTAATTAATCTTTGAGATTACCCTTCGAATTTGTTGTCTTATTTTATACAGATTTAATGAAAAGGAAGAGTTTTATCGGTACACTCTTAACGCCGATATCATCGATTTCGATTATAGGTACAGGTGTTTCCACAACGTTGAAGTTAGATTTATAAGTCATGAGTAACATTGTTTCCTTCCGATAAAAAATTACTGGCTCGTCCAAGAGGCAGCACGAATGACTCATGCTCTTAACGAAGAAGCAAAGACTTTATCTCGGAGAGAAGTACGTGCAAATAAATCGCTCCTTGCCCCCGACCATCATTTGCATACGTAATTATAAGAGGAATGCCGAGCGAGTCTGTGTTTGCACCCACGCATACTTTCTCACATCTTGTCTCGTTTCGTTAGAAAACTCATCGAGAAATTTCCTGTGATAATGCATTAAACACGTAATTGTGTAAATTATTAAGAAATATTATTAACGGTTATTAACACGTTTACTGTTGCATTGTTAACACTATTCCTACCACGACCGGTCAAATGACCGTTTTTAAAATTTCGATTAGAACTTCTTATATACAACGTAATTGAATCGCCTTTAAACTTCACGACTTTTCCTCAAATATACGTATAATACATTCACATTATAATACATTTTTCAATATTCACTTCTTTTTTTACTGTTCATTTTCTGGGAAAAAATTATCATTTGACAAATTCACCGGTTGCGGTAAGAAAAGGTATACGTGAAGTGTCGGTAGGAATAGTGTTAACGACTAGATATCCGTGTGTTTCTTTATATATACCCCTTTTTGGTAGATAAGTCTGATGCTAAATACTGGTCGTATTTTTCACCTCGTGATTCCTCTTTTTCGAAAATCTAAATCAAAATTTAAATATAAGAGTTTTAACCCTGGTAGTTCTAATGTTAACACGTTGAATGCCACGGTGGTCACCGGTGACCGGCGCTATACAATTCAATGGAATTTCTTACAACTTTAAAACGATAGAATACACGAAGTCGCTACTATATTCAATATTTAACTGCTGCTATTATAAAAGTGAAGTACTGCCCAATATACAATTACTGTTACTTTTAACATTTTTGCTCTATAAAGATACAGTTTTAATAGAAAAAGTCCCACTTCGGTTGAAACTGTGGAACTAGCGAAATACGGGTGGCATTCAACGCGTTAATGATGAAATAAGTGAACGATGAAGTTCTGATAGAACCTGTAAATGATTTCCTATTTGCTGTAACATCCCCTGCGTAAGAATTGTTCGAAGGCAGAGGATGAATCGCGAATTTTTATACAGCGATTTTGTGCAAAACGGTGCAAAATAAACGACGCACTTTGTTAGCTGTAATACAAATTATAGGCGACTTGCAAACAGCAAGATCAAGCTGCATCTGCTAATTCTTTGTAGTCTTACGTTGCGTACAGTTGGACATAGCTCTCAGATACAATTAACATTTTATCGCGTTAATTTTTACTTCCAAAGCTCCCAGTGACGTTACACTTTCATGTAAATATACCTCGGGACCTATAGTCAGCACACTTATCGAATATCAATGAGTAATCTAGTCTAAACAATCTTTCCAAATTAAGTTCACTCTGCTAACGAACAATTGGAAGAATATCATATTTCAGGCTTCAAAGTATTAATAATATATTGTTACGGGTCGGCCGCCCACGCAAAGTCCTTTTGGACATAGTAAATAAGTAACACACTTTTATAGAAAAAATGACAACGTTTTACTTCAAACACACGTCCGTCAACGAGGACCTCTGACCGTAGAATTCCTTATTTATTTATAAACAACTGACATGTCCCGTAACCCAGTAACATTAATACTGCTGGGTGTTGCGTAACAATATATCTACAAACTTATTTTTCTTAATCTTCCATTATCATACCAATCAGAAACATCTATTTGAACACTTTACCGACCGCTATTGTCTGAGCATTCTACCCACTTTAAAGGATTTGTTTCGGCTTAGATTGCCTAAAGAAAATTACAATCTCTTTGAAAATTACAAATGCTTCTCATCGACTCCTTGACACAGTTCCACTACAATAATAAATAACAAATTGGTGATTGCCGTGAGATCCGATTAACCCATTGACTGCCAACTACGAGATATCTCGTAGCTGCACTATAAGTTTGAATTAATAAGTTAACAATAATGGCCGCGCGTGTATAGAAATGTTTGAACAAAAATGTTCTTCGTATCATTACAAATGTCGAGATTTTATTTTTGATTAATGAAACCAATGTTCTAAAAACTTTCTGTCATCTTCTCAAATTTTAAAAAGCGAAGGTAATATTTCCTTAGTTTTCCTGGCGGTGAATGGGTTAATAAACTAAAAGTCTAAGCGTTGGTGACAAAAAGCCTATTCATAGGCTAGCGGTCGGTAAAGTGTTAACGAAACCCTGCTCGATCTATAGTACCTATTATCAACAGGAACTGAAAAAATTTAAAAAGAAAATATAAAATTCCGATTATTCTTTCAGAGTCTAACAACGAGGAAGAAAGGGTGACGACCTACAGGAAATTATTATCGACCTTGAGCCCCGTACCGTCGGCGACACTTAGAAGAATACTCGCGCACCTTCATTGTCTGAGTCAACAGAGTTCACGAAACCTGATGACCGTCGAGAACCTCTCCGCGATATGGGGACCCACGTTAATGCACGCCGGTGAAAATAGCGCGGATGAATGGAACAGAGCGGAGACAAGAGTAATCGGCGATCTAATAAAATTGTATCCAAAGCTTTATCAATTATCGCCGGCCGATTTGGCGAAGGAGGCGAAAATTCTAGAAGTTCTGGAGAGGCATCATGTTTCTAACAATAGTCCACGGAGTGCACCATCGGGTGATCTCAAGATCTGGATATACATTTTATCTAGAAAGGGGGAATGCGTGAACGTGACAGTAAGAATCTAATCTACTTTTAAAGAGGGGCTGATAAGAAGTTTCTTTCTGCTTCTAGTTTTATGTTTTTTTAAGTGTTACCGAAGGCTCTTCTTCTTTTTAAGTATTACTAAACTTAAGGGTCATTTGGGTGAGGGTTTTGAACCAGCGAGGATTAATTATGTTGGATGATGAGTTAAGAATAATTTGTTGGAGGCGATGGGGATTTGAAGAGACCAGTAATTGGAGGGCTGAGCATTTGAATCGATACCTATTAAATTACTTTGGAATTTAATTAAAGTTCGAGAGATATCATTCAAGTATATTTTCCTACAGTTCCTTATCAAGTTTAAAATTTACATTAGTGGTGGATCTCCAACCGCCAAAGCTGTGATATATTAAATAACAATTTCCGGAAAATCCTTTATAGGTAACAGAAATTCTAGCACACATATTTATTATTTTCAAATATACCGAATTAATCCTCGGCAGATCGAATGTTAATTTAGCTGTATAACGTATACGTAATGTTATATTCTATTAATATTCTCGAAATTTCTACCGCGTTTTATTTTTCAATTTTCAAAGTCTATCTTGCACCCCGCAAGCAATTAAATCGATCAAGCTTTCATACCCCCTCTCTTTCTTTTCTTCTAACATTTATTATTTTCAAATAAACTGAATCAATCCTCGGCAGACCTAATGTAAATATAGCTGTATAACGCATACGTAGTATTATATTCTATTAATATTCTCGAAATTTCTACCGCGTTTTATTTTTCAATTTTCAAAGTCTATCTTGCACCCCGCAAGCAATTAAATCGATCAAGCTTTCATACCCCCTCTCTTTCTTTTCTTCTAACATTTATTATTTTCAAATAAACTGAATCAATCCTCGGCAGACCTAATGTAAATATAGCTGTATAACGCACACGTAGTATTATATTCTATTAATATTCTCGAAATTTCTACCGCGTTTTATTTTTCAATTTTCAAAGTCTATCTTGCACCCCGCAAGCAATTAAATCGATCAAGTTTTCGTACCTCCTTTATTTCTTTCCTTCTATCATTTATTATTTTCAAATATACTAAATTAATCCTCGGCAGAATGTTAATATAACTGTATAACGTATACGTAATATATGTCAAAATGTAAACGCAATGTGAAAAGTACGGTTGAAAAAATCTTTCTCCTGTCTGGCAGATCGGACCACAGAAGACCGCGTTCGACGTCTGTCGAGAACTCGCCGAGAAGGCGAATTTACCGGCGCATGAATTGTGTTTAGAAGAATACACGTTGGCCGGTGCATTGGAACGTCCGCTGCATCACAGCGAGCGTGTCCTCGAGACAGTGGCAAGGTGGGGATACTGGGATCCCGAGGATAGGAAGGACAACGTCCTCGTTCTTAAAAGAGACCGACTCTACAAGGATATCGCGCCTCTGGTATGCTCAGTGGAGACATTCAGAAAGTGAAGAGTAAAATGAAATTAGCCGCATTATGAGATTAACGAGAAATTAACTGCTTTTCTAGCACATTGGAACAGATGGAAATGTTTTGTGACGTAATTGTTAGAAAATTACTGGAAGGAAATTTTCGATAGTTGACACTGAAACTACTAAAACGGAAAAATAACCGGTATTCAATTTTTTTCTAAAAATCTCTCAAACCAATGAGAGAGCTATGAAGTGAATATGCCACTTCTATCTTATAAAAATTAAATTACTTAATTGATCATCCTTTTATTAGAATCAGTATATTTTAATATAACAGATCGCCGTAGTTCTAGTTTTAAATTCTGGCTGCAATTACGTTTCCAATTTGGTATTTAATTTAAAGTAATTTGGTAAACTTGCTAATGGTTATAATTTCAAATCCTTTACTATTGTGTTCTTAGTCTGTCATAGTAATGTCAGGTAGCCAGGAAAGTTTATGTGTTGGACAGTGCTTTAAAAAACGGCTAAATTCGATTTATCTACTTCTGTTTTTAAATCTGTGCGGTCTGAATTATTTCTTTTAACTTCTCGTCATCTCAACTGATATCGTAAAATTTCTTACTACTCAATATTCAACTCTATATAACGTAAAAGGGAAATTCTTAAAGGTCGCACGGTTTAAATTCGTATTTAACATTTAAAATAGCGAGGGTTCAGGGCCGTACAAGTTCTTTCCCATGATGGCGCATTCAACTCGAATCGGATTGCGTGAGTCAGAAGGGCACAATACGTGTGTGTATATTTTACTCGCTACGAAAACAGGATGTGGTTTAATTGGACTTGATCGCGCTCTTTCTCCTCAATTTATTTCCTCAGCTTGAAAATTGTATTTGCCCGTAAAAGAAATAAATATCTCGCTCATTTATTTTAACGTATCCGTTATGTTTGAAAAATTCTATTGGATTTCCTTTGTTTTCCAGGTGAAGCCACCCATGACAACATCCGGTGAACTGAAATTTGCGGATACGAAAACGAAGAATTTCAAAAGCTACCTCTTTGAATTTAGTCAGGCGAAGCTATGCTGTTATAAGGATAAAGTATGCTCCATTAAATTGTGTGAATGGAAAATAGAAGATATCGTTTGGTATTTGGGGCATGAGCCTAAACGAAATCCGCAGATGGGGTAAAGAAATTGTTTTAATTGTTCGAAAAGTTCAGCTTCCATTGAAATTCGAATGGTATCTGATATATGCATTGTCTGTTTGCAGATGGTCAATCACGTTTATAGCAAAAAATAAGAAACCCACAAGGTAATGGTTAAATTAAAGATAGATATATGCGAATCGATATACTTCTTTAACACGCTAAGCGCGGAGACGAATTCGCTATGCTTTCTTCGCTTTGCAAGGTGTTAGGTTATAAAGATCTTTCTGACGAAATCAACACGTCTTTTGCGTTTATATATATATATATATATATATATATATATATATATATATATATATATATATGAATAATATATTAATGCATTTTTTTAAATACTACTATTGTGAATGCTTCATTTATATACCAAGTTGTAACAGAAAGAAAAATTTCAGTCTCTATGGACTAACGCCGCGCTGAACGTGTTAATTGACTTCGATTAACTTGCTCGAATTTGATTAATTTTGTGAAATATGAAAATTGTAATATTTTAGGTGTAAAGAAAGCCCATATTTCGGAAATATATTAGGAGGAACGTTGAAGGACGAGCAATACAAATGGTTAGCAGCTATGATCTTCGGGGAGTACCAATTGAACCTCCAACCTTCCGCAGTAAATCTCATGGATCCATGATCAACTAACTTATTCCTTCGAATTACTTAATACCATTAAGTATATGATCTACGAAAATTGTTTATTTTTATATTGAATATAAATCGTCTTCGATCTATGCCATTCAGTGCCTATGCTTGCCGTCGACACAAATTGCAAGTTTTTCTCTCACGCTATACTTAATACGTGTATGTCGGTCGAAATGAAAATTATTATCGAAGCAGCTTAGAACTCCACGGAGTATAATAATTGTATTCGAACATTCCAAAGAATCGAATGTTCCAATTGTATGAAATATAAACATCTCGTATCAAATGAATCATTTACATGTGAATTTCATGGTTATTTATACACATGTTGTATTTGATACCGAAACGTACACCGAAACGTGCAATGACATACTGTACCTAATACAGAACGTATGTTTTCAAATAAAAACGTAAATTGAATATTTTATGGAATTTATCGTGTGGAATGTAGGTTCCATTTACTTCAGGTATTTTTTCCGTTATAGCAACCTTTCTTAGAAGTTGATCAAACCTATGCAGCTAAACTAACAAGATAATGTTACTCATTAAAATCTAATAAAATTCTAAATCTATGAATTTACAAGTAAAATAAATATCGAAGTTATGAATATCACAACTGGGATAAATAATAATTTAATTCAATGATTTTAAGTTCGTGAAAGATTCGAACCAAATCCGTATTCAAACATTCGATTCGATAAATCGATTTCCGATATCGCGAAAGGTCATACTTTGCCGCCTAATCTTTTGAAAGAAGTATAGATGGCGCGGAATGCTACTTGTGAACGGTAACGTTCGTTCTCAATCACGGTGATTTTTGATAGAAACAAATCTATTCTCTGTACACGTCATATAACCTGTACATTTTAGGTATATAAAAAGGGATTTTTCAATTAATCAATTTAAAATGATTAGGTTACTACTACACAGGGTAATTGCGACGAATGTAGATCAGTTTACCTCTTCGCACCTGCGCAGTGCATGCGCGCGAACTTTCTGCGCAGACGCCATGGTGGCGATGGGTAAAATAGGAACTATGAAATAGCTATGGCAAATCCGAATCGTCGAAAAATGTAACTCTCCAATTATACATTGTCTACTTGTATATCGTTAGACCGAATACAAACTGCGATAGTTCGAATCGAATGTTAAGAATCGCCCATACTACGTCATAATAGAAGAAATAGCACTCACATATTCCGAAGCATTAGATTATGAATCGCAGCAGCGTCCCGGTCCACGAGAGAGGAAGAGCTCGACCAACAATATTCCTTCTGTCGTCGTAAAAAATGAAGACATCGATGACTTAGTGTCACATTTGAACGCACAACACACTAATTGGCAACTACGAGTAAAATTTAAGCACAAGTTTTAAGAATATCTTAAAAAACGAATCAAATTCAGGAGAGCCCGGTCTCGCAACCACGCACGGGAAATTTTCGAAGACGACTGTAGCGCCGCTACTTCGACAGAGCGCCGTAAACCGGCACGCTGCAACGGTGGGAAATTCAAACGATCCGAAAATATAATCATGGCCGTTTTTTAAATCATTAGTTTCGTTTCTATCACATACCAAATAATTACAATTCTACTGTTTAATTATAGCAAATCATTCTTTTATAATTTCTTTTGTCTTCTAATGGTTTTTTAAATCACAATTAGTAATGCAATTCATCATTAAATCATATGGAATATATTTTTTTAAAGATCAAAAATTGTAATCATAGTGAACAGATTCACTTCAGGTAAAAAATCACGATAACTGTCGTGAATAAAGTTAAATGACGACAGTGATTGTGATTCTGCGATCACTTGGGTAAATCACTGATAGTGATTTTGCGCGCCATCTCTAGAAAGAAGTTAAATTCGGGCTTTCTACATAAACTTTTAAAGAATTGAATTACTCCATAAAAAAATATAATTATCACTTACAAAATATTGTATAATGCATTTTATAGTAGTTCAAGAAATTTTTTTATTTTAATTGTACTGTTATAAAGCAGAGTAAATTATCTGTGTACATGAGTGCAAGCGCGATCTTGCACGGTAGGTGGCCAAAAAAAACAAGAACCGTTTAACTGCCAGTGTGCGATATTCCCTCGATCAGTCAGCATTCACCTGCATTTACTTTGAAATGATACATTGAATCTTAGATATTTAGGAACAACAAGGGAATTAACTTTCTGCATCTACACTATTATAATTCGTACAGATATTAAATATTAAATCCAATTTCAACGGTCGAATAGTAGGTAGGTGATCGTGACAAATAGATACACGTTACTTACCGAAAATCAATTACTGTATGCAGTTTAGGTAAACTATTATTACAATTTTCATGAAAAAATTCCATTAAGTCTATATTTATTAATCTCTTGTTTGTCAATTCGAGTAGATATTGAGAATAATGAGCTCTTCACATCTCGGAGCTGGTGAGTATTATACGATGTTTCTTAATCTTCAAACTTGTTATTTAAATGTAGTTTTCTCATAGAGCTACTTATATTTTCGCAAAATTTTACAAAAAGAAAAGTAAACGGAAGTTTGACAATTATATTATTCTATGATTCTTTAAAGCAAAAGAAATATTAGCATTCTTGCTCCAATTACAAAATTCCATATACATGCAGCACTAGGCTTACACAAACAAAGTTAAGTATGACACTAACATTTATTTGTAACATTTTTAGGTTCACAAAAGCCAACGGAAGTAAAGGGACAAGCGCGCCTGTACAGCATGATATTTTGTCCGTTTGCTCATCGAATCAGATTGTTATTATCCTTGAAAAAGATTCCACATGACATTGTTAATATTAATTTACTAAATAAGCCAGAATGGTACTTCCAGGTAACTACTGACTGCATGATTCCGTTCACATTACTTAGAGTATAGTAAACCTTTGCTAATTATTATGATTATAGATTCATTCGGAAGGTAAAGTACCAGCATTTGTTGATGCAGATGGAAAAGTAGTTACTGACTCGACGGTAATAGCGAATTACTTGGATGAAAAATACCCTGAGCCTCCTCTGTATCAAGAGTCAACAAAGGCTCGTGATTTAGAACTTTTAGATCATTATTCTAAGGTCATTATTTAAGAAAAAGTATACATTTATATTATTTTAAGGATAATTCCTTTTTACATTTACTATTTTCCGTAATTAAAAGAGTTACATATATACACTAAATGTATCTTTGGGAAATTATTTATTTGCAGATTACTAGTATTTTTTCGAATTGCATACATGACAAAGATAAGAGACCACTAGACGAAATAATTGCAGAGATATCGAAACACTTGCAGGAGTTTGAAGAGGAACTTAAGAAGCGTAACACTAATTTCTTTGGAGGTCTGTAAGGGAAAATTTGTGAATATTTTATCAGAGTGAAAATTGCAAGAAATAATTTTACAGATGTTATTGAAAATGATATAAACGTATTACACTCTTCTTTTTTTTCGTAGGAGATAAACCTGGTATGTTGGATGTATTAATGTGGCCTTGGGTAGAAAGGGGAAAGTCTCTATCGTTAATTTGCAAGCAACCAGTGAATTTTAATAAAGAAAACTTCCCACATATTGTAAGTATTTGACGTTGAAGAAAACAATTACCACGTAACAGTTGAAATTTTTTCTTTACTTTAGATGAAATGGATCTCAGCGATGAAAGTCCAGCCGTTTGTGCAAGAAAATGCAGGTTCATACGCGAAATTTGCCCAGCTTATTGAAGATACAAGGGCAGGAAAAGTTGATTATGATAAGCTTTGAATTTTTCTTTATGCGCACATACAAAACATCTTCCATAATATGTGATATTAAAAGCTCCCCAATATTTACATTCACACTTATATATATATATATGCATACGTATACGTGTGGTGTGTACAATCTTTTAAGTTCGAATTTCCAGAATGATACATATACATACGCAGTAAGTTGAAATATAACAATAATTGCTTTCTTTTCAAATTTACCGTCTCTAACTTGAATACATATCGAGGAACTTCCGCTTACGGTAGAATTGGCTAATTAATAAATAGCTATACTACTTCGAGCTTTGTGACTTTATGCCTTCTTCCATGACAATATACATTATGTACTTATAAAAAGAATTAATAATTCTTTATAATACATATTAATGTTATAAAAATGTACTTAAAATACATTTTTCAATGGTAGCAATTACTTCGAAGTTCGATATTCACTGTTTCCTATTAATGCATTTATTTTAGTATCAATATAAATCTCTCATTATTTTAGCTAATTGAACGTTATCTTCATGTATACCGTGTCAATATGTATTTTATCTTACGTTTTCCTATTTAAAATAATTCAGATAATATTTTCGGCATATTCGTGTCATATCATCTGTACATCGGAAAGTTTGAAATGTCGAAAATACGATCTGTCCACAGCTCCTTAACGTTAACTTGTAACTTCTGCGTTACCCGTACTCGACGTGTCTCAGGAAGAATGAATTTCTTCTATGTTTATATGTACAATAAAACGTAGTCTCATCTGCAAAGCTGGTCTTAATCTTCGTATAATACATTCTACTTCGTTCTTCATCATGTCGCCGACAAACATATATTTTATATGATATCTATTGTAACTGTTAAAGAAAATTGTACATTTCTCCTGCCTACAATTACGAGTGAATAATTGCATTTAGCGTAAAAAGGATACAATAAGTCACAAACTGGATCCATGTATTTTAAATGGGCCTGAGCACGATCGACCTGTTCAAGCATCTCGTACAAGCAAACTGCTAATTCAACGACACAATGCGGTCTTTCAGCGTTAAATCTCGCTAAAGTAGGTCCGATCAAGTGACAAGCATATATTAATTGTTCTTCGCTATTCACAACTGGTTGAAGTTTTTCTTTGATAAACCTGAAAAAGGTACATTCATTGATTAGATTTATGAATAAAATCGTTTTGAAATATATAGGATGAAGCTTTTTTTTTAGTGAATCTTGAAAATAAACTTACTGCGGCATGGTCGTTATCTGTCCAACACCAGCGTGATGCCATACAGAATGAGCCAGTGCCAGCATATAGCTATACTTATTTTCAAGTAAACTATTGTGAGTGATATTGAAATTAAAAATTTGAAATGGCGTTAAATTACTATATTGCCAATTAGCTAATCCTGGACTGCTGATAGTCTCTACCAGCCTCTCATGGAGCGCCGACCAGTAGCATTCCGGTAAAGCGGCTAACAATAGACCAACGCAATTTATCCACAAATGAATTTCATTTGACGGCACCACGGTATACCTAAATTATTTCAAATAAGTTAACGTAAAGCAGAAGTTGCAGTGTCAAAGAATACAATAATTTATATCATACCCTTTTGCAACCACATCCAATAATGAATTAGCTACTAAATTCGGAGCAACAGGAACAGCCATGAGTTCTACACACGTAACATAGAGTGCATGAGCAGCTGGGTTTGGAAATTCATTGAATCTCCAATCGGTAGCTGGAAAATGAGCTGTGCCTGACATTGCTGCAACAGGAATTTCGGTAATTGTATAAGTGAAAATTCACGGATCATTTTAAACGGTTAAGCAAAATGATTTACTTTCTACGATCCTCTGTACTAGACGAATATAGTAATCTAATTCAGGAACCCATGTAACTGCATCGTCGGCAGATCGAGACATGTACATTTGATAAGCTTCCGAAAGTGCCCATCCTGGTGCTCTGATTTCTCTCAATGAACCCAAAACGGCAGACACCAAGCGTCGTTTTAATGGTGGTCTATCTCTTAATTTACGCTCATAATAATGCAGAGTATTGTAAAGATACGTTACGGGGCGATCTGAAATTAAAAAATGCAAATTATATGAGATACTTATCAAAGTACGATTACATGTAACTGAAACTATTAATAGGTCATGTACAAACCGTGAAATTTATACAAACATCCCAGATGTTCCAATAATATTTCTAAGCTTTTTATAACTGGTGGAATCTCCAGGTATCGATGTACTACGATGTCGAAAACGGGTAAAAATCGTAGACACACATTTCCAAAATAAACAGGTAGACTTTGATACTGGCTGGGTCCTCCGCTGGTCTGTTCCATGATGCCTTCAGGGGCGAATTTTTCTGGAAATTTTCTATGAAACGCAAGATGTTTCTCGTGCCAGTTAGATTGCTTCCAATGCTCTGGAGAATTCTCCTTGACGAATTCTTGAACTCTGTTTCTGAATTCGGCGGCTTTAAGTAACAACAATTGAATGATGAAGAAGCATACTTGAGCCTCGCTGCCTTCCTGGGTTCTTAGTGCCAGACACAGAACCAATCGATCAATGGTTACGATATTATATTTCCATATCATATCGTTAATAGTATCTACGCATTTATTCACATGCTGTCCACCTACGCTATTAGCGAATTCAAAAACGAGATAGTCGCAGAACTTTCGAAGGTGAGCCGATAAAGCACGGGCACCGATCCTCTCCAGAATTTTGTATGCAATCGGACTGATACGATCTGTCTCAAGAATCATCTTCCATAGAAGGCAGAGAAAAAGTGGCGGTGTCCCGGGTACAGAAAAATGAGCAATTATATCATTTTCGTTGCTCATCGACGCCCAATTTCGATATTCCTCCTCAACTGCCTTTTTAATTTGTTGCTTGTTTTCCTTCGGTACGCTGTTTTGTTGGAAAAATTCACTGAGCACCGGTGGGAAACACTGCAGGGTATGATTTGCCCAGGAATGTGGTGTATTTTGCATAATCGTATTAAGCAGTTCTTTGCACCATGTGCCACTAAGACTGTCCGCACCTGTTCCTGTGACGTGCATGGATCGTGCTAGTGTCAGAACCAAAGCTCTGTTCAATTCTTCTGATTCTGCGGATACAAGAGTCTTAGGTTCTGACAGAAACCTTGACAATTGGGGTTGTACCTCTGCAGAACCCAACCCAGTTATTAAACGAAGCGCGGTACTCTCGACGCAAAGATGAAGCTGAGTCTGATTAGTTTGTGGCACAGCTGCAATGCTATGCAGGTGTGACAAAAGTTGAACTCTATAATGGGGTTGTATATGATGCATCCTGTAGCTGAACATTTCCAAAAGCGTATACAACGTTCCCCATGCATGCGACTTGAACACTGTCGGAAGTAGCTGACTGATGAAGCCCTTTATACCGAGACTTTCAATCTCCGTATAAACCAGCAGTCTGCTGTAAGTTTCAACCAGG
Organism: Cerceris ruficornis; assembly: GCA_963989415.1. NCBI lineage: Eukaryota > Metazoa > Arthropoda > Insecta > Hymenoptera > Crabronidae > Cerceris > Cerceris ruficornis. Next base: position 9,549,105 of record OZ022518.1, read on the forward strand.
GCTGGTGCCAGTGCCATGTTACTTTTCGATTGTGCTAATTTAATAACGTGGGTAACGATGCTGTGAATCAGACTCATCTTGGCGTGGACAGTTAACGAATCCAGAATTGACATTGATAAAGGAGTGGTTGGTCCACTTGCAAGAGCCGCGTTGTTTTGCAATGTTTGGAGAGGTTGCTGCTGTTGACCCTTCTGTGTACCTAGTACAGTGTCTACCAAGGCTGACATGGGTCGACTGAAGTATTCTTGGTTGGTTGAATATGCATTGCACAAAAGTGCAATGCGATAGTCGGATCCCATACAAAGGGACGTGTTAGGCATGACTAAATGTTGCAAAAATTCGTGATGAAGCTTCAAAGTATGCGGAATGGGCCTGTGAATATTTGAATGCTCAGATTGAGCTTTCCTCAAGAGATGTATCCATATACATGTAACAGCCATCTGATGAGTACACAAGGCCTGTGTATAATCTGGAACCGGCAATGGTTCTTTTTCCGGGTAAAGAAGATCGTACAGTTTTAGTACTGGCAAAAAGTTTGACAATGAGTTTCTTTGAATACTTCCAGAAATGAATTGTAACAAGAACCACATCAAATGGTCCCTTCCTTTTCGTAAATCTCTTCCTGCTAACTTGTCGTGTATTGCCATTACGATGCTTGGGAAGCAAGCAAACTGAAATAAGATAAAGTATATAAGCTGAGACGAAAGGTGTAACCACACCCAATGATTCGCGACAGTTCCATCTGTCCCCTCTGCTGGTAGAGTCTCGTTTTCTGAACGTTCCATGGCGAGTATAACGAGTTCTACCAATTGTTCTTCTAAAACTATACATCGCTGTTTGTGCTGAAATGGACGAAATTACATTCATATACGAATAATTAGCATTTTTCTTTGACGATTTATAATCACTCTTTGATACATACCTGCTTCTGTAAGCCAAGCATCGAACATACCATGTCTCTACTGTAAGGTTGCTCTAAAACATACCTAAGTAATTCTGTTTGAGGTTTTAATAAATCTTGATCGTATGGAAGATTCCCTTTTAATGAAAACTTTAAAGTAGTTGGGTCCAATAACCATGGATTGACTAAATGGTCCGCATAGCCAGTATGTTCAACCACTGGTAACATTTTTGAGTGTCCTATTATGGACACCATCTGGGCAGTGTTACGAAAGCTTTCCACAAAATCTGAAAGGAGCTTTGCCAATTTCTGAAAGAAATACGTAATATTGAATTGATGTTAATGTTGAGCTGAAAAATTTGACTTGTTGCTTCAACATACCCAATGAGGCCAGTTTTTCCCATCAGGATAAGCTTTCTGAATTTCATTTACGATAAAGTACCCTGGTAGCAAACAAGCATTTCTATCGAAAATATATTCAATCACATTCTCTAAGGCTTTTAATTGCGGTTGTACAGACATGTTCAGTCTCGCTGGAATAGTCTGTGCCTTTTCTTTACATCCCTAACACATTAAAATTATGATTTATTATACGAAGTTTATAACAATTATTTTATTTATACTTACTTTCATTATTTCTCTGACTCCTTTATAATCAACACCTCCGATAATATGCCTTATAAGCATAAAACATTCGACCCAAAAGTCCTCCAGTTGGTATTGCAATTTATCACAGCTTAAAATGCATTCACACACTAGCCTAAATCAGATACATTCATGCATTAATAATCCTTGGTACAGATAATGAAATATTGGTAGACTTGATAACTTTTGAAACAGTTATACCTTGCTGGCAAAACATTAGAGGTAACTAAATATTCTAGTAACGAAAGCAACAGCTTTAATCGTCTGTGATTTGTCATAGCAGCAGCCATGGATAAAAATTGTCGCACAGCAGTCTCTTGCTGTTCTTTTGTTAATCCGGTCATAGCTGATCTTAATTCCGATTGCCATGTTGATATCTTTTCCTTTTCGCTATTCGGATGATGCACAAGAACACAACTAAATGCTTCTTCTATAGCCTCTACTTTCTGTAACAATATAATTCTCGCATTGCACACTTTTCATTCATTTAAAACTTCAACTAACATTTTATTCAGAATTAATGAAAAAACAAGTAACCCTAATTTCGTGTGAGAAAATTACAACAATACGTGAAGATAACATTAACATTATAATAGTGCTGCACATATTAGTAATTAGTTAAAACATTTTTATATATTTTCATTTACATTTTTATTATATATATACCGAACTTACATATGTAGGGGACAGCGAAAGTTAAGAAATAATTTTATAATTGAGTACTTACCAATATATCATTTACAATAGCTGCAATTTGAGTCTCGCTACTCATTTTTACGAATTATTTCTTCTTTTATTGAAACTAAAAACAATGATAAATATATACACTAATACATGTAAATGAATTTTATTTTCACTTTGTGCATGTTTATAAAACCGGAGCGTTTACACTTGATGCATCGTGAAACAAGTTGATCAACATACAATTTCTGCTTACGTTTGCATAACCTGTATATGATACGTGCATCAAGTAGAAATGCAGTGTTCGGGTGCATCGCGTTAGATGTCGCCGCGATAAGAATTGCATTAACATAAAACTGAGAGATGACGTTAACGTCAACTTACAGGGAACGTTTTATTCAAATACTTCGGTGAGACTTTCCGAAGAATTCACGATATTAGAAATAAAAGAAAAGTGCGAAACGCATACCGGTAGAACTAGTGATTCAAAACAGTTTTTTACATTGTGAATTCTTGATCGTAATAAGAGAAATATCAATACGGTGTAAATGAAATATTCGTTAGCTTAATACAATAATCGCATTATAACCTAAATATATTGCGGAGAATCAAGATTAATTATGTTTTCGGTGAAGCATAATGTGAGATCAACCTTATTCTGTGGTCCAGCAAGTTTGAGCAAGTCTTTCATGTTTGAGGTAGAAACATTTAAAAAATTATACATTTCGTAACGTTCGATTATCCCGAAACCATTTTTCTTAATTTTATCGCAAACTTTAATAAGAATTACGAATAAAAAATGTTACGAATGTCAATAGACCTATTCCTTACTTATTAGTAATAAATCGAAATAATAAATTTAGCCTATTTCATTATTCATGGTCTTACTTTTATAAGTTTTTTCTGATAGAAATATAAATAGTTCTGTTACATATAGTACTATAACTCACTGTATAATACTGCCATAAGTAATAGAACTTTTACTTACTATAATACTACTATATGTAATAGAACTGTTACTCATTATAATACTCCATAAGTAATTCTATTACTTCTCGCATTATTACTTATAATACTATTACTTATAGTATAATACTACTATAAACAACAGAACTATTTACTATTTTTATAAAAAAAACTTATAAAAGTAAAACCTTCGATAATGAAATATGCTAAATGAACCAGCCTAACCATTTCGAGTAAACTACAAGTATAGCTATGTAATAAAATCAAAGTAATTCAAAAGTATACCGAATGAATTACCAGGTTCGTAAGATTGTTACGGTGTCATTCAGAAATTACGTGATAACATTCGCGCGTCGTTTGTTCAAGCCCGACTACTATCGCGAGTTCCGTTAAGCTCGGGGGTCTTTTTTTTCAAATGCGGCAGTGCCGCTTACGGATTTGTCTCGTCGCAAATAGTCCTGACATTTCCGGTATCGGGTTTTCCTTCGCAGGCGGCAATTTACTGGGCTGAAGAAGGACGCCGCGTCGTTTACATTACACCAGCCCCGTTGGAGAGCCTGCCGGCGGCCTGTCACGACAGAAGTAATCCAGCACCCGCAGCTTTCAAGCTGATGAGATTTATGTAAGCGGAACAGTTTTCTTGCGGCGATGCTGCACGTGCATCGGCCTTCGAGATTCTTTCCTAAAAAGCGCTTCGACTTTGCATTCACTTCCCGCTACTCGATATTCAGTTTTGACGTTACCAATCTCATTCGAATAAGTATTTCGAACGGCGCTGAATTCTTAAATTTTGACAAAATGTAGATTCCTTTTGTCATGGCGAAGAAACTGATCTTCGCGTTTCTCTTTTCGAAAGTGGAAGCGATTTTTATTTGTCTTCAGCTTCTTTGGCGCATTGATACTTTTGATCGTAATTAATAATCGTTTCTGAGCGCGCCAATTTCGTTTGAAATTGAACTTCGAATGGCGCCGAATTCTGAAATTTTGGTAAAATGTAGGTTATTTTGTTACGATGATGAATCTGATCCCCGCGTTTCTCGTAGAAGCGCTTTTTCTTTGTTGTCAGCTTCGTTGAATCGTTTTGCATTGATACTTTTGCGTAATTTCTGGCAGAACGTACTTTCGATGTGATAAATCGGATATCAATTTTCAAGTTTTAGCAACGAGTCAAATAAATACTCTGATCCTTTCACGCTTCGTTACACGAGAAGTCGTAAATGGAGTTTCTATAAATAATGTATTCCTATTTAATTCAAGAACTTTGTTTAATATCCCGGAAGAGATCAACCAAGGAATATTAGTTACTTGTCATACATTGTAAATATAAGCATAAATGGAGGCGTTATTTACGGGCAATTATATTTTCCGACGAGTGAACATTAAGTTCTGCACAAGTAGCATTTAAAAGTGCTGCATACCATAAAACAAAGAAAATCATCGAATCGCTAAATAAAATGCCTTTAGAACCTTAAAAAAAACTTAAAAAATTATGCATTAAATTAAAATTTGTGCAAAGAAATTCCATTTTTTTATCCGTCTCTAAATCAGCCTCTTCTTCCAACGCCTATCGTATATTTCATAAATTCATAAGTCCGTTCCGAGATGTTTACTTTTTTCGTTTGCGAATCAGATAAACATGGAACTTCGCGTTTTTTTTATTCGCGATATATCACAACGCGCAGAAGATAAAGTAAAATAAACGATGGTTGGAAGAAGCTTGCAGATCTTCTTCCTCCTTCTTCAGTTTATTTTACAGCACGAGGAAAATTCCCCTTACCAATTGAGAACACGCAACTAGGTTGCACTTGATCTATGTAATTACACCAAAGGCCTTGATTTTTGTGATTATCACAGCTAATCATTTTTTCCCACTATAATAAGCACTGTATTTGAAAAATTCTAATCACTTTTCTCAACACTAAACCTACCAAAGGAATCAAAATTACCGATTCCCAATATTTTGAAAAAACTCCCAAAATTAATAGGTAATCCATTCCACTTCTATCTCATAATACCTAAATTACTTAACTGATCATCTTTTTCACCTATCGATCTCTCTTCTTCCAATGTACTTACTCAATATATTTAAATATAATAGATCTAACACCGGCAGTCCTATTGTTAACACTAAAACTACCAAGGCGGTCAAAATGACCAGATCCCAATTTTTTTTAATAAACTCCTAAAATGAATAGGTGATCCAAGCAGCAAATATTCCACTTCTATCTTATAATATCTAAATTACTAAATTGATCATCATTTTCACCTGTCGATCTCTTTTTTCAATGTACTTACTCAATACATTTAAATATAATAAATGTAACGCCGGCAGTTCTATCGTTAACACTAAAACTACCAAGGCGGTCAAAATGTCTGGTTTCCAATTGTTTTCAAAAAACACCGCCAATTAATAGGTGACCCAAGCATCAAATATTCAACTTCTATCTTATAAAACCTAAGTTTCTAAATTGCTCATCTTTTTCTCCGATTCCAAAGTACTTATTCAATATATTTAAATATAATAAATATATCGGCGATAATTCTAGTGTTAAACACGTTCTGTGGAGACGTAAGGCAAGAATTGAGATACAATTTCAAACTTTCAAATAGTAGGCTTTGCAATAAGAAAAATTATCGATCCCAAGAAAACTTGCCATCGTGTCGGTAAAGAAATGAAGTCAAGTCATCGCGGAATTCTTATAGCAGAATACTTTTGACAACTATATATTTAATTATGTGAAAGCTAAAAACAGTACTGTATCTAATTACATAGATAACATTTAATTAGGTACCTGGAGAACTACGAGGCACTGGTGGAACGGCTCGTTGAATTGCATACTTTCGCAACATTACCTTCCGTATTACTGATTGATGACTTCGACGCATACATCAACGATTATAAAGAAACGGAAGTGTCCCGAGACGTACATATCGCCAAGACGTCCTCCGTGATCCTCGATACGATGAATTCTTGCGGACGTATCTTAAAAATGAATGTAAGCAGCCATACCAAATGGGAATTTTAATGAGAGAATTTCTTTGGGCAGAACGCGTCGGAAGTTTTTCTTCCTTTGTTAAATATTATTTCAATTAATTCATCGTTGACCTTAGCAACGAGATGCTCTCTTTCAATTTGTTGGAGCTTAAAGTTTCTGCGCATTTTTCAACCACCTTTTTTATATTACCTGCTAAGTGAGGGTTGCAACATGGTTGGGGGAATTTCAAATATTCTGCGCGAATTGTATTGGTGATTAGGTGATACAAGTTGTTCGATGAAAATTTACTAATTATTCTGTTATCATGAAACCCCTTTGTCTTTATTCAGGTATGTGTATGCGCATGGTCGTGCTCGTTGATGAATTTGAATATATTTGAAATATATTTCCGCAACATTTGGAACGTGTCAGAGGAAGAAGATGGCAAAACGATATTGTTGAAAAAATATTCGCATGAAGCGTCAACGGAGGATTGTCCATCTTACAGATATCGCAAGCTCGAAGATGGAACGCGTGTTTTGCAGCAGATAATGTATGAGTGCAGTGAAAACCAAGCGTGAAAAAGATATTTTTTATTCATTACAACAAACATTAATACAATAATAATGATATAATTTGTACAATACAAGTCTACCAGTTGATAATTCGAATCGCAACAGCATATTTAATAATATTACTTTAATCTTCGATAATATACAGTCTATAGATGTATAAAAAAAGGTCTTATCTAACAATGTAACTAAAATATGAGAATATAGAACAAGGCTGTTTTCGGCGTTACATAAAAGTGCAGAAAAACAGGAACGCCGAAAAAGCGTGCGAAAGAGGAAAAAAAGCGATGCATAGCAACGCAGACGTTGGCGTCCTATTGTCTGGCTCTTCTGCTTGACCAGGTCGAAAGCCGACTCTTAGGGTGAGCCCCCCATAGACCGAACCAACCACTTGTTCCAATCGGTCCGAAACAATCTGAAACTGTCAGGAACCTTGCCGAGTTCTCGCGGTAATAAATGGAAAGTCAGGGGTACCGTGGTCTTCAAGAAAGAAGAAGAAAAAAAAGCGAAGAAGAAGAAGTAAATTATGCCGGCTTCTCGAATGACCGTCAAGAGCAACTCATGCGATGCCGGTGACCGTCTGTTTTCTTTCTAATCATCGTTAGAAAAAAAAAGGACGACGGATAAGAAAATAACGAGAGCCGTCGAACAAGATGGACAAGCGATACCTAAAAATCATTACTTCAGCAAACATCCACCATAATTAAGTTTTTCGTTTACCGTGTACGCGCGCATACGCAAGGAATAAAATCAACGCTGGAATCTACGTTGCCGGGTAATTAATTTCCTTTTGCCTTGTAATTAATCGAACGAACGTGTATCCGTATCGGCGGAGTAAAATCGCGACGATGATAATTACAGTGAATCGAAGATTGCGGGGTTAAGCTGCAAAGTGTACATGGCGCAAATGGTCCCGGCTCGCATCCATGGGTCCAGAACTTCTTCAGTGGAACAACGGTAAACCACCGCTGCTAAGTCCTGATGAGGCGCAAGACAGAGACAAAAGAACGACGGGGAAGAAACGGGGAATGGTAAAGATAGGATGAGGTGGAGGAGGAGGGGAAGAAGAGGAGGAAGAGGCGAAGGAGGAGGAAAGGGAGAGGCATAGTAAGAGAGAAAAAGAGAGAGAGGGAGAGAACACCGCATACCTGAGTGAACAGGTGTGCCGGAGTGGACGGCGAGTGAGCTGCTGTCCAGCCGACGGCGGCTCGGCCAACGAGCAGCCTGTTAAGTCTCTTCGTGCACGGGAACAGGGACGCAATCACTGCTGGATTTCAGAATTGCCTTTGGCTTTGTTCTGCAATTCCGACTAAGAAAGTGAAGCTACTGCAAAACGATCCAGATGTAAGGCTTGAAAGGGAAAGATCGACGATACGAGTATTACTCAAATTAATGGAAAGGATTCGTTCTAAGAGAGAGGATGAACCGTAGGGATGCATTTATATTTTTAAGTATTGAACTCGCTTCTAGATCTTCACAAGACTGAAAGAGTTGATTGGAATCGATTATACTTAGCAGATTCTATTTTTTTTTTTAAATAACAGCATTCGTATTGATCTGCCCTCCTGACTTTTCAAGCACTCGGTTTCTTTGAAACGGCAAGTAAAAGATTACAGATTTATGTGCATTCCTCGGGCAGTAAGGGCTAATTAATGGAAAATATTGTACTGCTGTATCTCCGGTTGCATCAAATCTGGCAATATTGCCCTCGCTCTCGTGAAACTTTCTCCGCTGGACCGAGTATGCACGTACGTGTGCTAATGGCCACTTTGGATGCACTTGACAATTTCAAGAAAACGTTCCGCCAGCTTACAGCTATTTACGACCGGATTTCAATATACATCCTTAAGACGGATTTCTTTTCGTTTCAATGTTCACATTATCCATCTGATCCTGAAAGTAAAACGGACCGAAATGCCGACGAATTTCGATATAATAGAATACAATACCAAAGTACAAGAACGATTATATAGCATGTATTAGATATTCTCCAGAATAATCCGAATTAATGGAAAACACGTAAGAATACGAGCGAAGTCATTTAATGGTGAATCCTACAAGTGGATTACAGTCGTGGGTACGTAGGTAGCCGAGCAATAGCAAGTTATTATCGTGCTCTCTACGCCTACCAGTGGAACGAGTTCAATCGAAGAGTTCGATCGTTCTGGCCGATTAAGCACCATTGTATTTGCTTGTCTCGAGCAGGTGTCTCGAAGACAGATATTGCCTCCACGCGACAACGTTAAGAAATATTAATGGAAGGAGTAATGTACGATCGATCTCAATTCCCGGGCAGTTTAATTCCATAATTCGATCTTGGATCTATATATTACATCCGGATGAAGAGTCTGAACACATTGCAAATGTAAATATTAATTATAAGCGTCTAATCGAATAAATTAATGCATTGTCGTGTAAAAAACAGATGCCGATGTAAAGTATTTTTCAAAGATACCGAATTATGTTTAGGCGTTTATCGGTAAGGGTATTTTGCAAGATTCAAGGAAGACAATCTTTTGGGACGATGTTGCAGCGCGAAGTACGGTCATGAAAGAATAAATCAGTGCTCCGATTGAAATTTAATGAGGAACGTGGATGCCCACAGGTGTGCGTCCGCTCCTAAACGCGCATAACCCGACTGCACCCTCTCACACCCCTTCCACAAACGGGCTCGCTCGGTTGCTCGCTGTTAAAAGCTACATTCCATCGACCAAACAACCAGTTCTGAATCGGTTTCGAATTCCCGATGACTCATGAATCTTCGATCGCTCGGAAATAGGAGAGCGGCATCGTGTCGGGAAGAAAGCGAAATGATCTTCGAAATTACTTTATTTGCATGGAACGGAGGTAAGGTAGATTAGGCTATGTCGCGCTATCAATGTCGCCTCTGCAATACGATACGTCATCGTTAGCCAGTTACTCGACATTTTGACGAATACGACACAAAAGGCCTGTGATTTCACTGATAAGAGGACGATTGAATCATAACTTCCCTTTTCGCTATCTCCATTATTCCCAGAACATCTTTATGATTCAAGAATTCCTAGACTTACAATTAGAAGTACGATTAGTAATCCCTGACGAAACGATACCGTCAAGACAGCAAATTCACCTTAATTGTTATCTTCGATTGTCCCCGACGCTTGAAAGTGTACGATACAACGACGAAAAGCCGGTATACAGATTGAAACCGCGATAAGGGGACAAGATAAAAGTGAAACGTTGCATAAGTCATTTCGCGGTATGGGAATAATAGATTCGTGAGTTGTTATGACCGGACACTACCTGCAATCATTTAGCCAATAACTTTCAAATTTCGATAAGTCACAGACCCTGTAATCGAATAACGATCGCGATAAACGATATCTCGATCGACAGCTTCGAGTTTAATCTCACGATCACCGACGACTCCGCGTTCCATCGATAAAACCATCTTACGAATCGAACTCTCGAGGTGCCGAGAGACAGAACGAGCCTCGTTGCACTGTTACGGTAAACGATAAGCTCGGAGTCGGACGAAAGTGGCTTTTCTTTTGACTTTCGAACATCAAAGCTCTCGATAGCGGAGATGAGAAACGTAAACGCAGAGGACTGTAATGGGGAGTCGGAGGTTAGGCCGAGACAGGCTGCTCCAGCAGGCGAGCAAGTGCCAGTTGCTCGGCGGCAGTTGCCACGGCTGGACGGACGTACACGTCGTTCCGAGGAGGTCCTTCTTTACACGCGTCTAACCCCTTGTTGGTCCCGATTCGAAATAGACTCGAGGTCCTCGGTGACAACGATAGTGCAGGAAAGGGCGAGAGGGAAGGGTTAATAGAACAGAAGGGCACCAAGGGACAAAATCATGAAAAGGAGGATGCCATGTGCCAGAAACAGTGAGTGCGTGTGAGTGGCGTGTGCGTGCAAGGTGCGTGTCAAACCAGCGGCTTCGGTCCTTCGACCCTCGAGGACGTACCACCAGCCGAGAACACGATGACGATCCTGATGATACGAGCTGCCGTCCTCCTGTCGGTCTTCGTTCACCTCGACGCTACTGCGAATACCATGACTATGGCTAAGGTATGTGAATTTAAGCAATTCATTTTTAATCGAAATTTCATTAACCTTCATCTGCTCCTTAAAAAGAAATAAAAGTTTCGACTGCACTGTAGTTTTTCTTTATAATATTCTTATTGAGAATGATGTGTACTCACTGTTTACAATGTTTCTCGACTTGGGTCAAATCGAAGCCCGATTTTGAGCGAAGAAGACCACAAGGACGGATGAAGGTTAATTCTTGAGTCTATGCATTCGCTTCGTTCTCGTTCTGTGTACGATATGAAGTGTTAGGATACGGATGTAAGGTGACAGGTGTCGAAGGATGGTTGGAAAGATATTAGCTCAATTGCGTTTTAACACTAAGCCTACCAAGCAGGTCAAAACGACCGGTTCACAGGTTTTTCTAAAAATTACCTAAACTGCTAGGAGAGTAATGAAGTATATAATCTACTTCTCTCTTATAAAACCTGAATTAGTTAATTAATTATCTTTTTCACCACTTGATCTCCCTTCTTCCAAAGTACTTGTTCAGTATATTTAAATTTTAGTAGACATAACGTCGGTAATTTTAGTGTTAAAATACGCAGAAATATTCAATTGTAGAGAATTTCAGGAAATTACGTTCGATAAAGCATGGACGAGGTTAGAAAATAATTTGAAACACGAGAGGTTAAATGGATTATTTCTCGATTGAAAACACCTCCTGTATATGTGCTTAACACTAAAACTACCGGCGTTAAATCTGTTATATTTAAATATATTAAATAAGTACTTTGAAAAAAGGGGAATTCAGAGGTGGAAAAGATAATCGATTCGGTAATTTATGTTTTATGAGATGGACGTAGAATATCTATTCTATAACTCTCCTATAATCTTGGAGAATTTTTGGAAAAAATTGTGTACCTGTCATTTTGACTGGTTTGGTAGTTCTAGTGTTAACCTCCCCTGAAATCCTAGCGTAATCTCAAATATTTCGTTTTCAAATTATCTACATATTTTATTGCTTCTCAAAGCTTGTCATAAATGTCCTCAGTTTCTCATTTACGTCGTATTTACAAATGCTACGCAACGATAAGAATACTGACCACAAGACGCTTGTATGATTTTAAACCCGAATGATTTGACCTCCAAGAGGTTACGGACGAAGCATCTAGTTCGCCCTTTAATATTTGCGCCTGTTTTTGTTCGAATGCAAGGGTGATTCAGGAAAATCTGAACTATAATTCTTGTTTGTTTGGGTATAACAAAAATAAAGGAAATGTCATGGAATATTTTCTGAAGGAGGGTACACGTGAAGCTCACGTGACAAGTTAATTCGTGATTCTTACTGCGGAAGCGGTTTTACATGACGAGTTAACTCGTCTGACCCAGTTAACATTTTAAATACTTTCTTATTGCCGCCAATCTTCGTATAACATGGTGCTTTAATTTATGGTATTTAATAGGAAGTATTGTTGCGAATAAAATGTTTGCATTTAAGACTAGGGAGATATATATCGAGTGAGACTCATATACTTTCAACTTAATATATTAAATATTTAAAGTCATTGTTAATTAAGGCGTCATAGAGGAAGATTGAGTTTTTCTTTATATTTCAATTGTCGTCAGAATATCGCGGTCATTAAAATTATTTGTCATGGGGCAGATTAGACTTTTTGCAGATAAAATTGAATATTATATAATAATTATATATAAAATTATATTAAGTAATTAAGTAATATTTATTATAAGTATTAAGTATATTAAGTCATATTTATATATTTATATTAACTTTTTTAAATTCTTGGACTTAAAATGATCGAAAATAATGATATTTTTTGATATAATTTTTATGAGATTCTCGGCATAGAAAATTCTTAGAAATTTGAACGGCACGTTAATTAAGGCATTTGTTAATTCTGCGTAAACGGCAAGGAGAATGCGCACGCTGCTTCAAGATACGTTGTCGAGTTTTTCTACACACTTCGACTCCACGTCAAAACAATCTTTTTCGTTTTAATATCTTCTTTTCTAGCTAAGAGTACTCGCTTCTATGTAAACAATGTTAGTTTTAGCTTTTGCAGCACGTATTTTGCATTTCTGCGAAGAGTATCTCGTTTAAAGTGACTCTCTCTGTTTGTAGAAATCGGGAGGAGCTTTGAGAAAATATGAGTTGAATGAAAATGTCTCAAGTTTTATATTTGACTTTTTTCTGTTTAATCTGACGAAAACATATATTCATTTCATATTCTTCTGCGTAATGAAGTTTCTAGAAATACTTGACGCTGAAACATTTCAAGGGATTGAAAATTTTAAGTAATGAAAAATCTAAAATTCTATCATCTCCGTTCCACAAATTATTTCTGAATTCTGTTCTACAAGTTGAAGAAGTTGATTTTGCATTTTTTACTTCCACTGATAAAGTTAGCTTTACATTTCGTACTTGCACTTAAAAAAGTTAATGGTGTATTCTATATTTCAAATTGACGAAGTAGACTTATTATTCCTTATTGTAACAGAAAGAAGCTAAATTTATTCGCTCTATTTCGTCTGAATTAAAATACTTCATTATTTCTTTCTTCGTGTTGATAAAATTTACCAATTACACTTCTCCAAAGTTACCAATACTGATTATTACATCCTATTAAGTCGTAACTTTGATTAAAATATTTCTGTATTCTTCCTTCAAGTTGATAAAATTGAATTTCCCCCCTTCGCATCACCTTGATAAAATTGAACAACTAAACAATTCCAAAGTCAGCAATACTAATCGTTATAATTCAATTAGTTGCAATGATCAGTGTTGCTGAATTTGGAATAATTTAGTTGATTAATCATTAGAATGAAAATTGCAACTAATTATGTCCCATCATTAATCGTAACAGCTTTTACAAGTGACTAAATGCTAAATCACTGAATCTTACAAACGTGCAGACACTTTTCGATCTTTAATTTCTAAAAGAAACAGAACAACCACACTGTCGCCAAAATGCTCAAAGGTCCATTTTCGAAAAACCCCATCGGTGGTTCTACGTCCACCTAAAACAGTAGGCTCCGTGCAAAATCACCATGGCAGTCGAAGCCGAAGGAATGAAATCGTAATAATTCAATTTAATATATATTTATGCAGTTACACTACACTTTAATGGAATCCACGGTTTATAAATAATTCATTCGGTTATTTCTGTCTTCGGTTTTGAATTATCGACGATTACCGCGAATGTTTCGTACTTTGAGACTGACTTTTGCATCGATTAAGCATAACTCTCTGGGAACGATAAGGCTTAGAAGAATAAGAATAATAAGAAAAACTATCCGTGCAACAAGAAGCAGCACTTTACGGCTGGTACTCGAGGCGAAAATTATTATTGCAGTCTACTTGCCCGGAGTGCTAACCCATCGTGGCTTTCAAGTATCCCGCCACGCGATACAAATAGTCTTTTGTTTGCATTCAGCAAAGAGGAAAGGTAAATAGCGGTATATCTGACGCTCGATTAAACATCCGACATAGTACCACGGCACTTTTCTTTTCTTTTTTCCCCATTCCTTTTTTCCTTCTTCGATGTAATTATAAATGCGCCATATCTTGCTAGCCGATGATTAATCGCGCGGCACCACTGTGCTGCACCGTGATGGTTACTAACTTAATTATATGGAGCAACGATAACTCCCGCGCTTTACTGTCATGGGAGATTATTTTGATTTTTTGGTAAGAATTTTCAGCGTATTTCCCTCTGCTAACATTCCAACTACCGACTTTATGTCTATTATATTTGAATATACTAAATGAGTAGCTTGGAAGACGAGAAATCAAGAGGTGAAAAGGACGGTCAACTAAGTAATTTATATTTATATTCGCCTTAGATCTTATAAAATCTAAATTACTTAATTGACCATCCTTTTAACATCTTGACTTCTCTTTTTCCAAACTACTGATTCGCTATATTTAAAGATAATAAATATAACGGCGGTTGTTATAATGTTAATTATAAATATATGTGATGATGGCCCCCCTTTGTGACAGAATGCTAAATAATATACCTTACAATTAGATTTGAAACCTATAACTGGCATCGCTACAATTCTTTTATAGATGATACATAATAATTGTAATAATTTGTGTAAATTTTAGCGGTGATAATCCAGTTTAATTCACTTAAAGAAAGTCCCTGTATGTGTTAAGACCAACATTAAATTGATCATTCATTAACCTGTTAACCGGGGATGACGAAAAATTTCGTCATACCAGGAAGACAACTCTAATGCGTATGACGATGTTTTTCGTCGCGGCAATTGTTAAATATAGTATGTTTAATGCATTACGTTTTACGTTATTCTTTTCCATTAAATCCTAGCGTGGTACTTTAGGTGTGATAATATTATTTTTCACTGCGAAGAAAAAGTCTCCATTTTGAAACGAGTTGAACAAAAGTTAATTCCCCGGTTAACAGGTTAAGGATAAAAAATACTAAATTGATCTCCGTTTTCATAAGTAACTAGCTGCACCCTGCGCGCGCAGCTACGCATACCAAAATCGAATTTCAATAGAACTCGTTATAACATTTATGTGCTCATTTTTTAATCGAGATGCTCTTGAGGATAAATATCTTTTTTTTTTGTACGAAGTCAGAAACCTTCTGGGGCATGCGCACAACAACATATCGAAGATTCAACGCAATCGGATGATCGGTTTAAGAATGCACAAGGGACAAACAAATAAACTTTCATTTTTTATATAAAATTAACCCCTCGCCCTGCGATCACTTTTGTGACTGCCTCCGCAATAATTGAAAATTAAATTGCTAAAATAGAAATATGTTAGTGATTCCTGATATGTTTTAGAATTTAACGCAATGTTAATAACACAGAAACAATATTATCGTGTCGTGTCCCACTGATATTTTTAATTTGATAATTTTTGAGAAGCTTCAAAGTTGTCTGCACTCGTTGTTGTAGGACAAAGCGTTAAGGATAAGAAATACTAAATTGATCTCCGTTTTCGTTAGTAATACATTCAATCTAGACAAATCTTCAATTACATAATCACAGAAAACCGAAGTGAAAACTAAGATAAAACTTTCCTCCCTAATAAAAAAAGAGAGCCGTCTCGTTTCTTCCGCAATTTTCCGAGTACAATATTCCCTTCCATGTTCTTCAACATTCTAGCAGTCGCGTAACATCGAAACTCTATGCGCAGCATTGCACACCATAGCTTTATTTATCCTAATTGAATAACGTACAAAGTGAAACATCCTCTTCGTGGCTTTCGCGCGAGTCAGAAATCACGAAGCGCAATCAATTTCCGTGGAGATACAGCAATCGAACACGCACGATACCCGGTTGCACACCCCGTTTAAAGAGAAAATTGCTTTTATTTATATCGCGGTCATTCGTTTCCTCGTTATCGAATTAATTACGATAAAAGCCAGCATAGTGTAACGGGCGAGAGTGTCTCTTTCTTCTCGTAGTGTCGATTGTTTGTAAACTCTTCGACTGTAATTACGGAATCACCATGGTAACGTGTCGAGATAACATTATTCCCTTTTCCACAAAATCGGATGGTAATTATTGTCGCGATAGAATTTTTCAATTTCAACGAGTCGACAATAATTGGCTGTTAGCGAGGTTACACGGGATGCTCATTAAAAAGTCTCGGTTTTCCCTCATGGAGAGTGTTTTGCAATTATTTCGTTGCAATCCCGTGCACGTGCAAATCCTCGCAAGAAATTCGTTCTTGAGTGCGAGATAAAGTGCGATTGTTCGGAGGCCGGTTTCCGAGAATGCGCTCTAGAATAATGTTTTATATGTGCATTCTGACCCGTAAAAGTATCGGGGTATCGTAAAAGTGCGATATTACCGTCGAGAATATTCTATTACACGATGATAAACCTTACGTTTCTATTTGCATTAAATTCGTGGCTATAAATCGCTGATTCTTCTTACACTGACGGTGAATTTCCAGGGTGAGATAAATCTGTATAGTTTCAGGAGGAGCGGACGATAAGTGCCCATATTGAATTAATCGTAGCTACCGATTGTTATGGGAATAGGGAATTATGATTAATTCGATAAAAGCTACTTTTGTCATTATATGTATAAGTTGAAGATACGTCAATATATATGATACATTGAGTTGCATATTGGAATTTTCTTATTTAAACTCGATTATTTTCTTGACCGAAGCCTTACAGTAACTGGGAGTTTTTTGGATTTTTATTGCTATAGATAAATGATTTTACAGACGTATAATAAATGATTTATCTGAGAGCAGAGTTTATGAATAAAATTTATAAGGCGGTATTACCTGGGTCTCAGACCTACAGCTTCATAATTTGTACATTTTGCAAACGACAAATTTATTGAATGCTACTGGATTCTACGTATAATATTATTTGTATTTCACTCGACGGTAAGTTTTTTCGAAACATTGGAAAACAAATAATTTTCTATTTAATGCAGCCACAGGTCCTACAGTGCCATTTTTGTCAACAATTGCAAAGCTCTTAGGCTTTCCTAGAACTTTAGTTGGCACGATATAGATAATATTACCAATTTTAGGTTCAACAGCGAAACCATTGTTTGGAACTTTATCCCATAACTTTAAACTGCACAAAACTTCATTTCTAATATTCCGAATTATCATTACTATGTCTTTATTCACAATAAACTTTATTCCTGGAATAGATAAAAGTGTAAATTACCAATTTCACTGCGTTTTTGAATCTCCCCGCTTCCTCCGCGATGGAAAAACTCGTAAATGGACGATTCGAGAAGAGAAAATTCATCTGGAAAAAAGCACTTGTTCCAATTGCAACCAATTTCAATTCTCTTTGTCACAATTACAACCTTCATTATTACTATTTTTTGCAACAAACAGAATTGCATAGAATCGTTTAAATTACAGTTACTTTGAAACTACGATTTTGAGCGCCTCCGCGTCTCGAGATCTTTGAATTTCTCCGCTTCGTCCGCGACGGAAAAACGCGTAAATAGACCATTCGGGAGGAGAAAATTCCTCTCGAAAAAGCACTTGTTCCAATTGCAACCAATTCTAGTTCTCCATGCCACAATTATAACCTTCATTATTACTAATTTTTGGAAAAACGAGATTAAATAAAATCCTTAAAATTGTAGTAGCTTAAAGATTGCGAATTTGAGCGCCCCCGCACCACGAGATCTTTGAATTTCTCCACTCCATCCGCGACGGAAAAACGCGTAAATGGACGATTCGCGAAGAGAAAATTCATCTGGAAAAAAGCACTTGTTCCAATTGCAACCAATTTCAATTCTCTTTGTCACAATTACAACCTTCATTATTACTATTTTTTGCAAAAAACGGAATTGCATAGAATCGTTTAAATTACAGTAACTTTGAAACTACAAATTTGAGCGCCTCCGCGCCTCGAGATCGTTGAATTTCTCCGCTCCATCCGCGACGGAAAAACGCGTAAATAGACCATTCGGGAAGAGAAAATTCCTCTCGAAAAAGCACTTGTTCCAATTGCAACCAATTCTAGTTCCCTTTGTCACAAGTACAACCTTCATTATTACTAATTTTTCGAAAAACTAGATCACATAAAATCCTTAAAATTGTAGTAGTTTAAAGACTGCGAATTTGAGCGCCCCCGCGCCTCGAGATCGTTGAATTTCTCCGCTTCGTCCGCGACGGAAAAACGCGTAAATGGACCATTCCGGAAGGGCAAATTCCTCTCGAAAAAGCACTTGTTCCAATTGCAACTAATTCTAGTTCTCTTTGCCACAATTACAACCTTCATTATTACTAATTTTTCGAAAAACTAGATCACATAAAATCCTTAAAATTGTAGTAGTTTAAAGACTGCGAATTTGAGCGCCCCCGCGCCTCGAGATCGTTGAATTTCTCCGCTTCGTCCGCGACGGAAAAACGCGTAAATGGACCATTCCGGAAGGGCAAATTCCTCTCGAAAAAGCACTTGTTCCAATTGCAACTAATTCTAGTTCTCTTTGCCACAATTACAACCTTCATTATTACTAATTTTTCGAAAAACTAGATCACATAAAATCCTTAAAATTGTAGTAGTTTAAAGACTGCGAATTTGAGCGCCCCCGCGCCTCGAGATCGTTGAATTTCTCCGCTTCGTCCGCGACGGAAAAACGCGTAAATGGACCGTTCTCGAACGGCGACTTCCCCTCGAAGAAAGCACACCTGCGGAATGTGTCAAACTTTTTTTCACGTCCCGTTCTCCAGGCGAGACCACTTACGTAGGCAGAGGTCCGCCACCGAAAGGAATTCGTACGTGGGCACTCACGCTCGCCGTCCGAATCGCCGTTCTTTTTTTTCCTCCTTTTGCCTCTCCGTTTCAACTTTAACGCGCTCGAACGGTTTCTCGGTGCCGATAAATAATCTCCTTTTTGCTTCTCGCTTCTTTTTGCCACCGATCGACCTTCGAAATTCGACGGATCGTTAATCAGCGACGTACGCGTCCTCAGAGCGTCTTCGGTCACAATGAGAACAGCGTTCCTCTTTAATTGCACCGGAGAGCGAGCGAGGGTATCGTGGATTTTCTGAGTTTTATAAATAAGAAAGCGTAGGATCGAGGGAATTCTGGAGAGTTATGGCGGAATCGGAATGTTCTGGTTTAAAGGGATACGTTTTTTGTCTTAAATATTTTTTCCTAAATTATAATTTAACACGTTGAATTCCAAGGGGGTCACCGGCGCTACTGAATTCAATGAAATTTCAAATGACTTTTAAATTGTAATATTTACGAATTTGTTAATTCAGTCAATATTTACGCGAAGGCCTCAAAAACGTAAAGTCCTGCTGTCTGTACATCTCTTCGTGTCTTTAAAATTTCTAAGTTGTAAAGATGTGATTTTAACACTAGAACTACCGGCGTTAATCTGTTATATTTAAATATATTAAACAAGTACTTTGAAGAAAGGGGGAATTCAGAGGTGGAAAAGATGATCGATTTGGTAATTTATGTTTTGTGAGATGGACGTAGAATATCTATTCTATGACTCTCCTATAATCTTGGGGAATTTTTCGTAAAAATTGTGTACCAGTCATTTTGACTGGTTTGGTAGTTCTAGTGTTAATAGAAAAAGTTTCACTTCATTAGAAATGAAGAAACTAGCGAAATACCAGTGACGTTCAATGCCTTAATGTATCATAGCCTCGGTGATTCCACACTCACCTAAAACAGCAGGTTCTACGCGAAATAACCCTAGGAAACTGTGGTGAATATTCAAATAAAAACTGGGTCTCGCTATCACTGGGTCCGAGGTTGAATCCTTTTCCGTCACTTACAGGAAATTCTTCCTAAATTATAGTCTAATACATCATAGCTTGGTGATTCCAAACTCACCTAAAACTGTAGGTCCTATGCGAAATCACCAAAGCAATTGGCAAACTGTAGTGAATATTCAAGTAAAAGCTGAGACTCGCGATCAGTGAGTCCGAATTTAAATACTTTTCCGTCACCACTTTGAATTTTTTCCTAAATTACCAAATAATGTATCACAGCCTCGGAAATTCCATACCAACTAGAAACAGTAAGTCCCAGCCGAAATGATCGTAGCTGTTAAACCCGGCAAAAATACATACACACAAATTCCTCTCGCCATTGTACCACCGAACTTCCTCCGGCTCCGATCAACCAAGTGATTTTTCACCTCGTTATATAAGCGTCCTCCGGGCACATTTAACGTATGCACGCTCCTCTCTCGTTACCGGTCAGGAATTTCGTTCGTTAACATTGAACGTATGCAAATCGCGAGACAAATTCTTTTCGCCAGCAAGGCGACGTGGGCCCAACTTCCGCGTAATCTCGACTTTCTCGCGCGCCGGTGCGAGAAGATAAAACGATCTCTAGCCGATCCGAGCACCCGGTGTGTCTCGAGGAAGGTGTCGAAGGAGGTGCACGTGCATCGCTAACAGCTACCTGATCTTACCTGGAAGAGAGACACGCGGATGCTTCCGAGTAAGCGCTGCATATTGCCGTAACGCGCGACGATTCACGGCTGTGTGCTTTCGTCGGGTGATGTTGGTTTAACGCGGTGTTTGAGCCGGGAAAATTGAACGGTAGGAGATAGACATTGTATTATATACGATTCTTCGTTTGTATAGTGTCTTTGCTTTGTAATTTTGAAGATAATTTTGACGGTTTAGGGGAGGTTGTGGTGGCGATGGAGAAATGTGCGGATTGGGGGTTATGGCGGGAAGGGACATAAGGGCTCGGACTCGCAATTATGTGGGACCGAGTTCAAATTCTTCTCCGTCACCTCTGGGAAATTTTTCCTCGATTACTAATTAATGCATCACAGTCTCGGTGGTTTGGAAGTTATCTAACACGGTAGGTCTAATAGTTAAAGCAGAAAATTTCCTAAAAATAGAAGTTATGGTGAGTAAGGAGGTAGAAACTTGTACTCCCAATCAGTAAACCGGAGTTCAAATCCCCCGTCATCTTGGGAAAATTTTTCTTAAAATAGTAATTAATATATCATAACCTCGGTGGCTCGGAACCTATCTAACAAAGTAGGTTTAACAGTCGAAGCCGAAAAAATTTAGAAATGAAGACTATAGTAGGTGCAAAGGTAGAAAGGAGGTTTTTCTAAATTACTAATTAATATATCACAGCCTCGGTTGTCCAAAACCTATCTAACAAAGTAGGTTTAACAGTCGAAGTAAAAAAAAAAGGAAATAAGGGCTATGGTGGGCGCGGAGGTAGAAACTTGTACTTTCAATTAGTACGCTCGAGTTCAAAAACTCGTCACTTCTGGAAAATTTTTCCTAAATTACTAATTAATGTATCACAACCTCGGTGGTTCGGAGTCTACCTAACAAAGTACATTTAACCGTAGGAGCCGAAAGAATTTAGAAATAAAGGCTATCTTAGTCGGAAGTCTTATTCGGAATCAGCATAACAGTTGAACCCAAAAAATGCAAAAAGGAAGTGTGCAATTCTGAAACATATGTATAAGAAATATTTTCCATATTGAGAATAAAAGTCTTCATGTCCTTCGTCACCATACAATTTAACGAATAAAAGAATAAAAGATCAATCCCTACATAAACGTAAAATCACTGTGATCACGAGCGCATAGAAATTTGTAAGCCCTGATATACAAGAGAAAATAACAATTAACTCGAAGTTTGGTGTACAGATGGCAAACATCAAGCGCAGAAAAGAATGTATCTAAGAATCCTGTTTGGGGAGAGCCAATATCTTACGGGGTTCTGTCCTTTCTCTCTTTCTCTCTTTTTCTTCTCCCGAGAGGAACACACCTGCACCGAGTATCCTGCATTGCGACACGCAGAGGTTCTCCCGAATACTCAGGTGTTAGCGGATATTCTTCTTTCGCATCTGGAACTCTTTTCTTTTCGCATTCGCGTCGGTGAACATGCTCCTTGCCCTTTAAATCGAGAGAATTGTTCTATCTTTAACACTAGAACTACCGGTGTTAAATCTGTTATATTTAAATATATTAATTAAGTATGTTGAAAAAAGGGGAATTTAGAGGTGGAACAGATGATCGATTCGGTAATTTATGTTTTATAAGATGGACGCAGAATATATATTCTGACTCTTCTATAAACTTGGAAAATTTTTGGAAAAAATTGTGTACCAGTCATTTTGACAGGTTTGGTTGTTCTAGTGTTAACCGCGGTTTAATAAATCTACAAATCTATTAATTTAATCGATCAAAAACAATTCTTATGTTTACTGTAACAGGTTATATCAGTATCACTATTACATCAGCCACCTATTTCACTTCTTTTGCAATTACCATTCACAGCTCCACTCTTTCGTTTGCTAAAAGCCCGCGAAATCTCATCAACTACTGTAAGTTCCTGGCGAAAGGATACAATCCCGTTTTAATTTCACATACCTAGACTTCATCGGTGATAATTACAATCAACGAGACATGCACAAGGAGCAATTAAATTTATCGTAATTTTTACAATCGATACATCATACAACGAGAGCCTTGAGCGTTGAACGGTGGCTAATATGGAGCTTTATCGCCGCTCAAATCGATCGTTCTACTCTGTAATCAATTCTCCGGTGTCAACTATAGGGGGCACGCGTTACTGCATGGCGCCAACCTGCCGAGGAAACCTTTCCTGGCGTTATTTTTTTTTATTCGTTCTTTTTTCTTCATTCCTGACGCGTCATTATCATTCGTGACGTTCGCTCGAGTCTACAATTAAGCTTTAGGCACTACACAGGCGATGGAGTTTCTGGCGAATGGTTTTAGAAGTTGTTGACGGAGGCTATGGTGGGTATGGAGATTGAGGCTTGGACTTCCAATTAGTGGACCGTAGCTCATACGCCCGTCAGTTTTTAAATTGTATTTCTCAAATTATTATTCAATTTGTTGTAGCTTTAGTGGTTCGAGACTCACCACAAATTGTAAAACTTTATAAATAGGTTTACAAACTTCAATCAAATGATTTTTTTTAATCGAAATTCTTTGAAGAAGATTGATCTAACTAATTTGACCGATGGTGCACTATTGCACGGGTGCCATGGTGGAAATCGAGATTGAGGCTTCCAATTAGTAGGCCGTAGCTCATACGCCCGTCAGTTTTTAAATTGTGTTTCTCAAATTATTATTCAATTTGTTGTACCTTCAGTGGTTCGAGACTCACCTCAAATTGTAAAATTTTATAAATAGGCTTACAAACTTCAATCAAATGATTTTTTTTAATCGACATTCTTTGAAGAAGATTGATCTAACTAATTTGACCGATGGTGCACTATTGCACGGGTGCCATGGTGGAAACGGAAACTGAGGCTTCCAATTAGTGGACCGTAGCTCATACGCCCGTCAGTTTTTAAATTGTATTTATCAAATTATTATTCAATTTGTTGTACCTTCAGTGGTTCGAAACTCACCTCAAATTGTAAAATTTTATAAATAGGCTTACAAACTTTAATCAAATGATTATTTTAATCGAAATTCGTTGAAAAAGATTGATCTAACTAATTTGGCTGATGGTGCACTATTGCACGGGTGGAAATGGAGATTTAGGCTTCCAATTAGTAGTCCGTAGCTCATACGCCCGTCAGTTTTTAAATTGTATTTCTTAAATTATTATTCAATTTGTTGTAGCTTCAGTGGTTCGAGACTCTGTTCTAACAGACTTTACTGATATTACGTTATTGCACAACTATGGTGCACAAGATTGAGTGCACTTATGGCAGATTGTTCCTAAATTATTATTTTATAATCGTAGCCTCGCCGATTAGAAACATATGTAAAACTGCATGTCACAAGACAGAAAATTTTATGGATTTTTGTTCAATTTCTGCATCTTAAAGCATAGCTCTCAAACTATTTTGCCGTTACATGTAAACAAAATATTTTTATCACGTTAAAATTTTGCAAGATTAATGCTACGATGCGCTTTCTCCCTTAAATAAATAAGTTTTTGTTCAATTTTTACAAGAAAGCAATCACAGAATCATAAACCACCGGGTAAGCATTAATTGCGTTTTTAATCATAGTATAAATTGCAACAGTCTTATTGAATTTATTAAATTCTGTCTGGACCGATAAGAATCTCGTAAAAGAAATTAGCATTATCTTAAAAGCTTCGAGTTAATACTTGTCGCATTAGAAACGTGCACGTAACAGGAACTAATATGAGCGACGATTTGATCATTTTATTTTCAAAACGGAGAACAAGCTGGCGTAAAACGAGACGTGTTTAATTTCCATAAAAAATCTTTGCTCAAAGCCGAGCCTATTGAGCTCGAAATGCACGAAACTGTAAATGCACTTAGACACAGGTGATTGGTGACAGGTGCAACGAGCAATCACGGTGGTCGAGATTTATTTGTATAAATTTACATTTGCGTGTCGCCGGGAGAGATCTATATACTCGGTGTTCCATTTCTACGAACAATAACGCGAAATTAAATTATATCTCCAAATTAACACGACCTTTCCACAAACTACTCTCTCTATTTACTTATAATTGAAATCATTTCAATTTAAAAAACAAATTTTAATAATAAGTACCACTCTCTGTAAATAAATGTTGGAGCAAATGTCACAAACAGGTTTGAAGTTTTAACACGAGAACTACCGCTGTTAAATCTATTGTTCACCCAATTCTGTTTTTACACGGTCTTTTTTTACACGGTTTTGCTTTAACACGGACTAGAAAAAAAAAATTGATTCTGTTTTTACACGATTTCATTCGATTTAGCACGATTAAACAATATAAAATATTCTTAAAATAGATTTTTTAATAAATTTATTTTAACTATTTTTTACAGGGTTGATGGATATGGAACAAATCCCCTTTTTTCTATGTATGTAGTTCATGTCTTTTTCTACACGGTTTTGTCTGGAACGTATCTACCGTGTAAAAACAGAATTAGGTGTATTTAAATATATTAAATAAGCATTTTGAAAAAGAGGGATCCGGAGGAAAAAGATAATCAATTAAGTAATTCAAGTTTGATAATAAACCTCAAGTACGGCTCCCCCATAGATTTTTGGAAAAAATTAGGGACCAGTCATTTTCACTGTTTGGTAGTTCTAATGTTAATAACTTTTTGTTCCAGCTGATTTTGAAGTTCTTCAGTAAATTATTTCTCTACTAATATAGATATATCTCCTCTGTATTTTCATTTTCAACATTCTTGTATTTTTCACTATCGAAATCGTGAACCAAGAAACTTACGTAACGTCTTTGAGGACATTTCTTTAAGAATCACCCGTTATAAGTTCCATGCTGTCGTACGGTGCATTCAAATCGGCAATGCCTGTGCCTGAAATTTATTTACTGCCAGGAAGAAATGTTGTACACGATTACACGCCGAAAAACCCGTTTTGTCTCGGACCAAATCGTGTTATCATTTTTTTCTCCTCTGGCCTCCCCTCCTTTTTCCCTCCGAGCCAAAGAAAAACAAGCTGCACGAGCACGTTAACGAGACAGTCGATACGACAAAGCTGGTGGAACGAGTTGCCAGCAACAATTAAGCTTATTCCTAATTTACAGATAAATCGTTAATAAAATCGAGCAAGGAAAGTTTGCCGATTAACGCGACACGCTGCTCGCGGAGAAACTCGTGAAATCGTGGATAAACAGATTGGACGTAAATGACACCACAAATCATTGGACGGCTCGTTATGAATTAAATAAACGGAGAATCTGATTTTTTCCCCTTTTGGTACGCTCTTTTCTCCGTTCTTGTTCTTCTTCTTCGTCGTAATTGAGCCTCGCGGCGGAAATTCTCGTCGGTTATTCCTGTTTCTTGTAACGTGTACTTTTAACAGAACGTTGTTTGCACGAGGAAGTTTTAAGCTCTTTCGTTGATGAGGAGAATTATGACAGTTACGATTTATTAGCTGTAGGCATTTACGGACGTACAGGGCGATTCATAAATGGACGCCGATGCTTTCAGTGATGGCTCTAGGTGGGAATTATTAGCGTGAATATAAGTTGCATGGTGCTTTTGAGCTAAATTAAAACAAATAGTTTCTTTTTTAACATGTTACTACTTTTTTAGCACATTTAACCAAAAGGAATTTTTTAAAGTAATTGTTAATAGGTTAGTGAAAGGGGATCTTTTATACCTAACACGTTGACTGCCATGGGGGTCACCGGTGACCGGCGCTATTGAGTGCAATGAAATTTTACATGACTTTTAAATTGCAATATTTACGAATTTTTTAATATATTCAATATTTAAATATCGGCGTTAAAAAGATAAAGTTCTGCAGATTATATATCCATCTGTGTCTTTGAGGTTTCTGCTTTATAAAGATGTGATTTTAATAGAAAAAGTTTCACTTCAGTAGAAATGATGAAACTAGCGAAATACCGGCGGCGTTCAAAGTGTTAACACTCAAACTACCAAAACGGTAAAAAATAACCGGCTCCCAATTTTTTCTAAAAAATCCCTAAATTGATTGAAGAGCCACACAGCAAATATTCTACGTCTACATTGTAAAACAAAAATCACTTAACTTGATCATCTTTTGCACCTCTTAATTTCTGTTTTTCCAAAGCACTTAGTGTATTTAAATATAATAAAGTCGATAGTTTTAGTATTAATGGAGTTATTCGCGAATTCGTGCATTACTATTCTAAAGATCTCATTTTACTTCTTGCAATTGAAGCAATGTGCATCTAAAGATCCTACTACCTTTAATGCTTTATATTTTCAGTAACCAGAATAATTTGAAATTTAATACATATTATTAAACATATTAATAATACACGCGATTAGTTAACTCGATGTGCACGGTGCAAAGGGAATTACAATTAAGGAGCATTCTTAAAAGAAACGTGTTATTTGCTATCAATATTCTTCGCTCGTTTGAGCGCAGATTCACCCAGCACATAATTGATGAGCTCGTGAATCACCCCGTACACATTTATCAATTCCCATACCTACAATTACACGGAGAAAGAAACGTGATATTCATTAGTAATATTTTTCATTCATTCCAAGTTAAATTCACTCTCCTCGGGACTGATGAGTGTGCGAATCAGCTTGTGTACATTTATCAATTTCCATATTCACTATTACAGAGACTCATTACATAATAACGCGAAGGAAAGAACACCTTATTAACAATAGTTTTTACTCGTTTGAGCTTAGATTCACGCTCCAAGAAGATGATAAGGAGTTTGCGAATCGACTCGTGTATGTTTATTAATTGCCAATTCATTTTTACAAGATTTGTTACATACTTATAAACAAACATACCCCATATAACAATATTTCTCACCAGTTTCAGCATACATTGATCCTTTTGAGAAATTGATACGAGTTTCAAAGTCACGTAGAGTGCATTTATTAATTTCCACATTAACTATTATAGAATCTCAGTACCTACTAATTTAAAAAAAGTCTCATTAGCAGTATTTCGCACTAGTTTCAGCTCGGATTAACCTTCCAAGAATTTGATACGAGTTTCACCACCTAGGAAACATTTATCAATTTCCATATCCACTGTTACAGAAAAAACCTAATGTAATTAAACCAAGGAAAAAATACGTCTTACTACCAGCATTTCTCACCACTTTGAGTTTAAATTAACCCTCGTTGTAATTAGTAAAAGTTACTAAATTACCTTCCGTACATTTATCAATTTCAAGCTTCTATTAACCCTCCAAAAAATCGATTCAAGTATTTAAATAATCTCGCGTACGTTAATCAATTTCCATAGCTGGCATTACTCAGATAAAGAAGTAACTTTATCAAACTTTAGTAAATAAACTCGTTAGATAATGGCACGAAGGAATAAAGCAGAACATTTCAACAGTACCAAGATTAATTCAAGCAGCTCGATGAAGAAAAAGACGCGAAGTTTCTCGTAGACGAGAACATACAAAGTCCTGGCTGCAAAAAATAAAATGTACGTAGAACAAGGCAACGTGTTAAGTGGACGACACTGGCCACGAGGAAGGCGTTGCAAATCGTTTAAATCCTCGCTGGAGGATGTCTACGACGAGTAAATGATCTTTTAATATTCCGCCGGTGTTCGGAGACGACTCGAAGCGTTAATAGCTTTAGAATGTTTAAACAACCACGAGGACTGTCACTACACGCTTACGCGCGTTACGTCAGGAGCGTGTACCAAGATTCAGGAACCTGAATGCAAATTTACAATTAACGCTATTATCCGACGCCGTGAGATGCAGGGGAATACCCTATACTCCTTCTTTTTTTTGCATTGTCATACGAATTGGATGGGGAACCTTTGTACTTGCGTCGCGGGGGATTACATTAAAATAATTATGAATTTTCTTTTCTTCCTTTGAGTCCTTCGTGAATGTGTTCCTTAGAAAATAGTGTCTTTTGTGAAACTGTTCTCTTGGTATGTTTTACTGGAGAAATGATGCCGAAGGTTTTTTATTTTTTTTAATTATTTTGGATATATTAACACTAGAACTACCAAAACAGTCAAAATGACTGGTACACAATTTTTTCCAAATATTCTCCTTTGTAGAAGAGTCATAGAATAAATATTTTACGTCCATCTCAAAAAGCATAATTCATCAAATCGATCATTTTTTCCACCTCTTGATTCCTCCTTTTTCAAAGTACTTATTTAAAAGATTGAAATATAATAGATTTAACGCCGGCAGTTCTAGTGTTAAATATATTATATTGCTGATTTCAGTTTTTCCGAGATAGAGTGTATGTTTTGTGCCGAAGAATATATTAGATTGGCAGGATTTGTGATTGAAAATTTATGCACTTAGAAAAGATATTTCTAATCACTCGGATCATTGATCTTTTGGAATATTTCTAAATAAATTTCTGAAGCTAGAGTACAATTTTTATATAGAGTAGCGTATCATGCTATATTAAGTGGATCTATAGTTAAAAATTAATATATTTAAAATTCCATATCTCCAACAGCTTATAAAGATTGTTTCTCCCTTTTTGTATTTTTTGGCTGTAACTATCATCCTCATTCCGCCTAAGATCTACTTGTTTAGATGAATTCCAAAACACCGAGGCTATTACATTTCAAATAATAACTCAGGAAAAATTTTCAACTTCCAAGACAACTTACAACTACAAGAACGACATCAACTTGGACCATCATAGCCTACCTGCCCTTTCATTTGTACTTTTTTCAGTTTAAGTATTATTGTTATTTCGCCTAAGACCTACTGTTTTACATAAATTCCAAGCTATCAAGATTAATATACATATCACATAGGAAAACTTTTTCCATACGTGATGGAGGAAGATTTGAACTCAAACCCACTAAATGCGGGTCCAAGTCTTACCTTAATTCCCACCAAAACCTCCATAAGTCCTGTTATTCCCACAGCTTACAGTTAATTTCATTTCTATTGCTTCGAGTCTAAAGTTTCGTTATTAACTTCCGCGTTACAGCATCGGAGAATCTCTTAAACTTCCTTGACTGTTGGCGTAATACCGGAGGACGAAAAATCTCTCGAGTGTTTGTTTATCATCCACAGGAGCTTGAAATTTCCTTCTGTAATTCGTTCGAGATGCAAAACGCAGTTTGTGTAACTAATTACACGGTAGAGTGATGCGAACGCGAGTGGATAGCTGTTAATCGTCATTTCCAGGCGCCTCCGACGGCGACCTTATAATCTCAGACACTGACAAATTACTGTGTTCTTCGCGTCGTCGGATGTAGAGGAAAGGACGACACCTTCTGGGAACCCGTCATTAACTCTACGAGCTTGTAACACGTCTTTATCCCTGCCATTATTCAATACATATTTTATAGAAGGAAAACTAAAGATTGCAAAGTGTTCTATGAGGATTTACATGGAATAATTAATAATAATTAATGGCCTCCCTGTAGTTCTTTGTACTTACCCTAGGAAATGATTCGCTTACGCATCGAGATGAAGTAGCTCTGTGATGAACCATTTTTAACCCTTTGCGCTCCTTAATTTTTTGTTACCTACCAGCTCCTTAATTAATTTGCAAAATATATAAAAAACAGGCTCTGAGTAAAAAGTTGTATCGCAACAGAAATTGTTATTATTATATTATTGCAATTATTTATTTGGCGTAAGAAATGTAATGTCGAGCCACACTCGACGTAGGGGTGCTAAGAGTTAATGGTGTAAAATGAACATTTATTGACGTCAAATTTTTTTCTTTTACTGATTTAATTAACGTTCTTCCTTGAAGGTAATTCATCTGGGAGATATTGAGGTTCCTGTTAGTTTTATTAAATGATTTACTTGGTGATTACGCAAATGTTTGATACCGGGTGAAACAAATAGCTTTTTTACGACCCTAGTGGTACTTAAGTGGTCTTTATAGCTTTAGGATTTATTAAGAGCATGGAATTAAAATAACTCAGTTGCTGGTGTAACAGCTTGCTATCTACGAGCGCGAAGTAATAATATTCTACTTTTACGTTCGAGTAAGTGATTAAACAATGAAATAAAATTAGATAGAGTCAACTATCAATATAAAAACTGCATCCAAAATATTGTCAGATCAAATCCAGACCAGATTTACTCTACAGACCAAAGAATCAAAATTAAATCCTCATCACCTCAAACCTTTTCAGACATTATCTCACAACAACCCCCACAAAACTATAAGCCACTGTCTAAATCAGTTTTCTCAAACTGGTGTACGCGAAGGTGTCATTTATTAATTTCCACGTAAACCTGACAATCGCCGCCTATCCCGGTAAAAATTGCAAGATACAAAGTAACAAATTGCAGCTGTAAACGTGACGATACGATTTTCAGTTCCTATCTCTCTCTCTTTCTGCTGCAAGCTCGTCAGGGCGTATCAGGAAAGATCGTGCAGGATTCCAGGCATAGAATGGTGCACGAGCAGGTGCATCAGCGCGGTGGCACTTAACCACCGTAATTACTAATCATGTTATGTCATCACTGCTACGTGCACCCGCTCGCATGCTCCGTATGCAACGATAATCGTGCCTTGACTACGGGGTGTCTGTGAAAAGTCGATCGGTCATTCGAGTCAGGGATCGCAGGAATCTCCGCTAATAAAATAGTGTACGTCCCTCTCTTCTCCTCTGCTTTCATTATCATTCCCTCTTGCGTTAAAAGTTCTTCGATTCCTTAACTCGAAACGCGGAAGAGAAGCGCGCGAAGACGATTTGTTTATTCGATGTTCTGTGCTTTGCATTCAGCAAACATTTTGTAGCTCGAATCTTGTATCGAAATGGTTCGTTGCGTGGTGCACATTGATATGCCTCGCTAAAATAGAGAAGTCCTCTGGCCTGTGCTTCGTTCTGATTCGCCTGACGGACAGAGACATCCTTCGTTCTGACGTCATTTTCGATTCTAACGCGTTATTGGCTGAAAGAGCGGCACATTCGTTGCGTCGTCATGGGAACGACTAAAGCAGTGCTTTGTTTTCGGTTGTCATTCGTCGATCTCAGGTTTCCAAGACCGACAGGGTGGGGATAGGCGGTGCGAGCGACACTCTCCCCTTTACCCCGTGCCTCACACCGCGAGACTTCTCTATTTTTGCGAGGTATAGATGTTAACACTTTGTCTATCGGAAGCCTAGAATTTTCGTTTGACAATGCACTTCTACCGATAGCCTATTAACCCTTTAGCCTACCACAACGTGCGACATTCGTGGCGCGGTAAATGGAACAGGAAATTTTCAAGTTTTGCAAAACCTATCAAGTTGAAAATATCAGTGACATGCTGCACGATAAAATTATTTATATAATATTGATATTATAATTATACGATACATGAAGAATCACTGATTAATTTTTATTTTACCAATTTAATTCTGAATCATTGCGGTGACAGTAGCAAAAGATGTCGTAGCGCAAGGGGTTAATTGGCTGTTAAAAATGGCAATAAAATAAAATTACATTGCCTTGAAACAAGTGAAATTAGAATAACATTAACACAACTATGTCTCGTGTTACCTTAAATTCACAAGGGTCAATAAAGGGTTAACATCGGAAAGAGTTACCGAGGCTTAACGAACACCCTCTGCACATCGAGTACCGAGCACCCTTCGTTCCCGCGAGTGCATCGAGTGCATCGGTCACGCGTGCACGCTGCATACACACGCGTGCGGTGCACTGTGCGTTAAATGAACGCACTTTCGTAATGCGTAACATCGAGAGACGGAGTGACACAAAGGGGCCACTATATTGCGCGTATCCCCCATAGATTGATCTCTCTTTGCTTCGGCAGGCGCCACTGCGAGTGAGAAACGAGAGACGGAAGTATATGCGTACGTGGTCGCTTGTTGGTGCGGGTGTGCGTAGAATGCTTAATTTAATACATTGCTAACGATAACGTGTCTTTTTTTAATGATCGTCGAGAAATTGGACGAAGAAGGGTGCGAGGAAATTCTTCGGAATAACGGACTTGCATTTTACGCAATTCGCGGAATTCTTTTTTTTTTTTAGGATTGCATGACGGGAAAGTTTTGGGCGTTTGGTATTTTTGTGAAGGAAGTTTAAATGTGGGTGAATTTGGGTTGTTTCAGATTGCTTAACGCTGGAACTACCAGCGTTAAATCTATTATATTTGAATATATTATATTAGTATTTAAAATAGGCGTGGAATATGTGCTGTATGGTCGCTCTATAAAATTAGAGAATTTATGTAAAAAATTCGGAACCAGTCACTTTGACTGCCTTGGCATTCGTGTTGCTTTAGTGTTAATTTAGTTTATTAGTAACTGTAACACGTTGTTTTTTAATCGTCCAGAATTTTGACGAAGATAGATGCCAAGAAATTTTAAAGAAATTTTTATTTCTTCAATTCAATTTTGAATTTTTGCGCATGCAATCACAAAAGAAATCGTAGGGCAAGGAGTTAAGAAAAATTGGAAAAAATGAACTAGATAGAAGAAGATAAAAATGGAAGGTAAAAAGGAACGGAATAACTGGGTAGATAAAAATCGTGGCAATTGCAGTAGCGTATCGTCATTTGATATCAGCGAGTTTCCCTCTCGTTCTCTCTAATTGCCTTGGAAGTGGCGCCAACTAAACTGCATCGAGCATACATTACCAATCGTTAGCATTCAGTGCGTAGATGTGCCGCACTGCATTACACCGCGCTGCACCGTGTTACACCGTGTTACACCGTGTTGCATCGCGTTGCATCAATGCCACGGCGTTATGCATTCCCGAGAGAGCGAATGCAACAATGGGGCGCCGTTTTCCGAGAGTTTGGTGTCCTTCTTTTAATTTCTTTTGAATAAATCTTTCTTACATCGTCGCATTATCATAATTCTTACGAATTCCTTTCTTCTTTGAAGAATTATTTTTGAAAAAGGAAGCATGTTTATGTTAATGCATTTAAAAAAAGGGTTCATCGGTCATATTTTTGTAGAATTATATTCAAATGTATAATGAACCTGTGGATATCCTAAGAAGTTAGCATTTTTAACACTAGATTTACGGAAGCCGTCAAATTGACGGGTTTACCATCTTTGCCGTTTGTTCCCTCTTTTCCCAAAGTCCTTATTTAATATATTACAATGTAACAGATTTCACGCCCGTAAATCTAGTGTTAAGGAAGGATTCAAAAGTGCAACTTTGTTTTCTTCTATATTTTGCATGCAGAATTTTGTTGTAATTTCTTGGGTTGAAATTTGAATGTTACATGTTCATTGTAAAATTCTTGATTTTAATGGCTGAAGTGTATTTCGGTGTTGAAAGCTACCGTTACAGACCAACATTGTGCATTATGTTTACTGAAAAGTATGAGATTAGACTCATCTACTTTGTGATAACGTTATCGCTAATGACGATCGTCCAGTTTTCGAGCAGGAAAAACAAAATTCTTGGTACCCAAAAATCCTTTAGATTCTTCAACACGTTGATTGCAACGTCGATCATCCACGTCACGTTCTGAAAATAAAATGTATTCAATCAATGATACCAGTATGCTACTTTTTTATATTAATTGATGAACAAAGAATATCAAGACGGACTCAAAATAATACGGAAACTAATAATTTATAACACCTCTTTTTCATAGATATTTACAAAAATCCTAGAAAATCGTATCCAATTTACGTTGTTAATATTAACGTAAAATACAAAGTTTCTCAGTCCAAGTAATAAAAAAAACTAAAAAAATACTATTTCCATGTAAAACTAAACTTTAAAAATATTAGTATTCCAACACCATCAATTGTACATCATCACGATATCCTGCAGGCGCTCATCTCCATCTTAACCCTTTGCGGACGGAGACATTTTTCAATATTGAGAGATAGCCATTCATTTTGCGATACAAAAGCACCTTTTTATCAGCAAGTTATACTGTTAATCCATATACATTATAAATTACCACTTGTTTAATCATATTTCAACGGTTGTATTTCAATTTTTCAACTCCAACTGTATATACAAGCGGCAGTAAACTATAATTACATTTCTTCTCAGGCCGCATATATGCTTCGCTAGTCCTCAAAGGGTTAAACACTGGATCTACTAAAAGGGGATCAAAATTATTTGTTCTGAACTTTTTAAAAATCTTTCAAAAATTTATAACGTTTTATCTTCTTTAATTTTCCATGCCTCTCTCGTAAAAAATATAAACATACATATATAAAAGATTAAATCACTCAAGTTCCTTGCCCTCTTCGTTCCCTTTCTTCCGACCTGCTTATCTAGTATCTCTAAATAAACTAAGTTTCCAACGTTAATACATTAAATATCACCCATACCTTCCTACTTTCATCATTTCCACTAAAGTAAAACCTTTTCTTCCACAATCGCATCTTACTCGAGCAAAAACTTCAAACGCACAAATACCTTTAAATTTTACTTTTTTAATGCCAATATGTAAATATGAAATACATTAAATTCGTGAACATAACACTTTCAAAATGATAAGAAAGTACATTAAATTCAATAGGCCCACAGCATTCAACGTGTCGAAGAACCATGAGGACTTAAAGTCCGAAAAAAAACTCTATCCCTTCCGCTCGCGACACCGAAATAAAAATTCCACGTAATGACAGCTCCGCCATGAACCATCAGGCTGAAAAAAAATTCGGAAAGAATTCCTGACACAGTTAGCCATGAAGTATCATAAATCGAGTTTCGCATACCGTGCGATGCAAATGCATGACGCAACGATCGGGCGCCTCCTCTGACTGATCGGAGGCGCTTCTATCCGTCGGACGAGGCGCCTCCTTCGCCGAGTTAAAGGCGCCTCTGTTTCAAGCTATTCCGAATTAATAGCTTCGAAACTTGAGAGATTCTCGATTGAGAAATTTTCACGCTGCCTTTCGGCCGAGCTGTCCATCCTTGGTAATTAATGTCCACTCGGAGGAGCGATAGTTTCTGTGCGTTTTATTTTCTCGCGGTCGATTGCAGCTGCGTTGGGAATTTTTTCTGTCAATGGCGGAATGAGGGTATGGAATGTGAATGTGGAAAATTGTTGAAGTAGATGTTAGGTATTTGGAGGCTGTTACAAGTGTGGGAATAAGAGAATTAGAAGTGGGGATATTCAGAAGGTTATTCGGGGTAAGTTCGAATATTTCAGTTGGAGGTGATTTTACTTTTCTTAGCGATTTTATTTAGTCTTGGTGGTTGATGTTCTACTCTTTGTGTATTTGTTTTAATTAAGAAACTCCAAAGTAGATCGCCAGTCGAATAAATTTAAAGAGTAGTTGTTATAAAAAGAGAATATTCAGAAATTATAGTGGCTGTAGATGTAGAGTTTCCGACCTTAATACTTTATTTACCGGTAGCCTATCAATTTACTTTTCGTTGCCAAGGTTTATTGGCTGGTATTCTATTAATTATCTATTAGAAATGACAGTAATTACTCCGCAGACTATCACTCCACGCTTCAATTTCAAAGTCACAGAGAATGGCAAGTAGATAAAGTGGGTAAATAAAGAACTAAGACTAGAATTGAATTTCTTCCACCTACAATTCTTCCTATATCATACCTGTATCATATTCTAATATTAAAGAATAGCTTAAAATAATATTCTATCCCTCTACAATCCATCTAAACAAGTTCCAACTCCTCGCCAGTACAACCACACACGAAGTGCTGCATATCGGGAAAAGTATAGAAGCAAAAGAACATACCGTCGCAAATTAAACGCGAAAAGTATCTCCGTAAAATGTCCACTCATTTCTGAAATAAACTATTTTGAAATGGGCCGAGCGGTGTCGTCGATTATGAAGAACAAATGCGATTCGCAGACGCGTGTAAGAGGTCAAGAAAGATAGCATAATGTGCTGGCAATCTTCCTGGAATGTCCGACTATGCCGATGGCTTCAAGGGAAATCGTCGTGGTATTAGTCATCCGGCGGAATGTCAGTTTGGTTTTAATTTAAATCCTTCCTCCTATCGAGACCAGTCAGCGGGACACCGTCACATCCTTAGAGGAGTAAAAAATGTCGTTAACAATATATTAACTCGGTCGGTGCGCCAATAAAATGACTCACGAATGGCTGCCGTAATAAATCCACTTGTCGCTGGGATAAAAGTGATTATGCAAACATTTACTCGAACGCAGATATTAAATTCAGCTGAATCTTTATCTGCAGAGTTTGCGATGATTTGTTTAATGTAATACAACGACTGGAATAATTGTTTGCTACGAGTAAGTTAATAGAGAGCCGTATTTACGAGCGCGTTGCATCAGGAAGAAAACAAGTCTTTTGTGTAGAGTCGTTTAGTAATCTACTGTATTCCCTGGTAAATGATTTGTTTGCTATTGTCGGGTCGGTTACTGTGACGTGCTACTGGATTTCAATTGTCGGATTCTCGCGGAAACGTGATTTTGCGACGATACGAGCGATGAGACGTACGTGGAGGATTGCAAGTGTGTGCAGTTTATTGTGCACTGAGAATGATAAGAAAGTGTTTTAGGCTGCCTGGTGTTTCAATCATTTTGATCTTGGATTTTAATTACTAGGTGATTCGAACTTCCCTTGCTTCCGAGACGTGTGACTCAGAGCTGACTTGTTATTTAATTCCAAATAATTATTTAATATATTAATAATTCTGAACTCTCATAAAGCTGTAGATCTTTGATGTAATGATCATAGAAATGAAAGCCAAAAAATATAAGAAGCTGTTGTACCTCAGCATCGATAACTGTCTATAGTTTTGGTGCAGTTATATTCACTCGGCATCTTTAACACTAGATTTACGGAACCCGTCAAATTGACGGGTTCTTACTTGTTTAATAAACATTTCTCAAATTTACAGAGAAACTGTACAGTAGATATTTCAGGTGTATTTTATAATACAATAATGACTTAACAAATTATCATCTTTGCCGCTTGATCCCTCTTTTTCCAAAGTTCTTATTTAATCTATCGCAATGTAACAGATTTCACGCCCGTAAATCTATTGTTAATACGATCAATAATATTTAGTTATTGATCTTTTTCCTTCTAGGAGGAGTGCAGGAAAAGGATAGCCGAGTGCACGATGAGCGGCGGTGCAAGTACACCTGTGTGTGGCAGCGATGGTGTCACGTATTCGAGTCAATGTCAAGTTATTTCGAAGCAGTGTCAAGGCGTGTCTATTCTCATCAAACATAGTGGTCCTTGTCCAGGTAGGATCGACTTTGCATCGGGAATCTAAGCCTGCCTCCACAAATACCGATTAACTCTACGAACAACCTCATCACCTAATAACCAGCATCCTTCACAATCTGACTGCTCAGAGGCACCACAATTGCCAAACCCTCCTAAAATTTTGTATTAGAACAGTAAGGTGTACGACGATACAACATTAGATGGTACATCCTGTGCTTATATATAAAAAACAAATAATATTCTCCTCTTCCAAAAGTACCCACTTCGCAAAGTGTCCTTATCAACTAATAACCAGCAACCTGCACAATCTGGCTAATCAATGGTACCACAATCACCAAGCCCTTCTCAAATTTTGAATTAGAATAGGAAGGTGTAAGATGATACAAAATTAGATGGTACACCCTGTGCATATACGTAAAAAACAAAAAACATTCTCCTCTTCCAAAAGTACCCACTTCGCAAAGTGTCCTTATCACCTAATAACCAGCAACCTGCACAATCCGGCTGATCAGAGGCAACACAATCACCAAGCCCTCCTCAAATTTTGTATTAGAATAGGAAGGTGCAAGATGATACAAAATTAGATGGTACACCCTGTGCATATATGTAAAAAACAAAAATATGCTCCTCCTCTTCCAAGAGTACCCACTTCGAAAACCGACCTTATCACCTAATAACCAGCAACCTGCACAATCTGACTGCTCAGAGGCACCACAATCACCAAGCCCTCCTCAAATTTTGTATTAGAATAGGAAGGTGTAAGATGATACAAAATTAGAAGGTACACCTTGTGCTTATATATAAGAGACAAAAAATATTCTCCTTTTCCAAAAGTACCCACTTCGAAAACCGACCTTATCGCCTAATAACCATCAACCTGTACAATCTGGCTAATCAATGGTACCACAATCACCAAGCCCTCCACAAATTTTGTATTAGAACAGTAAGGTGTGCGATGATACAACATTAGATGGTACATCCTGTGCTTATATATAAAAAACAAATAATATTCTCCTCTTCCAAAAGTATCCACTTCGAAAACCGACTTTGTCATCGAATAACCATCAACCTGCACAATCTGTCCGTTCAGAGACACCGGCGTGTTTCTCCGCAAGATTAACCGCCAGGCCTGGAGCACGACCCGTCTGCCGTCCCGACGGCACATACGCACCGGTGCAATGCCACGCTGAAACCGGCTACTGTTGGTGCGTGACACCGCAAGGTAGACCTCTGCCCGACACCTCGGTAAGACACCAAAGACCAAGATGTTTGAGACCCGGTCCCAGATCTGCTGCTTCCACCAGGAGCGGCCAGAGAAGGCGCTCACCGAGTTGGAAGCAGCGAAGGCAGTACACCAACAGGCACAGGAACACCTGCGACCGGGCTGAAAAGTCCAAGTTCAATGGGAACCTCATCGAGAACTTCAAGATCGAATACAGGCGGACGAACATTTCCGCCGATGGTGAGGATCTTGGGAGATTTGACGAGAAAGGGGATCGTAGGGTTCTTTCTGACTTGAGACCACGAATGTTTGGATCGTTGTGTAAAATAAGAAACTCTGATTAATCACTATCTGTCGCGGAGGTTTCCGTGTGAAACGTAGTTGAGAAATGGCATGGGATCTCTTTTGTAGTTGATAAGAAACGTGCTTAATTTATCTTTGTCTTTAGATTTTCTAGGGGTTTAGTCTATGAAAGTGTTGAAGAATAGAAATATTCAATACTCTATGAACATACTAATTAGTACGATAAAGAAACACGTGAAGATTTCAGTTTTCAATTTCAAATAGTATCGCAGACTGTTAATTTCAACTAAAAAAAAACTTCTTCGCGTTCATCGCATTCTAAAGAAATTCTTTTTCCTCTTAAATTCATGAATCTCATCATATTAACAGCAAATTCAGTTTCTCACTTTGCTCGAGTTCTCTAGCCTTCTGAAACAACACTTCGCGTACTTCAAGTATCTCTTTCATGTCCCTTGTCCACGATTGATCGACAGGAGACAAAAACGTGGAGAGGGTACTGTCCTGGAAATTCGTAACTCTGGACAAGAACGGTGATGGTTACCTGGACAGAGCGGAATACAAGGAGCTGAGAAGAGTAGCGAAGAAGGCGGTAAGGCCGAAGAAATGTGCACGCACGTTTGCCCGCACGTGCGACCTAAATCGGGATTTGAAACTCTCCAGGCAGGAATGGGGTGCCTGTCTCGCGAACGACTTCACTCGTAAGTTTAATACGTGGTGCACGTTGCTTTTTCACCCGATAAGGGATGGTCCTGCAATATCGCTAACAACCTCCAACACGGTGCTGTACTCGCACGATCGGCGATTTTTTATTTCTACCTTGAAATTCCCCTCTAACTTCGTTCCTTTGGAGATTTAAATTCGCTCTTAGAAATAGAATAGACGTTCTCCGATTCTTCCGCAAAATTCATTTGGAATAATGAGGACACTAAAACTACCAAGGCGGTCAAAATTACCGGTTCTCTATTTTTTGAAATATTCCCCTTGATAGGGCTGCCATGCAGTAAATATTTCACATCTAAAATTACTTAGCCGATCATTTTTTTCACGTCTTGATTCCCCTTTTTCCATGATTCTTATTTAGTATATTTAAACATAATAGATTCAAAGTTGGTAGTTCTAGTGTTAAGTTCGCTCGAGAAATGGAATACACGTTCTGCGATTCTTCTGCAAATACTATTTGGAACGATATTAAATATTTAAGAAGGAAATATCTTTTGAATAGTGATATTAAAGATACTTCCATCTTTAACATTCTTGATATTCGTTAAAAGCACGCTCCTTGAGGAGAGACAGTGCATGGGAATCGAAGACCGTAACGCAAGGTTACCAAGTGTATAAATCAAATTTCGTACGCGATATTTGCGAACTGGCGCCACGCTGTTGCGCCACAAAAGATTGTCTTCTCCGCTACATTATTCCAATAGACTATCTCGCGCTTACCATCGTCGAATCGGAAGAACGTCTCTTCCAAACACAACGTCACATGATAAGCCGAAACCGCTTTACGAAGCTTTCTCTTAGCCAGAAGAAACGAAGATCCCTCTCGTGCGAGTACAAGAGTCGTTCTAACCCGATATACGACGTCGTTCTCTTCTTCCTTTTTCCACGTTCCAACGGCGAACGTGGAGAGCCCGTGTTTTATCTACGTCAAAAGAATTTCGTCGCTGGCGTCTTAACGAGACCACGTAGATTTAAAACTAGAGCCGAAAGAAGTGTAAAAGACGCTCGTAAATGTTCAGGTGCTGCTACGTTTTATGACGCTCGTAAATCGGGATTAACAGCAGCCGTACTTACGCCGCCTAACACGTGCTAATCTCTACAATTGCGTGGCATTGCGATCGCCTACGAGCAATTACCGTGCATACTGTTCTTCTTTTCTCTTTCCTGGGTGAAGGTTGCTTGAGAATTGCCGCGGGAATGGTACCGCGATAGAACCACGGCAAACTTCGGTTTCCCTTTTGAATATTAATCGGGCTCTCGCAATCTATTTGCGCGCTGAAGAAACGCAGATGCTAGGAGAGAAAGATGTGGATAAAGAGAAAGAAAGAAACATGGGTAGAGAGAGAGAAAGGAATAGATCCTGGTTAGAAAAATGCGTAAGCGAAGACACGCGAGTCTGTCGTGGTTCTAATTACGGACGATTAAGTTACAAGCATGTAAGAGCGTGTGGTAATGAAGGGTTGCAAACATTATAATTATCACCGGTGCACCGTAACGCTGTATAATCCTCCACGATCGAACGACGGTTTCTCTTTTTTTTGCGGAAGGAGAGGCCGATACAATGTTTAGTCAATTAAAACGAAACGATTGCAAGCACGTTATCGGCGATTAATATCGTATGCCGTCGTAGCCCTTTTAACGATCGTCGTTCGTGCAATTTTCGATTGAAATTATACACATCCTTCCGATCCTTCGCGTTGGAATTCATGTTACGTTGAAACTTCAACGTCCAACCGCGATATTCGCATCTCGGGAGAGCCGTACGGCGCGCTTGAAAATTCGAAATAAAAGGAAGCCGAACGAGAGATGCCCCGCGGCGATCGCGTAGTTTATTTCACCGAGGGGAAACACATTTACACATGTGTAACGTACGTAAGCTTTTTTTTGCTTTCCGGAGGAACTCGAGCCGCGTTGATTTTCTTTTCTGCATTCCTCCGCACTTCCCGACGCGTTTCACGATGCAATGATAATTCGTAGCCGAGATACGAAGAATCGTGGATTCTTCGTCTCGAACTCCCTGAAAAAAAGTATGCTTCGTTCCATGGAATTACATAATTCCATCAACCTTCCTCCTTTGTAATAAAAAAATATTAAAAGCTTGCGTATAAACGAGTTATACCGGGTCTAGGAATTTAGATGTTTTTTTTCAGTCAACGTCGGAATCGTTAATCCCTTATTTTTACAAAGGATATATCAGCCTCGGTCCTCGTCGTTTATTAACACTAGTTCTACCAAGCTGGTCAAAGTTACTTGATCGAATTTCTTTGTAAATCTTCCTGAAATTTCTATCTTGTAGAATGTAAGTGATCAATACTACAACTACCGGATTTAAATCCGTTTTATTTAAATATACTAAATACATACCTTGGAAAAAGAGGAATCAAGAGTTGAAAAAGATGATTAATTAAGTAATTTTTGTTTTATAACCCAGACCTAGAATATTTACTGTACGGCTCTCTTATTAATTAGCAGAATTTTTAGAAAAAATTGGAAACTGGCCATGTTCTCCTCCTGGTAGTTTTAGTGTTAGATCACGTTTCTGGTTTTCGTCGTCTCTTTTCTTCTATCGCATTTATTTAGTACTTTTAAATGCATTGGACTGATCAGTGGTAGATGAAGCGTTGACAGTAATTCAAAATCTATCAGAGTTTCGCTTCTGACGCGCAACTCGGTCGGGTGATACCGGAAGACCGTCGTCGTGGCCGTCGTGAAGTCAGCGTCTAAACGGTGGCATATAAATTACGAGCGGTGCCTCGACACAGGATGTGTCGCGCGAGCCAAGGGCCGTTTCTATAGACGGACCAACTTAACATTCGTGAATCCTGCCGGAAGTTTGCCCACACTGCGACCGGTTGCCGAGGAATTGAAGTAATTGACCTCGCGCACATGCCCCGTGCTTCGAGACCGACCGCCCTCGCGGCGGGCCGCTTCGTAAATCCGCGCCTACGCGGCTCCCAATGAAGACTATTTTCTATCTTCCGTTGTCTCACAACAACACCGAGAAGTACGAACTTCGAGAGATCAGAGTTTGGCGAACGGCTACGCGAACGACGGAGAAGTTTCGCGGGAATTTTGTAATAAAATAGGCAGAATAAAGGGGTGGAGGAATCGTTTCGGTGGGGAGGGTGACTACGGGTTCGTGGTACCGATCGTTACCTGTTATAGAAGATGTTGTACAAGATAGTCTTCTACTGATAATTCTTTGGTTTGGAGTAGAATCGTACCAGATTTCTGTTAAGTATTTAAATTTTTGTTAGGTATTTGTTTCTTAGGTTTTGGTAGGAAGGGTGGCTACGGGTTCTTGGTACCGATGGTTGCCTCTTTAGAAGAGGTTGTACAAGATAGTCATCTGTTGACAATTCTTTGGTTTGGAGTAGAATCGTGCCAGATTTCTATTAAGCATTTAAATTTTTGTTAGGTATTTATTTCTTAGGATTTGGTAGAAAGGGTGGCTACGGGTTCTTGGTACCGATCGTTACC
The DNA here is from genome assembly GCA_963989415.1 of Cerceris ruficornis. Taxonomy (NCBI): domain Eukaryota; kingdom Metazoa; phylum Arthropoda; class Insecta; order Hymenoptera; family Crabronidae; genus Cerceris; species Cerceris ruficornis. The sequence goes on from OZ022518.1 coordinate 9,592,587, forward strand.
TATTTTAGAAGAGGTTGTAGAAGATAGCCATCTACTGATACTTCCTTGGTTTGGCATAGAATCGTACCAGGTTTCTATTAAATATTTAATTTTCCTTTTAAATTTTGGTTAGGTACTTATTTTTAGGTTTTGGTAGGAAGGGTGGCTACGGGTTCTTGGTACCAATAGTCGAGGTCTTAGACTTAGGTCTGGTACCGTCTTAGAAGAGGTTGTGAAAAAGGGTCATCTACTGATATTTTCTTGTTTTGGAATAGAATCGAATCAGATTTCTGTTAAATATTTAAATTTTCCTTTTAAATTTTTGTTAGATACTTATTTTTTAGGCTTTGATAGGATGGATGGTTACAGGTTCTTGGAACGTATCGTTATCTGTGAGAGATGTAAAAAATAGTCATGTGCAGATATTTCCTGAGTTTAGAATAGAGTTCCGTCAGACTGCAGTTAGATATTTAAATTCTTTTGTTATATTACAAAGGCCATCATGAGTATAAAGAGGCTCGGACTTCCAATTAGCGGGGTTGAGTTCGAATGCTCATCACCTCTTGGAAATTGTCCTAAATTATCAATTATATCATAGCTTCGGTGGTTCGGAATCCACCTAAACGTAACTCCTAGGGAAAGTGACCATAGCAGGTAAAATCAGAATACAGAACAACAACAACGATGCAATTTCTACAATTTTAACGATCACTGAATCTTGTTACCGGTAATTATACGACGGGTACAGTAATTGCTTTGCGGTTCGATTCTGTCGTAGCAAAAGGGTAAAGAGGTCTGAGAAAATATTCGTTTCACAAGATTCTACGATAGTTTAGCTCGTAATCGCAGTCTTCCGGTAGCCAAAAGGACCGTGGTATGAAGTTCCGGTCTAGTGGCAGTTCCTTGTGATCCAATTATCTTTTCAACGTCTCCAAACTCGATCTAGTTTATCGCAGTGAAGGGTATTCGTGAAAAGTAGAATGTTTACAGAAAGTAGCATAGTTAAAAAGTAGTATTTTTACAGAAAGTAGCATCGCTATAAAGTAGCATTTTGAAAAACTAGAATGTTTTCAGAAAGTAGCATCGGTAAGAAGTAGCACTTCCACAGAAAATAGCATTTTTACAAGAAGTAGAATCGCAACGTTATGGGGTACCTTTGCGTATGTAGGATGCTTTCTGGATTGCACGCTTCTCTGTTTCCCGTGAATGCAGTTTATATACCAGCTTTCGCGTGCATTTGCATTGATCGATGCGCGTTGCAGTAGAATTAGTACGATACAGATCGTACACTGTATAATTTCCTTACCGTTTGTACAATTCCCTTCGACTGCATGGTACTTAATGAAACTTGGAATTATTATTTTTCATTGCTTCCCTTTACTTCGTTGTATTCCATGAATTTGGATCTGTTGTTTACGTTTCCTGGACCAGGGCTGGCCAAGAATCGACCGGCTGATCGATGTAATTTATAAATTTTAACACGCTTTCAAACCCTCTTCCCCATTGTCACTTATCAGCACGCAAGACACAAGTTTGAATGTGCAAAATATCAGGATTTTCGAGGGTAGATCGCGACACATTATTCAGAAAAGAAGTCGATCTTCTATATACAGAAGTTGGCCACCCCTGGACAATAAGACGTAACGTTTGCAGGAGAAAAGTGAAATTGTAGTTTATCACGCGATGGATATGTGCTGTAGTTCTCCGAGTTTTGTTAAGCGATCCGAAGAAAAGGAAAGAAACGAACCCTCCGTGCACGAAATACCGTAGGCATGAGTTTCCCTCCCTTGCAATGCATCCTGCGCCGCGATGCATGATTCAAGCGCACGGGTCGGAATTTTAAGATGTACACTCGAAGAAAATTCAGTCATTCGAAGAAATTACTTGCTTTACGTGTTAAGCAATTGAATATCTCCTAAGTTATATTTTTCTCTTTATATAAATACAACTGGAAGAATTTCTAACGATATAATTTAAACGATTGAGTCCCGGCGCACAGTGGTAGAACCTCGTGGTAAAGTGCCAAGCGGCGCGGTGGCGCTTCTTTGCACACGGCGATGAAATACAACACATCTTTGCACTGTGTGGACTCAAACGGATATAAAAGAATTATTATTTAACACTAGATTTACGGACCGAGCCAATTTGACTCATAAAATGAATAAAAATTTGATTACTATATGTATATAAAACGTAAGTATTGGGTTGGCAAGAAAGTAATTTCGGTTTTGTAATATGAAATGGAACTCAATTTTTTTTTAACAAAGAATGAACTTTAATATACATTTTTCATTTTGTTCGATGACCTTTTGCCATCTTTTACACCAATTTATGATTCCGCGCTCATAGAAATTCTGGTCTTTATCAACAAAAACCGAGCCGGGTACGATTTTAGACTAAGCATTTGAATTAATCGTTTGGTTCCTCGGAAGCAGCTCGAAGTACACAACACCTTTGTAATCCCATCAAATTGACAGCATAACTTGTTTTTGATACAATTCAGCTTTCGATGTGGTTTGTATAAAAACGTAAAATATGTCGAAAATGTTCGGTTTTGCACTCCATATTAAAATCCACGCTAAACTAACAATTGCAAACAAAATGGAGCACAATTTGTTTCTAAATTCTGCACAAAAGTGACAACTTTCAATTTTCAGAAGCAAAAAATTATAACATTGTCAGAAGTCCTTCAAAACAAACGTAACATTAGCTATCGACGAAAACCGAAATTACTTTTTTACCAACCCAATATTATTTATTAAAAGCATATGTTGGTTTTTAGTTACGTAATGAAATATATGTAAATCTTGATTCCTCTCCCCCACAGACCCCTTCATTTCGCATTATCGAATGTGGTATACCTATTTTTACGGTTGTGAGTCAATTTGACTCATAAAATGTTTTAACAGTTATGCGCATAACACATTTTATAGCTTACATCAGGCCTGGGAAACTTGCGGCTTACAAGCCGCACGTAATTTGTTTCTCCTCTAATTTGTCTCTCCTCACATGCAAACAGTCATCTTCACTTCTTTTCATTACACCGCTACATTATTTTTCTTACCTACCGACTTCTGCCATCATTTCGATTTATACATCGCGCGTGAACAGAGCATTTTTAGTGAAATAATATAATTCTATAAAATCCATTTTTTGAAAAAATGTTTCCAATGAATTTTTTAATAATAAATTTTTCATTTAAATTGATTTGGAACTATTTTCCTTGCAAAAAACTTCAATTTTCTTGTATCAATGTAATTGGCTCACTTCAGTAAAAATAGGTATATAATCAACATCCGTAAATCTAGTGTTAACAATTATTTCATTAATTATTTAAACCCTTGCCGTACCATTTACCCGGCCGAAATCCGAGACAGAAGTCTGGCTCCCAACGCTCGTCAACTTTTCTGAGTTTTAAACGTTAGCAATACAAAACAAAAACTATGAAACTATCACGCTGTTAATGATATTCGGCCCGAAATTATAATTGCAAGCGGTTAAGAATACAAATAAATAACCAATGCCACGGTGATAAAGATACTCCGGCTTCTCAAACAGAGCTCCAGTTTCAAATACTCTGTCCAAAACCTCCAAAGAATTTTTTTACAACTGATACATGAAATCCCGGAATTTTCTACAAAATAAATATTTCATCCAGAAGTTACAAATATTAGGGGACCGGAAAGTAATATCGTTTTTTACATCAAATTCAAGCAAATAAATTTGTAACAGGTTTTTATTTTTAATGAATGATGTAATCATCCTCGTTATCGATAACCTTTTGTCATCTAGTGTACAAATTTTCAATGCCGGATCCATAAAAATCAATTGGTTCTTGAGCAAAATATCTGTAGAAACGACATTACTTTCCGGTCCCCCTAATACATGCCATAATGTCTAACCGTTTGAGTCCCAAGCAGCGCGATCGCGCTGTTAAGATTTTATGTCGAGAAAACCCAGCACATTTCGAGCATTGTGGACAACTGACGGTGCGATACCGATTGTCGAAGTCGCGCGCTCAGATTTACTGACGCAAGTACACCACACAGCTCCTTTGAATGTAAATAGTACATTTTACAATAGGTAGAATAATACTATAATAATGCAATAATACATTACAAAATGAAAATTTTTATTTCATTGTTATCTTCTCAATCATTTTTATCGAACAAAACTTGAAATATTTATAAATTTTGCAGTATGCATATGTAATAATACATATGCATTTTATAAAATAACGAATTACAAATTAACAATATTTTTGTGTTATGAACAAACAATTTAAATAGAGAGTAACACTTATAATTTGTAACGTCGGTGTTTATCAAAACATATTGGATGAATTCCTTTTTTACATCGCACGCAAATTAAATGTGATCTTTTCATTGCATTTTTTGTGCTACAGGCTACGCATTGTCGATATAAAATAAACAAAGCGCTATCGCGCCGCTTGGTATTTCTCGACATAAAATAAAACAAGCGCTATCGCGCTGCTTGGGTCTTTTCGTACTCATTTAGAGAAAGCGCGGTTGCGCTGTTTGGGATTCTTCGACAGTGTTTTTTCAATACCCCCTGGGACTCAAACGGTTAAAATCACTTTACAACATTCCCTGAATTTTTCTTCGAGCGTACATTCACTGCACGCGTGTACTCCGACAATTATCGGCTTTCGAAAAAAGCGCACGAACGCGATTCATCGTTAGTGGACGATGATACGGGGTAAAAGTGACTGCGCGATATTGCCTGGGAGAAAAAGAATTAAAAACTGTCTTATTCGATGTTCGCCACCGCTCGCTGCTCTGCTAGAAAACCTGCGATGCGCGAATGACAAAAAAACATTGTACATATAGGTAAGGCCGGTCGGCTGAGTGACATCATTGTTATCATTTAGTACGTTTGTTCTTGTCGCTGAACCCCGCAGACGAGCGTCCCGAGGTCCCTGAGGCCCAGAGGACCCGGGCCACGGACCAAGGTGAGTCCCAGTTCTGCACATCGGAAGCATCGCCACGTTGTTTTGTCATTCTGCCATTGTATTTTGCGTATCTTTCCATTTTCTCGTGATAAATGAAATTCCTAATTGATTACTAAATACTGACAAACAATCTTCTATCGTAACAAGCCAAGATTTAATTCCAAGAGATTTGTTGGTTTAAGAAAACTGAAAGTTTGATGAAACTGTACATGCTATTTCCAAAATTTGTACTTTCTGTGTAAAGTTAAAGAATGTAGGAGTTATTCGATCTTGATTAACACTTTATACGATTAACTATTTTTTTGTTAGAAAAAAATTGAACTTTGTGGGATTAACGTGGCAATGCTTCGTTTTCTTCTTTCTTTTTTTCTCTTTTTTTTTAATGAGCATGTGCTGTAAGGAAGAATCAAGTTATATGGACTTTCATTGATATAATGGTTGAACAATGCAGGCGTGGTACTGCGTTTTTATTCGTCCACTTTTTCCTCTTCACTTTAATGCGTCACCACCCATTTATTTCCATTGACTCTGATACCTGTGTAAAGTCAAAACTGCGAGAAAGGGATGATGCGAATGTCGAACACTGTATTATACTTTATCATACGTTAAACGCTTGATTCTAATACTGTGCATGTGCTGTAAAGAAAGACAAAGAGAAAGAAACGCAACGATAACGTGTGCATCTGTGTGTGAGCGATTTCTGTTTGTTGCCGGGTGGTGACGGTTTTTCCGGGATTATGTAAAAAAAAAAGAAACGTGTACGACTCCTTGGATCGTCCATGCGTATAAATACGAGACTCTTTCCAAATTAACCGCTGCATTAACGATCTTATCCTAAACGTTCGCAGGCTGTACAGAAAACAAAAGAAAAACAATTCTCGCTGTGTATCTGGCAAAAATTCAAACGTTTCACAAAAATTCCCGCAATACTTCTCTTTGTACATAATCATTAATACTTAATCTAATCATTTGTCTTCGGTGAAAGTACCATTTTTTTACCTCTTTAATTGAGAAGATGGAAGAGACGAATCTGTAACAATATCTGTTTTAACGTCTTTCTCAGTTTTAAAAGGGAACCCGGCTCCTGTACATTCCAGGCCAACGTTTAACGATGATCCACCGGATACCAAAGAGGATAGCGATGGTGAGCTTGAATTTCACGAATTTGATCTATAATTTCAACAGATAATTTATTTAACAATCGATCTACGAACGTAAATCTCTCGTAGTTAAATACATTATATAAGAACTTTGAAAAAGAAGGGATCGAACGGCGAAGAAGGTGATCGGTCAAGTAATTTGTGTACTTTAAGATACACTTGAAATATACTGCACTGCTTTCCCATAAATTTAAATATAAATATAATACAAAATTGTATAATTGTAATTTCGAAAAACGTTTATATAAAGTAGGAGCCCGTTAATTTGACGGCTTCCGTATATCGAGTGTTAACACTTTGAATGCCACTCGTATTTCGTCAGTTTCATTTCCACCGAGCCGAAACTGTTTCTATTAAAATCACATCTTTATGGAATAGAAATGTTAAATGTAAAAATAGTTAGGTACTCGGTAATACTTCAATTTCCTAACAGCAATATTTTAATGTTGAATATATTGCACGTTCGTTAATATCGCGAGTTAAAATTCATAAGAAATTTCATCGAATTCAACAGTGCCGGTCACCGGTGACCCCCATGGCATTCAACGTGTTAATATATCAATAAGTGAATGAATGAATCAACAAAGATAATAAAAATCAATTAACTCCTATCCGAACGTCTGCAGCCAACGATTGTATAACGGACAGACAGTCCGTGTTGGAGGATCAAAGGCAACATTCGCAAGAAAAATTCTATATTCCTCAATGCACTGCCGATGGAAGGTATCACCGAGTGCAGTGTTATTCCGGTTATTGCTGGTGTGTCTATCAAGACACTGGTAAACCAATCCCCGGCACCTCTTCTAAGGATCGTACTCCAAATTGTAATCCAGTACCCACTCCTAGTAGACCCATGAAAGGTAAGTAACCCGATTGAAACATAAAACACTAAGGACATGAAAGATTTAAAGGTGTGTAATAGTATGTTACGCATGGTAATATTGTAATATCGTAATTATAGGCTGCCCCGAATTGAAGAAACAATTGTTTCTACGAGATCTGATGGATCTGATGCAGAAAAAAATGAAGTCTTCGAGTACGGATTCCGATGAGACGACGGCCAAGTGGCAGGCTTCCAAAGAAGAGCGAATCGCTACCTGGCACTTCGTCATGCTCGATAAAAACAAGAACAAGGCATGTGTAGTGTTTTTGCAGTGTCTCCGCTTGTACTTTTAACCCTTTGCACCCGGTCGCCCCCTCTGTGGGGACATTCGAGTTTATCAGTGATTACTGAGGATGACCTTATTGTACCAGAACATTTTAAGAAATTCATGTTTCCCTGAAGTTTTCTATTGAAATGGCAGAATGCAGAAAGTCGTAAAGTACCGCCGAGTTGCTGATAGACAACGTCAGGAATGGCTTCGAGGGCAAAGGATTAAAATTGCTTTTAGGTGGTAAGATAGAAGAAATGTAGATATACGTATGCTCTTTGTCTCAGGTGTTGGAACGAAAAGAATGGAAGAGTTTCCGCACGATGGTAGCAAATAATAGGCAACTTCGACGATGCGGTAAGAAATTGCCTAGATACTGTGATATCAACAACGACAGGAGGATCAGTATGACAGAGTGGCTCAGTTGTTTAAATGCTCAACGTCCCACGTCATGTAATATTTCTTTTACTTTTCTGTACATATGCCTTTCTTGAGTTTCCAAGAAATGTTAATTCATCTTTTCGAGGTGTTTTGTTAGGTCGTTACTTTATTTCTTACGTATGTATGAATTTCTTTCAGCCGATAGTCCGGAAAAGTCCTCTACGAATAAGCCGAAAAGAATGGGTCCAAATCCACTGGATCAGTTTCTTAATGACGACGATTAAACGAAAATGTGATATTAATGTGTGTTCGTCATTTCATCGAAACGCCGCAGTGATCACTCATTTAGCATGCAAATCGCATATGGGCAATTAGACTAAAAGATGGACAGTTGCTGTTGAAGGAATTTTATTTGTATTTTTATATCCGGTGATAAATAACACTGTCATGCCATTTACTCTGACGTAGATCATATTTATCCGTACCTCACAGATCGACAATTCAATGGTAGTAATATTATAGTACAGTAGCGATACAATATAAGGATAAGAATGACGAAGTATTACGGACATACGATCATGTATATATTTATAATTATCTTTGATATCTAGGTGCTACGCACGATGCTGCTTCCTCGTGATTAAAATGACGCAGACGAAAAAAAATTAAATGTACGATTTCCTAACGCCATTGAACTCGCTAATCGTTAATACCGTTGCATGAGCGAATACTCAAAATTCGTAAATTTAAGTCTACTTTCGTACAGTTTTAAGGTTCTCTTTTTTATAATGATTCGCAATATACTGCTATTGATTCTCAAAAATGCTTTTAATTCATAGCTGTTTATAGGAAAATAAAGCGTATTTCATTATGACAAATTTATCACACTAGCTAGCTTTTGGGGAAAAAAACGATTATGAAATATATTTTTTTTCGAGTACTCAATAAATTTGCTTGCATTTTGACAATGTCAAGCGCATTTGATAAACTTACAATATCCGTTGTATTTTAATTACGATCAAACATTATACATATAAAATGAATATGGACATTAGAGTAAAATAACTATATGTGTAAGCTTTTCCCCCTTTTCCCCTTATGAATTAACACGTTGAACGCCTCCGGTATTTCGCTAGTTTCATAATTTTTATTAAAATCAAACTTTTTCTATTAAAATCGCATCATTAGAAAACAGAAACCTTAAAGACGTATATATTATAGATGTATAGTCAGCAGGACTTTACCTTTTTAATGCCAATATTTAAATATTGAATGTATTAGAAAATTCGTAAATATTAAAATTTAAAAGTAATACGAAATTTCATTGAATTCAATAGCGCCGGTCATCGGTGACCCCAATGGCATTCAACGTGTTAAGAGTCGGAATAATCTGAAATCTCGATTAACAACGAAGTAAATATTTTTGGGAATGTGAGGCGTGAATCAGGAGACTGAACTTGTTTGTACAAAATTTATATATATTTATGTATATGTGTATAAGAAAATCTTACATCTTACTTCCAGAGCCATTCAACTTTAACTTAGATCGTTACTGTTACAAGTGAAGTTAAAGTTAAACATTATTTTCCTTATAAAAGTTCTAAACGATGAACAGGATGATTATCCAGAAGAATCTACATCCGTCGAAAAACAATATGCTAAAATACGCGATCTTGATAACCACTGTCTGCCATACTAGAACTAGGCTTCGCTGGTCCGCCAGGTACTTGATGATGTGGATGACGCATATGTCCAGGCCGTCTGGGTGGCGCTAGATACTCAAACATACTTTGAGTGTGTTGTGCAAACATTTTGCTAAGGTCACAGGGCATTGGATCAGTCCAGAAAAAGTCATGATTCAAAGCGGAATCCGAATCGTATCTCTTTGTTGGATCGAGAATTAAAAGCTTGTCCAATAAATCACAGGCATAAGGATCTTTTAGATACGGTTTCAATCGATCTTTCACCTGTATAAAGGGAGTCGTATTCAGTTTCATTTGTACAGAATAGAAATTTTTTTTATTATGTATTTACCTTTCTCTTTTGACCTCTAGGTAAATCCATTTTGTTAAATAACTCCAAACTTTCAACACCAGGCCATACTTCCGTCGTTATAGAGCCACATAATTGTGAAATTAATATGAGCTGCTGTTGCTCCGTATTCCCTTGCATTATTGGTGATCTGGTAGATAAAAACAATGGATGAATATGGCAATAATTTTTTATATTCTACTATTTTAAAATGGTAAAAATAATTCTATACACCTGGTCCACATTTCTGCCATTATACACCCTGCTCCCCATAGATCTACAGGAGGACCATAATTTCTGTCTCCAAGTAACAATTCTGGAGGTCGATACCATAAAGTGACTACCCTATTTGTATAACGATTTGGTTGACCATTTTTATTTGCGCTAAATGCACGTGCTAACCCAAAGTCAGCTAGTTTTAAAATGCCATTTTTTGTTATTAGAACGTTTGCAGCCTTCATATCTCTATGTAGAATCTAGAAAGTGCATTTACAAATGATAGTTTCCATGGATTATATATTATACATTGATTAATTAGACCATACTTTACCTTATTGCTATGAATATAATAAAGACCATTTAACAATTGTTGCATAACTTTCTTAATTTCTCCTAAGCTAAATTTCACATTTACATTTGACAGTAAACCTGCTAGATCATGTTCGCAAAAGTCAAAGACAAGGTAAAACGTAGAACGGTACCGATTGTATTGATTTGCTAGAAGAAAAAAATAAGAAATTTCCCATGATAAAATCGTGTCATAAACTTTGTTCGTTGCAATGGACTTAACAAAACATTTTTCAGGTATTAAGCTACAATAATTATGCCATTTAAACGTGCGTACAAAGTTATACCTTTAGTCCTACATATTTCAATTAGATTAACTACATTTTCGTGTTTCAGTAACTGCAATATCCTTATCTCTCTTAACGCAGTTATAGGAAACTGTAAAAAGATGTAAGAATTAGCACAGAGTACAGTTTTCAATCTGAAAAATCGTCTGCATTACGAAGGCATTAATTAGAAAGTGAGTTATAGTTATTCTAATACATGTATAGTTTTTTTACCAAAAAAATCAACGGCGCGAGAAATTATCATTTCCAGGAAAACAATTTACGTATCCTCACCAAGACGAAGCGGACAAAGAAATGGAAAGTCACGTTAAACGATCGAAGGTACAAACCATATACGTACCCCTTCCTTTTCATTGTCCATCAATACTTTTTTCATAGCCACAAATTTTTTATTAGTGTTTTTATCTCTAGCCTTAAACACCTCCCTGCAGGATAATCGGAAAAGAAAATTAAGAAACAACGGTAAACTCGCTGTATAAACGTAACCTAAGAAACCATCGAAAATTCGTTGTCGACCTTACCCGAAAGTGCCCTGGCCGATTTTCGCAACCTTCTCATATTTCGAGGCTTCGTCGCAATGGGGAAAATCAAATTCTTCGATATATTTCTCCTTTTCCTTTGTATTCATCCTCGCCGATCACGACCTAATCTTACGATCGTTACGGTGAATCGCGAGAGAATTTGACAGAACATTCTTAGACCTAACCTTCAAATAAAAATTGATCACAGCAGCGAACGTCCTCTGGTGGTACCTGCATCAAATAACCTCACGCTTTCACAGCGAGAATAGTCGTCACATATTTATGTTCGTTGAACAACAAACAAGCTAACAATTAATACGAACGTGATACCGATATCCATCAAACTTTGTAGCGGATACGTTGAGAGAAATACGAAAGAGGATCATGGCTCGTAACATCGTATAATCGTGATATACCCGGACCCGGTGTTCGTGAACCGAAATAATGCGAGGTACGTACATATGTACGACTTGCGATCAATAAATTATTGAGAAAGTCCTATCAAAAATATATTGCAGAATACGGTTTAACGTAATAACGAGTCACAGACGGATACGTTTCTCTTTAGACAATTATCCGAAAATAAATGTAGCATAGCGAAATATGGTGTAGCGCGTATCTTATCGATAATATTAGGATACATTTGAAACGTATCTCAGTTAGGGAGATGCATCAGTAGGACTGTCAACAAGGTGTGTTCGATTGATACTGTTTAAATGTCAAAAAGTATGTCCTTCCTGACAGTACGGGCTGTCATATCGTGTTACATCTGTCAGTACGTGAAATTATGTTGACTGATCAATTAATCGGTATCATTTACATTCCTGTACTGTTATTATGTTCGGTTCGTTAATTCGTAGTTTATGCCGCGTGAAAAATGTGTACAATGTTTCCCAGGTGCAGGTTTTTCAAATACATTAGAAATCTCATTGTTCTGTCTGCAATATTTTAATCGGCAAATTCGTATACGCATTGCTGCAATGTTTTTATATGTATATATCAGACTTGATGTTAAATTAAAAAAGATATTAATTTGCGCATTTTTACTGAACGTGGAACATATTTTTTGAATTACTCTTAAAATACTCATTAATAGTGTTTTTTTAAAAAGAAATATGCAATTCCTTATGTTTTACAATGCAGTAAAAGCAATGTATGGTAAAGTGTTTTTGATATTCAGATGTTGAAGATGCTTTATGGAAGGGATGCTAATTACTATGCAGGAGGTATCTACTATGTTGTCCTTGGAATTGTTATGTTCTTTGTCAGCAGTGCAAATTAAGGAATAGAAAATCATTATTAGCTTTACTGGTTATTCATTATGTTGTATTAAAATTTCAAAAGTCTCATTGTTATATAAGGAGGCCTCTGTAATTTAATTGAAAAATGATAAAATATTAAACTATAAAATAGACATGAGCAGTAATGACTCAAATCTAACATTTATGTATAGAACAGAGTAGTATTATATGTATATATAATGAATTAAGCATAAGAATAATTAGATTTTTATAAAAAATAATGTTAAAATTCCTTGTATCTATTCACACATTTTTGTGCATGTAAATTTCATTGTGTAAAGGTGGACAAGTATGAAATAGTAAACATGCCTCATGGCTGGAGGCAAGAGCAACAACAAGCGAAGTGGAAATTTAGACAGAACACAAGAGTGGCTTTATTGCCATCGACTTTATGCTTCTGTCACGCCTGAGCCTCCTTTAAGCGAAGTGTTTAAAAAGCATCAACGCATAGAAAAGAATCGTATCATTACAAAAAGTGTTACTAATCTGCAAGACAATATTTTAAGGTAAAGTAACATTTCTCCCCTCTATGTTCCTCTAATTCATTGTAAATATTGAATCAATTTACTCAAAATACATGATGCACTTGTGTTTTTTAAATTATGGATCTAAATGAAATTGTACAATTTGATATACATAATTGAACAATTTTTGCGAATTGTTAGGACCTACTTATGAGATATTCCAAACCGTAATTTGTATAATACATCAGAAATAAAGATGATTATTAATAGTTACGATACATAAAATGTTAGTTCTATGGTATATCAATGAAAGTATACTACACATATTTATATGTAGATTCAAAAAAAAATATTTTTGCTAAGATGCATAATGTATCAGGGATTTTACAAGTTAAGAGGTAAACAATTTGACATATGCAATCAATATATTCAGTATGAATATCAAAATGAAGCACAACAGAAGTTTATACAGTTTTTTGAATTTTTTCCCCCATTTTCTACCTGTTACATCACCATTTTTAACATTTACTTTTATCATTAACATTTTATGCAATGTTTTATTGTAGAATATTTACGGACTCCTTGTATTGTGATCTTAATATAATACATGGTTGTAATGTAATACGAACGAACCAGTGTATCATAAAAACAAGATCACCACATTTTTTCAAGGTTCTCGAGCCTTATTTTATATACACTAATAATGTAATTGATTGTATACTCGATAAACCGGGACTTTTTCATCAAATTGAAAGCTTTGTGAGGTACTGCTATATCCTTCATCATTTACCTAGAAGCAGTATCAATGAATCCTGTTAAATATTTCTTTCCTTTGCATGGATTTTTCATCATTCGAGAATATTTCTGCACAGGTTCTGTAGTGTCTACCGGTTCAAAGATATTTATATGTTTTACATATTAATAGCAATAAATTTGCGAGGCATATTGTAAATTGCAATTAACTTATAAATTAATACTACAGTACTTGTGCTTCACAGTGCAAGCTCACATTTTCATATGTCAGTTTTCAATGAAATTATATTTTCCCCTGCATGCTTCCTGTATGAATTATCCATGACACATATCTATATATATGAAATCATGCATTTCTTTTTTATAATTAATTACTGTATATAAATATATTTTTAGTTACATTTTATAAATAAACATTGTTATAAAATTATTAGAATTAGAGCATCATAAAGTTATTAGAAATATTATTTTTAACTTTAAACTTTGCGTACCTGCAAGATTAAATTAGTATCTAGAATAATGCAAATTATATCAAACAATATGTTAATTTACGAAATAATAGAAAATCTTATCCATTTCTTGCATTTTCTATTATTTTCTGTGAGAAAATTTATTTAATTGCATTAGTACATGCAACAAATTATGTATATTTCAGTAATGAAGCATATGGGTAATAAATTCTGTAAAAAGCATGTTCCATTAAATTTATGTATGCACAAAGTTTTATTGAACAAGTTGTTTAGCGGTAATTATAAGAGAATGCATATATCGTAAGAAGTGTTAGGTGTTAATCTTTCCTTTATACCTTCACTATAATTATTTTGTCCCAATTATTTTATCATTATGTATATTTAGACTGAATTTTATTTGCAGGCTATTATACAGCAATTTGGATTTCTCTCAAGAAGAGCAAATATTGGTGGAACAAATTTTGAATATCACTTACATACCAAAATTTCTGACTAAGTCACATTTCAATGTCATTGATACTCCAACCAATGAAAAAAGGTTTCAGTATAATAATATATTTTAGTACATTGTTTGTAAATTAATTCGTTAAAATTTTTTGTTGACAATAAAAGTACGTTTTTATAAACCTTTATATCTTACTTAACTACAGATGTGTGAAATATCCGGCATCAGATTGTAATCAAACAACAAACATCAAAGATATAAAAAATGTGAGAGAATATGCCACTGCGGATATAAGCCCCACTTTATCCGATATGGCTGATTCTGGTTTAGAGACTGGATCTGTAAGTCCACATGAAAATACAACATCTGAAACTTCAAGTACTGACTTCGAAGAGGTACAAGTTGCAGAGTATGTTACTTCAAATAATGATTCAAATAAGATATGTCTGAAGAAAATACACAAAAGAAATCAGAAACCATTGGTAGACAATGAACGCTATGATCCAGCCAATAATTATGGTGGTGCATGCCGCATAAGAGACTTGGTGGAGTCAACGTTAAGTGAATGCCCTTCCAATGATTATAGTGCTACATGTTCTTCTTTCGATGCGGAACCGCCACAACTTGATTCTTCTAGCTCATCCACAGAAAACGCTCAAAAACCAAAATTGCATACCGACGAAATTTATCAATACGAAAATCAAGTTCTTAGCGACCCATTCTACGAATCAGATTGCGGTAGCGACGAAAATGAATCCTTTGAATTTATTGATCTTGGAAATGCATCTTCCGTTAGCACCGACGTAGAAAAAGAATCTGCTAAGGTGAAATCTGTAGAGAAGCTACAGAATGAGAAAATTCGTGATTCCAATTATTCACAAATCGAAAATACAATTTCCGAAAACCCGAGACACGTAGTATCTCATAGTAATGAGCCAAAACAAGAAAGTTCCTGTAGTACAAGCAATTATTATTTTATCGATGCATCTACTCTCAATGACGAAGTAGAAGTTCCAGTCTCCAAGGTATGCAGAAGTCAGTGCATCGATGAAAGATCACAACTGTACGTTTCCTTCCCTTCTGAATATTTAACAAATAAGTCCAGTAACCTTGTGGATGAGCAATGCTATAAACTTACGGCCGTGAAGACAACCAATTTGCAAACTGGGCACGAAAAAGTAGCTGAATTTGAGAAGGAATTGAAACTAACAGAATATTTAGAGCCTGCTGCAGAAGCGCGAAAAGTAAAACGTGATGCTACATTGGAAAATACAAGAAACTTACAGATAGGAACAGATAAGGAATCCTTAGCCGTAGAAATTAAAGAAGCGGACAGTGGAGAAAGTGCACACCCTTCTCCTTGCCCTGACAATAATACGAACGCAAGCCATGATCGGGATGTTGTATCACAAAGAATAAAAGACAATGATTCTTTGGTGAAAATGACAAATAATGAAAGTGAAATAAAGACGCAGGCTAGGGAAAGAGATGTGAGTTCATTGGAAGACACTGGACGACCTTCTCTTATTAGGAGGAACACCTTCGAGCTTGATTCTAATGACGAGAAGCTATCCGTTTTGCGACAAGAATACGAAAGGAGACAAGGTAATCTTGTATTTCAGCACGCCATACCTCAATACTCCGGTCATCGCGTCGACGGTGATAGTTTTATTCCGCCAGAAGAATCTACAACCTCCATAAATGAAATGATAAATAAATTCGCAACAGATGTCCAGGTCTCAACGGAATCCAAGCAGTATCATACAATGCCATATTTGCCATTAGACCATGGAAAGTATGAGATTAGTCAAGCACAATCAGAAAGCAGCAGTCTTTTGCAACATAACAGTAACCTTGGTATGATCTACCCGGTAACAAAAAGTGCCAGTGATAAACTACTTATGGATTGTAGCGCAGACTCGGATGAAGGATCGAACAATTGTAGCAGTAGCTTGCCCGTTACATTAAGTTGCATCACGGAGAAAGAAATTAGATCGGACACATTGAAGAGGATTAAATGCGATGAAACCACACCTATTATTTCTGGCGGTGTTAGTACTTCGGATTATTCGAAGCCCACGGACAGCCCTACGGTACGCAGAAAAACAGAATCCACACCAATTGTATCCGGTGGATCGGTTATCATGAACGATCCTGATGTTAAAATAAAACCTATGAGGATGACCTCTTCCATGACCGCATGGGTAGTCGACATGAGTGATTGCAATAAGAATGACTCAAAATCATCGAGCAATCCTCAGGCAGGCATGTCTCAAAGCTTCTCGACGTCGGAATGCGTGAAGAAACCTACTAGGAAATTAAGTGGCCAGGAGAAGCAAAGCGGTCTAGGCTTTTTCGTGAATTTAAAAGATATGGATTGTAAACCAAATTCTCAACAGCAAAATTGTTTAGCAGAAAAGAAAGAACAAAATTTGGGCAATAAACCTTATTACGAATTCTACGTTGATATGTCTAAGAAGAATAATGTAACAAAGAGCAAGGCACCAGAAACCGAAGAAGCTAGCACCTCGTCTGATAAATGTAACGAAGGGGCAGATAAAAAGAATATCTTCTCGATGTTCATCGATTTAAGCGATCCGCATAGAATCACAGGAAACGATGGTCGTCCTTCGCACAAACGAAGCTTCTCCACATTTTGCGAGAAACGAATGGAATCAAAATCGGACGACACTAATTCCAGTGAGAACAGCACGACGACAAGAGAAGAGCATTCTTCAAGTGATCAGAAATGCGCCAGGGAAAAAACTAAACCGAGCGTTTTTATGTACATAGAATCTGATTCTCCAGTCGTGAGAAGAAGAACATTATCGTCTTCGCGGCCAGCTTTTACGCGTCATTCTTGGAATGTCGATAAAACACAAAGTATTAACGGTAATGGACACGTCGCGAAAGAATTAATGTTTAGAAAGGAGCACAAACGTGCTCACAGCTTATCCGTAGATCGCGGTGATCTGAAGAAATTACAGGCCAAGCCTAGTTCATCCAGCCATTCGTTAAGCGACGCAGCAAAACCTGAGGCTTCCGCTCAAAAAAGTTCTAAGTTTCTTCAAGAAGGTAGTAGCACTGTCAACAATATGGATACATCTTCGGAAGATGCCTTTGAATTTGACGTAAGAGATACACCTCCGAATTCTCATGTCGAAGTTATCAACGAAGAATTACGTATTAGCGTGAAACAACACGGGTATAAAGAGTTAAAAGTCGAACACGGGTCAGAAAACATTGATGCTAACGACGTTAAAATATACGAGGACGAGTATTCTGAAACATCGGCATGGGAGAAGACATGTACAGAGAGTACCGAGGGTCAAACTCGAAAAAGCGAAACGTTTGACATCAGTAGCGGCAGCGGTCCATCTCCTGATAGTGATAATCACGATTACGAATTGTCAGAGTTACTAAACGGAGAAGTGCCAAACATTGACAGATCTCAGGTTGTTCCTGCTGTAGGTAATAAGATATCCGAAACACACAAGTCCTTGAATGAAACAATTAAGAAGATTGAAAGTGAACTGAAGAGTCCGGAATACGTTAAACCAGAAACTACTTATGACGATCATGCTACAACGTCGCAGAAAAACGAGAAGCACCTGAGTCATAATTTGAAGGAACTATATCTGGATTCAACGAAGGCAACATGTTCGAATTTCGTCCGATTATCAGACTTGGATAAGACACCAGTAGCTTGTCAGGCAGCGGACGTATTAACTGTAAAGGAAGATAGAGCTATGTACCGTATGTGCAATAGTATTCCTGAAACATCCTGGATTGAAAGCAAGCTGGTAATGTCTAGGACAAATGGATCGGTAAGACCGCTACCTCGAAAATTTTCTTCAATAATGAGCACATCTCTTCCATCTAAACAAAAGTCACCGCTCGAAGATTTAACGGGAGAGTACGATGGAGAAGGAATAATATCAGAGTCTGATCTTAGCAGTATGCAAAGTAGCATGGGTCGTTCTGGAGCTGGTATGTGATTTCCGATTTATCTCAGTTTGTAGGCAACATCATCATTATGTTACGATCTTATTTTAATTCACAGAAGGGAGCACGGAAGAGACAGAAACGTCGAGTTTAGCGGGAGGAAGACCGTATAACAGATTAGGGGAAGACTTGTTAAGAATGTTCTTGGAAGAAATCAATCCGGATGTTACAATAGACGTAGCTGGTCGTCGTATAAGAGCACATAAATGTATTTTAAGTTCTCGCTGCCAATACTTCGCGGCAATTCTCAGTGGTGGATGGATTGAAAGTGCAGGAAATGTTATCTCCTTGCAAGGGTATACGGATGAGAGACCTTTAAAATTGTTCATAGAAATTTCGTTAAACTTTTATTCTTTTTTCTAATACGAATAAATTTCAGGTATTCTTATGACGCAGTACATTTTGCATTATGTCATATATACAGTGGAGAAAGTAACATACCGGATTCTATAAGTATCGTTGAACTAGCAACTTTAGCTGATATGTTATGTTTGGAAGGTCTTAAAGAAGTTATTGGCTACACGCTTAAAGTCAAATATTGTCATTTGTTTCATAAGGTACTTCGATTTACGATTTCTCGTTGCTAATTTTCATTTCACAGCTTTATCAGTGACGTAATATGTTGTTTGTATACTTTTTATCTATTTTATTATTAATATTTTTAGCCTTGTCAAATATGCGTTGTTGGCGTGCTCGAATGTATGCCTCTAGCGGCAGCTTATGGTTTGGATGAAGTTTATCGAAAATCCCTTAGATGGGTGACGAGGCACTTTGTTAGAATATGGCCATGCAAAGCATTTGCGACGCTTCCAAGAGAGCTTATGGTGAAATGTTTTTATCAACATATTGTTCATATGGTACGTACGCATAGATATATTTATCTTTTAATCGAACAAGACTACATTTCCTTATTTCAATTTTAGTCTACGGATAACGTTTTGCAAACCATGATGGATTGTGATAAGCTATTGGCAACATTGCCGAATGTACGTTGGGCCGAACCGGTGTTCAGAATGGCTTCAAACTTGCTGGAAACATCGGTGAAATTTTTGTCGGACAACTTTTCGGGCGTATTGGGAAATGAAAATTTCCAGTCCCTTGGCCGGGAATTGACATGGAATATTAGCCGATTGGAGGATAACTTTTTAGCGGCCGCTGAACGCTTGCCTCCCGAACAAGCGTGCAAAAGTTACTCGAAGTTACATAAAATGTTAACTTCGACGCAATCGGAAGAAGCTCAGGAGAAAGTTAAATGGGGGCCTTTGTTTGTTGAGTTTTTAAAGAAAATTCAAAGCCGCGTTGAAAAGTGTTTAGTGCGAGACGCTACACGAGCTGCGAGAACAACAACGTGGCTGAAAATGGACTTGGAACTTCGCCGCAGAATCCAGGAATTAGCTTGCCTCGTAATCTTGCCGCACGAGGCTACAAAACGTCAGTCAAGGCATTCTAATTTCATAAAAGTAAATTCTATTGTTAACTATTGTCAGACAATCACATGCTACGCTAAAATTATAACACCATTCCAAAAGTTCTTCGATGCTAACACAAATATTTCTTAGGAGCCGAGGCCAACGTCGAGCCGTTCAACTACGAATCGCAGTTTGGATCTGAAACGCGTGAAAATGGTTATCACACAGCATAACAATAAAACGTTAAAACAAATGGGAACTACACAGCCACCGAAGAAGGTCTTAAATAAACCCAAGAGCGATCCATTAGAGCGTAAGATGCAAGAGGAGAAACCAGCAGCCGATTCGGCCAGACCCAAATCATGGCCGAACAAAATAGAGGTAATTTTTACTTTTATTTTCTCCCTGACCAGGAAAGTAACACTTTTAATTTATTACAAGTGAAAGCGAGAAGACACATTTAAAAAAAAGAACCTTCCCTTTTTAATAGCAGGTGCTTACTAATAACTGTACGGCTGAATGTAATATTTATTTTCGAAATTTGTTACATACAAAATTCCAGGTAAAATCCAGGTACTTAGAACCGCGGAATAAGTCTCTTCCAAAAGAAACCGCGCCGCCTGTGCATCCGGAGAAGTTAATCGTTCAACAACGTCGTAAAATAATGATATCGTCTTCGGACTCGTCGCGGACATCTAGCCCGGCGATGAAACGTGCTACAGAAAAAAAGCCGCTAGCCAAAATGAAATTGCCCATAAAGAAAGATGTGAAGGCACTTTCCTCGGACAGTCTAACGGAACCTAACGTAAGCAGAATAAATAATAAGAAAGACTTGATCAGTAAAAGCTGCGGTATTACACGTCCAGAATCTCCTTCTTTTAAGCAGAAAAGCACGGAAATAGGCTTGTCTGTAGATTCATTGGCAGAGCCGAAGGTTAAACCTGTAATTGTTAAAAAGAAGCCGAACAAAATGGATACCTCGATGTCAACGGATAGTCTTATGACTGAGATAACAACAACGCCGAAATCGAACACCTCGAACAAACTATCGCCGACTTTAGGAAAAACAACGAACAAAGCACAAATTTACGACAGAGTGAAGAAGAATTCTCCGCCGTTACAACAGAGAAGCCCTCTGACAGTAACAAGGAGACCGCTTAGATCGCTGGAAAGTTCAACCGCGGCTAGTAGAAGCAGAGCAGCGGCGATAAGTGCTTATCACGGTTCACCTAGCTTACGGAGAAACCTTCTAGATGCTGCGAAGACCCCAGACATTCCAAGTAAGTCACTGAATAACATGACGTGTAAACCGGTAAACCCACGGGCAATCGCACAATCCGTGACGAGCCATCCTAACGTAAAAAGAGAGAGGAAAGAGGGAGTAACGAATCAACAGGGCTCCGAGAGTCCTAGCAAGAGATCTTCCCCGAAATCGTCTGGCACTAACAAAGCTAACAAACCTGCTGTTACCAATAAAAGGATACCTAGTAAGACTTCTTGCGATGACAAAGGGAAAGCTAAGTGCCATAACGGGGAGGCTCCGAAGCAACCCACGGTAGGCTCTAGGTCGGGTACTTTTCTTAAAGACGAGCCTACGATACTTAAGAAGGCAGACATTAAATCGTCACAGATTAACACTTAAATTTCTAGACTGACTGCCGTGTATGTCTTTATACATGCATCGCACAGTTATTAATACGAAATATATACAGAACTAATGTCTATCGCAAACGTGATAATTCCAATTGCGGAATCGTACTATACACACGCACATATATATATAAAAAACGGAGTTTTTATATATATATGTATAACTTTAATTTAATGCAAGTTGCAGTTGATACGATTGTCAAAAGGAATATATATATATGAAATGCATTTATTAGGTATATAGAAAATGTGCTATGATTTTGTTATAATATTGAACATAACTATAATTGAAATGGCACTAGTGGTACGCAGTTTTTTCAATTAAAACGTTTTTTATTTATCTAATCTTTGAAAAAGAAGATAGATCTTCGAAACTTTGTCTAGGATCGGACGACTCGTCTCGATTATAATATTGCACAATTAAGGTATCGATGAAAAGATACCTTTGGCCACAAGCTCATAAGCTTAATGTATGCTCCACACAGTTTTCAATATATGTACGCATCAATGTCTCGTAGTACTACACATCGCATATCCATAGATCGTAGATGTAACATGGCCAGTTATATGATACATTTTAGATCTTTCTTCCTTCCACGTTAAGGAGCCATATCACCCAAATTGTTTTATTAGAACCGTTTAACGAGTCTATTAGTTGCATTAAATGCAGTAATGTAAAGTAAAACTCCTTGACTTACCGTTTAACGTTGCCATTTGACGAGCTAATTGTGTAAGTAGAATCTCCGTTTTTTCCTTCTAGTGATTCTATTAATGGATTATACGTAGATATTGTATTTATTTATTAAATTTATATCTATATTTTGCAATGTACATTTTATGCAATATTTGTATCTAGTCATTTATATATTTTAAATATTTACTTTTATGTAATGTTAATAAATAATTCAATATAATGTTAAACAATTCAGCATTGAGCTTTGATTTTTCAAATCAAGACTAACGAGTGAGTTTCATATACAGTAATGGGGAAAAAATGTTGAATCGAATGTGTGAAAAAAAATGAAGTTGCTTTATTATACATTCATTTGTTTTTTTATATATATATATACAATTATAAGAGCCTTAAATATGCGATAAAATAATACTAATTATTAAACATCTAGCAAAGTTCCTCTAGGTCTCGTTCTCTTTGGATCCGCTTCCGGCGGAGGCATTGCTTTACGTTTGTTCATTCCCTTCCTTTCCAATTGTTTCTCTATTATTCGCGCATTATTAGCATACGAATCAGCTACCTCTCTCTGAAAAGGAATAATGCATACTTTCAAAGAGTGTCTTCCATGAGATAAAAACAATCAGAATGCTGAGAGATCAATGAATGAAAGTAATGTCTTCCACGTTTGTATACATGGAACTTCATGGTGTTAGATAAAAATTATGTCAATTATGATGGGACTGAGTGGATCGCGTTGTTGGGTATAGCTGTATTAGCGGATCTGCCGAACTTGCAATCAAATTTCATAGCTTAGCTATTATATACAGTTCATTCTGTATTATCTTATTGCGAGTTTATATATCGTGGAATTTTGTAAAAAAATTTGTTAGTAACTTGAATTTTTAGGACGGTGCTGATATAGACAGCTTCTGGTACTTTTGTTGCTTTTGATGCCTATGCTTCTTATTCTATCCATGTACTAATACAATTTTTAGAAGGCCGTTAGTTTCACAGGTTGAAATTCATTTGTTCATTTTAGTTTTTGCAAATATAATATAGAATAAAATAAAACTGTAGAACCAATAGTTGACTTACAGCTTCAATCTCATCTTCTTCTTCGTCTATCGTAGAAACAGTAACGGAACTGAATTTCCCCATGTTTTTAGTATGCTTCGTTACCATTATCTTCTTGGGCTTTTCTATGGCCACCTGGTTGTATATGTCTGTCATAGGACCTTCGCCAGAACTCTTAATTACTGCACCTTTCACGATAAATACAATGTTCGTTCCTTGATCGTGTTTATAATATAACAAAAGGCCACACCTGTAAGAATCATCGTACAAATGAAATTATTTCTTTCTTTTTGATACACTTTGCAAGAATGTTTTGAGATACAAATACGAAAGATTTCTGTTGCATTTCTATAACGATTATCAAATATTTATTTATGAAGAAAACTGATATAAAAATGATTACGAATAAAAGGCAATTGCATGAAAAGAGTTTTGTACTTTTTACACTTCTGCCGGTACTGTTTTTCTATGCCTTCTGAACGTTTCAGGTACACAGTTTCATCTTGCTCGCAGGTCATTTTATGAGCATGTTTACTTCCATCTATGACTCTGGCACCGTCCCTTTTTCGTAGAGGCAACTTTTCTATGGCGCAATCTGTCAAAATACATACAAAGTTTTCTATTTTTTTTCATGTACTCCTTTACACATAATGTTAACATAAAGGGAAGACTAACCTAAAATCAGAGTCATTTGCCCGCATAAACAGTAATAAATGTGCAACGGCTTCTCTTCGCTGTATTCTTCTTGATCCTTTGTATCGGAGCATATTATACTTCTGGATACGACTTTCGGCATTTTTTATTTAATGTATTTCAAGCTGCAAACTGTGTTTCAGAATACGATGACAGATATGCCATACCATATACAACCTATATATCAACCTTACCTATGGGGGTTCATAATAATAAACACCAAACATTCGATTTTATAAAGTTTATTTATTAATCTGTTTTCTTATTTCTAGGTACTTATTTTTCCAATAAATTCTCGAAAGACAGAAATTTAAGCTAATTATTGACAAATATAATTTATTAATATAAAAAGATGAAATAATATTAAGTTAAAAAATCATAGGGCCATTTTTAATTCTCAGGAAAATTTTTCCACTTCATTTTGCATTAGTTTATTTATTCAAATCTAAGAATTTTATAAAATACGCCATATACAATTTATTGTAACTTTTAAACCGTCGGTATATCAGTTTTCAGGTACTAACCCTTCGAGTACCTTAAAGCCGATATATCGGCTTTTTAATTCTCAATCAAATTGTAGCCTGAAAACAGGGATTAACATTAATAGAATGAATTTTTGTGCTAAGAGACATTTGCGCTTACACGCATATGCGTGATAACTAACAAATATCGCGATCAATTCTTTAAAAATTAATTTTAAAAAGTGTCCTCTAAAATGCGCATTTTTCAGGGTACTTTTGAGCGATACATAAAGAAATTGCAAGGCACTAAAAGGATGGAATCCCAGTATACCGATCAGTAAACGTTTCGTTTATCTTGGAGTCGAAAGGTGACGCCAGTGTTTATTTATAAACTGCCGCCCTCTGGCATCAGAGTCGATGAATCACGTAGTATTTACGAATGAAAGGACCTTCCAGTGCCTCCTGTCGTTGAGAATTTCACTCGATCGCACTTGCTTGGTCGCGACTCGGTGTTTGACGCGCAGTCCAACGAGGCCAGTCGAAGCGAGCACAAGATGCCAATGGTGGATGGGCGGTGAATCGCGACGACGTTCGTGAATAAATATTATGTGAAAAGTGGAATAAACCGGTAAAAGTGTGGTGCATCAACGGGACCGTAGTCAAGCTCGTTAAAAAGCGTGTAATGTGATTAAAAGAAAGAAGGGAAAAGTGCAGTGACTCGACGTTTAATTGGTGGTACACGCAGAGCGACCCTTCGAATACACACACGTACGTATACATCCTCGTGTGCATGCATATAAAAGGCTCGCACGATGACTGTCTCACTTTTTCCACGTTTTCTCTTTCTCTTCTTGACGTTCCTTCTCCTGCATTCCTGCAGTAGCTTGCACGTAAAGTCGCACTTTTTTTCCCTCGTTTTATTCCTCATATTTACGACCGCGCCCCCTTCGATACTTGCAGTGAGCTTCGTACTTTTATAAGTATTCGGACTCGCGATTAAATCGTTCCTGTTTGTCTCCCCGTTCAATTCAATTTTCCAGTATTTCCTAAGTATCGAGGGACAAAGAGAGAAAGAGAGCGGAGCAACAGTCATCGTGTCGTGTCGTTGAATTATGTTTTAAGAATTAGCTTTTCCTTTGCGAAGCGTTCGACGATATTGCGTACTTTTGAAACTCAATGACTTCGGGGTATGAGTACAGTCGCTGGCTCAAAAACCTCTTTCTTTGTTTACTTTCACGGTGCCGCAGTCGAACGCGGTAGGATGATTTATCAGTGACATAATTGAACGATGTTTATAACGTAAAAGTTCATTTACAGTGTTGATACGTTTACAAATAATTGCCAGATTGAAATTAGCCGCATTAACTTTGCCGTGCTTCGAGATGCAGGATGGCGTTGAGGTATATCGCGTAAAATCTCGTAATCGCTTATCTGTCAGCTGACGCTAAGTCGGCCATGTCACGTCAAATCCCTATCGTTTCCGCGTACGTATGTTAAAGAGATTTTGAAATCTTTTATTCCGCGGTATCGCCGATTTTTTTATGATCGTTTTTCCTCAAAACTCGGGGTAGCAGTTTGGGGCAGCAGGACGCCGATGGTAGATCGCGTTTCGCCGATCGGTTCGTGAGTAAAGAATGTTAACCTTTAATGACTTTTCTTCCAGATACTGTAATATTACATCGAAACATCAATTTTGTTATGCAAATAACATAGTTTTCTTTCTTATTAAGATTTACATGGTCTTTTCGATAATTTCTGAATTGTTGGTATCTTTAGAAATATCGGATGAAAGTAAGTCAACATCGGATAATGTTATTGAAACTTAGAATTCGGTTTCTTGTCATTCTAACGAATTGTTGTCATTTTTAAAAGAAATTTCCTTTCGAGATCGGTAAAGCTCGTTGGAAGGAAGTCGTTTAAGATTTTTCACGACAGCTGAAGAACCATTACGTTCCAGATACTTGAAATATTCTACTTTTACGATCCATAAACGCACGCGTGGCGTTGGTAGGTTAGACAATTTCTAGACTTCAACTTAAAATTAAAGCAAGAAAGTAATCGCTAAATCCAATTCAACGTTGCATAACAATCTTCTCTTTTCATCATTGAAAAAAAGGCTTCCGCGGCAGGCAAGACATTTCAGTCGTACTAACTAAATTTCAATGCTTATGAATTCTCATCGGCAGAAACGATGCTGCGAAAATGAACACTAATTATCTATTATTCCAACTGCCCGTTCGTGCAGGTAAAATCGTTGAAATAAAAATATTAGGAGGACCGGAAAGTAATGTTGTTTTTTGCATTAAACTGAAACAAATAAATTTCTGACAAGGTTTTATTTTTAATGAATGGTGTAATTACCCTCGTTATCACCAACCGTTTGTCATCTAGTGCGAAAATTTTCAAAGACGGATCGATAAAAATCAATTGGTTTTTGTGCAAAATATCTGGAGAAACGACATTACTTTCCGGTCCCCCTAATATTTTTCTTATCAGCGTTACCATTTGAAAATTACATTAACACTAGATTTACCATAGCAGTCAAAATGACTGGTACACAATCTGTTCCAAAAATTCTCCAGATTTATATGAGAGTCATAGAATAGATATTCTACGTCCATCTTATAAAACATAAATCGCCGAATCGATCAAGTTTTCCACCTCTTAACTCCCCTTTTTTCAAAATACTTATTTAATATTTTTAAATATGATAGATTTGACGCCGGTAGTTCTAGTGTTAACATCGGTTAGATTTTTGCAGGCTGATCGATTCATTGAACAAACTCGTTAATTTTCTCGAATTCTCTTCTCTTTCGATGCTTCGAAAGCCTGACGCAGTTGGTCCTGGATGAAATGTTCAGAACAGTTGCAGACGAAATGTTTAAAATAATAAAAAAAATGGAGAATAACATTATTGAAACACAGTTGTACGCGGCTCTCATGCACAAAGATCGAGCTATTCGATCTTTTTGTATCGCCTGTCTCCGAAGGACAGAAGCGAGAGTGAAAGAACTTCTGTTTAGCAACTAACACAAGCACGGTTCTATCCTCCCGTTCCGTTGTGCAATGCTGCACTTTGCGTTCCACATAAAATTGCTATTTACGTTTGTAACATCTGTTCGTAAAATGCATTTCCTGCTCACAATTCGCCATGATCGAAAAATATAATTGGACAGGGACTTAGAAACGTAATTTTTGGTGCTGTGGTGGATAAGAAGGTTAAGTCTTCGACTAGCAATCGTTACGCCCGAGTTTAACACTAGATTTACGGGCGTTAAATCGGTCACACTTAAATGTATTAAATAAGTGCTTTGAAAAAGAGGGATCAACGGGTAAAGACGAAGACTGGTTAAGTAATTTGTATATTATAAGATACAAGTGAAATATTGGATGTCCCACGTCTCTATGAATTTGGAAACCGTTTTTAAAAAAGTAGGAATCCGTCGATTTGACGGCTTTCGTAAATCTAGCGTTAGACACTAGTTCGTTGACTATTAGAAATTATTAGTTAATATATCATAGCCTACGTGGTTTGGAATCCACCTGAAACAGTGGGTCATAGGGCAAATGACCACAGCAGTTAGAGTAGAAATAGAAAAATCATGTTCATTTTACTTTAGTTTAAAGTTAAAGGCTCGGACGCCTATCAATAGGTCAAAGTACAAATTTTCTGTCACCTTTGTGAAATTTCCCCTAAATTATTATTTAATATGTGATAACCATGGCGGTTTGGTAGCCACCTAAAATATATGGTCCTAGATAAAGTGTGCATAGCAGTTAAAGCCGAAAAAACAAAAACAGTAGCCACCAAGGCTGTGATACATTAAACAATCATTTGCGAAAAATTTGCCCAAGGTGACGGAGGACTTCAACACTTGGCCCTACCAATTGCGAGATCCATTTTCTACCTACTTACCCACCATAGCTCCTATTTTTAAAATTCTTTTCACTTTAACCACTGTGATCATTCCGCCTAGCACCTACTGTTTTAGATAGCTGTTTTAGATGAATTAAGAAAAATTTCCCAAACATAATGGGCGACTTAACACTAGAAGTACCAAACCAGTCAAAATGACTGGTACTGATTCCTCTTTTCTCAAAGTACTTACTTAATATATTGAAATATAATAGATTTAACGCCGGTAGTTCTAGTGTTAAACTCGGATCTACTAATTAACACTAAATTTGCCGACATTTCTTGTATACCTATCTCCACCGACACGGATCAATAGATATACCACACAAAGAACTCCAATATTAGGAGGCTCTGAAGAAAATCAATTTCAAGATAGAAGAATAAAATAAAGAAAAAGATAGATTTCGAGAATAATGTCAATACAACATTTTCAGTGTTTTTATAGCAAACAATTTCTTTAAAAATCGTTTGTTATTATTACTAATATTATTCAATGTCTGATTTTACATTATTCACCCAGTACAATTAATATTTGAATTTTAGAAATTGTAATTTCAAAGAGAATCTATCATTTTAATATTTAATATGAGATACTTTTCAATAACAATTTTTCCTGATTACACTGCAAGCTATATAAAATTCGCAAATATGTGCAATAATTATATTTTACAAGAATTTTCTGAAATCATAGTTGAAGTTCGATTTCATTGTTTTAAGCTTCATGCATGATTTATGTTATTTCATGTTGTCTAATACGTGGAGTATGAATTAGTGAAAAATTGATTACAATGTACACTTATATTAAACATACGACTATATTCGTACTCGTCTCGTTCGGCGGATAAAAGTTAGTACAAGTGGCAGAAAAAAAGTGAACGGTTTCTGTCATTTTCCTCTCAATGTTCGAAATCGACCAAAATGGCCCGCCCGCAAAAGCTGGAGTTAATAGCGTCATCCCTTAACTCCTTACCCACCATAGCCGCCCCCAAGAGATACTCGAGTTCCGTGAGACTTCTCTTCAGCAGCGCATAATACACGAGTATCCCGGTTCTGTCGTCCGTGCAAACAATTTTTATCGTTTGCACGACGCGGAACGTATGTAGGCAGCCCGAGAACGGCTGCCTCGTGTGGGCCGTTTCTTCGTATCGTTTTGCGTTCGTGGTAGATCGAAAGACCCGGCCTTTGTCCTTTTCTGCGTTGGTCGACGAAAATTCAAGCTTCGAATCTCATCGTCCTCCGCGCGCGCGAAAACCACGCCTGAACTCCTATTTAGGGAATAGATACACGGAAGCCTACGGGCGGCGACGTTAGAATCTCGTTGAGCTCATTTTCTAATTGCGTTTGAAACTTCGCTCGCGTACCCGTACGTCGACGTGGGCGGAAGGAATGGCGGGTTTAATTAATTTGGATCGCTTTACGATTCATCTCACTCCTTGGGTACGCTCGATGCTTTCGATTGGCATTACACACACGGAGGAACTATTTTAGACTGGAGAAATGACCGGTGTCGTGTGCTCTTCTTTCGTTTCGACGAGTAGGTTTTATTCTTTGGGATTACTTCGCTGCTGACGGGAGTCTATGGGGGTTTTGAAAGTGCTTTAACCCTTACAACACTACTGGGATATTTTATATCCCAAACATGTTATTATTGTTTTCATGTTATTATTGTACAATTTATTTCCATATATTATTTCGTTTATATGACAATATTTACTGCTGGGATAAAAATATCTCAGCAGTAACTTCTGAAATAAAAAAAAAATTTATTTCATTCTCAGTCGTATTTTTATTCCATTTCGCGTGTCACAAAATATACACTGCTTAAAATTAGTCATTTTCTGAAGAAATAAAATTCAGTGTTGAAAGGGTTAAGTATATTTTCTATTTGTTAAGTAGAGAGTAACCCCTTGAGTATCGTCCGACAGCCGAAAGATGGGTAGGGAGCGGCGGAACCTCTCGTTTTCAAATGCCTATTCCCGCCATTTCGTTTTTGGAATTCCCAAACCCAGTCTCCTAAAGTGAACACTCCGCATATTCGTTTACTTTAGGAGGATGAGTTTGGGGATTCCAAAAACAAAATGGCAGGAATAGGCGGTTGAAAACGAGAGGCTCCACCGTTCCCTAGCCATCTTTCGGTTGTCGGACTATACGATAACGTAGGTCAGTGATAGACAAACTATGGTCCGCGGGTCAGATGCGACCCGTTTAGAGATTTTATCCAGTCCGTTGTAAATTTTGAAATAATAATATCTAGTTTAAGAGGATCTTTCCACGCTATTAATATCACGTTAACAGTTTTAACATGTTAAACGCCACGCAACTATTGCCTTACTTTCCGCTCGCGACGCACGACTCATTAGTGCGATATCCTTATCTTTCTTTTAAATTGCTTTAATAAATTGCATTAATTCTTGATAACATCTTATGTTTCCTACTTAAAACTATTAATTATAGCCGGGATAGGCGCGACAGTGTAACTTAAATCAAAAGCGAACCGCCGGTTTCCATTGATCGGCGTTAACGCTAGAACTATCGGTGACAAATCAGTTGTATTTAAATATATTAAATAAGTACTTTGGCGGAAGAGGAATCAGGTATAAAGGATGACCGAGTCAGTAATTTATGTTTTAGAAGATAGATGTGGAATAGCTAATGTATGGCCGTGGTACGAATTTTGAGAATTTTTCGAAAAAATTAGGAACCAGTCATTTTGACCGGCTTGGTAGTTCTAGGGTTAAAGTTAACCCCTTCAGACCCGAATTTTTTTTCGTTGAAGACAAAATTATTTTTATACCTAAATTAACTTTATTCATGTGAATGAAAGCAACAATATACGTTTTACAAAAATATTTATTTATTTATTTATAATTTACAAATGTACATTTTAATGGAGATATGGTCCTTACGCAAAATTTGTTACATTAAGGAGATCCTGAGAAATACTTGTATAAAAAAAAACTAAGTGAAACTAAGTTTAAACCTATACGTAATAGAATACAGCACGAAAAGTATTATGTACATTACAATGTGCACAGGGCCCGAAGGGGTTAACGAAAAATCAACGGCCGGTCCTTGGGGACCGGTGTGGCTAACACTTACCGAACCATTTGCAATCGAATGACCGGTTCACCGGAGCGAAAATTTGCAATTTTTTGTATTACTGTCTACAGGCTGTCTTTTTGCGATGTTCGTATTATTAAATTGACATTGTCCTGCATATCTTTCGGGAAGATATTAACGTTATTTTACAACCAGCCGAATGTCCCACCCTGGAAAGAATAAATGCACACAGAGTTTTTATAATTTTTTGTGTTATTACCTGAAGGCTGGTTTTTTGCGATGTTCGCATTATTACATTGACATTGTCCTGTATATCTTCCGGGAAGATATTATCGTTATTTTACAACCAGTCGAATGTCCGACCCTGGAAAGAATAAATGCACACAGAGTTGAACGGAAAGTGTGGTACCGATACTTAAGAACCAACGTGGCGCCTAACGTCTTAAATTATCAGGAATCACCGATACATTTTTATGTCAACAATTTAATTCTGAGTTATTGCACATAAAGTCGAAAGAAATTGTCGGGCGAAGGGTTAATTATCGTCTTCGATCGCGCAAAAAGATTCGCGTCGTTGCGAGCAATACGTAGGAAACTTTTAATATCCATTCGTGACGCGGCTTGAATATCGAATCGTCCTTCGATCGATGATTCATTGGCACGAGCTAGACGAGTTTTTAAATAGCTGCCACAGAGACATTGTCACGAGGAATAGCAAAAAAACAGATCTCCACTTGGCGTTGTTGCAATGGCGCGTAATTTAATTGTAGCGCGTTTACGTGATTCTCTTTTGGATAATGCGATTTTAGGTAAAAGCACGACAGGTCAAATAGGACTTGCGATATTTATTCGTCAGTTTAATATTGACACGACTACAGAGCAGTCGGATATTGCAACTTCCGCGTGCAGTGACGTAGAAGGGCACTTTTTAATGTCCAAAGCTGGGAGATAATGGCGCGGTTCTACGTCATTGGCTGTGGAAGCGTTGGATACTTTGTTGATAGCATATAGCAGAACAAAGTTCTTTTTCTAGATTTAGAGATTCGAATGAGTTACTTGTCTTTGTGTTTTGAATTATTTGTCAGCTGATGGCGTTTGGATAACTTGAATTCAAGTATTTTTTAGAATCTTCAACGTTGATTCGCTGCTGTTAAGATAATCGCAGACTGTAATTTCATGATAGAAAAGGCCATAATAGTTTAACTAATAGTAAGTTAACCCATTCGCTGCCAAGCCTAAATTATATGAATTTATTCCCATTGCCATGCTTAATTTAAATTTGTAAAAGATCATTCTCTAAATAATAATTGAAGTATAATTTTTGTAATAAATTTTATTTGCAGTATTTTTTTCAAGTGTTTACATTTAAATATTTATGTTTGCTGCTACAAAAGATTTGCTACTTCAGAAGCCTGTATGTTATAACATATTGAAAGAAGAACGAGTATACTCGTCTTGGCAATCCATAACACCCTGCCAAATACGAGTATATTCGTCCTTGGCAGCGAATGGGTTAATATAATATGCAGCTTACAAGTTTTTCTAGTTACTGTGATCGATTTGCCGAGCAAAATTGGATATGGTCGTAGCTAAAATAGAACTGCATCTTCTCAAGCAGCAATTCCGAGTTTGAATTCCATTACTATATCCTAGATAATTTTCAGAATTTTTCCCATGTGACGTGTGCACCATAGATGCACCGGTTGGAAACTTTTGTAAAATTGTGAGTTGACAGCATTTTACTGACGAAATTTATAAGCTCTAATTGTATAGTAAGACCAGATCAACAATCTTCCAGCCAATGGTTCCAATTTTTCGGCCGTACTAGCATCGCCAGGGATTTTTTATTAACACTTTATCTACCGCTCATTCTTCTGAACATTATGCAAAGCTCTATAACATTAAAATTAAAATGCGAAGAAATACTCATTATGTCGTTTTAATTTCAGTTGTTCCGAGGCAGCGTAACTTTATTTTATTATCATCTGTAATAACAGATTAATAGACTGTCGGCCAATGAGTACTGATAAACAAAAAGCCTATTAATAGGCTTTCGGTAGATGAAGTGTTAATAACTGCAGGTTTAATAATTTAGAGACATGAAATTGCAGCTCTTAGGCGAATTAACCATAGAAATTTAAGTCGAAAATTAACTGAAAAACAGTAAAATAGCAATTTTATACACTCAAATTGAAATTGATACCGAAATGTTGGTCTAATGCCGACGTAAAATGCACCTTCGACTGTGATCGATGCTATGGTGTCCCATTCTAAGGTTTCGCGGTTCGAACAGCTGTGCTGTGGTACTTTTGTGCTTCAATGGGAAACAAACGAAAGAAAACATCGGTACGATCCGATTGAAACGGTGCCACTCAAAGAGTACTCTTACATTAACAATGCCTGCTGTTCCGGAGAACACGAACCGCTGAAAATCGATCTTTATACCTGAGTCTTAGGTCTCGAATAATGTTTGCCGCATTGGTGCTCCTTCAAGTGCTCGGTTTCTTTCCTCTGAATTACATTTTTCCGCGATCGGACTCTTAAAATCGAGAAAAATGTAGAATCGGTCTTTTAAAATCAAGAAAAATTCAAATGAGAGTTTTAAAGTGGAGCAAAATTAAAAGCGGTTTTCACGCTTTGCTCGGTTGTTTTCTAAAAAATTATATTTTATAATGAAAGTAAGGTGCATGATGAAATGCACGAAAGTGAAATTCAAAACTAATTAAATATGAACGAAGAAAAAATGTACAAATTGAAATTCAACGCGCTGCTAAGGAAAAGACGAGATTACTCCCTTTTCGGTCATGCTGCGATTTACTGCATACGATTTGCAATATAATTTTCTTATTTGCGGTTGCCGCAATATGGAAAATGAGGAGTGAAGTATTTATTTGAAAATTGCAGTAAGAAAAATTGAAATTATAAGAGTTTTGTAGAAATTGTACATACAGCGTGTAATTTTGCAATTTCAATATTTGCACAAGACGCAATATTGCAATTGCAGCACCTGTAAAACTTGTGGGACCAATTTATAAAATTCTTATTAGAACGTCTATGCAGAAATTCTAATACGGTAAATGCAGAAATGCAACTTAACACGTTGAACGCCACCGATATTTCGCTAGTTTCATCATTTTTACAGAAGTGAAACATTTTCTATTAAAATCACATCTTTACAAAGCAGACACCTTAAAGACGCAAGTAGTTAAGTAGTCAGCAGAATTTCACCTTTTTAATGCCAATATTTAAATATTGAATGCATTAGAAAATTCTTAAATATCACAATTTAAAAGTCACGCGAAATTTCACTGAATTTAATGGCGCCGGTCACCGGTGACCCCCATGACATTCAACGTGTTAAACAGTTAATTAGACAGACTGCGTGTATCTCATATTTGAAATTATCGAAATTATTGAATTTTTTTTCGAGTTTCACGATTCGTTCAATCTTACTATTAATCTACGATTTAACTCTCTTGGTATTTTACCAAAAAAGGAAATATATGCGGTACTGGAATGTCTGTTCAAAGTACGAGATCGATAAGATTCGTTCTTCCGGTAGATTACAGTCGTGATAATGCCAATATGTCAATCGATCGTGTATTAAATATTATGATTTACCGTAACGCCGATAAAATCGTTAGATTACAAAGCTTCCGCGAACTCTTTATTATTATCGCTTTATTTGGAACGTTACTCATTTACCGCTATTAATAATAAAAATCGATATCTATTTATTCGTTCTCCCTTTTCTTTTCGGGCAACTTTTAGAAAATATATTCCACTATTGTTATATTAATTAAATTGTCTATTAAGATTAATTCTAGTAATATGGACTAAACTCTATCATCTTTCATCCGACCCTTAAAATCACTTACACTAAAATCCCTAAGATCTTTTCTAACCCATAGTCTACTTTCTATTATAAAACAATACATTATTTAACTTTTTCCTTATATTAACTGAGAATAACATGCACTCATTGTGTACAATTTGTCTCAATTTGAGTCCAAAAAAGGTCAATAAGAGCCGATGAAGATCAATATCGATAAAATGTCTAATCTTTTTAATTCTAACACAAAACATTAAATGACCGTCCGCCCATGCAACTATTTATTATTATTAATATTCAAAATTCAAAGTGTACTCATTCATCTCATATTTTCCGACAACAGCCACATCCCATAAAGCATTATCACCATTCGCGTGCAACGTTTCATCAATTCTGATGCACTACTTAATTTACATTCATATAATTAACCCTCAGACGACAATGAACGTCTCCGCACGTACGCTGCATATCAACCAAATCATCCGTGCCTTTATTGCAGCCAGCCTCGTCTCGACAAGGCTGATTTCACGTCGAAAATCCGATAATAACGTTCCTACTCGACGTACCCTCTGAGTATTCTTATCGTATACGTGAATTACGGTATCGGTGTAATTGATTGACCGGCAACAGCCTTAAATTGCACCGGCGAAAGAAAAGCAACCGAGTCGCCCCCGGGTTTTCTCCTGCTGGTCTCTTTAACATCGATCCCGGGGCACTTTAAATTCCCGTTTAAAACCTATGGGCA
Source organism: Cerceris ruficornis (assembly GCA_963989415.1). Classification (NCBI taxonomy): domain Eukaryota; kingdom Metazoa; phylum Arthropoda; class Insecta; order Hymenoptera; family Crabronidae; genus Cerceris; species Cerceris ruficornis. Next base: position 9,628,587 of record OZ022518.1, read on the forward strand.
AGGGGATTTCCCTATTCTTAGCCGGCGAAGAAATACAACGTTTCGACGAGCAGCATCGGAGCAGCTGCCTTTGCTCCTGGTACATCGAGCATGGAATTTATGAGTTTATCGATCCTTAGGAATCATGGACGCGGTTCTGTTACTCTGTGAATTTCGTTTTACTTGAAAGAGCACTTTTTCTTTTACACTTCTCTCCAGAACGGTATTTCAGTGCTTTGTTTTGCACTTTTTTCCCTTCAATTGCTACGGTCATTTTGGTTAGGTTGTACTGTTTTAGGTGGGTTCCGAAGCTCCGAGGTTATAATATTAATATATTATAATATATTACAAATATATTATAAAAAATATATTATAAATATAGAGGGTTAATGCCCTTTGTAGTCCGAATTTTCTGTGGCATCTGAAGATCAGTTGTACGATGGCACATTAGAAAATGATAAAAGTACTGTTACAAATGATATATTTAACTTGATTTTGAAACATTGCATTGTAAAGAATTTCATGATCTTTAAGAATTAAATTGTAATACTTGGCAAAGTTAAAAAATTGACTTTGAAGAATAAAAGCTTAGATTTGCCTTGTGTTACTTCAAAGTTACACGGGCCCACAGAGGGTTAATTAGTAATTTAGGATAAGTTTCTCAGAGTTCATTAAATTTTCCTTTACTTAGGTATTTACCCACCATAGATACCGAACTGTATTTTTATGTGGGAAAGTAGCATAAGGGGAATTTAATGTGGTTGAAGAGTGCAGTGGGCAGAGGTCACTTCCGCCGCCCTTTTAAGATTTTTTCCGAATTATTTATTAATCAATATATCATAGACAGGTTGCCGGTCCGGAAACCACCTAAAACAGTATGTTTTAGACGTAATTAATATAGAAATTAACGCTGAGAAATAGGAAAAAAGAAAGAAATTCCTAATTTTCCTAAATTAACCCCTTGGCGTACCATTTCTTTTGTGCCTGAATGCGCAATAACTCTGAATTAATTGCTGAAATAACAATTTATCTGTAACGCAATATTAACACTAGATTTACGGATGCCGTCAAATTGACGGCTTCCTACTTTTTTAAAAACGGTTTCCAAATTCATAGAGACGTGGTACAGCCAATATTTCACTTGTATCTTATAATATACAAATTACTTAACCGGTCTTCGTCTTTACCCGTTGATCCCTCTTTTTTCAAAGCACTTATTTAATATATTTAAGTGTGACCGATTTAACGCCCGTAAATCTAGTGTTAAATAGCATAGAATTAATTTTATTTTATCCCGACCCACTGATATTTTTTATTTAATAATTTTTGTAACACTTCAAAATTTACTATTCCATTTATCGCGTCACGAGTGTCACTCGTTATTGTACGGCAAGGGGTTAATTATCAACATAAACATTATCAACTAAGACGGTAGATTTTAGCCGAAATAACCACAGTAGCTGAACTCGAAATTTTTCAAAAGAAAGGAGGAAAGAAATATTGCAGTGTATCTGCAGATATTCTAAATACGTGCAAAAAAGGAGTGCGTAGATATTTTATCGTTTACATTCGAAGAATGAAATTGGATCTTGACGATATAAAAAGAGAAACATCTTTGGACCTCTTTATTTTACACTTTTCCAGGAAAATACGTGTCGCGGACGAGTTTTATTGAAAAGCATTGACAAAAACAAAGCAGCGCTTATTTTCAATTGTATGTTTTTAAATGAAATGTTTTATTTGAAAACTCTGATTCGGAGCATTTTTCGAATTCTTTTTTGTGCACGTTGCGAAATTTTGCGAAAAGGTCGGAGATCTTTGTTCTCCAATCTTTCAACGGAGTAACTCTTTGAATTTCATCGGACACTTTTAGCGATAATAATACTTCAAGTATCAAGCATTACCGCGTACGAGAAGTCAGATATCGCGGATAAAGAATTGAAATAAGAATTCTTAGATCGCTGCGAAAGATTGCGAGAAAGCGATCCTCGTGATTTTCATAAGAATTCCGAACTTTCGTCGACGATAATCGAAGCCGCGGACCAATTCTCGCCTTGAATTTGTCTCTTTCAATAGCCATCGTCGTTTCTGCGCGCGATTCGAATTCCATCCGAGCTTTTTACGCTTTCTACCTTGGAAAGGACTGCTTCGATGGATTGCTCGATATTTGCCAGTCCGAATGAAGACAATTATCTAGAAAGTACTCGTTCACCGGCTCGAAATGAAATTCCAGAGATTCCCCGCGATAACGCGTTTGCGCCTATAATTTTCTTAATCCCTGTTATTCTTGTAATTCTTTTTTATCGATAGCTGTGGTCGTTTCATCGACAATCCATCATACTTGGAGAATTACGATGTACTGTCAGCTCAATTAACGGTAACCGTACAGTACGCGGTTGAATGATTGGTTCAATGAAATGAAACTATAAAATTTGTTGTATCATTAACTAAAGACCATTTTCTACGTTTGCGACGATATCTGGCATTTCTTTTGGAAAAATGTAATCTTTATTTCATAGTCGGTCAAATGATAAGCAACGGTCAGAATAAGTATACACAAAGGGCCAGTACTTTCTGCAGGTGAAAAATGATCCTTGATGATTTGCACCCTCTAAAGTTCTTTATCAGTAAACATGAAGCAGTTTTATTTAAGGCGGAAGCCACTCTATTTTTTAAAGGCCTGACAGTTCGATTAAATTTATTACCGGATTGATTGGAAATAACGCGAAAAATGTAATGGCAAGACTGATTGTGAATTCAAGATGGAAACCCATCGTGGAATCTGCTGGCTCACCTTTAGAAGAGGACGAGGAGACTCGCACCGTTTAGAAATTCAATTGCAACTTAATCATCATCAAAGCTTCATTACAGTACATATGTAGTTGGAAGAGATGGAAAGATAAAAATTATAATTTCTTACTATAGTAATCTCATGCTACTTGACACAGAAAGTCTGCCTTCCCTAGAACAAAGAATCTTTACTTAACACTTAGAACTACCGGCTTTAAATCTGTTCAACCCCAACGAATTCCTTTGTGGCTGCCTCCGAAATAATTGAACATTTAATTGCTAAAATAGAAATTTGTCTGCGATTCCTGATATATCTTAGAACGGAATATTAATAACATAGAAATAATTTTATCGTGTGGTGTTTCACTGACATTTTCAATTTGAGAATTTTTTAGAAGCTTCAAAATTTCCTATTCCATCTAGCGCATCACGAGTGCCACTCGTGATTGTAGTGCAAGGTGTTAACCCTTAGCACTCCTATGTCGAGTGTGGCTCGACATTACGTTTCTTTCGCCAACTTTAATGTCTAGCTAGACTCGACTTTATATATCACAATTTCGAAAATAATAGTAATAATAATAATAATAATACAATAATAACAATTTCTGTTGCAATACAACTTTCTCTCAGAAATACAACTTTCAACTCAGAAAAATCGGGAGGATCGGCCGTTTTCATTTTCGATTTTTTTAAAACCTTTGCTAACGTATTTGTGAGATTTTTCTGATTAAAATGATACCAAACACGACATACTTTGAATTATAGTTATTTAATATTCAAGCAAGTTTGACCTTGAATGAACTTGAGTCATAGGTCATTGAACTCGTCTTGAAACGTACTATTTCATGATGAATAAAAAAACATATCATTCCATTTAAAAAAACAAAGTTGACCTTCAAATCTCCGAAACGCATCCACCTATAAAAAAGATTAACACACTACATAGTGTACCCTTTTAAACCATGTAACTTTTGTATATAACATTCTTTCGTGCAACGCATACTTTAAAAGTTATTCGAGGTGCGCAAGTTACGTGGACCACCCTGTATATATTTTGCAAATTAATTAAGGAGTTGTCGGTAGGTAAGAAAAAATTAAGGAGTGCAAAGGGTTAAATATAGTAAATGAGTACTTTGAAAAAAGAATAGAATATTACTATTAATACTAGAATATTTCTTGTATATCTTCCTTATTGGGCGAATGTTCAGAACAAATTGAGAACCGGCCATTTTCACCGGCTTGGTAGCTTTATTATTAACTCCACTACAACAAACTAAATACTGTCCGTGATCCATCAATCACAGTAATTCTTCCATTATCATCCACTCGAAAATCCACCCTCATCGGAACCACCGGACATCCAGCATTCTAAAACAAAAAAGAAAATCTTCCATCGCCCCAAATGAAACGGCACTTGCAAACATCACCTCGCGTTTCACGAGCTCACGAAACTGCTAACTCGTCGTTCGTTGACGTGGAAAAGTCGAGATAAATTAATTCGATCCAATTGTAGGAAAGGCTCGCGTACCGCGGAATTATGCGGCATGACCCTAATTATTTTTTTCCACGCCCGTAGTTTAGCCTAATGCGGTGCGTTGCACGTACAACCGTGCACGTCGGTTGCATCGTGCACATTGCAATCCCGGTTTCTCTGTGTATCGTTGCTCGTTACGAGGCCGATGGTGTTCTCGCGATGATCGCGATAATAATTGTAACGATGACGGGGAACGCGTTTCTCGCATAGTTCGGACGCATTCCGCCTTCTAGCATGAGAAAAACCGACGCAATAACGATCAGCCCGATGTAGCTGTGTCGTCTCCGGCGTCCCTGGCGTTCGATGGCGTCCCTCGTCGTTTTCTTTTGCCACGAATTACGCCAAGTAATCGTGCCAGTCGATCGAATGTCACGCGAGGAGTCACATTCTCGTATAGATATCAATTATGCGTATTCGTCGGGGTTTCGTTTGTGTTCGTAACGGTATTATAGTCGATGCTGGCTTTGCAGTATGCTTCAGTATTGATTAGGCAATCTGCATAATCTGGGGGAACATGGGTATTCCGCAATCGGTTGAATGTTAATGGTCTGTTTAATGACTCGAAATGATGGATAGTTTTCGTGGCAATTTGGAAATATTGCGGTTGATTTGATGCTGGAGTTTGGTAGGCTTGTTTGGGGAGATCATTTATTTGCTGTAATTGCTCGGTGGATGTGGTAGGTACTGGAAAAAGTTCGAGCGGGTTCATAGGTCAAGATGCAAACACTTTATTATTTACACTTAACTACTTTTGGAAAATAGTTTTATCTTACGTTGCAGACGCCATTGACTTCTATAACACTGCGCCAGCGTTGCATAAGCTTTTACATCTCTTTCTCGTAGAAATCGGCAGTTTTGTACTGACCTCGGCATCAGTTTTGAAATTCTTATTGACAATGTAACTTGATAAAGATGATAATATCGTAGCCAAAAGTGAAAGAAGTCGCTCGATAAGAAGGACGGGGTAAGGGGAGAGTGTCGTTCGCACCGCCTATCCCCACCATATCGGTCCTGGATACTTGAGATCGACCAATGACAACCGAAAACGAAGCACTTCTTTCGTCGTTCCCATGACGACGTAACTATGTGCGGCTCTTTAGACCAATCACGCGTTAGAATCGAAAATGATGTCAGGACGAGCGATGTCTCTGTCCGCCAGGCGAATCAGAACAAACCGGAGGCCGGAGGACTTCTCTTGTATTTGGGAACTGTAGATAAAAATCAGGAGATTGATCAGGACACGGAGGAAAACTTTCCATCGGACTTCATCTATTCTCTGTCGAACCATAGATGCAACGTGAGGCCGTTCGTTTTGCAAAAGAAGAACTCGTGCTTGTTCTCCACTGTTAACAATGCGGTATTTTGGCAATTGTCCAATATTTTATGAAAGCCCAGTAACTGCAGCATGCTTCTAGCTGGAAATTCGTTACATTGAAATAGGAATTTGATTGATTTTCATTGCTATAAAGAAAACCATGCAAATCTTTTCCGATAGTATTGCGCGGCGCTGGAAGGAAGTCTTACTCTAAGATTTTGAAAGGAGTGCGAGTCTGATTGGTTAAAGTGGAAGGAAAATGACACTTTTTATATGCATTTTTGAATATAACGTTTTGTTTATTAAATGATCACATGCACTGTTCGGATAGCGTTATGAAGGACCCAAATGTTTGTTTGATTCGTTTTGCATTTTTCGGCTTCAACTGCTGTGGTTGTTTCGCTTAGGACTTACTAATTTTTAAGTGGATTTTAAACTGTCGAAGCTATGGTGCAAATATCACGTAATAAAATTTTCTACAGGTAATGGGGGAGGATTCGGGCTCCTTAACCCTTTGCCCTACGATTTGTTTTGTGACTGAATGCGCAATAACTCAGAATTAATTTTTGAAATAAGAATTTATCACTGATTTTTGATCTAGCGTATAACTTAACGCAATATTAATAGCATAGAAATAGTTTGATCGCCTCGTGACCCACAGAATATTTTCAATTTAATAGTTCTTGAAAATTTTAAAAATTTCCTATTCCATTTATCGTTCCACGAGCGCCACTCGTTATTATAAAACAAAGGGTTAACCTCCTCTTAATTGATGGAAGAATTCATGATGAAATTTCGGGAAAATTGTTTCCTTCAGGTGTTGAATTAGAGGTGTAAATAATAGATGACATTTTTTAGCGCTTGACTGTTCGATTAGAAGTTATTGCCAGATTTATTATGCACAACGGGAAAAATCTAATCGCACGTCTGACTGTGAATCGAGAATAGAAACCCGTGGATGGAATCTGTTAGTCCACTTTTCCAAAGGCTTCTATCCCCTTAAAAATAGACGGAGCGAATAACGTTGCGTAAAATTTATGACGACAGAAAGAATTTCAACTTCTATCTTACACATTTCAGTGATCTCGCAGACCTAGAATTTGCCGCGGAAGCGATTCCCCGTAGATCAGACATGCATAAAAACAGGAAACGCTTTGGCCGTTCGAGATCTCAGAATTATTCGAAGAGCCGTGCCTTGCATTAGAATAATTGCGTTATCCGGTAATTTTCGGCACGAGAATGATTCATCGACGTTGTCTTTGTTTCATCGGTACTTGCATCCTGCAAAAATACAATCGTTAACAAGACAATTTCAGCGAATAAGCAACCCACGCCTCTTTTCAAAAGCATCGAGTTCTGTATTCGATAAATTTACAATATTATTTTATAAACTTTTGGTAGATGGAAACGTAGCCATTTAAAAAAACAAATTAATGAAACGCTGCAAATTTTGACTTCATTAACACTAGATCTATCTACGTTTAACCCAATTATTTTAAAAATACCAAAGAAATCCCCTAGAAAAAAAATGAAGGCGGTAAAAAGCTTAATCGATTCAATCGTTTGCAGTCTACAAGATAGACGCAGAAAATTGAATAAAAAATAGCTTCAGAAATTTGAGAATAGGATAATTGAAGATATTTTAAGAATTTATGATAGGAACATTTACAACAAATTTCTAACAGTTCATTTTGGACATCCTTCGAGGAATTCTTAGAACAAAATTCGTAACCGATCATTTTAACACTAAAACTACCGAGCCAGTCAAAATGACTGGTTACCAATTTTTTTTTCAAAAATTCTCCAAGTTTACATGTGAACCGCAGAATATATATTCTACGTCCATCTCATAAAACATAAATTACAGAATCGATTGTTCCTTCCACCTCTTGATTCCTCTTTCTCCAAAGTAGTTATTTAATATACTGAAATATAACAGATTTAACTCCGGTAGTTCTAATGTCAATCGGCTTGGTAATTTCATTGTTAAACATAAAATCGCAAACAGCCAAACTGTCGATGCAACTCGACGACGTTTAATAACAATGACGACACCAGGAACGCAAGGAGCGCGTGACGCGCTCTCATCGTTCAAAGAGAACAAAAGGCAGAATCGCGAGGAGTACGATAAAATCGTAGCCTCCTTATTGAACGATCGACCCATTTTTGTATACCGGCATTCGAAACGTGACCGGTGAACCTGATCGTCTGACAATCGATATTCGTCTGCACACATTCGATCCACGAGGCTACGGCGTTTCGTTTCTGATTGCTAGGAATCGCGTTGAATCGCGATACAGACTGTTGCGTGCCGGAACATAACGAAGTAATTCCGTGCATGCCAGTTAGATTTAGATTGGAATGGATTAGAAACTTGGTCGGACTTGTTTTCTCGAAAATACCAGGTGCCCTTGTATTTTTATGCTTCGGAATGCATTTCAAAGAGGTGCAGTTGGCAATGGAGATAGATGTTTGATCTATGAGGATTCATGATGGGGTTGGGAGAGAACATTTTGTTCATTGTGATAGTAGGGCTATGGTGGTGACCGACTTACCGAACTTTGAACTCGCAAATATTGGTCTCTGGACTTGAACTGCCTGTAGGAAAGTTTATTTTACCTGATTCTGTTCGTTGCTTCGATGGATTCAATTTGATCGAAAGGTCTTGGTCTGCTGCACAGTAGCTGTGACTTCGTGCATCTAAATTAAATCTTGCCAATTGTGATCCGTTTCTGCGGATTAAAATTAAATGGTGCACTTGCTACTTCAGAATTCTCGTCTCTAGTGCAATTTTATTCTATCGTAATTAGTACTCTGCGGATATTTATAAAAATTTCAAGTTTGATGAATGCGGTTAAGACAGGAGAACCCGTTTAGAGATTTGTTGCACTCGATAAATATTACAAAGAATATCATATTTTGGATATTGTAGATGTATTTTTATGTTATATGATTTTTTTATACTTTAGCCGTGCTAAATTTGTTACAAAAGTATACAAATCCGCGGTTAAGAAATTAGCCAGAAATTGTTAATCTATATGGTGCAGAATTTGCAACTTAATGAGTCCTAATCGTGCTGATCGTCGAAGGTATAAAAATAACAATTCTATTTTAAAAAATTCTATTCCTGAACTGTCAATCGAAATGTCTAACACAGATATTTGAAAAATTATTATTAGCGTTCTTACGTAGCAGGAAAAATGTAGAAAAATGTAGGAAGAGAATGGAGATAGAGAAAATTATTAGACTCTCGTTGTCACCAAAACTACGGAAATATCGTTTGGATTCTATTCTTGGTGAGCACCTCCCACGTGGTCAGTCAAAATTGAAACTTCTAGAATAACTTGGAGAGTCTTCCTGTCACTGTTTTCTATCGGTTTCATTATACTTGCCAATCTTATCATTCCTCTGCCACGACAGATGTAATTCTATGGGCATCGATAAGCTTTACAACGCTCGGAGAATAATTGGAAAGATAACGATGGACGGTTCATGATAAATGTGTTACGGCCGATAGTATTTAATTAATCCCGAATACCTTACGGCAATCAAGATATTATAGTTTAGAATGTTTTTAAAAATTGTATTTTGCAATTCAATTTCTAATATTTTCAATTTCAATTTCTTGCTGCGAAAACTGCGAAGTATTAATGGTTGGTACTTATATAACAATATTAATTGAAGGTATAAAATTCAATGTTCCATCTCATTTTCTTGGCAATCAAAGGTGATTAGTTTAGCAAAATCTTTTAGTAATTAGATAAACAAATAAATTTGACAAAAATGTAGTCAGGTTTTCTGGTCCTTCAGGCTAGTTTAAGTCCTTCGTTGAAGCTTTAAACAATGAATTCTGGATTTTTCCTCTACAAGTAATTGCAATTACGAGAATCCTCTCGGACGTGCGTGCAACTGAACGTATAATGACTAATGACTTTCAGCTGTAAGCGCATTATCTTTGCCTTGAGTCATGGAATTGTTTTCGTCTCGATTTCTACCTGAGTTCTTGAGGACACTATTGACAATCTGTTAGATGCGGATCGGCGAGCATTGCTCCGTTAGGAAGCTTTATTTTCTGAATTAAATACTTGAGAAAATGGGAGAAATTGGAGCAATTTCTTTTGAGTAACATAGAAGAACTTTATTGGTTTTTGCAAGTTTTTCGAACAAATTTAACACTAAACCTACCATGGGCGGTCAAATGACCGCTTTCTGATTTTTTCTAAAAACTCCCCAAATTGATTGGGCAGCCATTCAGTAAATATTTTAGGTCTATCGTATAAAACAAAAATTACTTAACTGATCATCTTTTTCACCTCTTCAAATCTCTTTTTCCAAAGTACTTATTTCGTATATTTCAATATAACAGATATAAAGCCGGTAGGTTTAGTGTTAACCCCTTGCCCTACGATTTCTTTTGCGACTGTGCGTGCAATAATTCCGAGTTAAGTTGCAAAATTTATCAGTGACTCCTGATACATCTTACAATTTAATTCAATATTAATAACAAAAATAATTTTATTGCGTTGCGTTCCACTGATGTTTTCAATTGTATCATTTTGGGGAAGCTTGAAAATTTCCTATTTCATCCACCGCATCACGAGTGTGACTCGTTATTGTAGGACAAAGGGTTAATCCGTGTTTTGCGAAATCACGCATACACGGCAAACGAATAGAAAGAGCAGAAAGTCTGAAATAAATTAATTCGGGGATATCCTAATTACTGGTAATAATAATCGTATTTTGCTGTTTTACGTAAATTCAATGATAAATATAAGATAAGACGGAAAAAGATTTGTCGGAAATGATTCTCCTGGATCTATGCCATTCCACCGTGTTGGAGGAAAGGAGAAAAATGCCGGGAATAATTCGCAATGGTATTTCGCAACCTTCGAAGGTTCTGTAAGAACGTAGAAATAAATATATCACAGGAACTGCAGTTCATCTTACCGCAGTGCTTTCGGAAAATGTAACAATAGCCGAAAATGTAACGTAACACGCAATGAACTTCATGATTTATCGGGACACGGTATTCCAACACCCGCCAATTTGTTGGCGTTTGATGAAAATTTACTCGGCAACGTCATTGTATCGCCGATATATCATTTTCGTTTAGTTTAACGAATTTATTTTGCTCGACAATAAACTGCCAGAGGAAATCTCAATTTAGCGACACGCATGTTTCCGTTTTTACATTCTTTTTTCCGTATTCCATTTTCGCTCGTCTTTTTGCTTCTTTATTATTGAAATTAATTTCTTACCGGGAATTTTCGAGTTAAAAAAAAATATAATATGCTTTTCCTGATGACTGAGTACTGCTAAGAGGAAAAGGAAGTAAAATACGTTGAAAAATTGAATTTAATAACGTTCATTATATTCCTATTACAACAAGAAACCTCCTTCTGCAAAAACAAACGCGCTACATAATCAACGATTTTCCTCGAAATATGCAAATCCATACGTAATCAAAGTACACCGCCATTTCTGTGTCTCCGCACCTTTTTATCATCGCAATTAATTTTCTTACAACAGGCGCAACACAGTGCAACATACTGTATTTCACAAACAAGCAACAGTAAAGTAGAATTTACATAAATCCTTTTTACCGTCATAATTAATTTTGTTGCAATCTACGCAACACAGTGCAACATGCTGTACTTCACAAACAAGCAACAGTAAAGTAGAATTTACATAAATCCATTTTACTGTCATAATTAACACTATTCCTACCACGACCGGTCAAATGACCGTTTTTAAAACTTCGATTAGAATTTCCTATATACAACGTATTATAATTGAAACGCCTTTAAACTTCACGACTTTTCCTCAAATATACGTATCACACATTCACATTATAATACATTTTTCAATATTATCTTCTTTTTTTACTGTTCATTTTCTGGGAAAAAATTATCATTTGAAAAATTCACCGGTTGCGGTAGGAAAAGGTATACTTGAAGTGTCGGTAGGAATAGTGTTAATTTTGTTGCAATCGAAACAAACAGTGCAACATACTGTACTTCACCAACAAGCAACAGTAAAGCAGAATTTACATAAATCCTTTTTACTGTTATAATTAGTTTTGTTGCAATTGACACAGCACAGCGCAACATACTACACTTCATAAACAACAATAAAAAATAATTTACATATATCCTACGCCACCAAGAATTACAATAACTCTCATCGCGATACATCCTTTGCAAAAACTCTTCGACAACGATTACATAATGAAAGAAAGGAATCCACCGTAAAATCAAGCTTCCCGTGCGATTTCCATCGTTAGTGATTTTCCTTGACGTCCGAACGTTTTCTTGTAAACACAGCACGTGGGAATTTTCATCGGGGTTAAAAATAATCCCTCCATCGTTCCCCGTTGCAGCGAGCGTCGACTGTTGACATGGATGTTGCAAAGTCGCTACGTTATTTCCTACAAAGACGCGAAGCAAACCGAATCAGGCTCATATAGAAAGGATCGTTGCATCACGATCTCTCGCAGATCGTCCCGTGAATCATGTTCCGCATTTAATTGCCACGGGAGAGGCCGAGAACGTGGCTACGATTAGACGTAACTTCCACGTACCGAGAACGACGAGTATTAGAATCCGGAAAAGACGTAAAGAAGAGGCGAACGTTTAGCTTCTATTTTGATCACCCGAAAGGTCTCTCGAGTCTCAAACGGCGTTTTAGTTTTATCCGGTTGGAGTTCGTACGATGGATCGGAAAAATTCGATGTGAATTTAAACCTTTGCAGGTTTTGAGTCGCTATTTTTTGCCGTTAAGTGCTTTGGTTATTTTGCTTAGGAGGTATTCTTTTAGGTGGAAGTAGAACCACCGTGGCTATGGAATATTAGATGATAATTGATGGAAGAGGACCTGAACTTGGGCCCACAGATTGTGAGTGTAAGCCTTTACCTTCTTACGCAACATTGCCTCACAAATTTCTCTTTGTTCTTGCATTTTTTGGATTTAATTGTGGACTAGGAATAAACTGTGGACATTTTGACTAGGAGCTACTGTTCTAGGTCGGTTATGCACTGCTGAGATATTTAGGAAAAATTTCACGTAGCTGACTGATTGTGATTACACTAATTGTGAGTCCTTACCCCCGTAGACACTATAGATCCATTTTTAACCCCTTGCCCTACAATAACGAGTGACACTCGTGATGCGATAAATAGGATAGGAAATTTTCAGGTTTTGCAAAATTTATGACATTTATGGCGCGATAAAATTATTTGTATAATACTAATATTACGTTAAATTATACGATATATCAAGAATTACTGATCAATTTTTATTTTAGCAATTTAAAGCTGAATTATTGCAGATGCAGTTACACAATAAGTCGTAGAGCAAGGGGTTAATATACGAGTGGGGCAACTGCCAGATATTTGTTATTTGAAGCAGATTTGTGATAAATATTTGTAAAACATTGGTGGTGAAGTGTGATGTAGTACATGAAAATATTTATTTTTAATTATAGAGGCTTTTATTATTTTTCAAGCTTAAGCGCTTTCGCGAATTTATTCTGTAAACATTGCACTTGTCTAAATAATCAGACTAGATTTATTCGCAGAGTATACGGTTACGGGTAGAAAAATATTTATTCAGCGAGTCTATGCAGAAACATTGTATCAATAGATATGCATTGCATTCTGCTAGGAAATTGTAAATAATGAAAATTATGCGTCTAACAGGAAAGTATGCCGGAATCCAGGAATTTAACCCTCTATGGGCCCGTGTAACTTTGAAGTAACATGAGACAAATCTAAACTTTTATTCTTCAAAGTCAGTTTTTTAACTTTGCCAAGTATTCCAATTTAGTTCTTAAAGATTAACAAATTCTTTACAATTTAATGTTTCAAAATCAAGTTAAGTCTACTAATTATAATAGTATTTCTATGATTTTCTAATGTACCATTGTACAACTGATCTTCAGATGCTACAGAAAATTCGGGCTATAGAGGGTTAAATTGCTTCAAATATTTTCCACGCAGTTTTTATTTAAATTCTCAAAGGAAAAATATAAATGCGTTGATAATTTTTGGATGTTCTTAAATGATAAAACAAATAGTAATCTCCCTCGGCATAATTTTCGTTTACGAGTGTTCTATTATATTAAATATAGTATATATAACGCCGGTAGTTTCAGCGTCGATCTTTCTCCAAAGGTATCAACTCAATTTATGTGCAATAAACTTTAACACGTTGAACGCCATGGTGGCCGGCGCTGTTGAAATCAATGAAATTTCATATGACCTTAAAAATGTAATATTTAAGAATTTTCTGCCACATTTAATATTTAAATACTGAAAAGATAAAACACTCCTGACTGTATACCTATTTGTGTCTTCAACACTAGAACTACCAAACCAGTCAAAATGACTGGTACACAATTTTTTCAAAAATTCTCCAAGTGTATAGAAGAGTCTTAGAATAAATATTCTAGGTCCATCTTAAAAAACATAAATCAACGAATCGATTATCTTTTCGACCTCTTCCTTCCTCCTTTTTGAAAGTACTGATTTAATATTTTAAAATATGATAGATTTAACTCCGGTACTTCTATTACTAAGGTATCTGCTCTGTAAATATGTGGCTTTAACACTATAACTACCAAACCAGTCAAAATGACTGGTACACAATTTTTTCCAAAAATTCTCCAAGATTATAGGAGCGTCATAGAATAAATATTCTACGTCTATGTCATAAAACATAAATTACCGAATCGATCATCTCTTCCACCTCTGAATTCTCCTTTTTTCAAAGTACTTATTTAATATACTTAAATATAGCAGATTTAACGCCGGTAGTTCTAGTGTTAATAGAAAAAGTTTCACTTCAGTAAAAATGACGAAACTAGCGAAATACCGTTCAACGTGTTAAACAACCGTTAATTATCCCAGGGCTGTGATAATTAAATAAATATTATTCTTCCAAAGTACGATTGCACAGTACACAAATACCCACGGCACATTCGTCATCTCCAACGGCGCGTAATTTAAAACTCCGGATTCATTCACCGCGAGTATTTGAATTTCTACCGAACTAATTTGTAGCGTCGGTTAAAGCCGACTGCGTTCTCCCTTACACGACGTTCTCGTTGCGGACGATCTAATTAACGGTGCAACAAACCCTGAAAAGTCGGAGCAACGGACGCGAGAGAGGTTTTCCCCCGCGTTCATTGCTTCTGTTATGCCGTCTCCGTGCGTTTAACGAGGACGGAGAAAAGAGAAGAGGCACGAAGAAGCGGCGAGAGAAAGTCACATAAGGAAAAGCTGCGTCAACTGGCGGAAAGGCACGGGAAAAGAAGCCTTTCCGTTCTTAGAAAAAACGCTTCGCTTCTGTGTCGGTCATTTGGACGCTCCAGATTCCTTTAAACGTAGCATCCGCGAGGTTATTCATGCGATTGCGAGACGACTACCCTTCGCAGCACAATGAGGTGAATTTTTATTGGCAGATTTACATGTTTAGCCGGCGGATAATGAAACTGTTGATTTATAGGAGTTTCGTTGTTTCGTATGCCTTGGAGAAATTACATTTGCAATTTTTAATCTTCCTAGTTTGCAATGACAGTGTTTGTTGGATTTCATTACTTTTGGATTATTATAATCTCGGATGATTAAGTTTTAAGCGGTGGTACCGTGAGGAGACGCCATTTTGGTTCCGTCCTTAGATTTACACGATACTCGATTGCCTTGGCAACTTTTAATATTTTTCCTGGAATATTCTTGAGTAATATAATATTCTGTGTTACATATTTAATTAAAATGGTCTCTGAGTAATGACATTGGACTATAAATCTTTTAAGTCGCGGGAAATTAAAGCATGAACATTCCGAACCCCGAGTTCTGATAGTGACTTACAATAATAATTATAATTGATAGGTCAATTATTGCCTTCCATTTGAGAACGACCTGCTGTTGTTTTTTTGTCTTGACTTTAATTACTATTTTTTAGAGTTCGAGTCCACTATCTAAGTATTGGCTTTCACTTAACCAGTTAACTGTGGAGTTTAGTTTTAAAAATCCCTCACGGAATGCGGAATTAGAATCAAGCATTGAAATGCACACACGTCGAACGCAGGGAAAATGCTCCTATTATAAATTTTACGAAAAAAGGAAAACAAAACGTGGAAGGATTACATATTTATTCTATAAAGAATTTACAATTCAGTGTTAAAGAGATTACCGCAACAGAGCTTTGAATTGACGTGTATACACGTCGAACACAGTTAACTGTTTAAAGTGCTGCAAAATTGGAAAAACTGCAAAGAGTTAACTTTGTTTCGTTTTACATTTTGGCTACAACTGCACCGCTAATTCCACCAAAAATCTATGAATTATTGAACGAATCACATCTATGAATTGAATTGCATCAATGAAATATTAAAAAATTTTTTTTGTAAAATTATCCCAAAGATAGAAATTTGTTTTCAACTTCACCAATCACAAGTCCAACCCTTCAATTCCATTCCCACATATTGCCCCCTCGAGAATGAGTTCAACTTTCGATTTTTAATTACTCATCTTTGAAAATTCCGAGGGAAGCTGATGGAAGTTTGCTCTCGGGATAATAATCTCTCGTCGGCAGAGTTGATACTTTACGCGATAAATGGTTTTCTCGTGGAAGTGCAGCCTAATACGTGAAACGATGAAAGGGTGTACGGTGGTTACATTATAGGGGTTGACGGACGTTTTATTGCGCGAGTCTGAAAAGCGTCTCGACGTCGTCGGTTGGCCCCTTCCATGCTCTGGAATAAAAACACACCCTCCCTGTTGAAGCTTCTAATCAAATATTTTCAGATTCGATATTTCGCCGTGAAAGAGACCCCTTTTCACTTGCCGCGATGTACGAGGGAAAATTCTCGCCGGTATTCGTCGGAGAACTGACGCAAAGTTAACAAAAACACAGCAAATTAGGCCAATCGTCAATTTGCATACTTTGAGTCTTTGAAGCAGAAGATTTCAAGTGAAAAATAATCCCGAGTTCACACGTTAAAATTACGTACTAAAATACACTTTAAAAACATACCTGTAAACTTGTTACTCTTTGGAGAACGCTACGAAAGCCTTTTCTATGCGCAACTTGAATAGTGGAACTTTAGTACACGACGTTATTTTTATTTAAATGCAATAAAATGTAGTTATTTATATCACTGCGTTTTATTGTAGTTTTTAAATTTGTAGCTACGTTGGAAGAAGTTTCACTACGCAGGTTGGGTGTAAGAAACGGTTTCATACTGTTCTCCAAAGTGTTAAGTCTTTTCCAAAGTGCAAAGTGACTTGGAAATAATATATTACTCCTATCATTATTGTTGTGGAGATATTTCTTCAGAGAAATTATGACTTTCTTGCAATTGAAGCAAACTACAGTTTCTCAAAGTCAAAAAAACTTCATAAGTTTCTTAAAGAGAAAAATCTCTTATCGACTCCGGAAAATTTCTCATAAATTGTTAATTAATATATGAGTCGCTCAGAAGTCAATGCGGTTAAACCCATTCTTTTGATATTTTCCGATTTTTGTAAATTTTAATAGAATGAAGTTTATTCTATTAAAATTTACAGAAATCAGAAAATGTCAAAAAAAAAAGAATTTAACCGCATTGACATCTGGGCGACTCATATCGCAACCTCGATGGTTTGGAATCCACATACAGCAAATATAACCAACTTCATATATTATATTTTATTGTTAAAATACACAAAAAAAATTTGCACAGAGTTAAAAGCGTAAGCGCGGTGCTGCCGGACAATGCTCTGATTTCAAAAAGAAAACAGTCAATCCGGTGCACCTCGGATCTACATTTTAAATCAAGAAGTGATCAAACGCTCGCAAAGATCAACGGGACAGTTATCCAGAAATTTCCTCCGGCCATCGTCTTATTACGTCTCAAACGAAATGGAAATATCCGATTCCTCTACTTAGCATCCCCATTCTGTCTCCAACTCGCAAAAAAGTACCCCACGCGTGCCCATAAACATCACTGTAATTTTCGTCGCAGCAATTTTCGCAAATCATTCCCATCTTCCCTCCTCTCCTCTTCACGGTGAGTAATAAGTTCCATTTATAGTGGCCGTGGTATTCTTACCTGAATGGGACGTTAAAAGACGTCAAACTCTGTCCTCCGATATGTTCGAGCAGAAATTACTAATTCCTGCACGCCCCGTGCGTGACAGTCTTGCAGAAGGACGAGAAACAAAGCGCCCGAGGAAGAAAGAAACTCAAAGGATAAAGAAAAATGAGAAGACGCCGCGGCGTGGGATGACGACGGAAGGGAAAGCAGGAGAATGAGACAAATAATAAAGAAAGTAAAAGAGAATATGTCGAGGGATTTGAAGAAAAGTAGGAGGAACCGTGACAAGAGGAACATGCAGAAAAAGAGAAGAGACGACAAGGAGGCTGTACGAAAGGACGGTAGAAAGAGAAAACTAAAGGAAGGAAAGCAAGAAGGAAGAAAAGAAGGCATGGCAAATGGTAGCAAATAAAATAGAAGGTACGCGACGCAAGTGAAAGCAAAGGAGGCAAAGAGAGAAGAGGAAAGGCAAAAGAGGAAGAAACACAATGAAGGAGAGGAAGGAATGGCAATGGATTCGAAGGAAAACAGGGAGGAACGCGACGGAGGGACACGAAAGGAGAGTCGACGCAACGATAGGGTGTATATGGGGGCCGACGAACGTTTTGTTGCCGGAGTTTGAGAAGCGTCTCGACGCCCGGCGCCGTCGAACGGCCCCGTCTACGCTTCTGCGATATATAAACGCACCCTCAACGGTAGGAGCTTTGTCCTGGGAAAGGAGTGACGTCAGCAGCAGAGATCACCACCCTATATAAACGTGTATGAGTAGGCCCGCAGTGGCGAACAAAGGGGAGACGCGTTCTGCAAGAAGCAATCTAGCTGCGAGCCGAACGTTAACGAAGACGCGACGCGGCGTGGTGGATGGTTAGGAGATTTATGGAATTTTGAAGGTTGGTAAGGGTTTCGAAGTAATAATTAACCGCAGGAGGTAGTTCTACCGTGCAACGATTTCATTTGTGGGAACTTTGTTTTCCTTGGTTTTCATATCTTCCTGTGGTTCATGGTGTTTCGTTCTTCGCTGTATCTTTCGTTTATCTTAATTTACGGTGCTGCTGGTATTCGATTGCTGCGAGAATATGTCTTTGTCACTACGATTAAAAAATCTTATCTTTAACCCTTTCGTTACGAGCGTCGAATATAGTCGGCATCGAGTTACACCGTAGCTCTAAAGTATCTCCTGATTATATTGAGTCCTATTGGATTAATCCAACTCAAAGTACATTTTGGCCGTCGAGACGAGCTTCTGCTTCTTTTTTCGATAGTGGAATATTTGGACGATAAGAAAGTGTTGTAATAATTCATTTTTTTTGAATGTGCACACTTTTTGGCGCGGTGTCATGTTCAGTGGGAGCTCTCCGGCGGAGTGAACTCCCGTAACGAAAGGGTTAAACTTTCAGCAGTATTCTTATGCTCCTTCTTCACTTGTTTTTATGGGTAAATGTAATTTTCTCATAATTTACTGTCTGAGAAGTTCAGAGAAGTATCAGAATCTTAAAAGGCTATACTTAAAAGTAATTACAGGCAGCCCTCGACTTTCACACATTCTACTTTCGCACAACTCGCTATTTCACACATTTTTAAAGATTTTCGTCGATATTGCAGAAATTTTTCATGGAAAAAATCAATTCTAACAATTGATATTGTTGTTAAAGGTTCTCTAATATTATACCGAATATTATTGCCCCTAGTATTACCTTCTAGAGGTTACAGAATCTCAACTTTACAAAAAAACACATGAAAGCGCTTAAACACTCCTCATTATCTTTTTTATACTGATAAATAAATATTTTAAAATTCAATTTCTAATATTTTTCCTATATCCCTCGACTTTCGAACACTCAACGTTCGCACACGTCTTCAGGAACCAATTATGTTCGAAAGTCGAGGGCCGTCTGTATACTCTAGAGCCATCTAAAATATAGGAACTATATTACTAAAAATTAGAAACCATTAAAAATTAGAAAAATTAGACTTCCTTGATGGTTCTAGCGACAAAAAGGTCGTACAGAACTTCAATCACGCAAAGCCGTCCATTGAAATATCCCCCTTTCACATTTATTTATAGAATAACAAGTGTCTAAATCGTCCAAAGCGTTATCATTTCCTCCGATATCCGTTCAACTGCCCAGTTATAACATAATGAACGTATTTCACACGTGCAACCAGAAGTATTATATATGCCAGTGTATCGCTAATTTAATTGAATCAAATCCTCCGTCAGATAAGCCCAGCTGATAAAGGTAGACTATCGAGTTTCATGGTTGCCCGTATCAGAGCGTGTTATACGTATACATATATATGTAGATGCACAAAGTTGCACGGAGCTCAGTGGATTACTCATCGAGACGAAATCTAAAGCCTGCCGTAGTCTGATTCACTATTCTGTGTACACGGTATCCGGATAAACCATAAACTAAGACAGTTATTACGGAAATCGTGCGCTATCCTCAAGTTGCTTGCATGTAATTAACGCGAGTGCATCGAACCAATCCGTTCGACTGGAGCGAAACGAGAGGATGAAACATGGCGATAGTTGTATCGGAACCTGATAGGATACTTTGTAATTCCGTCGGAGTAGCTTGAGAAAGAGTGTTGCAACTATGATCGGTATGTGGTCGAAGGTGTTTGAGAGATATTGGAGAACTTGGAAAATCGGAAATTCTATATGGTTGATCGGTCGATTTATTGGATATATTGTTAGAATGAATTTTTGATTTGCAATAATATGACGCGTCGAATCAGTATTTTTGTGACAATTGTTCTTGATGTTTTAAGGAAATTTATTTTAATGTCTTGAGGTAACTGATGAAAACTGTCGAAAACTATTGAGGATAACTACTTAAATATCAGTAATATTGGTGTTACCATATCCACATTAATAATCCACACTTAAAATTAGATTTATCTCATATTCATATTTTCCCGCTGTACTCAGCCAATGGCGCAACATACAACATTATACCGCCAATTTCAAATCTGCTGTGTACTGTATATCCCTCCGTACTCTCCTTATTAGGAGAATATTCATTTTAGGACTCCGGCCCATTCACCCTCCACCATTTTCTTGTTCTTGTCCTTGTCTTAAAAAATGTTGCCTCTATTTGTTGCCCAACTGCAAATAAATTTTGTGGGGCTTCCATTATATCCCGTAGAGCTTTGAGCTATGTACAATTCTATGTTTCTGTATTATTCTACATGCAATCGCATATATTCTCCTTCCGAGTAGCACCGTACAGAGCATATTCCCATTTCTGTGAATTATTCGCCGTCCTATTGCGTCACACTACATTTTGTTCAATTTTTTGAGTTCTCAATGAAGTTATTATAAAAAATCCACACTTAGCAACACGCCGCTGTTTCTCTTCTACCCAAAGTAAGGCTTTTAGCTTCCAAAATCAACCATCGATTTAACCCTTTGCACTCGGAGCAATCCCCGACGATATCTATCAACAAATCGGCGGTACTTTACGATTTTCTACCTTCCGCCGTTTCAATGGAAAACTTCAGGGAAACATTCATTTCTCAAAATGTTGCGATGCAATACGTAATCACTAATAAACTCGAATGTCCTCTCAGACGGGACATCCGAGTGCAAAGGGTCAATTCAGACCTGTTGAAAGAAACTTCAAAACTAACTCATCTCCACGAAAGTCTGAAAATATGAAACTTCATAAGAAACAATCTACTACGACCTCAAGTTAACCCCATTGCCAGCGATTCCGGAACGACGTGATCCTCGATGAATAAAAAAAAAGAATGAGACTTCCCATTTAATTATCAGGCTCGCCTGCAATTTTTATCATTGTATGCTAAACACGGCGATTTCCCTCGTCCTTGCGATCGGATCCAT
Source organism: Cerceris ruficornis (assembly GCA_963989415.1). Lineage (NCBI taxonomy): Eukaryota > Metazoa > Arthropoda > Insecta > Hymenoptera > Crabronidae > Cerceris > Cerceris ruficornis. Next base: position 9,650,131 of record OZ022518.1, read on the forward strand.
AATTTAATAGGACGCCTTTCATTATCGCGACCCGTTCCAATTACGATACTATCATTGGACCTTCGCGGAGGCCGTCTATTCCCTTTGGATAATCGCGTGAAATTTTCACGTCTGCAATTACGCGCAATTACCAGCACGTATATTAGCACCGTCCTCCTCTATTCTTATCCTCTGGCTTTTATATAAAAGCACATTTAGCGTGCGACCGGCTGCGCTGCTTCCTTGACGAGGATGATCGTTCGATCGTATGATATCGATGATCGTAACCGTGCGAGATAATGAGGAACGCGTTTGAGATTAAAAGTTAATTGCAACATGTCGTCCGTGTGAAAAGGGACTTTTTTATACCGTGGATAGAGCGAAGGACGCTGAGTATTTTTTTTAACACTAGATTTACGGAAGCCGTCAAATTGACGGGTTCCTACTTGTTTTATAAACATTTCTCAAATTTACAGAGAAGATGTACAGTAAATATTTCACTTGTATTTTATAATACAATAATTACTTAACGAATTATGATCTTTGGCACTTGATCCCTCTTTCTCCAAATTCTTTATTTAATATATTGCAATCTAACAGATATGAACAGTGAAAGAAGTTTTTGGGAGTTACTTGTTAGCGTTTTGGATTCAAATTTACTCTAGGTGATGGTTTTTGGTCTTTTTTGGTGGACGAGGAGCTTTACTTCGTGGAAGAGGGATCGATTGAGGGTTATTTGAGTCCTTCGTTGACTCTACTATACGCCTTTCGATGCAGCGCTCTTTATTAGCTAAGTGACTTAATGGTATTTAAGTGCAAATGAGCTCTAGTTGATGCATTTACTTTTTATTGATGAACAAGTAGTTTTAATTTGTGAAGAAGCGATAGGTCGAATGCATACGGGTTCTCTTCTGTTAAACAACAATTTTGATAACTCCGCATTCCACAGATAAGCGTTAATTATCTAAAACAAAAATCTACCTCTAGCTTTTACCACATCGTATATTTTACAGTAAGCCTGACATCACAAAAATAATCTTGATTGTCCCACAGCTTTCTCCACTTTAACGAATTTATCAAAATCTCCACTTTTTAACCTTATCTTTTACATCACAAATATCACTCATTATCATAGTACGAGATATCAAACCCAAAGTATTTCGATAAAAGATTCAACCTTAAAGCAAACTTGCAAGAACGTCAACAGTGAGCCTTAGGCTGCATTCTCGGCCTTACGTATCACACAATGAACCTGCCGCAGAGCGAAGAAAAGACACGGAGTTGCCTCGTCTGATAAGGCTTATCGTGGTCTACCGTTTATCTGCCTTATTCATTCTCCGCTGTGCCTCTTATATCGTGCACTACGAATTGCCTTCGCAGCGGTTCGGTTAGCGCGATAACAACAGGCTTTATCCTAACTTCCGATTTTCTTCTCTTGTCTTTTCAAGCTGCCTTCGGAAATTCCCTATCCACTGCAACGTCCTCGGTTCGAGCTGGTAGCCAAGTGCATCCGGAGGCAGTTGCATCGCGTCGTTACCGGCGATTATCGCTTATCAAACTAGTTTTTCGACTTTCCGTCTCGCTGATCTCCAGCTGAGATCTTTTCGCGTTACGAGGCGGTTTTCAAGGATAACGAAGCCGGTGCTCATTGTAGTGGAAAACGCGTTTGATATATTAACGTATCACGATTTTTTTCTCTTTTTTTTCGGCTGTACGGATCGTTAATTCAGCATGATTCATCGGACACGAATGCTTACGGGGTTGGTTTACGTGAGGATCGTGTGTTTCGGGTTTTGTTGCTGTCGTTTGGGAGCTGCGGGGAGGCAAATTGTAGATTAAAATGGCGAAGGTTGTTCTGGAGGAACATTTCATGATATCATATCGTTAAGAAATCATATGCAACAAGATTTATTAAATATCTGAATCTGAAATGAAACATTTTCCTCGCTATATTTCTCTAAAAGGAATTTTGTAAGTTCCAAATATCATTGACTACGTTCGAAATTGCGGATTAAAATGGCGAAGGTTGTTCTAGAGGAACATTTCATGATATCATATCGCTAAGCAATCGAATGCAACAAGATTTATTAAATATCTGAATCTGAAATGAAACATTTTCTTCGCTGTATTTCTCTACAAGGAATTTTTTATGCTCCAAATACGAGGATCATTGACTACGTTCGAAATTCCAACATCTTCAAATCAAAATATCTTTTACCCGACTGACAACTTACAGAATATTACTGTCTTCTTATTCAATTATGCTTATGATTTTTTATCTATTTCAAATACGTTCCCCCAGGCGCCAAAATTTTAGAGGATTCTCGACGAATAGGTTAACCCTTTCGATACTACTGGTGACTATAGTCACCCGTACAAATTTCAAACGAAGAATTAATTACTAGTTCATATTTCGTAATTGGATATTTTTTAAATACCATAAGTTTTTAGTTTTCATATATTACAGTGGGCCCTCGACTTTCGCACACAATTGGTTCCTGAAAGTGTGTGCGAATGTCTGTCGATTTTTTCAATCATCCACGTAGAAATATTGCAGTTACTTTTGTGTAAAATTAATACAGATGCATTCCTTAGTAACGATTATTGTGTCGCATAGGTAACGCATAAATTATAGCAGTTAGTTAAGGAGAGACACGCGATATGAATGCAAAAAATGTGATGTTGGTTTATGCATCAATCGATGTTTCGAAGTTTTTCACAGCCAATTAAATTATTAATTTCTGTTATATTTTTTATATTTATTTCTTCAGTTAATTGGAAACTTTAATGTTTATAATAAACAATTACACAGAAATAACGCTTTTTAATTATTTAATCTTGTGCAAAAGGATTAGCATAACTTATTACTATTTATTTGCGCCTTGAATAGTTAATCAAGAGAGTGCAGTCTAGCGAAAAAGTATTCCGTCCACAGCGATCGTCTGTCTAAGGGTTAAAAATGTGCGAAATAGCGAATTGTACGAAAGTAGAATGTGCAAAAGTCAAGGGCCGCCTATATATGCATTACAACTTCAATAAAGAAGTAATTATTTATATTACGCCACTAGCCATTAAAAGTTATTCGTCCGCGCCGGGACTGCTTCGTACCGTGTTAGCAGGCTCGTGGAAAAGTACTCCGTAGCGAAAGGGTTAATGCAGTCTCCTCCATTTCCAAAGATCGTAATTCCACCCTCCCTTCTAATCATCGGACATTCCCGCACCCAAGTGGAAAATTCCAGCTCGGATGGGTCGACAGACTTGAAATTCGTATCGCAGGAAGTTCTGCTTGTAGAGGCAGCCTAAACAAGTAAGGTTTGCACGATAAGCCCGGCCGATTATCTTCTCGCTTCATCGATCCACTCTAAATTGGCCCTTCGACCGTCCGGCTTACGCTGGCATCAGCCGTAATATCTTCTTTAACTGACCCGTCGGCTATTTTACGTCTAAATTTTCTGCATGCGTAATACCTCCAGGAATTTTCGATGTTTTACGCGTCGGATAATACAAATATATGGCTCATGTTTATCCCGGTGTTGAGTCTATTCGATATTTCGCCGGAAGAAGCTTCTTTTCGAGAGGATTTGAAAGACTGATGCTTAAATTGTGAGGTAGAAATGATGACGTTGTTATCCGAAAGGATTAGGTAACTAAACTAATTTGAGCGGGGTTTTGCTGATGCGATATTTAATGAAAAGTCGAGCGAAGTCTTTTGGGGTCATACAGAATGGAATTAATGAAGTAGAAGTTATTTTTGTGCCGTAGAGAGAGTATACAGGGTGGAATAAGTGTTTGGTAGAATTATCTGCAAATATGAATAGTAGAATTAAGATAATCTTAGAAGTAGTAGAGTGTAATACGATAATCCGTAGGGAAGTTGGTTGAGCATGAATAGAGAAATAAGTTGAACTAATTGGAGGACTTATTAGCCCTGTGTGTTTACACCATGAGTTCTTCTTTTATATTTCTCGGATTTAGCTATGGTCACTTCCTCTGGGACATAGAGCTTTAGTGGTTCTCGTTTCACCCAAGATATTATTACTTAATATTTTAGAAAATTCTCCCAAACGCTAAAGAATTTTTAATCTTGCGGCACTAATTAAGAAACGGGAACCCTCAGCTTATTTCAATTTACTTCAAGGTTCTTCAGTTTCCGATTTATTTCTGTTAAAAACCAGATACTGTGCAAAGATGTTCCACAGTTCCAAGCTATTTCTGCAGAATGTAACTGCACTGTTCTTGAATCACCATTTTTCAAGCTTCTTGAATTAATAAGACACGTTTTGTATTTCAAAGTGGAGCAGAAAACGGTGGTGCATAATACCTATAAAAGGGCTATTAATATTATTGCAAAACTATGCCACGGGAGATGGAAATTCGTGTAAAGATAAATGCGATCATTCCCGTACGATACTTACGTGTTCCAGTGTTACAACAAATCATCGCAAACGACGTTTGCTCTTACCGAAACCGACTTCTCGGCTGAAACGTGATTTACATACTTGGACGTATGAAACATCCGCGAGCGTGTTCTAATATTACCCGATGGAAATTATTCTCCCGTGGAAAGCAACCTTTTCAACCCTCGTGCCATTTCGCTCGCCTTTCTTCATCGGAATCGAACGTTTATCAGAACGTGACTCTTTAATATAAAAAAACGTCATGAGAATTTATCGAGCGCTCCGAATTCAGTCGTTGACACGTTCTAAATTTCCTTGACTTCGATTCCGCCATTTTAGTGTACGTCGATTGTTATTTTTTCTCTTGAAAATCAATCTTAGAAAATGTAGAAGTTTCAGTTGCAGAATAAACTTGGCTCTGAAAGATAGGAGTCCGATGAGACGAATTATTCAGAGGGGAAAGCTTACAAAGAAGGTGAACGTTTCAATATTGTCCCATTTTGGCTCTTGAAATTTCTGGACTTCAAATTTCTGACGGTCGACCTGGATATTTGAAATTGTAGATGAGCGAAGATCTTTAATATTACAAATTCTATATGTAATTTCCTAGAGTTACGTTTCGAACGGTAGCGCTGTCTCGAGACGCCATTTTGGTACCGCTTCAGTGATTCTGATGTTTGCAATATTTAATTTCCTTTGGAACGTTCAGATTTCTCTTTATTTATTCTTCACTGCGATCCTATACTTTGCGTTATCCCCTTCAGCTAGATCGTTCAAACAAACCCAGGAAACTACGACGAGCACCTGGTTAATAGCTGGAAATTCCAATTAGTGGCCCAAGTTCAGATCTCCGTTACCTCTGCGAAATTTCTCTAAAACTCTCATTTAATTTGCCATAGCCACAATGACCACCTACTTAGCAATAAAACCATTAGTTCTTATATTTGTATATTTAAGAAACTTTAGTAGCCGTGAATTTAAATATTCTGACTCCCAATTAGCCCCCGAGTTCAAATAATCTCTGAAACGTTTTTTCCCAAATTATCATTGAATATATCATAGCCTCGATCTACCGGAGAAAAAATAAAGAAAAGCTGCAACAAATAAATCCTATTCACCTGAATATTCTACCCTGTTTTCCTTCGATACTTCACTAAACCTTCCAGACTTCAACCTGCAACGTAACTATATGATATAGACTGAAACATCCGCATAAACCTACGTTATCTCCATCTAAAGAAGAAAGTCGCCAAAACGTGTCAAAGAATTAATATCACCAACGAAATTAGGCTGACCACCCTCTATACTCTTCTCTCTTGGCACCGACACAGAATGAGACGTATCTCGAGTCGCTCTTATTCGGGGCATCATTGTCGGCGATCCTGATTTATAGCTTGTTTATTCCAGCTCGTGTCTCTACTATAATCCCAAGAGCTGAGACCTTTCTTTCAGCGTTTCTTCGACACCTATCCAAGAGATACATAATACGAAGTCAAGCGCGGACCTGTACGCATACAAAGTTTGGCCCAATTCATTGTTATAGGGTTGCATCTTATCGGCTTCACCTACTACGATTATTGTGCCTAGGGCCAACTATTTTAGGTGACGTTCGAACCATTAACACTAAACCTACCGGCTTTATATCTGTTACATTGAAATATAGGAAATAAGTACTTTGGAAAAAGAGATTTGAAGAGGTGAAAAAGTTGATCGGTTAAGTAATTTTTGTTTTATACGATAAGCCTAAAATATTTACTGATTGGCTGCCCAATCAATTTGGGGAATTTTTAGGAAAAATCAGAAAGCGGTCAATTGACCGCCATGGTAGGTTTAGTGTTAAGACTACGATATACATATCACACCAGCAAAATTTACAACTTTCCAAAGCTGACGGGAGATTTGACCTCGAACCAAATACTTGCAAGTCCGAACCTTGCTTTTTCTGTTTTTCTTTTTCTTTCGGCTTCAATTAGTTCGCCTTAGATCTGCTGCATTTAGGTGAGTTCCGCACCATCAAGATTAACACTAGATTTACGGGCGTGAAATCTGTTACATTGCAATATATTAGCCCTCAATGCTCCGACTTTTAATTGTGAATATCGACCGGCAACTCCAACTTAATCTCATCATATTTCGACTTGCAAATTTTTAAGTGCCAGATATTAAATGCTACAATGACGTGTAAAACATAATATTAAAATCATTCAAAACAATCTTTATTCATCTCAGGAGTAATGTAATTTTGATTACAATATTTATATTAATTATAATTGAGTAATGCGCCGGCACATCGGTGGTGCTTGAGGGGCACACTTGGAACGTTAACCCTTTGCCCTATAACAGCGAGTGACACTCGTGATGCGGTTGATGGAACAAGAAATTTTGAAGGCCCTCAAAAATAATCAAATTCAAAATATCAGTGGAACACTTCTCATATCAGTGGCACAATTCCTATATTATTAATATTGCGTTAAATTCTAAAATATATCAGAAATCACTGACATATTTTTATTTTAACAATTTAATTTTCAATTATTGCGGAGGCACTCACAAAAGAAATCGTAGGACAAGGGGTTAAGGGTTGAATAAGGACTTTGGAAAAAGAGGGATCAAGCGCCAAAGATGATAATTCGTTAAGAAATTATTGTATTATAAAAAACACCCGAAATATCTACTGTACAGCTTTTCTGTAAATTTGAGAAATGTTTATAAGACAAGTAGGAACCCGTCAAATTAACGGCCACTGTACATCTAGTATTAAGTTACACATATCGCAAGGAGAAAATTTCAAATTTCCCAGAGCCGACGGAAGATTTGAACTCGGTCCCAATGATTTGAGTCCAAGTCGTTGCCTCCTTAACCATAGCCTCATTGGCCCAGTTCATTCTCTCGATTCGCCCGAAAGGCTTTATCCGTTTCTTTTTTTAACACCCAGCCAGCGACCTGATGCAGTACGACCACGTTGCGCCTCACTCGTCGAAACGTGCCCTTCTTTATCTTTCTTTTTGTATTTTCTTCACGTTGTGCAACAGCGAGCTCCTCGACTCCGTGCGGGGATTCCACGGCGGGAAATAGAGTGCCTCTTTGTGTCGGCTCTTGGCTACGAAATTACGAGACCGCAAATATACGCGCTGTATGTGCGGACGGAGATGCAGGTATCGCACGGTGCCGAAGAGAAGTCGCGCGGAGCTCGACATCTTTGATTTTGTTTCTTCGTTAGACGATCCGATCGGTGTGTGCGACGGTTTAGCAGGTGGCACTGTATTAACCCTTAACCCTTTGCGGTCCGAATTATTTTGTCAATTTTGTAACGAGCTAAACGAAATTAACTTCACAACGTTTTCTATCGTTGATTATTCATTTCTTGAAACGATAGGAATAACTATAGGTACCGATGGATATTTAGGTGATATTACAAAATCATTGTGAAATTGAAAAGTCGATATTAAATTGTTCGAAAATAAAACGAAGTGAAAAGCTATGTCGAGTGTAGCTCGACATAGGACTGCAAAGGGTTAACGAACGAGTGCATTTTTCTAGAACAATGACTGGTAGATGGACGGAATAAAAAAAAGTAAAAAAGTAAACAATTACTTATATATTTTTTGAGTGTGGTACTTCTCCCCACAGTCCCTTATGTGAATACCAGGTTTTTTAGTACAAATATCACGTCATGCCGTCTGTACGGCGGCATTCGATTTTCTTGGAATATTTATAATGTCGCGAATATGGCGGCATTCGTTTGCTAAGGGTTAATATACAGTAATAGCATTATTTTCGAAAGTGCATAAGAGAAGAATCGCGTTTCTTTCAGTTTGATCAGTCGGACTTGCATTTCTTTGGAACTCCTTCCGCGGGACTTCTTTTCAGCGGCGTGTAGTAGATGCGTGGATGGTTTGGAATTGAATTACAGTGAGAGGACGTTAGAGAGATTGGGCATTCCGAAGATTATTAATGTAATTATGGCGTTAGTTTATTGTTATTGATGTTTTTATGGCATTGGTTGGAACGATTTCGATTTTTGTTACTTCAGATATGGAGATTGTTGTTAGACAAAGATTCTTTGGGAATTCACACGAAAAAGGAAGCAAGTTCTGAATACTTGAAATTTGTATTATCTGACGCAACGTTGTTAAGTCTCTTTCATCGTTGATCGCTTTTGATAAAGAATTTTAGAAACTTAAGAATATTAGATTTGCGTTTCTGCGAGATTGAGCTATGGTGTTGTTGCGAGGAGATTTTTATATAAATAGAAAATATTAGGTGACGAGGTTTTATGTGAATTATCGGTAACAGGTTAGAGTCTTTGTAATTAATGCGCTTTGAATAATAGAGATAGTTTATTTAAGAGCAAAGGCGGCGACTAAATTACCCAGGAAAGAGCAGAACTACTGACACCATGTAGTTTCTTTTTCGTGGACACGCTTCCACGGGGGTTACACACCTCTGCCAAGTATCGAGGTACAAGTTAATAATCCGGCGACAGTATATTCCCTGTTTGCATCGTCTGGAGTCGGTCTGCCGACGTCGAGGAACACGCTAATTGCCGGGAAAATTTAAAAAGCCGCGCTAATTGCAGCACCTCCGGCGTCTTTCGCACTTACTTTCTACATCTCCGCGAGCTTCTTTCTCTTCCTTCGCGAGATTCTGCAAATTGACTGTTAAACTTAATAAGGTTGGAAACACCTTCCGCTTCAAGTTAATATCACAGGAATAATACATATTTTTTGATGCGATTAAAATCTCCTTTCTATAATACTTCCAATATGACATTTTGCATTCAAACTTTTCTTCTTTATTTTCAAATAAAGCTTTGAATTAACACGTTCGTCGCCGCGTCACCCAAATATGGCGCTTTTCTTGTTCAAGTTAAATTCGATTTTCAGTTGGATTTTTAAAAGGAATTTAATGGAATAAACACTGAAATATAAATATAGGATATACAACATAAAAATATTAAAAATCACCTTTATTACTTAATTGCTCTTACTGTTAGTTTACACCCAAAGAGGAACGAACTGGGTAATCTGGGTGGAAGGGGATCGTATTCTCTGCGATACACGGTTCACTTAAAAATTGAATAACTAAAAAGTGCCGAAAGGTACCGGGTTGAAACTTTCCATATATATTCCTTAGACTATATACAAGTAATTTCAGCAAAGATTTCGTTCGTCTACCTGTACCCTTCTTTGTTATACCTGCCGAAAATTAGGGAGACAGTCAAACGGGTTCACGTCTTTTCAAATTCTATTCCTGGTTGCCGCTGACGTGAATTCGCGTGATTTTAAATTCTATTTAAATTTAATTACAATTAAAATTAAATTTAAACATTAGGCGCTTTCGATAATAACCGCTCTCTCAGTGAGATAAGTGAGAATGTCTCAATTGGCTCACTAACTGTAAACCGGCAAGTATACAAATTATAAAAATCTTTTTATTTTAAGCAATACATAATTGCAACATTGATATTTCAAGACAAATTTTATAATTTTGATCCTTGCTTTAACGATACAAGTTTGCGGCAACCAGCTTCAGAATTTCATTATTTTCGCCGGTACTCAGTATTAGAAACGGAAAAAAATTTGCAGGTCGCGAATCTGTTAAGAAAGAAGAAAAGCGAAGAAGAATTGTTACTTGATGATCAACCATAGAAACTTCACGGAAACTGGAATCTTTTATAGAAACTTAGCATGAGTGCTTGAGTACTCTGTTTCAGAGGTATTCAAGAAGAGAATCTTTTACTCCACATGTCTTCTGATATTTTTCGGCTTTATCAATCATTCAACTTAGTACCTACAAAGTTAGGTGATTATCAAAGCACTGAAACAACAACATAGCAAACAATAATTAAGAAAAATCTCCTAAGCTTTCAATTCATACCATGTAATTGGAAGTCCAAGCTTTCACCTGCAAATTCCACATCTATCTTCCGAACTACGGAATATAAACCATCATCGCACTCCAATAAGTCACAAATCCATTCAATAATTTACCTCGCCGTCATCCGCAATCGGCAATCGCATCCTCCAATTATTCAATCTCTACAAAAGCCGCGTTACAACAATCGTGCATTAGACGACCACGATAATGTCACCTCCTCTACGAACACCGTCCATGTCCAATAAAATCGATGGGACAAAAATAATGGATGCTGGCGTTCATCGAACGGCGCCCACATGCTCTGCAACCAAGTGCATATTATTGTGCACATGCTGTGTGCACGACGGTGTCGTTGCACGTCTGGTAACGAGACGAGGTCCACAACCTGTGCTATACTCGTCTGCAGGCAGTCTGTCCGACGTTTGATGCTGTTAATTGCCGAGAATTTATGACCCTTAGCGACGAGGGAAAAAAAAGAGGCGACGTATCAATTCGTATTGTCGCATCGGCGAGGATCAAAGTCGAAATGAAGAGATCGCCGGAGGAGCGAATGAACGCGATGAGATAATGCCGTTTGCGGCTATTAAGTGACGTTAATTCTCCGTCTCTTAACTCGATTGCGTTAATTGAATTCCAAAGTGACGGTAGAGGGATATATGGAGATAATGGAACACTTGAGTAGTTCGCTTGAGTTGAAATCGTTGTCGGATATTTTTTGGAGATTCTTTATATGGAACGGAAGAATTTTAAGGTAGCGTGAAGATAGGATGACTGGAAGATGCGCATTGCGGGAGACAATTAAGAGGTTACTTTTTCTCAAGGAGTCTCCAGAGTGTCTATAAAACTGAAGTTCTCTCAGAGCCTGACTTTTCAACGAAACAAAGATTCCTGTAAATTAATACTTAACGCTAGATCTACAGGCGTTATATATGAGCCGTTCAGTGCACAAATCGATTAACTCCATAAAACCTAAAGTGGAGAAACGTGATGAAATAGTATACACTCGTTTTTAAAATTCCCTTCATAATATAAATACAAATAAGTATTGTAGAATATATAATCGCATTTAGCTTTCCTCTAACGAAGTACAAAATGAATAAGGTGGAATAGCCTTGGAATTAATTAGATTGATTTCTGAATTCAATTATTTATTTATTCGCTGGCCAAACAAACTTCGTCATTTAATGGTGTGAATCGTTATTATTATAAAAATTTGTTCTAAACGTAAAAAGTTAGGATTCAATCGAGTGCTTTGAGACTTAAATTTTAAAAAAATCAAAAAGTGGAGTTAATCGATTTGTGCACTGGACGGCTCATATGTTGTATTTAAATACAAATCGCTCAGATGCCAATGCGGTTAAGCTCATTTCTTGATATTCTCTGATTTTTGTAAATTTTAATGGAATAAACTTCATTCTATTAAAATTTACAAAAATTAGAAAGTATCGAAAGGTGGACTTAACCCCATTGACTTCCGAGCGACTCATGTATTAAAGAAGTCGGAAGAAAAGTGGGACCAAGATGATCAATTAACACTTTGCCGGCCGCTGTCACGTACGCGTGACTTCTCTTCGCCAACTGTTATCGGCCGCAATCACGTACGCGTGACTTCTTTTCACCAGCGATGATGCTTTATTCCGATCATTCCGATATTTGCATAGGTAAACATATTGATGCAAAGGAACAATTAATAAATAGGGAACAATGGCGTCCACAGTTTTCTCCTCCCAATTTGTCAGATTGTCTTTTGTACAAACGACTGCGTAAATATCACCGTTGGCGAGCAGTAGAACCTGCGTGAAACTCGCCGGCGGCAGTGCAACGTTGATGCGATAAATGAGCGGCCGGCAATGTTAAGTATTTTTTGTATTCTAAGGCCCAAGTGAAACATTTACTTCACTTCGACTCGAATCGTCAGTTTTACAGCTCCCGTAGATCCACTGTGAATAATCTACAAGCTAAATATAAAGAACCAACGATACAATCCTCTACTTCCGTTCCTCGAAGACAGCTCATCCAAACCAACAAACAGCTTTCGGCGAACAAAGAGGGCTTAACACTATTCCTACCGACACTTCACGTATACCTTTTCCTACCGCAACCGGTGAATTTGTCAAATGATAATTTTTTCCCAGAAAATGAACAGTAAAAAAAGAAGTGAATATTGAAAAATGTATTATAATGTCAATGTATTATACGTATATTTGAGGAAAAGTCGTGAAGGTTAAAGGCGATTCAATTACGTTGTATGTAGGAAATTCTAATCGAAATTTTAAAAACGGTCATTTGACCGGTCGTGGTAGGAATAGTGTTAAAACACCCCCAACTGCAGACGATGAAACTCTGCATCTCGACTCATGCGAAATCGCGTCAAGGAGTGATTCATCCCCGAAACAAAATCGATCGTCGCAGAAGGGTCGAGTGTCCAAGGAAAATCCAATCGTCCCGATTCGTTTGGCGAGCAATCGTGTTCCTCTCTTCGACGATCGCGCATGTCTGCCCCCAGGAATACGTGGTGCAGTGTCAGCGGCAGCTTCTTCATCGACGCCCACGGCGTCTGTAAAATTGGTCCTCGCCTCGGTCGCTCTAGTTCCGCAGGACTGCGTCTCTCGCAATCGCCCACCTCGAGCATCGTATTTATAGAGGCACACTCACCTTCTCTTTTGTGGTCACTTTGGATGCGGGCTGTTTGTTATTTCCCTTCCAAGGAGGAGCGGAGAGACTGGCAATGATAGCCCAAGTTTACCCGAGGAGACCGATACTTTGGTACTTCGCCTCGATATTGGTCTCCGTTGATGGTACCGGTTCAAGGAGGCTCGATCGAACTTGAAGCTCACTCGAGGATGAAATTTAAGAGTTAAATTTGATTTTCAAAATTTGAGAGGTGGAGGATTTCTTGGACCAGAGTAGAAAATTAAAAGTGTAATTGTACTATTACGGGAAAACGTAGAATAGGGAGGATTGGGTAACACTGGAGATTTTTAATACGTTGAATGCCATGGGGGTCACCGGTGACCGGCACTGTTGAATTCGATGAAATTTCTTATGATTTATAAATTGCGATATTCATGGATATGCTAATATAATTATTTAATATTAACCCTTATCACTCCAAGAATATTTTAACATGTTTGTAAGCTAATTTCCAGTATTGTTCAACATTGAAGAGAAAAATAAAGATACGATATAATGTTTTATGACGTATTTATTCATTGGCAAGAATAGTTATGAATATTTTTAGGCATAAAGTAATATAAAAAGGAAGAATTAACTTGCATTTCGCTACGTTGCGTTTGGCAGTAAGGCTGTCGGTTGGAGTGACAAGGGTTAAAATATTGCTAGACTAGCTAAAATATATTAATAAGCTGGAATAGTTAATTGCTAAAATATTATTAGAAAAGTGAAGTACTACCGAGTACATAACTATTTTTACTTCGAGCATTTCTATTCCATAAAAATGTGATTTTAATAGAAACAGTTTCAGTTCGGTGGAAATAATGAAACTAGCGAAATACGGCTGGTATTCAACGTGTTAAATAATGGACCAGTATTCGATTCTTTTACAGCTGTAATGAATCTTTTGAAATGATAGGTTAACCTGATGATTTATAGTCCACCTAAATGCACAAGTTTCCGGCAAAAGGATCGAATGAAACTTGAAAATTGTAAGAAGAAAATAGTCAACGTTGAATGAAACAAACGGATCCAAGTTTTCTGGGTCGTGGAACAAGCGTGCAGGAGACGAGAGCGCCGGGTGAAAATGCTTATTGATTTTTAGGCGGTGTCTGCGGAGATACGTAGATTTTAAGGGAAACTTTTACTTTTACTCGTAGCACCAAGCACACCTCGAGTGTGCTTCGCTCGCTCGACGCTTTTCCGACGTCTCGGCCGCGCGCCGTTGGCTTTTACAGCGGTTTCATTGAAGCCTCCGCTTCGTCTCGATTGATGACGACACTCCCGTTGAGAGACACACCTCGATAGCTTTCTTCCAACTATCGTTGGCTCATCGAACCGTTGTATCGACGTTTTCGACTCCATTGACTTGTTCGTCGTATGAACCTAATAAAACGTGCGCCGCCTTAAAATACTTTTGGCCCGGAGGAAATTGTAAAACAGGGTCAAACGAAAATTACGCCGCTGCGAGGGAAGATTTCTTCGCCCGTAGCTTCTTAACACGTTGAACGCCACCGGTATTTCCCTAGTTTCATCATTTCCACAGAAGTGAACCTTTTTCTATTAAAATCACATCTTTGTAAAGTAGAAACTTCGAAGACACAGATGGATATATATTCAGCAGAACTTTATCTTTTTAACGCCAATATTCATATATTCAATCTATTACACAATTCGTAAATATTGCAATTTAAATGTCATATGAAATTTCATTGAATTCAATAGCGCCGGTCACCGGTGACCCCCATGGCAGTCAACGTGTTAAAGATGAAATATTTGTCTTTTCCTCGTGGAATCGACGAACCGAAATAGTTCGTTAACCCCTTGGCCTATAATAACGCGTGACACTCGCAGATGCGGTAGATTGAATAGGAAATTGTTAAGCTACCCAAAAATGATGAAATTGAAAATAAAGGGTCTTTCAAATTGCGCGTTTTTTTCATCTTTGATAAAAGACAGATGGCGTTCTGAATTAGCCTAGGTTTTGTCTCATTTATGAAGTGACATTTATGCTATTTATAAAAATGGCATCGTACACAATACAAGAACGTGTTACAATTGTTGAATTATTCTATGGAAATGGGCGTTCAGTGAAAAATGGGGAAATGGTGATGTCGATTGGTCACCAAGATCACGTGATATGACACCAATGGACTATTTTCTTTCGGGTTGCGTGAAAAGTCAAGTCTATAAAAGCAATCCACAATCGATTCCTGAACTAAAAGATGAAGTTATTCGTGACATTGGTGAGATATCCACAATTATGTCAAGATGTGGTTGAAAATTTTAACAAAAGAGTGAACATCTGTGGAAATGCAGGAGGTGGTCATTTGGCAGCTATGGCTTTTGTATATAAATGGCATAACAGTTACTTTAATTATCAGTAAAAAGTATTTTGAAATCAAAGCAAATTGTGTGTTTTGTTGAAGTTTTAAAAAAACCGCGCAATTTGAAAGACCCTATATCAGTGGGACGCGACAAAATAAAATTATTTCTATGTTATTAATATTGCGTTAAATTGTAAGGTATATCATGAATCACTGGTAAATTTTCATTTCTGCTATTTAATTCTAAATTATTGCACGCACAGTCGAAGAAATCGTAGGGCAAGGGGTTAAATTACTGTTTGGTAGAAATTTTTTGCAGATTTTATCTCAAAGTGAGAAGATATTCATAAATCGTAGGTAGATTTGACAGAGGAAATTCTTTTATCTGATACATTTTTGTGATGTATTAAAGTTTTATTTTGTTGAGAAATATTTCTAAATGATAGGAAGTTGTAATAGTTAGACGTTCATATTAGATATTTGTTGAAATTCTCGCAGGTTTTATTACACAGCGGACAATTTTCTATAAAGTGCAGAAACATACAAAAATTGGAATTATTTCATTCCATATTTCTTCTCCAGTGCAAACTTTATGTAGAATATATTCGTAAAAAATATCGTCATCTCCCATCACACAATAATCTCCAAAGTCTGCGTATCGCTTTACAGCAATTTCTAACGCGGTCTAATCTTGCTTATGCTAATTCACCGCGTGTTCTCTTATCTCTACGCTGTCCATACTGTTTGTACTTTCGATCATTTAAATTAAGATCGAACGTAAACGTTTCTCGGTCGTTTATTTTTGAAGCTCGACACGTAGAGGAAGAAAAGGGACGAGCCGCGAGGAATTTCAAAAGCCCGAAAGTCCCATTTTCAAGTGTCCGTCGACGAAGGTTACGTTGGAATTCTTGGAGGAAAAAATGCGTCGTCCCATTTCCCTCGGAACTTCTTCTTCTTTTTTTGAGGGTATCGTGTATTTATAGACTTCTGCCCTCGCTTTTCTGATCATTTATGTATAAAGGCCGGCGTTACTTTGTGCACGGGTAAAACAGGTAATCCTGCCAATGATATCGCTCATTTCGGCATTGAAAAAGAAGCTGTAAGATAAACGAGCGAGAGATAAAGAGAAAGAGAGAGGGAGGAAATAAAAGGAGGCGCTCCGATTGCTTCTTTCGCTGTAATTACGGGGCCCGACAAAAAGACGCTCGGTCTTTCATCTTTCTTTGCCTCGGCTGTCCCGGTTAGATTATTTATTCATCCGTGATATTGGAAACGCGCTCGATACGGAGTACATGCATGATTTATTATTCAAAAATTCGAAATACAGCAAGAACGTCGGAACGAGGGACGATTTATCGACTTGTTTAAGCCTCCGAGTAATTTGATCGTTAAGATCGAGATCGAATGAATTTTCTTCTTTGGAGTAAACGACAAGACGGTGTTCGAGGCTTTTGAGAAGTTGTAACATTTCAGAGCTTAACACTAGAACTACCAAACCAGTCAAAATGACTGGTACACAATTTTTTCCAAAAATTCTCCAAGTTTAAAGAAGAGTCTTAGAATAAATATTCTATGTCTATCTTAAAAACACATAAATCACCGAATCGATTATCTTTTCCGCCTCTTGATCCCTCCTTTTTCAAAGTACTTATTTAATATTTTGAAATATGATAGATTTAACGCCGGTAGTTCTAGTGTTAAAGTTTGTCTCACTTTTGTTCAGAATTTCCCCTTCAAACTGCCGCCGAGGTTATTCGTATGCATCCTGCGACAACTTAAAATGTCTGTCTTGCTACCACCGGAAATAGAAACTGGAATTCTTTACCGGTGGATACGAATTCCAATCTCCATTTCCTCTGGAAAATTTGTCTTACATCATACGCACATATATCACAACCCACATAACTCAGAATCTACCTAAAACCACATTTATCTCGTCCAAACCAACTCCACCCTTTCTCTTCAATTCAATTAAAAAGACCCACATCAAACACCATCAAATCCATCTCCAAACATTCCACTCTTCTGCAGACTTCCCATCACAACCACCCGACAAAAGAACACACAAGATACCAAAGCAAACAAATAATCAGTCAAAATAATTGTACATTCACCGTTTCAAATTAGGAACTTCTTTTCCCTCATCCTCGAGTACATATTCACCAATGCGAATGTCTTTCGAACAGACACTCCGGCAATCGCGCTGTTGGAGAAAATGAGAATCACACCGATGATGATGATGATGATGATGATGATGATGGCGGCGATGATGATGATAGTGGCCGCGTTCCAAGTTGTTCCAAAACGTAGCACGACACCTCGATAGAGTAGCGTTGCTCAACAGTCTTCCGAGACTTCTAATAGATAACCCAGTGAACCGCTTGCCCCGCTTGCACTCGTTCTTAACCACGTCCAACGTTTAACATTCGGGTCACTTGCCCGATCGACCGTCGCAGGTGGCTCAAACCTTACGGTAAATTTCTGAGCTCCCCCGTCGATAGAACCTCGATACTTGTTGGTACCGGCGTCAGTTTTATTCGGTGGAATACCTCCTTTGTAGTCGGGTCACTCTACGGACCTGTGGGATGAGTCTGCGATGGAATTATTTTGCCGTCCGTTACGTGGCTTTTCGTTCTCCTCTCCTTTTTGGATTCAACATTATGCCGTCCGCGCGATAAATCAAGATTCTTTGCTTTGGCACCGGTGGAATTCGTGTAGATCTCATCGCTCGTCGTCGGTGCTTTTCAAATTTGTCGAGAAATCATAAAACGTCGGGTTTTACTAATTAGAATAAGTTTTAATTCTGTCGCGCAATTTTCACGAAATTCAAAGAAACAAAAAAAATTCGAGGATATGCAGCATATTGCAGTCTGTATAGAATACAAGCGATACTTTGCAAGGATTTGTGATTGTGAGATAGCTGCGATGCTTTTGCGATATTTATTTTTTTCATTTTATTTACTCTTTTTAACGGGCAAATTGTTCTTTACTGTACATCGAAAAGCACCAGTAATTCGGTAGGCATGACACTAGAATGTAAAGAAAAGAAATGAAAATGAAATATAATAGGCAACTGTCTTAAAATTTCAGCGTGACTCCAACGTGGTGTCACTGGCATTTGCTCGCATATTTCCGTATGGCACCAATGTGGTGTCACTGACATTTGTCTGCATATTTTCGTATGACAACAACCGGGCAGCATAATGTTAACACTTTACTGACCGGTAGCCTATTAATAGGCTTTTTGTCACCAACGCTTAGACTTTTAGTTTATTAATCAGTTCCCACGGTAATCACTAATTTGTTATTTATTATTGTAGTGAAACTGTGTTAAGGTATCGATAAGAAGCATTTGTAATTTTCAAAGAGATTGTAATTTTTTTTAGGCAATCTAAGCCGAAACAAATCCTTTAAAGTGGGTAGAATGCTCAAACAATAGCAGGCGGCATAGTGTTAAGTGTCGCAGATATGTTGCCTGGGATCTACAGTTGTAGGAGTGTCGCGAATCAAAGAGGATGGGATATATTGTGATAATTTGGAAAAGATCTTGCAGAGAGGATGAGGTTTGAATTTGGCCTCGTTGGAAGTTTGATGTTTTAACTCCAAGTTCATAGTGTTTTCTTGGATTTGTAGTTAACCCTTTGCACTCCGAGTTATTTTTACTTTGAGCTACTAGCGACACCAGAACTATTTACACGGTGCGACTACACATCTGTAGAAAATCTTGCTTTGTCATTAAAAAAGAAAGATGTATACTTTAAAATTATGTTTTACAATATAAAAAAATATAAAAATACACCGGATTTATCTGACAACGGAGTTATCAGCTTCTATTACAATGTCGCCGCTGCAGCGACAACGGAGTGCAAAGGGTTAAATTTGATGGTTATTTTCTTATGTTAGTTGGTTTTGGTGGTTTGTTAAATCGTGAGGTAGTTAATTTATATTGGTAATTTTATTGTAGGACTAGAAGTACAAGGGACATAGGTGCGACGTTAATACTTAACACTAGATTTACGGGCGTGAAATCTGTTACATTGCAATATATTAAATTAGGACTTTGGAAAGAGAGGGATCAAGCGGTAAAGATGGTAATTTGTTAAGTCATTATTATATTATAAAATACAGGTGAAATATCTACTGTACAGCTTCTCTGTAAATTTGAGAAATATTTATAAAACAAACAAGAACCCGTCAACTTGACGGCTTCCGTAAATCCAGTGTTAAGCTACTAAGGCGGTGAAAACGAGCGGTTATCAGTTTTTTAGACAGTTTCTTAAACTTATAGGGAAGCCATGCAGCAAACATTCCACTTCTATGTTATAAAACCTAAATTACTTATTGGATCATCTTTTTCATGTCTGCATTTCTGTTTTTTCAAAGTACTTATTCAATGTGTCTAAATATAATAGATATAATGCCGGTAGCTTTAGTGTTAAAAGCTCAGACTCTCAGTTGACGAGCTTGAGTACAAATACTGGTCCACTCTGGAATATTTTTTATAAATTATCATTTAAAATACCACAGTCTCGGAGATTCACAATCTACCTAAAACTTTACTTCCTAAAATATCAATAAAAGCGAAGCTCTTCAATTCTGACGCACGTTTTCTTCCATACTTCTTCTACGACAAATCCAAGCAAAAATTCCCTTTCAGTTTACAACCAATCTTTAATCAAAAATAGAAATAATTTTCCGCAAAATTGCCATAAACTTATTTCAACTCCAAATTAGTCTGTTTATAAGCAATCAAAACGAATTCTCCCTTCAAACCGCACAAACTACAACGGCCACTTTTCATTTGCATTATGTAAATCCCACAAACGACCAGCCATACGTCGTAGAATGTAGAATATGTAGAATCATTCCTTGAATACCTAAACGATCGAAGAAACAACGAAGTAACGCGCGTCTGATGGCAGTAAGAGGCGACGCGTCCCACAAGCCTACAACGAAAATGCAGAAGACGAAAAGTACGCGCGTAGGTATATAACGTGGACGTCGGATGACGCTCGTTTGCTCGGACAATTTGTGATAATGGCCGGAACAGCTGATCGTACGTGCACAACGAGAAACGATTCTGCCCTGATGCGAACGCGAAACTACGTGTCTTGACTCGAACGATGCCTTTGGATTCCATTGATTAAGATTGCCTCGTTATATGCGCTTCCATTACGTTAAATCTCCATCAATGATCACGTAGATGATTATATAACACCTGAGTTCTGTATCGCGAATTACTATGACTGTGGTGATGCTTTTTCTTTGATATTTTTCCGGTTTGATTGTAATGGTCATTTTGCCTGGGATAGCTTTATGTGGAGAACCACTTTTTAGTTTGTTGAACGATTCTTTTCTTCATTTTACACAGCATTCTGGTATTCGTTGCTGCTCGATCAATATCTCATACTTTCAGCTGAATTTCTTTCACATCTAGTTTTAAAACGTCCTCCGAACCATCGAGACTGATATTCACGGCACGTAGGAAAAATTTCCCAGAGGAAATAACGAAAATATTCTACAACGCTGTCTACCAGAATCGATCGCCCTCGAACAATACTATCGTGCCTCCCACGATCTCATTCTTCGATCATGTAATTCTAATTTTAATTCTAATTCCCCTCCACTAAAAGTTCCCAAGGATAACGCAATGAGTCGGCGTATGTCTGATTAATTTCTAAAAATGTCCTGTTTGACGTGTACATCAGCCTCGGTGGTTTTTCAGTTATCTAAAGCACTAGGTTCTAGGCAAAATGACTATATCAGCTAAAGCTGGTAAAGTTCCAAAGAAAGAAGCAACGCCTCCATTCTCCCCGATTAGAATCCCCCATCAGCATCGACCAATCAACTCCACCTAAATCAATTAAAACACACACCATAACCTCGGTGATTCAAAATCTACCTAAAACAGTGGATCCCAGTTAAAATAACCGCAGCACATAAGGCTGAACAATGCAAAGAAACATCAGAAAGGAAGAAAATCCCAAAGGTAACTTAACCCTTTGCGGACGGAGACTTATTTGAAATTGAGAGGTAATCATTTATTTGGCGATGGAAAACCACCTTTTTATCGGAAAGTGACTGTGTTAACACTACATTTACGAGAATGAAATTTGTTACACTGCAATATATTAAATAGAGACTTTGGAAAAAGAGGGCTCAAGCGGCAACGCTGATAATTCGTTAAGTAATTTTTGTATTATTAAATACACGTGAAATATCTACTGTACTGCTTCTCTGTATATTTCAGAAATGCTTATAAAAAAAGTATGAACCCGTCAATTCGACGGCTTCCGTAAACCTAGTGTTAATGTGTAGTAAACTGCTATGTGCGTAATAATATTTCAACGGTTATATTTCAATTTTTCAACTCTAACCATGTATACGTGCACCGATAAACTCTAATCAGATGTTTCTCACACCCCACATATGCTTCTGTCGTCCTCAAAGGGTTACAATTTGAATGTCTTTGGGAGCGGTATTGTAGGGGTATTATAATGTATGAGTGAGGATAGTAAGAATGCCGGAACGAATGGAAGTATTTGAAAGTTAAGAGCGGCTGAACGAAAGTGCAGAAAGAATGACAGAGTAACGCGAGCTAGAGATTTGGATGTATTAAGAATGCATATATATGTGTGAGCGCGAGAGGGTCGAACCGAATGGGTATGCTTGCGAAGAGCGACAGTCTAGTTCGAATCGAGCAACAGAAAACGTCGTAAGAAATAAAAAGAATTCACACGCATTTTTCGAGTTAAATACAAAACCCATCTTTCCCTCACGCTAAAGTATATACAGCCCAAATATCCAAAAGAAGTCCTCTGGCCTCTGGTTCGTTCTGATTCGCCTGACGGACAGAGACATCCCTCGTCCTGACATCATTTTCGATTCTAACGCGTGATTGGTCTAAAGAGCCGCATATCGTTACGTCGTCATGGGAACGACGAAAGAAGTGCTTCGTTTTCGGTTGTCATTGGTCGATCACAGATTTCCAGGACCGATATAGTGGGGATAGCCGGTGCGAGCGACACTCTCCCCTTACCCCCTGCCTCATACCGCGCGCCTTCTTTATCGTAGCCAAACAGTAATGTGACAAAAGTCCTTCTAGGACTTTTTCACGGCAAAGTGCCGTCAAATTGCTGGCAACTAACGTCCCAGAAGGCGCCGAGTGCAAAGGATTAATTACAATTTCCAGCATTTATCTACCTACCTCCCATAACCCCATACAAAGACATTTATCCACTTACGTCACATCCTCCCCGGAAGTGCCATCGCGCAAGCAGAATAGCTCCGTTAGATTCATCACTGTCGATCTGTGGAAAGAAGCAGCTATAAAAATACCCCCGGTGTACTCTCTCTCTCATCGCGGATGCTTTTGATCATCGAAGGATGCCTCTATCGGAGAAAGTTCGCCCTCTCTGGCGGCCGCCGTTTTGCTTCCGTTTTCCCCGGCTCTGTGTGCATCGCGTGTCGCACGGGCGAGAGATGAGTGCACCGTGGCAAAACGAAGGCACCCGCAGGAGAGACGCGTTAGGAGGAGTTATCAGGCCGTAAGTTCAAAGAACCGCGGCCGTCGAAGAGGAGAACATCGCGGCACGATACGTCGACGTGTTCGTCGCACGATATTACATGCCCGCCCGCAGAGACGTGCCTCTGCATAATGAGTCATTGAACGGTACGGAGGAGAAATTAGCATTTGTTCTTGCCTCGATTACTGTGCGTACGTGATAATCGCATTGGGTTCTGATTATCGGCCGAGTTGGAGTGGGGGACGTTGAGAAATTGACGGACGACGTGAGATATCGGGGAGGGACGTACATTGATTCGTTTGTGCAGTTTCTTTTTTACTTTCGTTGCAATTCTTTTTATACGTTTGATGGGCTACAGTTTGGTTATGAAGACAGTTTTATTATAGGGAGGAATCGTTGGAGATGATGGTAATTACATTGTGGTATTTTAGATATTTTATTATATGAGGTGTTATGTTTGAAAGTGGTGCAGATCCCTTTCTTTTTAACCCCTTGCCCTATGACAACGAGTGACACTCGTGATGCGGTAAATGGGACAGGAAATTTTCAAGTTTTGTAAAACTTATGAAATTAAAAATATCGATGAGATGCGATACAATCAAGTTACTTCTATAATGTTAATATTATGTTAAATTATACGATATGTCAAGATTCACTGATCAATTTTTATTTCAGCAATTTAATTCTCAATTATTGTCAATTATTTCGATAGTTTCTTCATTTCTACTGAAGTGAAACTTTTTCTATTAAAATCACATCTTTGCGAAGCTAAACGTTAAAGGCAAAAAGAGATATACAGACAGCAGGACTTTATCTTTTTGAGTCCAACGCGTAAATATTGACTGAATCAACAAATTCGTAAATATTGCAATTTAAAAGTCATATGTAATTTCATTGAATTGAATAACGCCGGTCACCGGTGACCCCCATGGCATTCAACGTGTTAATTTGAGATATTAGCTTGCTTACTGCAGCATTTAACAGCTGAAACTTTCTCGATGACATTACGAGAATATTTCATTCTTTACTGTGGCATTTGAAATGCAAGGAGGAGACACCTATTTTGAACTAAAACACACTTTCCTCTAAAATGCACTGATAGCACTTTCAAAAATAGCAGATCATATGGTGTCTTCTGGATGCTTTAGGTGTATCGATGCTATGGTAAGATTCTATGCTTTAGCTGGCCACCATCGACACTAATAAATATGCATATCACGTAGGAAAAGATTCATAGAGCGATGGGGATTCGAACTTAGGCCTGCTAGTTTGGGATTCGAGATTTTACCAACGTTAGCTGTGCTGCTACGAACTTTGCAGGAATATATTTCAAAGTTATTGGGAAAATTACATAATATATTTGAATATTATTGGAAATTTTGTTAATATTATCGGATGAGAATTTGAAGAAATTTTGTGAAATTTTATAACGACTATGGTAAAAAATCTCATGACAGTTCTAGTTATGAAAAGGGAGAGAAAGGTGCTAGAGCCCTTTGCGAGCAATGAGACCAAAGGAAATTAATTGTTACTCAAACTTACAAGCGCTTTGACGGATGATATGTCTTACTTCACAATGCAATTCATAGAATTACTGTCTTTTATGATATTAGTTACTTAACGCGTTAAGCTGGACGTTTGTAATATCATTAACGTGATGCGCCGAGGAGGAAGCCAGAAATAGTGGTGTTACAAGCTGAAGCTTTCATAGAATATGTTAAATAACAAGCTCGAGTGACGTTCAACGAGATTCGTAATTGTCTCATTATACTTTATGACAATGGTTTTTAATTTACGCCTAAGGTTCCAGCTTGCGTCCACCTGCTTGAATAATTAGAAATTTTTAATTGTTTTGTCATCAAATTTAACTCGACCGGATTAAAACGCTGCGCTTTTAAAGTATCTTCAAGATATCGTAAGTGTTCTTGGATCGGTAGATCGGTGATCTCACCATTTTTTGAGCTGACGAAATTTTGTAACTGATATCATTTACAAAATTGAATCTCGTATATCATGCAATTACGGTTTCTCAATATTAATTTTTCCTAAACTAACAAATTGCAATCGACGCCTTCAAATAAAAGCTGAAGAACTTTCCCAAATCACTCTCAGTCTTTTATCGTAATCGAACCATTCCACCTATGCACTTTGTTGCAACCTTTACAATGACTGTATTTCAGAGTAATTATTTACAATCTCAAAACCATCAAAACTAAGAAATTCCAATCACCTTGTTCAAATAAATGCTAAAGACCTGTCCCAAAACCCCCTCAGTCTTTCAAGCGCAATCGAATCTTTCCACCTTCTATGCACTTTGTTGCAGCCTTTACAATGACTATATTTCACAGTAATTATTTACAATCTCAACGCCATCAAAACTAAGAAATTCCAATCAACTCGTTCAAATAGAAGTTAAAGACCTGTCCCAAAACCCCCTCAATCTTTCAAGCGCAATCGAAACTTTTTTCCCCCCTTATGCACTTTGTTGCAACCTTTACAATGACTGTATTTCAGAGTAATTATTTACAATCTCAAAACCATCAAAACTAAGAAATTCCAATCACCTTGTTCAAATAAATGCTAAAGACCTGTCCCAAAACCCCCTCAGTCTTTCAAGCGCAATCGAATCTTTCCACCTTCTATGCACTTTCTTGCAACCTTTACAATGACTATATTTCACAGTAATTATTTACAATCTCAAAACCATCAAAACTAAGAAATTCCAATCAACTCGTTCAAATAGAAGCTAACGACCCGTCCCAAAGGCACCAAATCCCCTCTCGGTCTTCCAAGCGCAATCGAACCTTTCCACCTCCTATGCACCACACTGCAGCGTGAAATCGTCGGGTTCTGCATTTAGCCTGCACTTATCGGAAGACGAGTAACCGATGATCTATATGGCCCCGTCGAGCAGCGAAAGGCACGCAGACGGCATCTCGGGCAGCACCTCGTGACATTTCGAGTGGCTCGAGGATGCTCCGGGACGGAAACCTCCGCTCTGCCCAGCATCGACGCTGCTGATCCATTCTCCTCCTTGCGAATTCGCGTCTTCTTTATTAGGGGGATGGTTATTTGCGGGTCCGTTTCCAAGCACTCGCTCGCTACCCTATCTTTGATAATGAAAAATCAATAGTCCCTTGTGCAGTTTCGCTCTAGGCGGAAACAGGGTGTCGCGAGGACGTCGTTGAAAATGTGTCGCGGAATTAATGCCGATTCTTCACACGTTAACACTGTATCTATCGAGCACTGTGAACCCTTAGCGGGGGAAGATTTTTTTGGATATTGAAAAATAATTGTTTTTTTGGCTATTGAAGGTCGCCTCTTTATTGCAAAGCCAGAAGGTTAACAGTTTATTTCTATTATATTTAAGTATAAGTAGTTTGGTAAATAAGTAAATAAGTAGTTTGGAGAAAGGGGAATGAAGAGGTGAAAAGGATGATCGAGTTAAGTGATTTTTGTTTTATGAGATAAATGTAGAATATTGACTGTATGGCTCTCCGATCATTTTAGGGAATTTTTATAAAAAATTAGGAACCAGTGTTTTTCACTGCCTTGGTATTTTTAGTGTTTAAGGTATAGGTACTTGTATATTATTAAATTTCTGAATCATTATTGTAAATTACTTTAACATCTGTAATATCTGTGATGAAACGAATAATTTATTTTTTTCGTTAACTGATGTAACTTTGTCTCTAATTCATATAAGCTGTAAATCTTAGTTATGTAAATACGGAATTTTGATGGGTGTAACTTTTTAAGATAACTTTAATCTTATCGTGACATTTGTCTGATAGTTGTACTAGTTTTTATTTATTACGCTGTAGATATACGATGTCAAAAACCATCATTAACGAGTGCCGTGTGTACCAAAAGAAGGTTTTAGATAAAGCAAGAATTTTTGTATTCCAGGCAGCCACCTTTTTTTGTCATCGATGTAGTCATTTAGAGCATTAAGACACTGTTTTCAATAGTCCAAGTCTACATTGAAGGACTTATCAGAGTGCTGGGGAACTTATTTTTGTTTGGCGAACATCTTTTCAAGACCGCTTTAAAAAACAATCTTTGCTATTAATTATTTTATCAATTAAGAATAAAATGGTAGCCATCACTTAAAAAAATATTTAAAAATATTCTGCAATCACTATATTTACTGCCTGTTTGTCCTGTGCGTCTCCTGACTGTCGTATTTATCGCCTGTTTTTCCAACCTGTCCTGCCTGTCTCCTGCCTATTCCTTCTGGGCGTATCTGCCTCTTACCTTTCCTGCCCTTCTTGCCCGCCCTGCTTGTTCTACCCGTAGTGACAAAAAAATTTTGTTTGAAGGTCAAAATGTGTGCTTGCAAGCTCAAGGGTGGTTGCTCAAACTAAAAGCTCACTCGGAACTTGAAGAAGTTTCGCGAAACGCTCGGAAAGATGGCTCAAAAGCTCGACACCTACGGGCTCATAGCTCAAAAGCTCATTTTTATGAAGTAAATTAGGAATTTAGTCGAAACTCGGATTGAGCTTTTAGTTTGAGCGATCACAGATGAGCTTGCAAGCTCGGCTGTCGTTGCTCAAACTAAAAGCTCACTCGGAATTTGACGAAATTTCGCGAAGCACTCGGAAAAATAGCTCAAAAGCTCGACACCTACGGGCTCATAGCTCAAAAGCTCATTTTTATGAAGTAAATTAGGAATTTAGTCGAAACTCGGATTGAGCTTTTAGTTTGAGCGATCACAGGTGAGCTTGCAAGCTCAAATTTGACCTTCAAATGACCTTCAAGATCAAATGAGCCCACGTCTCGACGTTGATTTTCTCGAAAATGGTTTTTGAAGAAACACTTTGCGTATGGCTGAGGCAAGACAGACAGGGCAGACAGGAGACACACAGGACATGCAGGAAAGACAAGAGACGGACAGGACTGGAGGGTATAGGTAGGACAGACAGGAGATAGGCAGGAAAGACAAGAGACAGACCGGCAGGGGACTGGCAGGACAGGTTGGAGACAGATAAGACCTACCTTAACCGTTTTAGTGCCACGCAGCGCGATCGCGCTGTTCGCGTACTGTGGTGAACTGTGTCGCGCTGTTTGGTCACGATCGTCAATTCGCAACGCGCTTGGTTCGTAATTACTATTTTTTTTTCAAATAATCGTAAACCACCTGCATAAATAAGCTGTTTTTATTGAATTTACTTCTATACGCAAAAAAAGAGCAACGTGATCGCGTCGATCGGGATTTCTTGCAAATAAATGAACGAAGCGCTATCGCGCTGCATGGCACAATCCGACACGGATTCTTATAAAACCCTGACACTAAAACGGTTAAAGAGGCGCCTCACTTGATATTTCTCCTAAAGTTGAAAATGAGCACGAACGAATTCCAGCTATCTACTTAGATATGCCTAATTAATAAAAGTTTTACCAAAATCGGAGTCTATCAGTTTCCGAACTTCCCTTGTTAGGTGACATGACTACAGCAATTGAACAAAAAGAATACATGAACAAAAGAAAAGAAGGAATTTATGGAAAAACCAAGTAATTTAACAAATTAAAATTCTTGTTTCAGGTAATGACAGGCTGACGGTATTATCGTTCGGTTAAAGTTACAAGATCACGAAGATGGATCACCAGCAGCCCGGCCGGAAGCAGACGCCGAATTCCCCGGAAGTCGCGATTGCGAATAACGTGTTCGATCAATTTTGCAATGCCACCACACTCAAGTCGATCCTGGGACAATATAGGCACCTTTGTGAAGTGCTGAAGATCAAACCGAACACGATAACGCAATTTTATCCAAAGTTGAAAGCGAAGCTGAGATCTTGGAAGGCGCAAGCCTTATGGAAAAAATTCGATCAAAGAGCCAACCATAAATGTTACAATCGCGGAAAAGCTTGCCCCAATACCAGGGTAATTGTTTAATAATTTCAATACTTCTTTTTCATTTAACAAGAATTAAACTCACTTTCGAAAATAATTCAAATCTATCTAACTCTATTCTAATTATATTCTCAATAATATATTCCTATCAAAATTTCTCACAAAATATCTAGTTCTATCATTAATCCTAAGATATGCACCATGGTTACTTAATTTTGCCAAATCTAGACGAATCTGTGCTACCTGATAAACAAACGCGTAGACACTAATTTGTAACTTATTACAACACTTATCAATAATTATCCACAGGTATTAATAATCGGCGGCGGCCCGTGCGGTCTTCGTTCGGCGATAGAGGCCCAATTGCTTGGAGCAAAAGTGGTGGTCGTCGAGAAGAGAGATCGTATGTCCAGGAACAACGTTCTTCATCTTTGGCCCTTTGTCATTCAAGATCTTCGTGGCCTAGGTGCGAAGAAATTCTTCGGGAAATTCTGCGCAGGTTCCATCGATCACATCAGCATCCGGCAGCTTCAATGTATTCTGCTCAAAGTCGCTTTGATCCTCGGCGTTGAGTTCCACGAGAGCGTAAGCTTCGACTCTTTGATACCACCTCCGGAGAACCAGGAAGAAGGCAGTGAGTAATCGACCCTCTCCACGGCTTAATTCCACATCCCTTTGACACGTAAAAGTTTCTTGACCTGGAAAGTTTTTTCTTCTCTTTCCCGATTCTCTCGCACGCTTAAACGTCCTATAACTGCCGCTTTCTCGAAAGCTTCGTTACCGGAAGTACGTCGAATGAACGCTTCTGAACAACTTTGTAGAAAGTACGGAGCTCGAGGGAACGCTGAAATTACTTGATATAATTAAAAGTTTAACGTGCGAACTGAAACTTCACCTTTTCTCTGAAGTTTTTAGAAAAGCACAGCGGTTTTCGTTGTTTCGACGGTGTACATTTACTTTTCTGGCTTTCCTCAGAAATCGGATGGAGAGCCAAAACTACACCAGCTGATCATCCGGTCTCTCAGTACGAGTTCGACGTTTTAATCGGTGCTGACGGGAAAAGGAACACCTTGGAAGGCTTTAAGCGCAAAGAATTCCGAGGGAAACTCGCCATCGCGATAACAGCAAATTTCATTAATAAACGTACCGAAGCGGAAGCCCGAGTCGAAGAGATCAGTGGTGTCGCTTTTATCTTCAATCAGAAATTCTTCAAGGAATTGTATCAAGAAACTGGCATCGATTTGGAGAACATTGTGTATTACAAGGATGATACACATTATTTCGTGATGACTGCAAAGAAGCACAGTCTCATTGACAAAGGAGTCATTTTACAGGTTTATTGCATCATAATAAATGAAATAAATCTCTGTCGAATTTACATAGTAAGTAACGATTAAATGACGGAAACGTTTCTTTCGTGTTGCTAGGATCATGCAGATACCGCCAAGTTACTCGCCAAAGAGAATGTAGATCGTGAGGCACTGATGCTTTACGCTCGAGAAGCAGCCGAATTCTCCACCGAATACCAAATGATGGATATGGAATTCGCAGTGAATCATTACGGTCAACCAGACGTGGCTATGTTCGATTTTACATCTATGTACGCGGCGGAGAATGCTAGCCGTGTCCTGGAACGCCGTGGTCATAGACTCCTCATGATTCTGGTCGGCGATAGCCTTCTTGAGGTACATTGCCGTACGATTCAATCTTAGAAAAATGTTACTTGCAACGTGTAGGATGTTATTAATGTGGAAAATGCGTTGGAATATAAAGGGGGCAATTATTTCAGCCATTCTGGCCAACGGGGTCTGGTTGCGCCAGAGGATTTTTAAGCTCGTTGGATGCCTGCTGGGCAATCAAAGGATGGGGCGCCTCTGTGTCGCCGTTAGAAGTAATTGCAGAACGAGAATCGATTTATAGATTACTCGGGCAGACCACGCCGGAAAACTTGAACAGAGATTACGCTGCATATACCTTGGATCCTCATACCAGGTATAAAGCATTATTGTAGGAACATATTGCCATTATATTTTGCCTCGATATACTTGATGTGTATATCTGTCTGTAAATATAATACTTTTTATTGGATTTATGACGATTATTATATTTATTGTACAAATGTAAGGAAGATGATAGTGTTTACGACTCAGCCCGATATTAGAGTGTAGTCCTGTGCCATTGATAAATTCCTAGCCCTTGACAGATATTTCAATATTTCAATTCACCTCATTGTTCATTGTTTTTCAGCGATGACACCCTTTTTGCTGTTAGCTACATAAGTTAATTCTGTTTAAGATATCCAAATTTGAATGTATCCTCTGTAACTGCAATACAAGTTCGAAGTCTTCTTGATACCGATGATCCAGAGAGCATCAAACATCCGCCGGTACAATCCGAAATTGATATTCCTAAGAAACGTCGTCGTCGTGGTGAGTGTACAATTTTTTTACTGACTTCTCATTATTCGCATGAAAACTATTACAATAACCGTGCAATTACTCCTTAATTATATATCCTATGTAATTATAGATCTTCGTGGAGATGCTCAGGTACATCCTGATGTTCTGCTTCGTTGGCTGCAAAGGCAGGTTGCTCTCTACGATACAGTTCAGATAGAAGACATGGGGGCTTCCTTTAAAAATGGTTTGGCTATTTGTGCGATCATTCACAGATATCGACCAGATCTAATCGATTTTCATAGCTTACAACCTGACGATATCATAAAGAACAACCAGTTGGCCTTCGACATATTGGAAAAAGAGTTGGGCATAAGTCCGGTGAGGAATTTTCTAATTATGAGAATATTTTTAAATGAGTAACACGTAAACGGGATTTGTTTAACTTTTATAATAATTTCTTAGGTCATGACGGGAGAAGAAATGGCTCAGTGCGATGTTCCTGACAAACTTGCCATGTTCTCTTATTTGACACAGATATACGAAGTCTTTCGCGGTGAAATTCCGCACATCAGGCATCCGAAATTAGTAAGTATTTATTCAAAATTCAAGATTAATCTACGTATATTTAATCCTAATTTCGTTTTTATAGCATTCAAAATCGTCTACAAAAGTGAAGGTAGAAAATAACGAGATGTGTGTTCCTCATTCAAGAGTACCCGATCCTTCGTCCCATAGAAATCATGCTCCATATTTCGTTTATCGTCGAAAATCAAAATCATTTACACAATCCATCCCCGAAGATTTGCCAATGTCTTTCCAACAAATTAATAAATTATTGGATCAAAATAACAATAGAATATCATTAAACGAGAGCAGCAATGCGACGGATAATCAAGCAGGCTGGATTAAAAATACGCTGCAACTTAATAGATTTGTGTCATTTGCGAAGAAAATGTTAGAGCCAAGAGCGGAATTCTATAGGAATAATGAAATCTCCCGGCTGGAGGATAGTAAAGTTAATGAGCTAACAATTTCTTCCTTTATTTCGTCATTGTAATGAGATATTAATGATTTCGTCAAACTTTTACACTTGTTTGTTACGGCAATCATTTTAATTCGTATCAATGATCTCTTGTTTTCGAAGGAACCTGAAAACGAGGAGAGGCCTGCGCACAATAAGCAATTAAGTCAACTAACCCCTGACCAAAAAGCTCATTTAATTGACCGTATCGCTAGACAAGATAGCGCTACGAGAACGAGACATTCGCGATCACGACATAATGAAAACGTGCACCCCTTGGACAAAAAGGGGGACACCATAAGCCGACGTTCTCGAAAGAGACGAAGCACAGAGAAGATGGGTGCGACAGTGGTAAGTTTTCCATAGGAAAAAACAACAACGTATAATGAAATATTAACAAATTTCATAGTCAAAGATCACCGGAGAATTTTCAGTATGGGAACTCAATTACATGATTCTTTCATCTTTTAGTTGGCTGACGAGTGATTCTGTCACGTCTTTTTTTTGTGCAATTCAAGAATCAACTCTTTACACTTGTATATCGAAATTCAGATCTTTTACATTTAATGTAGCAAGAAATAAATTTCGAGTGTGAAGGATTGAATGGCAATATATATATACATATATATTATTGTAATCCTTCAAAGAGATTTTAACAGAAGGAGGGTATTTATTTTTCTTTTAAATCCTGTATCATACGAAAAATATGAAATGACAATGATTACCCTTATATCTTCCTTTTCGTATAACTTCTCTTTCGAGGATTAAAATTTAATACTAACAGTACTCATACAGGCACAGGATTAATTTATTACACTTACACTGCTTGTATCCTATAGTCACGATCGGAGAAGATAGCAGCACTTATATATCATGGGATAATCATATTGTTCTTAATCATAATAATCGGACTTACCATTGCCACGGTGCAGAAGGAACTGCTTGTATTCTGATTGCTTCACATAATCTACCAAAGTATCACGGGAACGTTGCAAGAACTACGGGTTATGTTGCCAACTTTTTCTATATATTTCTGTTTATGTCATAATATATATCTATTCGCTACATCAGCTACTGTATTTGTCCCGTTTACTAAAATTGTTTAGAGAGAATTAGATGTTAGTAATTCCATTCATTAGCCTTTATGACGAACTTCACGTTAAAATGATTGATACGAAGGTATAGTTAAATAGACGTATTTCAACGTTATTCGCTACGAACGAAACCGATAGCGTGTTCTAAACTCGAGTTAGAGAACCCTCGATTTTTGTACGAATTCATTATAATTACTGTCTCATCCTTGTTATGATAATTGGAAATTGAATAGATAGAAACCATTGTAACGTAACATGTAATTATTTGTAAATAATTGGGAAGTGAGAATTAAATTGGAAAGCAGTTGTGATGGTGAAATAGCGACGGGGAGATTAATATTCGCTATATATTTTACGATGCATGTGAAGGAGGAAAGACAGCAGAGACTCGCAGAAATAGAAAAGAATCGTGTTGAGAGAATGAGAAGACGGCAATATATGCGATACAAGGCGACACAGCAATTCTACAAAAGTATGCAGATGCTGCAAGCGAACGCGAAGCGTGAAAAAGAGGAGCCGTTCGAAGATTATTCGATATTTTTGTATCGCCAAACTGCGCCTGATTTCAAGGATAGAGTGAAATATCTAGAACAGAAAATCTTATACCCAGTAAGCTGGATGAATGACATAGAAGTGTGTAACAAGCGGATTGTTGAAATTTTAACAGTTTTACTTATACGCTCCGATTTTTCGATAATGTTGCTATCTTTTGTTTGCCGCAATAATAATCTGGAAATCGATAATATAATAACAACGTACTTTATGATGTAATATAATAAATTTCTCGTGCAAATTGACATGTATTTGCCAAATTTATTACATTACAGTACACACGATAACGTTATACTTTTTTTTCCTCTTATAACAATTAAAACGACGTGTGATATATTAACTGTATAGAAGGAATGCAGGATCGAAGTGTTTGTACGTGACGAATTGAATGCAATTAAATGAAAATATTCTTACCAATTACATCACTAACTTATGCACTTCATACCACAAAGATACACTCAAACATTTCTAACATATTGTTCAAATTAATACGCAAATTACAGGCGGAGTGAGATAACATACGTCATGTGCCGTAAAGCATTACACTTTATGTGCCGTTTTGCCTTGTTTGACTTCAATCATGTGTGATCGTCCTTATTTCATTAAATGCGTTTGTACATTTTATTTCACTCTCTTTCTGCTTCTTAGGACAGAGAACCAAAAATGCACGCTGGCCATCGGAAGGGAAGCGTAGACGATGAATTTTCGGAAAGAATAAAATATATCGAGGATAAGTTGCGAGGGTCGACGCCGTCTGAAAAGAAACCGAGGGATCTTTTACGTGCCATTGGTTTGTATTTATTTACTTCCATTTTCGTTTTTATACGTGTTGTATAAATTTTGAGAATAAACTGTGAAAGTATTACGTAATTGCGTTGGATTATATTGAATATAGCATTACATTGAATGCAACGTAATCTCATTGAACAGGTAAAATCGAAAAGACCGACTGGAACGTGAAGGAAATCGAAAAGAAAATCGAAGAAAATAAAATGGGTCGTTCGGTTCGGCACGATAAAGTAGAACGTGTACCGAAGTGGAGTCGAGAACAGGTTGGCATAAAAGAGTGCAACAATACTCGGTAATCATTGTTTTTCAGATGTGTATATGCTTCATTCAGTTTTTAGCTCGACAAATCAAGATGGAGAAGAAGGGACGGGATCAGAAGGAGTCAGATAGTAAGTACGCTGATATTGACAATACCCTCAAGAATATAGACAGGAAGATCAAAGAGGGTAATGTTCTCGGTCACAATAAAGTCTCAGCCATGGCTGAGCAGTTTTCAAATAAAAATCAGGATGCAGAACCCAAGGTGCAAAAATCGGTAAATACGAAAGTCAGAAATTTCAGTACTCGGGGAAGTAGTCAGCAGGATCGTTTAAAATCTTTGTGATGTTCACTGTATTATGTGCTATTTGATCTGAGGATGTTTCGATTTGTCCCCCATGGATTCCTTTGTATATGTTATTCGTTACTTTTATAGGCTGGAAGACACTCTTTTATGTCTGATGTTTAGTATAAGTATGTGTATGGAATGACACTACACAAGAATTATTACAAACACGAATTTTCGAGACGACAGTTACTAAGATATTAACGTTATTTATGCCCAATAAATCAGTAACATTCCTTCGGTTTAAATCACTTAACAATATTTAGAAAATAATCATATAGTCCCGGATGTATAATGTACTATAATTGCTGACTAAAATCCTTTTGTATTGAAAATCTGAAAGTAGCGGCTGCCTCAATTTATGCAATTACTTTTACAGAATACTAAGCCTGCTGTAATGTTACCTACGCAAGGAGGTTCGGAGATGTGTCATTTTTGTAATAAAAGGGTTTACTTAATGGAGAGGCTAAGCGCAGAAGGAAAGTTCTTCCATCGCGGTTGCTTCCGTTGCGAATACTGTTCTACCTCGTTAAGAATAGGTTTCACCTCGTTCTATTTAACATACATACAAATATGTATAATTGCTATCATATAAACGTTCCTGTACTAAACTTAATTGCAGGAAATCATACATTCGATCGGGATAAAAATGGAGGCCGATTTTACTGCACGCAACATTTCGGCTTCTCTGGAACAATGAAAGCTCGAGCAGAAAAAAAACGAATTACCGCGCTGAACAAAGAAAATATACCAAACGCTTCAGTAAATATAAAAACACCAGAGAAGGTATAATAAAATTTCTATTTTATGAAGATACACCCCCTTCAAACTGATTAGTAATATTATTTCTTCGTCTGTGAAAAGATACCTTTGGAAGGTCTTGTTGGGCTTGATCTGCTTGATCGGGGCCAAACTCCCGAGAGAATAGAATTTGAAAATTTAGCTGGTATATCGGATGCTGAAGAAGCTCAGAGTCAAATGGATGAGGATGAATGGACAGATAGAAATTTCGGTGCGTCCACCGCAGAAATGGGTTCCAGCGATGATATTTCAGATATGAGGTATTACAAGCTATTCTTTATCTTAGAAATTTTTAAAATGATTTTCGTTCTAGCTTCTGACATCTATCTTATATTAGTTGTGCAATTAACATGAAAACTGCCAACATGGTCAAGATGACCAATTTTCTATTTTTTTCGTAAAATTCCTCAAATTACTACAAAGTCGGGCAATAAATATTCCTCTTCGATCTTATAAAATCTAAATTATTTAATTAATCATCCTCTTGTTCCCGTGATTTCTCTTTTTCCAAAGTACTTACTACATCTATTATATCATAGATAGTTCTAATGTTAAGTAAAATTATGTTATTTTAAAGTGAAATTACTTTAACAAACTATTTGCTATGACAGAAAGTAATAATAATTATATTCGATACATCTAAATATAATACATATAACGCCGATAGTTGTAGTGTTAATTATTATTTTACTGCTTCTACAGCGATTCGGACGATGACAACGAAGTGTACGAAGAAGCAATAGATCAACCATTAACAACCGAAGGGACCCTCGAACTTGCCAAAAATTGGACGTTACGTTATTCTCATCCACACGCTGCAACAGGTCAATCCGACACGGGTAGCAACGAATATGAAGATTCCAGCGACGAATATACTAGCGAAGGTGAAATTGTTCGAGCAAACTTCTTTTTATCTGTTGTACTAAAGATATCTCGTTCGTTTCTATCCAGACGATGAAAGTGAAACGGCCACCGAAGATGAAGATGACATACGCGCTCGAGAGCTCAGAAAACAAGAAGTTTGGGTGAAACACGCTGCCCGCAATTCGGATACGGATACCGGTTCGGATACAGAGGTGAACATTTTTCAA
The DNA here is from genome assembly GCA_963989415.1 of Cerceris ruficornis. Lineage (NCBI taxonomy): Eukaryota > Metazoa > Arthropoda > Insecta > Hymenoptera > Crabronidae > Cerceris > Cerceris ruficornis. The sequence goes on from OZ022518.1 coordinate 9,687,120, forward strand.
GATTCTGTACATAAAGTAACTGAAGAATCAGTCGTTCTTCCCGAATCCGCTTCTGCGCAAAATTCTAGTCCAACGCTGTCCCCAGTGTCGAATGTTGACAGTGATGATGTCGTCGTTGATCGAAATATTAATGATGTTAAAGATGGCCCAAATTCTTTAGAAACAAAGAGCTTACAGTCTGATGTGTTAGTGGAAAACGTAGGTGAAGAAGTAGGGAATTACGTAAACCCAGATAATAAAAAGGATGCATCTCAAGATAATGCATATGGAAGTGTAATTCCAAAGTCTAATTCCACTTTCGATTTGATTTCGCACAGTATCAGCAATAATATTATGAATTTAAATACTGCTCTAGTTCCCGCCGACTATTTTTCCATTGAAAACTTTATTAATGCTTGTTTAAAGAGTAATATCAACAAAGAAGATTGTAACTCGGAGTATGGGAGTTTGATAGAGGAGAATATTATTTCAGATGCGAATAGTATAGACGATATCACGGTCGAATCGAGAAAGAAAAATAATCTCGATAATTCTACTTTAAAGTCTAACGATACAAGTGATATTATTGACGAGGAATTAAATAATAAAGTAATGCCTTCTTTAATTGTTGATACTTCAGAAGCAGAAAATGATTTAAGTAACAAATCCTTGATAGACTGTGTAGGAATCATACTTCCAGATGCTATCCCATGTAAGGAAACTAGTTGCGATAGTATGATATTGCCTCACACCAAAGGCGTTATGAGCAGCGATGAGAAATTGCCGGATTTAATAGCTTCCCCTAAACATAGTAGACAATCCTCGTTTTCTTCCTTGCCTGAATTGTATCTGTCGACCGAATCATTATATAACGAATCGTCGATGATAAATGATGAATTAGGAGATACAAAAGCTCCGGAGTTAGAATGCCTTCGTTATAGCGATGAAGACAGCTTGAAAGTGAAACAGAATAAATTAAATATCTCTATAAAGAAATTGGCAGAAATTCCAACAGTTACGATCACTTCGCCGTCTCCGACGATCGAAAAACCTCTGGAAGAAATGTCTGTCGAAATTGCTAAATTAACGATTCCTAAAGAAGTTGTTGTCGTGAAGTCGATTCCATCTGATCCAAACAGTTCATTCGATAAGCTGAAACGCGACTTGAGACAGCGGAAAGCAAGAAATAGACTGTCGGTGGGCGAATTACGACCATTATCCACGGAAAATGCTCAAAGGAAAATCAGTAAATATTTTGTGGAGAGTAAAAAATCAGAGACGAAGAGTCAAACGTCAGTGACGGCTGACAAAGATGAAAAGGTAGATGATGTCAAAGTTGTTAAATTGGATATTAAACCAAAACTGTCTAACAAGGTTGAAGCAAAGGACATAATGAAGTATTTCAATAAAGCAAAATCTTCGGCGGATGAAGTTGAAATTGACAACAGTAACACAGAATCTCTGGAAATAAATGATTTGGATGCGAGTATCGATGAATTAAGTGGAACTGATGAAAGTGATATTGATATTATCAATCAGCAATTCGATCAAATTGAAGTGCAAGCCAAGGTTGCCGATACCGAATCGAAATCAGATCTAAACATTTTGCCTACGCAAAATTCCATAGAAAATGGAAATGTAAAAAATATTTTAGAAAACGCAATAACGATAGAAGAACCTCAGAAATCCCCTGAAACATCCGTCAGTGATATTTCGTTACCTTCAGAGTCTCTTGTTAATGAAAAGGAAACGAATTTGTTAAATAACGTCCCCGAAAGTGGAATACATAAAGATCAAACAAACAAGACAGCTGTATTATCAGAAAACACTGAGAAAATCGACGAAAAACGAACAGTAATTGCATCACGATTGAATGAAATTAAAAAAGCCGATTTTGAGAAAAGTAACGCTTTAAATGCAAGTGATAGTACTTTAAACGTATTAAAAAGATCTGCTAACGAAAGTAATGTATTATGTAAAAATTCCAAATCGTCTTCCGAACTACCAAGTCCCTCAACAGAGAATGTACCCATTGCAAATGTTAAGGTGGTCGAACAAGTCTTAGCAAAGCCAATGATAGTCGATAAAGTAAGCGTTAACAATAATAATGTAGTCTTGAATTCATTAAACGAAGTTCCAAAAAGGCCCGAACGGAAGTATGGACATCACGATTCAAATTCCTCGTCGAGAAAAAATTCTTTTGATGCGCAGCAAGTACCCGAAGTCCCAGCTAGAAGAAGATCAGGAAAAAGGAAATCAACGATTGCATCGTCTTCAAAAGAATCATCTTCGCAAAGGCAATCCTCTACAACTGTCGAGAGATTGGCAGTGTCTGAAACTGGTGCTGATAAGCATCAACAGAATAACTTGAAAATTTCTTCGGCAAGTGTAGCTAGCCACGAGATAGAAAAAGATTCAACTTCTTTAGGAAACGCAGCAAGCGAACAGAAATATTCGCATTCTGGGAATCATCCTGTTTCAAATAAATTGGAGCACCATAAATCGACGAAATCTCTGTCCTCTAAGAGTGATCGGTCAAAGAAAGATAAATGTGTTGTGTCGTAGGATATGTAAGGTAACTTTTAATTGAGTGAACTGCGCCTGACGAGAAATTAATGAAAAGAAAAAAAAAAAGAGATTGTTACATGTACGGACCTGTATTTTTTAGCTTTTATGATTTTTCATTTAGGAAAACTGTGTGAGATACATTAATAAAGTAGAAAAAGGTATATTACTTATGTTTGGCTGATGGTGGTATTGTCTTTTTAACGTACCCAAGGCCGTTGAAGACAAGGTAATACATTTTCATATATGGTTGGAGTGACTCATTGAACTAATTTGAAATTAACAGTGACTTAAATCGATTAATTGTTTGGGTTTGACTTAATGTTCATGCTAAGAATAGCATTGTTTACTCACCAACTCGTATTAATTACGAAATTACCACCAGCCAATACTTTATTAAAACGTCTCACTGTTTCATGTTTGACTTGGCAGGACATTTAACTTCGTATTAAAATGAAATTTTGACTTCTCATCGTGATAAGTTCTGTAATAGGCATGTTTATTTTGAGCGTATTCTTTTCGAGGCAGCTGAAGAGTGTAAAGTTGCAATTTGTCTAAAAAATCATATGCTCCCAGGTACGATCGTAAGTCGCAGAGTGAATTAAAAAAAATCCAATTGAAATTCATCCAAAAATAAATCCATTGCAGTGACCATTTAACTAAACATTTCATCGTTCTTTAAAGGGAATTAATAATAATTGGTATTATTCTACATAGAGTACTTTCTTGACTGTATGCATTATGTTATCTGGTTTTTTTTACATTGTCTCACTAATACACTAAAATGATTTTCCGTTTTTAATAACATGTGATGCTCCGCTTACAATATTTATCACTTACTAATTATAAAATCCCACGACAGGTTGCATCGGACGACGCCACGACGGAAGAGAGCGAGCAGAACTCTGCTACAGAGATCTCAACGGATTCCGAATTCGAGCATGATGGTGCAACCCCAACTCAACACGAGATTCCAGAGATCACGATCAACGATTCTTACGTTCGCAAAGGAAGAGGGAACTATCTAGAACCGAAGAAAGTTCAAGTGAAGAGCAAAGTAATATCGTCGATCAATGGGAACCTGAGGCAAGCTAAGGAGCTGGAGAATCCTAACGCTAAGAAGGCACAATTCATGAAGTTAGATCACAATGTAGATCCTTCCCATGCAGACAGGGAAGGCAATTCGAATTTATTAGGATTTACTAACGCTAATCGAATACCGTTGGTAAATCCACGTAAAGGGGATTATCTGTTAAATCGCACCCACTCTACGGAAGGAATCGCGTCAAAGTTGTCTTTGGAACTTAAGAAGAAATATTTGTTAGGCGGCACGGCTTTCGGTGGTTCGGTAATGAAGTCCGGATCGACGTCAAACGTAGACACAAAATTGCGTAATCTTACAGATGCAATTTCTCAACATCAGAAGCTCCTGAATCCAGCCCCAGAACCGAGTCCAACGATGCAAGCATTTCTCCAAGGTACCAGTAAGCTGCGATCGAGTAATACTCAACTTTCTCCCATCTCACCGACAGCGATATTCTCTTCATCCCCTGTGCGACCGTACAATGTTAATCGTTCCTCGCAGAATTTATTGAACAACGATAATCCAATTTACAAAGCAACCATCCTCCCGGAAATTTCGAAAACGCAGTTACCAGATCTGGTGAAAGAGACGAGTATACTGAAGTCCAAGACAGCTCCTAACATTGTTTGCAGCGAGGCGAAGAAAGACGGCGAAAGAGAATTGATAGATGAGCCGGCAATGTCTAATCAGGTTAATACGGTGCATAAAAATTCCGAAGCTTTGGAAATCGTAAGAAATACACAAAATGTAGAAAATAATTGCACCGTTAACGTTGACGAAAGCAACGGTTTTCGTCCACGAAGCCCTCTGCACGAAACTTCCATTATTGTGCCACAAGTAGATTGGAGTAAGAACAAGGAAGAAGCTAAGGAAACAGCTAGCACAGGAGACTCCGAAATAGACAGTGATTCTTTGTCTTCCAGTGACATAGAATTAGATGAAGGGGCACGAAATGAGCAATTAATGACTGTAAACTTGTCACCTCCGAGATTACAGATTCATAGTACAGATGGGGATCTTTTGCTGGACGAAGAAGCCGGGAAATGCAAGGAATTCGACGATGGTCAAACCTTCGAACCGGATTCTATAGAGTGCTCGTACTTACGAGATGAAATATTAAATAATAAAGTCGAGAATACACGCTCAGACCTGTTGTCTAATAAGAAATCCATCTTGGAGTTAGAAATAGTGAAAAACGAGATAGAACAATTAGAGTTGCAGGACGATAACAGAAAGACCGTCAGCAATTGCAGTAGTCCGACATCGGTAGCATCAGCGATATCCAATAAACAAGATGATTCCGAAGAGAACGACGTAACAACTGCAGCCTTAACGGAAACGGAATTTTCAGAATGGGCTCGCGACGGTGAAGTTTTAGTTTCCGATGATTTGAGAGACGTTGAGTTCAACATTAATCCAGAATTTATAACGACAAGAAGAAACACTGCGCTATCAAACGCAAGTAAGGTGGGCTCTTATCCGATTAAAATAGCGAAGGAAGAGGATCTGACGGATATGGAATTGGATTCGTTCCGGCTTGATACGAGATTAGATTTTCCACACAACAACACTTCGAAACTTCTTGCAAACGGTGAGAATATAGATTTCATGGATACAGATAATGACTCGATATTAGACGATAGTCTGCAGGATGCTTCCAACATGGTGATGATGAAGAACAGGGGGTACGTTGAGTTTGTCAATATAAAAACTTCTCCATTGACGATCCTACGTGATAAACACATCGCAGACGCTCCAATAGCGAAGATAGAGTTAGAGAATGATTCGTGCTCGGAGGATGAAGTATTCAATGATAAAAATGTGATAGAAATAAATCCTGTTACTATGGACGATGTTATGAATAAATTGAACGGTGGCGTTAATAAGTCTGTTGAAAAAATTCAAACGAACGTCGACGAAGAGTCAAGATTGAATCGTGCTGAGCAGAATCAACCTATTGCGGAGGCAGTGAACAAGGAATTATTCCAATCGATGGAGGAGGATAGTCTGCTAGTCATCGAGCCTGCCGAAGACACTACTACCAGTGAAGTAATTACGATTTTAGCGAGTCCTGTTAATCCACAAGTTTCGATAGTCCCGACACAAGTGGAGCCAAGTCGAGATGAAGAAGCTAATACGGTAGCAGATTCCAGCAATCCGGATTATCTGGAGTATGTAAAGCGTTTACAGTCCAGAATCGCCGAGTTCAGTAATGCCAAAGACTCCATAGACATTAGGAAATCGAAGAGGAAGAATTCTAAGAGTTCACTGCAATCGCGTACAGCTGAAATGATAGCAGAGGAGATTAAAAGTCAGGAATCTGTAATAAACAATAGCTTTAACTCTCCAGCTACGTCGAGGAAACTGGAAGAAATCACGAGGGAAAGATCCAAGCAGAAAACTCTGATTCAGGATCTGTTGATGGATAAGTTGGAAGCTCATAAACAGAAGTCCGCGGAGAAGAAAGCAAGAAGAGCAGCTAGAACCTCTTCCTTCAGTTCTACCCCTGTTTTGTCACCGATTAAACCACCTCTACCCAATGTTTCACCGGTTAACAAATTTGTACCAACGTCTATACTGACTCCTGTTAACAGTCCTGTTCGCACTACTTTTGCAGAGGCTAAGAAATCTCTGGAATCAGAATCATCCGAGCAGCCACAACAGTTTTCTTGGAAAATGGAGAGTGAAAAGACTGCGAGCAATGAGAAAGATGCAAATCAAGTTAGACAAGCCAGCAACATTATTTCACCTAAGTCAAATAGCGAAGTTGAAGACAACTTTAAAACACCAATTGCTCCGCCAAGATTGAAACATGAAGAGGCGAAGAGAACGGCTGAAAAGGCGAGGCAAGATGCCAGAGAAAGGGCTCGATTAAAAAGCGACGAAGATCTGGGTCTTAGTCCTGAAGATAAGATCAAAGAATTAAGAATGAAAGTTGCGCGAAGGCAACTTTCGATGGAAGAAAGAAGAAAAGAAGAAGAGCCGGTGCCCGAGGCTCGTGTTAGGCTTTATACTTCGCCTACGAGTAAAACAGGATTGAAATTGCAAACGAGTAAAAGTACAGACAACATGAAAGGTATAGTAGAACCAATGAACTTTGGAGGTTTGTCTGCCGTTAGTGCTAAGTCAATGGACGAGCTGCTGCATACGACGGATTCTCCAAAATCAAATTCCTCGGTTGCCGTGTTGAAGAGAGAGAAAAAGAAAGTTAAAGACCCGGAGAGAAGGAAGAGCATCATTCAAGCAGTTTCAGACTTCTTTTTCAAAAAGGAAACTTCTCCTTCGCCGTCCAACCAGAAAGAGAAGTTATCCATGTTCCGCCTGACATCAAAGTCGAAAGGAAAAGTATGTACAATGCCCTCTATACTTCGTGATTTTTATATATCTACATGTATTTACATAGAGACATACAAATATCTTATCTGATAGAGTTCGGAATTCTCAATTACCTTCTAACTGGTTGGTCTTTAAAATGTTTCAGTTATATAAATCATATTCGGAAGGGTCAGATGTAAGCAACTCATAAGTCATTGATACTAATTTATTCGAGTATTAGCTTTCTTGTGCCATTATTTATATTCGCTATTGTATATTATGCAGGTACTATGATTTTATTTTCGTTTGCTGCATTGCCCGCTCTGCTTTACAGGGCCCAACGTATCGATAAGCACAAATTGATTTTAAACTTGTCTTTTGCAGTGTACACTTCTTAGATCCTTATAGTACATTAATCCTTGAGAGACACGCATGTTAAATATATTCTGTAAATATATTATCATTTTGTAATTACTGTTTGAGTATACCCATTTGTACGAGTGCCTTGTAAAGTAAATTTTCTTCAGTGCAAGTACAGTTGTAAACGCTAAACAGACATTACCTGAAAAAGAACGAACGGGCAGAAAGAAAGTCAATGAAGTAATATTTATTTCGCATTTCAATAAATACAATTTTTGCAAATATCTTTTCAAACTTCGGCCCATTCGTTTAATGATATTGATTTAACAATCATTGTATGGTATGCTTAACATGTGTAATTATGATACTCAGCTCAACCAAGATACTTTATTTGCTAATTAATTAGCTGTTGTTGCAATTTTGTTATTTGCAGTTGCATCAGTCGTAATATAATGACAGATTGTGCCCTTATCTGCTTTTAACAACCGACTAGACTTTAGTTGACATTCTAAGTTAGTACAATATACATACAGTTAAATGATTGAAATTACTTGTACAATGTATTAATATTACTATACAATTAATTAGTGTTGAAATTCCAGTCTTTTAATAGTGTTCCATTTAAGCTGATTTTTCTAGATGTTTTAATAATGTATATTAATATTGACACAGTCAATTTTAATGTTTGCCAGAGATTTAAGGATGTCTGTATATAACAAAGAATTTTTCTTGTTTTTTAGCTCGATAAAATTGTTTCCCCGAAAACTAATGCAAGGCCAAAAAGCGTTTGTGAGGGTATGCTCACAAGGAATTTCTTAATTGAAAATGCACCGCCCATTCCACCACCACCTCTTAATTATACAATTTCGACCGTTCAAGTATCAGGTCCGCACAATATTAATTACTATAGCAAAGATTTTATAAAACTAGAAAAGTCATAACTGACTGCAAATTGATTGAAAATTAATCTTCATTCCACAGATGACAGCCTATCGGAAGATGATACAAAGTTGACAGCTGTCTCAATGTCCTGTATGCAGAAAGCAACTGCTGCTGAAGGGTCATGTAATAGTATTTCTCGTAAATCGAAAACAACGAAACGAATAGCAAGACAGGCGCAACTGAAGAGGTATAACGTCAAGTCTTTATTATGACAAAGTACGAAATAATAAATAATTTGTATTTCTTCCAAAGGCTACGTATGGCACAAGAGATACAGAGAAAGTTAGAAGAAACTGAGGTAAAGCAAAGGGAATTAGAATGCAGGGGTGTCAGCGTTGAAAAGGCTCTTCGCGGCGAAGGAGGTATGAATTAAGTCTCTGTTAACTCTACGATGAGAACAAGAGAACGATATTGATATAATTTGAAATGCATTTAGAATGTTCCGACCGCGAAGAAGCGGATCTACTCAGGGAATGGTTTGATCTCATGAAAGAACGCACGGAATTGCGTCGATACGAGAAAGAACTTTTGGTTCGAGCTCAAGAAGTTCAACTCGAGGATCGGCACGACAGATTGGAGCAAGAATTGCGTGAACGACTAGCCGACGATGGTTAATATAACTATTATAATGAGTTATATATTTGATCTAATACATTTTCTTACTGATTGGCATGCAACTTCCTTTCTATCTTTTCAGATAATAAAAAAACTAGTGCTGATGTGAAGAAGGAAGGGGAAATTTTAACGGAAATGTTGGAAATAGTGGCGAAACGAGATTCGCTAATTGCTCTGTTAGAAGAAGAGCGACAAAGGTGGTGTAAATCTACATGCCAAACATTGTCTAATTTTACACATACAGTTTCTTGTTCCTCGCACGTACCTAATTCTTTTTCACACGATACACACGATGTGTCATCTATATTAACGTTATTAATTATTTTAATTGCATATGTACTTATTGCTAATTTAATAGAACTTTTTGTTAATTTTAATAAGGAGTTCCTGATGTTTTTCGATTTCTGATACCTTTTGTATCTTCTTCTCACTCTTTTTTTTTCTAGAATTTTTGAGTGATACTTAAATTATTTTAATACCGCACGCCATCATGAAATAGCATGCTTATAATACCTTGTGTCGCCATCAGCTTTCTAAATGTATTTATATCGTTCGATTGCTTTTAGAGATAATACGGTACTTAAACCGAGTGCAATACTTGTATCTTTAATTGAAGATATATTAATTTAACGGGAAATCTCTACGTACGTCTTGAATCATATCAATTATTCAATCATTTTTGACAATTTTTCTGAACTATTTATATTGTAGATAATACGATATTGTCTTCCAACCGAATAGTTAATGATATTGACATTTTTCCACTTTATACGTACTCTTATGTTTGCAATGCATGCAATAGCTGTACAACAATTAGCCCTTTGAAACTTCACTATTTCTAAAGTTACATGTTGTGATTTTATATATTCCTTTTTTATCTTCGATGAATTTTGATTTGCATTGCAATGGAATGAAATGTCTCGCTGTATATAATTTTATTGTATCATAGTTTCAGTTTAAGAATGGAAATACTTTAGTTGTAATTAAAATTATTTTTAGTCCTGTATAGATTTACAAAGCACAGAATTATTGTTGCCATAGCAGTAATGTAACTATTGTTATATTACACAGTATCGATTTATGGATACTATAAAAGTAATAAAATGTTGTTACTTTACGTGTTTACGGTTTACTTCGTAAACACATATTATCTCCAATAAAAGCAAACTAAAAGTTACATAACTTTTTTTTCTCATATTCAATAAATAAACGTGTATTTATTTAAATAAGCGTAGCCATAAACTTTCTTTCCGTGATATAAGCAATTTGCATTTTAGCACTTTAATCATTATTTCAGTATTTCTTATCTTTGCATCACCTGACAATTGTTGCACTCTATGTACAACAATGCATTGTATTTGCTAGTTAATGGAAACCATGCTTTTCTTTTAGGTATCAGGACGAAGACCGCGACCTTGAAGCTCAAATGTTGGCTAAAGGCCTCAGATTAACGCCAATAAAAAAAAGTGGTCCTAAATATTCGGTTTAATATAAAAATGTCCACTTCTGTATATATTATATAAACTTTGACCTATATTTTCATTGAAGAATTTTAAACGAATAATGAAATTAATAAGACTGTAAATAAGTAGAAGACACTAACTTATGATAGCGAAATATAAATCTAAATGTAACTTTTTTTTCGCGCGCGCGCGTACTGAGATGCATTTTCAGTTAGAGATTTTTTATAATGTACAGACTTATATCGTATTACTTTTTACATACATCGACCAATCGTTCTGTTTTATATCCTTTGACTTTCTATGCTATTGTAATGTGAATAGTTATTTCGGTAATTGTTGCGGTATCATGTAAATCTTTCAGGAATCAGCGCTCGAGTTTGAGACGTTTGCATTTATATTATACGTTGTTAATACGTAATTTATCGGAAACCACGCGGAATTGTATTGCACGTAAACTTCGATTCATACGCTCGCATAAATGTTAGATGAAGTTTCGACGTGGTTAAGAATTATCTCGCGGGAAGTAAAAATCATTGTGGATATTTGTGCAGGTTGTAAAGATGCTCAGTATAACAGGAACGGATTTGATGGAAATTGTAGAAACTCCTATATATTTTATCACTGAAAAAAGATATTGGTCATACGTACCTCATAATTTAAGTAACTCAGTCAAAAAGATATTATTCTGCCTTTTCACGTGAATTAATCAAAGTATAACTCTATTATATACGAAATTCGATGGACGCTAAGAAGAAAAAAGTATAAAACATTATATTTTGCAAAAGTTATCAGAACTAACTTAAAAGAGAGGTGATACAATATTTTGCAGTGCAATTTAAATGCATTGTGATATAATATAGTATGTGTATATTGAATGACGTATATAAATCTATTTTTATTTTTCAACAAAGCGGATGAAATAATTTCAAGTAACGAAATATATGCGGCAAATGACGTGACGATGGCTCACGGTAATGTAAAGTTTTATATGAAATTTAACTGCAGTCGAAGAATGCATTTATATTTACAGTTATAATGGGAACTCTGAGACACGGCCACTAATTGTTTTATAATGTTCTTTATTTCTCGTTATTATACATCGAAAAGTGCTGCCAATTTCTTCAGCCTTAGAAACATGCAATGATTCTCTACAAGTGTTGATATAAAGGGGGATAAGGAAGAAACGTAAAGCATCATTCTAATCACCATTGCCATTTAAAGTAAGAATATTAAATGATACATTTTTTTAATTGTATATCAGAAAATTGATAGTCCTATAACGTAAAAATATTTTTATGTACTGCAGGGCGTAAAGAAAATATGCCATAGATAGATGGTAGTGCCCGTAGATTATATAATATTTAAATTAACAAAAAAAAATTGATTAGAATTAAATTGAATAGTACGACAGTGTAGGACGACAATTTGATTCTCGAACACGTATTAAATGAATTTATTAATAATGATCTATTTTGATTAAATGCTGAAGCTATATTAAATATAAAGACACTGCTGTTCAGGCTTTACGTAATGAGCTAATTCGTAAAATAATTTACATATTTTATACACTAGTCTGGACTAGCCCGTTTTTATTTTTTAAACAATTGTAAAGCTATAGAAGTATTTTCCTAACTCATTTTACATTTAAATATTCATTCATTACAAACGAAAGTATTTCTTTTTGCAGCTGAAAATTATTCTACCTTATGTTGTGCCTATTAGGTGTAAATTAAAATAATTAATTATCTTGATCCAATGTTTGATAACGCTGTTCAATACTGTCAGGAGATCGTTTTAAACAAATTCTACCCACGATTTTAGCAATCACGTGTGCCTAGGACATGGAATTGTAAAATATACTTAATAATGTAACACACGAAAGACAAGCCATATTTCATACGATTCTTTGTGACGATTTTTATTGAACTGTAGGATTAAATCATGAATAAAACTAGTCTTTTTCAGAGGAGAAAACGGTAACGCAGTTTACAGACGATTCAGATATAATTTATGAAACATATTACGACATACATGATTTCCATATAATTTTGTTACACCATTATATTAAGATATACTGTGAATTAATTACGTGAATTATTATATGTTTTTCATAATGAAAGAAATTGTATATTTATGTATATATAAGTATGTAATTGCATCCTTATTATGGTAAAATATAAACCAACATTTTCCACAGTGACGTTTTATTAAGCTCCTGGAAAATGTTCATTTTCCTCTATCGTAATTTTATTCATTATTTTCCGCGTTCTTCATTCGTGTAACAGTCATTTCGATTAATTCAAATTACAATCGAATACCTCAGAAGTTCTACAACTTGGGAAATGTTGCACAGCGGAATGAAATGGATAATCTCGGTGGAAAGAAATCATGTCAGGGAATGTAGAATGTGTCTTAATCTAGAATGTTTCCTGAGACCAATGACAGGAATAATAATTGATTTTACAACCATCTAAGTATAAAAATCAGTACTAAAAATTACCAAATTATAACAGGGCGAAGTCGCACATATATTTCACTGAAAAGAAAATGCTATTAGAGCAATTAATAATTTTGTGAGACCTTTTATTTTTCGTACAGGCTATCAGTATTAGTTAATGTTGCAGTATCCGTGATGTCCTACCTGTCCTATCTGTCTTGTCCTACCTGTCTCCTGCCTGTCCTAGATTATGAAAAAATTATTAAAAATCAATTCCCTGGCATGATTTTTTCCCACCTACATTATCCATTTCGTTCCACTATGCACTGAGCATTGGCATAAAGAGTTGCACCCATGTACTAGATAATCATTTTATCTCTGTTGTCTATCCGTATAATAATTTGAATAGATCATTTTCTCCCATTCGTAAATTACTTTAATTTAATCAAAAACTCTTAAATAACTATCATAAAACTATTCTGTTTTTAAACCATCAACTTTTTCTTATATCTTGTGCAATTTTTATTAGTAATATTTTGTATCATTAAGTGTAAAAATTAAATTAGAAATATCTACTCAATTTTAGATTCTTCACGAGCGCACACGCTGAAGTTAAATATACAAGTTTAATTATCATTTATGTTCAAAGCCCGTTTCGAATTTTCATAATTTTCGCGCGAATCGTCTTTATCGCTAACAGACGAAACGGACCAATGATGCATCGGTACGAAAATATTCGTAGATCGAACAGTGGGGAAAGGGAGTGACGAGCGACTACGAATTACAATTGGCGACACAACAGATGAAAGCGTGACGTGAATGCGTTGGCTTGCCACACCGCGTCGAAATAATGTTGCTCATGAAGAAAAACGTTCTCTGTTTCTAAAGCAGGGTACAGAAAATTCTTATTGTTCAGTCGTGGCACTGTTCGATCGCACAGTTGCCAGAAAATGGAAGCGGACTATCAACCGACGCTAAGCCCAACGCGAACTTTGACAGGTGAGTTGATCCGTTGCGATTGTTGACGCTACCTTAGGTGTCAAACAAACGTCACGTCTCTACATATTGCCGAAACTTGTTATCTAAGTATTCTATTTAGTACCGGCGTTTTTTATACATCTACTCAAACAATATTACACGATGGATTTTAAACTTGCGCGTGGGAACATACATAAAAAACCGATAAGTAAATTTCGTTTACAGAAAGTCACTTACGAAATTTGAGATTCGATTGAACAACTTACTGTCTATCTGCAAGACAAATTTCTATATATAGACAGCGTACCTTTTTTTTTAGTTACATGCTCCAACGTACGTGTAAATAGTCGATGTTGAAAAAAAATAAAACGATGAAATATTTATTAGAAATCTTATACCGTGTAATATGATCGGAAAAACGATACGTAATAAGAAACTGCGAGATGTACGCTGGTTACCGAGTTATTGTAATACTGTCTGAACAAAGAGTACTTAGTGTTATCTTGTAGTTTTAATCATTCTCAAAGAGTGATTTGTTAATTGGATAGAGATATTAGACCTGCCTCATTGTTGTTCTGTGATTCATGAAACTTATTTGGCACTAATAATCATGCGCATACTTTTATTTGTATAATAGCAATAGGTAATGACACTGAAGATCCGTACCCAAGTTTGTCCGATTATCATGATTATGAACCCAACTTGGAATTTGATGATACCGAACTACAGACAACTTCAAACAATGGTAGGATGTGAAGATATATAAATTGCTATCTGAAAAACATTTCTATATAATATAGAATTGATATAGCTAGCATTTGTGTAAAGTTTCATTGTCAATAGTTTACTAGTATTCAATTTAACTTATGTTCACACATTAATGCAATGTAAATTTGATGCTTAGACATTATATATTTCAGTTCTTATTACTTTCACCTTAATGAGCCTATATTAGATGAAGTTCCATTTACAAATGTTTGAGACAAGCACAATTGGAAAGTAATAAATGGACAGTTATCTGGAGTTTCTTAGAAATGTGAAAAGCTTATTTGTACTTTAGGCAGTTAATATTAATTTAATAATGTAAATAATAATTTTGTAGCTGTACAACTTTTAGAAGAAAAGTTGGATTTGGTTAGCAGTGGCGGAGGTACTGGGATTGATTATCTGGAGAGTCCAGTAAGCGATGGAACTATTGAAGAGAACTTTGAAGAAGCTTTGGTAGATGCTCCAGTTATCGAATCCGGTGTGTGACCTTTTATCTTCTGTTAGTAGCCACTAAATGTCATGGCATTTGGGGCATAGCAGGTGAATTATGTAGATCATTGTACAGTTTTTTATTGCATGGTATAACAATGGCAGAAACAAGGGATAACTTTGTTTGTTTAACATATTGTGTGACTTAATTCATTAATACTGCATTTGAGTCCTCGATTCATGAAGTTTGTAATGGGAAGGGAAACAAGAATGGACTTTAAAATATTATGAAAATAATTGTCTCTGCTAAGCAGCAGAAGATCTTGCTGCGCTCGACGGTGAACTTACAGATGAAGAGGATTATCTTGATATATCAAGACATGGTATCGTAGAAGTTGTTGGAGATGACAGTGCTGGTCGTAAAGTAATAGTCGTATCTGCATGCAAATTACCTCCTGTTGGAAAAGAAACTTTCAACCATGCAAAACTCCTTAGGTTTGTTTACATAGATACTTTTATATCGAGAAATATTTCTTAAGGAAACTTATTACTCATACGAATTATGTAAATAATCAACATTTCTTTTCTGCAGGTATTTGACACATACTCTAGATACATTTGTAGAACAAGATTACAGTTTGGTTTACTTTCATTATGGTCTTACTTCAAAAAATAAACCTCCATTGTCATGGTTATGGCAAGCGTACAAAGCTTTCGATAGAAAATATAAAAAGAACTTAAAGGCTTTGTATTTAGTACATCCAACTAATTTCATTAGAATTGTATGGCAAATATTTAAACCGGCGATTAGGTAACTTCCTTTTTCTTCTTCTAACTGAAAAATAAATATTCCTTATAATTTCGATTTATTATTTAACATATTGCTTTATTGCAGCGCGAAATTCGGTCGTAAAATGATGTATGTCAATTATTTGGAAGAATTAGCACAATACATTAATCTTGATCAACTTATTATACCTCTTCAAGTAATCGAGTAAGTATTCTGTTACTTGAAATTGTAAAAAAAATTGTATAATTATATCGCAAAGTATTAACCGGATGAAAATGTCTTTTAGGCATAATGAACAGTTAATGTTAAAAAATAAAAAGAATTTGCCGTCAAGTCCACCTCAGAGTGCAGTGACGACACCGATTGGTACTACACAATTTGGTGCAAGTCTTCACTTCATTAAGGAAAATAACAATGGGGATCCTATACCACCTATAGTGCAAGAATGTGTAAAATTTCTTGATACACCCGATGGTACGGATTATTTTTCCATCGTTTGTATTACAGTTAATTTGAAACTAATAGAGCGAAAATAATTTTAGCGTTAGAAACTGAAGGAATATTTCGAAGATCTGCAAATGTGGCAGTAATTAAGGAACTTCAAAGTCGTTGTAATCAAGGATTATCAGTTGACTTCCAAGGAGATCCACATATAGCAGCCGTCCTTCTTAAAACATTTTTACGTGAATTAGACGAACCACTTATGACATACGAGTTATACGATGAAATAACACAGTTCCAATGTACATATTTTTCACTTAATTTATTCTCTGCTTATTCGATTACTACATCTAAGTAATTTAACTACTATTGCAGCATTATCAAAAGATGAGCGTCCAAGAAGAGTTAAAATATTAGTACTCGAAAAACTTCCTGAAGATAACTATCATCTGTTAAAATATATCGTACAATTCTTATCGAGGGTAAGCTATATTATTTTAATCGATATATTTCTCCTGATTACTTGAAATATTCATCGAATTATAGCAAAATTTATTAATTTCAACAGGTAATGGATAGATGTGATTTGAACAAAATGACATCGAGTAATCTCGCGGTAGTGTTTGGTCCAAATCTTGTTAGAGCACCACCATCACGTGGAATGTCTCTTTCCGCGATAGGTCCTATTAATCAATTCATAGATTTTTTATTTACACATCAAGATAAAATATTTATAATTTAAAAGGAAAATGTAGAGATGAATGTTGATGGCCTAATTGGTAATGAAATTAATATTTCTATATATATTGAAAACAAGATCCTATAGATTTGGCTGCCAACTTTGTTACCACATAAATAGTTAAACATATTGGAAACTTCGATGGAAAAGTTTTGAAAGTTTTTAATCTGAGAAACTTTATGCACCCTCTCTTAGAGATCTTTAGTTTAACGTATAAGGACGGAGAAATCTCATTCATTAGTTTTCGTAACTTCGAAGTCATATCAAACTTGTTAACATCTGAAACTAACGAACTACAAGTCATGTATAATACCTATATTTAATTATAACATCCGTACTTTGTTTATTAAAATATTTTTATATTCGGATATACAGATAGAGAAGTATTTGCATACCTGCTAATGTCACAAATGATATCTACTTATATAGCTTGCACAACAATTTTTTAGTAAATTGATACAATGAGTTTTGAATGGAAATGTTAAATATTAAGATATAATGGAGCATTACAAATGCTAGTTTAAAAGGTGTGTACATTTATATAAAATTTATGACTATACCAAAGATGTATGGAGATGTCATGCGATTAATGTAAAATGTAGGATTACATAGAAATAGTATAAATTAACGAAACATAGAATTAACTCGTATAAAACAAGATATAGTAATAAAATTAGGATGCCTCTATTGCATAATTTTATTCTAATTTTAAAAGCGTTAAGATTTATAGTCATTACTAATTAAAACTTGATTAATCTCATCGCAGTTTAATTGATTAATCTAGCCAAAGCGAAAAATAGTAACGAATTAATAATTATCAATGTCATACGGCATCCTTTATATTAATATTCTGTACATACGAAAACTGATAATAATGTATAAAATTTTAGTCTAATTAAATAGAATTATTATTTTAAGTAAAATTCAAATACCTTAACAAAATCTTTAAATAGAATATATATATATATATAATAAAACAAAGTCGATTTTAAATTAAACGAGAACCTTGATGATGCAAATGAACTTCACTTAAACATGACTGATTGCGCTGTCAGTGATTAACATGATAATACAATGTTTTCATCGTAAATATCCGTCTTCTCGTAGCTTGTTAAATGAAAAAACTTGGAAAGAAGATAATTTGCCCAGTTCGCTTAGCTCGAAATTGTAATGAATGTTATTGAGAAGAAATTGTTATCTGTTATTACAGTAATTTAATAATGTAACGTTTTACTGCATCACATCTGTTATCTTTAAAAGACGTCGATAACTTTTCCGGGTAATCCATGTACCTCTGTATATTTTCTTAAATAGTCCTGCCATTATGGGTCACTGGGATAAAGTGTAGAGGCTAATTGCCTAATATGATCTTTGTTACTGAAAAAGACTAACTCAGACCTGTATAGAACTGATACGATTCGATTTACATTCCTTGTTATTGTCGATAGAATGAAGTTAATGTAAGAAAAGCATGATTATTTATACGAAAATTAGGATTAGTACATGTCACAAAATGTACGTTACTATTAATTTGCTAACCATTCTTTCTAGTGTTCTCAACATTTTCTATTATTAATGAACTTATTCGTAAAAACAAACAACCGATAGTCCAATAAACAATGAATTTGTACTGTATGATAAAGGTTAATGAGAAATGTGTTGCTAGAATGAATGGATATTTATATGATTCATATATGTACCTGTGATAGAGTAGCACATTATACTTCTGTTTCATGAACATTGTGCATGTCATTGAAGTAGACTATTTTCTAACCGTTTAATTTGTAACTAATTAAAAACTAATTGTGGATTACACAACACGAAAGAATAAACATTCCCACCAAATGACATTGTATGTATATACATACACACACACGGATACACATATATGTACATGTATGTTAATTAACTTTTTATTAAAACACAAAGGTATTTAAATATACATACATTTATATGACAGAAATACATACAATGATTATAGTCAACCTTCCAGTTACGTGATAAACATGAATAACAAATTGTCTGGCTGATTTATGCTTCAACCCAGACTATAAATGTAATTAAATATTAAAATATGTGGAAATCAAATTGTTCAAAAATATCAACAGTACCTCTTATTTTATGTCGGAAAAAAAATCATTTAGGCTTGCCGTTTACATAATACGTGTAGTTTATCAGTCACTGTCTTCCCGCGAGACTTTGTACAATAAAATTACCAATATCAATATGTACACTGTTATAACTGATTTATATGAAATTACATTAATTGGAATCATTTAAAAAGACACTACCACAGACGTTTAAAATAAATCTTTGCTTTTATACGTATAAAAGTTCTTTAATTCATTGTAATTGCAGTAAATTTTGCTTATAGCCTTCTTCGAATTCTATAAGATCTCTAAATTATGTATACACCTCAACATTCTCAAAAATTCCGTTCTTAAAGCTATAATCAACAAAAGAAATATATATATATAAAAAAAACGACCATAATGTATAATTTGTATGACTATAAAATAACAATTTACATTGCCTCTGCTCTAGACTCCAAACAAACATTAGATTTAATAGTGTACCCTTATAGTGTACACTCTTCTATATTATACCGATGAGAATTCAAATGCATTCTCTCAATGTTACTTCACAGTTGTCACATAATTATATAGTTTATACTTCTATATAAAAAAAGTATAAATCCCAAAGTAAATATTACAGCTGAATGTAAATAGCAAATATCGTATATGTATATATATACAGTTATATATAACTTATTGGCTGTTTATAATTCGAACTTGTATCAAGGCTAACGTATTAAATTAAGAAGTTTGCGAAGAACCACCGCAGCAGGAACTCTTTACTGGTTCAGATTGTTCAGCCTCATCTTCTACCACAACAACATTACGACGGGTACTACTAGTCCTTGTTAAAGTGGTTTTTTGTTCCACCTCATCTGCATGTTGCATCATACGTCGCGTCAGGTCCAAAAACATTTCTTCAATATTTTGATTCAACTTTGCAGATGTGTGGAAATGCATAGCTCCAACTTGTTTGGCATATCTGATAAAGAATATCATATTATAAATGAAGTTAAGAATGTCACCATGACAAACTTACTCTTCGGCTTCTTCTATAGCAACATTCCTATCCTTTTCAAGATCTACTTTGTTCCCTGCTATCGCCAAGCAAATTTCACTGCCTAACATTTTTCTAAGCTCCTTCACCCAGTTTTTTACCTAAAATACAAGTAACATATAAGGTACAAAGTAATTGGTAATCAGAAATACCTTCTGAAAAGTAGACAGTTAAATCAATACCTTCTGAAAAGTATCTTCATCCGTAATATCATAAACTAAAATGGCACCGTTGGACATTCTATAGTAAATTGGTCCTAAAGCATGAAACTTCTCCTGTCCAGCCGTATCCCATATCGCCAAGTTTACTCTTTTACCATTTAAATTCAATTTTTTATTAAGAAACGACGCCTAAAATGAATGTAACTCATAATACTATCATCGAGATTAAAGCCTCTGAAGATGTCAGATGAATATGTAAAGGCATAGATGTAGTAAAAGAACGTTGTGTTGTAAATACAAGAAAAACATTATGATACATGATAATATCGATGAGAGCTAATTAAAAGATATATCCCACCTGTAACGTACTGATATGTTTATCGTTAAACTTATCTTCGACGTATCGCAATGCAACCGAAGTCTTCCCGACACATCCTTCGCCGAGTAAAACTACTTTAAAATTATAACCATTACCAGTGCTACTAACCGAACTGGCCATAGTTCACAAGTAACTAATGTCTATACTTAGAAGACGATATTACGTTTACGATTACGTAGAAGAATCGTTGACAGTGTAGCTTACAAAATATGTTAGCAAGTGTCGGTCATAACAATTCGATGCTGTCACGAACGGGCGGCAATGCGTACTTGTATTTTCGTTTCTGCCGAATGAACGTCAAAATTAAACAATCAGCTGTTTTCACCTGTACCATTTCAATGACTGCCGAACAAATAAGAAATAAAAACACCTATCATCGGTTCGGCAATATCACCGGTAGATGGCAAGTCTCGAATATTTGCCAAACGTTTGAGTTCTATTTTCGAACTTCAAAAAGTTTTATAGAATTACATGTAGAAATTATTTTTAATGAAAATATCGCATGTATTTCTCATCGTATCGTTACGCGTTAATTGCCTCGTATGAAATTAAGGCTGATACGTTACATGTCATCGAAGTTGATAGGATGCATGTTAAATTTTTTAAATCTACATATAATATACGCAATTTCTTTTTTATTATGGACATTATACATGGAGATGGCGTTACTTTCTTTGTCACTAAGATTTTACAAGTTTTTCCTAATTACAGGAAGAAACGAGGGTATCGTTCGAAATATTGGAAAATATTTCGCTGATGCATCATGACGGATTAAAATCATGCGTAAATAAGAAACGAAAGGTAGTTTCTATGGTAAAAAGCTGATTTCTGTTGCTTCGGAACCCTGGTGGTACTCTGCTGAACTGATGCCCGACAAAAATCAAATCTTTCGCCGGAAGTCAAGTTCGTACAAATAACGATAATTATATATTTGAAATTAGCACTATCGATCAATGAAGTTAATCGAAACAACACGACAATAATATTTAACGAATATAGGTCGCACAGAAATCCAATAAACATGAACGGAACGTATAAAACATAATATATCTGTTCGATGCTTACGGGCGTTCATTTGATCACAGCGTACAACAGAGCCAGCGCCGTGAGCCTGCGCAAAGGAGTTCTCAAATCTGGCCGTCACCTGTATTGAAAAGGTAAGCGACTCTGCTGTCATTAATCTCAACATCTTCATGTGAATTTCGTAAGCACGTGTCACTGAAATATAACGTATTAAAAATACAAGGCGTTGTCAGCAACTCTGCAGATTGTCACGCGATATTACCCACGTGTTTTCGTTAAATATGTTCCGAGACGTCAGCGTCTTCGGCTCCGGGGTCAGAATCTGCCAGGCTGCTGTATCATCGCCGATACAATTGACATTTATTTCACGTTCCACCGATGAAATTCGTCATTTACGTGATCGTGCGTCCTAACGCGGTATTGTAATCGATAAAATTACGGTGGTTTATGTCAAGTGCGACGAGAAACTTTCACCAGAGGTGCCGCGTACGTTCACGGATTTTTCATTGTCGGCACTTGCCGTTGTGTTGACAGGACAGTGAATAACGTCGTGAATGGATTTCAAGGGTTTGTCTATGATATTTAACGTTCATCATCGTTATTTCCATCTCGGAGGAAATATCATTCCCGCGTTTTAGCATCGGCAGTTGCTCCACTTGGCAAGTGGACTTGTTTGTTTGTGCGTGCCGTATCATCTGTCATGGCGTGCCCGCTTCTGGCGGGTACTACATCGACGACTTTTTTCGTCACTGTCCTCTCAAGATTCGTGTCAACCGGTGGTGTCGCATGGGCTGTTCGATCGGAATTGTCGGAATAATATCGGAGAAATTAGACGAGGAAAATGTTACATTTATTACATATATCGTGTAGGGACAGTGTTGTTCATCAGGACGGGGTTGGTTAGGACGGTGGGAAGGGAAGGAATTGACGATGGCGGCCACCGTGCCGTGCCACGCGCCATGTCGGTCTCTTGATCGCGCACGTCCTTCGTTCGGTGCACCACGTTTGTCTCTGTAGATTTCTTTTTTTGTCTTCGTGAAAATGGCACACGACCTGTCGCGAGTGATCTTCGGTAGGGGCCCGACATGCTTATAAAAGGGAGTTCCTCGACAGCGTTCAATGTCATATGCCTTGAAAATTGGATAGGCTTTTTAAACTTGAGTCGTGTACAAAAAAAGGGAGAGATACTACTGGAAGAAACGGTGGTTTTCAAGCTTGCATTTTTTTCTCTTACGACCGCACTCTATGTACGCACGCACGTTCAATTCGTATATAGCTATTGTCTATTATGGGAGGTATTGCTGATATTTTGTGTCACTGTTTCTCATTTTCGAGTATAATAGCTTTTTAAGTAGCTATAATATTCGTGTAAATACATTTCGAACGCTAATTATTATGTTTTTTTCTTCGTGGTATTCGTGACACAGTTCAATTGAAACATTGAAATTTTACGATATCGAGTGATAATTCTGCTATTAAGACGCTGAGATACCGATAATTCCGATATTCTCTTAAAGTTATTTTTACCGAATGTTTGGATACGTGAGAGCATTGAGATAGAAAAAAAGCTTGTAAATTGTATTATTACATGCAACACGATATGAAATGTATCGTTAATTATTTCATATTTTACTTGCTACAAAAAATTATCTTGTTCATTCGTATGCGATAATGTTCTTCATAACGAACTTATGTAGATTATTGCAAATTTGATTAATCGTTCGAAAATATTATCGTCCATTGGTGGGGGGTGCAAATACCACGTGACATGTTCTGGACCAATCATGATTGCAATTGAAAGAATATTTAATCAGACCTGATATCAGTGAGAATAATAATGTGAGATATATATTTTTTATGTATATTTACCCATGTAAATCGGAGGTGTCCAAATGAACTTTTAAGTTTCTGGAATGTAGTAGCAAAAAATGTGGGGAAGTATTTCGATAAATTTTATTTGCATCTCCTCGTATATATCGCGAAGGTAGAGATAGATGGGTTGATATTTTTGTTCTGACCAAAATACCGGAACCTGTTTTATCATGATGTAGGTCATCTCGATCAGTTACTTGCGACATCGTTAAGCATCGTCTCAACGAAATCGAATTCTTTTAAATTAGAGCAATATCATTATACCTTCCGATCCCGCTATGTTCGAAGTAACAAAAGATTTTCACCGTTGCACAGAATTCCATAATACATATCAGCATGCGGGGTTCGTACCATTTTCTATTTTTAAAACCGTAGAGGAACTGTAAAAGTGAGAACGAAAGTTAAACTACTGGGTAATAGTGTCAGGGACATGTTGCTTGAACGTTACATAGCTGTTTCGTATTTTCGTCAGTTTTTCACCAAGCAATTATCGTAATTGTTACAAAAAAAGAATATGATCGTCTTTAACGATATCGTATCTATTTCAACAATCGGTTCGTTATATAGATTCGCCATACTAGAAGGTATATTTAACAAATTACTGTCGGATTAACATATACATGTAATATGCATACAATTCATGATAATACGGTAGTAAATATAAAAGTTCTCTTGGCACACGTTGTATAATATTAATGAATTAATAGCCTTAAAGAAAAAAATGACAGTATACTCGTTTAATAAGGTTTATTATCACGATATCAAATACTTCTGAAACCATTATTTACTTTGCGATTATTATGCAATAAAGTAAGAGATAGAATTGTAGCTGCCAAAGCTTCGATACACATTGATATCAGGTTTTACATTTCATATCAACTCAGGAGTTAAACGAATTTGTGTGCGTATGTGCGAATCTTTAATATGCGTGCAGTGGGGTCACAGATCTGAGTCGTATCGGGATGAAGAGGCAACCGATCAACAAACCACGTGGCAACATCGCTATATTCTCCTCCTTTTTTTCCCCTTCGCAGTCTGATGTCCCCTCACATCGTCCCCCACTACGTTAGTTGACTGCAACCAGGCGAAAGCACATTTACATTTTTTTGCGTGCAGTGCGTTGCAACATTCTTACTTTGTGGCTCCTACTACCGATGGCGCCACTCCCAGAACGAGTGAAAAAATACGCGGTGCGTTGAGACCCCGAGAAATACGTTCGTATCAGGGCTGTAGATAATGTGACGCATGAGGTTCGACCGCGCCCAATGCATTTAAATTGACTTTCTTTTTCTAATTGGATTAATCGAATTTTACTATAATCAAAAACTTTCGTTCTATTCATTTCCGTTTTGAGATTCCACTTAATTATACATTACTATGTGTATTTGAATCGCAGTTACGAATAACCATGTTCAGGGTTACTCAGAAATCACTAGATCATTGTAAAATAGTAGCCGCTATTTTTGAAAGTGGTATAAGTCCATTTTTGAGAGAAATGTGTTTGAGCTTAGTTTTAGCTAAACATAGTCTTCTTTAGCATTTCAAATAGCAACGTAAATGGAATGACATGTCCTCGTGATTTCGTACAAAAAGATGTAACTGTTACAAGTTATAGCATATTAATTTCTAAGTATATTATAAAAGAATGAATGCGAATCTTTAATAGATAAAAGAATTATTCTACTTTCAACTCTGCTGTTCTCGGGTCTAAATGAAGATGACGTTTCAACATATTCTATATTTTGGGGTATTCATTTTCTATATTCAATGTATTTAAAGTTTACGTCTGTTTGTTTGTATATTTTACATTTTTTAAGATGTCAACCTCTGTCTATCGACTCACTATGACCCGAAGGAACACGAATGCAAGGTATAAATGAGAGAAAAATCGGGGTTAAAAGATCTAATGACTTCTAGGCCACCCAATGTAAAGAGTATCAAATGCGTCGGGTTTTGTTAAAACATTAAACGCTATAATCCCGTATGTGAGCACAATAGTGCGTCGTGCTCGGGTCATCGAAAACGTCGTTACACTCCTGAAAGACAAGGACGGACGAGTACA